>CM060975.1:290427288-292948061 GCA_030765065.1 Deroplatys truncata | reverse complement strand
TGTATGTGTTCTGTTTACCTTCCAGCTTTGCATTTACCTATATACTTTTGAAAAAACTCGGAAATTTTATCTCTATTCGGACATTAGAAATGAAAATTTTAGATCAAACACATATAACTAGGGCCTGGATTTTTAGGTGGAATTAACCTTCATTCTAGGTTTCTTATATGCTTAAAATAGGTTTTTTTGGGGTTTTTCTTGATTAAAATAGTTTTTTTTTATGTTTTGCTTCATGGGTCAATACAGGTATCAATAATTTTGCTTTTCTGGTACTTAGCTGTAAGATTTATTTTTTGGCATTGCAGTAGATACATACATTCTGAAATTTTCTCGTGTAAACGATTTCCTATTATCACATAACACATTCTTGTATGAAGAAAATGTTCTTTCAACGGAACATGACGTCATTGGAGTGTAGAATATAAATGCCAGTGCAGCAGGTTCTAGGGGTACTTCTCCTGTATACTTTTCTCCCTGCAATACTGAATTAATGATTTTCATATCTTCAAAACCAGGATTTCATTGAAGAATCTTCTGCAACTTCGAAGAACACGCAACTCCCACTGGTCCAGGTATTTCTTTACTGGAAACATTGCCAATGATATCTAGAGCATCTTTCAGTGACAAAGTTGTAGCTTCTGGTATAAAACAAAAATGTGTCTTAATGTATGCAAGGGAAGCGGCAAGAGTGAGGCACTCGAGTGATTTCTTAACCTTGGCAATACAGGAAGCTTCTGTTTCATCCAATTTATTGACAACATTTTTAACGTCTTTTAAGTGCTCAGCATAGTAAATGGCAGCAGACAGCCAAGTACGCTCCTCCTGACCTTCTGTCAGCTGCATCCATGTCACATGTGCTGTGTTTAACTGTAGTAACTTAGCTATCTACTGGCTATAAGTGGTGGAAAGAATTTTACAATGAGTTTCAATCCGAACATAACATTCATTTCAAAAAAGGAAAAACAGCTATTTAGGTTATTTTAGGTGTCAACCCCTCATTTAGGTTTTTTTAGGTGTAATGAAATTTGCATATTCTGCTCCAGGAAGTGTGAAACGAGTACATATCTTGAAGTGTGTTAATTAAATACCGAGGAAAAATATAGGTTAAAACCTAAAAATCCGGGCCCTACATATAACTAAATATATACTTAAGGATATAGTGTAAATCTGAAATTATTTTGTTCATATGACATTTACAATCTGCATTTCCTGAAAAACTTACTTTTTTGCATTTATTGGCTTTTGAAAAGATACTCTTCAATTATTCACTTCTCTCTTCCATCTCATTTAGCTTCTTCTTTTCAAAATCTATCCCCCTCTCACAACTTCAACACCTACTTTGAAATCTTCACATACTTTCAACATTGCAGCACCACACAACTCTTTATTCATTATCTTTGATTGTGGAGGTTGCTTACCACAAGATGTTACTGGCTGTCAAAGATTGCATGATGGAATTCTAAAAAAGTAGATCAATTATTTACAAAGAACACTCCATGCAATCAAAAGTGAGATTTCATTCAGGTTGCAAGGGTAACTAATGAGAACATGTGTTTCTTAAAAATTGAAACAGTTTTGGCCCTATATTCTTTGAGCAGTAGGCTTTGGGCTCAGCAAGTGAGGCACCAAACAGGATGCTTTCCTTTTCTCCCTCTGATGCTGTTGGCTCCTATTCTTAAAGTTCCTTTCATGTGATGAACCTGATTATAGAAAACCTTGGTGTTTAAAAATGGCCCTAAATATCACCTCTGGCCAAGATTATTTTAATTTCTGAGCAGCATATCACCTCAGCCAGCTACCCTACCCTACCCTTGCAACCCAAGCAAAACTCCATTTGAAACAATTGTTCCTTGTGAGGACAATTAGGACTGCATTCTAATATTAATTGTATGTATATATAAAATTTGGTACCTACCATACTAATATAGTTATTCTTTTTTTACTTTCTATTACTTACCTATAGTAAGTAGGTATTGCATTCCACTCAAAAATTCAATGTCAAGATTTCACCGAAAATACACGTTTTGAGACTATCTGAATCCAAAAACAGCATTTTCAGAAAAAAGTCTGTATATGTGTGTCTGTCTGTGAACAGCATAACTCAAAAATGAAGTCAGTTAAACACCAAACTTGGTATTTAAGTTCAGCATTTTCCAAGGATGTGACACAAAGCACGTCAGATTTTTAAAGAGCATGTTGCTACATGATGGCTCTGAAATTCCATGCTCTTTGCATGATTATGAGGGAAAAAATGTTTAGCGACTTACCAATTGAAAAAGGTACAAGTATTTGAAAATTCAAACCAATAGCAAGGAATACCTTGGAAATGGTAATTCTGAGGCAGTATTTTTAATACTTAAATAATTTCAGTCTAATTATGTAATATGTAAATTCAACAACAGCCCGCCTTAAAGCAATATGTGTATGTAACAATATATAAAAAGTGTATATTACATCCATTGTAAATGTTTATATTATATGTACATGTTCAATAATGTTACGTGAATACAATGTCTCCTAATAATGTAGGAGCTGTGAGAATAATAGGTTAAAAGTTGCTAACAATGAGGTAACCTTGAGGCAATAATGAATTTGAAAGTTTAACAATACTACTTGTGATTCTTGGAAGCAATAATGTAATTATAGTGACAGTTTATAAAAATAGCCAATCAACAACCAGAAAAAGCTTTAGTTAAATGAAGGTATTCTATTGGATTATGAATAGCCAATCAGAGACTTGAAATACAGAAATTTACAAGTTTAGCGGTTGAAATCAATTCAGTTGCCTGCAGACAGTGTTTGTAACCGGATGCGAGATGCGTCCTCGAGAGATTTAATAGGTATTTGTGTGAGACAAAAAATAAGTTTACATGTTAAAAAGTACAAGTAATTAATAAAAGAATCTCACAGCTCTATATCAGTGAAGTGTTATTTAAATCGTGTCAAGCATTAATAAAAAGGAGTGAAGTAAAATTATAATCTATGTAAGTCTACATTCTTAAGTCGCACCACAACCCTGCCAAGACATCCATGTCTCTAAAATAAATACTGACACAGCCGAGGCAAGCATAAAATATAATATTTAAAGAAACAGTAAAAATTACAAATTTAATATATTTTTAAGCATTTGGGGCAAAGGCTGCCGGAAAGTACATTTGGGGTGATGGCTACCAGGTAACATACATGCGGTTGCAACTACTTCATGTTCAGCTCTCCAACAGTTGAAATATAATACAACTCCTTCAATACAACCTACTTCAAATTGACGTCCAAAGCATGTTGCAACGAAATAATCTTCAACTCAACAAAAAATGTTATTTGATATAAACTGTGTACTTTAACAAGATGTACGTTTTTTGTGTAGTAAGATTTTGCATATCTCTGCAGTTTACCAGTTACACAAAAGTCACTTAGAATGAAGAGGGCTTCGGAGGTTATTCCCAGAAAATTTAAGATACACATTTCATTTGTGCAAATATCTTAAACATATGGTATTTTAATCAAAATCATTTTTGTGAAAATCAAAATAATGAAAATTTTTCCATGAAAAGGGTAGTTTGGAATGGTAGGATTTTTTTGAAAACCTTCAGGTCGCATCCTTGGAAGATGCTCAACTTAAACACATGGTTTGGTATTACTCACTTGTCATTTTTCAGTAATTCTGTTCATAAATATACAGGGATGCCCACAGGACCTTTACCTAAAAATGTTTTTTCTTATTCAGGGAGTCTCAAAACATATTTCTGATGAATCTTAGTATGAAATTTTTGGGAAGAATACAATACTTCCTCCACTTACTATTGGTAAGTAGTAGAGAAAGTAAACAATATGAGATGTGAAAAATTCAGGTTATGGCTGGGACCTGAACCATGGATATGTAGCATTCCATGCCAATGATCTTGCCTACTGAGTTAATATGGTTACCTCCCTAAAGCCTTTTCATCCATTACTATGGTTATTCTGAAGAACTCCAAATGTATCTCAATATGAGTCACTATACAGAGTGAATCACCTAAAACTTGCACCACAAATATTTTGGAAATGGAAAGTGCTATTGATGTGTAGTTTTCACAGCATTGATTGGTAGTCAGGGGCTCGTACATTTAGTCTAATAAACAGATTTTAATAATAATGAGAAAGTGTATTTTTTTAGCAAACATACAATTTTTTAAATGGAACAATGCCTAGTTACATCAACAGAATAAAGGTAGGGTAAATTAGAATGTCAGTGGCGTTTGTTGCAAGAGAAATTTTATTTTGAAACTTTTACACACCGACACTTGTACAACCTGTGGTAGCACAAACTAAAGAAAAACAAAAGGGAATTACAGTACTTCTGTGGATTGTTACAAGTCAAGAGAACATAGCCCTTCAAAGGTTGTGTTCAAAATGACCACCAGCAGCTTCAATACACACTTCCAGTCTGCTATGGAAAGACTGTTGCACATGTTCTAGCATTTCAGCAGAAATTTCAAAGCAGGCAGCAGTAATACGTCGTTTCATATTGTCTGGTGTAGTTGGCACATCCTTGTAGACAGTGTCTTTCAGCTTTCCCCAAAGAAAAAAGTCTAAAGGGGTCAGATCCGGTGAACGGGCCGGCCAAGGTACAGGTCCTCTTCGTCCAATCCAATGATTTAGAAACAATCCGTTAAGACAAGCTGTAGTACTTCACGCACTATGGGCTGTACAGCCATTATGTTGGTACCACAGGTTCCTCCTAGTCTGCAAAGGAACATCTTCTAGCATCTGTGGCAGATGGTCTGTCAGGAGGCTGCGATACTTGTGCGAGTTCATTGTTCCTTCTATGAACAAAGAGCCTATGAGCTGATGGTTCACTATCCCACACCACAAGTTTAAACTCCATGGACAAAGCCAACAGGGACTGTCAACAGACCAATAGTGCATGTTTCTGCGGTTTACCTGGCCATGATTAGTAAATGTTGCCTCATCACTATACAAGATACATGATGAATCTGGAGTATCATGTCTTAATGCCCATGTACAAAAGTTGACACGATTCTCAAAATTGTTTCCATTCAGCTCTTGATGGAGAGAGATGTGATAGAGATGGAACCTATGTCGATGGCAAATGCGCAGTACACTTGCCTGACTTATGCCACTTCCACGTGCAATTGTGCAGTAACTAATTTGCGGATCTACTGCAACGGGAGCCAAAAAATTTATTTCTGCCTCTTTTCAAGTCACTTGTTTGCCTCTGTTACATTTTCTAGGTGTTACAGTACTCTTTCACGTAATTGGTTGAAGAGGTTGGTAAATAATTACCGAGATGGTTGACGTCTATTGGGATATATTTCTGCATACACCATACAGAAACGAACTGCATTCTTCCTACACTCTCCATACTTAATGAGCATGTCGGGTTTTTCTGCATTAGTAAACCCCATCTTCTACTCACAACTTACTACTTGAACTGTCACAAACTAACTGACTAGAAAGTCGCACTGCAATCAATAAACAGAAAACACAATGCAAACAAATATAACAACATCGTACCTAGCAACTAAGCAGGTTGAATGGAACAAACAATTGTCGGGGTGGAAACTTTTCAAAATATGATTTCTCGTAAACCACTTGCACTAGAATCCTGCAACAAAGATCATTGACATTCTAATTTACCCTTCCTTTATTCTGTTGATGTAACTAGGCATTGTTCCATTTAAAAAGTTGTATGTTTGCTCAAAAAATATACTTTCTCAGTATTATTAAAATCTGTTTATAGGCTATATGTATGAGCCTCTGACTACCAATCAATGCTGTGAAAACTGCACATCAATAACACTTTCCATTTCCGAAATATCTGCAGTGCAAGTTTTAGGCGATTCACCCTGTATACCTAGAGGAAACTTAAAAAGTTGCAAGTATCACTGGATTTAAATATCAGCTATTTAAATAAGAATAAGTTTTAATTTGCACCATTTATTTGAAAAGTGCTGTTGTGTTTTAAGGTGACAAATGATACAGGGAAAATATATTATGCCAACTGTACAATAATATAAACAAAAAATGTATTCATACTATGTTTACAATCTCACCATCATTTGACTAGATTTAACTCCTCAAAAATTAGCAAATAATTGCATTAATATCTTAAAAATAAAACAGTTTTTTTTTTTTTTGGCTTCTCACACTAAAGTACAGTCTGTTATATTTGCCTCTTGACTAGACACATTCTACATAAAAACATTGTAAGCATTCCTGTTAATAAAGATATTACAGAATCAAAAAAGCATGAGTTATGCTTCACAACAATTCTGATGAGCAAATAATCTGAGTGTCACATATTTGTACACATTAAAAGGCAAGAGATATTACTTATTTCTTTTCAGGTTAAAAATAGCTTCTACACTTGTGTAAGCATGAAAAGAATAAGTGAGTGCAAAGAATATATAACCATGAATGTGCTAAATTATAAATTGTGATACTGCCAAAATGGCAGTTGAATATTATTAAATTTGTTTTGTTTAGAGTAAGACCAGAGCCGTCAGAACATGCTTTTCTTCCCTTCATTCAATGAAAATTAAACATACTAAAGTGAAACCTGCCAAAATCAGACACTGAATAAGCTGGAATCCTATTTTGGAAAAAGGTTTCGGTCATATTGGAAGTCATATACTTTACGTATAATTTTTCCGAATAATATGGAAACTGCTCAGTGTGGAAATGGAAACCATCTGAAACTGCTTAGAACAGAAGTATACAGTATTAAAATACATTTGTTTTGGGATATGCTGTACTTCCAAGGAAACTGTAAATGTAGGTCATTAAGGTAAATGAGATTTTTTTGTAAACATACATACCTAAGCAGAGACCAGTCAAAGACAAAAGAAAGGGGTTACAGTTGCAAATGTGTGTCTTTCCTTCAGTGCTGTATGCTGTTTGGAATGGTGTATTGTGAGAAAAGCTGTGCATTTTGCAATAAAGGATGTCATATAAAACTGTGGCACTTTCATCAAAGGATAGAGAATGTAGCAATTTTGTTGAATGGTAAAGTGAAAATGATTGAATTAAACTTAAAAGAGAAATGCACTGTGAAAGAACTAATGATAGAAGTCAAATGGGCAAAATGCAAATCTGAAAAGGTTTAAAAAGTAAAGAATGCATAATGAGCGAATAAGGACAGGGAGACTGAAATAATATATGTAACATACATAATAATGTACTGGATTATGCAGTGGATATAAAACTATATGTGTACTTAGGCAAGAGCTTTTTAATGAACTGCATGATACTGAAAGTAATAAGAATTCCCAAATATCTGAATAGTAGGAAATTTCACCAAAACAGAAAAAAATTACAATCATGTTATTTCCGTCTTGAACATGTTTCAATGTATATGTGATTTATTTTCTATTAAAACATGTTAACAGATGTAATTACTCTCTCAAAATTTGGATGTACACATAAACCCAGGCATGGCAGGGAGGCATTAAAAACAGCAATGGCCATCCTCCCTTTCCCAAAGCAATTACACGTGCATGCTGCCGAGTGTATGTTTTGCTGTCTTAATATTACTTTCATATATTGTTGATTATAATATTAATCTAAACATGGAATATCAGCAATTAAGATAGCACTGGAAAATTATGTTGCCATACCTCCCTGGGATTGTTAATAACAATGCAGTTATTATTTGCTCATTACCTTATAACATAATTGAATTAAAAATTGTATCATTTTTTTTAACAATTTTCAATTGTAAAAATTCATTGTTTGATGACAGTTCCATTTTGGGAGTGCTAAACAAATTGGTCTTAATAAAAGTCAATAAATAACTGTGCTCAGAGAATGCTACACACATCTAATGACAACTGAGCTAACATTCAGTTACAATGGTCACAAGCCTTCTGCTAATTCCTTGTATTCTGTATATGGCCTAAAAAAAGATTCAATGGTTAAAATTTTCAAATGAAAGGATAAAATATATTTGATCATCCTGTATATTATATTACCAAATTATATGCAAATGCCACCCTGATATAGCTCTTACAATAATAGAACAAAACATGCAAATAAATAGCATAAAACCCATCAAGTAATGTCTCATCCATCTTCTATTAATATGTTAGGCTCCATTGTGTTTAGTTCCTTCATCTTATGTGGGCATTACGTAATATTTTAAGTAGCATGAACATTGCATATTTATTTAAATTATAACTAAAAAAATCACAGAAAGTTATCTATCCTCCAGATATTAGAATTAATCATTTAAAAATATTACAAGCTATTCACTATTATACACTGTTAATAAGGAGTCTTTTAACAAATCACAGCACTAATGCAAAAGAGTTGAAACTTAAAATTTAGTACTTCTGCATAATAATTCTTAAAGGATTTCAACAGTGCATGTAAAACTTGTATTTTAACTTAAAGCAAATTAATTGCCTTATTATAGTGAAGGCATAAGAACATAACAAGCCCATCAGAATTGTGGCTATGTTCCAGTAAGAAGTGTTAAATGGCATATAATTTTATGAGAATTTTGTGAAAATAAAAATATGGTCTTCCTGCATATGTAAAAACAGAGAAAAAATAACCCAATAACAGATGTATTTCAGTTTTCCATTTTTCTGAATTGTAGTCCTCTTGCATGGGAGAGCGGGATTTGATATCAACCAACTCAAAATAAATTACTCTAACACTGGACAAAATAGCCCACTCCGGCAGTGGAGGTAGCATGTCTGACGCACAGTCAACAGATCCCGAGTACGTATCTTGATTAGGGTGTTACCCGGATAAGCTTTTCTGGAGTTTTCCCTTATTCTGAGTAGATTAATGTCAAGTAACTTTAAGCTTTATGAATCCTGAGCTCATTTTGAGCATTTGAACATCATTTCATCCATTTCATTCACTCATCATCCGATATGACTTATCAGGTTAAAGGTCATCAAACATCAAGCAATCCTTGCTGGATTGTTCTAATATGCATTACTAAATTGTATTTTAAAGATAATGAATCAGGTTTAAAAACTAGTTCAAACACTTCTATCCAAAACTTTATAATTCCATACTATTTTGGCATACACTTTGTCCATAGAGAACTTCAGGATTTTCCTTGAATCATTTAGTACATTGATATATCATAACTATATCCTCAGCACTAACTATGACTTAGTCTAAAATTGTAATTCCTCACATGTATGAAACTAGCTGACTTACCCAATGTTACAGTATTAGCCTTTTAAACTCGAATTACAATTTCAGTAATTTGATTATCTGTCCCCATTCTTTGCACAAGGATCTTAAGGATTTGTATAGCTTATTCTCTCCTTTACCCCTTATGATTGAAATTTTGTACAGCCCTGGCTAACAACAGATGAAAAATCCCCCTAATATACAAGCAAAAGCATGTGAAACATCTGTGGAATGTCCAACTTCCTTAACTCCCCCCCCCCCCCCCCCGACAGTCTTCTAAATTCTGGAAATGTTATATAGCCTCTATGCATCTTCCGGAAATGGAAGAATCATTAGTTGGAATGGTCAAGTAATTTTTTAGATTATTACAGTAGGTGAAATTTTAAGCCTTTTTACCTGCTCCCATTGTTAGTAACTTATGAGCTACATAGTTTTCACATAATGCAGAAACCCTCAACATATACAACAAAATAGGGTGAAGCTGGTGAATACAAAGATTCTGCACTCCCAGGCCACCAAGTTAAGCTCTTTAGAAATGATTTACAATGTGCGACCATGGTAAAAATGATCTTCTCATTTGTTAATTATAAAATATCGATTCACTGATCTCCAATATTAGCAATTTTCTCTTTATACAAATTATTTAGCATGCTCCGCTAATGAACTTTATTACAACATGAGTACAAAGGAAATGAAGCAAAACTTTCATACATGAGAGTTATTAAAATACTTTGGCACTGGTATTGCATGCATATCATAGCTTTAAAGATTCGATTCTCTTTTTTTTAATGGCATCTTTTGTTTTCTTAGTCGCTAAATTGTGACTGTCTATATATAGTTTGGAATGAAACATTGGCAGCATTTGTATTATTTTATACGCATTTTCTACTCCATGGCAATCTCAATGAAAGGGGCAAAGCTTCTCTGCAAGTATGTTCTTTTTAAATGAAATGTGTTCATATTCTAGTATGTACTCTGTAAATCCTGTTTAGTCTTTGAGTAGTTTATGAACTAATACTAAGTGTTTCATAGACTATATCCATCAGAAACAATAGAGCTTTTCAATGGTGAAAGAACTATCAAAATAGGTTGAGTAGTTTTTGAGATTACCTTATATACATACAAATTTTCTCTTTATAATATGAGCATAGATGCAATTGTGGCTGATCACCTACCCTGGTCTCTCACCCTCTAATCCACAGGTCCTCTGTGCCCCCATCAGGCATCTGCCCTGGGTGTTGTCGTATGACCTAGGGAGTGTGTCCCAATATAGAATGGGACACTAAGGACCATAGTAGTTAAAGAGTGTCCATTAAAGAAAGAAAAAAAAAAAAAAAAGAAGAAAACCTTGTCCAACACACGGCTTCTGTGGAAGAACAATTAATTGCATTATTGTTAAGTGTTTACCCTTGAGGTTAGGTCTACACTAAGAGTACTTTGACCAGGAGAAGAAACAGGCTAGGTTAGCTTTATTGTATTAAGTTTTGCTTGTTATATCTCTAGAATTGCTGATATTCAACTCATATTTTCCCATAAATTGTTCACAGGGCATTTCTCTCCTTTGGAGAAACTTAAAGCTAACATTTTTAGAAGAAAAAGAGTGCTTGTAGAGGTCTTAAGTTTTGTAATAACTGGCAATCAATCTGAAACTCACTCGCTCACTAATTTCACAGATATCCTGCTTCCCCCTCCCTACCTGTTTCTGTAATTTTCATTGCACGTTTATCACAAAAGCATATTCTCTTTGTGTGAAGTTATTAAGTTTTGTGTTTCTTTGTCTACTATTTGTGTTCCATACTATATAACTGGATAGGCAAAATAATTTGCCACACTCTCTCAAGCTATATCAACAGCACTGGAAGTGAGCAAGTTGCTATCGGAGAGAAGAGAGTTGCCCAAGTTCTCCAGAGAGCACCAAACTCTCTGCAGGTGCTGACAGCACTTACCAGATAGTTCTCTCAATGCGTCAGATCCACTAGTGAGATGAGTTCCGCATACTCTCTTTTCTCAAATGAACGCTAGCCTTTAGGTACCTCAGCTGTTGATGCGGTAATGAGCTCTGGGGATCAAAGGTAGGGGCAATTAGATCACTGTGATCTTGCAACAACCAGCAAACATATTAGTTGGAAGCAATTGTTAATTAAAACAACTTCTTATTGAAAATATTGGCAATAAACAAAGAAAAGAGAAAATAAGCTGAATGAATTTCTTCAGAGCAAATATGTAAGGCAATACACTAAAAAATGTTTGATTATGCAGTGTAAGACAAGCCTTGAGGATGCTCAAAAGCTTCTAGAACTTTCATTCTTTTCAAGTTTCTTAATTAAATCAGATATTAGACTCAATGTATGCTAGAGAGCCATATGCTTTTGAACACTATGTAGAAGTATAAGCTGTCAACTAAATATCAAATGAAACCTTTGACAGTGATGTTAAGACTTTAAAAACTGTAATACTGTATATGTGAAGTACAGTATTATTATTTTAAGTTCAAGAAATTAATTCCCACATTTTTCCATCAATTTTGTTACAACTGCTTACAGCCATTTTCACAAATGGTTGCTTATCTCAGAGATAGTCACATCAATGAAATTCCTCATATTTCACTTTTTCCACTGCAAAACCCTCTAAAGTAGCAGCCCAAAGTGCCTAGGGAATATAAAATATGTATGATCCATTTGGAAAGACATAAATTAAATTGCCTATTAAAGTTTATAACAGGACTGCCATTGATCTTATTTTAGTTTCAATGTGATTCTGAAACATGGGAGTTTTGTATTATCTTACGACATACATACAGCAAATTAAATTACTCAATGTCTAAATAAACAAAATATTACTACATAACAGGAAGCAAAATGCACATGTTAGTACAATATCATTTCTTTCTCAGCATGCTACCTCTAGTAGGGAAGTGTTGGTTGAGATTTCACTGCCAATCCATTTTTGAGGCACCCTGAATCCTAAAAAAAGGATTTTTATAAAAAGGAGTGAGAGAGAGAGCAGCATAACTCAATTATGAAATGTTGGACAAATACCAAATTTGGTATTTCAAGTTCAATACCGTCCAAAGATGTGAATAAAGATTTTCAAGAAAATTTCCCCAACCCAAACTAATCCTTTCCCTTTACACAGAAAATTTTCAAAATTTATTTTCTCAAAAATAGTTAATGATTTTGATTAAAATACCATATATTTAAGATATTTGCATGACAAAATGTATATCTTGAATTTTCTGGGAATAGCTTGTGAAAAGCATGCAACAGCCATAGTATACCTCGCACTATCGGCGTATCCCATTGGACTGTTTTGAGAACATTAAAAGAAGAATTGCTACACTCTATCATACTCAGCACTTCCAGTATCGCTTTGAAGCAGATTAAGTGCCAAGGGTAGCATTTTCCGAATGGTCTTCAACAAGGAGGGGACTTTTCCCTTAAAATTCTTGCAATGAATGAAGCAACATTTACTAGAAATGGAGTAACATTACCATAATCCACACACAATAAGCCAAGACAGCTTTCAATATAGATTTTCTGTAAATGTTTGGACAGGAATCACAGGAAACATTAATCGGTCCATGGATTTTTTCCTCAGGGTTTGACAGGAACCATCTATCTCCAGTTTCTTCAAGAAACGTAACCAATTCTGCTCAAGAATATTCCCCTGACAGCAAAAAATGATATGTGGCTATTACATGAAGGCACACCTCTGCACATAAGTACAGCTGTGTGTGGCCAACTATGCAACATCTACAAAGAACACTGGTTCATTTGGAATGGACCAATAAGATGGTCACCAAGATTGCCAGATCTAAACCCAAGATCTAAATTCAATCAATTTTTTTCTTTGGGGTGATATGAAAACTTGTGTATAGATTATAGAAGTGCCTGAAGTGGAAATGCTGCAAGATGATGCAGTAATTTGTATCACAAATTACTTAAATGTAAATAATGATTGTAATATGAATATGCATTTTTATGTGACATTGATTTCAGATGTTTATTGATTGTAAATATTGTTGGAAAGTAAATTTATAAGGCTTTACTGAAACTGTCAATAATAGCGCAATAATGCAGCGAGGGGGTGAGCTGTTTATCATTATTGGGAACAAGGAAGTTACGTAATGTTGGCACGTTTTCGGTAGAAACTTCTGGAATGTTTCCCTAAAAGCAATATGTATTCGTGGTTTTCATTGGATATTAAAATAGATGCTAATGTTGGCGCGTTTTCTTAGCCAATTGCAGTTCAGTTATAATCTTTAGGCATATCGTGGAGTGGGAGTATAAATAGAAGCTAAGTTAGAGGTAAGGTCAGTCGGTCGCCCAGTTCATCAAAATTCCTAGCACATTACACGTCGTCAGTCAGTCCTTCAGTTCGCCGAAAGCATTCATACATTACACGTCGTATTCAGGCAGTTCATCAAAATTCTTTGTGCAATACACGTCGTCTTAAGTTCGTCAGTTCGTCAAAAATATTTGTATGAGATACGTCGGCTATAGATTCACAAGTTACGAAAATCTAAAGTATTATAAAGTTAATGATACACAAATTTGAAATATGTGAATTAAAAGTGAACAGTAAGAAGTATTATAACAGTTTCAGTTTGGCAAGTATCTAGATCAATATGTAAAAGTGATAGTGAACGTGTTCGACAATAAAAATTATAAAACAAATTTCTTCATCAGAGTAATTTTTGGATAAAAGATTCCTTTCCGTTTCACAACCTGTATAGAGACACATGTTCGACCCAAGCCAACAGGATAATAGCTAGCCGGAGGACATTTAAAATGAATTATTTCAAAAACTGATACTAGGGAACGCAAATTGCTAACGCCAGATGGAGCTACAAACCGAACAAATGAATGACGTCATAAGATGGCTTCCACTCACATGAAGTAAACACAATATAAGATCTCCAAGTTCTAATAATTTACGTAAAAACATATTATGTAAGAACCATCTCTCGCAAAGAATACTTCAAGCAGAGGGCAGCAGAAAATGTTGTGAAGCTATATGTTGGCGAGTACACATTTTGAGCAATTCTCTAAACATTAAAAAGAAGTTCTCATTGATTTTCTGTTCTTGTCTTGCTTTAATTGTTCACAGTTTTATAATTCACAAAGAAAGTATAATCTTGTAACTTGGGTTTCTCAAGCTTTTATTTACCTTTATAAATAAGTGTTTCTATTAATAATTTACATAATATTGTAAATGCCTCCTCAGTTTCATATTCCCTATGATATTTACGTTGAGTTACAATCATGTGTAGTTTTCTGTTTATTTGTATACCGGAAGTGTTTATTTGTTCGTTTCCATAGCAGCAGAGGCTGAAGAAATAAAAAGTTAACCTGCTGAATGCTGCAGCAATGGAGACACTCTTGAACCTGACTCCATTGTATTTAGTTGTAATGAAGGAGTCAAGAATGGCACTCTATAAACTGCAACACGCTAAGCAACTGATAATTCCTGAAATAGACTCAGGTTTGCTAAGAATCAGGAAATGCATATGAGATGCATTTTTAGAAATGCCATCAGGCTATATAATTACAATTAAATGCATTATAAAGAACTTCAGGGTCATTATTGGACAAATAAAACTCTGGAAACTCCTAAGAAAACTTTGATGTGGTTTACAGACCCACATACATACAGGATTCAGAGTATATGGCATAAGACGCAAAAAGTTTTTTCCCCTTGGGTGAATATGCTACTGTTTTTCAAACAGAAATTTATGCTATTATTCAGTGCATAAGGAGAGCTTACACTGGTAAACATATCCTTATCTTCTCAGATAGCCAGGCTGTACTTAAGGCTCTAAGTAGTCATACGGCAACATCAGGACTGGCTGCTAAACATACTCACAAGTTTGGCAGAACAGAATGAAGTTCAACTCTACTGGTGCCAGGTCATAGTGATATAGAGGGAAGTGAAAAAGCTGATGAATTGCAAGACAAGGAGCATCTTCACAATTTATAGGCCTAGAGCTGGCTTTAGGAACATCTTGATGTTTAGTAAGAGAGGCTATTAAGAATTGGTTCCAAAGTATAACATCATAAAACCTGGCTTAAAACTACAGGAAACAAATATGGTAAATTATTTAATAGAAAACTGTGTAAGAAAAGGGCTGAAAGCTTACTTAAAACATAATACACTTCAGCTGAGAACAATACTGAATTTCTCACAGAACATGCTCCTGTAAAAATACATCTTTACATGATGGGAGTGTCTAAGGGTAACTTAGATTGCAGATTATGGAAGAAAGGAACTGAAACAGCCCAGCACATTATTTGCTCCTGGAGGCCTTGGCTCATAGGAGATATATTGCTTTTGGAAAACATTTTTAGAACCGGAAGAATTTGATACCGTGTCTGTTATGAGACTGTATTTCTTGGTAAAGGGTGAAGGCATAATGAATTGGCTTTAAAACAATACAGGTAGCACAATAAGCCCAAGGCTGAAGTGCATTTGGAGCAATGACGAAATCTGTCTTAAAAAAGACAAGACGAACTAATGAATGTAAAGTGAACCTGTTGAATTTGCTGTTTTGCAATTTTGTGCAAAATAAAATAGTAATTATCTCTCAAAAAATCTCTCTCTTTATGGAAAACATTAGGGAAAAACACTCAAAACAACGTGCTCTTTCATAGTTTAAAAGGATGATCATAGGTCACCTTTCACCCTGTATATGAACTCTTAAATATGTAATAAGGACCCGCAAAAAGGATAAAAATGTAAACTTACGCGATCACAACACTAGATATAAGCAGTATTTTGAAAGTAGATTAAGAGGTCCCTAGGAAATAAATGCATCGAGGGTAATGCAAAGGATCTATATAACCACTTACCTTGTGCAATTAAAGCAATAAATGATGAGGGGAAAATTATAAAGGAAATTAAAACATATCTTGTTAAAAATGTCTTCCATTCAGTAGAAGAGTATAAAACAGAAATTACTGCATAGTTTAGCAATACCTTTCCTGTAAATAAAAGTTTGTTGAGACCCACCTCTGTGGTGTAGCGGTAGCGTGTCTGCCTCATATTCAAAAGGTCCGAGTTCAAATCTCGGTTAGAATGATTAACAGATAAGGTCTTTTTCCAGGGTTTTCCCTTATCCTGAGAAGAGGAATATTGGGTAATTCTAAGCTCTAGGGACCCTGGGTCATTTTAACCATTTCATTCTCTCACCATCTGATATGACCTAATCCAATTAGGGGGGGGATTGTTAAATCATTGTAAATATATATTTTATGTGCTGTTTGTTTTGTTGACCAATCTTGTAATTATATTTAAATTGGTGAATGAATCTGAAAGTTTTTGAGTGAGTGATCCACTAAGTAACACTACTTTAACAGAGACATTTTCTGATGATGAAATTTTCCACTTCAGTGTGCGAGTGAATATCCATACGAAAATAATATGGGGATATGAAAACTTGCAAGATTCTATGAGCTGGAAGAGCCAATCCTAAAATTAACTTCAAAAAGGAAGCATTTCAATTAGCACCAAGACTGGATATGCTGAACTGCTTTTCAAACCTGACACTAGATGTTTATCCACAGCAACCCAGGGATATTCATAACCTAAAAGATCTTCTGAGCTTTCAGAAAGTTATCCCTGACATGTTAGATCATAAATGGGATGAATTACAGGCCATTCACAATGAAACTTAAGCATAATGTAAGCACAGAAGCTTGTTTCATGTTATCTTAAAACACGTTTTCACATTGGCTGACACTGACATAAACATGGCTATAAGGTTATAATGCAAACATAGAAGTTTGCAAGCTCCAAACTTCCATTGTATATGACTACACCAAACTTAAGAAACTAGTCAAACAGAGAGCAATTCTCCATACAATCATCACATGATTATTCTGCCTTCTCACATCAGATTTTCTGTTACCATGTGCTGACTTGCTAGCTGCCTTTATGTGTAAGATCATGGCAAGGAACCATTGGGATAACTATAAAAATTACAGCAAAACAAATTGTGATAGTAGGTGGGGCTTTTTTGCAATTTTGATGTCCTTTAATCGGATAATTAGCTTTTGTTCATTTTGATACATGTGCATAACCTCTTTTGTTGTGTGTAGGTTGTTGGTGTTGGTGGTCACTTTACAGACCGTCATATTAGCTCGGATGTTTTCTGCTCTCTTGTGCTCTCTGTTTTGATTTCCATTTTATCTGAATGACAACATATCACATTAAGTTTATACTTAAGTTTTACGTTGTTATGTTAATGCTTTTCACTGTGAATGACCCTTTAGGCTAAAGCTACAACTGTGTTGTACTAGCACTAATGGGAATTTTGAGGTCTAATTTGGACAATACTTTTGTTCTAGAAGGCATGTACGAATTAGAATAGCAACAGGTCTTATGTAATTATGCTTTTTACTTTGTGTGTTCCCAACAATCATCCTGCACAGCTACTGCTGGGATGTCAGGGGGAGGCAGTACAATGCAACCACAGAGTTCAAACGAGTAGTAATATTTCTTATTTATAAAGAAAGCTCAATGAAGAATGCTTCCAAATATATGTACACCTGTCACCTGTGAACACACTTTAGGCCCACTTTCATCAACAAATGTTGTGTGTTAACAAAATGTTATGATGTTTTAACATTCGTTCACCAAATTGATTTTATCTTCAAGAATCTAGTATACCTTGTGTCAAACTAATTTTACGTTTTCCTGTAATAAAGGTTTAAAGCATATTTATGTATTTTAAAAGAAGCTAGAAACAGTGGTGTGTTTTAAATGATTAACTTTATAGATGAGTTGGCAGTGGAAACCCAAACATCACTTTTATTAACTTTACATGTTTCAGGAGCCAACTGCTCCCATCATCAGAAGTTGTCTGCCTGATTTGCTGTGGTGGTGGTGTTTGACTATCAAACACCAGCCTCGACTGATCAATTTTTATTTTCTGCCACCAAGTCTCTCTCAAAATAGATTTCGTCACCACACAATACCAACAAAAAGCCAAACACCAACACTACAAATCAACTTGGGCAACTTATGATGGAAACAAATGGCTCTTGAAATGTGTAAAGTTAATAAAACTAAATAATGTTTGTGTTTCCACTGCAGACTTATCTTTAAAGTTTATTATTTAAAACATATGCTAAATGTTTGAAAATACTGGCATAAATTAACCTGCAGGTGACGAATTATCACTTTTATAACTGCTAAACATACTTTCTAAAACATTTTACTGAGACTAACTTCAAAAGCGGTAGTAACCAAAGTTAGGCCCCATTCACAATGAAAAGTGCAGATGTGGCATAAGTGCAAGACTTTGCACCCATGTTATTTAAAGAAAGCATTCACATAAGAGCACTCCAAACTTTATGCTTGCGTTAAGTGCATTGGAGGAAGAATCCTCCATGCATTACCAGCTTCTGAACAGCACACGATTGCGATGCAAGATTTTACACCATCTACTGTACAATCATGGTGCTCGTCCATTTGGTCGTGCCATGCCATTTTATATGCTGATCTCATGTTTGCTCATATAACACTTTTCTGTCCTGTTTATTTATAAAGATTGAATTAATTTTCATTTTGGGTATTATTGGTTATGTTATTCAATTTGAAACTTGAGTACACTTGTAAGATTTCCACGTGTAATTTACGGATCTAGAAACCATGTCAAGTTCTTGAGTTATGTCTACAGCTGCATTGTGAATGGTCCTCCTCATGCCCACACTTATGCTGTGTTATATTACCATTATGTCTTCATTATAAATGCAGCCTTACATATTAAGTATGAGATTGCTTAGAAAACAACAGAACATGTCTCAACTATGCTATTCAAAATTTATAATGTTCAGATTTTATGCTACTGCTCTCTTCATTATATGCATGTAACTTTCAAAGTTAGTCAATCCCCAAGATACTGGTAAGGATTTCACTGTTTGAATCAAAAAGTGAGTTGGCAGAGGAATTACGTGAATTATGATAGTTTCTAATAGGCACACAATTCTTCTGTGATTTTGACTGCAATTGATTTTACACAAGTAAAATTAAAACTTTTATTGTAATTGACTAATTTTGAAGATTTAGAAGCTAGTAACAGTGATGTGTCATAATTTAAAATAAAGAGAGTTGAAGGTTGTTACACTACATCACTAAAATATTCTTACTTGAACGCGTTTCGGGAGACGGTTTGCTCCCATCGTCAGAATGTCCTCAACTGATTTTTCCGGTCATTGTCCGAGGAATGTGTGTGGCTAGTGGTGTTCTCTGGTGCTGGGCTGATGAACCTCCAAAGGCTGCTGGGTGGCGGCAGTTCTAAATTCATTAGGTGATTCCTGTGTTTGACGATATGTATTTTTTCCCAGATGTCCAATTCATTGCTGCTGTTGATTGGTTTTAAGAGTTTTATGTTCAGAGTGATATCATGGTTTGAAGACCAGAAATGATGTGCTACTGCTGATTTATCTGCTGCTTTTGGTAAATGCATCTCATATGCTCTTTAAGTCTTATTTCAAGATTTCTTTTGGTTCTTTCTATGTATACCAGGTTACATTCATTACAATCAATTTGATATATACCAGCTGATTTATCGTTGGGGATAGGACCTTTTGTTCTGTTGCATAGTAGTTTCTGTATATTGCGGTTATTCTGTTGTATTTCTTGAAAATCCTTTGAAATTTATGATGTGTCCAAGGGTGATAAGTGAATTTCCTATATGCTTGTAGTTTTTGTTGTCTGAGTAAAGTAGTCATTTGTTGGATGTATTTCTCTCTTTCAAACTTTTTTATCTTCTTATCTATTATTTTTTTCTGGTATCCATTCATAGTGGCTATGTTGATAATGTGTTGGTATTCTTTCTAGTGTTCCTCTTTCTCCATTGGTATACGTACTAACCTGTTTGTAATACTATTTAAAATTGCATGTTTGTGGCTTGTAGGATTGTAGCTATTGTTTTTAATATAATTTTCTGTGTGAGTTGGTTTTCTGTAAATGCCGAACGTTAGTTTGTTGTGTGCATTATTTCTGATGATCCTGATGTCTAGGTAAGGTAATTGGCCATTTTCTTCTTTTCTTTCTTCATCAGCTCAGCACCAGAGAACACTACTAGCCACACATATCCCCCAGACAATGACCGGAAAAATCAGTTAAGGACATGCTGACAATGGGAGCAAACCGTCTCCCAAAACGCGTTCAAATAAGAATATTTTAGTGATGTAGTATAACAACCTTCAACTCTCTTTATTTTAAATTGTATTGTAATCAGTGCCTCCACTATCACATTAAGGATTCTGACCTCCAGATCATGAGTTAAATTATACCCACAATCAGCACAAGAGGGTGAACATTTTAAAAATAGTAGGACAAGAACCGTCAAGTACTAGTAGTAATTTAATGAAATTGAAATTGAGTTTTATTTACGGACGCTCTAACTACTATGGTTCTTAGCGTCCCATTCTATATTGGGCGTGAAAGACCGGAAATTTTGCTCAGAGGCCTCTTTATCAGGCTTGAGGTTCTTTTACGTGCTGTAAATCTACGACACGGGACCACCGGCTTTACTTCCCTTCTGAAGGAAGCTGTGCTAAGGATCTTTTACGCCTGAAAAAATCCATCACCCTCTGCCGGGTTTAAACCCGCGACCTCGGGAACTAGAGGCTAGCACAGTACAGTAGTTTAATGCCCAAATGCATGGATATATTCCATTTACTTTCTTGCTCCCCAATAAGGTCCAGTCAATGTTCTCGTGGGTGAATTCTTAAGAGCTAAACAGTTAGAACGCTGATTCGTATTCACTGTAGTTCTTTTCTTAACATGATAGAATTTGGAGAGTTGAAGATTCCCTGAACATTCAGTGTCTTCTTCATTGCAGCTCTTGGGGATGTTAACAGTTTGTAAGGAAAGTTATATGAAACGTAAGCCATAAGATGTTAAAAATTTAGTATGTTAAACATCATGTTGACACATCTGTTGATGAAATTTGGCCTAAATCTCAATAACTCATTCACCACATGTTCTTGAAAGCTCAAAAAATTACAGTTAAACAGCTTTAATGGCAGATGCTTATTAGGTTACACTTTAGCAGTTCTGCATTTAATATTGGCTCTTAATTTATATTTGCACTATACCCTGGTAGCATTTCAACTTGAAGCGTCTTGAAAAACAACCACTAGAAATATTTCTAACAGTACTTCACAGTCATTTTTGTATTTATATGAAATAGTAGTCATTGGTTATAAAATGCTCAATTGTCTTGTGAGAACTTACGGAAATTCAAATACACTGCAGGATTACATTCGTATTGATTTACCAGCAAACAGTTTATATTACTTCCTCAATCATGCAAGATGTTATAATGTCCATACATAATGGCAAAGCGAAAGTCTCAAAAATTCAAGCTGAATAAAGCCGATCTTAAAATTCTTAGTTCCCAGATAAGTGATGTTAGTAATAAATTAAAATTACATTTCAAGCAGAATTATTCACAACAGACTCCAAACTAATATAAATTGAGTCCTTGTATATGACTGGTATATATTTCTTTAGTAATGGCAAAAGATTTATTGCACTGTGCATTTCTCTCTAATGCAAGCATCATTCACGCAGACAGCTGCAGTGCTTTAAGGCATTTTGCTGTTATATAACCATCCTTTTTTTCAAAATATTGTTTAGGCAAATAAAGCATTTGTTGCTTTCATATTTTGAAGGTATTTCTCAATAGCTTTAACATTTTTCATACTTTTATAAGATCTTTCAGCTTGCACCAAATTTTGAATTGCTTCCATAAACCAGCTTAAAAAAATACATATTCTATTAAGCGCTTCCTTTACTGGAAAATCAATGCAATTATAATCATCTGGTACTGCTTGGCATCTTTGTGTGCAGCAAGCACCTCTGGAAAGCATTTTAGATTTACATTTGTTCCCATTTGTTAGTGCTAGATGTTCCTACATTTTGGCAATATATTAAGATAAAATGTTTATTAAATTTTTTCAACAAGCAAATCTGAATTATAGAGCACTAAGTTTCATATTAAAGAGCTAAAACTTCACAAAATTAAAGTTTACATGCTATTTTCTGGCAATTCCTTACTATGAATGCATATTAAACAATACACTGACTAAATATGAACATCACAAACATAGAAATTATATACAAATACGCCTTTTTAAAAGTTTAACAATACTGCGCTAAAATGAACTTTACATCTACCATTAAATAAATTACAGCCAAAAATGAGTTAGGATAAAATGTAAATGCCGAAGTTTAAGCCTTAGTAATGCGCAGGGTAAAACAGGAAAGGCATATTATTGAGACTCGATGGCATTTCCATGAATAGGACGTTGGTTGTTGTTTGGAGAGTCAAGCTGCTCGAAAGGGCTGCTTGGAGTGGACGGTGGTTCTGTCTGAATCATGATACAAGAGCTTCTCTCATCCAGCGATAACCCATTTAGTTGCACTACAGCTACAGCAGCATCTTCCTTACTCATCGTGCTAGACCCTAAGTTGCCGTTACTCAAAGGAGTTTCACTTCCCTGTTCTGGTTTTACTGTCTCAAGTTCATAACTATCTGTTTCACAATCCCCAACATTTCCATTGCTTTTCACTGTGCTATTCACTTCATCACCAGTTTCTGTCCCATTTTCATCATCTTGCTCTGCAACTGTCCGCAGCACGTCATCAACAAGACTGGTGGCAAACTGTTTCAGTTCTTGTGGCGCCTCAGGCTCAGCTGAATTGCGGGCAGAGGACTGGCGGGATTGGGAAATGGGGAGAGAGGATGGACGAGGTGATGGGGACACTCGCTGGTACGGGAAGGGCATTCCTGGCCCCAGTTCTGTTTGAGGGGTGTGAACAGCAATGATTTCTGTTTGTGTGCCATCGGTTGAAATCTTTGTTTCTGCTGTGTTGCTAGAGGAAGTCTGTGCTGGGACTTGTCCTTGCTGGCAGAACACTGACATGCAGTGCATCACGCTCTGCATTTTGTCTTGCAGCTGTGTGACCTGAAACATCAATGATCTCATATGAACACTTACTGCTTTCTTGAGATGAGAAATGGTGGTTAGAGGGGAGTGAAATCAATGTTGTAAATAAATTTGAAGGTTCCGGGAAAAAAACCAGCTAAGTCACTTTTTTTTCTAAATGAGTTCGATATGCCTTTGGATACTCCATGGAGAATGCCACCTTTTAGGTGTATAGAACAGGAAAAGAAACTGGTTAGTCATGGATTTATTTGTCATTTAAGTTTTGGCGTACAGGAAAAGAAGCAGGCAAGTCAACTGTTCCAACGAAAGAACCAGGTAAGTCACCTGCCCGCCAAAAGACAGCAGTACAACCTATCCCGCCATTTACTCTTTGTTGCTGTTATCAGACAGTTGTTTTGCACTGTGTTTCTAGTTTACATTGTTGTTTCAATATTGAATAGTAAATTGTGCTGTGCTGTTGAGATGTCAACATTGGGAATAAAGAAAACGGTATACCACAAAATGGGCAAAAGAAGAATTTCACTATTTTTTGCTTCATGCATTATGTGGTTCATAATATCATCCGTGGCTTGACAAACATCAGGATCACGTTTCCAGGTGCCCTCTTTGTGGAGAGGCAGATAATGATTTGCATTATATAATTGAATGTGAAGAAACTAAGTTGTGGAGAGATCAGTTTTTACCTAAAGAATGGGAGAATGTTAACAAAGAAGTATTAAAAGTTAGGATAATGAAAATGCAAAAGGAGAGGGATATAAAAAGAATAGGAGAATATATGGGGAGAGTAAGAGAAAAATGGTTTAGAAAAAAAATCTGATGTGTTACACTCACCTGACTTTCTCTACTCTTGTACTCTTGTCAGCTGACTTTTTACAAACGCTTATTCTCCATATGCTTCATGTTAATCGAGATGTTAATCTTATTGCTAATTTTCTTGTAGATGCAAGGGAAATTGGTAGGCTTTAAGCGATAGTCAAATATTTTAACAGCTAATTTCTATGTGGAGTATTCCATTCTCTTTGCATTACCAGGACAAAAAAAAAAAAAAAAAAAAAATGTATATGACATAAATTGTGTATTTTAATGCGATATACATTTTTTGTGCAGTAAAATTTTGTCTCTCTCTTATGGTTTACCAGTTATGCAAAAGTGGTTTACAATGAAGAATACTTTTGGGGACATTCCCAGAAAATTCAAGATATACATTTTATTTGTCACGAAAGTATCTTAAATATATGATATTTTAATCAAAATCGTTAAAGAGTCATTTTTGAGAAAATTAAATTTTTCGACAAATTTCCATGTAAAGGGTAATCTGTGGTGGGGGCATTTTCTTGAAAACCTTCGTGTCGCATCTCTGGAAGATACTGAACCTAAATACCAAGTTTGGTGTTTATCCGACTGTTCGTTTCTGGGTTATGCTGTTCACAGACAGACACACAGACAGACATGCACACACACGGACATGTTTCCAAAAATACTTTATATACATTCAGTGCACTTCAAAATGTGTATTTCTGGTGAAATCCCGGTATCAAATTTTTGGGTGGAATGCAATACTTCCCCTACTTACTATACGTAGTAGAGAAAGTAATAAGACAATATGAATTTGTTATGATCCACCATGCATAAATAAACACGGTGTTAAAATGCATGATGGACTAAAGAAAGAAAATATACCAACTCATAAAGTAATGTATTAAAAATTGTAAGAATTTTGTATAGGATTATGGAAATAAACAAATAAATAAATAAATGTATAACAGATTCCACCAAAAAACTTGGTATTCATCAGAAAAGGAGTTTTAGGAGAGAGAGAGTATAAGTGTGTGTGTGTAATTTTTATTTTTTCAAAAATGGCTCCAATGATTTTTATTACAATACCGTATGTTTAAGATATTTACATGACAAATTAAATGTGCAGGGTGGAAGTGAAATAGTCCTGCGGACTGGGGTAAGAGGGAGAGTGGATGTAGAACAAAAACCTCCACACATTAAATGCACCGTTAACTAGATAATTGTGTTTAAAAGTACGAGTATTTGGCAACGTGGCGCAACTTGTTGATTGAGTAGCCTGCTTCTACTGGGAGTGCCATGAATTATTCCAACACTATAAAACCCCTTAAGTAACGTTGGCCATGTATCGAATTCAGATGTTTTGTCGCTGGCGCGTGAGACATCAGAAAAATTCCATGAAAAAGTCAGGTTATTGTTCACTGCACATTACCTCAAATTCTACATTCCCACGTAATTACAAATATTTTACTTGATATGCTTAAAGGCCTGAATATCTGGCCTATTCTCTTTGAGAGGCTTATGCCATAGTAAGGTAACAAACTCAAGTGGAATTGTTACTGATATTAAACCGTTTTAAGGTTTGTATACACATAATACCTATGTATGTAGTTTAAAAGGTACATTTTAATTATTACACAATGCCATACTGCAGTGATATTTGTGAGACAATGCAATGCTTTACTTGAAATGAAAATAAGCATTTCGAAGGTTATGACACACTCATGTGAAACAACTCTTACGTTATTATCATCATTATTCTGTGTTGAATTTAACAATGTGGTACTAATAATTGCTAAACATTTTGGAAAGCATAATTTACAATGTGAATTTACATTCCACTGCAATATACTTAAAGGAAATTTATGTGCAATTGTTTATAGTTTTCTCCAACCGGGAAGTGTACACTTCCATTTAATTTTTACTTTCTCTACTACGTATAGTATGGGAAGTATTGTATTCCACCCAAAAATTCAATACCGAGATTTCACCGGAAATATATGTTTTGAGACCCCCTGAATAAAAAAAAAGCATTTTTGGAAACATGTCCGTGTGTGAGTCTGTCTGTCTATGAACAGCATAACTCAGAAACAAACAGTCAGATAAACACCAAACTTGGTATTTAGGTTCAGTATCTTCCAGAGATGCGACGTGAAGGTTTTCAAGAAAATCCCCCCACCCCAGATTACCCTTTACAGGGAAGATTTTTCGAAAAATTTAATTTTCTCAAAAATGCCTCTAACGATTTTGATTAAAATATCATATGTTTAAGATATTTGCATGACAAATAAAATGTATATCTTGAATTTTCTGGGAATGTCTCCAAAAGTATTCTTCATTGTGAACGACTTTTGCATAACTGGTAAACCATAAGAGATAGACAAAATTTTACTACACAAAAAATGTAGATCGCCTTAAAATACACAGTCCATGTCATACACATTTTTTTTGTTGAGTGAACCGTTTTCGAGATATTGCTTGTTATTCCCTTAAATTGTTCAATACTTATTTTCTCAAATGGGAATTCGTTATTCATTTTTTTGTCTTGAATATGCAAAGAGTATTAATCTGTGGCAAAGAGAATGGTGCTGCACCTAGCAACCAGCTATTAAGAGATATGTATGTGCTTAAAGGCTACTGTATTTCTATATTGCCCTTGTAAATATATATTCCCCTTACATCTACAAGAAAATTAGCAATAAGATAGAGTCTGCAAATGTTAAGCTGGAATAACATGAAGTAGATGGAGAATAAGCGTATGTAAAAATAGTTTGTACAAGAGTAGAGAAAGTCATGTGAGTGTAACACATCAGATTTTTAATATATTCGTTTTAAACTGGGACCAATGTGCTTCATGCCAGCATGTACATCTAATTACCACTCTAAAAAAAAAGAATTTGTATAACACGGATAGTGATGGATAGTTTCCTAAAGAGGTGCCAAAAATGTATGGGCAACGATGGTGGCCAGTTTCAGCATTTTCTTTCATAAAGTTGGTAGGTAAAGCCTTTAAAAGTAGTTTTAAAAATGTTGTATGGTTTCATCCACGCCTTTCTATGATAGCGGCAGACGGCAACGAGCGCCGAGTACGTGGACAGGAAAAGCACAGTGCAGGTGGTTTGTAGTTTTTTTGGCTCACCCTGTATATTACAGAACCAGCTATATCAAACTTTAATATCCGAAGGAAACAAAGTCCTACTTACCAGTTTGTGCATTGGTCACTTAAACCTCAGCCATGGTTATCTGATGAAAAAATCAACCAAAGATGCATGCCCAAAATGATCAGCAACAGAAGTATAAACATCTCACCTTATCCTCAAGTTCCCTGCTTTACTGAATGAAAGAATGGGCTTTAACCTCAAGAGTGACCTGTATTCCTTATTTAATATCACCGAAGGATGAAGAAAAGTTATCAAGTTAATGGAGATGCACAACTACTATCTGTTATTTAATGTTATTTTATTTGTTAAAGTCAGATATTGATACTACTATAATTGTTTATCAATGTACATATACTATATTCTACAGTTACTAAAGTTTTGCATTTATAAGCACAGTTCTAATACATTTGTATTAAATTTTGTACATGCATTGCTCTTTGTTTTATAACAATATTACTGTGTTTGCTCATGACTTTTGTTGTAAAGTGACCTTAAATAAATAAATAAATTTTAAAAAAAAGGCTGATTCACGATAACCTGAGACTGGAAACGAGAAAGGCAAGCAAAACACATGCAAGATTTTGGTTCAAATATCCTTAGAACAAGTATAGAAATGCTCATAGATGATTATATCGATAGCAAAATGGAAAATAAATGTTGTGCATTGGGACATCATTTGTTTGCAACTGACCAATTATACTTTTTCACCGCTTCCAATTCAGCAACATCAAAATCTGAGTAAACATTTTCTAAATACAGATCCATTACTATTTCTGATTCTTATTGTCATGCCTAAAGCCATTCATTATTAATAGTTTGCATTAAAATTATCTTTATTATTCTCTTAATTTCTGCTGGTTCTTGCTCTTCTTTGTAGCTTTTGCTACTGTTTTTTTGAGGCAATAGACAGTTTTGAGCTGCATATATAAAAACTACAAATAATGCTTTCATTAGAAGAACCAACACTCAATGGATCTGAGGGAGTCAGGACAAACATTTGCTGCAATTTCTTCCAGGTTAATTTTCCCAGATTATAACTAGAAAGAGCCTTAGAGACTGTTTCATGCCCTAGCTGCCTTGAATATTTCTATGGTGAGGTTGAAGCTGGCCGCGTCCTCGATGCATAACAATTAAGTCTCTTCTTTCTCCGGTTAGCATTGAGCAGTGTTGACTCTGTAAAGTCTACAAGAGGTGGTAAAATAATATATAGATTGCGATAATAAAAACATCGGCTCTGGTGAATATTGGCTTTATTATACCGTTATGTTACATATTAGGAATGCGAGCCACCACTCCGTCAATTATCCACGACTGACATAGAGATGATTTGTTAGTCGGCAGTATTAAGAAGTATTGTAATGTTTTCCCTACGTTCATAGCTGCGGCCTAACTTGTACGGTGCAGAGTTCAGCTAAGTGTCAAGTTACTTGTATTCTGTGAATTTCGCCATGTCCGATATTATCCAACTTGCACGGCGCAGAGTTCAGCTAAGTGTCAAGTTACTTGTATTCTGTGAATTTTGCCATGTCCGATATTATCCAACTTGCACGGCGCAGAGTTCAGCTAAGTGTCAAGTTACTTGTATTCTGTGAATTTTGCCATGTCCGATTTCATCCCTACTCCGCATATGTCACATGATTATTTTGTTCGATTTTCAATCATGTGACGATCTCCTGTTTTCGTATTCGTCAGTTTGTATTCTTGACTTCCATTTACTGGCTAAAATTTCAGTTCTGTTCAGCTTTCTCTTCCCACGGTACTATTTACAATTAGTTTAATTTATACTGTAACACGTACATATCTTTATGGCTTTAATCCTTTTCTCGGCACAAACATCATGTTTCTTCTGCTTTGAAAAGAAATAGCACTTTCTAAGACTTATTTTCCACAGATCCTTCTTTAATGGCTTGGTGCATATGTATATGTACCGACAGACCTTTTCTGTCCCAAGAAAAGGGATGAGCTGGTGACTCGAACCTTATTTCCTCAAACAATTGCAATATTGTGTATGAAGGTTTGTCCTATCAAGTTACAATATTAAATACAACATCTTTGTTTAATCTATATACAATCAAATCAAATACAGGGTCGAGTTGAACTGTATCAAAGTCTAATAAGCCCAATATGGATCTAATATACTGTCCCTGGGAATGAGAACATTCCCTGAAAAGCTTCCCATTAATTATGATTGCTCACATTATAATATATGTTGTTCAACTTTAACATCCTTGTTCTGGTTTCTATTCTTGGTTATTGTGAACCAACCTGGCCAGCCACCACTTTTACTTGCAAGAAGCTATTGCCTTTGTGTTTGTATCAACAAGACAATTGTAACCAATAAACTCATTCTGCAGCATTACTGTACCAGTCTGAT
The DNA here is from genome assembly GCA_030765065.1 of Deroplatys truncata. Lineage (NCBI taxonomy): Eukaryota > Metazoa > Arthropoda > Insecta > Mantodea > Mantidae > Deroplatys > Deroplatys truncata. The sequence goes on along the minus strand of CM060975.1, from coordinate 292,918,614 downwards.
GTTATTTTCTTATCTGTTGAATGCATCACACACAAAATCATATCTGCCACTTTGAGTGTGGAATAATAGGATTTAATTGTCTTCATACGTGAGAGAGGGGGAAAAAAAATATGAGTGCTACAGCAACATATCTGATTCAAATGATATAAAGACCAAGGGCTCTGGACCGACTACTCAGTCTGCACCCCCGGACCCCAGGAGTCATGCTCATAGGGCTCTTCCATTAGGGCAGCACCTGTTTTATATTCTGCCCCCCCTGCATGGCCAAGACTGGAATAGGACACCAACCTCCCCTTGTGTCCTGCCATGCAGGGACGGAAGTGGATACGCCACTTACGTGCATCAGCCCAATAGGGGAAACCCTATCAGGGAAGACTACCGAATAACCTCGGTATATCTAATTACTGTCTACCAGCTCTCACTCATGGTTGGTGCCGGAGAACATTTGGGCATCTCACAACCCCGCCTGGGCGGAAAATCAGCCAGGCGTACCCAATCTCCCATAGGTATTGGGAACCACTACCCCGCTGAGTCCAACCCAATCTGAACAACTCCCTATTGGGAGGGGCTTGAATGTTTGGCCCAGTGTACTTCTAGTAACGTCAGAAGTACCACGAGTGCTCAGGGTCCGCAGCGCTCACACCATGCCAGCTGAAGGGATCGGAACTTCCCCCTTACGGGGGATTCAACTGATACAAGAATAACCAATTCAACTGGAACAGTAATACTGCAGTACTGCAAAGTGTCCTCTTGATATGCTGAATAATATGTAGGGACAAATGGCTGTACTGATTCCTCATTTGTTTCTCGCCAAGGGCTCACAATAGAAGATTTGCTGTTCTTACAGTGTTGGTAAACATTTGCTCATATCCCCAAACATATTAAATTTAGAATTAGGTTTACATACTTTTTTCTGGTTTCAATGCATACTATACCCCTGCCGTTGAATCTTTGCACTTGACAGTTTGTGTGACTTCGCATAAGGTTGGCTATATTGTTGCCAGAGTGGCTAGTAAACAACAACAGCTGATTTTATTTAAAGGTGAGTCGGAATTGTTACACTAACATCACTTAAGTTTACTCACTTGAGCAAGTGAGTAAACTTAAGTGATGTTAGTGTAACAATTCCGACTCACCTTTAAATAAATTCAATACACATCACTGTTTCTAGCTTCTTTTCATTACAATATCAACAGCTGATTGTTTTCCTTTCTATCGTGTCTGCCGCATACAAAAAGTGTACGTAAGTAGGGAACGCCAATGAATAATAACTATTTCATATAACTCAGTATAAACATTGCAACGTATGTACAATAAATTATGCACTTTTGACAATATAAAAACAGATAATGCAAACTTGCCTGTTACAATGAGGAGAAATAAAACAAATTATAAGCTGTGATAACAAAGTTATTTTCACTCGCACTGCATTCCAGAAGGTTCAGCAATTTTGTCCTCTTTCTCTTGGAGTTTCACTCCCTTGTGAATAACAGTTCATGCATTTAATCCAAGAGCTGCTACAGTTCATTGTACGGCTTTATCAGCAGGAATAGAGGGATGCCCATGAACCTTCACATACTCCTACTGTTCAAAGAATTCCTGGGTCCTTCTTAACAGTTCCAATGCCTGACTATTAAGTGACACATCTCGATGCAAAGGATTTTCATTTCAGTGATGGGCTTCGTTTTCGAGACATTGTCGCACTTCAAATCTTGTATAAATAATATGAATGAAATATATATAAAAATAGATAAACATATATATATATATATATATAAATAAATGAACACCAACAATAACAAAACTATCAAACAATAACCACAAATATAAATAACAATGAACAATGCTAGTTTGCAAAGAACAACTTGACGTGCGTGCTAGAGATTCACAAACTGAAACACGTGTTTGGAAATAGCTACATCTGGCAACAGAGCCACTTCCAGTTCCGCTTCGTCATGGACCACCCAGAATGCTGCCTTTTGATTGGTTTAGGAAGTCTAACGGTTAAAGCTTTTCATCTGTGTTTTTGCGAGTGTACCAACTTAATCGCTAGCTTTCAAGTGCAATGTTTCAATGGTAGGGGTATATATCCACTCCAAATATTCGAATCTTATTTCAGAATACTCTGTATAACGGCAAGCACTGAAGATAGTTTTGGAGTTATGGTATAAGGTCAATTTCAGTGAGGTGTGTTCAATTCAAAATAAGAAGAAAGCGAAAAACAGATTATGCCGTACAAAAGAACTGTTATCAGAAATTTTACAATGCAGATTTTTATAACTAAGAGAAAGAGATAAAATGGTGTAAAACCTATGTACAACTATACCTGTGAATGAAGGCGTGAACATGTTTCCGTTAGGTCTCGGAAGGTACCAGGATCAGGCTGTTGTGAACTTGTGCTAGCACTTGAGCTGCCCTCTCCTTGCATTAAAGCTGGCTGAAGACTAGATACCTGACAAATTTTATGTAACATGTCAATTTATTTTTCTGGGTAAACATTATTGGTCTTTAACTCAGTAGTCATTAATAAAGTCAGATTCATCAATAAACATAAAAAAAAATTCTAACATACTGTTAACAGTGTGTTAGTTTTAGTGTACACTAAATAAAATTAAAAAATCTAAATGTGTTATATTCATATGTTTATCAACCATCATTATCATCTACCTAATAGGCACAGAAAATATTGCACTCCACCAAAAAACTCAATACTGAGATTTCACTGGAAATGCATGTTTTGAGGACCCCCAAACCCCCTGTCCCAAAAGAGCACTTTTAGGAAAGGTCTGCGTGTGTGCATGAACGAAATAACTCAAAATCCAAATGTTGGATAAATGCCAAATTTGGTATTTAAAATCACTTGATTTTCTTTTTTTTGGTCCTTGTATGTAAGAGCACATACCGCTAGGATTTTTTTTCCTTTGTGCACATTTTACAGAGGATCTAAACTATATCAGCTTTCATTACAGACTTGATCACTACTTGTTTGTAATGTGGTTTAATGCATGACAACCTAATGAGTTTTATCACTGAATGCCAATATTATAGCTCTTTTCATTCTGAAACTTTACCTTCTTCCACAGAGCAGTGATGGCTTGCATCTGTAAGAGCTGAAGTTTCCTTTCATTTTCCAGAGCCGTTCTAGTAGCTTCCATATCAGACGATAACTTTCTTTAAACAAAAAGCGAAACAGTGTTTGCTGTATTATGAAAGAAACAATTCAATTAATTAAAACCAAGATACACTTTGTTTTATACCCTGCTGTTTATGGAAGGTCTCAACTCATACTTGCCAACTTCCTGAAATTGAAATCTGTACAACTTTTCCTCGTTCAGCAAAGCACAATAATTTTGCGATGACATGAAATTTAAATGAGTAAAACATTCTGTTCAGTGCAGTACTAAATGTACAAAAATTAGATATAAAATAAGTGGGAATACGGTTTTATAAAACTTCTTAAGGACCTGATAGTATTGTTTATCATACATGCTGAAGTTCATCCTGGTACCACAATAAACACACTTCCTAGGATATGCACAGAATTCTGGTCCATACTGAGATGCAGCTCTTGAAGACTGAGCTTCTCTGTGTATGGTGGGTGTGTCCTTCAGCAGTGGCCGATATATGGTTGTTTGGGGAAGGGGTTAGAGGTACTCTCACCCAATAGAAGTTACAGAAATACCATGGAGATGCAAGGGGAGATTTCTGGATATTTCATGTCCTCTTCCAGCCCTGGATGAGAGTTACTAGAGGTCATCTTCATTTCACCCGATGTTGCAAACATCCTTGAACTCTCCGACAGCTATATATAAGGGAGTGTGCGCATGACAGGCAATGAGCGAGGTAGTTGTGACATACTGTGAGTGCTACTCTGCAAGCATCAGCAAGCGATAAAGTGGAATTTTGTGTTCAACAACTAGCGAGCATCTGGGAGAGAGAAGAAAAGTCCATTTGAGACTCCACAAAGTGAAGAGGCTGTTTTGCACATGATTCATTATACAGTTATGCCCAAAAGAAAATTAAGGTGACAGTGAAAATTGAACTAAGTCACAACATTTTACACTTCATAACATGAACTATAAATGAAAAACTCTCATGATAAATAGGAAACATATCTACAACATATAATGCAAATAACAAACAATTTATGTGAGGGAGTTGACTTTACAGTTCATGTCATCCATTGCTGAAGTTCAGGCCCATTTACTGCTCTTCAGTTACTAGAGGTTACTAGTGGTGCCATTAAATTTTAAATCCACACACTATGCATTTTGTTGTAGCACAAAGAAGGGGAACCATAATCGTGATGAACAGACACACAGATAAGCTCTGGCATATCATAGTACTGTATACCCATTAGCGCGGCACAATTAGTCTGTAATCTTAAGTTACATGATAATTTAATGCTTTATCATGTTCTGTGGTGAAAATCTGTAAGGCTTTGAAACTGCTGCTCACCTACAATTTATGGGCAAACCATAATAGTTGGCAAGTATGTAACCAAATTATCACATATGAGGCAGTGTTTTTAACACTTAAATGATTTTAGTCAAATTATATAATATGTAAATTCAATAACAGCCCGCCTTGAAGCAATATGTGTATGTAATAATTTATAAAATGTATGTAACAGTCATTGCATATGCTTATATTATTGTAAACATGTTCAATAATGTTATGTGAATGTATTACGTAATTTAATACTGTAGGAGCTGTGAGAATAAGTTAAACATTGCTAACAATGAGGTAACAATGAGGTAAACTTGAGTCAACAATGAGTAAGAAAGTTTAACAGTACTACTTGTGATTATTGGAGTAACAATAATGTAATTTTAGTGACAGTTTATAAAATAGCCAATCAACAACCAGAAAAAGCTTTAGTTAAATGAAGGTATTCTATTGGAGTAGGATTAGCCAATCAGACACTTGAAATACAGAAATTTACAAGTTTAGACGGTTGAAATCAATTCAGTTGCCTCCAAACAGTGCTCATAACCAGACGTGAGATGTGTCCTCGAGAAATTAATTACGTATTCGTATGAGACGAAAATAGTATATGGTTAAAAATTGCAAGTATTAAATAAAAGAATCCCATAGCTCTCAATATCAGTGAAGTGCTATTTAATTTGTGTCAAGGATTAATAAAAAGAAGTGAATTAAAACTTAAAGTCTGTGTAAGCCTACATTCTTGTTGCATCACGCCCTGCCAAGACATCCATGTCTCTAAAATAATACTGATGCAGCCGAGGCAAACATAAATATATAATATTTAAAGAAACAGTCAAATTACAAAGTTAATATATTTTTAAACTTGGGACAAAGGCCACCTGAAAGTACATTTGGGGCGAAGGCTACCGGAAACTGTTTACCGTATGTGTGGTTGCAACTACTTGAAGTTCGGTTCCCCAACAGTCGAAATATAATACAACTCCTACTTCAAATCGGCTTTTCCATACGTGAAACAATAACTTTCTCAAATTGGTGCAAAACGTGGGGCTACAACAAAAAAAAATAAATATTCTCAAATAATATAAAATAGAAAGGAAAAAGGATGTATGTCAGCAATCTGAGGATGTGTATATAAGGCACCAGAAATGAAAGTTACATGGCTAGAGGGAACACATAATAAAGACAGAATGCCGTTGAATTTGTGGTCTTGAAGCATGGAAACTCATTGATTCATTCCACAGAATGTTTAGCAAATAAATGGTGGGGTTGCCAAAAATAATACTGAAGGAGTAGCACGTAATGTAGGTTGGGTAGATCGCGATGAGATTGCTTGTAGAAAGCGTCATAAAATATTGGTGTGGATGCTGGAATAATATCAGCCACCTATTTTGGCGCTCTGGGCTGTAAAACTCCATTTTATTATGCTAGTATTATGAAATAGCATATAATGACTTACTGTATGTACTCCTGTGTACGTGTGGTTTGAATATCTTGATAAGCTGCTCTAACTCTTCTGTTGAGATTTCTGGTGTGATAGCCACGCCACATTCGCTGAATGCAAACTGCCGCATTCTCTGCTGTAACATACATTTAAAAAAATATCTTGCAGATTTAACCAGAGCTTGAAGATGCTTTGTTTCTACCTGCTATACTGACACTGTATCTGTCCAACTATTAAGGGTAATTTTATTTGTTTTCAAAAGATTCAGAGCTAAAAATATATCTTGCAAATCCTTGAAGATTGTAAAACACTGCTTCATGAAGGTTAAAAGGAGTTACAAAATGATATCTTGTTTTAATCTTGAGGAAAGAGAGACCTGTATAGCAGAATGAGGATATCAACATAGACAAGATGGAGAAGCCTTTTTACTTTAAAGCAACCTGGAACATATATTTCACAAAATTAACTAAAAAAAATGCCTTATTACATTCTAGAATAACAGCACAGAAAATTTAAAGATGTAAATCTGATAGTCTTCCATAAAAATAAAGGAATCCAGTATTATCTCTCAAAAATTAATAAAAGGTATTACAAACCCTGTCAATATGCTCTAAACATAAGCATTCTACATGAATGAGATTGGGAATAAACATTCTGGTAGGTGTAGTTTCATATGAAGTTTGTTATGTTCAATGGCTACAGTGCAATGCAAATATAAACTGATTCCATTATACTTATTAAGAATTTCTAATTTCAACTTATAGAAACAGTTGTTCACCTTGCCTTTCAACTCACTGCACAGTGAGGATTCAAGAAAGAACAAACTTTACATAAAGAGCACAAAATTACAAATTTTTTAATGTTAAATTTCTCTTGTGCAAAGATATACTGTTAAGGTGTTACTATATTTATTCAAACACAAGTCAATGTTTTTTTTTTTTTTTTCCAAAATTAAAGGTCATCTTGCATTCATGATGTAAATTAAATTAAATTAAACTGAGTTTTATTTATGGACACTCTTTAACTGCTGTGGTCCTTATCATCCCATTCTATATTGGGCATGAAAGACTGGTAATTTTGCTCAGAGGCCTCTTTATCAGGCTTGAGTTCTTTTATGTGCCATAAATCTACGACATGGGACCACCGGCTTTACTTCCCTTCCAAAGGAAGCCATGCTAAGGATTTTAACGCCCGAAAAAATCCATCGCCCTCCGCCGGGTTTGAACCCGCAACCTTGGCAACTAGAGGCTAGCATGGTAACCACTACACCACAGAGGACAACATTCATGATGTAGATTTTCCAATTAGAGTGGCGGTAAAAATAAGTTTCAAATTTTGTGGGTATGGGAATGGGGGTCGACAGTGGAGAAACATACAGAAAAAAGGAAAGTTGCTGTGAAGGCATGGCATATCAGCCAGATTTTGCGTACTTTCTTTTTATGTTGTAAAGTCAGCAATTTCCCAATACGCCGGTTACTATACAGCTTTCTATTGGCAGAAAACTTTCTTTTAAGGGTAAAATAGAAATTTGAGGATTTCCCTCCTGCATCTGTGGCTATAATATTGCATTGGTTTATGATGGTCGCACAATAAAAGGCAGATTTTCATTTATTTCCATACTCTCATTCTTGCTGGCCTTCTCCACCCATCACATGCATTTATACATGAATCTGAATCATAAATGTTTACAACAAAACATTTACAGATAGAAAATAATTTCCATTCATTATCTTGTCACCATTGTTGCTGTGATCATAGGTATGATATGGATAACTAGAGAAGACTTACTAAAACAACAAAATCATAATTACTACATTCCAAATTTATGTCCTGGATAAATATGGCAAGTACTAATTCCTATTAATCAATAGGGGTTGAGTGGCTGTATCATTATGTAGACGCTTGTTTCCTACCAGGTTTCTCTTGAATGATGCAACTGGTAGACTGCCCCTTACACAGTACTGTTGTGTCAATCATGCAGCAAGGTGGACCAGCCTACTGTTTCTCCCTTACATAATGCTACAAAACAATATGAATGTGTTGCACTTATCTTTTGTTATAAAAGGTGTCCAAAATGATGGCTCTTGGTATCTGCTGAATACATTATTGAACATAACAAATTTCTCCACTCAAAATATTGGAAAACACATGCCGCCTACTGTCTTCTTATTCGTTAATGCTGCATAAATTTTACTCCTATCTTTAAGCATTTCCATGGATAATTATATGGATTTAGATCTGGAGAGTGAGTAGGCCTATTAATTATTCTATCACCAAAAACATGCAATGTGAAGGAGTGATTTTCTTGGACTTCTTTCAACCAACAGCCCTATCTCATCTAATTTTCCTCAGAATTCTTGGCTGTCTATGTTTCTTTTTAACATGGACCCAGTAGGCTTAAATTTTTCTAACAAGCTAGTGCCAAATTGACCCTCCCCGGAGAAACCTACTCTAGGCGATTATGGGTTCCAGTAAAGGAGCATTGACATCTACGGGAACAGAAGTGAGATGACTATGGTAGTGGCTTGTCAAGGAGACAACAATAACAAGAAGAAAGCGCGCAGTTAATTTGAGTTGTGTAGTACGTCAGGTGATGGTGATTGACTGCGCAGGCGCTGGTTGAGTTGCAGCTCTCCTCAATGTGCTGTCCACAAGGTTGATCAGTCTTTCTTCGACGGCGAGAGAGGTCACGACGAAAACAGAAGGACAATGTTTAGACAGAAGGTATTCCGGACGGTATTTCTAAATTCCTTTTGGGCTTGAACTATTCAAAATTCTCTTTAGTAATTATTTACCGGGGAAAGGTTGATCGTCCGAACTATAGACTTATTGGGGTTTAGATTTCAAATATATCGTTGAATGTGAGAGCAGGAAGCAAGTACATAATTATTGTAATTTAATTTAATGATTTGAAGCTGTAAAGAATGTAAAGAATTGTGAAAGAATAAGGGTTTTAAAGAAAAGGAAATTATGTATGTTATTGAAGTGCAAGTTTATTAAATGAAGGAAATTTGGCTTATTAATTAATTATGTAATATATTCTTAAGTAGAAATTTGCCATTATTCTTACATTCAATCCATTTCCTCTTGGGTCAGAAAAACACATTTCAAGCTATATATTGTGAATTGCTGACAGTCCAAAGTGACTCTGTTTGAGCAAAAGCTACAGCTGAACAGGCAGTTTCAAATAACATTCTCACTACATACGAAGCCAAACAATGTTACACAGAACTGTAAATTTTACCATCAAAAAACACATGAGCTAGGCTATACAGAGTAAGGTCATTAACTCAAAAACTGTTACTAGTCAGTGGCTGTCAGTAGCATCACTCTGGATAAACACGATATTAACAGTTATAGCAATGTATTTCATCCATCATCTTGCTTTTAAATGTTAAGATTTTCATTCTCTATCTGGGATCTGAAAAAAGAGCCACAAGCAGCATTTGGAAGCATTATTACATGGTTAAATTATCTGGAATGGGAAAGGGTTAATTGCAAGAGCATATTAAAGGGCTTTACCGTATATATAATATTTTTGAAAACAAATAAATACCAGAGTTAGTTGAAACAGTAGTTGATGTGGCAGCTTCTTTCTTCTGCCATCTTTCTTGAGCACGATGTCGAATTGTTTCTAGTTTCGATGCAGACATCTCACTGTCCTCATCCTCACTGCTATTGACTGGTGCAGACTCTTGGACTCCTACTGGGCGCTGAGGTGGACTTCGTCTTCTGGAAGATGCTGCTGTACACTGCTTTCCCTGTGGACCACGATGACGGGAAAGTAATGGACTTGAATGAAGACTACGTGGTAGCTTGGGAGATCCTCGTGGAACTGGTCGTTTGTTTTGTACGCTAGTAATTATGGCTGATTTTGGTCGCACTCCTTTGTTAGCAATGCTGCTATTCATAGCTGGACGGTAATCAGGGCTCATGAGCGATTCAGGAACTGGAACAAGTTTTGTGGCAGCCTGCAAGGGACAGCTAGTGCTCACAGTTCCATTTTCTGAAAAACATAAATGTAAGATTCACAAAGCAACTGCAATAAACATAGATTAGAAAAAGAAAGAAAGAAAGAAAGAAAGAAAGAAAGAAAGAAAGAAAGAAAGAAAGAAAGCTGATAACCCAGGTTCCATGTAGTCAATGTAACTCTTGGGTAAAACTGCAAGAAAACTATAATATGCATGCCACTATTAGATCAGGGAGTCTGATGTCAGCAGCGATAGAGTGAGGACATGTTAATTGCGGCGCTCTGCAAGAGTACGAAGATGGGAGTGGAACTACAAGTTTACTGCATCAGAATAGGGAGCTTGGGCGGCGCCGTGGGCAAGTGGTTAGACTGCTCGCCTCTCACCGAGGCAGCCCCGGACCGGCATGTGGGATTTGTGGTGGACAAAGTGGCATCTGGGCTGGTTTCCTTTCATCCATTTCACCATCATTTCATTTCATCTACTTCCTTCCTCCCATACCAGGCATCGGGCTGATCACCCATCCTGGATATTCTATCTGATCCATGAGTGTCTGCTCCTTGACAGGCCTCTGACTCCAGGCACCTGCCTGTAAGTCCTGGGGGGTGAAAGAAAGAAAGAGAGAGAGAGAGAGAGAGAAAGAAAGAGAGAGAGAGAGAGAGAGAGAAAGAGAGAGAGAGAGAGAGAAGGAAGGAAGGAAAGAAAGAAACAAAGAAAGAAAGAAAGAAAGAAAGAAAGAAAGAAAGAAAGAAAGAAAGAAAGAAAGAAAGAAAGAAAGAAAGAAAGAAAGAAAGAAAGAATAGGGAGCTTCAGGAGGATAAAAATGCTAAGCAAAAAAGGCACACTAATGGTTACAACAGAAATCTGACTAACACTGGTTGTGGGTGTTCTATTAATAATTGGAGGAGTTGAGCCGAACTCAGGGCCAACAGAACTGAATAAAGTGTTGCAGATGCTAAAAAGTATAACAAACGAGTTATCTGAACTAAAGGCAATGGAGAAACAGCTAGGCATGAAACTGGACAATAATACGGAGCAGCTAAAAGGTACACTGAAAATGCTAAAAGAGGAAGTGGAGCAAGAATTAGAAGAATGCACAGGAAGAGAATGGAGATAATGAAGAGAAATTGTAAAGCGGGACAATGCAGATTAAACACAGTAATATTCGGAGTAAAGAAGGATAGAGACAAAAAGCTTGGAGAAATTATAGAGAAGCAGCTTGAAATTAAACTACACAGATGAGAAATTGTTGATGCATTAAGATTTGGCAGAAAGGAGAAAAGACCTAGGCCAATATTAGTAAAAGTGGCAACAATGGATATAAAATGTCAGATATTAAGAAATGCGAAAAAGTTAAAAGGTACACAAATTTTCATTGAGCAAGATTTCAGCGAGGAACAAAATCTATGAAAAGCACTACTTATAAAAATGAAAGAAGCTAGATCAGAAGGGAAAAGGCATAATTGAAAGGACTTCAGTTATCATGGAAGGAGAGAAATGGAGTTTGAATGTAAGGAGAAATGAATGACCAGGAAATGTATAGGCATCAGCAATTTCGCAAAGGCAAAGAATGGCAGGAGTGAGGGAGTCAATGTACTGACCGTCAAAAGAAAATATCAAATGGAAAGATTCAAAATATGGCAACTCTGTGATTAGTATGGCAGTTGGAGGGGAAGAGGAAGCAACTGAGAATGTGGTAGAAGTAGAACTGGAAGGGGCAGAAGGAGAAGAGCCGTGTATGATGTCAAGACTGGGCTGGAGGGAGGAAAAAGAAAAGAGAAGTGGGGGATCAGTGGTGGGAAGCATGCTTCAGAGTTTGTGAAATGTGTCAGTGGGGCAAAAGCAGGCCAAATTATAAGGGGGAAAATTATATCAGTGAATGATTTAAAGGAAGCGCAAGATTTGGCGAAAAAAAAAGGTTTAAAAATAGTTTCTGTGGAAGAGTGTATTTATTTTTTTCACATTCAATTATATAATGCAAATCATTATCTGCCTCTCCACAAAGAGGACACCTATCCAAATTCACTCCCTTCCTATCTCCCCTTAGCCTATGTGCGCTTAATCTAGACCAGCCTACCTTTCTCTCACTAACCTATTACCTACATCCACATACTTCTCTCTTCCCCAGTCCACCTTTGTCTACAAATAAGGGGAGAAAGGGGGGGGAGAGGTGGTGAGCCCAAGGAAACCAAAATATGTAAAGAAGACAGGGAACTTTAAGTTTTGGAAAGATCAAATTCAAGATAGAGATTGGAGTTAAAAGTGATGTTCTGGAATGTGGAAGGATTAAAAAGTAAGGTAGGCAGTGGAGAAACACAAAGGGTAATAGCTCAATGGATATTATAGGAGTGTCAGAGACATGAATGGAAGAGAAGAAGATATAGAGCTATAGGACTTTAAACATATAAGGAAAAATGCAAGTAAAATAAATGATAAAGGTAGAGCCTCAGGAGGGGTAGGTATACTTACTAAAAAAATATAGAGAAATAAGCAGTGATACAGTGCAAACAGAGGAAAGAGAAAGTGAAGTTTTATGATGTGCTATTAAACAGATAAAGAAAGAAAAAGTGTTGATTTAAGGGTAATATACCATCCTCCTGAAACATTACATTTCTATGATAGTAATTTATTTGATAGGCTGAAAAAATATATGGAAGAAATTAGGCAGAGCTTCCCAAGTATTGAGTTTATATTGATGGGTGATTTTAATGCAAGAGTAGGTGAAGAAAATGTTAAGACCAGAAGAAACAGATAGTTCAGGGTGTAGGAAAGGGATGAAATACTAATAAGAAAAAGCAGAGATATCACAGGTAATAAAGAAGAAAAAAAATTATTAGAATTTTGTGAAATAAATAATTTAATGATATGTAATGGAACTATATGAGAGGACAGAGAAGGAGACTTTACATTTGCCAAATGGCCAAAGTGTTGTAGACTATATGACATGCAGTTACGAAATGGAGGAAAAGATTGTAAATTTCAAAATACTGAATGAGATAGTCAATAGTAGTCATTTCCCAATAATTGTGGAAATAGTTGGAAAAGAATAAGCAGTGAAAGAGCAAGAAATAGTACAACTAAAAACAGTTAGAACTTTTAAATAGAGGGAGGAACAAAGGGAGGCATTTTCGAAAGATGTAAGATCCAAGGTAAGAAAAAAGTATTGGAATGTGGTATAGAGGTTGCCATTAAGGATGGGAATTTAGAAAAAGCATTAGCACTGATGGAATTAATAGTAATAAGAACAAGAGTGGGAATGGAAGTGAAACAGCATGAGAAACAAAGAAATAAAGGGTGGAAAGATTGTGTATCAGCAAAAAGAGAGGTGGTTAGAGGGTTAAACAGATGGAGAGTAACAGGAGAAGAGAATGATAGGCAAAATTTTCTGATTAATAAATGGGGATATAAATGTTTACTAGAGGAAAAGAGGAAAGTGTGGCAGGATAAAATAAGATAATTGGTAAAAGAGGTTATAGAAGAAAAAAATAATAAAAAAATATATGGGAGTTAGTGAGGAGGACAAACAAGAAGGGAGAAACAGGAAACGAGATTTTACCAAAAGAATCGATAATGCATTTGGGAAGACTGATTGGAGAGGAGAAAGTGATGAAGTTAGAACTAAGAGAGATAGTGCAAAACAGGACATAAAATGGAAGTCTAGACGGACAAATATTAATGTCAGAGCCAGCAGATATGAAATTTAAAAAAAGACAAGGCAGTGGGAATCAATGGAATCCCAGGGGAGCCTGGAAAATGCTCAATAAAATGGAGTTAGGGCTAAAAATTATGGTAAAATTATTAAATAAAATTAAGGAAGGTAAAAATATATCAGAAAGCTGGAAAATAAGTATACTAGTACCGATATATAAAGGCAAGGGAGGGGTGAATAAACCAGAGAACTGCAGGGGAATAAGTATATTACCTATCCTGGGGAAAATATACACAGGAATAATGGCGGAAAGACTACAAGAGTGGGCAGAATTAGAAGGAAAGTTGTCCGAGTTTCAAGCAGGTTTTAGGAAAGGCAAGCCAACAACAATAATATATTAATAATCCAGAAAATAATTAACAAGTATTCAAAGAGAAAAAGAAGAAGGGTGTATAGGTTTTTTGCAGATTTTGAAAAGGCATTTGGCATTATTAACAGAAGTGCTGGAGTGGAAATTACGAAAAAAGAGGTAAGGTATGACTTGATAGAATTATTATGAGATAAAATTTTGCATAAGATGTAATCAAAACAGAATTATGGTGTTGGCTGAACAAAAACTAGGTTAAAGACAAGGATATAAACTAGTCTCATCTTTATTTCAAGGTGAGTCGAAATTGTTACACTATCACCACTTAAGTTTACTCACTTAACCGTTTCCCAAAACATGTTAAGTGAGTAAACTTAAGTGATGTTAGTGTAACAATTTCGACTCACCTTGAAATAAATTCAATACACATCACTGTTTCTAGCTTCTTTTCAAATATCAACGTAGTCCCATCTTGTTTAATTTATTTACAGACCACATATTAGAAAGAGTTAGGGAAAGTAATGGGCACTGCCCTATATGAATGAACAAGGAGATACCAGGTTGCTGTCTGCTGATGACAGCTATATCTGTAATAGGCTTGCAAAAAGCAATTAATGAAATTTTGTATAGAATGGGAAATTCGAGTAAATGTAAAGAAATCAAAAGTTATAGTATTCAAAAAGGAAATAAATTCAGAAAAGACGAACATGGTATCTGAATGGACACAGAGATGGTAAAGGAGATTGATTATTTAGAAGTAAGATTAAGTAATAATGATTGGTGGGAAGCACATGGCAGGAAGATGATGGCAAAAGGCAGAGCTGCTATGACGGGATTAAGAATAAGTAATTATAAATGTTAAATGGTTGGAAAGGATATACGAAACATTGGTAGAATCAAAAATGCTGTATGCAATAGAAATATGAGGGGCTTCAGAATTGAGCAAAAAAGTATACCAAATATACAGATTATTTTGCAGAGAACTTTTGGGGTTAACCAGAAAAGCAACTAGGGAAGTACCATTGATAGAATTAGGAAGAACAGGGAGGAAAGGAATAATTATGGAAATAATTCTGAAATATTGGAACAGGTGCCTTCAAAGAGAAGAACAACATATATTAAAAATTTGTGTGAATGAACAAAAGATAACTTCAAATAAGAATGGCTGGTAAGCAGGGATGAGAAGAGAGTTACAGAGGATAGGAATGTGGGACATTTGGCAACTAGAAGAAAAAAATTATAACAGATTTTGAAAAGTAGTGAGAAATAGGATAGAAGATATGGAAAAGCAAAAAATCTGGGGAAGTCTTGAAAATAAAAAGTCCCTAAGTTTATATAGAACAATTAAGAGAGATTGGGGGAGAGAAGGTTATGTTGACTTATATAGCAGACAGGAAAGGGAGGGTTTAGCATGGGTGAGAATAGGGGCTATGTTCCTTAGAGGGTTATGTGGGAGAGAATTAGGAACATGCACCATATGCGGAGAAAAGGAGAATAAGGTACATTACTTGGTAGAATGTAAACAGTAACAGAAGTGGAGACAGGATGTTTGGGATCCAAAATAGGATAATATGAGCAAGGAAATGATAGCTATGAAAATATTAACAGTTAAGGGAGGAAAAAGAATAAAGGAAATGAGAGAATTTTTAAGAAAAATCATCAAAAAATGGTTAAGGAAAGTAAAATAAGCACACAGGAGCAGGATGGGCGAGTGAAAGGAGAATAATGGCTAAATGAAAGCCAAAGAGCCAGGATATCAGGCAAAAAGCAGCCCTTAAAAGGAAGGAAAATCAGACTAAATTTGTGCTAGAATGTAAGTAGTTTTAAGAAATTACTTAAAATGTATTTAAAATTTTGTATGTTGTTCGGTACAAATAAATATTCTATTCTATTTGATCAAGAGTAGTTTTTACTTCTATAGTCAAAAATTAAACATATTATGGTCCCATCACTAAGCCAAGAGCTTTGCTGAATGCACAACATTGTCTGAGATGGGAAAAACAAGAAAAGAAAAGTGAATCAAAAAAGGGTTTAAGTGATTTTATAAAATTAACAACATTTGTGAGAGGAACACTAAGCAAATTCAGTTCATTAAAAGCTCCAGCAAATTCAATTTTAAAGTGAACATGCAAGATGTTTCTTCTGTTACAAAATTGTGGCAAATTTTGAAGATTTAAAAGCTAGTAACAGTGATGTGTCATAATTTAAAATAGAGAGTTGAGGGTTGCTGACGATGGGAACAAGCCGTCTCCCGAAACGCGTTCAAGTAAGAATATCATAGTGATGTAGTGTAACAACCCTCAACTCTCTATTTTAAAAAAAAATTGTGGCAGTTATAAAAACAATTACTCTGGATTATCATGTTTCCTCGGTTCCAAATTTAGATACTTTACTGATAATTTTGATAAATCTTGATACAAACATGTAAAACAATGACATTAACTTCACTGTACTTCTGTTGATATGCTGATGACAGTCTTTGGCAGATGATTTGTGGTGGTTATAAGTACTTTTGTAACACTATGCAAGTGCAGTGTTTATAATAAGTAAAAATTGAACTAGCAACAGTGAAGCAAATACACAAATAATAAACTATATATATTGTCACAATGCTTCACTTAACTTTTTTAAAATAGAAATTTGAAGAATATGTTTTGCAATCATTTGATCAACCACCAGCTCCCTTTTCTTGTTTACTCATTTATTTGTGTCATTCAGGTTACTGCCATGATAGATTTGTTCACTATAGTATTGCCATCTACTGGAAGTAAAACAAATCTGTTGTCAGAATCAAGTAGTGGTAAAAAATTCATTATGCAATCTCATTCTTCAAAATAAAAACATTTTCTGCCAAATCATTAAATCTATAGGTCCTTTTAAATGCTTTAATAATTTTACTTCTGGTTTATTTCATTACTAAATGACCAGAAATGATCTTCTACAGCTGATTTATCAAATTGTATATCACTAAAATCCCCCAAAATAAAAAAATCTGGCATTTATCAATTAAACTGTTTAGATTGTGACCAGGTATACATCGGAAAGACTAAATGTAATTTGGAAACCATGTAGAGGAGCATTTTAAAAATATTAAACACAAACAAACTGACAAATAGTGTAGCAGATTATTTTAGTCATTTGTTCATGAAATAAGCCCAGAAGTTGAATTATTACAGCATTTAAAAGTATCTATATATTTAATGATTTTGGGGAGAAAATATTTATTTTAAAGAAGCAATTGCCTACTGAATTTTGAAATACTGCCAATTAATTCTGTCAACAAATCTGTTTTACTTCTCTAGATGGCAATACAATAGCAAACAATCCATCATCTAGCAACAGCAAACTTAATGGTGCAATTAAAGGAGTAAACAAGGAAAAAGAAGCTGATGGTGCAATCAATCACAAAACATGTTCTTCTGAATTTCTAGTTTTAAAAAAGATAAGTGAAGCGTTGTCACAAAATATATATATACTGATGTTCAATTCAGATTCTTTTAGAAGAATACATAGTGTCTTAATATTACAATCACAAAGGTTGTTAATAATATATGATGCCATTTAGTTGTGCATTTACTGGTGTAAGAAAAAGTTATGATAAAAATAACTGCTTTAAGATATAACAATGTTATATTTTTTATTATTTTTTATCAAATTCATTGAAGACAGTCAACTTCAGCTGTTGAAACTTGAAATATATGCTTGGGGTCTATACTAAATATCTGCAAAGCTTAGTTACTGTAACCTGATCCTTCTCCCTATGCAAGCTTTATTTACCAGCAGAAGCACACACAAAACTTGAGCCTACCTTTAAGTGCCCCCCTCACAAAAACAAGTATCAAGTGCAAACTTATTATTTAAAAATGTGTGACAAAATAATTGTTAAAAGCAGTGAATAATAATGACATGACATTATAATGAAATTTTCAACAAGTCTCTTATTTACTATTCAGTTTTACAGAAAGAACATTATAACTATTGTCAAGTCCCCATTTTGAAAAACTAATGACAGTTTATGAGGGAGAGTGAAATATAGCTTGGAGAAAGAATCTTGTACTTTACTAATTTTCTTGAGTAGTTTTATTTGGCATTTCATAAATTGTTCACAGTTGCAGCAACAGATGTATTAAGTGATGGGTATGAAAAAACATTTCCAATGATTATAAGATGGGTAAAACATTCCTATTAAAACAAAATGGGTGATGATTATCTCAATAGTCTTACTGTTATTGGAGAAAAGAGGTCAACAAGTAAAATTATACTCATGATAGAAACTTTGATTCCTCCCACAACAATTGGCAGCTTAAATTTCACTGAGAAGATATTTTCTAATTTCCTGTATTAGTATTCATTCTAGCACAGTTCGTTTTATGTAACTAGGCAAAGTAACTATATTACTCACAGTGATTATTTACAACAGTAAAGTATTCATAAAACTGCAGTCTAATATACTGAGGAACATAAGTACAATTAATGTAATTCAAAGACACCTGTACTACAATAACAGAAGACAATATACACAACACTATGACATGGTCACTTCGCTGTGTAACAGAGAATTAGTGATATGTTAGTGTGAATAATAATACAATTGTTAAAATTATAAAGGTAGAATCAGGCTGAAAAATTCAATGCCATAGCCAGGATTTGAACCATGGATCTTTGGCTTACCGTACTGCTGCTCTGAACTATCAAGCTACCATGACAATATGCCAGTATGACACTAAATTCTCCAACTGACACATTTTTCCCTATAAACCAAAAGGTTTTCTCAAATTTTTTTTTGAGATAATATACCACAATGGAGACTTAGAGTCTCATAAATTTTAGTGCCTTAACAGAAAAAAATCATTGGTATATTATGTTGATATATACTTGGGATAGAGAAAAATCTGATGTGATGCATTCACATGACTTTGTCTACCCTCTAGCTTTATTAGTAGGTATACAAACTAGTAAATCTTATTTTTCTATTTACTACATTTTAATCCAATAAACCTTTGAAAAAATAGCTACATTACATGTTTCATTATAGATACAAAGGGAACAGCTATAGTAAAATGTTTAAGAGCTGGATGCTATATGGCGGTCTTAAATTCCATACCGTTTCCATGCAATCGCAAGAAAGAACTGAAAATCAATGAGATTTTAAAAGAATGATAAGTTTTGAACAATTCAAGCATTTAATAACGGATATCTCAGAAACAGCTTACGCCTCAGAAAAGCTTATTTGAAATAAATTGTATATTTTAAAGAGATCTACATTTATGTATGGTACGTTTTCATCTATCGCTTAACATTTACCAGTCATACAAGATTATACAGAAGTCCTTCAGAATGAAGAGGACTTCACAGGCTATTCCCAGAAAATAAAAACATCAAAATTTTCGAAAAATGTCCCATATGAAGGGTAGTTGGGGATAATGGGATTTTGTTGAAAATCTTTGTGTTGCATCTTTGGTAGGTAGTGAACCTAAATACCAGGTGTGGTATTTATCCAACTTTTTTGAGTTATGCTGTTCTCTCTCTCTCATGCGTGCATGCATGCACAAACACCTGCTGGCACGCATGCATGTGTGCAGAACTTTTTCTAAATATTCTTTTATTTTTTTATTCAAGGTGCCTCAAAACATGTATTTGCAGTGAAATCTCATTATCAAATTTTTGGGTGGAATGCAATACCTTCTCTACCTATTATATATGTGGTAGAGGAAATAAAAATATCCTAAGTAAACAAGAAGGAAAGAGAGGACATGGCATGGGGAAAATCAAAAGGGCAGAGAACTGATTTTGTACAGGGGAGTGTCCATTATGTGGTGAAAAGGAAGACTTAGAGCACATAATGTTTGATAGTATAGGAACTAAAAACTGGAGGGAAGAACTTATTACTCACAAGTGGTTTGAAAAAAGATAGACCAGTTTTAAACAGAATATTTACAAAAGAAAGCAAGAGTGTGGGTCTAATATTTATATAATGTAAAACATAAGTGGAAATAGATTGTGAAGAGAGAGAAAAACATTTTAAGGGTGGGTAATAATATTTAGTTATTAAATTTGCATAAACTGTAGTAGTTGCCTACTGAATGAGTGGCTAAGGCCAACATCAGTAGACAGCGAATTGTAAGTTTTACTTTCTCTACTACGTATAGTAAGCAGGGGAAGTATTGTATTCCACCCAAAAATTCGATACCGAGATTTCACCGGAAATATATGTTTTGAGACCCCCTGAATCCAAAAAAAGCATTTTTGGAAACATGTCCGTGTGTGTGTGTCCGTGAACAGCATAACTCAGAAACGAACAATCGGATAAACACCAAACTTGGTATTTCGGTTCAGTATCTTCCAGAGATGCGACACAAACGTTTTCAAGAAAATCCCCCCACCCCAGATTACCCTTTATATGGAAGATTTTTCGAAAATTTTAATTTTCTCAAAATGGCTCTAACGATTTTGATTAAAATATCATATGTTTAAGATATTTTCATGACAAATTAAATGTATATCTTGAATTTTCTGGGAATGTCTCCAAAAGTATTCTTCATTGTGAACGACTTTTGCATAACTGGTAAACCATAAGAGATAGACACAATTTTACAACAAAAAAATGTAGATCGCATCATAGTACACAATTTATGTCATATACCTTTTTGTTGTTGAGTGAACCATTTTCGAGATATTGCTTGTTATTCCCTTAAATTTTTCAATGCTTATTTTCTCAAATGGGAATTCGTTATTCATTTTTTTGTCTTGGATATGCAAAGAGTATTAATCTGTGGCAAAGAGAATGGTGCTGCACCTAGCAACCAGCTATTAAGAGATATGTCTATGCTTAAAGGTACTGTATTTCTATATTGCCCTTGCAAATACAAAACAAGGGGAACATAGTACGCCTTAAAACGATAGTCAAATATTTTTAGAACTGGTCGCTATGTATAAAATGTAATTCTCTTTACATGTCAAAACATCGTTTCTGCAAATGTTTATCTCGATTAATATGAAATAGATGGAGAATAAGATTTTGTAAAAATAGTTTGTACAAGAGTAGAGAAAGTCATGTGAGTGTAACACATCAGATTTTTTTCTTAGCACTTTACCAAATAAAAGTTACCATTTGAATAATCTTCCATTATCAGCTGACCAGATGAACTCTCAGAGTGATCACTATTGTTGTGTTCCTGGGTGTTGGATGCTGCGCTATACAGCAAAGCTGGGTCCAAGCTTCTGGTCATCAGTGGAGCAGATTCTTCACTGGTATTTATCATGCTGTTTAACATGTCACTGGACGTATCAGTGTGACAGCTGTTGACCATTCGTTCTGGGGAAATCTGTCTCCCTTTATCAGTCACAGGCAATTTTGATAAATCTGCAAAAAAATGTTCAACATTTAATATAAACCTCATATCTTAAGGCCAGTGTCACTAAATAACGTTAAAAATATGCTAACATATTGTTTGTTAACGTTACATTAAACTTTAAACACAATGTTAAGCCCTGCATTTCATCCAGCTTTTACAGCAAATTGTTAGCCAACATCTTTTTAACATCAAAGACAACTGTGCATTACAGTGCTCTCTGTTTCAGTAGCAGACAACTAGTTATGTTCATAGACAATTATTACCATGTGATTTTTCTGATTGTTTGAGGTTAGAATTGTGATGTGAATTGAAAAATCTAAGTGCAGGGGACCAATTTTTCATCGCTCAAAATGGCATTTGATTATAGAACTGGTTACTAAGTATAATGATCAAGTGAAATATTATGCTAATATAAAACACAGTGCCAAAAATGCCAGCTGTGGAGAGCATTTAGAACAGTTTAACAGCATGGACAATACATTGAAACTAAAATGGACAAAAATGTGCTGTCGCTGATTGAGGATTAAATCCCAACAAAAACACTGTTCACTTCTTAAAGCAATTTCTTCAGAAACCTTCCAAAAAAGCTGCAAACAGTAGCTTTGAAAATGCCAACAATATCGCCTAACATTAAATGAAAAGTGCCAGTAGCATAACATCTCAAAGTAATTAGTATTTGTAGCATAGGCGAAAGAGACATGTTTCTGGTACTCTAACCTCTTGTATTTCCTCTACAACCCTGCTCACAATATCTTTTAGACAGTCTTTATCACTTTAAAAATCCCTCCTTTTGCAACTTTTAAAATTCATGACACACGCCTCTTCTTTGGTTAGGAATGACAAAAAATTACAAATACAGCACTTCCATGTCAACAGCTTGGTTTGTGGCAGCCATTGGCCTTAACACAAGGGTAAGGTGATGTTAACTTAACATGAAGTTCAACACAATGAAATAGCATTTGCATTAACTATAATGTTAAATCACTTTACTATAGTGTTAAAATTTAACATTGTTTGGTGAAACCAGGCCTAAATCTCATGGAGTCTGGAAGAATTGCATGATACCAGGTTTGTTAGGGATGTGATGTTTGAAACATACAAACTGACTTTATATAATAATTAACACACATCAAATTAAGCTTCATCTCCAATTCACATGATTTTTATAACTAGCTAGCTTTCACAATGTTGAAGTTCATTGCAATTCTGACTCTCTTTTCCCACTAACCTTTCCTTACTTCCTGACTTTAGATACACATTTTATGTGGTAGAGTTACTAGGAAATGCTTTTACTAGTTTTTTTAACTGTGCAATAGAAAGCTTATACTAAAGAGAGCAGGCAGTGGTATCTCATACTAAAGGGTGCATGTGCCCTTTAAATAATTTCTACATAAGCTGTCAACACAAACAAATATTATACAATTTTAGATGTAAACCATAAATATTTCAGCACCTGCATTATAGTATAAATGCAAAGCCCATGGTTTAAACGACTTCTCAGGTGAATACAAACAACTTGGTGTGGTATACGTGTAAAAAGAATTGGCCACAGCACACTCCCTTTGTATCCAAGCTTAGCAGGGCAGAATGATTTGGTTTAAAAGGAGTTATATGGGCAAGGGGATGACAGGGGTGTCGCAGGGAGACTTCACGAAGGGCACATGAAATCTGTGGTTCTTCCACACACACATGCACACTGGAGCACCTGTAAGAGGAGCTTCCCTAAATGATTTGTCATGAAGTAAATGTTATTACTTCTCATTAGCTGTTTGCTTTCTCATGTCATTGGCTTATGAGAAATCTAAACTGTAAGAAACTCTTCTACTATATAGGCAACTCAACAAATATATCCTTAAATAGCATTATGTTTTAAAAAGAGCCAGCATTATCATATAAGAAGCTGAATGGTTAGTAAGAGGAGGATCATAGATTGGAAATCATCTATAAATAGAGAGGTTAGAGTTTATTGCATCCTTTAATGCTACATTTTATCATTGTTTTTAATATGCTTTAAAGCCTCACCCTCCCACAGTGACACTGCAGACAGTAATGTGTTTAAATATGCTGATTTAACCTAAGTATTTGTGTTTGTTGGCGACGTCTCTTGCTACATACTCTTCTAAGTTCATTCCATAGAATGTAATCCAGGGGATTTAAATCAGGACTCGGATCAGGCCAATCTTAATATGAAATGAAGTTGGGTACATTGTCGTGCAACCAGATCTGAGTGGCGTTCACTTGATGTGCAGGCCAGAGTCCTGTTGAAACAATTCTGTGTTAAGTTGCTGAACAATTGGGTCCAATACTATTTCTGTACACTTTTGCTGACATTTTGAAACCCTTTTCACAAAAATGTATGGGTGTTACACCATTGTAACTTACTACCCACCATACAGATGGTAGATGGACTCTCTGGATTCAGAGAGCGACTTCTCAAGCCATAATTGTATTCTTGTCATAAACACAATAATTTTGTTAGTTAAAGCACTCTTCCACATCGAATAGCTTCTCATTGGCGAAAAAGACTGTCTTGTGTGGACCATTAGCACAATGCTTTTAAGAGCACCTTTGATTTCTACATCCTCTTTTTCTTCAATTCAAGAATGAGAAAGTTTCCAGTCCGTCTATGATATGCCTTAATTTCCAGGTCATCCCTGAGGACTCATTTCATGCTGTGTCTAGAAACCTTTAATTCACTGGCAAGGATTTTTTGCTTTTGTACAGGATTAAGATGCAGTCTGGCTGCCACTGCTCTAATGAGCTCTGGTGTTATCAAATATCATTTACTTGATATGTCTAACTGTCCTTGGATAGCCACTTCTTGGCTGTCAGCAGTAGTTTGGATTTCATTGTATTGAAAATTTGTCCTGGAGCCATTCCTACTTTGTGTAGAGCAATAACAGCTATTCGATTTTCTCTTTTGCCCCATTCTATAACTGCAAAACACACGTGCTTGCCAGCTCACTTGCCTGTGTGAGTGCTATATATATAGGGGACTTGCAAAGTTGGGCACCTATTTACGCTTCTACTATGTAGTTTCTGAACAAGAGTATGTAGAGAAACTATTAGTGATTATATTATGTAAAATAAAGTGAATACTGCTACATAAAACTACTTGACTACATTTTTGAGAAAGGTAAAAAAAAGAAAAAACATATTTCTTTTGGGAGGGAGGACTGGTCTATTTTGCAGTGCAGTGTAATAAATTCATGCTTATGAATTCTAGGCAATGTAATTTTATTAAGTTGTGTCTGACCAACTAAAATGTGTATGAGCCATCACTGGGAGCAAGTCCTCAACAATTAAATTAAAAATCACTACTTGACTGCAAGCTTTTACTATTAAGGACTTTAACATTATACATACTGCTTCTTCGAGGAGATGTATTTCTAACATTGATGATCCGACGTCTGGCAACAGGTAAAGGTGCAGACTGATTTCTGTTTGCACTCATTCCTTCTGCTCTTAATGCCATACCTAAAACATTCAATAAAGAAAACCACATATGGCTGCTAGCTGCACTATGAAACTTGGTGCACCAATTCAATTCTTATAGCTTAAAACTGCTTAAGTAAGAGCTTTTAAAAGGGGAGATATTTTCCTGAAAAAGTGCTGGTGCTATTGTTTTAATAAAAATTTGATGTGTTAAATTAACATGACTTTTTCTATCCATTATCATTTATTTTTATATAGCTTCTATGAATTTTTTCTATCTACTTCATGTTAGTCGAGATAAAACTTTGCAAAAATGGTTTTATTACACATTTTGTTGTGGATACAAGGGTAAGAGGAAATCAAATTGATAGTCAGATGTTTAAAAGTGAGTGACTGTATGCTGGCCTTGAAATTTCATACTTTTTCCATATCAGGAGAAATAAGTGAATAGTGACGAAAGTACTGAAAAATTCAAACCAATAATAACGAATGTCTCTGAAATTGCTGATGTCACAATATAGGTTATACGAAATAAATTTATATTTTAAAGAGTTCTACATTTTCAATGCAGTAAGTTTTTGGCCATCTCTTTTCATTTACCAGTTATACAAAATTCTTTCTGAATGAAAAGAAGATTTAACTGGCTATCCCAGAAAATTCAAGATATAAACTTTTTGACATTGAGGCAGGATTTAGCTATGGCACCTAAATCTATTTTTTATTGTGTCTCTTTTTTTTTGGGAGGGGGCCCCATCATTTTTATATATAGATTATATATGTAGGTAAACTGGATCATGTGCAATTATTCATTTTAATACAGCGTAATATTTAGCCTGTACATAATGTTCCTGTTCCACTTGTTGGTAGATCCCTGAATGTTATAGTTTCCTCGGAAAGAATTCTGTCTATGAGTGCAGAATGTGGAAACCCTTTTTCTGTTAGTTGGGTCAAGGGTTAAGTATTTCTGCAAGGGTCTTCTATCCAGATGCATGGGGGAGTAGATTTTGACTTGGAACGGGGAAGACAAATGTGATGCGAGGGGGTCACATGAATAAGTAGCCAATGAGATGTTAGATAAATGAAAAAATGTTAGACTGATGCTTACTATCCCGTAAAAAATACTCCAATAATAGAGCAGAAGCTTAAAGTATTGAGTGGGGGATAGGAGCGTATAAATATTCCAAGTTCACCCCAAAAATTGGGACAATCAATATGTACTCCTGGACACAGACTCTATGTTACTTGTGAGCAGAAGTTGGTGTGCAAACAAGGGACCCGGGATGAAGTTGTTTATTCCACAGAAAGTGAAGTATTCTCATCAAAGTGCCAATGTACATTCTGGTGAGCTGTGTGTCAGGACCACAGAGCTATTAATTATGGCACAGATCGGAGATATACATCTTCACACATAATTGTAGTGCTGTGTCAAAGAATAAGTGATGCCACATGCAGCAAGATAAGAAAGAGCCGTGAAATGCGCGAGGAATTTCTTTAGTTTCTAGTGACCAGAAATGTTATCTAGTGTCTTGTTGAAGAAAGTGGTAATAAAATTCAGTAAAGTGAACTCTGTGGTGCTTCTTCAATTCCCCGTGAAATTTCCTTTATCCCACAACCTGGATTGTCTTAGTTTATCCTTTCTTGATAGGCAGAGTCCATGCACGTATCTCCACTAAGAATCAACCTAGCCAAGGCAAACAATAAACTAAATTATTACAAGCATATCCTCCATTGATGGAGGCCGCAGAAGAAGAAACCCTAAGTAGAGGATCTCAAAACAGGTATGGTAACTTTGCAACTGTAGCATTACCTCTACCGTACCTGCAGATAGCTATGCTCTGTGGAGACCTGTGCAAGGTACGAATCACAGACCGCAGTGTCCCTCTCAAATGTAGGCTTCTACGTGAGGCATCTACGTGAGGCATCTGAGGACCGGCCTCAACACGCAAAGGCATGGTAATTTACTCAAAATCTTCACAGGCATTTCAGAGAAAATCATAAATTTTAAACTTTTTAGGTGTAAAGTGTAGCTTGGGGTGGGGAATTTTCTCTAGAGTTTTTGTGTTGTACACGCTCGCACGCATACGCACACACAGAACTTGTTTTTATTCAGGGAGCCTCTCAAAATGTGTATTTCTTGTGAAATCCTAGTATCAAAGTTTTGGGTGGAATACAAAACTTCCTATACTTACTATAGAAAAGTCATAGAAAAAGTAAAAATAGGTGCTGTTTTCATTAAAAAGTGAGGTTGTACTTGCCATCAGTCAACTGTTCTCTTAGCTGCTGCTGATGTTGCTGAGCTTTACTAAGAATAAGTCTCAATTTGCGATCATCTTCACTCTCTAAACTATCTCCTGTGAGGGGACATACTGATGCCAAGTACTGAACTAGTGCTTGATGTTCTCCCACACGGAACTGCCGCCCCCTTCCTTGGGAATATAGCCATTCAGCTTTCAAACTGCAAGTAAAAATATCAAAATTATCATCATATGTCATTTACCCATCAACATACACCAGCTTCAAATAAAAACATGCTTCATGCATCATTAAACATTTAAGGTGGTGCATACAACTTAAAAGAGAAAAACATTACAATTTTAAATTGTTATATTAATAGAAACTTTCATCTTCATGCTGATGAAAGCTAATATAATATCTACACAAATGGCCAGGTTATGCACTAAAGCCATCTTAATAATTAAGGTTGTCTCTAGGGTTGTCTTCCCTTTCTCAATGATGTATTTTTCAAAACTGTATACATTATAACGTCAAAATATGTCAAAATTTTCACAGGCAATGATTCTCAATTTTTGTTTCACTATTAAGGGAAAAACATTCGGGCAATTTAGTAATGAAAAAAAGAAGTTTTAAAGTTCAAAATACAACAAATTCTCTACATTTGCATGCAAATACTTTTAACTATTGAAGTTCAGTTTCTAATCACAGGTTTCCTTTTTAAATAAAAGAACTATGTAGAAAATGTTCAAAATTTGGCAATAACACGGCAAATGCTGTTTAGATACAAATACACAATCAGAACTTTTATTGATAATCCATTAATTTATTAACATAGAAAATACTTTTCATCTCATTATTAAAGATAAGTTTTTAATATTAAGCATAAAAGTTTCAAAGAGTTTGAGAAAAAGAGAAGTAAATTGCAAAAAACAAGTTTTGAAGAGTCGAAAATGTATGTACCACCTTAAATGTATTACTGGCATTATTTGGCTTCAAATAATTGGTTTGTTATACTCTGTGTGATACGGCTTGCATGAAGTACTGGGAGATGCAAACAATGAATCAATAGCATGCAAATACAGTGACAGAAGTGACATTATTCGACAATGTAACATTTTCTCTATGTTGGGGGCTCCAGTTCTGCTCTATAATTTGAAGACGCTGTTAACGATTTAAAATGTTTTCTGCTTACAGGTTTTGGGGATGAGAAATGAGCATATTGCTTTAAATTCTGTTTCTGTATTAAAATGTTTAACATGTAAAAGGTTAACATGTGTATGATGTGCTCACTTTCATCACAAGACTCTGAAAAGGCCACTGCATACAAATGGTTTTACAAAGAACATCTTTCTCTTCTTCTCCATTAAAATTATTAAGAAAAGTACATGCCTGCAAGAAAATAATTTAAAACTTTTTTTATCCAGGGGGGGGAACAATAAAGGAGGAGATAATTAAAAACAATATTCCAGCTAATGTCTTAGTTTGCTGCCATAAGTAAGGGAAAAAAAGAAGTTAAATATCTTGCCTCCTTTACATACGTGAAGATCAAATGTGTAATAATCCTTAAATCAACATCTTTTTTTAGACAATTTTTAATTAATTTTGAGATTATAAAGTTAACCTTTTCACAATCTTTCTTTAAAGTGCCTTTCTCATCATAAGAATCCAAATTATATGTTAAGTGTAGACATATACTAGGGATGGGATCCTGATACCATCAATATCTCAATACTTTCAATATTCAGTGGTATCGAAGTATGCCTAATATTTTGAAACACATTTTTATGCCTTTTTTGACACTCTAAATGCTTAACTTTCACATTTTTATTCGAGAAACTATTATTGACACCTTTTGCAGTAGAAAGCCCAATATGAGTTGAGTGCAAATGAGGCTTCATATTGTTATCTAACACACCCCAACAAAGTATTGTTAGATTCATTATTCTTGGCTATTGCCTATGACTGCATATCCTGTGGATGAATCAATGCAACATTCCATTGGCTCTCATCTCTAAATGAAGACGTGCAAACCAATGCCATACGGGGGAAAGGTACTCTTAATACTTGCAGCATTAGCCAAGTTGTGAATGCCTTGTGAATGAAGCTACAGAGTCTTCATTTGGATGCATGGCCGTATTATGGGAAAATGCTTGTCCTGCAATGCACTGTTTCAAACCAGTTCTGTTTCTCCTCCACTTTCCCTCCTCTTCATGTGTCAGCTAATCTGTTGATGCAAAGTCTGTGCTGCACAGAGCACCTAATGACAGATAATAAATTATTATTATTATTATTATTATTATTATTATTATTATTATTATTACTGTCTTTTTCAGTACAGTATGCACATGTAATGGTTAGTTTCTCATTGTATACTAGTACTCATTAGTTAAGACAGTACGTACACACTTGTCGTGTGAGTTACATTTCGTTTTGACCGGCAAATGAAGATGTTTCATATAGTCAGGTTTCAATTATATTCATGCAGCTCTCCAGTTGTTATACTACATCTTCAACTGCATGCTCCTAACTGCAAAAGGCTTAGTTTGGTACTGCCTTTCTATTCTGCAATTTTCTGCACCTTGTAAAAGTTTCACTTTATTCAAATGGAAAAATTACTGCTGTCAATTGGAGATTACAAAACTGCTTCAGTTACAGAATTAATATACAACACAAAATTGGTTATAATGCTAATATAGCATATAATAATAATAATAATAATAATAATAATAATAATAATAATAATAATAATAATAATAATAATAATAATAATACAATGGTGGTTCCTACACTACTTTATGGAAGTGAGACATGGGTCATCACAAAGGAAAATGAAAAGTAGATTACAAAGTGCAGAGATGAACTTAATGTATATTCAAGAATGCCTAACATTGCATTTCATTATCAGGCAGAAGGAAGAAGAGCTATCAGTCAACCCAGAAAGAGGTGGAGGGAACAAGTATGAGACGGAGCAGGCATTATGCCCAAGCCGTCAAATGAATAACTACTACTACTATTTGAAAACTACTACCTTAGGGGTTTTAATAAAGTGAGTACTGAGAATTTAACATTGGTGCTAAAAGATCAGTGCCAGTATTGAGAAATAGTGATATCATCCTATCCCTAGATGTGTCTATAACCTTCATATACTGATAATATTGTTTGGTTGCAATGCATGGGTATCGTGCACCCTGATGAATAGCGTTCAGATCAGAAAATGCTCTGTGTGGTGTGGCTTTTTCAACAGATATACATTTAATCAAAACTATTTTCATATTGAGTCATTTTAAGTCTGAATTGTTAATGAACAGTCATGTTTTTTACAGTTGCCTATTTTGAACACAACCAAAAGATTATGAAGTCAAACTTCTGGTCTGAAATATCAATGGATTAAAGTTTTAAAATAATAAGCAGATTAAGCTATAAAACAGTTTTTATTAATTTAATGACTTAGGAAATTTACCTTCCAAGTCATGTATGTTGTATTTCATGTCTATTATATACAACACACAAATAATTAACTATGTCATGCAATTATACCTGAAGTTCTAACTGTAAAAGTAATCAACTTAACCTTGCAGTGTAAACCAGAAACTATGTCTTAAAGCTATGATTAACAAAACAACACACACATATTTGTTGCAATTCTATTTTCTAGGAATCTAAAAAACATAAAACATTCCTGACTAGAACTTCATACTAACATTAAACAGAAGATTATAGACAATAAATCACATAACATTCTAAAAATGCTACACAATACTGGACAAAGCTTTTAACATTCAATTCTAATTATTGTCCATCTTTAGGACATGAAAATGCAACATGAATTGCATAAAATTAAGGCCTTTTAGTGTTGAGGGAAATCAGTCTGATTTAAGTATAAAATGACAGATTTAAAACAAAAAATTGTAAAAAGTTGAACATTCAACTCCTAGTAAAAAAAAAAAAAAAAAAACTACGCCAATCGTGAAACTATTGAAAACCAAAATGTGTCTAAAGTGAAAAACAAGAATTTTCAGCTTTTGAAATCATTGCACAATTTTGCAAGCAAATGTTTTCTCTCGGAAACTACTGGTTGGGTTTAATTCAATATGAGTGTGTTATTTAATCTTAACAGTCTTAAGTAACAAACTACTGAACCAACTAGATAAAAATTTTAGATTTTCAAATCTCAATTGTAGTGTGTGGATGATCCAAAAAGCACAATAACTGGCATGCTGGATCTAATTTTTAAATGTAAAATTCTGTTTCCTGTTGATTTCTTTTAAATTTTCTGGTTCATATCTGATAAATAGTGGATTGTTACAAAATATCATCAAAATAATAATTCTTAGACATTTACTATTTTAACAGCAACTTTTAGTACAGAATAACAACTGCCAATGGGGAAAGGTTTTCTAACACTACACAAAGAATTTAAATTAGCAAAAAAAAAAAGATGACTTATCTTTTACTCCTTTTATGGGGCATATTAGACATTAAATTAAAAAAAAAACATTATTAAAGTAATAGTTCTCTTATAATGCACGTGTTATCACTAAAATGCACAAGGACTCACCTCTCAATTGCATCCACGACAAAACCATCTATCACTTTGAGGCTCATGCACCAGTTAATGACAAATGGACGGTAATCAAAGCCACTACATTGCAGTTAAGGAAATGGTTGCACATAAATTAGCACTTGCACTTGGGATCAAGCAAAGGAATTCTATTCTATTTCCATAATTATCATAACAATTCTAACGACTAATGTTCTATTATTTTCAACCTTGAAAATTAATTGCTCTTATATTCTTTTTTAAGAACTAGTGAATACTGTATCTCAATGTATTAATGTATTAACACAGACATTGTTAAATCATATTCTAAATAGCTGCTTTATGACCATATACGAGGGCTGATCAATAAGGACTGAGACTGATTTTTTTTTCACAGTATTTATTACTCCATTTCAATGTTGACATGATCTTTTTCAAAGTAGTCCCCTCCTACTTGAATGCACTTTTTATAGCGTCTCTGCCAGTCCTCGAACACATGGTGCAGGCCATTCTTTGTCAGGTCTTTGAGAATCGCCTCACTTTTCCTCAGCATGCTTCAGTGCTCTCAAATCGAATGCCCCGGAGCTTTGCCTTTAGTGATGGGAATAAAAAAGAAAGCACAGGGTGCAAGATTGGGGTTATAAGGCGGATGCAGTACGCAGGTGATGTTGAATTCCTAGACTTGATTTGCGACGTGAGGCCATGCGTTGTTGTGATGAAGTCGCCACCCATTCTGATGAAGTTCTGGATGTTTCCTTGCAATGTGCTCCCTCAGTGTAGCCAATACTGGCGTGTAGTATGCTGCTGTAGCGGTAGTGTGAGGAAGAACAACAATCACAGCAGCTGTGTTGATGTTGACTTCAGTCATAGCGGAAGCTGAAGCACCAGGTCCAGCTTGCTTAGCACAGAGGACTCACCCTTCTTTGAAGTCCTTGAACTACCTAAACACTGTTGCACGAGATAGTGCATCTTCACTGTATGCTTGCTTCAGCTTTTCCAAAGTTTCAGAGGCTGTATGATTTAAACGAAAACAAAATTGCTCCTCTCGTGTTGAGTGGTATGCAAAATTCAAGTAGGGTTAACAATATACATCATTACTACCAACCTACCGATACAAGAGTGCTGCCGTCTATGGACATTATACATGAAACCCCCCTATTTTCAAATATTCATGGTAGAGACAGGAAACTCACAAGAAAGCTACAAGAAAAAATCAGTCTCAGTCTTTATCGATCAGCCCTCGTAGTTAGGAGACTTAACATTTGTTAAATACTAATAAATAAGTAAATAAAAAAGAGACAACTGTGCTTATAATTAAATGTGTGTGTGTTACTGCTTTTAAATAGCTACAAACATATCATCAGTTAACCTCATAACTTAATTATCATGAAAAATATTTATGTGATGTTATATATCTTTTGCTGTGCTTAATGCACTTTATAACAACGTTGCATTATGGAGATAGTGTTGTCTTTTGCATTTACTGCCCTCTTACTAAGAGATACTAATCTTGACTCCTTATGAATATCTATAGGGCCAGAGCATAGCATGGCACTCAGCTAAGAAAGAATAGTCTGATGTGATACACTCACATGACCTTCTCTACTCACTCTTCTACAAACTATCTTTACAAAAGCTGATTATTCTATCTACTTCTTAATCAGATAACTTTAATTGCACATTTACACATTTCGTTGTAGGTATAAGAATATAGCAGGCTAAAGCAATAGATTTTTAAAAAACGGATCACTATGTGATGGCTTTGAAATTCCATGCCTCTTTTGCATGACCATGAGAAAAAACAAATAATGACTTCCCATATAAAACTAATAATTAAAATGAAGTGTTTAAAACAGTGGAGCATGTCAATAAGATGTTAAAACACTGGTCAGCAGATTAAAAGCACTTGTTGCTCCACTTACTTAAAATTCTTATTTGAACATGTTTCGAAGAGCACGTCTCTTCAATCTGCTGACCAGTGTTTTAACATCTTAATGACTTCCCACCTGGAAAAGGCATAAGTATTTAACATTTCAAACCAACAACAAAGAATATCACTGAAATGGTTAACACCACAAAAAAGTTTATTTAACATTTAACAAAACCTACACCTTTTGTGTAGTAATATTTTGGTTATCTCTTAGGGTTTACCAATTATAAAAAAAGTCACTCAGAATGAAGAGGGCTTCACGGGCAATTCCCAGAAAATTCAAGATTTACATTTTATTTCTCACAAAAATATATTAAAGTAATTGTTATGAGCCATTTTTGAGAAAATAAAATATAACTCAACATTTTCCATACAAAGGGTAGTTTGGTGTGGGAGGTTGTGTTGCAACCGTGAAAAATGTAAACTTCAATATCAAGGTTTAACTCTCTCTCCCTCCCTCCCCCTGAAAAATTGATGGCACAACTTTCACTTATTCAAAAACGGCTAGACGGACTACCAAGCCATCAAGAAGAAACTTGGTTAAATCCTGCATTGACAGTTGAGGATGTGGGCAGTAGCCCACAAACACACTCAAGAGGAAATAATGTGGTAAGTGAAGCAATATACCAAATCTGACTCATTGTTGCACAATGTATTTGATTTGCTTCTCCCTTTGTGCCTAAAGCATCACAATTCATTCTTTTAATTTAAACCATTTGGCACCATATTCAGAGTTCAATTTGTAATTCCCCAATGGTCATAAAATAGGATTGTGTATCCAAGTATTACTTAAATACATCACAAACATTTGTATTTTCTAGCATATGCTTGCTAGAGACTATTTAGCACATGTGAGCATTCTGGTAATTATCGTGCAGAATCACAATATCTTACAATTCCTCATGAACACATAGCAAAAACTCATTTATCTCATAGTAAGATGTTACAAAGTATTTTATTAAACAATCAAATATTTCAAACCAGTAATTGAGGGAATAATCAGAAAGCTGAATCAGATTTGCAAATTCAATGCCAGGGCCAGGAATCAAACCATGGACCTTCCACTTTGCAATTTAAGTTCC
This sequence comes from Deroplatys truncata, assembly GCA_030765065.1. Taxonomy (NCBI): domain Eukaryota; kingdom Metazoa; phylum Arthropoda; class Insecta; order Mantodea; family Mantidae; genus Deroplatys; species Deroplatys truncata. Next base: position 292,884,163 of record CM060975.1, on the reverse strand, counting down.
CCGTCTTAGCATTTGCGTACATACCGGCAAAGAACAGTCATACTAGGCAACTTCCTGAAATTGAAACCCTAAAAATGTTCCATCATCAAGCAAAGCATAATTATTTTGTGATTACATGAAACTTAAAATGCATAAAATGTTCATCATAGTAAATGTGCAAAAATTACATGTAAAATAAATGGGAATTCTGTTTTATAAAAGTACTTGAAACTATGGTAGTACTGCTTCTTTCTGTCTTAATGAAAAAATCTAATCCAATGAAGTGACAAATATATCATGACCTAAGATAAATTTATTATATCCATGAGCGCAAAGGGAAAATATAATTGTTTTTGAGTAATTATATTTTGGATAAATTGAAATAGCTCAAATGATTTCTGAATTTGTCACCATTATTGTAGTGTACCTATATATAATTTGTATATACTGGTATTACAATAAACATGCATTAAAGCAAAGAACACCACTTCCTATATGCAGATTTTTATCTATACTTTACACTTACCATGAGCTATAAACAAAAACGTTACAAAAAATGGGAAACTTATCCCGCAGACACAGAATGCAAATAAGATAATTTATGTGAGGGAGTTGACTTAACAATTTACATTGTCCATTATTGAATATTCATGCCCATTTACTGCTGGTTACTAGAGTCACTAGTGTGCAATCAAACTTTAAATCTACACACTATGCATTTTGTTGCAGCCCAGTATAAGGGTACCATGATCACGGTGAAGGACAAATACATAGATAAACTCTGACCAATAATAGCATTGTACACCAATTAGTGCAGTACATTTACTCTATAATCTTAAGTTACTATATAATGCACTAAAATTTAATGCTTTGTCTTGTCAATGGTAAAAATCTGTAACATTTTGAATTTGCTCATAAAGCTGTAAAAATGCCTCCTTTGCCTCCTTGTACATTTTACAGGCAAACCATAAAAGTTGCAAGTATGAACGATAATTGGACAAAAATTAACCCTAATAGTGAGGTTAAGTGAAAGCCTGGAAATCATTAAGTACTTGCAGCATTGTTAATTGTCTTTAAGGTTATGATATCTCAAAGTTACTGAGACGCCTTAAAGGTGGCCAAAGATATTATGAATCAGATACGAAAACGATACGAACATTAAAATCAAAACCAGTAGTATACACAAAAGCTGACAAGGGAAATAAACTAGTTGTACTGCAAAAAGATGATTATATTGCCAGAGTAGAAAATATGCTGCAACAAGAAAATTACATACAAATTCAAGAAGACCCATTAAAATTACATTTAAAAGCCTTCAATCAAACCATCCAGGAAAGCAAAACTATAACAGACACTGATAAATCTAGATTAAAACCAGATCACCCCACTTTATCAAGAATGTATGCTCTACCTAAAATACACAAACCGGGTAATAAGATGAGACCAATCGTCAGCAATATTGATTCTCCTACCTACAAACTGGCAAAATGGTTAGTACAGAGATTCTCTTCACTACCAAAATTCAATAGCAAAAACATAATGAATTCAGAAGATTTAATACAGAAGATAAAATCCCTGGAACTCGAACCAGAAGACAGATTAGTTTCCTTTGATGTCACTGCACTATTTCCAAGTGTTCCTACAGATCAACTCCTGCGTCAATTAAAGAAATGGCTACAGCAGACTAACCTACTTGAAGAAGAAATAGAAGACCTCATACAACTTACCAATTTATGCATTGGACAAAATTGTTTTAGTTTCAATAAGAAGTTCTATCAACAACCAACTGGTCTAACCATGGGCAACCCACTTTCACCCTTCTTGGCAGATTTATTTATGAGCTACTTAGAAACACACATAACAACTTCCTTTCCATACATGTTTAAAGTTTGGCACAGATATGTTGACGACATCTTCGCTGTTGTCCCTAACAGGTTCATACAAGACTCCTTAGCCTTACTAAACCTACAGAACCAATCAATAAAATTCACCATAGAAATAGAAAAAGAAGGCATGCTACCATTTTTAGACCTAAAAATCATCAGAGAACAAAAGAACCTAACCTTTGGCATATACAGGAAGCCAACACACTCTACTAATTACATAAAAAATAAGAGTTTCAATCCAACCACACACAAACATGCAGTACTAAACAGCCTAACACACAGACTGGTATATACCCCCTTAAATAAAAAAGAATACCAGTTAGAATACCAGCATATAGTAGACACAGCAATACATAATGGGTACAACAAAACAACTATTGACAAAAAAATTGCAAAATTTAAACGACAGATGCACATCAGAAACACAACAAATCTCAGCCAGCAAGATAAAGAGCTAAAGTTCAAGAAATTCACATACCACCCAGGAACTTTTCACAAATTTAAGAAGATTTTCATGAAACATAACATCAGCCTAGCTCCACAGAACAAATTTTACATAGAGAAATTACTTTGTAACAAGTTAAAAGACGCCATTCCACAAGACAAAAAAGCTGGAATCTATAAAATCAATTGTTCAGATTGCAATAAAGTATACATAGGTAAGACAAAAAGAAACCTAGAAACTAGGCTAAAGGAGCACATGAGATGTATTAAATACAAACAAATGGACAAATCTGCAGTTTCACACCATTTTTGGATCACTAATCACAACATCAAACCCAATATTACATTAGTCAAACCAGCCAAATTTGCAGCCGAATTAGATGCATGGGAGAAGATCACCATTCTAAAACACAACACACATCTAATGAATTTTGATTTGCCGCCACCAAATCCTCTCTGGAAGTACATTTCTCCACCACAAGATGCCACCACAGGATCCAGTCCAAAAAACGGAAACACCAACAACACGGGCCAGTCGAATTAACCTTCTGAGGATGGGAACAACGGTTTCCCGAAACATGTTAAGTGAGTAAACTTAAGTGATGTTAGTGTAACAATTCCGACTCACCTTTAAATAAATTCAATACACATCACTGTTTCTAGCTTCTTTTCATTACAATATCAACGTCAAGATCTACTTCTTAAAACACAAGAACCACCTCCGAACTTTGAATTTCTGCCTCTCAACCACCTCTGGAACTTCATCACACCATCCTCAGATGTCTCCACATACAGTACATGAATCAAAACAACCAGTCGGACATATGCTGAAGATGGGAACAAGCTTTCACAAAGAGCATTCAAGTAAGTACTATTCAGAACAAATATATCTAGCATTACGTTGATATTGTAATGAAAAGAAGCTAGAAACAGTGATGTGTATTGAATTTATTTAAAGGTGAGTCGGAATTGTTACACTAACATCACTTAAGTTTATAACTTTTGCTTCTTGTGACTTGTTGGTCTTAAATTACGTTCATATTGTAATGAAAAGAAGCTAGAAACAGTGATGTGTATTGAATTTATTTAAAGGTGAGTCGGAATTGTTACACTAACATCACTTAAGTTTAACTTAAGTGATGTTAGTGTAACAATTCCGACTCACCTTTAAATAAATATCTAGCATTGTTTACTTGTTGCCAACGTAGCAACCATCCCTGTTGATGCAAGTACAAACTACTTGCATGTTAACATGATAGCAGTGCCCACCAAGCCACAGGTATTGCTAAATTTCCCAAGTAATACAAAAGTTGATGTCAGTGTCTCAAATCACCACCTCTTGAATTGCAATTCTAGCACTAATCATTTTTGCCTGTGCCATCATTAAAAATATCAGGAATATCTCCTAAACAGTCAAAAAAGAAAGAAAAACATCTGACAGAATCTCTTCATTATAACAAATTCCTTTACTCTATTGTCATCACATGCTTGTGTCTTAATGAAATGACTAAATAATTTAATACACTGTAGAAACAGCTATTTTAGCAATATAATGAGTCATCTCAGGACTAAAATGCTCAAGAAAAAATTTGTGACATATATGATACAGCAAAGTCATATTTGCTACACATAAGAGCATTCTAAACAGCTTGGAAATGAAACAGACACTACACCTATCTTCTCCACTTAAAAGTGGAAATGTAAATTTTCATTCTGTCTTCAGTGAGTTAAACATTTATTCTTGAGCTGGGTTTCTGCACGGTATTTGATGTGCAGTGAACTTAAGTGATATAGAAGAGTATTACAGAATTCATAAAAATTTTCCCAGAAATGTATAAATCTTTTTAAATTATAATCATTAGCTATGTGAAGCCTTCAGTTTACAATTAAGAAAATTTAAGTTTGTGTTACAATGTAAACAAATCCAGCTCTGAATTTGTCCACACTCATCTTTTCTGGAATTTCCAAAGAAAGTGGCATTTATATCAAATTATGCACTGCAAAGATAATTTCAAGAATGTTATAGTATAAGCTCTGTGTGTAAATAATCTCTTGTAAGCAATGCAACTATTCCTACTGTATTGCTAGGTAAGTGTTATTTCTAAAGTGACTTAAAGGAGAGCAAGAAGCATTATTCGAGGAGAAAAACAACAGTGCCCATAAAGTGCAAGATTTTTTTTAACAAAATTTACATATAAATCTACTTCATTACATGTCTAATTGTGGTAATATTATTAAATTACTTAATTATACAAATTTTGTCACAACAGCATTTTGCATTATACAGTAAACAGTATTTGTTCTTTCTTTACCAATAATTTTTGTACCTAATTCGAAGTTCTGTGATTATGAGTCCAGGAAATCCATATCTTATTAATAATTTCCCCTAATCTTATTCTATATGTACATACGTTCTTAGACATCTCTCACTGCTGGACACACAACTTTCTGTTGTCATATAAATTAGTGCTTGTTGAAAATAATGTTTTCTCCTACACCCTGTTATGTCATAGCTACTTCACTCTCATTTGACATGGATGTTATGAAGCAGCCATCTAGTGCTTTATAGATGGCTTTTATATCCTGTTTGCCCACGGCATTTATTCTTAGAAGTCAAGAAATGTAACATCATAACAACCTTCTCAAAGATTAAAATGCTCAGGAGCAGATTAAAGGAGACAGGATAGCTTAGTTTAGTTCTGGAAGTGAAACAAATGAGATCACACTGATAGAGACAGGGAAAAAGAAAACATGAGGAAGAAGAAGAATATGTAATGAGAACTCAACCATAAAAAAACTGTGTTCACATGACCTTCTCTACCCTTTGTCGTTTATTAGTGGGTATGCAAATTATTCTTGTGAAAGTTTATTTTTCTATTTCATTTTATCGAGATAAACCTTTCCAGAAATAGCTGAATTACACATTTCATTATAGTACAAAGGGAACAGCCATAATCAAATGTTAGAACTGGACACTATACGCTGGTCTTAAAATTCCATACTCTTCCCATGCAACTGCAAGAAACAACTGAATGTCAACAGGACTTGACTAAGTATTGAACAATTCAAACCATTAAAAACGGATATCTCAGAAATGCCTGATGCCATAAAAAAGTTACTTGAAATAAATTGTATGTTTTAAAGAGATCTACATTTTTTGTGAAGAACGTTTTCATCTATCGCTTAACGTTTACCAGTTATACAAAATTCCTTCCAAATGAGGAGGACTTCACAGGCTATTCCCAGGAAATTCAAGATACATAGTTTGTCATGCAAATATGTTTAACACATGGCATTTGAATCAAAATCATTAGAGTCATTTTATAAAAAATCAAAATTTTCGAAACACATACGTTTTCCTAGAACTATTTTTTTATTCAAGGGCTCTCAAAACACGTATTTTTAGTGAAATCTTGGTATCAAATTTTTGGGTGGAATATACCTTTTCTACCTATGTACACGGTAGAGAAAGTAAAAATAAGAGGAAGAAGAAGAAAATGTAACCATTATTTTAGAAAGACAATGAAAATTGAATCATTAAATATATATATTTATTTATGGCATTACATTCACATGACTTTCTCTACCCACAATCATTTATTATATCACTTTCACAAACTATTCTCACGAAAGCTTAATCTTCTATCTAATTCATGTTAATCAAGATAAGCCTTTGCAGAAATAGTTTCGTTCTACATTTCATTGCAGTACAAGAGTAACAGAGGAAACGAAAGTGATAGTCAAGATGTTTAAAAGCAGATTGTTAAATATTGGCCTAGAAATTCCTTACACTATATATACAGGGTGGACCATTTCAGTTGACACTGTACCCAAAACTAAGCATTGTAGAAAGAAATGTCTTTAATAAACATTGCTTGATATTACGGGGGAAAGTAAATACCATTAGTCGTGTTTTGTTTGGAGGACATTATAATAGCCTTATAGGGTCAATTTCAATTTTTTAAATGGAAACCTACAATTAGGTTAAAATTAAATTAACCCTAAAATGACCATCACAATGTCCTCCAAATAAAACACGACTAATGGCATTTACTTTCCCCCGTAATATCAAGCAACTTTTATTCAAGACATTTCTTTCTACAACGCTTAGTTTTGGAGATATTGTATACAGTCTCAACTTAAATGGTCCACCCTGTATATATATATATATATTATTTGTTAGATAAATACTTTAAACATTTGGTATTTTAATCAAAATCATTAGAGCCAGTTCTGAGAAAATAAAAAATAACGAAGATTTCTCCCCAAGCATAGTTTGGTGTGGATGGTTTTTCTTGAAAATCTTCATGTTGCATCCTTCCAAGATGCTGAACTTAAATACCAAGTTTGGTATTTAACGAACTATTTGTTTTTGAGATATGCTGCCTCTCTCTCTCTCCCTCTCCCTCACACCTTTCCTAAAAATGCTTTCTTTATTTACTCTGGGGACCAAAATGTGCATTTCTAATAAAATTGCCTTGTCAAGTTTTTGGGTGGAGCACAATAAAATGCTTTCTCTTACCTAGGTAGTTGGCAGAGAAAGTATAAAGGTGTCATCTTTTACACATCCCAGGGCTACTATGCTACTTGCTCTCCTCTACGCTAAAATGCTACAAAAAGCGGTAACACAGGAGCAGAAACCACACATAGGAACTTTAAAACAGAACACAAAAGCTGATTATAAGGATACACACAGTTTCCTGTCATGTTAACGCAGGGGTTACTCATGATGGTGAATTCTCGGAGATTGGTTAGGTGTACAAGATGCGACATCTCATTGAGATCTGTGATGTTGTTGCTAGCTAACGTGAGCGTTACCATACTTGGTGGCAGATGGCGCTCACATTGCCGCAGCTGCGAGATGCGGTTTCCATGCAACAACAGTTGCTGAAATGTATAAATATCTAAATCACTCTGTTCAAGTTCAGAAGGCAGTGAAAAGCACCCTGTTAAGCAAACTACCATTTTGTTAGTTTTAAAACTGCTCTACAAGGCATTTCAAAACACTAGCAAGAACAGAAGGAAAGGAAAACAAGCACCATATGAGTTATCTGGAATTATGTTAGCACACAAAAACTTTAAAGCACTATGCAGTGTAAAGCATGTAATGCCACCACACCCGAGCTGGAACTCTAATACTTATGTGCCATGTGGCTTTCACTACTTGCAAGAAATCGTTTCTCAACAATCAGTGAAAACTAGTACTGTTGAGTAGTCCAAATCTCTTGTTTACTGGACATTCTACCCTTACCTATAGTATCAGCAGTTATATCTAACAAGAATTTATTATTTTTTATGCTTCTTTTAGTCATATATAATACATACACATTAAAAATTGTAAAATCATTAAAATTCTGAAGTTTTAATTAACAGTGAAGCTGCATAATATACTTAATGTTATTTGTAGATATGTTTACACTTAAACGTTGATTCACAATACCCAAGAATGGAAACCAGAACAACATACAATATTTTGGTCCACAATATTCCAGTAACGAGAAAATGAGAATACATATCAATGACCTTAGCGATAGGAAAGTGGAAAGTCGATTTTGTGCATTGGGACATTTTTGTAACTAATCAATGATTCTTTTCACCTGCTTCAATTCAGGCAACACTTTGCAGGTTAGCCAACGTCAAAATTTAATAGAGTAAACATTTTCTAAATGCAGATCCATTACTATTTCCTATACCTCTAGTTGTACCAAGCATCATTCCTGTATTAAAATGTACGTGAAAGTTGTTTCTTTCTCTTTACTAATTTCTATTGGTTTTTTTTGTTCTTTACAGCTTTTGCTACTGTTTCTTGCCAGGTTTGAGTTGTATATAAACACCCGCAAAGGCAGAGGGGTTGCAAAAGTTCTGTATGAAGCATATTCGGACTTTTTGGCCTGTTTGCTGAATATAAAGACAAATGTCATCTTCATTCTTTTTAGAATAAGACAAAAACCACCCTAACAGAAGAGGGGGTGGAAAATGTTTGGCAGAAGGAAATGTTAAGGCTTTTCAGCTCAAATGAGCCTACTTCCTTAGAACTCCTAACTAAAATGACAAATGTTGTTCTCTTCCTTTTAGGCGCTGTGATACAAAATGCACCCCAAAGAAGTAATTTTGAGGTTTTTCATCATGAATAGGCCTGATTTCTCTATCTTTTTACTCAACAAAAAGGGCAAAATGCTGTTCTCTTCACTGTTTTGCAAAATAATAATACAAATTTTTTAAATGCATGGTGGACACTTGCTTGGCAGAATGCAGTTTTGCAACTTTTGAGCATAAATGGACTTGACTGACACCTATGAATTTTTCCTTCATGTTGAAAGTGAGGTGAACAAATTAAAAGAATTGAAAATCATATGTTATGGTTGGTTTACAATAATGCAAGAACAGAAACTAGAAAAGCGAGAACAGGAAGCAAAACAGTGTATGACATTTTTGTTCACAATACTCTAGGAATGAGAATGGAAATGCATATTGATAGCCAAGTGGACAATGGATTTTGCAAATTGGGACGTCATTTTTTGTAGCTGACCAATATTTTTTCACCTGTTTCCAATTTAATCAACAAATGCAGGTAAGCCAACGTCAAAATTCGATAGAATAAAAGTTTCCTAAACACAGTTCCATGACTATTTCCAATTCCTCTAGTTGCACCAACTGTCATTCTTTTATTAATAGCATGCATTTAAGTTGTTCTTTATTCAGGGTTCGTGCAGAAGTTTTTAAAAAGATTTCCCAAAGTTTTCCTGAATTTTTATACTCATTTCCCTGACTCTGTTACAAGTTTTCTATAAGCATTCATGCTTACTATTATGGATATACCCTTTCAGGCTGCCTATAAACAGAAACTTTCTCTCATATCAACAGGTTTTATTTCTTCATTGCAGTGGTAATGTAAGTCCACTGTAACAATACGTGTTAGAGAAGGGCAGGGTGAACACCAGGCACCTGCTTGCTCTAGTGTCTAGAAAAGTTCTAGAAAGGCTATACACATTACAGTTTCATTGCATTGCATAAAAAACCAAAACACAACCTCTATAATATCACATTTCATTATGATTGCTCAATATCATAGAACATGAGACAGGTTCAGCAGTAAATAACATTAACCAACAGCTTAGTACGTGTGAACCTCCTCTTTGCAAGAAATTTTCCTTTCTCAATGACAAAGACCTGCATTCCTTTCATTTCAAGACTGATTTCAAAACCAAATATTTGGTTGTAAACACTTTGAATAAGACAGATGAATTTAATAATGTACTGGTGGAAGGTGTATAGATGTCATCCTCTTAGGCGATTCTTTGTGCAGAAAAAAATTATATTATTTTAGTCTGTGAATGCAATTTCAGCAGAAAAAATAATAAACATTCTACACCTTTTATTGCATTATAATTAAAATACAGAACAATAAGGTAAGTCTTTATGTATACGATAAAACAATCTATAGTTACTAAATTCACCTTCTTCCTTAAAACTCCTCATTTTGCCACAATTTAGCTTTTTTTTTCTTTTCGTTTTTGGCACAAATCATTAATTTACATCAAAATTGTGATGTTGCAACAGGACAGCCGAATTACACTTATGGACAGAACATAGCAGCCTTCCTCAGTAACCTACACATTCTGCATCCTGCTGGACACATACCAGGGATATAATGCGTCTTTTACCATGTCTGTTCTTGCTCTCAACTACTCTAACCGCTTTCACAAATTTCCTCACACTTTTCTGAGAATGAGGTTAATGCAGTGCATTTATATTTCATTATAGATTTAAAGCGCATGGATATACTTAATAGTAAGGTAGAGAAGAAAAAGGAGGAGGAGATATGAGATGATGGGAGGAGAGGAGGAGAAGATGATTAATCTTCATTAGCTCAGATCACAATTGTGATAATTCTTTATTATAGGTAAATAACTGATGAGCAACCATAAGCTAACATTGCATTTATGTGAGGTATTATTATTACTCATTACATAAAAATGACTGAATCGATTACTAGGAAGCTCTGTATACCATATTCCTTGTATCACCGAGTAAGATAGTAGGGTAATTATCTTAATTCTCAAGAGAGGTTATAAATGGGCCTAATAAAATGTATTTATTACTATTAAATAATAAAAGCCAATAAGCGTAAATCAGAGTGCTTTGCCATGAAGGACCAGGATTTTTATCCTTCTTAATGTGTTTGGTAGACGTTTCACCACTTAACCACGGTGAAATGTAAAAAACATATTCACTTCCACCAAAACTGCTGCACATAGCATACAAGAAAATACTCAGAACTGCTGGATCTAACAAGTGCATTTAAGTCTGGCAGTGTTTGGCACCAAAACAACTTTTGTTTGGTGTCGTAAAATTTATGGGTGGAACGAGAAGGTTGTCCCCTTTCTCATAGGTAAAAACATTGCTATATTCTGTCCACAATAATATCGGTCGCACATATGGCTGAGACTATTATACTCTCTCTCATTTCCTCATTTATCATGTGATCATCCCTTTGGTATAAACATTGTTATGTTAACACTGTATAATTTTTTTTTCTTTTTATTGAATATTTAAATGAAATAAGAAGTTTTAATTTTAGCCTCATTTACTAAGAGTTTATATACAGTCGTGCCCACTATACCCCCACCGCTGTAATGTTGCACTTGACAGCTAGCATTTAAGTTGGTACAGTCGCAAAAAAAAAAACAGATGAAAAGCTTCAACCATTTGAATTCCTAAGCCAATCACAAGGAGCATTCCGGATGGTGATGACAAAGTGGAACCGGAACTAGAATCGGCTCTGTTGCCGGATGTAACTATTCCCAACCACGTGCTTCAGTTTGTGAATCTCTAGCACGAGCGTCGAGTTGTTCTTTGCAAGCTACATACTGTTCATTGTTATTTATATTTGTGGTTACTGTTCAATAGTTTTGTTACTGTTCGTTTATACATATATATATATCTATTTATTGATATGTATTTATTTTATATATATGTATACTTCATTCATATTATATATTTAAACAAAACTTAAGCGCGACAATGTCTGAAAAACGATGCCGATCGTCAAGTGATGATTCACGAAGTGAAAATCCTTTGCGCCAAGGTGTGCCACTTAATAGTCGGGCATTGGCACTATTAAGGAGAACCCGGGAATTCTTTGAACAGGAAAAGGAATACATGAAGCTTCATGGCAATCCCTCTATTCCTGCTGATAAAGCCGTACAACGAACTGCAGCAGCTCTTGGACTAAGCACGAGAACTGTTATTCACAAGGCTATGGTGGACGCGGCTTCGTGGAAGAAGAAAGTAGATCATGTGAATAAGCTAATACGAAAAGCACAAGAAATAGATGGAATTATTAGTGACTGTGAACTATTGATGATATGCCTTGGTGAAGATGATGATGATGCTTCGAGGATGATGATGATGACGACGACGACGACGGGGATTTGGATGGAATTGAGCCATTGCAGTTTTAAGTGGGTGGGTGAAAATAACTTTGTTATGGCATGCTTATAATTTGTTTTATTTCTCCTCATTGTAGCAGGAAGTTTGTATTATTTTGTTTCTATATTATCAAAAGTGCGTAATTTATTCTACATACGCTGCAATGTTCATGCAGAGTTATTTTCAATTAACAATAATAATACGAAATAGTTATTATTCATTGACGTTCACTACTTACGTACACTTTTTGTATGCGGCTTACACACGATAGAAAGGAGAACAATCAGCTGTTGTTGTTTACTAACCACTCTGGCAACATCGCAACCACAATGTAGCCAATCTTACGTGAAGCCACACGAACTGTCAAGTGCAAAGATACAGCGGTGGGGGTATAGTTTAATTGCATTTCTTCATATAAAAAGAAATATACTTTTTATTTTCTCAATAAATGCTTCAATAAGCATCCAAACTTTTTTGTATCTGATATTCAAAATATTGTACCTATTTGGCTTTTTTAAGTATATAATAAGTAAACCTATAAATTAAAACATATTTTCCTTTAAGGCTGGTTCATAATAACCAAGAATGACAAAGTTGAAATACATGTATTCTAATGGAAGCGTTCACAATTGAGGGAAAGCTTTCCCGGGCCCCAGGAATGGGAAAGAACCTCTTAATGTTCTCGTTCCTGTACATGGTATATTCGGTCCAGGTTGTGTAAATTAGATTCTTTACTGTAGAGGTTATTCTAAGAGGCGTGACATGAAACAGTAGCTAGTGCTCTCTATAGTTGCAAGACGGAAACATGAAACTGGAAGAAATTAGTAGCATATGGCTTCCTCACCTCAGATCCTGACACCCAAAGTTCCATCGAGCATTGGTTCTTCTAGTGAATGTTGGTTTATATGCAACTCAAAACTGGCTATTGCCTCAAAACCAACAAACAGGTAGAAAGTAACAAAGAACAATAAACAACTTTAATGTATGCCATTAAATAAGAAAATGAAAGCTTGGTATGTCTAAAAGGAATTGGAAATTTAATGGATCTGCATTCAGATATTATTTACTCTATCAAATTTTGACATTAGCTAACTTGCATTATGTTGGCTGAATTGGAAGTAGTGAAAAAATTGGTCAGTTAAAACAAATGAAATCCCAATGCACAAAACCAACTTTCCACTTTGTGATTGATATGATTCTTGATATGCATTTCTGTTCTCGTTACCGGGCTGTTGTGAACCAAAATCTTGTATGCTGCATTGCTTCCCATTCTAGTTTCCATTTTGGTTACCGTTCTCGGGCTATTGTGAACCAGCCTTTATTGTTCCACTTAAGTGTGTTTCAGTTTTAGTTGCTTTCATTAAATATTTCACTGAAAATAACAAAAGAACTGCTTAGAAATTAAAAACAACCAGCAAAGTTAATATCTTTCCCAAACTTCAACAATAATTTTGAGCAGTAATGAACCTGACCTTACACACAAAAACAACCTTCCTATCTAGAGCAGGCTATTGCTAAAAATATATGTTTTCACAGAATTCTTCTAGGTAGAACATAAGTGAGCACAAACCGTAATAATGTACTCATTGAGATCTATCTTTGGTTTAAAGAATGACCTATAGACCTTCCACCTGTTTTACCTAGTTTGAAACACAATCCTTTGATGCATCATTATTTCACAGTCATTATTTCACATATAATAATAGCTTCTTTGTGTAAATGAAAACATTGGATTGTTTAAACACATGTAAAACAAATAAATAAATGTTTTATATACATATTAAGCATATTGATCTAGCAACTTATTCTATTCAGTTCTTTAAATATTTTATGTCACCATTGTGTACTGCCAAACTCTTCAATTAACAATTACCGTTAGTCCTAAAACCTGTGCATCGCTTCAAATAATTTTATACACAAAACAGATTATACAGGTAATAAGCTTAATTTCTTTAATAAATTCTGATATACTTACAACAAAGCAAATGCTAAAGCTTTATATTATGATGTATACATTCAATTTCACCTACCTTTAGGTTTTTCAAATGTGAAAGATTGGACACATGAACTATACTGTTTTCTGATAAATCCAAATGTTCTAAGTTGGTGTTGGTGTTTAGATGCTCAATTGTCTGCAAACAAAGATTTAAAGCAGTTAAAAAGACAATATAGAAAGTGAATAAGGCCTTTAAGAGCATAGGAATTATACCTGGAATGGGCATACACTTCAAATATATAGATTCTATGTTGTACCTTTCTAATAGTTTTGTAAAATTGAAAGTAGAATCCTATATAGCACAAATTGAGAAAGTACAGAACAAAATTCTTAAAAATCCTTTATTTTAAACAATCCGAGATATATCCAATTACATGAAGTACTCTGAGCTACTAAGAGAGTATAACACATTAGAAAATCATAGGAAAATACAACAGCAGCTATTTCTCTATAAAATAGTCAATGGTATTATAGATAATAGATTTCTACCAGAAATGAAGTTAAACACTAGAAATTCAAACCTTAGGTCACGTTCCTTACTTTATTACAACAAATCAAAGATGTTAATTCATCAAAATTCTCCACTTATAAAGATGGTAGCTCAGTACAATGATCTTCATATGACTTGGATTCCAGCAGTTCATATCACAAATACAAGAGACGACTTCTGAATGCATTTTTATAGTTTGTTTCAACATACACATTATTTGGTAAGTTGTTACTGTAATGCAATGCCATCGTTTAATTAGTGTCAAGAATTGTAATGTTGTAATACTTACATATTGAGGTTTTTTTTATGTTATTAGATATATGTAATTATCTTAAAATGTTTATAATTATATTTTTACTAATGTTAAGTCTCAATTATTCTACATTTAATTATTTCATATATATTTTAAAATCAATTTTATATCAAAGTTTTTTCTTTCTTATATAAACACTAATCCTATATCACTTAAATATTGTAAATGTATATAAATAATTATTTGTAACGGCTATGTTTATAATTATATTTTTACTACTGTAGATCCAAATTATTCTATATTTAATTATTTCATACAGCTACATTTTAATTTTAACTCTTTATCAAAGTTTTTTCTTTCTTTCTGTATTATTATTATTATTATTATTATTATTATTATTATTATTATTATTATTATTATTTAAACATTGTAAATGTATATATTTATCGTAACTGTTTTCCTATTTTTCTGTTAAAGCACTTTTCGTATTTTCTATTTAATATATTATTTATATATCTTTTAATATCTTTTTAAAGCCTCGTGTACAAAGTAATTAACTGCATACACTGCCACAATTGGAGCAGCAAATGAAAATAAATATTAGTTACAGTAATATTTAGCATGCAGCCCTTAATGAAGCAATGCTACTGTATCATTTTTTCTTTCTCCACCGCTTACCCATGGAAGACAGGGGAAGTAGTGTTTATATGTAATACATTTTCAGAAAAGGTGTTCACAGCATAATTCAAAAACAAATAGTCAGATAAATACATACTTGCCAACTTCCTGAAATTTAAACCCATAAAAGTTTCCCTCATCTAGGAAAGTATAATAATTTTTCGATGACATGAAATTTAGAATGTAAAATGTACGGTGCAGTAAATGTACAAAAACTAAATGTACAAAACTAAATAAAATAAGTGGGAATTGTTTTATAAGAATCTGAGTGGAAGACCTAATAGTACCACTTCTTTCTGTCACACATGTTAAAATTCTTTCTGGTACCACAATAAATATGTATTAAAACAAAGAGACCACTTCCTTGGCTATACACAGATTTCTAGTATATATTTTACACTTCATAACATGAACTATAAACAAAAACTGTCACAAAAAATGGGAAATTTATACCCTGCAGCCATAGGATGTTAATAACAAACAACTTACATGAGGGAATTGGTTTCGCAATTCACATTTTCCATTACTGATCATCCAAGGATGTATCAAAATCTTCACAAAACTATCCCCACTGCAAACTACCATGAAATAATTTTGTTATTTTTCAAACATGTTACATAGATGGTCTATCAAGTTAAACATGTAAACTTCAAACACTCAATGACTCATATTTTAGAAACATTAATGTAGAAAAAAAGTTATCTGTCAAAAAGAATATATTTAGTGAACTCTACATATTTCCTGCACGAATTCTTGCATACTTCTTATTGTTTCCCATGTTCAATGAGAACAAAGAGCTATTCACCAGCTATTTGCAGAAAGTTTAAGACATAAATTGTAACTGTCATGCCAATATCTCTCAAAGATATGGAGTAATTTTTTAAAGTATAGTATGGGGTTAGAGTTAATTCTATTAAAATCTCCACTTTGTGTCCTTAAAAGCTATCCAAATTAAGTGCATGGATGGTATCAGTTTGATATTTATCGTTTTTGAGTTATACTGTTTATGGGGACATAAACACAAACTTTTTTTTTAAATTACTCATTTCTTTTTCTTTGGATTCGAGACAAAGTTTTGGGTTAAACATTTCCTCCTCTACCTCGAGTAAACAATAGACAAAGCAATCATTTTATATGGAATAGTATTTCTGAATAAAGGCTAGTTCACAATAAGTGAAAACGAAACCAGAACAAGAGCAACAAAATTAAAATACATGTATTACAATATGAGCATTGACATTAATGGAAAGATTTCCCAGATCCCGGGAATGGGAAATAAGACTTGGTCAAGTTTTAACTTTCTTGTTCTCATTATCAGGGATGGCATATTAGATCCATATTGTGCATTCTCTACAGAGTAGAAATTATTCAAGGCAGCTGCAACATGAAACAGTTGCTAGAGCTCTCCCTATAGTTGCAAGCTGGGAAAATGAAACCAGAAGTTCTAGCTTGATGCAGTAATTTGTATCACAAATTACTTAAATGTAAATAATGGTTGTAATATGAATATGCATTTTTATGTGACATTGATTTGAGATATTTGTTTATTGTAATTATTGTTGAGAAGTAAGTAAAATACATAAACATTTGTAAGTAATACCGTTACAAATTGGCACCACGTGGGGCTACAATAATGTTAAATAAATATAACATTAAACAACTACAAATTGGCGCCCAACGTGGGGCAAAGTGACCAGGAAAGGAACACGATGACCAGGAAAGGAGCAGAATAACCAGGAAGGGGCAGAATTAACCAGGAAGAAGTGAGATGACCAGGAAGGGGCGAATGGAGAAGTGAACTGAACTACAAGACGCAGATTCCAGAAACAACAGAAGGGACGACAAAGTACGCGGATGATTGGACATCGTAATTCCGAGATTAAAAGGCAACAGGGGAATTCAACTACAAAACAACAAAATGACGTAGATTCATCGTAATACAACGCAGAAGCAACATATAATCTAGGAGAGAGGGGCAGGAAGCTGGACATCAAAGTAACAGCAACAGACAGCATCACAAAGGTCAGAGTATAGTAATTTTTTTTTAGAAAACAAAATTGTAACAATCAAAAGGAGTGGTAGGATAAAGAAAACAATGGCTACTAATAATACAGAAGAAATAATTACGGAGGGAGATAATGTAACAGCTGTAATTCAATACAGGTTACAGAAAATAGCACAAACAATGTAGCATTTGAGAGAGAAAATGTTAGTGCAGAAAGTGAGAATAGAATAGCAGGCAATGTTAATTTTGATGCTAGTATGATGAAGGAAATGATGGAAATGATGAGAAATATTAGTGAGAAAATAGAAAAGAAAATAGATCAAATCATTGAAGATATGGAAAATAGGAATAGGAAAATAATGGAAGATATTGGTAGGAGTAATGAGAAATTAGAGCAAAAAGTAGATCAAAGCAGGGAAGAAATTGAAAAGAAAGTTATGAAGGTAGATAGGAGTATGCCAAAAATGAGAGATGAAAATGAGGAAGTAATAGCAAGTGAGATAGGAGAAGTTTCAAAGAAAATGCTAGACATGAGCAGGGAAATAGGTAACAAAGAAAGTGAGGTTAATACTAAAAGTGAACATGTTGATGTAGAATGTACAGAGTCAGGTAGTAGAATGAGTAACATTTCAAGTGAGATGAAAGAGATGAAAGAGGTTATGAATGTAGATGTGAATCAGACGCAAGTTAATTTCAGAGGGGAAATATCTGAAATTCATAAGGAGTCAGTAATGCAAAGAAATAAATTGTACGAAGAAGTTAAAGTTTTGCCTGTAAATAATCAAAAGCTAACTTCTGAAACTAACAAGTACCAAGCTGTTCAGAATGAAAACTCCAATCCAGTACAGTTTATTACAAACTTGTCAGAGTATTCTCAAATTAAAGAGATAGTAAAAGAATTGAAAATGATAGTTGTTAAAAGATGTGTTGTTCAGGAAACTTTAGATTGTTTTCAAATGTTATCAGGGGACGAAATTTCATATGAATACAAGAGGTTATTCAAGAACAAATTTTGGAAGGTTAGGATACGGCTACGAGTAATGTTTAGCCACACACAATTTGATCCAGGAGGGTAAATAGCAATGAGATGTAAAGTAAATGCTGGATAGTTAAAGATGACTTGCAGAGAAATGTATTGGAATGTAAGAGGGTTAACTAAATATATATGTCATGCGAAAAGAGAAATAAATTCTGGACAAAAATTAAATGTTTAAAAAAAAAAAAAAATTTTTTTAGTAACTGTAACAGTATTTGAAATTAAAAATGTAAAAAAATTAAAACTTAATGTCATATTCAAGCAAAAGTACGTAAATATAATTCCAAGAGTATTGTGAATGTACAGTACAAAATAACAAAAATGGGTTAAAAAAATAATTAAAACAAATACTTATGTAGCAAACAGAACATGTGAAACAGTGCCTAGATTTAAGAGATGTAAATATATTTGTGTAGAGGGTGAATATTTTGGTAAATATGTGTAATAATTACAAAAATTCTTGAATGCATAAATTTTTTTTGTCAACAATATAAGAAAGTAAATAATTTTGTAACAGTAATTTAATACTTCAGGGTACAGTATTTGCTATAAAAAAAAATTTGTAATGTCAGATTAATGTCTAAAAACATTAAACCAGAGCCAGTAAGTAGTGGCGAGATAAAAAAAAAAAAAAAAAAAAAAAAAAAAAAACATATGTCGTGTGTTAAATACGTGTGAAGTGTTAAGTGAAAGTGATAGCGTGTATTCCAAGATTTAGGAGACTAAAAACCCAATTATAAAATTTCCAAACAAGTTGTAAATATTCATAATTATGTTTCTAGTGGGGCATATGATGCAGTAATTTGTATCACAAATTACTTAAATGTAAATAATGATTGTAATATGAATATGCATTTTTATGTGACATTGATTTGAGATATTTGTTTATTGTAATTATTGTTGAGAAGTACGTTTTTAATGCCTTACTGAAACTGTCAATAACAGCGCGCAATAATGCAGCGAGGGGGCGTGAGCTGTTTATCATTATTGGAAACGAGGAAGTTACGTAATATTGGCGCGTTTTTTCCTTGAGAATATTCTGGAAAGTTTCCCTAGAGCATATGTATTCATAATTTTCATTGGATATTAAAATAGACACTAATGTTGGCGCGTTTTATTAGCCAATAGTAACTCAGTTATAATCTTTAGGCATATCGGGGAGTGGGTGTATAAAAAGACAAGTCAGAGGTAGATCGCGGGCAGTTCATCAAAATTCTTAGTACATTACACGTCGCCTTCAGTCTGCCAGTTCATCAAAAATCTGTGTACACTACACGTCGTCTTCAGTCAGTCAATTCGTCGAAAGTATTTGTACGGTAAACGTCGGGTATCGATTCACAAGTTACGCGCAGCAGAAGTATGAATAATCTAAAGTGTTGTAAGGTTAATTATACAAAAAGTTGAAGTACGTGGACTAAAAGTGATCAGTAAGAAGTTATTATAACAGTTTCAGTTTGGCGAGTGTTAAGATCAATGTATAAATGTGATAGTTAACGTGTTTGACAATAAATGTGTAAAACAAATTTCTTCATCAGTGTTATATTTGGATAAAAGATTCCTTTCCGTTTACACACTCTGATCAAGAGACATGTTC
Organism: Deroplatys truncata; assembly: GCA_030765065.1. Taxonomy (NCBI): domain Eukaryota; kingdom Metazoa; phylum Arthropoda; class Insecta; order Mantodea; family Mantidae; genus Deroplatys; species Deroplatys truncata. Next base: position 292,864,370 of record CM060975.1, on the reverse strand, counting down.
GACTGAGAAATAATAGCTAGCCGGAGGACAGTAAACAAAACTTAAAAATTCTTTTAAACACTAATACTACCACAAATTGCTAACACTAGATGGAAGTACAAACCGAACAAATGAATGATGTCACAAGATGGCTTCACATGAAGTAAACACAAATACACAAACATTATAAGAAATACCGCATCAAGCTGCATTTAGGTCCTGACTCCCTCAGATCTATTGAGCATTGGTTCTTCTAGTGAAAGTGGCATCTATAGTTTTTTATATGCCAAAAAAAAAAAAAAAGAGGCAAAAGCAAAAAGAACAAATAACTTGAATGTATGCTATTAATAAAGCAATGATGGTTGGTACAATGTACTAATCTGTGGTATGGCTACAGGAATCAGAAATAGTAATGGAGCTGAATTTAGAAAATGTTTGCTCTATCAAATTTTGGCATTACCTAACCAGCATTATATCGACTGAACTGGAAGCAGGGAAAAAAATATAACTGGTCAGTTAAAAATGACATCCCAATGTGTAACATTGACTTTCCACTTTGCCATCAATATAGTCAATAGGCATTTCTGTTTTTGTTCCCAGTGTATCGTGAACCAACATGTTGTATGCTGTTTTGCTTCCTGTTCTCATTTCCATTCTCAGGTTATTGTGAACCAGCCTTAAAGCATGTATAATTACACAGATGACAATGGAACTCAGCATTCCTTATTTTTTTATATGTACTAGGAGGGGACTTCAAAAACTTACAAATGTTCCTGTAGACACAGTTCTGCTATAGTACTGATAAGAGGTGCATCACAGTGTACAAGTGAAATAGTGCGTCAACTGGTAACATACCCCAAAGTTGAAGTACGTGGCACAGGACGATTCCTATGGGCAAAACGTCGAAATTGCAGAGATGTTCACAGTGAAATTCTAGTGGTATATGGACCAAATGCAATATCGTATCCAGCCATAGTGAAATTGTGCCAACAATTTGACCAAGGCCACACAGATGTGGAAGATCTGATGTGGAAGGCCAGCAACTTCAAGCACAGACGACAATGTCCAGGCAATCAATGAAATGATTCGCAGTGATTGCAAAGTGGCTAACGCGGATGTTGCCCAGCAGATGCGCACCTCAATAGGCAGTGCTCATTCCATCCTCCAAGATTGACTGCAGTATCTGAAATTGTGCAGACGTTGGGTTCTGCAATCACTGACACCTGCACACAAAGACGCAAGGTTTGTTTCTGGACTTCCTTCAGCATTACTCCATGGAAGGCCATAATTTCCTGAGCCACATCATTACGGGCAATGAGATATGGGTGCATCATTTCACATCTCAAACAAAAAGAGTATCTATGGAATGGAGACACACCTCCTCGCCTGTGCAGAAGAAATTCAAAGTTGCTCCACCAGCAGGGAATGTTACAGCCACTATTTTCTTCAACTGAGAAAGAGTTGCTGCACAGAGTTTATGGCAAAGGGCACAACCAATAATGCTGATTCTCAATGTGCAATACGAACATTGCTGCACAACAATAAAGAACAAAAGGCGTGGAAAATTAAGCAAAGGCATTGTTCTCCTTCACCATAATGCAACATCCCACATGGTGTGCACATCACAAGCTTTGCTTCGTTTTTCATGGGAGGTATGGAGGTATCCAGCATACAGTGCAGATCTTGCACCATATGATTTCCACCTATTTGGCAAGCTGAAAGACCCTCTGGGTGGGGGGGGGGGGAAGATTTGCCAATGAAGAAGTTTGCACACAGTTCTCAAATGGCTCCATGGTCAAGGAGCGGATTTCTATCATCGAGGAATTGAACGATTGTTACAACTTTCAGACCATTATTTAGAGAGACTTGGTGACTATGTTGAAAAATAGTGGCATATATTTATGTCACTTTATAATGTAGTACAGCATTCAATAAAAATTACTTGGCCTGCCATAATCATGTGTAACTCACTTTTTTTTATGTCCCCTCGTACATCATACAGTTTGTAAGATAATTTCTGTCCATTTGACATAAAATATCAAGATTTCAATTTTTATGAATACAGGTTACTAAACCCAATTTTCAAAGAAATGTTTTTTAAAATATCTGTTTTTAAGCTGAAAACTTACCTTTATGTTGTTAGCAGCCAAACACAGCCATTTCAAATGAACAAGATCTTTAAGACCTTCAATAGTCAAAATGCTGTTGTGTGAGAGATTGAGAGTTGTTAAGCCATGAAGCCGTCCAACGCCATACATCCGCAGTAACTGGTTGTGCGTCACAGATAACTGTAATAGCAATTTTAACATAAATCTTTTGTCCTCTTACTGGCAGAATGGTTGCACACTGCCATCAGAAGAGAAAATATGGGAAAAAGCAAAATCGATTTACATACCAATTTTGTGTGATTTTTCATATGAACTAGAAATAATTTTGTATTAATGGTAATGTATTTGCTTGAGAAGTTTAAAATCAACAGCTTCTCTCTTGGGAAATGCTCACTCATTTTACATAGGGACAGTGAGGTGTTTACTTATCTATATTCCAACTGCTCAATCATTTGTATGTTTAGTATTAATTGTGCTAGAAGGCTACAAATGCAATGGTCTGCACAAATCATAATTATTTTTATTATTAACACCCCTGTCAAATGAGATGGGCAATAGGAAATTGAAAATTGCTTGCTGGGTTAAGTATAGCGGGAACTAGAGCCCCATAAAGATATGGTAATTGTGAAGAACTATCAGAAATTTTGAAAACCAGTGGAAGAGGCTCTGGTCTGGTCCTCCAGATTGGGGTTTACACAAAGGGCTGGTAACCCATTCATGTAAAAATAACTTACTCATAAGCCCCAGAGATTAACACATTCAAACTTACAAAAATGGTTTGCTGCATGCACAACATAGAATAGTTGATTTTTTTATTTTCTTAAATACAAACATCAAAATGTTGTGAATAAGCCAATCTTCTTTTCTTTTGCATGGTTTATTGGTCCTCTAAGGTTGTATTAAAACAATCCATGCATGCAAACTATGCCAATTCATAAAGAGAAGAGGAGTTATTTCTAAGGTCACAAAGCAATATTTTAATTTTGCGGGTGGTTGAGTGAGTGTGCATGTATGTGTGCTCACGAGAAGGAGTCTGGCTACACCAGGCAGCTGGCCTTAGAGTTGCCTACTGTACCATTTGTTTTGTTTCTGTACATGATGACTAGCTTTAGAAATGTTTTAATGTCAGGCCAGCTTAGTATTGTCATTTTTTCTATCCTGTGGAATGTGGGTTTGTGCAACAGAGAAAACCATAGGAAATGTCAGGTTGTACACAATATGAATTTTAGTCTTAATTCCTTCTAAATATGACCTCATATCTGCCAACTTCCTGAAATTTAAACCTGTAAAACTTTTCATTGTCCAGCAAAATGAAATAATTTTACAATGATATGAAATTTAAAATGCGTAAAATATTCAGCGCAGCAAATGTGCAAAATTTACATGTAAACTAAATGGGAATTCCATTTTATAAGAATCTTGAAGACCTGGTAGTGTTTCTTCTTTCTGTCACAAATGCTGAAATTCTTCCTGGTACCACAATAAACATGCATTAAAGCAAAGAACATCACTTCCTAAGCTAAAAAGTGATTTCTAGTCCATATTTTATGGATCATAACATGAACTATAAAAAAACTCACAGAAATGGGTAACACAAAGAACATACAAATTTACATGAGGGAGTTGACTTCACAATTCACATTGTCCATTACTGAATGTTCACACCTATTTACCACTAGTTATTAGAGGTCACTAGTGGTGCATTTAAGTTTTAAACCAGCACACTATGCACTTTGATGCAGACCAAAGAAGGGGGACCATGATTGTGATGAATGATACAATATGCTCTGACCTATCAAAGCACTGTATACCAATTAGCGCGGTACATCTATTGTTATCTTAAGTTACAATATAATGCAATAGATTTTAATACTTTGCCATGTCTGTAGTGAATATCTTTAACATCTCAAATCTGCCCACAAAGTCATAAAAAGGCCTCTGCTCTTATACATTTTAGGGGCAAACCGTAAAAGTTGTCAAGCATGCAAGCCTCAATGTTACTGAGCCACATTACTTGGTGAATTTAACTTGTGGCTAGATTAGTATGTCTATATAAACCAAACAACAGCAATGTCCATTTGTGTATGCAAATCTCTCATAAGAGTTAATAGCAACCCATGTTGCCGCTACATTACCAATAAGGTAATATGCATGGAAGAAGGAAAGCATACTTCTTCAAATTATTTCATTCCCAAATAAAAGGCTACATTTCTATTTAGGGAAAAAAGTTGGAAGCTAACTAAAGTAACAAGGGCCTGCAGCAAAACAATGTGAAATCGCTCAATGATCTGTTCCATGCCAGTAAATATAAGGAAACCATTGGTGATGACACCATATTTATGGAATATTCAAGAATGTAAACTACACTTTTCACTGTTTATTTTGTTAACGTTGCAAAAATTTTAGAAATATAAATAAAGGTTTCTATTCTGCAATTATAACTATGCAAATTCCAAGTTATAAGTGATTATATAGTAAAAGTTTTTAAAATAAGTGAAATTGTGAGTGAATTGGAACACTTTAGTTTCACTTACTAGAGTATGTTTTGAAGACATTTGTCTCCATCATCAACTATATATCCACTGGTATTTAAGTTAATTAACCATTCCAGCATTTACCAAACAATAGAGGGAGGGAGAGAGGGAGAGGGAGGGAGAGAGGGAGAGAGAATGAGAAAACATGAAAAATCCTTCAATCAGATTGGCTAAAGGAACCCTGACCTCCTGAATGCATGTCTCTTGGAGTTGTCATCTCTAAGCCATTTCACTTGGTTGCTTCTATTTCATTAGTATAAATTGGTAATTTTATATTAATTCCTAGAATGTACATAGCAATTTATCATAGCTGCACACACAGTGAATGACCTGGAAAGGCATACAGGAGAGGATCCTTGCGGTTTAACAATTTACATTTCTCAGTAATGCCTTATAGGACGTGATAAAACATAAATTTCTTTTTTGTTTGTTTTGAGAGGGAAGATATCAGGATGAGGAAGAGATGGTGGTGGCAAGCGCAAAGTAAATATACAACTTTCTTTCATTTATTGCAAAGAACTTTCCATTGATCCACCATTCTCTTCAATCATTTTTAACATATGCAAACTGAGCTTATACAAACAAATGTAAGCTTAGCTATTGGGTATGAACATGACATGATCTTAATAATTAAAGCCAAAGCAATGACCAAGTTGTAAGCAAAAGCAAATTCTCTACTTAAAGTAAGGCAATAGTATTATTCTAGTTTGGATAATGTGTTAAATATTTAAAATAAATGATAATTTTTAACACAGAAAAAGCTCCACAGAAGGTATTTAAGCTTTAAATAGATGGAGAAACAGTCCACCAGGTCTGCTGTGCTGTCATTTATTCATATATAAAAGATACAATTACTATAGAGAGGAATATTACACCAACAGATATGAAAAAGATTTTAAGTTACAAAAAAGAGCACTCAGAACTATAGAAGAGGTACACAAACTAAATTCCTGTAGATAAATTTTTAAAAATTGTACTACTTTAACTGTTCGCTGTATAAATATGAAATCATAAAAAAATATTGTACTACATAAAGATGAGCAAAAAAATAAGTATTAATGTAAAATAAAATTAAAAACAGTAATCATGATCAGCATGAAATCAACAATAATACTGTGAATATTTTTTCATTTGTCAAATTCGGTTTCTTTCACAAATTATTACATTCGTTCAAATTAGTATTTTCTCAGAGAATATTGAATATCTTGTGTATATAAAATGACACTTTTTATGATCTCTTAGAAAAAGATACATATTGTAAAATAATAATAATAATAATAATAATAATAATAATAATAATAATAATAGTTTCATGGATGGAATGAACTACAAAATTGAATACAAAAACCCAATTGGAAGCATAGGATCAAAAAGTAACAAAATGGCCCAGATGGCTAGAGGACCAATCAATAACGATCTTCATATTCCCCCAGATCATACCAGAGTGGCTTTAAGAGGACAAAGGTAGACTGTGAACATCAGGATGAGAATTGGTGTAAAGGGTTCAGGAGTAAGGGAGGTAAATGGGAAGAAATGTGGATGGTGTAATGAGGTGCAAGGAGTAAGTGGGCTAGCATACAATTTTAAACCTTTTTGCGACATACTACCACACTTACCTTCCTTTATTAGTTTGTATTTCGCCCAGTAGTGGGCGCTTTGTGTCTAATTCATGAATTTCATTCTAAGGGTTGCCAATGTTTGAGTAAACAATACCACGGAATAGAAAAGGCATAGAATGAGTATGAAGTGTGCTTATTATTAGTTTCAAATGGGAAGAGTTCTGCTCTGCAGCGAATGAGGTGCATTTGCGTGCTCAGCGTTGCCGCCTCGTTACCCCCACTCTTTTCATATTTCCCTCTCACTCACACATCGGCCTGGTCGACGTAAAGCAACCCAAACGCTTAGCTTACGGCGAATGCAATATGACAACACAGCGGAACTCCGATTGGTTGCCGCTGTGGCCGCGCTCAAGGACAAACATCATCCCATTTGAAAATCACATTAGACCATTAGGCTGTAGTGAGCGGCAGTGAAACCACAGGAACCTAGATTTATCCAAGGGGGATGGGTGTGTGGACGCACGCGTGTGCGCATGCTGGATTCAAATGATGGATTTATCAGCAACTGGACATTTGCCACCTCTAACATTGCTTAACTCGCAGATTACACTAATAGGTTGGGTTGGCAGTTTTCTCTGCACATGCACAGTATTAACAAAATGCAGTAATATGTTAATGTTGATATATGGCAATAGTTTTACTATTTAAGAAAATGTGTTAAAATGGATGGTTTATAGCTTTCTTAAGTATTCACATCCCCCATTAAAATCACCATTATATGCATTTTCCTTGCCTAAGCAACCAAATTAACCAGAAGATATGTTAGATTTAGCCTTTTTTGTTTTATTTATTTCCAAAACTAAGCTTCTGCCCAAAAGATGACACCCAAAAACAACATTAGGATATTATTTGGTACATATTAAGACCAGTTTAAAACAAATTGGTCACCTGGAGCTAGAGTAAATAATTACGAAACTTAATTTACTTATCCATACATTTAGACAATGCTATTTATAATATTTACATCTGTTCCTATAACATGTAAAACAGTAATCCTTTGTATCTTTAGATGACACGTCATCTTATATGTAGAGTGTATGCTATTTGCCTTCAGTAGCATTCCTTCTTGCATCACTTTTAGTGTACTCAACCCTCATATAACCTATAAGGTTCCCTACTAAGATTTAAGGAAATCTACACATCTTGTATATTCATTGTCATAATGTGTCTGCACAAAATTCTGTATGAATTTTACATTCAAGCTCTACCAAATTAAAATCTATTACTTTCTACACTTTTGAGTTCAAAATACTATGTTGAAGAAGGAAAAAAAACTCGTTAAAAACAATTAAAAAACACTGAAAACCATTTTCTCTACTTATGAAGCATCCTACTTTACTGTTCCTATCTTTTGTTTATTAATGCTTTTTGTTTGTTTTCTTCTTAACAGTTGCTGGTTGTATAAAATTCCAGAGAGTATAGTGAGATACAAAGCAGCACTGGAGTAAATCTAATACTGTTCATAGTACCGATATACCATGATCACTTCTCTTGTTTAATAACAAAAACAAGTGCAAAGCACAACAGCACTGCCATTTAACATATGGATTATGCAGTGTAGCAGAAATCTCTTAATATTATTATGTTCTGAGCACAAATATTGAAATGACAATGAAATTACATCATACAGTTCCTAAACAGTGACTCCTAAACACTCTCACCAAAATATTGTGCAATTGGTATTGTCTAAAATGCCATAAAATAACATGTGATCTATTTCAGAAAATCAGAATGAAAGTTGATAAGGTTAAGTGGTGAAAAATAATAATTAAAAATGTTTGTGAGGGCATCTGTCATGGAGAAAGATCTTAGACATTCAGAAATTATTTATTAAAATGTCTATCTTAATATTATTTACTAATTGGCTTAACCTGCCTTGATGGGTGACTTTTTAAACCTGGGATGATTTAATTCATTTCAATTGCCTTACTTTTTAGGAAATTACTGTCCAATGATATGAAGATTTTTATGCTCAATCCTTCCTTTTCCTCCTTATAATTATAACTGTATACATTTGCAAAGCCTGTGATATTCTTAACCACTGGGACTCATAGGCAACCCAGGGAGGGGCTATAGCCCCCCTACCAATTATGGAAAAAACATACAAATGCTACTGTTTTGGTAAAGAAAAATTATCAATTTTAACTATTTTATTTACTTAGAATCAGATGACATCAACTTGCTCACAGTCAATGAGTAAATTTATCAAAGTGATGGACCAAAAAATATTCCACTAACTTGAAAAGTAACAAATAGCCCTAATCAAATATACTTTATATTTACTATTAAATAACTTCTGAATGAGAATTAAAAACCTTAAACAATGAGGATCAATAACTCACAGTAAAAGTAAGTAATCATACTACTTAAGTATTATGTTTAAAGGTTTCTTTATTTAATAAATAAATTCACAAGTTTTCTAAAAATTGTAATTAATCTTTGCATCCAAAGGATAATTTGTGGATCACCTACATGATGTTTGAAAATTTACTGACTGCATTTTACTCATTGGTAAGTTATGTTTCAAAATAAGTTAGCCCTTCCCTAAGGAATCATGGATCCATCTCTGCTGGGACTTTGGACTTAGAATGGCCTAGATAACATATCAGAACTGTGCATATGCCTCTTTACCATCATATATGCTATTTGCTCTTACCGGTTTGTTCACTACTTTACCATAATCGTACAAATTATGTGGAGCTTTATGATAACAGAAGGCTTGCCTGAGATTATGTGTTAAATGGATAGCTTGCTACATAGTGGGATTCCCAGAATTTATGCTGGTGGCCCTCAACAGCAGTGTAGAATTTGCAGATTACGACTTCATAATGATATTAATCTAAAATGTAGAAAGTGTGGGTATTTATGAATACCTTTAGCACATTCAAGTAGAATTTGCATTTCTCTGGTATACTAATAGCTTTGGTGAATTCAGAAGCTTGTTATACACTGCCTGACAGAAAAAGTTAAACACCTAGAAGGAGTGGAGAAAATAAAATGAAACTTCACATGTTGAGGGGTTATATGACTATATTTCAGTGATTACAAAATAGAGTGACATATACAACGAAGTTGGCTGTATGAGTCTACTTGTCAGTAAGATGTTACACCTCTTCTGACCTGGATGCATGTATGAATTCGGTTAGGAAAGTGTCACTCTGCTGAGACCAGTTGGCCACAACTATTGTAACTGGTCCTTGATATCTTGGATACAGGCACTGGGGCAGAGTTGACATCTGAGCTGGTCACACACATGTTCTGTTGCGGGTAGATCTGGGGATGTTGCTGGCCATAGGAATACCTCAACCCCTATGAGGCAGTTCATAGAGACTCATGCCATGTGTGCATGAGCATTGTCCTATTGATAGATGGTACAGGATACTGTTGTATGAGAGGTAACACATGAGGATGCAGGATTTCCAGACGTACTGTTGTGCCATCAGAGTTCCCTGGATCGCTACCACCATGATGGCAGGGGTAACACCTCTGTGCCTCTCCAAAACATTAACAGAATGGGACCTCTCCCCCAAGTCGCTGCCATACGCACAGATGGTCATCCACGGTAATGCAGAACAGAGATTCCTCACTTAACATTATGCGTTGCCACTTGTTAGCAGTCTATGCTTCACGGGCATGGCGCCATTCAAACGTAGCTGTTTCTGTCACAATATTAACAGCAGCTTATGCATGGGACAGTAATTCCATAGTGTCAGGCTACTCCTAGACTCTGACCAATGGTGAGGGATGACACGGGGTGTTGCAGTGAGTCCATTACTTGTTTCCAGATGGCAGGAGCATATCTGAAGTGTTTACAATGTACCTGAGCCATAACAGAGTGATCCTTCCTTGTGGTGGTCAGATGTGGTTGACCGGAACCTTTACAACAAGTGTGGTTGCCTTTATGGTCCCATTCAGCTCAATATCAGGCTACTGTCACATTCAAATATCCAAGATGGATATTGCCAAATTTGACCAGTCAGGCACATGGAGACCCACAATAAGGCCCCATTCAAACTCTATCACGTGCAGGTAACATTGTCTAACGAGTGCATGGCATTCTCTGTATCCTTCACATTAATCATTAACCTTTGGACTCTTAGTCACATCCCTTATATACGAGGGCAGTCCCAGAAATACTCAACCTAACGTATATATAGCAGTTGTTGTTTCACACAAATGACTGGCAGAAAGTGCCACCGTTATAAAGCTTAAGTTTGAAGTTTTGACGATGCTACGCTGTTTAGTAATTGTTTGGCAGCCATTAATAGTGAACTCTCTCAGCAAATTTGTAAACCTGGATAAAACTGGCCATCGTTATATGATACAATACTTTCATTTGAAAGGTCTTAGTCAAACTAATATTAAAGCTGAGCCAGATTCTACTCTGGTGGAGTCTGCTCCTTCATTTACAACAGTAAAATATTGGGTGGCAGAGTTTAAGTGAGGCTGTACGAACTGCCAAGACGAACATCGCAGTGATTGACCAAATGAGGTGATCACACCAGAAATTGTGAAGAAAATCCACAAAATGGTATTGGATGACCGTCGACTGAAAGATGCAAGCTAGTAGACATTGTAGGTATTTCAAAAAGGGCTGTACATCGCACACTAACTGAAAATTTAAACATGAGAAAACTGTGTGCAAGTTGGGTGCTGCATTTACTCACAATGGAATAAAAGCAGCATTGTGAGGATGTTTCAGTCAAGTGTTTGGCAATGTTTCACTGCAATAAAGCAGAGATTTTGTGTCGATTCATAACCATGGATGAAACATGGGTCCATCACTTCACAACTACGACAAAGGAACAGTCAAAAACAGTGGATTGAAAGGGGAGAATTGGCTCCAAAAGAAGGCAAAGACAGTTCCATCTGCAGGCAAGGTCATGGCGTCAGCTTTTTGGAATGCGGGTCGGATAATTTTCATTGATTATCTTCAAAAAGAAAAGCAACCAATGGCGAGTACTATGCAAATTTATTGCAGCGTTTTAATGATGAAAGCAAGCAAAAACAGCTGCATTTAGTGAAAAAGAAAGTTCTGTTTCATCAAGACAATGCACCAGTTCACATATCCATTATCGCCATGGCCAAAATCAATGAGCTAAAGTTCGAATTGCTTCCTCGTGCATCCTATTCACCAGACTTAGCACCCTCTGATTATTTTCTGTTTCCAATGTTGAAGAAATGGCTTTGTGGCAAAAGATTTGTCAACAATGAAGAGGTGGAGTTTGCAGTTTATGGTATTTTGCAGAACTCGATGGTTCTCACTATAAACAGGGTATTGAAGCCATTGAACATCACTAAGAAAAGCGTATCGAGCTGAAAGGAGACAATGTAGAGAAATAAATATGTTTTTTCCCAAAATTTTGTGTTTTCCTTGTTAGGTCAGGTACTTTTGGGTAGCCCTTGTACCTTATCAAGCCTGCTAATAAAGTCACATAAAGTTAGTTGCCATTGGGGTATATTAGCTCAAAATGAATTTGAGAACACCTTATGGTTTATCGGCAAAAAATATGAGTCATTTGGGGAATTTAATGTTGAACTGACAGGTTGCAATGGTAGCTCAGATGGTAAGAGTAGTGGCAAGGTGAGCCAAAGATCTATGGTTCAAATCTTGGCTATGGCATTTAATTTTTCACTCTGATTCTACCTTTCCAATCTTTTTTGGAAGTGTTTTAGGGCATGTTCATATTTACTGCTCTGGGCAAGTCAGCTGTTTTTCTGGTATTTTGGTCATACATGATACTTTCATTTAAAATTAAAACATTAATGACATGATTCATTACTGATGAATTTATGTATTCTCTCATAACAATTGGTTAAGATTCTGATATGACATTTTAAACGTATATGCTGGCACCAAATCCTCAACACAAATTAACTAGACATTTATTTGTAATTAGGTTGGTTGTTGTTACACCATTATTATATCACATAATAAATTTATTCAGTGATACACATTTCGAAACTGTTCACTTTCATTCTCAATTGGATGCCGATTCAGTCATGAAAGCAAATCACTTTTGAAATGTAGACCAATAAATAATTTTAGTAAGTGATGTGTAGTGTTAACAACCAACTCAATTGTATATAATTGCATTGATTACATCACTGTTACTTGTGGTCCATGTCTAAGAATACAACTTACTAGGTCTGTTCATAGAACAAATATAAGGTAGTTAAATTATATTCGAACCCACTCGCGGCCTCTCTCTATTGCACAAGACAGCCGACAGTCACCGGGGAAACTACGCCGGCAGAGGCGGAGTAAAATCCTTACCTTATAATAGATGCTGGAAATGTTGACCACCTACTCTCAAACAGGCAGCATATCTTGTGTAAATATTCTCGTTCACTCTCTGAAGCTCAGCAGCAGGAATTCTTGTGATTTCTTGCACAATGTTTTCTCTAAGTTCCTGTAGTGTGCGAGGATTGGAACGATACACTTTGTCTTTTAAAGAACCCCACAAATAAAATCACAACTCGTTAGGTCAGGAGAACGAGGGGGCCACAAATCAACACTAATTATTCTGTCATCAAACACCTCTCTTATTGCATGTAATGATTTGGCAACCATGTGTGTTGTTGCATAATCTTGCTGGAACCAACCATACGATTTCTCTTCTTCTGTCAAGCGATTGCAAAATGGCCTCAGAATTAATCTCTGATATTGCTCTGCATTTATTGATTCACCAAAGAATATGGGCCCTATTATTCTTCTAGCGCTTATCGCATGCCACACTCCAATTTTCTGATCATAATGAGGCATTTCATCCAGTAGCACAGTTTTTCTGAAGCCCAGTATCCACTGTTGTGAGTATTCACACGTCCACTTAGATGAAACCAAGATTCATCAGTGAAAAACAAAAGCTGTGGGTCAATGAAACTCCTTTCTACGGATTGGAAAAACCAGTTACAATAATTCACACATTTAGCTGGATCATTTGGCTTTAACGCTTGCACTCATGTATAGTGATAGGGCTTCATTTCAAAAGATGTGTAGTATTTCTCGCAGAAGATCGAGATACACCTGTTTGCTGCGCCAGTTTTTTCAGCAATTTTAGAGGCGAGTGCTCCAAAGCGGCACCAATCACAAGAATTCCTGCTGCTGAGCTTCGGAGAGTGAACGAGAATATTTACACGAGATATGCTGCCTGTTTGAGAGCAGAAGGTCAACATTTCCAGCATCTATTATAACGTAAGGATTTTAGTCCACCTCTGCTGGCGTAATTTCCACAGCGACTGCCGGCTGTCTCGCTCAGTAGAGAGAAGCCATGAGTGGGTTCGAATATAATTTAACTACCCTATATATGATGGTTTGCTTTACTGCACACGTGCATGATTTGAAATGCAATTATAATTTTCCCTTTATGAACACATGGCGAACGGTTGGTAAGAACAACTTTTGTCTGTTTTGTAAAAGGATATGATAGTGCTTCTCACGCAGTGTCAGTTTAACATTATGACACGCAAAAGTTTGATCACAGATTAAAAGCAAATTGTTTTCCGATTAAGGCTATTTATAAAAAGAAATTTAATCCCTTCTGCTTTCCCAATGAGGGGTTGCCTAATGACAAGATATACTTAGCAACAAATAACGTGAATAATAGAAATAATAATTACAAACAAGTTACATAGCACAAATGAGATTACAATATAAAACTTTTAAGAATGCAAGAAATTCTGTTAGATAATACGGAAAGATAAATATTGTGCTTATAAATAAATATCAATTATACAAGTGATTTTTTTAAAATTGATACAGAACCTTTTAGTACTTAGTAACTATACTCGGAATGATTTTGTTCGAACACAGAATTCATGTCAGAACTTGACAAACAGCCCAGGGATAGTGCACCTGGCACCAATTATTAGACCAATAACCTTGATGTCAGAGAGGTATTTGTTCTTATAATATGGAATGGTGGTTCATAGATGGAGTTTTTTCATCATGAACGTCCTGAGGCTGGCTGTCATAAGATTCAATTTGAAGAGCAAGATCAATAATGGTTTCTTTAGAAGAATTGGAATCAACTGCAATTATAACAATGCATCTGTTGCTGCCATTCTCTGCTGTACCATGAAACCTTTGCTTCTTAATGCATTCTTATTTTATGGTGTCTAATTTTCTTAGAAACTTGCCATAAGGACAGGAACCCAACATGACTCCAAGGGTTTCACACTCACTTTGGCAATGCCTACAGTGGTTACCATCTTGGGATCTGGCAGAGATGCTTCTAAGAGGAGGAACATTAGCAGTTAATTTCAGTGACCCTTTCCATTCTGAGCAGGTTAAATCTTCAGGTCTAGTTATCCATCTAAAAGCAACATTTCCTTAAGATGATGTAACTAGGGGCCTATTTCACAAAATTACAACATTATCAAAATAATTTACCACAGTTACAAACTGAAAGATCTGTATTTATGTGCTTTATTTACCTGATATGTTTTTATTCACATTTCTCAGAAGTCATGTTTTGCAAAACGAAAATTTGTTATTTGTACTTATGTTACTTGATCAAATGTTTACACTTAAAGCTTCATTTACACTTTCAATTTCTCCAGACTAGTTTCAAAAGGGAATTGCTTTCATTGTCATGCTTCGACTCGTTCTGTGACTTGTCGTTATTTGAATATGTAGTTTTGTAAAAAGGCCCCAGGTGTTATTTAATGCCATAGAGGATAACTGCCTATTGTTTAAAAACTCATAATTTTTCACCTACTATGCAGATTTGTCTACTGATTTAAAGAAAGCTGTAAATGTGCGCACAAGCTCTGACTAAAAATTTTCTCTTAGCCTATGAAATTTTTCCAACAGTTGCAAGTGCTCTCAAATGACTGAATACACTCTATAAACAACCAACTGATCATCAGCAACTTGTGGTTAAAATTTAATTGTGGATGTGTCTGCTGGTTGCTAATGGTTCTTGGCTGCACTATGGACACAGTTATTACTAACCATAATCAACAGATGTTCCAGAATTTGGGATGGCTCAAAGAAAAGCTAATCAAAACTGAATACCTGAGAAAGCTTTTGTGCACACTGATTACCTATTGAGTTGTCCAGTTACAAGCCACGCTAACTCCAAGTGACATCTTTTAAAAAATGAGGAAAAAACTTGTCACTCTTCTCCTATAAGAGATATTTACTTTAAATTTTATATGAATTTCCTATTGAATCAATGTGTTTTAAAGGAGTTGAGTGAAATCCTATGACAAGATGTATTCTAAAAACAAATAAACTGTGTTGGTCATAACTTGTTTTGTTTCATGACCACGGATATAAAAAATTTTGTGACAGTAATAATGACAGTTGTGAATGTCATTATAAAGATAAACTAGGAATTTATATTGTATATAATTCAAGAGGGTTTTACAGCATTATGTTATACAAACTCAACTCAGTTCAAGACAGAAAAAAGGTATAACCTTTTTAACTATGCATATTTTAACTCTATCATTGAATATGGAATATTATTTTGGGGAAACTCGGTAGAAAGTAAACGAATATTCCTCATGCAAAAGAAGGTTATAAGAATCATTTCCAGCACCCATAACAGACACTCTTGCAAACATCTTTTTAGAAGACTGAAGATATTAACCCTACCTTGCATGTACATATTTTCAATCTTAAAATTCTATGTATGCAATCGAACCACATTTATTACAAACATGGAAATTCATGAGATAAACACTAGACAAAAGGGTAACATCCATCATCCCAGTGCAAAGCTTTCTTGCTTCCAGAAAGGTGTATATTATGAGACCATAAAGATATTTAATACTCTCCCTAATGATCATAAGGGAAAAGTTGACAATTTCAATGTCTTTAAAACTGCTGTTAAAGAATACCTATGCTCAAAAGCATATTATTCTGTACAAGATTATCTGAATGACAAATTATCCTGATGATAATACATATATAGCTCTGTAAGTAGTATTAGTAAATATTAATGACAATTGCCAGTTATATTTGAATTAATGAAGCTATTTAAATGTATGTATATTAAGAACTGACAGTAAATGCTATGCATTACAAATCACATACAACAAAATGATGAGATGAACAAAGGTACAAGCCTAGTGTATGTTAAAATAATTGTTCTTGCCTATACGTATGTTAACCTTATAACGGTAAGGAGGTATTCGACTCTGTACAAAATTGCACTTGATTTGTTTCATTTTGTATATAATATGTCTCTATTTTATTTTAAATGTTCTGTACACTATGTAATATTTATGTATATATGTAACTTTATTGTATATTTCCTTGACACGCATATAGTATGTGTCTATTTTATTTCAAATGTTCTATATTCTGTGTAATATTTATGCTTATATGTAATTTTTGTACATTTCCTTGACATGTTCTATGTTCACAAGTCTTTATGGCTGCTAGTGAACTCAGAATACAATTGAATCTAATCTAATCTAAAATATGCATTGGTTTGCTATAAAACCAAAATACAACAGCTAGAACACTAAAATCTTATTTTGACAAAGCTTTAGGATGCACACTTAGATGTTCCTTGTGCTGCTGCTGGTAGATTAGATCTATGTAGTATTTTAGGTCTTCTAATGTAACACTAGCATGCTCTTTAGAGATCTCTGACTTGACGGACTTTGGAACAACACGTGCTTAAAGGTAAAGTATACGTATTGGACATGACGGTTTTGTTATACTGTGAACAAAACTTTTGTTTCTTGATGGTCAATGGACTTAAGAGGCTTTTGTAACAGTGCTGAATTGTTAGAATGATGTGTAATGTCCTCAACAAGATGGCCGCAAAACCTTAATTCTGAAATTTGTGTTTTGTAACTGGACAATTCAATTGTGTTCTAAATGTCTTGTGTACAACATTTATTATTCTAGTGACCATGGCATCACACTGCTCCTGTTATGCTGTATAAGACTGTTTCAATGATTTTATGAAGGGCATCTAGACTAAACGGAATGAGTTGGAAGCACTGTTTTCTTTCAGTGTTTCCCACAAAAATATATGACACAACAATCAGAATTTCATAACGTTATGACAAATGTGTGTGTCTGAAAATCAGCTGACTAGGAATCAGCTGTTATAGTAGGTGCTGATTCCAATAACCAATATATGAGGTCACCCCATCTTGTTTGAACACTTGCTTGTGTATACCAAGTTGCTTTTATAACTCCCTAAAAACATTCAATAGCTTGATCTCTATACACTTCTGATGCGACGTTAACTGAGAAAACAATAATTTTGTTTATTAACATGGCTACTCAGTAGCACATCATATTCGTCAGATAACCACCAGTTTGTGAGATACTCAGAATCTTAACAAACATTGAGCAGAACAGGTGCATTGGACAAGTCCTACAAAGCTGGCTCCCTTAACTCATGGAATATATGAATTCGATATGAATGCGTTCTAACATCAATCATGTGCTGAACACTGATTTGTAGGAAAAATAATTAATCAAATATATCTTTAGCTACCTTTTTTTTGGGGGGGGGGCAACCTGTACTATGAGAGATTAGCCGCATGTCCAGGTTCAAATCTCTGTCTACTGCTCCAAGGGTTTAAAATCAGTAGTTCCAATGATGATAAAAATACAATTGGAAGATGAAGGCCAAATGCAGGAGGGAAAAGCAAAGAAAATGGGTGGATAGTGACACAAAAGTAGGGAAAAATGTTTTAACTACATAAAAAAAAGGGACTGCAAGGACTGTACTAAATCACTGAGTATATATGCCATTGGGTGTTCCCTATATAATTATCTACTAACAATAACATTTTCACAAAAATATACCTTAAATAAATATTTACTATAAACACATTCCAACTGGATGACTGTGTTCCTTAAGATTAAGACTGACTGATTTAATGCTGTAATGGTCATGCATGTTGCTAATTTACTGCTAAAGTAAGGAATTTCTTCAAAGTTATACTCTAGATTTTCTCAGGCTTCCAGCCAAGTGCAGAGAAAAAGAAGCAATTATTACACAGGTACTATCACATTGTGACATAGGAGGCTACAAAAAACCTGATTTTGTAACCAAGAAAAGTACATGTGCGACTTACACCAGTAGGTACCCTACACCTGGCTGGAGGCCTGAGAAAATCTAGAGTATTCACAATGCCAGGAAAGCTACAGCTCATATTTCTTCATGGTTGTTTACAACCCAGAACAACTATCCTCCTTGTGACAAATTGCTACAAAGTTGTCAAATAATAAGGTTGATTAAGTATGTGAGGTGTCATTATGTAAAGACTCAGCATCTCCATTGTGGATGATCAACTTGGCAGTTGTAGACCCAAATATCCTTACATTTCACATATCTAAACTTTAAAAATTATGAAATTAATCTATTTTGTTTGCATAAGGAACACGAGGAGGAGCATGAGAAATTTCAAACGCTATGACCTACCACTTCAAGACTATTAACTACCACATATTCATTCAAGTTTGATGGTCAGTAATGATAGTGTTTTTGGACTTTACCTCTTCTAATTAATAAAATATGCAAGTACTCTACTGAACACTTCGATGGACAAATTTAATGTTTCATAATGCCTACCTTTTTCAGTAGAGGGTAGGAGTCTATATTATCCCATCTCTGAAGCTCGTTATTGTCCAGTATGAGTGTTGTTACATCTGAGAGCGAGGATTTGGGGAGCTTCTTCAGTCCTTGTCCGGAGAGATCTACCGTATCATGCAGTTCTGCGAAAGAATATCCATAGTTAGGTTCAATCATCAGTTTTTTCTAGGATTTAAAACTAGGACCGCTTCTTTGCAATGCAAAGCTTGAAATTATAACGTTTTTCATTCATGGCTATGACATAAAACGTGCAACCTGCATGGCATTTTAGTTAATTTATTGTGATCAATGACACTCTCACTTTTGCTTGTCAGTTACTATTATCAAATTAAAATGATAAAATTTGAATTCATGAAAATTTATTCAACGCCCACTAATTTTGACAAGTTACATACCTTCTGCTGCCATGATTTACATTAGCTATCTTCCTTTAATTACTGATCTAGCTGCTCCGAGCATATCGCCTTAAGCGTTCAAAGTCAAAACCAGAGATTATAGTTCTGCCGCTTATGTCCTTTGTTTCATATCGCCCTGCCGCTTACATCCCTTGTTTCATTGTTTTGAGAAAATCATCCCTGCCAAGAAAAGTTCAGTTTTCATTATTTTAAAGGTATCTTGTGGTGAAATATGTAACAAATATACGTCAAACGCATATTTAATTAAGGTTATTCCTTACTATTGCTACAATTTCATGTGAAAGAATTACAAACATTTCAAACATGAACATCTATGGTTCCATGAAAAATTGTCCATCGTAACGGAGTGTACAACGAAGAGGGAGATTTCTTTTTCGCGTTCAATCCAAGAGGAATGAGTGTAAGCTACATCATGCCAAACAAATCTTGTATTAAATAAAACAGAATTGTCACTGCTTTTTGAAAAAGTCTGTTAAACGATAATGCTTGGAATTTTTAATTTTTGACAATGCCCAATGTTTCTCAATATTTCGTTCAAGTCCAAATAAAGGTTCAATCATTTGTGGCTGACCATGTGCAAATGCATAATTCTCCAATTCCTAAATTACTCAAGAGCTCGTTGATGAGTGGATGGATTTTCAGGAACAGAAATTGCATTATCTTCATCTGAATATATTTCTTCCTTCTCGTCATCGGTTGATAAAACCTTCTCTAGCATTTCTTGAGTGGTAGCAGGGACATCTTCATGGACCTTTAATATGTCATCAAAATTCTCCTATAGCTTCAATGGTAGGAAGTTGGTTACGATGAACTTCGAGAAGGTGCTCTATTTGATCGCTTAGTGAGATATTCTCAAGGGGGTGCACTTCTGTTGCAGCAATATTCTCAATCATATTTTCTACATCTGTCTCTGCAGTTGCTTCTTGTAGAAATCCTACTTGCCTAAAACATTTCATTATTATACTCGTATCTTGCGATACATGTTTTCATGCCCCATGAATCCATCTTATTGCATCAAGAATAGTTACTGCTCTTGCGAAGTCTGTTGCAATATTGCAAATGTCTACAGCATTAATTACAGCCTTCATTAGCTGATTTCTGTATAGCAAATTTACCATTGTGACACCTATATTTAATGGTTAAACTTCACTGGTTAGGTTGGGTGGAAGAAATTTCACATCGACATTCGACAAATTCAAATTTACATGGCTTGTTGCATTGTCAATAAACTATAAAATTTTACGGTTTTCTCGTTTGCACGTTTATTTCTTTGAGCCAGTCACTATAAATTTCTCCGGTCATCCACGCTGTCCCATTGTGAAGCAACATTACAGGTGGGTCATCCAATCTGATGTTTCTTTAGAATGCTCTTGGATTGGCAGCATTTCCAATAGCAAGCGGTTTTAGTTTTTCACCATTTGCACTACAACAAATCAAAACTGCAATTCCTCTTTTTTTTTGCACTCCTTTACTTGTTTCGATTTTTTCAATCAAAGAGCGTGTTGATAACTGGCGGTAGTATATGTCTTCTGCAGTAAAGCTGAGATGTCATGCAGTTTACGTTACCAATCTTCGGCTATTTGCGTATCAACTCCATTTTATTCACCACAGAGAACATTGAAAGTAATACTGCGTTTACAGAAACGATCTAACCACCCATTTCTGGCTGAAAATGTTGTAATGTCCAGTTTCTTTTTCTTAAAGAACTGATCCACTTACTGGAATATTCTTACTTCAACGCGACCTAAAAAAAATTCGAACACCTTGTGATTTAGTTCGTCGTTTACAGTTTTACGAACTATTTTCTTTGCCCACTGCAATTTTGTACGCGTGCGCTTAAAATTGAGGCCCTATTACTATTAATGTTTGAAACTTTATTTAGTAATTCCAGACTTTTCTGCAACTTTCCTACATTAACATAATCAATAACTTCTTTCTTCATTTCAATTGTTAATTTCACCAACTTACCTTACTCATACTGATGCGGTATACAAACTGAATAAAGTAAAATCTGAGTTAAACACCTAGAGAGACTGACTTCCACACTGCAGACTTATGTTACACCAATGAAACATAATTTTCTCTCACTGGATACTCAAAATTAGCCACTGTTACGTATAGTGTACAAAAGAACAATGTGGGTAGTTCCATGAAGTAGAAATAGGTTCACAAATGCAAAGAAAAATCCCCTCATTAAACTGTGGTAATGGTCCCCTCACTGAACACTCAACTTTAACAACACTAAAGAACAAAATGGCTACCGGTTCACAATTCCAAAGAGAAGCCCTTCTGATTCAACTGTGTTAATGGTTACAATAAATAAATAAATACATAAAAATTGAGTTTTATTTATGGACGCTCTTTAACTACTATGGTTCTTAGCGTCCCATTCTATATTGAGCGTGAAAGACCGGAAATTTTGCTCAGAGGCCACTTTATCAGGCTTGAGGTTTTTACATGACGCAAATCTATGACACGCGATCACCCGCTTTACTATCTTTCCAAAGGAAGCCGTGCTACGATTTTTACGCCCGAAAAAGAATCCATCGCCCTCCGTCGGGTTTGAACCCGTGACCCCGGGAACTAGAGACATAGTAGACCCTAGACTACGAAGGACGACTAATGTTTACAAGGGCCCAATAACAGTCAAATTTAGCCATAATACAGGTACAAACGGGCAAAATGAGTAATTCCAGGAATGTAGAAAGAGGTTGACAGTTGTAAAGAAAAACCCTTCTCATTAAACTGAGCAAAATATTTGGGTGATAGTGCTTAACCCTAACAGATGCATAATAGAGAAATACACAATAGAACTATAGAATTGTCCAAGATAGAACAAATAGCGGGAGTCCAGCTTCCAGGATTCAGGGCTGTCCAACAAACAGGGTGCATTGGACATGTAAAAACATAGGAGTTTGTCCTGTTCCAAGAAAATATTATGTTCAACGTAATCAAGTGTTTAACATACAGGGTGTCCAAATTTTGGCTTCTTATACTGATGATCAACTGGAAAAGAAGCTGAAAATTTTGCAGAAACCTTTTCTAGGGACATGACACTCCCCATCCATGTACTGCCTTTAACTCTGTGGTCATATCGACAGCTTTTAATCGACAGTGACTTAAATGAACTGCATCTACCTATCTTAATTAAAAAGTTCAAGTAGTTTATCCATGCAAGAACAAGTTATTTATATTTTGAATTTTTATTTTAGTTTGGTAAGACCTAAGTCCAAAATGAAACCTGTGGTAATCCTATAATCCTATTGATCTTATTATAATGACAAGTGAGTGTCATACCTTTTAGACAAATACAAACTTAAATCAAGCATTTAACATCTCATTATTTCCTACGATTGTTCTTCAGGTATATAAAATCAAGTAGTACGTATGTACCTGTGGTTAAATATGATTTTGTATAATGCCTATATAAACAAATGTATAACTCCTGAATTCATGTTTGGCAATTGCAATTAGGGACTCCATTTGGACCGGGGCTTCCAAGAACGTAGCTACGTCACTGGTGTTCGGTGAGTGCTCTATTGCTGAAGGCTGAAAAAGTCTGTAAACATTATAATGTTGAAGAAGATCCAGTTGCGTCTACCTCAAGCATAAGCCAGACAGTATATCTGCATGTGCTAAGAGGTTGGAAGACACATTAAAATAGGTGCAGAAAATAAATTAATTACAACTGGAAATTTTATTGTTGTTGACTAGAAAATAAAGTAGTCAGTTACTAAATCTGCCTGGATTACATTTGGAGAACTGAGAGACAACAGCATACTTATATACACAGTTTGTTCTCATGTAAAACTGAAGATTTTCAATGCTCAGCTCTAGTGAGACACGAATGTTTCCAGTCTAGTTCTCGCACCCGTTAAGCTGTGTAACTTATGAAATGAAACAGGCCTTTAGAGGTGAATGCGTTTAAATAAATGCTGCGGACATCAATATTTAGCAGACTATATTCACTGTCTTCTCTCAAATACTTGTATATTTTATTTTGGAATGGAATATGCGATAGAAAGTGCTTACGTAATATGTTTTACGTAAATTATTATAACTTGTAGATCTTATGTTGTGCTGCTTTTGTTTTGTTTGGTTACATAATTTTTTAACTGCCCCACGTATGGGAGCCAATTTGAAGTAATATAGCTTATAATGTTTGTTTACATCGATGTTGAAGCCATCTTGTGACGTCATTCATTTGTTCGGTTTGTAGCTCCATCTAGTGTTAGCAATTTGTGGTACCTAGTATCAGTGTTTAAAAGAATTTTAAGTTTTGTTAACTGTCCTCCGGCTAGCTGTTATCCTGTTGGCTTGGGCACGTATCTCTATACAGGTTGTGAAACGGAAAGGAATCTTTTATCCAAAAATTACACTGATGAAGAAATTTGTTTTATAATTTTTATTGTCGAACACGTTCACTATCACTTTTACATATTGATCTAGATACTCGCCAAACTGAAACTGTTATAATAATTTCTTACTGATCACTTTTAATCAACGTACTTCAACCTTTTATATAATTAACTTTACCATATTTTAGATCTTTCATAATTCTGTTGCGCGTAACTTGTGAATCTATATCCGATGTATGACGAACTAATACTTTCGACGAACTGACTGAAGACGACGTGTAGTGTATGAAGATTTTTGATGAACTGAGAGCGATCTACCTCTGACTTGGCTTATTTATACTCCTGCAATCAGATACGCCTAAAGATTATAACTGAGCTGCAATTGGCTAATAAAACGCGCCAACATTAGCGTCTATTTTAATATCCAATGAAAATTATGAATACATATGCTCTAGGGAAACATTCCAGAAGGTTCTAAACGGAAAAAACGCGCGAACATTACGTAACTTCCTCGTTTCCAATAATGATAAACAGCTCACCCCCCCTCTCTGCATTATTGCGCTATTATTGACAGTTTCAGTAAGGCCGTATAAACTTATTTCCCAATTATAATAAACATCTGAAATCCATGTCACATAAAAATGCATATTCATATTACAATCATTATTTATATTTAAGTAATTTGTGATACAAATTACTGCATCATATGCCCCACTAGAAACATAATTATAAATATTTACAACTTGTTTGGAAATTTTATAATTGTGTTTTTAGTCTCCTAAATCTTGGAACACACGCTATCACTTTCACTTAACACTTCACACGCATTTAACACATGACATATTTTTTTTTATCTTGCCACTACTTACTGGCTCTGGTTTAATTAATTTAGATATTAATCTGACATCCAAAATTTTTTTATAGTAAATACTGTACCCTAAATTATTTAATTACTGTTACCAAATTGTTTACTTTCTTAAGTTGTTGACAAAAATTTATACATTTAAGATTTTTGTAACTGTTTAACATTTTTACCAAAATATTCACCCTCTACACAAATATATTTACATCTCTTAAATCTAGGCACTGTTTCACATGTTCTATTTGCTACATAAATATTTGTTTTAATTATTTTTTTAACCCATTTTTGTTATTTTGTACTGTACATTCACAATACTCTTGGAATTGTATTTACGTACTTTTAATTTAATATCATATTAAGTTTCAATCTTTGCATTCTTAATTTTCAAATGTTGTTATAGTTACTAAAAATTTATTTTTTTTTATATCTCTTTTCAAATGACATATAAATAATTAACCCTCTTACGTTCTAATACATTTCTCTGCAAGTCATCTTTAACTATCCAGCATTTACTTTACATCTCATTGCTATTTAGCCTCCTGGATCAAATTGTGTGTGGCTAAACATTACTCGTAGCCGTATCCTAACCTTCAAATTTTTATTCATGAATAACCTCTTGTATTCATAAGAAATTTCATCACATGATAACATTTGAAAACAATCTAAAGTTTCCTGAACAACACATCTTTTGACAATTTTCATTTTCAATTCTTCTACTATCTCTTTAATTTGAGAGTACTCTGACAAATCTGTACTAAACTGTACTGGACTGGAGTTTTCAGTTTGAACAGCTTGGTACAATTTATTTCTTTGCATTACTGTCTCCTTTTGTATTTCTGATATCTCCCCTCTGAAATTAACTTGCGCCTGATTCACATCTACATTCATAACCTCTTTTATCTGTCTTATCTCACTTGAAATATTACTCACTTGATTTCCTAACTCTGTGCATTCTACATTAACCTCACCTTTTTTGTTACCTATTTCCCTGCTCATGTCTAGCATTTTCTTTGAAACTTCTCCTATCTCACTTGCTATTACTTCCTTTTCATCATTCATTTTTGGCATACTCCTATCTAGCTTCGTAACTTTCTTTTCAATTTCTTCCCTGCTTTGATCTATTTTCTTACTAAGATCTTCCCTCAATTCCCTATGACTCTTTTGCATATCTTCTCTCAATTTCTCAAAACTCTTTTGCATATTATCATTAATCTTTCTCAGCATTTCCATAATCATTCTAGTATCAGAATTAATATTTCCTGCTATTATATTCTCACTTCCTGCACTAACATTTCCTCCCTCCAATACTACATCGTTTGAGCTTTTTTTTGTAACCTGTATTGACTTACAGCTAACTGTTACACTATCCCCTTCCATCATTGTTTCTTCAATATTATTAGTAGCCATTGTTTTTGTTTTCTAAAAAAACTTACGATACTCTGACCTTTGTCTGTTGCTGTTACATTGATGTCCAGCTTCCTGCCCCTCTCTCCTAGGTTATATGTCGCTTCTGCGTTGTGTTATGATGAATCTACGTTGTCTCGATGTTTTTGTAGTTGAATTACCCTGTTGCCTTGTAATCTCGGAATTACGATGTCCAATCATCCGTGGAGTCTGTCGTTCCTTTTGTTGTTTCTGGAATCTGCGTCTTGTAGTTCAGTTCACTTCTCCATTCGCCCCTTTGGTCATCTCACTTCTTCCTGGTTAATTCTGATCCTTTCCTGGTCATCGTGTTCCTTTCCTGGTTACTCTGCCCCACGTTCTGGGTGCCAATTTGCGATTGTATTAATGTTTTGAGCCCCACGTTGTGGTAGCCAATTTGTAGTGGTAACATTATTGTTTACGTAATATGTTTTACGTAAATTATTATAACTTGTAGATCTTATGTTGTGCTGCTTTTGTTTTGTTTGGTTACATAATTTTTTAACTGCCCCACGTATGGGAGCCAATTTGAAGTAATATAGCTTATAATGTTTGTTTACATCGATGTTGAAGCCATCTTGTGACGTCATTCATTTGTTCGGTTTGTAGCTCCATCTAGTGTTAGCAATTTGTGGTACCTAGTATCAGTGTTTAAAAGAATTTTAAGTTTTGTTAACTGTCCTCCGGCTAGCTGTTATCCTGTTGGCTTGGGCACGTATCTCTATACAGGTTGTGAAACGGAAAGGAATCTTTTATCCAAAAATTACACTGATGAAGAAATTTGTTTTATAATTTTTATTGTCGAACACGTTCACTATCACTTTTACATATTGATCTAGATACTCGCCAAACTGAAACTGTTATAATAATTTCTTACTGATCACTTTTAATCAACGTACTTCAACCTTTTATATAATTAACTTTACCATATTTTAGATCTTTCATAATTCTGTTGCGCGTAACTTGTGAATCTATATCCGATGTATGACGAACTAATACTTTCGACGAACTGACTGAAGACGACGTGTAGTGTATGAAGATTTTTGATGAACTGAGAGCGATCTACCTCTGACTTGGCTTATTTATACTCCTGCAATCAGATACGCCTAAAGATTATAACTGAGCTGCAATTGGCTAATAAAACGCGCCAACATTAGCGTCTATTTTAATATCCAATGAAAATTATGAATACATATGCTCTAGGGAAACATTCCAGAAGGTTCTAAACGGAAAAAACGCGCGAACATTACGTAACTTCCTCGTTTCCAATAATGATAAACAGCTCACCCCCCTCTCTGCATTATTGCGCTATTATTGACAGTTTCAGTAAGGCCGTATAAACTTATTTCCCAATAATAATTACAATTAATAAACATCTGAAATCCATGTCACATAAAAATGCATATTCATATTACAATCATTATTTATATTTAAGTAATTTGTGATACAAATTACTGCATCAAATATGGGCATTTTGATACTGCTAAGTGACCCTGCGAGTTTTGAGACTCGAGCTGCATTAATGGCGAATGAAATAATGCAAGAAATATTAGAAATTACTGGAAAAAGAACTCGCATCTACTACCTACTCATTTGCGAAATCAGTGAGTATACGATTTTCGATAAAACATTTGGAATTATTTTAAGCATTCTACTTCCCATACGCCAGTGAGACCTATGTCGGTAATCTCATTGCTGCAAACATGAACGCAAATCTTCATCGCGTAAGCAAATTAAACGCAACGCTTCACAAATAAATGACTTTGCTTAATGTGTGCGGCATATTTTTACTAGGATAAAATTCGTGAATTATTTCTAACCGCTTACCACAGAAAAACTTTCCTGCATTATTACACACGAGAGCAGCATATATGGATGTTACAATGTAAATGCCACGCTAGATTTAAAGGGCAATTTTATTCCTTATGAAGCCCATTGCAATAAAATTGCACTACGTGCAATGCGTGTCTACCTGGAACGAGCTAAAGATGACGGTGATGATAATAATAATAATTTAATTTCTGGCTTGTTTAACAATTTTCTCACCAATTTATACAACCACTGTGACAGATGAAGTTCTAATTATTTAGTAAGGTGTTCAAAATGCTTCCCATTTACAAACCGACAGTGACTAAATCGAAGCTTGAATTCGTGATGAATTCTGCTGGTGGTATATTTCTACATTCTTTCCTTAGCCTCATTTTAACTCTTTCACATTAGCAAGCCTCATAACAAAGACTAAATTTCGAATATTCCCATAAAAAGTAATCAAGTGGAAGATATTTATTCCTGTAGCAACCAAATCTTTTGTATAAGACAAATGAAATTGTTAATGCAATAGATAACCACTTTCAGAAAAAAATGTTGCTGCTTAAACTTTTTGTCGATGACGTCGCAGCCTGTACAATAATGGCTGAAGATGTTTACTTTATGTAACACTTTCCTTTCAAAATATTAAAATTGAGGCGTCTGAGCATTTTTAAACAATTAATTAATTTGTTTTATTTGCATTATTCCTTGCTTATGAAAACCCGTATGTGTACATAAAGCGTACATTTCTATACAAATGTAAACGTTATATAAAAAGAAGCAAATCCGTAGTGTGAGGAATAGAACATCGGTTTCCAGTATGGCAAGTAGAGGTATTAATCACTGCAGTACAGTGCGACGTAGTACTATATTATATGAAGGGTACACCGGAATAACGATCGAAGTTCAGTTTGGAAGATTGTGAGAAAATTAAATCTTAAACTTTGAGGACTATTATCAGGTTTTAATTATACATAATTTGTAAATCTTTTCTTCTAAATTGTTGCCTACTTTATATGTTATATCATGGTGTAATAACCACTTACAATAGTGCAGTGCAATAATGAAAAAAACGTATAAATATATCAATACACAAAATTTGCAAGGTAAAAATGATCTAAATCCATTCATAAATGAAGTTAAAAGCTTAGAAACGAATCTTTTTTCTGAATATTATTACCACTGTATCAGTTTTATACTTGACACACAGAATATATTCAATAAAACAATCTTTTATCTTCACAAAATAGTAGGCCTACTTGCAATAATGCAGTACAACAGTGAAAAAAATTAATACAATACACAGAATCAGCAAGGTAAAAACTATTATCAAAGTCCTTACAATATCTGAAATGGATTTAAAAGCATAATAACTAATGTTAAGGTTTTGTTATGAGTCAATGTTTTTCTAAATTAGTCAACTTTATATATGACACAAATTATTTTTAATAATGCAAGATATTAGCATTAATACCGGTATATAAATAGGCAAAAAAATCTTAAGTCCAAAGTTACAATATCTGTAATATTATGGAACGTTATCTCACTCACCAACATGGGTTTAGCCGACTGATAATGAACTGAAATATTGTTGAGCTTCTGGGCCCAAAACTGCTTCAAAATTTGCAAATCGTCGTATTTTGCTTTAGGGATGCCAAGCAGTTGTACGTGACTGTGGAGGTAGGGGCTTCTCCTTTAATTCTTAAAGTTGAGGAGCATCAATGATCTCATAGGTATCATATGGACCAAAGGATGACCATCGCAGGTAGGCCAGTTTATCATTCGCGTCACGAGGAACTGAGATAGTTCTTTGAGCAAAAGGACATTTCTTCTTTTTTCACTCAGAAATTATCTACATTGAAGAAAAAGTCTTGCAGTCCGCTACAACAAAGGGTTCTGGAGTCTTCTTGAATTTTCAATTACTTGACGCCAGACATTTTGCGTTTTGCATATTGTTTTTGTATTTACTAGGACCATATTTTTGTCACATTCAAGAAAGGAATGACCCTTCACTGGAAAAATTATATTAATGTGGTCAAACCTTCCTTTAGCATGCACCAAGAAATGACAGAAAGGAAACACAGGACAGAACAAGAATTGCGGAATACACTGAGTTGAAGTACACTGCTGGGTATGACTTCGTACAGTAATGACATAGCATCAAACCATTTCAAACAAAGGTTCAGATGAAGCTATGTTTGAAATGGTTTGATCATAGGAATAGAAAATGGACTTTCCTGTAGCAGCAAGGCAGTGTATATTAAATGAGTAAAATGACAGCTGCCGTCGGTAATAATCCCCACTAGTTGAGATACTGGGAAGTGGGCGATTTTTCTGATAATCCATCATAATTGCAACTCTGTTTTCGAATTTTCTACACTTTCGCCGTTATTTCATAAAACTTGCCAGTCCTATTATGTAGTTCATTTTGAACAGATAAGCATTTTCTCTTCTTAATCAGATCCTGTAGAGAAATCTCGTTGAGACTACTAGCTATCTATGAATCAACTTGAGAAACATCGGCTTGAAATTTATCGCATATGCTGCAGGTATGAGTACTTGGGTAGCCAAAACTTATGTTATATTTTGTCACAAAAATTAAACGATATTGTTCATAGGATATTAGGTTGTCTGGGAATTTTTTAAATAGATCTCGTGTAACTACTTGACATTAAGGTCTTCAGATAGTTTCTTACTGTCATGCAAGCCTGTAATGGGCAGTATGCCCTTGGGCGACTGTATATGTTCATGAACCGTGGCTATTCTTTCACCCTTAAGTTTGTGTAGCCTATTACCATGCTAGCCTCCAGTTCCTGAGGTCGCGGGTTCAAACCTGGCGGAGGGCGATGGCTTTTTTCGGGCGTAAAAATCCTTAGAGTGGCTTCCTTCGGAAGTTAAGTAAAGCTGGTGGTGCCTGATAGAGGCCTCTGAGCAAAATTTCCAGTCTTTCACGCCCAATATAGAATGGGACGCTAAGGACCATAGTGGTTAAAGAGCGTCCATAAATAAAACTCAATTTAATTTCCCTGTAGTGATTGTCGCCCTCCGTGGTTACAATACTAGCCTCTAGTTCCCGAAGTCGCGGGTTCAAACCCAGTGGAGGGTGATGAATTTTTTTTTCGGGCATGGCTTCCTTCGTAAGGGAAGTAAAGCCTATGGTCCCGTGTCGTAGATTTATGGTACGTAAAAGAACCTCAAGCCTGATAAAGAGGCATCTGAGCAAAATTACCAGCCCTTCACGTCCAATACAGTATGGGATGCTAAGAACTATAGTAGTTAGAGCGTCCATTAAAACAAACTGTAGTGGCTAGGGAACAAAGTGTTGAGGCTCGGTTTGTAATGCCATAGATTTACAGAAATACTGCGTGACAAACTGGTATTCCAACTGTCTTTTCATCCCTTACTATCCTAACTTTATAACCGTAGAAGTCACGATATTGTGGTTCAGAATTCTTTCTTGGTCTCCTGCGCAATATACGATTCACAATGATTAAGCCAGATAGATGTGCATTTTGTTTATCATAAAGTGCTATTTCATTAAACTCATTGATCAATGCATTCATTTCTGTGCTAGTTGTATTTCAAAATCGTTTCAAGCGTGAACACTTAATCATCGCCGGTGATGTGACTCGGCTCGAATGCGTTTTGAAGCATCTGATACTCGCCCATGAACCTTCCTCTTCTTTGAACTGGTTCCAGGTTTTGCAGTAGAATTTTCATCACAACTATTGCTTGATAGTTTGCAAATTTTCGAACTGTCCCAACACAGTTACAGCACAACAGTGCACTAAAAATGTTATTCCAAGACTGAGTTTACAATGAAAAACAATATTAAATAATTACGTCCTGAATGTGTGGACTCTTGATCGCCTTTCCAAAAGAACAATGCGACTTTGATCGTTCTTCCAAAGTACACCAGAACTTTGAGCCTGAATTACGTGGGCACCGTTAACCCAAAGTTTAAAGCTTTACAGTCTGAAAGTTCTCATTTCTACTACAAGATAGCAGTGAAAACTAAAATCCGATCTGCGATGGATTTTGATCGTTATTCCTGTGTACCCTTCATATGCTATTTCTGATGTTGGCTACTTACGCCACGAATGCCGAAGAGAATACTAGCTCTCAGTATTATTGGGGAGCGATCCCCCGGCAATGCAGGGTAAGCGGAAAGTAAAGGCAAATGTGAGATATGCTAGAGATCGGAAAAGCCGAGCTCCGAAACCGGTTTAGTTCGCTCTTTTGCAGTCCTTATAATTAGGAAGGCGTGATAAGGCAGCATATTGTTTTATGAATTTGAGCAATACATTGTCTTAAAATATATGTATTCTGCAATAGATCAATGGTGATATGCATGTACTTAAATTCTCCGATTACCATGTCTTTCCCAATGCTGTAGTCTTAATTAACTTAATTTGTAGCAGCACAATACTGGCTTAAGATGAAAGCCTATGGCAATATACCTTGTTACTTTCTCTACTACATATAGTAAGTATAAGTACTGCACTCCACCCACAAATTCGATAGAGATTTCATCGGAATACATGTTTTGAGGTGGCCTGAATCCAAATAAAGCATTTTTGGAAACATGTCCATGTGTGTGTCTTGTCTATAAACAGCATAATTCAAAAACTAAGTCAGATAAATAGCAAACCTGGTATTTGAGTTTAGTATCTTCCAAGAATGGGACACGAAGATTTTCAAGAAAATTGCCCACCCCAGACTACCCTTTACATGGAACATTTTTTGAAAAGTTTGACTGCATTACTTTCAGAGTTCACAAGACAAAAACATATTACTTGCGTCAAAAGTGGAAGTGTTACGTTATGCTGGAGATTTTAGGCGGAGGGTTCGAAGGGTCGTTGGGTGCTATCAAGAGTGATTGGCTGTCTCATACGTAGCTGAAGTGACGTGTTCCAAGGGATGTTATAATATGGCGATTATAACTATCTACTATAGGTAGGTGACAGAGAAAGTAAAAATGCACATATGCAATGAAAATGGATACCTATTAACACCAACTTATTTCAATTCAATTATGATAGAATTACACACAGTGAAGTAAAACTCACTAGATTTAATGCATTTATGTGGAGTCAAATTATTCTTCATAGATTCACTTACCAGTTACTTTAATAGAGCTTGCGCAGAAGGCTGTTCTTGAACTGTGTACCATTATGCCCGTTGCAGGACTCAGTATCAGTCAGCCCTTTGAATACAGCACATCGCAGAAAGTGAGTACAGTAGAGAAGATGTGTTGTTTTGTGTCATGTGGTTTCACACATGCTTTATTTATACAAGTGGAATATATTGTGAAGGAAAAATGCCTCCCTTAAAATCTAAATTAGGAAGTGCTAAAACATTGTAGTCAAACGAGAGAAGTTATTTACAATGTTTATAAGTATATGAAAAATGAAATAGGAGCCTCTAAATATCTAAAGGGTATTCAAAAGAAGGTAGCCGAAGCAACTGGCAAATTGGAATCATTCATTACGCCAAGAATGCTAAGACCAAAAACTGCTAAGAAGTGTGAATTAGATGATTTTGATAAATGTGTGGTAAGGTGCACCATTCACAATTTTCATAAAACAAATAGTAAGAGTCTGACGATGGAAAAGCTCCACAGAAAGCTCGGTGAAGATATTCAATTAAAGGGTTGTATAACAACAACAAGATAGTGCAAAGTCTGGTTTTTTCGATGGAGAAAAAACAGAAGATTCCTGTAAAATACTAATGGAGATGACATTAGGCTCCTACAGACACAATATATACGAGCTGTTAAGACGTTTTCGAAATGAAGGCCTATTGTCTATACTGATGAGACACATGTGAACAGTTCACATACTAAACAAATTCCTGGAATGATGGTTCTCTCCTGGGAAATCACCTATTTCGAAAGGTCCAAGATTAATAGTGGTACATGCCAGTTCTAAAGCATCCATTCCAAATGTCCTACTAACTTTCAAATCCACTCAAACAACCGGGGATTACCACTCAGAATTGAATTTCAGAAACTATGAAAAATGGCTGCAAGAAAAACTCATTCCAAATTTACCTACCAAATTAGTACTTGCGATTGATGTGTCACATCACAATGTCCAGTGTGAACCTACACCTACATCGTCACCCAGGATGCAGACAATACAAGAGTGGTAAACAGAGCAATTTCCGTACAGCAATGAGATGCTGAAACCCAATAATAAAGGCCTACAAACCTCACTACAAGTCATACAAAATTGAAAGACTTCTTGCAGATTCTGGATGCACAGTTCTTTGTCTACCACAGTCATCACTTTGATTTAAATCTGACTGAACTGATTTGGTCTAGCATGAAAGATTACACAACGCAGAAGAATGTTACATTCAAACTTGATGATGCAAAAGATTGCCATCACGGGAGCAGAAGAGTGGTCATCACCATGCAGTAGAGGTCGAAAATAAATACATTCATAGCGATCATATTATGGACGAAGTCTTGGAGCATGTTATCAACAACTTAATGACAGTGACTCTTGTCTCAACAGCATGGATGACAATGAAGATGAAATGTGTGTGATTCTCCGCTTCCTGATGATGCAGATTAGGAATTGGGCTTTTATGTAAGTTGCCTTTTACCTTAATAAAATTAACATATGTTTTATTTTACTGTTGTATTCAGAGGTATAATGTGTAAAAGCTCTTGGCGCTTGTATGCTGCCTATGTTACCAGTGTTTTGTTTTGTTTTACAGATGGCTTAAGTGCATTAACTTTGTTTTGTTGTACTAAATCTACTTGAAACTGCATTATGTTTTTGATGACATTTTAGAGGCGCACTGCACTGACACAAGAATGTGTAGCTAGCTAGTTCAAGGAGTGCAAGACGAGGCAAGTTGACTTCATCTGAGTGGTGCCAAAGTTTTGCGCATCTTCCGCTGGCAAGCACGTTTTGCATCTCTGGTAGTAAATGTTTCACAAGCATATTAGTTCATTCTAAAATATGAAGAATAATCCCACTTAGTGCATTATATCTGCCAACTGCTTCCTTAAATTCATCACCAAACATTGTGCCTGCAATACAAGGAATTACCATTTCTTTGAAAAAACCATAATTTAGTTCTTGACACATGTAAGTTCTCTAGCTATTGGAATTACTCCTTTTTCTAATTTTACTTCATAGATCCTGAGCCTCTCAGTTTCCTGTTAAAATCATATGATTCCAATTTCCTTAATTTTTAATGGAATTACAGGACAGGATGTACGATTAAGATAAAGTTTTTTAAATACCTTTTTATAAAACACCACAACCATAAGTTCTCCTTATTTATTATAACTTTACAAAAATTATTTCACAAATTACGCCTGAAGAACACATGCACCACCAACTTTCTTAATTTTCATTTCTGCCCTCTTGGAAAAGAACTTGGCTTTAACAATAACAGGCTGTTGGGGTAAGCTGCCTTTTCCTAACACCTTGTAGTATCCCTGCAACAAAAACAAATTGCAATTGACTATACAGAAAACATGGCTTCAGGTTTGAAGTATGTAACAAGTTATGAATTTAATTTATGAATCATTATGAAATAAAATTAAATCTGCAGAACTGAACAAGAACTGTTATTAAACAATATATACAAAGGCTCTAAACATTGCAAGGCTGCAATCTTCCACGTCACTTCTTTGTAAATTCTCTGTGGCCAGCTCAATATGGCGTAGTAAGGTGACAACCTACACACATACAGCTTATTTGGATCATTGATATCCTGGTTCGATTTTGAAGTATGTAAAGGATTTCAACCTGGGTTGGGGAAGTGTACTTAGTCATGGTTGTGATCGACAGAAAACAACTGTTTCATTTTTTTGTTTTGTTTCACATTCAACATTACATTGTGCAAGCATAACAAGGATTTCAAATTTGTACACTTCCTTGTAGCTGTTGGTGAAACTTTATCTATGTCCCCCATTGCAACTCGTGGAGTGTTACATTGGAAAACACTGGCCAGAGTCAAGATTAAAAAAATTAGCCTTGTTCTGGTCAATTCTGATTTATTTAAATCTTGGTTTTTTTCTCCCAGTTATCTACTTACTAAGTGACTAGCTCAAAATATTATGATTAACCAATTTCCCACTAAAGAAATTATCTCTGTGCTCCATTGGCTACTTCTACTCTTATAACACACTTGACAAATCTATCTTAAATTTTCTGCTATCCCCCACTTCTACCAAAACTTGTTTTTTCACCAAATGACTGTGACCATGATCTCAAATTAGTTATGGCACCTTCAACAGCTTTTGACTCAATGGGATGAATAGAATTTGTTAAAATTTTCCTCTCGCTAAAATACAAGGGTCACTACGAAAGTTTTGAGATGTGAGAAAATGAAGGTTGACCCACTTGAATGGAATGCTGGACAGGGTAGCCCCCATCCTTTGTGAGTAAACTGCTATCAGGTAATGACTCTCCCACTCCAGGAATTCCAGCAGCGCAAGGATAAAAAAGCTGCAGCACTCAGATAGTCAGTTCCTGCAATGGAGCTGGAGAGGGAGTATTTTTGCTCAAGGATTTTCTATGATTTTAAAAGTGGGTTAAACCAATGCCAAAGTCTTGAACATTTGCAACAGGCGTTTGGGGACATTGTTTCTTCCAGTGCCACCAGTTTCTGGTGGTTTCAGGAATTTAAAAGGGGCCTAACATCTTTGAAAGATGGGAGAAGTGGGTGTCTGCACACAGTGGTGACTGAGGAAAGCATCGTAGCCATTGAGAAAATTCTTCACGAAAATAATCGAGTGGCATTTAAAAAAACTGAGGCAGCATTGCAGATTGGATTGCCAGCAGTTTTGAAAATCCTGCATGCATTTCCTTAAGAGAGGAAGATATAGTCAGATACACTCTGCGACACACATATTTAAGAAAAATTCGGTGTAATTTTTTTGTTTTGTTTTCAAGTTTAGCGTCCCTTAATCGGGTAGGCCATATAGGATGGCAAATGAACAAAATGGTTGAAATGATGCTCAAATTCAGCCCGGAGCCTCTAGAAATTAAGTTACACCTGACATTCTCTTCTCAGGATAAGAAAAAATCTTATCCCGGTAACTAACCCTAATCAAGACTCAGACTTGGCACCTCTTGAATGTAAGGCAGATATGCTAACCTCACACTCACACAACCAAGGTGGGTTTCTGTGTACTTTTTGCAGCCTGCTTTGGATTGGCAACCAATTTGAGCTATGTCAATGATGTCGGATTCTTATATTGGAACACACGGAAGCAACACTAAAATGCATGTGATCATTTCAAAGATGTGACAGAAATAGCAATGAATATAAACAAGCCAATAAACAAGTGTAATGCATGTTTCCTGTAATTTAAAATAACTCAAATTAAATGTTATCTTAAATTCTACATAAAAAGCTGGAAATATTTAAAAACAAATTTGTTTCCTCATAATAGAGTAAATTCTCTCTATGCAGTTCATTTTGAATGTGATTTAGTACATTTTTCCAAGATATATACTTAGCACAGAGATGCTTTCACACAGCAATGTGCAAGAAAAACATTTTAACCCTCCTTTGGCAGTTTGCAGTTGTTATCCCCAATGCAATGTGAATATAAGAAGCCTACAAAGCTGAAGTCTTTCGCTTTTTCTTCTCATTCTAGTTCACAATCATGAATTACTGCACAATAACTTTAGAAAGCCATAAATGCTGAATATCAAATAAAGTTTGGTCTTCGTTCTCAATTAATTTTGCATGGTGCACTCACCTGCCTGTTTTGTTCTCGGGCTATTGTAACCCAGGCATAAACAGGGACATCAAATTGCTTTAGATATCCAAAGATTACAATACTATTTATTTTAGCTTTTAAGTATATATGGCTGTTCATGTTATTTCAAAAGAATTTGGTTACTGTGAAAAAGAATATTGTTTTTGCTCTTCTTCAAAATTATTTAAAGAGATACACTTTTTCTTGCAGTGCCATATAGAAGAACCCAAGCAAATATTGTTTCTGCAACAACCATTTCCCTCGATTTAACATTTGGTTATGTGGTCCTGAAATGTTTGTTGTAACACATACATACTATTAATCAAAACATATCCTCAAATGATCCAGTTGCAGTCAGCTATCGATGGGGAAGCCATTCCTCAAAACTAGTCCTGAGGTGAATACCTATGACATTTGTATATGTGCAACCACATCTAAAGCTTTCACTCTATCTTCCAAATTATAAATTTCTACAGATGTATCAATTGCTTATATTTGCCATAACATGAGATAAGCAGATGTCATTTAAGAAAATTATGACTTTCAAAGGTAAATTACCAATTTGAGGTTTCATGGTTCTTGATCACTAGAGCATACAAAGTCAGAAAGTACAATTGAACACGCATCAGGTCAATAATCAGACCGCCCGTTCATGCTATCATCATTCCATGTATGCTTCTTCAAAAATTATTTGATTCCAACATAGCTCTTATGTAAAAGAGGGTAAACAAGTATTGGATTTAAACACCTAAGTCATACTTATGTGAACTACGTTGCCTTATGTTATCGTTATAAAATTGACAAAAAATAAAATGACTCACTGAAATAAAAGGCACATACCACGTTTTAACAGAGAATTAAAGTCACTTTACAAGGGTTCCTGATATACTTATACACACATTTACAACCATCAATAAGAGTTCCATATTCAACATAAAATGTTGTATATTACTTATCAAGGAGGTTATATGGCTTCATGGACTATCAGCAAGTATAACATTGTTGCTTCCAGCTTTAGGCCATCTTATCTTTGTGGCCTTCCTTGGAGCTCAGAAAAATAAAGATGAATTCTGATTTATAGAACATAAAGCCATTATAAACAATCAACACTGAGAAACATCCCTAATTATCAAGCAATACTGCATTAAAGGCAGTTTTAGGAGTGGATGTGGACAACTCATTACCTCTTGCCCTTAAATGAGCACTTCTGTAACAAAATAAATCGGATAATGCAAGTAGAAATGCACTATGGTAATTCATATTAATTTTGACACGAAGAAAGCAAGGTCAATCAATATACTAGCTGTTTTACATGAGGGTCTTCAGATTTATTCGGCCGTTGCTGCGAGTTGGTTGTCTGCACATGACGCCAATACTTGGAAGTGAGTTCATCACCCATACCTCTGGCAGAGAACTAGCAAAAGATGACTTGCCTTGTACCTTTCCAGTATTTACATTTGGAATGTCTTTCGCTTCCATCTCGTAAACTCGCTATCTCAGCAAGATAGATAACTCAAATATTTGTACGGGTTTTGTAGCATAGTGTGTCTCGGCTTAGCACTCAACCATGCAAATTCGTTATCAGTGGTCACTTCCATCTCGTGTGCAAAGAATGCACAAAATGTCCTAGTGAAAAATAGTTCTGCACCGCAGCAGTACATCAACCTGTTTACAAACTCAGAAATGCATGCAGCCTGAGGTTCAATTTTGCACCTCCTTTTGAGACAAGGAACTTGCTGAACTGATGATGTAACTCATTTAAACAAACTGGCGGTATTGGCCGAATAAATCTTAAGACCATATATATACATACTTAATATAGAGGTTTGCTATTTTTACACTGAGGCAGTATTTTTAACACTTAAATAATTTCAGTCTAATTATATATGTTAATTCAATAACAGGCCGCCTTGAAGCAATATGTATGTAACAGTCATTGCATATGCTTATATTATTGTAAACATGTTCAATAATGTTATGTGAATGCATTATGTAATTTAATAATGTAGGAGCTGTGAGAATAATAAGTTAAATGTTGCTAACAATAAGGTAACCTTGGGGCAATGATGAGTTTGAGAGTTTAAATGCTACTAGTCATTATTAGAGCAGCAATAATGTAAATTTTGAGACAGTTTGAAAATAGCCAATCAACAGCCAGAAAAAGCTTTAGTTAAATGAAGGTATTTTATTGAACTAGGATTAGCCAATCAGAGACTTAAAATACAGAAATTTACAAGTTTAGATGGTTGAAATCAAGTCAGTTGCCTGCAGACCGTGATAGTAACTGGATGCAAATGTGTCCTCTAGAGAAATATAATACATATTCGTGCGAGATGAAAAATAAGTTTACGTGTTAAAAAGTACAAGTAATTAAATAAAGAATCTTAACAGCTCTCAATATCAGTGAAGTGCTATTTAATTTGTGTCAAGGATTAATAAAAAGGAGTGAATTAAAACTTAAAAATAAGTGTAAGCCTACATTCTTGTCGCATCACGCCCTGCCATGACTTCCACGTCTCTAACAATAATACTGACGCAGCCGAGGCAAACATAAATATTAAATATTTAAAGAAACAGTTTAATCACAAAGTTAATATTTTTTTAAACTTGGGGCAAAGGCCACCGGAAACTGTTTACTATACGTGTGGTTGCAATGAATTTCAAGTTCGGCTCCCCAACAGTTGAAATACGATACAACTACAATTCAAACTACTTCAAATCGGCTTTTCATACGTAGCAGCAAACAACGTAAAGAACAATTCTACTTCAACACAACCTGTTCTTTATTTTTAAAAACATGCATTCCATTAAACATACATTACAACGAAAATATACAAGAAACAAAATTACAGCAATTCCAGAGTTAAGTGTTGGACACAAGAATAATATAGGTATGTTTCCACTTTGTGAGCATTAACAGTCAGATATGAACTCACATCAAAATTCAGACCGCCCGTTCATTTATCATCATCCTGTAATGCTTCCCCTATCAGAAATCCCTTCATTAAGCAATTTTATTAATGACCTCTAATAAATATATTAATGTTCAGAATCGGTCATGGAAAGCAGGAGAAATAGTTTAAAAGTTATATGCTTACATGTTTTTTTTTGGTGTGTGTGTGTGTGTGTGTGTGTGTATAACTTTGCATATATGGAATACTGTTCATTGAAAGTAAAATCTGATATTGCAATAAAATACACAAAACTATGCATTCTTAGACAAGCGAACTGGATGAAATGACTTAAGACTACATTACTATTAAATGAAGCGAGATATGAGTGATTACTACAGAGTTTAATAACTGCTAAACAGTCTTTCTATGTTCAGGCACACAAATATTAACTTCCTATTTCAGAATACATACCTGGCTTAAATTGTCATTAATGTATTATGAAAAAAATTATAGAGGAATGATTACTAGAAGGTTCAGTTATTGTGAAATGTAAGGAAGCAAAGATCCTTGGTTTAAGAGTGCCTCTAGTAATCCACTGGCCTGCATTGCTGTTTGGCCTACCACCTTTTTATTGTTTCCAGACCAATCTCGCACAGAGTTAAAGCTCAATCCTGAACTTCATTTGATTCAGTGGTGCATCTGTTTTCCCTGTTTGAATAAACATCTTTCGGTGTAAGACCAAGGAGCTGATAAATGTGTCAATCAGGCAAAAAAGCAATGCAGTCTTTTTACTTCAGATTTTGGCATTTTTCCAACAGTTGACAGAAAGGATAAATAATTGCTGTCTTTGTACAAAACCACGGAAATATCCAAGGTCCTTGTAACATAAGATTAAGTGTGTCCATCAATTCGGCTCCAAATGAAGTAATTAACCTCAGCTTCACTATTAAAAAGCTTATTTGTTTCCCTTGACAGGCAAATAACTAAATTTCCACTCGCTCCTAAAACAGGTTAGTTGAAATTTTGGATCATTTTCCTGACCGCTATAAATTTTAATTTTGTGAGCAAAACCTAGGTCTCCATGAGAACAAAAAAGCTTACACCCCCATTTAAGGAGCTTATCTTTCATGTGCATCTTCATATGGTGTCTACCCTTTGTTAAACATATCTGTTCGACAACTGATAGTTGATTCAAGGGTATCGATAGACATTTTTAATTTAGATCTAGACATCCAGCAATAGCCTTAGGTTGTGCATTTAGTGCATTTAATCATGTTTAGAGTTTTAAGGTTCTGGTCTTTCTGTATTGTCATTTAAATGGAGTATGCTGTGCAGTCTCACAAAGTAGCGCTGTGACAGGGTCTGCATTTACTAAATCAATACCAATAACTTTCTAACAATATATGGATAAGCTAATAACAGTGATTGAATTTGAAATTATTTAGAAAAATTGGGTCGGATCAGTTGTTGAGTTTAAAACATGCTGACGATGGGAGCAAACCGTCTCCCGAAACGCGTTCAAGTAAGAACATTTTAGTGATGATGTATAACAACCTTCAACTCTCTTTATTTTAAATTATGACACATCAGTGTTACTAGCTTCTAAATCTTCAAAATTAATTAGTTCCTTAATAAATTTAATGAATCACAAAATATAGAGGCCTGAAAGGTATAGAACTGCACATTTTATTGTGGTTATCAGAACAACTCATTGCTAAAGGTAATGAATGGATATATGCTACTGTTAAGAGATTACAAAATATGGTTTTCATCTGCTATTATCTTGCTTGTTAATTACCAACTGTATGCATGACTGCCATTCTCTTGCATATACGAGAAATGCAGCAATGAATTCACCGAGGTGCTATCTGAGTACCGAATAAACACTGCGTAGCACAGAAAGGTGATAAGTCATTCATAATATAGTAGCATACACATGCTCAGCTCAGGTCAAATCTTGTGATTTAGTCAGTTGGTATTTGAGTTCTCATGGCAGAGGAAGGTGCATGTAGTGCGAATAAACTGTTCAAACACAAAAGTGGGAAACCATTAAAAAGTAGCAAAACACAAAGAATACTTAATGTATTAATAAAATTCAGTGCCTCTTAGCTGATAATGAAGACAAGGTGTCTTTGAAATGTATACAAGGTAATTATCTTGAAAGAGTGAAGTTAGTGTGTGTTGTCACTACAATTTTATTAATATTTTAATCACTCCACTGTGTTATGTTAATACTTAATGCATTCAACTCACTATTACAAAAATAGCCGACACTTGCATTAGTGGATATTAAGAAACTAATATCTGATTTTAAAGGCGTTTCAGTGAGAAGTGTAACCAAAGCGCACAGGGAATATAAAAAGACATAATAGAAGAGGAGAATCAAATGTGGGAACTTATTTTGTGTGCGACAGTGCTGTGGATAAACTTGTCATTAACTTCGAGAATAGTTCTGATTCCAATATGGCAGCTGAGACATCTTTGGAGGATTTGGGTGTTGCACTTTCGCCTGAGGATTGTGATTAACGTAAGTAAAATGTTCATTTCTGCAAGTTTATGAACTTGATTGTTACTTCAGGTTGCATTTTGAACTATGATTTTCAAGCAGGGCACCTTTTTATAGATTGAAACAATGTACAACTGTAAGTGATATGCAGCAAGCACATGAGAGAGGAACAAGCAGCCATTAGGGGCAGGGATTGCAAACTACTTTCGCACCGATAGTACAAAGAGTTTGTTTACAGCGAGAGGCACTCTGGTTTGGAATGGACAGTAGTGTTATTTACAGCCAATGCAGCAACTATCCCTGTTTTAATACAACAGGGATAGCAAGTACAAGTAACTTGAAATGTAAACACAATAACAGCGCCATCAAACTAGTGCTATTGCTAAATTTCCCGAGTAGTGTATATCTTCAGTTGTGCAGTCCAGCAGCTTGTTGGAATTTTGCTCAATACTAAATAAATTAGCTTCATCAACAATTTTACACACAGTTTCTTCAGTAAAAAAAACATCTGAAAAATTGATAAGTTGACGAGGGCTCTAAAACTGATTGTGGTACAGTAAGTTTCCTAAGGAAAACTGACTGCTAATAACATTTGTATTTTGCTTCTTCCATAAAATTTGACACTTTTGTGTTTCAGTTGATCTCTGTTCTGGAACAGAGAATTGCTATTGATTTTCTATTGCATGTTTTACTTTGGAATTAACATCAGTTTGTACAGCAATGTCAGGTTCACTCTCTGGTATCTGAAGAATCCAGGTAATTATAGATTATTGAGGATCTTCATCATAAGTGTCAAAACCATCAGACACACATTCCATTGCCATAAATTCACTCACTGTCATTAGTTTAAGTTTTCCATTGTCAAAATAGACAAGTGAATCCTTTGTAGAAAAGCAGTGACACAGGAAATTTTACCGGACATCAGAACACTAGTAATTTTACACTTTGCACATTTCCATTCTGAACTACATTTTATATTCAGCCTCATAACATCGTATCACGTGATGGACAAACAAGTAACACACAGGAATGTGCAAAAACATGTGGTGCTGAGAGAAAACGCCTAGCG
Organism: Deroplatys truncata; assembly: GCA_030765065.1. Classification (NCBI taxonomy): domain Eukaryota; kingdom Metazoa; phylum Arthropoda; class Insecta; order Mantodea; family Mantidae; genus Deroplatys; species Deroplatys truncata. Next base: position 292,820,483 of record CM060975.1, on the reverse strand, counting down.
GGAAATTCTTTCCTGCCTGTTTCAGAAAATATGCTTTACTCTGTATGCATTGACAGTCAGAGATGAACGCACATCACATTTCAGACCGCCCGTTCATTAATCATCACCCTGTAATGCTTCCACTAATTAGAAATAAGTACCTATTTAAATACTTGAACATTAGGAGTCGAATTTGGGACATGCTTGACGAACTCAGTGACCTTTTACCAGAGGTCTGCACAATCTTGTGCAGTCCAGAAGCTTGTTGGGATTTTGCTCAATACTAAATAAAGTAGCTGGAGCTATTTAAAATCAACAATTTTACACAGAGTTTCTTCAGTAAAAACGCCATCTGAAAATTGATAACTGACTATGGTACAGTAAGTTTCCTAATGAAAACTAATTTCTAATAACTAGACTTCGGATATTTAGGTTTTTACCTATTGTTTTTTCTTTACAGCCTATTGAGCCTAACATAGATAATTACACATATAATTGACCTAAAAAGGTATTAAACAACTGTTATAGTGGCTATAAGTACCTATTTCAACATAAATGCCTATTTCTGCCTTTTGGTGCCTATAAATGGCTTTTTTTAAAAATACCAATGAATTTATTCACTACACTGTTGTATTCAATAAATAATTATTTAATCAACAACAAACCTTTCATCAACTGGATACTTATTTGATAAAATGTGGCATGTTGTCATTTTTAAAAGGCTTGGCGCAACAACAAATAAAGCAACAATTAGTGAAATCTTAAGGTGCTGCATGCGAAATCAGAACCTCGGCAATGGAATACAATAACAATTGGCCCAAGTATGGTTCTCAGAAACAGTTATTTGAAAATAAGGCAAAGTATCGGTTCGTGTTCATAATATAACTACAGTAGAATCTCGTTAGCACGTTTTTGCAGGGACCTAAGGATTTGGACGTCATAGGCAGGAAAACGTGTTAACGAAAATGCAAAATATGCAATTTAAGAACATAGTTATGTAATAAAATCTAATAATTACTATGTCTCCATGGATAATTGAAATCGATTTTGAGTACAATCCGTGTTGAATTCAATATGTGTTCAAATGGATTTGGATACACAAAGCCTGAGAATAAATAATTCAAGCTTTTATGTTGGTCAACTTGGATTTTTGAGGTTATGAAGGTTTTTGAGAAAATAAATTGCGAATTATGGAAGCGGCAAGAGTTGCTTTGCTGTGCGTTTTATTACACATGTGATAACAATTTCCGCTAAAAAAGAAAAAAAAAATTATGTGCGTGCATCATGTTACGAGTACAATAGGTGAATGTATCTTTGGCATATTCAATACGATTTAAATACGGTAAGTGTTTCCATGCAACAAATTTCGTTTTGATCCTTTTCTGATCCTATTTTCCAAGAGGAAAGTTTTATTTTTGCATTTTTCCCTTCTTTGAAAGCAGTTTTAATCAATTTAGGTTTGCTAACAATTGCGTTTAAGGTTGACGGAGGAATGTTTAACTTCCGCACTATATCCACATGTTTCATATTTAGATTGTGATCTATTTCAAGGATTTTCAGTTTTTCACTATTGGTTATTTACTACACTTTCTTTTTTTCATTGCAAATGAAAAGTTAAAACATCTACATATATTTGGTCAACACTCAACAGTAGAAACTATCATTGGCGTTTACCATGCCAAGGTAAAGCATTCTCTATCCCGCCCACACAAATCGTGTCACACAAATATTTACATACATGCATGTGATTGGCTGCCGGTATCCACCACGTGACCGACGATTGACCAAAGTAGCCAATGAGGACGTCAAACTTTGAATGTGTTAAGCGCCCTCCCACTGGACCGATCAAGGATTGGCCAAAACAGTGAATGAGGATGTCAAACTTCAAACATAGTAAGCGGGACCGGGAAAGCGCACTAAGCAAACGTTATTTATTACATTTGGTGATCTGGTACCGGGACTTTTATAACTGAACGTAATACATGGGAAAACGTGTTAATGAGGAACGTGCTAACGAGATTCCACTGTATATTTAAGTCTTTGGTTGCTGTGATAATTTTTCTGCTAGTGCTGCAAAATGCCTAGGAACAAATCTACCAAAAGTGCATTAATAAGAACATGGATTTCGGATTTCCAGTCTTATACAACAGATGGGAAAATAATCTTCTGTCAGGTCTGCAATAAAGAGGTAAGCTTTTACTGTCATTTTTATTATTCACATGAGACTATGTATGTTAACTACCACGATTAATTGTACCATATGACTTTTTCTTCTATCTGAAAATAATCTCAAATTTGTTTGATGCATTTTATTAAGTCCAATACTGGGGTCTAACAGTACAACAGATCAAGACAATAATACTTTTGTAAAAGACAATTTTTTTTAAGTTATACTAATTTTTATGTAAATTATGTTGGTTATTCATTTAAAATGTTAATTATTTTAACAAAATATGATTTACCAACATTAAATATATTTATAAATATTTCTTCTACTTAAGGATTCTGCCGAAAAAAGGAGTCACTCGATACAACACAAGAAAACTTCAATGCATCAAGCAAATTCTAAAAAGAAAGATTCTCAGAAGCAAACTTTACTTACACAGCCCATGCCCTCAAAAATAAAATCCCAGTTGTATTTTGATATGTGTAAAGCATTCACTGCAGCCAACATTCCTTGGAATGTAGTTGAAAATACAACAAAGAAGTCATTTTTAAAAAAGTATTGCAGAGAAAGAATACCCTCCGAATTGACGCTTACAAAAAATTATCCTGAGATGGTGTTGAATCACAGCTGAATGAAATAAGGTCATAAATAGGAGATTCCTACATCTAGGTTTCCGTAGATTAAACCATAGATTCCCTGGGGCGAAATATATCAAATTTAATTGTAGGGAAATTAGATGAAGAAAATTATGAAAATTCGCATTTGATTTGTTTGAAGGCGCTGGAGAAAACTAATGCTCAACCAGTTGCCTACTTTGTAAACTTTGGACTAAAAGTACTGTATCCGAATGGTGTAAAGGATGAAAGGGTGTTGTTACTGTACACTGATGCAGCACCGTATATGATAGCAGCTGGGAAACTTTTGAAGGTATTTTTTTCAGCATTTAACACATGTTACTTGTCTGGCTCATGCACTTCAAGTAGCAGAGGAAGTTCGAAACCAGTTTCCCAAAATCAATGATTTAATATCCTCCATAAAGAAATTATAGAATTGCAGCTTTCAAAGAAATATGTCCCAATCTGCCGTTACCATCAGCGCCTATTTTGACAAGATGGGGTACGTGGCTGCAGGCTGTGAAGTAATATAGTGAGAACGTTGACAGTGTTGAAGAGGTTGTAAACAGTTTTTCAGAAGAAGAATCGCAGTGTATTAAGGTTGCCCAGAATGTCCTACGAGAGAAAGTTTTGAGACATTTCACATTTTTAGCAGATACTATAGAGCAATTAGATTCAACAAAGCTCTGTCTCCCTGAATCAATCACATTATTTACAAGAACAGAAAGACAGTTAAAGCTGTTGGCGACGTTGGGAAAATTGTTTCCAAAAAACTAGAAATGGTGCTAGCCAAAAATCCTGGATATATGGCTCTGAAAGGAGTATCAGGTATTTTAAGCGGACGTGAGGCAGATCTGGCTACAGGATTTAATCTGCATATGATTTCTCTTTTCAAATATGTTCCAGTCATTACCACAGACGCTGAGAGATCTTTTTCAGCATTTAAGCTAATTCTGACCGACAACAGGCAAACTTACCCCACATCATCTGGAAATGCTTCTTGTTATTTATTGTGGACAAAATTATGCCCAAAAGTGAAATTGAAAATTCTAGCATTTAAAAAATAACAATGTTGGATTAATTTTTAAAATTCATGTAAGACATAATTCTATCCTTTATATTTTAATTAACTGACAGTGACACACATTTTTTATAGAATGATTGTTCAATTACTATATTATCTTATCTGTCCTACTGTATTAATTTAAGTGTGTTTTGCATGGTGTGATGCATAACATTTATTTATTTATTGTGCCTATTAAAGACCCATTTTCCTACTTTTAGGCACCTAAAGATCTGAAGTCTTATTAATAACATTTGTATTTTGCTTCTTCCATAAAATTTGACAATTTTGTGTCTCAGTTGATCTCTGTTCTGGAGCAGTTACTTCAAGAATTGCTACCTGATTTTCTATTGCATGTTTTACTTTGGAATTAACCTTAGTTTGTACAGCAATGTCAGGTTCACTCTCTGGTATCTGAAGACTCCAGATAATTATAGCTTATTGTAGGATCTTCAACAGAAGTGTCAAAACCATCAGAGAGACAACACACAGGAATATGCAAGAACATGTGGTGCTGAGAGTAAAACCTCTAGCAGCAAATCCTTTCCTGTCTCTTTCAGAAAATATGCTTTACTCTGTATGCATTAACAGTCAGAGATGAACGCACATCACATTTCAGACCGCCCGTTCATGAATCATCACCCTGTAATGCTTCCACCAATCAGAAATAAGTACCTATTTAAATACCTGGGCATTAGGATTCGAATTTGGGACACGTTTGATGAAAACCCTCAGTGACCTTTTCCAGAGATCTGCATGTAGGCTCAAAGAGCCGTTTCTGCCCCTTACCCTAGTCACTACTCAAGTTCAATGGTCTGAACAAAATAGACCATGTCCTTGATATCTGCCCCTCTTGTCTCCTCAGGCTCCAAAAAAAAAAAGGACCCTAGGAACTGGGGATACGTATCTATGCATAGAAAAACCTTCGCATGCTAGGAGAGCGCAAAATCCCTCAAACATTTCTGGCGTAAACAGTCTTGTGCCCCATTATGTATAAATGTCTGCACAGAATGTTGTAGCCTATAAGATACCCCACAACTCTTCTGAGAATACATCTGGAAAATTCAGGAGAAACTTGCTCACTTACCAGTCAGGCCCTGATATAAAAGTATTGGCCTGCCTGGCAGTGGTTTGCTTACTCCAGATTTCAAGATGAGCCCCTGCCATTAGCTGGAGTTTTTCCATATATGACAGTTCCAGACAAAACACATGCAGAAGGGCTTAGGCCCAATAAACTCAACCTCTGATTACCTCTTTTCAAGAGTGTCTGTCATATCGTTTCCTGTAATACCAGCGTGCCCAGGAGCCCAAAGAAGTCTCACCGGACAGCTGGTACAGAGTCCATCCAATATCCTCTGGCATTGCCACACCAATCCAGATGCAGTTTTAACCATCCTAAGGGCTTTCAACGCTGCCATACTATCCAAGGAGATGTACACCTCTGCATGGCATAGTAAAAATATGCACAGCACAGGCCCTCAGCCTGAAAAACCATGGTAACATAACCATGGGCAATGACAAGCCTGGTTCTAGGGCCCCTCGGACATTTGTTGTAGATGTCTGGAGGTGGGATTTCAAGTTCATTATGCTGTGTTTATGCTTGGGATGAAAACCTTTTCCCATACAGCGAGTTCTAGATGAAGGTCTACTTCTTTAAACAATTCAGAGTTAAGTGTGTATTTCGTGCTGCAACCACTGATTTGTCTGTCTTTTATTTTACGTTCTGGTTATTTTCTTTGGTGCAGGTGTTTATGTGAGGCTTGGCTTTTCCCTATTGCATTCCTGGCAGTTTATTCTGTAAATCCCAGGTACCTGATCTTTGGGAGGTGCTCTAATAGATTTTTCAAGTTGAATTTATTTTGAGGGGCTAAGATTATGTGGTGTTTTAAAAAGACCTTTTGGAACGTGATGTTTAGACATGGGTCAAATATGAATTATTTTTTTTTTTACTTTCTCTACCACACACACAAACACACAGTAGGGAGAGAAGGTATTGAATTCCACCCAAAAATTTGATACCAAGATTTCACAAGAAATACATATTTTGAGGCACCTGAATCCAAAAAGAGCATTTTTAGAAAAAGGTCTGCATGTTTGTGTGTGTCTGTGAACAGCATAACTAAAAAAACAAAGTTGGATAAATACCACACTTGATATTTGTGTTCAACACCTTCCAAAGATGCGACAAGATTTTAAAGAAAATCCCACACCCCAAACTCCTTTACATGGAACATTTTTCAAATTTTTTAATTTTTTTTTCTAAAAATAGCTAACGATTTTGATTAAAATATTACACATTAAAGACAATTAGATGAAAAATTACTGGTCTTTCATGTCCAATATAGAATGACAGCAGTTAAAGACCATCTATAAATAAATAAATATATAAATAAAAAAAAAACAACCATGAAGTCCTCTTCATCCAGAACGAATTTTGTATAATCTGCATAACTGATATAGTTATGCAATAGATGAAAATGTATCATACCAAAAATGTAGATATCTTTAAAACCCACAATTTACTTATAATAAGTTTTTCTGTGGCATAAGCCATTTATGAGATGTGTGTTGTTAAAGGTATGAATTGTTCAATACTTGCCATTTGTTTAAAGTTTCATCAATTTTCAATTGTTTTTTGCGATTGCATGGAAACAGTATGGAATTTTAAGGCCAGCGTATAGCATCCAATTCTTAAAACATTTGACTATCGCTGTTCTTTTTGTATCTAATAAAGATAGAGGGTAGAGAAAGTCACATGAATGTATCATCAAATTTTTTAATTTTTGTCTTCCAAGGGTGTCAGGGTAGTGGTATGGTTGATTTTCTTGTTTCGTCTGAATTTATCTTCCTGTCTATCATTTGTACGTTAAATCCATTAATGATTTACTGATATTCTTTGTTGTGTTGTTCTTTGCAAGGAAAGTTGATCAACATGTATACTAGACTTAATACTATGTTAGGAATGCACTTCATAACAATGACTTTACCTCTTCAGAAACCTAAAACAAATACAAAATCTGCATACGTTTCTAACCATGAATGTTTGAACAGGTTGTTAGCAAAACAGCAGTTGAAAGATCATAAAAAAAAGTTGCTATTAGTACTTTGCCAAATTTGGACTAGGGGGTGATTGACATTTGGCATCAGAAAGTTCAATTAAATCTGTTCTCTTCATATTAACCAAAGAGTGCTACCATTAAAAGTACAAGTTTAATAGAAAACATTTAGTTCTGAAGCTGTGACTGTAAAATAAACTTCTGAATTGTATAAGATGCACTGATACTCAAGTTCAGACTACCCCACATTTCTCCCCCACCCCTGCTTCCTGTCTGGTACGCTCAAAGCCTTAAAACAAGTATAAAGCCAGATGTACAATTGTCCAGAAACAAAAGAGAACCAAAACCGAAAAAGTTAAATATAACAGGAAGATTTCCAGAGGCCAGAAATACTAACAGTAAAGTTGGTCAAGATTCACATTTCCCGTTCTCAATGCAAATTTCCTGAAATTGAAGCTTGTAAAACTTTTTGTCCAACAAAGCATAATAATTTTGCAATTATATGAAATTCAGAATATGTAAAATGTTCAGTGCAGTAATTACACAAATTACAGGTAAAATACATGGGAATTCTGTTTTATAAGAACCCTGAAGACCTGGTAGTACTGCTTCTTTTTGTCATACATGTTGAAGCTCTTCCTTGTACAATAAACACATCAATTCCTAGACAGTGGTGTCAGATACTCAACCCACTTTTTTGGAAATTTAACCGATACTGTAGCAACTGCCCATACAACAGAGGAAACATTGAGAAATCTGTTTAGTATTATGGGCAGTAGTCCACACATTGAGGTATCAAGAATTAAAAAAACAATAAGAATTTTGATTAACTCAAAGAAACTTGAACATTGCAAACCATTATTTATAGAATCAGAAATTCCTGCAGTTGTTAAATTTATATATATATGTGATGTTTTAACCTACATAAAAGAAAATTTGCATCACTATGAAGTAAGGACAGACATACACAAACACAATACCTGTAGTAGCAATAAAGCTGATATGCCATAATACAGATTGCAAAAGACCTCTAAGTATTACAAGACAGTATGCAATTCACTTCGCTTAAAAGTAACTACTGTAAATCTTAAACTCTATAAAGAGAGATTGTACAAATGGCTAATAAAACACCCATTATATAGTACACAGGAATTTGACACATTAAGTAAAAGTGATACGTAAATATGTTTATTAGTTTTAAGTAATGCATAATGTATAGCTTTGACGAAGCCTACTGTAATTACCAAATGGCGAATAAATTATTATTATGGCCCTTTAGATTCCCAGATTTGTCAGCCTGCAATTTTTATTTATGGGAAAGTCTGAAAAGTAAATTATACAAAGAACTCTGCACAAAATCCTGAGTTAAAAATATGTTGTATGATATTTCAGAATTACAAAAGATGAACTTGCAACTGTAAATGGCAATTTCTTTTGATGTCAAGAATGTGCCGCAGCAATGGGTATAATTTTCATCAACTTCTGTAGTCAAGGTTAGTATAGTGGATGAAAACTATATTTTTAATAGCTGACTAGTGGAATCCATTCTCTGGGAAAGACAAGTGCTGACACTAGACCAGCTTGCCGCCAAGTGCCATAATGAATGTCATAGAATATTCTGTAGAATGTGTTGATAATTGAGGCAAGACACCAAAATGTGGACGAAAATTGTGAGGAAGCAGACTTAGTGCCTCGTGAGTAAACTAATTACAGATACTAGGCTAACAAACGACAGCAGATAGTTATTTTGTGAGCATTTACAGTCAGATATGAACTTGCATCATATATCAGATCGCCCGTTCATTAATCATCATTCTGTAATGCTTCTACAAATCAGAAATAAAGTACATACCGCTTTAACAATGTCAATTACAGGAGCTTTCTTCTCGGGATGATCTTTGTACTTCAACCTCGTCTGCTCACTGACAAGAGTCCAGAGTTTATCCAGGTTGATTGTTGGGCACCACTTGGAGTTTCTTCTCAAATGGTAATTTCGCATACCAAGCTAAAACAAAAGAAGCACATTATCTCCAACACAAATCTGAAACAATTGCAATTACATCACTAACAAAAGAATTCATTGTAATCAACAAACAATAAATTGAAATGTACACTAAATTTCAGAATTTTCCTTATTCATACTAATATAAAACCTTTAATTTTTATTTTCTCTACCACGTACATAGTAGGTAGAGAAGGTATTGCATTCCACCCAAAAATTTGATACTGAGATTCAAGATGATCATTAAAATACCCGGAAATACATGTTTTGAGGCCACCTGAATTTAAAAAAAGGTCTGACTGTGTGAGAACAGCATAGCTCAAAATCGAAAAGTCAAATAAGTACCAAACTTGGTAATTAAGGTATCTTCCAAGGATGTAACGATTTTCAGGAAAATCCCCTCACTCCAACTACCCATTACATGGAACATTTTTCAAAAATTCTGATTTTCTAAAAATGATTAACGATTTTGAATTAAAACACCATATATTTAAGATATTTAGATGATAAATAAAGTGTATATCATGAATTTTCTGGGAATAGCTTGTGAAGTACTCTTCATTCCAAGGGAATTTTGTATAATCTTGTACAACTGGTACATATTAAGCGATAGATGAACACATACTGCACTAAAAAATGTAGATCTCTTTAAAACACGAATTCAAATAAGTTTTTCTGTGGCATAAGCCATTTCTGAGATATCCGTTATTAATGGTTTGAATTGCTCATTACTTGGTCATTCTCCTCAAGTCTTGTCAACATTCAGTTGTTTCTAGCAATTGCATGGAAACAGTATGGAATTTTAAGGCCAGCATATAGCGTCCAGTTCTTAAAACATTTGACTCCCTGTTCTCTTTGTATCTATAATGAAATGTGTAATGTAGTTATTTCTGCAATTTTTGGGGGATTATTAGTAGATATAAATGTTATCCACACTGTTATCAATGTTCAATATTGTTTGGGCTGACCCTGTAGTTCAGTCAGTAGAGCACCTACCTGCTGTGCAAGGGGTCCCGGGTTCGATTCCCAGCTGGGGGGGCGAGATTTTTCTCTAGTCAAGATTATTCTCTATCCTCCCCAGAGTCGTATGAATGAGAGTGTGAACGTGTAGAGATCTAATGATTAAAAACCTAAAAAATGCAAGAAAACTGACAAGAGAATACGAGACACCATTGCCAACAGGCAATAAGCTCCAAAGGAAACACCACCGATAAAACCAATGTAGTTAAAGGTGGGGTATAGATGGTACTAAAACAAAGTTGAAAGTCATTCCTATCATATTGTGAACCAATCATTGTCTGTCCGTTTGCTTCCCATTCTTGTTCCCAGTAGTTAGAACCAGCTGAACTTATACAAAACTCTTTCTCCTGGATAATGTTATTCTTAAACCCCTTGTACACGATCAAACTTTTTTTTTTCAATTCAAGAAAAATTGTGAAATATTTTTCAATACGTGACAAGATTGGAAAAGGCGTGGCAAGAGCTGGCAAGACTTGACAATGTCAAAAATGTGTATTTACAAATTGTCTCTTCGCCAAATTGAAACCCTTCAGAACACATTGATAATTTATCATGCGCAAAGCAATTTAATATTTGCATCACAGTATAACAATTTGCAATGAAATATTGTTCTTTACTAATATTATGTAGCACCTTCACGTATTATATCCAATGAAATCACATTACGAGTGTGGAATACAATGAAAATAACACCAACCGACAAGTTAACCACACTATATAACATTGACTTAATGTATACTTAGGTCGGAAAACTGCATGGCAATTATTTCTTCATAACCGCCTTCATCTGCTCCATCTTGTAATCCATGGAGCTGTCGATGTACAGACATGGCCAGCTTATGTATAACCTAATCATTTCGCATACGACATACCTTGACCAGGTAGCCATTTTTGTTTACTTTTCGCTTTCAGCCATGTTGCAGATTTTGTGACACACTGTGAATACTCGCATTTCATTGGCCAAAGCCATCAAATCATGTGAAATCTTTGACCATTTAGAGCATGTCCTTATTTGTTTTCAAGACTTTCAAAGACCTTAAAAGTATTGAATTTGACAAAAATTTGATCGTGTACAAGTGGTTTAAGATTGTAGAGCTCATATTTGTGGGAAATCCAGCCAAAAGCTTAAATCAACCTGTTGAATTAGGAATGAGTCAAACTTTTGTTTACACATAACCTTCACTTACAAGTTAATAAAGCTGGAACATTTTCGAGAGCATTCGTCCTTATCACCAGTATGGTGACTGAAGCATGTTCCTGCTTGCTTCTATTTCCTCCTCTCTCCTCCTGTTTCCTCATCGCTAGAACTGACTATTTGGGAGAAAATATTCATTAACCAGAATGAAGTAAATTTTGAAATCCTGCCACTGAATAGGTTGTTAGAATGGAAGCAGGATCCAACCCAGCTAGGAGAGAAAGAACATGCTTCAGTCAACGAACTGCTGATGACGAATGCCCTTTAAGACATTCAATTTTTATTAACTTAGTAAGCGAAGGTTTCGTGTATAAAGAGTATGACTCATTCTTAATTCAACATGAAAAAAACTTCACTGTTTATAATGCCTTTTGTTTTTAACAGTTAAATTAACCTATCTGCAGATTATAGAAAGGTAATTCCACAGGAGGTTATAAATTTATTGATAAAACGAATTGAATTTATTGAAACTATTACATGATTAAAACGTAGCAGATTATGTAAATGATAATTACTTTCTTTCTTGTGTTGTTTAAAAACAAATCATTGTGTCAGCTGCCACATCACAGCATACTAAATGAATGAAAAATTGGATGTGTTATGGAAGATTAACAAATGCTACCAATTTTGGAAAATAATTAACTTCAAAATTAAGATAAGCAAAAATCAGAACACAAGTTTTTTCAAGACTGCAATTTATTTTGCAAATTGATACTATTTGAATGTGCATTGATTAAAAATACAATTGAATGAAGTAGTCTATTAATTCTGCATACTGATACTATTACAGTTCAGCAAGTCTTGTATCTAAAATCTTATTCTTGCAAGCATATTATAAGATAAATAACTCTGATTGGTCTATATCCCAGGCACTGCTAAATGTTATGCTCAATATCAAATATACAATATATGAATGAAAGACATTCTAATAACTGTATTTCAGATTCAGTTGCAGAATTGCAACATGAAAGCAGCTAGTTTACTTAATATCTGCGCACCTTTCCAAAGTATCCTGGATGGTATTTGTCAAAGTTTATCCTGTGGTGATGCATACCACCAGCATTACCTCGGCCTCCAGGGTGCTTTCTGTGCTTTCCTGTAAAAATAAATTCAATAAGATTTAATATCTAATTCAAAACTGTTTATCTATCATGATAGCAAAATAAACTTATTAATATAACTAGAATCTGGTGACTACAGCAGATAATGGTTCTATATCCATCTTATGCTCATGCTAAAAGATAATGATTTAAGAAATGAAAATGCATGTAACAGTGGCTTTAAGAGTAAATTACAACACTTACAACAGCCTATAAACTACCCACCCTCCCCCTTTTCAGACACTTTCTTATATAGTAAATTCATCACAATATATCAACAAAGTACTCCCATTTCATTAATACTGTGGATGTGTAATCCATGAAAATAGCAATGGTTTTGCTTCTACATACACCTGTTAAGAATTCATCTGTATGCATCATTAGGCATAATATATAGATGAGCATTTAAAAATTTGCTCTCCCCTCCTTTAATGCACAATTTCTGTTATCATACCTGCTATTTGAAACCAATTCATACACACGCGCATTCAGGGGCATAGCATCAGCAGATGTGAGAGATGTATTACATACTCTATAGTCTTTCCAAAACTGATGGCAAAATTGGAGCTCATTATAATTTTGTGGTACACACTCGTTTTAATGTCATTAAAAATCAAGCTTTCGTAAATATTATGATTTTAATTCCCGCCACGCTCTGATAACTTGGACGCAGTCTATTTTGAAACAAAACTTGGGTCAACGGCACCTGGGTCAGCTGGAGAAAACTAGTGCTGTGTGCTTGAGGTAAGGTATGTACTGAGTTGGAGTACATCTTGTGTTAAGAATCGTGCTCATATTATTGCGTTTTATGGTAGTGAACAGGGAGTAATTTGCGAGTTGTTCTGTTTCTTGCATCTATGTTTCTTCAATTGTGAAAATTTGAGTGTGCTTTCAACACTGGTTATTTAGTACCAAAGCAAATATAGGTTAAAATTTGTGTGGGTTCTGGGGAGGAACGTATGTACACAGGCATTGTACATCCAAGAGGTCATGAAGTGAATAAGAGCTACAATAGCAAACAAAACATTCTTTCAGTACCGTTGTTGCAACGAAAAAGGAAGATGTAATTACAGCAGGTCCTCCAAAGCCCACACTCAATATTATAAAATGTGTAAGGCATTTCAACACCAAAGTTTATTAAAGTGAGTCATGGCTGTGCAGTTGTAAAACCTTAAACTGTAAGGTTGCTTGCTTTTGTCTTCTTTTTTTTGAAATGGAAACTGTGTCTGGAATTCCAGCAGCAATGAAGATTTAAATAACATTTATAAGGCAATCAAAAAAAACAAAAATTCTACTTGTAATCATATATGTCAAAAACAACTAAAAATGTTCCAGAAAACTCCAAGAATAAAATTTTCATTAATAGTCAGTATAAGCTCTCAATTGAACAGTATAACAATGAAGATCTTCAAACAGCGGCAACTATATATTTAAATGAATTAGCAATATGTGACAGCTCTCTGAAAGAGCACTTGGAAAAAGCTTATTTTTTGTGCAACTTTACCTGATATTGAGAATGGCTTAATTTCAAGTGTGAGTGTGGTCATGATGTATTAAATTAAGAAGGAAGTTTCTGATGCCTTCTTTGTTTCTTTGATATTAGACAAAACTCCTGACATAAGTAGTAAACAACAACTTCTACCGTTTTCATAACACAAACATTAACAGAAATGTTGAAGAGACGTTTATTTGCTTTACGGATGGAAGTTCTGACAGAAAAGTAGATTCTCTCTTGAATCACGCTCTAGTATTATTAACGACTTTTCTTGTTCAAATAAATTGCCCAAACAAATGATGGGACAGCAGTCATGGCAGGGGAACACAATGGACTGCAATTGAAGCTGCAAGAACAATGTAAATCTCCTTATTCGTTCAATGCTATGTTCATTTGTTAAACCTTATGCTGCCGCAGTCAGCTAGTTTTATTAGAGAGTTAAAAGCTGCTATACCTCTCTAGCACGTTTTGGAGCATTATTTTCTAAATCAACAAAGAGAGTTCATGCTTTGGGCATGCATGCGAAAACTGTCTGTTCCCCAGACTCAATGGAATTTCCAAAGTCGTTTAGTTCAGACAGTGAGGGAACACAAAATTAATATCCAATATTTGTTTGAGACAATGGTAAAAAATGAAAACTCTGAATGGGATGAGGACGCTTAACCAGGATAAAAGAATTTATTTTTAATTTCCTTTTATAATTTTTGGAAAAATTTTTCGGACACTGCTTACTGCAATAGAATGCCAGAAAATTTTAAACAATATTTGTACAACTATTGTGAATGAATTTGATGGACTTAGGGAGGAAATGAATGATAGTGGCAGTGAGTTTCAAGCAAAGAGAATTTGTCTTGGCAGCATATCTGGCACCAGCAGTGATGAATCCAATTACAGACGATTGTTTCTGAAATTGTTGATACCTCAGGATAAAGTGTATCTCATAGATTAGCTACAATTCCTCTGTCTTCTTGACTATGCACAGCTCTCTAACTTAAAAAAGTTCCCAGTGGAGGCATTTGGAAGTTTGAAAATTAATTATGGTTGGCAAGGCGAGTCTGTCGGAGTTCCATAGAGGGACGGAACTGACATATGAAGGGAGGTAGTGTTTGCAGAATGGTCCTGAAGTGAAACAGATCGTAGAAAATGCAAATAAGAATACGCAGATAAAAGGGAGCGTACAATGTGGAACACACCCATTACTTACCGTGCATTTGCATGGCATTACCCTAAATTTATTTCCTTACGTTACAAAATGTATTTATTTACCTTTTGGGGATTTGTGCAAGGTTGTGATTTATTAGTTATTTGAGGTTATGTGGTACGTAACTTAGGCAAAGGTTATTTCATCACAGTATGAAGAGGTCCTCATTTATTCTGCAATTGTACTGCTCAGTCTTACATTGAGTTAGTTTTTTTTTTATTGAATTAAGGAATGTAATGCATAGGCAACATGCCACTGTCAAATAACTGCTGGTGTGTTGCTAACAGTCAATGCATGTGGCAGTAAAAGTCGTTAAAGTAAATAATAATCGTAACTTTAAGAATAATCCAACCAGATCCTTCACGTGATTAAGCAGCCAATGAAAATGTGGAGATAAACAAAAGCAAATAATACCTAATAGAAATAATAGTAAACAAATAATAATTGTAACCTTTAAGGGTAACTGTTAGTCCAACCAGGTCTACTTGCTCTTTTATGATGCAAATGCTAACCTTCAAAAAGGCTGCTGTTGTATCTGTTTGGTTAAAGAACCTGCACAATCGTAAACTCACCCTAGTTTGCCATTTTGAACAGCAATGGCTTTTTCCCGCCGCTTGCTCTCTCTCGGCTGCATGGAATACCTATTGACAACACTTGTATTCTGCAGTAGTGCTACTTACGTATTTTTAGCAATTTTTTTAAACTCAATGGGTTGGCAGTGACGTAGGACAGGGAGAGGCTGGCAGCAACATTACCTTTATTTAGCCATATGTTGAAGAGCGTATGAATTAGTGTTATTTTAATCACCTACTGTGCATACGATGTAGTTATTAATCTACCCCCAGTATGTACTACGTTTCCATGAGGAATTGAAATCGATTTGAGTACACTTTCCATATTGAATACTACATAGAAATGCAGATCTGGATTGTATTGAGATTGTTTTGAACCTTGGATCTGGTTAATCACATGTGTAATAAAACACACAGCAAAGCTGAGTTTAGAAGTGGATGTGATCTCTTCAATATCTGGTGCCCACCCGCCCGCCCCTTTTAAGTGTTTTACTTTTATAGGCAATCGCGTTATGAACACAACAAATGTAGCCATGTTTTTGCTAAAGCACTTGCAAAGTGGGAACTGCCAACCTAAATGAAAATCTAAAATGCGCTAAAAATGCAATGTGCTGTTGTTACTACTATTTCTTCGTTTGTTTCCGCTGAAAAAAATGCAATGCATTCATAGTAAGAAAGAATACCGACCAAAATTGTAATTTTTGTATTCTTTTTGTGAAAGTTTGTTATATTAATATTATTTCCATTAAATAAAGAAGTTCCTTTACTGTAACAGTGGTAGATAGTTAACGCAAGCTTACATAAAAAAAAAAGCCTAAACTAAGGCTAACCTTCTGGGAATTCAGAAACATAAGCTTATATGTATATATATATATATAAAAAAAAAACGACAATCTTCTCTACTTGTGGCCCGCACATCTACTCCAGTATCAGCCTCAAGGCGTAGCCGAGAGATTGAGGGCCCTCAGCCTCAAAGCGTAGCCGAGGGATGTTTTTTAGAAGGAGAGGAGTGTAGCAAGTTGCGGCCGATGCAACTGCGAAGCGACGACAGGGCGTAGCCGAGGGATCTGCGCGTCTAAAACTCCAATCATTCACGTTCAGCTACTTCGACGGGCCACAACTAAAACAACTTTGCCAAAAAAAAAACTAAACCTAACCTCCCATGAATCAGAAACCTAAGCTTAGGAACGCACTCTCGCGTGTTTTGATGTAACCATTAGTAAGAAATTAAAACAAGGTTATATATATAAAATAAATCAGAAACCTAAGTTTATTTATATATATAAAAAAGAACTAAACCTAAACACTTGTGAATCAGAAAGCTAAGCTTAGGAACGAACGCAACTGCTACACTCCTCTCCTTCTAAAATAGATCCCTCAGCTATGCTTTGAGGCTGAGGGCCCTCAATCTCTCGGCTACGCCTTGAGGCTGAATATCTTACTGGCTTTGGCGGCATTAGTTATTCATATGTTGCCAGCATTACGTTAGATCAAGCGTATGACAGTGACATCTGTTGAGCTAGTGTACGACAGAGTGACATCTGTTGAACATATAACACAAATTTCATCACTGTGGAGAATACACTATGAGGAGAATGTCCCTAAACTCACTCCAAGGTAATTTATTCGCTTTCCTTTTGCTTTTATGGCTCTCAAAAACATTCGCTAACCTCAAAACCCACTTAAAATATACAGGAAAACAAATTAACATATGTTTAACAGGTTCGGCAACCTAAATCCAAGGTGACCAACATAAAAGCTTGAATTATTTTATTCCCGAACTTTGTGTATCCATATCGATCTCAATACGTATTGAATTTAACATGGAAATGCGGAGCGTATTGAGAATGGAACTGGACTAAAATCGATTTCAATTCCCCGTGGAAACGTAGTAACGTTTACGGCGAGTTTATATTTTCCAAGATTATAGTTTTTCAGATGTTCCATTTTTATGATCGGTTGTCTGAATTCGATGTGCACTGCATTAAAACATAGTAGCTAAAATGGACCTTACATGTTGACAGTTCCCATATCCATTAAAAGATTAACATGCATTGGGCACTTTCCACTACACTGCAATAAACGTCCATGTGGTGAAGTTTCTTACCGATTCGACCATGACCATGACTGACATGTCCTCTCAATTTCCTTGTCTTCTTCTTATGGGTGGACTGAAATGCAGAAATGTCTTGCGTTAATGCTGTGTATAATGAGATTTAACTACAATAAATAACACCATTCATTACAAAATTTAAGGTTAATTGGTTTGATATCCTTCCGTGAACCCTTAATATTAACATTACTACAATTACATCAATTTGTTGGATACAATTAGTCTTGAAAATGTTTAAATCGCACAATGATTGCAGAAAAAATGTACGATTTCTCCAATTACTGATCGATTCTTTTAACACTCACCATATTTCTTCAAAGGTTTCCAAACCAGAGAAACTCCACGCTCCACAGCCTTCTGTAAAAGAAACACTTCCTGTTGCACAGCGTTGCCAAACTGGGAATGTTGCCGTCACAATTTGCCGTTTTTTACTCTTTGACTACATTTTAGTACTCGTGGTGGGGAAATCATTATTAAATTTTAATTTAATTTGTTGAAAGAGTTAAATACATAAAGACTTTGGTACGGCCATAACTGTAGTCATTTAGCATAAGCCATAAATAATTTAAAATATAGGTAACAGAATAATGGTTTCATACATAACATCACATCACATTAAATATTTTAATAAAATACATTTAAATTAATTTAATTCTATTTCTTATTTCTCCCTACAGACTACCTCCATTTCAACTTATCTTCCATAGAAACTCAGAATTTAGATATCTGTCCTTGAGCTTCAAAAATTGTTCTTAACAATGACTTCTTTTATTCTGCAATAACCGCTTATCAAACTTATCCTCCATTTATTTTTTCGTAAAATAATATTTCTTCCTTCTCCGCACAAATTGGGCACATATCCGTATGGATAACATTTTCCGACATTCGTCCTTATTTCCAAACATCTAATCGAAACCAGGCGACATCTGCCCTCTTATTTACTCTACGTTGCCTTATTTTGGTCGTCTTCTAATTTCTTGTAATATGTTAATAGATTTTCCCCCTAATTTGGGAAAACAAAACTTGCCTATCCATATCTTCCAGTCTTATTCACCTCTAACATTCTTTTTATAGAATCTTTAATTCCAAACCAGAAATATTCTAAACAATTTTTATACAACTGCTGATTTTCTCAAAGTAGGCCATAAGCTTCAATCTTGATTCTAATTTGTATAAATATAGATGATGTCATGAAAGAATGCCAGAAAAGTTTAGTTGTACTTACATTTTATAATAGGAAAATGCCTAGATATTAGAGATCTGCACGTGCCGGATTTGGACTTAATATGAAAAATGTTTGTTCGGCTTGGGCTTTAAAATAAAGATGAAGAAAATTTTATTTATCACATTCAACATGCGCATTTCATTTATCGTGTAAATATCTTAAAATCATGGTATTTTAATCAAAGCCATTTGCTCCATGTTTAAAAATTCAAAAATAATTACAACTTTTCCATGTAAAGGGAAATTAAAGAAAAAAAAAATTAATTTAGCACAGTTTTTGTTTTGCGATGTTGAGATGCCTGGAATGACTCAACAATTGCTGCAACCTGCTCGCATCCATAGTAGTAGTAATAGTAAATAAATGCTCGCTTCGGGCAATTGCGGACAACTTTAGAACAGCACGCCAGCTTCAAACCCTCCCAGGTTGCGGGTTCAAACCCAGCGGAGGATGATGGAATTTTTTACGGGCATAAAAATCTTTAGCATGGCTTCCTTCGGAAGGGAAATAAAGCCGGTGGTCCCGTATTGTAGATTTACGGCAGGTAAAAGAACCTCAAGTCTGATAAAGAAGCATGCGAGCAAAATTTGCCGTCTTCCACGCCCAATATAGAATGGGACGCTAAGAACAATAGTAGTTATAGAGCCTCTATAAATAAAACTTAATTCATTTTTCTATTTATTTTACATAGCTTTAACTACGTGGTCATATCGCGACGGATTTGTTAGGAGATACCTTGTGGATCGGTGTGTGGTGGACATTGGACGCGTCACGACGCATCAGCGACAACTATTATCTCAGCAACATTAATGCAACCAATGGAGCACAATGGAAAAACAAGTATCGCCGCACACCGGTCTGCGTCGTGATGATGTCATACGCATCTTGTTGCAGACACAATCGGTAAGACACCGCATGCTATATTTCCATGCATGTCTTAATAAACAACGCTCCAGTACAGGTGTGTTTGTGCGTATTCTGAGCATTTAACTTGCTAAGTGACATTATATAAGATACGTTCAGGAAATTTTGTCAGCATGAGTGATCAGGTCAACATTAAGTTGGTGCATTCGGTGGAGAAATATCCTTTAATATATCATTCGCTACCAGGGCATTCGAATAAGAACAAGCTGGATCGAGTGTGGCTGGAAGTGTCCAAAGAATTAAATTTAAGTGGTAAGTAGCTTACATTGAGTAAAATATTTATTAACCACCTATGTAATAAAGAAACATGCACATTAAATATAAACATTTCTTGTGTAACTAGCATTTAAAATTATAGTGCAGCAATATTTAGGTTTGTCCTGTAGTGTACTTATTTTGCCAAGGAACTGCCACATTTGGTTTCATAAAGTAAGAACACAAGTGATTTCTCAATCCAACGGCCTCAGCGGTTGCTCTTCTATTGCAGGATTGCAATCTCTGCAACACACTTATTGAACTGCCATTGTTTTCATCATTTTCACTAAAATGCCATCCTTTAGCCTAATGCAGTTATGAAGGACACAAATTGCTCATATTATATTGTCTGTTTTATCAGGTTTGCAGGCTATAGCGTACCAAGAACTCTAAATTTAGAAGCAAGCAGCATTCCAAAACCACATTCGCTGTTTCTGGCTCTGCTAAGCCTATAATTAAAAATCCTCCTTTCATTTGTGAGTTCTCTTCTAGGATAGGGTCTCATGATATGCTTCTGTAATGGAAAGCTTCATCCCCCACGAAAAATAAGGAAATAGGAAACAGTGACCATCATCCTTCGGTAGCTTCTTGGGGTTAGGTATATTCAGTGTGCCCTGTTGAAAGTTTATCCCTAAAACTGAATTTCGCAACACTCCACCATTACTATTTCTGCCATAATCACCAGCATCTATAGAAATAAAGAGCCCATCTACATCAACCAAAGCTAATAGAATATAAAAATGCCGCTTGTAGTTGTAAAAAGATGAGCCACTGTTTCGGGGACACTGAATACGAACATGTTTTCCATCTATGGCACCAATGCAATTAGGTATATTCCAGAGTTCCAAGTATCTTTCGGAAATGGTCTTCCATAACTCCTTTGAGGGTCCCGGCATAAACTCAGGTTGAATTGTCATCCATGTTGAGGCATACCCCTTCGACAATTTTACCAATTGTTGTTTCACCTCTTTTAAACTGAAAGCTCAAGCATCTGAAGCTGCTGCCAGTAGCTAAGTACCTAAAAATAAACAGCCGTGAGTAATAATAATAAATAATAATAGTGCTTATTTTCATTGCAGTGGTCACCTGTAAAGACAAATGGAGAAACTGCAGGAATTGTTGATCCAGAAATTTAAGGCAAACTCCTGCCAGTGGTTCAGCAGCAACGACAAAAAAAAAAAAAAAAAAAAAAAAAAAACAACCCTACTATCTTGCAGATTACTTAGCGTTTTGGATACCATTCACAAAACCAAGAAGGAAAATGGGAAACTTGGAAAATCCGTCTGTAGAAGAGCAGTCACCTACAACAGAACAATCTTCATCTCCGCCCATGGTAGAAGAAAACAGTGAGGAGGAAAGTACACCAGAAATGATGCAACCGCTACCTCGAACACCTAGAGGAGCCACAAAAAGAAAAGTTTCGAAAGTGAATGTTGATCAAATATTTTCTTCATATCTCCAGATGAAAACAAAACGCACGGCTGAAGTGGAGTCCAATAATCCAGATGTGTTATTTTTCAAAAGCCTACTACCGGACGTGGCTAAATTGTCACCTGCCGTTAAAAGTGCATTCAAATTGTTTGTACAGCAAAAATTAAACGACATGCTGTACGGATTAACCACCAATGTTCAGTGTAGTTCTAATAGCACCCATACCTATTCTCCAACTTCTGTATACGGTAGTCGAGAGCCTGGCTCCTCAAATACTTCCAGGTCATTGCCGTTTGCGGCGAATTTAGAAGAACAAGGGCAAGAAGATGTTCACTCATATTCATATGCCTGATTGCAAATGCAGCGGCAAAAGTTAAAAAAAAACCCTCAAAAGTAATGCATTGCATTACTTACAGGAGTTGTCAACATGAAAACGTTTAAAACTATGTTTATTAACTAATAAAATTAACGCAAAAATAGATACCGACAAGTTATTATTTTAAGCCTTAAACTTACCTTAGTGTTATAAGTAGCTTTTCACAAGGGCTTATAGCTCTCCTGTAGTTTGTGTCTTGCTTTTTTAATGATAGAGAAATACAAAGAAGTTCTCTGTAGGTTTCGGGGTACATTCTGTAATACGACTGGAATTTTACCGGATCTTCTAATAAATCCTGCGCTAGGACGTAAGCACATGACTAATTAAAATTATGAATCCATTTTCTTTTCCTCTTGTTGCGTAATTTCAACCGCATGTACATCAAAACGTCGTCCTCACTCGAGGAATCCATATCAACAATTGATAATGCGTCGTATTGATGCAGGCATGTTTTCTCCGGTGTGCGGCCACAAGTCTGCATCACGCGAACGACAAACAAGGGCATCTTATTTCATGTCGTGTTGCAGCTGCTGACGCTTTTGATGTGCGGCCTTAGTCTTCTAGGTCTCATCCCTGTACCATACCATCTTACTTCGTCACATGTTCACAGAGGCAAGTGCATAGCAAATGTACCAATGCTCCTGTGACGAACAGATGGCAACTTTGACACATGTCCACAGAGGTATGTGCACAGCAACTGTACCTCTGCTTCTACACACCAGGCAGATGGCATTATCGTACCGTCCAGTCTCCCTGCTTTTATTATCTATAGATGACGACAGAGCATTCATTATTATTATTATTATTATTATTATTATTATTATTATTATTACCATGTGTTTTTCATTTTTACTATTGTTTTAAGATCTTATACAGTCTGCAGAAATGACATTTATGAGTTGTGTAAGAGAGTGCACTAAAGCTTATAAAATAAGAAACGAATACGATCAGATTTGAATATTTTATAAGTTAATGACAAGATTGATGAAAATAAAACAAACTGGAAAGATCATGTCGAACAGAATGGCATATTTCATGCCTGCCTTTTATCTTGGATAATTCTGTGTCCCCCTGCTTACTATAAATTAACTTGGAAGATAATAATAATTTCATACACGGGAATTTAAACTCAATTTGACATTGGCTATTGCTGCCGATGTGCCAATATCAGGTTCTACCTGTCAAAGTATCAAAACTCCCCCTACCCCGGGTAGCAGGCACCATGCTTTGAGAACCACTGTCTTAGCCAATGCTAATCCCCGTACTACTCAATGTTATTCCCAAATATGAAAATTCATTAACAATGCAAATTTCTTTATTTTCTACTCACCATTTACGGTTGTTTAACTTTCTTAAACACCATATTTTAGTTTTATCCTGATTTACCTTCATTCTCCATTCTCTGTAGTATCTCTCACTTTCATTTATAGCTTACTTTATTTAAGCAATCCACAATCCATATCACAAGTAATCCTGTAATTTGAAGAGCTCTGAATCAAAATCTGTTGACTAGATTTTATCGTAAACCTTTTTGTTTCAAATTTAATTTCTTTTAGATGCCCTTCATTGGACTATAGATGAGATTTGTATCCAATCATGATTTTAAGCGGTTTAAAAGCAATTGCAAATCAAGCATCTGGTTCAGAATGAATTCTGTTCAGTACCTCAATTAGTTTAAACTATGTTTGTCCACAAATTTACAAGACCAGTACACTCAGGGAACACAGCAAAGTTTTTCGCTTTCTGTAACAGGCTTCAATTGTTGACTTGTTAATATTGCATTGTTTCCATTGTCGACTGTTTAATGATATATTACTTCTTTTCCTTTATACCTATTTTCACAAAGTCAAAGACTTGTAAATATGCATAGCAGTGGTTACCTTAATTACTATTCTGATAGATAGCAAGTAAATGAAGATGCCTATTGATTGCATTAGTAAGAGTAATGTGTGGTCTTGGTTTTTCTTCAATTGAGCTGTGGAGAGAAGTGTACTGGGGAGGGATTGGCAGTTTCATAACTTCAAAATTCTGTGATCACTTAAAAAAATCTGATGTGATACATTCACACAACTTTTTCTACTCTTTATCATTTATTAGTGGGTATACAAAATAGTCTTACAGAAATGTATTTTGTATCTACTAGATTTTGATCCAAATAAACCTTTGCAGAAATAGCTACATTACACATTTCGTTATAGATACAAAGAGAACTGCGATGGTCAAATGATTAAGAGCTGCACGCTATATGCTGGCCGTAAAATTCCATAATGTTTGCATGCAATCGTGCAAAATAATTGATGTTGAAAGGACTTTAAGAGAATGACCAAAATATGAACAATTCAAACCTTTAATAACTGATATCTCAGAAATAGTTTATGCCACAAAAAGACTTACTTAAAATAAATTGTGTGTTTTAATGAGGTCTACATTTTGTGTGGTATGTTTTCGTTTATTGCTTAACATTTACAAGTTACTTCCCCTACTTATTATACATAGCAGAGAAAGCAAAAACCAGTTGGCATAACTAATATGAAAAAAGCTGATGTGTTACACTCACATGACTTTCTCTACTCTTGTACAAACTAGTTTTACAAACGCTATTCTTCATATGCTTCATGTTAATCGAGATGTTAATCTTATTGCTAATTTTCTTGTAGATGCAAGGGAAATTGGTAGGCTTTAAGCGATAGTCAAATATTTTAAGAGCTGGTTGCTATGTGGAGTATTCCATTCTCTTTGCATTACCAGGACCCAAAAAAAAAAAAAAATTTCCATTTGAGAAAAAAGTATTGGAAAATTTAAGGGAATAACAAGCAATATCTCGAAAATGGTTCACTCACTCAACAAAAATGTATATGACATAAATTGTGTATTTTAACGCGATCTACATTTTTTGTGTAGTAAAAATTTGTATATCTCTTATGGTTTACCAGTTATGCAAAAGTCGTTCACAATGAAGAATACTTTTGGAGACATTCCCAGAAAATTTGAGATATACATTTCATTTGTCATGAAAATATCTTAAACATATGATATTTTAATCAAAATCGTTAGAGCCATTTTTGAGAAAATTAAAATTGTCGAACATTTTGCATGTAAAGGGTAATCTGGGGTGGGGGATTTTCTTGTAAACCTTCGTGTCGCATCTCTGGAAGATACTGAACCTAAATACCAATGCTTCCTTCTATTGACCTGAAGATTTTCATTTCTGCTGATTGTATTTTAGTTTTATGGATGGTGTTCATGGTCCATATTTCTGAGCCATAGGTAATAACAGGTATTGCCATTGTTTTATATAGCTTCATTACTGATTCTTTTCTAGCTTTATTTTTTAGTGTTTGTTTGATTGTTCTGGTTATGTAATTAAATTTATTTATTTGATTATTGATATTTGTTTCACTGTTAATTGCTATCTGACATCCAAGGAAGTTGAATTTTAATACTTGTTCTATTGGTTTGTTTTCTAGGATTATTTTCAACTGGAACTAGATTATTACCCTTAAAGGCAGGTACGTTCGTTTTTGCAGTTGAGATTTCCACATTATAATCTTTTACCAAAATGTATAATTTAAGTATCATCTTTTGTAGTTCTTTCTCACTTTTTGCTAATAAGACTTTATCATCTGCGAAGACCAGTTTTTGTACTATCTATGTTCCAAGGCATATTCCTCCTTTTGTTTGTTCTTTCCATGATCTTATCATATAGTCTATAAAAATATTAAAAAGTGTGGTTGACATTATGCCTCTATTAATCACTACTGGTTCTTGCTGATTTATTTTTATTTTTGTCCCATTAAACATATTTTTATATGTATTAATTGGAATGGTATTTCTTTTTGATGGCCCACAGTTTCGTTCTTGACACTTTATCAAATGCCTTTTTGTAATCTATAAACAAAATGTGTATCTAAGTTATACTCCCTATGTTTCTAAATTATTTGTTTTAGGGAGAAAACATTAACTATCTGTGCAGCTTAGTCCCTTCCTAAAACCTGTTTATCCTTCTAGTAATAGTACTTCTATTATATTCATCAATCTAATGTTATATATTTTGTATCCTGCTGAAAGTAATACTATTCCTCTATAATTTTCAGGTTTTGTCCTATCATCTTTTTTAAATATTGATATTATTCTTCTCCTCAGGAATAATCCTCTGTTTCCAACATTTATAGAATTGTAATAATCTTCTTTGGAAATTTTCTGGAGTGTATTTCAACAACTCAGCATTTAAATTATTTATACCAGTTGCTTTATTATTTCTGCATGCTTTTAAGGATATTTATAATTCTTCTGTTTCCAATTCATTTACCTCTGCATTAGAATGTTATTTCTTCTATTTCTGGTATATTTTGTTCTTCAATCCAAAGATGTCGGTAGTGATTCTCTAGTTCTAATTCATTTATAACATTTATATTTGCTGTATCTTTTTCTTCAGAATTAAGATTTCTAATGAATTTGCATACTTAGTCTTGTTTACCATGTAGGTTGTGTTTCATATCAACTATATACTTATCCCAATGTTCCCTATTAAGTTTACGGATGTATCTTTTTACTAAGGCTCTAGTTAAGTTATAATCTATTATTTAAGAATTTTAAATATGACTCTTTGTTTTCTTTTATACGTTTCTGTATTTCTAAGTTCCAAATTCTCAAACCTTTATGTTTCTTTCCTGGTAATTTTCTGGTTCCTAATATTTCAGCAGTTTTCTTTAATTCCTCTTCATTCGAAGGAATTTTGTATAAGCTTGTACAATTGGTAAATGTTAAGCGATAGAAGGAAACATACCACACAAAAAATGTAGACGTCTTTAAAAACACAATTCATTTAAAATACCTTTTTTTGTGGCATAAGCCATTTCTGAGAATCCATTGTTAATGGTCTGAACTGTTCAATACTTTGTCACTCTTTCAAGCTCTGTTGATTTTTAGTTGTTTCTTCATGATCACATGAAAAAAATATGGAATTATAAGGCCAGCATATTCTGTCCAGTTCTTAAACATTTGACTATTGCTGTTTGCTATTCCCTTTGTAACTATAATGGAATGTGTAATGTAGCTATTTCTGCAAAGGTTTATCTGAATTAAAATAAAGTACCGCGTGAGCCAAAAAACTAAGAACCGCCTGCGCAGTGTTTTTCATGTCCGCCTCCTTGTTGCCATCTGCCGCTATCATAGAAAGGCGCGGATGAAACCATACAACATTTTTAAAACTACTTTTAAAGGCTTTACTTACCAACGTTTTGAAAGGAAATGCTGAAACTGGACACCGCCGTTGTCCATACATTTTTGGCACCCCTTTATGAAACTATCCATCATGGATCTCTGCTGTATTAACATTAATGGAGTTTAGTCACTTCTTTATTACTACTGATATTTTATCTATAGGTATGCTAGTAAATAATGCTTCAACATCAAAAGATACCAGAAGGTCTCTGTGTGACAATCTACGAGGGTGGTCTGAAAAGTTTCCAACCTCAACATGAAGATGGCAGCACTCGTAAATAAAAGCTAGTGAATTTCGTTGTTCATCTGTTGACAGTTACTCACCAAAGTTTCAGCCATTTTGGATGCTCAGTTGTTATGTAACAGTCGTTTGAGTGAGGTGATGTGAGTGTTTTTATGAAAATGGACAAAATCGAGTATCGAGCTGTCATTAAATATTTGTTTTTGAAAGGCAATACACCTACGCAAATCAAAGATGAGTGGGATTCTGTGTATGGGCACCATCATTTATCACAGTGAAATTTTGGGCAGCTGAATTTAAACGTGGCCGTAAGAGCTTGGGAGACGAACGTTTGGGATGTCCAAAAATTGGAACTACCGACGAAAACATCGCTAAAGTTCACCAAATGGTGCTAGATGACCGCCGAATTAAAGTGAGAGAGATAGCAGAGGCTATGAACATGTCAAAAGAACGTGTTTGTCACATTTAGACATGAGAAAGCTGTCCGCGCGTTGGGTGCTGCATTTGCTCACGTTTTACCAAAAACGTGTTCGTATGAACATTTCCAACGCTCTGTTGGCTCAATAAATCCGAGTTTTGGAGCCGATTAATTACTGTAGATGAAACTTGGATACACCATTATACACCCAAAACAAAAATACAGTCCAAACAGTGGACTGCAAAGGGGGAACCAGCTCCAAAAAAAGCAAAAACTGTTTTTTCGGCTGGGAAAGTGATGGCGACTGTTTTTTGGGATAGTCATGAAGTTATTTTAATCGATTATCTTCAAAAAGGAAAAACCATTACAGGAGCATACTACGCATCATTACTTGACAAGCTGATGGCAGATCTTGCAGAAAAAAGGCCACATTTGCAGAAAAAGAAAATCCTGTTTCACCAAGACAACGCACCGTCTCACACCTCAGCGGTTGCAATGGCAAAAATCCATGAATTACAGTTTGAACTGCTTGACCATCCGCCTTGCTCACCAGATCTAGCCCCAAGCGACTTCTTTTTGTTCCCTCATCTGAAAATTGCGCTCAGAGGACAGAGATTTTTGTTAAATGAAGAGGCAATCACCTTCGTGAACAATTATTTTGCAGAGAAAAATGCCGAGTACTATTTGGACATGTTATAGAGATGGGAGCATCGCTGGGAGAATGTGAAGAGTTACAAGGAGACTATGTTGAAAATAAAAAAATTTGTTTTGAAAAAATGTCTTGTATCTTTATTAGGTCGGAAACTTTTCAGACCACCCTCGTACAGTCTTCTTTTATATTAAAAGAATTTGCAAGAATTCTTTGCATCTGCAAGAAATGGGGTTTGAAAATGAACCAGAACAAAACTAAAATAATGGTGTTTAAAAAAGGATCGAAATTGAGTAAGGAAAAAGTGAAGGTAAGGAAATTCAAATTGTAAGGGAATTCACTTATTTAGGAGTCAAGCTATCTAGTACAGGAAACTGGGAAATTAAAAATGTCTTAGCAAAGGTGAAAGTGGCTATGTGTGCAGTGAGGAAATGCTTGTATATAGTGCCTACAATGAGAGTACAGGGTTTGAAAGAATTTACTGCACCATGGTTGAATCTTAGATGGATATACGGAATAGAAGTTTGGGGGATTGAAGAATGGGAAAGATTGGACCTAGTGCAATGAATATTTTGCAAGATCATCTTGAGTGTTCCACAATGCACTGTAAATTCAGGAGTTTTCGCTGAGGTGGGGAGAGTTAGTATGAGAGGACAAATAATGGAAAGGATTTTGAAGTAATTAAAAAAACAACCAAAAAAAAATGAAGAGCAGTTGAAGAATTTCACAAAATTTGTTTAAAAGAAGATGAATACCGAAGACTCAATATGCGAAGTTGAGAAAAATAAAGTTTTTCTGTCTTGTTAGAATAAACTTCCACCTTGCCGTCCCACAGCATGTAGTAAAGTCCTTTACATAGCCTACACAGTAACAAGGGATGTTTTCAAAACTTTTTTACTCTGCGCCTTCTCTTTTTAATTAGGACAAGAAGAAGGAGCCCTATAATACTCAATGCAATATTTGACACTGACAGCACATGCAAACGATTCAGAAATACTGCAGTTGTTTAACTAGTCATACACGGCTAAAATGGCCTAACCTCCTCAATTATTAAATTAATCAGAAAGGTCTATATTATTTATTGCAAAATGGAATGGGAAGTCTACATTCCATTTCAAGTTCAGCTTCATTCTTATCTCTCTAATCATTAAATCAATGTGATCCCTGAAGTATGGTGAAAAAGTGGTGCCATCGTCATAAAGAAATTCAAGGATTGATCAAAAGAGGGAAGAAAACAAAGGAAGAAAGGAAAGAGCAAACATCACTATGACTTTACTTTACTTGAATGCCTTTGTACAAACGTTTTGTAAAACATAAAATTAACTGTACATTTGAAATGCAGAAATGCAATGGAAAACATGCCTCTGCAAAGGTGTAAGAAAATTTAAATAAATAAATCTAAACGCAAGCCTTATGACTGGGCTTGTAAGCAAAGCAAAGTTGGTAAAACTTTGAAGTTGCATATCCAAGATACCTGTTTTATCCCCGAGTGGGCTTAAAGAGAAAATCTTCTTTAAAAGATTTCCTGGATGTAGTTATCTGAACAAATTCAATGCTTTTACATACATGGTAAGCTTAAAGAAAAATGTTCTCTTATATTGCTTATTTCTCCAAACTGATGGAGTAATTGACTTTTTAACTATTCACCTTAAGAGAATATTTAACTATAATTTACTATCTTTTAAAAGAAATAAAAAATTCAAAAGAATAATTTTCTCTGCCTTTGAATAATACTTATATTAAAAATGAAGTTTTGAAATTCTTTTTAAATATATTGTTGTTTCTAGTACTGCTCATATGGTCTTATATGTCCATATGGGTCTTATATGCTCATATATGTCCAATACCTCCAATAGTAGGATGACAATGATGATGGAACTGGGGTACCTAGAGCTTTTTCTTGGACTCCAAACCATGTTAGGTCTTGAGGATACTAAACATAAACTATCTAGAGGTGAAAGCTCCCTTACCTGGGAATCAAACCACAGACCGTCAATACACGAGCTGTGAATGAAATCACTGAGATTCCCAATGCCCTTTTTAAACATGTTTCACACTGCTACAGCTTTAACAAAACTTCATTCAAAATCAAATTCAAAACAATGTATTTACACTACATTCTATGTTTTCTCCTTGCAATGCAATGCAATGCAATGCAATGCAATGCAATGCAAAAAAAAAAAAAACTTCCAAATTTAAGATAAATACCTTTTTAAACACTTAAGTATAGAAGAATACTTTGCTTTTTCTATACCAACATAAAGTAAAAAAAAAATTATAAAAATTCCAGGACAGAAAGAGATTTATCCTTAAATTACTGGTGTTTAATAACATCTAAATTAATGGCTCACTTGTAGATTGATCTGCCAGTTTTTTTCATCAACATTTATGATTTATGCATCAATTTTAGAAACTATAATTATCTGAGTACTGGGAAAAGGTCTACTTGAAAGCAAATATAGACTTACTTTCTTATCAGAGCACAGTATTTTGGCTCAAATCCTTTTCTTTTATAAGCACTATCCAACATCTTTATTGTCAAATGTTATACAATGGATAGTTTATAGAAAATCTGTCTTTCTTGTTTCAAAAATGAGTTCTTTATAAAAATGCTCCAAAACAACAGTGTAAATAATTTCCTTTCTTCTTTTGGTAGAAGGGGCAAGCATATGCACCAGCAAACTGTGAAAATGCAGATAAAAATTCTCCTCACTATCTTCTTCAAAATGCCAAATTACAAATTAAAATATAAAGACAAACGCTCACTCTGGATTAATTAAAATGTATATGGTTTTAGATACAGCTGGATAACATGTTTTCCACTGCAGAATCACAATTAACAACAACTTAGGTTTCTTTAAAAAATAAGATTATTATACATTTGACTTAATATCACATCTATTGGTTCGGCTTCTTTACATGTGGGAGATGTTTGTACACACACATACACAACCGCTCTCTCAAACAAACACTCTCACATACACATATATGAAACAACAATATTGTTTGACCAAGCTACCCGGTTATATTTTTTAAGTTATTCACATGGGCTTATTACACTGGGTTAAAACTTGTTAAATGTTTAACCCTTGAAGTTACATTCCTTTTTAGCTAAATAAATATTACTAATTTGATTGTTCTATCTTTAGGCAGAGTGCCAAATGAACTAGAATAAAAACTCATATTTATATTTCCAACAACAAACATCTGCATAGTTGAAATGTTATAGTTTCATTTTATTGATAAAGCTAAAAATATTGTAACGTCACAGTCAATGATGTTTAGCAAAGCAGATACTGATTTGCATTTGAAGTTGTACAGCATCCAGATGGTTAATTGTGAATGACTACCAGAAGATGTGAAGGCCAAACACAAACAACCTGAAACAGAAATAACTTAGGTGTGACAGAGGAATTATGTAGGCTTTCATTGCTTTCATTCTGTATTAGTATATTCATCTTCTGGGCTTGGAAACTGAAGCACATATTAGTAAAATGATTGGAAGTAATTTCTAAACTTGCTAAGCAATGATACAACTGAAATCCAAAGGAGTGGATAAGAATTTCATGTATTATATATTTATGAATGCATTGTGCATCATAATTATTAATTACAAATGTTTAAAAACACCATTTGTGTCATGAAATTTATCTAAAGCATTTGTATGTTTTAAATAATTAATTAAAATTGTATTTATGGGTACTGAGAAAGAAAAGGAAAAGTTGAATAATGTTAAAATTACGTTAAAGAAATGAACAAAAAAGATTGAATTCACAATAGAATAAATATTGTGAAAACATAACATATGTAACAAAAAGAGAAAATTCAAGCAGCAATAATTTTTTATATGTATTATGTTTGTAAATATGTTATTTTTATTAATATGTGATTTATTTAATACAAGAGTTGTTAAATTAAATGTATTTGTTTTACAATCATTAGTAACCAGGCAAAAGCTTGAGTAAACAACGTTCAACATTTTGGAATTGTTAAAAAAATGTTCACTGTGAAGGAGGTGCTTTGTGAATTGCTAAGTATTATACATGCGAACTAGTAAAGAATTAATTATTGTACTACAAACAAAGCCAACAAGTATTCTGATAAAATATGTAAGTATATATTTGATTCAATTACATATACATTGTTTGTCGTTAAAAAAAGTACATTCAAAGTGAAATAACACACACATTCTAGTGAAAATTAATTTATTGGATATTATTTAAATAAATATCTTACCTTTCAAATAAGAAAAGAACCTGAGATAAGAAGTATTTTAAATATTTTGAAATACAATGGACTAAGGGTCAAATTCATAGTCGTTGCTTATGTGAAAAGGAGATGCTTAAGCAATAAGTATTTCCTTCTGATAAAGAAACGCTTATTACCATTTGGTATACACAGGCAGTACTTATATGCTAAGCGCTGAATGCTTACTTATTTCCGAAGCACATGTGGCAACATGGTGCAGCTGTTTCACAGCCACTCGGATGCACAAAGGAATATGTAAACGAACATACCCAGCCGTCATTTTCATTTTTGTTGTTTTAACAACAGCTGTTGCGCACGTGGTAGAAGTTTGCGAGTTTTAAATGGTACAAATATTAATTAGTTAACTTCCATTTAAAATCAAGTAGATTGTAAATTTAGTGAAGGGTTTGTAGTAATAGTTATACAGAGTTAGGTAGAAAACATGCCAAAAGGAAAACATTTCAACGAGCAGGAAAGAAACCAACTAATTGAGTTGGTACTGAGATACAAATACATTGTAGAATGCAGCAATTGGATGCTGTGTGATGTACTGGCCTTAAGTGGTATTTATTCGTGGACTGTTTTAAAAATTTAAACCTGACTTTCTAGCATAAAGTGTTAGTAGCTAGAGGTATTTACAATATACATACTATGTATATGCATGCATGGAAGCAAATCACAAATACAATTACTATACCATCTAGCAGTAATCAAAAAAGAAAAAGTACCAATAACTTACAATGTTTGGCTTTAACCGCTGTTTTATATGCAAAATCGGTAAACCTCTGTTCCAGATTTTTATAACCCAACGTATATTTATGAATTAATGGTAAAGGCGTGTGACTTGTTAAGTGATTCACTGCAGTCGTAGTGATTGTGCAAAATAGGCAATTTGATTGAGAAAAGCACTGCAGAGATGTACTTTATGTATTGCAGAAATATTTCCGTATTTTATTTTTAGGATTTTATTAAATTATTCTGAATAAGTGCAGCAGAATCTCATTTTCTAGGAACCTAAGAACTTTGGACAAATAAATGGGAAAACGTCTGAACGGAAAACATATGGACAGTGTTATAGCACTGAGATTCTATACATTATCTTTTCAAGTAAGCCTGTCTCATGTTGCGACTTCATAACCTCTGTTTGTTAAGGTTACGTTGTTTAGCAGAGGCATTAGATTATTATAACAGCGGCTTTGATAAATCGATATCACTTCTTAAATTCAGCATCCCTATGCATTTCAAGTAAATTCTGCAAATCATGCAAATTCGTTTACTAATGTGCACTACAATTTTGTTACAAAATTCCATATACTCCACAAAATCACTATTATCATTAACTTCCAGCATAGGCAGTTGATGCAAGATGTCACGATCTCTCCTTATTACATATAAGCGGAGGCCAGAGCTTCCTTATATGACTAAGCATTTCCTTATTTGCCTGAAAGAGTAACATCTTTGTATTGCAAATTGCTGCTTAAGAGCTTCCTTGAAATAAGCAACGACTATAAATTCGACCCTAAAAGAAACTTTAACAAAGTTACTATGCACTCACACTACATTTCAACAATTACTGAATAAGAAAATACGAGGGCGGATCAAAAGTGATGCACAATAACTTTTTTCTGCCTTGGTATTGCAGCTGGAATGTTGCAATTTCACACAGATATAGTTTGAAGTTTTCACTACAGAGGATATTTTTTGTTTCATGTACAGCTCTAGTGAGAGAAGTGTGAGCTACGCAACAAAGATGGCGCACATGTTACCAACGTTCCACATGTGAAGTGCAGAGAGGTGTGGTTCGATATTTGTAGGCCAAAGGGCATAAACCGCGTGATATTCACAGGGACATGCATGGTGTGTATGGGGATGATTATATGGACCATAGCAATGTCTCCAGGTGGTGTGCATTCTTCCTATAGAGGGCCGTGTGAACCAATGATTTGTCATGCTGTGGGAGGCTGGCGACAGCTGCAACCCTGCAGAATGTCAGAGGCATTGAGGCGGCAATTTTGAATGACCGGTGTGTGCAATTGCGAACCTTATCGCATCAGTTCAATATTTTTGTTATGGTGCAGCGTATGATATTGTTCATGACACGTTGAAATTTCGTAAAGTTAGTGCTTGCTGGGTGCCTAAGAACCTGACAGACAACCATAAGGGCCAGTGAATGATGACGAGCTTGGATCACCTAACAGGGTACAGTGCAGAAGGGCATGACTTTCTGAAAGGAATTGTCACTGGTGATGAGTCATGGGCATACCACTACACGCCCAAAACCAAGCAGGCAAGTATGGAGTGGAAACATGCTGGTTTTCCAGTGAAGAAAAAATTCAAAGTGACTCAATCTGCTAGGAAAGTGCTTGTGACAGTGTTCTGGGATATGATGTTGTATTGGTGGACTTTGCTGAACATGGGACCACTGTGAATGCTGCAGCCTACATGAAAACGTTGGTGAAGTTGCGTCGTGCCCTTCGTGACAAACGCCACAACACGAATGCTGACAATATAAAAATTCTTCATGACAATACTCGCCCCCATGTTGCTGCTGCTGTTTGTCAGAAAATCACCAAATTTGGTTGAGAGGTGCTCCAGCATCCACCATATAGTCTGGACCTTGCACCATCGGACTTTCATCTGTTTGGTCCCATGAAGAAATTCCTGGCCAGCCAACGCTTTGCGACAGATGCATAAGTGAAATCAGCAGTCCGCAGATGGCTATACTCCAAGGAAATGAACTTCTACGAACAGGGCATGTTGAAACTGGTATCACGATGGGAGAAATGCGTTGAGAAACTTGGCGACTATGTTGAAAAGTAGGTAAAAGGTGTAAGTTCATTTGTGATTTTTGTTGTTGTTTTAACTAAAACATTTTTGTAAAAAGATTATTGTGCATTATTTTTCAATCCGACCTCGTATCTACCAAAAAAGATCATTTCTGCCATATCAGGCATAAAATTGCATTACCAACTGCATGAGTGGCATGGTAAATTCAAATTAAGCAATTCAAAGTTCACAGCATGTGCATCTACAAGATATTCGAGAGCTACCACCAGGATCCAGAGCACCCATTAAGAGCCAGCGGCAATAGCTACATCTCATCTACCCACATCATCCCACTCCAACCCAAATTCAACCTTGATGTCACCAACCAACCCTTATTAAAACCATTTAAAAACCAACAGACCACAGTATCAAAGCCTGGAAGAGGAATATACTAATGAATTATGCACTTTCTTAACTTCCCAGCTGCCAAAATTACCAAAATAGTTAAAGGTGGTTTTATATATAAAATTAATTTAAAACAAAAGGAAGAAAAAACCTCTTGTTACATTCACATTACTTTCTTTGCCCATTACCATTTTTTATACAACTTTTACAAACTATTCTGATGAAAGCTTATTACTTTTTCTACTACATATTAGTAAGTAGGGGAAGTATTGCATTCCACCCAAAAATTCTATACCAAGATTTCACCAGAAATACATGTTTTGAGATGCCCTGAATCCATATAAAGCATTTTTGGAATCATGTCCGTGTGTGTGTGTGTGTGTGTGTGTGTGTGTCTGTGTATGTGTGTGTGTGTGTGTGTGTGTGTGTGTGTGTGTGTCTGTGAACAGCATAACTCAAAAATGAAAAGTTGGATAAATATAAAACTTTGTATTTGAGTTTAGCATCTTCCAAGGATGCGACACAAAGATTTTCAAGAAAATCCCTCCACCCCAGACTATCTTTACATGGAACATTTTTCGAAAATTTTTATTTTCTCTAAAATGACTCATCTTCATTCTAAATGACTTTCGCATAACTGGTAAACCATAAGAGCTAGACAAAATTTTACTACACAAAAAAGTAGATCTCGTTAAAACACACAATTTATGTCATATACATTTTTTTTGCTGAGTGACCCATTTCCGAGATATCCCTTGTTATTTGTTTGAATTTTCCAATACTTATACTTTTTCTCGAATGGGAATTCGTTATTTGTTTTTTTTTATGCTCTGGATATGCAAAGAGAATTAAATGTTCAGTAATGTTGCTACCAGCCTCTCCCTGTCCTAGTCACCATGCGCTGCCAACCTACATGCTTAAAAAAAAATCGCTAAAAATATGCGAGTAGCAGTATTGTAGAATATGAGTGTTGTTGGCAGTAGGTAATCCATGCCACCGAGAGGGAGAAGGCGGCGGGAAGAGTCATTACTGTTCAAAATGGCCAACTGGAGTGAGTTTACGATTGTGCGGTTTCTTTAATCAAAACCGATGCAAAAACAGCCTTTTTTAAGGCTAACATTTGCACCATAAAAGAGCAAGTACACCTGTTTGGACTAAAAAGTATTCTTAAACTTACAATTATTATTTGTTTACTGTTATTACTAATGGCTAGTACTTGCTTTTGTTTATCTCCGCATTTTAATTTGCTACTTAATCACATGAAGATCTGGTTGGATTATTCTTAAAGTTATGATTATTATTTGCTTTCATTATGACTTTTACTGTCATATGTATTGAATATTAGCAATGCATCAGCTATTATTTGATAGTGGCATGTTATTACATTCCTTAATTCAACCACAAATAATCCAATGTAAGACTGAGCAGTACAATTGCAGAATAAATGAGGGCCTCTTCATATTGTGATGAAATAACCTTTGGCTAAGTTCCACATAACCTCAAATAAGTATTAAGTATTCACCTCGTGCAATTCCCCAATAGCTAAATACATTTCGTAACGGGATTAAATTTCTAATGAGACACAATTAAGGTAATGTATGTACCATGCTAATGCATGATAAGTAATGGGTGTGTCCCACATCATACACCCCCTTTTATCTGTGCATTCTTATTTGCATTTTCTATGATCCGTTTCAGTTCCATTTGCGGGGCTTTCCGCAAACACTACCTCCCTTCATACGTCAGTTCCATTCATCTATGGAACTTAGACAGCCTCGCCTTCCTGCCAACCAACACATCCCTTCCAAATTTTTTAACGTTACAAGGTTGGTATGGTTTTGTGATGTGATGTAGGACAGGAGGGGCTGGCAGCAACATTACCGAATGCTCCACATAGCAAACCAGCTCTTAAAAGATTTGACTATTGCTTAAAGCCTACCATATTACCCTTGCACCTGCAAGAAAATTAGCAATAAGATAGTTTCTGCAAATGTTTATCTCGATTAACATGAAGTAGATGGAGAATAAGCATTTGTAAAAAGGAGTAGAGTAAGTCATGTGAGTGCAACATGTCAGATTTTCTTTTCTATTTACTTCATGTTAATCAAAATAAATTTTTGCAGAAATAGTTTCATTATACATTTCATTATAGGTACCAGGGGGTAAAGGAAACTGAATCGACAGTCATATGTTTAAAAGCTAGTCGGTATATGCTGGCCTTGAAATTTCATATTCTTTCCAGCAAGAGAGACAGTACTTCAAAACATGAGCAATGTATTGAAAATTTCAAACAAATGAACGAATATGTCAGAAATAGCTACAGCAAAAATGTTATTAGAAATAAATCGTGTAAACACAAGTAAGTAGCCACTGAGATATGTCATCTCAAAATTAATTTGAGAAATCCTTATGATTTACCATGAAAAATGTGAGTCAGTTGGTTAGTGCAATGGCATGGGAAGGTGAAGATCGATGGTTCAAATCCTGGCTATGGCATTGAATTTTTCAGTCTGATTTTTCCTTTTCAACCTTAGCTGCCTATACATGGCATGTATGACGGCTGTCCCAGAAGTACTTGACTTAACAACGAAAGCACAAAAATTTTGGGAAAAAACATCTTTATTTCTCTATATAGTCTCCTTTCAGCTTGATACACTTTTCCCAGCGATGTCCAACAGCTTTGATACCCTATTTATAGTTAGAACTGTCGAGTTCTGCAAAATAGCCATCAACTGCAGACTCCACCTCTTCATTGTTGGCAAATCTTTTACCACCAAGCCATTTCTTCAGCTTTGGAAACAGAAAATAATCAGAGAGGGGCTAAGTCTGGCAAATAGGGTGCGTAAGGAAGCAATTTGAACTTTAACTCATTGATTTTGGCCATGGCGATAATGGATGTGTGAACTGGTGCATTTTCGTGATGAAACAGAACTTTCTTTTTCGCTAAATGTGGCCATTTTTGCTTGATTTCATCATTCAAATGCTGCAATAAGTTTGCATAATACTCGCCATTGATTGCTTTTCCTTTTTGAAGATAATCAATGAAAATTATCCCACATGCATCCCAAAACCTGGCGCCATGACCTTGCCTGCAGATAGAACTGTCTTCGCCTTCTTTGGAGCCGATTCTCCCCTTTCAATCCACCATTTTGACTGTTCCTTCATCTCAGGTATGAAGTGATGGACCCATGTTTCATCCATGGTTATGAATCAATGCAAAAACTCGGCTTTATTGCAGCGAAACATTGCCAAATACTCGACTGAAACATCCTCATGAAGCGGTGCTTGTTCCATTGTGAGTAAACGTGGCACCCATCTTGCACACAGCTTTCTCATGTCTAAATTTTCAGTTAGTATGCGATGTACAGCACTTTTTGAAATACCTACGATGTCTGTTAGGTTGTGCACTTTCAGTCGACAGTCATCCAATACCATTTTGTGGATTTTCTTCACAATTTCTGGTGTGATCACCTCATTTGATCGACCACTGCGATGTTCATCTTGGCAGCTCGTATGACCTCGCTTAAACTCTGCCACCCAATATTTTACTGTTGTAAACGAAGGAGCAGACTCCCCCACAGTAGAATATAGCTCAACTTTAATATTAGTTGGACTAAGACCTTTCAAATGAAAGTATTGTATCACATAACGACAACCAGTTTTATCCATGTTTACATATTTGCTGAGAGCATTCACTATTGATGGCTACCAAACAATTACTAAATGACGTAGGATCATCAAACTTAGACTTAAGCTTTACAACATCAGACTTAAGCTCTCTACCACAGTCATTTGTTTGAAACAACAACCACTATATATACACGCCAGGTCGGGTACTTCTGGGACTGCCCTCGTATGAAAGAGCCATTAATTTACACTGATAGATGTAAAAATGGTTTACAATGATGCACATGACTTAAAGTATTTATGCCCTTGCATATTATACCTCAAAATGAATTTGAGAACACCTTGTGGTTTACTGGGAAAAATGTGACTCATTTGGAGAATTTTATGTTATACCTGCATATTGCAATGGTAGCTCAGCTGGTTTGAGCAACAGCATGGAAAGCCAAAGATCTGTGGTTCGAATCCCGGCTATGGTATTGAATTTTTCAGTCTGATTCTACCCTTTCTATCCCTAAAAGATTCATTTTAATGGTGTATACATTATGTCAGATTCTGACTGCAATTTCTAGTATACCAGCGGTTTAAAATATGAGTAAATTGATTTCAACATTTCTACTGATTCATGTACTTGAAACATTGCACTTGACAGCTAGAGATTAAGTTGGTACACTCGCAAAAAAACAGATGAAAAGCTTTAGCCGTTAGACTTCCTAAACCAATTACAAGGCAGCATTTCGGGTGGTCTATGACAAAGCGGAAGTGGAACTGGAAACTGTTCTGTTGCCAGATGTAGCTATTTCCAAATATGTTTGGATTCAGTTTGTGATTCTCTAGCACGTGCGTAGAGTTGTTCTTTGCAAGTTAATATTGTTCATTGTTATTTATATTTGAGGTCACACGCACGCACGCACACACTTTTTATATATTTCATTCATATTATTTATACAAGATTTCAAGTGCAATAATGTCTCAAAAACGACGCTGATCACCGAGCGATGATTCACGAAGTGAAAATCCTTTGCATTGAGATGTGCCATTTAATAGTCAGGCATTGGAAGTGTTAAAAGGACCCGCAAATTCTTTGAACAGGAGGAGTACATAAAGGTTCATAGGCATCCCTCTATTCCTGCTGATAAAGCCATACAACGAACTGCAGCAGCTCTTGAACTAATCACAAGAACATTATTTACAAAGAAGTGAAAATAACTTTGTTATCGTACCTTACAATCTGTTTTATTTCTCCTCATTGTAGCAGGCATGTTTGCATTATTTTGTTTCTATATTGTCAAAAGCGCTAATTTACTCTACATACGTTGCAATGTTTATGCTGAGTTATTTTCAATTAACAATAATAATAATACAAAATAGTTATTATTCAATGATGTTTGCTACTTAGGTACACTTTTCGTATGCGGCTTACACACAATAGAAAGGAGAACAATCAGCTGTTGTTATTTACTAACCACTCTGGCAGTGTCACAACCACAATATAGCCAACGTTACGTGAAGCCACACGAACTGTCAAGTGCAAAGATTCAATGGCAGGGGTATAGTCATCTTAAATGTGATTAAATCAATTTGCTTATTATTTTTATCCTTCCAAGAAATCTAAACTACAGGCTTATTTATGAAATCACATTAAAGCATTGTGGATCTAGGGACATTGTTGGAACACACACCTTGAAATGTATGCCATTCATTAAGGAGTGTAATAACTAAGTTTTGAATATCTATTTTTGTCCAATCTTACAACTTTTAAAATTAAATTTGTAAAACATGAAAACATGAACTATGCATAGACAAGAAGCATCTGTTATGATAATTCATATGGGTTACCTGTTCTGGAACTGCTGTTTGGTTTTTAAGGCTGGCTAAGCTGAGGCAGCTGTTAATAACCCCTCAGTGACTTACGGAGATTCAACAGAACCAGAGCGCCTTATCTCCCGATAACATGGCCGACATACAGGCACTGCTCGTTGGGAGAGAAGTCCAGGTAGAGGTGTGTGCTTGTCAATACAGCGAGTACAGAATACTTCTCCACATTTCCAGCAATGATACTGAAACAGAAAAACAAAGCAGCACAATCACTTTAAAATCCCCTTTCCCCAAACAGTTTTAAACTGAGTTTAATTTTAAACTATTTTCTTTAAGCAGATCCTAAACATGCATTATAGAAGTAAATATATTGGTCCTCTGTAGGGTTACCAGATGGTGGTAAGTGAAAAGCAAGACAATGCAGGACCACCCAAAATACACAAAAATTAAGATGTATTAACATAAATTATACAAATCAATGCAATTGTAGTGACTCAAAATCAATCATTTTTATGGAAGTACCAATTTCCTTCCTTTAATTCTAAGCATACACGAGAGTTTCTTTGCAGTTATTTTGTTTGGTTGCTGTGCAAGGTTAGTACAAAACTTATTATTTTGCTGTTAAGGGTAGGCATGTTCTCATTTTTTAACTTTTCACAATCACTGTGGGTTTGCATGACGGCGAGGGAGAGGGGAAGAGAGGCCAGCAAAAGAGGTGTAGAATGAAGTGGGAGGGGGAGAGAGATAGAAAGAGGTGGTGGAGAGGAATAGGGAGCCCATTATACGAGTTCTGTTCAAAAAA
Organism: Deroplatys truncata; assembly: GCA_030765065.1. Lineage (NCBI taxonomy): Eukaryota > Metazoa > Arthropoda > Insecta > Mantodea > Mantidae > Deroplatys > Deroplatys truncata. The sequence continues at coordinate 292,778,504 of CM060975.1, read as the reverse complement.
TTCTGGAACTTTGTCCACAACATTTTTCTACACTTAGCTTTTATTTATTACGCATGTCTCCTTCGAAATACTCTCCTCCACAATTGATAAACCGCTCCCAATGCCGTTTCCACTTCTGGAAGCAGTCTTAGTACATCCTTTCTGGATCACGCGAAGCGCATTCTGCGAATTTTCTTTTATCTCATCTATCGTTGTAAATCTTTATCCTTTCAATGGAGTTTTCAACTTTAGAAATAAAAGGAAGTCCACACGGGCCAGGTCTGGAGAGTACGTAGGACGAGGCAGCACAGTGATATCGTTTTTTGTACAATAGTCACGCACCAAGAGGGATGAATGTGCGGGTGCATTATCATGATGCAAGAGCCATGAACTGTCTCGCCATATTTCAGGCCGTTTCCTTCTCACATTTTCTCGCAGGCATCACAACACATCCTGATAGTCTTCAATTGGCATGCACAATTCCGTTGACGTTCCTCACATGAGCGTCGTTGGTAGATGTCGAAGGGTGTCCTGAACGAGCGTCAACTTTAACTTCCATCTGGCCATTTTTAAACCGTGTGAACCATTCGTAACACCGAGTATGGCCTAAGCACTCATCACCACAGGCTTCCTGCATCATTTGGTGTGTTTCTGTAAAGGTTTTCTTGAGTTTCACGCAAAATTTAATGCAGACATGTTACTTTAAATCTGAAGAACTAAATATGTATACACGTTATGTACAAAGATAAATTTCATAACAAACACTGTAACGTAATGTTATGGCTAAACTTGTTTAACTGTGGTAATAATACTTGCCTTTCTGCTGAAGTGATCAAAGGGTGTAGAACATACACATTCACGAATGTTACGTAATGTTTTCCAATCAAGAGCTACAGAACTTAATTCTACAGCCAGCTGTTCCACACTCATACACTCTGGGTTCAGGTTGGTCATTTCTCCTGCAAACAAATGCATACGTTTATTACTTTCTCTACTACATATAATAAGTAGGGGAAGTATTGCATTCCACCAAAAATTCAATACCGAGATTTCAACAGAAATAAATACATGTCCCTTGAATAAATAAAAGAAGCATTTTTGGAAAAAGGTCCGTGTGTGGAGGTGTCTGTGAACAGCACAACTCAAAAACAAAAAGTTGAATAAATACCAGGTATTTACATTCAGTACCTTCCAAAAATATGATACAAAGATTCTCAAAAAAATCTCCCACCCCAACTACCCTTTACATTCAATATTTTTCAAACTTTTTGATTTTCTCAAAATTGGCTCTAACAATTTGATTAAAATACCATATAATAAAGATATTTAAATGACAAATAAATTATATATCTTTAACTGAAGTCCTCTTCATTCAGAATGAATTTTGTATAATCCTTGTATAAGTAGTAAGCGTTAAGCGAAAGATGAAAATGTACTACACAAAAATTGTAGGTCTTTTTAAAACACCATTTATTTTAAATAACTTTTTTGTGGCATCAGTCATTTCCGAGATATCCATCATTAATGGTTCAAATTTTTCGATCCTCTTGTCATTCTTTTCAAGTCTTGTCAACATTCAGTTGTTTTCGCAACTGCATGGAAACTAAGGCCAAAGTAGCTTCCAGTTCTTAAACATTTGACTTTTGCTGTTCCCTTTGCATTTATAATGAAATGTGTAATGCACCTATTATCGCAATGGTTTGATTTGATTATTAATGAAGTACACAGAAAAATAAACTTTTGTAAGACAAGTTTTTATATGGATTAATAAATGATACTGGGTACAGAAAGTCATACGAATGTAACACATCAGATTTCCTTTAACTGAGAGTATTTAAGTGTCTGTCAGTTACATTGCATCCAGAGCCTCAGTCTGCTTCTTTTACTTTCTCTATTACTTACTTGTAGTAAGTAGGGGAAGTATTGAATTCCACTCAAAAATTCTATACCAAGATTTCACCATAAATCAATAAGCTTAATGAATAAAATAAATAAATAAACAAAAGGTGTTTGTATGTGAGCAACATAAGTTAGTTAAATACCAAATTTGGTATTTAAATTCAATATATTCCAAGGATGTGAAAAGAAGATTTTCAAGAAAATCCTCCTCACCTTAAACTACACTTTACATGGAACATTTTTGTTATTTTGATTTTTTCAAAATGCCTCTTATCTATTTTCATTAAAATACTACATGTTTAAGTTATTTGCATGAAAAATAAAATGTATATATTTTCGGGGAAGAGCCTGTGAAGGCCTCTTCGTTGAGAATGACTTTTGAGTAGTTGGTAAATTGTAACACTATTGGTAACAAAAAAAATCTGTGTTACACTCGCATGACTTTCTCTACTCTTGTACAAACTATTTTTACAAACGCTTATTCTCCATATGCTTCATGTTAATCGAAATATCGAGATGCTAATCTTATTGCTAATTTTCTTGTAGATGCAAGGGGAATTGGTAGGCTTTAAGCGATAGTCAAATATTTTAAGAGCTGGTTGCTATGTGGAGTATTCCATTTTCTTTGCATTACCAGGACAAAAAAAAATGAATAATGAATTTGAGAAAAAGTATAAGTATTGGAAAATTTAAGGGAATAATAAGCAATATCTCGAAAATGGTTCACTCAACAAAAAAAATGTATATGGCATAAATTGTGTATTTTAACACGATCTACATTTTTTGTGTAGTAAAATTTTGTCTATCTCTTATGGTTTATCAGTTATGCAAAAGTCGTTCACAATGAAGAATACTTTTGGAGACATTCCCAGAAAATTCGAGATATACATTTCATTTGTCGTGAACATATCTTAAACATACGATATTTTAATCAAAATCGTTAGAGCCAGTTTTGAGAAAATTAAAATTTTCGAAAAATGTTCTATGTAAAGGGTAGTCCGGGGTGGGGGGATTTTCTTGAAAACCTTCGTGTCGCATCTCTGGAAGATACTGAACCTAAATACCAAGTTTGGTGTTTATCCGACTGTTCGTTTCTGAGTTATGCTGTTCACACACACACACACACATACACGTACGTGCGCACCACACTCACACACACATATACACGTTTCCAATTTTTTTTTTTGGATTCAGGGGGTCTCAAAACATGTATTTCCGGTGAAATCTCGGTATCGAATTTTTGGGTGGAGTGCAATACTTCCCCTACGTACTATACGTAGTAGAGAAAGTAAAAAGTAGACCTTGTTAAAGCACATAATTTATGACAAATAATTTTTTTGTGGCATTAACCATTTCTGAGATATTCCTTGTTATTGGTTTGAATTTTCAAATACTTATATCTTTCTAAATTGTTAAGCCACTATTCATTTTTACTTGTGTTCATGAAAGGAACATGGAATTTTAAAGTCATCATACAGCAACCCTTTTTACTTTTTCTACCATGTATACATAGTAAGTAGAGAAGGTATTGCATCCACCAAAACTTTGATATCGAAATTCCACCAGAAATACATGTTTGAGGCCCCTGAATCCAAAAAAGAGCATTTTTAGATAAAGGTCCATGTGGGTCTCTAAAAGTATAACTCATAAACGAAAAGTCGGGTAAATAAATACCAAACTTGGTATTTAGGTTCAGTACCTTCCAAACATTGTGTGTGTGCTTGTTTGTTTGTTTGCCTCCAATTCCAATACCTACCTGTCCGGCAACATATTGTTTGACAGCTAAGAAGCCTTATTACTATAGTTACACTTGAACTAAAATTCAGTACTGGCATCACTGGATACTGTTTGGTTGTACCTTTCATCTTTTTAGGACAATGGAGGTCTATAATTATTTTGGCTTTCCTCCTGTTATATAAATATTGCTCTAATATTTCGAATTGCTACCCAGGGTGGTGGTTAGTTCAGCGCTAACAATGACTCCTGGTTAGCTGTTAACCGAAGGTCGTATTGTGAAAATTTGCCCGACTCCCAGTTAATGTCTAACTGGAACCTTAACAGGAGATCATAATGCAGGTCCTTAGTTAACTTTGTGGTAGCTATTTTAGCTATAACCTCATAACAAAATGTATCTTTAATAGCCCTTAAAATAATACAGTCAGAACCTGGAGCAGTGTCGATAGCTATTGAGCCTATGGCTGTAGCTTCCTCTCCTTTTGTAATAATTATGTATTATTAATAAATATACTCAATTCTAATGCATAAACTACACCAATAACATATAAATGTAACATTGTAAATAGCTAGCTTAATACACAGTAGTTAATATGATGTATTAGTTAATATTTTGTACTAAAGGAAACCTTAAAAATGTCATTTACTCTGTAATGGAATATGTTATAAAATAAAATAGCAAGAGAAAGAAGGGGGATCACACACACATATACACGCATGCACACACATGCGGATGTTTTTCAAAAAATGCTTCCTTTTTTGGGTTTGGGCAACTCAAAACAGACATTTCTGCGAAATCCTAATATCATATTTTTGGATAGAATGCAATAGATGCTTTTTCTTATTACATGGTGGGTGGTTAAAAAGTAAAAATAAATGTGTAAATAAAATGAAACTGCGTGCAATATTTTATGTAATTAACCTCAAACATATTACACTAATAATACACAAAATTCTGAAAGATAATTTTCACTAGAATTCTTAGTTTTCCTGCAATGGCTGAATGTTTTATAATTTGTAATGTACAACAATTAAAGCAGAAATAAAAAAGACAATTACAAAACACCAACCAAACAAGCAAAATGCTAGAGCAGGCAGCACTGTTTTATTATGTTTGTGATTCTTATTTGTTTCTACAAAATTCTGTTTGGCCATTTTGAAACCTCAGTCATGTACAGAAGGTTTTGATTGGTTATTTTAAAACCTTGGTGTTTTCTGCAGTTCTTTTGAATACCAGTGCCATAAATGGACTATTCTATAAATATTATTTTTTTTTTAAATAAGTTCCCAGATTGATTCTACATAAAGAATAACATTTCTGCGTCTAATTATATTTGCAAAATGGGAATTCAGTATGTTTCTTCAGATCACAAGTATGTCATTTCATGCATGATCACCTTATGTTACAACAGAGTACTGTTATCTTTCAGGCAATGAACTGAATGAGGAGGGGATGAGAAGTTTTTGATTCTGAATTTTACATTAATAGGATGTAACAAAAGTGAGAAACTGCAGCAACTGACAAGGGATATGGAATTATATGCCATTAGCAATCACATTAAGAATGGTTACCATTTGAAGTAGCATGAGAGAGCTTCAACTTTGCCAAATTGCTTGCAGACAAACCATCTTCTCCACATTTCTCATATAAATACTTGTTGTCCATCATCATACCCTTAAGGCCATCAATGCTGCCATCTATTGGTTGGGATGACAATTTTCTCTTAATGTCCCCATACTCAGCAAGCTGTTGCTTTAGTGTATTGATTCTCTGAATAAGAGAGAAACATCATTATTAGTAATGTATTGGTTATAGTCCTTCTATGTAAAGCAAATATTATACAAACTAAATAAATGATAAAGCAAGAGCTAACAGTTTAATGGGATAAAACATTGATACCATTACAAGAGCAGTGCTATCTGCAGTCTATTGGAAAAAGCTGTAGGTATACTTATTGCATATTAAAAGGATAAATTTCTAATAAAACTATCTACAGCAAAATAGTACTTGCATGAGTCATAATGGTACTACTACAAATGCATTGTTTAAATCTTAATTATTTGTTAGTTACCACCCTACACCAAAGTTGTATATGGTTAGTGGTTTAGTTCATTAAGGGCATATCATAGAATAAATAAATAAATACTTAAATAATTTAAAATGAGTCCACAGTGTTTTTGTTTGTGTTAAGTGGGCATATAGTTACACTGTCTGGTTACTCATGTATTGGCAGTTAACATGTTGGTGTGTTTGTGTTACATAATATTTTTTGCTTTCTTATTAATCTGAAGTATGGCCATATAGCAAATTTCTTCTCTTCATTAAATGTGGTAATGGGTATCTTCTTTAGTTACTTATTTTTTACCATAAATAAATACAAATTAATTTGCTGGCAAGGTTGGTATTGTGACTTTCTTCTTGTGGTCTTCCATGTATATATTAAAATTTAATTATTTTATGCAGACTACATTGTTGCACTCTGTTGCACTGTCATCTTCCATGCTTATAGAATTATCCAATTACTCCTGCAAAAATGCTGTCCAGGAAGGGAAGTTAATGGGATTTGAGGTTAAATACTGTTTCTGAAGTTATTTATAGTGTTTTCACTTTTGCCAGTCCACTCAAGGTCATTTTTCCTTGCTTTGCAATTATCCCCCCACTCCACTCAGTTCCCCTCTTGCAATAGCAGTAGTATTGTTGTGGCAGTAGTCTTGTTGTAACTATGGCATCAAGCTTTGTGAAAGGGAGAAACTGGAGGGGGAACTAAAAAAACAGAGATATATAGAGAAGAGTGAGGATTACTATGTGTAACCTTGACTGGACTGACCAGAGTGAAACTATATGGTTCCATATTTACCTTACAATTAAAGTGCTAAAAAAATAGTAACTTAAGAAAATAAAATGCATATAATAGTGGCTTTAAGAGATGTGAACACTTATAAGAGATCCAGCCCACCCTCTGCCAACTTTAAGACACTTTCTTATAAAGAAAAACCATCACGATATGTCAAATTACTCCATTTTGTTAATACTGCAGATGAGTGGAAGAAATGCCAACCCAATATTTTGTAATCCATTAGAATAGTGATGTTAGAGGTGGCTAATTCCCAGTTTCTGATATACCGCTGAATTCAGCATGCATGCACCCCCTTAGCCTAACCTGGGGTTAAATCCAGCTCACTACTTGTTCTACAGAATGAACAATCCTTCTGGGACAGGTTTCACGGCATGTGACCAGCTGCAGGGGCTGGTTGCTGTGTCAGCTGTGCGGAAGTCCGCAATAAATATAGTATGGTTTGTTGGTAAGTTATTTAAGTAACAAATGGTTACTGAGAATCAAAGAAATTGCACTTAGAAAGATTTGAAGACCAGAAGCAGATTCCCAAACTAGGGGGGTTTTTATGGAACATGAAGATGAAATGGAGATGGTCAGTTGAAAAATATGGAAATTTAGATTAATTTTTAGTTAACAAAGGATATTTGTGTAATCTGTTAACTTTTGTATTTGTATACTGAAATAGTTATATAGCTGGCCAAATAACTAGGGTTAAAGTTAGTCCATAACCGTGGATGAACTTAGTACTAAAATAAACAAATAAATAAAGAAAGGTTATTTCTAACACACATAGCATAAACATTTAAAAAGAAAAGTAAATTACTTGTGTATATCAAGCAAGGAGATGTTGAAATTTGCCTCACTTTGTTGTTCAAGCATTTCTGGTACCTGCTTAGGAAATGCCCATTACACTCTGCAGTTCCTTCTGTGAAATGGCAGCAATTTCTTGATGAGTGTTATTTTTGTTCATCCAAAGTTTACAAAACAAATCCTCATACTTCAGATGAATTTAAAAATAGCATTCATCTAGAAATAGCTGCCATTTTTACTTTCTCTACTACGTATAGTAAGTAGGGGAAGTATTGTATTCCACCCAAAAATTCGATACCGAGATTTCACCAGAAATACATGTTTTGAGACCCCCTGAATCCAAAAAAAGCATTTTTAGAAACATGTCCGTGTGTGTGTCTGTGAACAGCATAACTCAGAAACAAACAGTTGGATAAACACCAAACTTGGTATTTAGGTTCAGTATCTTCCAGAGATGCGACACGAAGGTTTTCAAGAATATCCCCTCACCCCAGATTACCCTTTACATGGAACATTTTTCGAAAATTTTAATTTTCTCAAAAATGGCTCTAACGATTTTGATTAAAATATCATATGTTTAAGATATTTTAATGACAAATGAAATGTATATCTCGAATTTTCTGGGAATGTCTCCAAAAGTATTCTTCATTGTGAACAACTTTTGCATAACTGGTAAGAGATAGACAAAATTTTACTACACAAAAACCTGTAGATCACGTTAAAATACACAATTTATGTCATATACATTTTTTTTGTTAAGTGAACCATTTTCAAGATATTGCTTGTTATTCCCTTAAAATTTTCCAATATTTATACTTTTTCTTAAGTTCGTTATTCATTTTTTTTATGTCCTGGACATGCAAAGAGAATGGAATGCGCCACATAGCAACCAGTGCTTAAAAGATTTGACTATGGCTTAAAACCTACCATATTCCCCTTGCATCTACAAGAAAATTAGCAATAAGATTGACATCTCGATATCTCGATTAACATGAAACATATGGAGAATAAGCGTTTGTAAAAATAGTTTGTACAAGAGTAGAAAAAGTCATGTGTGTGTAACACATCAGATTTTTTTTTAAAGTTCATTTAAAGTTTGTGGATTTACTTTATAAACTTTTAATTCCCCCAGAGATAAAAATTGCAGGGGGTTAGATCAGGGATACAAGGGGGCATTAAAGAGAAAACTTGCCAAACAAATCCGCACACTTTAGATGAACAAAAATTACATTCATCAAGAAATTGCTGCCATTTCTCAGAGAAAACTGTAGACTGTAATTGACAATTTCCTATGCAGGTGCCAGAAATGCCTGAATAATTAAAGGAGGCATTTCCAACATATCTTTGCTTGATATATGTGAGTAATTTACTTTTCTTTTATGTGTGTTAAAAATAACTTACACGTCACACTGTACTATATTTACTGCAGACTTCCGCAGACACCTGCACTGCCGACACAGCAAACAGCCTAACCGGCTGGCCACATACTGCGAAACCAGTCCCGCCGAGGATTGCTCACCTGATATTAGTCATTTCTATTTTGCAGTATTTTTTTGCTTGAATGTTGACAGCCCTTCAGAATAAACTTTATGAATTATAATAGCCACAAAGTACCTCGTATTGGTTGAACTGTAAACTAATCTGCAAGTATGTAACAAAGCTGAAAACATTAAATTTAAACACTGTTTAATGCTAAACATTACCTTCACAATGAAACACTCATGTTTAGAATTGTTTAACTTTAATCGTTGTCTGAACACTGTTTCTGCAACTGGTCTTAATAATTTACTACTTAAGATCTGATGTCCTCACAAAACAATGTCTGACAGAAAAATATGACTATGGCTGCTTATTTTTTCATCTCCCTTGTGACCTCACCAAGCTTTTTTTGTTGTGTTTTTAAGCTGAATTAAAGCATCTATCTGGCAAAAAGAAATTCAGCAGTGATTTAATGATTATTTCTTACCTTTGTTAGCAGTCTGATGTGGTCTTCAAGAGAAGAACTGTGATCACAAGTGGCAAGCAACAAATCTCCCAATGGCTCCCTTGGATGTACTCCGCTCTCAAAACGACAATACATTCCTCTCCAAAACCTGATGTTCTGTGGTGCAATATTTGGAACTAAGACTTCAGGGGTGGCATCAGGGGAATACAGAGGGTTGATGTACTCATTCATATGATTTGCCATGTATCCCCAAAGGGAAAATGTCCGTTCATTGAGTCTGAAAAAGCACATAATAAATAAATAAATAAATTAAATAAATAAATATATTTGCATGCAGAGAACAATGAAAATGGGCATTTATCATACTCTCTTAATTCATTACTAGCATTTCAAACTCTGGGGCTGAATATGTTGCCAGTTTTAATCCAGGATTACAATGAACATAAAATGTGAAATTAAAATGACATTAAACCACAGATGCTTTTATAATGTACTTATGCAGCTTAATGATAGATGATTAATTCTGATTGGTAATTCTTCTAATGTTCAGCAAACATAAATAAGTACTTCACCAGATTCCAATAGCTTCATTATAATACTACTGTCCACTGTATTGCTCCAAGTTGAATTTTTAACATATTCTATTTTATATTAAATGTGTATAAACAAAGGAATGCAAGAAAAACAGCAAATCACTTCATAGAGCAATAAAGTTTGTTACTTCAAACTTCTGCTACACAAATACTGCTCTGAATTAATCATGTGACAATACAACAATGTAACATGAAGGATGAGATAAAGTCTTAAATTATTGCATTATATCGTGTTAAATCCTAAATGGCACCCTTAATACCATATGTTAGGTTTTTACATTGTCATTTCATGTTAAGTTCAGAATCCTAGCTTTACTGTTATATATCCAAGTGGAGATTGTTAACATGGCAGAGAACTTATGGCATTCTATGCACACATGCAAACATACTTTTTTTTTAAAAAAAATGCCCTTTTTAATTTATTTATTCAGAGGGTCACAAAACATGTATTTCTGGTGAAATCTTGACATCAAATTTTTGAGTAGAATGCAATGCTTCTCTATACCTACTAAGTATAGGTAGAGAAAGTAAAATTTTCTAAGATTATCCTAATAAGTGGGGAAAAATGAAAACCACAAGTGAACTTATAAACCAAAACAGCTTCCTTATTAACATTCAAGAACTCTAACATTAATACTTGCCTCCTTAAAAGAAGAATCACAAACAAATCAATCCTTGAGAGATATTTGATACTGAATATTATCTACAGTTAGCAGAAGAATTCAAAACATCCAAAACTTCTCCTTTTGTTTTGAAACAAATTCATTACCTGTATCTACCAGCAAAATCTTAGAGGTACACATTAATGAGCAACTAAAATGGGAGGAACATTTTCAATATATGGGTAAAAGACTAAATAGCGCCTGTTTCAATATGTATTGTCTAACAAAAATTACCAACATAGAAACCAAATAAAAGTGTATACTATAGCTATTTTCACTCCATAATGGCATATGGCATCATTCTCTGGGGCGCAGCAACTGGTTCAGACAAAATATTTAAATTATAAAAAAAGATTATTTGCGTTATAATGCACGTTAGCCCAAGAAACTCTTGTAGGAACTTATTTTGGAAACTAAATATACTTACTCTGCCCTCACTATACATTTATGAATTAGCCAAACACATTTATGAAAATTTTGATAAATATTATATTAAACAGAATGCACATAAGCGTGAAACCAGAACACAAAAGTATCTGAAAGTACCCAGCCCATAGATTCATATTATTTGAGAAAAGTCCTTTCTACCCTGGTATCAAAACTTACAATAACTACCTCATAAATATAGAGAAATTAAAGATTAAAAAGTTGTTTCTCATCACATTAAAAAGGACTTTAACAGAAAAAGCTTATTACTCTGTAAAAGAATACATGGAAGACAGCCTCTAGGACCACACTGTCTAAATATGTACAAAATTATGTAAATAACACTGTATATGATATTTCTTATTGTAATTGTTTATAGTATTAGCTTAGATTAATTTGACAAGTCATCAGTTTACTGGGCTTTTGCCCAACCTATGTAAATGTTTGTGACGAATAAATTATTATTATTATTATTATTATTATTATTATTATTATTATTATTATTATTATTATTATTATTATTATTATTATTATTATTATTATTATTATTATTAGAATTAATAAATTTAAGATATGCTGCTAATGAATGGCTGCATGCTTTTACCGCTTTTACCAATGAACCAGCTTTTCAAATAATGGTGGCACAGGTGCTGGTGGAGTATGCTTGCTCTTTTCCTTTCACAGAAGATGAAATTTTTCTACAAAATTTAGCAACCCTTCCTGGCTTACAAAATCTTCTATATCAAATTCAATAGAGATGTAATAATATCTGATTGCAAAGTGGCTATTATAGCCATAAAATTTGACAAAACAGCCTAAAGTCTTAATGTCACAGAACTTCTGAAAACTGTAAAGCAATAAATTTAAATAAAAAAGTAGCACTTAAATGGATACCGGCACACTGTGGAGTAGAAGGCAATAAGACAGCATATTTTCTGGCCAAGAAAGGTAGTAAAATTACATCAAAATCATCTGATCCTCTGTCCTATCACTCTCTCTAAAGAATAATTACATTAACATGCAACAATGTATTTAAAGAAGAATATGTGTCAGAAGTAAAACTAAAGCAAAAAGAAAATCTGTATAGTGATATGACTAGATTTGCTATACAGAAAAGCATCAGTGGCAATCTTTAAATTACCAACAGCCCACGACTGCCTCAACAACATCTGCACAGGTTTGGCATAGCAGAATTTATTACATGCCCTTTCTATGAATTCAGAGAAAATATGAAGCGAGACCATCTACTTCACCATCCAGCCTTTGATCAACATATCTGTTTTTTCATTCAAAATACTAAGAATGCAAGAGAGCAAATGGCTTCATTGCCGACTTTGGAAAACAACCTTTATGCCTGAAAGTTTATAAAAGTAATTAAAAATTATTAAGTAACCATGTTGGGTTATGGAAAATTTGTTCAAACCAATCTCTCTTGTCCCATAGTTTGGAATATTGCTTATGTTTTGTGTTCTCTTATGCTTTGAAATATTATAATGATCTTGCTCCGAGACCCAAACTAGTGATGAAGTTATGCAACACATCAGAAAACTGATGAAATCAAGAAATGCTTAAAGTAGAATGTTGATGTGTTTTTAGTCAGCATCAAAAAGCAATGTAAAGTAGCCCTAAATAGGTCCCTTGCACTCCGTCTCTCTGTTAGATGCCCTGTTATTGTCATCCACATTAGTTTAGTAGTTTAATAGTTATTTCATGACCATCAAGATCAGCCAGAACTCTCACAGGTATGTGCATTTGTTGAAGTGGCCTTAGGGCCAATGGCGGCTAGAATAAACCTCTTGGGCATGTCAGACAGACTTTAGTTATTCTGTCCTCCTACCCCCTCTCCCTTCAGTCTTTAGCGAGTAGCCTCTACCCTGAGCTGCTACTCCTCCTGTATAGATAAGATTAGATAAAGGGGTTTTGTTGGTGTTTTACTGGCCTCCCACACGTCAGCCTAAAAGACTTATTGTGTAACTCCATTGGAACAGATGCTTGCATTGTTTCCCAAAATCTATTCCCTGAAAATGAGTTGCAGTATTTTGGTTCCAATATCAGCATCCTTTTCTAATCTTCCCTGGTTAGAGAAATGGTAAATCTCTTTCTTGCGAGGAATGGGCAATCAAATAGATTTGCAAGGCAGTTTCCTCATCCCCTTTTACACATTCTACAGATGGGTTCATTGTTGTAGAGTCCACTGTACTGAGATGTTTCTAGAAACCACCATATTCAGGAATTAATGCAACTACTTTCCTTATTTCTCTTCTTTCCAATCTCAGGAGAGCTCGTCTTTGTACAGTATAACAAATAAAATATTTTGATTACGGTTAGATAACAAAAGTTGATAAGCATAATTTTTCTGGCTGGATTTATTAAAAGTATGAATATTTAATGATTTACACCAAAGTTGGAGTCCCTTGTTATGAAGGATCAACATTTTGATGCTCATTGATATCATGTTCAGGAGATGTTTCACCACTTAACCATGGTCAAAGTGTAAAAGACATATAAACTTCTGTCAACAAATCTGCAATTGCTGAATTTGACAATTGCGCTTGTTGAAGTCTGGTGGTGTTTAGCACTAAAACAACTTTTGTTTGGCATAATAAAATTTATGAGTGGAATGGAAAGGTTGTCTCCCTTCTCCTAGGTAAAAAGGTCACAATGTTCTGTCCACAACTATACTCAGATAAAACTCCTAAATCATGTCTGAAAATTTGGTGTTATTGTGACTCTGGCATCACAATGACTCCAAGTCCTACAACCCACGAACAGCAGTTCCACATTCCTTAAGTTCTTATTAAGTTATTACAAGAACAGTGGTAGCACAAGAAAGCAACTATGCAACTGAGGCTATCAGCTATTCGTTCTGTGTATTAGCCTAACACAACTGTCATGGTATGACTACACAGTTAAAGCAATGTTAAAAAATCTTAAGATAGTATAAAAGTTTTGTGAAAGAATGCAACAAACAGGATGTCTTTTAAACAGAAGCCAATTTTACAAAAGATGTAGTGTATATATTCTATTTGGGGGTGAAATACTGTTCTGTATTTATCATGTCATATCATAAACTTTCAGGTTTACGCCATGTGGCCTGTTCCTTCTCCAGTATTCAAATCTGCTCCTTGCAGTGCTTCCATGGGTGTCCCAAATTTCTTCTTTCAATTGCCTTGTAGTTAAAGACCTTCACAGGAATAATTCTATTGTTTCTATAATATATGGATAAACTAGTAACAGTGATGTGAATTTTTCTAAATAATTCTATGGTTCTTCATTCCTAATAAATGCTCGTACCATTGCTGCCATATAAATCTATAATTTCAATTAAGCTTTCAGTTTTTAATTTGAGATATATATCTGTGTTTCTTCTTCAATTTTGTACTCTATATCCTGTCAATGGTCAATTCAGTTACATCTATTTTATTTCTTTGATTTTTAGTCAGAGTTCAATTTTCTGATTCATGTGTTAAATGCTGGGTTGGCCATAGTTTTGTAGAATTTTAGTGTTTTCCTCCTGTACTTTTCTTATTAGTGTTCTTTTAATTGCTCCAATTAGCTATATGAATGTGAAGAGTTTCTTTTCTTGATCTATTGGCTTTTCATACGTTAAATAGCAGCCTAAATAATTCTTCTTCTCTTCTTCTTCAGGCATTAAACCTCATGATCTGTTGGCTCTCATTGGTCTGATCATCTTTTCTTGGGTCTTCTAACTCCTCTTTCCCCTCTCGACTTGTACTTTAAAATCTTCTTTGGCATTCTTTCATTACCCATTCTATTAACGTGGTCTTCCCTTGTCTGTCTATAATCAGCTATTTTATCATTTAATTCATATATTTCCAGATGATTACGAATGTCTTCATTGTATAATCTATCTTTTTTTGTGACTCCTATACATCCTCGCAAAAATTTCATCTCTACTGTTTGTATCCTACTATTCTGCTAATATAACTATGTCCATTTTGGCATATTTTACTTCTATTTCTAATTCATATTGGGAAAGACCATGAACATTCTAAATTCATATATTCCGAAATCCCTTTGTGTTTATCCTTTGTATGTTTAGCATTGGTCGTATAAAAAATAGAAGGCCAGCTATCTTCTTTGAGAGTATCAGTAGTAATAACAATTTCTCCTGGCCGTGTTACGGGTGCTGCGCAGGATAAGGTTGGCAGTAGGGCTGCTACCTCATTGCTTCCAACCAAGCAACACTGTGTTTTGACCCCAACAGTGAGGGTAGCTGCCTAAATAATTAAAACCTGAAATTTGTTCTAAAATGGTGCCATCAATGAGGATTTTTCTCTTAGAGGCTGTTTTCCTTTAAATCCCATTACCTTGTTTTCTTTCTTGATATTTATAATTAATATTCATGTGCACTGAAGATTGCTCTTTGTAAGTTTTCTTCCTATTCTGAGATAACCACATAGTCTGCAAACATTAATATACATATTAAGAGCTATATAAGCATTGAGTTTGTTTTCAGTTGTGCTTTCCATTTATTTATGCTCATGCAATGATGATAATTAATGGGCTTCCCATTATTTAAATTTACGTTTGCTTGTGTGTCAGTTTAATTAATTTTCTCCTCTTAATTATAAGAGCAATGAGAATACACAGTACCTGAGATCTATGCGGTCCTTTTCACAGTTGCCAATAAAAGTACCAAACTGACAGGACTGTACATGATCATGGAGGGTGAGCAAGAATCTTTCATTAAACTGAAATGTTGCCGGGAACTGCTGAGCAAGCTGCCAAGTACAGTCAACAAATTGTGTGAACACTGGTGACACTTCCTTTGGGTCTCCAGCAACATGACCACATCTGTCACTAAACTTGTGTCCAAATGCTAGCCAGTCCTTTTCTATCAAGGCCTGCAACAAAAACAATAACACAATATAATAATAGAATAAATATAGGGCATTTATGATACAAAAATGCCTTCTGCTTCTCAAATTTCATCAGAATCTTTATCGTAAAACTATGTGAAGAGTGCAGGGAAAAAACAATCACTTTTGGTGGAATTTAAGATCTTCATTCCTACGTTATAGGATTTAGTATCAATAGGGTACCTTTTTTGGTGACAGGTGATCTCCTTGTTTTCAAATTTATAGCAATATCAGTGTTCCTTTTCAGTCTTTAAAATGGTTGTAGCAGAGAAAAGATAACCTATATGTGGAAATTTAAAGTAAATATTGATACTGAAGCTACATAACCTCATAGGCTTACTTATGAACATGCAAATATTTATATGTTAATTGGAATCTTAAATTGTGTTCATATTTATTATTGTTGTTGTAATGTTTATTTTAATTTCATGTGATTGATATTATTGTTGGAATATGTATGTTGTGGAATTAATTTCACAGTAACATAACCTAAAATTGTAATGGGGAGAATTAAATTAATTGCTGTAAATTTGGAACATGAAGGGAAAAGAATAAAGGAAAGGAAAAGATTCAATTAAATAATAATAATAAAAAAAAATAGTTAGGAGTTATATAAGGCCATGGAAGTGAACATTGCTGACCCTAAGAGAGCAAATATGTAAACAAGTGGAAGGGAGGCTACTATGGGAACCTATGGAAAATTTAGGCAAACAGAACAATTACTGCGTATAGGGTGGTAAGCAATAAAAAAGATGCTAAGTTTAAAAAATCTGATGTGTTACACTCACATGACTTTCTCTACTCTTGTACAATCTAATTTTACAAACGCCTATTCTCCATATGCTTCATGTTAATCGAGATATCGAGATGTCAATCTTATTGGTAATTTTCTTGTAGATGCAAGGGGAATATGGTAGCTTTTAAGCGATAGTCAAATATTTTAACGCTGGTTGCTATGTGGCGAATTCCATTCTCTTTGCATGTTCAGGACATAAAAAAAATCTGATGTGTTACACTCACATGACTTTCTCTACTCCTGTACAATCTAATTTTACAAACGCTTATTCTCCATATGCTTTATGTTAATCGAGATATCGAGATGTCAATCTTATTGGTAATATATGGTAGCTTTTAAGCGATAGTCAAATATTTTAACGCTGGTTGCTATGTGGCGCATTCCATTCTCTTTGCATGTCCAGGACATAAAAAAATGAATAACGAATTTGAGAAAAATTTAAGGAAATAACAAGCAATATCTCGAAAACGGTTCACTCAACAAAAGAAATGTATATGACATAAGTTGTGTATTTTAACGTGATCTACATTTTTTGTGTAGTAAAATTTTGTCTATCTCTTATGGTTTACCAGTTATGCAAAAGTCGTTCACAATGAAGAATACTTTTGGAGACATTCCCAGAAAATTCGAGATATACATTTCATTTCCCATGACATTATCTTAAACATATGATATTTTCATCAAAATCGTTAGAGCCATTTTTGAGAAAATTAAAATTTTCGAAAAATCTTCCATGTAAAGGGTAGTCTGGGGTGGGGGGATTTTCTTGAAAACCTTCGTGTCGCATCTCTGGAAGATACTGAACCTAAATACCAAGTTTGGTGCTTATCCGACTGTTTGTTTTTGAGTTATGCTGTTCACAGACACACACACAGACACACACACGGACATGTTTCCAAAAATGCTTTTTTTGGATTCAGGAGGTCTCAAAACATGTATTTCCGGTGAAATCTCGGTATCGAATTTTTGGGTGGAATGCAATACTTCCCCTACTTACTATACGTAGTAGAGAGTGTAAAAAGTGAAGCCAAGCCATAGTAGGTGGCTGGTGCAGTCGATAATGGTTGATGTAAAAGTTTTGTTCTATTTATGAATATTATGTACTGTATATATGTATAATTGATTGGAAGTGTGAGGGAATGGGTTTGTAAACCAGCAAATAAATAAATTCAACAAGTTTCTACTGCATAAGCTGGAATTTATTATTTCAACTATATCTTAGCAGTAGCAGACTCCCAGAGATCTACCTATCAACACGACACTGAGATACAAGAAAAGAGTCTACAACGCTCACCGCAAAAGCATCATATAATTATAATAATAATAATAATAATAATAATAATAATAATAATAATAATAATAATAATAATAATAATAATAAATAATAATAAATAAAAAGAACCCGCCCCAATACTAAATATACAGAATAGCTAATTATAAATAACATATTATGCTTGCAAAAGCCATTCTCAAATGTGAAATTACGTAGGGTGCAGTAGAACAATCTGCAGAAAATTTTAGAGCAGAAAAGCAGTACCAAAGTAAGCATTTTGAGATTAGGAGTATGGGATTGCGGATGCAGTATATAATAGCAGAAGCACTGCATGAACATAATTTAAATCTGACTTTATGAAACATCTTCATTTGCCAATCAAAATGAAATGTAACTCACACGACATGTGTGTACATACTGTCTCAACTAATGAGTACTAGTATACAATGAGAAGCTAATCATTACATGCGTGTACTGTGCTGTACTCTTTTCTATTGAACAAAACAAGTGTTCAGTATTAGCTTCACATCAGACACACCTAGTGACAGTGACTAGTACTGTACAAGAGGTACTAGTACAACTGACACACTACAAACAGGTTTTGCAATCAGAGAGTTTTAACATGACAAATTTAATGTGGACACATGTAGCATAGTAAAATGGCTTTTGCAACCCCCTGTTCCTATCCTCAAAATACTTATTTTGGTGCTGCCTTTCTACTCCACAATTTTCTGCACATTGTGTTTCTGCACCCAGTATAATTAAAATTAGTAGCTAATGTTGTGTATAATTTAATAATTTTGTGACCTATTTTAAGCACTTAAAAGGTCAGGTTTTTGTACCTACAATTTGAAGGTCCAATCATATAACATATTATTGCTAAAGATTAAAAACAGAAGCACTATTAACAGTGAAGTATTCATCATGATGTAGATTGAGTCACAATTTTTTACACTCACCTTTACTAATTAAAAGTTATTTAAAACAGAAACATTTTCAAGGGCATTCGTCCTCATCGTCAGCGACTGGGTGACTAAGGGTCGCTTTCTCCCATGTCCTCTTCTTCCTCTTCCTGTGGATTCTGAACCTGTTGCCATCTGGTGTTGGGGGCACAAAGTTTTAACACTTTGCTCACAGGCGGGATTTCAAAATTAATGACGTTGTTGCCGTTTTTGATGATGTGTATTTTTTCCCAGATGTTCAATTCTATTGGTGTGGTGAGGGGTTTTAACAACTTTATACTTTAGCCAATGTTGTGGTTTTCTGTCCAAAAATGGTGTGATACAGCGGATTTCTCTATTTGTATGTTCCTTTGGTGTTCCTTAAGTCTGGTTTCCAAGTTTCTTTTAGTTTTTCCTATGTAGTATTTCCCACATTCATCACAACGAATCTGGTAAATTCCGGATTTTAATGTGTTTGGGATGGTATTTTTGAGAGGTGTATTTAGCAAGTTCTTCAAGCTGAATTTGTTCTGCGGAGCTAGTCTAATGTTACATTTGTTGAAGATTCGTTGAAATTTTTTAAAGGCCCAAGGGTGGTATGTGAATTTCTTGTATTTCCAATTTGTGTTTGAGAGAGGTGTTAGAGTGGTGGAATGTGAAATTGCCTTGAGTTTTTTCTTCTTGTTTATCATGTTCCTTATGAGATCTGAGTTGAATCCATTAGTTACTGCTATTTTTTCTAAATGTTGTTGTTCGTTTAAAAATTCTTCTTTGCTCAAGGGGACGCTATGCAACCAGTGGATCAAACTCCTAAAGGCGGCTAGTTGGTGCGAAGTTGGGTTGCAACCATTTTGCTTTATGTAATTGTCCACATGTGTAGGTTTTCTATGTATACCGAATTTAAAACTATTTTGATCTCTGGTTATAATGAGGTCCAGGAAGGGTAAGGTGTTGTTCTCTTCAATTTCAATGGTGAATATTATTGCTAATTTGCATCTTGCATTAGTTTTAAAGCTTTCATGTCTAAATAGTGAACAGGAAAGGAAAACAGACACATTTTACCAATTACTTGCACTGCTAAGTTTTTATAATGTATATTTTAAGTTTAAACTCTCACCTGAAAACCTTGTATTGTCCTATAGTAAGGGTCCAGAAAGAGGCTGGCAATAGAGCAAACCTGCGCAGTACGGTCCCAGCCGTCTGAGCAGTGTACCACTACACTTATACCCTTCTCATCTACGGCCTGCGCGATGAACCATGAAGTCTCCAGGATGGCTCTGATGTGTCTCAGCCAGCCGCTGGACTCTACACCTCCCAGAAAACTGCTCATGGAGGGCGACTTCAATTCGCATGCTGCAGCAGAATATATTGTTCATGCACACATTTGTTAAACATTAATATTCAGCCAAATATAATGACTATTCTCCTTGTATCATGGTTAGACCAAGGATTTACAGTAAAACCCTGATTAACCGTTATTATGGAGGGCATGGGGTTGATGGTTAACCAAAAATGACAGATAATCCATCTTACTTAATACAAATAATAGGATTAATAAGCAATTACACAAAAAACTCAAATTTTTTATATATTTAGAAAAATGACAATAAGGGTGATTGCTGTCCACAGGGCAGGGCTGCACAGTAAGAGGTAACAGGCTTCTGTTCTGTAAAACCAATATGAGTGTGTGCACTTACTCGCATTTGCTTCTTGTCAGTTTTGTATGCAGATTGCTAGGCAACAACACTCCTACTGCCTGATTGCAAGATCACTTTGTGATTTGAAACTAAAACTTAAGTAACACACAGCTGAAGGCATCAGAACAACCTCTTGAATAGAATACATGTTCAGTGTGCATTCATTTGTAACACTTATGCTGTGCTTGCACGGGAAACAATTTAACATGGACTTTTGTTCCATTATTTTAAAATGCACTTTGCTTGAGAATTTTCAGAATACTGAAGCCATCTATTGATATTGTGACTGCGCACATGAAGTTAACTATAGACTGCCAGTGCAAGCGACTCCTCGCTGCGAACTGGATTAATGGACCGTCTCCTCTAGAACAGGCATGTGAAACAATAGCCCATTGTGTGCCACTTCCCCGCTCCAGATGATTCCTTTGGGCATTTCGAGTAGGTTCTGCTTCTAGAAAGTTCCATTTTGTATGCAGGCCTATATAAGGGGCTGCTCTTACCTGTCCAGTTGAGCTAAGTTACTTAAGAAGTTACGAAGTGAAAAAAAAAAAAAAGAGAGAGTGAAAGAGCACTGTGCCAGTGCAGTTCAGTTGTGAGTTGTGCTTTGACGGGTTAGTTTTGTTGTGTTCCGAGTGTGTGCCAAAAGTGACTCAAGTGTAACGTTTGTGCTACTGAGTGTCTAAGTGATAATAAAGTGTGTTTCGCAGTAACTGGTGTTCTCAATTGTTACACATACAACATGCTCATAAACTGCAAATACATACCCAGGACACATCATAGAAGTTTGTTTCATGAATAACTCAATTTTTGCAAAATTTAACATAGACGTAAACAAAAACAAACAAAAAAAATACAAAAAAAAATGTCCAAAACAGAAGGAAAAGAAAATAAGAAAAAAAAAAGAAAGATGATGACAGTTAATGCATCAAGTGGTTAACTGAGTGATGGATAATCAAGGTTTTACTGTATATGCAAAAAATTCCTGAAATTTCCATGCAAATATTATATGCCTTTAATATAAGCACTTAAATACACACCTGGATTTGCATTTAACATAATAAATGCACAATAATTCATGAAGTGATTTAGATAGTTTTAAATAATAATTAAATTGGTATTCAACATGAGAATAAATATTTAACAAGAGATGGCAAATGCACAATTCCACAAAAAGTTTTATTTTTATTTGACATAAATTGTGTATTTTAAGTTCTGCATTTTACCTACAGTAAGTTTTCGTGTATCTCTTTATCATTTCTCATAAAATTTAATTCAAATATGGGGAAGGATTTTCTAAAAGTTCTCTATCTGACAAAGAAAACACAAATATTAAGAGAAATGTCTCTGTTTTATTTCCAACATAGTCATCTTGTACTTCAATATATTTAGTCCAATGACTTTCCAACACCCTCAGTAAAATTTGTCCAAATGTGCAAACTAAGCATCTGTCTCAGCTTTAATCTAATCATTCGATGTGAATCTTCGTCCAGCCAGCCATTTCTTTAGATCTGGGAACAAAAAGTAATTGATGGGAGCCAAACCTGGCAAATTTTAGCAGATGTGGAAACACTTGGAAGCGAAGGTCATGCAGTTTTGCAGCAAAATCCCAAATGTGCGTAAAGGCATATTATCATGATGAAAGAGAAGTTTCTTTTTCACAAGGTGTGGACATTTAGCCTGATTAGTATCCTTTAATTGCTATAGTAGTGAAGCAGAATACTCCAAGATTATGGTTCTGCCCTTCTGGAGATAGTTAATAAGCACTACACCATGAGAATCCCTATAGTCATGACTTTTCCTTAGATGGAACTGTTTTTGCTTTCTTCAGTGCACTTTCATCTAATGGTACCCACTGTTTGG
Source organism: Deroplatys truncata (assembly GCA_030765065.1). Lineage (NCBI taxonomy): Eukaryota > Metazoa > Arthropoda > Insecta > Mantodea > Mantidae > Deroplatys > Deroplatys truncata. The sequence goes on along the minus strand of CM060975.1, from coordinate 292,756,169 downwards.
ACTGCTCCTTTGTCTCTGGTGTGTAGTGATGAATCCATGTTTCATCTATGAGGGCAGATTGATAAGACTGGTAAATTGCAATGAAATAGCAGGAAATTTTATTAAGCGTCTTAACTGTTAGTAAGCATGACTGTTGAAAAGGTTTTGTTAAAAATTGCAAACAAATGCAGCGCACAGTTCTCTTTATATTGGTGTAAAACTTTTATACAAAATGGATAAAGATGAGCATCATGCAGTGATAAAGCACTTTTATTTAAAACAGTAGACTGCAGCTTAGACATAAACTGAGCTGAAGGAAGCTTGTGGGGACTCTGGACCACCATTTGAGACCATTTATTATTGAATTAATGAATTTAAATGTGGCCGTACAGAACTGCAGATGCTGCATATTCTGGATGCCCAATTGAGGTTTGTTCTGAAGAAATGGTGGATAAAATTCATAGCATCATGATTAAAGACTGCCACATTCAGATTCACCAGATTGCTGAGATGATGGACATCTCATATGCACAGGTACATCCTATCCTGCATGAAGTTTTGAATGTGCAATGGGTGCTGCATTTGTTGATTCCAGACATAAAATGCCCAAGAAAGGACATTTTAATATCATGTTTGGAAAAGCTGCAACATAATTCCAAGGACTTCTAGCATTGTTATGTGACTGTAGACAAAACCTGAATTGACTACTACACTCCAAGGACTAAACATTAGTTCTGAGGTCGCGGGTTCAAACCTGATGAGGGCGATGGATTTTTTTGGGTGTAAAAATCCTTAGCCGGTGGCCCCATGTCATGGATTTACAGCACGTAAAAGAACCTCAAGCTTGATAAAGAGACCTCTGAGCAAAATTACTGTCTTTCACGCGCAATGTAGAATGGGACACTAAGGACCACAGCAGTTTCAGAGCATCCATAAATAAAACTCAACTGAATTGCAGTCAAAGCAGTAGGTTGGGGAAGATCAAAGTGCACCAAAGAAAGCAAAAACAGTTTTGTCAGCAGGAAAAGTGATGGCTGCAATATTTTGGGACTCCCAGGGAATCATTATGATTGACATTTTGGAGAATGGGTAAAACAAGTGACTGGCTGCTATTATGGAACTTTACTGGACCGTCTACATAGCGAGCCAAGCAGAAGCGACCAAGATTAGCAAGCAAAAAGATGCTCCTTCACCAGGATAATGCGCCAGCTCACACATTGGCCATTGCAGTGGCAAAAAATGTACAAAGTGGGCTTTGAATTAGTTCCGTACCCACCCTATTCTCCAGATTTGGCACCCTCCAACATTTTTCTGTTTCCCACTTCAAAACTTGGCTTGGGGGGAAGAAATTTTAATTAAATGAGGAAATTATTAGCACTGTGAATAATAACTGTGCACAGTTAATCGATATTTTTTTTCTTCCAAGGGAATAAGCAAAATGGAATCTTGTTGGACCAGGTATATTGAGCTCAAATAAAATTTTGATTTTGCAAAACCTGTTATTAACAATGTTTTTTACTAGGCTTATCAATTCACCCTTGTACTGTTATGAATGCCAGAAAAGCCACTGGAATTGTTTAAACAAGCCCTAAACACTATGAGAAATGTTAATTTGAGTGTATTTATGCATAAACATTGCACTCATTGAGCAGAAAGCCTTCTCATGCCCAAAATTTGGTGTAAAATTTTCAGCCAACATGTGTACCTTCAATTGATGATCACAGAGTATGGCAATGTGAATTTTTGTCACAATTTCTTTGGTCATAGCAGTTTTGGGATACCTGAGGACTCATTATCTTCAATGAATGTGCAACAGCCCACTTTTTAACTATTGAAAATGAAGGAAAGAATCCTTTAATATTGAATCTAACTTCTTTGTATTTCTGTTAAGGTTAAATGCTTTGAAACAAGGTACTCATATATCAACTTGATATATGTTGTACAAAACGTCAATACTAATTTGTTTAAACAAGTGACTACACATCTGAAAGTTTACAGCATAGCAATTTGGCTATTTTCAGATTTATGAGTCATACTGAGAACTTTTAGAGCGCTTCTCATAAAGAGGACACGTGCACTCACACTGATTTTTTTCTGAAAATGCTTTTCTTTGGATTCAGGGACCTCAAAAAAGTGAGTTTCTGGTGAAATCTCTATATTAGGTTTTTGGGTGGAATACAATACTTCCACTAACCATCATGGTAATTGCTAGAGAAAGTAAAACTGTAGGTATATAAAACTAGTTTCATTGTACTGAAAGTACTTGTTGAACAATGAAAATACAGAAGTTCCTGATTTTGTACTTACTTTCTATTAATTTTGCTAAACTACTTCGCATTACATGGATGTTTTCAATACCAAGAAAATGAAACTTGATGTTTTCATAAAAGTTCTCATTTTCATAGCCTTTTCCAGTGGCACGGTTTGCCATGGCATTTATCTGCAAAAGAAAGTAACTTTATTAACAACATTTTCCAACATATGTAGCACTACGTTCCATGCACAGGAAATAAGCAACGCTTACCCTTGGTCTGGTATCTACGACATACATATAGCTATTGTTTGGATTGGTCCGCAGGATACAGTTCAGCATCTGTTCATCTTCTAGACATCTAGCACTAAATCCTGACAATGGTTGACTGCAGCGGCAAATTACAGCCTGCAAAAATGGATTGCATTATCATCATCAAAGAAGATCTAACTCTCTGTATCTAAAGGTATATCATGCTTATTATATTTGAAATATTAATTAACATGTAATCAGAAGTGTAGCTAAGTAGGGGTTGGAACCCCCCCCCCCCCTTGCTAAAAGAATGCAAAAATGAATAGCAAAATAGCTTCATTAAAATAATAGCATCTTTCTAGGTGGCAGAATGAGATAAATCCTAATCGTATCACTGGTATGGTAGCACTATATTTGCACTACATCTCTTCTCTTGGGCAATATCGTCAAAGTGACAGCAATAGAAACTGTACTTCAGATAGCGTGGGTACAACCATGTTAAGATATTGGGGACATTTTTCTATTTCGGGGCTAAATTTGAGTGGTTTCTAATTGAGTGCAGTTTAGAGCATAACTAGAAATCCTATTTTGTAATTAAATAAAATGGCCTGCAGCAATAATATAAAATACTTCACAGTGGTCACTAATTCTCATGTCGTGACAAATCTGCTTCTTAAATTTGCTGCACCTTAATCTGCAAATATCAAATTGATTTATTTCAATATTTCAACTCAGGATTAATTCATATTTATTATTTGAATTGATACATATTGTTTATAAAATGGATCTGTGTACATAACCTCCCACCCTCTTAATATTTTTCTGGCTATGCCACTGCATGTAATAGTGTATTCCATAAAAGAGTAATTTTATACAATAAGATACCAGGATATTTCAAAGAATTGCCGAGTAAAATGTTCAAGTCGAAAGTGTGAAAATTGTTATTAAAATTGAGGCAGTATTTTTAACACTTATATGATTTCAGTCAAATTATATAATATATAAATTCAATAACAGCCCGCCTTAAAGCAATATGTGTATAAATAATATATAAAATGCATGTAACAGTCATTTATTAATGTTTATATTATTAGGTACATGTTCAATAATGTTATGTGAATGTATTATGTAATTTAATAATGTAGCAGCTGTGAGAATAATAGGTTAAAAGTTGCTAACAATGAGGTAGCCTTGAGGCAATAATGAATTAGAAGGTTTAATAATGCTACTAGTCATTCTTGGAAACAATAATGTAATTTTTGAGACAGTTTATAAAATAGCCAATCAAAACCAGAAAGAAGTTTAAGTTAAATGAAAGTATTCTATTGGAGTAGGATTAGCCAATCAGAAACTTAAACAGGGCAAATTGTACAAATTCAGAAGTCAGTTGCTAGCAGACAGCATTACTAACCAGACGCGAAACGCGTCCTCGAGAAGTTTAATACGTATTCATTGTGAGACGAAAATAGTTTATGTGTTAAAAAGTGCAAGTCATTAATAAAAGAATCTCACAGCTCTCTATATCAGTGAAGTGTTATTTTAATCTTTTAAAGAATTAATAAATGGAGTGAAGTACAAATTATAATCTGTGTAAGCCTACATTCTTAGCCGCACCACTCTCTGCAAAGATATTCATGTCTCTATAAATTAATACTGACACAGCCGAGGCAAACATAAATATATATTTAAAGAAACAGTAAAAATACAAAGTTAATATTTTTAAACTTGGGGTGAAGGCTACCGGGTACCACATGTGCGATTGCAACTACTTCAAGTTTGGCTCCCCAACAGTCAAAATACAATACAACTCCTCCTAAAATTCTCCTTCTTCAAATTGGCTTCCTTATGTGGGGCAGAAACTACCTTCATCAAAATAAAAATTTTATAATATGAATTACTTTCTAGAAGCTAATATGTAGTATACTCATTATTTCTGTTATAGTATGGACATTGTTGTATAACATATTATTTATTTTCATGAATATATTTAGATTATGAACCAAAAATATATTATATGTTTTTACTGTAAAGTATATGTAAATTCTGATGAAGCCATATTTTTTGGTGAATAAAGATCTATCTAACTATGTTGATAAAATAAGGTACATAAGATAAACTAACATTATTGTCTATACAAGGAATTGTAAAATTACTATAATCATTGATCTAGTTATTCCATTTTGACTAATTTTACAAATTAATGCCCCTTGACATTTCTCATTTCATGTAAACATGATAAGTGCAAGAAATCCAATAATCACACTAAATTTCCATTGGAAAACATATTAAATCCTATAATTTTGTATAAATTATCAATAAAATTAGTCTGAATTCAAAGCAGAGTGGCAAAAATATACTTTAAAATATGTCTCTACGCATTACAACTTTACATAAGCCATTACATATTATATTATTTATAGGAAAAGTGATTTTACTATTCACATTGCATTATTCACTAGAAATAATCTCAAACTAAGCAATATGGACTTGGTTCATGTCTGATCTGGAAAACAAGATACAACTATTTGCATATTGTAGATTAGCTTTTATTACTAATGAATCCATGGGACAAATACTTTTTTCAAACTGGAAAAAACTTGAAGTAATAACAACAAATTGTTTGATACAATTGAATATTTTAATGAGCTTTACAGTTTTTTGGAGTAAATTTATTTCTATGTGCTATGATGTACCAGTTATATAAAAGTATATTAAATTCAATCATAAATAGGACTTCATAGGATATACACAGAAAATTCAATTATTCATTTTTCTTTTAGTCAGCAACATCTTAAAACCTGTAGTATTTTAATCAAAATTGCTAGAGCCATTTTTAAAATAAAAAATTTACAGAAAGATTTTCCATGTAACAGTAGTTTGAGATGGAGTACATTTTGTGAAAATCTTTGTTTTACATACTTAAAAGGTGCTGGACTTAAATGTAAAGCTTAGTATTCATTCAACTTAAGATTTTGAGGTGTGCTATTTTCTCTCTCTGCCATGCACAAAGAGAGAGAGAGAGAGAGAGAGAGAGAGAGAGAGAGAGAGAGAGAGAGAGAAGCAGTAAAGAAAGTTAAAAATTGCCATTTTTGAGCCATCTCTTTTTTTTAATTGTTATTGTAATGGCAATTGAGCATTATTTGACATCAGAAAACCATGAAATCAAAAATAACAATGTTAACAACATTAAAAACTGAAAGTGCAGACAGCAATATCTTGGTTGGACCCTCGATGAAGGTATTCAGGCAAAGACTTTAATGTGGTGGAAAATTGCTAACAGATTTTTTTGTCCTGATTATTGGAGGGGATTCAGTACTGCTCCACTGAGGATATTGTACCTAGGCCCCAAAAGGGGGCACCCCAGGAGGGAGGAGGTGGTAAGAGGAGATATAAGGCGGCTGGAACCAGGAGTGACAGTACAGCAATGACAGAGTCCCTACAATTTCCAGACTGAGATGCCACGACAGTTGGACAGGGAGACCGGGGATCCCTGCTGCACACAGAGGGTCCAACACCCCGCTCCGAAGGGTGGTACGTTTACCCCCAGCAACCAGAAGCCAAGGGACTGAGAAAGTTCCACGGAGAGCATCCTTTTCATCCTGCTATGCCGCACCGAAACACCATCGCACACACTTCCAACCCTGAAACAGACCTAACGGTGTGAAGGATGAATGAAATGAAATGGAGGGGCAGGGAATTTTGGGGGCTGAAAGAAACCATTCCAGCATTTGCCTGACGACCCTGGAAAACCCTCGAAAAAATCCATGGGAGTGGGCGGTCGCCGGGAATCGATCCCGGGACCTCTCCCGAATGCTAGTTCCATGCGTTACCACGACGCCACCTCGCTCAGTGATTTTGTATTAAATACAACATGAAAAGTAATTTTTTTAAGAGAAAAAGATAGGATAGGTTTTTAAAACAAAGCAAAATAGAAGCATTTGAAAGTATTAAGCCCCACAAATTTCATTAAAAAGTTCAAAAATGCTCTTCTTTAATGATTCACCATGGTTCACCATGATCCAGAGTTACAGAATGCGAGGTTTAAAGGAGTGTCAAACTCACCTTGTTCCTATGCAGGTATGACAGCACTGGAAGTCTGCCTTTGCTTCTGAAACGTGAACTGCCCAGAAGCACTGTGGTTGATGCAGATGAAGGAACATACAAGTACCTCGGGTACGTGTCACACAGCTGCAAAACAAGACACTCATATATCATTACTGCTCACAGTTCTTGTATCTATGGAGCAAAAGTTGTATACAGAGCTTTCATTTGGATGCTTGCCCATATTACGGGGAATTGCTTGCCCTGTGCTGCACTGTTTCTAACTGGTTTGTTCCCTCTCCATAACTTTGATCAGTTGATACAAAGTCTATGCTGTACAAAGGTTTTTAATTGTGAGCCCATGTGTTTCAGTTATACAGCCAAGCAGTCTGTATACTTTAACTCACAGAATCTTCATGTATGATTCCTATGTGACAACAAACTCTTGTAAAGAAGCGAGATAGCAATTTTTAGCAGATTCTCTGCTGTTTGTGCACCTAACAGAGAAACAGAAAATAAATTGCGATGTTTGTACAGTGGAAAAAGTCGATGATATTGGAGAAAAGTTAGAACAAAGTCCAAAGAAATCTCTAAGAAAGCTTGCACAGGAATCAAGAATTTTGCAAACTTGCTTGGAATGCCATTAAACTTTCTCTGAATTGGGTGCTCATAATGATCACTCTATTGACCCGCATTTAATTTTCTTTTATGAGAGAAGTGTGGTTTATTTACATGTCCATGAATAATTAACAAGTTTTAATGCAAATTTTCTTAAAAGGTGTGAGAGATGTGTAGCAGTAGCAGTACAAGAGCATAATTTCCAACATCTTCTATGACATGGTTACTGTAGTTTTAATTTGCATGAGAAATCTATGCATTTGAATTTAAAGGGCTATAAATGTTCAACTTTTTTGGCAAACACTGTGCTTCCCAGTGTCAAGAAACTTCCTGTAAGGCTGGCCATGCATCCAAAAGAAAGCTCTGCACAGCTTGTATAAACGAGTGTTAGTAACTTTTTTCTCTTATCTTTTTTAAGATAATACATAAAATGAGAACTTTTATGATTATTCAATCACATCCTTAGCTCTTCATTTTTTGTTTACTTGCTGTAAATTTGTCATTATACTACTGCATAGAGTAGTCATTTACAATACCACTGTCATCCACTGGAAGCTAAAAGAATTTATTTATACACTCAACAGGCTTAACTGTCACTATTCACGCAAATTATATATCTGTAGAATTTAGTTTCACTTTTTATTAGCTTTACCTGCTATTTACTGTCAAGCTGATATTCATACTTGCCAACTTTCTGGAATTGAAACCTGTAAAACTTCCTCTTGTTCATGAAAGAGTAATAATTCTATGATGACACAAAATACAGAATGTGTAAAATGTTCATTGTAGTAAATGTACAAAAATTATGTAAAATAATTAGCAATTTTAGTTTATAAAAATTCTTGAAGACCTCATAGTACTGCTTCTTTCTGTCACACATGCTGAAATTCTTCCTGGTACAACAATTTTACGCTTCATAACATTAACTATTAACAAAAATTGTCACAAAAAATGGACACTTTCCTGTAAACATATAATGTGAATAAGATACGCAATTTACATGACGGAGTTGGCTTTACAATTCACATCATCTATTGCTGAATATTTGCATTTATTGCTGGTTACTAGACGTTACTAGAAGTGCAGTCAAATTTGAAATCTGCATGCTATGCATTTTATTGCAACTTGAAGGAGGATCATGATCATGATGAAGACAGACACACACATAAGCTCTGGCCTATCATAGCACTCTATACCAACTTGCGTGGTGCATTCAGTCTGTCATCTTAAGTTACAATATGATGCAATAGACTTTAATACTTTGTCATGTCCATGGTGAAAATCTGTAACACTGAATCTGCCTACCTATGCTTCCATAGATTTTAATGTATGGACATTAATTACAAAATTGGAATGAGCTATACTTTTATAAATTTTGAAAACTTCTACTTAAAATTAATTGTTTCCTGTCCCCCCTCCGCCCGTTTCTTTCGAATTCAACACCCTATAGCTGAGTAGGTCATATTGGACAGTGAATGAATGAAATGGGTGGTATGATGCTCAAATGAGCCTGGAACCCAAAGAACTTAGAATTACCCAATGTTTGTCTTTTGAGGATATGGGGAAACCCTGGAAAAAACCTTATCTTAATAGCTTATCCTAAGCAAGATTTGAACAAAAGACTTCAAATATAGGCAAACACGCTACCCTGACAACATGAAGGTGACCAAGTGTAATCTTACATTGAAGTTAATATTTTGTCATTATATTTGGGGGAATCATCTGTAGATTGTTCATTATAAGTTAAATATAAAGACTCACTATAAAAGATATGTTGGTTTTACAATGATGATAAACATTTCCTCCTATATTCAAAGATATTAATGTTAGGATCCACATGTATAGGACTGTTTTTTACTGCCATCATCACATAAATATGGTAAGTAGAGAAAGTACTGTATTGCACCCAAAGATCTGATATAAATGTTCCACTGGAAAATACACATTTAGAGGTCCCATAATCTAAACAAAGCATGAGGGAGATGGGAGGGGAGAAGGAGAGATTTGTATTTTCTTGGGTTGAATGCAATACTTTCTCTAGGTACCTTTGTTAAGCAGTAAAGAAAGAAAGAAAGATTATGTTTACTGATTCATAAGTTTCCCTAAAATCACGAGTAATGAAATTCTTCCAATTTGGCTTAACAAATTAATTTGTTACACAATAGCATTTACTCATTCCAAATTTATTTTTTTGCATTATGAGTAATGACCGCTAAAAATCTGACGTGTTACGTTCATATGACTTTCTCTGCCAATTCTTTTACAAGCTACTGTTACAAAAGCTTAATCTTCTATTTGCTTCGTGTTAATTGAGAGAAACATTTGCAGAAACTGTTTTATTACACATTTCATTGCAGGTTAACTTTAAATCCAAACTAGGGAACAAGGGGAATACAGCAGGCTTAAGCACTAGTAAAATTCATCACCATATGATGGATTTCATTCTCTTTGCATGACAACAAAAAAAATGAATAGCGACTTAACAATTCAGAAAAAAAATGAAATATTTAAAGATTCAAACTGATAATAAAGAATATCTCAGAAATGGTTAATGCTACAAAAATATCTATTTGATATAAACTGTTTGTTTTAAGATCTACATTTTTTATGCAATAAGTCTTGATCCATCTCTTATGCTTAAGAAGTTAAACAAAATTCATTCAGAATGAAGAGCAATTCACAGGCTATTCCCAGAAAATTCAAGATATATATTTTATCTGTCATACAAATACCTTAAACATATATTATTTTAATCAAAATCATTAGAGCCAGTTTTGAGAAAATCACAAGTAAAGACAACTTTTTCTTGTAAAGGGTAGTTTGAGATGAGAAGATTTTTTTGAAAATCTTATGTCACATGTCTTGAAAGATGCTGAACTTAAATTACCAAGTTTGGTATTTAAACAACTTTTCGTTTTTGAGTTATGCACACCATGCATGCCTACACACAAAATTTGGATGGAATGCAATACTACTTACTATAGATAAGTAGAGAAAGTAATAAAAAACCAAAATTGGACATGCAAAATTATCAACTATGTCATGAATGGCTCAAAATGAATATGTGTAATAAAAAATCTAAACCTACCTCATAGTCCTTGTTCAACAACGTAAGACTCCATTGGTCGTTAGGAACCCTCATTCGCTGAAACTCGGACTGCAAGTCAAAAAAGTTCCATCCGGCTGTTTTGGGCAAGTCTTCGGTACTTGAAGTGTAGTGAAAACAATACAGATCTTCAATGTGGACTGCAAATAAAACAATTAGAGTTACTTTTTCTGAAAAAATTGTGTTTAGGCTACTCTCATTTTGAGATTCCAATAAATGCGTAGCCATAAATTTTAAGTTTCCTCAAAGAAAAAGATACAAGCAATATCAGTAATGAAAACAGCAGGCCTATAAAATATAAATTATCTGTCAACACAGCATTTTCAGATTAACATAAGCTGCATTTTTCTAAACCCTTCGGATGCGGTGGCTAGAATGGATCTTGTGGAAAATGTGAGGCGGTCCTGCTGGGTTCTCTGGGGCAGACCTCATAGGGAATTTACCTACTCTGGCTGCTGCTTACGTTTCACATCTGTGTGCTGTGTAAGGAAAGGCAATAAAAGCGATATAAACACATTATCATGATAGGTGCTGTTTTTGTCATTCTGAGAGGTAGGTTTAAACCTAAGAAACCTCTATTTGTTGTTACGAATTTACATGCATACCAGATGAATTAACTCTGTTACATAATATATTTAATTCATACGGATATGAAAATATAAATCTGACAATTATATTTGAATATATTAAGGTAAATGAACATGTTAAATAAGGAACTATTTTGTATCATATAACAACCTATTCCATGGCAGCAGCTAATGAGAGGTGTCTAGTGCATATGACCATTAGGTATAGGGCAAAGTTATGTGGAACAGACTTTAAACTAAATTCCAACAATCACACTCAGGTTCAGCACACTACTTTTTGATCCACATATGTGATTCTGCCATTAATCACAAATTCTCCTGTTCTTTCTGCACTTTCACCTGAATTGGACTTCATGTTGATTGTTTTAATTTCTTACACGTGGGAGAGCGTGTAAAAATGTTGTGACCCATAATGAACAATGATATATGCTTAGTAATTGACAATAAAAAAACTGATGAGGTATATTGTGCATATTTTTAGGACTACTTTTTAGATAATAAACTGTCTTTTGATTTTCATGTAGATCATATTATACATCCCCTCAAGAAAGTATTTGTTTGCACTTTAAAAAATTCTATCGGCCAAATTCTATGGAGGGAAAAATCTAATTTCACTTTGGAATATAAAGATCAAATGGTAACACAGTTTGTGTGTTTTGGCTGTTCTTCAGATCGCTCATTTTATCAGTTTTATGAATTTTTTGAAAAGTATGCCAAAACTACAACTCATTTGTAAGTGGCATTTTCAAAATTATCTTACATGCATTGAGTACAGCAATTTTTTTTGGTATTGCTTGCTTTTGAGGTGAAAATAGGATTTTATATGACGGAGGAATAAAATGTCAAAATGGGAATTTTCAACGTTTTCGCTTAATTCCTCATTTTCGGCTCCCTTTTTACAACTTCAAAAATTTATTTCTCCACTAGTTTGTGTCACATGTTGATGACAGTGTGTGGATGTATGCACAAAAAAAAAAAAAAAAAAAATGCTCTACCCAATGCATGAAAGATAATTTTGAAAACACCACTTCTAACTTTGGCATATATTTAAAAAAATTTATAAAACTGATAACATGAATGATCTGAAAAACTGCAAAACACATAAACTGTGTTACCATTAGATCTTTATGTCCAAAAAAAAAATCCCCTCCATTAATTTGGCTGCTAGAATTTTTAAAATGCGATGAGCACTTTCTTAAGGGGGGTGTATTTAAAATATGAGTTCATTTATGTATATTCTGAGAAATATGTCTAAAAGACTATGTCCTGGAAATGATTTTTACTTATATAATTCATGAGTATTTATTCTGCCTATATTTTATTTTTCATGCAAATGTTCAGAATTGTTTCATAAAACTAAATTTCTATGCTATGATTTTGCTAAGCCAGTTTCAACTTTTAAAGTTCTTAGTAATTTATATTAAATATACTTTGTTATACAGGGCAATCTTCAATCACAGCAAATCCACATATATATATATATATATATATATATATATATATATATATATATATATATATATATATATATAAATACAAATCATGTTCAGTGAGATTGCCGAAAAGAGCTCATTAGTTTGTTATAGGCCAATGAAAAATACATGGGGTAGGGAAAAATATATAGACATAGTAAATAAAGAAGAGTGAGAATGTATTGCATGGGTAAGAACCAGAGCATGGAGACTAAGAGGGTTAAGACAGAGTATTTCCTCAGAACCAACGTCCGATGTGTGGTGGTAATGAAGACATTGAACACACAGTATTTAAGTGCCAAGGAACAGAAAATTGGAGAAAAGAATTTTTTATAAGAAGTGGTTGAAGGGGGATAGAAATACGCTTATAATCAAAATGATGTGCAAGGACGCTAGAAGCATTGGGCAGTTTTTGTGTAAAGTAAAAAATAAATGGCTTTGGACAGTGGATAGAGAAAAGTAAGAGGTAGTGTATCTTACTTTGAATGGAAAACTATAGTGAATGTGTGATGGTTAAGTAATCAATAAGTGAAAAGTGAAAAACAAGTGGAAATGGGACATAAAAAACTGAAAAATGTAAATAAATTGTAGTGATTGTCTACTGAATGAGTGGCCAGGGTCAAAGTGCAGTAGACAATCAAATTGTAAAACTCTTAGCACAATAAATAATACTCAAATATATATGAATGTCATGCTACTGGTATACTTTGTTGATTCTGGCAGTCTACATTTGTAGAAAGTTCCTAATAATAAGACCACATGAACAAAACTAGTAACCAACATCATCCTGATGTTCACCACATTTGAAAAGCATAGCTAAAGATACACAGCAACATATAAAAAACATGAACAGGAGATGAGATTTTTTCAGTTTATCTTTAACAGTAGGGGATTTATTATGCTCTCCTTCTTTGGGATACTACACGTTTAAGGATACGACGTGTTCTCCATTGTTACTCTTTGTTATAGTGACAGATATAAACAAACCTGGTTGGGCCAGTTGTTGCAATGTAACAAACACTTCATGACATTCTCGTTCTCTTGGTATCACAAAGGTCACAGAAAGAAATGTCTTGCATCTTATTTGAAGTGGAGACCCAGTTGTTGTAAGAGGAAGTTTCTCCACTGAAGCAATGTGCATGTGCAAAATCTGAAAATATAATAATTTTAAAAACTTAGTGTAAATTGGATAATACAACATACCATTTAATTCTAGTGGCAAAACAATCTACTTTAAATACTATCAATTCCAGCGGAGAATTTCCACTGGAAGACAAACTTCTGGCACTAAATCATAAATGCTAAAACTATGGATACAACTATAAAGAATGAAAATGATGATTGTATCTTTAGTCTCATCCACTCTATACAACAAAACATGTGAAGGTATCACTACTAAAAAGATTAGGTGATGAATTGCTTCTCCTCCCCTACACCACGGTAAAAAAAGGTTGATGTGTTGCATTCACATAACTTTCTCTACTCACTCTTCTACAAGCTATTCTTCTATTTATTTCTTGTTAAAAGAGATATACTTCCATTAAACATTTGCTCATTCATTGTAGTATAAGGAGGAGGCTAAAGGGAGAGTCAGATTTTGAGACGGTAATTTGTATCACAAATTACTCAGATGTGGTTAACGATAATAATATGAATATGTATTTTTATGTAACATTGATTTTAGAGGTTTAATAATTGTAATTATTAATGGTAAATAATAATTTTCGGCTCTACTGAAACTGTTAACAATAACAATACTGCAATGAAGGGATTGAGTTGTTTATCGTTACCGGGAACCAGGAAGTTACGTAATGTTTCGCGCCTTTTCAGTAAAAAAAGCTTCCAGAACATTCTATAAAAGTAATATGTATTAGTGGTTTTCATTGGATAGTAAAATAGACGCTAATGTTGGCGCGTTTTGTTGGCCAATGGTAATTCATTTATAATCTTTAGGTGTAGCTTGAGGTAAGCCTATAAATAGCCATGCTCAAAGTCGAGGGTCCTCCAGTTCGGCAAGATTCTCGACACAGTACACATCGTCCTCCAGTTCGGCAAGATTCACGAAGCATTACACATCGTCTCCCGCTCAGTTCATCAAAGATTCGTGTACAATACGTGACTACATGTCGCCTATCGGTCCTTCAGTTCGTCAACTTACACGCAGTGAAAATAATTAAAGATCTAAAATATTACAAAGTTACTTATATACAAAAATTGAAGTACGTGAGTTAAAAGTGAGAAGTTATTAGAAACAGTTTCAGTATGGCGATCATCTAGATAAATCTGTGAAAGTGTTAGTGCACGTGTTCGACAATAAAACATTATAAAACACATTTCATCACTAGTAATTTTTTTTGATAAAAGATTCCTTTTCCGCTTCACACCCTGCAAGAATTAAATGCCTACCTAAATAGCTGGCCGGAAGATAATCTACATAACCTTAAAATCTTTCATAAACTAATTGATACAAATTGCTACACCAGATGGAGTTAAACGGACAAGACCAACGAATGACGTCACACAAGATGGCTACACACGCGTGATGTAAACAACATTACGTGAGAAACAACATCCACAACGTGGTGCTTTAAAACATATATACAATTTGTGCTATACATCCTTCAAATTGGCGCAACAATGTGGTGCTCTGAAGCATATATACAAATTTGTGCTATACCTCTTTCAAATTGGTTTCACAACGTGGGGCTACAAATACACAAACACATAAACATTAAAACTACTTCAAATTGGCTCCCATACGTGGGGCAGTTAAAGTAAAACATATATACCATTTGTTCTCATCGCAAAGTGGCTCCCATACGTGGGGCCACAATAATGTTAAATACATGTAACATCATTTATACCTCATCGCAAATTGGCGCCCGGACGTGGAGCGACAACTAGGAAAGGAAGGCTAGACGACTAGGAAAGGAACAAGAATAACCAGAGAGGCGAAAGCAGCAGTGAAACGACCTACAAGACGCAGATTCCGAGACAGAAGGGTAATTCAGCTACAAGAAAACATCGAAACGACGTAGATTCATCACGATACAACGCAGAAGCGACATACAAACCTAGGAGAATGGGGCAGAACGCTGGACATCAAAGCTGCAGCATCAGACAGCATCAAAAAGGTAATTAAATGAGACTTAGGAGCGGTAGGATAACAAAAACAATGGCTACAAATAATACAGAAGAAATAATTATGGAGGGAGATAGTGTAACAGTTAGCTGTGATCCAATACAAAGTACAGGGAATAGCCCAGATTTTTTGGGGTTTGAAGATGAAAATGTTAGTGCAGAAAGTGAGAATAGAATAGCAGGAAATGTTAATCCTGATACTATTATGATTATGGAAATGCTGAGAAATATGAGTAGGGAGATAAGGGAAGATCTTAGTAAGAAAATAGATCAAAACAGGGTAGATATGCAAAAGAATAATGAGAAATTAGAAAAACTAACTCAGAATATGGAAAAGAATAATAGGGAATTGAGAGAAGATATTGGTAAGAGCTTAGAACAAAACAGGGAAGAAATGGAAAAGAAATTCATGGAGCTAGATAGTAGTATGATTAGAATGAAAAATGAAAATCAAGAAATGATAGCAAATGAAATAGGTGAAGTTTCAAAGAAAATGTTAGACATGAGCAGGGAAATATCTAACCAAAAAAGTGAGGTTAATAATAAAATAGAGCATGTTAATGTAAAATGTACAGAGCTAGGTAGCCGAATGAGTAGCATTTCAAGTAAGTTAAAAGAGATGATGGAGGCTACAAATGCAGATTTAATACAGGTGCAAGTTAATTTCAGAGGGGAAATATCTGAAATTCAGAAGGAGTCAGAAAAACAGAGAAATAAATTGTCTGATGAAATTAAAGATTTGAATCAAAAGCTAACTTCTGAAATTAACAAACACCAAACTGTTCAAAATGAGAATAATAAAAAATTGGAACAAACAATAGAAAATCTGCAGGGTACTGTAAATAGGTTAGAATTGAATTCAAGGGCAAATATATGTGATGTGCATGTGTCAGATGTACAAAATAATGATAGAGGTAGTTCCTCAGGTATGACAAATAATGTGAGTGATGCGGCAGCTTCATCTATAGCTAATGCTGAAACTCAGAGTGCACAAGTTACACTAGAGAATTTAAATATGGGAATAGGGAATTTGCAAAATTACAATCATATCTTAAGTGATTTTCCACTTCCAAAATTTAATGAAAACTCCAGTCCAGTACAGTTCATTGCAGAATTATCAGAGTATTTTCAAATTAAAAAGATACCTGAAGCATTGAAAATGATAGTTGTCAAAAGATGTTTGGACCAGAAAACCTTAGATTGGTTACAAATGGTATCAGGGGGCGAAATTTCATATGAATCCTTTAAGAGATTATTCATGAACAGATTTTGGAATGTAACGGTACAGCAAAGAATACGAGCAATGCTTAGTCATGGTCAATTTAATCCACGAGAGGGAATATCGATGACTGATTACTTACTAAAACATGCAAGTCAGGTTAGAAACTTGTCACCTCCAATCAGTGAGGAAGATTTTGTGAGTTTGCTCGCAAGGCATTATCCTATCAGGATACAAAATTACTTATTGATTGCAAAACCACGGAACATCTATGAGATGACAGAATTAATAACAGCTTTGGAACAACAGGAAGAAGATATGTCTCGGGAGTGGGAACATAGATTTTTAGATGTACGAGATAGAAGAAATTACCAAGGTAATTATCAACAAATAAGAGGACAAGACAGACATCATGAAATTAATACCAGACAACGGTATCAATCATACGTTCCACAATTTGAAAGATCAAGGATAGATAGGAGACCAGGCCGGCAGGAACAAATAAATTATGTCAGGACTGAAAGATTGCCTGAAAGAGGGCAAAATTATGGAAGGAGGTACACTAGACAGAGGGGAAATTTCACTCACTGGAGGGAAAATAACCGAGAAAGATCTGAGGAACGGCAAGAAAATTACGTGCCAAGGGGACAAAATGTCAGAAATCGAGGATTTCGAACTCGAGGAAGGGGAACTCAAAACAATGGTAGCGACACGGAGATAGATTTAGCGCCTGTTAGGAATGGCAGTCCCGTACGTGAACATGGAAATAACCAGGAAAACTGTTAACAGACTCCTGTGTAGTAGGTTCTCAGGACGTCTTTAATAATTCAGTATCCATTACCAATACAAATCATACGCCTACACATACACCCTGTAATAAGATTACAGCAACAAAAGATAAGGGAGAAAATTTTGAGTCACCTCATGTTAGAATGGAAATTGCGAAGAAAGAAATCATTGCAACTATAGATTCTGGTTCATCAGCTTCAATTTGCTCACAGAAATTTTACATAAATTTAATTAATGAAGGTAACAAGATTATGGCTCTTCCCACTAGTAATTTAGTTTGTCGTGTTGCAATTGGAAGAACTGCACAGGTCATAAAAACACAAGCTTTACTTAGCATACTTATTGGCGGAGAGAATTTTGAGGTTATGTTTCTAATTGTAAACCATCTGATTTGTGACATAATTATAGGATGTGACTTCCTACATGAATATGAAGCATGTATAGATTTTAAACATGAAGAGTTAAAAATAACAAAAGAAGATAGAGAAATAAGGGTACCATTTATAAAAGAAAAAGTTTCTGTAATCGAGATGACAAAGGATGAGAAAAATATTTGTGACCAAGAGTTTTTTGTGCAAATAACAGAAACTGATAGAAATAGTCAGATAAAGCAGGTAGTCACAGAATATGAAGGGAATGCCACGCCATATTTTCAACAGCTAGCAGAAATGCCAGAGAAAGTAGAGGAATTTACAATCCAAACAAAAGACGACCATGTGAGTGAGACAAACAACAGCAGGAAAGAGAAGAGAAATGAGGAAATAATACACAAGTGTGAAGAAGCTTATAATCTTACGATAATGCAAAAACAAATCCTTCATGACGTTTTGATGAACAATAGTTCAGTATTTAGTAATATCCCAGGCAGATGTAATGTATATCAGCATACATTTCAAGTAGAAGACGTACCACCATATAGGCACAAGTATGACAATTTACCTATAAGTCTTCGAGACAAAGCTAGACAATTAATAAATAGCATGTTAGAAAATGGGATTATTGAGCAAAGTAATTCTCAATACATAAATTCAATCTGCTGGAGTATTAAACGAGATGGTAGTTTGAGATTAACTTTAGACGGCAGATATGTCAACAAGTATATGAAACCAGATCATTTTCAAAGTGAGGGAATTGAACAACTAATTACAAAACTTTCAAGAGGAAGATTTTTGACATCCATCGACCTCACTGCATCATATTGGCAAGTGGAATTAGATCCGCAAGTGCGTGATTACACTTCATTTCAGTACTCAGGGATTCAGTATCGCTTTTGTGTAAATCCTTTTGGTTTAAAAAACTCAGGAAGTGGATTTTTGAGAGCCATTCACAATATCTTTGGAAATTCTGCAGATGACTTTTTAATAAAGTATATTGACGACTTCTTAATCATTAGTCAAACATTTGAAGAACACATGAATAATGTCCATTATGTGTTAAATAAACTACAACAACATGGTATGACTGTGAACATACTAAAATCAAAATTTTGTGTCAAAGAAATAAATTTTCTGGGTTATGTAGTGGATGAACGAGGTATAAGACCTGATCAGAAAAGAATAGAAGCAATAATGAGAATTCCGCCACCCAGGAACGTAAAACAAATTAGACGTCTCTTAGGGGTATTGAACTTTCAGAGTAAGTTCGTACCAAGATATTCGGCTGAGATAGAACCACTGCGGCAGCTACTCCGAAAGAACAATAAGTGGAGATGGACAGAGGAGCATCAAAAATGTTTTGAGAGAGTAAAGGAACTATTTGCTAAGTCCATATTACTTGAGAGGCCCAGAGAAGATTTGGAATATGAGATTTATGTCGACGCATCAATGCAAGGATACGCCGGAATTTTAGGACAGCGAGACTTCAACAATGACTTTCACGTCATTAGTACAGCTTCAAGAGGACTTACAAATATTGAGAGGAATTCTTCAGTGACTCAGTTAGAAATTGGAGCACTATATTTCTCATTAATTCGTTTTAAAACCTATATTTATCAGAAAAAGGTGAAAGTATATTCAGACCACATAAGCTTAACTTTCATACAACGGTGTAGATTATGTAGTGGAAAACTTGCTAGATACATTCATGCAATATCTGCATTCGATATTGAGATTATCCACATTCCTGGCAAAAATAATACCTTCAGTGATTTGCTGTCAAGATTGAACTACAACCCACAAATTCCCGAAAATATTGAAAGGCCTAGAAATGAAGTCAAAATATTAACAATTGAAATTCCTTTAAGCAAAGAAATGATTAGAAAATTGAAAAATATGGGGGAAATTCAAAATGAGGATGCAAAATTATTTGAACTTAAAGAAAATGCACCATTGATTGAGGAGGCAAAGAAAGAAATTATAGCAATTCGAGAAGGGACATTATACAAAAAGCATGGAAAAGAAATGCCTAGTTGGAAGGTAATGATTCCGAAAAGCATGGAAAAGGAACTAATTAAGAATTTTCATGAAGGGTTAGCACACTCAGGGACGGACCGAACAACTTCTATGATTTTAGAGAATTTATACATATCCAAATTGCGTCAAAAAGTTCGCAAATTTATATCGTGCTGCAACCTGTGTCAGAAGGCAAAGCAAATAAATGCAGCATATGCATTTGAAACTAATTCGGTTATAAGGGATAAGCCGAGATGTGTAATTAGTATTGATATTCATGGTCCGATGCCTCCAAGTCAATTTGGAAATAAATATATATTTGTCTGTTATGATATATTCAGCAAATATGTAAGAATCTACCCTTTGAGAAAACCTACAGGTTTAGCATGTTTGAATAGACTACTCAAGTCATATGTAATAGAAGAAGGACCTATTCAATCTGTATTGAGCGATAATGCTTCGTACTTCACAGGAAAAAAATTTATGGATGGGCTTAAAGAAAATGGCATTAAACAATATTTTTCGTCAAGATACAGACCGAACTCCAACCCAGTGGAGAGGGAAATTAAGGAAATTTCAAATTATTTAAGGGTGTTATGTCATCGAAAACACACTCAATGGTATGGATACGTGAACTTCGTTCAGAATCTACTAAATGAAACCATAAACAATGTGACAGGATATAAACCATGTGAACTTAAGTTGGGAAAGAAGATCAATACAATGTGTAAAACAATCCCAGGAGCCATTCCAGATGCGCATTCAATACCACCAACAGAAGAAGAGATGTTCCGAAAAGCATTTGAGAGGATGAAGAAAAAAGCCATAAAAAGAAAAATGAAACATGAAGAAAAGAAGAGAAAGGAATGGAGGATCAAAATAGGAGATTTAGTTCTGGTTAAAACCAAGAAATTGTCTGACAAAGAAAATAAACTTTATTGGCGAATGTTTCTCAAATACCATGGACCATATGAAGTTGTTAAAGTATATGGAACTAACACATATGAGTTATGTAATCCAACAACTCGAAAAAGCATAGGAAAGTTTCATATTGAGATGCTAAAACCATACAACTATGAAGATCATGGTGAAACAAAAGACAATGATGATAAATAATAAATGCTGAATAGTTAAAGACGAAATGCAGAGCAATGTATTGGAACGTAAGAGGGTTAAATAAATATGTACGTCATAGGAAAGGAGAAATAAATTTTGGACATGATTAAATGTTTGAGAGGAAAATAACATTTTACTAGTAACAGAACATGTGAAATAAAGCATGATGTTATATTAAAGTAAAGTACATAAATACTATTCCAAGAGTATTGTTAAGATAAAGTAAAAAAAAAAAAAAAAAAAAATGGTAAACATAATTAAAACCAATATTTATGTAATAAATAGAACATGTGAAACAGTGCCTAGATTTAAGAGATGTAAATATTTGTGTTGAGGGTGAATATTTTGGTACATATGTATAATAATTACAAAAAATCTTAAATGTATAAATTTTTGTCAACAATGTAAGAGGGTAAACAATTTTGAAACAGTCATTAAATAATTTAGGGTAAAGTATTTGCTATAAAAAAAATTGTAATGTAAGATGAATATCTAAATTAATTAAACCAGAGCCAGTAAGTAGTGGCGAGATAAAACATATGTCGTGTGTTAAACGCGTGTGAAGTGTTAAGTGAAAGTGAATAGCGTGTGTTACAAGATTTAGGAGACTAAAAACAAAATTATAAAATTTCCAAACAGGTTATAAATGTTTATAATTATGTTTCTAGTGGGGCATATGAGACGGTAATTTGTATCACAAATTACTCAGATGTGGTTAACGATAATAATATGAATATGTATTTTTATGTAACATTGATTTTAGAGGTTTAATAATTGTAATTATTAATGGTAAATAATAATTTTCGGCTCTACTGAAACTGTTAACAATAACAATACTGCAATGAAGGGATTGAGTTGTTTATCGTTACCGGGAACCAGGAAGTTACGTAATGTTTCGCGCCTTTTCAGTAAAAAAAGCTTCCAGAACATTCTATAAAAGTAATATGTATTAGTGGTTTTCATTGGATAGTAAAATAGACGCTAATGTTGGCGCGTTTTGTTGGCCAATGGTAATTCATTTATAATCTTTAGGTGTAGCTTGAGGTAAGCCTATAAATAGCCATGCTCAAAGTCGAGGGTCCTCCAGTTCGGCAAGATTCTCGACACAGTACACATCGTCCTCCAGTTCGGCAAGATTCACGAAGCATTACACATCGTCTCCCGCTCAGTTCATCAAAGATTCGTGTACAATACGTGACTACATGTCGCCTATCGGTCCTTCAGTTCGTCAACTTACACGCAGTGAAAATAATTAAAGATCTAAAATATTACAAAGTTACTTATATACAAAAATTGAAGTACGTGAGTTAAAAGTGAGAAGTTATTAGAAACAGTTTCAGTATGGCGATCATCTAGATAAATCTGTGAAAGTGTTAGTGCACGTGTTCGACAATAAAACATTATAAAACACATTTCATCACTAGTAATTTTTTTTGATAAAAGATTCCTTTTCCGCTTCACACCCTGCAAGAATTAAATGCCTACCTAAATAGCTGGCCGGAAGATAATCTACATAACCTTAAAATCTTTCATAAACTAATTGATACAAATTGCTACACCAGATGGAGTTAAACGGACAAGACCAACGAATGACGTCACACAAGATGGCTACACACGCGTGATGTAAACAACATTACGTGAGAAACAACATCCACAACGTGGTGCTTTAAAACATATATACAATTTGTGCTATACATCCTTCAAATTGGCGCAACAACGTGGTGCTCTGAAGCATATATACAAATTTGTGCTATACCTCTTTCAAATTGGTTTCACAACGTGGGGCTACAAATACACAAACACATAAACATTAAAACTACTTCAAATTGGCTCCCATACGTGGGGCAGTTAAAGTAAAACATATATACCATTTGTTCTCATCGCAAAGTGGCTCCCATACGTGGGGCCACAATAATGTTAAATACATGTAACATCATTTATACCTCATCGCAATTTTTAAAAAGCAGATTGCTACATTATGGCTTTGAAATTCCATGCTAATTGCATCGTCATGAGAAAAAATGAATAAAGACTTACTATTTGAAAATTAAAAGCCAATAACAAAGAATAGCTTGGAAATGGTTCATGCAACAAAAAATTGTGTGCTTTAACAAGATCTGCATTTTTGTGTAGTAAGTTTCTGTCTATCTCTTATGGTTTACCAACAAAACAAAAGCCATTCAGAATGAAGAGGACTTCATATACCATTACCAGAAAATTCAAGACATACATTTTGACATGGAACTATCTATAACACATGGTAATTTAATCAAAATCATTACAGCAATTTTTGAGAAAATAATGACATTTTTTCCATGTACAGCATAGTTTGGGGTCGGGAATTTACTTGAAAGTTTTCATGTCCCATTCTTGGAGGACACTGAACTTAAATACCAGGTTTGGTGTTTAAGTTCAGCATATATATATATATATATATATATATATATATATATATATATATAGGTAACCTGTAGAGAAAGTAAAAAGGGAAACAAGTATCAGACACATAGAGAAACAATAATATGATTTTATACACGTTTCTGTCACAGGCACTGTATGAATCACTTTACATTACATTACAAATAAATAGTTTGTTTGTTAACAATATTTTCAATTGGCAGGAAATAGCCAGCACTGCTGGTGTGCCAAAATTTCGTCTCTCAGGAGTTCTTTTACATGCTGGTAAATGTACTGACATGGGCCTGTTGCCTTTAATCGCATTTAAAAGCCATCAGTCTGGGCTGGGTTTGAACCCGCGACCTTGGATCAGAAGGCCAATGCCTCACCAACTGAGTCACCCAGACTGACAAATTACATTAGGAATATACATTAATTCTAATTGCATATAAATTCATTCATGTAATACCAGGATAGTTCATCTTTTTACTTTCTCTACTACGTATAGTAAGTAGGGGAAGTATTGCATTCCACCCAAAAATTCGATACCGAGATTTCACCGGAAATACATGTTTTGAGGTGCACTGAATGCATATAAAACATTTTTGGAAACATGTCCGTGTATGTGTCTGTGAACAGCATAACTCAGAAACGAACAGTCGGATAAACACCAAACTTGGTATTTAGGTTCAGTATCTTCCAGAGATGCGACATGAAGGTTTTCAAGAAAATCCCCCTACCCCACATTACCCTTTACATGGAACATTTTCTAAAATTTTAATTTTCTCAAAAATGGCTGACGATTTTGATTAAAATATCATATGTTTAAGATATTTTCATGACAAATGAAATGTATATCTCAAATTTTCTGGGAATGTCTCCAAAAGTATTCTTCATTCTGAACGACTTTTGCATAACTGGTAAACCATAAGAGACAGACAAAATTTTACTACACAAAAAATGTAGTTCGCTTTAAAATACACAATTTATGTCATATACATTTCTTTTGTTGAGTGAACCATTTTCGAATTATAGCTTGTTATTCCCTTAAATTTTTCAATACTTATACTTTTTCTCAAATGGGAATTCGTTATTCGTTTTTTTATGTCCTGGGCATATAAAGAGAATGGAATGCTCCACATAGCAACCAGCTCTTAAAATATTTGACTATCACTTAAAACCTACAAATTCCCCTTGCATCTACAAGAAAATTAGCAATAAGATTAACATCTCGATTAACATGAAGCATGTGGAGAATAAGCGTTTGTAAAAATAGCTTGTACAAGAGTAGAGAAAGTCATGTGAGTGCAACACATCCGATTTTTTATAGTTGTCTCTAATGTCAATGTTTGGTTTCTAAATCGCTCTGTAATTTATTGATCAGATTCCTTCAGTAATGCAGATCACATTAACTGTGTGGGTGTTCAAGGCTTCAATAGTAAAATTATGTATGTTTGCCTCTGGTTGTATAAGTATAAATCTCACTATTGGTTTCTTTTCTTTTTTTACTTTCTCTACTACGTATAGTAAGTAGGGGAGGTATTGTATTCCACCCAAAAATTCGATACCGAGATTTCACCGGAAATACATGTTTTGAAACCCCTGAATCCAAAAAAAGCATTTTTGGAAACATGTCCGTGTGTGTGTCTGTGAACAGCATAACTCAGAAATGAACAGTCAAATAAACACCAAACTTGATATTTAGGTTCAGTATCTTCCAGAGATGCGACATGAAGGTTTTCAAGAAAATCCCCCACCCCAGACTACCCTTTACATGGAACATTTTTCGAAAATTTTAATTTTCTCAAAAATGGCTCTAACGATTTTGATTAAAATATCATATGTTTAAGATATTTTCATGACAAATGAAATGTATACTCGAATTTTCTGGAAATGTCTCCAAAAGTATTCTTCATTGTGAACTACTTTTGCATAAGTGGTAAACCATAAGAGATAGACAAAATGTTACTACACAAAAAATGTAGATCATGTTAAAATACACAATTTATGTCATATACATTTTTTTTGTTGTTGAGTGAACCATTTTCGAGATATTGCTTGTTATTCCCTTAAATTTTCCAATAATTATACTTTTTCTCAAATTCGTTATTCATTTTTTTGTCCTGGTAATGCAAAGAGAATGGAATGCTCCACATAGCAACTAGCTCTTAAAACATTTGACTATCGCTTAAAGTCTACCATATTCCTCTTGCATCTACAATTTAATTAGCAATAAGATTAACATCTCGTTTGTAAAAATAGTTTGTACAAGAGCAGAGAAAGTAATGTGAGTGTAGCACATCAGATTTTTTAATCAAATACTGTAACAAATAAATGGTTCCTAAAGGGTTATTCTTGTGTTGCATTTGAATCCAAGTTGTTTTTAAAATTCATGTGTGCAGAAATTCCTAATTTGCTTAACGTTTAAATAAACTTTTATGTCCAACAGTTAAGGTTTGAGGCAACAGCTTAATATTGATAGTTGCTAATATCGTATTTTTATTTTTATTCTATAAAATAATTTTTTATAAAACTTTTTATGGTGTATTACATTCATATGACTTTCTCTTCCACTATAATTTAATTTTATATAACTTCTACAAACTATGCTTACAAAAGTTTATTTTTCCAACCACTTCATGTTAATCGTGATAAACCTTTGCAGTCATTCTTTCATTACACACTTTGATGTAGGTACAAAAGGGATAGAGGAAATCAAATCAATAGCCAGATGATTAAAAGGGATTTGCTATATGCTGACTTTGAAATTGCATACTCTTCCCACAACATTGCCAAAACAAATGAATAAGAACATCATTTTATTTTAATGACAAAGTATTGAAAAATTAAAACAAATAACAATGGATATTTTGGAAACTGCTGATACCACAAAAATGTTACTTGAAATAAATTGTGTTTTAAAGAAGTCTAAATTTTTTGGGCAATAAGTTTTTAGCTATTTCTTATGTTTTACCGGTTATACAAAATTATTTTTGGATGAAGAGGTCTTCGCAGGCTATTCCCAGAAAATTCAAGATACGAGGGTGGATTGATGTCAGTGACTTTTTAAAGAAAATAAATTTTTTTCTCCAAAAAACCAATTTTATTTCTCAACATAGTCTCCTTTCAATTCAATACACGTCCAACGTTTCTCCAATTTTTTTAACCCTTCCTTTTTCGAAGTCTGCTAAGTATGAGGTTGTTTCTGCCATGATGTGTTCACTGGACGTAAATTTCTTCCAGCGAGCCAATTTTTTCAGATTTGCGAAGAGGAAGAAGTCGTTCAGAACCAAATCTGAAGAATATGGTAGGTGAGGTAGCAGTTCGTAGTCCAATTCCACAAATTTTGCGATGGCAATGGCTGACTTGTGTGCGGGTGCATTATCCTGGTGAAAGAGAACCTTTCTCATACCCAAAAATTCGTGCAGAATGTTATACACCCGTTCACTCGAGATGTTTACGGTCTTGGCTATCTCACGGATTTTCATTCGGCGGTATTCCAACACAATATCGTGAACTTTGTTCACCATTTCTTCTGTTGTGACCTCAACCGGCCGTCCTGTGCTCGAACGGCCACATCGAAATTCTGTGAACCACTTGAGAACCATGCCATGTGATGGAGCAGAGTCCCCATAATACTTGTTCATCTTTTCTTCCATTTCCTTCACCGTCTTACCATGCAAAAAGTAGTGTTCTAACAGAACTTGAAATTCACTTTTCTCCATTTTCTACGAAGCAACACACATCTGCTTATTTCAGACGCTCTCAACATCGTTCTAAGAGACAAATGACGAATTTTTGCGATTATACCCAGAATAGATGTAAGACTTGGGTGCAAACAAGAAACCTGTGATTAGAATGCTATCTCTCGTCAAAGTCATGGACTTATCAATCCGCCCTCGTATACACTTTATTTGTCACACAAATATCTTAAATACATGGTACTTTAATCAAAATCGTTAAGCGTCATTTCTGAGAAAACCAAAAATAACATACTATTTTCCATGTAAAGAGTATTTTGGAGTGGAGAGATTCCCTTGAAAATCTTTGTATTGCGTCTTTGGAAGATAAACTTAAATACCCAGTTTGGCATTAGCACACCTCTGTAGTGTGGTGGTAGCATGTCTGTCTCACATTCAAGAGGTCCCGAGTTCGATTCTCAGTTAGGATAGTTCCCGGACAAGGTTTTTCTGGGATTTTCCCTTATCCTGAAAATATGAATGTCGAGTAACTTTAGGCTCTGTAGACTCTGAGCTCATTAGAGCATGATTTTATCCATTCAACTAGGCTAGCGGACATTAAGCTATACTAGAAAAAAGTTTCTTATTTATTCGACATTTTATTTTTGAGTTCTCTCTATCACGCATGCAAGCACACACACAAACATACAATTTTTAGGTGGAGTACAATACTTCTTCTCTACCTACTAAGTATGTGGTAGAGAAAGTAAAAATATATTCTAATAACCATAAGAGCAGAGCTTATACAGGAGAGTGCCAGCTGGGAAACCTTGGTGTATGTAAACTGTAGCCACGAGAAGCAGTATAATTCTGACTGCATTGCAAACATGAGGAAGAGGCATAAGCTTGTATACTGTTAAAATCTTTTAATATGATTTTTATTTGAATTGAAAACAAAATTTAGAAAACCTTAAAACTTTAGAAAAAATTTTATTATTAGTTTTCAAAGTAATATATGATATGTAAGTTGCAAAGAGAGGAGAGAAGGTGTGCAGGCGATGGAGAGGGAGAGAGAGAAGCAGGAAACTGATGGGGAGAATGAAAAAGGGAGAGAGGCTCTGCTAGTAATTACATACACCTTCATATTGTACTCCAAAAATACCAACAATTACAATAAGCCTACTTCTTATTGTGATCACAACCAAACTAAAAGCCGAAGTGAATTGGTTTGTTTTAAACAAGAAGCGAGTTGTGACAGTTACTGGAAGGGTATGTTTTCATGTGGTTGCCATGGCAACCTCTCCTCCATTGTTGCTCTAGCCAGTAAGGTCCCATCACGTCCTTTCCCTCCGCCCATAAGAACAATGAGGGGTAGCATTTTACCATGTTATACTAAAACAATGTGCTTTCATACAGCTTGCTAGCTTTGTAATACAACCCGGCAACGTTGTTCCACTTCCTTGTAGTGAGTGAACTGTCGCAAGCCGCTTCTTGTTTAAATTCTACTGCGTGGCTGGCTTACCCATGTCTCTTTTTTGCCATCTGGGTCTACAAATATGAGATGCGTTGCTGTTAGGTACAGTGTTCCTATAGAGGGCTTACGAGTATTGTAGCGATCCAGCATCCGCACATTCTCCAGCTGAAACACAAATAAGTACCATTGCTTTATTTTGTACTCTCAGACAACTACAGAACATGTTTGGCAGGGAAGGAACAGCAATACAACAAATTAAAAACATCAGATCTACATTTGTAACAATAAGGTGTCTGAATACATCAACATTTGCAGATTTTCATGGAAAAAATTGATACATTCGTAGAGATACTTATAGCAAGTAGAGAAAGTATTGCTTTCCAACCCAAAAATATAACGAGATTTAATCGAAAATACACATTTGAGGCCTAATAATAACAATAATGATAATAATAAAAGCAGTTTAATAAAAAGGTTCGTGTGCATGCGCGCGTGCATGTGTGTGTGAACAACATAACTCAAAAACGTAAAATTTGGTTAAATACCACACTTGGTATTTAAGTTCAGCGTCTTCTAAGGATGCAACACACTTTTCAAGAAAATCCCCCACCCCACACTGCCCTTTACATGTAAACATATTTAAAATATTTGGATGAGAAAATTAATTTTGAATTTTCTGCGAATAGCTTGTGAAGTCCTCTTCATTCTGAATGATGTTTGTATATAACTGGTAAACCTAAGAGATAGACAAAATCTTACTACACAAAAAATGCAGATCTCGTTAAATCACACAATTTATGTCGAAACGTTTTGTGGTGTTAACCACTTCCGAGATATTCTTTGTTACTGATTTGAGTTTTCGAATACTTAAACATTTTTTTCAAGTGGTAAGTCGCTTTTTGTTTGTTTTTTCCTTCTCGTAGTCATGCAAAGATAATGGAATTTCAAAGCCTTCACTTAGCGATCCCTTTTCAAAAATCTGACTATCGCTTTAGCGTATCATTTCCTACAACGAAATGTGTAAATGTGTAATGAAAGTTTATCTTGATTAGCAAGAAGTAGATAGTAGGATAAACTTTTATAAAAATAGTGCAATATATACTATTTTTAAATCTTCTGTAGCTTCTTTACATTTGTGCAACATTTAATAATTAAGTTACAACAAGCTTAGCTGCAAAATAACTTATTCTTTGTTAAGAGAACAATACTCTGAAATGCTCAAAAATAACAATTTTTGTTTTAGGCACTAATAAAATCTCTATCATTTCCAGTTTCAAAAATCTGATGTGTTACACTCACATGACTTTCTCCACTCTTGTACAAACTATTTTTACAAATTCTTATTCTCCATCTATTTCATATTAATCGAGATAAACATTTGCAGAAACAATCTTTTGACATGCAAAGAGAATTACATTTTACACATAGCGACCAGTTCTAAAAATATTTGACTATCGCTTAAGGCCTACTATGTTCCCCTTGTTTTGTATTTGCAAGGGCAATATAGAAATGCAGTAGCCTTTAAGCATCGACATAGATCTTAATAGCTGGTTGCTAGGTGCAGCACCATTCTCTTTGTCACATATTAATACTCTTTGCATATCCAAGACAAAAAAATGAATAACGAATTCCCATTTGAGAAAAAATTTAAGGGAATAACAAGCAATATCTCGAAAAACTCAACAAAAAAATGTATATGACATAAATTGTGTATTTTAACGCAATCTACATTTTTTGTGTAGTAACATTTCGTCTATCTCTTATGGTTTACCAGTTATGCAAAAGTCGTTCATAATGAAGAATACTTTTGGAGATATTCCCAGAAAAGTGAAGATATACATTTTATTTGTCATGAAAATATCTTAAACATATGATATTTTAATCAAAATCGTTAGAGCCATTTTTGAGAAAATTAATATTTTCGAAAAATGTTCCATGTAAAGGGTAATCTGGGGTGGGGGGATTTTCTTAAAAACCTTCGTGTCGCATCTCTGGAAGATACTGAACCTAAATACCAAGTTTGGTGTTTATTCGACCGTTCGTTTCTGAGTTATGCTGTTCAGACACACGCGCGCACGCACGCACGCACGCACGCACACACACGGACATGTTTCCAAATTTTTTTTTGGATACAGTAGGTCTCAAAACATGTATTTCCGGTGAAATCTCGGTATCGAATTTTTGGGAGGAATACAATATTTCCCCTACTTACTACACGTAGTAGAGAAGGTAAAAATATATACTTTTTGGAGGTT
This sequence comes from Deroplatys truncata, assembly GCA_030765065.1. Lineage (NCBI taxonomy): Eukaryota > Metazoa > Arthropoda > Insecta > Mantodea > Mantidae > Deroplatys > Deroplatys truncata. The sequence continues at coordinate 292,725,402 of CM060975.1, read as the reverse complement.
AGGAGGATTTTAAGACATTTAAATGCTAGTCTGCATTCCTTTAAAGCTGTCATGCAACGCCCCTTTTTAGAACATTTTTGTATCTTTCAACAACAAACGACTATATCATGCCCAGCGAGCAGTTCAGCAATTAGCAAAAGAGGCCAGGACCAAGAGAAAGCAACCGAAAAGCTGAAGTAATCCAGGATTGACGGTGCAGATCATTATGACCCTGAAATGTACTGAAGGGTGTCAGAAGTTTTATGTTCAAACTTTAAATTCAGTTTTCTCAAAACAACATTCTTGGATACTTATGTACCATTTCCTCAGAAAGTATGAGAGGTAGAGAGCTGAAATTTTCAGCACATGTATATACAACACATTGTTAAACCTTCTGAACCACAATCATAATCTTATAATGTATATTACTGATATTAAGAAAGCAACAACATTGCAAATTTTCCAGATTTTTACTTTTTTGAATTTGCAAATATATTTTTTTTTCAATTTCGAGTGAACTGATATACATAACTAAATAATTGAGGTTCAGAAGATAAGGATATTACTAAGAACAAGCCATGCAAAAGTGTGATTCTGTATTGAACATAGTATCAGAGAAAAAGGTACATGAATTCACATGTTTTAACAGTAGATTTTGTTATTTTTCTGCTAAATGAAACAATTTTTACGGACTCAACTACATAAGCTATCAATGCGAACAACCACTTGAAATAATTGTCATGATTTATAGAATAATTCATAAAAATTTCAGGAAAAACCATTGAGAACTTTAAGAGCAGTGATAATTTAACACACTTAAGGAGTAATTTCCATGTGTTCAGGCTATCTTGTCCCCTTACAAGAGGCGATGTTTTCAGATAAGATCTTAATCTGCGGGTTAGGAGCTATAGAAACATAGGGTCAGGTGATTCACCTGGTATACGAAATAAGGGCAAGGGTCTTCTACTTTTTAGACAATAGCCACTGACTGACGATAAGACTTTCAGGCAGCCTTCTTTAAAATTCACGAGAAATTAACACAAAACATAAAAAGCTACTTCCGTTGCTCTTAACCCGGCGTACATATATCTTAGTTGTGTTGGGGAAAATACCGCTGAGTCACGTGAGTTTGATGCGATGACCCAGATATAAAGCAAATTATACGTTGTAAACCGTATTTATTACAAAAGAACACGGAGGCCGGCTATTTCTAACCTCGTCGTATGTTTCCATTCTCAGAACAGCGATCAATTCCTTTTGTTCGATACCTCGACATTTCCTGGCGTTCCTTGCGTTGGTGATGTTGCTCCTGTATCATGAATATTCAGTGCGACACTCAAAGCTAATCTAGATTATAATTATTCTGGTAGGTAAACGGTTCATTGAATGAATGACCAGGAAACGGAGGGAACACCTCGCAACTCGGCCCAGAGCGGATCTTTACTGTTTACACCCCCAAGAGGAACGGATGTGGTGAAGGAACTGCAGGAGGCTATAGACCGGCCGACAGAGATGCGCAGAGGTCCCTAACAATTCCAAGTTTGCTGATCCGGTCACTAGAGAAGGCTTCTCTCTGGCGGAACTGGGGAGAACTCGACCCACCCGAGGCGGTGGCAGGGCCGAGAAGAACTTTCCAACGAGCAAGCCTCTACGCCACCCCTCAGCCCACCTGAAACTGAAAAGGGAAGCAAAATGATTGGAAATGAGTGAAAGGAAACTCGTGGTGGAAGAGAAACCACCCCAGCATTCACCTAACCAACCAGGAAAAACAACTAAAAATCTATGGTCAGAGTGACCGGCCCCAGGAATTGAACTCAGGACCGCCGAATGCGAATCTCCCTCCTCGCGGAGTCATCTCTCTCGGTAACAGTTCATTAACCCATCAAATTGTTACATTCCTCGTTACTTATCTAGCCGTTCTCTTAGAATCTACGAAAAATAACATTGAAACAATTTTTTTAGACAGCATGGTCTAAAAGTAGAATTTCTAACACAGTGCAAACGAGCTAAAAGCTTTAAATTATTCCATTAGTGCGACTATGTTCATTGTGACGAACTTTAAAATTGAGCTTTTATTTATGGACGCTCTTTAACGGCTGCGGTATCCCATTCTATATTGGGCGTGAAAGATCGGCGACTTTGCTCAGAGGCCCCTTTATCAGGCTTGAGGTGTTTTTACGTGCTGTAAATCTATGACACGGACCACCGGCTTTACTTCCCTTGCGAAGGAAGTCATGCCAAGATTTCTACGCCCGAAAAAATCCATCGCTCTCCTCCGGGTTTGAACCCGCGACCTCGGGAAAGGCTAGTATGGTAACCACTACACCACGAAGGACGATATGTGGCCAACTTGGGTTTCAAGTCCAATCACATGTTTAATAATTGGACTTGGTTTGATAAGTTTTACTTTTCATTATTTATTCCATGATTAATTTCTCATGGCGCTCGCATTATCTGTTCACAATACAAATCGTCATACTTCAATTTATCGCAATTCGTTGTAGAGTTAACCTATACGTTATATTGGCAGCCTTTTGGTTTGTTTGATCTAAAACACCATTCTTTGATCTACGATAACCTACCTAAAGATTAAATGCTGGAAATTATGAATTCAGAAGAAACTGAAATGAAAGTGAAATTACAGAATCAGCAGAAAGAATAACACTAGAACTACTTACTACATCCGGAAAGCAATATGATATAGCATTTAATCGCTTCATTGTCTGGTGTAAGACAAATATATGTTGAAAATAATTTCACTAAAAGTGACTGCTAGCGAACCAACAAAACAACAACACATGACATCTCACTTTTATAACTTCACTTCTCTTGTGCCTTGAACCGCGTTCTAAACTGATCAATATAATATTATTGATATTTTAGAAATTCAAACTCTATTTAAAAAATCTGATGTGTTACACTCAGATGATTTTCTCTACTCTTGTACAAACTATTTTTACAAACGCTTATTCTCCATCTACTTCATGTTAATCGAGATAAACATTTGCAGACTCTATCTTATTGCTAATTTTCTTGTAGATGTAAGGGGAATATATCTCGTATTTACAAGGGCAATGTAGAAACACAGTAGACTTTAAGCATAGACATTACTCTTAATAGCTGATTGCTAGGTGCAGCACCATTCTGTTTGCCACAGATTAATACTCTTTGCATATCCAAGACAAAAAAATGAATAAAAATTCCCATTTGAGAAAATAAGTATTGAAAAATTTAAGGGAATAACAAGCAATATCTCGAAAATGGTTCACTCAACAAAAATAATGTATATGACATAAACTGTGTATTTTAACGCTCTACATTTTTTGTGTAGTAAAATTTGGTCTATCTCTTATGGTTTACCAGTTATGCAAAAGTCGTTCACAATGAAGAATACTTTTGGAGATATTCCCAGAAAATTCGAGATATACATTTCATTTGTCATGAAAATATCTTAAACATATAATATTTTAATCAAAATCGTTAGAGCCATTTTTGAGAAAATTAAAATTTTCGAAAAATGTTCCATGTAAAGAATAATCTGGGGTGGAGGGATTTTCTTGAAAACCTTCGTGTCGCATCTCTGGAAGATACTGAACCTAAATACCAAGTTTGGTGTTTATCCGACTGTTCGTTTCTGAGTTATGCTGTTCACAGACACACACACACGGACATGTTTCCAAAAATGCTTTTTTTTTTGGATTCAGGGGGTCTCAAAACACGTATTTCCGGTGAAATCTCGGTATCGAATTTTTGGGTGGAATACAATACTTCCCCTACTTATTATACGTAGTAGAGAAAGTAAAAATAGCATATGCCACACTCGGCCTTCGTTTCACAACATTCCTTCTCGCAAAATAATACCCTACTTTTACCCCTTGTACCATAATCTACTATTATTTGACTAGCTTTCCATTACAAATTCATTGTCACTATTATATAAGGATATATCTGTGACTATGTTACAGGATCACCGCAATGACTTTAATAGGAATCCATGTTCAGGGATGTTCTACCGGATAGTTAAGACTTTTTATATTTAACTAGCTTATCCGGGTTGGTTTTAATTCCCAAATAACTATTTAATTAATTTAATTCACCCTCCTCACGTGTTCTTTATCAAATTAATATAATGATTTAGAAGGCTATGCAGAATCCTCCTCATTGTTCCTCAGAACTACGTTGCTGTTTGTGAAAATTGCAACACCAAGAAAGAATTTCTCGAATAACTCCAAACTTGGTGGAAGTGTAGAAGAGTGTGCAAGCAATAAGTGATTAGGTTTCCAGAGAGATGGGATACATGTAGGCCGAGCAGAGCCCTCTCGTGTCGGTCCGACAAGGTCAGTGTTGTGCCCAGTGTATCAGTGCAAAGCTGTCAAACAGGTGGAAACAATACAGTGAGTGCCAGTATGCCCCGTCGACGTCAAAGGGAGCCATATCGGAATGCGAGTGAGTTTGAATGGGGCAGAATGATCGTTCTCCGGGAAGCGGGTTTGTCATACCGTGACATTTCGGCTCGTACAGGGCATGCTGCTACGACAGTGATGCGTGTGTGGAAGCAGTGGATAGATGAAGGTCGTACGCAGCGAAGAGCGGGTACTGGACCAGGGAACATGACCACAGCACGGGATGGCCGTCATCTTGTCCGCATGGCCATAACGGACCGTAAGGCTTCATCCACAATGTTGGCTCGACGCTGGAGCACTGCAACAGGTGTGAACTTGTCTGCATCAACGATTCGTCTCCGTCTGCTGCAGGTTGGAATGATTGCACGCATGCCATTACGTCGGCTTCCATTGTCCAGAAACCACTAGCTCCCCCGACAGTAATGGGCTCATGGAACACCGTCACTGGGGTGCTGAGTGGCAAAATGTAGTCTTTTCGGACGAGTCCCGCTTCAACGTGTCCGGCGGTACCGTGGTGAGCGCAACCTGGAGGGCTGCATTGTTGAGTGGCATAGCGGACAAACACCAGGTATGATGTTTTGGGTCGCCATTGATTACAACCGATCTCGCCTCCTACGAATTGAGGACACTATGGACAGCAACCGGTACCTAACGGTGGTTGTACAGCCTGAGGTACTCCCCCTGCTTCAGGCATCTCCACAGGCCACATTTCAACAGGACAACGCCCGGTCACATATTGCGAGGAATGTACAAGCCTTCTTCGAAGTGCGACGGGTACCATTGCTTCGCTGGCCTGCACATTCACCTGACATGTCTAGGATATGGTTGTTCGGCACCTGGTGCGTCACGGTCCTCCACTAACGAGTGTCACGGATTTGTGGGCTCGAATACAAACTGCGTGGAGGAAAATACCCCAGGAACTTATTCAGAACCTTTTTGATTCAATGCCACGGCGTATACCAGCTCTAATTGCAGCGCATGGAGGCTATACCAAATACTGAATATTAGGGCTCAAAGGTCATGTATAGATTTGAAAAGTTTATCATTTGTTACTTGACATGTACCTAACCTGTGGTATTGAATTCATGCGTTTCCTTCTGATGTTGCAATTTTCACAAACGACAGTGTAGAATTCCGTGAAGCTACACGGTGCAATAACCGAGAAAATAAGCCCCTGACATTCATGGAAGTGGATATGAAAGACAAGCACTACCCCGTTTCCTACACCGTAGGAAGAATTGTCCATATGTTCGGGTACAGAGCAGTTGACGAATTTTGAAATTTCTCTTTGGTTCCACAGCAATCTAACATAATACTACATAATTTTCAAATTAAAGGAATATGGATATACTTCTCTGACGTTATTCAATAATGAGTGTATGATGTATTAAACAAACATTGTTTTGTCATTTGTATTACTTTCTCTACCAGGTAAACAGTAGGTATTGTATTTCACCCAAAAGTTCGATATCGAGATTTCACCGGAAATACATGTTTTGAAGTCCCTAAAACATTTTTAGAAAAATGTCCGTGTGTGTGTGAACAGCATAACTCAAATGAAATTTGGGATAAATACCAAACTTGGTATATAAGCTCAGTCAGCACCTTCCAACCACACCCCAAACTATCCTTTATACGGGACTTCGATTAAAATACCACATACTGAAGACATTTACAAGACAAAATGTATATCTTGAATATTCTAAGAATAGCTTGTGAGGTCTTCATTCGGAAGAAACTTCATATAATTTTGCATAACTGGTAACCTTAAGCGATAGACGTAAACGTAGTACACAAAGATCTCTTCGAAACAATAATTTATTTCAAATAACTTTTCTGTGTTATCAGCCTTTTCTGAGATATCCATCATTAATGATTAGAATTGCTCAATACTTTGTCATTCGTAGTCCTGTAGATTTTCACCTAAGTGGCGTTTCCACCTCCATCCTGGCGCAAGCAGGGGAGCTTTTAGACTCAAGGTATTGGCTTCATGAGAAACCCCACGAGAGGAAGAGTTGCCTTCCCCTGGACTTAAAAGGGGAGCTCATAGGCTTAGGCTCTGGCTTCGAGTACACCTTCGTCCAAGCTTGTTTCTCGCGGTCATGGAAAGAGAATGGAATTTTAAGGCCAGCATACAGCGTCTAGTTCTTAAAACATTTGACTATCGCTGTTCCCTTTGTATCTATACCGAAATGTGCAATGCAGCTATTTCCGGGAAGGTTTATTGATTCAAATGAAATAGGTGAAAACAAACTTTAAGAATAATCTGTATACCCACTAATTAACGATAGACGGTAGAGAAAGTCATATAAATGTAACACAACAGATTTAGTTTTTATATATTATTGCTCAGTACTAATCTAATGTAATCTGAAATATTTCTATATTGATTTTTTTCTTGTGTATATTAGTAAACCTGTAGCAAGAAAATTATAGCTATTGAAGCTTAGTCATATTTTGAAACAACTCAATTTTGAACATAATCCTGAAAAAAAATCTGATGTGTTACACTCACATGACTTTCTCTACTCTTGTGCAAACTATTTTTACAAACGCTTATTCTCCATATGCTTCATGTTAATCGAGATGTTAATCTTATTGCTAATTTTCTTGTAGATGCAAGGGGAATATGGTAGGCTTTAAGCGATAGTCAAATCTTTTAAGCGCTGGTTGCTATGTGGCGCATTCCATTCTCTTTGCATGTCCAGGACATAAAAAAAAGGAATGAATAACGAATTACCATTTGAGAAAAAGTATAAGTATTGGAAAATTTAAGGGAATAACAAACAATATTTCGAAAATGCTTCATTCAACAAAAAAATGTATATGACATAAATTGTGTATTTTAACGCGATCTACATTTTTTGTGTAGTAAAATTTTGTCTATCTCTTATAGTTTACCAGTTATGCAAAAGTCGTTCACAATGAATACTTTTGGAGACATTCCCAGAAAATTCGAGATATACATTTCATTTGTCATGAAAATATCTTAAACATGTGATATTTTAATCAAGCGTGTTACAGCCATTTTTGAGAAAATTAAAATTTTCGAAAAATGTTCCATGTAAAGGGTAATCTGGGGTGGAGGGATTTTCTTGAAAACCTTCGTGTTCACAGACTCATACACGGACATGTTTCCAAAAATGCTTTTTTTGGATTCAGGGGTCTCAAAGCATATATTTCCAGTGAAATTTCGGTATCGAATTTTTGGGTGGAATACAATACTTCCCCTACTTACTATACGTAGTAGAGAAAGTAATAACACACAGCTAAATCAGTGGATCGTGAGAGCCAACATCCTTACTAATCATTCTATTTTCAAAAAATTCCCGAATTAAATTTAAACAACCCCTCAGCGGTATACGCGGTAGCAGAGTCTTCCTGTAAAAATCCAGACTAACACTGAACTTCGGTCAACTGATCAAAAAATTGTGTGAATATGACATTCCTGTACCTACATTTATTGGTTGCTTTTAAAAAACGTAGATCCTATTATTCTGCATGCATTTACCGAACACCAATTCGCGTCATGCAAAGGAATCAATCTCGTGTGTAAAATCGGATTTCTCTGTACTCCAATATCTGTTATTTTGCGACGTAACATAGTCATATAAATCGAACCATGCTTCGTTAGAGAAGAATATTAAATGTGGGTTAATTACTGTCATTGACATTTCGTTATAGAAATTTACCCGACTCTGATGATCACATGAAAAATAAAATGTATGCAACAAAACCCATACATTGTAAGAAATAAAAGAAAATACCAGGCGAGAAATTCACTCAATTTTGATTATTGAACTCTCCAGTGTGAATCAAAATTTCCTGAGAAGATGCCAGAAATGTGCCGATAGAAAATTACATTTCCAATATCTTTTATATGGTATGGTATGTACTTATTATCGTTGTGGTTGCATTTGGGATATTCGGCGGGAGTGCGAGCTGCGGCGGACGGAGCGCGATCAGTACAGTATGAAGGAAAAGCACCGTGTGTAATATTTGTTCTAAGATAAATGTTATCTTTCACTGAGCTGGTAAGCTTAAATATGTACGATTGCTAAGCAAATAAGAAAACATGAAAAAACAGAAATGCAAAACATGCTCACTGTATGACATATGTTTATAGTAAATTTCTTTAGTCAGTTTCTATTGCTCTAAATATTACAGTTTAAGTAAAAACTGCATCACAAGGAACATTTTTTGACAAGTCTCTAAAAACTGATACAAGAAATTATACTTTGGTAACAGCTTCACTTAAATACATAATTGACGTTTTTACCAAAGCCCTTAGAAACATACGTATTTCAAGGTAAAAGATTCAAATCAATATTATATTTTTAAAATTGGGGCAATATTTTTAGCACGTAAATGATAACAGTCTAATTATATAATATAAAAAAATAACAGCCTGCCTTAAAGCAATATGTATGTAATAATATATAAAGTGTATATTACAGTCATTGTATTTCGTTTATATTATTATGTACATGTATAAAAATGTTATGCGAATGCATTACGTAGTTTAACAATGTAGGAGCTGTGAAAATAGAAGCAAGCTGCCTTGCTAACAATGAGATAACTTTGAGACAACAATAAAGTAGAAAGTTTAAAAAGGCTACTAATAATTCTTGGAACAATAATAGTGTAATATTTAAAACAGTTTATAAATAGCCAATCAAAAACTAGAGAAGCTTAAAGTTAAATAAAGATATTCTACTGGAGTAGGCTTAACCAATCAGATACTAGAAATAGAGAAAATATACAAATTCAGGTGGTAGACGCTACAAGATAGCGTACCCAAGCAGTTCTTTTTCGGTAGTGGTTCAGTGTGAGACAAGAAAATTCATTGCGGTGAGAATAATATAAAGTTTACCTGTTAAAAAAATTAATTAACAATAATCTCACAGCTCTAAAGTAGGATACATCAGCGAAGTGTTATTTAATCGTGTGAAGGATTAATAAACAAAGTACAATAAATTATAATTTGTGTAAAGTCTTGTTCTCTAGCCGTACTAGCCCTGTTAAGAGATACGTGCTCTGCAAATTACTACTGAAGCAGCCGAGGCATACATATATAATATTTAAATGAATAACATTAAAATAGTTATTACACATAAAATAAACGTGGTGCGAAGGCCACCGGAAACTTTTTACCGTACGTGGGGCGAACACTCCTAGAAACAATTTCCCGCAAATTGGCATCCATTACGTGCGTGGTCTAAAACTGCTTCAAATTAGTGCCTAAACGTGATGCAACCATAACAATAAAACCACTTCAAAATTCACCGATGAGTTGCCTTAAACTTGCCTCAAACACGCATTACAGAAAAACAAATGATGACATTTAATAAACTCTAGTTCATGACCCCCAAAAGGGCCACGGACCCAAGGCTGCTATATGATTTTTCGGTCTTAGTGTTTTTGTTTATTGTTACATTTCCAATTTTTACCTTCATGCCTAATTTTAGCACACATTTTCTCTCTTCTTACCTTCACATGGTCTTGCACATACCTTATACAGTTTCGGTTTACATCGACACACTACGGGGTGGCAGATGAGAGACAAACCCCATCCCCTAGCACAATCCATGACTAACTTCAGTCAGGAACACCCTTATCGGGCCATCTCCCCACTCTGTCATGTGATAACTGCTGCTTGTTCAAACAAGAGGCTTCGAGAACTCTGCCCTTTGACATAACACTCTCCACTTAGAATAGAGACCACACGTAATCTACTTTGGTTTCAACTGTCTGGAGAAACGGGCCACTTGACGTCGTCGCCGCCTCCTTGCAGTCTTCTAAGGTAAAGCTTCTTCTTTTAACCTCATGGGTCACTGTTCTTTTGTTTCTTTCTGTTCCTACTTGACACGGATGTTACACTCAAGTAGCAGAAAACGCAGTTTTGAAAATAAGAGTACGGCTCTGACGTGAAACTTTCCGAATTTGCTATTGATGTTTGAACAAAAATGTTTTAGGTGCGTTCGCTGATGCCAAACACTAATTAGAATAGCTTCGTCTGTCTTTGTCATAAATAATTCGTTCAGTCAGTACATATGGAACTGACGTTCTATCGTACGTAAATCCACCAACGGTTAGGAATTTATTTGATCAGCATTGTAACCTCGAATGGGATTTATTAACACTATTCTATGAATAAAAAATGCAACAGATCATATAAATAATAATTAATATCTTACTTGGTTGTTTAAAATCAAATCACCATTGTGTCAGCTGTCAGATCACTACACACTAAATGAATAAACAATCGAATGTGTTACGGAATGCTAACCAATGCTACCAACAGTGGGAATGAGCAAACAGTTAACCTCAAAATTAAGATAACCTAAAATCAGAACACAAAAAAACAGACAAACTGTTTTTCAAGAACATAATTTATTTGGAAACTAACACTCTTTGAATGTGCACAGATTAAAAAAGATCTTCAAAGCTGAAAGTTGAGGGAATCTGTTGGTTTTCCTTAAAAAAAAATGAGTGGATATTGATTGTTGATTTAATTGCAGATGTGGCTTCCGTGAAGATGCATTGGCGTGATGTTCTTTTTACGTTCTCTACTATGTACATAATAGGTAGAGAAGATACTACATTTCGTCCAAAAATTCGATACCAGGGTTTTACCGGAAATACATGTTTTGAGACCCCTAAACAAAAAAAAAGAAAGAAAAAGAAAGGCATTTACACAAAAAGACCCGCGCGCGCGTGTGAACAGCATAATTTAAAAATCTGATGTAGGTATTACACTCACATGGCTTTCTCTACCATTGCACAAACTATTTTTACAAACGCTTATTCTCCATCTACTCCATGTTTATCGATATAAAAATTTGCAGAAACTATCGTATTGCTAATTTTCTTATAGGTGCAAGGGGAATATGCGATAATCAAATCTTTCATAAAAAACGAATAACGAATTCCCATTTGAGAAAAAGTATAAGTATTGGAAAATTCAAACAAATAACAAGGAATATTTTGGAAGTGGTCCACTTCACAAAAAACAAGTATATGACATAGATTGTGTGTTTTAACGCGATCTATAATTTTTGTGTAGTAAACCTTTGTCTTTCTTTTATGGTTTACCACTCATGCAAAATTATTCAGAATGAAGACGACTTTTGGGGACATTCCCAGAAGATTCAAGATATACAATTCATTTGCCATGAAAGTATCTTAAACATGCGATATTTTAATCAAAATCGTTAGAGCCATTTTTGAGAAAATCAAAATTTTCGAAAAAATGTTCTATGTAAAGGATAGTCTGGTGGGGGATTTTCTTGAAAATCTTCGTGTCGCATCTTTGAAAGATACTGAACCTAAATACCAAGTTTGGTATTTATCCGACTTTTCGTTTTTGATGCTGTTCACCCACATGAATCTTTTTCTAAAAATACTTTTTTTTAGATTCAGGGGGCCTCAAAACATGGAATTTCCGATGAAATCGAATTTTTGGGTGGAATGCAATACTTCCTACTTACTATACGCAGTAGAGAAAGAAAAAACGAAAAGTCTGAATAGACATCAAACTTGGTATTTAAGTTCACAATCCCCCGAAGATGCGACACGAAGATTTTTAAGAAAATACCTTCAACCTAACTGTCCTTTACGTGGAACCCTTTCCGAAATTTTTTGAGCTTCGCCAAAATGGCTCTAATAATTTTGATTAAAATACCAATCTCTTATAGCAGATTGCTTTAAAACATACGATTTATTTCAAATAACTTTTTTGTGGCATAAGCCATTCCAAGATATCCATTGGTAATGCTTCGAACTGTTCATGTTATGCCATTCTTTTAAAATCCTGTCGATTTTCAGTTGTTTCTCGCGATTGCATGGAAACATTATGGAACTTTAAGGCCAGCATATAGCATCCAGTTCTTAAACATTTGACTATCGCTGTTCCCTTTGTATCGATAACGAAATCTGTAATGCACCTATTTTTGCAAAGGTTTATTTCGATTAAAATTAAGTAGATAGAGAAATAAGATTTCATGAGAATAGTTTGTATACCCACTAAAAATGATATACTACTAGAGAAAGTCATGTGAATGTAACTCATCAGATTTTTATTAATTCTTGCAGTTGCATTCCAATCTGAATCATGTTTCAGCCCATTAATCACTGCATACTGATGTTATTACGATTCAGCAGCGAGCTGACGTTTTATCCGATAAAATTGCGTCCTTGCAAGCATAACGACCGTGATTGGTCAATATCCGAGGTTTATTAATGGAATACCCTACACTAATAGTATAAAAAGAGTATAACTATTTAAAATAAACTAGTTTGGCCTCGAACCAAGGGTTACAATTTAAAACGCTAGATGGATTATTGATGAATTACAATTTGGATAGATACGTGGATTACATTCCATAGGTTCAAGTACAGAAGTACTTTGAACATGGAACAAGTCAGACACCTGTTACATCACTATACGCTTACATACGAACGCACACACTCACACACATACTGTGTTCCTCTCACGAGAATGTGTCTGTAAGGAATGTGTTGATATCAACAATTCTAGCGCTATCTGAGAAAGATTGCTCTACTTTCAACATATCAACAAGACTTAAGGCCTGTTAGAAAACATACGCTCTTCTGCTAGTAATGCTGAATGACCAGTTGCTTTTGTTTGCTTTCCTCGTCACAGATTTTAACAACGTTAGCAACTATTTCTCAGTTCTTCCTTTCTTATTGGAAAACACTTAGACACACGGTTAATCTGTGCACACGGCTCTAAGTGAAACATGCTGGAATATAATGTTGCGTGCTGTTTTTAATGTAGATATAATAGCAGATCTATTTATGACATCATCGTGAGCTACCACGTGGTACTATCCCCCCCCCCCTCCCACCTCCGGAGAGCATAACATCCCGCAAACGTTTTCTCGTCAGAGGCTACAGCACATGCATACAGTGTTATATTAGGAGGTACAACTGTTAATATAATATTAAGATTCATTTATAGTAGTGCAGTATTTTAAACACTATGTCACAATGTAATAATTAGATAACAAATACATTGTTATTTTAAGAAAATAACTTATTTATAAACAGCAAGGATCAACCAACTTTAAAATTCATCTACAATGGTTTAGTATTACAACAATTCAATGGTATAGTAGCTGTTTGAAATACTTTGTAAAAGAGGATACAATGATTGGCAATAGAAATAAATTGGCATATTAAATAAAATAAGTTATTTACACATATCTATCAACTAAATTTAAAGAATATTGTTATATTTGTGATACACTGTCACAGAGAATCTTAAATTACTATCCATTTAAGGTAATTCACCGGTCGTCCGTCAATTCTTGTACAGAGTAATAGGCTTTGTTGTACAAATATTCTACAGTGCTTTTCTTCCACACTGCGGCCGCCGCAGCTCGCACTCCGCCGAAACAGTCACAATATCCGCGCAACCGCCTCACGTTCTCACATTTACAATTACAATTACAATACTGATAAGCACATGCCTTATCATAAGAGATGCCGCACTTCTGGCATCTTCTCAGGAGATTTTCTATTACTCTCGAGAGTTCAATATCTGAAATTGAGCAAATTTCTCGCCTGATGTTTTCTTTTAATTCTTCCAATGAATAGGGGTTTATTGCACACACTTTATTTTTAAAGTTCCCCTATAGTTGAAAACCGCGTACAGTTAGATCAGGGGAACTTGAAGGTCAAAATCCTTTACTAATTACCTTATCTTCAAAAATTTCCTGAATTAAACTTAATGACTCATCAGCTGTGTGCGCGGTGATAAAAGTCTTTTTGGAAATACCCAGACTGATAATTCACGTCGGTCAGCAGTTCAAAAATGGTGTAAGTCATTACTGTATCTCTCTGCATTTATTTGTTCAGAAAATATAGATACTATTATTCTGTATGCATTTACTGCACATCACACATCAATTTTCGCGTCATGCAAGGGAATATCGTGTGTAAAATCGGGTTTCTCTGTGCTTCATTATCTGTCATTTTACGAGGGAACGTATTTATTGGAAGAACTAAAAGAACAAATCAGGCGAGAAATTCACTCAAATGCAAATTTCCTGAGACTATGTCAGAAATGTGTGTTTAGAGAAGGACAACATTTACATCTCTATAAGGTGCGGCTTATTATCGTTGTAATTGCATCTGTAATGTGAAATCGTGAGGCATTGCGTGGATGTTATAACTGTTTCGGGTGGCAGTCCGTGCTGTAGCGGCCGGCGTGCGAGACACCGTGCAGTGACTGCAGTGTGAAAGAAAATCATTATACACAGAGCCAAAAACTACGAACCGGCTGCGCGGTGTTTTTCCTGTCCGCGTCCTCGGCGCTCGTTGCCGTCTGCCGCTATCATAAAAAGGCGCGGATGAAACCATAACACATTTTTAAAACCACTTTTAAAGGCTTTACTTACCAGCTTTATGAAAGGAAATGCTGAAACTGGCCACCGTCGTTGTCCATACATTTATGGCACCTCTTTAGGAAACTATCCATCACTCGCCATAGTTCACGTTGAGAAATGCTGGCAATTTCCTGGTGGATATTTTGTTTTAATTCTTCCAGGGTGTGTGGGTTTGTCTTGTACACTTTGTTTAAAGTTACCCCAGAGATAGAAATCGCACGGGGTTAGGTCGGGAGATCGAGGGGGCCACAAATCTCTACTAATAACTCTGTCCTCAAACGCACTTTCAATTGCTCTCATCGAAATATTGGCGTATAAGCTGTTGCAGAGTCCTATTGAAAAAGGCAAAATCACGCTCCCTGGCTGTTAATTCTCTAAAAAAAAGGGGGGGCAAAATTGTATTCACATATGTACGAGTGTCAACTGTTGACTCGAAAAAAATTGGCCCTATAACTCTTAGTAAGTAAACTCTGGTAAGTAAAGCCTTTAAAAATAGTTTTAAAAATGTTGTATGGTTTCATCCGCGTCTTTCAATGATAGCGGCAGACGGCAACGAGCGCCGAGGACGCGGACAGGAAAAGCACCGCGCAGCCGGTTCACAGTCTTTTGACTCTGCTTGTATAACAACAGACTTGTATTTATCTTTAACACTAAATGATAACAATTTTAATAATTTGCGAGAGCATTAAATGCATAATGAATGCCTTTTTGATAACAAGCCAGGCTAGCACTAGGTCTATGCAGATTCACTTTTTGTGCGGTATTAATGTTGTGTATATCTGTATCTCTGGTGAAATGAATAAAGTAAAAACACAAAACGGAGTGTATATATTCACAAGGTAGTGTTAAGATGTTTAATTTTTGAAACAGAGTTTTACAGGATGCTGTTATCCTTTCACATATTACTCGAATGGCTTTCTTTTGCAGCATAAAGATTAGCTTGCTTTAGAGTTACCCCAGAATATGAGACCATATTTCATCACAGAACAGAAGTAAGCATAATATACAGACTAGAATGTCGAATTATATCAGACATAGCGGGATGGCTCAGGTGGTAACTAACTTCTGTGGGCCTCGCATTCGGGAGGTCCGGGGCTAAATCCCCGGGGCCGACCAATCCGATCGCTAGGCGATTGCTGGGTTGAGTAATTTGATCTGCGAATTTTCCTATCGCCCCTTTCATCACTACATTTCATTTCCTCCTCTTTCACCGCCACCAGGCATTGAACTGATCACCCATCCTGGACATGCTATGATCCAGAGTTTGCTTGCTCCTCAACAGGCTAATGTTCTTGGGGGTGTTAGTACTACAAGAGGAGGGTACTAAAGAAGATTAATCAATGTTGCGAGCCACACCCCTTCATCAGATAGAGGTGTTTCTCTGCATCTTATGAAGCCTTGTAATTTGATATATTAGTGAATATTGTGTTGTGTTGGTGTTTTAACGTGTCTGTAATAATTCGACATCCTAGTTCGTTAAGATATCAGTGAGCCAGAGGGTATATTGTTGAAATTTAGAAGATACAATGTTAAAGCAATATTTCAGACTAGTTAAGGTCAGCAGTAAAACTAAGGCTTTTCTCAACACCAATATTCACATACAGACTGGAAATCAAAACACTGGACATAGGTATTTAACGTGCAAAAGCAGTTACTCTCTCCCTGTTAATTTCAAAGAAAAATCTTAAGTCTATTATAATAAGAGTTAAAAAGTGAATCTGAATATAATATTAACAGCTCTAGTTAATTTCTATGACAGATATGTAATAATCTCATATAATCTGTTTTTATATCATGATTTTTATTTGTTATGAAGTTGTAGTGAATCATGGCCCACGATAATGAAAACAAATAAAGATGTTAATACAGGTTGTCACATTATTATTCCTTCTAAAAATGAACAACAAATAAACTTGCTGCTTTTGAATTTTAGTCTTTTTTGTTTTGTTTGTTCGTAAAAATATTCTTTTAAAATGTATCTCTAAAATCAACAGGGGAGAGGGAGAGAGAGAATGTGATGTGGGAGGAGGAGTAACCAATCAAACCATATTGATTGTTCTTTCAACGCTGAAAAGCACCACTCTTCCCGACAGGGCTACATAAAATAATAATAATCCCGTGGCGCTACCGCCCATGAAAGGCCTTGACCTGCCAACCCGACTACCGGCCTCATGCCCACGTACACACAGTAGACGTGCGCGATCACCCAACCGATACGGGAAGATGATGTGGCCAGCATCACACATCCCCCAGCCAGAAGGTTGGTCCCTGTAGCCGGAATCCCTGCCTCTCGCAAACATTGAAATTGAGTTTTATTTATGGACGCTCTTTAACTGCTATGGTCTTTAGCGTCCCATTCTATATTGGGCGTGAAAGACCGGTAATTTTATTCAGAGGCCTCTATCAGGTTTGAGGTTCTTTTATGTGCCGTAAATCTACAACACGGAACCACCGGCTTTACTTCCCTTCCGAAGGAAGCCATGCTAAGGAGTTTTACGCCGGAAAAAAAATCCATCGTCCTCCGCCGGGTTTGAAGCCGCTGCCTATCGCAGCTCCTCACTTTCCTCACGATGCTGAGTGCCACTGGGGTCCTATACCCAGGACCTAAAATCGAACCCGAGCCGCATTCTGTGGGCGGGAACGAGAGCTCCACGCTCTAGCCCACAGCGCTACGGCGTGGGACCAGACAGACATAGGCTAAAATATATTTAAAGCGAAAAAGTTAAAACTGGAGGCTTAAGGCGTTTTCATAATTGTATAACCCAATTTCAATTATTTTTCTTTGAATCTAAACATAAAAGGATAATTTTTGTCCCTTTATTGCTATCTTGGCGGACATTTAATGATTTCAAGCCCAAAGGGATGAAAGGGGAGGCTCAAAATATTTAAAATTAGATTATTGGAAGTGCTTATCATGTTTATATCATCGCGTTTCCTTCTGATTTCGTTAAACATTGTTATCAGGGAATATTTTTGGTATGATTTTGACAAAACTTTGCACATGTGGATTTTAGGGTATGACAAAAATGATAAGCTATCCTACAACTTTCAAAACTTCTGCTACCCTTACTTTTTACTCCTTACCAATATATGCGCTTTGATCTACATATCTGGATAAGCCTTTGTGCATTATGCTATAGGAACCAATGGAAGAGCCTACGAGCGCTGTCCCAGAAGTACCCCACCTAGCAAAGAAAATAAAAAAAACATCTTTATTTCTCTACATAGTCTCCTTTCAGCTCGATACACTTTTCCCAGCGGTGTTCAATAGCTTCGATACCATCAGTTCTGCAAAATAGCCATCAACTGCAGACTCCAGCTCTTCAATGTTGGCAAAACTTTTAGCACCAAGCTATTTCTTCAACTTTGGAAATAGAAAATAATCAGAGGGGGCTAAATCTGGCGAATAGGATGAATGAGGAAGCAATTCGAACTTTAACTCATTGATTTTGGCCATGGCGATAATGGATGTGTGAACTGGTGCACTGTCTTGATAAAACAAAAGTTTCTTTTCCACTAAATGCGGCCGTTTTTTCTTGATTTCATCATTTCAAATGCTGCAATAAGTTTGCATAATACTCGCCATTTGTTTGCTTTTCCTTTTTGAAGACAATCAATGAAAATTATTCCACACACATTCCAAAAAAAAAAAAAAAAAAAAAACTGACGCCATGACCTTGCCTGCAAATGGAACTGTCTCACCTTCTTTGGGGCCGACTCTTCCCTTTCAATCCACTGTTTTGACTGTTCCTTCGTCTCAGGTGTGAAGTGATGGACCCATGTTTCATCCATGGTTATGAATCGACACAAAAGCTCGGTTTTATTGCAGCGAAATATCGCCAAACACTCGACTGAAACATCTTCACGATGCTGCTTTTGTTCCATTGTGAGTAAACGCGACACCGAGCCTTCTCATGTCTAAATTTTCAATCAGTATGCGATGTACAGCACTTTTTGAAATGCCTACGATGTCTGCAGCTCGCTTGACTGCAGCTTCTTGCTTTCAACTGTTGAAGAGCAATTCGGGGATGGCGGAGTGGTTACACGACATCCCTGTAATGGACTGGCCTGCACAGAGTCCTGACTTGAATCCTATAGAACACCTTTGGGATGTTTTGGAACGCCGACTTCGTGCCAGGCCTCACCGACCTACATCGATACCTCTCCTCAGTTCCGCACTCCGTGAAGAATGGGCTGCCATTCCCCAAGAAACCTTCCAGCACCTGATTGAAAGTATGCCTGCGAGAGTGAACGCTGTCATCAAGGCTAAGGGTGGGCCAACATCATATTGACTTCCAGCATTATCGATGGAGGGCGCCACGAACTTGTACGTCATTTTCAGCCAGGTGTCCGGATACTTTTGATCACTTAGTGTAAATGGAATGGTCCCGAGTCGAGTCAGATGGTATAAGATGTCCTTCCTCACTAATGTTGAGTCTGCATTTCTGTAGTAAACATCCAAGTCGTAAGACAATTATGTAAACTATTATTTTTTTAAATGTTACATAAGGGGAGTTTCGCACTTTAGAGCTTCATGATACTCAATGAAGATTCTATCCGTGAAACATCCGTCGGGCGTAAAAATTCTTAGCATGGCAAGTAAAGCTGGTGGTTCCGTGTCGTAGATTTACGGCACCTAAAAGAACCTCAAGCCTGATAAAGAAGCCTCTGAGCAAAACTACCGTATTTCACGTCCTAAATAGAATGGGACGCTAAGGACCACAGCAGTTAAAGAGCGTCCATAAATAAAACTCAATTTAATTTCGTGAAACATCCAAAGTCTGTCAAGCAAAGAAACTGCAGAAGTGCGCATTCATATGAAAATATTACAGTAGAAGAAACCCAAAAAACAAATTATTATTTGTAGAGAAGCCTTGTCCACCGTAAGGAAACTAGAAAAACAGAAGAAAGATTCCTCTTGGAGGATTGCCAAGAGATAAAAAATTTGAAGGCGAAGAACACAAAATGTAACTCTGTATGCTTGCTTTTCAGTTGTTCAGAAAGCGGACATCCGCTTAGAGGGACGTTTTTATCCTTACCATTTTTAATCGTCTAAGAAGACGCACTCTACTACTTCTGGAGTAGTTATAAAACGGGGACAATGTGAAAACAAACTCAATATACCAGATATTTATTGTTCCGCATTTAAGCCCCATTTTATTTGTCTGGTTAAGAGGAAATTAAATAACAGTTCTCTTTCCCTTTCTACTTAACTGACAAAAGCCAATATATCGATTCTTCCAAGGGTTACTCCTCCTGCAGACTAACAATAAATCAACACTACTGGAATATAGGACAGCAATTTTCAACAAGCTCACATTTCCAGACGCCAGTGAATTTATTACTTAGTAGCAGCTGGAAAACCCAACGATTTTATTTTGTAACCAACGGCTAAGAATGCCTGCGTTCTATTAGCAAAGTATGAAGAAGATGTTAGTTTTATGGTGCTGTTTATTTGCCCCACACTTGGCGCCAATTTGAAGAAATTTGTATTGAAGGAGTTGTATTATATTTCAACTGTTGGGAGCCGAACTTAAAGTAGTTGCAACCGCACGTATGGTACCCGCTTTCGGTAGCCCCAAATGTTTAAAAAATATTAACTTTGTAATTTGACTGTTTCTTTAAATATTATATATTTATGTTTGCCTCGGCTGCGTCAGTATTATTGTTAGAGACATGTTTCTCTTTGCAGGGTTGTGGTGCGACTGAAGAATATAGGCTTACACAGATTATAATTTTACTTCACTCCTTTTATTAATGCTTGACACGATTTAAATAACACTTCACTGATATAGAGAGAGCTGTGAGATTCTTTTGTTAATTACTTGCACTTTTTAACACGTAAACTACTTTCGTCTCACACTGAATACGTATTACATTTTTTTAGGACGTGTCTCGCGTCTGCTTACAACCAACGCGTCCAGTTATGTGCACTGTCTACAAGCAACTGACTTCTAGATTTGCAAATTTTGCTATATTTCAGTTTCTGATTGGCTATTCCTAACCCAATAGAATACTTTTATTTAACTAAAGCTTTTTCTGGTTGTTGATTGGCTATTTTATAAACTGTTACAAAAATTACATTATTGTTACTCCAAGAATCACAAGTAGTATTGTTAAACTTTCACATTCATTATTGCCTCAAAGTTACCTCAT
This sequence comes from Deroplatys truncata, assembly GCA_030765065.1. Classification (NCBI taxonomy): domain Eukaryota; kingdom Metazoa; phylum Arthropoda; class Insecta; order Mantodea; family Mantidae; genus Deroplatys; species Deroplatys truncata. The sequence goes on along the minus strand of CM060975.1, from coordinate 292,704,452 downwards.
TGTTAGCAACTTTTGATCTATTTCTCACAGCTCCTACATTATTAAATTACGTAATACATTCAGATAACTTGATTACATGTATACAATAATATAAACATATACAATTTTTATATATTGTTACATACACATATTGCTTTAAGGCGGGCTGTTATTGAATTTATATATTATATAATTAGACAGAAATCAAGTAATTGTTTAAAATACTGCCTCAAATATAGGGACAGTCTGAAAAGCTCTGTGAGCACGAGTGCTTTGTGTGTGTGTGTGTGTGTGTGTGTGTGTGTGAGCGTGCGTGCGTGCGCGCGCGCGCATGGGCTCGGACCTCGGGTCCAAACTGCAGGCCGGATTCGACCTTAATTTTAAAAATCTGATGTGTTACATTCACATGACTTTCTCTGCCCTCTTTCGCTTATCAGTGGGTATACAAATTATTTTTACTAAAGTTTATTTTCCTATCTACTTCATTCAGGCGATAGTCTAGTGTTTTAGAACTGGACGCTACACGTTAGCCTTAAAAGTCCATACCCTTTTCATGACATCGCGATGAACAACTGAAAACGACATGACTTTAGAAGAATGGCTAAGTGTTGAACAATTAGAACCATTAATAAAGGCTGGTTCACAACTAACGAGAACGAGAAAGTTTAAATAAGTGTATTCAAATGGGAGCGTTCACAATCGACGGGAAGCCTTCCCGGGCCCCGGGAACGGGAAAGAAGACTTGCCCAAGTTTTAAGTTCTCGTTCTCGTTCCCAGCCACGGCATATTAGAACTATATTGTGCATATTAGACTCTTCACTGCAGAGGTTATTCTAGGCGGTCGTGACATGAAACAGCCGCTAGTGCTCTCTCTAGTGCAAGCTGAAAGCATGAAAGTGGAAGAAATTGGTAGTATATATGCTTCCTAATCTCAGATTCTGACACCCACAAATCCATTGAGCGTTGGTTCCTCTGTGAAAGGGTCATCTGTAGTTTGTTTAATGCAATTCAAAACGACTATTGCCTTAAAACAATGGTAAAAGCTACAAAGAACAGCAAAAACCAGCAGAAATTAACAAATAACAACAAACAACTTTAATGTATGTCATTAAATAAAGAAATGAAAGCTTGGTACAACCAGAGGGATCGAAAATTTAATGGATATGCATTTAGATAATGTTTGCTCTATCGAATTTTGAGTTGGCTAACCGCATTATGTTGGCTGAATTGGAAGTAGATGAAAAAATGTCATTGGTCAGTTAAAAACAAATGAAATCCCAATGCGCAAAATCGACTTTCACTTTGTGATCGATAAGATCATCGATATGCATTCACGTTCTCGTTACCGGGCTGTTGTGAACCAATATATTGTATGTTGCATTGCTTCCCGTTCTCGGGCGGTTGGGAACCAGCTTTAACGGATATCTTGGAAATAGCTGATGCCACAAAAAAGTTATTTCAAATAAACTGTGTGTTAAAAAGAGATTTGCATTTTTTTTGTGCAGTACGTTTTCGTCTATTATTTATCGTTTACCGGATATACGGGCTCTTCAGATTTATTCGGCCGTTGCTGCCAGTCGATTGTCTGCGCATGATGCCAATACTTTTAAGCGAGTTTATCACCAGTGCCATTGGCAGAGGACTAGCGAAAGATGAGTGGAAGGGGTGGATATTAACAGTTTCGAGGACACCTTAGTGAAATGGGACGTGTATCGTACTTTTCCAGTATTTACATTTGGAACTTCCTTCGCTTGCATCTCGTAAACTAGCAAACTCAGCATGTATGCTGATAGGCAACTGAAATAAGTGGACGGTTTTTGTAGCGTGGAGTGTCTCAGCTTTAACTGTTAAAAAAAATAAAAATAAATAAACAACAAAATAAATTGAAGTACGCTTTATGAATATTTTAGTTGTTTCTCCTTTTTTGTTAATAAAACAACTGTTTCTATCTTTTTAACATGTTTTGTCCCGGGACTTGATGAAATTTTAGGTAAGAACGGAGCAAACCATTCACACACGATAGACTCCCCCTCGTATCCTTCCAGTTCGGAAGTAGCACTCAACCATGCAAATTCTGTGATCGGCGGTCACTTCCATCTCACGTGCAAAGGAATATCCCAGTGAAAACCAGTTCTGCACCGCCGCAGTGCATCAACCTGTTTACGAAGTTGGAAATGCATGCAGTCTGAGGTTTAATTCCGCACCTCCCCTTTGAGACAAGGGGCTCGCTGAACCGATAATGACGTCATTCATTTAAATCGACTGCGGTAAAGGCCAAATAAAACTGAAGACCTGTTGATTATACAAATTTCCTTCGGAATGAGAACTTCATAGACTATTCCCAGAAAAGTAATGATATACATTTTATTTGTCACGTGAATATCTTTAATATATGACATTTTAATAAAAATCGTTAAAGTAGTTTTTTAGAAAATAAAAAGTTCGAAAAATGTTCCATGTAAAGGTTAGATTGGGGTGGGGGTTTTCCTGAAAATTTTCGTGTCGCATCTTTGGGAGGTAATGAACTTCTTTTCGTTTTTGAGCTATACTGCTCTCTCTCTCTCTCTCTCTCTCTCTCTCTCTCTGTCTCACACACACGGATACACACGCGGATCATTTTCTAAAAATGCTTTTTTGGATACAGGGACCCTCAAAACATTATTTCCGGTGAAATCTCGGTATCCAATTTTTGGGTGGAATACAATACCTTCTCTACCTGCTATATACATGGTAGAGGAAGTAAAAATTTTGTCTTACTCGGGCTTAAAAATAAAGACGAAAAAACTAATTTATAGCACTCAATATATGTCCGTTGTCATGTAAATATAATTGTTAAACATATGGCATTTTAATCAAAACCATTAGTGTAATTTTTGAGAAAAAAACCAATAATTTTTTTTTCCATCTAAAGGAAAAACAAAGACAAAAAAATTAATTTATCACATTTTTACTTCCCTACCGCGTACATGTTTTGAGGCCTCTGAATGCAAAAAATTGCATTTTTAGAAAAAGGTTCGTGTGTATCTATGAACAGCATAACTCAAAAATGAAAAATCGGATAAATATCAAACTTGGTATTTAGGTTCAGTATATTCCAAAGATGCGACACGAAGATTTTCAGGAAATCTCCCTACCCCAAACTACCCTTTACATGGAACATTTTTCGAATATTTTTTTCCCAAAAATGGCTTTAAACGGTTTTGATTAAAATACCATATATTAAAGATATTTACATGATAAATAAAATGTATAGCTTGAATTTTCTGGGAATAGCCTGTGAAGTCCTTTTCATTAGGAAGGAATTTTATACAATCTTGTATAACTGGTAAACCTTAAGCGATGACGAGAAAGTACTACACAAAAAATGTAGATCTCTTTAAAACACACAATTTATTTTAAATAACTTTTTTGTGCTATTAGCCATTTCCGAGATTCGTTACCAATGGTTCTGTTCTATTAAATACCTGTTCGATTTTCAGCTGTTTCTCGCGATGTCATGGAAACAGTCTAGAATTTTTAAGACCAGCATATAGATCCAGTACTTAAAACATTTGACTATCGCTATTCCCTTTGTATCTATAACGAAATATGTAATGTAGCAATTTCTGAAAAGGTATATCTCGATTAAAATGAAGTAGATAGAAAAATAAATTTTCGTAAGAATAATTTGTGTACCCACTAATAAGCAATAGAGAATAGAGAAAGTCATGTGAATGTAACAAATCATATATTTTTTGGTCCGGGATATTGAGATGCCCGGTACAGCACAATTACCGCATATGCACATAACATTACAACAGCACGGCAGCTTCAAACTCCGCCTTCCTCCGTCCACCCGCACACAGGATATCCTGGGTAGGGACAGAATGTGGTCAATAATGCAGTATGCCGTCAACATACCGCTTACTGCATGCGCATTCCAGGACCTCAACCGCCACTATTTCTGTAAAGTGCCTCCTCATTTGGTCCTAAGGCCTCACAGCAGCGAAAGAATCCCCATGCCGTCACCGGAAATCGAACCCAATACCTTCGCACCGCAGACAGCAGCGCTTCGTGGACTGCTAATAATGATGGTGGTAGTGATAACAGCAATAATAATAGGTAATATCAGTAATAACGGCAAATTGTTTTTATTTAAAGCACAATTAGGTGTCAGGGCCGGATCAGGCCGGGCTTAAAAATTTCAGCATTATCATGGTGCAACAAAATGCCCCTTAGTCCTGTCTTTGGACGCCGTTCTTGGATTTTCTGAAACACTTTCGGAAAGCAAACTTCTGTATACCCTTTTGCTGATATTCAAGCTCAATGGTTGCCACGTGGCCACTTGTGGAGAAGAAAGAGGCAACTATTTTCTTTCCCGCCCTCTTTGGCCTCGACTTTGATGGATGGTTGATCATCAGGGAAAATCAAATGGAGGACTGGCGTTTTGTTTCAGACTCAAACTTGAGGCAATATTTTATATCACAACACTGTGAATGCCAGAGTGATTGTAGTGTAAACTAACATTATTGTATGACAATGATTTTAAATGTTTGTTAGCTATAAGCATTGTTAGGAAATAAGTTTACACGGCCTCACTGAAACTGACAATAGGAGTGGGTAACAATGAAGCGATGGGGTGAGTTGTTTATCAATTAGAAGAGACAAACAAATGACGTCAGGGTAGCGCGCCTTTCTTTAGAAATGGAGGGAATATCTTCCCTAGAGCATATGTGTTTGTAATTTTGATTGGCTTATAAAATAGACGCTAATGTTGGCGCGATTTAGTAACCAATAGCAGCTCTATTATAATGTTTAGGCATATCGGGGTGAGGGAGTATAAATTCTTGAGCCAAGTATCGCGCAGTTCTACAGAATCATTCGCGAAACGTCAGGAAGTTTGGACCGCACTATAGTGACCCTCGTAATATTACTCTCTTCACTATGGTAGTTTTGGAATGGTAACACATAAGGTCGTGAGAGTGTCGCACATATCTTAATCAATTTTAATTCTCAACATAGTCTCCTTTCAATTCAATACACGTTGTCGAACATTTCTTCAATTCTTTTAACCCTTTCAAAGAATATGATTTTTCGAAGTCTGCAAAATATGAGGTTGTTTCTGCCATGATTGTTCACTGGACGCGAATTTCTTCCCAGCGAGCCAATTTTTCAGGTTTGCGAAGAGGAAGAAGTCGCTCGGAGCCAAATCTGGAGAATATGGTGGGTGAGGTAGCAGTTCGTAGCCCAATTCCACAAATTTTGCGGAGACAATGGCTGACTTGGTGCCGGTGCATTATCCTGGTGAAAGAGAAACTTTTCCTTCACCAAATGGGGTCATTTCTTTAACAATTCCTTGTGAAGCTGATCCAGCATTGCAGCATAACATGAACCTGTGATCATTTTACCATTTTCCCCAGGTAGTGGATGTCTATCACCCCTTGCGAATCCCAAAAGGCAGCTGCCATGATTTTTCCTGCCAACGGAATGGTTTTCACTTTCTTTGGAGCAGGTTCGCCGAAGGAAATCCACTGCTTTGATTGTTGTTTGGTTTCAGATAGATAGTAATGGATCCGAAAAAACGCATTTGGATTGTGCTAGAGCATATTCAAAATTCCTATGAAATGCTCACAAGATTCCGCTTGTTCTCAGCTGTGAAGAGTCGCGGCACCCATCTTGCTGACAGCTTTCTCATACCCAAAAATTCGTGCAGAATGTTATACACCCGTTCACTCGAGATGCTTACGGTCTTGGCAGTCTTCCAACAAAATATCGTGAACTTTGTTCACCATTTCTTCTGTTGTGACATCAACCGGCCGTCCTGTCACACGGCATCTTTTGTGCTCGAACGGCCACATCAAATTCTGTGAACCATGCCATGTGATGGAGTAGAGTCCACATATTACTTCCTCAGCTTTTCTTCCGTTTCCTTCACCGTCTTACCAAGTAGTGCTTTATCAGAACACGATATTCACTTTTCTCCATTTTCTATGAAGCAGCACACATCTGCTTATTTTAGACGCTCTCAACAATGTTCTAAGAAACAAATGACGAATTTCTGCGATTATACCCAGAATAGATCTAAGACTTAGGTGTAAACAAGAAACCTGTGATTAGAACACTATCTCTCGTCAAAGCATAGACTTATCAATCCGCCCTCGTATATTATTTTAGTCCCTAACATTACAAACTCGAGTGATATAAATATTTTATTTTGTTAACAAAGTTACCCTGTAGCAAGGTGACCTTAACAAGCGTCTCTGTCTCAACTGGTGGAACGTTGCCTTAGGTAGACTGTCTACTTTATATTCTCGCTTGCCGTGGCACGCAGCGCCGTGTTATCGAACATGTCAACAACAGAGTCGCTTAATTGCAGCCTCGAGATGCAGCCGGATATTTACATCTACCTACCCGTACAGTGACGTCACAAGGGGACGTTATTATATTTCCCACGCGTTCAACACTTTTCAAATACAAGAGGTGAAGTATTACAGTGTTCGTATATCTATACAGCAACACAGAAAGTATTCGTCTCCACTTTTAAAGATTCTAGCAGTCAAATTTACGAAGAGAACATTCTCATTTATTCATTTACTGATTACCTATAATAAATGCAAGAAATATTGCATTTCACCCAAAAATTCGATATAGAGATTTCATTGGAAATCTACATCTTGAGGTCTCCTGAATAACATTCTGATGTGTTACACTCACATGACTTTCTCTACTCTTGTACAAACTATTATTACAAACGCTTATTTTCCATATGCTTCATGTAAATCGAGATATCGAGATGTTAATCTTATTGCTAATTTTCTTGTAGATACAAGGGGAATATGGTAGGTTTTAAGCGATAGTCAAATATTTTAAGAGCTGGTTGCTATGTGGAGTATTCCATTCTCTTGGCATTACCAGGACAAAAAAAAATATGAATAACGAATTTCCATTGAAGAAAAAGTATAAGTATTGGAAAATTTAAGGGAATAACAAGCAATATCTGGAAAATGGTTCACTCAAAAAAAAAAGTATATGGCATAAATTGCGTATTTTAACGCGATCTACATTTTTTGTGTAGTAAAATTTTGTCTATCTCTTATAGTTTACCAGTTATGCAAAAGTCGTTCACAATGAAGAATACTTTTGGAGACATTCCCAGAAAATTCGAGATATACATTTCATTTGTCATGAAAATATCTTAAACATATGCTATTTTAATCAAAATCGTTAGTGCCATTTTTGAGAAAATTAAAATTTTCGAAAAATGTTCCATGTAAAGGGTAATCTGGGGTGGGGGGATTTTCCTGAAAACTTTCGTGTCGCATTCTCTGGAAGATACTGAACCCAATACCAAGTTTGGTGTTTATCCGACTGTTCGTTTCTGAGTTATGCTGTGCGCGCGCGCACACACACACACACACACACACACGGACATGTTTCCAAAATGTTTTTTTTGGATTCAGGGGGTCTCAAAACATGTATTTCCGGTGAAATCTCGGTATCGAATTTTTGGGTGGAATACAATACTTCACCTACTTACTATACGTAGTAGAGAAAGTAAAAATATTTTAAGGAAAAGTTCCCTGTGTGTTTGTTTTTAAGTCAAACAGTCTGTGGCTTAAAAACAAACAAACAAACAAACGAAAAGTTGGATAAATATCAAAATTGTATTTAAACTCAACTCAGCAACTTCCAAGGATGCGACACGAAGAATTTCAAGAAAATCCCCCATCGCAAGCTACCCTTTACCAGGAAAATATTTCGATTTGCTTATTATATCAAAAATTGCTCTAAAGATTTTGATTAAAATATTATATGCTTAAGCTATTTGCGCTACAAATAAAATGCATGTGCTGAAACCGTAAAAAATAGAAAAAAAAATCGTACTAAAAAGAAAAAGCTGATCTCGTTAAAGCTTTTTTTTTTTTTTTTTTTTTTTTTTGAGTTCACTATTTCCGGCATATTCTGTTATGTTTTGAATTATCAAATACTTATAGATACCTTTCTCATCTGAGAAATTGCTATTGTTTTTTTTTCTTTCTTTTTCTTTGTTATTTCTCCCTCTCGTGGTCATGCAAAGAGAACAGAATTTCAAAACCATCATATAGCGACACGAGCTTTAAAAAATTGACTATCGCTTTACCTGTAACATCCCCTACAACGAAATGTGTAACTGCGAACTGGAAGTTTATCTGAATTAACAAGAAATAGCTAGAATAATAACATTTTGTAAGAATAATTTACAAAAGAGTGAATAGGGAAAGGCATGTGAACGCAACACATCAGATATTTTAAATTTTATTGTTAAACGTCGCTTAAACTTTTTGGTCATAACTGACGGTTCGTTGGTTCACCTAAGTCAGTGTAAGCCAGGCAGATGGCGCTAGTTACGTAATCACCTTGCTGAACTATAAATTTTATTTGTTTTGCTCAGTAGATGGAATTTAGGCCATAGTATGAATATCCAATCCGACATTTAGCTGGCAACTGAGGGGAACCAGAGAAAACCCCAGTCAGACTGGCTGGTACATGGGATTTGAATCCGCAACCTCCCGAATGCGAACCACAGACGCTACCGCCTGAGTTATGTAACTCGGTAAAATCCTCGATTTGATTTGCAGAGAACAAATGATATAACAGTTCACGTATGGCGTTTTCCCAGAGTAGCCAAAGCAACTGGTGTTTCACCGAGTTCCGTTTCCAGAATTCTCAAAGATAAGAAAAAAGCTTATGGATGAAAGAGTACCATTTGACACACCTGGGAAGAAACATAAGGTCCCTAAACGTAATACAGAAATAGACGATTTCGAATGCGTCATTCGGCGCACGATTCACAATTCCTATGTGGGGAAAAAAAACTGTGCCAGCAATAAGCAGATTGCTCCTCAAGCTGAAAGACAGCATACATTTTCAATGCGGTGCTACAAATCTCAGAAAAATTATAAAAGATTTAGGGTTCAAGTAGAAGAAAACGAACTCAAATAGAAGAGTTCTAATAGAAAAGCACAGCATAGATCTCAGCTGGAAGATTACCTTACTCAGAGGTACAAATTAGAGGGTCAAACTATAGTGTATGAAGATGAGTCATACACACACAGCAGTCATACAACATCTAAAAGTGGGAGTGACGATAGCGAATTAGGTTGCAGGCACCTGTTGCCAAAGGGCAAATACTTATTATCGTTGGAAAGATCGGCTTTGTTCCAAATGCCCTTCTTTTACAAGTCGCAACAAAAAACAGATTTTCATTAAGAAATGAATACAGAAAATTACATGAAGTGAATCAACACCATGCTGATACCTAATATGCCTGCTGGGTCCATTCTGATTATCGACAATGCTTCACAATGCCTCAACACTCAAATTGACAAACCATCTACCTCAAATTCCTTGAAAGAAGAAATGAGAGCTTGGTTACTTACGCATAATATAACTTTTGATGAAGGCAGGAGTAAAACAAAGCCATATAGCTTAATTAAAGCCAACAAACCGCTTCAGAAGTCATACATACTTACCAGATATTAATACAACATGGCCATAATCTACTTAGGCTGCCATCATATCGCCCAGATCTAAACCCAATCGAATTAATCTGGGCTGTCAAAAATGGGTGGCCTGCAGAAATATCACTTTTAAATTAGAAGATGTGGAGCAGTTATGTCGCCAGCGATTTGCAGAAATCGGAAGCCCAGAATTGGAAAATGTATGTCGACATGTTGAATAAATTGAGAATTATTATTTCGAAAAAGATGGAATTGCAGAAAATCAAATAGAAATAATTCTCATCCAGGATAACGGTGCAGAAAGTAGCGACAGCAGTGATGTGAGTGATTCCGCAGAAGAGGAAGGGCTGTCAGATTGGAGGCAGATGATTGACAGGTAGTTTTTGTGGTGGATTTAAATATACTGTATATAACTATAAGTTTATCAGTGCAGCGCAGTGCAGTACATAACCAGTGTGCGGATATTTGACAATGACTGTCCCACGCACTCCTGCAGCATGCAGACGACCCGGTCACCTCCTGATCTGGTAAGTAACTCGCTTCATAGCTGTCATTAAGATTTTCACATGTCTAGAACTGTTACGCCAATTATAACTCTGACAATTCTGATGCCATTAAATCGGTACGAAATCAAATTTATACTAGTTAATTGCAATAGAATTAATACTTTAATGTTTAATTCTAAAGTAAATACTTCTTTCATTTTGGGTAGTAAACAGTTCCTCGCCAGATGATGCCGGATGTATCAGAATGCGCAAGCAGCATTTGAATGCAAAAATGTGCAGCAGGATTTAATTTACATTAAGACAAACTTCTCTAAATTTCCCTCTAAACAACAAAATTAGAAACCACGTGTCTGCCACCGTTAGACTCTATGTCAGTTGTTGAGGAATTCTATAGATTCCTTAGTCATGCTCAAGGGAAAGTGGGTAGGTGCAAAGAACAAACTGGACAGTGTCATAAACAGGAACCCAGACTATGAAGATGGTTGTAACGCCACGTACGATACAAAATTTTCGATGGCCTTCGCCGCACATTTACTTGTCAACTTTGTATTGTATTTTAATGTTTATTCTGGGGAACAAAAATTTTTTTTTCGTGGTGCCTTGAATTTTCCACCTGATTCTGGGTATTTCGATGCTGCTGATTCCAAAAATGTCTTCCATTTCATCCTTGCAGCTCTAGTTTATGAGATACTGATATCTTTATAAATTGCTCTTATGACTACTTTGTTTTACAGCACCATTTATAACTTGATTATATTATTTGCATTGTACTAATTTATTTTATCCAAGATATACTTTAACTATTCTGACATTTATGACTCCTTTTCATAGGCACTGATATGGCTTCATCACGAAGAAAATGTGTGAATAATCCTGATGTATTTTGTTTTATCTGTGGGAAATACACATTCATCCAGCAAAGAAAACCCATAACCGATTTTGTAAAAGGAGCTTATTTGGTCCATTTAAAAGTAAAACTTGGAGACCAAGATAAGGCTTGGGCACCTTACATCGTATGTAAAACATGCACAAAGCATCTGCGACATTGGAAAAATGGGAAGCGGAAGTGCTTGAAATTTGGGGGACCAATGATATGGCGAGAACCAATAAACCACATTTGTTCAGTAAAGGTAAAGGTCATCAATAGCAAAAACTGGAATACGTGGAAATATCCCGATCTACGCTCTGCAAGACGTCCCGTTCCACATTCAGAGGAGATACCTGTTCCAGTATTTATCAGTCTTCCAGAGTCATCAGAAGAAATGGATAAATCAGCTGAAAGCTATGCTGAGCAAATGACAGTGATTTCGCAGGACCTTCATCAGTTGTGTCTGGTTTTAATCAAGCAGAATTGAATGAATTCATTAGAAATCTTAATCTTCCAAAGGAGTCGTCAGAATTGTTAGCTTCTAGGGTGGCAGAGAAACAATGTCTGTTACCGGTAACAAAAGTGACAGTCTATCGCAAAAGAGAGCAAGATTTCCTGCCGTTCTTCACAACAGAAAACCAATTTGTTTTTTGTATCAATGTTGAAGGGCTGTTAATGAAACCGGGTGTAAGAAAATACACACCAACAGAGTGGCGGTCATTTATTGATAGCTCCAAACGCAGCTTAAAATGTGTTCTTTTGCATAATGGGAGCAAATACAGGTCAATACCAATTGGTCACTCAATTACTATGCATGAAAATCAAGTTACAATAGCTACAGTTCTAGAGAAGATCTCATACCGTGATCACCAATGGGTTGTGTCAACATAAAGATGAACTTTCTTCTAGGACAACAAGGTGGGTACACCAAATACCCATGCTTTATATGCCTATGGAACTCTAGAGCTAAAGATCAACATTGGGTGACAAGACAGTGGCCTCTTAGAGAAAGCATGATCGTTGGAGAAAAAAAAATAAACATCACAGAACCTTTGGTTGACAGAAACAAGGAGGAAATGACATAAACGAGAATTCAGCGACCTGATAGAAGAAAATCAATGAACCTAATGCGACTAGTGTATAAATAAATTATGGTAATTGATAGAAAGTTGCTTCATAAAAAGAATGTGCTTGATCCATCCAAATGTATTCTTTGCAAGTAATATATTTATATATGCGGACCAGTAAGGTTAAATTGGTATATAATGTGAGTAAGCTGTATCTCAAAAACTAGAGCTGATAGGGCAAAACTGAGAGCATTTTTGGAATCAGTGACCCAAATATAGTCAGAATTGTAAGGCACCAAAATCACTGTTCCCCAGTGTTATACTCGTATATGTATATTTGCCTCGGCTTAGTCAGTAGTAACTTGTAGAAACACGTATCTCTAGCAGGGGTTGGTGCGGCTAAAGAATAAAGCTTACGTAAATTATAATTGTTTACTTCACTCTTTTATCAATCCTTCACATTATTAAACAACACTTCACTGATATATCCTACTGTAGAGCTGTGAGATTTTTTTATTAATTGCACTTTTAAACACGTAAACTTTATATTATTCACGCCGTAATGAATTTATTATGTCTCACACTGAATACGTATCGAGCGAACAAACTGCTCAGGTATGCTATCTTCTAGAGTCTGGTTGGGAACGCTGTTTTGTAGCGTCTGCCGCTTGGATTTGCACTTTCTCCCTATTTTAAGTCTCTGATTGGCTAAGCCTACTCCAATAGAATACTTTATTTTTAACTTAAGCTTTTTCTAGTTGTTGATTGGCTATTTATAAACTGTTTTAAATATTACATTATTGTTCTAAGAATTACTAGTAGCCTTTATTAAACTTTCTAATTCATTATTGCCTCAAGGTTATCTCATTGTTAGCAACTTTCGGCTTCTATTTTCACAGCTCCTACATTGTTAAATTACATAATACTTTCACATAACATTATTAAAATGTACATAATAATATAAACAATAATACAATGACTGTTACATACATTTTACATATTATTACATACACATATTGCTTTAAGGCGGGCTGTTATTATATTTTATATTATATAATCAGACTGATATCGTTTAAGTGTTAAAAATACTACCTCAAATACGGATTCTTTTGTTCAGTGAAGAAGGTATTTTGTGGTGAAAGCATCAATGAAGAACTTGACATGACACTGTCACAAACATGTTCATTCAAATGTGTGCCTATAACTTCTTATGATTAGAGGGATCATTTTCTGCCTACAAAAATATTTTGACTGATAAGCGCAGGAACCTCAGAGGGGGGAAAGATGTTAATTGTTGTTAACTGTGCAAAAAGGAAAGTGAATTGTTGAATTGGGAGCAAAAATGATAATGCATATTTTAATGTATTTTTTACTTGATCGTGCATGTGTTGTAATTTGATAGTACAAGAATGCATGGAATTCTCGTCTTTAATTAAGAAGAATGCAGTATGCCAAAGCGACTTTCAAAAAGCGTGTCACTATGTGATGGCCTTGAAATTGTATGCTCACATGACCACGAGAAAAAACGAATAGCTACTGAACATTTGAAAATAGTAGAAGTATTTGAAAATTCAAAACCAATAATAAAGAATATCTCAGAAATGGTTAATACCTCAAAAATTTTTATTTTACGTTAATTAAAGTGCTTTAATGAGATCTACATTTTCATGTAGTAAGGTTTTATCTACCTCTTAACGTTTACCAATTGTACGAAAGTAATTTATAATGAAGAGGACTTCACAGGCTATTCCCAGAAAATTCAACATATACATTTATCGCGCAAATATTTTAAACATATGGTGTTTTAATCAAAATCATTAGTCATTTTCGAGAAAATAAAAAAAAAACGAAGCACTTTTCATATAAAGGTAGTTTGGGGTGGGGATTTTCTTAAACATTTTCGTATCGCATCCTTAGAAGATGAATTTAAATATTAAGTCTAGTTAACAGACTTTTCATTTTTGAGTTATGCTGCTCTCTCTCACACACACGCACTCACACCACACACGTGGAGTTTTTCTAAAAATGCTTTTTGTTCTATTTAGAGAGCCTCAAAATGTGCATTTCTAGTGAAATCTGGGTATCGAAATTTTGGGTGGAAGTAATACTTCTTTTTTTTATTTTCTCTACCAAGTACATTGTAGATAAAGACGGTATTGTATTCAACCCAAAAACTCGATACCGAGGTTTCCCCGGAAATACATGTTTTTATGCCCCCCTAATCCAAAAAAACGAAAAGTCCGATAATACCAAACCTTGTATTTAGGGTCACTACCTTCCAAAGATGCGACACGGCGATTTTTAAGAAAATCAGCCGCCGTAAACTACCCTTTATATGGAACATTTTCCAACATTTTTCAATTTTGTAAAAAAAAAAAAAAAAAAAAAAAAAAAAAGAAAGAAAGAAAGAAAGGGCTCAAAGTATTTTGATTAAAATACCATATATTAAATATGTTTACATGAAAAATAAAATGTATATCTTGAATATTCTGGGAATAGACTGTGAATTCCTCTTCACTCGGAAGAATTTTGTATAATCTTGTATAACTGGTAAACGTTAAGTGATAGACGAAAACGTAATACACCAAAGTATAGATCTCTTTAAACCATACAATTTATTTCAATTTATTTTGTGGCATCAGCCATTTACGAGATATCCATTATTAATGCTTCGATTTGTTCAATACTTAGCTATTGTGTTTAAGTCCTGTCAACATTCACCTGTTCTCGCAACTGCGAGACCAGCATTTAACGTTCAGTTCTTAAACATTTGACTATCGCTCTTCCCTTTGTATCTATAACGAAATGTGTAATGTAGCTACGAGTATTTCTGTGAAAGTTTATTTCGATTACAATGAAGTAGATATAAAAAGAAGCTTCAGTAAGAATAGTTGGCATACACACTAATAAACGATAGAGGGCAGAGAAAATCATGTGAATGTATCACATCGGAATTCTTACTATAGGTAAGTAGTAGAAAAAGTAAAAAACGTAAGGCTAATAAAAGGAAAAACGTCACAACAAATAAACTGTAACAATGTTTATTTTTTATGCATATTAAAAATGAAAATTTTCCGTCAGTTAATTTTGGGATAGATTTTTTTTAAGTGGAGGAGAATACTTTCCGAAAGTGTTTTTGAGAAAATATAATAATAAAATAACTGCAAAGCTGCATGGGAACTGTAGAGGTTACAAAGTATAGCGATAATTCCGCATGATTACGCACATACAAAACGGAACTCTGCAATAATTATAATTTAGGAATTATTAATAATTTATTAACATGAAATTTGCTAATTTTCCATAATTTTAAAGTAATCTGATTCCTGTATCAATCGAAAGCCCTTCTGAAGTTGTACATATGTTTTAAGTTTCAATAATATTGTCAAATAAATAACGCCGCAATTGCCTAAGAAACACTGCAAGATTTAGGCAAAATAAGAGTAGGCTCGTTTCAGGCTGTCCATTACATTTTCCGAGCGTGGGGACATAAAAATCGAAAGCTTCTTTTGTACTTCGAAGGGATGAGGCAAGTTGTAAGAGTAAACAGACGCTATGAGGCAACGGACTTTTCTTACGGTTAGGCTTTGAATTTTTAACCAGAGAACCAATATACGCAGAGAAAAAGTATTAGAACCAATGAAAAGATAGGAGGATGTAGCTACATGTACAAACTTTGGAGGCGAGTAGTGGTTGTTATATGTGAACGCGGGCGTGGATTTCGGACAGTCTGCCATGATTCTCCGTTAAGGGAACACGCATCACGTTGAGTCAAAAGAAAAGGAAATACAGTTCCGAAATTTAATAAGTGCCGCACTGCGGTGTAATCATAAAGTAATGCGTGTGGAATAATTATAAGGCGTGTTACAGTGTTCGTTGTTCGTTGAAATTATTTTGTCCAAGATAAACAACTTAACACATTACAATTGACTACTTCAAGTTCGCGGGAATCAAAGGAACGGTGACAGAGCGCGTTAGATACCAAATAATTAGCGGAGCAAAACGTTAGCGCACCAAAGGGGGAAGATATTCTTATATAAGAACAGTACGGGGTAGGAAAAACAAGAATCTTGCAGTATTTCTGGCAGGAATACGCCCCTTAGTGAAGAAGTAAAAACGTGTTTTCTTGATGAATAATATCTTAGTGTCACCACTCCCGCAATTCTACCCTGACAATAACAGTAGGGAATTTCAGAATGATTCGCCGACAGTTGACCATAAGATGCGACGATAAGAGCTTCCTAACTACATCGGCGATCTCGAGTCCTGAAGACTACAGCTACAACAACGCAGATGAGATACCCACAACGAAGTAGCAGGGAAAAAACGCTACAAAAGAAAGGCGCCAGATGGAAAAGTTTGAGAACTTTAGTTTGTACTCATTTCTTGCTTAGCTGTGTTTAACGCCCGTTCTTTCAACACAAGGTACCACAGGCGGTGGACACTAATGATACATGAAATGAAATTATAATTGGAAAAGGAAATTTGGTAAGAAGATGTTCCAGATCTTAGTTTAGGGTACCTCCCCGGCATTTGCCAGTTATAAAGACTGAAGAAAACCTGGAAAAACCCTCAGTCAGGGAGGACGGTCCTGGCGCAGACCTCACGTTCACGAATCCCTACCTTAACGATCTCGGCTGCACGTGTTGGTGTAGTCGTACTTACCGGCCAGTGTTTCAAATAACTGGTATCACCCGTAGCAGTAACAGATACACATACAGCAAAGAGTTACATGTGGGAATGGACTTTTGATGCACCCTGTATGGCAGGTAGGGCGAAGGGATGGAAATGGAAGCAAACTCGTCTAAACCCTGCTACCCCTGAGCCCCATTAACCTGATCAGCGCATGCAGAAGGTAAAAAGGTACTCCGCCTGTCACCGAGCTCCCGACCTTACGTAATCACTGATCGTATCGACCCTGCCTGGCCTCGCCCTCCAATTAGGGAAAGCTTTCAGTGTGCAGTTTGTCTCGATTAGCGGTTTTCAACCCGTGGGACGTGCGACTATTGGACATTTCAGACACCAATCTACAATACTGATGAACTTATAGTTGAGCACATGTATCAAATTGCTAATTTCTACAAATTTGAAAGAACTAATTTGTTGAACATAATTGTAGCACAAAATTACTTTTCATGGTTCTATGTAAGAATAAAATGTCCCAAAAATTAAAATAAGAATCTCATGTGAAATGCCTCACAATATGAAAAGTTTCAAAGTTTAAAATATTATTCCTCATACCTATATAATTCTTTACAATCAGAGATTACATTTGAATAACATTAAAACTTTTCCTGAACAGTAATAAAATAGTAATAATTTTAACTGTCTAAAAATCAATTACGTATTAAATTATTAAAACTCTATCCAAAACTAGCAATGCATACCGAAAACCTGAAATAAACTGAACAAAAACTGTGTAATTAGTGCATTTTAAACTGGCAAAGAAGCACGAAAAAAAAACAACATACAACATTTTTAAAACTACTTTTAAAGGCTTTACTTACCAACTTGATGAAAGGAGATGCTGAAACTGGCCACCGTCGTTGTCCATACATTTTTGGCACCTCTTTAGGAAACTATCCATCACTCGCCGTAGTTCACGTTGAGAAATGCTGGCAATCTCCTGGCAGATATTTTTGTTTAATTATTCCAGGATGTGCGGGTTTGTCTTGTATACTTTGTTTTAAGTTACTCCAGAGATAGAAATCGCAGGGTGTTAGATCGGGGGGCCGATGGGGCCACAAATCTCTACTAATAATTCTGTCTCAAACGCACTTTCAATTGTTTTCATCGAAATATTGGCTGTATAAGCTGTTGCACAGTCTTGTTGAAAAAAGGCAAAATCACGCTCCCTGCCTGTTAATTCTCTAAAAAAAAGAGGGGGCAAAATTGTATTCACATATATACGAGCGTCAACTGTTGACTCATAAAAAACTGGCACTATAACTCTTTCTCCGCTCATGGCGCACCATACACCAATTTTTTCGTCATGATACACACCTCAGTGTGAAGTGCAGTACTGAGTCGACGGTGATGCGATGTAGTTCAATCATTACGAGTTATTTATTATTTTGTTCTGTACTTAATCACAAAGTATATTATGGCTCAGTATATGTTTTCTACTGCACAGCGTGCATCTATTTATGATTCGTATGTGTTAACTCAGGCAGCTCGCCAAGTGAAAGTACGATTTGCAGAAAGATTTTCAGATGTAAAAGTTCCAGGCCGTACAGCAATTCATGAACTTTACAATAAATTTCAGGCCACAGGAACTGTTCAGGCTAAAAAATGTAAAAGACGGCGAAACAGTTATAGGCCAATTTTTTCGAGTCAACAGTTGAAACCCGTGCATACTGAATACAATTTTGCCCCCTGTTTTTAGAGGATTAACAGACAGGGAGCGTGATTTTGCCTTTTTTTCAACAAGACTCTGCAACAGCTCATAAGGCCAATATTTCGATGAGAACAATTGAAAGTGTGTTTGAGGACAGACTAATTAGCAGAGATTTGTGGCTCACTCGGTTCCCCGACCTAACACCCTACAATTGCTATGGGGTAACTTAAAACATAAAGTGTACAAGAGAAACCCACACACCCTGGAAGAATTAAAACAAAATATCCGCCAGGAAATTGCCAGTATTTCTCAACGTGAACTACGGGGAATGATGAATAGTTTCCTAAAGAGGTGCCAAAATGCATGGACAACGACGGTGGCTAGTTTCAGCATCTCCTTTCATAAAGTTGGTAAGTAAAGCCTTTAAAAGTAGTTTTAAAAATGTTGTATGGTTTCATCCGCGCCTTTCTATGATAGCGGCAGACGGCAACGAGCGCCGAGTACGCGGACAGGAATAACACCGCACAGCCGGTTCGTAGTTTTTTGGCTTTATCTGTAGTATTTAGCTTTTATTTTATTGTAAACTATAACCCTAATATGTACTTATGTATAAAATAGGGTTGACAATTGTGGAAATAAAAAAGATCTGATGTGCTACACTCACATGACTTTCTCTACTCTTGTAAAAACTATTTTTACAAACGCCTATTCTCCATATGCTTCATGTTAATCGAGATGTTAATCTTATTGCTAATTTTCTTGTAGAGTCAAGGGGAATTGGTAGGCTTTAAGCGATAGTCAAATATTTTAAGAGGTGGTTGCTATGTGGAGTGTTCCATTCTCTTTGCATTACCAGGACAAAAAATATGAATAACGAATTTGAGAAAAGTATAAGTATTGGAAAATTTAAGGGAATAACAAGCAATATCTCGAAAATGGTTCACTCCCCCAAAAAAAGTATATTACATAAATTGTGCATTTTAACGCGATCTACATTTTTTGTGCAGTGAAATGTTGTCTATCTCTTATGGTTTACCAGTTATGCAAAAGTCTTTCACAATGAAGAATACTTTTGGAGACATTCCCAGAAAATTCGAGATATACATTTCATTTGCCATGAAAATATCTTAAACATATGATATTTTAATCAAAATCGTTAGAGCCATTTTTGAGAAAATTAAAATTTTCGAAAAATGTTCCATGTAAAGGGTAATCTGGGGTGGGGGGGATTTTCTTGAAAACCTTCGTGTCGCATCTCTGGAAGATACTGAACCTAAATACCAAGTTTGGTGTTTATCCGACTGTTCGTTTCTGAGTTATGCTGTTCACAGACACACACACGGACATGCTTTCAAAAAATACCTTTTTGGAATCAGGGGGTCTCAAAACATGTATTTCCGGTGAAATCTCGGTATCGAATTTTTGGGTGGAATAGAATACTTCCCCTACTTACTATACGTAGTAGAGAAAGTAAAAAGTATAAGTGCACAAAATTAATACACCTCTATGAATATTATCTTAAGGGCATACGGCACAGCTCATAAATAGACGACTTCTGACAACACCGAGAATCAGAAGTATGGACATTACCGCAATAAGAGAGTATGAGACTTTGATGTTCTCAATCCGTACTCTGCACAAGACTGGAAAGAGAAGGCAAGCGAGAATGAACAAAACCCAGTTTGCCTGGCTCTAATGGAGTGGCATTCAGTTAACTATATTATCAAACATTAAAATCTATACGGGATGCAGCGGAAACTGAGGTCTCCGGCTGCAGAGATTTCTACCAAAAGTTTCCGCGACTGCATTTGATACTTTCTCACCCCACTGGCGTTTTATCTCATGAAAACCTGAATAAGAGTAATTTATGCATCTAGTGAAGAATAATAGGATTGTGGTACGAGCGAATAGGGTTAATTTTCACGAGTGTCACAAACAATTGACACGAATTGCATACCTTTTAGGCATACCAATATCATCATAAATTATAATTTACTGCTTATTACTTTCTCTACCACGTACATAGAAGGTACTGCATTCCACCTAAAATTCTGATACCGAGATTTTACCGGAAATACATGTTTTGAGGTCCCATGAATAAAAAAAATCATTTTTAGAAAAAAGTCATTGGACAGCCTAACTTAAAAAGGAAAAGCCGGATAAATACAAAGCTTAGTATTTAAGTTCAGTATCTTCCAAGGATGCGATACAAAGATTTTCAAAAAAGTCTCCCCACTCCCAACTACCTTTTACATTTAACATTTTTAGAAAATTTTGATTTTCTAAAAAATGGCTCTATTTTGATTAAAATACCATCTATTAAAGATATTTACATGACAAATAAAATGTACCTATATCTTGAATTTTCTGGGAATAGACTGGTAAGTCCTCTTCATTTGGAAGGAATTTTGTATAATCTTGTATAACTAGTAAAGGTTAAGCGATAGACGAAAATTATTACACAAGAAATGTAGATCACTTCAAAACACACGATTCATTGAAAATAAGTTTTTTGTGTCATACGCCATTTCTAAGATATCGGTTATTAATGGTGGTCATTCTTTAAAGTGCTTTCAACATTCATTTGTTTCTCGCGTTTGCATGAAAACTATGGAATTTTAAGGCCAAGATATTGTTATATACCGGGGTGAGGCCAAAAGGTTTGCAGCTAGATATTAAATTTTAATTACCCCAGCATATACATTGGGAGGCAGAGCTGCAGAAGCAGTAAGAGGACTAGAATCTTAAACTACACATTCCAGAGCAGGCGTGGGATAGTTATAACAAAATACACAGAATTTCATATTAATCACATTACCTGTGGTTTATTCAGCATTAACACGGTGCCCCTATATCACACACAAAAGATAAAAAGGAAGAAATTGAAGGGAGATGCTACACACACGAGGCTACATTCACACGATTCACATCCAACCTTCCAGACCCAACACTCGATCTAAAGTGACGCTCACCATACAACACAAAGAAGTAACGCTCACTTTCCCCACTCTAACCCTCGCCAGACCCGTCGGCTCGGACTGGAGAGCCGTAGCCATGTCAGACGAACTTCAAAACCCAAAGCGGAAAGAATTACCCCAACAATGCTGTCGCGAACGACACAATAATGTGTCTGGCAAGACATTACACACACATACATGCCACAATATAGCGTCCAGCTCTTACAAATGTGACTATCGCTGTTCTATTTGTATCCATAACAAACGTGTAATGTAGCTATTTCTGCAAAGTTTATTTGGATTAAACGTAGTAGATATAAAAATAAGCTTTAGTAAGAATAGTTTGTACACTCATTAATAAAGATAGAGGGCAGAGAAAGTCATGTGAATGCATCACGTCAGGTTTTTTTATAAGTAAAATGCAAATGAAAGATGTGTGTGATGTCATTGTTTGACGTCACTGTTTCTAAGATTGCGTCTCCAAAGGAATCTGTTTACTTACTGATATCAACACGTAGGACGAAAGCTTATAGCTTTTGGATGAAATTACAATTGAATTTAGAGGAGAAGCGAAGGTTGGGAAATACCTTATAATTCCGAAAACATCGGGGAAAGTGCAGGCGCCCATTGCTGTTTGTACTTCACACATGGCGGGAGCTTCTATTGCTGCGCACATTTTACTTTGCTTACCTTGTGAAAAAATCTGATGTGTTACACTCACATGACTTTCTCTGCTCTTGTACAATCTAATTTTACAAACTCCTATTCTCCATATGCTTCATGTTAATCGAGATATCCAGATGTCAATCTTATTGGTAATTTTCTTGTAGATGCAAGGGAAATATGGTAGCTTTTAAGCGATAGTCAAATATTTTAACGCTGGTTGCTATGTGGCGCATTCCATTCTCTTTGTATGTCCAGGACATAAAAAAATGAAGAACGCATTTGAGAAAAAGTATAAGTATTGGAAAATTTAAGGAAATAACAAGCAATATCTCGAAAACGGTTCACTCAACAAAAGAAATGTATATGACATAAGTTGTGTATTTTAACGCGATCTACATTCTTTGTGTAGTAAAATTTTGTCTATCTCTTATGGTTTACGAGTTATGCAAAAGTCGTTCATAATGAAGAATACTTTTGGAGACATTCCCAGAAAATTCGAGATATACATTTCATTTCTCATGACATTATCTTAAACATATGATATTTTCATCAAAATCGTTAGAGCCATTTTTGAGAAAATTAAAATTTTCGAAAAATCTTCCATGTAAAGGGTAGTCTGGGTTGGGGGGATTTTCTTGAAAACCTTCGTGTCGCATCTCTGGAAGATACTGAACCTAAATACCAAGTTTGGTGCTTATCCGACTGTTCGTTTTTGAGTTATGCTGTTCACAGACACACACACACACACACACACACACACACACACACACACACACACACACACACACACACACACGGACATATTTCCAAAAATGCTTTTTTTGGATTCAGGAGGTCTCAAAACATATATTTCCGGCGAAATCTCGGTATCGAATTTTTGGGTGGAATGCAATACTTCCCCTACTTACTATACGTAGTAGAGAAAGTAAAAAACAGTCCAGTGCAGCTTCACACTAAAGGCTGGTTCACAACCAACGAGAACGAGAAAGTTGAAATACGTGTATTCAAATGGGAGCGTTCACAATAGACGGGAAGCCTTCCTGGTCCCCGGGAACGGGAAAGAAGACTTGCCCAAGATTTAAGTTTCTCGTTCTCGTTCCCGGGCACGGCATATTAGATCCATATTGTGCATATTAGATTCTTCATTGTAGAGGTTATTCTAGGCGGCCGTGACTGAAACAGCCCTAGTGGTCTCTAAAGTCGCAAGCTGGAAACATGAAACTGGAAGAAATTGGTAGTAAATGTGCTTCCTAACCTCAGATCCTGACTCACCATGCTAGCCTCTAGTTCCCGAGGTCGCGGGTTCAAACCCGGCGGAGGGCGATGAATTTTTTCGGGCGTAAAAATCCTTAGCATGGCTTCCTTCGGAAGGGAAGTAATGCCGGTGGTCCCGTGTCGTAGATTTACGGCACGTAAAAGAACCTCAAGCCTGATAAAGAGGCCTCTGAGCAAAATTTCCGATCTTTCACGCACAATATAGGATGGGACGCTAAGAGCCGTAGCAGTTAAAGAGCGTCCATAAATAAAACTCAATTTCAGATTCTGACACCCGCAAATCAATTGAGCGTTGGTTCCTCTGATGAAAGCGTCATCCGTAGTTTGTTTATATGCAACTCAAAACTGACTATTGCCTCAAAAAAAAAGAGCAAAAGCTACAAAGAACAGCAAGACCCGGTGGAAATTAGCAAAGAACAACAATTAACTTTTAACGTATGCCATTAAACAAAGGAATGAAAGCTTGGTACAGCCAGAGGGATCGAAAATGTAATGGATATGCATTTAGATAATGCTTACCCTATCGAATTTTGAGTTGACTAACCGCATTATGTTGGCTGAATTGGAAGTATATAAAAAATATCATTGGTCAGTTAAAAACAAATGAAATCCCAAAGCGCAAAATCTACTTTCACTTTGTGATCGATATGATCATCAATATGCATTCTCGTTCTCGTTACCGGGCTGTTGTGAGCCAATATCTTGTAAGGTGTATTGGGCGGTTGTGATCCAGCCTTAACACTGCCAGGAGCGTACTGAACAAAGCTACATAACGAATCAAGAACACTGCTGGTGAATGACAAGACCGGAACTTACTTTCCGAACTGCCCTCGTAAATGCTTCAAATGAAGCAACTTTTATGGCGAATCTAGTGCTCAATGGATAAAGAAAAATTACTGTAACATGTAGAAGCACTAATTAAGCTAAGGGCATCTATATCCTTACAACCCTGTGCAAATCAGAAGGTTGCACACCAGTGGTCAGTTTCTAACTGCTGAACTGATCAGCGAAAGCGAAACATTTTATCCTCTCTCCAACCAACTTCCCCAATCGAACCCTAAGGAAGGCATGGAAATGAATAATCAATAACGTGCTACCATTTCACTTATTTTCGCCAAAGATTCCGACAACTGAAGCACGCGGGCAAGTGCATAAAACATGAACAAGAACTTTTCAATCTCTCAGGCTTCCCGACTTGCCACGAAAACCTCTCTTGCTTTTCACGTATAGTAACAAGTTTCTTTTTAGATGTGAGGATATTTTTTGAAGAAGATGGTTTGTTACGTTATTGAAAGTCAGTTTGAAGAAGATGAGTATTTTATTTTATTTGCATCACGCTTTGGGAGCCAATTTGAAGAAGATAGTTTAAGTATTAAATGTTTATGTTTGCCTCGGCTGCGTCAGTATTATTTTAGACATGGATGTCTTGGCAGGGCGTGATGCGACAAGAATGTAGGCTTACACAGATTTTAAGTTTTAATTCACTCCTTTTTATTAATCCTTGACACAAATTAAATAGCACTTCACTGATATCGAGAGCTGTGAGATGTTTTTATTAAATAATTACACTTTTTTAATACGTAAACTATTTTCGTCTTACACGAATACGTAAGTAATTTTTCGAGGACACATCTCGCGTCTGGTCAGTAGCTCTGTCTGCAGGCGACTGAACTGATTTCAAGCGCCTAAACTTGTAAATTTCTGTATTTCAAGTCTCTGATTGGCTATTTTTACTCCAATAGAATACCTGCATTTAACTAAAGCTTTTTCTGGTTGTTGATTGGCTATTTTGATAAACTGTCACTAAAATCACATTAATGCTTCCAAGAATCACCAGTAACATTTAAACTCTCAAACTCATTATTGCCTCAAGGTTACCTCGTTGTTACCTCATTGTTAGCAACTTTTAACTTATTATTCTCACAGCTCCTACATAATTAAATTACGTAATACATTCACATAACATTATTGAACATGTTTACAATAATATAAGCATATACAATGGCTGTTACATACATTTTACAAATTATTACATACACATATTGCTTCAAGGCGGGCTGTTATTGAATTTACTTATTATATAATTTGACTAAAATCGTTTAAGTGTTAAAAATACTGCCTCATTTTCCAGCATTCATCCCATAAAATATACACACAAGCGTTGGTGGTAGCATCTCACAAACTAAAGCCTCCTAAACACAGGACGATGATGATGAAGATAATAATAATAATAATAATAATAATAATAATAATAATAATTTACTGAAGTATTACGACATTGCATGTACTGGACTGCCCACTGAAATTGACCCTGGTCACTGTTTAGGTGAATAGTCCTTCTTATATTGCAAACGACATTATACATTACTAGTGTAGTTCTTATTCATATACTTAAACTATTCAATACGCCACGCATATGGTCAATGACATGATAATTCCTATATTTAGGAGATGATAAGTGCCGCTTATGTAATGCGATATATGTTTTAAAAAATCTGATGTTACATTCATATGGCTTTCTCTACCCTCTACTATTTATTAGGGGGTATGCAAACTATTCTTACGAAATCTTGTTTTTCTACCTACTTCATTAGAATTGAGATAAACCTTTGCAGACATAGCTATGGGTTCGTTATGGATACAAAGAGAACATCCGCAATCAAATGTTTTAAAACTGAAAGGCATATGCTGGCCTTGAAATTCAATACTATTTACATGACATCGCGAGAAACAACTGAAAACCAACAGGACTTTAAAAAAATCTTAGTGTTACATTCATATGACTTTCTCTGTCCTATCACTTATTAGTAGGTGTACAAATTATTCTTACGAAAGTTAATTTTTGTATCTACTTCATTTTAATCAAGATAAACGTTTGTAGAAATAGCTACATTACACATTTCGTTATAGATACAAAGAGAACAGCGACAGTCAAATGTTAAAGAACTAGACGCCTTAAAATTCCACACTGTTTCCAGCAATCGCGAGAAACAACTGAAAATCCACGAGACTTTAAACATATCCAACCATTAATAACGGATGTCTCGCAAAGTTATTTGAAATAAACTGTGTGTTTTAGGGAGATCTACACTTTTTGAGCAGTATGTTTTAGTCTATCCCTTAACTTTACCAGTTATACAAGATTATAAGCACAAAATTCCTTCCGAATGAAAAGGATTTTACAGGTTATTTCCAGAAAATTCAAGGCTAGTGTTGTTCATCTTGATAAACATTTGGTGACATGGTAATTAATTCTTCTTTCACACAAGCCATGTTAGGAAAAAGTTGGAAAGGTAGAATGAGACTGAAAAACTGTGGTTCACTGCGAAAAAGTGCGAGTCAGATGGGAATTTAATTCTTGCCGGCATGTGCGATGGTAGCTCAGTTGGCTGGAACAACCGGACAGAAACCGGATGATCCGTGGTTCAAATCGCGACTTTTACTTTCTCTGCCACATTAATAGTAGGCAGGAAACGTATTGCATTTACCCAAAATTTTTATACCGAGATTTCACCGAAAACACATGTTTTGAGGTCCCTCCCGGATAAAAAAATACATTTTTAGAAAAAGGTCCGTGTGTGTGAACAGCATAACTCAAAAACAAAAAGTCGGACAAGTACCAAACTTGGTATTTAAGTTCAGTATCTTCCAGTGATGCGACACAAACATTTTTAAGAAAATTGTCCACCCCAAACTACCCTTTGCATGGAACATTTTTCGAATATTTTAATTTTCTAAAGAAATGTCTAACCATTCTGATTAAAATACCATACATTAAAGATATTTGCATGACAAATAACGTGTTTATCTTGAATTTTCTGGGAATGGGCTTTGAAGTCTTCATTCGGAAGGAATTTTTTATAATCTTGTATAACTGATAAACCTTAAGCGATAGATGAAAACGTACTACATAAAAATGTAGATCCTTTAAAACACATAATTTATTTCATACAAGTTTTTTGTGGCATAAGCCATTTCTGAGATATGTTATTAATAATTCGAATTGTTCATTTCTTGGTCATCCTTTGAAGTCAGTCCTTTCAACATTGAGTTGTTTCTCGCGATTGCATGGAAACAGTATGGAATTTTAAGGTCAGCATGTAGCGTCCAGTTCTTAAACATTTGACTATCGCTGTTCTCTTTGTATCCATAACAAAATGTGTAATGTAGTTATTTCTGCAAAGGTTTATTTGGATTATTAGTAGATATAAAAATAGGCTTTAGTAATAATAGCTTGTATACTCACTAATAAACGATAGAGGGTAGAGAAAGTCATGTGAACGTATCACATCAGATTTTTCAGGATGATTCCACCTTTTTATTTGGTACAATGGTAAATAAACATTTTCATCTGTTTGACTGCAAGAAATATAGGTGGCTGTGAACTTAAAACAGCCAGTTGGTGTGAAATCGACGCATATTTAGAAAATATTTTGATAATTAACGAAGTAATTTTAGAATTTAATATTTTGTTACATTGCAAAGATTGAGCTGTTTCCACTGGTATGCTACTCTAGTCCCAATTTCAAGATTTATGTGTAAATTAATTTACAGCTTCAAATTACATTATTTCTGTTTGGTAACTAACGGTTTACTTTTACAAATTAAAATCTGAAACAGGTTGTTGAGGTTCATAGTAAATGCATCAAGTTCTAAACTTGTGTCGTATTTTAGGAAATAATGGTACTTATAGAAATAGCAAAGCAATTTTTAAAAACTCTTTAAGGAAAAACGCTAAATTACTTTCTATTATAAAAATGCAGTTTTGTTTTTACCAAACTGATTTGTACTTGTAACATTTATTTCTAACTTCTTAATATCCAAGGAAGAAGGTTTATCCTGAAGTTCGGATTTCACATTTTTTAGTTGTTGGGGGTAACGTAATGAAAATATAATCCAAGAGTATTTTTTGCAGCGCAAGACACAGTGACAAATTATTTTATTTCCATACTTAAATTCTAGATAGATGAAGGATACTATTTTCAATGCTGCATAAAATGTTTATGTCAAGGTTTATTAGCTACAAAATTTCAACACCATGAATCCAATCGTCGTGTGTGTGTGTGCAAAACAACTGCTTCGAGAAACAGTAGTTTAGTACGCATTGCTAGCATAAGAACGAGGCACACATATCTGTATTGTTAAGCCTTTTAAAATACCAACTTCCTAAAATTGAACCCCGCAAAACTTTCCCTTGTGTGGGAAAGTATAATTATTTTATGTCAAACTTTAGAATGCATAAATATTCAATGCAGTAAACGTAGAAAAATTACATTAAAATAAAATGGAATTCCGTTTTATAAGAATTTTGGAAGATCTAGTAGCACTGCTTCTTTCCGTCAAGCACGCTGAAATTATTCCTGGTACCAGATGTAAACAAGTAATAAAGTCCATTTCCTAGCTCTATGCACAGATTTCAACTCCAATTTTAGGCTTCATAAAATGAATTATAAATAAAAGTGTCATAAAAATAGGAAACATATCCCACAGCCACAATAAACACAAATAAGACAAACAGTTTATGGAGAGAGGGTTGGCTTTACAATTCACGTCCCCCATTACTGAATGTGCGCGCCCATTTACTGCTCATCGGTTACTGGAGGTCACTAGTGGTTAAATAAAATTTTAAATCCGCACGCTATGCATTTGTTGCAACCCAGTGAAAGGGACCATGATCGTGATGAAGGATACACACACAAATACGCTCTGGTCTATCATAGCACTGTATGCCAATTGGCGCGGTA
Organism: Deroplatys truncata; assembly: GCA_030765065.1. Taxonomy (NCBI): domain Eukaryota; kingdom Metazoa; phylum Arthropoda; class Insecta; order Mantodea; family Mantidae; genus Deroplatys; species Deroplatys truncata. The sequence goes on along the minus strand of CM060975.1, from coordinate 292,675,574 downwards.
CATTCAGTCTGTGCTCTTAAGTTACAATATAGTGCAATAGAATTTAATGCTTTGTCAAATCGTAATGAAAATCTTTAATCCTTTGAATTGTGGCAGTAATTTATATCACAATAATGTAAATGCCAGAGTGATTGTAGTGTAAATAAGCATTATTGTATGACATTAATTTGAGATGTTTGTTAATTATAAGCATTGTTAGGAAATAAGTTTACACGGCCTCACTGAAACTGACAATAAGAGCGGGTAACAATGAGCGAGGGGGTGAGTTGTTTATCAATTATTAGAGACAAGCAAATGACGTCAGATTGGCGCGCTTTTCTTAGAAATGGCGGGAATTTCTTCCCTGGAGCATGTGTTTTCGTAATTTTTGATTGGATATAAAAACTAGACGCTAATGTTGGCGCGTTTTATTAACCAATAGCAGCTCTGTTATAATCTTTAGGCATATCGGGTGAGGGAGTATAAAAAGCTAAAGCCAGAGGCAAGTATTGCCCAGTTCAACAAAATCATCCACGCGTTACACGTCGCTGAGTCCAACAGAATCATTCAGAAGTTAATCGTCGCGTAGTTCATCAGAATCGTTCGCGGGTTACACGTCGCGTAGTTCAACGGAAGCATACTTAAAGTACACATTACGCAATTCTACAGAATCTCTCGCGTCGTAAAGTTAGTTATAAATGTGAAATACGCGAATTAATAATGTGCAGTAAATAAGTGTTATAGTGATATTAGAAAATATAACAGTTTCAGTCTGGCGTGTATCAAGAGTCAATATGTGAACTTAATTAATTGTGACGGTAATAAAAGTGTAAAAACAAATTATTTTATCAGTGTTATCTTTGAGTAACAACTCCTTTCCGTTTACACACCCTGTTTAAGAGATGTGCTCGACCGAGAAATAATAGCTAGCCGGAGGACAATGAACCCAACATTCAAAGTAGTAAAACAATAACAGGCGCTCAGAAATAAATAACACGAAGTGACCGCGACAAATTGACTTCCATACGTGGTACATATAAACATGAAGCATTTTCCAACTACCAACAAATATACCACTTCAGAATCTGCCTACAAAGCCGTAAACTCGTAAAAAGTCCTCCTCTCCTGTACATTTTACGGCCAAACCGTAAAAGTTGACAAGTATATTTTTAGTTATGTTTGAATTTTTGTTAACACCCAGAAAAAAATAGTTTTCTCACAGGTTTTGGAAATATGACATGGCATGTACGTTGCACAGAATGAGAGAGATGAGTTGGAGAGGCAGGGATATAGAGAATACTGCAGAGCAATAACGCGAGCGGAGCTGCGACTTCTGCTTGTAAATATTATGATGTAAATAAATGTTAACTCATATATTTAAACATTATCGGGGTGCGGCTTAGACCTACATTCCCACCAACGAGTTAAATGTGAGATAGAGCACATAGGAAATTCGTAAGTATCCCTCAGGAGCAATTTCCTCCTGAGAGGTGCTCTTTTCCTGCATAAACTATTAACTTTCCCGTATTATTTACAGAGTCCGGTTTCTGCTTTATGATGCTTTCTTATATTCACCTCTTTCGTTCATCCCTGTAACCAAACATGACATGAAACAAACACTATATTGAAAGAAAGTAGAACACGATGAAAGAGAAGCAGGGAAGGAAAAATCCCTGGAGATGCTCTGGGACGCCGTCATCATGTGTTATAAATCTCTAACATGTGCCAGATAGAGTAGTGCAGTGACGTCAGAAGATGCTCTAAGGACGCGACTATTCTGCGCAGAAGATAAAACTGCTACAACGCTGAGGCGTTTAGATCTTTTCTACAGGAATTCTCCTGCGTATATATGCAAACCCGCAGAGCTTACAAAGGCGGAGAAGTTGCCTAAATGGCAGGCGTTCTAACACGAGAGAAAAAGGAGCAGTAAACACTTGGAGGCATGAGAAACAGAATGTATGGGAGAGGAAAAAAAAGTGTTACACTCACATAACTTTCTCTACTCTTGTACAAACTATTTTTACAAACGCTTATTCTCCATATGCTTCATGTTAATCGAGATGTTAATCTTATTGCTAATTTTCTTGTAGATGCAAGGGGAATTGGAAGGCTTTAAGCGATAGTCAAATACTTTAAGAGCTGGTTGCTATGTGGAGTATTCCGTTCTCTTTGCATTACCAGGACAAAAAAAATGAATAACGAATTTCCATTTGAGAAAAAGTATAAGTATTGGAAAATTTAAGGGAATAACAAGCAATATCTCGAAAATGGTTCACTCAAAAAAATAATGTATATGACATAAATTGTGTATTTTAACGCGATCTACATTTTTTGTGTAGTAAAATTTTGTCTTATCTCTTATGATTTACCAGTTATGCAAAAGTCGTTCACAATGAAGAATACTTTTGAAGACATTTCCAGAAAATTCGAGATATACATTTCATTTGTCATGAAAATATCTTAAACATATGATATTTTAATCAAAATCATTAGTCATTTTTGAGAAAATTAAAATTTTCGAAAAATGTTCGATGTAAAGGGTAATCTGGGGTGGGGAATTTTCTTGAAAGCCTTCGTGTCGCATCTCTGGAAGATACTGAACCTAAATACCAAGTTTGGTGTTTATCCGACTGTTCGTTTCTGAGTTATGCTGTTCACAGACACACACACGGACATGTTTCCAAAAATACTTTTTTTTTGGATTCAGGGGCTCTCAAAACATATATTTCCTGTGAAATCTCGGTATCGAATTTTTGGGTGGAATACAATACTTCCCCTACTTACTATACGTAGTAGAGAAAGTAAAAATATCTTGTTGCACTTACATAACTTTTCTGTCCTTTCCTCTACATACAATTCTTAACAAAGTTTATTCTTCTGCCTGCTTCATGTTAATACTTAAAGTTCAGAAGTGGTTTTATTACATATTTCGTTTTAGATATAAGAATACAGTAAGCTTAAGCGAAAGTCAAATCCTTTAAAAGCAGATCGCTATGTGATGGCGTTAAAATTCTTTTCTCTTTGCATGACCACCATGTGAAATAAATGAAGAGCGACTTACCACTTGATAAAAGTATAAGTACTCGTACTTGAAAATTCAAACCAATAATAAGCAACATCTCGGAAATGATTAATGCCACAAAAATGTATTTGAATTAAATTGTGTGGTTTAAAGAGATCTGCATTTTTTTACGTAACAAGATTTTGTATATCTCTTACGGTTTACCAATTATACAAAAGCTATAAAATATTAAAAAGTTATACAAAAACCAATGGTATTTTAATCAAAATCGTTAAGAGCCATTTTTTTGAGAAAAAAGAAATAACGAACATTTTTGCCATGGAAAGTGTAGTTTGGGATGTGAGAATTTTCTTGAGTATCTTCGTATTGCATCCTTGGAAGATACTGAACTTAGATACCAAGTTTGGTATTTAACCGGCTTCTCATTCTTAATTATACTGTTCATAGACACACAGGCAGGCAAACAGAGAGACCGACAGACACATACAAAATGCTCTTTTCAGCCAAACTCAAAACGTGTATTTCCGTGAAATCTCGGTATTGAGTTTTTGTTTGGAGTGCAACGTAGTTCCCCTGGTTATAGTTAAGTACTAGAGAAAGCATATATATACCTTCCTATTTCATTATATTTTGGCAAAAGTTGATACTGTGATGACTATATCGAGCTCATTTTGGAATTTTAACAAGCAGCACTGTGTTTGGAAAGATTAGCTTGTAGGACAAATCAAATGAAGGGAGAGATGCTTTTATCTGGAAATTTACTTCTCAACAAGAGCCAATTTATGTGTTAGTCTAAAATCAGGTTGTCGGCAATAGTTCATTATATTACTAAAGACATATCCTGCATATCGAGTAACGCTTACTATGAGTTTATAAGCATTCATTTATGTATTTTCAAAGCTACTTTACTAATTACTCACGGATGTACTTTTTTGTTTTTATTTTTTTTTATTTAGAACTTGTTACGTGCGTTTTACCCCACAGGTATGTGGCAGGATATTATTCATATTATTTATTAAAAAATAAGATTATTTACTGTGGCTGAGTCAGTGTTTTATATACATCATTAATAAACAATAAAGGCTTTTTATTTGCGGTGGTCTGTTGCACTAATGAATCTGCATTTGAACTTGCTCAGCATCTTGTATCTGATGAGATGATGATATGCTGTTTGGTTTTCTTCGCCACATGGGCACTTTGAGTCTTTTCAACACTCCAATTTTGTGGAGATATTGTAGAACGTTGCCATGATCTGTGATAACGAAGTCTGATGCCGCGATGGTGGTGCGACAATTTGAAGAGGAATGTAGTTGCTACCTTCTCTCGTTTCCAATATCTGCTGTTGACTGCTGCCGGCTGCTTTAATGGTAGAGCTATGAGTATTTTCCCTCAGGGGATGCGTGGATGTATTGCGAAGGACAACGCTAGTTTAAATTGACTGAGAAATTTATTATGAACCAATATTTGAGTTATTGAAGTGAGTTCCTGACCGTCTTAGATGAAGAAATTGGCTGATTCTGAATTATAGCACTCGAAATTCTAACAATTGTATTATTATAGCTGTTAACTTCTGCAGTATCAAAGTTACGGTTGGAAATAACTGTTTCCACAATAAAAGAAACTATAGGCGTAACTCGGCGAGTCGCTAAAATAATGACCGGCAGGGTCCATCACGCTAGCCGCTACTCACACAAGCGCGTCACTGGGCGCTTAAAATATCACACGTTAGTACTGTTCTCGGTATCCGTGAGAAAGTAATTAATGTGTGCACCAAGGTCTATCGGTACCATTGACGGTGCCAGAGTCAGAGAGTAACACCGGATCTAGATGCACGCCTATTAATTTTGCGAGGGGTGACCCACAAGTACACGACCTAACAAAGAAAATAAAAAATTTTTGGAAAAAAAACCATGTTCATTTCTCTACATTAATTCCTTTCAGTTCGATACACTTTTTCAGCGCTGTTTAACAGCTTCGATATCCTGTTTATAGTGAGAACTGTCGAGTTCTGCAAAATAGCCATCAACTGCAAACTCCACCTGTTCATTGTTGGCAAATTTTTTACCACCAAGCCATTTCTTCAACTTTGGAAACAGAAAATAAAGAGGGGCTAAGTCTGGCGAATAGGGTGCATGAGGAAGCAATTCGAACTTTAACTCATTGATTGATTTTGGCCATGGCGATAATGGATGTGTGAACTGGTGCATTGTCTTGATGAAACAAAATTATCTTTTTCGCTAAATGCAGCCATTTTTGCTTGATTTCATCATTCAAACGCTGCAATAAGTTTGCATAATACTCGCCATTGATTGCTTTTCCTTTTTGAAGATATTCAATGAAAATTATCCCACGCGCATCCAAAAAACTGACGCCATGACCTTGCCTGCAGATGGAACTCTCTCTTCGTCTTCTTTGTAGCCGATTCTCCCCTTTCAATCCACTGTTTTGACTGTTGCTTCGTCTCAGGTGTTAAGTGATGGACCGATGTTTCATCCAAGGTTATGAATCGACGCAAAAACTCGGCTTTATTGCAGCGAAACATCGCCAAACACTCGACTGAAACATCCTCACCACGCTGTTTTTGTTCCATTGTGAGTAAACGCGGCACCCATCTTGCGCACAGCTTTTTCATGTCTAAATTTACAGTTAGTGTATGATGTACAGCACGTTTTGAAATGTCTGCGATGTCTGCTAGCTCGCCCACCTTTAGTCGACGGTCATCCAATACCATTTTGTGGATTTCTTTCACAATTTCTGGCGTGGTCACCTCATTTGGTCGACCACTGCGATGTCCGCCTTGGCAGCTCGTACGGCCTCGCTTAAACTCTGCCACCCAATATTTTACTGTTGTAAACGAAGGAGCAGACTCCCCCAGAGTAGAAACTAGCTCAGTTTTAATATTAGTTGGACTAATACCTTTCAAATGAAAGTATTGTATCTCATAACGATGATCAGTTTTATCCATATTTACAAATTCGCTGAGAGAGTCCACTATTAATGGCTGCCAAACAATTACTAAACAACATAGCATCGTCAAACTTCAAACTTAAGCTTTATAAGGGTGGTACTTTCTACCATAGTCATTTCTTTGAAACTACAACCTATATATATATATATATATATATATATATATAGGTCAGGTCGGGTACTTCTAGGACTGCCCTCGTAGCTCCACCTGCATATTATTCCACCAACATTCCACCTTATACGTTGCCAAATCTCAAAACTTTTAGTATACGAAAGTGACACTGTCACTTGGGGCTTAGCTAAAAACCTCGGAAATACCTTCACCTCTCTAATTTCCAGAATTGGCCTACATATCTGTACAAACCTCTTGAAATCAACTCCTAACTGGTTTCTCAGAAACTTTAACGCTAATGCTTTCTGTATTCTGCTGTGATTAATGACTTTGCTTAACTTATTCCTAATTACCTCCATCTTTCCGGACAAAAATTCCAGCTCAAACTGCAAACATTTCAACTGCAATTGTTTCTCTATCTTAATGTTATTTCATTATTTAATTATTTGTATCTGCCCGTCAATAATTACAGTATCATTTGTTAGGAACTGGGTAAGAACTAAGGTAGATGTAATATTGGATTTATTTCCAAAATGGACGTTTGGTATAAGGAGCTTTGTATGGGTGGCTTTTGGATAGGTGAGATATAACCGATTCCAGAGGTGCTTGTAGTAATCTCAAGTTTCTGTTTACAAGGATAATGGGAGTCGGTTTTTGCTAGAAAGTCAACTCGCTCGTTTCCGAGATGCCCAGTGTTTCTTAGGATCCAGTGGCGTGTGATCCTGTGTCGTGTGACAAGGAGTTGATGATTACTTCAGGGTTGGTAGGTTGACCGGATGAAATGGCTCTTAGGGCTGCCTATGAATCCACCTTGATCCGGTTATGAAGATTTAAGGCTGGTTAACAACCAACGAGAACGGTAACCAGAACGAGAACGAGAAAGTTGAAATACGTGTATTCAAATGGGAATGTTCACAACCGACGGGAAGCCTTCCCGGGGCCCGGGAACGGGAAAGAAGAGTTGCCCAACTGTTAACTTTCTCGTTCTCGCTCCCGGGCACGGCATATTAGATCCCTATTGTGCATATTAGACTCTTCACTCTAGAGGTTATTCTAGGCGGCCGTGACATAAAACAGCCACTAGTGCTCTCTATAGTCGCAAACTGGAAACATGAAACTGGAAGGAATTAGTAGTAAATGTGGTTCCTAACCTCATCCCGACACCCGCAAATCTAATCAGCGTTGGTTCCTCTGGTGAAGGGATCATTTGTAGTTTGTTTATATGCAACTCAGAACTGGCTATTACCTAAAAAACAATGCCAAAAACTGCAAAGAACGCCTAAAGCCGGTGGAAATGAAAAAAAGAACAATAAACGATTTTAATGTATGCCATTAAATAAAGGAATGAAAGCTTGGCATAAGTAAGAGGAATCGGAAATGTAATGGATGTACATTTAGATAATGTTTACTCTATCCAATTTTGACGTTGGCTTGGCTAAATTGGAAGTAGGTGAAAAAATGTCATTGGTGAGTTAAAAACAAATGAAATCCCAATGCGCAAAATCGACTTTCACTTTGTGCTCGATATGCATTCCCGTTCTCGTTTCCGTTCTGGTTACCGTTCTCGAGCGGTTGTGAACCAGCCTTTAGTCGTGCGTTATGTTTTATCCATTGTATTACCATTTTTATTCCTTGAACTTCTGCTTGGAAGAACGCACATAGTTGGTGTAGGTTCATCAAGGTGAAACATATTTGCGTTTTGTTATGCCTTATTATCTCCTCTAGCAGCTACCTGAAATAGGTAGAGTATTCCACTAAAAAGGCACGCTTATCTACTAGAATTTATCCATTATTTTATAACTTGAAGTCAGAGCTTTAAAATTACTATTATAGGTTTCACTTCTTAAATGCTCGTCCATGACTGGTTAGCTTTTAATTCCAGTTAAACGCCCCAAAACCCTTAACTGGGCTTCGTTTAATATAAATTCTATCTAAAGCGGCTAGATACAATTTTATGGTAAAGTCTGACCGAGGTTGATGCAAACGGGCATAAATCTCGCTAATGTTAGCACTGTATTGCTTTAAGAGACAGAATTCTGTGTCGTATGTAAGTAAAGATTCCTTATACAATTTGCTATCTTGAAATGTGACATTTTTCACTGATTGAGGTAATTAACGTCAGGTTCACAAGTCTTTGGTGCTGAAGTACGCTTTGCCCCGACCTCTCGTGTATTGACGGAGACAAGAAGATCGCTTGGAGTGACCCAATTCAGAGTTTGAGCAGATTAAAAAGACTCAAAAGATTGTGGAGACGGAATTCGGATTTGTCGGTATTTAATTAAGAGGTCTCCGCGCCGTGTGTTGAACGGATGTTTTCTGACAGAACTATACAGGGGTAATGCACCAAATATATATATATATATATATATATATATATATATATATATATATAATCAGTCGTGAAAATTATTAATCAAATGCGAGAACAGAGAGTCAAAATTTCGGAAACTAGCCTACGTTAACCAAAAGGTATTTAGAGGCTATAGCGACTAAAACATCAAACGTAACGCATTCCAAACCAGAGGTAAGATAAAAAAATATGTATTACACTCACATGACTTTCTCTACTCTTGTACAAACTATTTTTTACAAACGCTTATTCCCCATCTACTTCATGTTAATCGAGATAAACATTTGCAGAAACTATCTTATTGTTAACTTTCTTGTAGGTTCAAGGGGAATATGGTAGGCTTTAAGCGATAGTCGAATCTTTTAAGAGCTGGTTGCTATGTGGAACATTCCATTCTCTTTTTATATCCGTACATAAAAAAACGAATAAGAATTCCCATTTGAGTAAAAGTATAAGTTTTGAAAAATTCTAACAAATAACAAGGAATTCTCGAAATGGTTTTCTTCACACAAAAAAAGTATATGACATAAATTGTGTGTTTTAACCAGCTCTACGTTTTTTGTGTAGAAAATATTTGTCTATCTCTTACGATTACCAGTTATGCAAAAAACATTCAGAAAGAAGAGGACTTTAGGGGACATGTTCTGAAAATTCGATATTTATTTTGTCATGAAAATACCTTAAATATATGATATTTTAATCAAAATCGTTAGAGCCATTTTTGAGGAAATCAAACTTTTCGAAAAAAATGTTCCATGTAAAGAGTAGTCTGGGGTGGGGAGATTTTCTTGAAAATCTTCGTGTCGCATCTTTGAAAGATACTGAATCTAAATACCAAGTTTGGTACTTATCCGACTTTTCGTTTTTTGAATTATGCTATTCACAGACACACACATGGAACTTTTTCTAAAAGTGTTTTATTTTTGGATTTGGGGGCATCAAAACGTGTATTTCTGGCGACATCTCGGTATCGAATTTTTGGGTGGAATGCATTAATTCTCCTACTTACTATACGTAGTAGAGAAAGTAATAATGTAACTGCTTTATTTTGACAGGGTTACGAGAATGGCACAGTTCCGAAAAATAACCATATATCCATTTGTACACTTCCAAAAGTATACTCTGATCGCAGAGAGTATGTTGCGTTACATTACCGCAGTTACAGGTATGTGTATGATGCGAGACCTTGGAACCGTCCCTGCTTCCAAGTTCTAATACAGGGCAACGCCCACTAAAAATCTTCCGTCGATGAGTTTTAATTGTTATTGGAATCTTGCGAAAGACAATTACTCTAGATACCATTACGGAACATATAATTATTAGCATCATGTGAATTTCTTTAACGTGAACAGTCACTACGGGTCGAATTCACATTTCAAGGAAGTTCTTAAGCAGCGATTTTCAATACACAGACGCAACTCTTTCAGCCGAATAAAGAAATGCTTATTCATATAATGAAGCTCCGACCACCGCTTACATACAATAAGGGGAGCCGACGCCATCTTGATCGATGGCCTACAATGGAGGTTAACGATAATAGCAATTTCGTGAAGTATATGGAATTTCATAACCAAATTGTACTGTGCATTAATAAACGAATTTGCGCGATTTGCAGAATTCACTTGAAACGTATAGGGATGCTGAATTTAAGAAGCGATATCGGTTTATCAAAGCCGCTGTTGTAATAATCTAATGCCTCTGCTAAACAACGTAACCTTAACAAAAGAGGTTATGAAGTCGCAACGTGAGACAGGTTTACTTGAAAAAATAATGTGTAGAATCTCAAAGCTATGGCACTATCCATATGTTTTCTGTCCAGACGTTTTCCCATTTATGTTGTCCAAAGTCCTAGGTCCCCAGAAAACGAGATTTCGCTGCACTTATTCAGAATCATTTAATAAAATCCTAAAAATAAAATGCGGAAATATTTCTGTAATAAGTAAAGTACATCTCTGCAGTGCTTTTCTTGACCAAATTGCCTATTTTGCATAATTACCATCACTGCAACGGATCACTTAACAAATCACACGTCTTTACCATTGATTCACAAATATACGTTGGGTTATCGAAATCTTGAACAGAGGTTTACCGATTTCGCGTGTAAAACCGTTGTTAAGCCAAACATTGTAAGTTATTGGCTACTTTTGCCTTTCTGATTACTGCTAGATGCTGTAGAAATTGCATTTGTCATTTGCTTCCATGCATGCATATACACACTGCGCATATTGTAAATACTTCTAGCTACTAACACTTTACGCTAGAAAATCAGGTTTTCAGTTCTAAAACAGTTCAGAATAAATACCACTTAAGGCCAGTACATCACATAGCGTACGATTGCATTGTACGATGTCTTTGTATCTCAGCACCAACTCTTTTAGTTGGTTTCTTTCCTGCTCGTTGAAATGTTTTCCTTTAGGCAAGTTTTCGACCTAACTAATGTAAATGTATAACTATACTACAAACCCTTAACTAAATTTACAAAGTACTTGATTTTAGACGACAGTTAACTAATTAATACATGTATCATTTAAAACTAGCAAACTTCTACCATGTGCTCCACAGCTGTTGTGAACAAAACAACGAAAATGAAAATGGCGGCTGGCTATGTGGTGACCTGCATGTTCGTTTACACATTCCTTTGCGAGTGGCTGTGAAACAGCTGAACCACGTTGCCACATGTGCTTCGGAAATAAGTAAGCGTTTAGCGCTGAGCATATAAGTACCGTCCATGTATACCAAATGGTAATAAGCGTTTCTTTATAAGAAGGAAATACTTATTACTTAAGCATCTCCTTTTCACATAAGCGACGACTATGAATTCGACCCTATAAGTATTATTTAGACGTAACGCAGCATATGCATTGGTGTTAAAAGTATCTACTTTTCGAATTCGCGCTTACGTGGTTCAATATAGGATGGGAGGGAGAGAAGAACGGAGGGGAGCATCGTCTTGCCGCTTAGCAATATTCATTACGGAACGAAGAATCGCGATGTGATGGGAGAGAACCCAAGTCTGTAAGTAACCGTGATGGACCGAGAGAATCAGCCGTCTGATTCTACCTTTCCAACCTTTTCCTACACACGGCTTGTGTGGAAAAACAATTACCACTGATTGACCTAATAGTTAAACTATGAAGCCCAGGACTTCAAGTACTTACGGTAAGTAAGTTGCCATTGGAGCATGTTATCTCAAAATAATTTGAGATCTCCTTGTGGTTTACCGGAAAAAATGCTAGTTGGGGAATTTAATGTCATGCCGACATGTTACTATGATAGTCCAGTTGGTTACAGCAACCGAACGAAAACCGAAGATCCGTGGTTCAAATCCCGGTTATGGAACTGAATTTTTTAGTCGTCTGATTCCACCTACAGCTTGTGGGGAAAACAATTCATTACCAAGAGTATTTAGTTACGGTTGTGGTAATTAGCAAAATACTCGTGGACATAATTCACTATGATTTCGAAATGGTTATTTGGAACCTAATACTCTTTTTTTAACTTGATGGAAATGTTACTGAAAAATAGGCATCTAATCGGAACATCGTCTATAAAAACGTTAAGCACGTTTTCTGTACTTTTCGGTAGCAATGTTGGCGTGATTGGGCAGCTGCACTATGTAGAGCCGCTACCACTCTTACATCGATGTGCACGAATAATGATGATAATAATAATAATAAATAATAATAATAGTGTATGCAACAATATGATCATATTTTTCTGACTAGTTTAGAGGAATCTAAAAATCGGACTGTACACAACTTTGCCTTATCCACTTAACGACCTAGTTTACGTCACGGCATTAATCACAGCTCAGGTGACGCTGTTTACTTACCTTTCCCATGTCTGTTTACTTGCAGCTCTTAAGGGCGAGATGGAGACGTGGTTACCACCCACTTTCTAGGACGGCATAGTCGAGGACTTGCTAGAAAAACATGAATAAGTACCCCCTCATTATCCAATAACCTTGGGCCTTTCATTTCTACACCTCGCTGCAGTCCGACGGCGGGCTGCAATACTGGATTTATTGCCATTTCCTTGCTATATTATGTGCGCTTAGCGTGCTTATTCCAAGTAATATATGTCAGTGGTATACCGTAAGGGTAGACTTTGAGGCTGAGTCTACCTAAATAAATTGCCAAGAAACTATGTAAATTTTTAAATTAAAAATAATAACAGCTTCAAACAAGTGATGAAAAACTAATTAATACAATCACCTTCGCCACTGTTTACCCCAACTCCTACTGCTAAGTGTCAGATTGTAGTGCTGCGTTCTTAGGCAGCTTCGAAATCTCATGATGCGGCAGCAAAGACGAATAGAGACTGGGATGGCTGAGCGAGTGCAAGTCTCATCAAGAGTGGACTTATATAGCTTTTCCACTAAATTTCGACCTCTCGTTGTAGGAAGACATGCCTATATTTTGTGGTGCATTAAAGGCACAAAGGCTGCAGCAGAAACTGAACACGTTTAATGAGGTGTTTAGCCTCTGTGTACCTGCTCTCTCCAAGGTCTGAAAACAGGACAATAGAAAAGGGTAGGGCAAGGCAGTGTAACAAACATTTCATTCCTCAGTTATTGGTGAACCAGCATTATGTGCGTACAACCGTGCAATGCAGTAAAGTGTTAATTTTACGTAAACCTGTGTATTTTTTCATTGTGCGTGTTTTATTTATGATTTTAAAAAATCTGATTTGTTACACTCACATGATTTTCTCTACTCTTGTACAAACTATTTATACAAACGCTTATTCTCCATCTACTTCATGTTAATCGAGATAAACATTTGCAGAGTCTATCTTATTGCTAATTTTCTTGTAGATGTAAGGGGAATGTATATTTACAAGGGCAATTTGGAAATACAGTAGCCTTTAAGCAATACATATCTCTTAATAGCTGGTTGCTAGGTGCAGCACCATTCCCTTTCACACAGATTAACACTCTTTGATATCCAAGGCAAAAAAAATGAATAACGAATTCCCATTTGAGAAAATAAGTATTGAAAAATTTAAGGGAATAACAAGCAATATCTCGAAAATGGTTCACTCAACAACCAAAAATGTATATGACATAAATTGTGTATTTTAACGCGATCTACATTTTTTGTGTAGTAAAATTTTGTCTATCTCTTATGGTTTACCAGTTATGCAAAAGTCGTTTACAATAAAGAATACTTTTGGAGACATTCCCAGAAAATTCAAGATATACATTTTATTTGTCATAAAAATATCTTAAACATACGATATTTTAATCCAAATCGTTAGAGCCATTTTTGAGAAAATTAAAATTTTCGAAAAATCTTCCATGTAAAGGGTACTCTGGGGTGGGGGGATTTTCTTCAAAACCTTCGTGTCGCATCCTTGGAAGATACTGAACCTAAATACCAAGTTTGGTGTTTATCCGACTGTTCGTTTCTGAGTTATGCTGTTCACAGACAGACACACACACGGACATGTTTCCAAAAATGCTTTTTTGGATTAAGGGGGTCTCAAAACATGTATTTCCGGTGAAATCTCGGTATCGAATTTTTGGGTGGAATACAATACTTCCCCTACTTACTATACGTAGTAGAGAAAGTAAAATATGGACAACTGCATCGATTTAGTGGATTACTTATTAAACACTCAGTTTTCGACTCTATAGAAAAAGTGTGAACATAAAGGCAAAAGACCAATTCCTAAGCTTGGCATTGTCTTCTAGGAAAAGAACCAAAAACATTCAAACATCCTGGTACAGTAAATTTAACTGTTTAACTGGCAGTTGCATTCATAACAAAGTGTACTGTTTCGTATGTTTGCCTTTTGGCGGGGAAAAGGAATTGTGCGTTGAAGGAATATCAAATATTAAAAACATTGAAAGAAAAGCTTGCAATAAAAATCGCCGACTGGAGCTTATATACAAGAAAATCTAAGTGAGTAACCACATTGTTTTCATGATTTACAATCATACAATGGTTTGTAGGCATTTTGTAAAGTTACAAATAACGCTACACTTTTATGATCTAGTTTAGTTTAAAATGCATGTTCAGTCGATTTCGGCAATTAATAGTGATGCTAATGACATTCACACTATTTTATGAAACAATAATGAATGAGAATTTGTGGATCATTCAAAAAATTCTAAATTCAATTTTTAAAATCTAGTATACTCAGAACACAGCATCAACCTACGCCACTGATGACTGTATGCTGAAAGTTTTCACGCATTCATAGCATTCAGCTCAGAAACATGTATCCTTTAGCGTTCGATATATTCATATAACCGTGGGGAATGCATGAACATCATTAAGATGTTGGGGGTTAGGAAACAGCAATACTGTCTTCTTCTCCCCAGTGAAAAATTGAACGTATCGATTATCCTGCTTGCGTGGAAGGGTTCTGTTAGAATTACGGGAGGCGGAACGACAAAACCGGAGGTAAAAATTCTGTTGCGTTTGACTTTCATATTCAATCCACTTCGTGAGTTCCAGGGAACTCTGAAAAGCGCAACCCATAACTATATCCATGCGCCATTAAGCTATAACTGGAGCCCGTATAGGGATTACAATATAGCTACGAGAGGTTACTACTTTGACCCGACCTGGTACAACGCTGGCTTGGCAAAACATGTCACGTCCCCAAAAATGCTTGGAAAAACATGTTAACTATGAAGAAAAGTAACAGAAGGATTGTACAATATAAATAAAATAAATTCAATATGATCAAAAGTGTGTAATGTTTTTTATCAAATAGGGAAACTTACTTATTGGACGAACCTCGTATATAGTTTTAAGTTGCAATAATGTTCCAAATTTATTCCACAATATTTTTTTCTTAGAAATAGGTAATTTTAAAGGCATTACAGAAAAGTTTGATAGCAGAGCTGGACATATTCCCAGTAAATAGCTACTAGGCTATTTAATTTTATATTTAATTTTGAGAAGCTTAAAAACTACACCGCATATTTTAAGAAATGCTTATTGAAGGAAACCTGCTTTCTTAAACAATAAAAAAATAAGAATAGCAGAATCCCTTGCGAGTAAAGTCTCTGAAAAAATTGGATTTTTATCCTTTAAATGGCGTCTCAGTCAAAATCTGGTATTTATCCGACTTTTCCTTTTTCAGTTATGGTGTTCATAGAGAAACAGGCAGACTGTATGCATAGGCACATGTGTTCGATTTTTTTTTAACCCCAGATCTCATAATTCAGATGAAACGTCTGTATCGAATGCTAAATTTATTCACATTACAGAGAGGAAAAAATAAGGTAAGTTACGAGTATGGAACGATTCGCACCTCAAAAGTACACTCGGTCAAACCAAAAGTGATCAGTCTCAGTTATATGTTTGTAAAGTCCCTTCCAGTGAGCGCGCGGTTCACAACCGTCAATTTCTGTGCGCGCCTTGACTAGCCCTATAATGCAAGGCATAAGGCACTGATTTCGGTGGTTAAACTACTTAACTTCTGCGCAAGCAGTTCGCGATTCTCTGTAGTGGATTGTTATCTTTTATTTTTTACAACTCGTTTTACTGTAATATAGGCAAGTAACATTGCTTTTGTTACTTTATTTACTTACAAATATAATTATAATAATGGTGAAAATTGTGGTTATAAAATTAAATTGACCGAGTATGAAAACTCCTTCTGACCGATAAATTAATGTCATTTTTACCATCTACCGGTATGGCTGACTACTAAATAAATGCGAAGAAACCCTGTTATATTTTTACTCATATGCATTTAAAATGAAAGGAGGGAAAGTTGAGTAGCCCCACAGAGATTTGAACTTACTACCTCAGGAACTGTGAGGCAACTCTCTACCACTGAACTAGAAGTGCTGCAGTAAGCGTGGCATTGTAACGGGCTTTAGTTATACTTCACTTGAAAATGCTTTGGTTACGAATATTCAGTGTTGAAACACTTTGAAATATCTGCTGGTTTCAATTCTCGTATATGAATTATTTTCGCAGAAGACTTATTATAGTTGCGTTTCCCATTATACCTACTACAAGAATACACTACGTGATCAAAAGTATCCGGACACCGGGCTGAAAATGACGTACAAGTTCGTGGCGCCCTCCATCGGTAATGCTGGAAGTCAATATGGTGTTGGCCCAACCTTAGACTTGATGACAGCGTTCACTCTCGCAGGCATACTTTCAATCAGGTGCTGGAAGGTTCTTGGGGAATGGCAGCCCATTCTTCACGGAGTGCGGAACTGAGGAGAGGTACCGATGTAGGTCGGTGAGGCCTGGCACGAAGTCGGCGTTCCAAAACATCCCAAAGGTGTTCTATAGGATTCAAGTCAGGACTCTGTGCAGGCCAATCGATTACAGGGATGTAATTGTCGTGTAACCACTCCGCCACAGCCCGTGCAGTATGAACAGGTGCTCGATCGTGTTGAAAGATGCAATCGCCATCCCCGAATTGCTCTTCAACAGTGGGAAGCAAGAAGGCGCTTAAAATATCAATGTAGGTCTGTGCTGTGATCGTGCCACGCAAAACAACAAGGGGTGCAAGCCCCCTCCAGGAAAAACACGACCACACCATAACACCACCACCTCCGAATTTCACTTTTGGCACTACACAAGCTGGCAGATAACGTTCACCGGGCATTCGCCATACCCACACCCTGCCATCGGATCGCCACATTGTGTACCGTGATTCGTCACTCCAAACAACGTTTTACCACTGTTCAATCATGTAATGTTGACGCTCCTTACACCAAGCGAGGCGTCGTTTGACATTTTCCTGCGTGATGTGTGGCTTATGAGCAGCCGCTCGACCATGGAATCCAAGGTTTCTCACCTCACGCCCAACTGTCATAGTACTTGGAGTGGATCCTGATGCAGTTTGAAATTCCTGTGTGATAGGTTGGATAGATGTCTGCCTATTACTCTTTACGATCCTCTTCAAATGTCGGCGGTCTCTGTCAGTCAACAGACGAGGTCGGCCAGTACGCTTTTGAGCTGAACATGTCCCTTCACGTTTCCACTTCACTATCACATCAGAAACAGTGGACCTAGGGATGTTTAGGAGTGTGGAAATTTTGCATACAGACTTGTGACACAAGTGACACCCAATCACCTGACCACGTTCGAAGTCCGTGAGTTCCACGGAGCGTCCCATTCTGTTTCACGATGACTACTGAGGTCGCGGATAATGAGTACCAGGCAGTAGGTGGCAGCACAATGCACCTAAGAAGAAAAACGTATGTTTGTGGGGTGTCCGGATACTTTTGATCACATAATGTATATACAGTCTTGTAAACAAACTCTGGCTGTCCTGACCGCTCATGGAAGTACGCGATTCGAACTCCGTTTCTCAGACGCTGACCAGTTTTAAATTGATGGAACGTACAGTTTTACAATTCCAAAACAAATCCTCCAACCATGCTCTAACGTGATCGTTCCAGTAGTTTTATGACCAGAACCAAAAGTAAAGCTATTATCATAGGGAGTACTTGTGAATTACAATAGGACAGTTACAAGCAATGTATACAGGGTGGAAATCAAAACACTGGACAAAGGTACTTAACATGGGGAAACAATTCTCTAGTACTCTGTTAAATTCAAAGAAAAATCTTACAAGTCTATTACAATAAGAGTTAAAAAGTGAATCAATATACAATATTAAACATTTTTGTTTTTCTCGTAATTTACTTTATTCACTTTTATTACCATGATTCATTACAACGTTAACAGCTAGTTGCTTTCTATGAGAGATATGTGAGTAATCTAAGCTCCTCTAATCTGTTTCTCATATCATGACTCTCATTTGTTAGAAACTTGTAGTAAGTCATGGCCCACGTTAATGAAACAAAATTGAAGAAAGTGTTTTGTTGGAGTTGTTTATGTATTTAGTTCCACGTATGGACGTCAATTTGAAGTAGGTCTTATTGAAGGAGTTGTATTATATTTCAACTGTTGGGGAGCTCAACTTGTAGTAGTTGCAACCGCACGTATAGTAAACAGTTTCCGGTAGCCTTCGCCCCAAATGTACTTTCAGGTGGCCTTTGCCCCAAGTTTAAAAAATATTAACTTTCTAATTTAAACAGTTTCTTTAAATATTTAATATTTATGTTTGCCTCGGCTGCGTCAGTATTATTTTAGAGACATGAATATCTTGGCAGGGCGTGATGTGACAAGAATGTAGGCTTACACTGATTTTAAGTTTTAATTCACTCCTTTTTATTAATCCTTGACACAAATTAAATAGCACTTCACTGATATCGAAAGCTGTGAGATTCTTTTATTTAATACTTGCTCTTTTTAACAAGTAAAACAAGAGATTTAACAAGTATTAAATCTCTCGAGGGCGCACAAGTAACGCATCCAGTTATGAGCACAGTCTGCAGGCAACTGAATAGATTTCAACCGTCTAAACTTGTAAATTTCTGTATTTCAAGTCTCTGATTGGCTATTTTTACTCCAATAGAATACCTGCATTTAACTAAAGCTTTTTCTGGTTCTTGATTGCCTATTTTTTATAAACTGTCACTAAAATTACATTAGTGCTCCCAAGAATCACAAATAACATTTAAACTCTCAAACTTATTATTGCCTCAAGGTTACCTCATTGTTAGCAACGTTCAACTTATTATTCTCACAAGTCCTACATTATTAAATTATGTAATCCATCACATAACATTATTGAACATGTTTACAATAGTATAAGCATATGCAATGACTGTTACATACATTTTACAAATTATTACATACACATATTGCTTCAAGGTGGGCTGTTATTGAATTTACATATTAAATAATTTGACTGAAATTATTTAAGTGTTAATAATACTGCCTCAAAATTAATGCTGTAAAAATACTAAACGTTTACATGTTATTATTTTAAATAGAGTAAACAACACAAACTTGCTGCTTTTGGATTCTATTCCTTTTTTAATGTTCTTAAAATATTCTTATACAATTTATCTCCAAAACCTACAGAAGAGAGAGAGAGAGAGAGAGAGAGAGAGAGAGAATGTGTGAGAAAAGGTTATTTCCAATGTTAAATCACTGATTTCCACCTGTTTAATGAAAGATCTTAGAATCGTCCTTGCTTCCAAGTTCCCAGTTGTGCACATGGTTAAAAAGAGCGATAATAAGCTGATTGAAAGAGAGCAAAACTGTTTTGCTTGTTGATGCAGTATATGTATGTATAAATTAACCAAGCTTTTCATGAATTTATACAATAAATTCCAAACTTAATAAAGTTATTAACAAATGTTTACGCTTGGAAGAAAAAACTCATAAACCACATAAAAATATAAAACAAAATATTATGACATTGAGATCTTGAGATATACAAATGAAAAGCAATATTCCGAGATGCTGTTTTGGAACATGCAGTAACTAACATCATGGAAAATTGTGTATAATAGTTACTACGATAATGATGACGAGGGGGTGAATTCCTTAAACGTGAGTTAAGTAAACAGTAATTCCAAAAGCATATAGTGTAATGTTAACAGTACACTACGAATTCACGCGTAGTATGGTGAAACGGAGAGAAGGGAGGGGGATATGCTCTTTAAATACAGGAACGAAGAATCACGACTTGATGCCAAAGAGTCCCAGTCAGGCAAATAACGTAGCAGTGGACCAAGAGTATCCAGGTGCTATAATGTGTTAATGCTCGTGGATGTACTTGACTGGTAGGGGGGTTAACCGTGTGGCTCCCCACTCCGAGAGCTTTTCCTATAGGCCGACCCTGAAAGTTTTAAATCGCCCCCCCCCCATTACAGGGTGGAAGTGGATACGCCACTTACGCGCGTCAACCCCCGAAGGGGAAGACTACCGAACAACCTCGGTAGGGTCGACAGCACTCTAGCGCACTGTCCACCGACTCTCCAGTGCGATACCGGAGGACTTTGAAGCGTCTCACAGACCCGCTGGACGGGAAATGCCCAGACGTACCCAATCTCTCATGGGTATCAGGAACCACTGCTCCGCCGAGTCCAACCCAATCCACACAATTCCCTGACGGGAGGAGCTCGGATGTTTGGCCCAGCGTACTTTTAGGAATGTCAGAAGTACTTCGAGTGCTCAGAGTCCCCCTCCCTTTATGGGGAGTTATTTGTAATGTAGTATTACTTTGGAACTGGGATAACCGAGAGTGTTACTGAAAAACAATCTGATGTGTTACACTCATATGGCTTTCTCTACTCTTGTACAAACTGTTTTTACAAACTCTTATTCTCCATCTACTTCATATTAATCGAGATAAACATTTGCAGAAACGATCTTTTGACATGCAAAGAGAATTACATTTTACACATAGCGACCAGTTCTAAAAATATTTGACTATCGCTTAAGGCGTACTATGTTCCCCTTGTTTTGTATTTGCAAGGGCAATATAAGCAGAGACATATCTCTTAATAGCTGGTTGCTATGTGCAGCACCATTCTCTTTGCCACAGATTAATACTCTTTGCATATCCAAGACAAAAAAATGAATAACGAATTACCATTTGAGAAAATAAGTATTGAAAAATTTAAGCGAATAACAAACAATATCTCGAAAATGGTTCACTCAAAAAAAATGTATATGACATAAATTGTGTATTTTAACGCGATCTACATTTTTTGTGTCGTAAAAGTTTGTCTATCTCTTATGGTTTATCAGTTATGCCAAAGTCGTTCACAATGAACAATACTTTTGGAGACATTCCCAGAAAATACGAGATATACATTTCATTTGTCATGAAAATATTTTAAACATATGATATTTTAATCAAAATCGTTAGAGCCATTTTTGAGAAAATTAAAATTTTCGAAAAATGTTCCATGTAAAGGGTAATCTGGGGTGGGGGGATTTTCTTAAAAACCTTCATGTCGCATCTCTGGAAGATACTGAACCTAAATACAAAGTTTGGTGTTTATCCGCCTGTTCGTCACACGCACGCACGCACGCACGCACACGCGCGCGCACACACACAGACATGTTTCCAAAAATGCTTTTTTTGGATTCAGGGGGTCTCAAAACATGTATTTCCGGTGAAATCTCGGTATCGAGTTTTTGGGTGGAATGCAATACTTTCCGTACTTACTATACGTAGTAGAGAAAGTAATAAGTATTTCCTACCTCTACAGCATGTTCTCCGGGTACGCCGCTCACCAGCATCCACTGCGCCTAACCCTGAACCTTGAGAGATGAATCGACATTGCATTTCGGCATTCGCTTAGCGAACAGGGAAAACCAAGAATGGGAGGTTACCTCGGGTTTAATTCTGGGACCTTAAGACGCTACCGCTGGAGCCAGCCCGCTCATTGGTTTAATCACATACTGTCTAATAGAGTTTCCCCAAACTTCGAAATTCTAGCGTTTATCATTGATTTACATTACCTTATCAAAATAGAAAGAGTTGTTGCAGATAAGGAATATGGAAGCACCAGAAAAATTGGGACCAAAAGACCTCCAAT
The DNA here is from genome assembly GCA_030765065.1 of Deroplatys truncata. Lineage (NCBI taxonomy): Eukaryota > Metazoa > Arthropoda > Insecta > Mantodea > Mantidae > Deroplatys > Deroplatys truncata. The sequence goes on along the minus strand of CM060975.1, from coordinate 292,653,748 downwards.
ACAGATATGATCAGAGTAAAGTCTAAATTTTAAGATTAATTTATTCATATCACTGCTCCAGTTGTCGTCGCGGCTACAATATATAGCTGTCTCTGTCTAAGCAGCTATCGATTGGACCAGAAAATTCGCAGTGAATCGTGCAGGCCCGGTCACATTGTACCACTCCGCTGCAATATTGCTAATCGCCCCGGGTTCTATACCCGCGATATGCAAATCTAAACAGCCACATATTGCAATGGCATTATACGCTCTGTAGTGCAAATAATTATGTTCTTCGAGCTTTGTTTGTATTTCTCTCGCCAATTAGCAGCGGAAACTAATCTGAACCCAAGCCTTAATTGTTAATGCAAGTGCTTTACAGCGTGATAAAGTCATTACTCTACAAATAATGCTATTAAAACTTTAGAATTTTATTGGTTAAAGATACCCATCCTTGAAAATCCAAAACTCCACAATTTCAGTAGATCCATTTGAAATGTTAATACAGCAATCAGGGTTTAATGGATAATATGTAGATTAAATGTCATGCATATTTTTACTTTCTCTACTACGTATAGTAAGTAGGGGAAGTATTACATTCCACCCAAAAATTCGATACCGAGATTTGACCGGAAATACATGTTTTGAGACCCCTGAATCCAATAAAAGCAATTTTGGAAACATGTCCGTGTGTGTGTCTGCGAACAGCATAACTCAGAAACGAACAGTCGGATAAACACCAAACTTGGTATTTAGGTTCAGTATCTTCCAGAGATGCGATACGAAGGTTTTCAAGAAAATCCCCCCAACCCAGACTACCCTTTACATGGAACATTTTTCGAAAATTTTCATTTTCTCAAAATGGGCTGTAACGATTTTGATTAGAATACCATATGTTTAAGATATTTTCATGACAAATGAAATATATATCTCGAATTTTCTGGGAATGTCTATAAAAGTGTTCATTGTGAACGACTTTTGCATAACTGGTAAACCATAAGAGATAGACAAAATTTTACTACACAAAAAATGTAGAACGCGTTAAAATACACAGTTTATGTCGTATACATTTTTTGTTGTTGAGTGAACCATTTTCGAGATATTGCTTGTTACTCCCTTAAATTTTCCAATACTTATACTTTTTCTCAAATTCGTTATTCATTTTTTTTGTCCTGGTAATGCAAAGAGAATGGAATACTCCACATAGCAACCAGCTCTTAAACGCTTAAAGCCAATTCCCCTTGCATCTACAAGAAAATTAGCAATAAGATTAACATCTCGACTAACATGAAGCATATGGAGAATAAGCGTTTGTAAAAATAGGTTGTACAAGAGTAGAGCAAGTCATGTGAGTGTAACACAGATTTTTTTTCGTTTGTCCTGGTAATGCAAAGAGAACCACATAGCAACCAGCTCTTAAAATATTTGACTATCCCTTTAAGCCTAGCAATTCCCCTTGCATCTACAAGAAAATTAGCAATAAGATTAACATCTCGATATCTCGATTAACATGAAGCATATGGAGAATAAGCGTTTGTAAAACTAGTTTGTACAAGAGTAGAGAAAGTCATGTGAGTGTAACACATCAGATTTTTTTTAAGTACTGGACATGCAAAGAGAATGGAATAGTCCACATAGCAACCAGCTCTTAAAATATTTGACTGTCGCTTAAAGTCTACCAATTCCCCTTGCATCTACAAAAAATTAATAAGATTAACATGAAGCATATGGAGAATAAGCGTTTGTAAAAATAGTTTGTACAAGAGTAGAGAAAGTTATGTGAGTATAACACATTTTTAATTTCTCTATCGCCACGTACATATTAGGTAGAGAAGGTATTGCATTCCACCCAAAAATTCGATGCCGAGATTTCACCAGAAATACATGTTTTGAGACCCCTGAGTCCAAAAAGGACCTTTTTAGAATAATGTCGTATGTATGTGTGTCTGTGAACAGCATAACTCAAAAACGAAAAGTGGGATAAATACCAAATTGGTATTTAAGTTCAATATCTGTCAAAGATACCACACGAAGATTTTCACTTTTCTCCATTTTCTACGAAGCAACACACATCTGCTTATTTTAGATGCTCTAAACAATGTTCTAAGAATGAAATGACAATGAATTTCTGTGATTATCTCCGGAATAGATGTAAGACTTGGGTGCAAACAAGAAAGCTGTGATTAAAACGCTATCTCTCGTCAAAGTCATGGACTTATCAATCAGCCCTCGTATATCCATAACCTTTATCTTCTTCTTGGAATATTTTTTCTCCATCAGTTGCTTCTTCTTAATCGGTGATGCACCTACAACCTGCAGATTATTATTCAATAGATCAATAGCAACACTTGAACCACTTGGATCCTCACTTTCATCTGACACGATTGCTTTAAGAGACGTTTATTATTGTCAGCACTATCTTGATTTCTGAGTTTAGAAAATATCTTGCGTTGTTTAAAACACACTTTTCCTTTAATACTACATCCTTCATGTAGATCTGTCATCCACTGTTGAACTGGTCTTAGATTTTAACATGAGAATGTCTTCATTAAATGGGTTACAGCAGAAATTTCTCTCTCTCACACTTATTGTTCACAATATCATGAAAACTACACTTTATAACAATTAAATTAAACTGCCACACCCCCACCTCAAACTGACATTTTTGAAATATGTGAGTTTCTAAAAAATGGTTTAACAACTTTGATTAAAATACCATACATTAAACATATTTACAATACAAATAAAGCGTATATCTTGAATTTTCTGGGAATAGAATGTGAAGTCTTTTCGTTTGGAAGGAATTTTGTATAATCTTGTTTAACTGGTAAACGTTAAGCGGTAGATCAAAACGTACTTCACCAAAAACTGTCGATCTCTTTAAAACACACTATTTATTTCAAATAAAATTTTTTGGCATAGGTCATTTCCGAGATTCCTTTATTAATGGTTCGAGAAGTTCAATACTGTTGTCATTCCTTTGAAGTCTTGTCGATTTTCAATTGTTTTTCGCGATTCCATTGAAATATATGGAACTTTAAGGCCGGCGTATAGCGTCAAGTTCTTTATTTGACTATCGCTATTCCCTTTGTGTCTATAACGAAATAATGCAATATAATTATTTCTGCAAAGGTTTATCTCAATTAAAATGATGTAGATAGAAAAATAAGTTTTCATAAGAATAATTTGTGTAACCACTTATAATCGATAACGGGTAGAGAAATTCATGTGAATATAACAGATTTTTAAGTAAGTTTCAGAGATATTAATATTTTTATTATCTTTTTACTGTTTTAAAAAATGCTCCACATGATGAAAAAAATTAATATTTTAAAATTAATCTCTTTATTACTACATTAGTAAATTGTAGAGATGAATTTTTAACTATCCTATTAGTTGGAGAGAAGATAGATGTTAAATACGAGACTAATTCTTTGCTTAAACTTTACACAATATGAATATTATTATTTAATTACATGACAACCAAGAATGTCGACAAAAATTAAGCTCATCATCTTTTTTACTTTCTCTACTACGTATAGTAAGTAGGGAAAGTATTGTATTCCATCCAAAAATTCGATACCGAGATTTCACCGGAAATATATGTTTTGACACCCCCTGAATACAAAAAAGCATTTTTGGAAACATCTCCGTGTGTGTGTCTGTGAACAGCATAACTCAGAAACGAAGAGTCGGATAAACACCGAACTTAGTATTTAGGTTCAGTATCTTCCAGAGATGCGACACGAAGGTTTTCAAGAAAATTTCCTCACCCCAGATTACCCTTTACATGGAACATTTTTCGAAATTTTTAATTTTTTCAAAAATGGCTCTAACGATTTTGATTAAAATATCATATGTTTAAGATATTTTCATGGCAAATGAAATGTATATCTCGAATTTTCTGGGAATGTCTCCAAAAGTATTCTTCATTTTGAACGACTTTTGCATAACTGGTAAACCATAAGAGATAGACAAAATTTTACTACACAAAAAATGTAGATCGCGTTAAAATACACAATTTATTTCGTATACTTTTTTTTTTGTTGAGTGAACCATTTTCGAGATATTTCTTGTTATTCCCTTAAATTTTCCAATACTCAATACTCAAATGGGAATTCGTTATTAATTTTTTTTACGTGCTGGACATGCAAAGAGAATGGAATGCGCCAGATAGTAACCAGCGCTTAAAAGATTTGACTATCGCTTAAAGCCTACCATATTCCCCTTGCACCTACAAGAAAATTAGCAATAAGATTAACATCTCGATTAACATGAAGCATATGGAGAATAAGGTTTGTAAAAATAGTTGGTACAAGAGGAGAGAAAGTCATGTGAGTGTAACAATCAGATTTTTTATCCTATTGTTTATAGGGCGGTATATAAAATTATATTCATTCATGTCGAAAAATACATCGTGTGGAACAATTACAAAATGAGAATGTGCCAAAAAATAAATAACCGCGAAAAGATAGTTTAAAAATTATAACGCTAAAATAACATTACGGAGGATTATTCACGATCTGCTGTAACAATATCAGACGAGCACAATAGCTCCGCGCTGAAACATGTGGAACCGAATGAAAGTTCAGCAGTATGAGTGTATCACTGTGTTTGTGTGCTCTTGTTCTTGCTGCATCAAATGGCGTCAAAAATAGAACCATTCTGATAGAGGTACATCATTGCTCTTTCCGATGCAAAATACTTTTATTCTAAGATTATTAAACAGTGCAAGAGGGTGGTTTTACCATATCCAAGAAACTGATCTTGTGTCACTCAACAAAAAATGTAACGTCACATCAGGATCTATTCCAAAGGGCAAAAAACAGGGAAATCCACGACCGACCACCAGTCCCCGGATATAATTTGGAAGGTGAAGGGCTCTGGACCAAATCCTGCTACTCAGAGGACCATAACACTGTAATTAGGGATCTCTGTTACTACTGTGAACACCATAATTAACCAGGATTTGAATCTAGAAAAGTGCCTTAAGACCCGGGGATATAAGCTGTTGCCTAAACACATTGCAGAACGTGCCACTAACACAGAAAGTGTATGAACGATACCTAGCTGGTGAAAAGCGGATGTTTGTCTGTTTAGATGAGGCATGTGTTTATCTAAGGACTGCAACAAACCCGGGGCTATATATTAGCGACCAAGAAAGTTTGTATAAGGAAACTAACCAAAATTTCTCCATTGGTTTCATGGTAATAGTAAGGTACAGTTACAATGGCAAATTAACCATTCGTCGTGTGCATGAAAATGTGAAAATCAACTCGGCATATTATCAGACTAACGTCCTGATACCAATTTTCCAAACAGAAATCCCTTCTCTGTATGGTGCACATGTGAATAAAGTCTGGTTGCATCAGGATAAGGCATCAGGCCATACGTCTGTTTCAACCTACAACTTTTTGGGGAACGTAGAGAAATGGCAATACATTCCATACCTTTCAGCGACATCCGTGTTAAGTCATCTGATGCTAACTGATGGAGTTTTGTGCATTTGGGTTACTGAAAAGAGCCCTTGGAAGCAGATGGCCGCGAACTTTTGCTGGTCTCTGGAAAGCTGCCAGCAAGAATGGAATAAACTGGACATCCTGTATTTCTTAGCAGTTTACTCCAGTGGAAGCTGTGCTGCAAATTGATAGCTCAAGCTAATGACTGCCAGATAGAACATCACTGCTGGTGGAGGCGTGGTTTTTCATAAGGTAAAGGGTCTTAAGTTTGTCACCATAGATTGCGAACAACCCGCTGTGTTTCTGACTTTATGCTGTTTAAAAAACACTTAATGCATATACAGACCCTCCTTTTTTTTTGTACCTGTGCACTAATTTAGTATTTTAAGTTTCTTGAGGCTATCTCTTGAATGGTTTGTCCACTTTAATATAGGCACACTTATAGTTTTTTACTACAATTTTATAGGAATCTAGGTTTACAGGCAGATATTTAAGGTGCTATATGACATGCTTTAAAAGGTCGTACAGCTATAAAAGCCACAGAGAACAAAAGTAGATTTGTATGTTTAACATCCCTAAAATTCATATTTATGAATTTTGACAACTTGGGCCTTTTTTTACAGATAGGCATGCTTAAGAAGAACAAGGATTGTTTAGTGCGCACCATTTTTTTAAGTCTGTGGTCATGGGTGATTATTTCAAAAGTTGCAAAATTCAAGTATGGTATCTTTAAAAGCTGGGGCTCAGCGGCTCATGCTATCCATTAAATTTAGTCTTAAGTGATAATTTTTAATATAAAGACAAAAACAATTAATGAAGTCTTAAATGTTAGCCTTCTGGATTATCGTTTAACGTGCATATGGGAGCTCTGATACCATTGTCACTATTATTAACTTTTAAGCCGACTATTTTGAAAATCTAGTAATGCAACGGCATCATTTTTTTTCGACGATAGTGTTTTATCATCCACTTCCCGTTCATGCTGCCATGGTGGAAAGATGGATTTTCTGCATTCAGTGCGGTAACCTAACCCACCTGTGTTTTGTCTATATTACTACACGTATATGCATGTACTATAATAAATCATCTAACTTTTGATTTATATTATTACAGACATGAAGTATAAACGAACAATAGTCAACTTTCTGTCAAAATGTTGCTAATTAACTAACATTCTCAAACTGAATATACGAACACCACAGGATAAATGGATGTGGGTCTATTTTAGTTATTTATTTTTTTTGTCAAAACTTAACAATGAAGAGATAAGGGTACCATTTCTGTTCCACTTCTTATTTAATGACGTCCTGAGATATCCATGACTTCTTTAGCGCCTATATATCAAGAGCATAGAATTATTCATTACATTAAATTCTTCTTATGTAGCTTTAATACCTATCATTAAAATCAGTTTTCTTTGTCTTTTTTGTTTCCTCCTCCTTTATTCTCATTTGTTTTACCACTTATTCATTTACTTATAAATCTTAGTTTTATTCTTCTTATGGACGAATGCTTTATTTACTTTATCCAAGTAAATGTTTTTTTTTATTTTGTTTCAAATGGGTTTATAATTTCTTATATAATATTTTCGCTTTACAACTTCGCTTTCACCTTTAATATAATAATAATAATAATTATTATTATTTTTATTAGTTAGCACTTTATTTTTACCTTTATTCGTAGCTCATACTGAAGGAAATTAATATGTAGTTTTGGATCCTACTATTTCTAACATTTTCCTTAAAGCATACAATCTTGTAGTTTTAATGGAAGAGAATTTCTTTTTCCAAACTTTACTACACCGTCCTTAGTATTGATTTTACAAACTTTGAACAATTCTTCTTTCTTATGTAATATTTTATTTTGTAAATTTCGAAAACCAATAAATATATCCCAAACTATTTCCTGTTCTAAATCGTTAATGTCTTCACTTTACGCCATTTTCTTCTTCTGATCACGGTATACTCATAAGGTACCATTTTACAACTATATTTAAAGAACTTGCCAACTTATTGAAATTTAAACCTGTAAAACTTTCCCTCGTCCAGCACAGCGTTTTCATTTAGCGAAATGAAATTTAGAATGCGTAAAATGTTCAAGGCAATAAATGCACAAAAAAATTCCATGTCAAATAAATGGGAGTTCCATTTTATAAGAATCCTTGAAGACCTGGTAGTACTGCCTCTGTCACATATGCTGAAATTCTACCCTGGTAACACAGATAAATTCCTAGGTTAGACACGAATTTCTAGTCTATATTTTATGCTTCATAAAACTGTCACAAAATACGTGAAACTTATATCCCACAGCCATAAACCGAACAAGATAAGTAATTTACGAGGGAGAGTTGACTTTACAATTCACGTTCATCCATTATTACTAAATGTTTGCGCACATTTACTGCTTACTGGTTACTGCTGGTTTCACTAGAGGTCACTAGTAATGCAACCTCCTCCTTCTTCATTTCAAGGATTAGGGTTTGAGCTTGTTCCGGCTTCACAGAGATTCTTTCCAGCGCTTTCTCGGTCTCCCCTGGTCTTATCTTCCTTTTGGTCTATATATTAACATTTTCTTAGGGATACGTTTGCAATCCATTCTTTCCAGCTGTTCTATCCTAAAACCATGCATTCTTTCTTCCAGTGATATCACATCCAGTTCCCTTCTTATATCTTCATTACTAATTCTGTCCATCCTAGTAACTGATCTTAGGATCTTCATTTCGGATGCTTGTAACTTATTCCTATCACTACTTGTGATAATGCATGTCTCAGATGTATAGAAAAGTTTTCACTTGAATTAGATAACGGCAGCTTTCATAAAACAATAACAGATTTCCTTTCGTTTCTACCAGGTCCTAAACATGCCGCGGCAAAATACTATGAGGCAAGGGAAAACAAACATTTTATACAAACACAGCGCTCACATAAAACTTCAACTAATCGAAAGGGCGACCAAAAGAAATAGATTAAAAATAAAATAAAAATATAACTATAATAACACAACTTTACTACTATAAAGAAAAACGAAAAGCAATTCGGAATGTTTTTAAAGAGAATAACATAAGCTAAAAGCTTAATAGTAACACAATACATGATCATTTTAAAAATATATTTTCTATACCAAATGATCAAATTCGACAAGAATATCCTCAGAAAATCAGTAATATTGGTTTAACAGAAATAAACCATACCTTTAATACAGCAATCTCCAAAGCAGAAATAAATAATGCAATAAGAAGTATATCACGGCTAGCGGTCCTGGCCACGTATTGAAATGACGTGGCTCCAGAAATCATAGCAAAAACAGCTACCAGAATGCTAGAATCTGGAGTTATATCACCAAAATTTCAAACAGTTAGATCTATCGTTATACATAAAGGTGATCAGTCCTCACTCTCAAACTGGAGACCAATAACAATCACATGAGTTGTCAGAAGAGTTATTGAAAGAGCGCTTGACCGTAGATTGCGTAATTATATAGCCTTAATTCCTTATCAGCGAGGATTTACACCATCCACGGGAACTCACATTAACACCACCATTCTCAATGAGGCTCTAAAATCTGCCAAAGCAAGAAAAGACAGCATTACTATAGTGTTTCTGGATATAAGAAAAGCCTTCGATAACAAAGGTCATTTACATCTTCACAAAACACAGGCTCCATTGGAGTTTCTAGCAAACTATCACGTTTTAATTATGAACCCACAAGAAAATAACACCACAATATTTGAAACTAATAGCAGTAAAACAAATCAGATAGAAATAAACGGAAGTGTATTACAGGGCTCACCTATATCTCCTATTCTTTACAATTTAGCAACTGATTTCATTCTGGAGGAGCTCAGTAAGCCATTTTTGTCTGAGGAATATGGTTACTCGTGAGGCAGTATTTTTAACACTTAAATGATTTCAGTCAAATTATATAATAAAAATATAATAACAGCCCGCCTTAAAGCAATATGTGTACGTAACAATATTATGTGAATGTATTACGTAATTTAATAATGTAGGAGCATGAGAAATAGGTCAAAAGTTGCTAACAATGAGGTAAATTTGAGGCAATAATGAGTAAGATAGTTTAATAATGCTACTAGTCATTATTGGAGCAACAATAATGTAAATTTTTGTGACAGTTTATAAAATAGCCAATCAACAACCAGAAAAAAAGCTTTAGTTAAATGAAGGTATTCTATTGGATTAGGAACAGCCAATCAGACTTGAAATACAGAAATTTACAAATTTAGGCGGTAGAAATCAAGTCAGTTGCTTGTAGACAGCGCTCATAACTGCACGCGTTGGTTGCAGACAGTGTTCCTAACCGGACCTATCCTCGAGAAATTTAATACGTATTCGTGTGAGACGAAAATAGTTTTACGTGTTAAAAAGTGCAAGTAATTAATAAAAGAATCTCACAGCTCTCTCTACATCAGTGGTGTTATTTAAATCGTGTCAAGAATTAATAAAAAGGAGTGAATTAAAAATTATCTGTGTAAGCTTACATTCTTCAGCCGCACCACGCCTTGCAAAGTAATCCATGTCTCTAACAAAATACTGACCCAGCCGAGGCAAACATAAATATATAATATTTAAAGAAGCAGTCAAATTACAAAGTTAATATTTTTAATTTTTTTTTGGAACGAAGGCTACCGGGTACCATACGTGCGGTTGCAACTACTTCAAGTTCGGCTCACCAACATTTGAAATACAATACAACTACATTCTCACTCGTTAGCCTCAAACTGTCACAATTTAACAATTGTGAGTTTTGCGGATGATACCGTGATCATTGGGAAGAATTTGGAAGCAGCAAAAGAATTAACTAAATTGGCAATACAACGTTTTTAAGAAATTGGCCTCACCACCAGTACATCAAAATCTACTTGTTTATCCATTAGAACTGGAAAATATTCTCCTAATAATATGATTATTTCTGAAGATAATGAAATTCACTATCAACACCCTGATGAGAAAATTCGTTACCTAGGCATTAACTTAAAAGTTGGAATAATTTTTGACAGACATCAAAAGCTGAAACTTTAGAAAGTTCACCCCTGTTACAAGCAGACCAGAAATATATTATTCTAAACTCATCCATCTCAACGACATCAATTTATTCGATTCAAGTTATTCAATGGATAAAATACCACAACAGTTTTTAACTAATGCTGACAAAATCTTAAAATGCACTTTATAAAGCATTCTACAGTTACCAACGGACGTTCCAGACCATGTGGTATACACTGAAAGAAAATTTAAAGGCCTTGGCCTATTCTGCGCCTCATGGGAAGTTCGACTCCAACATACAAACATCTGCAAAGTTCTAAAACACTTCAACGGCCCACTTGTTAACACTGTAAGAGATTTTGATCAAGAAACTGAAAACTGTTTACGACTCCTCAACATCACTCAAAACTTCAGAGAGCCAGTAAGTCTTCAGACGACAAATGAGAGAAAGAGTTGCAACTTTGGAGCGAATTACCGCACAAAGGAAGAGGAGTTAAACGTTCAGTGATTATACGCCTGCTAATAAATGGATCCGAGATCATCGCGGACTTTCTTGCTCTGAATGGAGAGGTATCATCAAAATGACTGCTGGAGTTATTGCTGTACGCTCCTCCAGGGAGGTCCCAGAACAATACCTTCTGTTGTGGCAGAGAGCAGAAACCCTTGCACACGTTCTGGGTGCTTGCCCATAGGAGAAGTGCTGTGAAACAGCAAACATCACAAAATAACAATCGTGATTGCAGCATGTATGAAGAAAAAAGGTTTTCAGGTCCACGGGAGGTATATGGATTATCCAACAGTGGTAGCAGCAGGCAATCGGCATCATCTGACAGTAGCGGATTAATCATTGATCCTACTGTGCGCTTTGAATTCCACTGTCAACAGCCCGAAGAAGTAGACGCAGAAAATAAAGGCCATTTATGAACCCACTATCCCCTATTACAAGGATAGTGGTAATATAAGATCATAAAACGTGAATAAAAAAAGTCTGATGTGTTACACTCACATGACTTTCTCTACTCTGGTACAGACTATTTTTACAAACGTTTATTCTCCATATGCTTCATGTTAATCGAGATATGGAGATGTCAATCGTATTGCTAATTTTCTTGTAGGTGCAAGGGGAATATGGTAGGTTTTAAGCGATAGTCAAATCTTTTAAGAGCTGGTTGCTATGTGGAGTATACCATTCTCTTTGTATGTCCAGGACATAAAAAAATGAACAACGAATTTGAGAAAAAGTAGAAGTAATGGAAAATTTAAGGGAATAACAAGCAATATCTTGAAAATGGTTCACTCAACAAAAAAAATGTATATGACAAATTGTGTATTTTAACGCGATCTACATTTTTTGTGTAGTAAAATTTTGTCTATCTCTTATGGTTTACCAGTTATGCAAAAGTCGTTCACAATGAAGAATACTTTTGGAGACATTCCCAGAAAATTCCAGATATACATTTCATTTGGCATGAAAATATCTTAAACATATGATATTTTAATCAAAATTGTTAGAGCCATTTTTGAGAAAATTAAAATTTTCGAAAAATGTTCCATGTAAAGGGTATTCTGGGGTAAGGGGATTTTCTTGAAAACCTTCGTGTCGCATCTCTGGAAGATACGGAACCTAAATACCAAGTTTGGTGTTTATCCGACTGTTCGTTTCCGAGTTATGCTGTTCACAGACACACACACACACACACACACACGGACATGTTTTTAAAAATGCTTTTTTTGGATTCAGGGGGTCTCAAAACATGTATTTCCGGTGAAATCTCGGTATGGAATTTTTGGGTGGAATACAATACTTCCCCTACTTACTATACGTAGTAGAGAAAGTAATAAAATTAAAACCGCCTAAGGAATTATCGAAAAGTGACCGAGCATGCTTTCTTTCTTTTATGGTGTAATTGTATCTATGGAGCGTAATTTATTTGTTTGTTGACATTAAAGCAAAATTATCCCCAATTTCATGGAAATTTCAGAACAAGTTAATATGTTGTTATGAAATTCTACTAATTCTTTCTGGTAGGTAAAATTAACTTGTGCATTTTCTTATTTAGTTGGTATTATATTTAATTTGTTATAGTCTGTTGTGTACAATGCATTATCATTATGATGTATGCACTGGAAACTAAAATGTATGTTGAAAGTAAAGAAGTTGGCACTGCTAAGTTTCCCAAGGTTGCAACGTTTATCAAAAAATAACGTGAAGCTATTTTATGACGTAGTTGTTACTACTATAATTTTACTAAAGTAATGTCATAATTTAGCAAATTACTTATTATTTTGACCGACAATAAAGGATGTTTATAATTTTGTATAAAATAATTACTTATACGCAATGTATGTAGAAACGAAGCAGGTACAGTAGATCGAATAAAAGCATCGCAATTTATAAGGCTGCAATAAATCAAAATTAATTACTGCGTTTAAGTATGTAATAAAGCAGACTATCTTATTTTTATTTGAATCTAAAATGAAACATAACAACGACGCGAAATAAGTATTAGTAATGCCTTCTGCAGAGAGTGGTTCCGTAAGTATCTGGATCGAGTGCTAGGTTAGGGCAGCACATGAGTTCAGCATGGTGGCAATATATTAATTTAAAAAATCTTAACTTCTGGCAAAATATGGCACTTAAAGAAGTAAGTCAAACTAATAAAAAATGTAAATCGCCTGCTATTCTGTCCCAATTTCAATAAGACCTGCCTTAATTGTTTCGTATTTGAAATAGGGCGCACGAAAAATGTGCAAAGTTATTATTTTTCCATTTAAACTAGAGCTCAAAGATTTATCCGCAGATAGAATCATCTCCTTTACCAGGTTGGAAGGGTTCTTCAAACCACGGAATTCTTCGTGAGGTAGGATGCTGGGAAGATGCTGTATTTGCTAAACTAAATGTAGTTAGGTACTGGCTGCGAATAATTAAAGGTGATCAAACAACTCTGAGAGCAATATGTGATGGTCATCAAATGAACAACATAGAGAGCATCCAAAATGGTGGGCGGTGGGGTTACAACGGGAATTATCAAACATTGGTTTAAACGATATCTGCCAAAGGGGTGATGAAAATACACACAGTTCCGTGAAAAAAGCCAAAAGACGACTATGTGATATAAACGGGCAGGAAATAGAATCTGAATGTAAACAAAGATCAACATGGAGCTACAAAATGAAATAAAAGGGGTAAGGAAACATATTTTGGAATTGGTATAAAACAGAGGACGGGAATAGCATGGCTTAGGTTGGGAGGCTGGAAAGCTCGGAAGATTGTTGATGATGGCAGGAGGCTTTGTCCATTATGCGGGGAACAGGAAGACTGGACGCATATTTTGACAGCATGGTGCAGACGGAGAGTATTAAGAAAAAATTATTACCGGAAGTGTTTTTGGCTTCCAACAGACGGACAGCATGCTGGGACTTGATTCTAAACAGCCAAAACTGGCCAAGCCGAGATAAGGTGTTTATGTAAAATTTCTTTAAATATATGTGGTGCTTGAGCAGTTGTGTGTGCGCGCGCGCGCGCGAGTGTGTCTGTGTTTAAGAGTATTTTTCATTTTATATGTATGTATATAGTGTAGTGACTATAAAATAGTTGTTTTCTGGTCGATTCTGCAAGTCACGTTTACAGGCCAGGTATTTTTATGGAGAGCATGTACGGTCTTATGACCCATGCGATTGTGTTATACAATTAATGTAATACTAAGTACTTAATAAATACCACTACTACTACTATCACCAGCCAGTATAAATGTCGTCCTCCATGGTGTAGTGGTTACCATGCTAGTCTCTAGTTCCCGAGGTGGCGGGTTCAAACCCGGCGGAGGGCGATGGATTTTTTTTTTCATGCATAAAAATACTTAGCATGGCTTCCTTTGGAAGCCAAGTAAAGCCGGTGGTCCCATGTCGTACATTTACGGCACGTTAAGAACCTCAAGCCTGATAAAGAGACCTCTGAGCAAAATGACGGTATTTCACACCCAATATAGAATGGGACGCTAAGGACCACAGCAGTTAAAGAGCGTCCATAAATAAAACTCCATTTCATTTCATCCAGTATAAATTGTGGTATTTGTTTGTAAATATGTTGTTAAACTATCCTTTTATTATAATAACATTAAGCCGTATTAAATGCTTCATACAGTATCTAGAATTAGGATTACTTATAACACTTTAAAGACAAAATTTGGTTTTTCTTACGACTAAAAATAAAATGTTGATCCTTCCCTTTTTAACGGTAAATTTGTCTTACCTTCATTTCTGACATATGCATCTTTACCATCTTTCCAAGATTAGATGTGCATAGAATCACTGAAATTCAATCAAGGCCTCATATCTTACCTGAAACAAAAAGAGCAACCAGAAATTAGTGTTAGGCAAAGTTAAGTAAAAACCAAGTAGAACTGGGGCGTTACCGTCACACTCATTGGGTGGTATTAATAAAAGCGAGTCATGACTTAAAACTCGCAATTTCTGAGTCATGACTCACTTCCGTATTAATAAAACGCAACAACTCAAGCTTAGCGAACCTTCGACTTATCAACGACTCAACCCCTCCTTCTAGCGAGTCACGGCTCTAGCCGTGGTATTTAAAACAGAACTGTGACTTCACTTTAAGAGCCATGGCTTACGATTTCTTAAGCCACCTCAGTAGCTGTCTCAAACTTGAAGGCGATGGCTCAGTTGCAAGTGAACGTCAATCTGAGAAAGAAAAAATACTATAAAATGCGCCGGGATTCTGAAGACTACAATTATAAACAACTTTATAGGTTTGAGAAAGAAAACACGAGGTGGCTCGCCCAGCATTTCCTTCCGGAAACTGTGGAGACAAGAGGAAAGGCCCTTATGTACTAGAGATGGAGAAATGAGAATATTTCTAGGCTGACTTGGGGATCCCGGATTCCAGTCGGGCGTGGCAATTGACGTTGGCGTATCACAAGGTACAGTTTCAAATATATTTTGGGAAGTTTCTTCTCGTATTAAACAAAAATCAAGAAACTGGATCAAATTCCCAGCAACCGCTGCAGAACTACAAGCTGCTAAATTTCAATGGCAGCGTTATTTTACGTTATTGCAACCTCTCAAAAACAGCAAAACGTTTTGTAACCATGAATTGTTTCATAAAGCAGCTTTGCTAGTATCAATAAACTGGAGAATAATCGAAAGTCGTCCTTACTATTCTTACCTCTTAACGAAACTATAGATGGATTTGATTCCCCTTGAATTTGGTCTAAAAACTTGTTTTCCCAGTTTTTCAGGGCTATGGGCTTGTTTCTTCGCTATCTCGTCTTCTGTTAGGCGAAAATTTAGATTCTCTTTTAGTTTTTGCTGCACTTCGGCCATAGAAGAAGCCTTTTTTTCGCAGGCAGCTGAAATTTGCTCAATATCTCTTTGTGGTTGGCTAATAAGCTCACAAAACAAGATGCAAACTGAATGCCTTCTTCAGTCATTTCTGATGGATATACTGCCACAAAAATACCTAAACTGAATCGAATGTTTACGGCCGCTCGACAATAATGCATTTGCAATCTGGAAGAGGGGAAACACGAGTCAGAGACTCGCAATCATAGAGCCACGGCTCAGCACGGAGGGGAAGTTTTTATTAATACCAAATCTGTGACTCCCGACTAGGTTTTGCTATAAGCCATGGCTCATGAGTCACGGCTCGTTTTATTAATACCACCCATTGTGTTAAGCGCTTACTACCTCTTCATGATCATCACGTGACCTACCACCTATCACGTGACTGTTGCTTTGTTTGGTTCTTCTCTCCGTACAAGCAAAGGGGATTGTGTTGCATATTATGTTTTATTTGGGATCAATACCTTCAGCATCCCTTTTCAATAATATAACGATTTTACAGCAGATAATACGCGTCTCTAAAACAGAACTGCTTGGCGTGCAGAACATCAATGAGGATATTATGGCATTTAGTCACTTGGTTTATGCATAAGAAACATTTCCATAACATTGAACATGTACACAAATGAGGATTTCAGCTTCTTGTTGGAAATATGAACACGTAATACGCCGCACTTGTTCTCGGCAGTTTCGTAACACAAACTTGTGTGTCTAAGTTCGTTGTACAGGTCATCCAATGAATTTGAGATAGGTACACCAAACTAACCGAATAGGATGGCTTAGGCGGCGACGTATGTAGCCCACAATTCGGAGGTCACGGGTTCGATACCCAGCGACAGCCCACTCTGACCTATGTTTTTTTTGTGGTTTTCCCGGGGACGACAGGCGAATGCTGGGGTAGTTTCTTCTCTACCACGATTTCCTTTCCGTAATTTCCCTTTCATTCCGTTTCCTTCTCATCTTTCTGGTGTGCTCCTAGGTTTCGTGGTGTATGGGGGTGCTGGACAAATGGCGCGGATGCATGCTCACTGGAAATAGTATTCCCCGTGGACATCAGAGGGCTGCTCGACCTGCGGTAACACACGGGTCTGCAAACTTGGAAATGTTGGGGACTTCCGCGCGTCTCTGTGGCTTGTCTACCTACGGCCTTTAGCCTCCCGTGTGATTCCTTCACTTCATTCCTTCCTCCCGGTAGGTGTTAGACACAACAGACCTCTGTAGATCGCGGTGCCGAGGCGTTTCCTTCCGTTCAACAACCTATAACCTACATCAAACTCTATGTCAGTGTATATTATTCACGTGAGTTAATATGTAACTGTCAGCGATTGGTTGAGGGAACAGCGTCATTGGAGGAACGTTACCTATAGCGACCGAGCTCTACGTCATAAATTCTTATGAATGAAAGTAATTCTGCTTGTTAATCTAAAGAGCGCGGAAAGAATTGTTTTCCGAATAGCTATTGCTCATGAATAGAGCTAGGAAAAATATCCATTGAGGAATCAACTTAACTACCACCCTACCTAGTACACAAGACGTCGTACTGAATATATGAACCTAGGGCTACACAGTCGACAGTCAGTAGTTCGCTTGCGTTACTGGTATGGAAGAGTTGCTCTCTGGGAGCTCTGTGTTTGTGCTCTGTTCTACTCCTGACGGTAATGTTTACAGTTCCAGATTACCCGTGCTACCCCCTTCCCCTCGCCGCACTGTCGATATAAAGTCGCTGCGTGCACACATTGTAAGCAAAAGGATATTTGTCCTAGCTCTGCTCATCACAAAATGTTCACCTTTATTATATGGACCAGTATCTAGTTTTACACAAAAGGTTTTCACAACAGCCAAAACGGAAAAGCCGAAGCAAGGTTACAGATTAGCAGAATCACTACAAAAGAAACGCCAAGCGTGGTGCTGAATATTAATCTTAATATGTTAACTGCAATCCAAAGATGACGAGATGTACAAGAAAGTACTTATCTAGACTGTCACACAAAGGAAATAATAACAGGATTACGATGAGGAATAACTTTATTTGTTGCATCAGAAGTTTTCTTTTTCGTGTCTTCTTTTTAAAATAAATTTGCTGTGTTTGTGAAATAAGCTCTAAAATGGGTGAACCATCTGCTCGCTCTCTCCATGTGATTAACAAGGCAGTATCCGCGTGCGTTTTCGTACATTTTGACTGTAGAAACCGTCGAGAGATCAACGTGTCCAGCACTTGCCACGTGGAGAGCGTCATTTCAAACGTCTTTTATAACGAAAGGTAAGTGTATAAGTTATTGTTTCGCATCGTTAGCATTACCTATGGGAAAACGGCGGGCCGGTCCACCCGCTACTACACGAACGGACTCGTATAGCAGTGCCATGGGAGCTGCGGGCTGTCAACGTCATTCAAAAGAATCTCGGTTATCACAAAAGTAAACGAGCACCCGACACGGGTAGCCGTTATGCCATGGACTCTGAACGGGAGGTCTGCGGTCCAAATCTTGCCAAGACCATCCTCTCAGACCGAATTTTCTTTCAGGTTTACCTCAGTACCGAGTGACCTGGCATCGCAGTAACGTGTGAGACTCGCATTTCAAACACCCGGTGCCGACAAATCTGACCGAAGGTTTTATCGCGATTTTCCTCAGTCAATAGGCGAATGCTGGGTTGTAATTTGATCCACGAATTTTCCTACTATCCCTTTCATCACTACATTTAATTTCCTTCTTCCCGCATACAAGGCATGGCTGATCACCGATCCTAGATATGCTTTGATTCAAAGTTTGCTTGCTCCTCGACAGGCTACTGATCTAAGGTATTGGCTTGTAAGTCGTTGAGGGTTTAAGTCCTCCAAAGAGAGGGTAATCCGTTGAAGTTTTCCTTAGTTCTCAAAACTGGCAAATGCCGAGAAACTATCCTAAACTTAGGCCTGGAACATTTCACTCCCAAATTTCATTTCATGTAACAACAGCGTCTACCGCCTGTGGTTCGTAGATATGCAGTATAAAACGATGTTAAACATACTAAAACAAATAAATAATAAATAAAATGCGTAACCGAGCGAGATGGTTAGCATTCAGGATATCCCGGGTTTGATTCCCGTTGGTCCGGCCACTTTTTCTTGTTTTTTTTTCTCTCTCGCAATTTTCCCTTGTTGATGGGCAAATGCTGGGGTGGATTATGTAATACCATGAAATTTTCTGTGCACAATTTCTGCCATTTCCTTTCCTTATCATATTTCAGGGTCGAAGGATCAGGCGAGTGAACGGCGGGTGAGGAGTGTGGTGCTGGAATTTGCTTTAGGTACAGTCGGTGTATGACGGGTCCTCAGAGAGACCTCTCTTTAGCGAAAGATAGGTCTAGGGGATCCCACCGGCGTCAGGATGTAATATCTGGAAACGTTAGGAACCCACCTGCGTCCGAGCTTGCCGTTTCGGTCGCCCTCTTGTGTCCTTAGTTTCACTCCTTCCTCCTGGAAGTTTCTAGAAGCACAAGCCTTCATAAGGGCTTAAGTGCCGAAATCATCATCAGCTTCCCGATAACCGTAACCATTACATAAGTATCGTGCCGTTATAAACAGCATCTGAGTGTATTTTGTTTGACTGTTGAGTGACTATCCACATATGTATGTTTATTGCTTCGAATAAAACATTCTCGAATTTGTCGCGGTAATCGGCTCGTGTTATCTTATTTGCTGAGCGCCTGTTATTGTTTTATTATTTTAAATTTTGTGTTCTTTGTTCTCCGGCTAGCTATTATTACTCAGTCGAGCAAGTATCTCTGAGCAAGGCGTGTAAACGGAAAGGAATTGTTGCTAAAAGATAACACTGATAAAATAATTTGTTTCTACACTTTTATTGCCGTCACACTTAATTAATAATTCACATATTTAATCTTTATACACGCCTGACTGAAACTGTATATTTCCGAATGTAATTACTGTCGTATTAGTTGCCGGTACTTTACATTTTATAACTAACTTTACGACGTATACTTCACGAGAGATTCTTCCAAACTGTATGACGTGCACCTCACGAGAGATTCCTTAGAACTGTTTGAAACATGCTTATAGCTCGAGAATATATACTCCTTCATCTCAAATTGCCTAAATATTATAATAGAGTTGCTATTGGTTACCAAATCGCGCCAACATTAGCGTCTGTTTTGTCAGCCAATCACTACTACTAACATATATGCTCTAGGGAAGATATTCCCTCCATTTCTAAAGAAAGGCACGCTACCCTGACGTCATTTGTTTGTCTCTTCTTAGTGATAAACAACTCACACCCTCGGTTTATTGTTACCCACTTCTATTGTCAGTTTCAGTGAGGCAGTGTAAACTTATTTCCTAACAATGCTTATGGCTAACAAACATCTAAAATCCTGTACATACAATAATATTAATTTAGACTACAATCACTCTGGCATTCACAGTGTTGTGATATAAAATATTGCCTCAAATTCTCCGGGAGTAACAACTACTCCATTATCCATGGATTAGTTCCCATTTGATTTATTTTGCTCCAAATCATTCTTGACGAAAAGTCAAAGCAATATTACGAATGTTATACTATGATTCCAGCATGTTCGTATTCTAATATACAGTATTTGTAAACCCATTTTATTATTTTAGTCGCTTAAGAGTTGAAATCCGAAGCTATCTTATAGCCCATGTATGCCGGGAAGAACAATTCTTTTCAATGGTGAAAATGTTATCAACATCGGTTGGTTTCGGATCTTACACGGAGACACGCACATCCAAAACTTCTCTACCTTTATCGTACTTACTACGAGGTATACTCTGGGCTATGAAAGGTTTCAGTTGCTCTGTTAGTTGACCTTTCAAAACGTGCTGCATATTTCGTGCTACATACTCTTGTGGTGCCCTAGAGTAATTCGTTTTTGCAGGCTCGTGCATTGAAGTGACCCATTCACATTTCCGCAGACAGAGCTATGCATGTTTACATCCATTAGCAAGAGTTAATCATATCACAGTTATGAAAGAGCAGATATCCAATTAAAAAGCTGCTGTGACATTTTCACATGACCTACTCACCAAATAAACAGTGATAGGTTACATGGTTTAGTAAATTAACTGCGGATTTACATGCTACCCACATATCTGATTTGTAGTAAATGTACATTAGGTTTCGTAATCTATACTAACATTATAAAGACAGAATATTTGTGTGTGTGTGTGTGTGTGTGTGTGTGTGTGTTATTTCAAAAACCACTCCAGCGATTTTGATCATTCTTTCACCATTGAAAAGCCCAAGTTTTTCTGACGGACACCCTCTAAATTCATGTTATACATTTCTAAGATATTAAAAAGGATTTATGCAGCCCTTGTACAGAGAGAGCCAAAAAACTACGAACCGCCTGCGCGGCGTTTTTCCTGTCCGCGTCCTCGGCACTCGTTGCCATCTGCAGCTATCATAGAAAGACGCAGATGAAACCATACAACATTTTTAAAACTACTTTTAAAGGCTTTACTTACCAACTTAATGAAAGGAGATGCTAAAACTGGCCACCGTCGTTGTCCATACATTTTGGCACCTCTTTAGGAAACTATCCATCATTCGCCGTAGTTCACGTTGAGAAATGCTAGCAATTTCCTGGGGGATATTTTATTTTAATTCTTTCAGAGTGTGTGGTTTTGTCTTGTACAGTTTATTTTAAGTTATCCCAGAGATAGAAATCGCAGGGGGGTTAGGTCGGGGGACCGAAGGGGACACAAATCTGTACTAATTTCTCTCCTCAAACGCACTTTCAATTGTTCTCATCGAAATATTGGGCGTACAAGGTGTTGCAGATTCTTGTTGAAAAAAGGCAAAATCACACTCCCCGGCTGTTAATTCTCTTAAAAAAAAAAGAGGGGGAGCAAAATTGACAGCACTTCTCAATCGTCTATCGCCTAACGTTTACACAAGTTTATACAAAACTCTTTCCGAATGAAGAGGACTTCATAGACTATTTTCTGAAAATTCAAGATATAGATTTTATTTTTTATAGAAATACATTTCATATACGGTATTTTAAAGAAAATCGTTATTGCCATTTTTTAGAAAATAAAAAATTTCGAAAAATGTTCCGTATAAAGAATGTGCCGTTTTCACCTCCGCCATGGTCATGGCTTATGCAACCAGTACGTCACAATGCTGCAGAAATGATGACGTCATTTATCGACAGCGAAAGTAACATCTAAAGTCATATCGATTGGCTGGTTTGCGACACACCACTGACGCCAGCGCCATCATGCTCGTCGTCGTTTGCAGCAACTCCTGGGCAGGCAGGTACCAGTAGTCGCTCTTCGGCCAGGGACATCATGACAGCGAGCTTTCGGCATAATTCAGCAAGAGTTGTTCTTTCGGCCTTTCCAAATTATCTTTGTTTGGTAAGCTTTTGAAGTTTAACCTTTAACTCTTGGCGGTTTTAAATTTTTGTACGGGAGAAGCATTTATATTTTTGCATTTCATGTAACTTTATTGCATTCGTTGCTCTTCTATAAAATCTTTAAATTCAGATGGCAACTTTACATGTAGAAGGGTGAAAAAGAATATCACATTGAATTTGAGCATATTATTTTGTAAAACAAAATGGTAAAGCAAGCTGACTAAAGCATTGTTAACGGATATATCACTTTAAAATAAATTGTTAATTTATGTGTTGGTGAATGTTTGCAAATTCCTAGCTCCTACGCAATAGTCCCTTTTCACGGTAACATTGCCCTCTGAGAAAACAAACCAGTGGTGCAAGGGTAATTTGGGGTAGGACATTTTGTTGAAAATCTTTGTGTCGCATCTTTGGAAGAAATGTACCTAAATACCAAGTTGGAAGGCTCTCGGGGAGAGGCTACCGAAGTCGAACGTTCCGCCGATGTTTCACATCCTTTTGCGTGAATAGCCGGGTCTGTACAAAATTATAATTATATAGGTTAAAGAAGAGGATTCACCATAAAAATCTTCTGAATGCCTGTACGAGAGGCACTATTTATATTTTGAGGCCTAATAATTAAAACAAAGTAATTTCTGATTGAAAACTGCTTTATTGTTTTTTTAAAATATTCTCCTTTACGATCAATACACTTTTGCATCAGTTTAAACCATTTGTCAAAGCATTATTCCAGTCTTCTTGAGACACCTCCAAAACATGGTTTTTGAAGGCATCAACGGCTTCTGCTGCCAACGAAAATCGTTGTCCACGCAATTTATTCTTGATGTTCGGGAACGAAAAGAAGTCATTGGGTGCCAAATCAGGACTGTACCTATAGCGGATGACCCATCAATTCGATTTTTTGAGACTTCAAATACTCTGTTGTTAGACGAGATGTGTGTGCGCTCGCATTGTCTTGATGAAGAACGATCCTACGGTTCTTGTTGGTTTTCCTTACTTCACCGAAGACTTCCGGCAAATAAATGGTTGTGCACCATTCCGCATTGACCGTTTTATATTCCTCTAAAGGCACTGTTGCCACATGGCCAGTTTTGCTGAAAAAGCAGGCGACCATTTGCTTCGAGTGCGAACAAGTTTTGTTGGATTTGCTTCATCTTGAAACACCCATACAGTCGACTGCTGTTTACGTTCCGGCTCATACGCATAGATCCATGATTCGTCGCCTGTTACAATCTTATATACGTCTTTTGAGACACCGCCATTGTATTTCTTGAGCATTTTGGTACACCAATCGACACGAGCATATTTTTGAGATTGCGTCAAATTATGTGGGATCCAACGAGAGCAAACCCTTTTCACGGCTAATCATGCAGTATTTTATATAAGCTGGTGGAACTAATGCCTAGGGTTGCCTCAATCTCACAATATGTCGCATGACGATCTTTCACTATTAGTTTTTGCACAGCATCAATGTTTTCTGGCACAACAACTGATTTTGGACGACCTTCACGAACTGCATCATTGAGCGAACGGCGGCCACGATTAAATTCGTTATACCAGCGTTTCACAGTGGCAAAGGATGGAGCTTCGTCGCCAAATGTGGAAGTTAGTTGATCGATGCACTCTTGTCTTGATAATCATGTCGAAAATCGTAATAAATCATTGCACGAACATTTTCACGAGTTAATTTCATGTTTGTTGACACACAATTTTCAAGTTAGTGTAAACAAAACAAATGACGCTCTATTGACAAAATGTATGAAATAGATTATGGTCAAAAATGTCAAACTTTCCATTGGAAACGTCAGATGTCACCTACAACATTCAGGGTTGTCAAGGCTCAAAATATAAATAGTGCCCCTCGTACGAAAATGTTATAAAGAACGGAGGGAAGTAAATGAAATTAATTCGTTATTCGAGCTTAAAAAGCTATCCGTGCAACGTCGGGTAAGTCAGCTAGTATTATATTACTAGTAGCTTGATTCAGCCATGTTGTTTTGACTTACCCTCATTAAACAAAGAACAAAAAAAAAAAAAACACCTGTTCAAAAGGAAATACATACTTCGAAGCTGTTTAGTTTTGTTTTTGAGATGCAGTTTCTGTTTGAAGTTCCAAACCTGCCTCTCAGAATGAAAGTAAGAGCTCTATAGATAATTAACTGCACCGAAACCTTTACTTTCTACCGCTAAGGTAGAGCAGTGAATCAGATCGAAAATATTCGATATGGAGAGTACAGAGAAAGTTCCTTGAATTAAAAAAAAATACACTTTTACTTTATCTACCACGTACCTACATAGTAGTTAGAGAATGTATTGCATTCCACCCAAAAATTCGATACAGAAATTTACCGGAAATACGAGGGTTTTCCCAGAAGTACCCGACCTAACAAAGACAAAACAAACATTTTGGGAAAAAACATCTTTATTTCTGTACATAGCCTCCTTTCAGCTCGATACACTTTTCCCAGCGATGTTCAATAGCTTCGATACCTGTTTATAGAAGAACCGTCGAGTTCTGCAAAATAGCCATCAACTGCAGACTCCACCTGTTCATTGTTGGCAAATCTTTCACCACTAAGCCGTTTCTTGAGCTTTGGAAACACAAAATAATCAGATGGGGCTAAATCTGGCGAATAGGGTGCATGAGGAAGCAATTTGAACTTTAACTCATTGATTTTGGCCATGGCGATAATGGATGTGTGAACTGGTGCATTGTCTTGATGAAACAGAACTTTCTTTTTCGCTAAATGCGGCCGTTTTTGCTTGATTTCATCATTCAAACGCTGCAATAAGTTTGCATAATACTCGCCATTGATTGCTTTTCCTTTTTGAAGATAATTAATGAAAATTATTCCACGCACATCCCAAAAAACTGACGCCATGACCTTGCCTACAGATGGAACTGTATTCGCCTTCTTTGGAGCTGACTCTCCCCTTTCAATCTACGGTTATGACTGTTCCTTCGTCTCAGGTGTGAAGTGATGGAGCCATGTTTCACCCACGGCTATCAATCGCCGCAAAAACTCGACTATATTGCAGCGAAACAACGCCAAACACTCGACTGAAACATCCTCACCACGCTGTTTGTGTCCCATTGTGAGTAAACGCGGCATTCATCTTGTGCACACCTTTCTCATGTCTAAATTTTCAGTCAGTATGCAATGTACAGCACTTTTTGTAATGCCTATGATGTCTGCTAGCTCGTGCACTTTCAGTCGACGGTCATCCAATACCATTTTGTGGATTTTCTTCACAATTTCTGGCGTGGTCACCTCATTTGGTCGACCACTGCGATGTTCGTCTTGGCAACTCGTACGGCCTCGCTTAAACTCTGCCACCCCAATATTTTACTGTTGTAAATGAAGGAGCAGATCCCCCAGAGTAGAATCTAGCTCAGCTTTAATATTAGTTGGACTAATACCTTTCAAATGAAAGTATTGTATCACATAACGATGGCCAGTTTTATCCATGTTTACAAATTCGCTGAGAGAGTTCACTATTGATGGCTGCCAAACAGTTACTAAACAACGTAGCATTGTCAAACTTCAAACTTAAACTTTATGAGGTTGGTGCTTTCTACCATGGTCATTATTTGAAACAACAACCGCTATCTATATGTCAGGTCAGGTACTTCTGGGACTGCTCTCGTACATGTTTTGAGGCCCCTGAATTCAAATAGCAGTTTCAGAAAAAGATTCGTGTGTTGGTCTGTGAATAGTAAACTCAAAAACTCGGATAAATACTACTCGACTAGTATTGATATGAATGCGTGCGGTGGGAGGAACTAAAAGTTACGGAACAAGTGGACGGGGCATCGGAAGGACAGCTAAAGAAAACATCGGCAGTTCTGAGTTGCATTTGCTAGAGAGGCTGAGGCCTGCAAATGTGATACTGTTTTCGTTGTGGAACTACATTTACGTACGCCTTGCCTTCACTCCTCTCTAATCCCTAGCCTTGATGACGTCAGGCAGAGTCAACAAAAACACTGGCGCCCTCCTTCAAGCACATCATAACGTGACCGACTATTACTAAACTTTGTATTTAGGTTCAGTACTTTCCAAATGTGTGACAGGAAGATTTTGAAGAGTATTCTCCACTTTGAACTACCTTTTACATGGACGAATTTTCGAAAATTTTGATTTTCTTAAAAACAGCTATAATGATTTTATTAAAATGCCATATATTAAAGATATAAGATACAAAATACGTATCTTAAATTTTCTGAGAACCGCCTGTGAAGTCCTCTTTACTGTGAAGGAATTTTGTATAAGCTTGTATAACTCTTAACAAACGTGAACAGGTAGATGAAAACATACTACACACAAACTGTAGATTTCTTTAAATATACTATTTAAAATAAATTGTTTGTAGCAAAAGCCATTTCCGAGATATCCTTTATAATTGTTCAATACTTTAGTCATTCTTTTCAAGTCGTGTCGATTTTCAATTGTTTCTCGGGATGTCATGGAAACAGTATGGAATGTTAAGGTCCGTATTATTTTGTTCTGCATATATCTATAACGAAATGCGTAATGTAACTATTTTGCAAAGGTTTATGCCACTTAAAATGAAGTAGATATACTTTCGTAAGAATAGCTTGTATATCCACTAATAAACGACAGAGGGTAGAGAACGTCATGTGAATGTAACGGATCAGATTTTTACTTTCTCTACTACGTATAGTAAGTAGGGGAAGTATTGTATTCCACCCAAAAATTCGATACCGAGATTTCACCGGAAATATATGTTTTGAGACCTCCTGAATCTAAAAAATCTGATGTGTTACACTCACATGACTTTCTCTACTCTTGTACAAACTATTTTTACAAACGCTTATTCTCCATATGCTTCATGTTAATGGAGATATCGAGATGTCAATCTTATTGATAATTTTCTTGTAGATGCAAGGGGAATATGGTAGGTTTTAAGCGATAGTCAAATATTTTAACGCTGGTTGCTATGTGGCGCATTCCATTCTCTTTGCATGTCCAGGACATAAAAAAAATGCATAACGAATTTGAGAAAAAGTATAAGTATTGGAAAATTTAAGGGAATAACAAGCAATATCTCGCAAACGGTTCACTCAACAAAAGAAATGTATATGACATAAATTGTGTATTTTAACGCGATCTACATTTTTCGTGTAGTAAAATTTTGTCTATCTCTTATGGTTTACCAGTTATGAAAAAGTCGTTCATAACGAAGAATACTTTTGGAGACATTCCCAGAAAATTCGAGATATACATTTTATTTGTCATGACAATATCTTAAACATATCATATTTTAATCAAAATCGTTAGAGCCGTTTTTGAGAAAATTAAAATTTTCGAAAAATGTTCCATGTAAAGGGTATTCTGGGGTGGGGGGATTTTCTTGAAAACCTTCGTGTCGCATCTCTGAAAGATACTGAACCTAAATACCAAGTTTGGTGTTTATCCGACTCTTCGTTTTTGAGTTATGCTGTTCACAGACACACAGACAGACACACACACGGACATGTTTCCAAAAATGCTTTTTTGGATTCAGTGAGTCTCAAAACATGTATTTCCGGTGAAATCTCGGTATCGAAATTTTGGGTGGAATACAATACTTCCCCCACTTACTATACGTAGTAGAGAAAGTAAAACTGCATTTTTGGAAACATGTCCGTGTGTGTTTCTGTGAGCAGCATAACTCGGAAACGAACAGCCGGATAAACACCAAACTTGGTATTTAGGTTTAGTATCTTCCAGAGATGCGACACGAAGGTTTTCAAGAAAATCCCCCCACCCCAGATTACCCTTTACATTTCGAAAATGTTAATTTTCTCAAAATTGGCTCTAACGATTTTGATTAAAATATCATATGTTTAAGATATTTTCATGACAAATGAAATGTATATCTCGAATTTTCTGGGAATGTCTCCAAAAGTATTCTTCATTGTGAACGACTTTTGCATAACTGGTAAACCATAAGAGACAGACAAAAATTTACTACACAAAAAATGTAGATCGCGTTAAAATACACAATTTATGTCATATACATTTTTGTTGTTGAGTGAACAATTTTCGAGATATTGCTTGTTATTCCCTTAAATTTTCCAATACTTATACGTTTTCTCAAATTCGTTATTCATTTTTTTTGTCCTGGTAATGCAAAGAGAATGGAATACTCCACATAGCAACCAGCTCTTAAAATATTTGACTATCGCTTAAAGTCTAGCAATTCCCCTTGCATCTACAAGAAAATTAGCAATAAGATTAACATCTCGATTAACATGAAGCATATGGAGACTAAGCGTTTGTAAAAATAGTTTGTAGAGAAAGTCATAGAGAAAGTCATGTGAGTGTAACACATCAGATTTTTAAAGTTAGGAATCAACCAGCTTTTTCTAACAGCAGCATAATCGAGCTGCTTTTCAGTTTCCCCAACTTAAAATGTTTGAAGCTTCTACCCTCTCTAACGTGTCTTCTCCAAGTTTCTGGTCACGTATTACAAATCTGCATGTTCTTGAGTTATAACTAACCAAACTCCTGATAAAGTTCATCTTGCAAGTTAGTGTCTCGGATGCTCGGGGCAATTACGAGTAGTGCTATAAATCAGCATCAGGAGAACTCCACCATGTCGAATCTCATTTGCTGATTACAGGGCAAGTGACCGTGGTTGTTTTCTAATTTCACGACTGCTTCAATCCACATCACATAGGATGAAAACGAGATGCGGGCTAGAATGTATATTGTATGACTTGGAATAGCCCCCAGAACAAAGCTTTGGAATAATTTAAGAGTACTACTTTCTCCAAAGATTTAGATGCACTGAAGTACCCAGTTTGCATGGACGCCCCTACAAATTAGTCCACCATTTACATTTGAATGCATTGTGGAGGTACATAGACTCGACGTTTCAACCTACTCTCCTTCACCGGCGCGGTTCATGTTTCTGCTTAAACAGTAGAAGTAACTACTTGCATACTGAAACGTGAAACTATCAGACAGCACATTGCATAGAGATTCCTACAGCAGTTGGAGTAGTCTCTTATTATAAGTGCAGTTTATCTGCTACCCTCTTCTTTTAAGGGGAAACTGAATGCCAAACATTGCTAAAAAATAACATTTGTTTTATTAATTGGATTTTTTTATTTAATTATATATACATATATACACACTGCCGTTTGTGAAAATTGCAACGCCAAGAAGGAAACGCATGAATACCACAGGTTAGGTACAAGACCAGTAACAAATTTTTCAAATCTATACATGACCTAATATTCAGTATTTGGTGTGGCCTCCATGCGTGCAATTAAGAGCTGCTATACGCCGTGGAATTGAATAAAAAAGTGTCTGAATAAGTTCCTGAGGGATTTCCCTTCACGAAGTTTGTATTCGAGCCCACAAATCTGTGACACTGGTTACTGAAGGACCGTGACGCAGCAGGTGCCAACCAACCATATCCCAAACATGTTCGATGGGCGACATGTCAGGTGAACGTGCAGGCCAGGGAAGCAATGGTACTCGTCGCTCTTCGAAGGTTTGTACATTCCTCGCAATATGTGGCCGGGCATTGCCCTGTTGAAATGTGACCACAACCACCAGGTACCGGTTGCTGTTCAAAGTTCCCTCAATTCGTAGGAGGCGAGATAGGTTGTTGTAACCAATCGCGCCCCAAACCATCACAGCTGTTCTTTGTTCGGTATGCCGCTCAACAATGCAGCCCTCCAGGTTGCGCTCACCATGGTACCGCCGGACACGTATACGGCCATCGCTGTAGGACACGTTGAAGCGGGACTCGTCCGAAAAGACTACATTTTGCCACTCAGCACTCCGGTGACGGTGTTCACGTGCCCTCTGCAGTCGGAGCTTGTGGTTTCTGCACAATGGAAGCCGACGTATTGGCATGCATGCAACCAGTCCAACCTACAGCAGACGGCGACGAACCGTTGATGCAGACAAGTTCACACCTGTTGCAGTGCTCCAGCGTCAAGCCAACACTGTGGATGAAGCTGTACGGTCCGTTATGTCCATGCGGACAAGATGACGGTCATCCCGTGCTGTGGTCCAGTACCCGCTCTTCGCTGCGTACGACCTTCATCTATCCACTGCTTCTACACACGCATCACTGTCGTAGGAGCATGCCCTGTACGAGCCGAAATGTCACGGTATGACAAACGCGCTTCCCGGAGACCGATCATTCTGCCCCGTTCGAACTCACTCACATGCCGATATAGCTCCCTTTGATGTCGAGGAGGCATACTGGCATTCACTTTATTGTTTCCACCTTGTTTGACAGCTCTACACTGACTACACTGGGCGCACCATTGACCTTATCGGACCGACAAGAGAGGGCTCTGCTCGGCCTACGTGTGTACCCCATCTCTCTGCAAACCTAATCACTTATTGCTTGCACACTCATCTACACTTCCATAAGTTTGGAGTTATTCGGGAAATTCTTTCTTGGTGTTGCAACAATTTTTACAAACGACAGTATATATATATATATATATATATATATATATATGATCATTGTAGGCACAGTACTTATGTTTTTAAAATGGTACTGCATCTGTCATCTTGTACTGTGAATTCTGCACTACTTCACATAAGTCCTATCTCCTACACAGTTTGCAGTGGTAAACTTTAGTCCATGTCTTAGGGAAGCTTTGTTGTACAAACTGGTACTTTTGTAAGTATAGCAGATTTTGAATGCTCAAGCTATGTGTTTTTTTTTTTTTGGGAAATATATGGGAATTTGTTTTATGCATTTCTCTTTGAACAGCTTCTATGAAATATAGCTGTATTTTCTAGTATAAATTGAAGATAGCTGAATTAAACTTTAGATTGATAAAACAGCCTCTGTGCTGCTGTGGATCTTCTTTGGTGTTAACAACACAGTTGATTAATTTTTACTTTCTCTACTACGTATTGTAAGTAGAAGTATTGTATTCCACCCAAAAATTCGACACCGAGATTTCACCGGAAATACATGTTTTGAGACCCCCTGAATAAAAAAAAACATTTTTGGAAATATGTCCGTGTGTGTGTGTCTGTGAACAGCAAACTCAGAAACGAACTGTCGGATAAACACCAAACTTGGTATTTAGGTTCAGTATCTTCCAGAGATGCGACACGAAGATTTTCAACAAAATCACCCACCCCAGATTACCCTTTACATGGAACAATGTCTCCAAAAGTATTCTTCATTGTGAATGGCTTTTGCATAACTGGTAAACCATAAGAGATAGACAAACTTTTCTACACAAAAAAGTGTAAAAATGTAAAATACACAATTTATGTCATATACATTTTTTGTTGAGTGAACCATTTTCGAGATATTGCTTGTTATTCCCTTAAACTTTTCAATACTTATTTTCTCAAATGGGAATTCGTTATTCATTTTTTTGTCTTGGATATGCAAAGAGTATTAATCTGTGGTAAAGAGAATGGTGCTGCACCTAGCAACCAGCTATTAAGAGATATGTCTATGCTTAAAGGCTACTGTATTTCTATATTGCCCTTGCAATTACAAAACAAGGGGAACATAGTCCGCCTTAAGCGATAGTCAAATATTTTTAGAACTGGTCGCTATGTGTAAAATGTAATTCTCTTTGCATGTCAAAAGATCGTTTATCTCGATTAATATGAAATAGATGGAGAATAAGAGTTTGTAAAAATAGTTTGTACAAGAGTAGAGAAAGTCATGTGAGTGTAACACATCAGATTTATAAAAATATACTTGCCGACAAATTTTAGTAAAATATAGTATAATTAATAAAATACTCATATCTTCCTTAATACACAGAATTATTGTATAAAAGTAGAACAGTAAAAATAGAAGACATGTTTAAATCCTGTAAACATTTCACTCTGATATAAGATATTCACTCTGTTTCGAGATAATGGGTCATCATTTAGCAGATTTAACATTGGCGGAGTAGGGCTCTTAATTCCCCTATAAGCGAATTCGCTCCACGTAGTTTACGAGTTTCAAACTGTTTCATGACCCATGTAACTAAAAAAAAAAATTCTCACTTTATGGAAAAGTATTGAGGAAGCTCATACCACATATTACCTAGCCATGCCTTAATTCCAACCACGACGCAGGTTACTTCAAGTGATCGTTGCAAAACAATGTTTAAGTCTGATCGCTGCATAGTCAACATGTCAAACACACCCTCGTCTGGAAATCACGTTACACAAGTGCAACAAAGTCTAGTAGGGACTTTGGATGCGTTGCAGCCTTTGTATCAAACGGACATAATACAAATAGGGATACCTGTAAATGATAAGGCTCAATCTTCACTACTGGGAGACACTCAAGACACCCAGCACCGACCACCAGTTTGGTTCAAGTCCTGGGCATTCGACGCCCCAGCAGTTGCTGCGTTTGTTAGAGGTCGCTGCCCTGGGTTTTCAGGGCGGGGCATTCATCGAGGCGGTCTCTCTGGATGTCGAGATGGCCTTCTCCTCGAACTGGTATGCCGATCTCCTGTATAAGCTCATTCAACTGAAACTAGGTACCATCACACGTCACACAACTATCTTAAGCACCGCACTTTTGCTATCTCAGTCGCGGGGAAAACACCAACACTCAGACAACAAGAGGCGAAGCCCCCGAGGCTTCTGTGTTATCACCCATACTTTCGGTGTTTTCATGTCCAACCTACCTACAGAGCAGCACGCCAATGTGCTGATGACGTATGGTTATTCTCTGCAAACAGAAACATCCGCAGAGCCTTTAACCCCACATACATTTCCGCCTCATCCAAGAGTGGTGCAAGCGTTGGTATATGTCCATTAACCCAGACAAAAGCCATGCCATTCTGCTAATGCAGCGCCACTTCCCCATTGACTGTCCCACATTCACTTATCTCCGCCGAAGGATTGAGTGGACAAATGCTATTACCTATTTGGGAGTAGAGCCAGAAAAAGGCGTGACTTTTAAAGAATACAATAGAGACCTGTCACACAGGGTCACTGGGGCTAAAAGCCTCATTGAATCCCATGGTCGTCGGAGATGCCAGTTCGTTTAAACCTACACCTTTTCAGAGCTCCGATAATCCGAAATCTGGAGCATCGCCGCACCCAGTCTGCTACGCTGCTAAGGCACAGAACAAAGGCTTCCGGGCCATTTATTCTGTATGCGGTTCCTTTCCCCATGAAGCTATTCCATAACGTCTCATCTCTTCCATACACCGAGTATGAAATTTGGAGCCGAATCGCAAAATTCTATGACATATTCCCACTTTATTGGAGCGCCCTCGTTCGACCTCTTGCGGATTATAATACCAGACAACCCCAAACCATATACCTCAATCCTATCCTGCCTTCCTGTCAGCCGCCCTCTTTAACTTGACAGCCTCGTAAAAGGCCAACCAAGTTAAGCAGCATTTGGCATGGACGCTATTTGGACGGAAAACCACTCAAGTGTTCGCCATAGCCAATGTCAGCGCAGGAAGCCACACCCAGGCCAATGGACACGAAACACAAAGCTTGCGAACACACCTTCAACCTATTACACAGCACAGTTAAAGCCGCATTAAGCTGCTAGGCACTGTGGCGATTTTCATACCTGGGCGGTCTGCTCTTGATTGCTGGATTGTTAGAATACTAGGCTACACCGCTTGTGGCAACACTGACGGTAATGAAGGAGCAACTCCAACAGCAATTAAAGTTGAGTTCCTATACAATCCTTCAAAGAGATGCTTGGATTGAAAATTAAAATAGCAACCCCAACAAATAAATAAACATTTGCAAAGCACATCGCACCAGTGTTAGGCTAAAATCATGCGTCAGCGCGAGGTAGCCGATAGTCATCAATGCTGCTGCTAGAGAATCCGAAAGAATGTGCTTTCGCAATTGATCAACATAGGGGAAACGACCATTCTACCATTGAAATATGTTATATATTATAAAAAAAGACTTTGGGCTGGGGATATTCCAAATAAATCTAAAAGATTGACTTTAGTTTTTACGGTGCGTAAGCGTTAAAGAGCGAAGAACTTGCTGACGAAGTAAGGAGAAGTCAAATTCTCCTTACAAAGAGGTTTTCACGGTGGAAGAAAACCAGAACCTCCAAAATAGAAGAGTATGCACACAGCTCTTGAGAAGCATTTGTCAAATTCCATAAGGTTGAAAGAGGTAATCAACGTCGATAGTTTGGTGGAGAGTAATGTTTGAGGACCTTACATTTCTGCGAATAGGAGACATAGCAAGTGCTCAAAATTTACAAACTGATATTCTAAGGAAGATAGTGAAGCCCTTAACAACAATCCTTTTTTGCAGGTAAGGACACGATTCCAGCTGAATTCAGCATATGCTAAAAAAACTAAGTTTGCACAATGCTAGTTGGAGTTCGGAGTTGATCGCTGTAGGTCTGTACAGAACTCCGTTAATGTCAACTTTAGTAAAGGTCACCACATCAGAAATGGGTCCAGTCATTGCTTGGTGAAATGAGATATCCTCCGAAGGTTATATAGGGAGCGTTATAATCGACGACTTTATTTAAGGTAGACAGTAAATTTCATTAGAGGTGGCGCATTCACAATATATTGAGTGGCCGCATCTGAAGATATGTCTATGGAAAGGGTGAGAATGTTAAATAATAAATATATTATAGAAGTAGCTACGTGCAGAAGCGTCCCAAAATGTAAACGTTTTAACAATGGTTATTCATGTTTTTTTTCAAATTCCATACGAGCTAGGGCATCAAAATGCAGTAATGTAGTAGTTGCTATACCGACCATGTGCCATGATAAGTCCACTAACAACATTTAATGGCTGAGACTTGTTTGACTTTCGAGGAACTCAGGTCCATTCTGAATTCCCTAGAACTTTACCTGTGGAGAACCCTATAATTTTTGTACCGAAAGAGAGCAATTGGAATGACGCAGACAAATCCGACTGACGGCGCATCTCAATCAGGAAACTGTAGGGACCCTGTCATTGCTGTGCCGTCACTCCTGGTTCCGGCCGCCCCGTGTCTCCTCTCAGTTCATCCCTCACTCCTGGGGACGCAAGTACAATATCCTCATTCACTGGATCAGTGCCGAGTTCCCTCCGACACCCATTCCATTCCATCTATACAATGCAGCGGTTACCCTTTGCCAGGCCCCAGTACGTTGCTGCTGCTGATGATGGATGCTGTTATTACGTACCGGTAGGTCGTCTTGATGCCCTACTCTCGTGACGTATCTCGACGTTCTCGTAGACTGGAATCTGATGATCGTATATCTGTATTCTTGTGTGTGTTAGTTTGTTGTAATTATTATTTTATAACTGTGCCACGGCTGCTGTATTTGTGTCGGAGAGCACTTGTTTGAGTTGAATATGGAGAATGTTAAAATATTTTGCACACACGTATTCTGTTAATTATTTCACTTGTATTTTAGATAAATCACATATGATATTCACAATTCACTATTACCTTTGTTATGTTAAAATGCGTAAAACTGATAGAATTTACTACATAGCTTTAGGTAGGTATATTCAAAGACGAGTGTATACACTGCCTTCCTGCTCGAACACTGACAAGCTTCTGTTAGCGTTCCTTCCAACCGTTCTTCTTAACGTACGTATTTGAATTATAGGCATGTATCAATGTACCTGATTGGTGTTTATAGACTTCCATCGTCTTAATTATGAATCCAAAGTTCGTTACATGCTTACGTAGATACTACTGCATTTCTCGTAATTTTATATTACTGGTTATATAGCTAACAATGGCCTTTCCCCCTCATACTACATTTTATATTTGTCGCGGCATCTTTCGTGTTATCTTATTTGCTGAGCGCCTGTTATTGTATTACTAGTTTGAATTTTGGGTTCTTTGTCCTCCGGCTAGCTATTATTACTACTCAGTCGAGCAAATCTCTTGAACAGGGTGTGTAAACGGAAAGGAGTTGTTACTAAAAGATAACACTGATAAAATAATTTGTTTTTCACTTTTATTGCCGTCACATTTTATTGATTTCATATATTTACTCTTGATACACGCCCGACTGAAACTGTTATATTTTCAAATGTAACTATAATCACTTATTTGCCGCACATTATTAATTCGCGTATTTCACATTTTTTAACTAACTTTACGACGCGAGAGATTCTGTAGAATTGCGCGACGTGTAACCCGTGGATGATTCTATTAAACTGCGCGACGTTTGCCTTGTGAATTATTCAGTAGAACTGCGCGACGTGTAACCCTTGGATGATTCTGTTGAACTGCGCGACGTATAACCCGCGAATGATTCTGTTGAACTGCGCGACGTATAACCCGCGAATGATTTTGTTGACCTGCGCGTTACCCGTCTCTGGCTTCATAATTTATACTCCCTCACCCCGATATGCCTAAACATTATAATCGAGCTGTTATTGGTTAATAAAACGCGCCAACATTAGCGTCTATTTTTATATCCACCAAAATTACGAACACATATGCTCTAGGGAAGATATTCCCTCCAGTTCTAAAGAAAAGCGCGCTACTCTGACGTCATTTGCTTGTCTCCTCTAATTAATAAACAACTCACACCCTCGTTTCATTGTTACCCGCTCCTATTGCCAGTTTCAGTGAGGTCGTGTAAACTTATTTCCTAACAATGCTTATAATTAACAAACATCTCAAATCATTGTCATACAATAATGCTAATTTACACTACAATCACTCTGGCATTCACAGTGTTGTGATATAAAATACTGCGTCATATGTTATAACGTTATATACTTGTTCTCTACCATGGGTGTATTATGAGTATATGTGTTTTAACATCCTCTTAATTATTATACGTACAATATTAGCAAAGAAAATACATAACACGTAAAACTTAGAACAAAACACATTAAAGAAAGAAATTATTAATGTGTTGATGCTGAGAAGCTGTGAATTAGATATCTTATTACATCAATGAGTTATTGTATTAGTTTGTCCGTGGCTTCAACATATCAAAGATTATTGAAATGTGCATAACATTATACGCCGTAGTTTATAAGGTGAGTCTTAGGAAATAATATTGGTTTTTAGGTTTATTTCTCAAATTCTCATGATTATTTTGGTCACAATAAGAACTCATATGAAAATGATATGCGTAAGTCGTTTACGATATTGTTTTAAAAGCGATCTCGGAAATAAGTAAAATATACCTATTCGTATCATAGGTATTTTTCGTCATCTGTGCTACTGTCAAGGAAGCAGGTGACATTCACATAGATGCATTATTGAGTCGCACTCATTGTTCTATTTCAGCTGGCTAACTGCCAACTTTGTAATAGGAAATAACCGCAGTCCAAACGATAAAATATTAAACAATGCTAACTACTGCGGAAACATCACTAATGAACATCCTATTGTTTTGGTGTCCATGGTAGTATGAAACGTTCTCGGCCTAACAATGAAGGAGGGAGCTTTTAAATTCAAACGTTCCTATTTTTCAACAAAATCCTCCCTTAAGGGGACACCGAAGTGTAAAAATGACACTGTCAAAAATAGGTACATTTTTAGTTTTCGTTGTTGAAATGTTCTCTGGACCTTAGAGAATCTTCCTGAGAAGTGTTATATGTGAGGCAGTATTTTTAACACTTAAATAATCTTAGTCTAATTATATAATAAATAAATTCAATAACAGCCCGCCTTAAAGCAATATGTGTATGTAACAATATAGAAGGAGTGTATATTACAGTCATTGTATATGTTTATATTATTGTAAACATTTCAATAATGTTATGTGAATGTATTACGTAATTTAATAATGGAGCTGTGAGAAATAGGTCAAAAGTTGCTAACAATGAGGTAACCTTGAGGCAATAATGAGTAAGAAAGTTTAACAATACTAATGATTCTTGGAAGCAATAATGTAATTTTAGTGACAGTTTATAAAATAGCCAATCAACAACCAGAAAAAGCTTTAGTTAAATGAAGGTATTCTATTGGAGTAGGTTTAGCCAATCAGAAACTGAAAAGGAGAAAATTTTACAAATTTAGAGTTCAGTTGCCTGCAGACAGTGTTCCTAACCGGATGCGAGACACGTCCTCGAGAAGTATAATACGTATTCGTGTGAGACGAAAATAGTTTACGTGTTAAAAAGTGCAAGCAATTAATAAAAGAATCTCACAGCTCTCTGTATCAGTGAAGTGTTATTTAAATCGTGTCAAGCATTAATAAAAGGTGTGAAGTAAAATTATAATCTGTGTAAGCCTACATTCTTGTCGCACCACAACCCTGCCAAGACATCCATGTCTCTAACAAGAATACTGACGCAGCCGAGACAAACACAAATATATAATATTTAAAGAAACAGTCAAATTACAAAGTTAATATTTTTTAAACTTGTGGCGAAGGATACCGGAAACTGTTTACCATACGTGCGGGTGCAAACAAGCTTCAACCTCGGCTCCCCAACAGTTGAAATATAATATACCCTACTTCAAATTGATGTCCAAAGCGTGGTGCAAATAATGAATAACGAAACAATTACCTACTTCAGATGTCTATGCCCTCAGCAGATAACCAGCGTCATTTAAAAACCCCATTCTCGCAGCCGCTAAAAGTATTTTTCTCGCCTTTAATTCCTACTTTCTCTGACATGTAACTAGAGGGTACAGGAAATATTTCATTCCAACAAAAAATTCGATACCAAGGTTGCACGGGAAATACGTGTTTTTTGAGGTCCCCTGAACCCAGAAGAAGCTATTTTAGTAAAGAAAAAAGTTCCGCGAGTTTGTGAACGGCATAACTCAAATACGAAAAGTCGGATATATACCAAACTTGGTGCGTAACTTCAACATCTTTCAAAGATACGACACGAAGATTTTCAAGAAAATCTCCCCATCCCAAACAACCCTTTACAAGGAAAAACGTTAGATATCTATTTTCCCAAAACTGCTCTGATTTGATTAAAATATTTACATAAATAAAACGTATATCTTGAATTTTCTGGAAACAGCCTTTGAAGGCTCTTCATTCGGAAGAAATTTTGTGTAACGTGTAAATTAAGAGTTAAAGAGAAACATACTATACAACAAGCGCAGATATCTTTAAAACACACACTTAATTTCAAATAACTTTTTTGTAGTATCAATCATTTCCGAGATACCCGTTATTATTGGTTTGAATTTTTCAATAACTACTTCTTAATTTTTTAAAACCTGTCGCTATTCAGTTGTTTCTCACGAAGTCATGGAAAGAGCACGACATTTCAGTCAGTAATACAGTCGGTACAATCAATTCGGTTTCCTCTATTGCCATTGTACCTACAAGCATTTCTGCAAAACTTTATATCGATTACGGTGAAGTAGGTAGAGAAAGTTATGTGAATGTTACCATTCGGATCCCGTATGCAACATGACTGCATCTGCTGAGACCCTACACTTGAGCGACTCCTTGTTGACAGTTGAAGCAGGCACTACACTCATGACAATGTTTGGAATGATAAAGACCTCACAGTTGGGCCAATTTACTAACTCCTGGGATGGTGGTGGTGGTTTGACTTACTCCTAAAGTTCTGTTAAACTCGAGACACACGACACTTAAAAGTTGCTCGTGCCATAAGAGATCCTTAGAGTATTCGCAAGCACTTCAAAGTGGAGTTCAAGCTTTGTTTATGTGTACTCATGAGGAAGTCAGAATACTTCTACGTCA
Source organism: Deroplatys truncata (assembly GCA_030765065.1). Lineage (NCBI taxonomy): Eukaryota > Metazoa > Arthropoda > Insecta > Mantodea > Mantidae > Deroplatys > Deroplatys truncata. Next base: position 292,613,969 of record CM060975.1, on the reverse strand, counting down.
AGAGACAGATTACAGATGAGAGGTTTTAACAACTTAGGTAGCAATACAAATAGTACCTTCCACCTTAAAACAAATAATTTATATTATCTGTAATGCAAATAAATAAATCCTGTAGCACTACAGCCCGCCAAGGGCCTGGACATGCCAATCCGACTGCCGGTCTCACGCTCACGTACGCAGGCAGAGGTGGGCGATCATCCAACCGATACAGGGAGGTGATGTGGCCAGCATCACGCATCAGCCAGCCGGACTGCTGTCTATCGCAGCTCCTTACTTTCCTCAAGATGCTGAGTGGGCACCGGACCTATACCCGGGACTTAAAATCCGCACCCCTCCCCATGGCTGGGATCTAATCCAGGCGCGGAAACCAGAGTACTATGCTCCATCCCACTGCACCAAGGCGCAGGACAAACAAACAAAAAAAGAACTGAGTTTTATTTATGGACGCTCTTTAACTACTATGGTTCTTAGCGTCCCATTCTATATTGGGCTTGAAAGTGTGGGAATTTTGCTCAGAGGCCTCTTTATCAGGTTTGAGGTTCTTTTACGTGCCGTAAATCTACGACACGGGACCATCGGTTTAACTTCCCTTCCTAAGGAAGCCATGCTAAAGATTTTTACGCCCGAAAAAATCCATCGCTCTCCGCCGGGTTTGACTAAGGCGCAGGACTTCGTTAATAACATAATTCCTTATATTTAAAATATTTTCTTAGCTTTTATTTCCATGAAGTATTTAGAGTTGGAGAAACTGTCAATTGCAGGTTTTCATTATCAAAGGAATAATCTTAAGCCCCAAAAAAATCTATGTTCATCACGTGTGTTTTTATGTGCTTTCAAAAACCTAAAAGTGTAGATATTTTGATTTTCCCAGGGAATGGAAAAGTTAAGTGTGATTCTTGCCATTTATCTAACCGAACGGAGGACACAATATGTGAAATTATAGTAACAACATTGTGAAACACGAAAGTCGTGTTTTATTTCTTTTTAGTGTTATAATTCTTGATTTTCATATCCATGCCAAAAGTTTGTTAGTCACATTAAATTCTACGATGTGTTAATTTAAATGACCAGGATATACAAGTTATGGAAAAACAAAGTGCAGAAAACTGTATAGTAGAAAGGCAGTATCATACATTATTTTGAGGTTAGGAGCATGGAATCACAGATGCAATAAAATAACAGCAGCGCTTAATGAACAACATAATTGAAATCTAACTTTATGACACGTCATTTGCCAGTAAAGTGTGTACGTAGTGTCTGGTACACAATGAATACTAACCATTACATGCTCGTACTGCACTGAACAAGATGGTATTACCGTACCATACAGTAGGCTTCACATTAGACACACCCAGTGACATAGTACCGTACAGGAGTATGTTTTGTTTACATCTGACATGCCAGAATCGGAGACTGACATGACGGATTTAATGTTGACGCAGTAAACAGCTTATAGTATATTTTAATGAATATTAAAAACCTTAAACCTTAGTTTTTCGCGATTTAGAAGTTTTTGGGTAATTTATATAAAGATCGCTCTGCTTGATGGAGTTTTCACTTCAAGAACTTAAAACTTTTATCACAGTTAAATAAACTCAAACAAATTGTCATAGTAGTGCGGCTAAGAAGCTATTAAAGGTTGATTTTACCTTTTTGGAAAATATAACCCGATCCAAAACAATCTCCCTCGTGGAGAAAATAAATTTCTCACAAAGCACATATTATTTTTGAGACAAAATAAAACACCTATGGCAGAATTCTGTATTAAATATTCTCTTCTCGTTTTCACTCCCCCCCTCACACTCCCTCCCTCTCTCACACTGTGCAACGGATATGTCTTGGAACGTTCCGAAATCTGCTTATAAGCAACTTCTCTTTTGTTTATATCTGGGGTAAAGCAGACATTCGTCCAAAATTGAAAATTACAGTTTCATTGTACCAGATGGAAGAGGTAGGCATATTGCAATTTAAACCGGATATCACTTCTCTTCTACCTTTCCCACATTTTAAAAAAACGTTTTACAAATGCATGTTTTACTTTGCAGGTGAGTTACACAATTCAAGCTTGAGGGGTAAGGTAACAGTAGAATGCATACTGAATTTTCGTAGCCGGCCGCGAATGCGTTACGGCATCACGGGAATAACATAGAATGTAGAGTTTACTTCCAAGGCAGTCCTTCGTCTAATTGTAGGGAAATGTTTAATGCTAAAAACCGAAACACACTTATTTTAAATTTAAATGAAAGAACGAGAGAAAAAACAAATATTTACTTAAATTTTCAGTAAAAAATTAACTAGCCACTGCAGTTTTTCACTATCAGATACTTAAACAAAAATGTTCACGTACTTAAAGCAAAATGAGTATTATAAACAAATTCAGGAAATACAGTAATACAAAGTAATGATGTTATTTAAACGCTAAGAAACGAAACTAACAATTAAAATATCTTATTTTTATTTAAAGATAATATAAAATGAAATATAAACAACATACAGTGCTGTTAATGCTGTACAAAACTACTTGTCCGAGGCGTGTACGGGGTTAATCGTTCAGGTCGCTGTTGCAATATCTTAACTCCGGGATAGATTAAGGTTTATGCAAAACAAAAAATGTGGCGAAACGAAACAATTAAGGAAGAAAATGAGTGTAACAAAAATTGTAGACAATTTGTTATTTTATCGTATACTTTACCAGTAGTTGCCGTATGCGAGTTATAACGCTAGGAAATGTGCTCAAAACTTTCCCTTTTTTCCTGCTGAAATAAGCGTTCCAAGACTAAAATGGCGTTATAATATTTTACTTCCTCTCCGTGGGTAGAATCATCCCCTAAGCAGATGACATCCACTTGGTATTTAAAGATTCAATATCAAACTACCTCCGCAGTTTTAATATAATGAATCGAGCCCTTGACTGGTTTTACAGGAAACACCTGCTGATGTAATCAAGGTTGTGCAAATTCCTGACAGCTTAGCTAATGCGGTATTACTTTCTACTACTGTTTTTCAAGGCAAACCCTTTAGGAAAAATTATTATTGCGTATTGTTATTAGGCCTTATTTCATGAACAGCTGCGGTAAATTTGTACTCAACATCCCACATGAGTGATTTTACTATGTACAAACATTCTTATACTCTCAATTTCTTTACTCCAGTCAGGTGATCCAGAATTATAGAGTTTCATATTGAACAAGAAATTCACATTTTGACATCACGCTTTCTTTGGCTTTTCTTGTTAGATGATATGAGGATCGTTTAAAGGAGTTTGGGAATAAAATATTATATTATTGATGAAAGCACAAATAAAGTAGAAGTTCACAGGTGTAAAGTATGCGAAAAATGTGTTAAAACAACATGCAGGACAAAAGTTGTACAAATGTGAAATACGTGAGAAGAGCTTTAGTGAAAAATCAAGTCTGTAAACACATTCTTTGATTTAGGATGATAAACAAACAAACAAACAAACAAAACACAGAGTGGAAGATGATTCATTAAAAAAACAAAAAACAAAAACAAAAAAACAAAAAAACAAAGGACTTCACATGTACTACACTGGGTGGGGTTTAATTCAAATAGTAGGAATAGGGTGTGTGTGTGTTGTATATATCTATTGTAGTATATGTTAAAATAAAAGCAATTTTCACTTCACAAATCAATACTAAATGTATATTTCAATCGTTAAAACTCTGCAGAAACAATTTGAGATGAAATACCATATTTTTATAATTTCATAAATGTTTTGTTTGCTGTATACCCTGGAATACAAGACATGTCCTAATTCATAAAGCATTTAATAAACCTAAAAAATCGACCGTGATCCGTATGCGTATGTCTGTTTCTGAAAAAAAAATTAAAATGAGTCAAGTAAATTGCTTTTAATTTTTCATTTTAGAGCTCACTTAGGTAATTTGTAGTTATTTTCAATATATTATTATTATTATTATTATTAATATTATTATCGTCTTTTAACCAGCTAGATCATTTCGGTCAGTGAATGAAACAGGTGAAATAACGATGCTTATATGAACGCGAGGTTCATAGAGCTTAGTTATCGACATTCGCTTTCTGAAAACATAAACAAAAAAACAAAATAAAATCTCGCCACTACACCACAGAAGTGCGCTTTGTTGTTATTGTAGTTATTATTATTATTATTATTATTATTATTATTATTATTATTATTATTATCATCATTATTATACAAGACCATTCAAAATCTGAAGGATCAAATAATTAAATTAAACATGATTATTTAAGCTGCACTATCGGTTTCTTTGAAGTGTGGGAGTAATGTATTCCCCATGATAGGGTACAACGCTGTCATGCAGAAAAGGCAAAATTAAAATTAAACTTGATTAAGTTATTACTATACCATTATACAGTATACAGAAAATGCAGCTAGCTCCAAAAATAACGCAATTAAACGTTTGGAAATTAAGTGTTTACAAGCAAATTGCACTATATATATATATATATATATATATATATAAATATAAAGCATTACACTTGGGATTTAAATGGACGTTTAAAAGTTTGTCAAGTGGAGGGAACATCTGTAAACACTGAGAGATACTCAGTGATTAAATATAAACCTACAAGAAACAGATATGTTGGAAGATATGAACATTTGGCTGAATTATTTTTACTTTCTCTGCTGCGTGCCTACAGTAAATAGAGGAACTATTGTATTCCAACAAAAAATTCGATGACGAGATTTCACCGCAAATGCATATTTTTGGAAAAAGGGTCAGCGAGCTTGAGTGTGGACAGCATAATTTTTAAAATCAAATGTTGCATAAATATCAAAATTACTATTTAAGTTCACTATCTTCCAAAGATCCAACACGAAGACTTTAAACAAAATCCCTCAAGCTCAAACTACCCTTTACATGGAAAAATAATTAAATTTTTTTTATTTTCTTAAAAACATCTCTAACGATTTTGATTAAAATATCATAGTTTAGACATTTACATGACAAATGAAATTAGATTTCCTGGGAATTCCTGAAGGAATTTTGTATAACAGTAACCATAAGACAAAACATAAATCTACCTACTACACAAAAATTGTAGACCTGTTTAAAACAACCTTATTTAAAATAACTTTATTTCTGTTATCAAGCATTTCCGAGGTATTCGTTATTATTGGTTTGAATTATTCAATACTTTGCACTTTTTTAAAGTGCTGTAGCTATTCAGCATTTTCTCGCGATGTAATGGATAGAATACGGCCTTCTAAGGCCAGTATATAGCAACTCACTATTAACATCTGACTATCAATAGTTTCTTCTATCTCTCTTGTACCTAAAGTACATGTGTAAAACTATTTTTGAAAAAGTTTATCTCGATTAACATTAAGTAGATAGAAAAATAAGCTTCCGTAAGAATAGTTTGTAGAAGCTATATAAAAATAAAGAATAGTGACTAGAGAAAGTCCTGTGAATGTAAAACATAGGATGCTTATTTAAGATGGAACAGATAAACCTTGCTTGAACCTCGCAAGTACAGAAACTTTTCCTACTCCTTTAGGTTTTTAAAACGAGACAGCCAAATGGGAATACGAGTATAAAAGAAGCAGTAAAAGAAATAAAACAGGAGATTAAAATAAAGAAAACTTATTTCTCTAGTTCATCTTCTCTCATTCCTCTTCACTTACCGCTTCCGTCTCATCCTCTTCCTTCAAGAGAAATATCCTTATAAGGGGACGGCAGATTCATGATGTGCGGATGTTCCTGGCAGGAGATTCGTTATGTTTGCTAACGAAGATAAATCTTTATCTACGAATGCAGTGCACAACTGTGAGATCGATAACGTACGTGTAGAAAGACTGCAATGATGAATTCAACACGCCCTCTCTGTGTAGCATCTTGCAGGGGATCGATACCGGAGTTTCTGGATGCGAAGCAACGCCGGCATCGTTATTGGCTTAGTAACGGAATTCAACTTAAAGGAGACGAACTTCTCACCAAGTTGTGAAAGTGATGTGAAAAGCAAACTCTTCAGCAACACAAGTAAGTAAAAACAACTTTAAAAAGGCTCGCCCCGTAGCTCAGTCGGTAGAGCACCTGCGTGTTGTGCTAGGGGTCCCAGGTTCGATTCCCGGCTGGGGGTTATTCCTTATCCTCCCCAGAGTCTGGAAGTATGAATGTGTGTATGATCTAATGATTAAAAACACCAAAGTACAAGAAACCCAAAGAAAAGAGTTACACGAGCTAACACCATTGCCAATAGGCAAAAAGTTCCAAAGGTCGCCGAAAAGACCAATGCAGTTAAAGGCGGGGTATAAATGGAACCAAAAAAAAGCTTTAAAAATTAGGGAAATATTACAATAAAAAACTCGGCTATTACATTGTTTTATGATAACACGTTTCAAGTAACTCGAATGACGTTTGAAAGTGAAATATAGGTCTCAGATGGTACATTCATTTCTATCATATAACAACTTCAAGGATGAAGCAGGAACAGTATTTGTAATGTGAAGTTGATGTTGAGCTAAGATTGAGATTAACCTCAGTGAAACATTAATGTCCATCATGTAACAACATCAAGGATGAAAAAGTAACAGTTATTGTAATGTGAAGTTGATGCTGAGCAAAGATAGAGATGAACGTCAATGACACATTAATGTCTATCATGTAACAACATCAAAGATGAAAAAGTAACGGTTATTGTAATGTGAAGTTGATAGTGAGCAAAGACTGAAATGAACCTCAGTGATACATTAATGTCTATCATGTAACAACATCAAGGATGAAACAGAAAATGTTATTGTAATGTGACGTTGATGTTGAGCAAAGACTGAAATGAACCTCAGTGACTATTAATGTCTATCATGTAACAACATCAAGGATGAAAAAGTAACAGTTATTGTAATGTGAAGTTGATGTTGAGCAAAGACTGAAATGAACCTCAGTGATACATTAATGTCTATCATATAGCAACTTCAAGGATGAAAAAGTAACAGTTATTTTAATGTGAAGTTGATGCTGAGCAAAGACTGAAATGAACCTCAGTGACACATTAATGTCCATCATATAGCAACTTCAAGGATGAAAAAGTAACAGTTATTTTAATGTGAAGTTGATGCTGAGCAAAGACTGAAATGAACCTCAGTGACACATTAATGTCCATCATGTAACAACTTCAAGGATGAAACAGGAACAGTTATTGTAATGTGAAGTTGATATTGAACATAGATTGAGATGAACCAGTGACACATTGTTTATCATGTAACATCAAGCATGAAACAGGAACAGTTATTGTAATATGAAGTTGATGTTGAGCAAAGATTGAGATGAACCTCAGTAATACATTAATGTCCATATATAGCAACTTCAAAGATAAAAAAGGAAAAGTTGCTGTAATGTTAAGTTGATGTTGAGATGCACAGAGAGAGTTGAACCTCAGTAGCACATTAATGTCTAGTATGTAAAACATCAAGGATGAAACAGTAACAATTACTGTAATGTGAAACTCGTGTTGAGCAAAGATTGAGACGAATCTCAGTGACACATTAATGCCTATTATGTAACAACATCAAGGTTGAAACAGGAACAGTTACTGTAATATGAAGTTGATGTTGAGATATAAAGAGAGAAAAACCTCAATATTACATTCATGTCTACCATGTAACAGGAACAGTTATTGTGATGTGAAGTTGATGTTGAGATATAAAGATAAGAGAGGAATCTCAATATTACATTCATGTCTATCATGTAACAACATCAAAGATGAAATAGGAACAGTTATTGTAATGTGAAAAGATGATGTTGAGATATAAAGATAAGAGAGGAATCTCAATATTACATTCATGTCTATCATGTAACAACATCAAGGTTGAAACAGGAACAGTTGCTGTAATGTGAAGATGATGTTGAGATATAAAGATAGAGAGGAACCTCAGTAGTACATTAATGTCTATCACATAACAGCATCAAGGATGAAACAGGAGCATTTATTGTAATGCGAAGTTGATGTCGAGATACAAAGATAGAGATGGTCTCAATAATACATTGATGTCTATCATGTAACAACATCAAGGAAGAAACATGAGCACTTACTTTAATATGAAGTTGATATTTAGATACAAAGAGAGAGGTGGATCTCAACAATACATTCATGTCTATCATGTGGCTAATGACCTAGTAGTTGAATATCAAGCATCAACTAGGAACAGTTATTGTAATGTCTCGTTCCTTAAATTCTTGGGGTAAAAATATAAACAACAAAAGGTGAATACTGATACTATAAGGACTTTTAGAAACATAATGGATGCATGAAAAACATGCTTCAGTAAGTTTAGGAAAACAGAAAATTCATGACGTATTAGCAACACCAGCAATCCAAAACATTTGTTCTGAAGATGAAAAATGTATCAAGACTCCGGGTGACACAAATGAAATTCTCAATGTCATTATTGGTAGTTATATTAAGAAAAGTTTAAACATATCTTAGGTATAGACTCCCAAGATTTATGAATTATTTTACAAGCCACCGAGACAGAAGAATATTGGACTACTTCGTAGAAAACGGAGTGACGAATTTGAACATTAGGTTTTTGACAATCTTAAGGTCTAAACTCGAAATGAAAGCAATCCGTTTACTGTATTGTACTTTAATGTACTGTACTATACTATAAAAAGGTCATTCTGCAACTGACAGAGTCGCTGATGTCATGATAGCGGCAAACGGCAGTATTTTGACTTTTTTGAAAGATTATGTAGAGCAGAGGTTGAGTGATGCAGTGCGTGTTGCATATTTCGTGACTCGCGGAAGGAAGTCGTTCTCGTCACCCTTGATGTAGAGGATGGATTTTTTTCTGTTCTTTAAGGATTACTATATATCTTAAATAATAATTTGTATGTATGCATAATCTTTTGCAAGCACATTTCATAATCATATGGTATTCATGTGTGCTTATTTTGTATTTTTATTACGTTGTTTGTTTTTATCTCCATTTATGTTGTCATTTTATGCAGTGCATGAAAAACATTGTATGTATATTTTACGTGATTAACATCTAAGTTGTCAACATGTTTAAATGTAACATTTTCTATGCCATGAATGAGTTACTCCCAGGTGGAAGAAGCAAAATGTACTGTAAATTACTGTTTAAAATGTGGACCTATGTTACCAATAGTTTATTTCCTTACACTGTTCAGTTTTTATGCTCTAATTATAGTTGCTCCATTACAGTTTTATATCTATTTAAAAAGTATATCAGTATTATTTATTAAGAAATGTGGTTTGGGAGAGATACTCAATAAAACTGCCATGTTATTTTATTGATGTGTGAATTATTTCTCTAAAAAAGAAAATTCTATCAGATAAATGGGGTTTAAGGACGCCTCATAACGCATTGCTGCATTTTAGAATTCTTGGGTCGACGAGGATCACAGATAGTCGCCTCGCTACCACCTAAACAATGACCTGTGAGTTTTCGCGTAACAAAACAAAGCACTCATGCATGACACTTAAAATCCTAGGTATCATACCAAACTTTCATTGTTCTAATCTACGCATTTAAAACCTTAGCATCCTAGCCGATTTTCACGGTGTGAGGATTTGCGTATCCTTCTCGCCCCAGATCTTGGTTGGGATGAGCTACCTGGATAAAACTACCTGCTTGCCCCTCACCGAGGTTTTTCTTATCCTGAGCAGCCAAATTTCCGCAACTATGGATCTAAAGTAAGCAGATGCGTTTCACATTTGGAAGTTCTCTCCCCATATTCTGGCGCAACGGCCAGACTTATTAACAAACAACGAAACTTGGTACCTGAACGGAGAGACTGATGCTTTCAGGTTAACTGTGTTCTAGGGTATCAGTAATTTGCACTGTAAACATGCGTTATTTTAATCAAAATCGTCAAGATATTTTTGAGAAAATCAAAAACTTGAAAACTTCTCCATGTAAGGGTAGTTTGTGGTGAGGGAATTTTCTTGAAAATTGTGTCGCATCTATGGAAGATGTTGAACTTAAATACCAAGTTTGGTATTTATAAACCACTTCGTTTTTACTTTCTCTACTACGTATAGTAAGTAGGGGAATTATTGTATTCCACCCAAAAATTGATGCCGAGATTTCACCGGAAATATATGTTTTGAGACACCCTGAATAAAAAAAAAAGCATTTTTGGAAACATGTCCGTGTGTGTTTCTGTGAACAGCATAACTCAGAAACGAACAATCGGATAAACACCAAACTTGGTATTTAGGTTCAGTATCTTCCAGAGATGCGACACGAAGGTCTTCAAGAAAATCCCCCCACCCCATATTACCCTTTACATGGAACATTTTTCGAAAATTTTAATTTTCTCAAAAATAGCTCTAACGATTTTGATTAAAATATCATATGTTTAAGATATTTTCATGACAAATGCAATGTATATCTCGAATTTTCTGGGAAGTCTCCAAAAGTATTCTTCATTGTGAACGACTTTGGCATAACTGGTAAACCATAAGAGATAGACAAAATTTTACTACACAAAAAATGTAGATCGCGTTAAAATACACAATTTATGTCATATAAATTTTTGTTGTTGAGTGAACCATTTTCGAGATATTGCTTGCTATTCCCTTAAATTTTCCAATACTAATACTTTTTCTGAAATGGAAATTCGTTATTCATTTTTTTTATCCTGGTAATGCAAAGAGAATGGAATACTCCACATAGCAACCAGCTCTTAAAATATTTGACTATCGCTTAAAGCCTACCATATTCCCCTTGCATCTACAAGAAAATTAGCAATAAGATTAACATCTCGATATCTCGATTAGACCTTTATTTTTAATCTCGGAGTCTCCAAACTAGTAATTCCGGTGGTCTCCATATCAATTTTTTGTGTGGAATGCAGTACTTCCTTACTATAAGTATGTAGTAGAGAAAGCACAACGGATAGTTTTGCAGCAGGTACCTTCACTTGCCTGTGGGGGCCCAGCGAGCGAGGGTGCTGCTGTTACCATTCATAAACGGCTTCCTGTAGCGACGCAGCCCAGTGCAAACGATCGACCGGAGTAGGTAACCAGCTCCAGCAAGGTCACTTATCTGGGTCAAAGGTCGATCCACGCAGTGCTGCTACTGCCATGACCCAACGCAATACGATGGCGTGTGGCAAACATACTCTCAGTGAAACGCGACTCTCTTTATGTTCTACGACCAGAGCACTTTTCTTACCAAAATCTGATGTGTTGAATTTACATGACCTTCTCTACCAACTCTCATACACTATTCTTACAAAAGCTTCTTGTTTTAAGTTTAACGTTTAAATCATATCGGACGGTGAATGAACGAAATGATGCTCAAATGAGCCCGGGGTCCATAGAGTTGAGTTACACGACTTACGTCTTCTCAGGATAAGGGTAAACCTTGTGGGGGGGGCGAACTTTATCTAGATACCTCGCCCAAACCGAGATTCGAAGTCTTGAATATGAGGCAGACACGGTGTCCCCACACCATGGAGGTGGGCAAACTCACTCTTCTGCCTACTTCTTGTCAACCAGTATAAACTTTTATTACACATTCACACGTCGTACCGATTAAATCTCATGTGATACATTTACATGACTTCCTCTAACCTCTATCTTTATTAGCTTGTACACAAACTATTCTTACTAAAGTTTATTTTTCTATATATTACATTTTATTCCAAATAAACCCTTGCAGAAATAGCTACATTACACATTTGTTACAGATACAAAGAGAACAGCGATAGTCAAATGTTTAAGAACAGGGCGCTATATGCTGGCCGTAAAATTCCAATACTGTTTCCATGCAATTGCGAGAAACAACTGAATGTTGACAGGACTAGAGAGTGACCAAGTAATGAACAATTCGAACTATTAATAGCCAATATCTCAGAAATGACTTATGTAACAAAAAACTTTATTTGAAATAAATTCTGTTTAAAAGAGATCTACATTTATTGTATAGTATATTTTCGTTTATCACCTAACGTTTACCAGTTATACAAGATTATACAAAATTCTTTCCGAATGAAGAGGACTTCATAGGCTATCCCCAGAAAATTGAATATATGCATTTTTATCTGTCATGTAAATGTTTTTGATATATGATATTTTAATCAAAACCGTTAAAGCCATTTTTTAGAAAATAAAAAATTTCGAAAAAGTTCCATGCAAAGGGCAGTTTGGGGTGGGGGTTTTGTTGAAAATATTCGGGTCGCATCTTTGGAAGATATTGAACTTAAATACTAAGTTTGGTATTTACCCGACTTTTCGTTTTTGAGCTATGGTGTTCACGGATACACATACACGCGCGCGCGGACGTTTCCAAAAATGCTTTATTTGGATTCAGGGGGCTTCAAGACATGTATTTCCGGTGAAATCTCGGTATCGAATTTTTGGATGGAATGCAATACTTCTCCTTTCTATACGTAGTAGAAAAAGTAAAAAGCGGATTGCTATGTGATGGCTTTGAAATTTCACATTCTTTGCGTGGTCCCGAGAAGAAACAAATAACGATTTACCACTTGAAAAACGTTTGAGTATTTGAAAATTCAAATAAATTCAATGACAAAGAATATATTGGAAATGCCATAGTCGTTGTCTCTAATGCTCCGCCCATATATGGCCTATGACCTTTGAGGGTTACTTTATTCCAACAAGAGTTGACTGGATCCATTTCTGCGGAGGCAACCAGTGGGCGGAGTCTGTTACCTCCGATGGTAGGGTAACGATCACAGCTAGGACAAATGTCTTATAATGTGTGCACGCAGCGACTTTGTATCCACAATGCGGCGAGGGGAAAGGTGCCACAGGTAACCTGGAACTGTAAATAGTAATGTCAGGGGTAGGACAGAATATAAACACAGAGCTCACAGAGAGAAACTCTACCATACCAGTAACGCAAGCGAACTACTGAAGGCTGGTTCACAACCAACGAGAACGGTAACCAGAACGAGAACGGGAAAGTTGAAATACATGTATTCAAATGGGAATGTTCACAACCGACGGGAAGCCTTTCCGGGCCCCGGGAACGGGAAGAAGAGTTGCCCAACTTTTAACTTTCTCGTTCTCGTTCCCGGGCACGGCATATTAAATCCCTATTGTGCATATTAGACTCTTCACTCTAGAGGTTATTCTAAGCGGCCGTGACATGAAACAGCCACTAACTCTCTCTATAGTCGCAAGCTGGAAACATGAAACTGGAAGGAATTAGTAGTAAATGTGGTTCCTAACCTCATCCCGACACCCGCAAATCTAATCAACGTTGGTTCCTCTGGTGAAGGGATCATTTGTAGTTTGTTTATATGCAACTCAAAACTGGCTATTACCTAAAAAACAATGGCAAATGCTACAAAGAACAGCTAAATCCGGTGGAAATGAAAAAAGAATAAACAATTTTAATGTATGCCATTAAATAAAAGAATGAAAGTTTGGCATAAGTAGAGGGATCGGAAATGTAATGAATATGCATTTAGATAATGTTTACTCTATCCAATTTTGACGTTGGCTTGGCTAAATTGGAAATAGGTGAAAAAATGTCATTGGTCAGTTAAAAACAAATGAAATCCCAATGCGCAAAATCGACTTTCACTTTGTGATCGATATTCATTCCCGTTCTCGTTACCGGGCTGTTGTGAATCAAAATTTCTTGCTTCCCGTTCTCGTTTCCGTTCTGGTTACCTTTACCGAGTGGTTGTGAACCAGCCTTGATTGTCGACTGTGCAGCCCTCAGACCCGTGTATTCAGTACGACGTTACATGTACTAGGTATGGTGGTAGTTACGTTGATTCCACACTCATTGGATATTTGTCCTAATGATGATGAGGATGGCGGTGGAATGAGAGGACCTACAGCTTTTATCGTGGACTCCGAACCATTTTGGACCTTGGGGATACTTCACATGAGCAAGTCGAGAGGCGAAGGCGTGGATAGGGCCGACTTAAAATCGCCACCTCAGAGCCGGGAAACTAATCCCGGACATTCAGTACAGAGCCGGAAACGAAACCACTATGCTGCCCCGGCGCCCTTATCTTGGAAATGTTTAACGCCACAAAATTGTTATTTGATATACATTGTGTGTTGTAACAATATCTACAGTCTTCGTGTAATAACACTTCGTCTATCTCTCATGGTTTACCAATTCCACGATACACATTTTGTTTGTTATGAAAACATCATTAACATATGGTATTTTAATAAAAACCGTTACACTCATTTTTGAGAAAATAAAAAAAGAAAAATTTTTAATGTAAAGTGTAATTTGGAGCGGGGAAATTTTCTTGAAAATTTCTGTATCGCATTCTTGGAAGATGCTGAACTTAAATACTAAGTTTGGATTTAACCGAATTTTCGTTTTTGGGTTATGCTGTTCACAGACATACAGGAACAAACACACACCCACATGGGCCTTTTTCTAAAAGTGTTTTTCTTTTCGAGTTCAGGGTAGTGGTAGTAGTAGAAAAAGCAAAAACTTAAATTAATAATTTTCGTTTTAAAAATAAATGTCCTGAAAACTGAGAACACTGAAGGGAGGGTTTGCATACTCGACATCAATTTGTATACTTTATTTGGTTTTTCAGTTAAGAATTGATACTAATTTCGTATTTATTTTGAAAGCAAACAACATTTTTGCAGCTTTTCTGTGCAAGCAAAAACACCTTAAAATAAAACAAGCCATTCAAACTGGAAAGTATCGTATGTGTTATACAAATTGGGTTTATCGAAGAAAGAAAAGAAGAAGAAAAAAAAAACATACGCACACGCACCCGCGCATACACACACAATCTTGAGTGGAGTCCTAACTTCGTTAGTTCTTATGGCTAAATACCAGCTTACAACCACTCGGCCATCACACGTTTGCGATTTGGCACTGAATATAAGAATCAAATGCTATAAATACCAGCGAGAAAACCTGTCTCCTAAGTTTTGGGCAGCTGATTTGGAAAGGGGTTTGAGGAGAATAGGAATGGGGTCAGTATGGCAAACAGCTGAAACAAAGGACAAAAACATATGGAAAGGTGTCAAAAGAAGACTAAAAGACATCAACCAACAGGAAATAGAATCGGATTGTAAAATTAAACCTTCTCTAAGTCTAGCAAATGAAATAAAATTGAATTGGTGTAAAGAGGCATATATACTTAATTTAGGAAGAAGGGAAATATCAGGAATGGCATGGTTTAAACTGGGGGGCTGGAGGGCACAGAAAATGACTGACGATTCTGGCAGGAGAATCTGCCCATTCTGTGATTTGGATGAGGACTGGATACATATTTTGGCGGAATGTGCACAGTGGGAGAACCAGCGAACGATTAAACTGAAAGAAAAATTCTTACGTCCGTCAAGAAAGATATTGGCATGTTGGGAGCTACTGGTTGACCAGAGGAACTGGCAAAACATGGACAATTTCTTGGCTAAACTGCACGAAGCTAGATCAAAGTTGCTCAGTTAGTCAAAGGTAATTTATCTCTATTTTCCTTTTTCTTGTTCTTTTTTGTTTTATTTTCTTTTTCTGTTGTTTGTTTTGTCACATACCCTGTATCTTGATATGCATGTACTGCCAATGACTCATGCACTAAATACTTTTGTAATAACTTCAATAATTTGACACTAATAAAGCTACCTTATCTATCTAAGAAAAAAAATTAAGTTAAAGGGTTGCGCGCAGAGATGTCAGTGTGAATTTACCGAAGAGCCAAGCGGAACTTAAGACAAATTCGAGAATCTGATCTTCTTCCTATCCTCATCTCCTTCTTCTTCTTTTGTCTGAGGTTGCACTGTTTCTCCTCGTTTCTATATTTCTGTGCTTTTAGCCAGTGAAAACCAAATACGTTTGTTGACAATAAATACGTGAAATCCACTCTTAAGAGACAAGCTGATGAACCACGAATAATATGTAATCATAGAAAGACTGCTGCAAAAACCCTGTCTGCATTCGTAACAAACCCCATGCGAGTTTCCAGAAATAGCATGATTTCTTTTCTCGAACGTTAATACAACAACTGTGTTTATTTTAATAACTATTGAGGGGAGTTGTAAATCCCAATGCAATTAGCTGTACTTATCTTGCCCGGTGCAAATTCAGGGACTGCACTTATACGTAATCACATTTACAAACGCACGAGTACGTATCTTGATTTCCCTGGTGGAGTAGGAATTGCATCATATAGCTTGTATAGCCACTAAGCTTGGTTATTTTTTATATTCCATGTTAGCATTGTACCAGTAGGTATATAAGCACAGCACGTTTTTACTTCTCTATCATATACATAGAGGAATATTACAATCACCCAAATATTCAATGTCGAGATTTCACCGGAAGTTCATGTTTTGAGGCCCTCTAAATAAAAAAAAACTGATGTGTTACACTCACATGACTTTCTCTACTCTTATAAAAACTATTTTTACAAACGCTTATTCTCCATCTACTTCATGTTAATCGAGATAAACATTTGCAGACTCTATCTTATTGCTAATTTTCTTGTAGATGTAAGGGGAATACATAGTTACAAGGGCAATATAGAAATACAGTAGCCTTTAAGCATAGTCATATCTCTTAATAGCTGGTTGCTAGGTGCAGCACCATTCCCTTTGCCACAGATTAATACTCTTTGCATATCCAAGACAAAAAAATGAATAACGAATTCCCATTTGAGAAAATAAGTATTGAACAATTTAAGGGAACAACAAGCAATATCTCGAAAATGGTTCACTCAACAAAAATAATGTATATGACATAAATTGTGTATTTTAACGCGATCTACATTTTTTGTGTAGTAAAATTTTGTCTATCTCTTATGGTTTACCAGTTATGCAAAAGTCGTTCACAATGAATACTTTTGGAGACATTCCCAGAAAATTCGACATATACATTTTATATGACCTGAAAATATCTTAAACATATGATAGTTTAATCAAAATCGTTAGAGCCATTTTTGAGAAAATTAAAATTTTCGAAAAATGTTCCATGTAAAGGGTTATCTGGGGTGGGGGGCTTTTCTTGAAAACCTTCGTGTCGCATCCTTGGAAGATACTGAACCTAAATACCAAGTTTGGTGTTTACCCGACTGTTCGATTCTGAGTTATGCTGTTCACAGACACACACACGCACACACGCGGACATGTTTCCAAAAATGCTTTTTTTGGATGCAGGGGGTCTCATAACATATATTTCCGGTGAAATCTCGGTATCGAATTTTTGGGTGGAATATAATACTTCCCCTACTTACTGTACGTAGTAGAAAAAGTAAAAAAGCATCCCCCCACAATACTTCCCCTACTTACTTTATGTAGTAGAGAAAGTAAAAAAGAAACGAAATGTCAGCTAAATGACAAATAGCAGTATCTTCCAAAGATGCCACACAAAGATTTTCTAAAAACAATCCCTCAAAATAAACTATCCTTTGCATAGGAAATGTTTCAAGATCGTTTATTTTCTCAAAAATTACTAACGATTTTGAGTAAAATGCCATATATTTGAGATATTTACGAAGCAAATATATGTATAGGTATCTTGAATTGTCTGGGAAGTCCTCTAATGCAGAATTACTTTTGTATAGTTCTGTGCAACTGGTAAATCCAATAAAGAGAGAGAAAAAAAGTGGTGCACAAAACGTATAGATCTCTTTACAGCACGCAATTTAACTCAAATAACCTTTTTTCTGTGACATCAGCTATTTTCGAGATTATTGGTTTGAATTTTTCAATATTTTGTCATTTTTAAAGTGCTATCGCTGTTCGGTTGTTTCTACGATTCATGGAAAGGGCATGGAATTTCAAGGCCAGTATATAGAGACTCGCTTTTAAACATCTGACTATCGATTCGGTTTCCTCTATCTCCTTGTATCTGCAAAGAAACGTGTAATACTGTTTTGAAAAAGGTTTATGTCGACGAAGTAGAAGGAAGATAGTGGTAGAGAAAGTAATGTAGGATAGGATAGGACCAGAGGGGGGCCTTAGCACCTCGACCTATACAGGTCTTTTGTGCTTAGGCCCCAAAACATTTAATTGAGTGTATTTATGGACGCTCTTTAACTGCAGTGGTCCTGGCGTCCCATTCTATACTGGGCGTCAAAGACCGGTAATTTTGCTCAGAGGCTTGTTTATCAGGCTTGAGGTTCTTTTACGTGCCGTAAATCTACATGAGACCACCAGCTTTACTTCCCTTTCGAAGGAACTCATGCTAAGGATTTTTACGCCCGAAAAAAATCCATCGCGCTCCGTGAACTCGGGAACTAGAGGTGCTTCGGCCCCGGATGGAGGGATGAGGTTAGAGGATACAGGGCGGCCGAACCTGGAGGCATAACAGGCAGAGGACAGGACCCCCAGCATTTACAGATTTGAACTTCCCGGACGCTGGCTGGTACACCCGGACCCCCTCACACACTTAGGCTTACACATTCCCTGGGGAGCTCGGAACCCGGATATCGCTCGTAGGCCGGTGGACGAAGGTTTTCTCTGAGCATCCTTTTTCCCTGCCGTGCACACCCCGAGACCTCCGGCCGACACTTGCAACCTTGAAAGAAACCAAACGGATGAAAGGTGAACTGAAATGAGAATGGAGATGAAATGGAGGGACCGGAAATTCGGGGGATGTAATGATCCTTCCCAGCATTCGCCTGGCGACATGAGGAAACCCCGGAAAGAAACCCATGGGTCAGCAAGGTCGGATACGAGAATCGAACCCATGACCTCCCGAATGCGGGCCACAGACATTACCGCCTGAGCTATCCCACTCGGTAAAGTCATGCGAATGTAACACACGATTTTTTGGGTTTGTTTTGTGTGTATCACAGAAAGCTTGATCCTACTTCTGTAAGCTCGAATTGCAGATAGTTGCCATTGATTAGACATCTAAACACTACTTCACGGCATGTAGCTTGTGAGTTAATGTCTCCTTGAATATTTTAATGAATATAGCATAGAACGAAGGATTAAAACATGTATAGTGCAAAAACCAAGCAGTAACAATCGATGTGTTACAATCACAAGACTTTCTCTATCCATTATTTATTGTTCATTTTTATATCTCTTCTACAATCTATTCTTACACACGTTTATTTCTCTATTCCATTTCCTGCCGATAGACATAAACGGTTGCAGAAATAGTTTCGCTATACATTTCGTTGTGGGAATAAAAGGGATACAGGAGAATGAAACGATAGTCAAATCTTTAAGGCTGGTTCAGAGGACAGAAACCAGAACGAGAACGACAAAGTTAAAATACATGTACGAGGGTTGTCCGAGAAGTACCCGACCTAACAAAGAAAACCCAAAAATTTTGGGAAAAACCATCTTCATTTCTCTACATACTCCTTTCAGCTCGATACACTTTTCCCAGCGATGTTGAATAGCTTCAATACCCTATTTATAGTGAGAACCGTCGAGTTATGCAAAATAACAATCAACTACAAACTCCACCTCTTCATTGTTGGCAAATCTTTTACCACCAAGCCATTTCCTCAACTTTGGAAACGGAAAATAATTAGAGGGGGCTAAATCTGGCGAATAGGGTGCGTGGGGAAGCAATTCGAACTTTAACTTATTGATTTTGGCCATGACGATAATGGATGTGTGAACTGGTGCATTGTCTTGAGGAAACAGAACTTTCTTTTTCGCTAAATGCGCCTTTCTTTGCTTGATTTCACCATTCAAATGCTACAATAAGTTTGCATAATACTCGCCATTGATTGCTTTTCCTTTTTTAAGATAATCAATGAAAATTATTCCACGCGTATCCCAAAAAAAACTGAGGCCATGACCTTGCCTGCAGATGGAACTGCCTTCACCTTTGGAGCCGATTCTCCCCTTTCAATCCACTGTTTTGACTGTTCCTTCGTCTCAGGTGTGAAGTGATGGACCCATGTTTGATCCATGGTTATGAATGGACGCAAAAACTCGGCTTTATTGCAGCGAAACATCGCCAAACACTCGACTGAAACATCCACAAGACGCAGCGTTTGTTCCATTGTGAGTAAACGCGGCACCCATCTTGCGCATAGCTTTCTCATGTCTAAATTTTTAGTCAGTATGCGATGTAAAGCACTTTTTGAAATGCCTACTATGCCTGCTAGCTCGCGCACTTTCAGTCGACGGTCATCCAATACCATTTTGTGGATTCTCTTCACAATTTCTGGCGTGGTATTAAATTTAATAAACCTTTATTAACAAGTTTTTTACCTTTATCTTTAAATTTTTTATTTGGGTTTGAAAGTTTTATTATAAGGGTTTATGTAAGTAAAAGGAGTACATTTATTGATTCGATTTTGTAAAGCTTTTCCAGATTGATTATTAAAATTCTTATTGGTCGATCACTGCGATGTTCGTCTTGGCAGCTCCTACAGCCTTGCTTAAACTCTGCCACCCAATATTTTACTGTTGTAAACGAAGGAGCAGACTCCCCAGAGTAGAATCTAGCTCAGCTTTAATAATAGTCGGACTAAGACCTTTCAAATGAAAGTATTGTATCACATAACGATGACCAGGTTTATCCATGTTTACAAATTTGCTGAGAGCTGCCAAACAATTACTAAACGACGTAGCATCGTTAAACTTCAAACTTAAGCTTTATAAGGTTGGTACTTTCTACCATACTAATTTGTTTGAAACACAACCGCTATCTATACATCACGTTAAGTCGGGTACTTATGGGACTTTCCTCATATTGTAATGTAAGCGATCACAATTAACGGAAAGCTTTCCAGCGTTCTGGAAACGCAAAAGAAAATTTGGTCAAATTTTAAATTTCTGGTTCTCGTTCCCGGGAACGGCATATTAGATCCGTATTGTTCATGTAAGATTCTTCACTGCACAAATTATTCAGGGCGGCTGTGACATGAAACGACCGTTAGAGCTCTCCTTAGTAGCAAGCAGGGAAAATAAAACAGGAAGAAATTCCAGCAAATGTGCCTCCTTACTCCCTCAGATTCATTGAGCGTTGTTTCTTCTAGCGAAAACGTCACTTGTACGTTGTTTATATGCAATTCAAAACTGGAAATTGTCTCAAAAACAACAAAACTCAGTTGAATGAAGAGTGAGGCAGTATTTTATATCACAACACTGTGAATGCCAGAGTGATTGTAGTGTAAATTAGCATTATTGTATGTACAGGATTTTAGATGTTTGTTAATTATAAGCATTGTTAGGAAATAAGTTTACACCCTCACTGAAACTGACAATAGGAGCGGGTAACAATGAAACGAGAGGGTGAGTTGTTTATCAATTAGAAGAGACAAACAAATGACGTCAGAGTAGCGTTCTTTAGAAATGGAGGGAATATTTTCCCTAGAGCATATGTGTTCGTAATTTTGATTGGATAAAAAAATAGACGCTAATGTTGGCGCGCTTTATTAACCAATAGCAGCTCTGTTATAATGTTTAGGCATATCGGGATGAGGGACTATAAATTCTGAAGCCAAATGCAAGTAACGCTTGTGGGTGCAAGGGGGATATGGTAAACTTTAAGCGATAGTCAAATCTTTTAAGAGCTGGTTCTTATGTGAGCATTTCATCCTCTTTGCATGTCCAGGACATGGGGAAAAAAAACGAATAAGGAATTCCCATTTGAAAAAAAGTATAAGTATTGGAAAATTCAAACAAATAACAAGAAATATCTCGGAAATGGTTCACTCGACAAAAAGAATATGTATGACATAAATTGCGTGTTATCTACATTTTTTGTGTAGTAAAATTTTGTCTAACTCTAACGGTTTACCAGTTATGCGAAAGTCATTCAGAAAGAAGAGGACTTTTGGGGACATTCCCAGAAAATTCAAGATACACATTTCATTTTCCATGACAGTATCTCAAACATATGATATTTTAATGAAAATCGTTAGAGCCAGTTCTGAGAAAATAAAAAATTTCAAAAATGTTCCATGTAAAGGGAAGTCTGGGGTGGGGAGATTTTCTTGAAAATCTTCGTGTCGCATCCTTGGAAGATAATAAATTTAAATACCAAGTTTGGTATTTATCCGACTTTTCATTTTTGAGTTATGCTATTCACAGACTGATAGACAGACAGAGAGAGGGATATGCTTCCAAAAATGCTTTATTTGGATTCGGGGCACCTCAATACATATATTTCCGGTGAAATCTCGGTATCGAATTTTTGGGTGGAGTGCAATACAGAGCTATTCAAAAGGAAGGAACAGATTTAAAATATTCATTTTTAATGAACGACAATAGATAGCGACACATCATTGCATAAGTTTTAAGCCCCATCTATTAGTTCCATTCAGTGCCTACAGCGGCGCTGTGTTTGTTTACGAGAAAATGGCGACGCCACAGGAAAAGTCGTTTAGTGTGCTTGTTTCATTGCAGCGTGCATTTCATTGTAAGTTCAACAACGAGTCGCCTCGTCATAAAAAATTTACAACTGATACAATAAATTCGTAGAAGATGGTTGCGTATGCAAACGGAAAAGCACTGGTCGTCCTCACATAACAAATGGTGCTAATTTTGAAAGCATAAAATAAAATTTGGAACTTTTCTCTATTCAGTGATGTATCGCATGTGTCGCCATCTATTGTCGTTCTTTAGAAATAAATATTTAAAGTCTGTTCCTTCTTTGTGAACAACCCTGTACTTCCCCTACTTACTATATGCAGTAGAGAAAGCAAAGCTTATTTGAAGTTGACAAGTGCTGGAACATGAGTATTTCAAGATACTTGATATTTTGTTATGCGTCCTTTTCTCGCGATAACTGAAGATAGTTTTCTGAGCATCAAGTGAACATTCTTCTTTGTTAATTCTGAGCGGATATATCGTCCTCCGTGGTGTAGTGGTTACCATGCTAGCCTCTAGTTCCCGAAGTCGGGGATTCAAACCCGGCGGAGGGCGATGGATTTTTTCGGGCGTAAAATCCTTACCATAGCTTCCTTCGGAAGGGATGTAAAGCCGGTGGTCCCGTGTGTAGATTTACGGAACGTAAAAGAACCTCAAGCCTGATAAAGAGGCCTCTGAGCAAAATTACCAGTCTTTCACACCTAATGTAGAATGTGGCGCTAAGGATCACAGCAGTTAAAGAGCGTCCATAAAAAATCTGATGTGCTACACTCACATGACTTTCTCTACCCTTGTACAAACTATTTTTACAAACGCTTATTATCCATATGCTTCATGTTACTCGAGATATCGAGATGTCAATCTTATTGCTAATTTTCTTGTAGATGCAAGGGGAACATGGTAGGTTTTAAGCGATAGTCAAATCTTTTAAGCGCTGGTTGCTATGTGGCGCATTCTATTCTGTTTGCATATCCAGGACATAAAAAATTGAATAACGAATTTGAGAAAAAGTATAAGTATTGGAAAATTTAGGGAAATAACAAGCAATATCTCGAAAATGGTTCACTCAACTAAAAAAATGTATATGGCATAAATTGTGTATTTTAACGGGATCTACATTTTTTGTGTAGTAAAATTTTGTCTATCTCTTATGGTTTACCAGTTATGCAAAAGTCGTTCACAATAAAGAATACTTTTGGAGACATTCCCAGGAAATTCAAGATATACATTTTATTTTTCATAAAAATATCTTAAACATATGATATTTTAATCAAAATCGTTAGAGCCATTTTTGAGAAAATTAAAATTTTCGAAAAATCTTCCATGTAAAGGGTACTCTGGGGTGAGGGGATTTTCTTGAAAACCTTCGTGTCGCATCCTTGAAAGATACTGAACCTAAATACCAAGTTTGGTGTTTATCCGACTGTTCGTTTCTGAGTTATGCTGTTCAGACACACACACACAGACACACACACGGACATGTTTCCAAAAATGCTTTTTTTTGGATTCAGGGGGTCTCAAAACATGTATTTCCGGTGAAATCTTGGTATCGAAATTTTGGGTGGAATACAATACTTCCCCTACTTACTATACGTAGTAGAGAAAGTAATAAAAACGTAATTCTTTCTGAGCTGATATTTTTCCATTCTTGCAAGAAAACTTCCTTCAGGTGTGTTTTGCATCTCATATTGTATTTTCCCAAACGGTCTTGCAGTTTGTATTTGCATATATTACCGCCTTTAAGCACTATATTTGTGCATTTGGCATTTTCAATTTACATATTTACAATTATAAATCAATTTCACTGTGGAAAAATTCGTCAATCGAATAAAAAGTCATATTAATGAACCAACTAGAGATAACTCTTTTAAATACTACTTTTCTTAATGAAGAATATTTAGTGGCAATTTATTAGCTATTTATTAGCCATAATTGCACGATTCTTCATGGGTATTGTAAGCCTGCTGAAAAGAACGTTGATATTGTCTTGCTGTCTGGTGTTGCAAATGATTTTGAATATAAAATGTGTTATAATTATTTTTTACAAAATTTAGCGCTCATGTACAGGGATCAACTCATTATTGTTTCTTTAATAAGTACCGGTCTACAATGATCATCTACAGTTGACATTTAAAATTCTGATTCCTTTCTTCTGAAGCAGTAATACTTTATTGATGTGTGTACTGTTAACCTCAAATTAAGAGCCCATGCTTGGTGACACTTTGAAAATAGGAATAATGAGCAATTTTAGCATGTTCATCAGGAACAATAGCTATTAAATTTCTTAAGAAATACAATACACGAGACAGTCTTTTGTTATATACCGGGGTAAGGCCAAAAGGTTTTGCAGCTAGATATTAAATTTAGCTACTCCATCATAAACATTGGGAGACGTAGCTTCAGAGGCAACGAGAGAGCCAGGATCTTAGCTGTAGATTTTAGAGCAGGCGTGGGATAATTTGATGCAGTAATTTGTATCACAAATTACTTAAATGTAAATAATGATTGTAATATGAATATGCATTTTTATGTGACATTGATTTCAGATGTTTATTGATTGTAAATATTGTAGGGAAGTAAATTTATAATGCCTTACTGAAACTGTCAATAATAGCGCGCAATAATGCAGAGAGGGGGTGAGCTGTTTATCATTATTGGAAACGAGGAAGTTACGTAATGTTGGCGCGTTTTTCGGTAGAACCTTCTGGAATGTTTCCCTAGAGCATATGTATTCATAATTTTCATTGGATATAAAAATAGACGCTAATGTTGGCGCGTTTTATTAGCCAATAGTAATTCAGTTATAATCTTTAGGCGTATCTGGATGCAGGAGTATAAATAAGCTAGGTTAGAGGTAAAGTCAGTCAGTCGCTCAGTTCATCGAAAATCTCAATACATTACACGTCGCCTTCAGTCGCTCAGTTCATCAAAATTCTTTGTGCACTACATGTCGTCTTCAGTTCGTCAGCTCGTCAAAATATTTGTATGAGACACGTCGGCTATAGATTCACAAGTTACGAAAAATCTAAAGTGTTGTAAAGTTAATAATACACAAAGTTGAAGTACGCGAATTAAAAGAATTATCAGTAAGAAGTTGTTATAACAGTTTCAGTTTGGCGAGTGTTAAGATCAATGTATAAATGTGATTAGTTAACGTGTTTGACAATAAAATGTGTAAAACAAATTTCTTCATCAGTGTTATATTTGGATAAAAGATTCCTTTCCGTTTACACACTCTGATTCAAGAGACATGTTCGACTGAGAAATAATAGCTAGCCGGAGGACAGTAAACAAAACTTATAATTCTTTCAAACACTAATACTACCACAAATTGCTAACACTAGATGGAGCTACAAACCGAACAAATGAATGACGTCACAAGATGACTTCAACACTGATATAAACAAACATTTGTAAGTAATACCGTTACAAATTGGCTACCACAACGTGGGGCTACAATAATGTTAAATAAACATTATAACATAAATACTACCGCAACAAATTGGCGCCCAAACGTGGGGCTCAACAACAAAATAAATATAACAAATAATGTTACATCAAATTGGCACCCAGAACGTGGGGCAGAGTAACCAGGAAAGGAACACGATGACCAGGAAAGGATCAGAATAACCAGGAAGGGGCAGAATTAACCAGGAAGAAGTGAGATGACCAGGAAGGGGCGAATGGAGAAGTGAACTGAACTACAAGACGCAGATTCCAGAAACAACAAAAGGAACGACAGACTACGCGGATGATTGGACATCGTAATTCCGAGATTACAAGGCAACAGGTGAATTCAACTACAAAAACATCGAGAAGACGCAGATTCCAGAAACAACTATAGGAACGACAGACTACGCGGATGAGTGGACACAAAAACATCGAGACGACGTAGATTCATCATAACACAACGCAGAAGCGACATACAAATCTAGGAGAGAGGGGCAGGAAGCTGGACATCAAAGTAACAGCAACAGACAGCATCACAAAGGTCAGAGTATCGTAATTTTTTTTAGGAAACAAAATTGTAACCTTCAAATGTACTTAACGAGTGGTAGGAAAAAGAAAATAATGGCTACTAATAATATTGAAGAAATAATTATGGAGGGAGATAATGTAACAGTTAGCTGTAATTCAAAACAGGTTACAGATAATAGCCCAAACAATGTAGGATTTGAGGGTGAAAATGTTAGTGCAGAAAGTCAGAATAGAATAGCAGGAAATGTTAATTTTGATGCTAGTACGATGATGGAAATGATAAGAAATTTTGGTGAAATACTAAATAAGAGTGTAGAACAAAACAGAGAAGATAGGAAAAAGACTAATGAGAATATGGAAAAGAATAATAGGGAATTGAGGGAAGATATGCAAAAGAATAATGAGAAATTAAGGGAAGATATTGATAGGAGTTTAGATCAGAATAAGAAAGAATTGAGGGAAGATATTGGTAAGAGCATTACAGATCAATTAAGGGAAGATATGCAAAAGAATAATAGGGAATTGAGGGAAGATATTGGTAAGAGCTTAAAACAAAACAGGGAAGAGATTGAAAAGAAATTCATGGAGCTAGATAGTAGTATGATTAGAATGAAAAATGAAAATCAAGAAATGATAGCAAATGAAATAGGTGAAGTTTCAAAGAAAATGGTAGACATGAGCAGGGAAATATCTAACCAAAAAAAATGAGGTTAATAATAAAATAGAACATGTTGATGTAAAATGTACAGAGTTAGGTAGCCGAATGAGTAGCATTTCAAATGAGCTAAGAGAGATAAAAGAGGTTATGAATGTAGATGTGAATCAGGAGCAAGTCAATTTCAGAGGGGAGATATCAGAAATACAGAATGAGACAGTAATGCAAAGAAATAAATTCTACCAAGATGTTCAAAATGAAAACTCCAGTCCAGTACAGTTTAGTACAGATTTGTCAGAGTATTCTCAGATTAAAAAGATAGCAGAAGAATTGAAAATGAAAGTTGGTAAAAGATGTATTGTTCAAGAAACTTTAGATTGTTTTCAAATGTTATCATGTGATGAAATTTCATATGAATACAAGAGGTTATTCATGAACAAAAATTTGAAGGTTAGGATACAGCTACGAGTAATGTTTAGCCACACACAATTTGATCCAGGAGGGTAAATAGCAATGAGATGTAAAGTAAATGCTGGATAGTTAAAGATGACTTGCAGAGAAATGTATTGGAACGTAAGAGGGTTAATTATTTATATGTCATTTGAAAAGAGAAATATATTAAAAAAAGAGAGAGAGAAATGTTTAAAAAAAAATTAAATTTTTAGTAACTGTAACAGTATTTGAAATTAAAAATGTAAAAAAATTAAAACTTAATGTCATATTCAAGCAAAAGTACGTAAATATAATTCCAAGAGTATTGTGAATGTACAGTACAAAATAACAAAAATGGGTTAAAAGTCATTAAAACAAATATTTATGTAGCAAACAGAACATGTGAAGATATGTAAATATATTTATGTAAAGGGTGAATATTTTGATAAATATGTTTAATAATTACAAAAATTCTTGAATGCCTAAATTTTGTTAACAATATAAGAAAGTGAACCATTTTGAAACAGTCATTAAATAATTCAGGGTATAGTATTTGCTATAAACCTTGTAATGTCAGATTAATGTCTAAACACATTAAACCAGAGCCAGTAAGTAGTGGCAAGATAAAAAAAAAACATATGTCGTGTGTTAAATGCGTGTGAAGTGTAAAGTGAAAGTGATAGCGTGTGTTCCAAGATTTAGGAGACTAAAAACCCAATTATAAAATTTCCAAACAAGTTGTAAATGTTTATAATTATGTTTCTAGTGGGGCATATGATGCAGTAATTTGTATCACAAATTACTTAAATGTAAATAATGATTGTAATATGAATATGCATTTTTATGTGACATTGATTTCAGATGTTTATTGATTGTAAATATTGTAGGGAAGTAAATTTATAATGCCTTACTGAAACTGTCAATAATAGCGCGCAATAATGCAGAGAGGGGGGTGAGCTGTTTATCATTATTGGAAACGAGGAAGTTACGTAATGTTGGCGCGTTTTTCGGTAGAACCTTCTGGAATGTTTCCCTAGAGCATATGTATTCATAATTTTCATTGGATATAAAAATAGACGCTAATGTTGGCGCGTTTTATTAGCCAATAGTAATTCAGTTATAATCTTTAGGCGTATCTGGATGCAGGAGTATAAATAAGCTAGGTTAGAGGTAAAGTCAGTCAGTCGCTCAGTTCATCGAAAATCTCAATACATTACACGTCGCCTTCAGTCGCTCAGTTCATCAAAATTCTTTGTGCACTACATGTCGTCTTCAGTTCGTCAGCTCGTCAAAATATTTGTATGAGACACGTCGGCTATAGATTCACAAGTTACGAAAAATCTAAAGTGTTGTAAAGTTAATAATACACAAAGTTGAAGTACGCGAATTAAAAGAATTATCAGTAAGAAGTTGTTATAACAGTTTCAGTTTGGCGAGTGTTAAGATCAATGTATAAATGTGATTAGTTAACGTGTTTGACAATAAAATGTGTAAAACAAATTTCTTCATCAGTGTTATATTTGGATAAAAGATTCCTTTCCGTTTACACACTCTGATTCAAGAGACATGTTCGACTGAGAAATAATAGCTAGCCGGAGGACAGTAAACAAAACTTATAATTCTTTCAAACACTAATACTACCACAAATTGCTAATACTAGATGGAGCTACAAACCGAACAAATGAATGACGTCACAAGATGACTTCAACACTGATATAAACAAACATTTGTAAGTAATACCGTTACAAATTGGCTACCACAACGTGGGGCTACAATAATGTTAAATAAACATTATAGCATAAATACTACCGCAACAAATTATCACAGAAATGCACGGGTGTTCACATTGGCACATTACCTGTGGTTTATTAAAATTAAAACTTGGTGTTACTACATCATTCACAAAGGATTAAAGTAAAAACATTGGAGGGAGATGTTCCACACTCACACGATCCACGCTTACACAACACTCGCCCTCAAGAGACCCACTACGAGTGCCTGACTACTACTGACGCCATGCTTCCAGACAAAGAAATACTAGTAACGCTCGCTTTCCTCCCTTTCGTCTCTCCACCTCTGGCCAGGAGGTGGGGAGAGATATCACGTCGGACGAAATTCAAAGCCCCAGCCGAAATAATTATACCCAACAATGTCGTCGCTAAAGCAATAATGTGTCCGACGCAACAATGTACACACTTACACGCTACAATATTCAATACTATTCCAAAATGTTGTTTCCAAACAGATACCAAGCAGATTTACTCTTTTTTCGTCTTAATAGGTTTCAAAGTGAAATTTAATACTTTTATTATATCATTCATTAAAAATCCATTGGCAGTGATCTATTTTTCTTTCAGAAAAAAGGTTTCCTTTTTTTTCCAAATTCTTTCTAAATGTGTTCAATTGGATTGCTGTACGGAGATGTGGAAGTGTTTCTAAGGTATAGGGTGTATTGTATACTATCCATAACTGTACAAGTTCTGACGTATGCTCAGGATCATTATGGTGTTGGAAGAAGTAACTGACTCCCTAAGCCCAACTTCTCAGCACTGCTCGAGATTATTCTACAATATCTCTTATAAGTACTGAAACTTGTCCAAACTGCCGTCTATAAATACAAGGTTTCAAACGCCGCTAGAGGCCATACAACCCCACACTATTACTTCTCCGCATCCATGTTTCACAGTGCCTATTATGTTCTTTGGCTCCCATTCTGTATTAGCCGTTCTCCACACTCGTATCCGCCCATCATTCCGATAGATGTTTAATTCGCTCTCGTCTGACCAGAGTACTCTATCCCAGAAATCAATAAATACCTTCCAAACGCTTTTCTGGTTAACCTTACTCACAATGGCCTTCTTCTGGGAATTGTGGAATTGTGCTTAATCCTATTCAGGATCCTCCGAACGGTCCTAACATGAACTTTTCTTACCTAGGCATTCCTTCACCTGAGCAGTGATCTCCTGTGCAGATACAATTGGATTGTTCTTCACGTGTCTCGGTATTGGCCTCTACCCTTTGGCTCAGCTTCGATGATCTTCCGGTTCTGGGTTTATTCAGTAGAACTTATAGCGCTGAGCAATGTTAAACACTGTTGTTCGACATCTATTAACTGTAGCTGCAATCCTGCATAAGTTTTACCTTTATTAAATTACTGCACAACAATGTTTCGAACCTCCAGAGTTGTCTCCCCTCCTTTACGTCCCATTTTGACTGCAGTTATTACCTCGCGGAATAAAGACAACGCTCACTATCTCTTGATAGGAGAATAAGCGGGGAACAGGAAAACCTGTGGCAGACATCTATCAATGACTTTCTTTACTAATTAAGAGGAGTATTCCAATACTTATGTCCTAGCAGGAAGCTATCATATGAGGAGCAATCGAATATTCTTTCCTATAGGAAGAAAGTTTTAGAGTATCCTAGATATTTTCAATGTAGGAAAGTGAGAGAATACGATTCAAAATCAAAAGAACCAATATCTCTGAATCTATGGCGATACCGTAATTATTGACGGGCAGATTAAATCAATAAAGAAATAACAGTACGATAGAGAAATAATTGCAATAAACAACTGCCGTATATTAAATCAGTGTATAAGTAACAAGTTTGAGTAGAAATGTTTGTCCGGAAAGATGAAGGTAATTAGGAAGTCAGGTTAGCGAAGGTCATTTGTATCCGCCGAAGTAGCGAACGCATGACTTAAAGATTCTGGGAATTTAATTAGCTTATAAGTTCAGTACGTTTGCAGTCACGTAGGCCAATTCTGTAAATTAGAGAGGCAAACGAAATTTGAATCCTGCAATCCTGAAAGGCTTAGTTAGCAACAAAGTAAGAGACTTTGAAGGGGAGCAAAGTATTGGCCCGGGAAATATGTAAGGTTGTAAGGGGAATAATGCTCTATGTAGGCGGCGCTAAAATGAATAAATGTTCGTGCAATCGAAATCACGTAGTTATTCTGGTACTGTCACCGGTACGTACTGCTCGTGTGACATTTTAAGCGCCTAGTGACACGCTTGTGTGCGTAAGATTTCGCGGCTATTGCGAGAGGTCTCGCCGATAAGAATTTTAGCGACTCACGGTAAATTACGCTAATAGTTTCTTTTATTGCAGAAACACTAACGTTATTTTAAATTGCAAAATTGATACTGCAGAAGTTAGCAGGTATAATAATTCAGTTGTTACAATTTCGAATGCAGCGATTCATAAGTTTCATTCTTTATCTTCAAACGTCGGAACTCACTTCAAAAGCTCAAGTATTAGATCACATTAAATTTCTCATTCAATTTAAACTGGTGTTGTCCTTTAACAATACGCCCATGTATACCCTGAGAGAAAAGTCTCATAGCTTACCACTGGTGCAGCTGGCGTACGAGACAACAGAACGAGCTACGAGATCACGGCAGCAGAATCACGTAAAGTAAATGGCTTCAAAATGCCGACCAACGTTACTGCTTCAAATTAGCGCCTCACCGTAGTGCTAACTTACTGCTTCAATGGTGAACATAAGCATTATTCAATTCAAACATCTCTCTGTTCCAATACTTTTGTCCGTAACTTTAAATACAAACAACATTTGTTCAGAATGGAGTGGGTTCAAGATATTCATTTTATTAGTCATGAAAATATCTTAAGTACATGGTATTTTAATAAAAATGGTTAAGAGCCTTTTTTGAGAAAATAAAACACTACCAAGAATTCTCCAAATGAAGAGTAGTTTGGAGCCACGGACTTTCTCGGGAATTTTCATGTGGCATCCATGGAAGATGTTAAACTTTAATATTAAGCTAGGGTATTTCGTTTTAGAACTATGCTATTTTCTCATTTTTCTCGGACCTTTTCTAATAATAATAATAATAATAATAATAATAATAATAATGATGATGATGGATTAAGAGGACTTCAAAATGCATATTTGCGGTGAAATCCCCATATGGTATTTTGGGTGGAGTACTGCTTCTCTTTACTACATAGGTCACTCCAAAAGATTTGAGAATGGACGCAATAAAATATTAAAAATTTAGATCTGATCATTACATCTTTTCAAAATATTCTACATTGTATTCTATACACCGCCTCATCCTTTCAAACCATTTTTCAAATGCTGGACGCCATTCTTCTTTGGAGAGAGTGCAAATACAGTATTCGTAAGCAGCTAGTGCGGTTTCAAGTGACTCAAATCGTTGACCTCGAATTTTTTCTTTCATTTGGGGAATAGATAAAAGTCGCGTGGGCCAGATCTGAACTGTAGGGTGGATGGGATAAATATCTGACTCCTGCAGAAATTGGGTTGTTTCTTGTGTGGCATTGTCATAGTGCAACAAAATACTACACAGATCAATCTTAGGACGCTTTTTTCTCACTTCATTGAACACTTGTGGCAGACATTTTGTGGTGTACCATCTGGTAGTAACAGTCTTTTGTCCCTCAAGTGGAATCGTCACAACGTGGCCACTTGCTGAGGAGAAGGAACATGTCATCTTCTTGCCAACACTTCTCGTTCGCTTCACTTTTGTTGGTGGATCTCCTGGGAAGACCCAGATCGATGACTGTCGTTTAGTTTCTGGATCATACTGGTAAATCCAGGTTTCGTCACCTGTTACAATGCTACATGTTTTTGGATCTTCCTCCATTGAATTTTTCAATCATTTTCTGGCACCACTGCACACGTGGTTGTTTCTGCTCATTTGTGAGGTGGTGTGGGATCAGGCGACTGCAAGCTTCCTCACAAGTTTTTCTTTCAGGATTTTCACTGCTGCCAATATTTAGGGCTTCTTGAATCTGACCATATGTGCAACGCTGATCTTTCCGCAACATGCGCTCTGCTTTCAGCACATTTTCATCCATTGTTGCTGTAGCTGACCGTCCTGATCGGTCTTCATCTTCGAGGAAATCCCTTCCTCTTCTAAACTCTGCATACCATCGATATGATGGATTGCGAAGAGCGAAGATCCCCAAATGCACGATGCGGCCTTTCAAGGCATTCTCCCTCCCCTAAACCGACTTTAAAGTCATAGAAAATCATATCATGAAAATGCGCTCGCTTGAGATCCATCCTAGCGTATGGCGTAGCAACACCTGCTATACGAGATTCAGGACTGGTGCTGTCATTTCGACAGTAGTTGCAGTAGAGTTTTGCACCGCTAGGTGGCAACACTACCACATCTGTGAGTGAGTGTTTAAAGTTTCATGCAGCTGGGTAGATGTGTTGAGATCCTATAGCACTTTAATGATACTCAGTGTGTAGTGTGTGGCGATTTTACGATGGATCCAAGATTAGAACAGAGTGTGCATCAAATCCTGTGCAAATCTCGGGAAAAATGTTACGGAGACCATCATAATGATTCAACAAGTGTTTGGGGAACAAAGCATGAGCCGCACACGTGAGTTTGAGTAGCATACTCGGTTCAGGACCGGCCATACAGTTATTGAAGACGATCCTCTCACCGGTAGGTCCGTGAACTGTACAAGCTGCATGCTCGTTTTCTTTGATAGCAAGGGGATTGTGCTCAAAGAATTCGTCCCACCAAATCAAACAGTGTACTACTGTGACGTTTTGCGACGGCTCCGTGAAAATGTTGGGAGACGATGGCCCGAATTTTGGCGACAAGGGAACTGGCTGTTACTTCACGATAATGGGCCCTGTCACAATTCTTTGTTCAACAGCAGCTTTTCGACGAAAAACATGACGATTGTCCCCCACTCACCGTACTCGCCTGGTTTGGCACTCTGCGACTTCGCTCTATTCCCCAAACTGAAAATCAAGTTGAAAGGACGTCGGTTCGACACAATTGAGAGGATTCAAGAAGAAATGCTGTCTGTGCTAAACACCCTCAAAGAACATGACTTCCAGGATGCATTTGGAAAATTGCAGAATCGCCTGGAAGGGAACATGTGGAAGGGAACTACTTCGAGGGTGACGGCGGTCATTAGTCTCAAAGTAAGTTTCGGACCAGATGGCAGAACCAGTCCAGAATATTTTGAATACCATCATATATACAACCGGGTGCTGACGATGCATATTGTTGGAGCGTGCCCAGACTTGCTCATGTTGCTATCTAAACTTCAATCTGAAGTTAGAAAAATCTGCTTTGGCTTACCACTACTCATTGTTGCCCATTCTCAAAACTTTCAGAGTGACCCTATATAGATAAGTGGTAGATAAAGTGAAAATATAAACGTATTGTGAAATTCAAACCAAAGCTATGGATAACTCGGAAAATTGTATGCCACACGAAGTTATTTTACATATATTGTGCATTTTAACGAGATCTACATTATTTGGCGGTTATGCTTTACTAGTAATACCAAAATATAGTGTGTAAAAAACAAAACAGCCGCTGGACGCCGCGACCTTTAACGCTACCCAGCCGATTAAAAGGAGAGGGAGAAAGGCGAGCTCCCAGCTGACGCAAATTCCGGGGAAGCCTTCGAGATGCAAGAAGAGAATTCTAGATGCTTCCGTCTCTCTCAGACTTTCCAGGAAATTCAGCATGACTTTTGGAACGTTCTGTAGCCACGTATATGCGAGCGTGCGAGCGACAATCAATCAGTGAGTGCGTTAGGGCGTTTTTACCGAACGAGGTGGCTCCGTGGTAAGGTGTGAGGCTAGCATTCGGGAGATCCCGAGTTCGATTTCCTGCGACCGTTCATTCTGACCATGGATTTTTCGTGGTTTCCCCGGGTCGACAGACAAACGCTGGGGTGGTTCCTCTTCTACCACGACTTTGCTGTCCCTCATTTCTGTACCCATTATTCCCTTCGTTGTCATCTGTTTCAAGGTTGAAGGACCAGATGAGTGTTCGCCGTGCTGCAACTGGGAAGTGGAGGTGCGTTTTGTAGATATTTCTTCCTGGTTGGACGGACTGCACAGCTAGGTCCCGCCTCCAGTTGATCTCGGTCCGACGCCCCTTTCGGGGACCCCGAGGGTTCAGGGGCTTGTGGGTGGGCTGGATCGGCGTCGGATGTGCTCGAATGGGAAACATTAGTAACATCATCCATGCTTCCGCAAGTCGTCAACTGAATCTGGTCGCCCTTAAGGTCTCTGCCATTATCCTTCCTTCCCGAAGAGTCACGGTAGAAGCACAAAGGGTCCATTGGCCTACATGCGGTGTTCTGCTGCGTTTGCGAGGCAAACCTCCGTAGTACGTACCTTTATCTTTGAGTGTTCATGCGACAAAGTGCTACAGCTGTAACGGACAGTGAGCGCTGCACGGCGTGTGATTAGTGGAGTCCAATGTTCGATTCTCAGTAGTTCAGAATGAAGAGAAATTCCAGACTATTCACAGAAATTTCAAGATTTACTCTTTATTAGTCATGCAAACATTTTATATAGTATACAGTGTTTTAATCAACATCGTTGGTGTCGTTTAAGGGAAAATCAAACATGAAAATGTTTCAATGCAAATGGTAATTCTGAATGAAGGATTTTCTTTAAAAAAAAAAATCTTCCGTATCGCACCCTTGGAAAATGTTGAACTTCAATACCAAGTTTGGTATTTATTCGACTTTTCGTACGCACAAACATTCGCATATGGATCTTTCTCTAAAACTGTTCTTTTTTATTTAAGGAGAATTCCAGTGAAATCTGTACTTTGGAAATACAATACTTTCTCTATTTACAATAAGTACCTATGTAGTAGACAAAGTAAAGATATATGAAATTGATGGTCGAAAGCAAACTTGTTTTTGTTATTTTGTTATTTTTGTGGTATCTGAACTGCAAGTAGGCGTTTGGAAGTTGCTAGGCTATGAGTCACAGGAGATTACTGATTCTCCGACTCTTTCAACTACTGTAGTTTTGGGATAAGGCACCGCCCACGTTTACTGGCGCCGCTAAGCATCGATCCTGGGTCACTGTTGTAGAAAACACACAAACACGGGGCACAACGTGAACGTGGCAATTAAAGTAATGGCTGCAGTGTGCCCTTTGTGTCATGGTAGTTTCGTTTTCCTGTGCGAAGATACACCAGGAATCCGAAACTAGGCTGCTAGGTTGCTTGCTGCCCATGCGGCAGCTGCAGTGTACGCGTTTCTTTACACTGTCTTCTTTGTGCTCAGATAATTGGCAGCTCAGAGTGCTAACGTCAGCGGCCATTTCAACGTTGTGGTATCTTTGCAGACAGGCGAGGAATTAAGAAAAAGAAGAAAAAAAAAAGGAAATGAAAAGAAAGAAAAAGAAATTTCGGACAGTCAGCAAATAGAGATAATATTAGATATCTTAAGGTATTAAAATACCTAGGCACTTAACTATTTTTACGTTCACTGCCTCTTATCACAGGTAGAGGGAGTATTGTATTCCTCCCGAAAATTAGATATCAAGATTTCACCGGAAAATATGTTTTGAACTCTTCTAGCAAACTTCGATTTTCAATCCAGCAACTTTCAAGTATGCGAAACAAAGCTTTCCACGAAATTGCCCACCCCAAAATACCCTTTGGATGGATGCATTTTCATGAGTTATTTTCTACAAAACATGTCTTTTAGATGTTATAATGAACAATAAAAGGTGTCCCTGCAATTTTTTCTCTCAATAGCCTGTGAAGTTTACTTTATTCTGGCTGAAACCTGCACTGGCTATGAGAAACAACCAAAACTTAACAACACGAAAAAGTATAGTTACTTACATATCCGATCACCAGTATTTTAAGGTTTACGTACAACTGTAACAGCAATATACACTGAACTATTACTTGACTAATTACTCGGGTTCTTTCGAATTAAGTCGTGTTTTTTCGTTCCGAAACGAATACTGCCAAACGGCAAGACGATGCTACCCTCCTTTTATCTCTCCCTCCCGTCCTAAATTCAGCCATGCACGCGCGAATTCGTAACTCACTGGCCCGTTAAACGTTTTGTTAACTGCTGCTCACTTAACTCATGTTAAAGGAATTCACTGTAGTAGAGGAAACTGTCTTGTATAAGTTTTTGAGACGCTAATGATTATAATGTGTTCCAAAACATCTCGTTCTTTCAATGTGTATCACAAGAGTTCAACAACGTAATACGAACGGATTTCTAGCGGGTGTTACCCTTTATTGGAACTAGTAACAAGGACTGTCTCAAAGTCTCGCATCTCGCGCGCGTGCACGCGCACGCACAGTGCTTTTACATTACGCTGCAACCACCGCAAGGCGGCTTGCGCGCCGTCCGTTACAGCTCGGTCTCCGCCGACACAGTTATAATATCCGCGCAACCGACTCACGTTCTCGTATTTACAATTAAAATTATAATGATAATCACAACCCTTATCGTAAAATATGTTGGAAATGATGTCCTCTATCCACACATTTCTGGCATCTTTTCAGAAAACTTTCATTTACACTCCAGAGTTCACTATCTGAAATTGAGTGAATTTCTCGCCTGATGCTTTCTTTTAGTTCTTCCAATGTATGGGATTTGTTGCATAAACTTTATTTTTCAGTGATCAGAATCGGATAAGCATGGTTCCATTTACATGGTTACGTTCCGTCGTAAAATAACAGATACTGAAGCACAGGAAAACCCGATTTTACACACGAGATTTCCTATTATGACATGAAAATTGGTGTGTGGTGTGTTGTAAATGCATTCAGAATAACAGAATATTTACTGAACAAACAAATGCTGAGGGACATAAGAATGGCTTACTAGGACCATTTTTGAACAGCTGGCCGACGTTCAATGTCACTCTGGGTAATTCCAAAGGACTTTTGCTACCGTGCATACAGTTGATGTGTAATTAAGTTTAATTCAGGACATTTTTTGAAGATAGGGTAATTAGTAAAGGATTATGACCCTCTAGAACCCTTGATTTAACTGTATGCGGTTTTCATTTGGGGGTGGGGCTTGAAAAATAAAGTGTATGCAAAAAAACCCCTCAATTGAAACACCAAAAAACATCAGGCGTTAAATTCACTCAATTTTGGATATTGAACTCCCGAATGTAAATTAAAATTTCTTGAGAAGATGCCAGAAATATACGGAAAGAGGACAACATTTTCAACATCTCTTAGATAAGGTATGTGCTTATTATGATTGTAACTGTAACTATGAGAATGTGAGGCTGTTTTGGTGAGAATCCAAGCTGCGGCGGCCAGCACTGGAACAGGCGTGCGGTGGCCGCAATGTGAAGGAAAAGCACTGTAGTATAGTACATACACTATAAAAGTATATATATATATATATATATACTTTTAACTGTTTTTGTATTCTCTAGAATTAGAGCGTTAAAGTGATTATAAAAACACTCGAATGATCGCTTTAATTGAAGGACTGTTATTTTGGAACTACAGCAAAGTTTTGGTAATTCGAGCTAATTGGGGCTGATGGTACCTGGAATTACAAAAACCTTGGATTATACAGAAATATCACTAAATCAATGGGTAAATCATGAATAAATGTTTAATGAGAATAATGGTTAAAAAAACAAAAAACAATTTAGTACATACCTGTGTTATACATGTATGTACATATATGGGCACGCATTTCCAAGTTGCAAAAATAAAGTTACATTTTAAAGAAATTGTCCAAAGTCCTTTGTTTTAAAATGGAACCTCGTTTTTTGGCAGCAATGTCGCGCTATCTTCTAAGAAGCATGGTGTCAGTTGGAGTAGCTTCCGCTTGTTGCTCGATATAACGCAATGCCACATCTAGCGCTACCAAACGCTCGGTGTGAGTGACCACTGGTACAATTTCTTCGGGCAATTCGCACTCAACGGCACAAATTTTCTCTTACTCCTACTACTCATTGTAATGTATGAATTAAAACTTTAAAAAAACATACAGTTACATATGTACAACACTTTAAAATTAACGTGATACAGGTGGGCTCACTACAGTACAGATATTACTGCACAACCAGCTACATATAACAGTCAGCCTATGTTGTAAAATGTGTATTATTACTTAGGCGTAGTAGGGGCAACAATAGGGGTAACAATAAGGTTGGTATGCACTGTATAACTGATTGTCAGGCGGCCTCAATTAGTGAAGGATCAACAAAGAAAGAGCAAGTGCACCCTTTGAAACCTAATGGTACCTGTCCATCTATACTACAGAGTGAGCCAAAATACTCCGAACCACCTGCGCGGTGTTTTTCCTGTCCGCGTCCTCGGCGCTTGTTGCCGTCTGCCGCTAACAAAAAAGGCGCGGATGAAACCATACAACATTTTTAAAACTACTTTTAAAGGCTTTACTTACCAACTTTACGAAAGGAGATGCTGAAACTGGCCACCGTCGTCTATACATTTTTGGCACCTCTTTAGGAAACTATTCACCATGGAATTTTTGGAAGGAATTTTCCAAACGATGACCGATGTCGTCTAATGTTTCTTCGATAAGAACCGAACACAGCCTGAAATTTACTGTAAAGTTCATGGATTGTTGTACGGCCTGGAACTTTTACACCTGGAAATCTTTCTGCAAATCGTACTTTCACTTGGCGAGCTGACCGAGTTAACACATACGAATCATAAATAAATACACGCTGTGCAGTAGAAAACATATACTGAGCCATAATATACATTGACTAAGTACAGGACAAAATAATAAATAACTCGTAATAACTGAACTACATCACATCACCGTCAACTCAAAACTGCACTTCACACTGCCAAGTAAAACCACAGCAGCGTGAATTTGTTTATAGCAGCAGTGCGTTATCATGTTTTTATCATATTTCCACATGCCCATGGAAAAACACCGCGCGGCCGGCAATATCGTTCACAAAATACTCCTCCGGGGTAACTTAAAACTTAAAGTGTACAAGACAAACCCAGGCACTCTGGAAGAATTAAAACAAAATATCCGCCAGGAAATTTCGCAACGTGAACTACGGCGGATGATGGAAAAAAACCGCGCAGGCGTTTCGGAGTCTTTTGGCTCACTCTGTAGAAATGCATTATGAACGAAAACCCTAAGTGAGACAGTTTTAATTGTATTGTACATGGAAAATTCAAAGAAAGTTCAAAATGCAACCATTCGGAAGTGCATAAAACATACATGCGGACAACGTATAGAAACGGGATTTTACTCTAGTTTTATGTAGAATTTTAATTTTCTTAAGACCAGCCCGAATTACACGAAACCTCGAAATACCAGGGCTCTCCTGTATACAACTGTACCTATGGTTACTTTTTTGGAAACGGTTCCATCATCTGAATCCTTCCAATGTTTTTTCTTACCTCTAGACTGGAGGCGTTGCAATGTAATCGTCAATGAAAATGAGTTTGGCAAAAAGTACTACAGTTATTCTTCGGCTTCTGACATTTGCTGCGCACTGAATCAGGTAATCTTCGCTTTCGTTTACCATTCGCATCATATTGTTTAGTAGGTAGATGCCGCTGCAGTAGCGTAAATAAGTATGGGTGTTGTCATCATGCATATTCAACACTAGCGGCCACTGTTTTAATATTCTTTCACAGCGATGGGATTTAATTACACTTCCCAGTGGGTGTAGAGCCGCAGTGTAATAGAAACGGTGGTAGGTAGAACAGCATGCAGCCTTGTTCCTATATTTTAATTTGATCACAAGCAACAAGAGTACATGTCGCATATAGCAGCTGATTACCAATTATATGTCACTCCACGAGCGTTGGTGTATGGTAAAATGTTCTCGGCCTCAACTTTATACCACCGCGACTACATAATTGATTAAAATTGCGTTTGCTTCTTCAAATCATCTTATTAGTATGTACACACGATACAACTCATTAACCGCTGAACTGAGTTACATTCACATCGCTTTCTCTACCTACTACCGTTTATTTCTTTCTCTACCACATACCTAGGTAGAGAAGGTAGCTATTGCACTCCACCCAATAATTCGATATCGAGATTTCATGGGAATACATGTTTTGAGGCCCCTAAATAAATAAAAAAACATTTTTAGAAACAGGTCTGTCACTGTGTGTGTGTGCGCGCGCGTGTGTGAGTGAGAAAAGTAACTCAAGAACGAAAATTCTAATAAATATCAAACTTCGTATTTAAGTTCAGTATCTTCCAAAGATGTGACACGAAGATTTTCA
Source organism: Deroplatys truncata (assembly GCA_030765065.1). NCBI lineage: Eukaryota > Metazoa > Arthropoda > Insecta > Mantodea > Mantidae > Deroplatys > Deroplatys truncata. Next base: position 292,572,656 of record CM060975.1, on the reverse strand, counting down.
AGAAAATCTCCCCACAGCAAATCACCCTTTACATGGAAGATTTTTCGAAACTTTGATAATCTCAAAAATTAATTAAAATACCATATATTAAAGATATTTACATGACAAATAAAATATATATCTTGAAATTTCTGGGAATAGCCTTTGAAGTCCTCTTCATTCGGGAGAAATTCGGTATAATTTTTTAAAATTTATTTAAAGTCGCGCTATGCGACTCATCAATTAATTACATTAATTTATAATTAGACAAACCGTTACATGTTCACAAAATTAATAAAACAAATGAATTGTTACATATTATAACACAAGAAGTAGCTGGATATAAAGAGAACATAAAATATATAATTGAATTACAACGTTAATTTTAACAATGTCAAATAAATATTTATATTAAGATTGCTATTCAGGTATTGTGTCTAATTGAACCTCCCCGGAGAAATCTACTTAAGGCGACTGGGCTGTCTAAAGGAAGGCTGACATGTACGGGAACAGAAGTGAAACGACTATGGTAGTGGTTCTCAAGCAGACGACAACAAGAAGAAAGGGCGCAGTTATTTTGAGTCACGCAGTACGTCAGGCGATTGTGGTCGTCGACTGCGCAGGCACCGGATAGTTCCAGCTTTCTTCAATGTGCTGTCCACAAGGCTGATGAGTCTTTCTTCGACGGCGAGTTAAGTTACCAGGAAAACAACACGACAACGTTTAGATAGAAGGCATTCTGCACGGTATTTTCTATATTTGTTTTTGGCTTAACCTATTCAAAATTCTCTTTAGTAATTCTTGACCAGGAAAAGACTGATCGTCTGAACTATAGACTTATTGCGGTTAGTTTTGAAATATATCGGTAAATGTGAGAGCAGGAAGCAATTCTGTAATTATTGTAATTTAATTTAAAGCATTGAAGCCGTAAAGAATATAAAGAATGGTGAACGAATAAGGGTTTGTTAATTGTAATTATCTATGTTATTGAAGTGTCAGTTTACTAAATGGAAGAAATTCGGCTTGTTAATTAATTTATTGAATATATTTTCAAGTAACAATCTGCCATTATTCCTAATTTAATCCACTTCCTCTTGGGTCAAAGGACCACGTTTCAGTATGAACGAGAAAATATTAAATATTATATTGAAACATTTTATATTTTGTTAAAAAGACCGATATTCTGTAGGGATTTCTTTAGTTTGAAATAGGTCACTTGAGATCTATTGCAGTGTGGAGGAAATCTTTTCAGTTCTGCAAAAGTTATAATATTGTTGGCATTTGCATAGTAGATGCTCAACGGTGAGTCTTGTAGTACAGAAACAATAATAATCTTGTATAATCTTGTGTAACTGGTAAACGTTAAGCTTCAGACAAAACGTACTTCACATAAAAAAGTGGCATGAGCCATTTTCGAGATATCCGTTATTAATGATTCGAATCGTCCAATAGTTTGTCGTTATTTTAAAGTCTTGTCGATATTCACTTGTTTCTCGCGATCATGGAAACAGTATGGAAGTTTAAGGCCAACATATAGCGTCCAGTTCTTAAACATTTGACTATCGCTGTTCCTTTGTATCTATAGCGAAATGTGTAATGTAGCTATTTCTGCAGTTTTATTTCGGCTAACATGAAGTAGGCAGAAAAGTAGGAATAGCTTTCGTGGAATAGTTTGTAGTAGCTATATAAAAATAAATGATGGCAGGTAGAGAAGTCATATGAGTATAGCACATTAGACCTTTTTTACTTTAACAGCTTCTACAAAATATTCCACAGAATGCTTATTTTTCTATCTACTTCATATTAATACAGATATTCCTTTGCAGAAATAGCTACATTACACATTTCGTTGAAGGTACAAGGGGAATAGAGGAAACCGAGTTGATAGTCAGATGTTTAAAAGCCGGCTCGCTATATGCTAGCCTAGAAATTGAATAACCTTTCTTGGCATCGAGAGAAACCACTGAATAGCGACAGCACGTAAAATGCCACAGCATTGAAAAATTCAAACCAATAACAACGGATATCTGCAAAATGGTTGATGCCACAAAGAAAGTTATTTGAAACCAGTTAGTGTTTTAAAGAGATCTACAATTTTTGTGTGGTACGTTTTTGTCTATCTCTTATGGTTTAGCAGTTATACAAAATTCCTTGCGAGTGAAGAGAGCTTCACAGGCTATTCCCAGAAAATTTAAGATATACATTTCGTTTGCCATGGAAATATCTTAAACATGTATGGTATTTTAATCAAAATCGTTAAAATGTATCGGGTGTAAGGGTCATCTTCTTGGGAGGTGATTCAATGGAAGAACACTTACTTGTATTTTAATATATTAAAAGAAAAGAAAGCTTTTCCGCACTTTTCGTCGCATTGTAATTCACATATGGAAAGATAAATCTTTTTAGAAGTGTGATGGACCAGCAATTAATGCACATCAATTTTCACTTTCTTCCTTAAACTTCTTGTTTCGCCAAATTTAGCATGTCTGTTTTGTACAGATCGTAATTAGTAGTGGACGCCACAACAGCGGCTGAATAACTGACCACATACACGCCCCATACAGCTATGATATGGTAAGGACCCGGAGAAATTACTGCCCTAAAAGCCTACGGCCAAGTCCGTAAGTACCTTAGCCTTTTACATGCCTGGCTGGCTATGAAGTTGCTTCCTGTTCATAAGTTATAAAAATACTCGTGATGACCACGACCGGCGTGGAGACGTTCTCTATCGGATGTCGAGGTGATCAGCTCCTCGTGATCTCAATTCGGTCAGTTTAAATAGCATACGCTGTGAGCTGTCAGCATTCGGCTAATCTAAATTCACCACATACCCTAATATCAACACTTTCCCGATGATGCATGGCGTTCATTCCCAATCCTATCATGCTACAATATCTCTCACCTGCTCAGCATTACGCGTCCATATCTTCGGTAAAATATCGTTAGCAAAATCGTGTGTCGTTTCTATTTCTTTTTATTGGATAAGCTTCTTTAGTTGTCAGGCTCGTTAAATAAAATCACCTACTTTGTTTTACTGCATTTTCTTAAAGACATATAATCACCGGCTCTGTTTATATTCTAGGTATGTTTATGGCTTCTTCTATACTTCAACATGCCATAGCGCAAACTATTCTGATTTGCATCAATCAACATATTTGCACCGCTGCAAGCAATAATTCAGTAAATCAATACACGCTACATAAAAAAACTATTTAGGTTTTCATTGCATAAATGTGGACCCGATTTCACTCTTGGATGGCTGTTCCAATTAATTTATTATCACTGTCGGTGGCAAACCCTTGCTTGCCTCTCGGGGGAAGTTCCAAAATGTCAGTAAGCTTTTTGATTAGAAAGGTGCAGAAGCGAATAGGAACGTGATTGTTCCCTAGTGTCCCCACAATTGGATTTTCTTCGTCTTATCTCTTTTTTATTATCTTCCTTTTCCGTTTCTTTCTTGTGACGATGGCATCTAGAAAAGCGGAACCAAATTCTTGGGTTCAGAATAAATAAAGACGAACATGGTGAAAATGTATGAATGTAAACGGTTTTCAACACACAATAAGCATTTATTATGCACAGGAGGTTGATACAGCGGGCACTTCTTTATGAAACAAGCAGATCTATGCCAGTCAATGAGATATGCATCCTCAGGCTCCTTTTTCTTGAAATCCGAGGATAGGAGGAGGGCAGATATCTAAGACGTGGCCCGTTTTATCGGGAGCATCGCATTTGGTTAAATGCCCAGGCTAAGAGGCACAAAAGGCATTAAGAGCCTACGTGCGGGCTTCTATACTCTCTCAGACAAGAACGATCCTGTTGTAAACAACATGGAGGAGCGGATTCAACCCGCCACGTGTTTGACATTACACGTCTGCACTAACTGTAGCAGCGCTAGCCTTATGATAACAAACCGAGTACGACATTCCCAGCATATTAAATTTATGTTACAGAATTAATATTATCGTGTAGTGGCATAATGGTTACGCTTCGGGTATTATTATTTTTCTTTCTTTCTTTCTTAAGCATCGCGAAATAATGCGCGATTATTTGCCTCTTGCCACTTCTTAAGGTTTGCCTCGGTTGAATTTTATTTCGGCAGATTGACAGCCTGTTCTATGATGATAAGCTGAGTGCTTTTAAATTGCATACAAGTGTCCTGGGCTTGCGAAGTATGCGAGAGGTATACAGTCTTAAATATCAGAAATGACTCTGCACGTTAAACAATAACATCTGAATCAGTATTTGCCTCGACACCTACGAGGGCTGTTCCAGAAGTACCCGATCTAACAAAGGAAACACAAAAACTTTGGGAAAAAAGTCTTTATTTATCTACATGGTCTCCTTTCAGCTCGATACACTTTTCCCAGCGATATTCAATAGCTTCGATACCCTGTTTATAGTGACATCCGTCTAGTTCTGCAAAAAGCCATCAACTGCAAACTCCACCTCCACCTCTTCTTTGGAGCCGATTCTTCCCTTTCAATCCACTGTTTTGACTGTTCCTTCGTCTCAGGTGTGAAGTGGTGGACCCATGTTTCATCCATGGTTATGAATCGACGCAAAAACTCGGCTTTATTGTAGCGAAACATCGCCAAACACTCGACTGAAACATCCTCACAACACTGCTTTTGTTCCATTGTGAGTAAAGCGGCACCCATCCTGTGCACAGCTATCTCATGTCTAAATTTTCAGTTAGTGTGCGATATACGCACTTTTTGAAATGCCTACGATGTCTGCTAGCTGGCGCACTTTCAGGCGACGATCATTCAATACCATTTTGTGGATTTTCCTCACAATTTCTGGCGTGGTCACCTCATTTGGTCTGTTTGTCTTGGCAGCTCGTACGACTTCGCTTAAACTCTGCCACCCAATATTTTACTGTCGTAAATGAAGGAGCAGCCTCCCCAGAGTAGAATCTAGCTCAGTTTTAATATTAGTTGGGCTAAGTATTGTATCACATAACGATTACCAGTTTTATCCATGTATACAAATTCGCTGAGAGAGTTCACTATTAATGGCTGCCAAACAATTACTAAACAATATAGCATCGTCAAACTTCAAACTTAAGATTTATAAGGGTGGTACTTTCTACCATAGTCATTTGTTTGAAACAACAACCGCTATATATACGTCAGGTCGGGTACTTCTGGGACTGCCCTCGTACATATGTACTTTATTCCAAAATGGCCGTATCTATAGGAATACAATGTACAACTGATTCATTAGTTATACAAAGTTAGGCTGCATATTATTTAACAACATTACGTTAATAGTTATAACAGCGTCTGTCTTCTGTTTAATTTATATCTCTATTCTTATGTCTGTTGTAAACATTCCTTTCAGAATTCACGAGCTCAGAACACATATGTGGTATATGTGCAAATACACATAAATTAATCTAAACTTTGTATACTTTTTTCTCCCCGAAACTAATTCGCGCTGATCAGTGATTACAAAACTATTTACAGTGCTGTGCTTCTTAAAGGCGGTTATTGTACGATAACAAATAATAAAAATGAAAAAAAAAACAGCCATGAACTTCCCCCCATCAATCAGCGGCCTAAGAGCGTTCCGTCTCTTTCTTCCTTCCCATATGTTTACAAGAGGATTATTCTAGTTTGAGACAGATTATAAAAGGGGCCACTCAAAGTTTCATCATCATGACAACCAGTAAATATTAAGAAATAGAATTTGGGAAAATGTAATCTTACAACAGCGAATAGGTTAAGGAAGGTTACGAAATGACAGGCGAAATAAGTAATATGTTGGTTTACTGAGCGGGATGGTTCAGGCGGCAACGTCTTGGCCCGCATTCGGGAGGTCCCGGGATCGATCCCGGCGACCGCCCATTCTAATCCATGGTTTTTTTTTCCAGCATTTTCTCAGGTCATGCTGGGAGTGGTTTGTTTCAACCTCCGAAATTCCTCTCCCTCCATTTCGTTCCATTCTTCATTTCATTTCATGCTTCATCCCGTTGGTCTCTTTACAGGGTCGGAGGTGTCGGCGATGGTGTTTGGTGCAGCTAGGCAGGGGAAAAGGATGCTCTTTGTAACTCTCCGCCCTTGAGTTTCGGCTGGCTGCCGGGTTATTTGAACCCCCTTTGAGGTGTTGAACTCCCTCTGTGTGGGTGCGGTTCCCGTTCTGCCTGTCCATCTGCCATGGTGTTTATATCTGGAAACTTAGGGACCCTGTCATTGCTGTACACTTGCTCCTGGATGCCGCCGCCAGGTGTCTCCTCTCGCCTCATCCTTCCTCCCGCGGACGCCCCCTCGTGGGGCGTAGGTACAATATCCACTTTGGATTAGTGCCGAGTCCCCTCCGTAATCGAAGTTAAGATAATATATTGGTTTAAAAAGAGGGACATAGGAAGACCAATGCTGAAACTGATCAGTAGAGACATTGCAAGTGGGAGGGGGGGTATGTTTCTGCTTGCTAAGCGAAGCACTGCAGAACAAAGTTTCGGGCGAAATAAGATGTCAAACATAAACAGAAGAATCGAAGAGGTTGAATTTGTGTGAAGCATTTGCCCTTGGACAGGAAATTATGTTTCATTAACACACGCTAATGAATTAAAAGTTCTGTACCTTTTAATTTCTGGCCGAGAAACACAAAATGTGACCAATTCGGATTGATATTCCTGATTTTAGCTGAAAGCACGTTTCCCTTCGCGACATTGATCCTATAGACTTCCCTCAAAGTACTGTAACTTGTGGGGATTCCCTTTCTTAGTCATGCCCGCAATCGTTGTGTGTTTCAAAATACACTGAACTCAATGGCAAACTGCTGTAGCAATGATTTATATAGTCATTTTCAAGCAGTGGGTTGATCCATTCAGATAATCTTAAACGAGGCCGTAAAGCATGCGAGTTCACAGGTTGCAACGTTTATATACCTGTAGAAGATAACATTTTCAGAGAAGTTGCATTTGAAGCAAGCAAGTTTTTACGAATTCGAGTTGGAGCTTTACTTGTAAATCGTTAACTCCATTAACTATAATATTTTTGCTAATGCAAACTTGTTACTTTGTTATTTTTTATCGTTTGTATTTTTGCACATATGTTCTCTGTTATTGGGATACTGCATTGCGTATGCTTAACAAGTTGATTTGGGCTCGTTTTTCTTAACTTTTTTGCATTAATACTCGACAGTTTTCTCTACTTTAGCTAGACAGTCAATCTATTTTTTACTTACAAAATACATAATAGATAACGGAAGTATTGCATTTCACCCAAAAATTAGATGCTGATATTCCACCGAAAATACATGTTTTGAGGCCCCTTGAATCCAAAACGAGCATTTTTAGAAAAAAATATATGTTTGTGCGTGTGTAAACAGCATAACTCGAAAACGACATATCGAATAAATGCCAAAATTGGATAAGGTCGCTGGCTTCAGGTGGGGAACGGACTAGCTCCGAGTTTGGCCTGTTATTTTTGCATCAGAATTGGAAACTCCAAATTCTAGCCATGGTCTTCTGCATGCGCGTGCTACGTTAAACGGTCTGGCAACCATCCCATTCAAATACTAAATTTATAAAAACGTTCTTTTTCATTTAAACTTGTGCAATGTAAAAATTGTCATTTTATTATTTAAATGCCTTCATGTTATTTGAAGGTAATGGATGCCAGTAGTAATGGGCCAGTAATGTTAAAATATGTACACCAATATTGCGAGAATGTTCAATTATGGTAAATACCGCGAATTTCCAATAAAGCATATATGAATAAAGGTGACTTTAAAGGCGATTCTGCGCTAACTTGTAAATTATTTTGTGAGGATTTATACACGACTTCGTAGCGGACGGGCTGTAGGGCTTCCACGTATACACGTGATATCTCACCTTGATGATGAGTTCCGGGTCGAAGTTCTCAGAAGTTGTCTGCCAGTCGTGAGCTGTGATTAAATTCCTATTCCTAACTACGTGTATCTCAGAATATTCTAGGGGAAGGCAATTAATAAGGCTGATTTTCTTTAACGATTTGATTTATTCTAGCACAGCAAATTATCGAAGCGGCTAGTAACTGTTTTCCTTTGAATAATATTGAAGTAATCTGTAAGCTATATTATCCATCCTCCCACTACTTTGAATGTACAGAAGACCTAGCTATCTATGTCACAGGCTATCTCCCCCAACTCACACGCACGCGCACTATAACCCCTGCCATCAAATAGCTCGCACGAGAGAATATGAACGTGTCGAGACTTGGGGCGCACCTTCCTTTTATACCTTGCTGCTATGACGCTAACTTTCGCGTCTTTTTACCTAATCTTTATTTTATTGGTTATTTACTTGGCGTGCCATGAGAGAGAAATCGTTCATGTTTAGAAGTCAAACTTCTGTCTGTCTCCTTTGGTAAAACCCACTATCTCTGTCTCATTCGTAACTTGTGTTTCTCTTTTTAATTGCTGACTTCCTATCCAATTTCCTTGACTTTCCAGGAAATGTCCCACTATCTCCGTCCTGTTTCTGCTCGGAACTCTTTCTCGGCTCGACGGAATACTGCCTAATCCTGTGCTCGTCAACGTGTATGTTTGCGGACTTTTAACCCTGCTATTAGCTCGCTTACTAGCTAATTACAATGCATCTATATTTTATGGTACAAGCTATCTTAGTGTTGTATTTTATTACTACATATTCCTACCTTCATTATTTAGCCGATTTCCGGTTATTTACATTGCTTGTCCTGTCGGGTGTATGTCCCCTTCAACTTGTACATTTCTTTCAGTATCTACGCGGCGGAGGGCGATGGAATTTTTCGGACGTAAAAATTCTCAGCATGGCTTCCTTCGGAAGGGAGGCACGTAAAGCCTGTGTCGTAGACTTACGATAAAAGAATCTCAAACCTGATAAAGAGGCCTCTGAGCAAAACTTTCCGGTCTTTCACGCTCAATATAGAATGGGACGCTAAGAACCATAGCAGTTAAAGAATCCATAAATAAAACTCAATTTCATTTCAATACCTAATTCAACACACAGACATTACTTACTCTACATTTCACGAAGATTTTATTTTGACGAATCTGATGTATACAGAATAAAACTGGTAAGTATAAAATTGTTATACAGTGCAACCCAGTTTAACCGAACCAGAGCCGTTTCGGATAGCACATTTTTTTTCCGGATAATCGATGGTAACGATTATATGCACCAAAGGAAGAAAATAGCAGTATTAAGAACGAACATTTCAAGCAATTTTTTCCCACTCCTATACTAAAATGTGTTCATTTCCTGTTAGAAATCTGTATCGAAATGAAGTCCATTTTGATACAGATTTCCGCGGTTTCGCGCTGTCCTACTCAGGGAACTGAAATAGTTATATTTACATACCTTTATCAGTAGATACGTATTGTCAGGTGCTTCATCAATGAAGGTTTTAATTTCATTTGTCGAAAATGTTTTTGTTTTTTTCCTGTGTACCCTACCCTACTGTGCCGATTTCTGTTTTAACAGATAACAAAACTTTTTATACTTGGATATATCATTTTCATGTTCCACAAGGTTGGGGATTTCATTGTTTTTTATATTTCTTCAAAGTAAACTGAGCACAGTTTCTGACAATTAAGTTACATTTTTCTTGCTCGCCAAACCATTAACTTGTCATACAGCTTGTCATACATTTTCTTTGATTTTCAGGAAGTAAATTCTTGCTTACATTCCTCGCCTCCTCCAGGATATCAGGAGGTGTGGAACTAAATTCCACCTCTTCAAATTCACTAATAAACATTTCTGTCTCCATCTTGTAAAATCAATACCTGCGACCTTGAATCCATACTTGCTATGAAACGCATCTAACATACGTATCGAGAAATTGATTTTTATTTCCTTTCGTATGCATCTAAATATTAAATATTTATTATATATCTAAATGTCGTAGAAAAACTATTATATGCAACTTTCATATAATGGTTATTAAGACGCTCAAAGTTTTCGACGCGAGCTCGCTCCCATTATAGGATCGTTGCATAAATAACTATTTCTGAACTTTCTTCTCTCAACGCTTGACAGCAGCCACCGTTTGATAAGCATTATATCTGTTGATGTTGATTCATTGCTTTGTTCCAAAAAACTCAAGAAAACCTAAATAAAAACAAATATTGACAGTGCCACAATTTAAATATTTCCCATTAAGATCTTAATAAGAATTTGTAATATAGAGTCAACTGAAAAATTCAACGCCACAGCCGGGATTTGAACACGGTTTTCCCGCTCTCCGTGCGGTTGCTCTAACCATTGAGCTACTGTGATGACATGCCGGTGGGACATTGAATTCCCCAGTTGACTCAAGTTGTTTCCCAGACAGACCACGAAGGCATCTCACTAGGGATGACAATCTTAGCGGCAACCGTACGGAGAGCGGGAGAACTGTTCAAATCCTGGCTGTGGCGTTGAATTTTTCAGTTAACTCTATATTAAAACAACCTGCCAAGACCAGGCTAAGGTCTATTAAAAGTATAATTAATTTATACAATAACAATAGAAAAGTTTCCTATCTCTAATGCTTTGAATCCCTCGTTCGCTGTCATTCTGTGTGCGTGCTCGAAGTATCAAAACGAACAAGAGCTTCGTTAAAGGTAGCTGTTAAAAGTTAAAAGCACAAAACATCTACCATCACAATTCGGTGGAGTGGGATGGATTTTTTTCGGGCGTAAAAACCCTTAGCATGGCTTCCTTCGGTGGTCCCGTTACGTATATTTACGGCACGTAAAAGAACCTCAAACCTGATAAAGAGACCTCTGAGCAAAATGACCGGTCTTTCACACCCAATACAGAATGGGACGCTAAGGACCACAGCAGTTAAAGAGTGTCTATAAATAAAAACTCAATTTAATTTTACCATCACAATTTGTTTTGCTGCGATTCTTATACATATCCCATTGATTTCACAGAATGGTGCGAGAAACCACTGCACAGAGAAAGAGAGATAGTACACGCTCGATTTGCACTGGCAGGTCACATTACTCAACAATGCTATTGCGCAACCTGCATTCACCTGTCATCACACCCATAATTTCCATTGTTATCCTAGGTGATTCATTTATATGTAAGCATGCAGATATTTTATTTACATTGTAGTAGTTAGCTATATCTGCACATTTATTAATTGTTGCAATGGGCCCTAAATGAGACGACTGGATTTGTAAACTTCTGGTTTCTATGTTTACCTGGCCCTGGTTTCCCGATTTCTGTATGTTTGGCTGAGCTTGGCTCTCCCTAAATTCCTGGTTCGAATCTCATCTCCTCCCATTGTTGGTGTTTCTGTTCAGTGGTTATTATAACACGCGTTCTTATACAAAATATAAACTACACTGAACATCACCAACGGTAAAACATTGAATACGTGTGCAAGCAGTTAACACTTGTTATAACAGTACAGTATTTATTGGTTGGAGCAAAAGAACATAGCCAATTGTTCCAGCAATATTGCCAGCGCGAATTTGAGCATCTCGTATATTTTCTTTCCTTCTTACTTTTTTTCCCCTCCTCCGCCGCTTCAGTTAGGCGTAGTGGGGTTGGTATTTTACTGTAGGTACATGTATTTATTGTTTACAGCGATTTATACTAATAATTCACAGCTACAGCTAACTTATCTAAGCATTTACTGATAGAACCTAACTCTCCACGATCCTTTAGGTCTTATATTTTAGCACATTCCACAATTCCAACGTGCAAATATTCCTTCGTATAAGATTGAGACCTGGTGCGAAGGGTCGCGCGCACCATAATGTCGGTATCGAATGGAGTCGAATAAGTGGCTCTTAGCCTTTTTACTTTCTCTACCACGTATAGTAAGTAGGGGAAGTATTGTATTCCACCCAAAAATTCGATACCGAGATTTCACCGGAAATACATGTTTTGAGACCCCCTGAATCCGAAAAAAGCATTTTTGGAAACATGTCCGTGTGTGTGTGTCTGTGAACAGCATAACTCAGAAACGAACAGTCGGATAAACACCAAACTTGGTATTTAGGTTCAGTATCTTCCAGAGATGCGACACGAAGGTTTTCAAGAAAATCCCCCCACCCCAGATTACCCTTCACATGGAACATTTTTCGAAAATTTTAATTTTTTCAAAACTGGCTCTAACGATTTTGATTAAAATATCATATGTTTAAGATATGTTCACGACAAATGAAATGTATATCTCGAATTTTCTGGGAATGTCTCCAAAAGTATTCTTCATTGTGAACGACTTTTGCATAACTGGTAAACCATAAGAGATAGACAAAATTTTACTACACAAAAAATGTAGATCGCGTTAAAATACACAATTTATGTCATATACATTTTTGTTGCTGAGTGAACCATTTTCGAGATATTGGTTGTCATTCCCTTAAATGTTCCAATAGTTATTCTTTTTCTCAAATTCGTTATTTTTTTTTGTCCTGGTAATGCAAAGAGAATGGAATACTCCACATAGCAAGCAGCTCTTAAAATATTTGACTATAGCTTAAAGCCTACCATTTCCCCTTGCATCGACAGGAAAATTAGCAATAAGATTAACATTTCGATATCTCGATTCACATGAAGCATATGGAAAATAAGCGTTTGTAAAAATAGTTTGTACAAGAGTAGAGAAACTCATGTGAGTGTAACACATCAGATTTTTTCTCACGTGAATATGAAGATTTTGCAATTTATTGTTTATATGACTTTTAATTTTAGAAAAAATATACTGCATTATCAAAATGTATATACATTATATTATACTCTATGCTAGTACTATTAGCCAGGCGAGTTCAAAATTTAAGCATGGGTGAATGATAATTCATGGTGTATATACATATTCATCAATAGTGAGCGAAATTATTCACAGTGATCCTAGTCTGCAACATTCATTCACTATTCCAGTATTCCGAAATGTGCATGAAATTAAAAAATAAATCCTGTGGCACCACAGCCCCGAAAGGCCTGGGTCTGCCAACCCGACCCCCGGCCTCACGCCCACGTGAACACAGCAAGATGGGCGATAATCCAACCGACACGGGGAGGTGATGTGGCCAACATCACGTATCCCCCAGCCGGAAAGTTGGCTCGCGAGGTCAGGACCGCTGCCTATCGCAGCTCCTCACGATGCTGAGTGGGCACTGGTCCTATACCCGGACCTAAAATCCGCACCACCATGGATGAGATCGAACCCGGGCGCATTCCGTGGCCGAGAACCAGAGTAGCAAGCTCCAGTCCACTGCGCCACGGCGCAGGACTGCATGAAATTATATTTCCTAAACGAGAATGCTATCAATAATTTATATTTATAATCTTGGGTTATAAATCTTAAAGCTGTACACACATTTCTTCCCCATTTTCTGTATGTACGTATAAAATGTTCCTTCGGTAAAGGTATGAATATTTATTTTCAAAATCCGACGTTTTCTTGAATCAGATAAGCAGTGGTTATGCATAGCAGATCTTGGCAGTAATGCTCCCTGTAGCGTGAGTACTCGAGTTTTGGGGCCCGCATGCTAATGAGTCCCCGGGGACCGAGACCAGAATTAGCCACGTTAAAGGTGAGCTAACTGTTCGCTTCAGGTAGCCTTAATTAAGATGTTTTTACCTTCTCGTAACTCTGACCATTAACTGACACTTTAATTATGTTCGCTTTCAGCGTCTGCGGTAGCCTGACCTGAAATTTAAATGTGATGTCCTACTGCAACCCTGCTTGTTTGAGGAGGAAAGTATCAGAACCCAATATGAATCTTAAAGATTGGTTGCAAGAATGCATTTTAACGATATTTAACTGCCTCTGCGGTTGTAGCAGGGTATTTCTCTATCATCAGCAGATTCTGGAAGTATGAATGTGGTAGACAATGTGAGTATATTTCACTGCGAAGAGGGGGCCATCCCAATGAAACCTGGACATAAAGCTTAATGTGTGTATAAACATTACAGTAAATTTATAATGTAAACATACAAGTTCACAAGCTCAAAGCTTTCATGATTATGTCTACGTAAAACCTAATCTAGTCAATCAGAGAGCAATTGTCCATATACCTCATCATTATGCCATTTCGATCCAATTTTTTGTCGCCATGTATTGACTCGTTAAGAGTCGGGAGAGCACACCAAGACAGGTGGATGCCGGTTGCGCAATAGCATTGCCGAGTAATGTGATCTACCAGTGCATAGCGAGCGAGAATAAAAGAAAGACACAGTACACTATCTCACTCTCTGTGCAATGGCTTTTCCCACCCACCTTCATGTGTGCTCTCGACTGCTCACGGGTCGGGAATCACTGGGATATGTATAAGAATCGCAGCAAAACAAATTATGATGGTAGATGCGTTTGGCCTTTAACCAGTTACCTAGCTCTTGTTCATTTTGAGACTTCGAGCATGTACACAGGGAGCGCTTGACGTCACATTCTTGAAACCAACATCTCGCTCAGCTGACGAAGTGAATGCACGAAGAGTTTAGCGTGCGTTAGACTTGTAATAAACGGCAATAAAATTAATTACAGTGCTGCTGCATGTACAACAGTGGTGCTATTTGTTGGTGATACCAACCAAGTTAATACAAATGGATCATAGTGGTCAATTCCCATATCTCTTGAGCTGCAAACTCAGTATTCTATTATGCCCCTTGTACACCATCAAACTTTTTTTTCAATTTAAGTATTTACAAGAAAAATTGTAAAATATTTTTACTTTCTCTACTACGTATAGTAAGTAGGGAAGTATTGCATTCCACCCAAAAATTCGATACCGAGATTTCACCGGAAATACATGTTTTGAGACCCCCTGAATAAAAAAATGCATTTTTGAAACATGTACGTGTGTCTGTCTGTGAACAGTATAACTCAGAAACGAACAGTCGGATAAACACCAAACTTGGTATTTAGGTTCAGTATCTTCCAGGGATGCGACACGAAGGTTTTGAAGAAAATCCCCCACCCCGGATTACCCTTTACATGGAGCATTTTTCGAAAATTTTAATTTTCTCAAAAATGACTAACGATTTTGATTAAAATATCACATGTTTAAGATATTTTCATGACAAATAAAATGTATATCTCGAATTTTCTAGGAATGTCTCCAAAAGTATTCTTCATTGTGAACGACTTTTGTATAACTGGTAAACCATAAGAGATAGACAAAATTTTATTACACAAAAAATGTAGATCGCGTTAAAATACATAATTTATGTCATATACATTTCTTTTTGTCGAGTGAACCATTTTCGAGATATTGCTTGTTGTTCCCTTAAACTTTTCAATACTTATTTTCTCAAATGGGAATTCGTTATTCATTTTTTTTGCCTTGGATATACAAAGAGTATTAATCTGCGGCAAAGAGAATGGTGCGGCGCCTAGCAACCAGCTATTAAGAGATATGTCTATGCTTAAAGGCTACTGTATTTCTATATTGCCCTTGCAAATACAAAACAAGGGGAACATAGTACGCCTTAAGCGAAAGTCAAATATTTTTAGAACTGGTCGCTATGTGTAAAATGTAATTCTCTTTGCATGTCAAAAGCTCGTTTCTGCAAATGTTTATCTCGATTAATATGAAATAGATGGAGAGTAAGAATTTGTAAAATAGTTTGTATACAAGAGTAGAGAAAGCCATGTGAGTGTAACACATCAGATTTTACAATATGTGACAAGTTTGGAAAAGACTTGACAATGTCAAAAATATGTATTTACAATTTGTCTCTTCGCCAAACTGAAACTCTTCAGAACACATTGACAATTTATCACGCGCACAGCAATTTAGCATTTGCGTCACATTATAACAATTTTTGCAGTGAAATATTGTTCTTTACTAATATTATGTAGCACTTTCACGTATTATATCCAATGAAATCACATTACTAGTGTGGAATACAATGGAAATAACGCCAACTGATAGGTTAACCACACTATATAACATTGCATTAATGTATACTTAGTTCGGAAAACTGCCTGGCAGTTACGAGGGCTGATCAATAAAGACTGAGACTGATTTTTTTTCTCACAGTTATTTATTACTCCATTTCAATGTTGTCCCACTATTTTTCAAAGTAGTCCCCTCCTACTTGAACGCACTTTTTATACCGTCTCTGCCAGTCCTCGAACACATGGTGCAGGCCATTCTTTGTCAGGTCTTTGAGAATCGCCTCACTTTTCTTCAGCACTGCTTCAGTGCTCTCAAATCGAATGCCCCTGAGCTTTGCCTTTAGTGATGGAAATAAAAAGAAATCACAGGTGACAAGATCTGGGCTATAAGGCGGATGCGTACACAGGTAATGTTGAATTTAGCCAAAAATGTCTGCATTTGATTGGCGACGTGAAGCCGCGCGTTGTTGTGATGAAGTCGCCACCCATTCCGATGAAATTCTGGACTTTTCCTTGCAATGTGCTTCCTCAGTGTAGCCAATACTGACGTGTAATCCACTGCTGTAATAGTAGCGAAAGGAGGGACAACAATCACAGCAGCTGTGTTGATGTTGACTTCGGTCATAACGGAAGCCGAAACACCAGGCCCACCATGTTTAGCCCAGAAGACTCGCCCTACTTTGAAGTCCTTGAACCACCTAAACACTGTTGCACGATGTATGCATCTTCACCGTATGCTTGCTTCAGCTTTTCGAAAGTTTCAGAGGCTGTATGATTTAAACGAAAGCAGGATGTTATTGCGCTGTATTGCTCCTCTCGTGTTGCCTCCATTTGGTGGTATACGAAATTCAAGTAGAGTCAACAATATACAGCATTACTACCAACCTACCAATACGAGAGTGCTGCCGCCTATGGAAATTATACATGAAACCCCGTTCTTTTCAAATATTTATAGTAGAGACAGGAAACTATCAAGAACTCTTCAGGAAAAAATCAGTCTCAGTCTTTATTGATCAGCCCTCGTATTTCTTCATAACCACCTTCATCTGCTCCATCTTGTGGTAATCCACGGAATCCTCGGCGTACAGACATTGCCAGCTTATGTATAACCTAATCAGTTCGTATACGACATACCTTGTCCGGGTAGCCATTTTTGTTTACTTTTCGCTTTCAGCCATGTTGCAGATTTCGTGACGGACTGTAAATACTCGCATTTCATTGGCCAAAGCCATCAAATCATTGTGAAATCTTTGATAGTTTAGAGCATGTCCTTATTTGCTTTCAAGACCTTAAAAATATTAGAAGCAATTTGACAAGAAAAGTTGTTGTGACAACTCTTGAAAACGCTCGTAAAGTATTGAACTTGATAAAAGTTTAATCGTGTACAAGGGGCTTTAGGCACACACGTTAAAATTCAGAATTCTCACTATGAAATGCTATGCTCGGAGTGCTGAATGCCAATGCCTATTTTTATGTCAGGTTGGGATAGCATTTTGTGTACCATATAGGGATGTATAAAAAAACGGTGATATTAATAGATTTGTATTCTAGACCTACTTATTCCTAAATACCATTTTAAAATTTAATACTCGTCTTATTCTATTAGAATAATTATGATGTTAGAATAATTTCTAGCTATCACAGCCATATGAAGTATGAAGTTGTTTTGTAAAATTGCTTATAAAAGCGCTTTTAACTGATTTACCCTAAGCATCTTAAGTTATTCTGCAATTATAAATGTGATAAATACGAATGAAATCAGGACAGCTGGATATAAGTGGGAGCAATAAATAATAGGCTGCATAAACATGTAAATAAATAAGTTAATAATGAAATCACTATTATATAGTAATGCATCCATCATAGCTTTGTCTCAGCTGACCGCCGTGCAGTTTCATACAGAACTCCCAGGGACGCAACGCTGCAACAAACATCTTTCCTAGCACTGCATGCCAGGTATGTCCCTTTAGATGGGCAATGTAATTGAGTTTGGCCCTACACACCTGGTACCCACTAGCATAAACGTCGAGGAGTGAGATCCGGAGAACGTTGAGCCCAAACGCTTTGAGATTTCCTACCAACCCACCTAATTGGAAATATAGCATATTCTTGCAAAATGAGGGAGCCACCACCTTGGTGGAAAATTACCGTTTTCAAGATGCCATCTTACTCCAATTGTGGCCGAAGGAACACGTCTAGCATATCGAGGTACGAGGAGCCTATCGCTGCTCTGGAATCCGCGAAGATAAATTCCATTACCCGTGGCCAGCAGGCGGTACTTGGAAAAATGGCCTTTGCTGGGAACCGGGTGTGGAACCTAACAATAGTATTGTGAAACGTGTCTGAGAGAGAACTGCGATGAATTATGTGTATACTTCTGTAAGGTTCTGAAAAGGTATAAATGACATGCCGTTTCTTTTTCTTTCCTTATTTTGTTTTATTGATTTATTTAGAGTCGCTTTAACTACATGGTTAACGCAACTTCCCATTGGGGTTACAAAAGGGATTGATATTATTGTGGCCACCTTTCACTGTCTCTTTCCCTTCCTTGCTTTTTCTAATAAACGTTACTATGTTATAAATTTATCCAGTTTCCAGTAGAGCAGTGTGGCATGTATGTCTAAACGCTGAGAAACCGCAGTAAATACAGAGAGAGCCAAAAAACTACGAACCGACTGCGCGGTGTTTTTCCTGTCCGCGTCCTCGGCGCTCGTTGCCGTCTGCCGCTATCATAGAAAGGCGCGCATGAAACCATACATTTTAAAGCTACTTTTAACGGCTTTACTTACCAACTTTATGAAAGCAGATGCTGAAACTGGCCACCGCCGTTATTCATACATTTTTGTCACCTCTTTAGGAAACTATCCATCACTCGCCGTAGTTCACGTTGAGAGATGCTGGCAATTTCCTGGCAGATATTTGTTTTAATTCTTCAGGGTATGTGGGTTTGTCCTGTACACTTTGTGTTTTAAGTTATCCCAGAGATAGAAATCGCAGGGGGTTAGGTCGGGGGACCGAGGGGGCCACAAATCTCTACTAATAATTCTGTTCTCAAACACACTTTCAATTGCTCTCATTGAAATATTGTCCGTATGAGCTGTTGCAGATTCTTGTTGAAAAAAGGCAAAATCACGCTTTCTGTCTGTTAATTCTCTAAAAACAGGAGGCAAAATTGTACGTACGGGCGTCAACTGTTGACTCGAAAAAAATTGGCCCTACGGGTACGGCCTGGAACTTTCACCTGGAAATCTTTCTGCAAATCGTACTTTCACTTACCGTGTTAACACATACGAATCATAAATAAATACACGCTGTGCAGTAGAAAACATATACTGAACCATAATATACTTTGTGACTAAGTACAGGACAAAATAATAAATAACTCGTAATAACTGAACTACATCACATCACCGTTAACTCAATACTGCACTTCACACTGCAGAGCAAAACCATGTCAACAGCGTGACCTTGTTTATAGCAGCAGTGCGTCATCATGTTTCCACACGTCCAGTGGAAAAACACCGCGCAGCCGGTTTAGTTCCTGGTTCTCCCGTTACATCACAAAATGTGCTCAAGTTCTGTACGGAGGAGTAGGCATGTGGCTAGTACTCCGAGCTACAAGGTCAGGGCTCCAGCCAACTACAGCTCTCCTTCTAGCTGCCAGGTCACTAGAAGAGAATATGAGCCTTCACTTGTTCTCTTCTTCCAAGCGGGGTATTGTTTGTACCTTTTCTAAACGGTGAGAGAAGTATCATGCAAATTAAAGATTTAAATCAGTGCATTGGTTCGAATGTAATATCCGTATCTAAACTTTATAATCATCCTTTATTATCATAAACTCAGGGCAAGCAGATTAGCAAATATACGTTTCCCTGGTCGAGATTCATGTGATTTTTGCATACGATATCTTGTAGCGCAACCGTTAAAGTACCTTCTTATCTCCTGTGGGCCATTTTTTCGATTAACAAATTGTCTAAATACATTCAAGAATATAACATTCTTATGTATTAGATAAGCCTATCAACGAATGTAAGGACTGCTGCTGGACGGCTGCCTGAACACGTTTCATAGCCATTCTATGTGATATACGAGAGATGTATGTATGGCACTATCCGAATATGTAACTTAAATAACAGCAATAAACCAACTACCAGCTTTTTTATGGGCTTTAAAATTACAGTGCCTTATAGCATTAACAATCGCATCCACATCTTTATGCCGTTGCAATTATAAGCCCAACATAATATCTTTCTCTTTTTCAGAGAAATGTTAACTCCCTACATATCCTGACCAGACGCCCCGCATCAGGTAGGATAGTCTCTTTTTCTGAGTTTGTCTCAGCCGTTTTGCTTCCCCTAGCATTTACCTTTGATAGGTAGAAAAAGTACTTTCTGAGTAGCTAGATAAAATTATAAACATAAGTAAACTAAATATTAATAACAGTAGGAATAGTATTATTAAATAAGACGGGGAAGTGAATATTACATCTACAGGTGAATATGGGTTGAACAGACAGTGCCATCAGCGGCCGGAAGGTTTGCCTTTATTCTAACCGAGTGAGAAGAGAATACGCTAGTGTACCGTTAGGTCGCCTGAAAACCACACGTGTAGAAAACGGTCAATGATCCCCGATAGCTTCTGGCATCCAATAAGAAAGAAGGTAGATATCATGTGATAGTGAAATGGGGAGATGGGAATTTTGAAATAGAGAAACAGGAGAGTTTAGAAGACCAGGGGCGGCTGGTGACTCTGAACTTTGGTGATTCACATTATCCTTGCAATTTGAAATGTTTTAAGTAACAAATACGGAATAAGTTTCTCACTATAGGCTGATTAATTTACGCAAATAAACAAGAAATGGGAATTCACAATATATAAATTTTTCATATACATCGCTGTTAACATTTCTGTTAAAACTTGTTTTCGTTTGAACTACCTGAGTGATTTTTGGGTATGGCGTGGGCCTGTCAATGCGTTTAATTTCATTCTTTTCCTCCAAGTTTAGCGTTGAAAACGGTTGCATTAAAAGAGACTGAATGGAATTCATTGTTTCTCCATATAGCAATGTTTACCTGTATTTAGCTAAATAAACCACTTTGATTCATAAATTAAAACCCGATACACGCAACACGGCACAAACCACGTGGCATACAGGCAACGTAATTATCAGAGATGCAAGGTAACTAGAGTATAGTCAGAGATGCAGTTCAGTAGAAGACCGGAAGTGAGGTAAACTTTTACTGTGAATTCAATAGATGGCTCTGTGTATGGGACGAAACGAAAAGTATTGCTCCTGTTGATCATCCTATTCTATGCTCTCTGACTACTAGGTTAACCAACAACATGCAGCTTATGCCCCTCACTTCCCCCCCCCATACACCTCGGCGCTCACTTGGTTCGTCATTCCCTATACTTCACCATTATACCAATGTGGGTTGCAGCCGAGAGTGCACTACTTGGCACCTGCAAACAATACAACGCTTGCCAAAGTCCACTCCACAAGATCATGTCAGAATGATAACCGAAATGTATGAATCGTATACGTTATTTACATTAAAGGGAGAGCCAGGACTTTGTTTGTAGCGCAAACGTGCTACCATATTAAGAAGCCGCCCCTGAAGAAGACACTTCTTCGTGGTAGTTCCTTGGAGGTGGTTCTTAAACAATGTGTCGGCGGATAGGGGCGATAGTAGGAAGCACAGCAATAAAGAAATGCACGTGTGTGTGGCGAGGTAACATCAGGAGTCAGATTTTAAAACTGTGACGGGAAATAAACGGGCAGAAAATGAATCAGTCGTATTAACCACTAACCCAAGATCCATGCAAATCCCTGAGCTAGCATCGTACCCGGGATCATTCCGTGCCGCAAAATTGGCGCCCAGAGTATCGCCGCAATTCCAAAAACTTCCACACCGACATATCGCCGGAAATACATATTTTGAGGCCCCTAAACAGAAAACTGCATAACTGTAGGAAGGAGTGCGCAGATGCAAGGAAATGCAGGAGTTGAAGTGGTACGCAAATCTATTTACACAACGGATCGCTTAATGCCACAAACATTTGACTTAATCTTTGTATTTTAACGAGATATAAATTTCTTGAGTAAATTTTTGGTTTACCAGTTACAAAAAAAATATATAAAATTCATTCAAACATGAAAAGGGCTTCACAGACTATTCACAGAAACTTAAATTTAAAGATATGCGTTTTATTAGTAATGCAAATGTCTTAAACATAATCGTAAGAGTCATTTTTGGAAACAAATAATCATAATAATGATACTAATAATAACGAAACTTGTCCATGTAAAGGGTAGTTTGGGTAAGGGGGATTTTCTTTAAAACATTGTATCGCATCCTTGGGAGGTACTGAATTTAAATAGGTATTAAGTGTTTACCCGACATTTTTGTTTTTGAATTATGCTGCACACACACACACACACAAACAGGAAGTTTAATATAATATTTCCAGTATCCCGATCTCAAAACGTGCATTTTCGGTGAAATCTCTATATCGAATTTTTGGATTAGGAGCTACAGAAAGTAAAAATATGGCCACCTTACCCCAATATACCTTAATTTTACTTAAAGTTCATATATTGCTTTAAATTATAAACTAAGATAGGGAAGGTACTACTGACAATTGTTTTGGTTCTGTTGTACAGCGTCTGCTCAATTGTTTTGCAGCCGTTTCTGCTCTATAGTAACTAAAAATGCGCGCAATAATTCTTTTACTGAAGTGCGCAATGTAACATTGTCATAGTTCATACTTCTCCAAACAATGAGAAAGAAATGAGTCAAGGGCATTCATTGTGTTCCTTGACAAGCTGCCTGGAGCGCATTGATTCTGTTTGGAATCGAGGAAGAACGAGAAACTGCCAACATAAGGCTTCCGACCGACAATACCTTCCTTCCAAACAACCAGACATAACGTGCTGACCAGTGTAATCCTTTCTTTCCGTTTGTTCTCCTTATTCTTTTGTTGCTTTTCCTTCTCGTTCTTTTTCGGTCGTCCCCATCAAATCTCAGGCTGTAAAAATACAACCACTGCTCCTCTTCCTAGAGATAAAGTACAAAGGTCAATAAATCGAATCGAGTGCACGTCAAGGACTTAAAATGGAAGATCTGTTTCCGCTATCGTAAACTGTAATAAAAATGTAAATGTATCTCCTTGATAGTAACACTATTCCGATCATCACGATCTGGATGATCATGTTTCTATATAAGCCTTCTCCTTGATTGCACAGCATTTTTTTATAACTAAAAGTCCGATTTTAAGGCAAATATATGTTTCTATGGAGGGCTGTGGAAAATAATCCCAAACTTTTACGAATAATAAAAAGTCAAGCCTAATGAATTGTGTTCATACCACCTAAAATGTCCTAAAGGAGTTGTGGATGCCTATTTCAAGGCCTTTTTTTTTTTGGCGTAAATTGCCTAAAAGTAATTATACAACCTAAAATGTTCCAAAAGGATGCGCAGTGCCTATTTTAATGCTTTTTATTTTCTATACTCATTACCTACAGTAAGTAGAGGAAGTATTGCATTCCACCCAATATCTCCATACCGAGATTTCACCAGAAATAGACGTTTTGAGGTTCCCAAAATAAAAAAAAAAGAATTTTATACAAAAAAACTGTGTGTGTGTGCGCGTACACTCAAAATCAAAAAAGGTTTTTAAATACCAAAGTTGGTATTTAAGTTCAGCGTCTTCCATGAATGCAACACTATGATTTTCAATACAATACCGCCACCCCAAAACCAGCCTTTACTTGGAACATTTTTCATTATTTGTTATTTTCTCAAAAATCGCTCTGACGATTTTGATTAAAATTTCACGTTTAAAATGTTTATAAAATGAATAAAATGTTTATCTTGAATTTTCTGGGAATAGCCTATGAAGTCCCCTACATTTTGAATGACTTTTTACTTTCTCTACTACGTATAGCAAGTAGGGGAAGTATTGTATTCCACCCAAAAATTTGATACCAAGATTTCAGCGGAAATATATGTTTTGAGACTCCCTGAATAAAAAAAAACATTTTTGGAAACATGTCCGTGTGTGTGTCTGTGAACAGCATAACTCAGAAACGAACAGTCGGATAAACACCAAACTTGGTATTTAGGTTCAGTATCTTCCAGAGATGCGACACGAAGGTTTTCAAGAAAATTCCCCCACTCCAGACTACCCTTTACATGGAACATTTTTCGAAAATTTTAATTTTCTCAAAAATGGCGCTAACGATTTTGATTAAAATGTCATAAGTTTAAGATATTTCATGACAAATGAAATGCATATCTCGAATATTCTGAGAATGTCTCCAAAAGTATTCTTCATTGTGAACGACTTTTGCATAACTGGTAAACCATAAGAGAGACAAAATTTTACTACACAAAAAATGTAGATCGCGTTAAAGTACACAATTTATGTCATATACATTTTTGTTGTTGAGTGAACCATTTTCGAGATATTGCTTGTTATTCCCTTAAATTTTCCAATACTTTTTCTCAAATGGGAATTCATTATTCATGTTTTTATGTGCTGGACATACAAAGAGAATGGAATACTCCACATAGCAACCAGCTCTTAAAAGATCTGACTATCGCTTAAAGCCTACCAATTCCCCTTGCACCTACAAGAAAATTAGCAATAAGATTAATATCTCGATTAACATGAAGCATATGGAGAATAAGGGTTTATAAAAATAGTTTGTACAAGAGTAGAGAAAGTCACGTGAGTGTAACACATCAATTTTTTGTAGTTAGTAAACTGTAACAAATACATAAAATCTTACTATACAAAAAAATCTGATGTGTTACACTCACATGGCTTTCTCTACTCTTTTACAAACTATTTATACAAAGGCTTATTCTCCATCTACTTCATGTTAATCGAGATAAACATTTGCAGAGTCTATCTTATTGCTAATTTTCTTGTAGATGTAAGGGGAATATATATTTACAAGGGCAATATAGAAATACAGTAGCCTTTAAGCATAGACAGATTACTCTTAATAGCTGGTTGCTATGTGCAGCATCATTTTCTTTGCCACAGATTAATACTCTTTGCTTATCCCAGACAAAAAATGAATAACGAATTCCCATTTGAGAAAATAAGTATTGAAAAATTTAAGGACATAACAAGCAATATCTCGAAAATGGTTCACTCAACACAAAAAATGTATATGACATAAATTGTGTATTTTAACGCGATCTACATTTTTTGTGTAGTAAAATTTTGTCTGTCTCTTATGGTTTACCAGTTATGCAAAAGTCGTTCACAATGAAGAATACTTTTGGAGACATTCCCAGGAAATTCGAAATATACATTTTATTTGTCATAAAAATATCTTAAACATATGATATTTTAATCAAAATCGTTAGAGCCATTTTTGAGAAAATTAAAATTTTCTAAAAATGTTCCATGTAAAAGGTAATCTGGGGTGGACGGATTTTCTTGAAAACCTTCGTGTCGCATCCTTGGAAGATACTGAACCTAAATACCAAGTTTGGTGTTTATTCGACTGTTCGTTTCTGAGTTATGCTGTTCACAGACAGACAGACAGACACACACACACACACACACACACACGGACATGTTTCCAAAAATGCTTTTTTTGGATTCAGGGGGTCTCAAAACATGTATTTCCGGTGAAATATCGGTATCGAATTTTCGGGTGGAATACAATACTTCCCCTACTTATTATACGTAGTAGAGAAAGTAAAAATGAAGATCTCGTTAAAGCCAACTATGTATGTAATGCATTTTTATTTCTTTTTTGTGGTGTTAATCATTTCCAAGATATTCTTAGTTATTGGTTTGAATTTTCAAATACTTATTGTACTTTTCTCAAGTGGTTAGTCGCAATTAATTTTTTTTCTCGTGGTCGGCCATGTAAGGAACATAGAATATCAGTCATCACATGGCATTCAGCTTTCTAAGAAGCTGACTAGCCTACTGTATCCTTCTTATACTTACAAAGGAATGTGTAATGAAATTTATCTCTATTGTCATGAAGTAGAATAAGAATAGTTTTTATAAGAATGAGTAGTCATGTGAATGCAACACATCAGATTTTCCCCCTAGATCTGCCCGAAAAAAGTGCCTTTTAGAAAGTATTATTTAATTTTGAATTTTAATCATTCAAGTGATAACGAAGCTAGGAGACTGCAATGCGAATTCGAGACAACAATGAAACATGGCCTCTTATGGCTGGCCACTAACCATACGCCTGTTTGAGGTACACGTTTGAATGCTACAGCAATGCGCAATATGCTTTAAACTAGCAGAACCTGCAGCTCTCTCCCGGCGTTATTACACTTTTTCTCTCTGTGCAACTTCATGTCAGATGGTGTGAAAACCGGCAATAAAACATTGTTTCTGTGGGTAAATAACAATTAAAATATAAGTAAAACATGTAACAGTACACAAACGTGTGCCTCTTCCTTAGGCTTGCAATGCGATTAGAACTATGCAGGTTTTCGTGGTGATTGGTTTATGTACATGATTAATGGTACAGAAAAATCTGATGTTACATTCATATGATTTTTTCTACCGTTTATCTTTAAAAAACATTTTTGAAAAAAAAAACTTATTCTTCTATCTATTTCTAGTTAATTAAGATAAACTTTTGCATAAATAGTTTCAATGCGTATTTCGTTATACGTACAAAAAAGATAGTGATTTTTGAAGAAATGTTTGTTGCTGCCAACTGTTGGAGAGCCGAACTTGAAGTTTGTTTCCGGTAGCCTTCGCCCCAAATGTACTTTCAGGTGGCCTTTGCCCCAAGTTTAAAAATATTAACTTTGTAATTTAAACTGTTTCCTTAAGCATTATATATTTATGTTTGCCTCGGCTGCGTCAGTATTTATTTTAGAGACACGCTTCTCTTAGCAGAGTTGTGGTGTGACAAGAATGTAGGCTTACACAGATTATAATTTTACTTCACTCCTTTTATTAATACTTGATGCGATTAAAATAACACTTCACTGATATAGAGAGCTGTGAGATTCTTTTTATTAATTAATTACACTTTTTAACACGTAAACTTACACGAAAATACGTGTTAAATCTCTCGAGTATGTGTCTCGCGTGCGATTAGGAACACTGTTTGCAGGCAACACGTCTGGTTATGAGCACTGTTTGGAGGCAACTGAATGGATTTCAACCGTCTAAACTTGTAAATTTCTGTATTTCAAGTCTCTGATTGGCTAATCCTACTCCAACAGAATACCTTCATTTAACTAAAGCTTTTTCTGGTTGTTGATTTGCTATTTTACAAACTGACACTAAAATTGCATTATTGTTACTCCAAGAATCACAAGTAACATTTAAACTTACTAATTCATTATTGCCTCAAGGTTACCTCATTGTTAGCAACTTTTGACCTATTTCTCACAGCTCCTACATTATTAAATTACGTTATGCATTCACATAACATTATTGAACATGTTTTTACAATAATATAAGCATATGCAATGACTGTTACATTCATTTTACAAATTATTACATACACATATTGCTTCAAGGCGGGCTGTTACTGAATTTACATATTATATAATTTGACTGAAATCATTTAAGTGTTAATAATACTGCCTCATCGTGAAATGCTTATACACGGATCTCTATATTCTAGCCTTGAAACTCCATGCTCTTTCCAAGGCATCGGGAGTTACAATTGATACTTAGCAGTACTTAAAAAAATAAAATAAAATATTGCAGCATTCAAACAAGTAACAACAGATATCTCAGAAATGGATGATACCACAAAAAGCTACATATTCGAAATAAATGTTGTGTTTTAAAGATGTGTACATTTTTTGTGTGGCAGGATTTTGTCTATATATATTATGTTAGCCAAAATTATAAAGATTCCTTCCGAATGAGAATTTTATAGGCTATTTCCAGAAAATTCTGGGAGCAGCCTATCATGTAAATATCTTAAAGATATGGTATTTTAATCGAAATCGTTAGTCATTTTTAGAAAATAAAAAAAATCCAAAAAAGTTTCCTGTAAAGGGTAGTTTGGGGCGGGGAGATTTTCTGGAAAATCTTCGTGTCGCACCTTTGGAAGATACTGATCTTAAATATGAATAAGGGGCCTCAAAACATGCATTTCGGTAAAATATCGTTATCGAATTTTTGGCTGGAATACAATACTTGCTCTACCTACTAGATATGTGGTAGAGGAATAAAAGGTACGAATCAACGGAGGGGGGGCACCGGAAACCGAGGCAGAGCGCCGCCCGTAGATCAGTCGGCCCCTTGTACTTCTACCGAGATCCTCAGGAAGGAGGGATGAGTGTAGAACCGGAGGGAGACCAGATCCAGATACGGGCGTAATCACAGACGGGGTCCCTAATGTTTCCAGATGTAACGCATCTGACGCCACCCGGGCCCGCCTACAAGCCACCAACCTCCTGCGGACTCCCCGGAGCAGAGCCCATTCGGAGTAGACACCGCAGCAGCAACGCCAGGAAAGAAATCTTTACCCATAGAGCGCAAGCTGCCATCCAGCCGCAACACGCCGCACCGTCGCCTGGTCCTACAACTCTTAAAGAGAAGACAGGGAATATGGTGAATACAGGAAATAGAAGATTAACTACCCCAGCATTCACCTGACGACCCGGGGAAACCACGAAAAACCCATAAGCCAAAGTAAGCGGTCGCCGGGGACCGAATCTGGGACCTTCCGAATGCGGTCTATAGACGTTGCCGCCTGTGCTATCCCGCTCGTTCGTAGAGAAAGTAACGTGGTGCAGAAAAGTAACCTCTTGTTGATGCTGAATTATTTCGTACACTGGGGCGAATAGTGTATCGTGAATCATCCTGTAGTTAATATTTTGTCGCTAGGAAACCTGGAAATTAACTGAGCATCTATTTATTTTCGTACGTGATGCACTAATTCTGTTAGAAGTGGGAAGGCAGAAGGCATGATTAGAACTTGCTCTTCCCGCAGCAATACTGCTTCCCTCTAGTTTGGCTGGTTGCCTACATATCGGGCGCCACGTTGCTCCCCATCCTGCCACGTCACGCCTCATAAATTATCAACAATAGACTCCACCCTTAGTCACCGTTCTTTCCGAGACACACTTACACTTCCTGGGTCGACCCTTAACTGCCCTTTCTGTCACAAATAGTTTGCTTTTTCAAACGCATTGCTTTTAAATGGGCTACAAATTTTAACTTTATTTCAATGGCGAAACTGATAACTTACCTCCGTTGGTAAGTACAATATTCAGCTATTTCTATTACTATTGTGATAAATTGCCAGGGATATCAATTATACAAATAGAAGAGGAAATGTGCTGCATCCAGTTACAGGGCTAATGCATATGTAATTTCCTTAATATGACAATAATAATTAATCACAGCCATGAAGCTTATAATTATACCTCTAATCTAGAAAAGATTCTGTAAGAAGACTGTGATTTCGTGAAAACAATATTCAGCATTGTTTCCGCAACTTTTGTAAAATACTGCTGCAGTTAAAAAAGAAACCCTGATGTATTGCATTCACATGACTTTCTATACTCGTTCTTCTACAAACTGTCCTTACTAAAGCTTAGCCTTCTCAGATTTGTTTTTTAAAGCGGATCGCCATGTGATTGGCTTTGAAATTCCATGCTCTTTGCATGACTCAGAGAAAAAACGAATAGCTACTTAGCATGAAAAAAGCACAAGTTTTTGAAAACTCAAATGAATAACAAAAATATTTTGGAAAAGGTGAACGCCACAAAAACTTAATATTGATAGAGTTTTTGTCCCATCACTGAACACGGTATCGTCAACATAACAGATAATATGTATGGCTTAATTCACATCATATGTTTTGATAAAGGATATGATTATCCACCACATTACTAGGGAGTAATTTAAGAACTAGACTTGCAGAATTCTAAATTATATTTAAAAATAAGTTAAGCGACGAAGACTGTCAGAGAATAGGTATATCCGTTTCGAAAAGACGCATCTACAGAGATACGGGATGTGGCAATAAAGAAACCGGATTCATATTCTAACACTTTATTAAAAATCTGATGTATTACACTCACATGGCATTCTCTACTCTTGTAAAACTATTTTTACAAACGCTTATTCTGCATATTCTTCATGTTAATCGAGATGTTAATCTAATTGCTAATTTTCTTGTAGATGCAAGGGGAATTGGTAGACTTTAAGCGATAGTCAAATATTTTAAGAGCTGGTTGCTATGTGAAGTATTCCATTCTCTTTACATTACCAGGACAAAAAAATGAATAACGATTTCCAATTTGAGAAAAAGTATAAGTATTGGAAAATTTAAGGGAATAACAAGCAATATCTCGAAAATTGTTCACTCAACAAAAAAAATGTATATGACATAAATTGTGTATTTTAAAGCGATCTACATTTTTTGTGTAGTAAAAGCTTGTCTATCTCTTATGGTTTACCAGTTATGCAAAAGTCATTCACAATGAAGAATACTTTTGGAGACATTCCCAGAAAATTTAATATATACATTTGATTTGTCATGAAAGTATCTTAAATATATGATATTTTAATCAAAATCGTTAGAGCCACTTTTGAGAAAATTGGAATTTTCGAAAAATGTACCATGTAAAGGGTAATCTGGTGGGGGGATTTTCTTGAAAACCTTCGTGTCGCATCTCTGGAAGAAACTGAAGCTAAATACCAAGTTTGGTGTTTATCCGACTGTTTGTTTCTGAGTTACGCTGTTCACAGACACACCACGGACATGTTTCCAAAAATGCTTTTTTGGATTCAGGGGGTCTCAAAACATATATTTCCAGTGAAATCTCGGTATCGAATTTTTTGGTGGAATACAATACTTCCCCTACTTACTATATGTAGTAGAGAGTGTAAAAACAAAAAATAGTCAATGGCAGTTTATTCACCCTTCAATTTAGACCCCTCCCCGGTACCTACACCGCACCAAGCGAATTTTCTATTGTCGGAAGCAACGCGGTAACTTGTGTTACGCTGTTTAATATTTACGTCACTTTTGCTTTTACTGCATTCACGGACCTCGAGCATTCGAGTTCCTTTGAGCGCGGACTTGACTTTCCGGGAGAAGAGAAAAAGGTCACACGATGCTAAGTATAATACTTTTGAGGTTATGGTCGCACGAGCTCTGACTTATGTCTGTCGACTTCCATGAATTTCCTCCGATAAGCTGGCAACCTCTAAGAAGAATTAGATCATCGTTTAGTTGAAGCGAATCTTTCCTGAGTCTCTTGCGCCATGGTATTTACTGTAAACGTTCACGCTAAATCAGTCAGTGTTGTATAATGCTATTGGCGTTTTATTTACCGTAAAATGACGCAGAGTATAGAACTTGAGTTTTATTTATGGACGCTCTTAAACTACTATGGTTCTTAGCGTCCCATTCTATACTTTGCTCAGAGGACTCTTTATCAGGCTTGAGGTTCTTTTACGTGCCGTAAATCTACGACATGGGACCACCGGCTTTATTTCCCTTCAGAAGGAAGCATGCTGGGGGTTTTTACGTCCGGAAAAGAGATCCATCGCCCTCCGCCGGGTTTGAACATGCGACCTCGGTATCTAGAGGTACCCCTAGACAGACACACAGAACATTGGTCACCTGGTTTTAGCGTTTACAGTATCTCATAGTAGGCTGTGCAAAACTCCTATTATGCTTGATGGTCCTATAGATATCGGACGATTACGCAGGTACCACGAAATGTTTTAACTTCTGCCATTAGCTGAAGCAACAAACAGAGGATACGCTTGTAAGTTTTGTCGACTAGTACTTGCAGCAATGGCTTGACATATGATTTATATATACGGTGCTTTTCTTTTACAGTGCAGCCATCATACCGCGGCTCGCGCGCCGGCTACCGCAGTTCGGACTCTCACCGAAACAGATTATATCCCCGCAACCGCTTCACATTCTCATAGTTGTAACTACAATTACAATAAGCACATACCTTATCGCAAGAGATGTTGGAAATGTCCTCTAACCACACATTTCTGGCATATTTCTGGGACATTTTCATCCACAATGGAGAATTTAATATCTGAATTTGAGTGAATTTCTCGCCTTATGTTTTGTTTTAGTCTTATAATGTACGGGGTTTGTTGCATACACTTTACTTTTTATGTGATCATCAGAATCGGGTAAATTTCAGTATAATCAGATTTTGCGAAATGATATAGTAACTGACGCACGCTTAATATTCTTCTGCATGATTACATTTATATGGCTATATTTCTCGCAAAGTAACGATCCTGGAGCACTGAGAAACCCGACTTTACACTCGAGATTCCCTTGCATGACGCGAAAATTGGTGTGCAGTAAATGTACACAGAATAACAGGACTATAACTATAACTACGAGAACGTGAAGCGTTTGCAGGGATGATAAACATTTTTCCATCGGTGGGCCCAGCCGAGGCGGCCGGCGCGCGAGCCGCCGAGGGGTAGCCGCAGTGTGAAGGAAAAGCACTGTATTATATAAAATTATCTATGGAGACAGCGAAAGAGTTAAATTAAGAACATTGCAACAATCCTCAACATCGATAGCATCCTCTAACATGGATATATATTACTTTTGAAACGGCGTACGACGGCTGTAATGCTTCAGTCATTTCTGATTGGTTTCTATTATAAAACTCACATGAAACGGATTGTAACGAAGTTTGCAGCTCGCCCCATTCTGTAGTTTAATTAGAATTGCTGTTCAATTTCCAAAGCGCTCCAGTCGTTAATCCTTTTTCACCCACAAGCTATTTTCAGCAGCGAGTCTGTGAACAGTTGTCGAATAGCGATGTATATCTGCTGGGCGTTCTGTTCCATTACTGATAAAAACTTCACTGAAAGCATTGCTTGAAATGTAAAAAAATCTGATGTGTTACACTCACATGACTTTCTACTCTTGTACAAACTATTTTTACAAACGCTTATTCTTTATATGCTTCATGTTAATCGAAATGTTAATCTTATTGCTAATTTTCTTGTAGGTGCAAGGGGAATATGGTAGGTATTAAGCGATAGTCAAATATTTTAAGAGCTGGTTGCTATGTGGAGTATTCCATTCTCTTTGCATTACCAGGACAAAAAAAATGAATAACGAATTTCCATTTGAGAAAAAGTATAAGTATTGGAAAATTTAAGCGAATAACAAGCAATATCTCGAAAATGGTTCACTCAACAAAAAAAAAATGTATATGTCATAAATTGTGTATTTTAACGCGATCTACATTTTTTGTGTAGTAAAATTTTGTCTATCTCTTATGGTTTACCAGTTATGCAAAAGTCGTTCACAATGAAGAATACTTTTGGAGACATTACCAGAATATTCGAGATATACATTTCATATGTCATGAAAGTATCTTAAACATATGATATTTTAATCAAAATCGTTAGAGCCATTTTTTGAGAAAATTAAAATTTTCGAAAAATGTTCCATGTAAAGGGTAATATGGGGTGGAGGGATTTTTTTGAAAACCTTCGTGTCGCATCTCTGGAAGATACTGAACCTAAATACCAAGTTTGGTGTTTATCCGACTGTTCGTTTCTGAGTTATGCTGTTCACAGACACACAAACGGACATGTTTCCAAAAATGCTTTTTTTTTGGATTCAGGGTGTCTCAAAATATATATTTCCGGTGGAATCTCGGTATCGAATTTTTGGGTGGAATACAATACTTCCCCTACTTACTATACGTAGTAGAGAAAGTAAAAATATGTTGCTAGAATCACAACTGGGCCACTTACGGTAAAAGCATTGCAGATTTCTTTTATACTAAAGTAAATTAATTCCTCTGGACAGCGTGTATTACCCTTTTACCACTTGCCTATCATAGATGGAAATACTGCATTCCATCTAAAAATTCGACATCGACATTCATCGAAAAAAACGTGTTTGAGGTTCACTGAAGCCCAAAAGTGTGAGCAGGTTAAAAACAAAACGTCATATGAATTCCAAACTTGGTTTTTACGTTTAACATCTTCCAGGAACCGTAAGATTTATTTATAAGAATATCCATCTACACAAAACTAGCCTTTATATGGAATATTTCTCGTTTTCTTTTTTCCTCTCTCTTAAAATGGCTCTAACGATTTTGATTAAAATACCACACATGAGGGCGGATTAATAAGTCAGTGACATTTTAAAGAAAATATTTTTTTCCCAAAAAATAAGTTTCTCAACATAGTCTCCTTTCAATTCAATACACATTGTCCAACGTTTCTCCAATTTTTGTAGCCCTTCCAAAAATTATGATTTTTCGAAGTCTGCATAATATGAGGTTGTTTCTGTCATGATGTGTTCACTGGACGTGAACTTCTTCCCAGCGTTTGAGAAAAGGAAGAAGTCACTCGAAGCTAAATCCGGAGAATATGGTGGGTGAGGTAGCACCTCGTAGCCCAATTCCACAAATTTTGCGATGGCAATGGCGGACTTGTGTGCGGGTGCATTATCCTGGTGAAAGAAACCCTTTTTCTTCACCAAATGGGGTAGTTTCTTTAACAATGCCTTGTGAAACTGATCCAGCATTGCGGCATATGAACCTGTAATCGTTTTACCCTGTAATATGAAGGGTAATCGTTTTACCCTTTTCCAGGTAGTGGATGTCTATCACCCCTTGTGAATCCCAAAAGATAGCTGCCATGATTTTTCCTGCCGACGGAATGGTTTTCGCTTTCTTTGGTGTAGGTTCGCCGAAGGAAATCCACTGCTTTGATTGTTATTTGGTTTCAGGTTGATAGTAATGGATCCAGTTTTATCAACCGTGATATAACGCCGCAAAAACTCATTTGGGTTGCGCTGGAACATGTTTAAATATTCCTGTGAAATGATCACACGATTCCGTTTGTTCTCAACTGTGAGCAGTCGCGGCGCACATCTTGCTGACAGCTTTCTCATACCCAAAAGTTCGTGCAGAATGTTATACACCCGTTCACTCTAGGTGTTTGCGGTCTTGGCTATCTCACGGATTTTCACTCGGCGGTCACCATTGCTTCTGTTGTGACCTCAGCCGGCCGTCCTGTGCGCACGGCATCTCTTGTGCTCGAACGGGCACATCGAAATTCTGTGAACCACTTGTGAACCATGCCATGTGATGGAGCAGAGTCCCCATGATACTTGTTTAGCTTTTCTTCCGTTTTCTTCACCGTCTTACCACGCAAAAAGTAGTGCTTTATCAGAACACGAAATTCGCTTTTCTCTATTTTCTACGAAGCAACACACATCTGCTTAGTTTAGACGCTCTCAACAATGTTCTAAGAAACAACTGACGAATTTCTGCAAACATACCCAAAATAGATGCAAACAAGAAACCTGTGATTAGAGCGCTAACTCTCGTCAAAGTCATGGACTTATCAGTCCGCCCTCGTATTTGAGCTACATGCGTGGTTAATAACATGTACCTTGAATTTTCTGTGAACACACTGTGAAGTCAGAAAGTTTTCTATAATTTTGAAATGGACAATGTAAGAGATAGGCAAAACTTACCACTAAATGTAGAACTCGTTAAAATACACAATTTGTGTGAATAATGTTTCTTGTAGTGTTACCCAATTTCGAAACATTCCACGCTGGATGTTTGCACTTTCCCAAGTATGTCGTCTGTTGTACGTGCTCGAAAGTTTGTGATGCTTCTTTTTTCTTTCTTCGCCCGTCCTGTTGCAATACCTAAACATTTAAATGGTCTTTTGCATTTTATGTAAACATTTAGTGCTTAATTTGCCTTCCTAGGTAAAAATGCATAGTGTTTAATGTAACCTGGATAGAGGATTCACTTTTTATATGAATATTATAATATATAATGTATATATGAGAGTTATTCATCGGTAGAGAAAGCCGCGTAAGTGTTCGCATAAGATATTTTCCTTTCCGAAGTATAATTATAAACAACTTTTTACTTTCACTACCAGTACCTAACAGGTCGAGAAAGTATTGTATTCCACTCAAGAGTTTCAGAGATTTCACCAGAAATACATGGTTTTAGGACCCCTGAATCCTATCAAAAGAAAAACTTCAGAAAAAAGGTTCGCTCAAAAAAAAAAAAGAAAGAAAAAAAAGCCGGATAACACCAGACTTGGTATTTAAATTTAATGTCTTCAAAAGATGCGACACGAAGATTTTCAAGAAAATCTCACAATTCCAAACTATCTTTTACATGGGAAAATATTTTTATATTTTTGATTTTAGTAAAAATGGCTCTTTACGATTTTAGTTAAATATAATATATTTAAGATATTTACATGACAAATAAAATATATATCTTGAGTTTTCTGGGAATCGCCTGTGAACTCCGCTTCATTCTGAAAATTTTTGGGTAACGGGTAAATCAGAAGAGGGCGGCAGCCCGTGTTTGATCCGCATGTGTGATTTGTGGTGGACAAAACGGCGCCTGAGCAGGTTTTCTCCGGGTTCTCCGGTTTCCCCCGCCATTGACTCCACCAACTGTTCCATCATCACCTCATGGGTATTCTATCTGATTTAAAGTGCCTACTCCTGGACAGGCCTCTGACCTCAGGCATCCGCTTCTAAGTCCTATATACGATGAGGCAGTATTTTTAACACTTAAATGATTTCAGTCTAATTATATAATATGTAAATTCAATAACAGCCCTCCTTAAAGCGTGTATGTAACAATATATAATAAGTGTATATTACAGTCATTGTATATGTTTATATTATTGTATCCATGTGCAATAATGTTATGTGAATATATTACGTAATTTAATAATGAAGGTGCTGTGAGAATAATAGGTTAAAAGTTGCTAACAATGAGATAACCTCGAGGCAATAATGAATTTGAAAGTTGAAATGCTAGTAGTCATTATTGGAGCAACAACAATGTAAATTTTGAGACAGTTTAAAAAAAGCCAATCAACAACCAGAAAAACTTTAGTTAAATGAATGCATTCTATTTGAGTAGGATTAGCCAATCAGAATCTGAAAAAGAGAAACATTTACAAATTCAGAAGTCAGTTGCCTGTAAACAGTGTTCCTAACCGGGCGCGAGACATGTCCTTGAGAAGTATAATACGTATTCGTGTAAGAAAAAAAATAGTTTGCGTATTAAAAAGTGCAAGTATTTAATAAAAACATCTCACATCTCTCTCTCTCTCTCTCTCTCTCTCTCTCTATATATATATATATATATATATATATCAGTGAAGTGTTATTTAAATCGTATCAAGCATTAATAAAAGGAGTGAAGTAAAATTATAGTCTGTGTAAGCCTACATTCTTAGTCGCACCAGAACCCTGCTAAGAGAAACGTGTCTCTAACAATAATACTGACGCAGCCGAGGCAAACATAAATATATATATAATATTTAAAGAAACAGTAAAAATACAAGGCTACCGGACACGGTTTACTATACGTGCGGTTGTAACTACTACAAGTTCAGTTACCCAACAGTTGAACTATAATACACCTCCTTAAATACAAACCATGTTCTCAAATTGGCGTCCATACGTGGGGCAAAAACAATATAACAAAACATCTTCTCAACGAGGAGGATAAACAGGGAAAGAAGAAACCATAAGAGGTAGACAAAAATTTTGTACACAAAAAATGTACATCTTTTAAAAACACCCAATTTATTTCAAATATAATTTTATGGCATCAGCCGCTTACGAGATACCCAGTATTATTAGTTTGAATTTTTCAATACATTTGTCAATTTTTTATAAAGTGCTGTCGCTCTTCACTTGTTTCTCGCGATGGCATGGAAAGAATATGGAATTCCAAAGCCAGCATGTAGCGACCCACTTTTAAACTCTATCCCCTTGTAC
Source organism: Deroplatys truncata (assembly GCA_030765065.1). Taxonomy (NCBI): domain Eukaryota; kingdom Metazoa; phylum Arthropoda; class Insecta; order Mantodea; family Mantidae; genus Deroplatys; species Deroplatys truncata. Next base: position 292,535,090 of record CM060975.1, on the reverse strand, counting down.
CTACAATGAGCTGCAACTACTGTTTAGCTCGATTAACACAAAGCAGGTAGAACAAAAGCTTTCGTAAAAAAAATTGTAGAAGCTATACAAAAATAAACACTAGTGGGTAGAGAAAGTCCTGTAACACATCAGATTTTTCTAGGTAGCTAAATAATACATCTAAATAAAAAGATCAAAGTGAGGCAGGGATATATTTCTAAAATCTTCCGTATCTTCCGTTATATTTATATAAGTCCAATGCTTTAAGGGACGCTTGTATTTAGGTTTATTTCAGACAAATACTGAACTGCGTGATTGTTTACAATTTTGTAACAAAAACGGGGACCATTACACAAAGAATTGTAACTTAATCACTGCGCGAGGGGAAACTTTTGGAAGACATACGAGTTTAAGGGAAGGGACCCACCCTAAGTCTACAGTAGGGAGCAGTACCCTTGGGTCGACATCGAAGATCAGATCTTAGGAATAGGGAATCAACCCTCTACTTAGCCCTCGTTTCTTGAATTTCATTCCAGAAATACTAATCAACAGTGCAGATTGCTACAAACTTAACAAACTTTTATTTTCGACAAAATAAAGAACTTAATTTACAGCTTGGTTACTTTAAGAATTTAATTAACAGTGATGATCGTGATCTGATTTTGAGCAAGAGAACTTTCGTAACAAGCATACATATTTTATGCAATTTATACTAATACTGTAAAGATAGAAAATTTCTATGTATGTACATATGTATGTATGCATGTGGATGTATGTAAGGTAATCTAAAAACTCAAACGATTCTAACAATACTTTCACTACTAAAAAGCCCTATTCTTTCTTACGGACATGCGCTATGATAGTATATTATGCAGCAAGACTATATGGTAGTAATTAAGACTCGAATGTGTTTATAAAACGAGCGGTAGCGAGTTATAGTCAAGTTGCATGGGTAGATGGCCCAAAAGTTCACATGAAAATTAAATTAATTTTGAGTACCCGGCGCCTCCACCATATGTGGTGTATTGATAATTTGGGGGTTACATTATTGTCCTAAATTGTCATTCCAGACACATTGTTGTTTACGTCGAGAGAGAGAGAGAGAGAGAGAGAGAGAGAGAGAGAGAGAGAGAGAGAGACGCGCGCGTGTATGACCAAAATTAGGTAACTAAGACACAGCAAAACAAAAGAGAATCGAATATGCTTAAGATACGATATGCATACAATACTAAAGCCAAAATATGTTAATTCTCATTAATATTATATATGTATATATAATTAATAGAAATTAATTATACTTTTTAGAGACTTTAGCCTGGTCTAGGCAAATTTTTAATACAGAGCCAACTGAAAAATTCAATGCCACAGCCGGGATTTGAACACGGTTCTCTAAAAATTGAGCTACTGTGACTACATGCCGGTGGGACATTGAATTCCCCAATTGACTCAAGTTGTTTCCCAGACAAACCACTAAGGGATCTCACTTGAGATGACAATCTTAGCGGCGACCTGCAATCGCAAGTACTTCAGTGCTCGGTGTTTATGGGCTTCTTAACACTTTGCTTTTTTATTATATATATACATATACATATATATATAATTGAAGTTAATTTTACTTTATTAGTGACCTTAGCTGGTCTTGGCAAGTTTTTAATATAGTCTACTGAAAAATTCAATGCCACAGCAGGGTAAAATGTGTTCAAACTGTTCCAATGAATTTTTCAGTTGTCTCTATATTAAAAAAAAAACCCTCACTAAGATGGTTGCAATCAAATTCGTTAGCAGGTTATGCTAAACAATCTGGTGTGTTACACTCACATGACTTTCTCTACTCTTGTACAAACTATTTTTACAAACTCTTATTCTCCATCTATTTCATATTAATCGAGATAAACATTTGCAGAAACGATCTTTTGACATGCAAAGAGAATTACATTTTACACATAGCGACCAGTTCTAAAAATATTTGACTATCGCTTAAGGCGTACTATGTTCCCCTTGTTTTGTATTTACAAGGACAATATAGAAATACAGTAGCCTTTAAGCATATACATATCTCTTAATAGCAGGTTGCTAGGTGCAGCACCATTCTCTTTGCCACAGATTAATACTATTTGCATATCCAAGATAAAAAAAATGAATAACGAATTCCCATTTGAGAAAATAAGTATTGAAAAATTTAAGGGAATAACAAGCAATATCTCGAAAATGGTTCACTCAAAAAAAAAAAAAAATGTATATGACATAAATTGTGTATTTTAACGCGATCTACATTTTTTTGTGTGGTAAAATTTTGTCTATCTTATGGTTTACCAGTTATGCAAAAGTCGTTCACAATGAAGAATACTTTTGGAGACATTCCCAGAAAATTCAAGATATACATTTCATTTGTCATGACAATATCTTAAAGATATGACATTTTAATCAAAATCGTTAGATCTATTTTTGAGAAAATTAAAATTTTCGAAAAATGTTCCATGTAAAGGGTAATCTGGAGTGGGGGAATTTTCTTGAAAACCCTCGTGTCGCATATCTGGAAGATACTGAACCTAAAGACCAAGTTTGGTGTTTATCCGACTGTTCGTTTCTGAGTTATGCTGTTCACACACACACACACGCACCCACGCACGCACGCACGCACGCACGCGCGCGCACACACCGAGACAGACAGACACACACAGGACATGTTTCCAAAAATGCTTTTTTTGGATTCAGGGGTCTCAAAACATATTTCCGGTGAAATCTCGGTATCGAATTTTTGGGTGAAATACAATACTTCCCCTACTTACTATACGTAGTATAGTAAAAATTACATGAAGACAGAAAATTGTGCCCAGCTAACATTAGAAATCAACCAACGGATATTTCACAATTAACAACTAAAAAGAGTATTTCTCTCGATGGTCGCAGGTCTTTACAAGAAGGTTAACTTGGTGGCCTGGGAGCGGAATCTTCATATTGTGGCGTATTACTAATTTGGGGGGGGGTTACATTATTGTTCTACATTGTCATTCCAGACACATTGTTGTTTACGTCACTCTTGGCTGATAGCGTCTCTCTCAGTTAAGATTCCGTTAGTAGCGGACCGCGCGTGTAAGCCGGGCTTTGGATCGGTGGACATCTCCCACCTTCCATTTTTAATAACGTAGGAACCGCAAACGTTTGGGAAATAAATATAGGAATGTGCGAGTAGATTTGTGTTGTAAGTTTTGTGCAGTAAAAAAACCACGCCTTCCTCTAACCTCCACATCACGTTTCGGTCCTCCGCAGCCAAGTACACGCCCCCTCATTGTAGTGCTGGGTACTCAAAATTAATTCAATTTTCATGTGAACGTTTAGGCCATCTACAGGTAATATACCCACATGTAACAATATTCACCAGCTTTACCTCTATTTCGTTGTATGTATATGTATAAGGGTATCTGTATTATATGAAAACTATGTAGATCATTAAATACATATAGAACCAAAGATAATGTATAAAGGTTTAAAATTCCCACATCTATGATTATATACAAATTACTGGAGCATTCCGACCAAAGACTTCCACTGCCAAAGGGTAGCATTTGCACATCATCCTCCTGCATGAGTATCGAGGAATTTTTTATCGTTATGTGCGGGGGCTGTACGAAATTACAATTACAAGGGGTAAAGGGGAGGATTCACCATAAAGATTCTCTAGATGATGGTACAATAATGTCATAAAGAACGGGAGGAGGTAATCAGGTAATTTATCAATCGAGTTTTACAAAACTACCCATGCCACGTCGGGTAAGCCAACTGGTCCATTATAAAGAGATTGCTACAATGGCTAAAACTGTGTATAACTGGTCTTTTAGGGCGCGCGTGCCGTAATGGTTGCCTAGAAATACGAGGGGCACTATTTATATTTTGAGCCTTGGCAACCCTGAATGTCGTAGATGCCATCTGACGTTTCCAATGGAAAGTTTGACATTTTTGACCATAATCTACTTCGAAATTTTTTTTAATAGAGCGTCATTTGTTTTGTTTACACTAACTTGAAAATTGTGTGTCAACAAAAACATGGAATTAACTCGTGAAAATGTTCGTGCAATGATTTATTACGACTTTCGACGTGGATTATCAAGACAAGAGTGCATCGATCAACTAACTTCCACATTTGGCGACGAAGCTCCATCCTTTGGCACTGTGAAACGCTGGTATAACGAATTTATTCGTGGCCGCCGTTCGCTCAATGATGAAGTTCGTGAAGGTCGTCCAAAATCAGTTGTTGTGCCAGAAAAAATTGATGCTGTGCAAAAACTAATAATGAAAGATCATCATTCGACATATTGTGAGATTGAGGCAACCATAGGCATAGTTCCACCAGCATATATAAAATATTGCATGATTATTTAGCCGTAAAAAAGGTTTTCTCTCGTTGGATCCCACATAATTTGACGCAATCTCAAAAAGATGCTCGTGTCGATTGGTGTACAAAAATGCTCAAGAAATACAATGGCGGTGCCTCAAAAGACGTATATAAGATTGTAACAGGTGACGAATCAGGGATCTATGCGTATGAGCCGGAACGTAAACAGCAGTCGACTGTATGGGTGTTTCAAGATGAAGCAAATCCAACAGAAATTGTTCGCACTCGAAGCACTTCGAAGCAAATGGTCGCCTGCTTTTTCAGCAAAACTGGCCATGTGGCAACAGTGCCTTTAGAGGAACGTAAATGCCGAATGGTGCACAACCATTTGTTTGCCGGAAGTCTTCGGTAAAGTAAGGAAAACCAACAAGAACCGTAGGATCGTTCTTCATCAAGACAATGCGAGCGCACACACATCTCGTCTAATAACAGAGTATTTGAAGGCTCAAAAATAGAATTGATGGGTCATCGGCCATACAGTCATGATTTGGCACCCAATGACTTCTTTTGTTCCCGAACATCAAGAATAAATTGCGTGGACAACGATTTTCGTTGGCAGAAGAAGCCGTTGATGTCTTCAAAAACCATGTTTTGGAGTTGTCTCAAGAAGACTGGAATAAATGCTTTGACAAATGGTTCAAACGGATGCAAAAGTGCATTGATCATAAAGGAGAATATTTTGAAAAACAATAAAGCAGTTTTCAATCAGAAATTACTTTGTTTTAATAATTAAGCTCAAAATATAAATAGTTCCCCTCGTAGTGACGTCAATCAATTCATTCATCTACTTGATCCATTCCCATTTCCTCTTAACGCGTAGCATTCTAAAGCCATCAGAGTTATTGTTTATTTTCCACTCGTAATGTTGCCTTAGTTTTGAACTATAAGTATGCAGTGGGATGATGGATGGTCCCCGGATATTCATCTGGCATGCAGGAACAGTTGTCGACAACTCGTCTGCTGTTTGGGCGGTAAGAGGTTCTATTTCGTGCTTCACGAGCTTGCAAGTGGAAAACAGGTCATTCTGTTTGCGTGTGCCTACTAGGTCATCGATTTCCTCCACAACTCAACATCTTCGTCCAAAATTCCACTTTAAACGATTCAAAGTTTTGTGTGTTATCCATATAAAATGCTAAGCCTTTCTTTTTTACTGATGTGAATTCTAAGTTGACAACTACGATGTGAAGTAGGTTGTATTGAAGGAGTTGTATTATATTTCAACTGTTGGGAGCCGAACTTGAAATTGGTTGCAACCGTACGTACAGTACCCGCTTCCCGGTAGCCTTCGCCCCAAATATACTTTCCGGTGGCCTTTGCCCCCAAAATTTAAAGATATTAGCTTTGTAATTTAACTATTTCTTTAGATATTATATATTAATGTTTGCCTCGGCTGCGTCAGTATTATTGTTAGAGACATGTTTCTCTTTGCAGGGTTGTGGTGCGACTGAAGAATGTAGGCTTACACAGATTATAATTTTACTTCACTCCTTTTATTAATGCTTGACACGATTTAAATAACACTTCACTGATATAGAGAGAGCTGTGAGATTATTTTATTAATTACTTGCACTTTTTAACACGTAAACTATTTTTGTCTCACACAAAATACATATTAAACTTCTCGAGGACGCATCTCGCGTCCGGTTAGGAACACTGTCTGCAAGCAACTGAACTGATTTCTACCGCCTAAATTTGTAAATTTCTGTATTTCAAGTCTCTGATTGGCTAATCCTACTCCAATAGAATACCTTCATTTAACTAAAGCTTTTTCTGGTTGTTGATTGGCTATTTATTAAACTGTCTCAAAATTTACATTATTGTTGCTCCAAGAATGACTTGTAGCATTTAAGCTTTCAAATTCATTATTGCCTCAAGGTTAGCAACTTTTAACCTATTATTCTCACAGCCCCTACATTATTAAATTACGTAATTCACATAACATTATTGAACATGTACACAATAATATAAACATTTACAATGACTGTAATATACGCTTTTTATATATTGTTACATACACATATTGCTTTAAGGTGGGCTGTTATTGCATTATATATTATATAATTAGACTGAAATTATTTAAGTGTTAAAAATACTGCCTCAGGTGTTTCTTAAGTGAGATTCTTTTAACTTCAAGCCTGCTGGTGAATGCTGCCTCATTCTGATGTAACAAACCAGAAATAAAAACTCCTGAAGTAATACATTCACATGACTTTCTCTACCCTCTATCATTTATTTAGTGGGTACACAAACTATTTTAAAAAGCTTATTTTTCTATCTACTACATTTTATCAAAATTAACTTTTGCAGAATTAGCTACAATATACATTTCGTTATAGATATTGATCTTAAAATTTCATACTGTTCTATGCAATGGCGAGAAACAACTGAATACTGAAAGGATTTTAAAGAATGACCAAGTAATGAACAATTCGAACCTTTAATAACGGATATCTCAGAAATGGCTTATGCCATAAAAAACCTATTTGAAGTAAATTGTGTGTTTTAAACAGATCTACATTTTTTGTAAAGTATGTTTTCGTCTATCGCTTAACGTTTAGCAGTTGTACAAGATTATAAAAAATGTCAACCAATTTAAGTGGACTTCACAGGCTATTCCCAGGAAATTCAAGATATACAGTTATTTGTCATGTAAATATCTTTAATATATGGCATTTTAATCAAAATCTTTAGAGCCATTTTTAGAAAATAAAAAATTTCGAAAAATGTTCCATCTAAAGGGTAGTTTGAGATGGGGGATTTTCTTGAAAATCTTCGTGTCGCATCCTTGGAAAGTACTGAACCTAAATACCAAGTTTGGTATTCATCCAACTTTTCTTTTTTTAGTTATGCTGTTCACAACACACACCAGACAGACAGATAGATACATAGACAGACACGCGCGCGGACCATTTTCAAAAAAAATATTTTTCTTTAAATTCAGGAGATCTCAAAACATGTATTTCTGGCGAAATCTCGGTATCGAATTTCTGAGGGGAATACAATACTTTCCCTATTTACTACACGTAGTAGAGAGAGAGAGAGAGAGAGAGAGAGTAAAATTTGATGTGATACATTCACATGACTTTCTCTACCCTCTATCATTAATTAGTGGGTATACAACTACTCTTACTAATGTTTATTTTTCTATCTATTGAAGTGTAATATTTGTTGGTAGTTGGAAATGCTTCATGTTTATCTGCACAACGTATGGGAGCCAATTTGTCGCGGTCACTTCGTGTTATCTTATTTCTGAGCTCCTGTTATTGTTTTACTACTTTGAATGTTGGGTTCATTGTCCTCCGGCTAGCTATTATTTCTCGGTCAAGCAAATCTCTTGAACAGGGTGTGTAAACGGAAAGGATTTGTTACTCACAGATAACAATGATAAAAGAATTTGTTTTTACACTTTTATTACCGTCACAATTAATTAAGTTCACATATTGACTCTTGATACACGCCAGACTGAAACTGTTATATTTTCTAATATCACTATAATCACTTATTTACTGCACATTATTAATTCGCGTGTTTCACATTTATAACAAACTTTAAGACGCGAGAGATTCTGTAGAATTGCGTAACGTGTACTTTATGTATGCTTCCGTTGAACTACGCGACGTATAACTCACGAATACTTATGTTGAACTGATCGACGTATTACACGCGAATGCTTCTGTTGGACTGACCAAATCTGGTAGTAGGATGCTTTTGTTGAACTGGGCAATACTGGCCTCTGACTTTAGCTTTTTATACTCCCACACCCCGATATGCCTAAAGATTATAACCGAGCTGCTATTGGTTAATAAAACGCGCCAACATTAGCGTCTATTTTTATATCCAATCAAAAATTACGAAAACATATGCTCTAGGGAAAATATTCACGCTATTTCTAAGAAAAGCGCGCCAATTTGACGTCATTTGTTTGTCTCTTCTAATTAATATTCAACTCACCCCCTCGCACATTGTTATCCGCTCCTATTGTCAGTTTCACTGAGGCCGTGTAAACTTATTTCTAACAATACTTATAATTAACAAACATCTCAAATCAATGTCATATAATAATGCTTATTTACACTACAATCACTCTGGCATTTACATTATTGTGATACAAATTACTGCCACACTATTTCATTTTAATCCAAGTAAACCTTTGCAGAAATAGCTACATTACATATTTCATTATAGATACAAAGGGAACAGGGAGAGCCAAATGTACTGGACGCTAGATATTGGCCTTAAAATTCCACACTCTTTCCATGCAATCGTGAGAAACAGCTGGCTGTTAACAGGACTTCAAACCAATGACCAAGTAATGAAGAATTCGAACCATTAATAACGGATATCTCAAAATCATGTTATTTGAAAGAAATTGTGTTTTAAAGAGATCTGCATTTTTGTATGGTACGTTTTCGTCTATCGCTTAGCGTTTACCAGTTATACAAGATTATATAAAATTCCTCCCGAATGAAGAGGACTTCCCAGATTATTCCCAGAAAATTCAAGATATACATTTTATTTGTCAAGCAAATATCTTTAATATACAGTATTTTAATAAAAATCGTTAGCCATTTTTATAAACTAAAAAATTTCCAAAAATGTTCCATGTAAAGGGTAGTTAGGGGTGGGGGATTTTTTTTTTTGAAAATCTTCGTGTTGCATCATTGGAAGATACTAACTTAAATACCAAGGTCGGTATTTATCCGACTTTTCGTTTTTGAGTCCACACTCACGCACACACACGAGCGCGGACATTTTTCTGCTTTTTGGGGGGAAGTTAAGGGGCCTCAAAACATATATCTCAGAGAAATCTCGAATTTTTGGGTGGAATACAATAATTCTCCTAATTACTATACGTACATAGTAGAGAAGGTAAAAAGGACTACCTCATACACTATTCATCGGACCCTTCTATGGCAAATGTTCCCCTTAAATAACCGCTATCCTTTTTTATTTCCAAAAGTATAAAACTGCATAGAGACTTTTTAAAATATTCATTCACCTGTAGAATGAGAGTATATCAATTTAAAAAAAATCATCAAAATATGGCACATGGAGAATAATAGAGGGCATAAACAAATATGTACTACAAAGCGGTGGTGGGTTGATGAGCACCACGTGATCATCTTTTGTGAATACATCCATTTCCGAAAATGCTTTTATTGCGTGCTAGGGTTTCTGAAATATTGTGGCGTATTAATAATTTGGGGGTTACATTATTGTTCTACATTGTCATTACCAGACACATTGTTGTTTACGTCACTCTTGGCTGGTAGCTTTGCTAGCCACGAGTAGTGGGGGATAGCGTCACTCTCAGTTCGGATTTCGTGAGTAGCGGACCGCGCGTGTAAGTCGGGCTTTGGATCGGTGGACATCTCTCACTTCCATTTTTAATAATGTAGGAACCCCAAACATTTGGGAAATAAACCTAGGAATGTGTGAGTAGATTTGTGTTATGGACTTTGTGCAGTAAAAACCCACGCCTTCCTCTTAACCTCCACACCACGCTTCGGTCCTCCGCAGCCAGGTAAGTATACGCTCCCTCATTGTACGTGGTGGGTACTCAAAATTAATTTAATTTTCATGTGAACTTTTAGGCCATCTACCCAGCAAGTAACAATACGCAGAGCGTACTGCCTCAAACTGTATAATCATGAAACTTCTAAGCACAGTGTTTGTGTCTTCTAATGGTAGGAGAGGATCCATTTAGGATTTTTTTGAAACCTCATAACAAGAATAATTATTTTTGGAAGCAAAAAATGAGATCTTTTATTACATTTTTAGTTTTTTCAGTGATATCTTGCCACAAGGAATGTAGGAGTATGGCTACACGATGTTAGCGAATGTTTCCTTGGCGTAGGTAAATGAGATATTAAATTATGTAGCATGTCCAAGCAGCCGTGTGGGAGCGGTTAACAAGCTGTCCTCCCCAGTTCCCTGTGGTACTGTAACAGGTCATTACCACCTTCTACGGTGAGTTCACCTGAACCCATCGACCAGAAAATGTCGACATCTAACCTTGTTATTAAAGCAATAATTCCAGAACACGTTCCTTTAGGGCGACATGTTCAACATCCTAATTCTTGTTAGGTATTACTGAGGCATTTTACCTAATATTTTATATACCAAGTGAATGCAAAATGCAAAACTTCAGTGTTATACTTCGATTTGAGATCCTCTGAACCCAAAACAAAATTAGGTCTGAGTGTTTGTGTGTGTATGGATATACGGGGTCATTTATGAAGAACTGACACATTTCTTTCTTTAATTATTGCTTCTAAATTCACTCAATGCCCCAATTTTAGCACCAAATTCTGCAGGATGCTCTGGAGTTTCGATATCCTGTCACTAAATGCACAGATGTTCATGTTTTATTCGTAATTGTCAGTTTTATTGTCAGCAACTGTTTTTGAGATTTTGTTCTAGTCAACGTGAAAATGGAGTACACATTAAATGAACGACTCTTCCTTGTAAAGCAATACTGGATTACGAATCCAATTACAGCTACTCAAAGGGCATACCGGAGAGAATTTGGTGTTGGGAATCCTCCCCAAAGAAACACAATACTGGGACTGGTAAACAAATTGGAAACAACTGGATCTCTAATGAGTGAAAAAGGCAAACCTCGTTCATCTAGGCTTCCCACGGTTGTTGACGTAAGAGCACGACTGGATCAGTCACCCAAAAAATCATCAAGACGTTTGTCGCAGGAGACAGGGTACAGCTACTCAATGTGTCAGAGAGCTGTGAAAAGTGCAGGCCTAAAGCCGTATAGGATTACGGTTGTCCATCGTTACAGGAACTAGATAAGGATAGACGACTGAATTATTGTCGTTGGTTTCAGATGTTCATTGTGCAAAATCCTGCCATTTTGTCCATCACATGGTTCACAGATGAATCATGGTTCCATTTATCCGGTTATGTGAACTCACATGTGCACAAATCGTAGTTTGGTGCGTAATTTCCGCACAGAGAATATCGGGACCATTTTTTTTTAAAACAATGTGAACATTGCAGAGTACCGACGGATTTTCATGGAGTTTGCTGAGCAGCTAGACGATGTAGAGCTGAGTCAAGGATATTTTCAGCAGGATGGCGCTACATGCCATACATCAAATGAATCCATGACACTAATTGCAAGTTTCTTTGACGACCGGATTATTTCCAAGAACCTGTGGCCACCGAGATCTCCGGATTTGATATCGCCGGGCTTCTTTCTATGGGGTTACTTAAAAGACAGGGTTTATGCTACATGTCCCCAGACATTGGACGATCTGAAGCACATTACACAGGAGGTTCAAGCTATTGACAACAGAGTCCTCCAACGAGTGGCCAGTAACTTGGAACGACGCGTTGAGTTGTGCCTTATGCAGGATTGAGGACATTTTCAACATCTGCTATAGAGGTAAATAATCTCCCAAAATTGCTCTGCATTTCAGGTATAATAAGTTGTCGCTAGAATAACGCGTTTTGAAATAATTAAAGAAATAAATGTGTCAGTTCTTTATAAATCACCTTGTATGAAATAGGAAAGAGGAGAGAATAGCTCACTTAAAAAAAGACGAATAAATACCAAATTTATTACTAAGACACAATGCAAGAAACGCTTTATATGGTAACATTTTTATTTATTTTTTTATTTTCGATAACATTTTTCTAATAATTTTGATTATAATACATATTCTCATACCCGAGATTTCTGTATGAGGAATAATATGCATACCTTCAATACAAAACAAGCAATACAAAAAACGAAGCATTTTTACAAAACGGTCCGCGGGTTCATGTGTATGTGAGTCTATATGGAAACAATAACTAAAAAATGACAAGTCGGTTAAATACCAAACTTGGTATTTAAGTTCAGCATCCCTAAAGATGCGACACGAAGATTTTAAAAAACATCCCTCCCCAAACTATCTTTTATATGGAATTCTTTCTCGAAAATGTTGATTTTCTCAAAAATGGCTCTAACGATTTTGATTAAAACGCCATATATTTAAGCTATTTACATAAATAAAATAAGTATATTGAATTTTCTGGTATTAGTTTGTGAAGTATTCATTCGGGAGAAATGTTAAATAATTTCGTGTAACGGGTTAACATAAGATGTAGACAAAACTTACGACACAAGAAATGTAGAGCTCTTTAAAACGGACAATTTATTTCCAATAACTTTTTCTGTGGCATCAACTATATTCGAGATATCCGTCATCATTGGTTTGAAATTTGTAATATTTTGTAATTTTTTTTTAAAATTATGGTGTTTCTCGCGATGTTGTGGAAAGAGTATGGAGACATATGATTATCGATAATGATTTCTGTATGCCCCTTGTACCTACAACGAAATGTGTAATGGAACTATATCTGCAAAGGTTTATTTCGATTAACATGAATTAGTTAGAAAAGTAAGCTTTCGCAGGAATAGTTTGCAGTAGCTATATAATAATAAACGACAGAAGATAAAGTCAGGTGAATGCAACATATCAGATTTTTATTCTACGTTTTAAGCTTTTACTATGAATGATATGAACCCGCGGTGCCACTTCCTGCTTCGAATGACATGGTAGTTATTACCACTAAGCTAGTTGCTGCCTGGAATCTCAGCCACTTTTAAATATCTAATTTAGCTTTATACGAGGCGAACTCCTGTTTCCTCCAAACTTTGCTTAAATAATATCTTTTAGGGCGATTTTAAGCCTGTATTAGAAGTGTTAACTTCATTAATCAAAAGGTAGAAGCTAATATTTATGGTGTATGGGATGTACAAAGAGCGCCAAAGAAAATCTCACTGCACCTCGCGTCTATGTCACATTATTTATCGTTGTACGTGGCCTTGCGAAGCCAAGGTCATTTCATTGGTTGCTGTAGGCCACGATGCAAGGGTGCGCCAGTCCTTCTGCTAAATAGTTTCACCAATAACCACAACAAGGGTTACAAAATGGCGTAGAAACGAAATGTATATAAGCTAAAAGAGAAAGAGGTAGAGTGAGTGCATTCAGTTTGTCATACAGACCTCTTATCTGATTGGTAGCCCATACCTTCTCGGCTAGCGCAGGACACGCCTTTGAAAGGGTTAAAAGCTAAGGGGAAAACTTGATGAGCGCCCAGGTTAGCGAAATGTAGAATGTGCCGTGCGAGAAGATTTTCAGGGGTGGAAATTAAAGCTTGAATGGTATTCATTAAATACATAGCAAGGCAGCACTTTATAAAAAAACAGAACTGTATTCTCACAGTGATATAAATCTTGTTGCTGCATAGAAGCAAACATTAACTAAATAATAAATAAAGCAGCATGTTTTCCCTCTAATTCAAACTAGAATTGGTTAATATATCTTTACTAACATATTGCTGATCATAGAAATACAAAAGGATTATAGACAAAAATATAACCCAATTTTATTGCCATAATATGTCTGACATATTCGGTAAACCATATACATATACATATTTATCTCTAGTTTCTAAACATGATTAGTCACTTATAACAAAAGAGTAATTTGCATTTAGTAAACGAATATCATCATCTGCGGATGTTTTACTGGGAGTGCCCACTTTCTGACGAGAATGTAGACCGTCTTCCCCACTGTCCTGGAATATTTTTATCCAATAATTTATTATAAAAACACTTTTATACACTGCCATTGCAATTGCTGCAACAGTGCGACCAGCCTCCCACATAACCACGATACGTCCACGACTAATTTCACTAGTATACGGCATGACTGGTTCTGAGACAATAAACACGTTTTGGTTTCAATAACACCAGAAAAAGCAAACGCATCAACCTCCGCTCTTTTCACCCCTCATTGCTGTGTTATCACGCAACCAAGCTCTGTGATAGGCAAGGTGAAGGACGCGCCTCAAAAAAACCCAGAAAACGATACAAAATCCGTCGAAGATTTTCTTTGGCGCTCTGTGAACAAGGCGCAATTTCTTCTCTGTCATGACGTACATTGTAACGGCGCCCATTTTAGGTATAGAGACTTCTCTGAATTGACTGTAGCCTATCGATTTTCTAGCTGTTTAGATCCATCATTTTCATGATCCATCATTTTCATGATCCATCATGACTGGTGTTTCACTTACTAAGCCGTTTCGGAGGTTGGTAGTAAAATATCTGTACGTATAATACAATTTTATAAAATCGGTTACAAACCTGGTATGGTTCTAGTAGAAGAGGTTATATTTTTGCAGTGGTCTTCATAAATATAAAGAAATAAAAATAAGTGGTTGCTTGGTATATCAGGAATTTTAAGTAAAACAGTTTGTAAAGTCTTATTCAATCCAATCGAATTTTCTAAATTAATTGGGGATTCATAAAATATAAAACAAAAGGTTACTGCAACGAAAATATAGATCTCTTTACAATATTCATACAATTAATGCCAACCAATAATTTTCATGGGCATTAACCGTCTTTGAAAATATTCAGTTATTGTTCGTTTACATTAATCCTTAAGCTAGCTTGATGCAGTATTTTTAACACTTAAATGATATCAGTCTAATTATATAAAATATAATAAAAGCCCGCCTTAAAGCAATATGTGTATATAATAATAATATATAAAATGTATGTTATAGTCATTGTATTATGCTACACGGAAAACCAGTGCGTGTTACATAAATAGTGACAGTGAAAAATAGCAAGTGTTATAATAAAAAGGTTATGTTTCTTTCTTTCAGGAGACTTTCAGAAAATATTTAAAAATTTAAACAAAGACAAAACGAACATAACTTTTAAATATTTCTAAAAGGGGGCAATTTGAGGCAGTATTTTTTAACACTTAAATGATTTCAGTCTAATTATATAATAAAATAATAACAGCCCGCCTTAAAGCAATATGTGTATAAAGTGTATATTACGGTCATTGTATTATGTTTATATTATTATGTACATATATAATAATGTTATGTGAATGTATTACGTAGTTTAACAATGTAGGAGCTGTGAGAATAGAAGCAAGCTGCTTTACGTAGCAAACAGGATTATAAAGTAGAAGCCGAAAGTTGCTAACAATAAGGTAACCTTGAGACAACAATAAATTAGAAAGTTTAAAAAGACTACTAATAGTTCTTGAAACATAATAATGTAATATTTAAAACAGTTTATAAATAGCCAATCAAAAACTAGAAAGAGCTTAAGCTAAATAAAAGTATTCTATTGGAGTAGGTTTAGCCAATCAGAGACTTGAAATAGAAGAAATATACAGATTCCGGCGGGAGACGCTATAAGATAGCGTAACCAAGTAGTCAGATTCGGTACGGTATAGGTTCAGTGTGAGACATAAAAAATTCATTGCGGTGAGAATAATATAAAGTTTACGTGTTAAAAAGTGCAATTAACAATGATCTCACAGCTCTACAGTAGGATACATCAGTGAAGTGTTATTTAATCATGTGAAAGATTAATAAACAAAGTACGATACAATTATAATTTGTGTAAGTCTTGTTCTTTAGCCGTACCAGCCCTGCTAAGATATACGTATTCTGAAAATTACTACTGACGCAGCCGAGGAATACATATATAATATGTAAATAAACATTAAAATACAAAGTTTATGTTTTAAACGTGGGGGCGAAGGCCACCAGAAAAGTGAACGTGGGGCGAAGGCCAACGGAAACTTTGTATCGTACATGGGGCGAACACTCCTAGAAACAATCTCCCGCAATCCATTACGTGTGTAGTCTAAAACAGCTTCAAGTTGTGTACCATACGTGGTGCAACAACCACAGCAAGCTGCACGCTTTAAAGTAAGTAGTTTTTGTTTCTGTTTCTCATTTGTTCATGCATAGATTGTTAATACATCAACATTCACCTGCTTTTTAAGCAGACAACTGTCATCTCAACCTCCTGCAAATTCGTGTATACTTGCAAATATTTATCACCATTAACAGGAAATGGATAGCAAAATGAGATTTAGTGGGTATTACTTATAGAATAGCTATAAACATTAACGATAGTGGGTACAGAAAGTCGTGTGATTGTTGCAGTACGAGATCTTATTTTTGTTTTAGTTGTTGAATGGAAGCGGAATGAATAATGCTCAAGTGGTGGAAGAAAATAAAATTCGTTCAGTTATCTCACAACTTCTAGAAAATCAAGTTAATAAGACGTGGTATTGGGACAAAATTTGAAATTCCAACAAGGCCTCATCATTATGTATGCGAAACAGATGGAAGGAAAGAAGTTTCTACATTATTCCGAGAGACTCCAGATTTAATGCTTCTTGAGAGAAATTTAACATCGGTTCTTTATTGCCTTGCACTAACTCGAAATCTGAGAAACGTTGCTAATTATTTGTCTGACCATTAACGGAGCACCCCAAGAAAATTTATTCATTTAGTTATTCTGACAAGGGTTAAGGCCAAAAGGATTTCACTTCCACTGGCTTTAAAAACAGTACAAAATCTATAGGAAATATGAAAGCGAATTGATTAATACACAGAAAAAAAATCTGATGTGTTACACTCACAAGACTTTTTCTACTTTTGTACAAACTATTTTTACAAACGCTTATTCTCCATATGCTTCCTGTTAATCTTATTACTAATTTTCTTGTAGATGCAAGGGGTGGTAGGATTTAAGCGATAGCAAATCTTTTAAGAGCTGGTAGCTATGTGGAGTATTCCTTTTCCTTTGCATTACCAGGACAAAAAAATTAAAAATCTGATGTGTACACTCACATGACTTTCTCTACTCTTGTGCAAATCATTTTTGCAAGCTCTTATTCTCCATCTATTTCATATTAATCGAGATAAACATTTGCAGAAACGATCTTTCCACATTCAAAGAGAATTACATTTTACACAAAGCGACCAGTTCTAAAAATATTTGACTATCGCTTAAGGCGTACTATGTACCCCTTGTTTTGTATTTCCAAGGGCAATATAGAAATACAGTAGCCTTTAAGCATAGACATATCTCTTAATAGCTGGTTGCTAGGTGCAGCACCATTCTCTTTGCCTCAGATTAATACTCTTTGCATATACAAGACAAAAAAATGAATAACGAATTCCCATTTGAGAAAATAAGTATTGAAAAATTTAAGGGAACAACAAGCAATATCTCGAAAATGGTTCACTCAACAAAAAAAAAGTATATGACATAAATTGTGTATTTTAACGCGATCTACATTTTTTGTGTAGTAAAATCTTGTCTATCTCTTATGGTTTACCAGTTATGCAAAAGTCTTTAACAATGAAGAATACTTTTGAAGACATTCCCAGGAAATTCAAGATATACATTTTATTTGTCATCAAAAATCTTAAAATATATGATATTTTAATCAAAATCGTTAGAGCCATTTTTGAGAAAATTAAAATTTTCGAAAAATGTTCCATGTAAAGGGTAATATGGGGTGGAGGGATTTTCTTGAAGACCTTCGTGTCGCATCTCTGGAAGATACTGAACCTAAATACCAGGTTTGGTGTTTATCCGACTGTTCGTTTCTGAGTTATGTTGTTCACAGACACACACGGACATGTTTTCAAAAATGCTTTTTTTTTTTGGATCAGGGGGGTCTCAAAACATATATTTCCGGTGAAATCTCGGTATCGAATTTTTGGGTGGAATACAATACTTCCCCTACTTACTATACGTAGTAGAGAAAGTAAAAAAGTCATATAATACTGTGGCTGTCCAGTTTTTCTAATGTCACTTCTCTCAGTTCTCACTGACACTGTTCTAAGTTCTTACCCAGTCCAATTTCACTGGGAGTTCATTTTTGTTCAGTCACTTCACTCAGGTGAACTAGTTCAATTTTCTGTCATTTCACTTCCTTCGTGACGCAGCCACTCCAAAGGAGGATGGTAGATTTACTTCACTCGTCGAACACAAAACCTATAGAACCGTCGCTCCGCGGTATCACTCGCTGCACCTCACGGAACACGTCACCAACTCGCTCGGAGAATCGCTCTTGATGTCGCACAAGAAACGCAGTCGTTAACTCGCTCGTTTGTTCGCTCACTGACTGATTCAACTCAACTCGCAACCGACTACGCACTGCCTAACAGCCCGCGAGAGCGCTCGCTTATATAGTTAGTGGAATCTTCCAAAGAAGGTTCTCGAATATTCTAGAACTATTTCGACACACTTTCTGGAGCAGGAGGGGATAAAGCTTCCAGAAAGTTCTAGTTATCTCCCGATAGCGCGTCCGGTGTTTGCGCTAGCAAGCGGCGTTAACGTTGTTTACTCGGACCGCTCGGCGCCGACCTCCCGATAACTTTGAATTACAGCCGTTGCGTCACACAGCTCCTTCATTAGAGCTTTTTGGTCCCGAACAGCTCCACCATCTGTAGCAGGGCGACCACAATGTACTATCACCAGTCCCCCCACCTCGGGGCCGACACCATATGCGCGACGAGGGCCAAAGACCTGTGGCACGGATGCCGAATGGCAGGCACCACGTTTACACGTCGCGTCGAAGATGCAACCAATAGTATCATTGACGTAGATTCTTCGGGGTCTCGTTCGCATCCAGGCGCCCGCCGGTAGTGCTGGCATGGGTTTCCTCGAGGACTTCCTTCACCGTTTTCTATGGAAGCACCAGCTGTTCCACCGTAGTCCTTCTAGCTACCAACTCCCACACTCCCTTCGGTATACCGTTTCTGACCACCAGGCATTCCCACCGCGTCCAACAGCGCTCATAGCTCGGGCCTCCGGGAGAAACACATTCGCCCACGCGGGTCGTATGCCAGGTTCTTTATTCTTCAGGATCGACCCAACGTCTCGATCCTCCATTTCCTCCCTCATCAATTGCAGGTCGCACCGTGATGGCGTAGGTCCGCAGCACTGTCCATCATCTGCTGGTTCAGACGCTTGTCCACCGCATTAATGTTATTTTCCAGGTCAGATTTAATTTCCTTTAAATCTTTTGCAAAATCGTCTTTCAGGACGCTCTCTATTGCTTTTAACTCAGATTTCACCGAGATCGGATTTCAATTTCTCAATCGCGGTCTTCGTTTCCGTTTACACACTCTTCATTTCACTTCTCATCTCCATTCCGGATTTAATTTCCGACTCCATCTTCATCTCCACAATTCCAGATTTCATTTCCTCCATTGTGGCTTTTCTATCCCACTCCTGACACCAGCGTAACTGTCCAGTTTTTCACCTGTGACTTATCTCAGTTCTCACTGTCATTTGTTCTAAGTTCCTATCCAGTCCAACTTCACTGGGAGTTCACTTCGTTCACACTATCACTTCACTCAGATGAACTAATTCAATTCTCCGTCACTTCACTTCCTTCATGACGCAGCCTCTTCACGGAGGACGGGACGGTTCACTTCACTCGGGAATCGTCGAACAGAAGAACCTACACAACCGACGCTTCGTGGTAGCACTCGCTGCACGTTACAGAAGCCGTCGCCAACTTTCTCGGGGAATAACTCTTGATGTTCCAGAAACAAAGACGCTAATTCGCTCGCTTGCTGACTGACTGATTCAACTCAACTCCAACTGACTACGCACTAACGGCCCGCGAGAGCGCTCGCTTATATAGGAAGTGAAATCTTCCAAAGAAGGTTCTCGAACATTCTAGAACTATTTCGACACAGCAAGCGGGGTTATCTTTGTTTACTCGGATAGCTCGGCGCCGACTACCGATAAACTTGGACCTTAGCCGTTGCGTTACAATTATATACAATTATATATATACATAAAGGAAGCAATCGATGATAACCGGACGGGTATAACACACTACACCCAGGGATAAAAGCAATGGTAATTAATAACACAATAATATTGGATTCGAAATATTGGGTTGATGCACAAGTCCGTGAACCTTATGAAATGCAAATGCCGCACGACGGTTGATTCGTCACAGCTCATCACATTGATAATTCTTAGGTTGAGTGACGTGGATAATCACGGATTAAACAGTTCAGGTCTTCATCAAAGTCCGGTGGTCTTCCTGAACGTGTTGAGGAACGCTCACGCCAAAGTGGCTATCTTTCAAACGACAGAAACATTTTCTTGGCATGCTTTCTCGTTTCTCTAACTACATTCCCTCCGCAAACACTATAAATGTTTCGAAACGCTTTCGCTGCCTTTGCTCCTCTATTAAGTTAAAAAAAGAATATGACTGAAGTATTAACTCTATTTATTTATTTCTTAGTTTGCGTTTTCTTTAGGTCATAAATAGCATGCACTTCAAATACGCAAAGGTCGTGGTGTATTCAGTCACAAAACTCCAAATAGCCAATTACAGACGACAAACGGTAAAGTATCCTAGCAATGCAGAACTATGAGGGAAAAAATAAAGCGTTACAAACTTATGCATCAACGTAATATTAATGGGCGTATGGTAGGTAGCAACAAATACACGATACTAAATATTGTGACTATTAGTCAGTAAAGCAACACGTTAAGGAATTGAGTTCTAGAAATATAACCGCTTATTTTTCTTTTACACTAAAATTATGTTTTTACCGAGCGGGATGGCTCATGCGGTAACGTCTGTGGCCCGCATTCGGGAGGTCCAGGGTTCAAATTCCGTGGGCCAACCAACTGACTGAGGTTTCTCGTGATTTCCCTCAGCCGCTAAGACAAATACCGGATTGGATATTTAATACCACGACCCAAAATTCCCCCTTAAGACTAAAACAATAGTAAAAATTAAAGATGGGTGATAATAGCGAATGGTGTGCTCTATCCACAGACAATGAAAGCAGGTAGACAGGACGGCAGCCTAATGCCATCTGCACGGCACGAAGCAGAACATCCGACTGTTAGCGCTAGGGTCTATGTGGACACGACGAAGCGGGTGGTTACAGAGATGAGACCTAGAAGGCTAACTGTGCGCCACACCTCGATCTAAAAGCTATCCACTAACAGATCCGTCGCGATATGACCCTGTGGTTAAAGCGACGTAAAATAAATAGAGTAATAAAAAATAAACTATGTTCCAGCAGTCCCGCGTGTATTCCGGTAAAGCATTCCATAGAAAAGCTAGCCGTATTATGAATGATCAAGAATTAAAGGCTGTGATGGACAGGTATAGCAATAATGAAGTTTTGGGACCCAGTTTCTCGATTGCTGCCTGACTGCACACAGAAACTGTTGAAATTATAATATTATTAAAAGGAACTACGCGTTTTATCTCGCAGTTTATATTACAATTCAGAAGCAAGTAATGAGACTTTCCCACTTGTGAAATTAAATAACCTAGGATAGCCGGTGTCATTTTAAATTTAAGTAATCAACATTAGTTCTGAATTCCCCACCTGCAGTCATTTGTGTTCAAATATGTTTATATGTATTATATTTTAAGTAGCTATATGAGAAATGGAAGTGCGTTTGCAAACTTAACAAGGCATCTAGGTTCAAACTGCGCGCGCGCGTATGTGTGATTTCACTCACTTGCCAGGTAAATTGAATATTCAGTTTCACAAATAAAGTTACATCCAAAGAAAAAAAATCTGATGTGTTACACTCACATGACTTTCTCTATTCTTGTACAAACTATTTTTACAAACGCTTATTCTCCATATGCTTCATGTTAATCGAGAT
Source organism: Deroplatys truncata (assembly GCA_030765065.1). NCBI lineage: Eukaryota > Metazoa > Arthropoda > Insecta > Mantodea > Mantidae > Deroplatys > Deroplatys truncata. The sequence continues at coordinate 292,513,212 of CM060975.1, read as the reverse complement.
GTTAATCTTATTGCTAATTCTCTTGTAGGTGCAAGGGCAATTTGTAAGCTTTAAGCGATAGTCAAATATTTTAAGAGCTGGTTGCTATGTGGAGTATTCCATTCTCTTTGCGTTACCAGGACAAAAAAAATGAATAACGAATTCCCATTTGAGAAAAAGTATAACTATTGGAAAATTTAAGGGAATAACAAACAATATCTCGAAAATGGTTCACTCAACAAGAAAAAGTATATGGCATAAATTGTGTATTTTAACGCGATCTACATTTTTTGTGTAGTAAAATTTTGTCTATCTCTTATGGTTTACCAGTTATGCAAAAGTCGTTCACAATGAAGAATACTTTTGGAGACATTCCCAGAAAATTCAAGATATACATTTTATTTGTCATGAAAATATCCTAAACATATGATATTTTAATCAAAATCGTTAGAGCCATTTTTGAGAAAATTAAAATTTTCGAAAAATCTTCCATGTAAAGGGTAATCTGGGGTGGGGGGATTTTCTTGAAAACCTTCGTGTCGCATCTCTGGAAGATACTGAACCTAAATACCAAGTTTGGTGTTTATCCGACAGTTCGTTTCTGAGTTATGCTGTTCACAGACAGACACACACATGGACATGTTTCCAAAAATGCTGTTTTTGGATTCAGGGGGTCTCAAAACATATATTTCCGGTGAAATCCCGTTTATCGAATTGTTGGGTGGAATACAATACCTACTTCCCCTACTTACTATACGTAGTAGAGAAAGTAAAAATGAAACATGTTTTTGTAATGTAATTTGTCGACATTGCAATTAGCAGTAATGTAAGGGAGCGTAAAGATAAACCTAATGTTACGACTGCCACGAGGTGTCACGCGATCCTATCATTAAATTTACGCAAACTTAACGACACTGCGTAGTATTTCTGTTTCAATGGCAGCTAGGACTGTTATTAACGTTATTGAGTTCACATCTCCTGCAGGCCTACGGCCTTAAGATTCATAATAAAGGCTACTAGGTTTGAATTCAAAACATCTATTCCGTTAATGATAAGCGAATCGCGTACTCAAACTCACACTTTACTACAATCCACTGCATTATGGCAACATGTTAATAATGAATACACATTTTAATGCTTCTTTTAAGGCAATGCATCTGTGAAAATCCAAAAATCTACAGTTTTCTTCTGATTGCATTGGCTTTTTTTATCATATACTCGGAACATAAACCACACTGCACACAAAGTTTTAACGTCAAACCGATACTAAGATATTAATTGTTTAATTCATAACAATCACTTTCTAATATGGTAATATGAAATGCTGCTTAAACCCTACGGTTTATCATATCGCACCCAAATTTTTAATTTGAGCTTAGTATACAAATATAAAGAAATTGTGCAGTTATTTCTTAACTTTAATCAGTTGATAGCCTAATTATTGACAGGAAGATATAGATAATTAAAGAAATGATAGAGAAATAATTGCAATGAATAATTGCTGTATGTTAAATCAGTGTATAATGCAATAAACACGAGTAAAACATTTGTCCGGAGAAATAGGTCATTAGCGTGTTATGTTAAGGAAAGTCATTAGTAACCGCCGAGTAGCGAAAGCATTAGCATAAACACTCCTGGAATACAGTTAGAGTTGACTTCAGTACGTTTGAAAAGTTACATATACAGGAATTCTGTAAATTAGAAAGGGAATAAAATTCTTAGATTTGTGGTGGTATACTTATAAAGTTTGTGTATTTGTATTTACTTCACGCGTTGAAGCCATCTTGTGACGTCATTCATTTGTTAGGTTTGTTAGCTCCATCCGGTGTTAGCAATTTGCGGCAGTATTAGTTTTTTGTTTAAAAAAATGCTACTGTTATTTAATTTAATTTTGCTTCTTTGTCCTCCGGCTAGCTATTATCCTTTTGGGTCAAGCACTTCTCTATATACAGGTGTAAACGGAAAGGAATCTTTTATCCAAAGATAACACTGATGAAGAAATTTGTTTTACACTTTTATTGTCGAACACGTTAACTATCACATTTACACATTGATCTTGACACTCGCCAAACTGAAACTGTTATAATAACTTCTTACTGATCACTTTTAATCCACGTACTTCAACCTTTTGTATAATTAACTTTAGAACACTTTAGATTTTTCATAATTCTGCTACGCGTAACTTGTGAATCTATAGCCGACGTGTAATATTTCTGCTGGACTGAAGGCGACGTGTATCATACAAAATATTTTCGACGAACTGACGGGAATGCGACGTGTAGTATACAAAGAATTTTGATGAACTGACGGGGTCTTTACCTCTAACCTACCTTTTATACACCTTCACCCAGATATGCCTAAAGATTATAACTGAGCTGCTATTGGCTAATAAAACGCGCCAACATTAGCGTCTATTTTAATATCCAATGAAAATTATGAATACATATGCTCTAGGGAAATGTTCCAGAAGATTCTAAACGCGCCAACATTACGTAACTTCCTCGTTTCCAATAATGATAAACAGCTCACCCCCTCGCTGCATTATTGCACGCTATTATTGTCAGTTTCAGTAAGGCGGTATAAACTTCTTTTCAACAATAATTACAATCAATAAACATCTCAAATCAATGTCACATAAAAATGCATATTCATATTACAATCATTATTTACATTTAAGTAATTTGTGATACAAATTACTGCATCAGATTTGAGCGAGGCACCGCATAGTAACAGTGTCAGATACGCATACGTAGAGTTTTAAGATTGGACCATATAATTAGGAACGTTGGTAGGAGTAGCGATAAGTAGAAGTTTAAGTTAAGAACAGAGCATACATTCTAAATCAAACTTACTTACTTAATCTTATTTACTTAATTCCGTGACTTACTCGTGCAACGGCCCTTGTGAATTTTAGTTGAGTCACGCCCAGTGACGCGCTTGAGTTAGAAATATTTAGGGCCTATTGTGAGGTATCTTTCCGAGTATCATTTCTGCAACTTATGGCAGCTGACGCTTCACATAATTATTATTCTAGAAATAATTTAATTCAGCAGTCGGCGACGACTCTTTTCAAACGAATATTTTAGTCAACATTAAAATTTATCAGCTAACTAAACTGGTGTAATCCTTTCACATTACACTCGTGCATAACATGAGACAAAGGACTCGTAGCTATACCACTGTAGCAGCTGGCAGAAAAGACAACTCGGAACGAGCTGGGAGATGACGGCGTCGTAGAACTCAACAGAGGGGGTAACATTGAACTTCCATATAGCAGCATCGAAATTTGGAGAGCAAAGGGGGGGGGGCCTTGTTCCCACGTTATTACACTTTTTATCCTTTTCAATTTGAGTGATGGAAAATAATTTTAGCTATTTTAGTTCATATTTTAACTAGTGCACAACAATTTTTAAATACCTACATCATTCCTGAAAGTTTCTAGCTAATAAGTTATAAACTGTGATCCAAGGACCATTTTTAAAGAGTGAAAATGCTGAAAGGGAGGAATTAAGAAAAATAGAGTTTAAAGTTCAATGCGGTGCTTTACCTAAATAGTAAAGGGCCGATTAAATACCCATTAGTGGCTTTAAAATCAATGATACCGACGCATTGCTTTAAGAGCAAGGACTGCGTTTGCTGTAGTTCCTTGTATAAAAATCCGTCTGATTCTAGATAAAAACGTAGATTAAAGGTTGATCCAATGGGGGCTGAAACCATGGATCTTCGGCTTTCTGTGCTGATACTCTTATCCTTTGAGCTACACGTACTCGTATTAAATCTTCTCATCTAATTCTAGTATTGCGATAAATCTTTAAGTCCATCTTAAATGCTCGAGACAGCTTGCGTCAGCGGCTAGCAATTGGTTTTTAACTTCCGGGTCGCCTTTCAGTTATGATATCCCAAATATTCGAGATCACAGCTACACAGCTTGTGTTAAAATAACAATTATCAAGCGTAAATGCTAAATTATTGCAAAATTTTAATTACTAGCATAAATGGCTATTAATCCTCCATATATGAAATCGCAGTTGGAAAATAAACAATACCAATAATTTAAAAAAGTCCTTGTTACATTCACATAACTTTCTCTATCCTCTATAGCTTACTGTGGGTATAGAAATTATTCTTAGGAAAGTTTATTTTTCTATCTACTTAATTTTAATCGAGATAAACCTTTCCGGAAATAACTCCATTACTCTTTTCGTTATAGATACAAAGAGAACAGTGATCGTCAAATATTTAAGAACTGGACGCTATATGCTGGCCTTAAAATCCCATAACATGGCAAGAAACAATTGAAAATCAATATTCAGTTACAAAGTATTGAACAAATCGAATAATTAATAACGGATATCTCGGAAATGGCTGATATCACAAAAAAGTTATTTGAAATAAATTGTGTGTTTTAAACAGATCTATATTTTTTGCGAAGTGCGTTTTCGTCTATTACTTAACTTTGAGCAGTTGTGCAGGATTATATAAATTTCCTTCTGGAAGAACGGAACTACACAGGCTATTCCAAAAAACTCAAATACACATTTTATTTGCAATGTAAATACCTTTAGTATATGGTATTATAAACAAAATCGTTAGTCATTTTTTAGAAAATAAAAAATATCCAAAAATATTCCATGTAAAAGGTTGTTTGAGGTGGGGAATTTCTTGAAAATCTTCGTGTCGCATCTATGAAAGGTATTGAACCTAAATTTCAAGTTTGGTATACAATATCCTACATTTCATTTTTGAGTTATGCTGTTCACAGGCACACACACTGGACATTTGTCTAAAAATGCTGTTTTACTAAAGAGACCTCAAAACATGTATTTCTGGTGAAATCTCGGTATCGGATTTTTGGGTGGAATGCAATATCTTCCCTACTTACTACCTGCATGGTACAGAAGGTAATAAATAAATTAATTTAAGTGCAGCATAGGAATAGCTTAATTAAGATTTTAACGCCTTTTTGTCGTTTTGATGCATCTATTGCAGTATTGTGTTATTTAAAGGGGTATATTATTATTATTATTATTATTATTATTATTATTATTATTATTATTATTATTTAGCTTTCTAAGCACATATTCAAGAGTATAGAGTAACTTTCTTAAGGGAGATGTTCATGAAGGCGACCGACAATTGCGGAAAATATTTTCTCTTTTTGTTGTACACACTTTCCTCATTAATATCTTAAGTTTTACTGCCAACTGCATCCCTAAATGCCAGTACAACTCTGGGAACCTACAAGGAGTATAGGCTGAGCTTTGGGGTCCTTGAAAAGTGCTTTTGTTTTTTTACCCAAATTAGATAAAGGAATCATTGTATTCCTCCCAAAAATTCAACACAAGAGATTTCGGTGGAATATCCGTTTCGAGACCCATCGAAATAAAACTTTTTACTTTCTCTACTACGTATAGTAAGTAGGGGAAGTATTGCATTCCACCCAAAAATTTGACACCGAGATTTCACCGGAAATACATGTTTTGAGACCCCCTGAATACAAAAAAATAGCATTTTTGGAAGCATGTACGCGCGCGCGCGCGCGTGTGTGTGTGTCTGTGAACAGCATAACTCAGAAATGAACAGCCGGATAAACTTGGTATTTAGGTTCAGTATCTTCCAGAGATGCAATACGAAGGTTTTCAAGAAAATTCCCCCACCCCAGATTACCCTTTACATGGTACATTTTTCGAAAATTTTAATTTTCTCAAAAATGGCTCTAACGATTTTGATTAAAATATCATATGTTTAAGATATTTTCATGACAAATGAAATGTATCTCGAATTTTCTGGGAATGTCTCCAAAAGTATTCTTCATTGTGAACGACGTTTGCATAACTGGTAAACCATAAGAGATAGGCAAAATTTTATTACACAAAATATGTAGATCGCGTTAAAATACACCATTTATGTCATATACTTTTTTTTTGTTGAGTGAACCATTTTCGAGATATTGCTTGTTATTCCCTTAAATTTTCCAATACTTTTTCTCAAATGGGAATTCGTTATTCATTTTTTTTATGTCCTGGACATACAAAGAGAATCGAATGCGCCACATAGCAAACAGCTCTTAAAATATTTGACTATCGCTTAAAACCTACCATATTCCCCTTGCACCTACAAGAAAATTAGCAATAAGATTAACATCTCGATTAACATGAAGCATATGGAGAATAAGCGTTTGTAAAAATAGTTTGTACAAGAGTACAGAAAGTCATGTGAGTGTAACACATTAGATTTTTCAGTTATGCTGTTTACAGACACACACATACACACACGGACATTTTTCTAAAAATGGTTTTCTACTAAAGGGGACCTCAAAACATGTATTTCCGGTGAAATCTTGGTATCGAAATTTTGGGTGGAATGCAATATCGTCTTTACTTACTACCTGCATGGTACAGAAGGTAATAAATAAATTAATTTAAGTGCAGCGTAGGAATAGCTTAATTAAGATTTTAACGCCTTTTTGTCGTTTTGATGCATCTATTGCAGTATTGTATTATTTAAAAGGGTATATTATTATTATTATTATTATTATTATTATTATTATTATTATTTAGCTTTCTAAGCACATATTCAAGAGTCTAGAGTAACTTACTTAAGGGAGATGTTCTTGAAGGCGACCGACAATTGCGGAAAATATTTTCTCTTTTTGTTGTACACATTATCATCATTAATATCTTAAGTTTTACTGCCAACTGCATCCCTAAATGCCAGTACAACTCTGGGAACCTACAAGGAGTATAGACTGAGCTTTGGGGTCCTTGAAAAGTGCTTTTTTTACCCAAATTAGATAAAGGAATCATTGTATTCCTCCCAAAAATTCGGCACAGATTTCGGCGGAATATCCGTTTCGAGGCCCATCGAAATAAAACTTTTTTTTATAAAAAGGTCAGGTGTGAGAGGTGGAGAGGGAGAAAGCGAACAGCATAATTAAAAAACGAAAAGTCGGATTTTGAGACTGATCTCGTGGCTCAGTTGGTATAGCGCCTACCTGCTGTTTCTATATAACACAAAATAAAATCAAGGAATATCTTCGAACAAGACTTGGCGTTTCTTCAAGTTTTATACAGTGGTTATTCTAGCTGTTGAGAGGGGAAAAAAACAATAACGTATCTATCTGCTAGGAGTGACAAGTAAGTGTGTTTCTTTACATACTGACTGATCTATGTTTAATGACAAATGTTGCAGCCTAGAAACTGTTAAATATATAATGAAGTCTAATTACACATTACGTAAATGAAGGATTTTTAAGCCCAGAATTCAGATATTATTGAATGTGTAAAAAATCATTTTCAAATTTTTGGAATATACTCTCAAAGGATTCAAAGAAAATTATGGGCCATTTGCAATCAACAGCAACACATGTTTGAATTACGAGATCTCAACCCAAGGGAAGACTAAATAGCATAATATATTTTTTATTTTTTTGTGCAGTCTTATTATTTGGAATTTCCTCTTTAATTTGATTCATATTTTATAATTGTGAGCAAAATACTTATATATTTTAAATATATTTTTAAAAATGGCACCGAATCTGCCACTGTACACTGTGAATTCTGAATCACTTCATAGAAGAAAAAAAATAACTATACATGTAGTAAGAGAGATAAACTTTAACCCATGTAAAGGGGAGTTTTGCTCTATAAATTGGTATTGCTATTAAATAGGGCAGCTTGTGTGTTCTCAAGCCATGTCCCCCCCATTCTTTCTTTAGAACAAAGAAATATATATGAGCTTGTTTTTTCCATTTTTGTTTTAAACACTTTTCTGTGAATGGCATTTTATGGTATAAACGACCTGTTTTCTCAGGAAACATTGAAGATAGATACATTAAATTTTAGGATGATAAAAACCTCTAAGTGGTGGTGTGATCTACTTTGGTATTAATAATATAGGTATTTTTTAAAAAAGAAATTTCTGATAAATTTTGATCAAAAGTTGATAAGTGAGAAAAATGTTATTTCTTCCTTAATAAACAAACGTATTGTATAAAAGTAGATTAGTGAGCTTAGAAGGCATTAATATATTTCTTAAACAGTTCCTGAGATAATGGATCATGAATTTGGTAGATCAACATTGGTGGGATAGGGGTTTTAATCCCTCCTTAAATACTTAATTTCTTAATATCATATTAATACATTGTTTTCTTAAAAAACAGAGGAGAGAGACAGATAATTTATTAATTTTTGTACTGGTTTTCAATAATTACTGGAAGTTGAAAAAGATACCACCGAGTTGAAAAACATTTTCTGATTTTGACATTCACATTACTTTCTCTACCCTCTATCGTTTATTAATGCGTATACAAATTACTCTTACAAAAGTTTTATTTTCCTATCTATTTAATCTTAATTGAGATAAACATTTGCATAAATAAATGTGGCCATATTTCGTTATAGATACAAGGGAATAGCGATAGACAAAACGTTTAAGAACTGGACGCTATACGCTGGCCTTAAAATTCCATACTGTTTCCATGCAATCACGAACAACAATTGGAAATCGACATACTAAAAGAATGGCCAGGTATTAAACGTTCGAACCGTTAATAACAGATATCTCGGAAATGGCAGGTGCCCCCCCCCCCAAAAAAAAATTATGTTAAATAAATCGTGTGTTTTGAAGAGATCTACAATTCTTGTGCAGTACATTTTCGTCTATTGCTTAACGTTTGCTAGTTATACAAGGTTATACAAAATTCCTTCCGAATGAAGAGGACTCCAAAAGCTATTCCTAGAAAATACAAGATATACATTTTGACATGCATATATATTTAACACGCTGTATTTTAACCAAAATCGTTAGAGCCACTTTAATAAAAAAAATCTGATGTGTTACACTCACATGACTTTCTCTACTCTTGTACAAACTATTTTTACAAACTCTTATTCTTCATCTATTTCATATTAATCGAGATAAACATTTGCAGAAACGATATTTTGACATGTAAACAGAATTACATTTTACACATAGAGACCAGTTCTAAAAAACATTTGAGTATCGCTTAAGGCCTACTATGTTCCCCTTGTTTTGTATTTACAAGGCCAATATAGAAATACAGTAGCCTTTAAGCATACACATATCTCTTAATAGCTGGTTGCTAGGTCAGCACCATTCTCTTTGTCACAGATTAATACTCTTTGCATATCCAAGACAAAAATATGAATAACGAATTCCCATTTGAGAAAATAAGTATTGAAAAATTTAAGAGAATAACAAGCAATATCTCGAAAATGGTTCAGTGAACAAAAAAAATGTATATGACATAAATTGTGTATTTTAACGCGATCTACATGTTTTGTGTAGTAACATTTTGTCTATCTCTTATGGTTTACCAGTTATACAAAAGTCGTTCACAATGAAGAATACTTTTGGAGACATTCCCAGAAAATTCGAGATATACATTTCATTTGTCATAAAAAATATCTTAAACATATGATATTTTAATCAAAATCGTTACAGCAGTTTTTGAGAAAATTAAAGTTTTCGAAAAATGTTCCATGTAAAGCGTAATCTGGGGTGGGGGATTTTCTTGAAAACCTTCGTGTCGCATCTCTGGAAGATACTGAACCTAAATACCAAGTTTGGTGTTTATAGGACTGTTCGTTTCCGAGTTATGACAGACACACACACAGGCACGCACAGACACACACACGGACATGTTTCCAAAAATGTTTTTTTTTGGATTCAGGGGGCCTCAAAACATGTATTTCCGGTGAAATCTCGATATCGAATTTTTGGGTGGAATACAATATTTCCCCTACTTACTATACGTAGTAGAGAAAGTAAAAATGAAACGAATCTTCCATTAAAGGGTAGTTTGGGATGAGGAGATTTTTTTTAAAATTTTCGTGTTGCAGCTTTGAAAGATACTGAATTTAAATATCGATGTTTAAGTTCGATGTTTATCTGAATTTTCATTTTTGAACTATGCTGTTCAGATACGCACACGGACCCCTTTTTCTAAAAATGCTCATTTTTGTTCAGGGGACCTCAAAACATGTATTTCCGGTGAAATCTTGGTATCGGATTTTTGGGTGGAACGTAATGCCTTCTCTACGTACTAGGTACGTGGCAAAGAAGGTAAAAATGTCTGTCTATCCAGTCCGTTACTACGAAATAACTTATGCAAAATTACTTTAAAATGCAATCGAAGTACTATTTTTAGGGAAACATTTTTTATAAATTTTAAGACTGTCTCTTAAAGTTTGGTTTCCGGTTTGAGCTCATAAATAATATCTGAGCAAAATGTATACCTATACAATCGTCATTTAAACATTTTCATAAACTAATATTTTCTTCGCAGAACTATAGCGCAAACAAACAAATGTGACATGCGTTTTCGGAGTTAAATGCAGTAACGTGTTTATATAATCACCTTTCTGAGGATGGTGAGCCCATGGTACTGCTCCGGAGGACTGCAGCTCTGGTCAAGAAGTAACCAAGATCTGACACGGCCGTACATTGAGGGAGAAGGAGGAATATCATTGCCGGAAGATACTGGCGTCCTCTCCGGGGAGATCAGATCTTGATAACGGTACATTTGCTGTCTCAGTGCGGCCTTAGCATCGTGCCTCATGGATCGGGTGCCATGTCTCGCGAACTGTCATGGTTCGGCTCACGCGCGCCAACTCGCCGTATCGACTGTAGGATCCCGTCGTTGGCAGCGGTGTAACCAGGGTCCAAGGAGCGCATGCCTCGCCCACGCAGGGCCCTTTGTGGCTTCTGCTAGCTTCATTCAGATAACCAACATTTAATATACCTATCTCATCTATAACATTCACGCCACTTCGTAGCGATTATAGCACATATGGAGTTTAAATTCCGTAACACACATTAGTATACAATTATTGTACGTTGTAAGCCGAAACATGCCAATTGTTTATACATAATTCTTATATTAACAATAATGACAAAATTTAAAAAAGTTCTGTGTTAAACTCACTTGAATTTCTCTACTTTCTATCGTTTATTCTTACGAAAGTTGATTTTCTTATCTACTTCATTTTAATCGAGATAAACTTTTCCAGAAATAGCTGCATTACACATATAAAGGAAATAGCGATGGTCAAATGTTTAAGAACTGGAGGCTACACGCTGACCTTAAAATTCCATACTTTCCATGTCATCGCGAAAAACAATTGGAAATCGTCAGGACTTTAACTGTGTGTTTTAATGAGATCTACATTTCTTGTAAAGTAAATTTTCGTCTATCCTTAAGTTTATCAGTTATACACGTTTATACAAGATTTCTTCCAAAAGAAGAGGACTTCAAAAGCTATTCTCAGAAAATTCAAGATATAAATTTTATTTGTCGTGTAAATGTCTTTAATATCGTACTTTTATCAAAATCGTTAAGAGCATTTTTTAGAAAATAAAAAATTCGAAAAATCTCCCATGTAAAGTGTAGTTTGGGGTGGGAGATTTTCTTGAAAGTTTTTGTGTCGCATCTTTGGAAGGTACTTTGGTATTTATCCGACTTTTCGTTTTTGAGTTATGCTGTTCATAGATACACAAGCGTGCACCTTTTACTAAAAATTATTTTTTATAGTTTATTCAGGGCCCTCAAAACATGCATTTCCGGTGAAATCCCGTTATGAATCTTGGTTGGAGTGCAATACCTTCTCTGCCAACTAGATAGTGGTAGAGAAAGTAATAAAATCTGATGTTACATTAACATGCTTTTCTCTACCCACTCTTCTATAAACTGTTCTTGCTAAAGCTTATTCTTCTGGTTCATGTTATTCGAGATAAACGTTTGCAGAAATGGTTTTATTTCGTTGTAGGTACAAGGACAATACAATAAGCTTAAGCGATAGTCAAATCCATCGTTAAATTCCGTTCTTTTTGCATGACTAGGAGAAGAAATCGAATAGCGAATTACTATTTGTAAAAAGTATACGTATTTCAAAATTCAAACCATTAACACAAAATATCTCCGAAATGGTTGACGCCACAAAAAGTTTTTATTTCATATAAATTGTGTGCCATAACAAGATCTATACTTTTTGTGCAGCACGATTTTGTTTATGTCTTTACGATTTACCAACTATACAGAATTCATTCAGAACGAATAGAACTTCACGGGCTATTCGCAGAAAATTTAAGATATACATTTTATGTCATGCATAAATATAAAATATATTTTAGTCAAAATCGTTATAGGCATTTTTGGGAAAATAAAAAATAACGAAAATTGTTAAAGGTAATTTGAGTTGAGGACTTTCGTGAAAATCCCAGTGTCGCATCTTTGGAAGATATTGAACATGTGACAAATTTGGTATTCAACCAACTTTTCGTTTTTGGGTTATGCTGTACACACGCGCGCGGACGTGTTTCTAAATGGTTTGTACACAGGGGACCTCAAAACGTGTATTTCCACTGAAATCTCGGTAGGTAGAATGCAAAACGTCTTCTTACTACAGGCAAGTAGAAGAGAAAGTAAAAATACAGTGCGGTCGTTTTAAGGTGAGGCCACAGACCGGCTATATGCGTAGCACGCTGTACTGCAGTAACCTCGGTACTTTTCCGATGCGCAACTGGCGGCGCACGACGCGTTTAAGGTTATCTTTATCAGTCGTTCTTCAGTCACTGCTTTGTGTTCGTGCTGTAAACAGAATTGTGCATCTCAAAGGTGAAAGTTTATTCAAGACATCTGTGTTCTGTGCGATTTGCATAACAGTGTTAATGTTTTGTTATCATAACAGTGTTAATGTTTTGTTATTAGTCCACTGCGGTCCAAATTCTCACTTGAAAAACACATTTTTATGTACGATACATATATACAGACCGAGTCACATAGACAGATGTGTAGATAATTTCAGGAGAAATTTCTTGGTATTCCAGTTCCAGGTAGAGAAACTGTTAAATGTCTGGTTAATAAGTTTAAGGCAACGGGATTGCTAACCTAACTAGTGAAAACGAGAAGTTCTAACGGAGGAAAAAATTGACGAAATTTGTGCATCTACGAGGGCAGTGCCAGAAGTAACCAATCTGATGTATAGATAGTGGTTGTTGTTTCAAACAAATGACTGCAGAAAGTACCACCCTTATAAAGCTTAAGTTTGAAGTTTGACGATGCTACGTCGTTTAGTAATTGTTTGGCAGCCATCAATACGGAACGCTCTCAGCAAATTTGTAAACATGGATAAAACGGATCATCATTTTGTGATACAATACTTTCATTTGAAAGCTCCTAGTCCAACTAATATTAAAGCTGAGCTAGATTCTACTCTGGGGGAGTCTGCTCCTTCATTTACAACAGTAAAATATTGGGTGGCAGAGTTTAAGCGAGGCCGTGCGAGCTGCCAAGACGAACATCGCAGTGGTCGACCAAATGAGGTGACCACGCCAGAAATTGTGAAGAAAACCCACAAAATGGTATTGGATGACCGTCCACTCAAAGTGCGCGAGCTAGCAGACATCGTAGGCATTTCAAAAAATGCTGTACATCATACAATAACTGAAAATTTAAGACACGAGAAAGCTGTACGCACAGTGGAACAAAAGCGTCGTGAGGATGTTTCAGTCGGGTGTTTGGCGATGTTTCGCTGCAATAAAGCCAAGTTTTTGCGTCGATTCATAACCATGGATGAAACATGGTCCACCATATCACACCTGAGACGAAGGAACAGTCAAAACAGTGGATTGAAAGGGGAGAGTCGGCTCCAAAGAAGGTGAGTCAGTTCCATTTGCAGGCAAGGTCATGGCGTCAGTTTTATTTGAATGTTTGTGGAATAGTTTTCATTGTCTTCAAAAAGGAAAAGCAATCAATGGCGAATATTATGCAAACTTATTGCAGCATTTGAAATGATGAAATCAAGAAAAACGCCCGCATTTAGCGGAAAAGAAACTTTTGTTTCCTCAAGACAATGCACCAGTTCACACATCCATTATCGCCATGGCCAAAATCAATGAGTTAAAGTTCGAATTGCTTCCTCATGCACCCTATTCGCCAGATTTAGCCCCCTCTGATTATTTTCTATTTCCAAAGTTGAAGAAATAGCTTGGTGATAAAAGATTTGCCAACAATGAAGAGGTGGAGTTTGCAGTTGATGGTTATTTCGCAGAACTTGACGGTTTTCACTATAAACAGGGTATCGAAGCTATTGAACATCGCTGGGAAAAGTGTATCGAGCTGAAAGGAGACTATGTAGAGAAATAAAGATGTTTTTCCCAAAATTTTTGTGTTTTCTGTGTAGGTCGGGTACTTCTGGGACAGCCCTCGTATTTGTGGGGAGCTCTAAAAATAAAGTTTATAGGAACAATCCCCATAGCATAGACGAACTTAAAGACAATATTAAAACAGAAATTATGAACTTTACGCAAGAAGAACTTAAGCGTGTGAATGGAAATTTCACCCGAAGATACTAGGAATGTCTTCACGCAGACATTACTTTCAAGACCACTTATAACAAACTTAGCGCTCATTATAGTGTATGTTACTATCACTCGTGAGTAAGTAACGCAGGGGTTATGGAACCACAAAACCCCAGTGTAATAGTGTGCGGAGCACGCATAAGCGCGATCCGTGGCCTCGCCATAAAACGACCGCACTGTATTAAATCCGGGCGCATTTAAACAACTGACAATATTTTAACAATAGGTACTAACTTCTGTGTAACGATTTAAAATGTTACCCTTTTCAAGGAACTTCAGGAAACAACGATCAGCAAAGATCATTTCGTATTCGGTTAATTCAAATAAATAAGCCTTTTATAAATACTTCGCCAAGGATTCCACTGCTAAGTTTGTCGCGGACAGCTGTTTTGGACAGTGGCATATTGGGGGATTAACGTTATGGAACTAAAAGTAAAACTCGCTTGATTATTACATCTTCATTAACTCGAAAACGTATCCGCACATATTTACCTAGCTAAGCAAAGTTTTCTTGATTATCATTAACATAATCCGGTACTGATCGTATGGCCTAAACACTTGACTTTTGGCAAAACCTGATTCGTGTACGTTTAAGCGTGATATAACGCAGCGATTTTATATGTATTGTTAGTGTAGGATGTATTATCGGAGGGGAACACCTCGCCACTGCGACCAACTACATCTATTGTGGCTACACTCCCCCGGAGGCAAGGAGTAAGTAAAGGAGCCGCAGGAGGTCGCAAGTCCGTAGGCAGACAGGATCCCATAAACGCACGGAAGTCCCTATCATATTCAGTATGAAACACCCGCTCTCGCCAGTAGACGCAGAGTTCTGCGAAAGGACGAAGAAGAGGACCTTGCAGGCAGGCCATTACGCACTGTCGTTGGCGGAGAGAAATCTTTCCAAAGCGCAGCCAGCAACCATGACATCTGGCCATCACTAGCGCTGTTTGAAACCCGGAGACACTGCCTTAAGATGGAAGGGAGAAAGATGAATGACAGGAAATCAGGGAAAGGAGAAATAGTGGTAGAATACACCACCACAGCATTCGCCTAGGCGACCAAAGGGAAACCAGAAATACTACATGGTCAGAGTGGGCGGCCACCGGGAATCGAACCCGGGACCTCCCGAATGAGGGCACAGGCGTTACCGCTTGAGCCATCCCGCTCGTTTATTCTTAGTGTAAAAGTGATAAAAGGAAATCGAATATATTGCTGAAAATTCATTTTCTAAAAGTTTGTTACTTGTGATAAATAATAATTACAAACACTGATCTCAAGATCTTCTCCACCCAACTTTTTTAAAAAATTGATGCTGGTGTGCCACAAGTTGCTACTTTTGTATAATAATACTTGTAATCATTTTTATATTTCATTCAGCATTCTTGTAAGTATTTTTCCCTTTCTTTACTTTTCTGTTAATTGTGAATTGGTATCTATTCTTTTTCATAAGGCAATGTTGCAATAATAATGGCTTCTATGTGTTTCCTGTTATTAGGCTAGCGACGGTGGTGTAGTCTATTCAATTAAGACATTAAACAGTTTAAAATATAAAACATGCAACGGGCAGTTGTATCGTTCTTTTTCAATTGTCTATGTTCAACATACTTTATTTCTAAGTGAATTAAATGTGTATTTCAACCGAAAACTACTTAATAAGCGATTTAGCTTTCGATTCTACTTAGCCAAACTTCATTATGCCTACAATATTGTGGCGTATTAATAATTTAGGGGGTTACATTATTGTTTTACATTGTCATTCCAGACACATTGTTGTTTACGTCACTCCTGGCTGGAAGCTTTGCTAGCCACGAGTAGTGGGGGATAGCGTCGTTCTCAGTTAGGACTCCATGAGTAACGGATCGCGTGTGTAAGCCGGGCTTTGGATCGGTGGACATTTCTATTTTTAATAATGTAGGAACCCCAAACGTTTGAAAAATAAATCTAGGAATGTGTGAGTAGATTTGTGTTATGGATTTTGTGCAGTAAAAACCCACGCCTTCCTCTAAACTCCACACCACGTTTCGGTCCACCGCAGCCAGGTAAGTATACGGCCCCCCCCAATTGTATGTGCTGGATACTCAACATTAATTCAATTTTCATGTGACCCTTTAGGGCATCTACAGAGCATGCAACTATATCTCCCACACAAAGCAAAGTAACCAGCACACTAATATTTTTGCTAATTTGCTCTGATAATGCAAAATATTTTAAAGCATCAAACGACGCAAAAACTAGGGATTCGTAAAAGAAACTTTTCATTAGAGCTTTTGGTTTATCTACAGAAATCAAAACTCGGTTGGGATTTAATTGGCTATTTCACAGAAGAAAGAGTATAGTAGATTAGAAGAAATAAATACAATAAAATATTATTTTACTTACTAAAAAACTACAATGATGTATTACTGTCCCACCTCACAATTAGCAGTGTTTATTTTGCTAGATATAGGGTGCCATGATCAGCTGTTTACTTGTTGCCAATTGTGCCCACTATACACGCAAAGTTTGTATAGTACCGTAACAATTTGCGGTTTGAAATGTTGGCAAAGGAACAACACTACGGAAAAGATAAATGCAAACAAATGCTAGGGAAGTGATAACAATTCCAGGGATAAGCACCATGATTGGTTGAACCAAGTCATTCTGTACCGTTTTATTGGTCAAAAATAATAACAGATACATAGAGTGAAATAGTCATGGAAAATCATTTAGATGGTATAGGGTAAACTGTTTGACCAAATAGAAAAAAAAATCTGATGTGTCACACTTACATGACTTTCTCTACTCTTGTACAAACCATTTTTACAAACTCTAATTCTCCATCTATTTCATATTAATCGAGATAAACATTTGCAGAAACGATCTTTTGACATGCAAAAAGAATTACATTTTACACATAGCAACCAGTTCTAAAAATATTTGACTATCGCTTAAGGCGTACTATGTTCCCCTTGTTTTGTAATTGCAGGGGCAATGTAGAAATACAGTAGCCTTTAAGCATCGGCATATATCTTAATAGCTGGTTGCTAGGTGCAGCAACTTCTCTTTGCCACAGATTAATACTACTTGCATATCCAAGACAAAAAAATCTGATGTGTTACACTCACATGACTTTCTCTACTCTTGTACAAACTATTTTTACAAACGCTTATTCTCCATATGCTTCATGTTAATCGAGATATCAATCTTATTGATAATGTTCATGTAGATGCAAGGGGAATATGCTAGATTTTAGGCGATAGTCAAATATTTTAAAGCTGGTTGCTATGTGGCGCATTCCATTCTCTTTGCATGTCCAGGACATAAAGAAAATGAATAACGAATTTGAGAAAAAGTATAAGTATTGGAAAATTTAAGGGAATAACAAGTAATATCTCGAAAACGGTTCACTCAACAAAAGAAATGTGTATGACATAAATTGTGTATTTTAACGCGATCTACATTTTTTGTGTAGTAAAATTTTGTCTATCTCTTATGGTTTACCAGTTATGCAAAAGTCGTTCACAATGAAGAATACTTTTGGAGACATTCCCAGAAAATTCAAGATATACATTTTATTTGTCATGAAAGTATCTTAAACATATAATATTTTAATCAAAATCGTTAGAGCCATTTTTGAGAAAATTAAAATTTTCGAAGAATGTTCCATGTAAAGGGTAGTCTGGGGTGGGGGGATTTTCTTGAAAACCTTCGTGTCGCATCTCTGGAAGATACTGAACCTAAATACCAAGTTTGGTGTTTATACGACTGTTCGTTTCTGAGTTATGCTGTTCACAGACACACAGACAGACACACAGACAGACACACACACGGACATGTTTCCAAAAATGCTTTTTTTGGATTCAGTGAGTCTCAAAACATGTATTTCCGGTGAAATCTCGGTATCGAATTTTTGGGTGGAATACAATACTTCCCCTACTTACTATACGTAGTAGAGAAAGTAAAAATGAATAACGAATTCCCATTTGAGAAAAAGTATAAGTATTGGAAAATTTATACGAATAACAAGCAATATCTCGAAAATGGTTCACTCAACAAAAAAAATGTATATGACATAAATTGTGTATTTTAACTCGATCTACATTTTTTGTGTAGTCAAATTTTGTCTATCTCTTATGGTTTACCAGTTATGCAAAAGCCGTTCACAATGAAGAATACTTTTGGAGATATTCCCAGAAAATTCAAGATATACATTTTATTTGTCATGAAAATATCTTAAGCATATGATATTTTAATCAAAATCGTTAGAGCCATTTTTGAGAAAATTAAAATTTTCGAAAACTCTTCCATGTAAAGGGTACTCTGGGGTGGGGGATTTTCTTGGAAACCTTCGTGTCACATCTCTGGAAGATACTGAACCTAAATACCAAATTTGGTGTTTATCCGACTGTTCGTTTCTGAGTTATGCTCTTCACAGACACACCCACAGACAGACACGCAGAAACACACACGGACATGTTTCCAAAAATGCTTTTTTTGGGTTCAGGGGGTCTCAAAACGTATATTTCCGATGAAATCTCGGTATCGAATTTTTGGGTGGATTACAATACTTCCCCTACTTACTATACGTAGTAGAGAAAGTAATAAGCTTTGAATTAGTGTTGTAATGTTGCGGGAAAAATAGTACGGGAAGTTAAGCACTTTATTATTATTATTATTATTATTATTATTATTATTATTATTATAATAATATTTCTTACGGAAGCAAAGAATCAGCATACAAGCTCAGGATAAAGAGAGATTTACAGACAGCACTTTGTGCTTTACTGTTCAAATAACATTGATTTATGTTGATAAAAAACTCTAGAAATATGCAGCTTTCTTTATGAAAATTGATAAGCAAAGGCTATTTTATGTTTTTATTAAACTGCTTTGCTGTATTTGTTGTTCATCACTTGTATAAGCTTACGTAATACTACGCTTATAACTTTTGTAAGGTGAGACAAGAGTCAACTGTTTAAAAGCAGGTTGACAGTTACTGTTAATTGGCTAGGATATTACAAACTTTTGCATCAGCTCGCGAGAAAAAAAAAGGCATAACATTTCAAAGTGTGTTGCTCAAACGGGGGGGGGGGAGTGAACAACAGAGTATTTTGGAAATATACGTCACTATGTACAACGAATTCTGACATTAAATGTGTATCCCATTAACCGGATTTACATTTACTTCCCTGCCAGGTTTCTTCATTGAGAATGAAGAGAATTTAAAGGTTGCTTACAGAAAATTCAAGACACGTATTACATTCATTTTGGAAACAAAGGTATTTTTGCCACATGAAGCGTTGTCTAGAGTGAGGAGAAACTCCTGAGAATTTTTGCTTTGCATTCTTAAAAGATTCTTGACTTACGTAGGTATCTGGAACTTGTCTGAGTTATTTGTTTTTTGAGTTATACTGAATTTCCATTAAATATTCAAAAACCCGTAGTAATCCATAACCTCCTAATTTCAGTATAACTCCCGCTAAAATTATTTATATATGTTACTAGACTGGCTTCAAATGAAATATTTTTTATTCAAATAAAATTGACAGTATTACCATCAAAGATGCGCAAAGCCAATTTTAAACATTATTATTATTATTATTATTATTATTATTATTATTATTATTATTATTACGTTCTCTCCCTATTACGTATGGTAGGTAAGGAATATTGTATTTCCCCCAAAAATTCGGTTTCAAGATTTCACCAGAAATACTCGTTTAGAGGTTCCCTGAACATACTCCGCTAAAACATATTCGAAAAAATTCTGCGAGTGTCTGTCTTCCTGCGTGTGTGTGCGCGCGCGCATGTAAACAGGTTAACTCAAAAAAGAAAAGTGAATATACAGCAAATTTCCTATTTATGTCCAGCATCTTTTAAGGGTGCAACACAAAAATTCCCACAGCAAAATAACGGTTACACGGAAGATTGTTTGCTGTTTATTTTCTCAAGAACAGCTGGACCGATTTAGATTAAAATATATTCAAAAACTGATACAAGAGTAGTGTGTACATCTTGAATTTTCCGTAAAGTTCTCCTCATTCCGTCTGAATTGTGTACAACTTTGTAAAATTAGGAAATCATAAGCGATAGATAAAAATTTACTGCAGGAAAATATAATCTCGTTACGGCACACAATTAACGTAAAATAACACTTTTGTGGCCTTTATAATTTCCATGGCACCCTTTGTTATTGGTTTGAATTTTCAAATACTTTTTCAAGTCGTATCTCGCTATGCATTTTTTTCTCGTGGTCATGCAAATAGCATGGAATTTCAAAGTAGTCGCATAGCGATTCACTTTTTAAAAACTTGACTATCGCACAACGAAATGTGTAAACGAGCAGTGAAGGTTTATCTCGATTAACAAGTAGCTAACAGAAGAATAAGCATTTATAAGGCTAGTTCAGAGTGAGTAGCAAAAGTATGAGAGTGCAACACATCAGATTTTTTCTCGAAATAGCCCTGCATGACACTAGTCTGGATTTCACAGGAACTTAATATTACGTCAGATTATACGATATACATAGAGACACGCGAGTACTGAGGGTTTAAATATTTCAGACTAGCTGCATTAGTTTGAACAAGTCGAATGTTCAATACGATTTCTTTCTTGCGTGCTAGGTCGCAGCAAGCATTATCGACCAGAGAAAACGGTCCACACGTAACGTATTTTTTCATTATTACTATCACAAGCTGGACTATCGAAGAGCCCCTTCATTCATGCATGCAAGTTTGCTGCCCCATTCAATACTGCTTCCAGTCAAAGTTAATATCGACTTGCCGCCTTATGACGATCTCGAATGAGAAACAAAAGACTTTCAGAAGTAGAGAAAGGTTTGAATAGCCCAGTGATGGTATAGCAAGCGTATTTTTACTTTCTCTAGCGCCTGCTTATTAGAAGCATTACATTCCATCAAAAAGTTCTTTACTGAAATTTCACAGGAAATACATGTTTTGAGGCCTCCTGAACAAAAACTCTTATGTAATGTATTCACATGTCTTTCTATACTCATTCTTCTATAAAATATTCTTACAAAAGCTTATTCTTGTATCTTTTTTTTTTTTTTTTTTGAAGTTTAACGTCTTTTAACCGCATAGGTCATGTCGGGCGATGAATGAAATGGTGAAATGATGCTCAAATGAGTCCGGGGTCCATAGAAAAGTGTCCACTGCTGTGGACGCTCTTTTATTCACCATGGTCCTTTGCGTCCCATTCTATATTGGGCGTCAAAGACCGGAAATTTTACTCAGAGGCTTCTTTATCAGGCTTGAGGTTCTTTTACGTGCCGTAAATCTACGACACCAAGTCATTTGTTTTACTTTTCTTCCGAAGGAACCATGCTAAGGATTTTTACGCCTGAAAAAAATCCAACGTCCGCGACCTCGGGAACTAGAGGCTAGCATGGTAGACCTAGACCACAGAGGAGATACGGAGGAGGTCCATTAAGATTAAGGTTACCCGATATTCATCTTTTCAGGATAAGCGAAAACCCCGGAAAAACCTTATTCGGAAAATCAGTTTTATTTATGGACGCCCTTTAACTGATAGCGTCCCATTCTATACTGGGCGTGAAAGATCTGTAACTTTGCTCAGAGGTGTCTTTATCAGGCTTGAGGTCTTTTTACGTGACGGGACCTCCGGCTTTAGTTCCCTTCCAAAGAAGTCATGCTAAGGATTTTTACGCCCGAAAAAATCCATCGTCCTCCGCCGGATTTGAACCCGCGACCTCGGGAACTAAATGCTAGAGCATGGTACCCCTAGACTACGAAGGACGGGAAACCCTCTCTAACTGATATTCTAAATCCGGACCTCTTGAATGCGACAGACACGCTACCTCATCATCACGGAGGTGGGCTTGTTAATCGAGATTAACCACACCTTTAGTATTGTGGCATATTAATAATTTGGGAGTTTCATTGTCATTACCAGACATTGTTGTTCTGCATTGTCATTAAGAGACATTATTGTTTTCGTCTCTCAGTCAGTTTCGGCCGCAGACACCCCTTCGTCCTGGGCACTGATCACGCCAGCCGGAAGGCACTTTGATGTTGACTGGGATGACGTCACTCCTGGCTGGTAGTTGTGCTAGCCACGAGTGGTGGGGATATAGCGTCTGTCTTACTGAGTATTCCGTGAGGTGCGGATCGCGAGTGCAAGCTGGCCTTTGGATCGGTGAAAATTTCCCCTCACCTTTCATATTTAATAATGTAGCAACCCCAAACGGCTGAAATAAATCTAGGAATGTGTAAGTATATTTGTGTTATGGATTTTGTAGTGAAAACCCACGCCTTCCTCTTAACCTCCACACGTTTCGGTCCTCCGCAGCCAAGTGAGTATACGTCCCCTCAATGTATGTGCGGGTAAAAAAAATGAATTTTTCATTTGAACTTTAGGCCTCTAACCAGCATGTAATAAGATTTCCATGTAAGCACAAGGAGGATACAATAGGCTAAAGCGATATAGCGTTTTCACTCTGGTCAGTCCAGTAAAGGTAATTCCCACTCTCGCTCTATACGTATGTATATCTGTCTCTCTACAGTTTCCCCTCCAGTCCCTCCCTTTCACGAAGCTTGAGACCAGTTACAATACTTTACTATCTCAACAATACTACTGCTACTGCAAGAGGGAAACTAAGTGGAGCGGGGAGACAGTTGCAAAGCGGGAAAATGGCCTTGAGTGGACTGGCGAAAATGAAAACTATTCTTTTCTAATTATTAAGATAACTTTATTACCTATATAAATTGAATACAGTACAGTTGTGTATACCTTTTAGTTAACAAATAAATAACATGAAACTTGTGATCAGGTACTTATCCAACGATAAACCTGAGTATGTACTCATCTGAGTTATAGTCTTAAGTCGGTGTGGTGTTTTCGTTTTAGTCTTCTGAGCGGTGGGTCAGGTGGTAGATTGTCTGTTATTTGCTGGATCAGGATATTTTGATGATTTTCGAATGTTTTTTGAAGTCTTATGTAATTCCTGCGAAGGAACGTTGTTACCTCCAGAATGTCAGATTTTTAAACAGCAGATCGCTTTGTGATGGCTCTGAAATTCTATGCTTCTTAGTGTCCACGGGGAAAAACGAATATGACCTCTCACTTGAAAAAAGCAAGCAATTAAAAATGCGAACCAATAATAAAGAATATCTCAGGAATGGTTAAAGCCCAAAAAGTTTTATTTTGGCATAAATTGGACGCTTTAACGAGATCTATATCTCGATTTTGTCTTTCATTTACCAGTTATACCAAAGTAATTCAGAATGAAGAGAGCTTCACAAGCTATTCGCCGAAAACTCAAATATACATTTTTGTCTTGCATATAAATCTTAAATATATGATATTTTAATCAAATAGATTCATTTTTGAGAAAGTTTCAACGAAAGTTTTTCCAGGCAAAGGGAAGTTTGGGGTGGGAGAACCTTTTAGAAACTCTTCGTGTTGAGTCCTTGGAAGACGCTGAACTTAATTGCCAAGTTTGGTATTTAACAACTATTCGTTTTAGAGTCATACAGTTCACAGAAAGATATACTCACACGGAACTTTAGCTAAAAATGCTGTTTTTCCTCTTTATTTTCTTTTTGGATTCCGGGAGTCCCAAAACGCGTATTTGGTGAAATCTCAGTATCGAATTTTTTTGGATCGAATGCAATAGTTACGAGGGCAGTCCCAGAAGTACCCGATCTGACGTATATATAGCGGTTGTTGTTTCAGTGACTATGGTAGAAAGTACCACCCTTATAAAGCTTAAGTTTGAAGCCTGACGATGCTACGTTGTTTAGTAATTGTTTGGCAGCCATTAATAGTGAGCTCTCAGCGAATTTGTAAACATGGATAAAACTGGCCATCGTTATGTGATACAATACTTTCATTTGAAAGTTCTTAGTTCAACTAATAAATAAAGCTGAGCTAGATTCTACTCTGGGGGAGTCTGCTACTTCGTTTACAACAGTAAAATATTGGGTGGCAGAGTTTATGCGAGGCCTTACGAGCTGCCAAGACGAACATCGCAGTGGTCGACCAAATGGGGTGACCACGCCAGAAATTCTGAAGAAAATCCACAAAAGGGTATTGGATGACCGTCGACTGAAAGTCGCGAGCTAGCAGACATCGTAGGCATTTCAAAAAGTGCTGTACATCGCACACTAACTGAAAATTTAGACATGGGAAAGCTATGCGCAAGATGGGTGCCGCGTTTCAGTCGAGTGTTTGGCAATGTTTTGCTGCAATAAAGCCGAGTTTTTGTGTCGATTCATAACCATGGATGAAACATGGGTCCATCACTTCACATCTGAGACGAAGGAACAGTCAAAACAGTGGATTGAAAGGGGAGAATCGTCTCCAAAGAAGGCGAAGACAGTTCCATCTGCAGGCAAGGTCATGGCGTCAGTTTTTTGGAATGTGTATGGAATAATTTTCATTATCTTCAAAAAGGAAAAGCAATCAATGACGAGTATTATGCAAACTTATTGCAGTGTTTGAATGATGAAATCAAGCAAAAACGGCCGCATTTAGTGGAAAAGAAACTTTTGTTTCATCAAGACAATGCACCAGTTCACACATCCATTATCGCCATGGCCAAAATCAATGAGTTAAAGTTTGAATTGCTTCCTCATGCACCTTATTCGCCAGATTTAGCCCTCTCTGATTATTTTGTGTTTCTAAAGTTCAAGAAATAGCTTTGTGGTAAAAGATTTACCAACAATGAAGAGGTGGAGTTTACAGTTGATGGCTATTTTGCAGAACTCGATGGTTCTCAATGTAAACAGGATATCGAAGCTATTGAACACCGCTGGGAAAAGTGTACCGAGCTTAAAGGAGACTATGTACAGAAATAAATATGTTTTTTCCCAAAATTTTTGTGTTTTCTTTGTTAGGTCGGGTACTTCTGGGACAGCCCTTGTATTTTAAGATGTTGTCAGCAGTAACCATTTATATATCTTTATTGGAAGAATCTCCATATTTTATATTAATGAAACTGAAGTTATTCAAACTAGACTGTGGATGACAAAGTTTGATTATTATACAATCACTTGTGTATTAATAATCTTAATAAACATAAAAATGAAACAAATGAGTAAATAGATTCATGCTTATGAAAACTAAGCAAGCCAGGCTAGTAAACTAATTAACACAGACATCCATAAGTCATGTAATAAAGAATATAACGGGAAAAACCTCAAGTCGCATGCTGTTGTATGCTAAATTGGATATCGTTTTCTATGCACAAGCAAACATATATGGCAAAATTTAAAATGCAACTGATATATTCCTTGCATAATTCTAATTAGTAATGTTGCTTGCAAATGTTTGCTCTAATAACTGCATTTCACTAACCTTAAAAAGAAAATCAAAGGCAAAATTAGGTATTCCATGCCTAATTCTAGCAATATTTGGGACAACTAAATGAAATGGTGCAAAGACCCTGGAGCTCAGTGACACTTACAGTTACTGATGTATGCTTTGTACATTTGAAAAGAAAAATGATCTTCATCCAAGCATCTTTGTGTAACTCGTACTGAACCTGGACCCAAAGAGGTGGAATCACTCATCACCAATCTATAGCAATACACCTCAATAACTTAACTAGGATTTCTAATTCTGCTTTTAAATTATGAACAAACATAGTTAAAGCACATACAGACAACATGTTTTGAACTCTTCTGAATCATTACATAAAAAAAAAAATTCTGTGTTGCATTCACATGACTTTCTCTACTCGCCCTTGTAAAATTATTCTTACAAGAGCTATTCTTCTATCTACTTGTTAATTTATATTAACTTTCATCACACATTTACACATTTTGTTTTAGGTATAAGAACCTAAATTCCATGCTCTTTGCATGATCATGAGAAAAAACAAAGAGCAACTTACCACTTGAAAAAAGTATAAGATTTTGAAAATTTAAACTAATACCAAAGAATATCTCAGAAATGGTTAAAGCCACAAAAACGTTATTTAACATCAATTGTGTGCTTTAACAAGATCTAATTTTCTGTACAGTAAGATTTTGTTTATCTCTTCACCAGTTATTTAAAGTCATTCAAAATAAAGAAGGCTTCACAGATTATTCGCAGAATTTCACATGAAAACATTTTAAATACATTGTATTTTAATCAAAATCATTAGCCATTTTTGAGAAAATTGAAAGTAATGCAAATTTTTTCCATGTAAAGGGTAGTTTGGAGCAGAGCCACTCATGGGGAGAGGGGGGAGAGAATCATAGCACATGTTGCAGCATCAGGAACGCTTTGGGACAGGAGGAATTAAAAGTTTTGGGAATACAAAAATAATGAAGTAAATTAACATAGGTAGTATAAAGACATAATTTTATTACAATTTTTAATTCAGTACTGTAATTATTAATTTAGTTTGTATCTTTAGGTTTATTAATTGTACTGTATCCCCCCTCCCCCAAAAGTAATGCAAATACAATTCATATTGTACAGTATAACATGCAATCAAAGGATATGGAAATGTATAAAAGGAATGTATAGGTAGGTATGTGGTTGTTCAGAATGTATAGCATTATTACACTTGCTATATTGGTCTAATAGTGCAGGCTCTGTGAGAAGTATGGGAAAACAGAAGCAGTAATAATGGGGGAGTAAATATAATAGGGAGGGAGAGCAACTATAGAATGAATAGAAGGGAACAAATTAGACAAAGTAAAGACAAGTGTATTGATAAGCAAGTGATAGATTTATATGAAATCGTGAAGTGAATGATTTAGATATAAAGGACGGTAAACACGGAGAGGGCTAGGAGGGAGAGGTGCGTTTCTTAATATGAATGAGCAAGTGTTGTTATGGACGATCAGTACGGGGTACAAATAAGCATTCTCTAAATTGCATCTAATAGTTCCCATTTCCTGCTGATAGTGGAGTTTTAAAGATGACGGAGGAAGCAAGGGAAGGAGATGGGAAGGGGAGAAGAACACTAAGCAGTATAGTGAATTTAAATGAGAAATGTTAGCGATATGAAGCTAACTCAACACACATGCTTTGTAAATGCGGAAGCTTGGGTACAATCTGCAAAAGGAGCCTGGGCTCGACACTGATCATGACCAAATGTATTGTATTGGCTCAACACTCAATAAAGATATCATATCATATTGGTCTACTTAGATAGATACAATAGGATACATTGAAATACCAGGTAATAAAATACATCACCTGTCAAATATTTTTATTTGTAATTCTGGACATTGTTCTGTATGCGGGTAGGAGAATTGAAATTTTAATAAACTTATGGAATTGGAGTTTTTGGACGTGCAGAGTTGACTGTGTAGTATACTGACTTCTTAAATTGTTTCTTTACTGAAAATATTCGGCTCTTCTTGGAGACCATTTAGCGATGCTGGAAATCTTGTCATGAGTTATTGCCAAAGTGATAAAACAAATGTGGCTAATGGAATGTTACGAAGTAATGAAAATGTAGCTAAAGAGATTCAAGTTTACACACATAGATCCTACAGCTATGCCCTATGCCTTTGGCCGCAACTGCTCCACTCTCCTCCTTCTAAAAAACATCTCTCAGCTACGCTTTGAGGCTTAGGACCCTCAATCCCTTGGCTATGCCTTGCGCCTATAAGACAGCCCTTTTGTGAAGCTTTCCAATTGCATAAAAAAGGAATTAAAAGTTGAAATTCAACTCTCAGAAAAATTAGAGGGTAGGATGGTTGTTTTGGGGAGGATGCGCCATAGACTTTGGGGGAGGGGATGGGTACTCCTGCTTTGGAGTA
This sequence comes from Deroplatys truncata, assembly GCA_030765065.1. NCBI lineage: Eukaryota > Metazoa > Arthropoda > Insecta > Mantodea > Mantidae > Deroplatys > Deroplatys truncata. The sequence goes on along the minus strand of CM060975.1, from coordinate 292,485,124 downwards.
GTGGGGATTTTCTTGAAAATCTTTTGTCACGTAGCTGAAGATAGTGAACTTAAATACCAAGTATTTATCTGAGATTTTGTTTTTGTCATAAACAAAACAAAACAAAAATTATGATGTGTTTTACTCACATGACTTTCTCTACCCTTGCACAAACTATTTTTACAAACGCTTATTCTCCATATGCTTCATATTAATCGAGATGTTAATCTTATTGCTAATTTTCTTGTAGATGTAAGGGGAATTGATAGGCTTTAAGCTATAGTCAAATATTTTAAGAGCTGGTTGCTATGTGGAGTATTCCATTCTCTTTGCATTACCAGGACAAAAAAAAAATGAATAACGAATTTGAGAAAAAGTATAAGTATTGGAAAATTTAAGGGAATAACAAGCAATATCTCAAAAATGGTTCACTCAACAAAAAAAATGTATATGACATAAATTGTGTATTTTAACGTGATCTACATTTTTTGTGTAGTAAAATTTTGTCTATCTCTTATGGTTTACCAGTTATGCAAAAGTCGTTCACAATGAAGAATACTTTTGGAGGCATTCTCAGAAAATTCAAGATATATATTTTATTTGTCATGAAAGTATCTTAAAATATGATATTTTAATAAAAATCGTTAGAGCCGTATTTGAGAAAATTAAATTTTTCGAAAAATGTTCCATGTAAAGGGTAATCTGGGGTGGGGGGATTTTCTTGAAATCCTTTGTGTCGCATCTCTGGAAGATACTGAACCAAAATACCAAGTTTGGTGTTTATCCGACTGTTCGTTTCTGAGTTATGCTATTCACAGACACACACACACGCACATGTTTCCAAAAATGCATTTTTTTGGATTCAGGGAGTCTCAAAACATGTATTCCCGGTGAAATCTCGGTATCAAATTTTTGGTTGGAATACAATACTTCCCCTACTTACTATACATAGTAGAGAAAGTAAAAATGCAGGCCCACATATAAATGCACACATGGACCTTTCTCTTAAAATGCTCTTTTTCTTAATTCAAGGGCTTCAAAACATGTATTTCCAGGGAAATCATATCAAATTTTTGGGTGAAATACAATACTTCCCCTATGCTATAGGTAAGCAATAGAGAAAGCGATAAGGCAGCAGGAAAGAGGTAGAGAGAGGCTGACTGTGTATTTGAATGGTCCAAAAAAACTTACGCTTACAAATTTGTTTCTCCTAAGGTGAATATTCTTATTTATACAAAATGAATAAGTGCTTCAAGATGTCTGGTCATTTGGACTATTCATCTGAGAATATTTTTTTAAAATAAAAGCAAACACTTCCAAAACTATCTGTATTGTTTACATAATGAAATCTGCTTAACAATTATTATGAACAAACATAAACTATCATACATTATACTATTAAATCAGACTTCTACATACACAATACTTTTTCATCACTTTGATAATCTTTTAACAATCATTCAGCAGAGGAAAGTAAATTTCACATCCATTTTATGGCATTATAATTCACATACATAACACAATTAAGTATTAGATAGAGCAACAGCTTATATTATCTGCTCTTTATTGCTTCAGTGTCTTATTATGCCAAAATTTAGAGCTTTTGTTTTACAAAAATCATTATTTACATTGCAGCTAAGATGTTGCAACAATGGCCTGAATGTCTGATCTTGCATACAATGCAGGCTGTGCATTGCTGCATTGCTAATATTGTATGTAATTTTAATTTCTTTTATTGATTCTTTAAATAAAAATAGATATGCTAGCTACTAGTTCCTTTTATTAAAATTTAAACAAAGACATTTATTAAATTATATTGCATTTCTTTAATTTTTACTTTCTCTACTATGTATAGTAGGTAGGGGAAGTATTGCATTCCACCCAAAAATTCGATACCGAGATTTCACCGGAAATACATGTTTTGAGACCCACTGAATCCAAAAAAAGCATTTTTGGAAACATGTCCGTGTGTGTGTGTGTGTGTCTGTGTGTGTGTGTGTGTGTGTGTCTGTGTGTGTGTGTGTGTGTCTGTGTGTGTGTGTCTGTGAACAGCATAACTCAAAAACGAACAGTCGGATAAGCACCAAACTTGGTATTTAGGTTCAGTATCTTCCAGAGATGCGACACGGAGGTTTTCAAGAAAATCCCCCCACCCCAGACTACCCTTTACATGGAACATTTTTCGAAAATTTTAATTTTCTCAAAAATGGTTCTAACGATTTTGATGAAAATATCATATGTTTAAGATAATGTCATGAGAAATGAAATGTATATCTCGAATTTTCTGGGAATGTCTCCAAAAGTATTCTTCATTGTGAACGACTTTTGCATAACTGGTAAACCGTAAGAGATAGACAGAATTTTACTACACAAAAAATGTAGATCACGTTAAAATACACAACTTATGTCATATACATTTCTTTTGTTGAGTGAACCGTTTTCGAGATATTGCTTGTTATTTTCTTAAATTTTTCAATACTTATACTTTTTCTCAAATTCGTTATTCATTTTTTTATGTCCTGGACATGCAAAGAGAATGAAATGCGCCACATAGCAACCAGCGTTAAAATATTTGACTATCGCTTATAACCTACCATATTCCCCTTGCATCTACAAGAAAATTACCAATAAGATTGACATCTCGATATCTTGATTAACATGAAGCATATGGAGAATAGGCGTTTGTAAAAATAGATTGTACAAGAGTAGAGAAAGTCATGTGAGTGTAACACATCAGATTTTTAAATAAACATACCATTTTTACCCTTACTTGCTTCACTGAATGCGTTTGGATAAGAACTTTTTATATTTTAATATCTTATAATTAAAAACCTTTTTTAGTGTAGTGCTTATATGCCACCTTTAGGTAACATCTAAGGCAATATAAATGCTTTGATTCTGGGAACAATAATAATGATCATCGGCATTGATGTTCGCTTGTTTTTATTTAGTGGTTATTGATGGGTTTTAACTTTAAATTGCACACACTATCATATTCTCAGTCATACTTCTGGACTCTCAAGAGGACAGGGAATAATGCTTATTAGAGAGCTATCACTCATGAAATCAAACCAGGGACCTCAAGATTAAAAAGCTGGAACGCTGATCACTCGATCAAGGAGGTAACCTAAAAATGTTATATCTATTTGATTTTTACTTTAGATGGACAAGTGTGTTTCAATTAGTTTTAGTTGCTTTCATTAAACATTAAAGTTCGTTCTCTGTGGTCTAGGGGCATCAAGCTTCTAGTTCCTGAGGTCGAGGGTTCAAACCTGGCGGAGGACGATGGATTTTTTGGGGCGTAAAAAGCATGGCTTCCTTTGGAGGAGATGTAAAGCTGGTGGTCCTGTGTCATAAATTTATGGCACGTAAAAGAACCTCAAGTCTGACAAAGAGGCCTCTGTGCAAAATTTCCAGTCTTTTGCCCCCAATATAGAATGGACTCTAAGGACCATATAGTTAAACAACTTCCATAAATAATATTCAATTTAATTTTAATTAATATTAAAAATGTTGATGCTAATAAATAATCAAAATCAAACTGTCTTGGAATAGCAAAAGTTAATATTATTAGTTGTATTCACAAGCAGCTTGGAGTGTCACCTAATTTCTGGCACACATTTTCTCACACAAGTGCAGAATTCAGGTAGCAAATAGCTCTTTTTTCCAAGATGCTTTCCACAATATATGAAAGGTGAAAGAAAATTGTCCATGAACTTTTTCAATACACTTGTCAAGATTTGGTTTAATACACCCTCTACCCAGAATCTTCCATTTTTACTTTCTCTACCACGTATTTGTCACCATACCAAAGTGTCTAATACTGGACATATTAATCATCTCAAGCTTCCTTGGGATAAGAATGTACAACAGATACTCAACATGGGGACTGACATTCTTGAAACAAGATTCAAGTTTGATTTGAAATTTACGGTCTCCTATCCACAGCGGAGTGAATGGGAAAGACTGGTAAAACCTTATAATAACAAAGGCCCAATCTGGTACACTGATGGTTCTAGAACCAAATCAGGAACGGGGGCTGGGCTTTACGGTAATGGCACCAAGATTTCGTATAGTCTTGGTACCTTAGCTACAGTTTTCCAGGCTGAGGTTTATGCAATCCTAGCCAGTGTCATGGAAAGCATTAAATGGAGATATAACAATAGAAGTGTTCGTATCCTCTCAGACAGTCAAGCTGCTCTTAAAGCACTTGAATCACCATCAATAAAATCAAAGCTCATCTCAGAATGCCGGGAATCCTTAATGACACTGGCTGAACACAATAAGGTTCAACTTATGTGGGTGCCAGGACACATAGGTATACCAGGCAATGAGAAAGCAGATGAAGCAGCCAAGATTGGCAGTGAAATCCCATTTTTTGGTCCGGAGCCTGTACTGGGAGTGTCCTACAGACCAGTGAAACAGGCTATTAAGTGCTGGGCTCAAGCAGAACACAAGAACTACTGGAACTCCATTGAGGGTTGCAGACATTCCAAGTTGTTTATTACAGACCTAGATAACAGCCGGGCAAAATACTTGCGCGGTCTTAGTAGAAGAAGACTTGCATGGGCAACAGGATTCATTACAGGACACTGTGCCCTAAAGTTTAATTTATACAGAATGGGATTGTTTAACAACCCTATCTGTAGTAGATGTCTAGAAGGAGATGAGACTGTTACTCATCTACTATGTGATTGCCCTGCTCTTGCGAATCAAAGAGCAAGTATTTTTGGCAATCACTTTCCAAAGATAGATGAACTATCGAAAGCCTCAGTTAGCAGTCTGGTTAAGTTCATATCGAGCAACAGACTACTTAACTAATGAAAGGGGGGATGCGCAATAGATCTTAAGGTCGCAGTGCTTGGGCATAAAACCCACCCCTTCTCAAACTAGAACTAGAACCACGTACCTGGTAGGTAGAGGAAGTACTATATTCCACCCACAAAAATTTGATGTAGAGATTTTACAGGAAATACATGTTCCTGAATAAGAGAAAACCATTTTTAGAAAAATAGGTGTGCGCATGGACATATGCGAATGACATAACTCAAAAACAAAATGTATGATAAATACCAAACTTGGAATTTAGATTAAGAGGTGACAAAGATTTTCAAGAAAATCTCCCCCTTCCAAACTAACCATTACATGGAAAACTTGTGTTATTTTTTATTCTTTCAAAAACAGCTCTAATGTCTAATTAGAATATTATATTTTTAAGATATTTACATGACAAATAAAACAAATATCTTGAATATTCTGGGAATATTCTGTGAAGTCCCCTTCATTTGGAAGGAGCTTTTTATAATCTTTTATAATGGGATGGACGAATATGTAGTAATACACCAAAAACATAGGTCTTTTTAAAACACACAGCTTTTTTCAGATAGCTTTTTTTGTGGCATTAGCCATTATTATTGGTTTGAATTTTTCAATACTTAATTTTTTTAAAGTGCTGTCGCTATTCACTTGTTTCTCGCAATTTTATGGAAGAGTATGGAATTTCAAGGCCAGTTTTTAATCATTTGACTATTGTTATTCACTTTGTACTTATAATGAAATGTGTAATGAAACTATTTATTCAACACATTTTCTCAATTAACTTAAAGAGTTTGAATAATGTGTTCCCAAATTCATTTCTTGCACAGTCAAAAACCCAAAGTTTTACTACTTTTGACCTTTTTATAAACAACCTGTAGATAATTTTTGCTTTCTCTACTACGTATAGTAAATAGGGGAAGTATTGTATTCCACCCAAAAATTCGATACCAAGATTTCACTGGAAATATATGTTTTGAGGCCCCTGAATCCAAAAAAAGCATTTTTGGAAACATGTCCGTGTGTGTGTCTGCCTGTGAACAGCATAACTCAGAAACGAACAGCTAGATAAACACCAAACTTGGTATTTAGGTTCAGTATCTTCCAGAGATGCGACACAAAGGTTTTCAAGAAAATCCCCCCACCCCAGATAACACTTTACATGGAACATTTTTCGAAAATTTTAATTTTCTCAAAAACGGCTGTAACGATTTTGAATAAAATATCATATGTTTAAGATATTTTCATGAGAAATGAATTGTATATCTCAAATTTTCTGGGAATGTCTTCAAAAGTATTCTTCATTGTGAACGACTTTTGCATAACTGGTAAACCACAAGAGATAGACAAAATTTCACTACACAAAAAATGTAATCGCGTTAAAATACACAATTTATGTCATACACATTTTTGTTGTTGAGTGAACCATTTTTGAGATATTGCTTGTTATTCCCTTAAATTTTCCAATACTTTTTCTCAAATGGGAATTTGTTATTCATTTTTTTTATGTCCTGTGCATACAAAGAGATAGGAATACTCTACATAGCAGCCAGCTCTTAAAACATTTGACTATTGCTTAAAGCCTACCATATTCCCCTTGCACCTACAAGAAAATTAGTAATAAAATTAGCACCTCGATTAACATGAAGCATATGGAGAATAAGCATTTGTAAAAAAATTTGTACAAGAGTAGAGAAAGTCATGTGAGTGTAACACATCAGATTTCTTGTGGTAGAGTTCAGGAACAGATTTTGATCAAAGTAGATTTAATGTGTACAAAACAATTTAGAAATATTAGAATCCAAGTGAATCTTAATGTGGGAAATATGGTTGGCAGAAAAACAATTTTATATATTGACTAATTTTGAAGATTTAGAAGCTAGTAACAGTGATGTGTCATAATTTAAAATAGAGAGTTGAGGGTTGTTACACTACATCACTATGATATTCTTACTTGAACGCGTTTCGGGACAAGCCGTCTCCCGAAACGTATTCAAGTAAGAATATCATAGTGATGTAGTGTAACAACCCTCAACTCTCTATTTTAAATTTTATATATGTATATCCACTTGCTCGCTTACCCAATGTTACATGAGTGGATTTTTAAATCTCAAATGTTATTAGCAATTAATTTCTTTTACCCGATTCCTCTACGTTTTAAAAATGTAACACGCAATCTAACAATTGTTACAGTGTTGAACTCTCCTTTTTATCCTGTAATTTCATGAAGCCAATTGGATAATAAAAACAAATCAAAACTTGACTAGTACCAATATTGATGGTAATAGAATAATTTGGTGAATATTGAATTAATCTTACCCTCTTCTGGCCCAATCATCATTCAAATTTTGGAGATGTTTTACAGCATATAAATATCCTTGACAGTGTAATATACAGGGTTATTCAAAAAGAAGGAACGGATTTTAAATATTCATTTTTAATGAATGGCAATAGATAGCAACACACATGACACCTCATTGAATAGAGGAGATTTCAAAATTTTAAGCCCCACCTATTAATTACATTCAGTGCCTACAGTGGCACTGTGTTTGTTTACGAGAAAATGGCAACACCACAGGAAAAGTCTTGTCATAAAAAATTTACAATTGATACAATAAATTTGTAGAAGATGGTTGCATATGCAAACGGAAAAGTACTGGTCATCCTTGCATCACAAATGGTGCTCATTTTGAACACATAAAATAAAACTTTGAACTTTACTCCATTCGGTGATGTATCGCATGTGTTGCCATCTATTGTCGTTCATTAGAAATAAATATTTAAAATTTGTTCCTTCTTTTTGAATAATCCTATATAATTCTTTAGGTAAAAGTAATAAATGACATTTTAAAGCCTTATGTTTTGGCTCTGTAACTATTTAATAATGTAAGAACCCTTATTCAATGACAATGGGGAAAAACTGGTAGATATGTCGGTCCTAAGCCCTGTAATCTATTAATTAAAATTTCTGCATGTGGCATATAAAGGTAACTTCTGAGATGAAATAACTTTCCAGTCATGAACTAAAAGCCTTGACTGAGCTTTCTTTTCTTTCTTTTCTGATGGTATTTTGTATACCTGGATTATTTAGTTTGTTATAGGTCTGATTGACCAGTATACTGAAAATAAACTAAAATTACTAACTTCACTACAAAGATTTGTAATACTGAAATAAATATGATTCAAGTTGTTTATTAATTAAAAATGCACTGCACACGTTTGTAGTGTTTGAATATTTAAAAAAAATCAATTGAGGCAGTAAATATCATGCACCCAGCAGCAAGTGGTTCAGGTAGTAGCATCTGTGGCTTACATTTGGGATACCCTGAGTTCAATGACCAATCTGAGTGGGGCATTTAGATGATTTCCCTCACTGAATATCAGATTGGATATTTCAATCACACGACCCACAGTTTCAACCACAGATTTAAGTAATAGAAACAAAATATACAGAACAGAAAGGTGGCTGGACAACTATAGTCATCTATCAAACTAGTCAAGCAGATGCCATAAGAAGGTGACTAGCAACTAACATCATCTGTCCAGTGTGATGTGTACACCCAGAGAACATACTGCAGTTTCATTATCTCAGACGTCCACCTTTTATTAAATCAAGAAAATAGGTGGCACAGGAAGACAACTATATACCTGAGGCTATTTATAAAACATTACTGAAACAGACTATGCAACTAAGGCCATTTGGTTGACAACACAAAGGGCTGTATATATCAGACTATAGAAACCACTGCAGTATGACTTCGTAGTTAAAATAGCAATAAATTAGAAAGAAAAGAAGAAAGAAAAAACAAACCAACAACAGAGCTATACCTGTTACGGCATGATTATCAACACTGTTTGGGATTGGGTATAAATGGCTTTGGTTTTATTGGATTAAAAATTCATTACTAAACAGTTTTGATTTTATATACCTAATACATAACCTTAATGAACATTTTAAAGGCACCTTTGTTGCTCCTGTCATTTTTTGTTAAGCAAGATGTTGCTTTACCTAGGCATTAGTTCAGAATATCTTCTTAATTACGATAATGTGTTCCTATTAAGCTGAATTATATACATGATCTGTATTGCATGTCAATATAGCCCACCTCTGTGGTGTGGGAGTAGTGTGTCTGCCTCACATTCAAGAGGTCCTAAGTTCAAATCTTGGCTAGAGTAAGTTGCTTGGATAAGGTTTTTTCTAGGGTTTTTCCTTATCCTGAGAACACAATGTCAGGCAACTTTAAGCTCCATGGACTCTGGGCACATTTTACCTATTTCATTATGAACTGCCAGAATAAAGGACGTTAAACTTAAAAAAAAAAAAAGGTTGGATGTCATTGTTTTGCACAGCATATACATAATTTTGGTAGTGGATGAAAATTTGTTTTGCATGGTATTTCTGATTTGAATGATTGGTGATGGTTTTGTGATTGGAAAACAAAAAGATACGCGTGTAATATCATTGGAGGACGTGTCTGCAGAATGATTTGTTCAATATCCCTGAGCTTGCTGTAGGATCTCATACACGAAACGAACAAACAATGTTACTCCAGTATGGTTCCAAATTAAAACTTACAATTAAATATATCTAGTGTGGCGTTGTTTAAATACTTATTTGAGAACAAAAAAAAAAAAAAAAAAAAAAAGACTTAACATCTCACTCCCACTCATTCTCTCTCTCTCTCTCTCTCTCTCTCTCTCTCTCACACACACACACACACACACACACACAAAACAAAATACCTTTAACCTGACTCTAAAAATTCGGCTTATATTAAAACCCATTGAATAAATTCATTGCAAAAGCCTACAAGGTGAATAATTACATTGCAATTAAACTTTTTACGAAATTGTCTGACTTAAGTCTAAACAATGTTGTTCCTTAGGTATCTTCAAGCTCAGTTTCCAATGACAGACCAATTACACTATTTCGAATATTTTATAGAATTTTAGTGAGAAACACGTTGCACAGAATCGCTTGATGCAATGGAGCGTTAAGTGCACCATTATGTAAACCCTGCAGTTCTACATGAAACAAAAACTGATTCAGATGCTTTGCAATACATCTTGATAATTATTAAGAAGGTCATCAAAATTTCTGCAAACGCACTGGGAATAACAATAAGGTTCATAACATTGTTGGAACTGAAACATTGTATAAAAAAGGATGCTACCAATATTTCTTTATTGTTATTATTATTTCAAGTTTTATTTTTTGCATTTACTTCTCCATTTATCAATTAATCGTATCTTCAGGTGGACTATACACACATTACTTCGGTATGGTTTTAATAATGTAAACTATGTGAAACTGTTACAGATGTTTACAAATTTGTTTTCGATGGCATTACTATCTATATCACTACAGATGCCTTTAACTTATTTTTGTGCATCAATTACCGAATAGTTCATACACACTCAAAATCGAGTTGCTAAATCCATAAATTAATTTTACTATCAAAGTGTAGGAGAACATTGACTGAATGTTGGAAACGTTGTCTTTGACATCCACGGCATAATGTACATTCATAGGTTATAATCTGCCAAAGAGCAAAGACAAAATATGGTATAAAACCGAGTGCCTACCTTTGGTGTCTTGATTAGCTCCATGATGCGTCAATGGAATTCAAACTGGCAGCATTTTAAAATAAGTGAAAATACGCCACGATTTGCATTGGAACAAATTCCATTCTACAAAATTCTCACCGCCATACTAACATTCTCAATTCTTCAAAACATATTTCACAGAAATGTCAAAAGCGTTTACACTATATGAACCTGCAAAGTATCTAGTAGGCAGAGCTGAATTTATGTGTTACAGATCAGCAGCTGTTTCGTGTTTGTGAACGAAGGGTTGAATTCAACAAAACTATAATTATAAGCTAATAGATACATTACGAATGGGTTAACGTATTTACCACGCTCTAAAATTAACGCAGTGCTCTGAAGTAAGTTAAAAAGAAGCTCAGCCATTTTATATAAGAAAAACATGCTACACTAACGCTAATCTAATATTGTAAATGTAACTACTTAATGACATTATTGCGTCCTTTTTACAGATGTCTTTAACTATTCAGCAAATCATACTTGATGCCAAACGCTTAGCAAGTCGACTGAAAGAACATGACACTGCGGCGGATGCTCTTTTATCCCAAACCCAAACTGTTTATAAACAGATTGATGCAATGAAACAAGTAAGTGCTGTTGTACTGTTTGCATAATAGATATTGGTGTAAACCCATGCTAAAGGGTTAAAATATGTGTGATTGTGTTGCAGTACCAAGAAGAAGTAGGAGAGCTGAATGATGCAGCTCGACAGCGACCCCATACTGTGTTAGTTGCAGGGATACAGCAAGAAAATAGACATCTCCGTGAACTTCAGCAGGAGAACAGGGAACTTAGAGCAGCTCTGGAAGAACATCAGAATGCATTGGAACTTATTATGTCCAAGTACCGACAACAAGTGACCAAATTAGTTTCAAGCAGCAAAGTTGACCTGTCCAGCATTCATGCCAACAGCAAATATTCTCAGGTAGCATTAGAGCATAGTGTCTCATCTTTTGTATTCCTACAAGATGCTAAGCACCATTTGGTGACAGGATTTTGCAATATTATTCAGTTGTTGCCAAGTTTTGCGGTACCATAGTAGACTAGGCTACAGACTATTCTTACGAATAGGAACTACTTTGAGTAGGGTTACCATATCAGAATCACTGATTGTAGGACATTCTTTCATAAAGTGCCAAACTTTCATATAAGAGCACAACTTATTTTTATAATGTTGAAAGCAGATTAATTTATGAGTGTATTGACAATGCTGTAAAGCCCTATTGGTCACCAGAACAATGATTTTTGTTTGGAGTGCTCACGTTTGGCAGAAATTCATTATGTTCTTGCTGCAAGTATTGTTAAATTCTTCACAAGAGATATGCTTGAAATTATGTTATACTATAGTCATATCCTTAAATGACTGTATTAATAGGCAACATTTCTTTATTTTTCCCCTGATTGATTACAGTAAACAAATTTTCAGTTGCTGCATTATTTCTTGGAATTGCAAAATAAAATTGAGAATTTTAAGAAGTCTAGTGAATATTTCAATGCTATTGATACTTTTGAAAAATTCAATCACTACTTGTAAAGAGTTTCAATTATGATCTACATCAACAATCGTAAAATATTTTTGAAACATTGGAAAAACTGATCAAAAAGTTTGAGTCCTTTAAAGCCACACCTTTATTATGAAGATAACCCAGACAAGGGAAATTATATCAGTATTTTGTAGTTTAATCCTTTGGAAACACTAAAAGTCTTTAAAGGAACTTCTCCATTTTTGTAAGCAAGCAGTACACACTTTACGAGAACCTACTACTTATATTTTCTGAAATGTATCACATTCTCCTTCAAAACCATTTACTGAGGTGATTTCAAAGATTGTTTTAATTCTGGGACATAAATGTATTCTCTAACCTGTTAGTGCTGAAGCTAACAGACTGTTGACTTCTTCAACAGAATTATTTTCTTGTTGTGGCTTATGAGGTAAACTGTTTAACAATTGCTATAGTCTCTTATAAATTTTAAAGCAAATATAAATCTAATTAAATGCCAGGCAATTAAAAATAATTTAAACGCCTGCCAGACAGAGCAACCTTACTATGGTACTCGGGGCTTTTATGTAGGAAGATCAGAAATAAGAGGAGGGAGAGTCGAGAACTACATTGTAAGGTAAAAAGGTCTGATGTTCACACATACACACAAATTTCTCCACCCACTACAAATTAATAGTATATTACTTGTATAAAAATCTGATGTGTTACACTCACAAGATTTTCTCTACTCTTGTACAAACTATTTTTACAAACTCTTATTTCATATTAATCGAGATAAATATTTGCAGAAACGATCTTTTGACATGCAAAGAGAATTACATTTTACACATAGCGACCAGTTCTAAAAATATTTGACTATCGCTTAAGGCGTCCTATGTTCCCCTTGCTTTGTATTTGCAGTGGCCTTTAAGCATAGACATATCTCCTAATAGTTGGTTGCTAGGTGCAGCACCATTCTCTTTGCCACAGATTAATACTCTTTGCATATCCAAGACAAAAAAATCTGATGTGTTACACTCACATGATTTTCTCTACTCTTGTACAAACTATTTTTACAAACGCTTATTCTCCATATGCTTCATGTTAATCAAGATGTTAATCTTATTGCTAATTTTCTTGTAGATGCAAGCAGAATTGATAGGCTTTAAGCTATAGTCAAATATTTTAAGAGCTGGTTGCATGTGGAGTATTCCATTCTCTTTGCATTACCAGGACAAAAAAAATGAATAACGAATTTGAGAAGTATAAGTATTTTAATGCGATCTACATTTTTTGTGTAGTAAAATTTTGTCTATCCCTTATGGTTTACCAGTTATGCAAAAGTCGTTCACAATGAAGAATACCTTTGGAGACATTCCTAGAAAATTCGAGATATACATTTCATTTGTCATGAAAACATCTTAAACATATGATATTTTAATCAAAATCATTATAGCCATTTTTGAGAAAATCAAAAATTTCAAAAAAATGTTCCATGCAAAGGGTAATCTGGGGTGGGGGGAGTTTCTTGAAAACCTTCGTGTCGCATCTCAGGAAGAAACTGAACCTAAATACCAAGTTTGGTATTTATGCGACTGTTTGTTTTTGAGTTATACTGTTCACAGACACAGACACACACATGGACATGTTTACAAAAAATGCTGTTTTTGGATTCAGGGGGTATCAAAACATGTATTTCTGGTGAAATCTTGATATCAAATTTTTTGGATGGAATACAATACTTCCTCTACTTATATACGTAGTAGAGAAAGTAAAAAAGTGAATCTCATATGTTATGTTAATCACAATAAATATTTGTCTAGAAAGTATCTCAAATTAAGCAATAATGGCCTTCTTACAAGGACCCCCCCCCAAAAAAAATTAGAGAACATAGTACTCAGGGACAAAAAATGAAATTTGTGTGTCACTGCTTTCTACTGCAAAATTTATCATTCACTGTTGAGTTGAAACTTCTAGGCTCTTCTATATCAACAACATCGCAAGTCACTCAGTTGCTGTTCTGACATTGTGTTCCACAAAACTGCCTTACTTCTTAACTAACATAGTGAAATGTTCAAGACTCCATGCATCACTGTTTACGAAAACTAAATGAAGAAAACATTACCTATGAATCTCGCCCAACTATTCTCATCTACTCTCTTGCTAAATTTTCTCACATGAATTTCTTTCTGAAAGTATCAATTTGTACAAAAATCTGATGTGTTACATTCACATGACTTTATCTACTTCTATCGTTTATTAGTTGGTACACAAATTATTCCTACAAAAGTTTATTTCTCCTTCTACTTCATTTTAATCGATATAAACCTTTGAGAAATGGCTACATTAACATTTTGTTAGGATTCAAAGGGAACAGCAATAATAAAATGTTTAAGAATTGGATACTATATACTGATCTTAACATTCCATACTCTTTCCATGCAATCACAAGAAACAACTGAAAATCAACAGAAATTAAAAACAATGACAAAGTATTGAACAAATCGAACCATTAATAATGGATATCTCAGTAATGGCTTCTGCCACAATAAAGGTTATTTGGAATAAAATGTGTGTTTTAAAAATATTTTACAATTTTGTCATGTTTTTGTCTTATCACTTAATGTTTGTGTATCAGTTATACAAGATTATACAAAATTCCTTCTGAATAAAGAGGACTTCATAGTCTGTTCCCAGAGAATTCAAGATAAACATTTTAATTATCATGTCAACATATTTAATATATACTGTTTTAATCAGAATCATTAGAGCCATTTTTACGAAGATGAAAACATTTTGAAAAATGTTCTATGTAATGGGTAGTTGAGTGTGGGGGGATTTTCTTGAAAATCGTATCACATCTTTGGAAGGTACGGAAGCTAAATACCAAGTTTGGTATCTATCCACTTTTCATTTTTTAGTTATGCTGTTTACACACATACGCACGCTCACATTCTCTCTCTTTCTTTCATTCTAAAAATCTAATGTGTTACATTTACATGACTTTCTCTACCCTCTATCTTTATTAGTGGATATACAAATTATTCTTAACAAAGCTTATTTTTCTATCTACTACATTTTAATCTAAATAAACTTTTGCAGAAATAGCTACATTACACATTTCGTTATAAATACAAAGAACACAGCGATAGTCAAGTGTTTAAGATCTGGATGTATATACTAACCTTAAAATTCCATACTGTTGAGTATGATATGGAATTATGAGATGCATGATTAAGGGTAGCTTGGGGTGGGTAGGAGTTCTTGAAAATTGTATTGAATCCTTAGAAGATAATGAACTTAATGCAATGCAATCATGAGAAACAACTGAATGTTGACAGGACTTTAAGAAAATGGCCAAGAAATGAACAATTCAAACCTTTAATAATGGATATCTCAGAAATGACATATGCCACAAAACAACGTATTTAAAATAAATTGTGTGTTTTAAAGAGACTACAGTTCTTAAGTAGCAAGTTTTCATCTATCCTTAACGTTTACTAGTTATACAAAATTATGTAAAATTCCTTCCAAATGAAGTGGACTTCACAGGCCATTGCCGGAAAATTCAAGATGTACATTTTATTTGTTATGTAAATATCTTTAATATATGGTATTATAATAACGTTAACAGCCATTTTTTTAGAAAATCAAACATTTCAAGAAAATGTTACATGTAAAGGGTAGTTTGGGATGTGAGTATTTTGTTGAAAATCTTTGTGTCACATCTTTGGATGGTACTGAACCAAAATATCATTTGGTATTTAAACGACTTATCATTTTTGAGTTATGCTGTTCACAGACACATACACAAACCTTTCCCTAAAAATGCTTCTTCTTGATTCAGTGGGCCTGAAAACACGTATTTCCAGTGAAATCTCAGTATCTTTACCTACTATGTATGTGGTAAAGAAAGTAAAAGTTATTTTTTGGATTCAAGGGGCTCATAACATAAATCTCTGGTTAAATCTAGCAAATGTTTGGGTGGAATGCAATATTTTCTCTACCTACTATGTAGGTGATAGAAAAGGTTATAAAAAAGAAATAGTATCTTAACATTAATATAAAAACACTGCATGTAGAACTGTGTGTTGATAAGCAAGGAAGAACTGCTCACTTGATTGGACTTCATCTCTGACGACGTCACATAGCATGCAGGTAGGTCAAGAACAAAAGGTGCAAGTGATGCAGGAAGAGAGCTCAAAGGTCTCTAATTGCTTATGGGTTTCAGAATTTGAAGTTTCAAGTTACACTGTAAATCTATTCTTTAAAAAACCATGTTTGCTTCTCTACCACTTACCAATAGAGGAAATGTATTCAATGTAAAAATTTGTTATTGAGGCTTCACCAGAGATACATGTTTTGAGGTTCCCTAAAAAAGCCCTCCAAAAAAAAAAAATAGACAAAAGGTCTGCATGTGTGCATGGGAGAGAACAGCGCAACTCCAAAGCAAAAAAATCTGATGTGTTACACTCACATGACTTTCTCTACTCTTGTACAAACTATTTTTACAAATGCTTATTCTCCATATGCTTCATGTTAATCGAGATGTTAATCTTATTGCTAATTTTCTTGTAGATGCAAGGGGAATTGGTAGGCTTTAAGCGATAGTCAAATATTTTAAGAGCTTGGTTGCTATGTGGAATATTCCATTCTCTTTGCATTACCACGACAAAAAAAGATTGAATAACGAATTTGAGAAAAAGTATAAGTATTGGAAAATTTAAGGGGATAACAAGCAATATCTCGAAAATGGTTCACTCAACAAAAAAAATGTATATGACATAATTTGTGTATTTTAACGCGATCTACATTTTTTGTGTAGTAACATTTTGTCTATCTCTTATGGTTTACCAGTTAAGCAAAAGTCGTTCACAATGAAGAATACTTTTGGAGACATTCCCAGAAAATTCGAGATATACATTTCATTTGTCATGAAAATATCTTAAACATGATATTTTAATCAAAATCGTTAGAGCCATTTTTGAGAAAAAATGGGGGATTTTCTTGAAAACCTTCGTGTCGCATCTCTGGAAAATACTGAACCTAAATACCAAGTTTGGTGTTTATCCGACTGTTCGTTTCTGAGTTATGCTGTTCACAGACACACACACACGGACATGTTTCCAAAAATGCTTTTTTTGGATTCAGGGGGTCTCAAAACATGTATTTCCGGTGAAATCTCGGTATCGGATTTTTGGGTGAAATACAATACTTCCCCTACTTACTATAAGTAGTAGAGAAAGTAAAACTGGAGTTAATATTAAACTTGTTAATATTATTATTATTATTATTATTATTATTATTATTATTATTATTGCACTGAGTAGGGTTTGAATATTTGAATACACAAACTTCACTAAAATTACACATCTACATTGTGTACCTATATAGAGAGTTGTTTTCCGAATAGTTCTTGTTTGTCTTATCTTATTCAATACAGATTTCCGTCACTGTTCCATCCACATCAGCCTTAGGCTTATTGTGTTACCTGTTCTGTTTTAAAGCCAATTCATTATGCCTGCACTCTTTTCCAAGGAATGTAGTCTCATAACAGATATGGTTTCAAATTCTTCTGGTTCTAAAAACATTTTCCCAAAAGCAATATATCTCCTGTAAGCCAAGGCCTCACAGGAGCATATAATGTGCTGGGCTCTTTCAGTTTCTTACTTGCACAATCTGCAATCTAAGTTACCCTGAAGTACTCCCACCGAGTTAAGATTCTTTTTCACAGGAGCATGTCCTTTGCAGTAATTGTTCTCAGATGAAGTCTGTTACATTTAAGTAAGCTTTCAGCTCTTTTTTAGATGGTTTTCTAATAGTTTACCATGTTTGTTTCCTGGAATTTTAAACCAGGTTTTATCATCTACTTTGGACCAGTTCTTAATAAACTCTTACTAAACATTGTAATGTTCCTATAGCAAGCTCTGGTCCAATAAATTGTAAAGCTGCTCCTTGTCTTCCAAGACCATCAGCTTTTTCATTTCACTCTACGCCACTATGACCTGACACCCAGATGAGTTGAACTTCATTCTGTTTTACCAAGCTTTTCCGAGTAGTTACCCATTCCTCAACTAGGTTCTGACTGCTGCATATTTATAAAACTTGGTATTTAAGTTCATTGTCTTCTAAGGATGCAATACGATTTTCAAGAAACTCCTACTCACCCCAAACTACCCTTTACATGAACAGTTTTATGTGCGTTTTTATTTTCTAAAAAATTGTGATGACAAAATATATATGTTGTATTTTCCGGGAATAGCTTGTGAGATTTTCTTAATTTTGAATTAATAATTTTTCATAGCTGGTAAAGTATAAGAACTCATTAAAACACACAATTTATACCATTTTTTCTTTCTTTGTTTTTTGAGATATAGAACTTATAATTAATCATATGGAAATTGCTTGAAGAATCAGATCCTGTAGATAGTAAATGATTTAGAAACAAGAAAATAATTAAATGCCCATTGGTGAGCTCTTGGGTAATCAGAACTTCCCTACAAAACATTCTATAAACTACATCAATCTTTAGCCAACCCTTTAAATTTTGTATTTGTTTAACCAAAGTCAATTTCTCTTATTCTTTTTCCATTTTTGAATCCTGAGTTAATGCTATTGCTTGGATTGCTGCTCTAGAATCTGATACCTACTGCAGTGTTTTAGCATCTTATGTTTATTGGCAACATTTTTTGTAAAAGAAATTGAGTTTTCTTCATTTTGCAGCTAATATGTGACCAGGCAAACAAAATATGTGAGATGGCCGCTGTAATGGAACGAGCAGCAGAAATAGATGAAAAGAGGGCATTTATGGAGCAAGAGCTTATATCCAGATTGAGTACTGAAAATAAGGTATGCAAAAAAATAGTTTTTCTGCTGATGCAAACCCAGTGTATACATTAAGGTGCTTTGGCATGGAGCATGTAAGAAATATAGGTCAAAAGAAAAGTTCAACACATTCTATAAAAATTGGGTCACATGCATAAAGGTTACGTTATTTACACCACACTTTGGGCATCAATTTGAAGTAGTTAGTTGCTGCTATGTATTGAAAGTCAGTTTGTAGATGCTGTATTATATTTCAACTGTTGGGGAGCTGAACTTGTAGTAGTTGCAACCACACATATAGCACCTGCTTTCTGGTTGCCTTCGCTCCAAGTTAAAAAAAAAACATTAACTTTGTAATTTAACTGTTTCTTTAAATATTTAATATTTATGTTTGTCTCGGCTGCGTCAGTATTATTTTAGAGACATGGATATCTTGGCAGGGCGTGATGCGACAAGAATGTAGGCTTACACAGATTTTAAGTTTTAATTACTCCTTTTTATTAATCCTTAACACAAATTAAATAGCACTTCACTGATATCAAGAGCTGTGAGATTCTTTTATTTAATACTTGCCTTTTTTAACAAGTATACTATTTTCGTCTCACACGAATACGTAATTAATTTCTCGAGGACACATCTTACGTCTGGTTAGTAACTCTGTCTGCAGGCAACTGAATTGATTTCAACTGTCTAAACTTGTAAATTTCTGTATTTCAAGTCTCTGATTGGCTAATTCTACTCCAATAGAATACCTTCATTTAACTAAAACTTTTTCTGGTTGTTTATAAACTGTCACTAAAATTACATTATTGTTACTCCAATAATCACAAGTAGTACTGTTAAACTTTCTTACTCATTATTGCCTCAAGGTTATCTCATTGTTAGCAACTTTAAACTTATTATTCTCACAGCTCCTGCATTATTAAATTGCGTAATATATTCACATAACATTATTACACATGGATACAATAATATAAGCATATGCAATGACTGTAATATACATTTTACAAATTATTATGTACACATATTGCTTCAAGGCGGGCTGTTATTGAATTTACATATCATATAATTTGACTGAAATATTTAAGTATTAAAAATACTGCCTCAGTCTTTATCTTAAAGTATAATCTTTAAGGTTACCCTTAAAATTAAGATTAATCTTGTTCAACTAATGCATGAAACTAGACTTAATCTAGCAGGCTTCCACTGGACGTTTTTCCGGCACAGACTTGGAAAAAAAAACATGTGATAAGTTGTGCATGCATATGTAATACTCATGTTTCATCTGCTTCCACATATAGGTGTTGATAAATCCTGCATTATCAGTTGCTAAAATGGCTGCAGAAATTAGTCTTCAGAATGCTTATATGATTTCTTAAGCAATAATCTGTGCTGTTAAACAAGTCACAAACCCTGAGTGTTAAAGCTGAAAAAATTAAAAGCATCACAAATGTTGTGCAGTAAGCAGGAGGAAATCATAGGTCGAAAGTTTTCATCACAACAAACACACACAAAAAAAAATTGATCTGTAACATTCACATGACTTTCTCAACCGTCTATTGTTTATTAGTGCCTATACAAATTATTCTTACGAAAGTTTATTTTCTTATCTACTTCATTTTAATCAAGATAAACATTTCCAAAAATATCTGGATTACACATTTCATTATACGAGGGGCGTCCAATAAATAAGTTTCCCTGTTATATAAAAAAAATATTACACACAATTGATCATGTTGAATTAATTTTATTTATATTGTACAAACCTTCTGTTACTTTTCTACATAGTCAACATGTTTTTCTAAGCATTTTTGGGGATGTGACACAAGTTTTTCCAAGCCAGTGTTGTACCAGGTCGGGTCCTGTGCTAGCAACCAGCTGTTCACTGATTTGACTTCATCATCAGTGTTAACAGTGCTTACCTTTGAGTTGGAGAAACATGTGAAAATCACTTGGGCAAGCTCCGGTGAATATAGAGGATACGAGAAAACTTCCAAGTTGAATCTTGACCCAGGTGGAGCTCAGAAGATTCAATTGGGAAGTTTTCTCGCATCCTCCATATTCACCAGATCTTTTTCCAAGTGATTTTCACATGTTCCCCATACTCAAAGGTCATCTTGGAGGTAAGCACTTTAACACCATGATGAAGATCAATCAGAAGTGAACAGTTGGGTGCTAGCACAGAACCCAACTTCTGGTTCACTTCTGATTCAACCCTAAATACTAAATTATTATTTATTATCATCATCACCATTATGACGGTTGGAACTTTAATAGTGTAATACTGGTGTAGAGATGCCATGCAATGGAACCTAATAATGTTGCTGATAGCACATGTTAATTACATACCTACCTTATCTCAGAACAAATGGACTCTCCCATCACACATCATACGCATGCAAACTGCCGAGAAAAACAGAGCCTTGTGTGAGCTGGTGGTCTAATGTAGTATTGTGACGATGTTTTGAAACAGGAACAATGGAGTTGAATAAAGATTCAATGTGCCAGAGGTCGTACAGCACGACAGTGCCATCAAGGTCTTCAAGAGACTTGTGGGCATCTGCATTGCCTTACAGAACTGTGGTACAGTGGGTAAACACCTTCAATAAGGGATGCCTGGCAGACATGCATCGGCCAGGTCGACCTAGTGTCAGTGAAGAAGTGCATGCTCTTGCCTCATTACTGGACACGCGTATGACTGTACTTCACATTCTGAAGGAATGCCTGAGCATGAGAAAAATTGCATCATGATGAGTTCCACATGATTTGACAGAAATGCAGAAATGGTTACGATACGATGCTGCTCATAACCTCTTGGAGCAATATGAGTGTGAAGGAGAGGCTTTGTTAGGACATATCCATATGCTGGATGAAACATGGGCCAAATTGTCCGAGCCACAACTGAAATGCCAATTGAATGAATGGTGTCATTACAGGTCACCAGGAAGATCGAAAGTTTGTCAGAACTCCAGCAATGTGAAAGTTATGGTGCTTCTTGTATACGACTGTGATGGTGTTATTCTATGCATTACATTTCTCCACAGCAGACCTCAATGTGCAGTATTACTGTGCATTTTTGGAATACAACCTGCAATCAGCTTTGTGAAAGAAGCGGCGACACTTTCTGTGGAACCCACCTATCATTTTGAGTGATAGTGCTCGGCCGCATACAGCGCAAGCTGTGGCTGATTTGTTCAGTTGATGGGGCTGGGAAGTGCTGTAGCATCCACCATACTCCCCGACTTAAGCCCTTGTGACTTTGACTTGATTCTGAACATGAAGGAACCACTTCTTGGCATTCGCTTCAGAACTGTTCCAAAGATTTTTCAGGCAGTAGACTGCTCCATTCGAACTATCAACACAATAGGTGCTGCAAAGGTATCCTACGACTTCCACATTGCTGGTAATGGGCTGTACACAATGCTGGTGACTACTTTGAGCGGCAGTAAAGCTTGGTAACATATATCGCTTTCATATCAGTTGTAAATAAACAGTCACCACTATTAAACTTCTAACTCTTATATCATAATTGATATTATTATTATTATTATTATTATTATTATTATTATTATTATTATTATTATTATTATTATTATTATTATTATTATTAATGGATGGAGTCGCATGCTTTGCAAATTTGTTTCAGAGTCACTGATTAAAACTACAGAGTATATACAAATGATTATATGGGTTTTAAATTCTTATTCTCTGTGGTATACAATATAATTTGAATCATGCGCAGATAATGAACTAAACAAAACATAACTTGCATAAATCTTTTTGTGTCCTGTAATTTGCTAACCATAATTCAGTGGGTGTATAGGCAAAGTTTTGGTCTTAATGCCCCTTCTGGTAACAACATTCGTAGGTGGTACAATCATATCCAAACGTAAGGGTCTCTCAGTAAAGGAAAGAGGATTGGATTGACCTCATGCATTAGATGAGAATGTGGAGGTTCCTAAAACATTTTTGTATGCTTGTTTTATCCTAAGATTGAAGTGAACCAAAACAAACCTTTGGTTGCATGTGCAGAAGGTATATATGCAGTTTGTACTAATTAAATAAGCAGTGCACTTTGAATATTAGCACAGTATTGATGCAATACTAAAGAATATGAATTAGGATTCAAGTAAAGGGACATTAACAATAAAACAATTATGGTTAGCAATTCCTTACACAAGTCATCTGCTTTGCTACGGTATGTACAATTGTAGTTGTTATGTTATTTTTACGTTGTTATTTGCCCCACGCTTTGGGAGCCAATTTGAAATAGGTTGTTACTTCATGTATGGAAAGCCAATTTGAAGTAGGAGTTGTATTATAGTTCAACTGTTGGAGAGCCGAAATTGAAGTAGTTGCAACCGCACGTATGGTAAAAAGTTTCTGGTAGCCTTTGCCCCCCAAAAAAGTTTAAAAAATATTAACTTTGTAATTTTGACTGTTTCTTTAAATATTATATATTTATGTTTGCCTCGACTGTGTCAGTATTATTGTTAGAGACATGGATTTCCTTTGCAAGGTGTGATGCGGCTGAGGAATGTAGGCTTACACAGATTATAATTTTTAATTCACTCCTTTTTATTAATTCTGACACAATTTAAATAACACTTCACTGATATAGAGAGCTGTAAGATTCTTTTATTAAATACTTGCACTTTTTAAACACACAAACTATTTTCGTCTCACGCTGAATACATATTAAACTTCTCGAGGACACATTTCGCGCCTGGTTAGAAACACTGTCTACAAGCAACTCGTCCAGTTACGAGCACTGTCTACAAGCAACTGAACTCTGAATTTTTAAATTTTGCTATATTTCAATTTCTGATTGGCTAATCCTACTCCAATAGAATACCTTCATTTAACTAAAGCTTTTTCTGGTTGTTGATTGGCTATTTTTAAACTGTCTCAAAGTTTACATTATTGTTGCTCCAATAATGACTAATAGCATTATTAAACTTTCTTACTCATTATTGCCTCAAGGTTACCTCATTGATAGCTCATTGTTAGCAACTTTTAACCTATTATTCTCACAGCTCCTAGATTATTAAATTACATTCACATAACATTATTGAACATGTTCATAATAATATAAACATTAATACAATGACTGTTACATGCATTTTATATATTATATTATACACATATTGCTTTAAGGTGGGCTGTTATTATATTTTATATTATATAATTTGACTGAAATCATTAAGTGTTAAAAATACTGCCTCACAATGTTACATTTTAATCAGTCTGGTACTTATGAGTGTAAACATTATGACAAGTAGGGTGCTGCTTCTGCAGTAGCAAAACACAAAAAAGGAAAATCTTTAAACATTGGTGAGAAAATAATTGTTCTAAACGTGTTCAGTGAGATCTGTGAGAATTGTCCAACCTCTTCCTTAGATATTTGTTACATTAACCTTAGAATTTATATTTCCAGAAAAGAACATACTACTAAGATAAGGTCTGCACTCCAGGCAAGAAAAGCAAATGTTTGAGAAAGGTTGTGGATGTGACCTGCAATGAATTTTTAAAATCTGAGGTGCATCACAAAGTGCACACGTTTAACGCAAATAATGAACTACCCACTTTAACAAAAGGTGTTGATAGCTATGAACAGTGATTCTGATTTGTCAGACTTGAAACAATTTTCCCTGTTTAATGTATTAAAAGAAGCAGAATTTAAATTTTTACGCTGAAATTGTAAAAATGTGATTGTAACAGAGACAGTATTGTGCTGTAGCGCAGACATTTGCATAGAGTACAACTAAGGCAAAAGGATAAAAAATATATGAGACCTGGGCCAAAGAAGATTATACAACTATAAAAACAAGGAAACAGGCATTTTAGACGCAACTAATCACAGGTCTTAAAAATCCCAGGGGGTAAGGCAAGAGGTTGATTCTCCTCCTTACATATAGCAATTCAAGTTTTGTGGAAATCCCAAAAAAGTGGGTACTGCCATGAAGAAATGACTGAGGATGTTTTCAGATCCTGGTTTTAAAATAGTTCTTCCTAAATTGGAGCCCAACAGTAATATTGGACAATGCACCACACCATAACATCCAATCAGAACGTGTCCTAAATAAATCATATAAAAAAAATATATAACTTAGCTGCATATACAGGGTGAATTATAAAGAACTGACACATTTATTTCTTTAATTGTTATGCTAGCGACAACTTATTCCACCTGAAATGCAGAGGAATTTTGGGAGATTATTTACCTCTATAGCAAATGTTGAAAATGTCCTCCATCCTACATAAGGCACAACTCAACACATTCCATGTTACTGGCCACTTGGAGGACTCTGTTGTCAATAGCTTGAAGCTCCTGTGTAATGTTGTACTTCAGATCCTCTAATGTTCTGGGACATGTAGCATAAACCCTGTCTTTTAGGTAACCCCATAGAAAGAAGTCCGGCGATGTCAAATCTGATCTTGGTGGCCACAGTTTCATGGACATTATCCGGTCTTCAAAGAAACTTGCAATTAGTGCCATGGATTCATTTGATGTATGGCATGTAGTGCCGTCCTGCTGAAAATATCCTTGACTCAGCTCTACATCGTCTAGTTGGTCAGCAAACTCCATGAAAATCTGTCTGTACTCTGCAGTGTTCACATTGTTTTCAAAAAAAATTGGTCCCACTATTCTCTGTGCAGATATTGTGCACCAAACTCTGATTTTAATTTTAATTGAGGTATTTGAGTTCACATAGCCAGATAAATGGAACCATGCTTCATCTGTGAACCATGTGATGGACAATATGGCCCTGAAACCAATGACAGTAATTCAGTTGTCTATCCTATCGGGTTCCTGTAACTGATGGACAACCATAATCGTATACGGCTTTAGGCATGCACTTTTCACAGCTCTTTGACACATTGAGTAGCTGTACCCTGTCTCCTGTGACAAATGTCTTAATGATTTTTTGAGTGACTGATCCAGTCATGCTCTTATGTCAACAACAACCGTGGGAGGCTTAGATGAACGAGTTTTGCCTTTTTCACTCACCAAAGATCCAGTTTAAAATTTGTTTACCTTAGTACCAGTACTGTGTTTTTTGGAGAGGATTCTGAACACCAAATTCTCTCTGGTATGCCTTTTGAGTAGCTGTAACTGAATTCGTAATCCAGTATTGCTTTACAAGGAAGAGTCGTTCATTTAATGTGTACTCCATTTTCACATTGACTAGAACAAAATCCCAAAAATAGTTGCCAATAATAAAACTAACAATTACGAATAAAACCTGAACATCTGCACATCTAGTGACAGGCAATCAAAACTGCGGAACACTCTGCTTAATTTGGCGCTAAAATTGGGGCGTTGAGTGAATTTCGAACAGAATAATTAAAGAAAGAAATGTGTCAGTTCTTCATAAATCACCCTGTATAACAAAGGCTTGATGAAGATTGAATCCACAACTGGTAAATCCCTTAAAAAGAGCACGTGAAAGGTATATTGTGAATGATTTGGTGGAAAGAGCAGAACATTGCATTGTTAGACTGCTGCCTTACAATTATACTGCAAGGTTGGCACAACCTCCTCCATATGCTCACCACATGCACGGTGCAGTGATATATTACCTCATAGTTACAATAAAACCAGTGTAGCAGGTGAGCCGAGGACTAACAATTCCAACAATGGAAATAATTGTTCTTTCACACAAGCCGTGTGTTGGACAGGGTTGGAAAGGTAGAATCAGACGACTGAAAAATTCAATGTCATAGCCAGGATTTGAACCACAGATCTCCCGGTCTCCGTCCGGTTGCTCGTGTTCAAATCCCGCCTATGACATTGAATTTTTCAGTCGTCTGATTCTATCTTTCCAACCCTGTCCAACACATGGCTTGTGTGAAAGCACAATTATTTCCATTAATTGACTGAATAGTGGTTGAAACTAAAAGCCTGGGACTTAAGTACTTACAAAGAATGTAAGTCGCCATTGGGGTATGACATCTCAATACATTTGATATCTCCTTGTGGTTTACCGGGAAAAATTCGAGTCAGCTGGAGAATTTAATGGCATGCCGGCATGTTGCCATGAGCAACCGGACGGAGACCGGGAGATCCGTGGTTCAAATCCCGGCTATGACATTGAATTTTTCAGTCGTCTGATTCTACCTTTCCAATTCCAACAATGACAGACAGTGTGGAAGGTGGTTTTTTTTCAGATTTAAAATTATTTTTGAAACAACTATATTTTTTAATAATTTCAGGGTCTGCGGGAAATGTTAGAGATTTCATGCAAATTTGGATCATTAAGACCATCACTTCTCGGTATCGAGGCAGAAGACAAGGAGAGCCAAACAGAAGCAGTACAAGATGGCTCTTGACATGCACCCAAGAAATCTAAATAGAATTAAAGGCTCCACAAAAGACAGAGGGTGTTGCATACATTAATCATCAGGAATCACATGTTCTGCAGTTGCAGGAAAAAATAAATGTTTCACATTTAGTACCAAACTTTAAGTATGAATAGACCATTTGAATGTGAATAGAAAATGGCAACAGTGCCCTTGTTGTGGTAATTATTGTATTATAAATTGACTGTTCTAATAAATGTTGGTTCTAATTGCGATGATCAGGTATTTAAAAGTGAAGAATTAAACCATATTTATAAAAAGTCACCATCATGAAATCAGTGATTAGTTAAAAAGTGAAATATTACAGTTCTACTTGTAGATAAACACGCATTTACATTTAATTACAAAGAAATACACTATGTATCCATTACTGTATATCTCTTTGAAGGACTTACAGGTCTAGATGACATTTTCCTCCCGATTTTTTGTATCCCAATTTGCTACTCACGTAAGATACCATTTGTTCAACAGTGTGAGTAAGGGACACTAATTATTAACTTGCATGGAAGTCTTACAATCAGTATTTTCCTGCATGTTTTAAAATACAGTGTTTATAAAATTAAAATACTATAGTCATAAAATTTGCAACAGTCACTAATTCTGTACATTACTAATGTTATACAAATACCAAAAAAGTAAATAAAAAGAAAAAATTACTAAAGCAGAAAGTATCATTTTCATTTTACCACTGTATATTGCTGGAGAATTCATTCATTGTGTTTGCTGTGGGTAATTTTACAAATAAATTCACTTATTTATTCACTTAAAAAGAAAAGGAGAAATGATAAGTTGGATAACAATATGCAAACTAGTTTCCTTAAGCTGCATTCAGATTTTTAAACTGAATTATACCATTAGTGGGAATGCACAGTGAATTAATTAGAATTATCCAAAAAGAAAACAACTGGTATAATACTTTAACTTCACTGTTTTAAAAAGAACTTACTTTGAACATGTTTGGAGGCTCTTGCTTCCATCCACAGTAAAGATTTACTGGCAAACTTGTTGTAGTGGCCTGTAGATGTCTTTTGGTAGTGCAGAGATAAGACCATTTATCTGTGGTGTATAAAAATTTATCATGTGTTTGCTTTTTCAGATTAATAAATTTTCCCAAACTCTTATTTCAATTGAATTATGGACTGATTTTTAGTAGCTTTGGTTCAGTGTGAAAATCATGAATGCCTCCGAAACATGTCTGAAGTAAGTTATTTTTAAATCTCGAAGTTACAGCATTTTCTTCTCAGATAATTTAAACTGAAGTTTAGTGTGCCATTCTGTGAGTGTAGGCTGAATATTAAAAGGTATGAACTCTTTGAATGCCTAGTTTAGGAGGACCATACGAAATTCTTCTCTACGAGGGTGGTCTGAAAAGTTTCCGACCTTAACATGAAGATGGCAGCACTCGTAAATCAAAGCTAGTGAATTTCGTTGTTCATCTGTTGACAGTTACTCACCAAAGTTTCAGCCATTTTGGATGCTCAGTTGTTATGTAACAGTCGTTTGAGTGAGGTGATGTGAGTGTTTTTATGAAAATGGACAAAATCGAGTATCGAGCTGTCATTAAATATTTGTTTTTGAAAGGCAATACGCCTACGCAAATCAAAGATGAGTTGGATTCTGTGTATGGGAATTCTGCACCATCATTTACCACAGTGAAATTTTGGGCAGCTGAATTTAAACATGGCCGTAAGAGCTTGGGAGACGAACGTTCGGGACGTCCAAAAATTGCAACTACCGACGAAAACATCGCCAAAATTCACCAAATGGTGCTAGATGACCGCCGAATTAAAGTAAGAGAGATAGCAGAGGCTATGAACATGTCAAAAGAATGTGTTTGTCACATATTAAATCAACATTTAGACATGAGAAAGCTGTCCGCACATTGGGTGCCGCATTTGCTCACGTTTCACCAAAAACGTGTTCGAATGAACATTTCCACCGCAGTTTAGGTGCAATAAATCGGAGTTTTGGCGCCAATTAATTACTGTAGATGAAACTTGGATACACCATTATACGCCCGAAACGAATACAGTCCAAACAGTGGACTGCAAAGGGGGAACCACCTCCAAAAAGAGCAAAAACTGTTTTTTTCGGCTGGGAAAGTGATGGCGACTGTTTTTTGGGATAGTCATGGAGTTATTTGAATCGATTATCTTCAAAAAGGAAAAACCATTACAGGAGCATACTACGCATCATTACTTGACAAGCTGAAGGCAGAACTTGCGGAAAAACGGCCACTTTTGCAGAAATAGAAAATCCTGTTTCACCAAGACAATGCACTGTCTCACACCTCAGCGGTTGCAATGGCGAAAATCCACGAATTACGGTTTGAACTGCTTGACCATCCACCTTACTCACCAGATCTAGTCCCAAGCGACTTCTTTTTGTTCCCTCATCTGAAAATTGCGCTCGGACAGAAATTTTCATCAAATTAGAGGCAATCACCTTCGTGAACAATTATTTTGCAGAGAAAATCGCTGAGTACTATTTGGACGGGTTACAGAGATGGGAGCATCGCTGGGAGAAGTGTGTAGAGTTACAAGGAGACTATGTTGAAAAATAAAAAAAAAAAATTCTGAAAAAATGTGTTGTATCTTTATTAGGTCGGAAACTTTTCAGACCACCCTCGTATGTGTGCAGATTTGCTTACTCCACTTAAGAATCCAGACAATCTTTATGGCAAAGAGAATTAAAACAGTTTCTGTCTGATTTGGTCATTTTTTTAAATGATGTACAAGTATGGACTTCAGCATCTCATTTTCACAAGATGATTAGGCAAAAATAGCAAAAAAAAATGTTTTTCAGCAAATGAGGTTGTCATTAAACCCTATGATACAGCATTGTCAGAAATAGTGTTTTATTATGCCACACCATTTTTAAGAGCAGAACCTTTTAGAATATTATTGATGAATTAATGCCCTTAACTAACAACTCAAAACAGTTCTTGTGGATTTTTGAGTTGTGTTATAGGTTTAGGTGCTATATAGCCTTCAAGCCTTTTTATATAAATGCTGCTCTTATTTTTTGAATTTCAGCAACTTTATTTGAATAGACTTAATGAATGTCTTATTGTTGCCAAAGAAACAATACTGCATAACTGGTGTTTATATTTTTGTTGCATTGGTAATTTGGAGATGTGAGCAAAATTTACAATAATAAATGTCCACAAATGTTTCATTCAACTAATAAAACACCATTTAAACCAATACTATGTAATTCAATTCATTTTTTACCTGAATTAATAATAGCAAAGCTTGCAGTTTTCCCCCATAAATGACAGTGGAATATTCCACATGTGCAACATAATCAATTGAAGTCGGTGCTTCTAATGTACGAGCTCTGTTCAAAAAATTCTGGAACATTTGTAATTTTGCGCCAATGGAGTGTTGGAGCAAAATGTGGTTGGCATCCCTGCACATGCCTGTGTTTAAAGTGTAATGCCGGAAGTTTCATTATCTATGTCAGTTATTGTTCGGTGCTGTATTGAGTAAAACTTGTGTCGCACAGTTTGCGAATTTTGAGATTGGAAGAGTTAGAGGAGCAACTCATCTGCATTAAATTTTGTGTGAAACTCAAGAAAACCTTTACAGAACACACCAAATGATGCAGGAAGCCTACGGTGATGAGTGCTTAAGCTGTACTCGGTGTTACGAATGGTTCACGCGATTTAGAAATGGCCAGATGGAAAGTTAAAGATGACCCTCGTTCAATACGCCCTTAGACGTCTACCGACGACGTCATGTCAGGAATGTTAATGAAATTGTGCGTGCCAATTGAAGACTGACTGTCCAAGAGATTGCAAAAGAATGTAACATTTCAGTTAGATCATGTCATGAAATCCTGACACAGCATCTTGGAATGCATCGTGTTGCCGCCAAGTTCGTCCCATGGCTCATCAGTCAAGACCAGAAAGACCATCGTCTCGCAATCTGTGAAGAGCTTTTGGATCGCACAAGTGAGAACGAGATGTTTCTTAAGAGAATCATAACTAGTGATGAGACATGGGTCTATGGTTATGATGTTGAGACCAAGGTTCAATCTTCACATTGGGTCAGGAAAGGTTCTCAAAGACCAAAAAAAGTTTGTCAGGTCAGGTCAAATATCAAAGCCATGTGATGGTTTTCTTTGACTTTGAAGGATTAGTTCATTAAGGATTCGTGTCACAGGGACAATGGTAATATCGGGAAGTGTTGCAATGCCTGTGAGAAAATGTGAGAAGGAAACGGCCTGAAATGTGGCGAGATAATTCATGGCTCTTGCATCACAATAACGCACCTGCACATTCATCCCTCTTGGTGCGTGACTATTGCACACAAAAATATATCATTGTGCTGCCTCATCCTCCGTACTCTTCAGACCTTGCCCCTGCAGACCTTTTTTTATTTCCAAAGTTGAAAATCCCATTGAAAGGACGAAGATTTGCAACAATAGATGAGATAAAACAAAGTTTACAGATGGTGCTTCGTGCGATCCCCAAAGAGATGTACCAAGACAGCTTCCGGAAGTGGAAATGACATTGGGAGCGGTGTATCAATTGTGGAGGAGAGTATTTCAAGAGAGACCATGCACAATAAGTAAAAGCTAAGCATAGTAAAATGTTGTGGACAAGGTTCCAGAATTTTGTGAACAGACGCCGTATTTAATGTCAAAATATAAAAAAATGTACCCTATGTATTTTAAAATTACTTTTAGGTTTGGAAAACCAGAATTTTATTTCCATGCCTTCTTTTGTTATTTACTTCTCCCCTATAATTCATATTTCATGTTATGCCATATGCACCATTGTTTCTTCAACAATATGCAGAAATGAGCAATGGAATCCATTAACTTCATCTATATGTAACAAGCCAGTCAGAATTTCCTGCTGTTCTACTTAGATATGCATTACACATGCTTTAAATCAGGATTACAATGAATTTAATGTGGCGGGATGTAACATGAAGTTAAGAAATGGCACTATACTAAAGGTTTAATCAGGATGCATTTAACTTAACAGGAATGATTCTGATTGGTTCAAATTAGTCACATGATACCCAAGTTAACATAATGGGAAGGAAAAGATTGACATTGACATACACGTATGTTAAGTCACCCTAAATAGCTCCATTTAATACAGTGTGTTAGACTTTTATGTTACGTTACATTAAGTTCATCATAATCCTGGCCTTGCAGCAAATCTCTGTATTACCTGTGTTTTTATGCAAACAAAATATAGTTATTTTGTTAATATTTTCTCCCCTACTTTGCTCCAATAAAAAAGGGGAGGATGGTTGTTAGCCATAGAAAACATTGATGCTCATTTTAAAATTTTAGCATTGTTAATTCTTTCTTTGCTATATCTATTGTATGTAAATTTTTAGCTGGTTTCACAATATTTCTGTCTGCTGCTGTTCTTATTGATAAATTAAATCTCTTTAATTCCTTTCCCCCAGATTAATAAAAAGAAAAACATACCTAAGTGTTAAATGTTATAATTCAGATCACAGTACTATATACAGTCATGAAGCTCCGTATGTGGAGCAAATGCATCAGTTTGATACTAGCGCTCCTGGTGGCTATCTACTAGGATCATCTCAGTAGGGAACAAAATATACTTTCATTATCATGTTCTTTTCTCCTATTATTTAAATATTATAGGGCATATTTAATGTAGTATTTTAATGGGGATAATAAATTCCACCATAAATATGAGGGCTGATCAATAAAGACTGAGACTGATTTTTTTTCACAGATATTTATTATTCCATTTCAATGTTGACATGATCTGTTTCAAAGTAGTCCCCTCCTAACTGAATGCATTTTTTATAGCGTCTCTGCCAATCCTCGAACACATGGTGCAGGCCATTCTTTGTCAGGTCTTTGAGAATCGCCTCACTTTTCTCTAGCACTGCTTCAGTGCTCTCAAATCGAATGCTGCGGAGCGTTGCCTTTAGTAATGGGAATAAAAAGAAATCACCGAGGCTTTAAGGCGGATGCGGCACACAGGTAATGTTGAATTTAGCCAAAAATTCCTGGACTTGATTTGCGACATGAGGCAGCCCGTTGTCGTGATGAAGTCGCCACCCATTCTGATGATGTTCTGGACGTTTCCTTGTAATGTGCTTCCTCAGTGTAGCCAATACTGACGTGTAGTAGCTGCTGTAACAGTAGTGTGAGGGGGAGGGGAACTGTATGCTGGTAAATCATTCCATTCCGAAACACCAGGCCCATCTTGCTTAGCACAGAGGACTCACCCTTCTTTGAAGTCCTTGAACCACCTAAACACTGTTGCACGAGGTAGTGCATCTTCACCGTATGCTTGCTTCAGCTTTTCGAAAGTTTCAGAGGCTGTATGATTTAAAGGAAAATAAAATTTTATTGCGCTGTATTGCTCCTCTCGTGTCACCTCCATTTTGTGGTATGCGAAATTCAAGTAGGGTCAACAATATACAGCGTTACTACCAACCTACCATTACGAGAGTGCTGTCGCTTATGGACATTGTACATGAAAACCTGCTCTTTTCAAGTATTCGTGGTAGAGACATAAAACTATCAAGGAAACTACAGAAAAAAATCAGTCTCAGTCTTTATTGATCATCCCTCATATTAAGACACAAGAAATTATAGCAATAATTCATTAATTTCAGGTGTGTAGACATAATTATATTTCTTACTGTTAGTACAGTTAATAGCACATATGACCCATATTATTGTTAATTAACATTTCACATAGCATGTCTTTTTCTCTCAAACAACAAATTAACACGTGGTGCTAAGTAGCTAGTGGTTTTGTTTCCTCTTTTACTGAGGGTCCAAGGTTTGATTTGGGCTCTGAGGTGACGATTTTAAGTTGGCCCTATCCATGCCGTCACCTCTGACTTGCTCATGTGAAGTATTCCCAAGGCCCAGTGTGGTTCAGAGTCCATGGTAAAAGCTGTAGGTCCTCTCATTTGTCTGCCAGCCTTATATACCCTAGCATCAGAGGCAACGGATTCTATCTGCTGGATGCCTGCACCTCAAAAATAAGTCTAGTCATTGCTTGGTGGAATGAGGTATCCCTGAAGGTCATAGGCCATATGTGGAGCGTTAGAAATGACGACAACACTGCTGTTTGGTTAAAACCATTGCACTAGTAGCTGGCTTCTAGGAGTGCTGTAATTGTACCAGCTGCAAGAAAGCACCTCAGGGTTTATGACAGAGTGTGATTCAGATGTTATGCTGAGACTGTATAAGATACTGTCATAGCCTTAAACTTTTTTCTCAGATGTATAATAATTCCTGTTTCTGTTTGCTCATTTTGTGTATGTGTACATTTGCAATGAAAGTGGCAGTGTCAACCAATTCAGTGATCTGTCTTTTATTGGTAGCATTTTGTTTCTGTTTTATCCCTCATTCCAGCTGCTTAACCTAACAGTTAACTATGTACTCCTGCTTAATGAATTTTTGAACTCAAGAAAAAGGGAAAGTTAAATTGGGGCATAGAGTTTTTGGCCATGTGATTCTGATAGAATAGAATAAAAGGGCCTATACATGCTATAATACAAAAATTTATTGTACTTTACTAAATTATTATTCATGAATAATTGCTAAACTTAAATTAATTTGTAATAAAAAAATCTGATGATTACATCTACATGACTTTCTATAATAACTTTATTTTTAAATATATCTTTAGGTTCTACAAACTATTCTTACAAAAGCTTACTTTTCTATCCACTTCATGTTAAATGAGACATTTGCAGTAGTTACATTACACATTTTGTTGTAGGTAATAGGGGATAAAAGAAAGCCAAGTCAAGTGATATGCTTAAAAGTGGGTTATTATATACTGGCCTTGAAAACCCTGAATAGCAACCAGACTTTAAAAACATGACAAAGTGTTGAAAAATTCAAACCAATAATATAGGATGTCTCAGAAATGACTGATGTCACAAAAACTTTATTTGAAAAATATCTCTTATGGTTTATTCATTAATCAAAATTATACAAAATTCCTACTGAATGAGGACTTCACAGGCTGTTCCCCACAAAATTCAAGACATACATTTTATTTTTGGTGTAAACATCTAAAATTTATGTATTTTAATTAAAATCATTTGCCTTTTTAAGAAAATAAAAAACATTGAACATTCTTCCATATAAAGGATAGTTTGGGGGGAGGCGATTTTCTTGAAAAATCTTTGTACCTTAGCTTTGGAAGATCTGAATTGAAATACCAAGTTAGTTACTTATCCAACTTTTTCTGTTTAAATTATGCTCTTACGCACACACTTTTTTCTAAAAAAAAATGGATTGGATTTTGGATTCAGGGAGTCCCTTAAACATGTATTCCAGTGAAGTCTTGGTATGAAATGTTTGGGTAGGATGCAATACTTCCCCTACCTACTACCTTCTATATGTAAAACAGAACCAAAGTTGATGTAGACACATGTATAAGATAACATTAGTAAGAGGTTTAGCATGAAACATTATGTTGTGATCATATTTATGATTAATAGTATCGATCACATTAATAATAATAATCACTGATTTAGGCCAAAAGCTGCATGTCGCCACCGATGATCCCCAATCAACAGCATGTCTTAAGCCATGAATCAGGATTGCTATACAGAGAGCTAATGCATCAAGCATGATGGGGACATTTGTGGAGTTGTCCTCACTTGATGAAATATTTTATTTTACCTAATGTAATTGAATTACATTTTTTAATGTATTTCTATCTCTATTTAAAATTTAAGAATACTCGTAGACTTTTGAGCAGTAAAAGTTAGTGTTGTTGATAAAAAAATTGTTGAGATTTGAATAATTTTTATCTAAAGAATTTGTTTTGTACTACATTTTCGCTTGCAAACTGTTATTGTCCTTGTTTAAAATTAACAGCTCATTTAGGAGCTGCTTTTTGCGGAATATTTGTTTTGCAGCTTGTAAATTACTGAATATTGTTTCTGAATTTGTTAATAGTGGCTACTTAGCATAATAAAAAGTCATATTAATATAATTTTAAAGGAAAATGGAAGAAAAACCAAATTTTAAGAGAGTCTGAAGTTTTAGGTTAAAGTTAGAATGTCAGCAGGAGTAGAACAAAAGAAATCTTAGATACAATTCATTGTCTTGTGCATTAAAGGAATGTGCAGCTAGTATTAACAGCTTAATGGTCAGTTTTACCCAGCTCTCTAATAAATGCAAATGCCCACACATAGAAGGCCCTATTTTGGCCAAGCCTTTGTTGAAACAGTAAAATTTAATTAGAGACTACAGATAGAAAAAAATCAAAGTAATCCTCCAATGAGAAGTTGGCAAAATGACACATTTCTTTAGACAGGGGAGGAATCAGCGGAACGAAACCCAAGTGTTTCTCCATGGAGCCTTAGACATGATTTTGGAATCTTGCAGGAGTTTCTGTTGTAATGGGTGCAAGCTTCATCAGTGTTGACTTCTGTGTATCATGTGATGGTAAGTAAATGTAGCCAGATTTACAAATTTTCCATTCAGAATTATTGGAACTCAGAAAAGTTTCACAACTGCAGTAAAACTAATGATGCAACACAATGGGTATAGTCCTGATTGAAGTACTAATATTGATATATTGCTCTTAATTTAATTTCAATTGCAGATAAACACAAGATCTATAATTAATGGAAACTCGTCCTTTAACCCTCTTTTGCAGGATTTATTTTGCTACATATGCTGCTCTTCCTCTAATTCCCAAACTGGCTTTTATATTCCTTTCACCGGCATGACAACTTAAAGCGATTTAAATAGTCGTGACAGTGCGATACATAGTGGACTGGCCATTTATTCAAAGCCAAATGTCACAAATTCGAGTCCCAGCAACTGCAGTCAAATGTGCCTGTGGTAAAGGAAGGGGAGGGCCCAAGTAAAATAACCGGTGTAATGGCAGGCTTGGATGCTGACGGTTACATTTGACTGCAGTTGCATGGATTTTGCTCTTTGTTATTAAAAAGAATGCTTCAGTTTTATTGCAAAAATATTAACATCTTTTTCAATATAAAACAGCTATAAATAGCCTAATTTTATTGTTGAAGGTAGTATATGAAATTAGAAAAAAAAGCAAAACACCTTTGTAATGTATATGATTCACCAGGCTATAAAAAGTTAAGAAACACATGCCTATTACCTGAAGCCACCCTCAGATTGAGTGATACTGTTTGAAGCAATACATAAACAAATTAGAAGTACAGAGAGAGTCAAAAAACTACGAACAGCTGCACAGTGTTTTTCCTGTTGAGTCCTCGTGCTCGTTGCTGTCTGCCGCTATCATAGAAAGGCACGGAGAAACCATACAAATTTTTAAAACTAGTTTTAAAGGCTTTACTTACCAACTTTATGAAAGGAGATACTGAAACTGGCCACCGTCATTGTCCATACATTTTTGGTACCTCTTTAGGGAACTATCCATTGCTCGCTGTACTTCACATTGAGAAATGCTGGCAATTTCCTGGTGGATATTTTGTTTTAATTATTCCAGGGTATTTGGGTTTGTCTTGTACACTTTATGTTTTAAGTTACCCCAGAAATAGAAATCGCAGGGTCAGGGGACCAAGGGGGCCACAAATCTCTATTAATAATTCTGTCCTCAAACACACTTTCAATTATCGAAATATTGGCTGTTACAGAGTCTTGTTGAAAAAACACAAAATCACGTTCCCTGTACTAATTCTCTAAAAAAAATTTGATTTCTTACACTCACATGACTTTCTCTACTCTTGTACAACCTATTTTTAAAAACGCTTATTCTCCAATTGCTTCATGTTAATCGAGATGTTAATCTTATTGCTAATTTTCTTGTAGGTGCAAGGGTAATATGGTACACTTTAAGCGATAGTCAAATCTTTTAAGAGCTGGTTGCTATGTGGAGCATTCCATTCTCTTTGCATGTCCAGTACATAAAAAATCAGATGTGTAACACTCACATGACTTTCTCTACTCTTGTACAAACTATTTTTACAAACTCTTATTCTCCATCTATTTCATTTTAATCAAGATAAACATTTGCAGAAAGGGTCTTTTGACATACAAAGAGAATTACATTTTACCCATAGCGAGCAGTTCTATAAACATTTGACTACCGCTTAAGGCCTACTATGTTCCCCTGTTTTGTATTTGCAACGGCAATATAAAAATAATGTAACCTCTAAGCATACACATATCTTTTAATAGATGGTTGCTATGCGCAGCACCATTCTCTTTGCTACAGATTAATACTCTTTGCATATCCAAGACAAAAAAATGAATAATGAATTCCCATTTGAGAAAATAAGTATTGAAAAATTTAAGGGAATAACAAGCAATATCTCGAAAATGGTTCATCAACAAAAAAAAAAAAAAAAATGCATGACATAAATTGTGTATTTTAATGCGATCTACATTTTTTGTGCAGTAAAATTTTGTCTATCTCTTATGGTTTACCAGTTTGCAAAAGTCGTTCACAATGAATACTTTTGGAGACATTCCCAGAAAATTCAAGATCTACATTTTATTTGTCATGAAGGTATCTTAAACATATGATATTTTAATCAAAATCGTTAGAGCCATTTTTGAGAAAATTAAAATTTTTGAAAAATGTTCCATGTAAAGGGTAATCTGTGATGGGGGGATTTTCTTGAAAACCTTCGTGTCGCATCTCTGGAAGATACTGAGCCTAAATACCAAGTTTGGTGTTTATCTGACTTCGTTTCTGAGTCATGCTGTTCACAGACAGACACACACACGGACATGTTTCCAAAAATCTTTTTTTTTGGATTCAGGGGATCTCAAAACATATTTCCGGTGAAATCTCGGCATCAAATTTTTGGGTGGAATACAATACTTCCCCTACTTACTATACGTAGTAGAGAAAGTAAAAAAGGGGGGGGG
The DNA here is from genome assembly GCA_030765065.1 of Deroplatys truncata. Lineage (NCBI taxonomy): Eukaryota > Metazoa > Arthropoda > Insecta > Mantodea > Mantidae > Deroplatys > Deroplatys truncata. The sequence continues at coordinate 292,446,197 of CM060975.1, read as the reverse complement.
GCAACATTATATTAAAGTATTATGGGCGTCAACTGTTGACACAAAAAAAAAAAATTCGTCATGAGGTAGGTTATGAACAATATTAGGTTTGTCAGAGCTCCAATAATGATTATTTTGTGTACACACACATTCATGAAAATGGAACCAAGCCTTCTTCGTGAAAAATATATTAAATATTAATATTTATATACACTGTTGAGAGTCCACTCACAAAGTTACAGAATCACCTGGCTGAAGAGCATGTGCCAGTTATTTTATATGGTTTTATTCTTTTACTGTCTCATAAAATGACGTCTCTATCATTACCTTTCCTAAAGCGGTCTCTCTCATGTCCTTACATCAATGCAAGTGAGAAATGACATTTATTGATTTAAAAATAAAAAATAGTACATGTATAACAGCACAGTTTGATAGCAGTATAAACAGTTAATTGTGAATCAAAAACCACCCATTGATATATACAGTGGTATATTTAATTGCATTTTGCACACATTTCCAGCAATGTTTTGAAATTGGAAACTAGTCAGTCAAGTAGTTCAAGGATTCAAGGATGTGCTAGAACTGCTACTTTTTGCTCTCCTGTAAACATTTTATTTGCAACTTAACTGGTGATTTCCTAGACAGTGTCACATAAATACAAGTCATTGTATTTATTTCTCTCCCACATCATTGGACCAATTTCAACTAGCACACTTATTACTTATTCTCTTATAAAATTACTGTGGGAGTTACCCACCCTCAAGGGTGGAGGTAAGAGGTCAAAACCTTAAAAGTGAAGAAGCAGCTGCTTTCCTCCCAAATTACTAAATCTATTCCCACAAATCTTGGTTTATTTATTATCTGATGTGCAGGGAAAGATACGTGCAGGTTACACATCCCTAAGGGAGGGGGTGAGGGGTCAGAACCTTAAAAATGAAGTCAACATTATTGTCAAATATATGGGTTTTGGCGAGATCAATTAAAATCATCTGAGCTCAGATTTAACCCCTTTGGCAAGGGAGTGAAGAATGTGCTAAATTAGTACATTCTGCGAGTCCATTATCAATGTATAAGAAATATACAGAGAAAATTAAGACTAGCGCAACATCAGAAACTATCCAATTAATAACAGATGAATGTTTCTCTTCCTAGTTAAATTTCTGGTACTTTTGGGGAAGTAAGGAATCTTTAAATCTACCTGTTTCTTTTGGGGAACACACATGTTGGGGAATTCTTATTCCCTTAATGCAAAAATATGTGCAGCCTTTATGGAACCAAAGAAAAAATACAAACATTTATTTCATCTAATATGCTTACTTAAGTAACAGTAACTCAACCATTTGGATGATGTTTCACCCCTAAATTTTTTTTTAGATTATATAACATTTCCAGAACTTTGAAGATTGTTGTATGCAAGCGGGAGGGGGGAGATTAAGATTATTAATACAATATCTGCTAATACTCTCTTTCCCATGCAAATCAGTGAATTTTAGGTCCATTTTTACTTTCTCTACCATATACATAGTAGGTAGAGAAGGTATTGCATTCCACCCAAAAATGTGATACCGAGATTTCACTGGAAACACAGGTTTTTTGGCCCCCCTATATAAAAAAAAAAGTTTTAGAAAAAGGTCTTTTGTCTATGATCAGCATAACTAAAATGAAATCTCAGATACCCATCCCAAACTACTCTTCAATGTAACACTTTTCAAAATTTTTGATTTACTAAAATGTGGCTCTAATAATTTTTATTAAAACACTACAAATTAAAGATATTTAGATGACAAAATGCATATCTTGAATTTTCTGGGAATAGCCTGTGAAGCCAATTCGGAAGGAATTTTGTACAATCTTGTATAACTGGTAAACATTAAACAATAGATGAAAACGTACTACACAAAACCGGCAGATCTCTTTAAAACATAAAACTTATTTCAAATAGCCTTTTTTTGTAGCTTAAGCCATTTTCGAGATATCTGTTATTAATGGTTCAATTTGTTCAATACTTTTATCATTATTTTAAGTCCTATCAATTTTCTGTTGTTTCTTGCAATTGCATGGAAACAGTATGGAATTTTAAGGCCAGCATATAGTGTCTAGTTCTTAAACATTTGACTATCAGTGTTTTTTTTTTTTTGTCATATCCTAACAAAATGTGAATGTCGCAATTTCTGCAATTGCTTAACTTGATAAACTTTTGTAAGAATAATTTTGTAGCCACTAATAAATGATGCAGGGTAGAGAAAGTCATGTGAATGTAATACATCAGATTTTTATGAATAACTTGGTAGCTTTATGAAATTACAGTTCTAAGAGGTAAAGAAGAGAATTCAGCATACAAATCTTCCAAAACGCTGTACAATAATTTCATACAGAGTACAGAGGGTAAATTAAATCACCATTTGAGATTTAAAAAACCACCATTCAGCACTGGGTATGGCAACTAATAATAAACACAGTTTGATATAAGGCTGTGGAAATAAATAAATCCAGTAAAGATGTATAGCTAACCATAATATGCATTAGAATACTGCTGCATTTTTACTGCAATATGACTATGCAGTACTGGAGTTTTAAACCTTTAAATCCTGAAAATTCAATCAGAAGAAGACATCACTAATTATTCATAGAAGATTCAATATGTATATATTATTTAGTCAAGGAAAACTCTTTAAACATATGGTATTTTAATGAAAGTTGTTTTGACTATTTTTGGAAAAATTAAAATTAGGAAAACATTTCCATGTAAAGAGTAGTTTGGAGTGGAAATTTTTTCTGAAACATCTTTGCTTAGCATACTTAAACAGTGTACCTCAAAAATGAAACGTGGTATCCAAAAAGTAGTGGAATCACACACAGTGAAGCAATTAATAAAATTCACTTGATGAAAGTGGAGTCAATGTAAACACTCTTACTAACTTCACTCACCTATTTATTTTGCAGAACATGTATCATGAGCATGAGCTGCCTGTCAGATCAACTCTCGAGTCGTATTGGTAAAAGCCTTGGGTGTCCTATGGATGAAACTAAATAAAGGGTTGTCTGTTTCCGGCAAATCAAAGTTCATGATGCAGTTTTCAAACTTTTTATGTAAATCTTCTTCCATATTTCAAACTCTTTAGGTTTTTGGGCTGGTTTCAGCAACTGCTGATTTGTCAGTCTGTTTGAACTTTATGCAACGCCAATGTTCCTAAGCGGGTGCTTTTGTTTCTTTTTGTTTTTCCGATGTAAATCTTCTTGCAATTTTCACATTGGATCCGGTAGATTGCCAACTTTTTGTCCTGAGGTGTGGGATCAGATTTTCTTGCTTTAATGAGATTGTGAGGCTAAACTTGATGTAAGGTGCCAGGCGATGATGTGATTCTTGAATATTTTCTGAAATTTGTGGGAGAGACCTAGGCGGTGTGTGAATTTCCTGAAGTTAATCTTTTCTGCTGCGTTAGAAAGTGTGGTGACCTGCTTGATGCATTTTGTCTTTTGAATTTATGTATTTTCCTCTACCATTTCCTGGCTGAATCCATTCTCTACTGTAGATTTGACAATGCATTGATACTCTTTGTAGTATTTAGTTCTGTTGATTAATCTATGAGTAATGCTATTGAATGTTGCTTCTTTGTGTGCTTTGATGTGATTATCTGTGTGCTGGGTTTCTATGTATTCCAAATTCTATCCTGTCTGAAATCTTCGTTAACTTGAGGTCCAGGAAAGCTATGGAGTAGTCTCTATATGTTTGTTTTTTACTATTGCGAATATGTTATTAATGTATCTGTACCAAACTTTGAACATATAGGGGAACGCTTTGGTGATGTGTGTTTTGAGTTGGCTCATAAATAAATTTGCAAGGAAAGGAGATAGGGGGCTTCCCATAGCCAAACCTTTTTCCTGTTGGTAGAAATTCCCTTCAAAAACGAAAAAGGAATGGTTTAGGCAGATCCTGGCGAGGTGTAGATATTCTTCATACTGTTCGGCAGGGATGTGGGTGGAGAGTAACCATTTTCTCAAAAATGTGACCAGCTTTTCTATGGCAATGCTTGGAAATAGGTTTTTGACGTCGAATGAGACGAGTGTGTCCTGGGAGTCCAATTTAATCGACCGCAGTTTTTCCACCAGCTCAAGGGAGTTTTTGATGCTGTGGCAATGCTTGAAATTGGTGAAGCAATCAGCTGGCAAGGCGGTAAGAGGGGGTGTTTATATAATTGATATTGTTGCCGGGCTTTTGGGTTTTAGGGAGGCCATATATTCTGGCTAACTGGGGTTGTCCATCTTGATGTTATCTGAGGCCACCAGAGGACACTCCAAGCTTTCAACAATACAACTCGAGAGTTGATCCAACAACTAACAGGCAGCTGATGATGTGAGCTCATGCTCATAATACATGTTCTGCAAAATAAATAGGTGAACTTCTAGTGTCTTTAGGTTGACTCCACTTTCATCAAGTGTATTTTGTGAAATTTAGTATTTATCTTCTTTTCATTTTCAAGTTATACTGTACTCTAACACCACTCCATACATAGGGAGTGTGAGGTCTTCTTTTGAAATCAATGGGCCTCTAAAAGTGTATTTTCAGTGTAATCTTGAATTAAAATTTTTAGATTGAATATGATTCTTCCTGTATCTGAAAATGGTAAGTGGTAGAGAAAGTACAATACAGAATAAATTAATATGTGCGGTACTGAGGAAAACCATGTTTAACCTCAACATAATTTTATCTTTTATTTTTTTCAATTCATAAAACAATGTATAAACAGTATACAGATGGCAAGTGAAAAAGTAAAATTATGCTCTATTGATCCAAGTTCAAATACAATTGTATCCTGTGCAGAAATATTCAAAAAGGTGCTCACTGTGAGCCAATTGTTGTGATCTCTGATAATTATTTATTTAAACCAATATATATATATATATATTTCACAGATACTCAGTCAAATGTTGTGAAACATCAACATATCTAGTGCCACTTTCCCACCAATTTCTCTAGTGCAACATTTATTCTAGGCAATAAAAAATACAAGCTGTCCTTGAGTTCAATATTCCCTAAACTCTCGATGTTGTGTACTCTGAAGGAAAGCGGAATACATGCTGGCCTATGGCAAAGATGCTTGGTAAAAGTCCAGCATTTGGAATTAAGTTCCACGAAAGCGTCAGCGTGACATTCTGATTTCCCCTGTAACAGATTAACAAGTCATTAAAATCCATTACAGTCACAAGAAAAGAAAGAAAGAAAAAAGGAAACAAAGAGCATTGTATACCAATAATTATGAGCATCTATTATTATTCGCATATTGTTAATAAACATTATATTATAAAACAGGCTGTCTACAGGTCGCGCCACGGATTTTGGCATGTGAAAATTTTAATGGAGAGCTACGATGCGAGTCATTTACCGTATAGATGTATGACACATACGGGGCTGCAGCTCGAAGAATGGTGCAAGTTGAGACGGGAGTTGTATACGGTGGAAGGAACTGGACCACAACTGGACAGAAGGAACCACGTGCTACTTGCAAGGGAGGTATTGAAACATCAGAGGGCAGGCTGGCTGACTGGGCTAGCCCTGAAGGTCATATGCCAATATCCCTGGCGAGACCTATACATATTCTACACCTCCACTCCTCTCTCAAAACAATATACCAGATGAAATGAGAGCCATAGCAATAGCTACAGAAAATGAAAGATACCCAGAGAAAGAATGGCTCCGAATATATACAGATGGATCCCTCATCAATAAAACAAATGCCGGTGCAGGAATATACTGTAAACATTTTGCACAGTATCTAACATTAGATGAAACATCAAACCACTATGATGGAGAATTAACAGCTATAAAAGCAGCATTACAGAACATTTTATATAGACCATACATAAAACAAAAAATAGTCATCTTATAAGACTCAAAATCAGCCATAGACAGGATAGTAAATTACAATAATAAGGCTTGCTGCATCTTTTGGTATCTCTCTGTAAAGGTTTTCTTGAGTTTCACGCAAAATTTAATGCAGATATGTTGCTCCTCTAACTCTGCCATCTCGAAATTTGCAAACTGTGGACACGTTCTACAACACTGAACAATAACTAACAGACATAGAATAATGAAACTTCCGGCAGTTACATATTAAACACAGGCATGTGTAGGGATGCCAATTGCATTTTACTCCAACACTCCATTGGCGCAAAATTATGAATGTTCTGGAATTTTTTAAACAGACCTCGTACATGATTTTTTTTATAAACATTGTTGTTATGGTAAATTTTGGCGAATTTGTATTCTTCCGAGTCAATGATACATTTAAAAATAATAATTTTAATTTAATGAAAAATGTAGGACACACAAAATTTCAGAAATTCCTTGGACAAGCAGAAAGTTAAAATGCAGGACAGGTCCAGAATTTTCAGGACGTCTGGTAACCCTATATAAAAGTATGTTTTAGTGTCAGAGTTTCCTCCTTTTATGCCTGATACTTCCAGCAATATAGAGTTATCAAAACAGATGACTTTATGTAATACTATACTTACTTCAAACCATTTCCATCGTCCCAAAAGTAATACTTGGTATTCATATTTTTGAAGTCTAGCACAGCATTTTCTCCTCGCAATATTATTTTGTCCCATAAAACTACCTGCAACAATAAAATAAAAGGGAACAAAGTTCATTAGCGTATACTGAATTCAGTTTTCTTTACATGTAAAAACAGCATATTACATTACCTGATTCAGTTTGTTTCCAGGAGTAGAATATTCGGCTGTCAGGTACAGGAAAAGTTGCTTTACATTCCAGTTGAACAAATGGGTAAGATGTAGGAATGTTAAGGATTGTTTTGACAAGCAATTTCTGTACAACAATTTTAAGATAAACATGTCTCCAATCATTTTATTGTTAGTACATTTTACGTCTACAGACTGAATGTCAGTCTGGTCATAAATGGTTATGTCAGTCTGAGTTCTACTGTTAGCTTCAAATGAAAATTGTAGTTTCCGGCGTTGATTGTGCAAAGTAGATTACATAAAATCTGATGTGTTACATTTACAGGACTTTCTCTACCCACTGTCATTTATTTTTATATAGCTTATACAGACTATGCTTATAAAAACTTATTTTTCTATCTAGTTCATGTTAATACAGATAAATCTTTGCAGAAGTAATTTCATTACAAATTTTGTTGTAGGTACAAGGGGGATAGAGGGAACTAAATTATGAGGCAGTATTTTTTAACACTTAAATGATTTCAGTCAAATTATATAATATGTACATTCAATAACAGCCTACCTTGAAGCAATATGTGTATGTAATAATTTGTAAAATGTATGTAACAGTCACTTCATATGCTTATATTATTGTAAACATGTTCAATAATGTTATGTGAATGCATTACGTAATTTAATAATATAGGAGCTGTGAGAATAATAAGTTAAAAGTTGCTAACAATGAGGTAACAATGAGGTAACCTTCAGGCAATAATGAGTTTGAGAGTTTAATAATACTACTTCTGATTATTGGAGTAACAATAATGTAATTCTAGTGACAGTTTATAAAATAGCCAATCAACAACCAGAAAAAGCTTTAGTTAAAAGAAGGTATTCTATTGGATTAGGAATAGCCAATCAGAGACTTGAAATACAGAAATTTACAAGTTTAAGAGGTTGAAGTCAGTTCAGTTGCCTGCAGACAGTGCTCATAACTGGATGTGTTGCTTGTGCGTCCTCGAGAGATTTAATATGCATTCGTGCGAGACGAAAAATAAGCTTACGTGTTAAAAAGTGTAATTAATTAATAAAAATAATCTCACAGCTCTCTATATCAATGAAGTGTTATTTAAATCGTGTCAAAATTATAATCTGTGTAAGCCTACATTCTTGTCGCACCAAAACCCTGCTAAGAGAAACGTGTCTCTAACAAATACTGACGCAGCCGAGGCAAACATAAATATATAATATTTAAAGAAACAGTCAAATTACAAAGTTAATATTTTTTTTTAAACTTGGGGCAAAGGCCACCTGAAAGTACATTTGGGGTGAAGGCTACCGGAAACTGTTTACTATACGTGTGGTTGCAACTACTACAAGTTCGGCTCTCCAACAGTTGAAATAAAATACAACTCCTTCAATACAAACTACTTCAAATTAATGCCCAAAGCATGGTAAGAAATAACGTAACAAACCATCTTCTTCAATTAATAGTCAGATGTTTAAAGGCAGGTAGCTATATGCTTGCCTTGAAATTCCATACTTTTTCCATGACATTAGGAGTAAAACTAAACAGCAACATCATTTTAAACAAATTGCGAAGTTTTGAAAAATTCAGACCAATAATGAAGGGTATCTTGAAATGGCTGATGCTAGAAAAAGTTACTTGAAATAATTAAGGAGATCTACATTTTTTGAGTCTTATATTTGTCTACCATCTTCCACAGCAAAGAAAGTCCTCAGGGAATGAAGGGCAGAGAGGAATATTTCTGATTAGACACGGTCCGAACCCTGCCTACTTGCTTATGTTACCCTTATTTATGACACACACAACAGCTCAGTTACAGCCCATTGACTAGTTTTACTCCTTGCGTAGCATGAGTTCTCTGTTACATGCATTCACTGTCTTTGCCACACTGTTTCCAAACAGATAAGGATAGCACATTCCTGTCAGGGACTTTCTCTCCATTGGCGAACAGTATCTCTTATGGTTTTCATGTTATACACAGTTATCAGAAATCAAATTTTTAAGCACTAAAAATTACAATTTTAAGTGCCTAAAGAAACCCTCAAAAATTGAATTAATTAGGCTCCATTTTATTAAAAATAGGCATTTTAGACACACACAATTAAAGGCATGAAGCCTATTTATATCACTGAAATTTCAAGTTAAACACTAAAATACACAAAGCATGGCACAAAAAAAAGTTTAAGAAATATAGGTAGAGAACTGTATTACACTTATATAACACAGTTGCACAAATGTAATATATTGAAAATAATTAAATAATCATATTTTAAATTATTGAAATTTAGTTTCATGGTCACTTTTTTCAGTTATATGCACAACACATCAGCAGAATTTTATTAAAATTTAATCTTTGCCTTTTTTCCTATGAGAATCATTTTTGAAAGCAGAAAAACTTCTACCAAAACTAATTTGAGAGGGGCAAATTTTAAATTAGGTATAGTAGAAATATCAATACCTGCTGAGAAATTTACATTTTCCTCCAATATCAGTCACTTTTTAAAACAATGAAAATCCTATACAGTTCCCATTATTTTTAACTTTTTCCCCAGTTTCATACAAAGCACCGTATATCTTCGCCTGGACATCATTTATTATTGCTATTTGGCTACCAAGTCTTGGTCTTTTACATTGTAATTGTTCAATGCTTGCAGGTATAAATAAAAAGTTTGATGTTATGAAGGCAATTTTTCTTCACTGATGGGTCATTCAGACCATGCTTTATACATGCATGCGGTTAAAAATTATCAAGAAGTGGAGCTGCAGCAACCATGTATGAGGCAGCACCAGTACAAAATAACAGAACTTTATCATGTACTAGTCGGTCATGATATGAGTGCATTCGGTGGGAAGAGGAACTAAACAGTTAGGGAAAAAGATAGTCAGATAAAGAAAACATCCACACTCTGAGTTGCATTTACTAGTGAGGCTGAGGCCTGCCCGTTTTCATTGTGCAACTGCACATTTCCCTATTGTCTTGCTGCTCACCCCCCTCTAATCCCTAGAACTTGATGACGTAGGCATGCCAACATAAAAGTGGTGCCCTCCTCCATGCGCACTCACATTGTGGCCGACTAGTACAATTTCCGAGTATAATGACTGTAAGCCTTTGTTTACAAAATAAGAATGGTTTGGCTATTCACTTTTTAAAGTTCCATAACACATACGAGGTGTGGCAATAAAGAAACCAGATTGATGCTTTAACTCTTTATTGAAAAAACTTAAAACAACTGAAATGTTATCCCCTTCAATGTAGTCCCCTCCCCGATCCCTGCACTGCTCCATGCAAATTTTCCACTTTTGGTAGCAGTGCTGCAAGTCTTTTTCTGTTATGCTGAGTCTCATCACTTTTTCCTTCGAGCGCAGACTTCACTTTTGGGAAGAGAAAAAAGTCGCATGGTGCTAGGTCAGGCAAATATGGTGGATGTTTCATCACAGAATGTTGCTTTTCACCAAAAACCTCTTCACAGACATCGCGTTATCCTGATGAAGAATCCAAGAGCGAAGCTTCCACAGATCTGGTCTCCATCATTGCAAACGTTCACGGAGGGTCTTCAGAACAGTTGTATAACAAACTTGATGGACAGTTTGACCTTTAGGCATCCTTCAGGCAGTCTTCTTGAACAATTCTAGACTTTCTCCACAAGGACGGCCTGATTTTGGATCATCTTCGATGTCTTCCCTCCGCCCTTGAACCTCTTAACCCACTCGAAAACTTGTGTATAAGATAGACACTGATCACCATAAACTTGTTTCAACAAATCGTAAGTTTCTAAGGCGGGTTTTCCAAGTTTTGTGAGGAAGTTGGTGTTAACACATTGTTCTACTTTAGAGCGAAGCATAATTCTGACGGAGCTCAGATACATGACTCATTTCTAAGAAGGCTCATAGCCAGACTAACCACCACAACGGCGTGAAATTCTGTACACGTGTCAGGGAGAGTCCCAAGACCAATCCCCCCTCCTCTTTGTCATCAACGAAGCTGAAAATGCGCACAACAATCATTCCAGTTTCTTTATTACCACACATTGTACGAGTTGCAGAATCAAAGGTCCAAGTTTTCCTACTATAAAATTTGCTGTTGAGGCAGTATTTTGATGCCTAAATGATATTGTGTTTTATTATTATTAAATTCAATAACAGCCCACCTTGAAAACAGTATGTATATAATTATTATTTATATTGTATGTAAAGTCATTGTAAATACTTATTTTTATTGTAAACGTATTTATTAGTGATATGTAAATGTTTATACACTCTAATAGTGCAAAAACTGTGAGAATAATATGTTTTAGGATGTTAATAATGAGGTAATAATGTAATTTTGGTGACAATAATGTATCTGGAAATTTAAAAAATACTGGTTATGAAAAAATCGGTAATAACGTAATTTCGCTTACAGTTTGGAATTAGCCAATCAAAAGTAAAGAAAAGTTTTAGTTTGAATACTTAAATTCTATTGGACTAGAATTAGCCAATAAGAGACTGGCATTACCGAAGCTTGAAGACTTTTACCATTGGATTTAGTCAGCCGCGGGCAAGATGATATAATGAGCAGACGTGAAAGTCGCGGGTAAGATGTTGTAGAATACGGATAGTAAAAATTGTGTTCTCCGCTAGAATATATATAAAGTGCTCACAGTTTTTCTTTTATAAAGTGTTGTGTTTATAAATGTGCAAGTATAAAGAGAAATAAAAAGAAGTGAAATTAAAAAGTAAATTCTGTGACGTATTTTAATTCTTGTCTTCTCACAACCTTAAAAGAACTTGTGTTTCTATAGTGCGACTGAAAGCAACCGAGGCAAATAACTTTAATAATATTACGTAAAACAAGCATCATCTTCATTATAAAGTTTGGCGTCCCAAGCATCAAACAACATCAAAATGTATCTTCATTACATAATTACATAACCTAAATACATTTTAAAGTGACACACATGCGCAGGGATTCTCACATCTCATATCCAGCTAAATAACTTTTTCAAAGTTGGCAACAAATACGACGAGGCTCAATAACATTCTCAAAGTGGCGTTCCTCAACGTGGAGCTTAATAATTACATAACAACACTTTTGCAAATATTACGTAATAATAATATTTACGTAATATAAAAAACCTCCTGCAAATTGGCGCCAAAACGTGGGGCTTACAAGAAACATCTCACAACAAAAAACACATCACTAAAAAGATACTACCGCACTGTATACTTATTCACAGAGTCTGAGGTTTCATCTACAGAGACATATGTGTAAGAATCACCTAATCCCTCCCAAATGGATGCTAAAGTTTCATTGTAAATTCTGTATAAATAAACTTTTTGTGGGTCTATTCGGAGGGGATATTTTTGTAAAAGCTGTCTTAAAACCAGATTTTCAATTGCATTCCTTGAATGTTGGCAGCAACAAACACCCTGGTTAAGTCAGCACAGAAGTTGGCTGTCTGTAAAGTTTGTTTTATTTGATTTTTCTGCTCCACGTGGCACTTCTTTTATTGTAAAATCTAAAAGTGTACTGAATTAAAATCCTAAACGTTGTACTGGCATTTTTCTATCAGAAAGTGCAATTACTTGGTTTGAACAACCAAAATCTCAATGACCGGCAAATACTTTTAACTATCGGAATAATAAAATTGCTATATTTCAACCTTTGTTATATAGCTGTTTGCTACAAATCTTGCAGAATATTATTTCCCATGGTAAATTCTGGATATTCTGTTGGCCATTGCTGAATAAGCAAAGATTTTGTACTCCTTACAACTTCTCAATAAGGAGAAGGAAAGAGGAACAGTTAACATACATTTTAGCTAACCCTTATACAGCACTGTTGTTGACAATCTATATCTGATGGTGATAATAATGCAATGTTCCATCCATTGTTGTATCTTACTAGTGTTAATCCATGAAAATCTTAACTAAGAAATATTCTTGCATATATGGTTTTATGAATTTTTCGTGTTTGGTTGAAAATAATAAGTAAATGTATGACTAAATAGTAACATAATAAAACTTTACATCAATTTAGGCATTTTAAAGCGAATATTATGAAATTAACTCTAACAGTTATTTTGGGGAATATAAAAACCTACGAATTGCTTTCAGTCTCCATGAAACGTAAATATTAACATTTATTTTTTGTTTTCTCTTAAAGGAACAAAATAGGCATTTTCCCTAAAATGAAACATGTGATAATTATACAAAATTCCATCCGAAGTGGGCTATTCCGAGAAAATTCAAGATATACGTTTTATTTGTAATGTCAACATTTTAATAAAAATTGTTAGTAGAGCCATTTTTGAGAATGTAAGAAAGTATCGAAAGTTTTTCCATGTAGAGGGTAGTTTGGGGTTGAGATTTTCTACCAAATATTTGTGTCACATCTGGTGGATATGAAGTTACATACCAAGTTTGGTACATATCCAACTTTTTGCTTTTGAATTTTGTAGTTCACACACGCATACAGAGCTTTTTCTAAAAAACGTTTTTATTCAGGGGACCTCAGAACATGTATTGTCAGAGACATCTACATATAAAATTTTTGGGTGGAATACAACACTTCCTCTACTTACTATAGGTAAGTAATACGAATGTAAAAAGGATGACATAGAATTGCATGAGGCACTCAGAACTGACATAATATATGAAATACAAAATATATTTGAGTTCTCTCTCACTTGTATGTGCAGGCATGTGTTTAAGTGACAAGATAATCCTTCTTTGTGAAGGCCACTATAGCAAGTGAAGGGACATAGATGTCATCCTTTAAACCAGAGATGATTTGTATCACTACATTGAACAAGTTTCTGAAATAATGGATTTGTATACAAAAAATACTGCGAAGTGCAGAAACATTTTCTCTTACAGATGGGTTGAAAAATCAAACTCAATGGCTAGGCCTGCTGCAGAGTAGAATAAGTGCTCTTTTTCTGATGCTGCTGAAAGGCTGTTACTGCATTACAGGAATATGTAGTGATGTTTAATTCACAACACAGCTTTTTTGAGTATTTTCAGTGGAATCTTTAATGAAAGGGTGGATTGATAAGTCCATTACAGGTTTCTTGTTTGCACCCAAGTCTTACATCTATTCTGGGTATAATCACAGAAATTCACCATCATTTGTTTCTTAGAACATTGAGAGCAAAAGTCATTAGTATCAGCCGAAGTAGCGAACGCATTGGCCTAAAGATTCTGGGAATTCAGCTAGGTTATAAGTTCAATACGTTTGCACATACACATAGGCTAATTCTGGAAATTAGATAGGTGAAGGAAATTCTTAGAAAAGCGAGCCATTGCCTAGTAACATGTCACATTCGGATACTTGAGTTTGAAATTTGGCAACGTATAAGGCAGAATGTTGGTGGGAGTAATTTAATGCAGGCATGACTTAAGTAATAAGCAGGCATGTATTTAAATTGAAGTGGTATACTTGTTAAGTTATTTATTTTGTTGAGCCCCACGTTTGGAAGCCAATTTGCGACGGTATTACTTATAATGTTTGTGTATGTGTGTTTACTTCACGTGGTGAAGCCATTTTGTGACGTGATTCTTTGTTAGGTTTGTAGCTCCATCTGGTGTTAGCAATTTGCGGCAGTATTAGTTTTTGTTTGAAAGAATGCTACTGTTATTTTATTTAATTTTGTTTCACTGTCCTCCGGCTAGCTATGATCTTTTTGGTCGAGCACATCTCTTTATACAGGTTGTGTAAACGGAAAGGAGTCTATTATCCAAAGATAACACTGATGAAAGAATTTCTTTTACACTTTTATTGTCGAACACTTTCACTATCACATTTACACATTGATCTAGACACTCGCCAAACTGAAACTGTTATAATAACTTATTTACTGATCATTCTTAATTCACGTACTTCAACTTTTTGTATCATTAACTTTACAATACTTGAGATTTTTCATAACTCTGATACGCGTAACTTGCGAATCGATAGCCAACGTGTAATATTTCTGCTGGACTGAAGGCGACATGTAGTATACAAATATTTTCGACGAACTGACGGACTGAAGGCGACGTGTAGCATACAAATATTTTCGACGAACTGACGGGGTCTATCTCTAACCTAGCCCTTTTTATACTCCTACACCCTGATATGCCTAAAGATTATAACTGAGCTGCTATTGGCTAATAAAACGCGCCAACATTAGCGTCTATTTTTATATCCAATGAAAATTATGAATACATATGCTCTAGGTATAATGTTCCAGCAAATTCTACAGAAAAACGCGCCAACATTACGTAACTTCCTCGTCTCTAATAATAATAAACAGCTCACCCCCTCGCTGCATTATTGCACGCTATTATTGTCAGTTTCAGTAAGGCCGTATAAACTTACTTCCCAACAATAATTACAATCAACAAACATCTCAAATCAATGTCACATAATACTGCATATTCATACTATAATCACTCTTTACATTTAAATAATTTGTGATACAAATTGCTGCATCAAAATCAGAGTTACTTTCTCTCTGATACTGCCAGCAGTACTTGCGTGTGTGATATTTTAAGTGCCCAGTGACGCGACTATTGCAAGGAATCTTGTCAATAAGTATTTTAGTGACTCATGGCAGGTTACACTTCTAGTTTCTTTTATTGCGGAAAAAGTTATAGACATTCTGCTCTACTTGTATCTTCCACAGCAATGACGATGATGTTGTATATTTCCAACAGATGTCACTCTACGTATAACACTACCTCAAAAGATGTCACTCTGTCATACGCTTGCTCTAACGTAATGCTGCCAACATATGAATGCCACCGAAGCCGGTAAGATACTCAGCCTCAAGGCCTAGCCGAGAGATTGAGGGCCCTCAGCCTCAAAGCGTAGCCAAGGGATGTTTTTAGAAGGAGAGGAGTGTAGCAAGTTGTGGCCGATAGCCCGCAACTGCGAAGTGACGACAGGTCGTAGTTGAGGGATCTGCGCGTCTAAAACTTGAATGATTCACGTTCGCAGAAACAACAGCACACCGCATATTTAGTGCATTTCACTTTTTATTTAGGTTGGCAGTACCCACTTTGCATGTGATTTATCGACAAAATGGCTGTTTGTTGTGTTCCTGATGCAATTTACCTATATAAATAAAACACCTAAAATGGGCAGGCATGTGGGCACCAGATATAGACGAGACCACATCATTTTCTAAACTCACTCCTAAGGTAATTTATTCGCTTTCCTTTCGCTTTTATAAGCATTTTCAACAGAGACACAAGTAGAGCAGATTCGCCAAAGTTATTTCCAACTGTAACTTTGATACTGCACAAGTTAGCAGGTAAAATAGTTCAGTTTTTACAATTTTACGATTCACAATCAGTCTATTTCTTCATTTCAAACTATCAGAACTCATTTCAGTAACTCAAATATTAGTTCACAATAAACTTCTCAGTCAATTTAAACTGGTGTTGTCCTTCACAATTCATCCATGCATACCCTGAGGGAAAGTACTCAAAGCTCTACCAGTGGAGCAGCCGGCAGCAGAATCAACAGCAGATATTGGAGACAATGAGAAACAGTGGCAACAGCATTAGTGAACCAAATTGTTGCACCACTGTAGCATCCCTCGTTTTCTGCTTCAATGTTAATTGTTCTTTCACATATGCCATGTGTAGGCTAAAGTTGGAAAGGTAGAATCAGACTGAAAAATTTAATGCCGTAGCTGGGATTTGAACCAAGGATTTTGCCTTTCTGTGCTGCTGCTCCAACCAACTGGGCTACCATAGCAATATTCCAGTATGACATTTAATTTCCCCAACTGACACTGTAGAAAGTTAAGCTAGAGTGATTGAAGTTTTAATTAGCACATATAAATGTCAAACAAACTTCGCTGTTTTTCCAATAGAGAAAGAATTCAAAAGGATATCTGTTTGAAGATCAAAGGTGAGAAAACCAAGATCATTCTTTTCTCTGGAAGCACTGTAATCTGGAACATTTTTCCTACAAAAAAGAGAAAAACAAGTTAAATCACATGTTTATTATAGCAAAAGTATTTAAATACACAAGAATCTTAACAAAATTAAAAAAAATATACTTCAGTGTACTGTAAAATATTAGGCTATTTAAATCTCCATACACAATTAATTTCTTAAGTATGATGCAATCCTGTATATATCTACATAGTGGAAGGCATTAGAGTACACATTCTTTAATATCCTGTAGAAATCAGAGGAGAACAAAACTTCTATCATCAATTTTGCAGACCCCAAGAGTTATTAATGATGTTTTACACAAAGAAATTTGCAACAATAAGCAATGGAAATTGTATGTTTTGAAATTTTAGCATACCTATGTGACATACTTCATGTCTACTCATTCTCACATGCTTGGGCACTTTCTTGCTCCATGCATATGATGTATTTTGTGCTTTACTTTTTAGTATTATCCAACACAAGTTATCTAACTGAAACGGCAATGATTATTATAACATACCTAAAGATGAATTAGGAGAATCGCACCCCAAACTAATTTAATGAACACTTACATGGCTTTTTCTACATGACAAATTCACATATGTTATGTACTATAGAGTTCAGATAAAAAGCAATTCTTTCATTCATGTTACGTTATTCCAATATATATTTTAACTCAGGAATTACTTCAAATTAAGCAATAAGTGATTAAGTTACATACAAAATATGGAAACAACATTGAAATGTTTAGCTGTGATAAAAAAGCTCTTACGATGGAAAGAAAAAGGAAGAGTTGCATACTTTCAGCCATGTCCACGAATCTCATTCTTGGGAAAGTGTAAACATGGAACATAAATATTTTAAAAAAGGGTAATGCTACAAAAAACTTTTGCAATGACATATTTCAATTATCCCTAAATATTTTGTGTTAAGATTTGGTCATTAGCAAACTTTTCTATTTCCTATGATTTCCCAGTTATGCAAAATTGTTTAACATTCAATCAGAATGAAGAGAACCTTACAGAAAATTCAAGTTATGCACTATGTGATTAAAAGTATCCGGACACCCCCACAAACATACGTTTTTCATCTTAGGTGCATTGTGCTGTCACCTACTGCCTGGTACTCATCCGCCACCTCAGTAGTCATTAGACATCGTGAAACAGCAGAATGGGACGCTCCGTGGAACTCACTGACTTCAAATGTGGTCAGGTATTCGGTGTCACTTGTGTCAGAAGTCTGTACGTGAGATTTCCACACTCCTAAACATCCCTAGGTCCACTGTTTCTGATGTGATAGTGAAGTGGAAACATGAAGGGACATGTACAGCACAAAAGCGTACAGACTGACCTCGTCTGTTGACGGACAGAGACCGTCGACATTTGAAGAGAGTCGTAAAGAGTAATAGGCAGACATCTATCCAGACCATCACACAGGAATTCCAAACTGCATCAGGATCCACTCCAAGTACTATGACATTTAGGCATGAGGTGAGAAACCTTGGATTCCATGGTCAAAGGGCTGCTCATAAGCCACACATCATGCAGGAAAATGCCAAATGACGCCTCGCTTGGTGTAAGGAGCATCAACATTACACGATTGAACAGTGGCAAAACATTGTGTGGAGTGACGAATCACGGTACACAATGTGGCGATCTGATGGCAAGGTGTGGGTATGATGAATGCCCGGTGAAGGTCATCTGCCAGCGTGTGTAGTGCCAACAGTGAAATTCGGAGGTGGTGGTGTTATGGTGTGGTCGTGTTTTTCCTGGAGGGGGCTTGCACCCCTTGTTGTTTTGCGTGGCACGATCACAGCGCAGACCTACATTGATATTTTAAGCACCTTCTTGCTTCCCACTGTTGAAGAGCAATTCGGGGATGGTGATTGTATCTTTCAACACGATTGCGCACCTGTTCATACTGCACGGGCTGTGGCGGAGTGGTTACATGACAATAACATCCCTGTAATGGACTGGCCTGCACAGTCCTGACTTGAATCCTATAGAACACCTTTGGGATGTTTTGGAACACTGACTTCATGACGGGCCTCACCGACCTACATCGATACCTCTCCTCAGTTCTGCACTCCATGAAGAATGGGCTGCCATTCCCCAAGAAACCTTCCAGCACCTGATTGAAAGTATGCCTGCGAGAGTGAACGCTGTCATCAAGGCTAAGGGTGGGTCAACACCATGTTGACTTCCAGCATTACTGAACTTATACGTCATTTTCAGCCAGGTGTCCGGATACTTTTGATCACATAGTGTATATTTAATTTGTCACAGCAATAATTCAAATATATTAAAATCAAAATCTTCAGTAATTTTTGTAAAAATAATAAAAAAAATAATCCATACAAAGGGGAGATTGGGCTATGGAAATGTTTTTGAAAATATTTGCCTGGCATACTTTAAAATGTCAAGTATGAAGTCAGATAATTGTAATTCCCCTCCCTCCCCTACCCCGTTTTTGAGCAATGCTGTTTTCTCTGTTTCTCTCTGTCTCGCGCACACCACCTTAATGTTTTGTAAAAATTCATTTTGGGATTCATTAGGCCTCAAATGTATATTTCTGGTGAATTTTTCGGTGGAATACAATACTTCCTGTATCTGGTATATGTAAGTGGTAGAAAAGCAACAATGAACGTATGAAACAGGTTAACTTTTAATTCTTCAGCTTCTGCTGCTATGGCCATGAACAAATAATTGCTTCTGTATACAAATAAACTGAAAATTACATATGATTATAATGTAACCTAAATATCACACAAATATGGAATGAGGAAACATTTACAATATTATGCAAATTAATAGGAGCACTTATTTATAAAGGTAAATAAAAGCTTAAACCCAAGTTATAAGATTATGCTTCCTTTCTTGTGAATTATAAAACTCTGTGAATAATTAATCTAAGGCAAGAACAGAAATACAATGAGAACTACTTTTGTAATGTTTATAGACATTGTTCAAAATGTGTATCCCTCACCAATGCACATGCTTCACAACATTTTCTGCAATTCTGCTGCACTCTATGAAGTAAGTCCGGGTTGTATTTTTATTTCTTCTGCTGCTTGAAGTCTTCTTTCTTGCAACATTTCCACATCAGGCACTTCTGTAATGTATATGCTATACACGAGTTTTCATATTGCCCGAAAGAAAAGAATTGATTGAAGTTATATCTGGTGATTTTGGTGACCATCTTAGTTGGTACATTCCAACTGATCCAGTGTTCTACATAGGTGTTGTGTAGATGGTTACATACTCTTCTACTTATGTGCGGAGGTGCACCATCATGTAATAGCCATGTATCATTTCTTACTGCTAGCAGAACATCCTCAAGCAGAACTGTTAATGTTTCTTGAAGAAACTGGAAATATAGAAATACACGGAAAAACCCAAGGAACAATCCATGAACTGATTAATGTATTTCCAATGATTCCTGCCCAAACATTTACAGAAAGTTTGTACTGAAAGCTGTCTTGTCTTATTGCATGTAGATTGCTGTAAGCCCAGGTGTGATTATTATGGTAAGTAGTTACTCCATTTCTGGTAAATGTTGCTTCATCCACTGCAAGAATTTTATGGGGAAAGTCCCCTCCTTGTTGAAGAATTCATTTGTAAGATGCTACCCTTGGCACGTAATCTGCTTCAGAGGGATGCTGGATGCGCTGAGTATGATAAGGGCGTAGCAAATCTTCTTTTAATGTTCTCGAAACAAATCAATGGGATACGCAGATAGGGTGAGCTATAATGCGGTTGCTGCTTCCAGGGTCTTCTTCCACCAAGTGAAGGATTTCTTCTTGTGCAACATTTCTTTGACCAACTCCTTCAACATGAGGAGATATGCTTTCTGTATCTAGAACTCTTTGACAGATGAAAACAAATGTCCTATGATGTGACGTTCATCTATTTAAAATCTTTCTCAATAAATTCTTGCGGCAGTTGCTGCATTACATGGTTTCACCATAAATGAGTAGCATTTCAAGATACTCGGCAACGATGAAGAATGGCCTCTAAAACAAGCCATGCACACAGGCACAAGAGCCCATTGTGCCTCACACTGGCATTACTCTAGCTCAATGGTTCAAATAAAGCAGACCACGTCCTTGATATCTGCCTTTTTTATATCCTCAGGTTCCAAGAAGAAGGACAATAAGGATACATACCTATGCACAGCAAAACCTTTGTATTCCCTCACATATTCTACTTAAAGAGTCCTGATCAAGACCCATTATGCATAAATCTCTGCACAGAGTATTGTGGCTCGTAAGATAGCCCACAATCCCTCTGAGCTTAACTCTAGATAAACTCATGAGGAACTCACTCACTCTCCGGCCAGGCCCAGATAAAACATTGTGGGCCTGGCTGGCAGTGGTTTGTTTACTCTAGATCTAAAGATGAGCCTTCGCCGTGAGCTGGGTAATCTCATACTTGACATTTCTAACAGACACTCTGCAAAAGGGCCCGGGCCCTGTAAAATCAAGCCCTGATATCCCCTATATACCTTTGGTATATAGTCTATCCAACATCCTCTGGTATTGCCACATCAGTCTGGATGTGGTTTTAACCACCTTAAGGGCTTTCAAAGCTGCTATACTGTGCGAGCAGATGTACACATCAGCCTGGAAAACTGTGGCAAATCATCCAAGGGGAATGACAAGCCTGGTCACAGACCCCATCCTGCCCCAGAGACGGGAACCCCGTGAACCACATCCTCAGCATTCGGGAGAGACTCGGTCTCTGGGTCCCACTCCTTCCTGGAAGGTATTACCATAGAGTAGGATGCACTTAAGTTACACCTAGTTCTCAATCATCTGGATTATAGGACATTTCTGCAATCCAGAAAGATTAGTGAGTTCCCTTAGTGGAGTAGCTTGAAACATCACCCACTACAGACCAGAGGCAGCGTGCACTCATCCTAGCTACCTCCTCCACAAACAAGCGCAGAGTGGGAAGGTCCACCAAAATCTCTAAGGCAGACTGTGCGCACTCTAAGGAGTCCTTAAGAGTGCGCACTGCCCCTGTTATCATCATACATGCCAATCTTTACAGCAAATCCAGCCCAGCAGCCACTACCTTCATGAGAGGCAGGTTAGCAGGCCAGTGCCGCATAAGTTATTGATGGTCTGATAACTGAGGTGCATAGCCATTTGACCATGTTGGGTATCAAGCCCCACCTCAGTCCTATTGATTTTCAACAGATCAAGGAAGGCCACAAGGAATTGTAGGCCTTCTTAACTATATAATCTACATGTTTTTCCAGCTCAGCTCAGCCCAGCATCCAGAATAACTTCTAGATACTTGACTGCTCCGGAAAGCTTCAATTTCTTCCCAAACAAGTGGGGCTCTACCAAACCTGGCAGCAGCCTCCTCCTCCTTATGAAGGTTGTTATTTCAGTCTTTCCAGGGTTAATGGGCAAGTTTGCTTCTCTGCACCATTCCTCTAAAGCCTGAATGAGCCCTGTATGAGCTCCAAAACAGTGCTTGGGAATTTTCCACTTGCTACAAGGCATGTCATCAGCATAGCCTTGAGCATGAATTCTTCCCCTGTTTAGTCTATCCAGCAGTGCATCTACCATCAGACACCATAGGGTAGGGGACAAAACTCCCACTTGTTGGCAGCCTTAGGGCATTGTTGCCCTCGCAGACACACTCTCCAGGGTCGCCACAGCCTGCCAGCCTTCCAAGGAGGCCATAATCCAGTCTGTAACAACTGGACTGACTCCCCTGCTCTCCAGGTATTCCTAATGGTGTCCTAAGTCACACTATTAAAGGCACCTTCAATGTTCAGGAAAATTGCCATGGGGCAAGCTCTCCACAGTCCAGCGTCCTCTCCAGCCTAACCACAAGCTGATGGAGTGCTGTATCTGTGGATTTATCTGGCCAGAAGGCATACTGATGAGGGTGTATGGGTCTGTCCACAGTACCCCATTCCTCAAAAATCTATCTATCAGTCTTTCCAGAACCTTTAACAAAAAGGATGTTAGACTGATAGGACGAAAATCCCTAGACCTGCAATAGGACTGCTACCTGGTTTAGGTATAAACACCACTTTGGCCTGTCTCTAGAGGTGAAGAACATACTTCATAGCTAGACAGACCCTGAATATTCACTAAGTGAGGTGAAACAATCTCCCAGCTCTCCTGAAGGAGAGCCGGGAAGATCCCATCCACACCTGCACTCTTAAAGGGCTAAAAGTACAAATGACCCATTTTAGTTTAAAAGTAACAATCTTCGCGGCCACTGCCCAGCCTTCCTGTGAAGGCCAATGTGCCTTACCAGAGTTTGGTTTGAGATTTGTAATGCAAGCCTCCGGAAAATGGGTCTCAAGCAACAGCCTCAGACTCCCCCTCTGACTGAGTCATAGCACTGGAGAAGTGTTCTATGGAGGCCAACAATTTCTGCAGACGAGCAGCACTTGACTGCTTCTGTACATTATCACAGAAGAGCCTCCAAGATTCCTTGGAGGCCTTCCTGACTGCTGTTTTGTATATTCTTTGGGACTCCTTACAGGAGTTCTAGGTTTCCTAACACTTATTGGCTTTATATGCATTGTATAGTCTTCGTGTCTTTTTCCTGATGGAACGTAAAAAAACAGTTCCACCTGAATTTACCTTTGGCTCGAACCTCATGTATGCAGGGCAATCTCTTTCATAGGAGGACACCAGTGTTAAGGAGAAACCCCACATAACCCTCCAGGTCCTCTGCATTCCTTAGCTTAGTCTGGGATCCATTCCTCAGCATTCCTCCATTCCAGATCTCTTCTAAAGGAGTTCCAATTTGGGTTCCTGTACAGGTGGTCTGTTCCTTTTCCCTCAAGACTAAAACGTATTCAGAGCAAACCCTCCAGTCCTTAATATCTTCTAATATTCCAAAGGACACTAGTGACAACTCTAGGACCTCCTCCCTTTGATAATTAACAAAGGTCGGAACACCCCCTTGATTCGCAATATGTAGAGCTCAGATACTCGAGCAGCTTCTCCCTCTACTATTGATGTCCATGTTGCCCCAAATGCTATGATGGGCGTTGGAGTCACAGCCAATCAGCAAGCTGAGGTTTCTATCCTTGGAATAAATTACAAGGTCTTTGAACTCCTGAGGAGGTGTTCCTCGGAGTTATATGGGAAATAGGCTGAGCCAATTACCACCTGGCATGGCATTCCGCCCTCCTCAATCCTCACTGGGAATGCTGCCAAGTCTTTAGTAAGAAATCATGGCAGGGTCCAAGTATTACTGAGTCTAGTAGTGTCACATGCTCTAGTTTTAGCTAAGACCAAGCGCTGAAAATAGTAAAACCTTTAATATTCAGTTCCATGATGCAGCCCTGTCGAAGCCATGGTTCCTGTATCATGGCGAAATCTATTGCACTTACACTGTGTTGCAGGTTGGCCTGAATGAACAAAATGATTTTGGCCTACCCTGCCCACTTAAACACTTTCCCATTGGGTCCGGTTCTCCTACGATCTCCAGGTCCTCTGATGGGTTATCTGAGGGATATAAATCCCCCTTCCAATCCAGAAATTCCCATTCAATGTCCGGACCTCTTTTGGAGGTTCTAAGGACCTGGCTCTGGCCTGGTCGCAGCTTCTACAAAGTCCCTATGACTATAGACACGTGCTTCCCCGTCAGTTGCTTCTGGCCCTTCTTCTCTGCCCCAGTGGCATACTTAGGCTTCAGTTTTAGGGTAACAATTACTATGGACAGTTCCCTCAAAACATCAGACTTGATGAGGCAGGGAAGTCGTAGTTCCTGCCAACCATGATATATCTCGCAGTTTCAGGTTCCCTATGGGGCCCCAGCCTCCGCTGTTATCTTTATGAATAATCTGATGCCCCTAAAAGGGGCGTCTGGTTTTAGGTACAGGGCCTACTTCTCCACATCTCCAGGAGCTGCAGTTCTTGTATCCCTTTCCTTGGTCTTGGCAGCAAAGTCCTCTTTCAAGGACCCAGCCGCCTCAACTTGAGCTTTAGTTCTTTTGGGGTCCCCTAATACAGAACCATCTGGTTTATTGGAACTTTGATCTTCAATAGTTCCTACGATTAGCTAGGGATAACCCAGGACCACCCAGACAAAGCTCTGCATACCTGAGAGGTCATCAGGTATCCCAGAGGCTCCGTTTGCGAATAATCTAGCCATAACCCATTGGCACAGATTGCATAACACCTTAGGGTTGGGAAGATACTCAGCATTAGTAAGGTGAAGCATTTTGTAACTGTTAATCCGCTGTTTAGAAAACAATCCATAAGTGCAATAAACAACTGAAGTACATTTCTTTATAAACAAACAGCTGAAGTATGTTTCTTTTGATCTTACAGTATTGCCATGTTGTGTTGTCATCTCCAGTGTTGTCTAGTGACTAATGATGTAGATTAACCGAGGCAAATTTTTGAAAGCTTATTATAATAGTAAGAGTGCGAACTGTTTTACTCCATAATGTATTTAAACATCAGAAAATATTTATCTTACAAGCTCTTCTAAGAAATATTTGAAAAAGTACTTAAGTTTTGTAAAATATTCATTTAAAATAGAGTTAATATTAAGCAATTTTTGCTTTTTCCTCAAAAACTACTTTAAAAACAGCAAAACTGCACTAAGAATTTTTGTTCTTTTCATTACAAAGCAACATCCTATTTATAGGTCACCTTCCACCCTGTAGATACACTGCTCACCAAAGTTAGATAACTTCGGCTCCAGTGGAAGTAAATGCAAGAAAGACTCAAATGTTAAAATGCAATGTTGCTATATAACTGTTTGAATCTTTCTTGCATGTATTTCAACAGTAACATAAACCTTTTCAGCAAGATGATATGCCCCCTTACACTGAAGCCAAGGCCATCTAACTCTGACAATCAGAATACCTTATCATTTCAAAGGCATCTGATTTCAACAACTGCTCTGAGATTTTATGTGGAATAATTCTAGTTACACTGTCACTAAAATTAGATTCAAGCTTTAACTTTTTCATTAGATTCCACCTCAATGTTTTGTACATTACATGGGGAGAATGCTAATGTGTTTCCTGGCCAAGCCTTAGATTGAATTGACTCTATGATAAAAAAATAAATAACTGGCATTAGTCTACAAACATTTTGACTTTGCTAGGATGTTTGTAGAGTTTTCAATCTTTTTATCATGATAATGCATGTTCTTCCACTGATTGCAAATTTTGAAGTTTCTATGCTTTTGCATAGGTCTGATATGGATAAAATGTGCTTCATTACAATTCAGTAATATTCAACTTAAGTACAATATAAGATAGGACATGAAACTTCTGCAAAACTGAAACTGTTTTTTGTCATTGGCACAAATATGCTAGCAGTTGAAGGCATTCCTTCTGTGATAATGCGACACTTTTCAGCATTTGACCTGCTTTCATTTGAGTGTTCCTTCTAAGTTAACAATATCACCATTTAGGATTTATAAGCTACAGTTTGCCATTGTAGATGCAAAGCAAATGCAAAATAACTTAATAAATATTTAAGAAGTAAATACTGAAAAGCTAACCTACCTATATATTATGACTATTATGACTGTGCCAACGGTATGCTATTTATTTTTCCTGGGTAAATTGTCATACTTTTGCCCGCATTAGGTCTTACGCTTGCTCTAACGTAATGCTGCCAACATATGAATGCCACCGAAGCCGGTAAGATACTCAGCCTCAAAGTGTAGCCGAGGGATGTTTTTTAGAAGGAGACGAGTGTAGCAAGTTGCAGCCTATGCATAACAGAGGGATCTGCGCGTCTAAAACTCGAATGATTCAATCGCAGAAACAACAGCACATCGCATATTTAGTGCATTTCAGTTCTAATTTAGGTTGGCAGTACCCACTTTGCATGTGATTTATTGGAAAAATGGCTACGTTTGTTGTGTTTCTAACGCAATTTGCCTATATAAGTGAAGACCTAAAACGGGTGGATAGGTGGGCACCAGATATTGGAGAGACCACATCATGTTCTAAAGTCACTCCTAAGGTAATTTATTTCATTACTTCTCACTTCCTTATACAGAATGTAGGTGGGCACAAGTATGACATTTCAATCTTGAGTGTTTCAGTAGTTGCTTTAATGAAATATATTTTGGTATTTTTTTAAAAACTGGGAACTACCACAATATCCTGTATGCTACAGTGAAGCTTAAACTAAAAAAAAAACAACATTAATAATTATATTAACATACACATCACAAAATCTCTTTTGTTCACGAGACACAATGAAGGTTGCAATTTATTTTCTCAATTATGTATTGAATACATTTTTCATGATTTTATGCTTAGTTATTTGATTTAACCTAACTTCAAGGCTCTAGCTGTAACTAACAAAACCGTGTGTTTTGGTTACAAATCCCAAACCTTTTAGTTGCAATGCTCAAATTATTTACGTCATAAGCCTAGAAGTTCAAATATGTAAAAGAGAAAATTTTGGTTATTAAACATATGGGTACTTTTTGGGAAGTGTTCTTTCTCGTCCAGTTCATACTGTAAACCACTGAGCAAGTTCATCATTGCATGAACTTGAAATATTGGTATAATACTTACACAACAACTTTAACTGTGTTCATGGAAGCTTTTGTCCTGTAGTCTATGAAAACCGTAGATATAAAGCAGAAAAACGTGAGTGCTGCCAAAACACTTAACGTGTATGCCAATATGGCATTACCCCTCGTTAATACTGAATGCATACTGTATTTTAAATTAAAAGAAAATCACAAAATGTTTTGGAGAAGATTAATATATCATTTAAGACACAATGTCTTACGTTATCGGTAAACAGAAAAATCTGACGTGTTCAAATCCACCTGCCACAGAAACATTACAACTGAACCATTCCCTCTCATAGAATACTAGATCGTAAGCGATTTGCTATCCAAATCCACAGCCACCTTAACGATTGCATACGATCCGGCTAGCACGTGCCGTGTGGTAGCTCTGTTTTATACATTGTACAGTTGGTCACATCGGAACAGGAAATAATTAGTAATATTGCTACTAGATTGCGCGATGACTATGAATGTTTAGTGCTTCTATCTTGTGTACATGTTTTTAACTATTTCAACACACGGACGTTTCGATTTCTGCTACGAATTATGATCATTGTTTAATTAGGATTTAAAATGCAGTGAAATGTATTTTAGACTATGGCGTTGCAATCTCGTCTCCAAAATTGTTTCAAAGTTTAAAATTAATGCTTTTTCTTTGCACTATACCGCATGGTGATATAGTTAGCAACTAATCTTATGGTGATTTTTTATATTCCTATCGATTATATAAATATCGGTCATATTTACATGAACATTTGACTATCGTGCCTTTTTATCCTCTTTGTGCTTAGAATGAAATATGCAATGAAACCATTTCTGCAAACGTTTATCTCGATGAACCTAAAGAAGATAGAGAAATTAAACTTTATAACGACAGATTGTAGAAGAGTTATACAAATACATGATAGTGGGTAAAAACGGTCATGTGAATCTAATACATTAGATTTTTTCACGATAAAACCTTATTTGAGTAATTCGCCTTACCGAGATTCGCGGTAAGGACCTCATGAATGTGAAACACACACGCTAACTTCCGACCACTAAGGTGGGCTATTTACCAGTTTTGATTTAACCCCAATAGAAACAGAGACATGGTTACACGAAATACATACATGTCACCGGAAGTTTTTGGCGACGATATGATTGTTTAAATTGATTCACAATTACAAATTGTGGCATACAAATTCAAAAATCCTAACAAATGCTGCAAAATCTCTGTATGAAAAAACTCGAAAGTATGGATCGAATGAATTCCAGAATGGTAAAATAAACACAACTCTCTTCGTATAGGTTACATATGGCATATCGATCATGAAAGACTCAAAGTTATCGCAAATTATAATCGATATGTACTCCTTAATTACCAACCCACAATGTACTAGCTACGGAGGAAACAAAACAAGATTTCTAACGCATTCGGAAGGTATTGGGTTCAAATCCCGTGTCCCAACCAATCTGACTGGGGTTCTTTCGTGTACGATCCAAAGTAATAACTTAAGTCTAAAGCAATAATAAAGATGAATATAGATGGTAAGCGAATGTTTTGCCATCTAACCATAGATAATGAAGCAGGTAGACTGGACGGCACTCTAATGCCATCTGCCCGGCACGTGTAGAAGCAGAGATACATTTATCTAACACTAAGGACTCTGTGGACATGTGTACAAACAGCCATCTTCCCGTCACGGATGCAGAGGTACAGTTGCCTAACACTAAGACCTCTCTGAACCTGTGACGAAATAGGATAGTATGGTAAAGAGATGAGACCTAGAAGGCTTACTAAATTAAATTGGATTTTATTTATGGACAATCTTTAACTGCTCTGGTCCTTAGTGTCCCATTCTATATTGGGCGTGAAAGGCCGGTAACTTTGCTCAGATGCCTCTTTATCAGGATTGAGGTTCTTTTACGTGCCGTAAACCTACGACACGGGACCTCCGGCTTTACTTCCCTTCCGAAGGAAGCCATGCTAAGGATTTTTTCACGCCCGAAAAAATCCATCGCCACTGGGTTGGAACCCATGAACTCGGGAACTAGAGGCTAGCATGGTAACCACTACACCTCGGAGGACGACAGAAGGCTTACTGTCCACTATACACCGCTCCACGAGGTATCTTCTAACTGTAACAGATCCTTCGCGATATGACCATGAAGTTAAAGTGACGTAAAATACATGGAACAAATGTCCAAATGTAGAATAAATAAATAAATATTTTACCGAAATCGAGGAAAAATAAGAGTCTGTATAAAAAATCTGATTTGATACATTCACATGACTTTCTCCACTCTCTATCTTTATTAGAGGGTATACAACCTATTCTTATGAAATCTTATTTTTCTATCTACTACATTTAATCCAAATGAACCTTTGCAAAAATAGCTACATTACGTATTTTGTTATAAATACAAAGAGAAGAGCGACAGTCAAATGTTTAAGAACTGGACGCTATATGCTGGCCCTAAAATTCCGTACTGTTTTCATGCAATCACGAGAAACAACTGAAAATCAATGGGACTAAAATAATGACAAGTATTGAACATTTCGAGCCTCCTTTAATAACGGATATCTCAGAAACGGCGTACGCCACAAGAAAACTTATTTGAAGTAAATTTTGTGTTTCTTAAGCGATCTATATTTTTTCTATGGTACATTTTTACCTATCGGTTAAAGTTTACAAGTTATACAAGATTAAACAAAATTCCTTCCGAACGAAGGGACTTCCTAGGCTATTCTCAGAAAATTTGAGATATAAATTTTATTTGTCACGTAAATATCTTTAATATATGGTATTCTAATCAAAATCGTTAGAGCCATTTCTTTAGAAAATAAAAATTTTCGAAAAATGTTCCATGTAAAGGATAGTTGTAGGGGGGAGTTTTTTAAAATCTTCGTGTCGTATCCGTGGAAGATACTAAACTCAAATACCAAGTTTGGTATTTATCCGACACACAGGCACACACGCGGACATGTTTCCAAAAATGCTTTATTTGGATTCAGGGTGCCTCAAAACCTATATTTTCGGTGAAATCTCATATCGAAGTTTTGGGTGGAATGCAATATTTCCCCTACTTACTATACGTAGTAGAGAAAGTAAAAATTTGTCTACTTACATACTTTCTTAGATTGTAACAGATTTTTTTTTCACACCAAGAGCGCATTTTATGCAAAAGTAGATTTTTACAAACATTTTTGCATTTGATTTTTTTGCATCCCAAAATAAAGTATGTATAGGGTTGTCTCATAAGTTCGTTACGTTTCAATCACTAAGAACGCCTGGGAACACACCTCACCCGCAGCACAGCTACGACAGCGTAGTTGCCGAACTTTCTTTTTATAAACTTTAAAACCAAAGTCGTTCAAAAGATAAATAACTACGGTAGTTAGGTTTTGTAAACAAACTATTTATTTCCTGCAGTATATACCATTATTGTCGACAATATATTGCCAAGTTCCTGGCTACAGTAGCACGAGCTAAATTGAGTTGTAATTCGTGGATTGTTGACTATCGTTTCATGAATCCTTTTCACGTCCGTAACCATTGGTCGTTCAGACCGAGGTTTGTTTTTTAGGGAGAAATTCCCAGCTCGAAATCGACTAAACCGCTTTTGAGATGCTCGCTTCGTTACTGCAGCTTACCAGTAGACAGGACACATTTTCTGCCGGCATTGTGAGGCGGTTTTACCCTTACGATAGTAAAACATAACATGTCGGAAATGTTCCTTTTTGCTTTCCATAGTTTGTAAACACAAGTTCGCGCTATTCTATCCAACGTCAGTCACAAATACACACTGACATATCCAATAGTGAGTCTGGTTGTTGTTCTCTAAGTCGTATGGGTGGTTAGGCAACTAGGATAACTTGAGTGTACAGAGGGATCAGGGTTTTCAGGCGCTATAGATGGAACTTGCGAGCAAAGCGAACGAACTTATGAGACAACCCAATATTTTTGCTTTCCCTGCTAACTTCTTATAGTAGGTAGAGGCAGTATTATATGCTAGTAAAGAACTCGATACCGCAATTACAAGCTTTTAGGCGTGCTGAACACGAGAAGAACATTTTTAGAAAAAAGTGTGGGTGTGCGCGCGTGGGTGTATGTGTGTCTGTGAACAGAGTAAATCAATAACGAAAAGTCGGATTAGTGCAAATTTCATACTTGCGTCAGTCACTATTTAAATATGGCAGGCGAACGTTTTTAAACCTAAATTTCTCCATTTCAAACTACTCTTTACAGAGAAAAATGTTTGTTATATTTCATTTTCTCAAACTTTGATTAAAATATATGTGAAAAATTCAACGTATTCTTAGATTTTCTATGAATAATCTGTGAAGGTATCTCCATTCTAATTTAGTTTTATATAACTTTATGTAGTAGATAATGTAACTAGCAGATACACTACTGCAAAAACGTGAACCTCAGTACAGTATACAATTTTTGTCAATTATATGTACCTTTACTTTCTCTACTACTTACCTACAGAGGGAGCCAAAAAACTACGAACCGGTTGCGCGGTGTTTTTGCTGTCCGCGTCCTCGGCGCTCGTTGCCGTCTGCCGCTATCATAGAAAGGCGCGGATGAAACCATACAACATTTTTAAAACTACTTTTAAAAGCTTTACTTACCAACTTTATGAAATGAGATGCTGTAACTGGCCACCGTCGTTGTCCATACATTTTTGACACCTCTTTAGGAAACTATCCATCACTCGCCGTAGTTCACGTTGAGAAATGCTGGCAATTTCCTGGCGGATATTTTGTTTTAATTCTTCCAGGGTATGTGGGTCTGTCTTGTACACTTTATGTTTTAAGTTACCCCAGAGATATAAATCGCAGGGGGTTAGGTCGGGGGACCGAGGGTGCCACAAATCTCTGTTAATAGTTCTGTCCTCAAACACACTTTCATAAAGTGTTTACGTAAAGCCTTTAAAAGTGGTTTTAAAAATGTTGGATGGTTTCATCCGCGCCTTTCTATGATAGCGGTAGACGGCAACGAGCGTCGAGGATGCGGACAGGAAAAACATCGCGCAGCCGGTTCGTAGTCTTCTGGCTCTCTCTGTATAACAGAGTACAGGAAGGTTGCGTTTTCCACCAAAAATTCGAAACAGAAATTTCACCAGAAATGCACGTTTTGAGACTGTGAAGAAATTAAAGTAGTTTTAGAGAAAGCAGTGTGTGTGTGTGTGTGCCTGTAGTAGCTAAAGGCATGGGCGAACGGGGGGGGGAGGTCCCTCGAAGGGACACCCCCCCGGAGGGGACCTCACAGAGCAATCACGACCGACCAGGAAAGAAACCTCTACAAAGCACCGCAACACCTTGGTCCTACCATCTTGAAACAGATAGCAATGAAAGAAATAATGGCTACAGGAAAGTCATAGAAAAGGAACCACCCCAGCATTCGCCTACTGATCTGAGGAAACTACAAAGCATCTGGGGGTCAGAGTGGCCGGTCGCAGGGAAGAAACCCGGGACCTCCCAAATGCGAGTCACACACGTTAGCGCGGCACCACCTCGCTTGGTTGTGTGTGTGTGTGTGTGTGTGTGTGTGTGTGTGTGTGTGTGTGTGTCTGTAAACAACATAGCTCAAAAACAAAAAGTCGATTAAATACCAAACTTGCCATTTAAGTTCAGTGCCTTCCAAGCATACGACACTAAGTTTGTCAAGAAGATCCGCCCACTCAAACTACCTTTTACATGGAAAATACTTCGTTATTTTTTTATTTTCTTGAATTTTCTGGGAATAGCCTGTAAATCCCTCTTCATTCGGAAGGAATTTTGTATAACTTTGTATAACTGGTAAACGTTAAAAGATAAACAAAACTACACAAAAAATATAGATGTGCTACATTCACATGACTTCTTCTACTCTCTACAAACTATTTTTACAAACGCCTATTCTCCATATGCTTCATGTTAATCGAGATGTTAATTTTATTGCTAATTTTCTTGTAGATGCAAGGGGAATTGGTAGGCTTTAAGCGATAGTCAAATATTTTAAGAGCTGGTTGCTATGTGGCGTATTCCATTCTCTTTGTATGTCCAGGACATAAAAAATCTGATGTGTTACACTCACATGACTTTCTCTACTCTTGTACAAACTATTTTTACAAACGCTTATTCTCCATCTACTTCATGTTAATCGAGATAAACATTTGCAGTCTCTATCTTATTGCTAATTTTCTTGTAGATGTAAGGGGATAATGTATTTACAAGGGCAGTATAGAAATACAGTAGCCTTTAAGCACATACATATCTCTTAATAGCTGGTTGCTAGGTGTAGCACCATTCCCTTTCCCACAGATTAGTACTCTTTGGATATCCAAGACGAAAAAATGAATAACGAATTCCCATTTGAGAAAAAGTATTGAAAAATTTAAGGGAATAACAAGCAATATCTCGAAAATGGTTCACTCAACAAAAGAAATATAAATGACATAAATTGTGTATTTTAACGCGATCTACATTTTTTGTGTAGTAAAATTTTGTCTATCTCTTATGGTTTACCAGTTATGCAAAAGTCGTTCACAATGAAGAATACTTTTGGAGACATTCCCAGAAATTTCATGATATACATTTTATTTGCCATGAAAATATCTTAAACATATGATACTTTAATCAAA
Organism: Deroplatys truncata; assembly: GCA_030765065.1. Lineage (NCBI taxonomy): Eukaryota > Metazoa > Arthropoda > Insecta > Mantodea > Mantidae > Deroplatys > Deroplatys truncata. The sequence continues at coordinate 292,412,444 of CM060975.1, read as the reverse complement.
ATCGTTAGAGCCATTTTGAGAAAATTAAAATTTTCGAAAAATGTTCCATGTAAAGAGTAATCTGGGGTGGGGGATTTTCTTGAAAACCTTCGTGTCGCATCTCTGGAAGATACTTAACCTAAATACCAAGTTTGGTGTTTATCCGACTGTTCGTTTCTGAGTTATGCTGTTCACAGACACAGACACATACACACACACAGACACACGCACAGACAGACAGACACACACACACACGGACATGTTTCCAAAAATGCTTTTTTTGGATTCAGGGGGTCTCAAAACACATATTTCCGGTGAAATCGCGGTATCGAATTTTTGGGTGGAATACAATACTTCCCCTACTTACTATATGTAGTAGAGAAAGTAAAAATATAGATCTGTTTAAAAAATAATAATTTATTTCAAATAAATCTTTTATGACATCAGCCACTTCTGAGATATTCGTAATTATTAGTTTGAATGTTTCAATACTTTGTATTTTTTTTAAAGTGCTGTCACTATTCAGTTGTTTCTCGCGATGTCATGGAAAGAATATGGAATTCAAAAGGCTAGCATATAGCGACTTGCTTTAAAGCATTTTACTAATCGATTCAGTTTTCTCAATCCCCTTGTACCTATAGCAAAATGTGTAATGAAACTACGAGGGCGGATTGATAAGTCAGTGACTTTTTAAAGAAAATAACAATTTTTTCCAAAAAAGTCAATTTTATATATCAACATAGTCTGATTTCAATTCAGTACACGTTGTCCAACGTTTCTCCAATTTTTTTAACCCTTCCAAAAATATGATTTTTCGAAGTCTGCAAACTATGAGGATGTTTCCGCCATGATGTGCTCTCAGGACTAGATTTCTTCCCAGCGAGCCAATTTTCAGGTTTGCAGAGAGGAAGAAGTCAGTGGGAGCCAAAACTGGAGAATGTGGTGGTGAATTAGCAGTTCAGAGCCCAATTTCACAAATTTTGCGATAGTAATGGCTGACTTGTGTGTGGGTGCATTATCCTGGTGAAAGAGAACCTTTTTCTTCACAAATTGGGCTCGTTTCTTTAACAATTTCTTGTGAAACTGATCCAACATTGCGGCATAATATGAACCTGTGATCGTTTTACCCTTTTTCAGGTAGCGGTTATCTATCACCCCTTATCAATCCCAAAAGACAGCTGCCATGATTTTTCCTGCCGACGGAATGGTTTTTTCGCTTTTTTTTTAGCAGGTTTGCTGAAGGAAGTCCACTGCTTTGATTGTTGTTTGGTTTCAAGTTGTTAGTAATTGATCCAAGTTTCATCAACCGTGATATAACGCAGCAAAAACTCTCTGGGTTGCACTGGAACATGTTCAAACATCTCTGTGAAACGGTCACACGATTCCGCATGTTCTCAACTGTGAGCAGTCGCTGCACCCATCTTGCTGACCGTTTTCTCATACCCAAAATTTCGTGCAGAATGTTGTACACCCATTCACTCGGGATGTTTACGGTCTTGGCTATCTCACAGATTTTCACTCGGCGGTCTTCCATCACAATATCGTGGACTTTGTTCACCATTTCTTCTGTTGCGACCTCAACGGGCCGTCCTGTGCACACGGCATCTCTTGTGCTCGAACGGCCACATCGAAATTCTGTGAACCACTTGTGAACTATGCCATGTGATGGAACAGAGTCCTCATAATACTTGTTCAGCTTTTCTTCCGTTTGCTTCACCGTCTTACCACGCAAGAAGCAGTGCTTTATCAGAACACGAAATTCACTTTTCTCCATTTTCTACGAAGCAACACACATCTGCTTATTTTAGATGCCCTCAACAATGCTCTAAGAAAAAAATGACGACGAAGTTATGCGATTATACCCAGAATAGATGTAAGACTTGGGTGCACACAAGAAATCTGTGATTAGAACGCTATCTCTCGTCAAAGTCATGGACTTATCAATTCGCCCTCGTATTTCTGCAAAGGTTTATCTCCACTGGAATGGAGTACGAGTGTGTAGTTAGAAAAATTAGCTTTCGTAGGATTAGTTTGTAGAAACGATAGTGGGTCGAGAAAGTCATGTAAATGTAACACGTCAAATTGTATAATATATAACATATATATGTACATTTGTCATGGGTGGTGAAAGTCGTATGAATGTTTACATAAGATTTTAGTTTTGTTTTCTCGTGTTTGTAAAACACTGAACCTTATAAGCCACACGGTATAGAACAATTAATGCAAATATTTAAAATCTAAACCTTTATCTCAAACGCTCTCAAAATTAATGGGTCTGACTCGTGTTTCTATTTATTGTAATGCAAACAAGAGCATCTGGCGGTATCGTCGGGAGGTCTCGGCTTCAAATCCCGCGAGCCTGGGAGTGAATGTAATAGATCAGATATTTTCTGTATTTGCTGTTGATATTCCCAATGTGTACGGCTTGCAACAAGCGAAGGCTTCCATAAACAGCGTGCCATAAATACCCGGCTATCACACCTTGCAAGCTTTAGGCCTTTCTAGGGCAGTGTTAGGTTACCAGACTTATGGATCTGCGGCACGCTACGGACTTTCTTGGACGAGCGTTCGTCAGGTCGCACAACCTCCATCTCAGTCAGATTTATTACATCTTGACACGAAACAGAAACACATTGCACTTCATCACTCACCACTAAGTCGATCCCTCGATGTTTTGATTACCGTTCGCATTCAGCACCTCCCTTGGAGCGGGATAAGTAGGCCAGATGTTTCAATATTACAGTTAAGTACACCATAAACTTGGAAATTGATATGCACTTTTTCATTTTGGACGCAATGCAGCTCTTCTTCTTGTTCTCCTCTTCCCCGTCTCAGAGTTTTTTTGAGCTTTGTTTATGGATCCCGTCTCAGAGATAATCTACCTATTTAGTTCTCCCTTCTGGTGATATTGGTTTAGGTATAAGTAGGTGAATTGAGGGGGGGGCGATCTCATGCACCGCGACCTACATAGGTCTATTGTGCGTACCACCCCACAGGAGGAGGGGATGAAGTGACTGATGGTAATCGCATAATTTCTTGCTGGTCTAGTTGTAAACATTCCAAGTAAGTCTCTGCTTTCATATGTCTGCTCTGATCTCTAAGGGTATACACCAACTTGGTATTTAGATTTAGTATCTTCCAAAGTTGCGACACGAAGATTTTCAACAAAATCACTCCACCCCAAAATACCCTTTATATGGAGCATTTTTCGTAATTTTTTATTTTTTAAAAACTACCTCTAACGATTTTGATTAAAGTACCATATATGAATAGTATATGCTGTTTATGCTCGACCACGTATCTAAATTAAAGGTTTCATAAGTATTCGTTTCTGGTTTGAGTGATGTGTTACAGTCGTTATTCCTTTAACTATGGTTTCAATACAATGACCTTGTAGCACCTGTGTCAAACAAAGTTGCTAGCGTTGTGAGACGTACTACGCAGAATAATCGATACTTGCGCTTTCACAATGTTACGTGGCCACTTCTGATTGGTCGAATACCAATACTTTAATGAACAGGTGTACTTTAATGAAGCCCATTAATGTACTGCTACCAGCCGTATAAATACTACATTTTGGCATGGTCGAACATAAACATATTTACATAACAAATAAAATGTATATCTTGAACGTTCTGGGAGCTGCCTATGAAGTCCTCTTCATTCGGAAGGAGTTTTGTATAATCTTGTATAACTGGCAAACCTTAAGCGATAGAGGAAAACTCACTACATAAAAAATGTAGATCTCTTTAAAACACACAATTTATTTCAAATAAGTTTTTTTGTGGCATAAACCATTTCTAAGATATCGCTTATGAAATGTTCGAATTGTTCGTTTCTTGGTCATCCTCTTTAAGTACTGCCAACATTCAGTTTGGTTGGCCCCGTAGTTCAGTCGGTAGAGCACTTGCCTGCTGTGCAAGGGGTCCCGGGTTCGATCGGGTGGGCATTTTTCTCTAGCCAAGATTATTCCCTATCCTCCCCAGAGTCTGGAAGTATGAATATGAGTGTGAATGTGTGTGTGTGTGTGTGATCTAATGATTAAAAATCCTAAAAGTACAAGAAACCCAAAGACAAGAGAATACGAGTTAACACTATTGCCAATAGGCAACAAGTTCCGAAGGAAAGGCCACCGATAACACCAATGGAGTTAAAGGCGGGGTATAAATGGAACTAAAAGAACTTCAGTTGTTTCTCGCGATTGCATGGAAACAATATGGAATTTTAAGGAAGCGTACAGCGTCCAGTGTGGGTACAACCATAATTTTTTAAAAAATTAAAATTGCACATACCGAGCGAGGTAGCGCCGCAGTAACATTTGCGACTAGCATTCCGGAGGTCCTGGGGTGAAATCCCAGGTGCCGGCCGACGTAACGAAAGGTTTTCTTCGCGGTTTTTCTCGGTCACTATGCTCCGTGAATTTTTCTATCTCCATTTCATAACAACATTTCATTTCCTTCTTCACCGCCATACCGGACATTAGGCTGATGGCCCATGCTAATATTTAAAAGTTTGCTTGCTCCTCGGGAGGCTGCTAACCCAAGGCATTGACTGTAAGTCCTACAAAGGGGAGGGTAATCCGTTGAAGAAGAAGAGTGCACATATATGTTGAAATTTATACAATTACCGTATTTATAGGATATTTCACTTCCTAAATAATTAACTGCAGCATTAATTTATTATTTCGTGCTGTTTTTGAACTAAGTGAACATTTTCATTTGAAAGCCATGACCTGTTTTTGTTTCTTCTTTCATCTGTTTTCCAGACAACCAGAAAGTGTTCCGATAAGACTCCGTACAACCAAATATTTCAAAGCTTTGATTTTTAAAATTTTAGGTTAACAAAACTATGTTGGCATGATAATTAATGGTTCTTTCACACCGTGTAAAGACTAAGGTTGAAAAGGTAGAATCAGACTTGGATTTAAACCAGAACTTCGACTTACCGTACCGGTGCTCTAACCAACTGAGCTATCATGTCTGAGCTTTGAGGAAATGTAAGTCAGCTGGAGAATTTTAATCTCGTACCGTCATGCTGTTATGGCAGTTCAGTTGGAAAGAGCAGCGGCACGGTAAGCCAAAGATGCATGGTTCCCGGCTATGTAGGTGTGTATATTTAAACCGAAAACAGCAATTAATTGTTAGTAATTCCAGTTTAAAAGGTGGAAACGTAACATCATGAATGAAAGGGTTGAAAATATTGCTTCTTAAATATGAAGACGGTTGTCAATGAATATTACAAGGGAAGGAAACAACAGATCTGTACAAACACACTAGCTTCAGATATTGTAAAAGAAGAAAATTACAATGATTTTGATACAGTTAAATTTAAGCGTCAACTTTGTTTCGAACACCCCTTAAACTTGGGCAATTCATAGATTTACCTTCTTGTTATAATATTCCTGCTTTAACAGAAAAACGTGCCTCTTCTAGCGGTAACAAGCAGAGGGAGAGACACCATTCGTCGAGAGATCGATCAGGAGTCGATTGGTCGGGGCAGCTAGAGTTTCTATTACTTCTCTTGAGTGGGGAACGCTTTTGTAAAACTTTTCAAATTTGTCCCATTAGGGTGATAGAACAGGTACAAGTGACTGAAGAGGCAGAATGGAATTACTTTCAGCAGCAATAAAAACTTCCCTGCTCGAAACGAAAGTTAGGCACATCGATATAGAACATTTCTTCTAAAGGTATCAAGAGTTGCCATTCTTAACATAACTTTTATGAATGCAAAATTTACAGCTTTTAGTAAAGTTCGAAGAGTTAAATGTAACTACATAAAACCTGAAGCTTTAACTACGTCGGTATACGGGCTATTCCTCTCAAACCTTCCAAAAGCAACGAAAATTGACCTTGCAGCCTATAGAATGTACTATCTATTCTATATTGATATTATAAAGAGAGAAAATTTGTTTATATGTACGTATGTAATGTATGTATGTATACATGTGTGTATGAATGTATGTATTCATGTATGTTTTTATTTATGTATGTACCTATGTATGTATGAATGTATGCATGTGTGTACATATGAATGTATGTATATATTTATGTATTTATGTATGTACCTATGTGTGTATGTGTTTATGTATGTATCAATGTATGTAAGTATGTGTATGTATGTATGTATGTATGTATGTATGTGTGTATGTATTAATGTATGAATGTATGTGTGTATGAATGTATGTATGCATTTACGTATGTACTTATGTGTATATGTAGGTATGTGTTTATGTATGTATTTAAGTGTGTTGTACCTACGTATGTATGTATGTATGTATGTATGAATGTATACATGTGTGTATGTATATATGTATTTATGTATGTACCTATGTATGTCTGTATGTATGGATGGACGTATGTATGCATGCATGTATGTATTTATGTGTGTACCTATGTATGTATTTATGTATGCATGTATGTATGTACCTATGTGTGTATTTATGTATGTATATATGTATGTATGTATGTATGTATATATGTATGTATGTATGTATGTATGTATGTATGTATGTATGTATGTATGTATGATGTCCATGTAGGGTAATCTCAAAAACCACTCACCGAATTTGATAATTCTTTCACCTTTGAAAAGCTCTACTCCTTCTAGCAGAAATAACCTAAAAATACCTAATTTCAACTCATAAATAATACTAAAAGGCCCGCCTCTGTAGTGTGAGTTCAAAGACATAGGTAGGAACTAACGGAGAGGACCCCTAAAGTGGGGCGGAGCACCGCATGCAAGCCAGTGGGTCCCTCGTGCGTCTATCACTGACCCTCAGGAGGTAAGGATTAGGAGAGAGAACCGAATGACCACCAGATCCGGATGACAACGGGCGCAAGCACAGACGTGGTCCTTAATGTTTCCAAATTGAACGCCTCCTACGCCTTCCGGTCCTGCCCACAAGCCTCCGAACCGTCAGCAGTCCCCACGGGGGAGAGCGTACTCGGAGAAGAGACCTAACTGAGCAGTCCTCGCAGCGACGCCAGGGAAGAAATCTCTCTAGAGCGCAAGTCACCGTCCAGCCGCAACGCGCCGAACGCCGTCGCCTGGTCCTACAAACCTGAAACAGATGACAAGTACAGGAAATGAGAGAGAGAGAGAGAGAGAGAGAGAGAGGGGAGAGTCGTGGTAGATGCTGAACACTCAGCATTCACCTGTCGAACTGGGAAAGGCCCATTGGTCAGGGTGGGCGGTCGCCGGGGATCGAACCCGGGGCATTCCGAATGCGGTCCACAGGCGTTGCCACCTGAGCCATCCCGCTCGGTTGGTGTGGGGATGGAGTATCTACCTCTTAATGAACAGGTCCCTAGTCCGAGTCTCGGTTAGGTGAGTTAGCCGGATAAGGTTTCTTACGGGCTTAACCTTTATACTGAGAAAACGAATGACGGGTAACTTATGGACCCCGGTCCCATTCGAACATCATTTCACCAATTTCATTCATCCATCGACCCATATGACTTACCAAGTTAAAGAACGTTAAGCTTAAAAAAGAAAATACTATAAGAACTTAAAAGGATTTACAACGCCTCTGTACTAAAATACGAACACATTAGATTTATAAAAGAACATACTTATGAATAGGACTCTGAGTTTTGTTAGAACACCATGGAGAAGGAAATTGTTGTTGCTACTCCACAGATAATGCATGTAAAATAAGACAAATGCCGCGAATATTTCATTGCAAGCAATGTATATAGTCACGATTTAGTAAAAAGTAAAGGCACAGATTTCGGAGGACCCCGGAAATTGGGGCAGTCGCCGCAAATAGGTTCTTGCTTCTACCGTGACCCCTGGGAGGGAGGGATGAGGGCAGAGACCCGAAGGGCGACCAGATCCGGATGACGACGGGCGTAAGCATGAACGGTTCCCTAACGTTTCTAGATAGAACGCATCCGACGCCGCCAGATTCCACCCACGAGCTCCTAACCCCTGGCGGGGCCCACACGGAGGCAGTCCCAATCGACGCCAGAGAAGAAACCTTTACAAAGCGCACATCCATCCCCAGTCGCAACCCGCCGAACAAACCTAAAACAGATGGCAATGAAGGAAACGATGGGTACAGGGAAGTCATGGTAGAAGAGAATCAACCCCAGCATTCGCCTGCCGATCCGGGGAAACCACGAAAAACCTATGGGTAAGAGTGGACAGTCGCCGAGATGGAACCCGGTACCTCCCGAATGCGAGTCGCACATGTTACCACGGCGCCACTCACTATTTAGTAACTAGACACATCAAACGGTACGTTACGCACGCGATACCAATGGAAGCATATTTTAATAACCCTCACGTAAGAACGTTTTGCTTTATTTCCTTCGTATGTTATAATCGAGATTGTTAGCAGGGCGTGTTAAATAATTGTATAAAGAGAGAAAATTGTATACGGTAACATTAGAAATCAGTCAACTGATATTTTATTATTGGCAAGTGAGAATATTGTTTTTCTCGGTGGTCGCATACTACACTACCGTTTGTGAACATTGTAACACCAAGAAAAAATTTCCCGAATAACTCCAAACTTGGTGGAAGTGTAGAATGCTCTGGAGCTTTGCTTTAAATGATGGGAATAAAAAAAAATATTACAGGGTGCAAGATCGGAGCTATAAGGCGGATGCGGTACACAGATAATGTTCCATTTAGCCAAAACTGCAAGACTTGGTTTGCGACGTGAGGCCGCGTGTTATGACGAAGTCGTCTGATGAAGTTCTGGTCGTTTTCTTATAATGTGCTTCCTCAGTTTAGCCAATACTGACGCGTAGTATGTTGCTGTAATTCTGAAGTGCATCATTCCATTTCAGTGGTGTGGTATGCGAAATGCAAGCAGAATCTAAAAAACAGAGCATTACTACCAACTTAGCGATGCGAGAGTGCTGTCACCTATGGGCATTATACATGAAACCCCGCTCTTTTTAAATACTCATAGTACACACAGGAAACTATCAAGGAAGCTACAGGAAAAAATTAGTCTCAGTCTTTGTAGATCAGCCCTCGTACCTGACATTCTTTTGATACAAAAGAAACTATTGAGAATTTCAAAGAAATGTGATTACACGTCTCACGGTAAATCTCTTTTTATTGATCTGGATATTTTAACCTTTACAAATTATTTACTCGAATTATTAGTGCATATTGATTGTAAAGTTCAGACTATTCTTTAAGAAAGGATGTACATTACCATAATACTAGAAGTAACTCAGCTCTGAACTTACCTTAATTTAGTCTCAGTAAGTCAATTAATTCTCACCTGTATTTGGGCCCAGAATGTTACAATTTGTTGCCTCCTAATGTTAAGAGCTATAGTGAACATAAGTTTTTAAACACATTATTTAAATGGTTGGTAAGAACAACTTTTTACACTTTAGATGACTTTTTAAACTTACGTGTTAGTGGTGTTATGTTCAAACACTGTTGTTCCTTTTTATTGATAAATTATTTTACTGTTTTTTGACATAGTCAATTCCTGGAATGTACTATTTGACAATAAACATAATATAATTATTGATAATATTTATAATTTCATACATTATTTACGAATTAAGACATATTTCTATATATTTGTTGACTATTTTACTGAACTTTTGTGTTATTGTTAATATCATTTCAAACATTTTGGTTTCATTCTTCTTAATATGAAATTAATTTTAACTGTAGTTATGCACTGCAGAGCCCGAAGCTGATAACCTTCTTGATGCCGAGAACAGATCGAAACGGACATGACTACTTCCTCGGAATTCGTGTTATCTTTAAATTTACTGACATGTTATAGGAAAACTGAAGGCGAGTACTTATCAAGATGTATAGACGAATGTCATCGTATATCAGGGTTCTGCTATCTAAGGCTGCATTTATCATACCAAGATAAAGGACATCATTCATACGATCAACTGTCACCGTATATGGACGTTCACTACAGGTAAATGGTGAGAAAATGGTGTCTTTGTGTACTTGCAACGCTCCTGGGTAAGTGCAAACCATTGTGTTTCATTAAGTAATTAGTTTAAAAAGAATTTCACTGTAAACTACTGCAGCAGTACGTGTTTCAGCACTTCCAACCAGTATAACTCTTGTAATGAACATTCATTCTTCTTCATAGTCATTTTCGGCCTAATCCAATGACAAAATTTTAGCTATGTGCACAATGAAAGCTTAAGTTAGATTTTGGGGGTATCCAAACACCCTCAGAATATAAAAAACGAAACAAAATATAAACAAAAATCATAATTGCAAATAGGTGTAAAGCTGTGTGAAACCTGCTATGATGAAATTTTGGGTAGAAATTCAAAATTTCACTCTTTTTGTTTTTACATTTCCTAATAATTCAGAACCTATAGCAAATTATTATGCCGTAGTATTTTAATTTTCGGCCTTAATGTAGCATCTTGTGACTCGATATCAAGGTCAGAAACACAAAATAGTGATATGTGAACCTTTAAACTTCGTTTTCTAAGAAACAAGAATTTCCCCACATTTTTCAGCACATAAAATGTCGCTCACGATGCAATTTTTCACTAATCTTTCTGAAATTTAAAGATAGGCATACAAAACATAGGCAAAGAACTTAAAAGGCCATTTTTTAAAATATGTGAATATTTTCCACATAACATTGCATAATTTTGAAACTTTTGTGTGATTTTTCTGTACAACAGAAGAAAAACATTTTTTGTCTATAGTCAAACAAACATGGAAAAATCTGATGTGATACATCACATGACTTTCTCTATCCTCTATGTTTATTAGTGGGTCCATACGGCTATTCTTACTTAAGCTTATTTTTCTATCTACTACACTTTAATCGAGATAAACCTTTACACAAATAGCTACATTACTCATTTTGTTATAGATACAAAGGGAATAGCGATAGTCAAATATTTAAGAACTGGACGCTATATACCAGCCTTAAAATTCCATACTGTTTGCACGCAATCACGAGAAACAACTGAATGTTCACAGAACTTTAAGAGAACGACCAAGTAATAAACAATTCGAAACTTAATAACAGATATCTCAGAAATGGATGATGCCACAAAACAGTTATTTGAAATAAATTGTGTGTTTTAAAGAGATCTACATTTTTTGTGCAGTACGCTTACTAGTTATACAAGATTGTACAAAATTGCTTCTCAATGAAGAGGACTTCGTAGGCTATTTCCAGAAAATTCGAGATATGCACTTTATTTGTCATATAAATATCTTTAATATGTGCTACTTTAATCAAAACCGTTAGTGTTATTTTTTAGAAAATCAAAACTTTCGAAACATGTTCCAAGTAAAGAGTAGTTTGGGGTGGAAGATACTGAACTTAAATCCAACTTTTCGTTTTTGAGTTATGCTGTTCACAGACACACACACGGACCTGTTGAGGTTATCATTATGGACAATTATACCAAACCATGTGCAGCTTATTGTTGTTCCAGAGATAATATCAGAAAAGAAAATAGCCTCCTTTTGCTAGAGAATTGGCAGCTGGAATGGCTATCCTCAAATGTGTGTCCTTTTTGTGAATTATAGATTAGAAAACTTGCTCGAAACAAAGTTGAAGTCATTTTGACTTGTTCTCAAGAAATTGAAGTCACAACTGCTCCGAATTATAAAACTCATTCCAAAGATTTTCACTCCTGTGCCGATTAACAAGATAGAGCCTAATCACCTTCTAGTTTTCTTTTTATTACATATCAAGCGCAGATACAAATACCAATAGTCAATTCCTCATCACTGGAGTCCATTTTGCTTTTAGTTGAGAGATTTTGTTGTCCCAACAAGTCAACTGGTGTGGATGGAATGTTAAAGGCTCACAGCTATAACATGTTGAAAGCATTTAACATGTTGAATGAAACATTTTGTTAATTGTTGAATCACTGTTGATATGTTGAACAGTGTGGACTCGCCTTTATGCATTTGATGACAGTTGTAGGACACGCAGCAGAAGAAGAAGTAAATGTGGAGGTACAGGATAATGAAGACACTGCCTACTGCTTCCGACTGACTTGGGTGGGTCCTGGCTATGATAACACAACGGGAAATACCCTTAACGGCACGTGCGATGATGAAGATATGGATAAACTGTATCCTGTCTGCAAGAATCCTGTGGTTGTTACGGGTGAGTATGCAATATAATCATTCTTTTGCTTCGTGAGGTCCAAGCTGTGTATACAATGCCGCGGAAATGTTTAGAGAGTGGTTGGAGGTAATAGTGAGAACAGAGTTCAACAGATGGAGTGCTGAGCAGCGTTTACGGTGTTGTCGCACTGACATAACGTGCAAGCTCGCCTTGCACTTTCTTATTTGTGTCAGGAAAGCATAATAACACCGAAAGCAATCGTTTTAAAAATTCTGGCAACCAAATTAACAGAGGGAAATTGTTTTTACTTTCTCTACTAGGTATAGTAAGTAGGGGAAGTATTGTATTCCACCCAAAAATTCGATACAGAGATTTCACCGGAAATACATGTTTTGAGACCCCCTGAATCCGGAAAAAGAATTTTTGGAAACATGTCCATGTGTGCGTGTCTGTGAACAGCATAACTCAGAAACGAACAGTCGGATAAACACCAAACTTGGTATTTAGGTTAAGTATCTTCCAGAGATGCGACACGAAGGTTTTCAAGAAAATCCCCCACCCCAGATTACCCTTTAAATGGAACATTTTTAGAAAATGGCTCTAACAATTTTGATTAAAATATCATATGTTTAAGATATTTTCATGACAAATAAAATGTATATCTTGAATTTCCTAGGAATGTTTCCAAAAGTATTCTTCATTGTGAACGACTTTTGCATAACTGGTAAACCATAAGAGATAGACAAAATTTTACTACACAAAAAATGTAGATCGCGTTAAAATACACAATTTATGTCATTTACATTTCTTTTGTTGAGTGAACCATTTTCGAGTTATTGCTTGTTATTTCCTTAAATTTTTCAATACTTATTTTCTCAAATGGGAATTCGTTATTCATTTTTTATCTTGGATATGCAAAGAGTATTAATCTGTGGCAAAGAGAATGGTGCTGCACCTAGCAACCAGCTATTAAGAGATATGTCTATGCTTAAAGGCTACTGTATTTCTATATTGCCCTTGCAAATACAAAACAAGGGGAACATAGTATGCCTTAAGCGATAGTCAAATATTTTTAGAACTGGTCACTATGTGTAAAATGTAATTCTCTTTGCATGTCAAAAGATCGTTTCTGCGAATGTTTATCTCGATTAATATGAAATAGATGGAGCATAAGAGTTTGTAAAAATAGTTTGTACAAGAGTAGTGAAAGTCATGTGAGTGTAACACATCAGAATTTTTTATATCAGCTTCATGTTAATCAAGTTAATTTTTGCAGTAATAGTTTCATTGCATATTTCATTGTAGTACAAGGGTACAGCTAGTGTAAAACGTCGTGACAGTCCCTCATTCCTGAAGCATAGCTGCGCAATAGCACTGACCAGCCCACTTATATAATAAGAGAGGTGGGGGTTAGCGACTGCCTCCAGTTCTGATACACATACATACTTCTGGTACCTTGCTCCCCCACCACTCTCTCCACTTCTCATTTATCCTCTCTTGCGCATATGGAGTGTCACGACGTTTTACACGAGCTGTACTACATTGTAGTAATAGAGGAAACCGAATCGATAGTCAGATGTTTAAAAGTGGGTCCCTACTGGCTGGTCTTGAAATTCCATAAACTTGGCCTGACAAAAAATGTATAGGTAGAGCACCTTAAAAATGATGAAAGTATTGAAACATTCAAACATACTAACGGATGCCTTGGAAATGCCTCATTATAAAAAAACTAAAATAAATTATAAATTTTAAGAAGATTTAAATTTATTTTGTAATACTCTTTTATTTTTTATGTTGTACAAAATAACATATAACTCCTTCCGAATGAAAAGGCCTTCACAGGTTATTCAAAGAATACGCAGGATATACATTTCATTATGCATGCAAATATCTTCAATGTGTCGTATTTTAATAGAAAACGTTATAGACTTTTTGAGAAAATAAAAAATATCGAATATTTTAGAGTAGTTTGGGGTGTGAATATTTTCTTGACAATCTTTGTGTCGCATCTTTGTAATATATTGAACTTCAATACAAAGTTTGGTATTTATCATTATTAATTTTTGAAATTCTGATAACAATGTATAAGGCAGCAAAATAGTTTTAAGACAAATGCTGATATTCATGACTATAATACAAGAAATAAATCTAAACTGCACATTACAGGTCATAAAAGAACCCTATATGAAAAAGCTTATATTATAATGGCATTCAATTGTTTAATAAACTCCCCACATATTAAAAAAAAGTTAAAACCCTAAGAGTCTTCAAAAAAGATTTTAAAAAAATCCTAATACAGGGTTGTTTTTATTCAGTGGATGAGCATCTAGAAATGAACTAGTCTATAAGCTTTCTTATGGAATATACTATGTTTACAGTTCCAAACTTTAGTTTAGGTACCTACTCATGTAATGAATTAGCATTTCTATATTTGTGTATTACATCTAATTAGACCTGTTCTTTTTGTACTAATAATGTATTATTGAAATTCTGTATTGAAATCAGTGAATAAATTTGAGTAATAATTTGAGTAATATCTTACCTTTCGTTTTTAAGTTAGGCTGTTCATGGACACAAACAAGCACACATACAGACGGACCTTTTTTTCTAAAAATGTTTTTTATTCAGGAGGTATCAAAGAATGTAGGTATTTCTGGTGAAATTTCGGTATCGAATTTTTGGGTGGAAAGCAATAGTTTCTCTAACTAGAGAAAGTAAAAATTCTGGGAGCCAAATCAACTAAGAGAAAAGTTCATTTTTATACGTAGAAGGAACAAAGGATATTACAGCTTATTAAATATTCTGACTTTTTCACCCATATTACTTTCTCTACCACGTACATAGTAGGTAGAGAAAATTCAGTACGGAGATTTCACCGGAAATACATGTTTTTAGGGCAGTGAATCAAAAAAGAAAAGCATTTTTAGAAACGGCCCGTGTGCGTGTGTGTTCTGTGAGCAGCATAACTCAAAAACAAAAAGTCGGATAAGTACCACACTTAATATTTAGGTTTAGTAGCTTTCAAAGATGGCACACGGAGATTATCACGAAAATTACTCCAACCGCAACTACCCTTTATATAAGACATTTTTCGAAAATTTTGATTTCTTTAAAAAACGGCTCTAACAATTTTGATTAAAATATCATACATTAAAGGTATTTACATGACAAATAAAATGTATATCTTGAATTTTCTCGGAATAGCCTGTAAAGTCCACTTCAAGCGGGAGGAATTTTGTATTATCTTGTATAACTGGTAAACGTTAAGCGATAGACGAAAACATACGATACAAAAAATGTAGACCTCTTTAAAACTCACAATTTGCTTACAATAAGATTTTCTGTGGCATAATCCGTTTCTGAGATAACCGTTGTTATAAGTTCGAATGTTCAGTACTTATTCTTTTAGTCTCATTGGTTTTCAGCTGTTTTTCGTGATTGCATGGAAACAGCATGGAATTTTAAGTTCAAAGTGAGTGTGGGCGGTCGAAGGGAATCGAACCCGGGACCTCCCGAATGCGAGACTCACACGTTACCACGGAGTTAATTAGCTCGGTTAGACAAAACTTGATATAGCAAAATGTAGATCTCTTTAAAACACTATTTGTTTTTAATATCTTTTTGTTGCATCACCCACTTCCGAGATATCCGTTATTATTGGTTTGAACTTTTCAATAGTTTTGTAATTATTGTTTCGAATGCTGTCGCTGTTCAGTTGTTTCTCGAGATATTATGCAAAGAGTATGGAATTTCAATACCATCGTATTATAGCGACCGCTTTTAAACATCTATCAATTCGGTTTCCACTATCCCCATTGTAGCTACAAAGAAATATACGTGAAACTATTTCTGCACAGGTTTATCTCCATTAACTTGAAGTGTAGAAAAATTAACTTTCGTAATAATGGCTTGTAGCAGCTGTATGAGTATAAACGATAGTGGGTAGAGAAAGTCATGTGGATGTAATACATAAGATTTTTACTTTCTCTACTCATACATAGGACGTAGAGAAGGTATTGCATTTCACCCAAAAATTCGATATCGAGATTTCACCGGAAATAAGTATTTTGAGGCTCATTGATCCAAAAAAGCATTTATACTTTCTCTACTACGTATAGTAAGTAGGGGAAGTATTGTACTCCACCCAAAAATTCGATACCGAGATTTCACCAGCAATATATGCTTTGAGACTCCCTGAATCTAAAAAAAAAAAGCATTTTTGGAAACATATCCGTGTGTGTGTCTGTGTGTGTGTCTGTTAAAAGCATAACCCAGAAACGAACAGTCGGATAAACACAAAATTTGGTATTTAGGTTCAGTATCTTCCAGAGATGCGACACGAAGGTTTTAAAGAAAATCCCCCCACCCCAAATTACCCTTTACATGGAAGATTTTTCGAAAAGTTTAATTTTCTCAAAAATGGCTCTAACGATGTTGATTAAAATATCATATGTTTAAGATATTTTTATGACAAATAAAATGTATATCTTGAATTTTCTGGGAATGTCTCCAAAAGTATTCTTCATTGAGAACGACTTTTGCATAACTGGTAAACCATAAGAGATAGACAAAAGTTTACTACACAAAAAATGTAGATCGGGTTAAAATACACAATTTATGTCATATACAGTTTTGTTGTTGAGTGAACCGTTTTCAAGATATTGCTTGTTATTCCCTTAAATTTTCCAATTCGTTATTCATTTTTTATGTCCTGGACATGCAAAGAGAATGGAATGTGCCACATAGCAACCAGCGCTTAAAAGATTTGACTATCGCTTAGATTCCCGTTGCATCTACAAGAAAATTAGCAATAAGATTAACATCTCGATTAACATGAAGCATATGGAGAATAAGGTTTGTAAAAATAGTTTATACAAGAGTAGAGAAAGTCGTATGAGTGTAACACATCAGATTTTTTGAAAAAGATCCGTGTGTATGTGTATCTGTTAACGTATAATTAAAAAACCAATAGTCGATAAGCACCCAACTGTTTTTAGGTCAGTATCTCTCAAAGATGCGAAGCGAACATTATCAAGAACCCCCTCCTATAAACTGCTCTTTACATGGATCGGTTTTCGAAACCTTTTTATTTTCTAAAAAATGGGTCTAACAATTTTGATTGAAATACCATTAAAGGTATTTACATGACAATACTTTGAATTTTCTGGGAATAGCTTGTGAAGCTTCATTCGGAAAGAATTTTGTATAACCTTGTTTAACTGGTAAACATCAAGCAATAGACGAAATGGAGCTACACAAATATAGATTTCTTAAAACACACAATTTATTTTTTGTGGTATCAACCATGATATCCCTTATTAATGGTTCGAATTGTTCAATACTTAGCTATTCTTTAAAGACCTGTCGATTTTCAATTGTTTCTCGCGTTTGCATGGAAACAATTTGGAATTTTAAGGTCAGCATATAGCGTCTAGTTCTTAAACATTTGTCTGTCGGTGGTCCCATGTCGTAGATTTACGGCACGTAAAAGAACCTCAACCCTGTTAAAGAGGCTCTGAGGAAAATTATCGATCTTTCATGCCCAATATAGAATGGGACGCTTAGGACTACAACTGTTATAGACCGTCCATAAATAAAGCTCAATTTAATTTTAGCTATTTCCGAAAAGGTTTATCTCGATTAAAATGAATTAGATAGAAAAAAAAAGTGTGAAAGAATAATTTATACACTCGCTAATAAGAGATACATGGTAAAGAAAGTAATGTGAATGTAATACAGTAAATGTTTTTCAAGTAGTAAGCCGTTTTTCGGTTTTTCTCATGGTCACGCAAAGAGCATGGAAGTCTTAAGTTATTAGTTAGCGATACGCTTTTTGTTGCAGTATCGTTCGTGTTATCTTATTTGCTGAGCGCCTGTTATTGTTTTACTATTTTGAATTTTGGGTTCTTTGTCCTCCGGCTAGCTATTATTACTCAGTCGAGCAAATCTCTTGAACAGGGTGTGTAAACGGAAAGGAGTTGTTACTAAAAGATAACACTGATAAAATAATTTGTTTTTACACTTTTATTGCCGTCACACTTTATTAATTTCACATAATTACTCTTGATGCACGCCTGACTGAAACTGTTATATTTTCGAATGTAACTATAATCACTTATTTGCCGCGCATTATTAATTCGCGTATTTCACATTTTGTAACTAAGTTTACGACGCGAAAGATTCTGTAGAATTACGTAACGTGTACTTCGTGAATTCTGCGTTGAACTGCGCGACGTGTAACGCGTGAATGATTCTGTTGAGACGCGCAAAACCTGTCTTTGGCTCTAGAATTTATACTCGCTCACCCCGATATGCCTAAACATTATAACAGAGTTGCTATTGATTAATAAAGCGCGCCAACATTAGCGTCTATTCTTTTATCCAATCAAAATTACGAACGCATATGCTCTAGGGAAAATATTCCCTCCATTTCTAAAGAAAGGCACGCTACTCTGACGTCATTTGTTTGCCTTTTCAAATTGATAAACAACTCACCCCCTCGTTTCATTGTTATCCGCTCCTATTGTCAGTTTCAGTGAGGCCGTGTAAACTTATTTCCTAACAATGCTTATAATTAACAAACATCTCATATCATTGTCATACAATAATGTTAATTTACACTACAATCACTCTGGCATTCACAGTGTTGTGATATAAAATACTGCCTCATTTTTAAAAATCTGACTATCCCTTTAGCTTACCGTATTCTTCTTAGGGAATGTGTAATGAAAGTTTATTTCTATTAACGAGCAATAGGTAGAAAAATAAGAGTTTGTAAGAATAGTTTGTAGATCAGTAAGTTATGTGTATATGCCACATAATTTTTTTTTCATGCGGAAACAAGAGTTTCAGACTTTGTTGCTGTTTATGAAACATTTAATACAAAAATTTAGCTTACGCTCACGGTATTATATTTTTCTAGTCATTACTGTAATGAACTGCGATTGGTCTGTGTTATTTCTCATCGCTTGTTGTAAGATAAATTGCTACCGTAATCAAATACGCGATGATGGATTTAATTTTGTTAAAAGCCCTCGGCAAACATCTCGCGGTTCTTCTGTTTTAAATACTGCTTAATGAAATGCACAAATGCTGTCTTCTTTATAATATTTATCTTAGAACATCAGGTATTTTATTACTGCGTAGATTTGTTAACTCAAACGAATTTTAAGTAAAATGTATTCAACTTCTTTTCAAAATAACGATACAATTCTACAAATTACACCAGCCTAAAGTAAAATGGAAGTTTAGTTAGATTTCTGATGGATATTACTTCCCAATGCTCAGTTTTTATAGTGTTAATTCCATTATAAACGTTAGAATTATTTAGTCGTTTTTATCGGCCTATCTTTCAGTATAATGCAATTTGCCGTAGTAGGATACGTGAGTTAGAAATCTGATGTCACTTTCACATGACCTTCTACTCACTATCGTTTGTTTTTATTTAGTTTCTACAAACTGTTTTTACGAAACCTTAATTTTTTATCTATTTTATGTTAAATGAGATAACCTTTGCAGAAATAGTTTCGTTACACATTTTGTTACTTTCTCTACTACATATAGTAAGTAGGGGAAGTATTGTATTCCACCCAAAAATTCGATACCGAGATTTCACCGGAAATATATGTTTTGAGACCCCCTGAATCCAAAAAAAGCATTTTTGGAACCATGTCCGTGTGTGTGTCTGTGAACAGCATAACTCAGAAACGAACAGTCGGATAAACACCAAACTTGGTATTTAGGCCCAGTATTTCCAGAGATGCGACACGAAGGTTTTCAAGAAAATCTCACCATCCCAGATTACCCTTTACATGGAACATTTTTCCAGAATTATAATTAAATAAATAAATTTTATCAAAATGGCTTTAACGATTTTGATTAAAGTATCTTGACAAATAAAATGTATATCTTGAATTTTCTGGGAATGTCTCCAAAAGTATTCTTCATTGTGAACGACTTTTGCATAACTGTAAACCATAAGAGATAGACAAAATTTTACTACATAAATA
Source organism: Deroplatys truncata (assembly GCA_030765065.1). Taxonomy (NCBI): domain Eukaryota; kingdom Metazoa; phylum Arthropoda; class Insecta; order Mantodea; family Mantidae; genus Deroplatys; species Deroplatys truncata. The sequence goes on along the minus strand of CM060975.1, from coordinate 292,392,401 downwards.
ATGTAGATCGCGTTAAAATACACAATTTATGTCATATACATTTTTGTTGTTGAGTGAGCCATTTTCGAGATATTGCTTGTTATTCCCTTAAATTTTTCAATACTTTCTCAATTGGGAATTCGTTATTCATTTTTTTTTGTCTTGGATATGCAAAGAGTATTAATCTATGGCAAAGAGAATGGTGCTGCACCTAGCAACCAGCTATTAAGAGATATGTCGATGCTTAAAGGCTACTGTATTTCTATATTGCCGTTGCAAATAGAAACAAGGGCAACATAGTAGGCCTTAAGCGATAGTCAAATATTTTTAGAACTTGTCGCTATGTGTAAAATGTAATTCTCTTTGCATGTCAAAAGATCGTTTCTGCAAATGTTTATCTCGATTAATATGAAATAGATGGAGAATAACTGTTTGTAAAAATATTTTGTACAAGAGTAGAGAAAGTCATGTGAGTGTAACCATCCGATTTTTGTAGATACAAGGGGGATAGAGGAAACTAAATTGATAGTCTGATGTTTAACAGCGGGTCGCTGTATGTGGGCCCTGATTTTCATACTCTTTCCATGACATCGTAAGAAAAACTGAATAGGGTCAGGACTTTAAAATGAAAAGGTATTGAAAAATTGAAACGGACATCTCTGAAATGGCTGATGCCACAATTTTTTTTCCTTATAGCCTCTTTTAACATCTAGAGTCATATGACGGCTTTGCCTTTGGAACAATTGCTCATCGGCAATTATGCTCACTCCTTTTACTGCAGAGATAATCGTTGGGGCAGTTTACTTATAAAAATTAAACTCGCACACACATTTACTCTCTAAGCCATACTTCCAGACCCTAAGGAGGATGGGGAATAATCCTGGCTAAAGAAAAATTCCTATCCTCCAGCCGGGAATGGAACCCGGGATATTGAATTTAGAAACTAGCATGCTAACCACTAGACTAAAGAGACAGTCCACAAAAATTGAAAATAAATTCTGTGTTTTAAAGACATCTACATTTATTGTGTGTCCTACGCCGTGGCGCAGCAGGCTGGAGCGTGGTGCTCGGGTTCGATCCCACCCATGGGGTGCGAATTTTAGGTCCCGGGTATAGGACCGGTGCCCACTCAGTATCGTGAGGAAAGTGAGGAGCTGCGATATGTAGCGGTCCTGGTCTCGTGAGCCAACTTTCCTGTTGGGGTTGCGTGATGCTGGCTACATCACCTCCCCGTATCGGTTGGATGATCGTCTACTTATGCCGTGCGTACGTGGGCGTGAGGTCGGCAGTCGGATTGGCAGACCCAGGCCCTTCATGGGCTACAGCGCCACAGGATTTATTTATTTACATTTTTGTGTAGTAAGTTCTTGTCTAGCTCTTATGATTTACAAGATACACAAAATTCATTCTGGACGAAGAGGACTTTACAGGCTATCGGTAGAAAATTTGAGATAGACATTTTAATTGTCATGCAAATATCTTAAATATATGGTATTTTAATATATATTTGAGAAAACAAAAAATATCGAACGTTTTTGCACGTAAAGTTACTTTGGAGTGGGGGACTTTCTTGAAAATCTTCGTGTCGCATCTTTGGAAGATACTGAATTTAAATATAAAGTTTGGTGTTTATCCGAGTTTTCGTTTTTGAGGTACTTACAGGTGTACAGTATGCCAAACACAGACTGTACACCAATTTCTTTTTTAATTCTCTCATTCCTTAGATGTTCTTCCCCTGTGCAGTCTTTGACAACGTAAAAATCTCATTCTGAAGTTCTCTTTAATTGTCCATGCCTCACTTCCAATCAAATGAAAAAACCTGCAATGTGGTGCATGTTACAGAAGAGAGGCTATCCAGTGCAGTTAATAAAGGTTATTCAAAGTTTATACGTGAAAACAAACATAGTATGAAGTTAATGGCGAACTAACCAAAAATACAAATAAACTGTGGTCTAAAGCAAGAATGTAGTCTATACCCAATTCTTTTTAATGAATGCAGTAATGAAATTCTTAAATAATGGAAAATTGTAGTTCATAAAGGAATAAGTTTATGACAAAACACATTAAATGCTTTAATATTTGCAGAGATGTGGCCACCCAGAAGATAGATTACAATATTCTGTATATCAACTAAACCAAATATATAAAAGCTTTAGCATGAGTATTTCTATAGAAAACACAAAAGTAATTGTATTCTATGGCAGTTATCTTGTAAGGTGATAAGACCAAGAATCGAAACGACCAAAAATAAATATTACAAAAATAAAGAAGATACTGTACACTCGTTGCCTGCTGAAATTGAGTTTTATTTATGGAGATCTTTAACTGCTATGGTTCTTTGGACCCATTCTATATTGGGCGTGAAGGACCGAAAATTTTGCTCGGAGGCCTTTCTGTCAGGCTCTTTTATATGACATAAATCTACAGCACAAGACCACCGACTTTACCTCCCTTCTAAAGGGATTTGAATGCGAGAAATATTACGCCAGCAAAGGTATGATAAAGTATTTGGAAAATGATATTCTGTTATTTTTAAAAAACTTATCGGCACTTACTTTAAAAACACGCCTTATACAAAGGGAATAGCGATAGTCAAATGCTTAAGAACTACGCTATATATGTACTGGCCTTAAAATTCCATACTCTTTCCATGACAGGGCGAGAAACAACTGAAAATCGATTGGACTTCAAAAGAGACATTGAACAATTCGAACCATTAAATAAGGATATCTCGGAAACGGCTGATAACCAGAAAAAAGTAATTTGAAATAAATTGTGTGTTTTAAAGAGATCTACATTTCTTGTGTAGTACGTTTTCGTCTATCGCTTAACATTTACCAGTTATACAAGATTATATAAAATTCCTTCCGAATGAAGAGGACTTCACAGGCTTTTCCTACAAAGTTCAAGATGTACATTTTATTTATCATGTAAATATCTTTACTATATATTGCATTTTAATCAAAATCGTTACAGCCATTTTTAGAAAAATCAAACATTTTGAAAAATGTTCCATGTGAAGGGTAGTTTGAGTTGGGGGAATTTTCTTGAAAATTACAGTGTCACATCTTTGGAAGGCACTGAACTTAAATACCAAATTTGGTGTTTATCCCACTTTTAGTTTTTGAGTTATGCTGTTCACAGACAATATACACAGACACACATGGAAATGTTTCTAAAAGTTATGTTTTTCTTGGATTCTGGGATCCTCAAAATACATATTTTGGGTAAATATCGACATTGAATTTTTGGGTGGAATGACATACCTTCTGTACCTACTATGTACATGGTAGAGAAAATAAAAAGAGAGGTAAGTAGCCCTGAATGTTATATACTAAAAAGTCTTTTGTTTCAGAAAATGCTATCGAGAGATTGATCCTTACATAAATAAATTAAAAAGTAAACACACGTGGATTCAAAAAGGAATTTCCCCCTCTTAAAACACAAAAAGCATAGAGCTTCTGGCGACATTTTAGGCCGAAGGGTTTACTCTTACGTATGTACCCACAAACTGCACAGTTGATGCTTGCTTTTAGTGGGGAAGCAACAAGCTCAACAGCTATGATCCTTATTAGCGAGCTCTTGACATGAATTCTGCCAACTAGATGAACAGTCGTGTAATGAATTCTTCATGCTGCGGTTTGGTTACTAACCCCTTGTTGCATGCCACTTGTTACAGATAATGGTGCTTATCCCAACTTCACATATCTGTGGAAGAGTTACCAACATAACAAGTTGCGCGTAGCATGTCCTCTCAGCCGAGGCTTTGTGTGCGCAAAGTGGACATCTTACTATGAGGATCAAGGTGAGTAGCTGCTGGGCTCAGTGGCGGCTTCGTTTCTGGTACGTATAACGAGGGCTTTAGCTAAAAAATCTCAAGATATCTTTCAGAATGTTTCTTACGAAGGCTTCTACTACGTATAACCAGGGCTTTAGCTAAAAAATCTCAAGATATCTTTCAGAATGCTTCTTACGAAGGCTTCTAGTACGTATAACCAGGGCTTTAGCTAAAAAATCCCAAGATATCTTTCAGAACGCTTCTTACGAAGGCTTCTACTACGTATAACCAGGGCTTTAGCTAAAAAATCTCAAGATATCTTTCAGAACGCTTCTTATGAAGGCTTCTAGTACGTATAACCAGGGCTTTAGCTAAAAAATCTCAAGATATCTTTCAGAATGCTTCTTACGAAGGCTTCTAGTACGTATAACCAGGGCTTTAGTTAATAAATCTCAAGATATCTTTCAGAATGCTTCTTACGAAGGCTTCTACTACGTATAACCAGGGCTTTAGTTAATAAATCTCAAGATATCTTTCAGAATGCTTCTTACGAAGGCTTCTAGTATGCATAACCAGGGCTTTAGTTAATAAATCCCAAGATATCTTTCAGAATGCTTCTTACGAAGGCTTCTAGTATGCATAACCAGGGCTTTAGCTAAAAAATCCCAAGATATCTTTCAGAATGTTTCTTACGAAGGCTTCTAGTACGTATAACCAGGGCTTTAGCTAAAAAATCTCAAGATATCTTTCAGAATGCTTCTTACGAAGGCTTCTAGTACGTATAACCAGGGCTTTAGTTAATAAATCTCAAGATATCTTTCAGAATGCTTCTTACGAAGGCTTCTACTACGTATAACCAGGGCTTTAGTTAATAAATCTCAAGATATCTTTCAGAATGCTTCTTACGAAGGCTTCTAGTACGTATAACCAGGGCTTTAGCTAAAAAATCTCAAGATATCTTTCAGAACGCTTCTTACGAAGGCTTCTAGTACGTATAACCAGGGCTTTAGCTAAAAAATCTCAAGATATCTTTCAGAATGTTTCTTACGAAGGCTTCTAGTACGTATAACCAGGGCTTTAGCTAAAAAATCTCAAGATATCTTTCAGAACGCTTCTTACGAAGGCTTCTAGTACGTATAACCAGGGCTTTAGCTAAAAAATCCCAAGCTATCTTTCAGAATGCTTCTTACGAAGGCTTCTAGTACGTATAACCAGGGCTTTAGCTAAAAAATCCCAAGATATCTTTCAGAATGTTTCTTACGAAGGCTTCTACTAGGTATAACCAGAGCTTTAGCTAAAAAATCTCAAGATATCTTTCAGAATGCTTCTTACGTAGGCTTCTAGTACGTATAACCAGGGCTTTAGTTAATATATCTCAAGATATCTTTCAGAATGTTTCTTACAAAGGCTTCTACTAGGTATAACCAGAGATTTAGCTAAAAAATCTCAAGTTATTTTCAGAATGCTTCTTACGTAGGCTTCTAGTACGTATAACCAGGGCTTTAGTTAATATATCTCAAGATATCTTTCAGAATGCTTCTTACGAAGGCTTCTAGTACGTATAACCAGGGCTTTAGTTAATAAATCTCAAGATATCTTTCAGAACGCTTCTTACGAAGGCTTCTAGTACGTATAACCAGGGCTTTAGTTAATAAATCTCAAGATATCTTTCAGAACGCTTCTTACGAAGGCTTCTAGTACGTATAACCAGGGCTTTAGTTAATAAATCTCAAGATATCTTTCAAAACGCTTCTTACGAAGGCTTCTAGTACGTATAACCAGGGCTTTAGTTAATAAATCTCAAGATATCTTTCAGAACGCTACTTACGAAGGCTTCTAGTACGTATAACCAGGGCTTTAGTTAATAAATCTCAAGATATCTTTCAGAACGCTTCTTACGAAGGCTTCTAGTACGTATAACCAGGGCTTTAGTTAATAAATCTCAAGATATCTTTCGGAACGCTTCTTACGAAGGCTTCTAGTACGTATAACCAGGGCTTTAGTTAATATATCTCAAGATATCTTTCGGAACGCTTCTTACGAAGGCTTCTAGTACGTATAACCAGGGCTTTAGTTAATATATCTCAAGATATCTTCCAGAATGCTTTTTACGAAGGCTTCTAGTATGCATAACCAGGGCTTTAGTTAATAAATCTCAAGATATCTTTCAGAACGCTTCTTACGAAGGCTTCTAGTACGTATAACCAGGGCTTTAGTTAATAAATCTCAAGATATCTTTCAGAACGCTTCTTACGAAGGCTTCTAGTATGTATAACCAGGGCTTTAGTTAATAAATCTCAAGATATCTTTCAGAATGCTTTTTACGAAGGCTTCTAGTACGTATAACCAGGGCTTTAGTTAATAAATCTCAAGATATCTTTCAGAATGCTTTTTACGAAGGCTTCTAGTACGTATAACCAGGGCTTTAGTTAATAAATCTCAAGATATCTTTCAGAATGCTTTTTACGAAGGCTTCTAGTACGTATAACCAGGGCTTTAGTTAATAAATCTCAAGATATCTTTCAGAATGCTTCTTACGAAGGCTTCTAGTACGTATAACCAGGGCTTTAGCTAAAAAATCCCAAGATATCTTTCAGAACGCTTCTTACGAAGGCTTCTACTACGTATAACCAGGGCTTTAGCTAAAAAATCTCAAGATATCTTTCAGAACGCTTCTTATGAAGGCTTCTAGTACGTATAACCAGGGCTTTAGCTAAAAAATCTCAAGATATCTTTCAGAATGCTTCTTACGAAGGCTTCTAGTACGTATAACCAGGGCTTTAGTTAATAAATCTCAAGATATCTTTCAGAATGCTTCTTACGAAGGCTTCTACTACGTATAACCAGGGCTTTAGTTAATAAATCTCAAGATATCTTTCAGAATGCTTCTTACGAAGGCTTCTAGTATGCATAACCAGGGCTTTAGTTAATAAATCCCAAGATATCTTTCAGAATGCTTCTTACGAAGGCTTCTAGTATGCATAACCAGGGCTTTAGCTAAAAAATCCCAAGATATCTTTCAGAATGTTTCTTACGAAGGCTTCTAGTACGTATAACCAGGGCTTTAGCTAAAAAATCTCAAGATATCTTTCAGAATGCTTCTTACGAAGGCTTCTAGTACGTATAACCAGGGCTTTAGTTAATTAATCTCAAGATATCTTTCAGAATGCTTCTTACGAAGGCTTCTACTACGTATAACCAGGGCTTTAGTTAATAAATCTCAAGATATCTTTCAGAATGCTTCTTACGAAGGCTTCTAGTACGTATAACCAGGGCTTTAGCTAAAAAATCTCAAGATATCTTTCAGAACGCTTCTTACGAAGGCTTCTAGTACGTATAACCAGGGCTTTAGCTAAAAAATCTCAAGATATCTTTCAGAATGTTTCTTACGAAGGCTTCTAGTACGTATAACCAGGGCTTTAGCTAAAAAATCTCAAGATATCTTTCAGAACGCTTCTTACGAAGGCTTCTAGTACGTATAACCAGGGCTTTAGCTAAAAAATCCCAAGCTATCTTTCAGAATGCTTCTTACGAAGGCTTCTAGTACGTATAACCAGGGCTTTAGCTAAAAAATCCCAAGATATCTTTCAGAATGTTTCTTACGAAGGCTTCTAGTACGTATAACCAGGGCTTTAGTTAATAAATCTCAAGATATCTTTCAGAACGCTTCTTACGAAGGCTTCTATTACGTATAACCAGGGCTTTAGTTAATATATCTCAAGATATCTTTCAGAATGCTTTTTACGAAGGCTTCTAGTACGTATAACCAGGGCTTTAGTTAAAAAATCTCAAAGCACATTTTAGAATGTTTCTTACGAAGGTTTCTAGTACTTATAACAGGGCGTTAGCTAAAAAATATTAGTATATTTTTCAGAATGTAGAAACATTCAAAAACCTACCTAAAGAAAAATAAGTCTAAGATGAACGCAAATTCGAGTCAGTGCTGTCCCACGAGGGACAGTTTTAAAAGCTGAAAATTGTGGGACCGCTCTGCGAAATTAGGGATGGATGAAAATGAAACTCAAGCTACAGCCAATGGGAAAGTGCTGTGGCACATAGTTCCATGTATGTTGGGATGAAAACAAAATCAATCTGTTTTTGACGAAATATAAAAATCTGTAGCTTTGTTTAGAGTACCGGTGAGCACTGCCGTATTTTAGGGTGTTTCAAAATCATTAGTGTTCACTTAGCAAAGGTTGAAGCTATGGCAAACACAAAATTCAATGCCGGATGGTGGGAGGAGTTGGTGATGACAAACTCCATTGAACGGCTTGCTCCACCTTGCAGCATTGTACAGTTAAGACGCTGTGAAATGAAGCTGTAAAGTCGGTGATACGAATATCATGTGCGCCCACAAAATTTACTTGCGCTTGCAGTCTAAAAACCAGCTCCCACGTTAACTGGTTGCAGAGATATGGGACTGAACTCGTATTTTAACAAGGGATACTGCTAAGAAGCTTTAAAGTTCCCTATCCAACTCCCTTCGTGCCTTTTTACTTTCTCTACTACGTATAGTAAGTAGGGGAAGTATTGTGTTCCACCAAAAAATTCGATACCAAGATTTAACCGGAAATATATGTTTTGAGACCCCCTGGATCCAAAAAAAGCATATTTGAAAGCATGTCCCTGTGTGTGTCTGTATGTCTCTGTGTGTGTGTGTGTGTGTGTGTGTGTGTGTGTGTGTGTGTGTGTCTGTCTGTCTGTAAACAGCATAACTCAGAAACGAACTGTCGGATAAACACCAAACTTGGTATTTAGGTTCAGTATCTTCCAGAGATGCGACACGAAGGTTTTCAAGAAAATCTCTCCACCCCAGATTACCCTTTAAATGGAACATTTTTCGAAAATGGCTCTAACAATTTTGATTAAAATATCATATGTTTAAGATATTTTCATGACAAATAAAATGTATATCTTGAATTTCCTAGGAATGTTTCCAAAAGTATTCTTCATTGTGAACGACTTTTGCATAACTGGTAAACCATAAGAGATAGAAAAAATTTTACTACACAAAAATGTAGATCGCGTTAAAATACACAATTTATGTCATATACATTTGTTTTGTTGAGTGAACCATTTTCGGGATATTGCTTGTTATTCTCTTAATTTTTCAATGATTTTCTCAAATGGGAATTCGTTATTCATTTTTTTGTCTTGGATATGCAAAGAGTATTAATCTATGGCAAAGGGAATGGTGCTGCACCTAGAAACCAGCTATTAAGAGATATGTTTGTGCTTATATTACCCTTGCAAATACAAAACAAGGGAAACATAGTAGGCCTTAAGCGATAGTCAAATATTTTTAGAACTGGTCGCTATGTGTAAAATGTAATTATCTTTGCATGTCAAAAGATCGTTTCTGCAAATGTTTATATCGATTAATATGAAATAGATGGAGAATAAGAGTTTGTAAAAATAGTTTGTACAAGAGTAGAGAAAGTCATGTGAGTGTAACACATCAGATTTTTTGTTTATCATGTCAGCATGTGATTCAAAACATATACCAAAGTCAGCAAGAAGTAAGCTCTAGGTTGCTAATTTTATAGCTTCAGTAGAGATGTTTACTCTCGCGTTGGCGGTGGTAATTTCAGATCCGTAGTTCAATTATAGTGATTGTGTTACGTTATTTTATTGGTATTTAGTCAAAATGTCATGTAACGAACAAGGTACGAGCAGTGAAAGTCAACCATTACACATACATGGGAGGTATTGTGTCACCAAAGCAGGAATATAAGTATTTATTATCTATTCCTTCTTCTTTTTACTTGGTCTGCGGAAGATTTTTATTGTTGTTATGAAGGTATGCTTTTCAGAGTATTACTTGTTAACTTAGCAATGCACACCAAGTTTGTTTGCTTGAGTACCACAGTTCTACCCTATAAATTGTTTTCATTTCGTGTAACTTCGCTCCGCCCTTTACCGTGTGGCAACGTCGCTCTTCTCCCGTAGTGGTCAGCTACCAGCCGCCTTAAATTTTGTGTCTGCCATAGTAGTATGGAGTACATTTGAGTACCAACACAACAAAACCACTTGTGTATAAATGAAGGTTTAAGCAGGGATTGATTGATAACGCGGGTTTCTGCTGGAATTTTATCGGCCTCCCGTACGTATTTGAATGATCCACATTTAATGATAGAAAGATTAGATTACCTTAGAAATACCAGCATAATTCCTTTTGAGAGTTCATATCGAAACAGGAGATTGTAACCTGGATTGTTGGATTAAGACTACCTTTTGGTGTGGATGTTCATAGCCAAAAAGGGCCCAATTAACAGATACCCCTTTTCACTGTTTTAAAAAATCTGTTTACTGAATAACTTGCAGTATTTTGCTTCCAATGTCGGTATCTTACCTAGATTTTAGAAATGGTAAGTCTATTTCGCATCAGGAATGGGCACTCAAACAGGATATACGAGGCTTTCTTTTTATCCTGTTTGCACATTCTACATATGAGTTCATCTTTACAGAGCCTCACCAGTGCAACTGCTTTCCCTACTCCTCTATTGCCCAATTTTAGGAGAGATCATTAAGGAAAGAGTGTGGCTTGGATCTAATATCAGTTTCCTTGAAGGTTTAAACATATTCTTAGATTCCAATATAGGAAAGTTACAATAGATGATGAAATGCCAAATATACCTTCCTTCTTCCAGTATCAACCTTAATACCGTATTTTCCTGTTTTAAAATATTTGCAGTCAATTTCACAGGTGCGCTGATACACAGAATACAAGGTTATCAAATATGTTTGGTCCTACAAGTTGAACTGTAGGCATAGATCGAGTTTACTGAGAAATCTGTGACGAAAACTTATGACATTGTTAATCTTGTGCTGTATAAGACTTGATGGGGGGGTATGGTCACGCTATTCAGTTCTAAAGGCGTTGCTAAGGTAACCCCTTTTGTGTATATCGTTGGTTATCTTCCACTTGGAGATGTAAACAGGGAAATAACATCGACAAATTAGATAGGGCCAGTAAGGAACTGTTGTCCATAACGTTCTCACACATGGAAATAACCTCCTTTTAGTGATTTTGAAGTTCATATCTCCCAGGTATTTAATCAATTTCATCTATTACTGTTTGTTGTTCGGTGATGTGATGGGCTCCATGTCAATTGCACTGAACAAACTGGCCTGATTAAGACTGTTATAAGGTTGTTTCTACAAGGAGAGTGCTATGGACATCCAAAAGCAGAAATAAGTTCAGTAACAACAATAATAGACCTTCTGATTAACCCAAGAATTCCATATACGAGAAAGAGAAGATTTGGTTCAAGCGGAACGATAAAAGCATATTTTAATTCCACTGTACTGTTATTGCTGAGCTGCAAATGGATCCGGATTCGATCTCATTTTTTCCTTAGTATGAAGTACGCTTATCCGCGAGAGTTCCTTGAGGACCAATTTGATGAGCTACTTGATGAAAATGTAGCAGTTCTTAGGTCTGAAGGAACATATGTAACCGAATAGAGGGAAGCAGCACGCTGACCACATATCACTATACTCTGTACTCTATACTGTATTCTGCCCACAAAGTTCAAGAAGGTGGAGGTAGAGGGTGTAACAGCAGTGGTGTGGACAGACAGACCCGCCCAGACAATTACACTATTTAGTGTTTGGACAGCTTCAAGAGTATTGAATCTTCCAAAACCAGAGATATGACTTTCATTAAAACTATATAATGCTATATGAAGTTTATACCAAGTCGTGTGGTTCAGAAGGTTGTAGCTACCCAGTCTGGCTACTAGTTCTGTTTCAGAGAACCTTTTTTAATAACAAAAGTAATACATTTTCTTGGTTTCAAGTCTGACTTTTATAAATAGTAATCCCATGCATTATCTACAACTGCATATATTATTTTCCTAAACAATACCTCCTTGTATCATTTGCCAATAGCAGCAGACAGAGTCTGCATGGGGAAATCCACCACTGCTGCTGTATGAATCACTTGAAACTCAATATTAGATGTCCTTTATCACATATTACACCCACAAGCACCGATTACTGCTCGTGGTCCAAAGTGCTGAGGTCAGACTGCTTCAGCATCAGTCTCGAGCAACAATACAATTTGGAACATTCTCTCATGCCCAAACTGAGTGGAATGTGCTGCATCCTTTTAGAATCTCGAGTACTAATTCTTGAACAAAGGGGCATTCGAGTACTTTACCACAGACTCAATGAGAGTCGTTGTGATTTGGCTGTTGTTTTATCCCCTTTTGACATAAAAGGATTGCAGTGACCCTTTATAGCCTACTCTTCACAAATCCATCTATGAAGCCTCTCTGGATAGTTGGAAACTCTCGAGAGCATCTTGAGATGTCATAGCATACACTCTGTCCTTTATCTTAATTCAGGAACTGAGCTTCACGCCCCATCCCATTGGATTATCACGAGACGGATGGTTATCCCTCTGAGTTTTTGGACCCTATCAAGAGTTTCTTAGGAAGTCTTTGCACATACGTTGGCCGTTTCCGTTATCTCATTTTTATAGAAACTAGAAGTGATGAGGATAGTGCAATTATCGTAAATACTCAAGCAGTGTTACTTGGCTGTCATGAATGAATGAGAGCACTGTCTGCTTCAACTACCTAAATAAAACACACTATATCAGAGCTAGAATACTTCATTATGTGTTAATTCCTCAAAGTCAAAACACAATCTTGTGGCACAGCAGCACACGGAATAAGAATTTCAGTTAGACCCGTTTTAAGGCGAAGGATTATTGGATTTCTGGAAGGTCACAGATTACCTCTGAGTGTACCACAAAATATCATTTCCAGGCTTTGAGGAAGGTTCCCGAAAGCAGGAGACGTTTAATGTGGGCCAGCCAAAGGTTGCCGAGAATAACAATTCCACAGCAGAACCAATGTGCCTTAACTGCAGGACGAAACCACACAATGCTTGCAAAAAATATCCTCACATCTTGCAGCTAATTTTGGAGTTAGGATTTTTCGGCAAACGACGTTCCGGAGACTCTAAATATTTTATGACAGATATCCAGCAGAAAATGTCTCTCTTACAGTAGTGCACAGAAGAGTCTGTTTACATTGAGGTCAGCAGCACCAAAATTGGAATCTGAATGAATGGTGGGATGTGCTGTTCATAAATGAGTCCATATTCAGTTTGCGGAATTATTCTTGTTGTATATTCATCTGAAGAGAACAGGGAACGCAATTAGATCCCAGGAACCTTGTGATTGTGTTTGTGGTGCTGTTGGTGTTGGAGTAGGAGTATTGAAATGAGCAGACGTAATTTTAAATGGATGTAAGCAGCTGCATATCTTAATAAAGATACTGAGGTACAGAAATTAGGCAGTCCTACGCCACTTCAGCTTTTTAAGAGACACAAACGGCTCAGACCATTTTTCATGGACGAAAATGCACGTTCGCATTGTGTCAATCTGTAGACGAATGCCTTTGAGGTGCAGATATGCACCCCAGGAAACAGACAGCAAGGTAACCAGACATGAATCCTATAGAACATGCCTAAGGTGCATTGGAGAGACGAGTTGTAACTCATATTGCCAATAGAACTACCTCATAGAGAGCATATCGAATCGTCGTAAGACATGTGCAGCCGTTAGGGGCGTCTACACTCCACAGTAACATTCTTTTATTTTCAAAACGTGATCCTAAAACTTTGGTTGCTTCTTACCCATTTATCTTTACAGCAAAAATTGCCACAAAGTAATATTTTAATACTTTCACACAATAGAGGAACTTTTTCTTACGTTTGATTATGTTTTGGGTAGCTTTAACATTTCATTAGTGAATTAGTATTATCTCATTCGTTCAGTATGTTTATCTGAGGCAGTATTTTTAACACTTACATGATTTTAGTCAAATTATATAATACGTAAATTCAATAACAGCCCGCCTTAAAGCAATATGTGTATGAAATAATTTGTAAAATGTATGTAACACTCATTGCATATGCTTATATTATTGTAAACATGTTCAATAATGTTATGTGAATATATTACGTAATCTAATAATGTAGGAGGTGTGAGAAATAGGTCAAAAGTTGCTAACAAAGAGGTAACAATGAGGTAACCTTGAGTCAATAATGAGTAACAAAGCTTAACAGTACTACTTGTGGTTCTTGGGGCAACAATAATGTAATTTTAGTGACAGTTTATAAAATAGCCAATCAACAACAAGAAAAAGCTTTAGTTAAACGAAGGTATTCTATTGGACTAGGATTAGCCAATCAGAGACTTGAAATACAGAAATTTACAAGTTTAGACGGTTGAAATCTATTCATTTGCCTGCAGAGTGTGCTCATAACTGGATGCGTTGCTTGTGCTTCTTTAGGAGATTTAATACGTATTCGTGTGAGACGAAAAATAGTATACTTGTTAAAAAGTGCAAGTATTAAATAAGAGAGTTTCACAGCTCTCGATATCAGTGAAGTGCTATTTAATTTGTGTCAAGGATTAATAAAAAGGAGTGAATTAAAACTTAAAATCTTTGTAAGCCTATATTCTTGTCGCATCACGCCCTGGCAAGACTTCCATGCCTTTAACAATAATACTGACGCAGCCGAGGCAAACATAATTATTTAATATTTAAAGAAATAGTTAAATTAAAAAGCTAATATTCTTTTTAAACTTAAGGCAAAGGCCACCTGAAAATACTTTTGGGGCGAAGGGTACCGGAAACTGTTTACTATACGTGCGGTTGCAACTACTACAAGTTCGGCTCCCCAACAGTTGAAATAAAATACAACACCTTCAATACAAACTACTTCAAACTGACTTTTCATACGTAGGTGCAAACAACGTAAAGAAAACCCCAACTTCATATCTTTCGCACAGTAGTGTAGTAAAGTTCATTAAAAGGATTGCGACTTTGTAAAAATATATAAAATAAGCAGTTCAGTGAAGATGTTCACTATCTGCTCAAACATAATGACACTGAAATAGAATGATGAAATAATTCTTTTGTGAAAAAGTGACGAATAAAATGTTTCACTAAATTTTATGTTTATTAACAGCACTAAATGGAAATATGTTATTTCAACAATAAAACTGCGGACAAATACTATAATAATGCTATTCAAGTTGTAATTCTGGTAAGAGTTCATCTAAATGGCAGTGACATAAACACTGTCAAACACGGTTTTCTTAAAATAAACTGTTGCTATGGTGCCCGGCTGTTGATGTAACGAAATATGCAGCTGTTTAATTTTCTTATGTTATATTTGACTTTGAAACTATTGTTTTAACGTTTCAGTGGAGTACACAATGCACTTATGCAGCAAGATCACGATAGAGAAGGAGGGAGCCATGAGGTCAGGTTGCCTCAAATCCAAAGCCAACAACTCAAGAGTCACGGAGGTCTGTGCCTGCAGTTCGTATCCAGGCAGCATGCCCTGCAACACAGCTGTTGACAACACTTGCAATTTGTTCCTGTTCATGTCATTTCTACTAGTCGCATGTACGTCTACACTCAACTTCTTGAAATTATTGTAACCGTCAAAAAGTTTGTGATATAGAGACACACACATCCAACTTTAACTCCCGTCCTTGTATTAAAACTTAAATTATTACTAAACCTCAGATTTTAAGACAAATGTCTATTTAGTTCCTTGGGAAATACATACACATGTTTACGAATCGTTAAAAGCCAGAACTACTCAACGCGCTTCATAAGTGTAGAGGAATGTTTGATGCTTATTTTAATTATCTTCTGCCTATAACGCTGAAGTAAGTAAATTATACCGCCTTAAATATTCTAAAGCTCATTAGGACATTTTGCCTAGAACTATCAGAAAGAAGTAGTTCTTAAACATTACTGAGTTTAAAATTTGCATCACTAAAGTAAGACCACGGGACGCAGAGACTACAATATGGATTAGAGACAACAATGAAACAGTCCATTTGGGTGGACGACAACAATTATAGTGTCATTTAAACAACTTGAGACTCCTGACATTTCACTTTAAGCGGAGAAGTGGGAGAGCTGCGTTGCCACATTTGTTAGATCTTGTGTCAGCCGTTTAGTAGCGTGCAAACAGCTCGGTGAGACGTAACGATAGTGAGCGTTGCCACGCCAACATGGCAACATATTACCCCTCAAAGTTCAGTTTGTAGGTGAAAAGAAAGGACGGTGGTGACACCTTACTGGCTAAAGCAATAGTGGAGGGAACGTTGCCATGGAAACATACCCCTCCAAGAAATATCAGAAGTCTCATGTTATTTAAATTCTACCATAACAACTTCTGATTTGCGTATTATTGTGCTTCTCTAAAAGTTAGCATGCTACTTGGCTTTGCTTCTCGGAAGGCTCTGGTGGTGTGAAACAATTTCTTTGCTTTCATTGGCTGAAGTGTCTCAATGCACCAATGAGCGTGTCATTTCAGCCAATGAAAGCGCATCACTCCACGTGAAGTTAACAATATCCGAGAGGCCTCCAGAAGCAAAAGCAAGCTGCACGTTAACCAATAGAATAGCAGAATAATATAGATGCTGCAATGACAATTCTTAATACTTATTTTAGGTTTCATTTATGGTCTCTGTGAATGGTTCTGTGTTAATATTCTGTCCCAATCTTTCTTTGACACATATAATTTTGCTGTTTCAAAATTGGAACACCAGGTAAAAGAAAAATATACCTTTAACAAAACTTGAACGAGAAAATGCGGCTCTAGAAACTCGCAACTTTCAAGAATTCTGTATCTTTACACCTATACACTTCGGTGGTTTATTTAAATGTATTGATTAAACATAGTTTAAAATAAACGTTTTTTAATTTCGTTGATCTTGTTTTGTAATAACTTACATGGTAAGCCATGTTTCACTATAGGCCTACCAAGTCCTATGAATATCCTAGCACTCAGTTACCGTTTATTTTACGTTGGTCCACCTTGTCCTTTACTTGCTAGTGTTGTAGTGAGGTGACCTCCAACACTGAAATCCTGAACAGTGTTGTGCAGTACGTTAGCCTTATGACGTCAGGCTACTCAATGTGCCATTTGGAATCGTAAAGTGGTTTCAGCCGAAAATAAGCAGTTATGAAAGAATTAATTAACTCCTGTCCTAATTTATAGTCCCCTACATGTCTAGTACTAAGTTCTGGACCTAATTTCAAGACGAGAAAATAATGCATTGCTTATGACCAGGGCTCGGATTTTGACCACCTGAAATGTTTGAAAAAAAAACATCGTTTTATAAAATGACTGTAAAATGTAAAAATGCTATAATTACAAAAACTCTAAAGCTGGGTCTTATTTTATTTATTAACATTAGTATACATTAGGTTGTCGTCTCTAACACTCTCGGTATATGACCTATGGCCTTCGGGGGCTACTCCGTTCCACCAAGCCATGACTAAATCCGTTTCTGAGGTGGAGTCGGTTTCCTTCGATGGTAGGGTGGTGATGAGGATGGCAGTGAAATGAGAGGATATACAGTTTTTACCTTGAACTCCAAACGATGTTGGGCTTGAGGATACTTCACATGAGCAAGTCAGAGGTGAAGGTATGGATAGGACCGGCTTAAAATCGGAATCCAGCGCGGGACCCTCAGTACGAGAGCAGGAAGCGAAATTACTACACTACAGTTAATTTTTACACACACACACACACACACACACACACACACACACACGGTGTGCAAAACCTAAGGACGAAAGTAATCTTCGCATGCTTTGACACTGCCATGTAACATAGCTCAATGAAACTTGAATCATACATAGAGGGAACTGCTACAGTAGGCAAGCAACGAACTATGCAATGAGACGAACAGAAATGCCACTTTTATTCATAGACCATAAGCTGCACTAAAGTCAATACGACATATGATGGCTCTCTAGATTTACAGAAACACATACATGGTGCTTAAAAGGGTGTATGGTCACCACGGACAGCAATGCATGCCTTGCATCGTGATCCCATGCTGGCCACAAGGTTGATAAGCAGTCTTGTGGTAGGGCGTTCCATTCCTCCACCAGCGCTGTTGACAACTGTTGGATGATCGTTGGTGCATGTGGATGTGCTGCAATGCGTCTCCCCAAAGCATCCCACACGTGTTCGATGGGGTTTAAATTGGGGGAACGGGCAGGCCAGTCTATTCGCCGAATATCCTCTCGTTCCAAGAGATCCTCCACCTGCGCTGTTCGATGGTGTCGCGCATTGTCATCCATAAAAATGAGGTCAGGGCCGACTGCGCCCCTGAAAAGACGTACACGGGGAAGGAGTACAGTATCACGATAACGTTGACCAGTGAGCGTACCGCGTTCAAAGATTTGAAGGTCGGTGCGCCCAAGCAAAATTATGCCTCCCCAAACCATAACACCCGGACAACCAAAGCGATCATGTTCAAGGATGTTCCTGGTTTAATTACGTGTTCCCACCTCTCGCCAGATGGGTGTACGTAGAGAATTACTACTTAGACTGCATCTGCTCTCATCCAAGAAGAGCACGCAACCCCATTCTTCGTTGGTCCAATTTTTATGCTCTTAGGATCATCGCAAACGGTGCCGACGATGTGCAGATGTCAATGGAACACAATGTACCGGCCATCGGGCAAAGAGATCACCTCTGTGTAGTTGCCGTGCCACTGTGTATCGTGAGATTGCGTGCCTAGCTGTCCTGTTAAAAATGTGGTTGCAATTGCAGCCGCTGTTTGGCGTGGATCCCTTCTTGCCTGTTGCACAATGTAGCGGTCATCTGCTGCTGTAGTTGAGCGTGGTCGACCCCCATCTCTCCTTGGGACAGCAGTGCCTGTGGTTTGGAAGGTTCCCATGCACGTGAAACAATGCTGTGAGCAATTCCAAACTCCTGAGCAACACTCGTCACACTTCGCCCTTCTTCCAGTTTCCCGATGATTCTTCCCCGTGTGAAGTCATCCAAATGGTGTCTACGGGCCATGTTGCAATGAAGAACACCACCACACTGCACCGTAACAGCTCGCTAATTGCCATGCGCCGTGTTGTCCTGTTTTGTCAACTGCCCCGTGTTGCGGACCTGATCCACTATAGGCTCGCTACACTCACGCCATGTGCCGTCCAGCTTTCTGTGTACGTGTGAGAGACCTCTGGCAACATGCTCCCACACCTTCATCTACTTCCACCAAGTAATTCATTTGTTATGTTACTTTACCCATATCGTCCTTAGGTTTTGCACACCAGTGTATGTATGTATATATATATATATATATATGGTATACAACTAGAAAAAATAGGTAGAACAAAAAGGATGAGATAATTTAGAAAATTACAATGAGAAAATCTGGTATGTTACATTCACATGACTTCTCTACCCTCTATCGTTTGTAAGTAGGTACACAAGTTATTCTTACTAAGCCTTATTTTTCCATCTACTACATTTTTATTCAAATAAACGTTTGCAGAATTAGCTAAATTACACACTTCATTACAGATACAAAGGGGATAGCGGCAGTCAAATGTTTTAGAAATTGACGCTACAAGCTCCCCTTAAAATTCCATACTGTTTTCATGACATCGCGAGAAACAATTGAAAATCGACAGGGCTTTAAAAGAATGGCAAGTATTGTACAATTCCAACCACTAATAACGGATATCTCGGAAATGGCTTATGCCATAAAAAAGTTATTCGAAATAAATTGTGTGTTTTAAAGTTTTTGTGTAGTACGTTTTTGTCTATCGCTTAACGTTCACCAGATATTCAAGATTATATAAAATGCTTTCGAATGAAGAGAACTTCAAAGGCTATTCCCGGAAAATTCAAGATATACATTTTATTCGTTATATAAATATCTTTAATATATTGTATTTGTATCAAAATCGTTAGAGCCATTTTTTAGACAATAAAAATTTCGAAAAATATTGTATGTACAGGGTAGTTTAGGGTGGAGGGATTTCTTGAAAATCTTCGTATGTATCTTTGAAACGTGCTGAACTTAAATACCAAGTTTGGTGTTTATTATACTCTTAGGTTTTGATTATGCTGTTCACAGATTCACACACGGACCTTTATCTCAAAATGCTTTTTTTGGATTCAGGGGACCTCAAAATATGTATTTCCGGTGAAATCTCGATATAGGATTTTTGGGTGGAATGCAGTACCTTCTCTACTACTAGGTACGTGTTAGAGAGTGTAAAATGTATTTGTTCCATGTTCTTATTTGAAAAATCTGAAAAGAAAACAAGAACATTGTTTTTAAAGCAGATCTTACAAAACTGTAGCACTAACTGTTTCGATTTCTCAGATTATACGAAATTCATTGCGAATGAACAGGACTTTACAGCCAAATACACGGTTCAAGGTTAAGGACAACAGCAACTTGTTTGACGCACTAACGCGTAAAGGGGAAAACTGATCTATCTCATCCTTAGTTTGAAACATTAATTCATAAATGGAATTATATGTGCTCCCCTGGCAATAGCCACCTCTCCACCTCCCGTAAGCACCCATTTCTAGATTATTAAATAGGAATACTTTTTACTTTCTCTACTACGTGGGGAAGTGTTATATATTCCATTAAAATTCGATGTCGAAATTTCACCGGAAATACATGTTATGAGTCCCTGAACCCAAAAAAGCAATTTTAGAAAAAGGTCCGTGTATATTTGTGTGTGTGAACTTCTTAACTCAAAAACAAAAAGTCGAATAAACACCAAACTTGATATTTAAGTTTAACATCTTTCAAAATTGCAACACAAAGATTTTCAAGAAAATTCCCCACCCCTAACTATTCTTTAATTGGAACTTTTTCCGAAATTTTTATTTTTCTGAAAAACGGTTCTAACGAATTTGATTAAAATACCATATATTAAATAAATTCCCACGAAAAATAAAATGTATATCTTGAATTTTCTGGGGATAGCTTGTAAAGCCCTCTTAATTCGGAAGAAAATGTATATAATTTTGCATAGCTGGTAAACGTTATCAATAGATGGAAACGTGCTGCACAAAAAGACGTAGATCTCTTTAAAACATTCAATTTATTTAAAATAACTGCTTTGTAGAATGAGCCATTTCTGAAATATCTGTTACAAATGGTTCGAATTGTTCATTACTTAGCCATTCTTTTAAAGTCGACTTTCAGCGATGTCATGGAAAGTGTATGGAATTTTAAGTTCAGCGTATAGCGTACATTTCTTGAACATGTTACTATTCTGTTTGTATCTATAAAGTAATGTGTAATTCAGCTATTTCCGGAAAAATTTATCTCGATTAAAATGAATAAGATAGCAAAACAAAATTTGTAAGAATGGTTTGTATACTAACAAGCGATAGAGGGTAGAGAAAATTATATGAATTTAACATTTTTCCAAAGAATTGGAAAAGTTATATACAAAGTTACTCTTATTTCTCAGTTGAATAGGGAAATATGTAATGTTTGAGAAGGTATCCTTAGTAAAACTTCAATAACATAAAAATGTTTATATATTCAACTTAAATGCAAGAAAACGACTAAAGGAGCATGCAAAAGGGAAGAAATTTAATAAATATGCATTTTCATAATCTGGAACCCATGATAAGGAACTATGTACACGTTAGCAATGATTGTGGTGTAATAGTTGAAAAATGACGTCATCAGAATCCGAGTCCTGCTTATGACACAACAGGTAAGAATTAAACACCTTCTTTGTTATGATGGCGGTAACTAATTTTCATTTTTAAGGCTATTAATATACACTGGAATTAAGGATAAACGAAGCAATGATTAAGGCAAAGAAATGACAAAGAATATCCGTCTTAATGAAAAAATAAAATTACATTTAACTTTCCAAAATTACTTACTATTTTCCTTCCTACTGTTGAAAAGACTTCGATTAGCTAATTAAATGTTTAGGTACGCGACAAATTCTTTTAAAAGAAGTGGCCATGTAACAGTGTCATTTTTATCCTTTGAAATGATTTTAACAGAGAAAATATAAACTAGCTCTGAAGAAATTGTAATTAATTTTGATATTATACTGTTTTGCTAAGTATAAATAACATGTGACGCTATTATACTTATACAAGGTGGACCACTTAAGTTGAGACTGTACAATGTCTCCAAAACTAAGCGTTGTAGAAAGAAATGTTTTGAATAAAACTTGCTTGATATTATGGGGGAAGGTAAATGGCATTAGTCGTGTTTTATTTGGAGGACGTTGTGATGGTGATTTTAGGGTCAATTCAATTTGCCCCTAATTGTAGATTCCCATTTAAAAAAATCAAGTTTACCCAAAAATGGCTATCATAACGTCCTGCAAACAAAACAGGACTAATGACATTTACTTTCCCCTATAATATGAAGCAATTTTTATCAAAGACATTTCTCTACAGCGTTTAGTTTTGGGGATATTGCACAGTCTCAACTTAAATGGTCCACTCTGTGTAATTAAAATAGCGCCCAATTTAGTCCGCGTTTTAATAACCTTTTGACATATTTTAGCTGCCAAAAAGTCACTGTTTCATGCCAAAAATTCCGAGGTCTGGTAATTATTTTCCTGGTTCACGTAATATCTTATGGACGCACGCAACGGGAGGTGATTATACAATCTACATAGAACTACTAGATTGTCTTCTGCGTTCATAACGCTGGGGTAATATCACTCCTTACCTCTCGTAAGCTGTAACTGCTTAAAACTACTTATTCTGCGTATGCTGTATTCCCCACGGTTCCCCTCACTTGAATCCATCTTAGTTTGAGGCAGTATTTTTAACACTTAAATAATTTCAGTCTAATTATATAATATAAATTCAATAACAGCCCGCCTTAAAGCAATATGTGTATGTGACAAGATATAACAAGTGTATATTACAGTCATTGTATATGTTTATATTATTGTAAACATGTTCAATAATGTTATGTGAATGCATTAAGTAATTTAATAATGTAGGACCTGTGAGAATAATAGGTTAAAATTTGCTAACAATGAGGTAACCTTGAGGCAATAATGAATTTGAAAGTTTAACAATACTACTTGTGATTCTTGGAAGCAATAATGTAATTTTTTGTGACAGTTTATAAAATAGCCAATCAACAACCATAAAATGCTTTAGTTAAATGAAGGTATTCTATTGGACTAGGAATAGCCAATCAGAGACTTGAAATACAGAAATTTACAGATTTAGGCGGTAGAAATGAAGTCAGTAGCTTGTAGACAGCGCTCATAACTGGACGCATTGGTTGTAGACAGTGTTCCTAACCGGATGCGAGATGCGTCCTCGAGAAGTATAATACGTATTTTGTGTGAGACTAAAAAATAGTTTACGTGCTAAAAAAGTGCAAGTAATTAATTAAAAAATCTCACAGCTCTGTCTATATCAGTGAAGTGTTATTCAAATAGTGTTAAGCATTAATAAAAGGGGTGAAGTAAAATTATAATCTGTGTAAGCCTACATTCTTCAGTCGCACCACAACCCTGCAAAGAGAAACATGTCTAACAATAATACTGAGCAGCCGAGGCAAACATAAATATATAATATTTAAAGAAACAGTCAAATTTAAAGTTAATATTTTTAAACATTTGGGGCAAAGGCCACCGGAAAGTACATTTGGGGCGAAGGCTACCGGGTACCATACGTGCGGTTGCAACTACTTCAAGTTCGGCTCCCCAACAGTTGAACTATAATACAACTCCTTCAATACTACCTACTCCAAATTGGCTCCCAAAGCGTGGGAAAAATAACAATACAAAAAATAACTTCTTCAAGTTTGAAGGTAGGTTGTCAGTAAACGTACATATTACAGAGAAGCCCCTGAAACCGGGGAAGAGCACTGCAAGTAGGCCGCAATGGCCTTTTTTTGCTTCTAATGTGACACCTGTCAGGGAGGGATGAGGAGAGAGACCCAAAGAGCGACCGGATCAGGATGGCGGCGATGTCCCTAATGTTTCCAGATATAATGCTTCCGACTCCCTAAACCTCGGCGGTCTCCACTGGTGAGGCCCCTTTGGAGGCGGGTCCTAACTGAGTAATCTCGCAAAGACGCCAGGAAAGAAGCCTCTACAAAGCGTTCATCCACCGCCCTTCCGCAACACGCCGAATTCCGTCGCCTGGTCCTACAACCCTAAAACAGATGACAATGAAGGAAATAATGCGTACAGGAATGCTGTGTTAGAAGAGGAACTACCCCAGCATTCGCCTGACGACCCGAGGAAATACGAAAAACTCATGGGTCAGAGAGGGCGATCGCCGGGGATTGGACTCGGGACCTCCCGAATGCATACGTTAACGCAGCGCTATCTCGCTCTATTTAGGTTGGCAGTGCTGTCTTATCGTTTCTAGACTGTTCCCGTTAAGCCAGTTTCGTTTTAATACTTAAATGTTTATATTTTCAAACTATATGACAAAGACAAGCACTGTATAAAACATGTTTGTAAAATAAAATTATAATAATTGAGTTTTATTTATGGACGCTCTCTAACTGCTGTGATCCTTAGCGTCCTTGGGTGTGAAAGACCGGTAATTTTGCTCAGAAGCCTTATCAGGCTTGAGGTTCTTTTACGAGCGTAAATCTACGACACGGGACCTCCGGCTTTACTTCCCTTCCGAAGGACGCCCGAAAAAATCCATCGCCCTCCGCCGGGTTTGAACCCGCGACTTCGGGAACTAGAGGCATAGTAACCACTACACGACGGAGGACGACGTTTGTAAAATACTTATATAATTTCAGAATAACACATTATGATACAGGTGTTAAAAGTAGGGTTTTATTTTGCGAAGGCCTTCGTTTCGCAAAATGAAACCATTTTTAACACGGGTGGCATATACTATTTTTTAGACAGCGTTCAAATTTGTGACATATCAATAAAATAATATTATAGTGATTCCTGAAACTAAGAGAAATCACGTTTAGTACGGGATCAACTCACGTGTATAGCAAGATTCTTGAAACAAGAGAAATTACTTTAAAAACGAGATCAACTCTCGTCTGCAGCGAGATGTCTCAGATGTTTTGTTGATAAGCTAGCAGTAATTTTCAGTGAAATTATTTTCAACATGTTTTGCCTTACACCAAGTAATGAAGCGATTACATGCTATATCATATTGTTTTCTGGATTTTTGGGTAGGTAATTCTAAGTGTTATTCTTTCTGCTGCTTCTGTAATTTCATCTGGCTCTTCCATTTCAGTTTCTTCTGAATTTACAATTGCCGTCATTAATCTTTATGCAGGTTATATTAGATAAAAGAATAACGTTTCAGATCAAAGAAAACACAAGGCTGCTAATATAATTAACTCCACAGCGAACTGCGATAAACTGAAGTATGCCAACTTGTATTGTGAACAGATAATGCGACCGCCATGAGAAATTAATTATGTAAAAAGACAGAATAAAAGTAAAACTTAATCAAACCAATTCGAATTGTTAAAAATGTGCAAATACAAAGGGTAATTGCCATGTGATTGAGCTTGAAACCAAAGCTGGTCACAATGGAGTGGTATACAAATTTTATCGCACTAGTGCAATAATGTAAAGCTTTTAGTTCGTGTGCACTATGCTAAAAGTTCTACTTTTAAGCCAAGCTGTCTAGAAACGTTATTTTAAACATTGCAGCACTCACAGGGCTGTCTATACTCACTAACAATTCACAAATAACTCTTATATACCAGTTTTTCAAATAAAAGTGATTAACCTGTCCATAGGATATTATTCACAATAAAAGTTTGAGGAAACTCTTTATAAAATTGAATGAAATGAATTTACTTCCGTGTAGTATGCGTAAATAGCATTACATGCTCATAAAAAGGAATAGAGAAATTAAAAATTTTCAAACCTGTTTCATTCTTTCAAACGGCAAAATATAACTATAAGAAGAAGCATTATGAAAACATCTAATGCCACGAAAAAAAAAAAAAAAAACTGTATGTTTTAACGAGTTCCATATTGTTCTGTAATAAGTTTTGTCTATAAAATAACGAAATATTTTCTATGTAATGAGTTTTTTTAGGTGTGGGCTCGCCTGACAAGGTGTCTGGCGCACATACATGAAATGGGTATTTATCGGCTTTTCGTTTTGGAATTATGTTGTTCACACACAAACACAGAAAGAGAGAGATATATTGTTATATAGCGGGGTAAGGCCAAAAGTTTTTGCAGGTGGTTATTATATTTAGATACCACAGCATAAACATTGGGAGACGTAGCTTCAGCGGCAACGAGAGGGCCAGGATCTTAGCTGCACATTTTAGAGCAAGCGTGGGACAATTATCACAAAAATACACGAGTTTTTACATTTCACATTACCGTGGTTTATTAAATATTAAACTTGGTGCCTTTACATCGTTCACAAAAAGATTAAAGTAAAAACACTGGAGGGAGATGTTTCACACTCAGACGAAACACGCACGCTCCCATACTCAAACGCTCGCCCTTAAGGGACACACATCGACTGCCACTGGCGACTGACTGGCTCCCAGACAAGGAAAAGCTAGTAGCTTCCCTCCTCTCCACCCCTGGCCAGGAGGTGGGGAGAGATATCACGTCGGGCGAAATTCAAAGCCCCAGCCGAAATAATTAAACCCAACAATGTCATCGCTACAAAACAATAATGTGTCTGACGCGACAATGCACACACACACATGCTACATCATCTTCTAAAAATGTTTTTATGGGGTTCAAGAGACTTAAAACCGTATTTTTTCTGTAAAACCTTAATTTCGAACTTTTATAGTATACAGTACTTCCTTTACGCAACCAGATGTAAGTGGTAGAGAAAGTATAAAATAATAATAACTTTATAAGTATTACAGAATCAAGGTAAAGCACAAAAATAATTTCCTTGTTTTTCTCTTTTTGATTTCCGAAAATCTGTAAAATAGTTCGTAAAGTGTATTATCATGCGTTTTAAAAATGTTGAATATTTTAACCATTACAGCTTACCTGGATTTCTGACATCAGCCAGTGAAGATAAAGAGTGAATTGAAATTATGGTAGATTCAAGCGAGCGGAATTATTGCAAAGGGAATGATACTAGCATAAACAAAAGGTAGAAGTTGTTTTGCTTCACGTATGGAAAGTCATTTTGAAGTATGAGTTGTATTGTAGTTCAACTGTTGGGGAGCCGAACTTGAAGTAGTTGCAACCGCACGTATGGTAAAAAGTTTCCGGTAGCCTTCGCCCCAAATGTACTTTCCGGTGGCCTTTGCCCCCCCCAGAATGTTTCAAAAATATTAACTTTGTATTTTTTTACTGTTTCTTTAAATATTATATTTTTATGTTTGCCTTGGCTGCGTTAGTATTAATTTTAGAGACATGAATTTCTTAACAGGGCGTGATGCGGCTGACGAATGTAGGCTTACACAGATTATAATTTTTTAATTCACTTCTTTTTTTATTAATTCTTGACACGATTTAAATAACACTTCACTGATATAGAGAGCTGTGAGATTCTTTTATTAATTACTTGTAATTTTTAAACACGTAAACTATTTTCCCACACAAAATGCGTATTAAATTTCTCGAGGACGCAGCTCGCGTCTGATTAGTAACACTGTCTGCTAGCACGTGACTTGATTTCTACCGCCTAAATTTGTAAATTTCTGTATTTTAAGTCTGATTGGCTAATCCTAGTCCAATAGAATACCTTCATTTAACTAAAGCTTTTCCTGGTTGTTGATTGGCTGTTTTATAAACTGTCACAAAAAATTACATTATTGCTTCTAAGAATCACAAGTAGTATTGTTAAACTTTCAAATTCATTATTGCCTCAAGGTTACCTCATTGTTACCTCATTATTAGCAGCTTTTAACCTATAATTCTCACAGCTCCTACATTATTAGATTACGTAATACATTCACATAACATTATTACATGTATACAATAATATAAACATATACAATGACTGTAATACACACTTTTTATATATTGTTACATACACATATTGCTTTAAGGCGGGCTGTTAAATAATTTCAGTCTAATTATATAATATGTAAATTTAATAAGTGTTATAAATACTGCCTCACAACATGCGTCACATTATAATATATGTATTTAACCACGTTATCTGAGGAGAAAAAACAAAAACAAAAAACACAATTGTGTAAAAACTATTACACCTTTGGAAGGCGTTCAGTGTGGTGCATTACAAATGAAAATTTAATGAAATTGAGTTTTATTTATGGACGCTCTTTAACTACTATGGTTTTTAGCGTCCCATTCTATATTGGGCGTGAAACACCGGTAATTTGGCTCAGAGGCCTCTGTATCAGGCTTGAGGTTCTTTTACGTGCCGTAAATCAACGACACGGGACCACCGGCTTTACTTCCCTTCCGAAGGAAGCCGTGCTAAGGATTTTTACGCCCGAAAAACTCCATCGCCCTCCGCCGGGTTTGAACCCGCGACCTTGGGAAGTTGCATTACAGTCATGCTCTTTGGATGCTACGCAACTTTTTGGGGTAACATATGGAAACTAAAAGTCCATAATTTATCGGTTATTGTATAATTGTTTATGTGACAAGGAAGAATAATAATCCCTGAATTTTGTTATAAAATGTGTACAAAGCATCCTTGTATCCTTGTATTACTATAAATAAATTATAACTATTATAAATTATAACAATTTTGGATATTAGTGTTCCCATTGGCTTGTTTTTGAATTAAATACAATTTCTAAATCAAGACTAGTCCACAATAAATCGGGAACAATAATCATAATGCGAACGGCAACAGAAAATGCTAAGATGTGTATTTTAAATTATAAGCGTATAGAATTAATGAGAGGCTTAGACAAGCCTGGGAGCGAATTTTAAAAGAAAATGATAACACCAATAAAACTTCAAAAGCGCCAGAGCATGTAAACTGTAATATCATTTGTTCCTTTAACATATTCAAAACGAAAATTTTCTCTCCGCTAGAAGTTTTTAAAGTGCAGACGAAGTACTGGAGTCATGTATGTGTTTTAATTGTAGTCATTATTTTCCAGGACCTGATGCAAATCTTGATCGTTTGAATAGAAAGACGGCTATGCTTCATCACGGAGCGGGTTAAAATTGTCATGTTTGGTGTAGAAGAAACTGAATGTAACACATAGTAGGGAAGGAAGTATTGTATTCCACCAATAAATTCGATATCGATGTTTCACTGGCATTTTTAGTTTCTCTACACGTATAGTAAGTAGGGGAAGTATTGTATTCCCCCAAAAATTGGATACCGATTTCACCGGAAATATATGTTTTGAGACCCCCTCAATCCAAAAAAAAGCATTTTTGGAAACTTGTCCGTGTGTGTGTGTGTGTGTGTGTGTGTGTGTGTGTGTGTGTGTGTCGGAGAACAGCATAACTCAGAAACGAACAGTCGGATAAACATCAAACTTGGTATTTAGGTTCAGTATCTTCCAGAGATGCGACACGAAGGTTTTCAAGAAAATCCCCCTACCCCAGATTACTCTTTACATGGAACATTTTTCGAAAATTTTAATTTTCTCAAAAATGGCTCTAACGATTTTTATTAAAATATCATATGTTTAAGATATTTTCATGACAAATATAATGTATATCTCGAATTTTCTGGGAATGTCCCCAAAAGTATTCTTCATTGAGAACGACTTTTGCATAACTGGTAAACCATAAGAGATAGACAACATTTTACTACACAAAAATGTAGATTGCGTTAAAATACACAATTTATGTCGTATACATTTTTGTTGTTGAGTGAACCATTTTCGAGATATTGCTTGTTATTCCCTTAAATTTTCCAATACTTATACTTTTTCTCAAATTCGTTATTCATTTTTTTTGTCCTGGTAATACAAAGAGAATGGAATAGTCCACATATCAACCAGCTCTTAAAATATTTGACTATCGCTTAAAGCCTACCATATTCCCCTTGCACCTACAAGAAAATTAGCAATAAGATTAACATCTCGATTAACATGAAGCATATGGAGAATAAGCATTTGTAAAAATAGCTTGTACAAGAGTAGAGAGAGTCATGTGAGTGTAACACATCAGATTTTTTAAATTTAATATGA
This sequence comes from Deroplatys truncata, assembly GCA_030765065.1. Taxonomy (NCBI): domain Eukaryota; kingdom Metazoa; phylum Arthropoda; class Insecta; order Mantodea; family Mantidae; genus Deroplatys; species Deroplatys truncata. The sequence goes on along the minus strand of CM060975.1, from coordinate 292,362,753 downwards.
TAACAAAAAGAAAACTAAAAGCTGCAAAGGGACTGTTAAAATGATAATAAAATATAGAATATAAACCGTAAAAATGCTAAACATGATTATTGTGCAAATGATTTCGAAGAACTTCTTAAGGCAGATAAACCAGTTTCTTTTATTTTGCCCTTCTTCAATCGAAACGTTTTCCAGATGTTGAAGAAATGTACAGATATGGTGCCCCGACCTCCGACCATCAAGCCGATTACCTCGATGTTACCGAGATCATATTTTGCCTTGAAGTATAGGGTTGTGGGTGTATAGACATCCCTTTTGTCTTTGTCGGCTTCTTCTATTTGCCCTTTTCTTCTGGAATTGCAATCATGTCAATTCGTCTTGTGCTACCGCTAGTTTCCAGACAGTGGACCTCTTCGAAGACTTTGCTCAATCGCAGTTCATCAGCAATCATAGAGCGAATTCTGTGATGGCAAGAGCTGCATAATACTTCTCCATGAGAGCAGGATCCCAAGACGTGCGCAGGTGTTTCAAACTCTCTGTGGCAATGCCGACAGATGCTGCTGTCTTGAGATATATCCGCTATGGAATGCACAGCGGATACGTTAGCAGTCATTTTTATAGAATCACGCCATTCACTTGATGTAAGGCGATCACGGTGTCGAATGCATGAGTTCGCTGGCTTGTATTGCTTGAATTGCTCGACACCGAGTCCTTTCTGAGGAAGTTAAGCTCAGGCGTCTACTTTTCTCTCCGACTCCGACTGGCTGCTGGCAGGCTAAGTTTTAGCCTGAGTGAATTTGCTGTGTACCCACCCTCAATGGGGTTTTACCACAGGAAGACTATTTTAAGGAATGATATTTTTAGGATGGCGGTTTTGTTTTAGATTGAGTAGAAAGAAGGGAGGTAGCATGTAGCTCCTCGACAGCTGCCTTTTAGGGTGCGGCAACCCGTATACACCCTGGTGTATGTGTGAATTTGTCAATTTTCTTTAGTTGGTTTGGGTTAATTTTGAGACCAGTTATCTCTTGGTTTGGATTACAATGGAGGTCAGCTTTTGCTGCTGTAGGTGTTACACCTCGGTTATCCGATATGCCCGCATGTCATGCGGGGAAGCCGATGACGCCGAAGACGGCGAGTGCTAGGGTTGTAATCCCCAAGAGATCTGACCAGGATACTCTGATGATTTGGTAAACTGGCGTAGAATTTTGTAGCCCGGCGCCTAATTTCATCTTCCACATATGGGAGAGATGAGGCTTCTTGCAGTAGTTGCACGGGGAAGGAGCGGCCGACAGAGTAGATGGACCGGAGTCCCCTATTCTGCGCCCGTTGTAGTCATAGCAGCCAGCTGTCTGCGGCCATGCCCCAGACCTCGCAGGCATATAGCATAAGGGGGATTATCAGCGCTCGGAAAAGTTGCAACTTTAATCTTGAAGTATCTTCCTTATATGTAGAACCGTAGAGCGTCAGTCTAGTACGGACCCAGTACTGTATGCGTTCGCGCGTGTGTGGCTAGCACAACCCAAAACGAAAAGTCGGATAAATATAAAAGTATATGTAGGTACTTTGTTAGACTCCATTTAAGGATAACCCCTGCGGTTTACGTAGAATAATTTGATTACTATTATTTTTTTTAAATTTGTTTAAAATAGCCTGTGTTCGACATACAGACATGTGCATCTTGTTATGCTCTAAGTGGTCTGTGAACTCCACTCCATTCTGGTTGAATTTTATATAATTTTGTGCAACTGGAAAAACGTAAGAGAGAGAGCCAATAAGTTACCACAGACAGACCGAGCAGGATGGCTCAGGTGGTTACGTCTGTGGCCGCATTCGGGAGCTTCCGGATCGATCAGCGGCGACCGTCCACTCTGGCCCATGAGTTTTTCGTGGTTTCCCCGAGTCGCCAGGCGAATGCTGGGGTGATTTATTTTCTACTACGACTCTCCTTCCTCTATTTCCTATACTCATCATCTTCAGGATTGTAGGACTAGGCGACGGTGTTCGGCGGGCTGCGGCTGGTCGGTGTCTTGCGCTCTGTAAAGGCTTCTTCCCTGGCGTCGCTGCGGTACCGCTCAGTTAGGTCTCTCCTCAGCGTGGGGCTCCGCTCCGAGGGACCCTTGAGGTTGGTGGCTTGTGGGCAGGGACCGTGCGGCGTCGGATGGGTTCTATTTAGAAATATTAGGGATCCCGTTCGTGCTCGCACCCGTCGGTATCCGGATGTGGTCGCCCTTCGGGTCTCTTCCCTCATCCTTCCCTCCCAAGGGTTACGTTGAAAGCACAATGTGCCGACTGGCCTGCGTGCGGTGCTCTGCCCCGGTTCCGAGAGCCCCTCCGTAATACGTACCATTATTACAGTCAGACTTTCAGAACGTGGGTCGTTCGGTGGTGCCTTAAACTTCCATGTTCTTTGCATGACCATGAGAAAAAACGAACATCGGCATACTACTTGAAAAAGTATAAGTATTTGAGAATTCAAACCAATGAGAAAAAATGTCTCGTAAACGGTTAAGGGCACACAACAATTTATTTTGAAATAAATTTGTGCTTTAACGAGATGTACATTTTTTGTTCAGTAAGCTTTTGTCAATCTCTTAGGTTTACCGAGCATGCAAAGGTGATTCAGAATAAAGAGACTTCACCGGCTATTCCCAGAAAATTCAATATATATATATATATATCTTATTTATCCTAAAAACATCTTAAACATACTGTATTTTTAAAAAATCTAATGTGCTACACTCACATGACTTTCTCTACTCTTGTACAAACTATTTTACAAACGCTTATTCTCCATATGCTTCATGTTAATCGAAATGTTAATCTTATTGCTAATTTTCTTGTAGGTACAAGGGGAATATGGTAGTATTTAAGCGATAGTCAAATATTTGAAGAGCTGGTTGCTATGTGGAGTATTCCATTCTCTTTGCATGTCCAGTACATAAAAAAAATCTGATGTGCTACACTCACATGACTTTCTCTACTCTTGTACGAACTATTTTTACAAACGTTTATTCTCCATATGCTTCATGTTACTCGAGATATCGAGATGTCAATCTTATTGCTAATTTTCTTGTAGATGCAAGGGGAACATGGTAGGTTTTAAGCGATAGTCAAATCTTTTAAGCGCTGGTTGCTATGTGGCGCATTCTATTCTGTTTGCATATCCAGGACATAAAAAATTGAATAACGAATTTGAGAAAAAGTATAAGTATTGGAAAATTTAAGGAAATAACAAGCAATATCTCGAAAATGGTTCACTCAACTAAAAAAATGTATATGACATAAATTGTGTATTTTAACGCGATCTACATTTGTTGTGTAGGAAAATTTTGTCTATCTCTTATGGTTTACCAGTTATGCAAAAGTCGTTCACAATAAAGAATACTTTTGGAGACATTCCCAGGAAATTCAAGATATACATTTTATTTGTCATAAAAATATCTTAAACATATGATATTTTAATCAAAATCGTTAGAGCCATTTTTGAGAAAATTAAAATTTTCGAAAAATCTTCCATGTAAAGGGTACTCTGGGGTGGGGGGATTTTCTTGAAAACCTTCGTGTCGCATCCTTGGAAGATACTGAACCCAAATACCAAGTTTGGTGTTTATCCGACTGTTCGTTTCTGAGTTATGCTGTTCACAGACACACAGACACACACACGGACATGTTTCCAAAAATGCTTTTTTTGGATTCAGGGGGTCTCAAAACATGTATTTCTGGTGAAATCTCGATATCGAAATTTTGGGTGGAATACAATATTTCCCCTACTTACTATACGTAGTAGAGAAAGTAAAAATGAGCAACGAATTCCCATTTGACAAAAAGTATAAGTATTGGAAAATTTAAGGGAATAACAAGCAATATCTCGAAAATGGTTCACTGAACAAAAAATGTATATGACATAAATTGTGTATTTTAACGCGATCTATATTTTTGTGTAGTAAACGTTTGTCTATCTCTTATGGTTTACCAGTTATGCAAAAGTCGTTCACAATGAAAAATACTTTTGGAGACATTACCAGAAAATTCGAGCGGTACATTTCATTTGTCATGAAAATATCTTAAACATATGATATTTTAATCAAAATCGTTATAGTCATTTTTGAGAAAATTAAAAATTTCAAAAAATGTTCCATGTAAAGGGTAATCTGGGGTGGGGGGATTTTCTTAAAAAGCTTCGTGTCGCATCGCTGGAAGATACTGAACCTGAATACCAAGTTTGGTGTTTATCCGACTGTTCGTTTCTGAGTTATGTTGTTCACAGACAGACTGATTGGCACACAGACACACACGTATACATATGCCTTTTTCTAAGAATTAGGTTTTGTTTCAGGTAGCCTCAAAACGTGCATTTGCGGTGAAATCTTGGTATGGAATTTTTGGATAAAATGCAACATTTCTTCTACTTCCTATAGGTAAGTAATAGAGGAAGTAAAACTGCCTTACGATATAAACAGTGTATTTATACTTTGCATGTTGTATACAACATACTTTGGAATAATTTTCAGGAGTTAATTTATAGTGATGAACGTAATGTGGATAAAAGAAACACTTTTTTACGAGTAATATAACGACAGACAACTCTATAACATATAAGGAATACTTATGAAATAATAATGGGTAGAGCAGTTGTCCTGTTTTAAATTACTTTTACTGAAACATTCTACACTTGCTTTCTTACGAAGGGAGCAACTGTTTAACATCGTTTATGTGCTCGAATTATTTAGTGGCACTGATTATGGTTTTGCCTACGTTCACAAATATCACTATCGAGATCAGTAGAAGAATCAAGCAAAGTGTAGGGAACAGTGGAATTGTGAATGTGATCCATTCGACGAGCCTTATCGTCTGCTTTTGTTTATGCAATTGTTTCTTCAGCTGAAATCTGACTCGCTTGCTCTGTACTGCCGAAGTATGTAACGAAACCTGGCGGTGTTGGTTTGCAGCTTGTTTTGTCTTTGTGACGGTCGAATGAATTACGAGTGTATTTTGTGCAAAAATAGGTGTTTGATACAGCGAGTTCTTGAGAAAGCAGCCGATTAGGATGCAACTATGAGGCTTCAAGTACTCTTCACAAGGTAAGTGCTCTGTTTTGACACGATCAAGTTCATGGTCGCCTTAAACTTCAAAACTGTGCGGTTTTTATGATCACATATGAGGTACCATAATTGGTTGCTTAGCTTCCATGTGCTTCAGGTTCAGTTAGGCCTTGATGCTTCGTTTCAACCAAACAAGGCTTTTAAGTGTATATCTTGATAGGTAAGGTTTCCTAACCATGCCTAGGGTTATCAAATAATCATAATACGTAAATCAAAGTCATCTACCTAAGTAAGGGCAATTATTTACTTTAGCACCCGTGGCCAATTTGTTTCAAATCTTTACTGTTTTGTTTGGAAAGGCCACATGCATGTAAAAAGTAAGCGAATTTATTCCGCGTCCACTTCCGAAAATTTAGTTTGCACTGGCCGGTAGCAATTCATCATAATCATCACTATATTAATAATATTATTATTATTATTATTATTGTTATTTAGAGACGTCCTGAAGTCCCTATGCTGCTCTTTGACGCCTACTTTTCCCATTTATAAAATTAATTCCCGATATCCAACAAGGGTAAATAATTCTAAATTATTTTTAATTTTGCATTTACGAATATGGATTATGATTTTTTTAAATACCGTTATTGGGTCATATTGGATTATTTTGATAATATTAATGGGCCCATAAAAACCTAATATGTACAACAATTTTTTGTTTTCTTGTTCATTGAAGGAACATCCAAACAAAATGTGTTCTAAATTTCTAAAATTTTCTAATAGGTAAACATTTATTATTAACAGCTTTACCTATTTTATATTGAAAATCTGGTATTAAAGCTATTTGTAATCTTATTTTTAAAATTTTCTTAAGGTCTTCTTTCTTGATGTTGATATTACAGAAACAAGGTTTATTGATATATAACTTCTTAGAAAAATCCAAATCATGAAGATAGTTATGACGCCATATATTAAGGAAAAAGATTTTTGCATCCTTTAAAGGAAGTGAATCTGATGAATCTTTATTTCTTGCTGTTTTTGCCAAAGAGTCTGCTTTTTCATTACCAACAATATTTTTATGCCCTGGGATCCATAAAAATTTAATTATTATTTTATGAAGTTGACTTGATATATCAAACATTTAATTTCCACTTCCAAGAAACGTATATTCTTCTTAATATTGAAATTTCGGAGTTCCAGAACAGAAGATTTACTATTCTGTAAATATAATATTAAATTTATATATCCATGTCTTCTGATAATTTGTAAGGCTCTCTTAATAGCTAACATTTCACCTGAATATATAGATCTTTTATCATTTAATTTAATCAGGGTTGATTCATTTAAATTATGATATACTGCCGCTCTCACTCCTTCTGGATTTTTTTGGAACCATTGGTGAAGAATATATTCCATACATCCTTAGGAAATCTCAAATTCTAAAAATATGTAGATTATGACATGGCTCTGTTGGAAAAAGTACTTGTATCAATATCCAAATTATTGAAGAAAATTTTCTAGTCGACACAGTATCGAGGATGTCGAGGCGTAATAGCTAAGTTTAATAAGTATTATATTCAATCCTGACATCCAATTGTGACCCAAATTCATGATGTTCTCCATATGAATTGAATTACTAATTTGAGATAACAGAGGAAAGGTTTATATTCAGAACAATTTAATAATTTGGATATAGATTTATAATTTAATATACATTGAGTATCTTCGTAATTTTTAAATCTAATTTTTTAATGTATAGATGGATGGCCTCTGATACCTAAAATAATTTTAGCAGTATCATATACTGCTGAATTAACTTCTCAAAGAGAGCTTTTTGATGGATTATGAATTATTAAACAACCATATTCTTTACTGATTTGCTGAGATTATTGGACAAAATTATCATAGCTTGATGAGCTCCCCAAGAGGAGCCAGAAATATAATGGAAAGTATGAGATATACTTTTTATTTTATTAACTATATAATTAAAATTATTTTTACAATTCAGTCTATAATCCAAATTAATTCCTAGAAATGTTACTTATTGATTTGGTTGGAAAATTTCAATTGCTACTTTCCAAGATAAATTAGGTACAAATCTTACTTTTTTAAATATTATCCATTTACTCTTTTGAGGATTGTTATTAAGTCCCAATTCTTCCGATAAATACAATTATTAACCAAATTCTCAAACTATTCATCATGAATTTTAAGTTTTTTAAAATCAATATGTTGATAAATAAAGATATCATCTGAATAGAATAAGAAAATTTTTGATGCTGATTTCACAAGAGACAATTGAGAGAAGTATAAGTTATATAAAGTTAGGGCTATTTTGCTCTTCTGGGGTCCCCGTTGAAAACGCTGAAAAAAGCAAGAAGGAATGGAATAAATTACCTTAAGAGTGAAGAAATAAGTAGATGTGATCTCGCCAATACCTGGTACCCACCTGCCTGCCCCTTTAGGTGTTTTACTTTTATAGGAAAATTGCGATAAACACACAACAAACGTAGCCATCTTCCCGCTAAAACAGACGCTGAATGGGAAGTGCCAACCTAAATAAGTGAAATCCGCGAAATAAGGAATTGCTACCAACGTGAATCATTCGAGTTTTAGACGCGCAGATCCCTCGACTACGCTTTGAGGCTGAGGGGCCTCAATCCCTCGGCTACGCCTTGAGGCTGAGTATCTTACCGGCTTTGGGACCCCGAAACAGTAATTTACCCAAAGTATCTTCTTTGCGTACTATGTACACTCTCCCCCGTCAATGCCGTCACATCGGAAGCAGTGTCACTCCCAGCGTTGTGTGGAAGTGCGTCTGTTTACCTGCGTGACTCTGTAAACAGTGGCGTCCTGTAAGATTTGTAATGCAGGTCGGCATTTAGGTATGACATCACGCAGGACGGTGGCTGAGTTTACTGAATTTATACAGTAGTGTTATCAATGAATGAATAAATGATTTATTGTCTACTTTGTACTTACATGCCATTTATACAATGTTTGGAGTTGCTTATTATTTATTTTCCCCTTATTTTTTAACATTCTGTTGTATTGTGCCGTTTTCGCCTCCCAGCACGTCACAATGCTTCAGAGTGATGACGTCATTCATAATCAGAGAAAGAAACATTCAAAGCTTCGAACAACATATGGCCATGAGTGACGTAAGACATCACCTTACCACGTAATGCATAATGGACATTCATCATTGGCTGGTTTACGACACGCCACTGACGCTAGCGCCCCACGCTCTCCGACGGTTCCAGCAACTCCTGGGCAGGCGGAGACAAGCAGTCGCTTTTTCACCAGGGACCGAGGCGGAACAACTAGCCATTGTGACAGCGAGGTTTTCGGTATAATTCACCAAGAGTTGTTTCCCCTTATCTTTTACACTTTATTCGGTAAGCTTTGAAATTGAACCTTTAACTCTTGGTGCCTTTCTAAATTTTTGTACGGGAGAAGTATTGACATCTGCATTTCATGTAACTTTATTGTATTCGTCAATTTGTTACAAAAGCTCTAAACTCATATGCAACTTTAAGTGTACAAAGCGAAAGAGAATATCACATTGTATTTGAGCATAGTAATTTGTTAAACGAATGTTAAAGGAAGCTGATTTAGTCATTGTGAACGGATATATCACTTTAAAATAAATTGTTAATCTATGTGTTGGTGAATATTTCGTATTTTCAAGCTCCTAAGCAATAGTCCCTTTTCACGGTAACCTTCCCTCTGGGTATGGTAAACAAAAGCTGTAAGCAACAGTGCCCAGTGGTGCAGTATATATAATTGGGAAGTATAATTTTCCACTATTTACTTTTTTGCCTTGTTACCCTTTTTCCGCAATTTCCCCAATTTGCTTCACATCTCTTTTAACCTAATTCTTCCTAAATATTTTCCTGCTTTCTGTATATAGTCATTTGATCTTGTATTAAAAATCTTCCTAACTTTTAGCTCTATTGGTAACATTTTACATTTCTCTGGTACCAAATTCTCTCTTCCTTTATCCGTGTCCTCGAATTCCAGAATATAATGCCAGTTGTATATAATCCATTGCATTTAACACATCTCCCCCTTCTCCCTGTTACACCACTTAAATTCATTACACCTGTCGTCGCCCATGCATACCCCATTCTGGCCTCTTTGTGGCTTACTTCTATGTATCTTTCTTTTCCCCATTCCATTTTTAAATATCTATAATCTATTAATGACCTTTTTACTTTCTCTACTACGTATAGTAAGTAGGGGAAGTATTTTATTCCACCCAAAAATTCGATACCGAGATTTCACCGGAAATATATGTTTTGAGACCCCCTGAATCCAAAAAAAAGCATTTTTGGAAACATTTCCGTCTGTGTGTCTGTGAACACCATAACTCAGAAACGAACAGTCGGATAAACATCAAAATTTGTATTTAGGTTCATTATCTTCCAGAGATGCGACACGAAGGTTTTCAAGAAAATCCTCCCACCCCAGATTACCTTTTACATGGAACATTTTTCGAAAATTTTAATTTTCTCAAAAATGGCTCTAACGATTTTGATTAAAATATCATATTATAATAGATATTTTCATGAGAAATAAAATGTATATCTTGAATTTTCTGGGAATATCTTCAAAAGTATTCTTCATTGTGAACGACTTTTGCATAACTGGTAAACCATAAGAGGTAGACAAAATTGTACTACACAAAAAATGTAGATCTCGTTAAAATGCACAATTTATGTCATACATTTTTTTTGTTGAGTGAACCATTTTCGAGATATTGCTGGTTATTCCTTTAAATTTTTCAATACTTATTTTCTCAAATGGGAATTCGTTATTCATTTTTTTTGTCTTGGATATGCAAAGAGTGTTAGTTAATCTGTGGCAAAGAGAATGGTGCTACACCTAGAAACCAGCTATTAAGAGACATGTCTATGCTTAATGGCTACTGTATTTCTATATTGCCCTTGCAAATACAAAACTAGGGGAACATAGTACGCCTTAAGCGATAGTCAAATATTTTTAGAAATGGTCGCTATGTGTAAAATGTAATTCTCTTTGCATGTCAAAAGATCGTTTCTGCAAATGTTTATCTCGATTAATATGAAATAGAAAAGAGTTTGTAAAATAGTTTGTACAAGAGTAGAGAAAGTCGTATGAGTGTAACACATCAGATTTTTTCCCTTGAAACTACTCATAATTTCTTGCTTTTCAATATCCTCCACTCTTTTTCTAATTTCTTTCCAGAAATCGAAAAAAGGCATACAGACATTGTCCCAAGAGAACAACTAAAAACAACATTTACATGGAATGCAAAATACTCTGTCATACAAAGGGTTATAGATTAACCAATGCCTAATTATAGCTTTAATTATGAGTTTCATATGGTAATTTATTAAACAAAGAAATAGCCAAAGATCCGTTGGGAGTGAGCACTTCACTGCTGCTTGCGTATGTGTCAGCTGCCGCCACAGTGGTGGCCTGCTAACAGTTAATCCTTGTGTTCCACGCAATCTTAAAGGCTTACACTGTTGATTGCGAATGTGAAGAACTACACAAATAAATTTACAACATAATTTATAATAACATATATTTTAAGGTTTACAGTTACAGAATACAGGAGAATATGTTATGTGTGGTTTCCACTTACAACACAATTATTTAAATCTTAATCATTGTCTTAAGGATAACGAAAACAAATAGGAAAGAAACTGATATTTCCATAGCTATATGACTGAAATAAACATGTTCCCCATGAGATTAATACTCTGCATTAGCCTTTTGAACATTCCCGCATATTAAAGAATCTTATTTAACTCACACGAGACCTATTTGACAAACAAGCAGTCAGTAGTCCGTCCAGTTACTTTGCCTATCCAGCACTTGAGTTGGGAAGGCAAAGACTCAATCAGATGTCGGAAATAGGCTCGTGTCTGAGATGCTCCCAGTGGTTACTGCACTGCTCCAATAATTCATTTCTAGTGCACCTTTGATTGAACTGCCACACCTGCTCTATTTTTCACCAGGCGTTCTCTATAATACTGAGGCTCGGAGATTTCGGGGACTAGCTCAGACCTGTATATCAGTGTGTTCCGCAAAGAATTATTGTGTATAGTGATAGGTATGCACGGCGCTGTTGTCCTGCACCGGGTGAATTGTAGGTATTTCATCCGTTGGATATAGCGGGCTCACACTTAGTAGAACAACGTCTCTCAGTATGGCCAAGTATTTAACCCGATTCATTCTTAGGGATATCTCAACTAGTTCTCCAGGTTCAACTCCACTGATCCAACCTAGCAATGAACAATCAAGGTACCCCCATCGCCATATCATCTGTAGGTATCTGGAATCCATTCTAGAACAGTTGGTCTACAACAGCCAATTGTCGATGATGGTCAGTACAGAAAACCACCTCGTCAAGACACATAGGTAGAATTGTCCCTCAAATACAGTGAAGCTGGAAGCTCTCCAAAGCGAACCCGACTGGCAGCTCTCTATGGTGAGGAGAGAGAGATTTCTTTATAACCGCACGACAATTGCATATGCTTGCTGATCTTAGCTTGAGAGAAACTATTGTCTCACTAACTGGCAATTGCACCTGCGCAATCGTATCCTTTAGTGACCGAAAAGGATGAGCTTCCATTTCTGCTAAAAGAGCACCATTCTCTTCTGCGATGGTTTTCTTTGGCCGCCGATTTGTTTTCCGTAATCACGAAGACCGTCTTCTCCTTCGTCCTGCCACGCTATTATTCATCGTTGCACGTATGGAGTGTGGTGGGTATTGTTCTGGCGATATCACTAGAAGCCATTTTTGCCCTCTACATCCCCACAATCATGCCACGTTTCACTTCGGATATACGAGGGCGGATTGATAAGTCCATGACTTTGGCTGTTCGAGCACAAGAGATGCCGTGTGCACAGCCGGCTGAGGTCACAACAGTGAAATGGTGAACAAAGGTCACGATATTGTGTTGGACGACCACCGATGGAAAATCCGTGAGATAGCCAAAAACGCAAACATCTCGAGTGAACGGGTGTATAACATTTTGCACAAATTTTTGTGTATGAGAAAGCTGTCAGCAAGATGGGTACCGCGACTGCTCACAGTGGAGAATAGACGGATTCGTGTGACCATTTCACAGGGACGTTTGAACATGTTCCAGCTCAACCCGAATGAGTTTTTGTGGTGTTATATCACGGTTGATGTAATTTGGATCAATTGCGAACCAAACCTGATCAAATTTGAAACCAAACAACAATCAAAGCAGTGGGTTTCCTTCGGTGAATCTGCTCCAAAGAAAGCGAAAACCATTCCGTCGGCAGGAAAAGTCACGGCAGCTGTCTTTTCGCATTCACAAGGGGTGATAGGCATTCACTACCTGGAAAAGGGTAAAACGATCACAGGTTCATATTATGCCGCAATGTGGGATCAGTTTCACAAGGAATTGTTAAAGAAACGACCCCATTTGGTGAAGAAACAAGTTCTTTCTCACCGCGATAATGCACCCGCACACAAGTCAGCCATTGCCATCGCAAGATTTGTGGAATTAGGCTACGAACTGCTACCTCAAACACCATATTCTCCAGAGTTGGGGCGTCGGGAAGAGGTGATTTTAACTCATTTACGTATCGGACATTGCCTTTTTAGTCATAGACACCTGCTCAGTGGTGACCCCGCTCCACTCTGTGAGCAGTGTGACGCGCCCTTAACGGTGCGTCACATTTTAGAAGAGTGTCAGGTTTTAGCTCCATTGCACGCTCGTGTGTGTCTGCCTGTTGGCATAGCCAACGTTTTGGCAGACGACGCGGATGCTGTAGATTGTCTTTTACGTTTTATTATGTTTTATTATTGACAGTGGCTTTAGCCGGCGCATTTGATGCACTGGGCATCTTATAGTTTTGTAATTTTTTATTGTCAGTTTTAATGGGGCTCTTCCCCCCTGGGGACATATGGCGCTATGTTCCCTTGACTTCTACAGCTCCTGACACGTTTTAGTCTTTTATTGTTTTGTTTGGCATGTTTTTAGTGTGGTTGTTTTAGAATATGTAGCCATGTATTTTAGTGTTTTTGACAAAGCGGGTTTGTGTGCCGTTTTTTAGTTCTTGGCTTTTAAATTTTATAACTTGTAAGGGCGCTGATGACCTTCGATGTTTAGCGCCCTTAACCCCATCTCATCATCATCATCATCATCATCCAGAGTTGGCTACGAGGGACTTCTTTCTCTTCGCAAAGCTGAAAAATTAGCTCGCTGGGAAGAACTTCACGTCCAGTGAACACATCAGGGCACAAACAACCTCATATTTTGCAGATTCCGAACAGTCATATTTTTTTTGGAAGGGTTAAAAAATTGGAGAAACATTGGACAACGTGTATTAAATTAAAAGGAGGCTATGTTGAGAAATAAAATTGATTTTTGGGAAACATTTTTATTTTGTTTAACAAGCCGCTGAATTATCAATCCGCCCTCGTATTTGATTACTCCTTGTGTGCATGCTCAAGTTGCGAAAACGCAAATGTCACAGGACGCCACTGCACATGCAGCTAGTACACAGGCTGCGCAGGTAACAGAGACACGTCCACACAGCGCCAGTGTGCAGGGACGCTTGTGACTTCTATTCGAAACAAGTTCCACCTATGTACCTTAACTTTATCTTATTATAATAATAATGTTGTTAAATTTAGGTAGGTCAGTTTGCCAATCATATCATCTATACTGTTCCCAGCTTTGCTCGGGGAACCTTTTATTAGGAATAATAATAATCATAATAATTTATTGAAGTACTAAGACATTACATGTATTGAACTGCCCACTGAAATTCGCGGTGGCTACTGTTCTGTCTTATTTACAAACTACGTTATACATTACTGCTTTAGTTCTTATTTATATACGCACAGATTATTATTACTATTATTATTCCTTTTATATTTTAACAGTCCATTTAAATTTTGAGGCAGTATTTTAATACCTGAATAACTTCAATTGCAATTTAAAATAGATAAATTCAATAACAGCCCGCCTTGAAACAATATGTATGTAATAATTATTTAAATTATATGTAACAGTAATTGCAAATGCTTATTTTTATTGTAAACATATTTTATCAGTGTTATATGAATACATTACATACTTTAATAATGCAAGAACTGTGAGAATAATAAGTTTTAGGTTCCTAACAATGAGTAATAAGGAGGTAAACTTGTGGCAATAATGTGTTTAGAGTTTGAAATGCACTGGTCATGATTAGAGCGACGATGACGTAAATTCTGTAACAGTTTTAAATTAGCCAATCAACAGCAAAGAAAAGTTTTAAGTTAAATACAGAAATTCTATTGGACTAGAATTAGCCAATCAGAGACTTGCAATACCGAAGCTTATGGGTTTTGACCGTTGAGGTTACTCAGTTGCTGGCGAGACTTGGTAGAGTATAGATGGGAAAATGTGTTCTCTACGGGTGAATAGTAAAAACAGATATACGCGTTAAGTGAACGTGTAAAAGTTACTCAAAGTTCTTTAAAAAGTGTAGTGCCGTATAAATATGTGCAATAATTTAAATAAAAGAAGTTAATTTAAAAGTTTAATTCTGTGACGTCTACAATAATTGTCATACCGCGCCCTACCCAAGACACATGACTCTAAAGTAAGACTGACGCAGCCGAGGCATATTCAAATAGTAATATTACGTAAGTATAAATAATTCAAACCTACGCCCAAAGTGTGTTACAAACTACATAAAGCAACTATTATTACATATAGCAGTTCTTCAAGTTTGCGTATATATATATATATATATATATATATTACGCAACAACAGTAGCAAATCATCTTCAAGTTGGCTTCCAAGCGTGTAGCTAACAACAACAACAGTAAAGCTTCAACAGTAGAAGAAAACAACAAGTTGACTTCCAATTGCGGGGCAGATAAAATAATTTACGTAATTTATTACGTGAACGAAATAACAGTTGAAGAACATTTCCTTCTTCAATTTATATCTTAATTTTTCTAAATATTGCCTTATGTATTTGTGAAAAATTAATTTGTCAGTTTTCCTATTCTTTCTTAACCATAAATCAATCAATAGGGCATTCACAAAGTTATTTACATTGGACCTATTTCTTGCCAACTTCTTTACCTCGTTCCATGCTTTTCCTTCTTTTGCAATTTCTTCGATAACATTCTTAACCGTATACTTTTTTTCTCCAAATTTTAGTGTCCCTGCATTGAAATACTGAGTGTTGTACATAACCTTTTCCCCCACATAATGGGCATTCACCTTGTGGATAGCCCTTTTACCCCCCTTAACGTTGACCTTTTAACCTCTACACTCCTGCTCTTAACCATGTTATCCCCCCTTATTGAACCTTGTAAAATAGTAATAATAGTAATAATAATATTATTAGATATTGTTTCAAAATGTATTCCACCAATAATCCCTAAAGACTTTTTGGGTGTCCTTTGGGGGCAGAACTTAGTTTGACCATAATAAACGTTTGAAAAGTAATATTACAAGGCGCATGCATCACGGCGATTCGTCACAAGCAAACACGAAAGACGACAATGCGTTTGCAAGGCAATGGATTTCAACTCGCCTGAGATTTATTTCTCTGAAATCCAATACATTTGCCATTAAGATGATATAGGTTCTCCAACGTTATATCACAGCGAGTTCTGCTTCTTAAGTGAGCGTTTAGATTTACAGTTTTGCAGATTTGTTCGAACCACACTTCACTTTCTTTTTTGGTTAAAGTTTTTCTGCACCGTTATATAATTACTGTTGAATGATTACTCCGTGTCCCTCCAGATGATACCAGAATGGCTTTAAGAGGACACAGGTAAGCATCTAGATGAAAATGTGGTAAAAGGGGCTAAGAGGAGGGGAAGGTAAATGAAGGAAATGTGGATGAAGGTGTAATGAGATGCAAGGAGCAATTGTGCTGGTATACCATTTTTAACTTTACTTTATTTATTTCCGAAACTAAGCTTTTGCCTCGAAAGATCATTAGGATATTATTTAGTACATAATAAGCATGGTTTAAAACAAATCGGTCACCGAGTGCTTAAATGTATAATTACCCAAGTAAGCTACTTTTTACAATTCCAACATGTTCTTATTCTAATATCTAAAGCTTGTAAATCCTGTTTGGTCTTTTATTCATTTAGGAATTGAAATTATAAGCTGGCTTATAGCCTATGTCTGTCGGGAAGAAGAATGCCTTCCCATCGCCAAATAATTATCAAAATCGGTTGAGCGGTTTCCGAGATTAAAACACATACACATATACAGACACGTTTTTAGTGTATTAGGTTAGAGATATAGATGTTTACGGAATAAGGTTAGTTTGATGTTGACTGTTTAGTACAGTGCCGACCATTTCAAACCTGCCACGTTCTAGCGGGCTGTACGGCGCGCGGTATTGGGGAGATGAGAGCACGCTCTCGCACGATACAAACACTCATGTGCGGCCAATGACGGAGATAGGCGATCGTCCCATACACATAATGTACCAGTGGGTTTGAAATAGTGTATATAAGGTGAAGTGACCTTCCAGCATTTAAAATTCATGCACATGCTGAATTAGGCAACGACGCCAGAATTCTTCAGTTGATATCGTATCTGTTCCATGTGGCACTGAGAAAAAAAATCTGATGTGTTACATTCACATGACTTTCTCTACTCTTGTAAAAATATTTTTACAAACTCTTATTCTCCATCTATTTCATCTTAATCGAGATAAACATTTGCAGAAACGATCTTTTGACATGCAAAGAGAATTACATTTTAAACAGCGACCAGTTCTAAAAATATTTGACTCGCTTAAGGCGTACTCTGTTCCCCTTGTTTTGTATTTGCAACGGCAATATATAAATACAGTAGCCTTTAAGCATACACATATCTCTTATTAGCTGGTTGCTAGGTGTAGCACCATTCTCTTTGCCACAGATTAATACTCTTTGTATATCCAAGACAAAAAAATTAATAACGAATTCCCATTTGAGAAAAAGTATTGGAAAATTTAAGGGATTAACAAGCAATATCTCGAAAATGGTTCACTCAAAAAAAAAAAAAAATGCATATGACATAAATTGTGTATTTTAACGCGATCTACTTTTTTGTGCAGTAAAATTTTATCTATCTCTTATGGTTTACCAGTTATGCAAAAGTCGTTCACAGTGAAGAATACTTTTGGAGACATTCCCAGAAAATTCAAGATATACATTTCATTTGTCATAAACATATCTTAAACATATGATATTTTAATTAAAATCGTTAGAGCCTTTTTGAGAAAATTAAAATTTTCGAAAAATGTTCCATGTAAAGGGTAATCTGCGGTGGGGGGATTTTCTTCAAAACCTTCGTGTCGCATCTCTGGAAGGTACTGAACCTAAATACCAAGTTTGGTGTTTATCCGACTGATCGTTTCTGAATTATGCTGTTCACAGACACACACACAGACACACACACGGACATGTTTCTAAAAATGCTTTTTTGGATTCAGGGGGTCTTAAAACATATATTTCCGGTAAAATCTCGGTATCGAATTTTTGGGTGGAATACAATACTTCCCCTGCTTACTATACGTAGTGGAGAAAGTAATAAACAAGATATACGAAAAATGCGGCTAGAAGATTGATGATATGCAATTCATTCCGAATTAAATATTCAGGATGCATGTAAAACCTTCCTCATACAGTTTTTATTCCTGAATTCCTCTTCTACGCTGTGCAGTCTACAGCTTTATTGCTTGATTCTGCACAAGTTTCAAGAATGAAACCCCATTTTCTTTTTCTGCAAACTGTTGGTCTCTGGTTGTGAGGATGGATGTTCTGATGTCGCCGAGTGGACAGAAATGAAACCCTTAATGAGAAAGAATGGGGCGCGAAGATAAAAGGCGTAGAAAATTGGTTGCACATACCTTTTTCTTTCATTTCTTTGCAGAATCTTCCATTCTAGTTGCCGTTCGGGGTAACGTTGATGAATGCCAACTGTTGGCATTGTGTTAAAATATATTATGCAATTAACATCTACTGCCAACGTTTTATTTTTGCGATATGTGCTTTACTTTCTGTTAATGCCTCTGATTTTTCGTTATCTCCTACTTATCTATGTTACTCAGTGGAAGTATTGCATTCCACTCGAAAATTATATATAATATTTCACCGGAAATGCACGTTTTTGAAGTCCCATGAATAAAATTAATCATTTTCAGAAAAAGCCTCGTGTATGTCTCTGTCTGTAGACAGCATAACTTCAGCATTTTTCAAGAATGCGGCACGAAGATTTTCAAAAACATTCTCCACTTTAAACTAACCTTTACATGAAAAATTTGTCGTCATCCTTTATTTTCTCTAAAATGGCTCTAACGATTTTGATTAAAATGTGAAGAAGATATTTATTAGTATTGTTATTATTTACCCCACGCTTTGGGCGTCAGTTTGAAGTAGTTTGTATTGCCTTTATTGAAGGATGAGTTGTATTATATTTCAACTGTTGGGGAGTCGAAAACTTGAAGTAGTTGCAACCGCACGTATGGTACCCGGTAGCCTTTGCCCGAATTTTTAAAAATATTAACTTTGTAATTTGACTGTTTCTTTAAGTATTAAATATTTATGTTTGCCTTGGCTGCGGCAGTATTTGTTTAGAGACACGGATGTCTTAGCAGGGCGTGGTGCGACTGAAGAATGTAGGCTTACACAGATTTTAAGTTTTTCTTCACTCCATTTATTAGGGCTTGACACGATTTAAATAACACTTCACTGATATAGAGAGAGCTGTGAGATGTTTTTATTAAATATGGCACTTTTTAATACTAAACTATTTTTGTCTCACACGAATACGTATTATACTTCTCGAGGTCGTGTCCCGCGTCCGGTTAGGAACACTGTTTGCAGGCAACTGAATTGATTTCAACCGCCTAAACTTGTAAATTTCTGTATTTCAAATCTCTTATTGGCTATTCCAAATCCAATAGAATCCCTTCATTTAACTAAAGCTTTTTCTGTTGTTGAATGGCTATTTTTATAAAATATCACTAAAATTACATTATTGCTTCCAATAATCACAAATAGCATTGTTAAACTTTCAAATTCATTATTGCCTCAAGGTTACCTCATTGTTACCTCATTGTTAGCAACTTTTAACTTGTTATTCTCACAGCTCCTACATTATTAAATTACGTAATATATTCACATAACATTATTGAACATGGATACAATAATATAAACATATACAATGATTGTTACATACATTTTACAAATTATTACATACACATATTGCTTCAAGGCTGGCTGTTAATGAATTTACATATTATATAATTAGACTGAAATTATTTAAGTGTTAAAAATACTGCCTCAAATGCCATCCGTATAAGATAGTGCATAGTGCATGACAAATGAAATGTATATCTTGAATTTTCTACGAATAGCCTGTAAAGCCTTTCTTTCTGAAATACTTTTGTATACTGGGTGAATCGTAAGAGACAGACAAAATCTTCTTTCAAAAAAAAATGTAGATATCGTTAATGACACGCAACTCTTGTCAAGTGTAATTTTTGTGGCGTTAACCGTTTCCGAAATATTCTTTACTATTGGTTTGAATTTTCAAGTACTTATACTTTTTTCAAGGATAAGTCGCTATTCGTTTTTTATTGTGGTCATGCAAAGAGCGTAGAATTTCAGTCATCGCATTGCAACCAGCTTTCTAAAAATCTGACAATCGCTTTAGCTGCGCTTATTCTCTTTATATATACAACGAAATGTGTAAATGTGTAATGAAATTAATAGAAATAGACAGAAGAATAAGCTTTTGAAAGAAAATTGTGTAGAGAAAGTCATGTGAATACAATTCTCATCAGACTTTTACGTTACTTTCACCTTTATCGTTGATTTTATTATATAGTATGTCTCATTATCAAATTATCTGCTGAGATGTCTCACTCCTTTGTTTCTCCCAATTGATTAACCCTTTCACTGCCTCAACTAGCCGAAATTTTTCGCTCTGAGCTGAATACCTTCAGTGCGATTAGGGCCCACAGACTTATATTGCATGTGTGTTTTTACTTTAATGATATGCTTTGCTTGAACTCCTATAGACTTTCTGTGAATTCGGGGCGGAACAAGACTGCACCGCATAGCACATTGTTACCCTACGTGAGACAAGTAATACATGTATAAAATGTATTTTAACACCGTAACTGTGTTGTGTAAGTGGCGAAATTCAAAATATTATCCACACTAAAGATATACTTCCCAAAACGGGTTCAAAATTATAAACATAAATTATTTATAGAGTACACAGGTGTCTCACGAGGGACAAAGAAATAAACTCAATCGCAGATGACCACGAAAGGAGACGTTGCTGCGATAAATTTATCTGGTGTTAACAGTGAAAGGATTGGATCTATATTATAATTGCAGGGTTATTCAAAAAGAAGGAACAGGCTTTAAATATTTATTTCTAATGAACGACAATAGTTGGCGACACATGTGATAGAAATATATGTTTTGAGGTCCTTTGAACCCAAAAAAAAGTATTTTTAGAAAAAGGCTCGAGAGAGAGAGAGAGAGAGAGAGAGAGAGAGAGTGTGTGTATGTATCTTTGAACAGCTTAACTCAGAAACGGAAAATCGGATAAATACCAAAACTTGGTATTTAAGTTAAATATTTTCCAAAGATACGACACAAAGATTCTCAAGAAAATTCCCCACCGACAATTCCCTTTATAGGGAAAATTTTTCGAAAATTTTGATTTTCTAAAAAATGGCGCAAACGATCATATATTAAACATATTTACGTAGCAAATAAAATGCATAGCTTGAATTGTCTGGGAATAGCCTTTGAAATTCCCTTCATTCGGAAGGAGTTTTCTATAATCTTGCATATGTGATAAACGTTAAGCAATAGACGAAAACGTATTACACAAAACTGTAGATCTCTTTAAAACACAGTTTATTTCAAATACATTTTTGTGGCATTAGCCATTTCCGAGATATCCGTTATTAATGGTTCGAGTTGTTCAATACTTAGCTATTCTTTCAAAGTCCTGTCGATTTCAGCTGTTTTTCGCGATGTCATGCAAAGTGTATGGAATTTTGAGGCCAACATATAGCATCCATTCTTAAACATTTAACTATTGCTGTTCCCTTTATATTTATAACGAAATGTGGAGTGTAGCTGGTTTTTAAATGTTTATCTAGATTAAAATGAAGTGATAGTAGAACAAACTTATGTATGAATAGTGTGTGTGTGCTTAATAATAAATATTGGAGTGTAGAGAAGGTCGTGTGATTGTAACACATCGATTTTTTTTTATATAGATACATTTCAGTTGTAATAATGCAAACGTATTCGTAGATTTCGCTATAAGTCCTTCGGATTATCTTGATATTTTAGACCAAGTTATGTTGCCATATTCTGTGAAAGTTTAGTTTGGTTGCCTGCCTACGGCCTGGACATACGCAGGGGGCCCACTTTTCCTACTCCGTCCATCTCAAGTAACGCAAGTTCATTAGCTTGCTTACCCTTACTAATGGAATCAAACTGTGTTTAAGAAACTCGCAGATAGCCCAAAGCTCCTGTCCAACATTGTATAATCACCCCTTTCAAACTACTTGTGAAGCTTAAAAGAAAGTATCATTCCTTATAAAAGCTTTCTCTGCTTCTTAGTTATATACAGAGAAATTTGGTATCAGGTGTACGTATACGAGGTGCCTAATCTCAGGTTTATACTTTCAGAGATATTAATTTTCAAAAAATATTTGATCGTTTTAGAAAGACAGAAATTTCAGGAAAAAGTTAAACATAGTGTTAAATTAACTAAGCTTCCTTCTTTAAAACTAAGCATATTCTTTCATGCTTTTGTTATAGTCTTCCAGAAAATAATTTTAGAAGTTATGTCATTGCACTTTTAAACAGGAAATAGAAACGTGTTTTTAAAAATAAGGCCATAGAAACAGAAGTATTTTATGTACAGAAATATGAGGCAGTATCATTAACACTTAAATGATTTCAGTCAAATTATATAATATGTAAATTCGATAACAGCCCACCTTGAAGCAATATACGTATGTAATAATTTGTAAAATGTATCTAACAGTCATTGCATATGCTTATATTATTGTATCCATGTGTAATAATGCTATGTGAATGCATTACGTAATTTAATAATGTAGAAGCTATGAGAATAATAAGTTTAAAGTTGCTAACAATGAGGTAACAATGAGGTAACCTGGAGGCAATAATGAATAAGGAAGTTTAAATGCTACTAGTCATTATTAGAGCAGCAATAATGTAAATTTTGAGACAGTTTCAAAATAGCTAATCAACATTCAGAAAAAGCTTTAGTTAAATAAAGGTATTCTATTGGAGTAGGATTAGCCAATCAGAGACTTGAAATACAGAAATTTACAAGTTTAGACGGTTGAAATCAATTCAGTTGCCTCCAAACAGTGCTCATAACCAGACGCGAGATGTGTCCTCGAGAAATTAATTACGCATTTGTTTGAGACGAAAATAGTATACGTGTTAAAAAGTGCAAGTATTAAATAACAGAATCTCACAGCTCTCGATATCAGTGAAGTGCTATTTAATTTGTGTCAAGGATTAATAAAAAGGAGTGAATTAAAACTTAAAATCTTTGTAAGCCTACATTCTTAGTCGTACCAAAACTATGCCAAGACTTCCATGTCTCTGACAATAATACTGACGCAGCCGAGACAAACATAAATATAATATCTAAAGAAACAGTCAAATTACAAAGCTAATATTTTTAAACCTGGGGCGAAGGCTACCGGAAACCGGGTACTATAGTGCGATTGCAACAAATTTCAAGTTTGGCTCCCCAACAGTTGAAATATAATACAACTCCTATAACAAACAACCTCTTCAAATAACTGCTCTTAGATTTCTTTGTTGACTTTTCAAAACTCGTGTTGAAAAGTTTAAAAAAGATTGTATGAAACGATTTTGGGTAAAATATAATATTTAATATATTTGCATGGAAAATAAAATGTATATTTTGAATTTTCTGCGAATAGCCTGTGAATTCCTCTTCATTCTGAATGACTCCTAAGAGATAGACAAAATATTACTACACAAAACATGTAGATGTCGTTATTTTTTGTCAAATAATGTTTTTGTGTACTTAATGTTTGATGTTACCGTGTTTAAATTTTCAAACACCTTTTCCAAGTGATAAGTGTTTACTCGTGGCCATGCAAAGAACATGGAATTTCAAAGCCATCACATAGCGATCCTCTTTCTGAAAATCTGACTATCGCTTTGGTCTATTGTATGCTTTTTATACCTAAAACGAGATATGTGAATCTGTAATGAAATTTTCTCTCTTTAACAAGAAGTAGATTAGCACCAAACTCTTGTCAATCGTCCAAACCCACTGCTGCATGATATTTCCTTACACCTTCCACCAGAACCGCATAATAGTAGATTAAAAAGAAAACGACAAAACGACCTGCTCCTTTAATTCGTGTGTTTTGTAAAAGTGATCAAACGTTTATTGTTTTATGGCTGTTTCTAATAAGTTGTTACGAATTCATTTATTTTATTGTTATATAATATAATATGATGTAGGACTGCTAATGAGCAGCACATTGTGGCGTGTATGTGTGTATGTATGTATTGTCACGCCAGACACATTATTGCGTCGCTGGAAACAGTATTGTTGGGGTAATTCCCTTGGCTTTGGGTTTGAAGTTCGTCTGGCGTGGCGACTCGCCACCTTTTGGCTGGCGATCCTAGCCAGAGGTGGAGAGAGTGGGGGAAGTGAGCGTTACTTCTTTGTGTGCTGTGTGTTGAGTGTTGAGTGTTGAGTCTGAAAGGTTGTATATGAAGTTGTGTGAATGTAGCCTCGCGTGTGTAGCATTTCCCCACAATTTTGTTCCTTTATCTTTTGTGTGCGATATAGGGGCACAGTGCTTATACTGAATAAACAACAGGTAATGTGATTACATGAAATTCTGTGTATTTTCTTATAATTATCTCACGCCTGCTCTGGAATGTGTTGTTTAAAGCCCTGGTCCTCTTGCTGCTTCTGCAGCCACGTCTCCCAATGTGCATGCTGGGGTAACTGAAATTTAATATTTAGCTGGAAAACCGTTTGGCCTCACTCCAGTATGTAACAATATTCACACAAGTTTCATGTGATTTGACTTACTATTATTGTTCACAACCATAACTACCATATGTATTTGGCTACAATAAAAGTTTTCCAGGCAGTTAAAAAATGTGGTAGATCGAAGAATCAGCGTTTATAAGAATAGTTTATAGAAGAGAGTGCGTGGAGAAAGTCGTGTGAATGCAACATATAATGTTAATCGAGATAAACATTTCCAGGGTTTCATTAAGCATTTCGTTGTAGGCACAAGATGTTTATTACGGATCTGGCCCATAAAGAATACAGAGAGAACACGTGCTACAGAACCCATGGCCCTAGATGTAAACGTTATTCTTTGCTCTATTTTCTTTTCTTTCACATGTTTGGTTCGCATCCGGTGGCGGAAAGGCAAACGCAGAAACCGAATTTAACTCAGATTGCTAGCACTTTTATAGCGTTATTTTATTTTCCCGGCGTTCAGTGTGGATTCACTTAGGAGCCAAAGCACGTTTTATGTCGACTGTACGTTCTTCCGTGACGTTTCAAACATTTAATTTAACTTCCAGACTGATAGCCGTTCTCGTCCCGAATTGCTTCCAACTAAATCGTATCACAACTTCCATCTCGCTATGCCCAGGTTTGCAGCATCTTAGGAAGGTCATCTCATAGAAATTGGAAGCTGACATCTGCGTCTCTATGGCATTTAGCAAAAGCTTTTTTCATGTCATCGTTATACCGGGTGTTCAAATTTGACTGGGAACCTCCATCGTTTATCGCACTTCGTCATAGTTCATTTATAAAAAATCTGATGTGTTACACTCACATGACTTTCTCTACTCTTGTACAATCTATTTTTACAAACGCCTATTCTCCATATGCTTCATATTAATCGAGTTATCGAGATGTCAATCTTATTTGTAATTTTCTTGTAGATGCAAGGGGAATATGGTAGCTTTTAAGCGATAGTCAAATATTTTATCGCTGGTTGCTATGTGGCGCATTCCATTCTCTTTGCATGTCCAGGACATAAAAAAATGAATAACGAATTTGAGAAAAAGTATAAGTATTGGAAAATTTAAGGAAATAACAAGCAATATCTCGAAAACGGTTCACTCAACAAAAAAAATGTATATGATATAAGTTGTGTATTTTAACGCGATCTACATTTTTTGTGTAGTAAAAGTTTGTCTATCTCTTATGGTTTACCAGTTATGCAAAAGTCGTTCATAATGAAGAATACTTTTGGAGACATTCCCAGAAAATTCGAGATATACATTTTATTTGTCATGACAATATCTCAAAATCGTTAGAGCCATTTTTGAGAAAATTAAAATTTTCTAAAACTGTTCCATGTAAAGGGTAGTCTGGGGTGGGGGGATTTTCTTGAAAACCTTCGTGTCGCATCTCTGGAAGATACTGAACCTAAATACCAAGTTTGGTGTTCATCCGACTTTTCGTTTTTGAGTTATGCTGTTCACAGACACACAGACAGACACACACACGGACATGTTTCCAAAAATGCTTTTTTTTTTTAATTCAGTGAGTCTCAAAACATGTATTTCCAGTGAAATCTCGGTATCGAAATTTTGGGAGGAATACAATACTTCCCCTACTTACTATACGTAGTAGAGAAAGTAAAAATTGATGTGACACACTCGTACGACTTTCTCTACCCTCTATCGTTTATTAGTGTGTATACAAACTAATCTTACTAAAGCTTACTTTTCTGCCTACTTCATTTTATTCCGAACAAAGCTTTGCAGACGTTGCACATTTCGTTATAGATACAAAGGGAACAGCGATAGTCAAATTTTTAAGAACTGGACGCTATATGCTACCTTAAAATTCCATACTGTTTCCATGCAAACATGAGAAACAACTGAATGTTGACAGGACTTTAAAAAAAACGACCAAACAATGAACAATTCGAAATATTAATAGCAGATATCTCAGAAACGGCTTATGCCACAAAAAGGTTATTTGACATAAATTATGCATTTTAAAGAGATCTACAACCTTTGTGTAGTATATTTTCGCCCATCGCATGGAATTTAGCGATTATATAAGATTCCTTCAGAATGAAGAGAACTTCAGGCTACTCCCATAAAATTCACGATATAAATTTTATTTGTCGTGTAAGAATTTTCAATCAAAATTTTAATCAAAATCATTAGTAATTTTTTTTAAAAAATAAAAAATTCCGAAAAAAAATGTTCCATGTAAGGGTAGTTTGGGTGGGGAATTTTATTGAAAATCTTCGTGTCGCATCGTTAGAAGGTACTGAACCTAAATACCAGGTTTGGTGTTTATCTGACTTATCGTTTCTTTCTTTCTTTTTTTCTTTTTTTTTTGAGTGATGCTGTTCACACATACACACACACCGATACGGAAATGTTTCTAAACGGCGCTTTTGAATTCAGGGGACATGCATTTCCGGTGAAATCTCGGTATCGTATTTTTAGAGAATACAATAACTTCTCTAACTACTATGTACGTTGTAAAGAAAGTAAAAATTTCTCGTGTGTTACATTCATTCATTATCTGTTTACCCTCCTCTTATGTAGGACTTACAGGACTTACAAGCGGGTGCCTGGGGTCAGAGGCCCGTCGAGGAGCAGACACTCATGGATCAGACAGAGCATCCAGGATGGGTGATCAGCCCGATGCCTGGTATGGGATGAAGGAAGTAGATGAAACGAAATGTTGGTGAAATGGATGCAAGGAAAGGTGATGATGGAGCAGTTGGTGGAATGAATGGCGGGGGAAACCGGAGAACCCGGAGAAAACCCGCCCAGACGCCGCTTCGTCCACCACAAATCCCACATGCAGGTCCCTGGGATTGAACCCGGGCCGCCTAGATGGGAGGCGAGCGCTCTAACCGCTCGGCCACGGCGCCGCCCGTGTGTTACATACGTTAGCTTAATTTTGTCTACCTGCTATCAGTCATTTTTACTTTCTCCACTACGTATAGTAAGTACGGGAAGTATTGTATTCCACTAAAAAATTCGATACCGAGATTTCACCGGAAATATATGTTTTGAGAACCCCTGAATCCAAAAAAAATCATTTTTGGAAACATGTCCTTGTGTGTATGTGTGTGTGTGTCTGTCTGTGAACAGTATAACTCAGAAACGAACAGTCGGATGAACACCAAACTTGGTATTTAGGTTCAGTATCTTCCAGAGATGCGACACGAAGGTTTTCAAGAAAATCCCCCCACCCCAGATTACCCTTTACATGGAACATTTTTCGAAAATTTTAATTTTCTCAAAAATGGTATCTAACGATTTTGATTAAAATATCATATGTTTAAGATATTTTCATGAAATGTATATCTCGAATTTTCTGGGAATGTCTCCAAAAGTATTCTTCATTGTGAACAACTTTTGCATAACTGGTAAACCATAAGAGATAGACAACATTTTACTACACAAAAATGTAGATGGCGTTAAAATACACAATTTATGTCATATACATTGTTTTTGTTGAGTGAACCATTTTCGAGATATTGCTTGTTATTCCCTTAAATTTTCCAATACTTATACTTTTTCTCAAATTCGTTATTATTTTTTTGTCGTGGTAATGCAAAGAGAATGGAATACTCCACATAGCAACCACCTCTTAAAATATTTGACTATCGCTTAAAAGCCTACCATATTCCCCTTGCACCTACAAGAAAATTAGCAAATAAGATTAACATCTCGATATCTCGATTAAAATGAAGTAGTTGGAGAATAAGCTTTTGTAAAAATAGTTTGTACAAGGGTAGAGAAAGTCATGTGAGTGTAACACAGATTTTTATGCATCTTCTGCAAACTATTCTTACAAAAGCTTATTTTTCTATCTACTTCATGTTAAGCGATATAAACGCTTGCAGAAATAATTTCATTACACATTTTGATGCAGGTACAGCAGGGATATATAGGCTGAAGCGATAGTCAAATCTTTAAAAAGCCGATCTATATGCTGGCTTTGGAATTCCATACTCTTTCCATAACATCGCTAGAAAGAAATCCTGATGTGATGCATTCGTGACTTTCTCTACCCTCTATCTTTACTAGTGTGTATACAAACTAATCTTACTAAAGCTTACTTTTCTGTCTACTTCATTTTATTCCGAACAAAGCTTTGCAGACGTTGCACATTTCGTTATAGATACAAAGGGAACAGCGATAGTCAAATGTTTAAGAACTGGACGCTATACGCTGGCCTTAAAATTCCATACTGTTTCCATGACATCGCGAGAAACAACTGAACATCGATAGGACTTTAAAAGAATGACAAGTATTAAACAATTCGAACCTTTAATTACGGATGTCTGAAAAACGGCTTAAGCTTAAAAAACAACTTACTTTAAGTAAATTGTGTGTTTTAAAGAGATCTACATTTGTTGTATGGCACGTTTTTGTCTATCGCTTAACGTTTACGAATTATACAAAATTATACAAAATTCCTTCTGAATGGACTTCTTAGGCTATTCCCAGAAAATTAAAGATACACATATTTTTTATGTAAATATCTTTCACTTTAATCAAAATCGTTAGAGCCGTTTTTCAGAAAATCAAAAATTTCGAAAAATGTTGCATGTAAAGGGTAATTGCGGTGGGGGGAGTTTCTTGAGAATCTCAGTATCGCATTCTTGGAAAATACTGAACTCACACACACCAAGATCGTACGTTTATTACTTTCTCTACTACGTATAGTAACTAGGGGAAGTATTGTATTCCACCCAAAAATTCGATACCGAGATTTCACCGGAAATATTTGTTTTGAGACACCCTGAATCCAAAAAAGTCATTTTTGGAAACATGTCTCTCTGTGTGTGTGTGTGTGTGTGTGTGTGTGTGTGTGTGAACAGCATAACTCAGAAACGAACAGTCGGATAAACACCAAACTTGGTATTTAGGTTCAGTATCTTCCAGAGATGCGACACGAAGGTTTTCAAGAAAATCCCACCACCCCAGACTACCCTTTACATGGAACATTTTTCGAAAATTTTAATTTTCTGAAAAATGGCTCTAACGATTTTGATTAAAATATCATATGTTTAAGATATTGTCATGAGAAATGAAATGTGTATCTTGAATTTTCTGGGAATGTCTCCGAAAGTATTCTTCATTGTGAACGACTTTTGCATAACTGGTAAACCATAAGAGATAGACAAAATTTTACTACACGAAAAATGTAGATCGCGTTAAAATACACAATTTATGTCATATACATTTCTTTTGTTGATTGAACCGTTTTCGAGATATTGCTTGTTATTCCTTTAAATTTTCCAATACTTATACTTTTTCTCAAATTCGTTATTCATTTTTTATGTCCTGGACATGCATAGAGATTGGAATGCGCCACATAGCAACCAGCGCTGAAAATATTTGACTATCGCTTAAAACCTACCATATTCCCCTTGCATCTACAAGAAAATTAGCAATAAGATTGACATCTCGATATCTCGATTAACATGAAACATATGGAGAATAAACGTTTGTAAAATAGTTTGTACAAGAGTAGAGAAAGTCATGTGAGTGTAGCACATAAGATATTTTGAGTTATGTTCACAGACACACACACACATGGGACATGTTTTCAAAAATGCTTTATTTGGATTCAGAGGGCCTCAAAACATGTATTTCCAATGAAAGTTTTGGGTGAAACCTTCTCTACCTACTATGTACGTCGTAGAGAACTTTTTGTTTCAAAACATATATAAAATTCTGAAAAATTTAAATCAAGGGCAACTTATATCTCCGAAATAGTTAATGGCACAAAGAATATTTGCATAAATTATGTGTTTTCAAGATATCTAATTTTTTGTGTAACACATGTTCATCTATCTCTTATGGATTACCAGTTATACATAATTATGTAAAATTCATTCAGAATGAAGGCATTTCACAGGCTATTTACAGAAAATTCAAGATATACATCTTATACAATACTTTACGCAATACTTCCTCTAATTACTCTAGATAAGTGGTAGAAAAAGTAAAAGGCATAACAAAAGAAGCAACAACTAAGATGTGAACCCCATTTAAATCTGAGCATCCAGTATGTAATTCATTTTTATAGTTCTTGTTATATAACATTCCATTATACAGCTCCTTTTTTCTTTAGTTTCTTAGTTATGCTGTTCAGGGACCTTTTTCTAAAAATGCTTTCTTTTGTATTCAGGGGATGTCAAAACATGTCTTTCCGTTGGGTCTCGGTATCGAATTTTTGGGTGGAATACAATATCTTCTCTACCTCTGTAAGTGGTAGAAAAAGTAAAAACAGTTGGACGTTCCGTCGTTAAATCCTTTATATCACATCTAGAGCTCTCCAAACCTTCTTCCTGGGTTACTCTTCTATTAATGTGATGGGTAATTATATCGGTTTACAAATCGTTTTCAATGTCTTCTAATGCGGCGATCTGAAGTACGAGTTTGTTCTCCACTTAATCTATAATGCTATGATACTTATTTGGTGATTGAGGGCAAAGCTCTATCTTCGTAAAAGATGTTGCATTGGGTAACGTGACGAAAAACTATACCATATCAGAATTTACGTCATTGCAAAAATTCTCTATTGACTTCCTCATTTTCCCTTGTCAACTTGAGATGCCATTGTAGCAGCAAATATTACACTGATATTCTCTAAATAGGAATTAACGAGGCTGTTTTTGTTGGCCTGTTGGTCCAACCATCCTACAGACTAATCGACTTGTCGGGCGATGCAGAAATCGCTGTGGTTTTGCCTATCCAAAAGGTTCGTTTGGTTGCACAACATGCGTACGGTAGTTTAAAATTTACCCGATTGGTGGCCTGATCAATTGAAATGTGCAAGTACTTTAAGGCCTATCTGTCGTTTAGCACTTATAGACATTAACAAATACCTACAGAGATTGCCTCTGTGGTCTGATGGTTAACATGCTAACCACGAAATCCCGAGGTCCCGGGTTCGATTCCCAGTTGGATTGTGCGAATGTTTTCTTTACTGATGAGTATTCTTTAACCTCTCTAGAGTCTGGAGGTATGAATGTGTGCCTCTGTATGAGAATTTAATGTATTAACCAAAAGTAAAGAGAAATCAAAGATTAACCCACTGTGTGAACATCATTGCTGATGAGCAATTGTTCCAAAGGTAAAAGAAGCCGCCGATATGACCTTAAATATTAAAGGCGGATATAAATGGAACATTAAAAAAGAGAATCTAGAGGAGACCTTAGTACGATATGAGTGCGCTTGGAGGAGGGCGCCACTGGATTTATTGACAATGCTAACTCGTCAAGGAGACTAAGAATCAGAGAGGAGAAAGAGGCAGGGCGATAGGGGGATATACAGCTGCATAATGAAATTGTACTACACTTGCAGGCCTCAGCCTCGCTAGTAAATGCGGATGTTTTCTTTATCCGACTGTCCTTCGGATACCTTGCCCAATTGTTACGCAATTGTTTAGCTCTTCTTCCCACCGCATGCACTCATATCGTAGCCGACTAGTATATTATTTTCCATAGTGTAATAAATTACGTCAGAGCAGAATAAAAGGCCTACATAATTGCTATAAAACTACATAGTTTAAAAAAAGGCGTTAACTCTATCCAAATTACTTTTTCTTGAAAGCCAAAGTGCACAAATATACTACCTATTTGCAGTCGTTTACGGAATACTGACCATCGCTCAAGATAGCGATACAGAAAGTAGGCTAACAAGCACATATTGAAAACCATGTAGGGACTCCAATTACCATGGCACACAGATAGATGAGGGTACCGATATGTGATATATGGGGATGCTACAGGGGTCTTTTCCTACAAGAGGGGAGACTGAGGCAAATTTTTCACCACGCCCTCTGAAAGGCTACGGCAGGAAAAACTTGTCTTTCACTTTGGAGAATTGCGAATAGCTTTTACATCGCAGTATAAGCTTTTAGAGGATATTTCTTTAGGCACGACTCATAAATGAGAACTATTTTTTAAACTCCTACCTCTCCTCATTTTTACGAGCGAAGAAGGATCGACGGTTGGCAAAGGAAAAAAAAAAATAAGACAGTTTTATAGTGTGCATTTTATCGTAAAAGTTGTTCCAGATGCGAGGACGCATAACGTAATGGTTATATTGCAATGTTGAAGGAAGAAAGATGTGACAGTTCATTCGGAAGGTATGCTTTACTGCGATATCTAACTTTACAGCATCGGGGGGAAAAAATTAAGATTTTCTGAATGTTGAGCACAATGCAGACATTCACATTTTATTAGCTTAAGTTTCTTCAGTGAAGTTCAGATTTTGTGAGCTGCTTACTTCAGTAAATAACTGATGTGAAATAAATTTCAAAAACAAGTTCGGAATTAATGTTTTCAAAAAATGTAAGTAGAGCTGAAGTTTTTCTATGCATTTGTGTACTGCTATCAGATGAAGCCTTACTTGCCATTAAGGAAAATTGAAACCATATATTGATGAATAGAAACATGTTTGTAATAGAAGCAAATAATCAACACTCGTTTTTCCCAGATTAATGCAAGGCTGTCTATGTCTAATGAAAATCTGATGCCTTACATTCATATGACGTTCTCTACCTTCTCGCTTATTAGTCGGTATACATATTATTCTTACGAAAGTTTATTTTCCTATCTACTTCTTTTAATCGAGATAAACCTTTCCGGAAGTAACTGCATTACACATTCCGTTATAGATATAAAGGGAACAACGATAATCAAATGATTAAGAACTAGATGCTATATGCTGGCCTTGAAATTCCAACTGTTTCCATGTAATCGCGAGAAACAACTGAGTGTCGACAGCACTTGACAAGTATTATAGAAGTATTGAACATTTCAAACCATTAATAACAGATATCTCCGAAACGGCTGATGCCACAAAAAAGTTATTTGAAATAAATTTGTTTTAAAGAGATCTAAATTTCTTTGTGTATTACGTTTGGTCTATCGTTTTAACGTTTACCCGTTATATAAGATTATACAAAATTCCTTCCGAATGAAGAGGACTTCACAGGCTATTTCCAGAAAATTCAAGATATACGTTTTATTTGTCGTGCAATGTCTTTAATATATGGTATTTTAATCAAAATAGTTAGAGCCTTATTTTAAAAAAATGAAAAAATCGAGAAATGCTCCATGTAAACGGTAGTTTAGGATGGAAATATTTTCTTGAAAACCTTCGTGTCGCATCTTTGGTAGATATTGAACTTAAATACTATGTTTGGTATTTATCTGACTTTTCGTTATTGAGTTACGCTGTTCACACGTACATACACGGCCTTTTTCTAAAAGGGTTTGTTTTTATTCAAGAGGCCTTAAAACATGTATTTCCAGTGAAACCTCGGTATAGAATTTTTGGGAGGAATGCAGCATCTTCTCTATCTTCTGTCTAATGGTATAACACAGATAAATTTCAAACATCTTCCGTTAAGTGACACATTTATATTTCCCAAAAGATAATCGCACAACATTGAATATTTTGAAAACGGCGAATAATACTAAATAAGGTTAATTTTTGCATGATGTGTTTTCTAAGTCTTCTACACACAAGGAAATTTAGAATTCCAACGTGTGAATTTGTTTCCAAGGAAACCCAAGTCTACCAACATAAATTTGGTGGCTGTAATAACATACAATATATACTAGAGCGGGAAGTAAACTACAACCCAAACTTTCGTGTCTCTTCAATAAATGAACCTTCATAGTCCACGTCTCGGAGTTTAAATTTCTTGAAATATTGAATCTGTATTATCGACCACATTATTTTCAAAGAATCCCTTTTGAGTCGCGTCATCAAGTGACAATTAATTCAAACCCTGTAAAATTATAGCATCTTAACTAAGCCATCGGATTAGTTATAACTGCTGAATTAGGCTGGCCCGGTAGCTCAGTTGGTAGAGCACCTGATTGCTGTGTGAAGAGTCCCGGGTTAGATTCCCGGCTGAGGGGTGGGAATTGTTCTCTAGCCAAGATAATTCCCTATCCTCCCCAGAGTCTGGAAGTATAGATGAGAGTGTGAATGTGCGTGTGTGATCTAATGATTAGAAACCAAAAGTATAAGAAACCCAACGACAAGAGTTACACGAGTTAACAGCAATGCCAATAGGCAATAAGCTCCAAAGATAAGACCAATGTAGTCAAAGGCGGGTATAAATGGAACTAAATAAAATCTGATGTGTCACACTAACATGCCTTTCTCTACTCTTGTACAAACTATTTTACAAACGCTTATTCTCCATATGTTTCATGTTAATCAAGATGTTAATTTTATTGCTAATTTTCTTGTAGATGCAAGGGGAATTGGTAGGCTTTAAGTGATAGTCAAATATTTTAAGAGCTGATTGCTATGTGCAGTATTCCATTCTCTTTGCATTACCTGGACAAAAAAAATGAATAATGAATTCCCATTTGAGTATTGGAAGTATAAGTATTAGAAAATTTAAGGGAATAACAAGCAATATCTCGGAAATGGTTCACTCAACAAAAAAATTATATGACATAAATTGTGTATTTTAATTCGATCTACATTTTTTGTGCAGTAAAATTTTGTCTATCTCTTATGGTTTACCAGTTATACAAGAGTCTTTCACAATGAAGGATGCTTTTGGAGACATCCCCAGGAAATTCGAGATATACATTTCATTTCTCATGACAATATTTTACACATATGATATTTTAATCAAAATCGTTAGATCCATTTTTGAGAAAATTAAAATTTTCGAAAAATCTTCCATGTAAAGGGTAATCTGGGGTGGGGGAATTTTCTTGAAAACCTTCGTGTTGCATCTCTGGAAGATACTGAACCTAAATACCAAGTTTGATGTTTATCCGACTGTTCGTTTCTGAGTTATGCTGTTCATAGACACACACACACGGGCATGTTTCCAAAAATGCTTTATTTTGGATTCAGGAGGTCTGAAAACATGTATTTCCGGTGAAATCTCGGTATCGAATTTTTGGGTGGAATACAATACTTCCCCTGCTTACTATACGTAGTAGAGAAAGTAAAAATGGTCAATTTGCAGGATTGCGTTACCGGAAAGCCGAGATGACAACGGACAAGTTCATTACAACATTTTTTTATTAACAATTGTTTCAGAATAATAAAACTCAGACTGTGCAGTGTGCAATATGTGTGTGAAATGCATACCAGGACCTCTGAGAAAGAGACTTTGACTAATATCGCAATATATTATTACACTACTATGTATTTTAACGAATCCTACATTTTTCATGAAGTGAGTTTTTGTCTATCTCTTAGTACATCCTGCTCAAGCTCTGCTCGGCTGGGTCCAGTATTCGCGCGTACGCAGCAACAGTCCTCGGAGTTCGGCTGGAGGGGAGCGTGATAGCCAATACGTCACTAGGTGGTCATAGCATAAATCGTAGCGCTTCCTACCAGTCTTGACGTTGTGTCGTCTATCATATGTCGTATTGTCATGCCGGAGAGGTCCATCGACTATTTCATTGGAAGAACAGTTTCTGTTTACCGAAAAGGATGGTTACGTAGTGTCTTTAAAATGAAAAGGTGCTGAATTCGGCAAGGAAATGGAACTTACAACGTCATAATACAACATTCATTTTGCTGTGACAACTGCTTTCCCCAGTGCCGAGCTGTGTTGCATGCTGCAGGCACCCTCTTGCGAGGCGTAAATACTGCAGTTTGCTAGTGCGCAACCAAGCTGGAACAACCTGCCTTAGTGCTTCCATGTTGTAGAGATTTATACGAAACTCAACAAAAATGAAGAGAATTTCACAGGCTATTCACAGAAGTTTCAAAATCTAAATTTGTTTTCGTATTAATATCTCAACATCACAAAAATAAAATGATATAACTGTATTAGAGAAAACATTTCCGTATACAGGGTATTTGGGATAAAAGAGATTTTGTGTAAATCTTTGTGTTTCAAATTTGAAATATTCTACACTTAACTATGAAGTTTGAGATTCATTAGAATTTTCGTTTTTGAGTTATGATGTTCTCTCTCTCCCTCTCTCCCACACACGGACGTCTTTCTGCGAAATATTTTGGGAGTTAATGGAACCTCAAAACATATATTTTCGGTGAATTCTCATATTGAATGTTGGGTGGTATAAGATATGCCCTCTACTTAGCATTGTTCTTCGGTTGAACAAGATACTTCTGCAACATTCAGAAAGGTTTTCCGAGAAAGCCCAAAGGTGAGAAACGCTGTTCTTTTGTGGAACAATTCCGGTAGTTCCTGTTTACTGAAAATAGCCTTGTTCCAAAAACATTCCAAAAGAACAGTTCATCTATTTAACTGGTGTTTTAACGAACTGCAGTTCGGCATCGCCTCCGAATATGTACCTACTTTCTAGAATAGTTAATCAAGCTTCTGTATACCTTACTGGGATTCTGAATTAGCAAATTACAGTTTTCTAGCTAGAAATAATTACGATTAATATGGCAAAATAGTTTCCCATAATGCCGACATATCAAACAGTTCTTCTTCCAGAGTGTGTTTGTAATTGGAGTGGAATGATTAAAATGTTTAATTTAGATGATAAGTTAAAATAAAAAATCTGATGTGTTACACTCACATGACTTTCTCTACTCTTGTACAAACTATTTTTACAAACGCTTATTCTCCATATGCTTCATGTTAATCGAGATAAACATTTGCAGACTCTATCTTATTGCTAATTTTCTTGTAGATGTAAGGGGAATATAGAAATACAGTAGCCTTTAAGCATAGACATATATTTTAATAGGTGGTTGCTATGTACAGCACCATTCTCTTTGCCACAGATTAATACTCTTTGCATATCGAAGACAAAAAAATGAATAACGAATTCTCATTCGAGAAAAAGTATAAGTGTTTGAAAATTTAAGGGAATAACAAGCAATATCTCGAAAATGGTTCACTCAACAAAAAAATGTATGTGACATAAATTGTGTATTTTAACGCGATCTACATTTTTTGTGTTGTAAAGTTTTGTCTATCTCTTATGGTTTACCAGTTATGCAAAAGGCGTTCACAATGAAGAATACTTTTGGAGACATTCCCAGAAAATTCAAGATATGCATTTTATTTGTCATGAAAATATCTTAAACATATGATGTTTTAATCAAAATCGTTAGAGCCATTTTTGAGAAAATTAAAATTTTCGAAAAGTGTTCCATGTAAAGGGTAATATGGGGTAGAGGTGTTTTGTTGAAAACCTTCGTGTTGCATCTCTGGAAGATACTGAAGCTAAATACCAAGTTTGGTGTTCATCCGACTGTTCGTTTCTGAGTTATGCTGTTCACAGACAGACACACAGACAGACAGACAGACAGACAGACACACAGACAGACACACACACGGACATGTTTCCAAAAATGATTTTTTTGGATTCAGGGGGTCTCAAAACATGTATTTCCGGTGAAATCTCGGTATCGAATTTTTGGATGGAATACAATACTTCCACTACTTACTATACGTAGTAGAGAAAGTAAAAATAATTGGAATATTCCATAAACAAAGAACGAATAACACTCAGACGAACAGAAGTATAACTTCTTAACTTAATAACCAATAAGAAGGATTAACTTCGAAAAAAAAGGAAGAGTCAAAGAGATGTAAATTGCAATTTGCCTGAAGCTTGAAGGATGATGGATGAAAGATAGAAGTGATTGTGGGTGGAACTAAGTGGACGAAAATTGGTACTTTCTTTGTGTAATTTTGTTGCAGCTATGGGTATTATGACATCGCATTAAGATGCTTTGGCGATTTAAATGCAAATTACGCCGTAATAAATCAACGTTTGGTATGATAACCCTGCAGTATACTTCTTGCACAATGGTGTGTATTCTACGTCTTCCTAATTATATCTATACAGAAGGAAATTTGGAATTCCAACACATGAATTCGTTTCCAAGAAACTCACATGTACCAGCATACATTTGTTGGTTGCAGTTAGAATATACACCAAGGAGGGAAGTAAAACTCTCTTGAAGGCTTCATTTATATTTATTTAATAATCAAGAATAACACATTGCAAAGAATGGCACACATTAAACAGTTATTTAAAACATTATTGAAAACTGATTAACTGTAATTAAAGGTGAATAAACTTTTCATACCTCATTTTAAATTTTTCAGGAATCAATGACGTGAACCCAATTTCTCACGCCTGTTCAATATCTGCGTTCATAATCCACGTCTCCAAATTTAAATGTTTCTTGAAACACTGAATCTCTTTTATCGTCCATTTTATTTTCAAACAATCCTCTTTGAGTCCCAGCATCAATCATAAAACAATCTATTCAAAGTCTGCTAAATCACAGTATCTTACTAAGCCATTGTATTACTTACAGCTGTTGAAGCAACATACAGTCCTAGCCACGGTAAAACCAATACAATGACTCATTAATGTACTAAGATATCTAGTTCACAGCTTCTCAGCATTAACACATTAATAATTTGTTTCTTTACTGTTTTATTCTAAGTTTTACATGTTAAGTATTTTCTTTGATAATATTATACGTATAATAATTAAGAGGATGTTAAAACACATATATTCATAATGTACCCATGGTAGAGAACAAGTATATAACTTATAGAATATAATTGAAGAAGATTGTATTGTTTGTTAGTAGTTGAGTAACGCGGCTTTTGACACATCTATGTACTTGAATTACAATCCGTGGTATTGAAAGACGGAGTTAGTACCCGCATATACGAGTAACGTGTGGGATTACGTGACGTTTGGATTCTGAGGGAGAGTCCGTCCCTCCTCTGCGGTGCTCCCTGGAGCACGTTATTTCCCCTTGTGAAGTTGTCGATACACTTTATTGTTATGTTGTAGAATTAAATGAATAATAAAGATAATTAAAAGCCGAAAAAAATGTGAGTTAACGCGGGTTTGACAACAGGTACGTATGTGTGTTTGTACCCGTGTAATGAATAGACGGTTTTAGAAACCGTCTATATGAGTAACGTGAGGGGATTACGTGATGTTGAGAGTCTAAGGTGAATGTTGCAGAGTTAAATGAATAATAAAATAATTAAAAGCCGAAAAAAATATCTGTGTGTGTGCGCGCGTGCGCGCTCACGTGTAGTAAAATTTTGTCTATCTCTTATTATTTTGTTACCAGTTATGCAAAAGTCGTTCACAATGAAGAATCGTTAGAGCCATTTTTGAGAAAAATGTTCCATGTAAAGGGTATTCTGGGATGGTGGGGATTTTTCTTGAAAAAACCTTCGTGAAGATACTGAACCAAAATACTAAGTTTGGTGTTTATCCGACTGTTCACATACAGACACACGGACATGTTTCCAAAAATGGGGGGTCTCAAAACATGTATTTCATGTGAAATCTCGGTATCGAATTTTTGGGCGGAATGCAATACTTACTATACGTAGTAGATAAAGTAAAAAAATTGCAAGAAGAGTGGCAATGAAGTGACAAAAAAAGATGTATGGCTTAAATAATATTCGAGTTATTTGTATGGTTACCGCGTTTGCTAAAAAAACTAATGTATGGCTCCCGCGTTCAGAGGCAGAGGACATGTGAATTCGAGTTATGTGTACGGTTATCTCGTCATATCCAAGATTTTGTTTTCAATGTATGAATCAAAGAAGAAGAGATCCCGTTCAGTAAGAAGGCAATGAGAAAAAAAACTAAGGGGGCTAATAATATTCGAGTCAGGTGTACCGTTACGTACGTACGTTTTCGAGTCCCCCGCAGGTAAAAACTTGGAATCTTTCATCAAGAAGGCAAAATAAGAAATCCATGCGAGTGATTCCCGTTCACGCTGGATCAGTAACAGAAGGGTCAAGACAGCAATGAACTATAAATTAGTAAAATTAAATGCTTTAAAAAAACCTCGGCATATCGAGCTCACATGCTGAGACATGCAAATGCAATGTCTTTTTCTCTCGTCTCTGTAACCCGAAGGCATAGAGAGAAACCAGGACTTCAGAATTTTTAAATAATTATAGGTTATGGAATAACTGAAAGTAGCGTAAGAAATTGCCTGTAGCAAAAAGGAAGCAGCAACACGGATCCTACCAATGCTATAATTATCGTAAGTACAGGGGCCAGGTGGACAAGGTAATTTTTTGTCACGAACGAATGTCAGCCAATGGTCAGATAACTGCGTGCGCATACGTGGAAGGAGAAGGGAAAATAGGCGTAATAGTATCGTGAACTTATAAAGACGTAGGATACCGTTCTTAAGAACTTAGTACTTATTACGCTGGACATGTGACTGCAGCATAGAACAAGTGTTTGTGGGGAGGGGGGGCTAACAACGTCGGGGACATATAAAATGTGTAAGGGAGTACGAAAAAAGACCATTTGCAACAGAAGTGCGCAGCCAGGAAAGAACATGGATGGTAAGTGAAAAAAATTATTATTTCTTACAATGTGTCTTTTTACATATACTTCAGTGACCCAAACGATG
Organism: Deroplatys truncata; assembly: GCA_030765065.1. NCBI lineage: Eukaryota > Metazoa > Arthropoda > Insecta > Mantodea > Mantidae > Deroplatys > Deroplatys truncata. The sequence continues at coordinate 292,322,258 of CM060975.1, read as the reverse complement.
GATTCAATGTGTCTTTTATTTCCGTGTTTTTTCGTGACCTAAATAATATAAACCTGTTGAAACGCGTCTGTATGTTTCAGATCAAATCATAAGCCAGCTCAATGAAATTGGAGAAGGCGCTCCAATAGTACCAACAAAGAAACTGGCAGATCTAGAGATAAACGTGCCGTTCAAAATAAACAAGCTGAAGACGCTTAGCACGAGATATGGGGAACGCGTCGTAGTAATATTAGATCAGTATCAGATCTTTCTTCCCGAGCGATTTAAGAGTATGACTACAGAACAGAAAACTGCTATAAATGAAGGAGGCTATCACCTTGTGTACATGGGACAAGAGACGCTAGCTAGCGGGTATCGACGTCACAAGATTACTTTTTTACAAAAAAAGGTATATTAAAACAGTTTTTTTGCATGTGTTAGCTCAGTTCAGAAAAAAAATAATGCATCTCGGAAAAGAGAAAAAAATTCTTAATGGAATAGTTCTAACTTTTTGACCTTTTAAGATTAATTTGGATAAAAATCTTGTCTTTGTACGTGTATCTCGAAATTTCAGATTATAGCCAGTCGATAAAATGTTACTATTTTCACTTCTCAGATCGTTGCAATAATGAATTGTATAATTTTCAGACGAGTTCAAACATGCAGGAGAATTCTCAAGCGAAGGAGATGCAACTGCAGACACTGCAGTAATCCACTCCATGACAAGAAAAGGTGAGTTAATGTTCGCATGTATGTGTTAAAACAAAACATTACATTAAAGTAATCGGATAAGATAATAAATTTTTTCAGCTTAAACATTCAACAAAAAAAATATAATTTGACAATATTTCTTTTTTCAGCTATAAGTAAAATTCCATTTCCTCTTTTTAATATATAACTTTAATGTCAGTAGCATCAAACATTAATAATGAAGCAGTTTTGTTATATAAGTGTATTTCATGCTAAAAAGGGGATATTTTTCTTTTCAGCTTTAAAGAAAATTAGATTTCAGGTTTTAAACTTTACTTTGAAATAAAATGACAATTTTGTTTTCAGCTTTAATAAAGTGAACTATATATTTTTGTTTCAGCTTTCATGCATGCTTCAAAAAGTAACAAATTAATATCACGAAAAAACGAAAATTCGATTTAAAAAACTTTACTTGAAATAAAATCAACATTATTTCCAGTTTAAAGATACTTTGATTACTGTAAATAAAAAAATGAACTTTTTGTTATAGATTTTTCAGCTTTCATGCATGCTTCAAAAAAGTAACAAATTAATATCACGAAAAAACTTTACCTGAACATTCTTTTCAGCTTAAAAGATATCAAATATGTATTACTGATGACACCTCATTTATTTCAATTTCAGAGGAACACGTGCACGTGATCTCAAATAAGACCGGATCCCCGAACAAGAGGACTACGTCGCCGAAAGATGATAGCGCGTCTCCATCAAAGAAACCAAGAACAGAATCGGTGAGTGAACAGAGGCAGAAGGATCTTGCATGCATGACAATTGAATCGGCATTTAAAAATCGGATCTATACGAGTCAAATAGAAAACTCGGTGGGAATGATAGATCCTGAAACATTTCTAGATGAATGTCAACCGCTCGTTAGCAGTGAAATTCGGAGCAATCTCGCTCGTCATTTGTCAGGAATAAAGTTATGTGCCACATTAGTATGCAAATATGTCATCCAAACACCCGAAAATGAAAAGATCGAGACATTTAATTTCAATAGTAAAATGGATGCTATCTTACAAGGTACAAACATTAGCGATTGGTATGAGAATAAACTTAAACATCCCATATTGTTCAACATTGATACATTCGAATCGAAAAGCAGTTCGAAATCACTATACCAAATATGTTCGTTAATTCTAAATTTCTGTCACTACGATCCGCTAAATGCAGGTTGCAACATAAAAGTGCCAGATTTCATAAAACACAAGAGAGCAGTGACCAATATTAGGAATACTGATAACAAATGTTTCGGATATTGCCTACTGGCATCCAAATTTCCGGTAAAGCGTAACAGCTATAGAGTGAGTTCGTACTCCAAGTACAATATGTTTAAAGAATTTAATTTCGCAGGAATAAAGTTTCCAGTATCTTTAGATGACATACAAAAATTTGAAAAGCAAAATGATAATATATCTATCACTGTATATGGTATAGACGAATATTCAATTATTCCATTATATCAAACCTCGGAACGTAAAGAGCATCATGTGAACCTCTTAAGAATTGTCGATGAAGCTAGATCACACTATTGCTTAATAAATGACCTATCTCGCCTGTTGTCCTCACAATTAACTAAACGCAAGTGTAGGATGTGTATATGTGAGGCATGCATGAAATACTTCTCGAATGAAAGCAACCTAGCTAAACATAAAAGGAGATGCATGAAATCGCAAGTTGTTAGTATGCCTGAAATAGGGGTAAATGACACCATTCGATTCAATTCATACTCGAAGTGCTCTCCTGTGCCATTTGTCATATATGCAGATATCGAATCAATACTTAAAAAAGTGCATTCATGTCAGCCCTCCGCAGATAGCAGTTGGACGAGATCGATACAAAGACACGAAGCAGTATCAATAGCTTTAAACCTTGTATGCAATTATGACGATACCTTATCGAAATTCAAAATCTTTAGAGGTCCTAATGCGATTCAAGATTTTTTCAGTGAATTAACTGTAATTGCAGACGATGTAATCGATATTTACTCGAAAAACAAAGAGTTAAATATGACCGATGCAGATAAAATAAAATTCAGAAATACTGATTTCTGTCATCTGTGTGAAGATAAATTTGAGTCCGAATCTGACAAAATATTAGACCACTGCCATTTGACCGGTAGATTCATAGGAGCGGCCCACAATTCGTGTAATCTGAATAGAAAGTTACCAAATTACATACCGATTTTTTTTCATTGTCTGTCAAACTACGATTCACATTTTCTCGTGAAACATCTCGCTTACGATCGAGAACCCATATCATGTATTTCACAAACATCTGAAAACTATCTATCATTCAGTAAGAGATATACGTCCAATGGAAAAAGTATATATTTCAGATTTCTTGATAGTTATAGATTCCTCGATGATAAATTGAGCAATTTAGCTGATATGCTAAACCCCGAGGACTTTAAAAATACAAACAGAGCATACGAAAATCCTGCACATCGGCAGCTAATGATACGTAAAGGCGTATTTCCATACACATATCTGGATTGCGTAGAGAAATTGAAAGAGACCGCATTACCAGATATATCACAATTTGATGATATAACAACGGAAGATTACTTGCATGCTCAAACAGTATGGCGAGAGTTAAATATCAGAAACTTAGGCGAATACAGCGATCTATATCTTAAGACTGACACATTGTTATTGACTGACATTTTTGAAACTTTCAGAAACTTATGCCTAAATTTATATAAACTAGATCCGTGCCATTTCTACACTGCTCCCGGGTTGGCCTATCAGGCGATGTTAAAGACGACTAAAACAAAATTATCGCTAATCACCGACAAAGAAATGCTAGAGTTTTTCGAGTCAGGAATCAGGGGTGGGCATTGCACGGTGTCGCAGCGATACTCCAAAGCCAATAACAAATACATGAATGAATACAACGAATCTCTACCACCTAAATACTTAGCACTTTTCGATTGTACAAACTTATACGGATTTGTTATGGCAAGACATGCAACTCCATGTGGCGAACTCAGATGGTTAAATAGAGATGAAATTAATGCAATAGAATTCTTAAACGTACCGCCAGATTCGGAAACGGGTTATGTGCTTGAAGTCGATCTCGAATATCCTAAAGCCATTCACGACGAACACAACGATCTTCCACTGTGTCCAAAGAGCGAAATACCTCCAAAGGATACATGCAATAAGCTCCTTGCAACACTATCAGATAAGTCAAAGTATGTCTTGCATTACCGTAATCTACAGCAATGTGTAGAATTAGGAATGAAGTTGAAATACATACATAGAGCAGTGGCTTACAAACAATCCTTCTGGTTAAAATCATACATTGACTTGAACGCTGCAAAACGTGCTGAGGAGAAATCTAAATTCGGTCAGAATCTATGGAAAAAAATGAATAATTGTGTTTATGGAAAATTTATGGAAAATGTACGTAAGTATAACGATTTCGTCTCGTTACCAGTTGGAAACAAGCGAAAAAGCTGATATCGCGTCAAACGTTTTTGCGTTACATTATATTTGACGAGAACCTTGTGGGTATCGAACTGGCAAAGGAAGAAATTCACATGTGTAAGCCCATATACATAGGACAGGCAATACTTGACATTTCTAAATATGTGATGTACCACTTTTATTATAACATTCTGAAAAAGAACCTAAATGATTTGTCTCTAAATTACATGGATACCGATTCATTTTTGTTTGAAACTAGTACAGATGTTTATGATTTTATCAAAACCAACATTCAGCATTTTGATACAACCAATTATCCACCCGATAACATATATTCGATACCTCTGGTAAACAGGAAAGTAATGGGCTTATTTAAAGACGAATTATCGGGCAAATTAATGACAGAATACGCTGGGCTAAGGTCTAAGCTGTACTCATATCGTTTTGATGGTCAGATCGTTAAGAAGTCAAAAGGCGTTTCAAAGGCTGCAATGCGTTCAATAACTTTTGATGATTACCTATCTTGTCTCAATGACATGAATGTAGCACATTATGCCAGACAAACAACTTTCCAAAGTCGTAAGCATAACGTTCACACAGTAGAAATGAACAAAATTGCATTGAGAGGGCTGATACCAAACGTTATATGATTGAAAACTCGCATAAAACTATGGCCTGGGGACATTTTTCTATTCCAAGAGATCCTGCTACCTCTGAGCACAGCTGACATTGTAATGTAATTCGAGAGAGAGAGAGAGAGACTATGTGTTTTTTACCTTATTTGAAAGTATGCCATTTCATGTAATTCTGTTTAATGAGAGAGAGAGAGAGACTATGTGTTTTTTTACATTATTGAAAGTATGCCATTTCATGTAATTCTGCTTAATGAGGGACTTGGTAAACCATACTTTTTTCGAGTTCACATGTCCAGTACTCATTTTCTTTGTAATTGAACTTCACAAATCTTGTTTTATAAATGAAAACACATGTTCACCTGAATAAGTACTCATTTTTACATGTTTATACTTTTTTGGGATGAGAGTTATATTTTCTTTAAAGTTTATGGTATATGTTATGTAAACCAATTTTTTGAGTTCACAAGTGTTGTTTATGAATGTCGTCCCCATTTAATGTAATTCTGCTTAATGTGAGAGATTGTTGTGCATTTCTTATACTTAAAGCTTTTTATGATGTAAACCATACTATTTTTACATGTCCTCCTCAACAAGTACTCATTTTTAGAGAGATTTCTTTTTATGCTTTGAAGTTCACAAAATCTTGTTTTATAAATGCAAACACATGTCCACCTGAATAAGTACTCACTTTTACATGTTTATACTTTTTGGGGGTGATGGGGAATATGTAGGGTTATTTTTAAAAAATAAATAAAACTCAATTACTTTTGGATTCTGTTGCTTTATTTCTTAAGAAATAAAATTATACAACACACATCCTGAATCCTAAAAACATTTTGTCTTAGTTTTTTTTGCATCTTCTACACTACAGAATTCCTTTCTATCCATTCACTTTTTGGAAAGCCTAGCCACTTGACGAGTAACCTATTCCCACGTCGACGTAGTACTTTTTCTACGAGATATGTGTCAGGGTAACTAGTTCTTAATAATTCATGACCATAGAATCCACCTTGTATTACCTTCCCCTCACCATCTTCCAGATGATAGGTGGGTGGGACTGTGCTTCTTACCCTGACAATGCGAAAGATTTCAGTGCTCCAATTAGGTGTGTAACCTTTCTCGAGTAGACCCTTATGCCTAGAGATCCTAACACGGTCCCCAACACTGAACCTCCTGGCGTTCCTCTTTTCGTACCTCATAACATCACGACGATACACCGTGAGGAGGAGATCCTTGTTCCTGACGTCGCGAGGCTTCATCTGAATCGTCGAATGGTAAGTATTATTGTAGATGTTAATGATTCTTGGCAAGAGATCCAGCCATTTATATGAACCTTTAGTCAAAAATTCCTTATGCATCATAGTTTTAAGCGTTCTTATTAAACGCTCGACAGCAGCAGCCTTAATGACACTGAATGTACTATAGTGATTAATTCCATACCTGGTCATTAATTGCTTGAAATGCTTATTGTAAAATTCCTTGCCGTTATCGGATTGAATATTCTTAGGTGTTGTATTCAGATCCTCCAGTATATCTCGCATTGCTTTTGTAACATTCACTCCGGTCTTGTCCTTCACAGGTCTTGCATAAGCCATTTTTGAGTAAAAATTAACAGCAATAAGAATGTACTTATAGTTTCTGTTTTGTGTATGGTATCATTTCAATAAGGTCTATTTGTAATAAGTCATTAAGACCTTTACTAATTATTTTCCTACGTAGAAATTTCCTTCTGGCCGGGGAGTGTAATTCACTAACGATGTTTCGTCTAATCATGCTATTGTTTTTGAGTTTTTCAATTCTGTGATGATCTCTTGAATTTCCGTTGTATGATTCAAATTGCCAGCCTCTCTCGATGCAATGAGCAATCTGAGTCTGCTAATCAGACTATTAGGATCGGACCAGTATACGTAGTCCAACTTCCTACCCGGAACGTGCTGCTTCCATTCGAGACCGGAACCGGTCGTAGTGTCGATAAGCCTGCGTATGATATTCTTATATTTATACCCCTTGTTCGATCTCAGACGACCGCTCCTGCTGTAGCCCTGTCTGTGAACTAGAGTTTGTTTCAAAATCTGAGAATAAATATCCAGATCGTCTTCCGTATACGATGAGGTCTGAGGTACTCGCTTGAATAATAGTTCGTACAGCCCGGGGCTAGCCTCATAAATCTCATCTCCTATCTGAACACTGTTATCTGCAAATGTAATTAATTTATTTCCTATCTTATAATCCCCGTCTTCATACCGTACTCCAAAGGTAACGTCCAGATCGCTGCCGCTAGCTGTTCGAACCTTCTTCAGATAATTCACAAGGGTATCGGCTTCTTCTTCTTCTTCTTCTTCGGGGTGAGAGAGAGGGGTTTTGCTTTTTTCTTGATTCTTTAGTATATCCTTCAGAGGAACGGTGACGGGCTGAAGAACCTCGGACATCACGCGTTGGGTTTCGAACCTGAGACCCCTCAGGGAACGTAACTTTTCCCTTATCGCTTTACTGTGTCGAGCGATGGACTGCTTGAGTCTGATGCCTTCTACATCCATCGTAAAATGAATGCAGATTTAAGCTGCTGGCATCAATATATAGGAGATTTTTAAGTCGATACTTAGAATATGTCCATCTTTAGCACGATTAACTGGAGCTGTGAAGGTCAACTTATCGCCCATCATGACGAGTGCAGGATAACTTTCAACGCGTTTATCATTTATTGCAAATATTGCATCCGTTCTCGTATTGGGATGCGATGATGAAATCATATTGCAGCCAAACACCTCTCCGCTAACCGGGGACCTGTAGTATTCGAGTCCCGAAGTTAGCATGTATCTCTGTGAGTTACCTCTGTACGGTTTCGTTTGCAATGTAATGATGAGCTGTCCACTCATTTTCCCTAAAATAGTATTTATTAGATTCACTCGCGAATTAAGATTAGCAATACTATTCATAATTGAGGCTACCACGGTATCAAAATTTTTTTCTACTGCTGCAATAATTTCTTGAGGCATAGAAGCTAGAGTTCGGTTTAAAACTGTCTGTGTTTCCGCATTTTTCTTTACAACTAAATGTCTAACATATTTTTTATTTGCGGCATCGTTATCGTCCACGGGATCGGCTATCTCCCTTATTCGTTTCTTTCGAAAGGAAACGTTACCGTTCGAATCGGGAAGCGGTGTGTGTGCATTTATGTAATCCAAAATATATTTTTTATTCGGAACATCATGATCGTCAACTGGAGGCAATAGTACCTTCATTCTTATCGTATCCAGAATGACATTCTTTTCTGCATCGCGTTTGAAAGCATATTTACTCAGGTATTCCATTAGGCTCTGATGTTGACCTTCGAGCGATGTTTGCACGTGCTGCCTAAGCATAGCTTCAAATTCGCCCATACGCTGATATGAAGTCTTTTCGGTGAACGTCTGCATTCGATGCTCGACGATAGTCGTAAGCGTATCCACATAGTGTTTAGTCGTTGCATCATATTCTTCTTCAGGATCCTGAATGTTGCATAATCGCTTTTTCTTGAATTGATAGTTTCCCGTGTCATCTCGATTTATAATATAACGGTTAAGCACACCCCTGGATGGGATGATCCTGCGCGATCCGAATCTGTCGATACTCATAGCTGTAATGAGCGATACTCTCTATTTATTCACTCTGATAAATACATCGAAACCGTTTCTGTATCGTCCTTCATTCAGCGGAAATTCAGGTACCATGACAACAAAGGGTCTCGAGTTCGATCTGTCATTACTCTCCCATACTTGCTTACACAACTCTCTGAATTCCGTAAAAGACATGTCAGTATTTACGTAATCGTCGTATATGTGCTTTAAGTTGAGATTATCTTGTCGGAATAGTACAATCATATTTGCATTGTCTCTAATTAGATGTTTGGGTACCTTTGCATAAGATTGTGCTAGATATACAGCATCGACGTTACGGTGTCTGCCCATGCTGTAATACGAAGCTATTTTACCCTGTTTCTCGTTGATGACGTCATCGAATACGAATATGGAATTTTCTCTGGCTTCTGAGGTTTCCAGTACTTTTTCACCGTCCTCGAACGTGTACACTCCTATATCGGGTATGGTTTTCAGCACTTTGAGCAGGTACTGATATTTCGGTTGATGCAGTGATTTCGAGTAAATGTAAAGATTCTCGAACCTTAGCCCGTTCTCGTGGATTAGCAGGTTGAGTAAGATATTCGTCTTCCCCGCATTCGAGCTACCCAGAATGAGCGCTCTGACGTTGCTCGGGAAGAGAGAGCCGTGCCTTCCCTCGCGAATGTCATTGTCGAAGTCTAAAACTTGTATGGGTAACGAGCACTTTTGCTTCACTACTTCCATCGTGCGACTAAGATTATAAGTTATATCTTTCGCTTTTTATTTTCATAGTGTATCATGAGCTCTGGACGCGCTCGGAAGGGTTCCGGAGTACTTAATTCTTTGATTAATTCTCTACCGTTTGAGGCTCATTTGCCCGGCTACAGGTACTGCGGTCCCGGAACTAAGCTACATAAGCGATTGCAGCGAGGGGATCCTCCTATAAACGCATTGGACGCTGCGTGTCGAGAACACGATATCGCCTACGCCACACATCAGGATACTGTTCCGAGGCATTTGGCTGATAAGGTTCTTGTGGAAAAAGCCTGGAATCGGGTGCAGTCTGCCGACGCTACTTTTGGCGAGAAGCTTGCCGCTAGACTTGTGACCGCAATCATGAAGGGAAAGCTGGCCATGGGTGCCGGATTGCGCAAACGTCGGAAGAGAATACTACCGCCACCCGCTAGAGGTGGGATCTTACCTTTGCTACCGCTTTTGGCAGCATTGGGTGCTGCAGGTAGCTTGGCAGGTGGAGCCGCACAGATCGCTACCTCGGTGAATAAGAAACGTGCTGCGGAGAAGCAACTGAACGAGCTGGTTCGTCACAATCAGCACATGGAAGCATTAGCCACGGGCAAGGGCAGAGGTCTTAAGAAGGGAGGTGGACGACGCAGGAAGGGGAAGGGCTTGTATCTACGTCCAAAAAACTCGGGGCGAGGTCTGTACTTATCCCGGAAAAAGCCTTAAGCGGTGCGGAGATTGAAACTTATGCTGAACGTCTACGCATTCCTAATTTTAGAGGCGTATACATGCTAGATAAACTGCCTCTAAGACCTAGACGTGCAGAGAGGATCGTCGTCAATTTGGACAACTCGCAGAATCCCGGTACCCATTGGGTTGCTATACGCAAGGATGGAAATTTAGCATTTTATTTTGACAGTTTCGGCAATCTGAAACCTCCAAGAGAGATAGAATCCTACCTCGACGGTGTTAAGATCATGTATAACAGACACAGGTATCAGAATTTCGATTCTGTCATTTGTAGTCATCTGTGCTTGCAGTTTCTGTTATAAAACACTTTCGACAGGATGTTCGAATGGTCAAAATGAGTTACACTATCACTGTGAGCGGATCTGATTCTAGTTTCTCTACCCATTTGAATCCGCCACTCCATCTGGATCCAGATGGGGTTTACGAGATTGCTCTACTGAATTTCGAGACATTTTACTCGATACCAAATGTTGATCCTAGCAATAACCTTTTCCATTACGTGCGGGATGGAAAACTTGAAACTGTCGAAATTCCACCTGGAACTTATGAAATAGAAGATATAAACACCTTCCTCAAGGATAGACTCAAAGCCGGCGATGACTTTTTTCTCCGCCCCAATAATAACACTATGAAGGCTGAGGTTCGGTGCCCCTACTTTATCGATTTCGCTCGAGAGAGATCGGTGGGCTCTCTTCTCGGTTTCACCGGCAAGCGCACGGTGGAACCGGGTGTACTGACCGAGTCTGACGAACTGGTGAACATCTTTAAGGTCAGCATCATACGCGTCGAGTGCAGCCTTGCCACTGGATCCTTCATCAACGGTAAAAGCGGGCATTCTCTCTACGAGTTTTTCCCGTCGGTTCCTCCGGGCTACCACATCTCGCAGGAACCGCCCAGTCCTATATATCTACCCATCATCGACACGAATCTCATTGATCATCTCAGCATTCGCGTGGTAGACCAGAACGGGGATACGCTCGACTTCAGAAACGAAACTATAACAGTGAGACTGCACATAAGACGGAATGGGAATAAATTTTAAAAGGCATTACTATAATAAAAAGCTTCTCTCGAGATTGATACCTACTCAGTCTTCGACACGCAAACTGCTAACACCATCCAACCGAGAGTTCCTCGAGCGTCTGGGATTCAAGGTTCTGTAATGGATGTTTTAGATGTGACCGGGGTTCCGACGTTTGACGATAAGATTAGTAAAGAGGAGGAACATGTCTTCCTACCTTACAATACGTCTGCTCTAGATGTGAATGATGAAATTAGAATACCATGCCAAGCCGAGGATTTGTACACGCTTCCTAGCAGAAGTTACCTCTACATAGAGGGATCTGTGACAAAACCTACTGGCGAAGCTTCATCTGCAACACTGACCAACAATGCCATGGCGTTTCTGTTCGATGAAGTTCGCTTAGATATGAATGGTACTACCATAGATAGAACGAGAAATCCTGGAATTTCTACGACTATGCGCAACTATGCGGCTCTCAACACTTTGGACTCCAATCGCCTGCAGAACGCCGGCTGGACGTATCCCGGAGAACCTGTAGACATCGTGAACGCATCGAACGGTGTATTCAACGCTATCGTTCCTCTTTCGATGCTTCTGGGTTTCGCAGACGATCACAAGGAGCTGATACTTAATAGCAAGTTTGAACTGGTTCTCATTAGATCTAAAAATTCTAATAATTGTGTGATTGGCAACGATGTGACTATCATTAAACTAAACCGTATCGAATGGAGGATGCCCGTACTTAGACTCTCCGATGCCGAGAGGGTGGAGAAACTTAAACTCGTCCAGTCAGATCGCCCACTGCACGTTGCTTTTCGAACCCTGGACCTTCACACTCAACCTGCAGTACCGCAGACTAAAGCGTTCACGTGGAACGTTGCAACGACATCGAAGCTTGAGAAACCGCGTTTTGTCATTGTGGGTGCACAGACCGACAGACTGAACTACCTTGCTAAAGATAGCTCTATCTTTGATCACTGCAATATCACCAATCTGAAGCTTTATCTCAACAGCGAATGTTATCCGTATCATGACATGAATTTGGATTTTGCAAATTCAAAGTTTGCATCTCTGTATGATCAGTATTCTAAATTTCAATACTCTTATTATGGCAAAGAAAATTACCCTCTTTTGAAGAGAGGCGATTTTCTGAAATATGCACCACTATTCGTCATAGACTGTTCTCATCAACCGGAGGAGACCGTGACTGGAGCCGTTAACATCAGATTGGAAGTTCAAGCATCGGCGAATTTTCCTGCACAAACATCTTTGTTTTGTTTGATTATTCATGACAAATTGTTCACTTATAAACCCCTAACTCATGTTGTTCAATCTATCATATAAGAAATGAAAAATGTATTTTTTTACATCAATAAAGAATGAAATTTTTATATTTTTTTATTGATTTTAGCATACATCTCCTTTAACTTTTTTCTGACACTCCTACCTCTAACATCGTATGAACACATTGATTTATGAACGTCATGCAATTGAAATAAATGTATTTCAATGTATGGAATTAGTCTCTTCAGTCCTGCTATTGCAACAATGTCCAGGTTTATGACATTTTCGTTTAGACACGTTTTCACAAATGCTATTTCATTAACTTTATTCATATGCACTGTTACGTTATATGCATAGATTATATTCTCACTGTACGATAAACGAGGAAGCTTACCGTCTTTCACATACGTTTCAATCACAGCTATATTTCGAACTATTATCTGCCAGTCCTCTTTTGTTATGTATACAAAAGTTTCGTCAACTGCTTTGATGAAGAGGGATGCGAGTTCGTAATGCAGTCCTATATTCACACGATGCTTGGAGCTGATGGAGATGTCGTCGTGCATAAACACGCTATTTGGATTCATCTTCCTCTGACTTTTCTGGAATGGGGTCAAAGATGAGCACTATAACGTTCTCTCGAGAGGCTTCCAACATCTTCTTCTTGTTTACGACTTTTGCCTTGTTCCTCTTCTTGTCAGGCTTTTATTCGGACCTGTAGACATATACACAACATTTCTGTTTTAACACACACGTGTCATTAATAAAAAAACTCTTTCTTTTTATTCACAATGATTCTGCTTACCTTTCTTCTTCTTTCTCCTCCACGGGTTCGGATGTCGACACCGACCGATCCACGTCGCGATGCGGTGGCACATCTTCTCCTTCGGGCGTTCTGTAAAAATAAAGGCACAGGTTTTTTGCTAGCTATCTTTTTTCTCCCCCTACTACATCTATTCTATCACATGTTCTTTACTTACTTACCCTTTTGCTTTGAGATACACGTCGCAGCACTCTCCACAACGGAAGAATGACGACATTTGTTGATGCTGTGATGGTTCCTTACAGATGATGGTATGCGTATCGCCATCACATATTTCCTCGTGCTTATCGAGACAGTGCTGCTTCATTTGCTCGTACTCCTCGAGGTTCACCCAGCAACAATTGTCACTATCGCTCGCGATTCTGATATTTTCACTACTCATCGTGCTGGCTCACAGTCGACTGTGAACGCCGATCCATTCTCGTTTCACATTTAATGGATAGGGGCGGTGGTGGGGATTGAACATGCTCGTTCTTGCACTGACCTGGTTTATACCGTTACGCACGTGGGCACTTTCTCACATACACAGTCTTCTGTAACATACTCATGCAGCCTAACATTCATACACCTAACTCGAATATTATATTAGCCTCGCATGGTTTTCTTATTTTATAGTCCATTGCCTTCTTGATGAAAGATTCCAAGTTTTTAGCTGTGGGAAACACCAAACTTAGTATTTTGGTTCAGTATCTTCACGAAGGTTTTTTCAAGAAAAATCCCCACCATCCCAGAATACCCTTTACATGGAACATTTTTCTCAAAAATGGCTCTAACGATTCTTCATTGTGAACGACTTTTGCATAACTGGTAACAAAATAATAAGAGATAGACAAAATTTTACTACACGTGAGCGCTCACGCGCGCACACACACAGATATTTTTTTCGGCTTTTAATTATTTTATTATTCATTTAACTCTGCAACATTCACCTTAGACTCTCAACATCACGTAATCCCCTCACGTTACTCATATAGACGGTTTCTAAAACCGTCTAATCATTCCACGGGTACAAACACACATACGTACCTGTTGTCAAACCCGCGTTAACTCACATTTTTTTCGGCTTTTAATTATCTTTATTATTCATTTAATTCCACAACATAACAATAAAGTGCATCATCAACTTCACAAGGGGAAATAACGTGCTCCAGGGAGCACCGCAGAGGAGGGACGGACTCTCCCTCAGAATCCAAACGTCACGTAATCCCACACGTTACTCGTATATGCGGGTACTAACTCCGTCTTTCAATACCACGGATTGTAATTCAAGTACATAGATGTGTCAAAAGCCGCGTTACTCAACTACTTTTGTTGTATTGTTATTTTTCCCACGCTTTGGGAATCCAATTTGAAGTAGATAGTAGCTTTACGTTATTTGCACCACACTTTGGGCGTCAATTTTAAGTAGGTCGTATTGAAGGAGTTGTATTACAGTTCAACTGTTGGGGAGCCGAACTTGTAGTAGTTGCAACCGCACATATAGTAAAGTTTCCGGTAGCCTTCGCCCCAAATGTACTTTCAGGTGGCTTTTGTCCCAAGTTTAAAAAAAAAAAACATTAACTTTGTAATTTGAATGTTTCTTTAATTATTATATATTTGTGTTTGCCTCGGCTGCGTCAGTATTATTGTTAGAGGCACGTTTCTCTTAGCAGGGTTGTGGTGTGACTAAAGAATGTAGGCTTACACAGATTATAATTTTACTTCACTCCTTTTATTAATACTTGATAGGATTAAAATAACACTTCACTGATATAGAGAGCTGTGAGACTCTTTTTATTAATTAATTACACTTTTTAACACGTAAACTTATTTTTCGTCTCGCATGAAAACGTATTAAATCTCTCGAGGACGCATCTCGCATCCGATTACAAACACTGCCTGCAGGCAACTGAATTGATTTCAACCGCCTAAACTTGTAAATTTCTGCATTTCAAGTCTCTGATTGGCTATTCCTAATCCAATAGAATACCTTCATTTAACTAAAGCTTTTTCTGGTTGTTGATTGGCTATTTTTATAAATTGTCACTAAAAGTACATTATTGTTGCTCCAATAATGACTAGTAGCATTTAAACTTTCAAATTCATTATGGCCTCAAGGTTACCTCATTTTTACCTCATTTGTTAGCAACTTTAACCTATTATTCTCACAGCTCCTACATTATTACACATGGATACAATAATATAAACATATACAATGACTGTAATATACACTTTTTATATATTGTTACATATACATATTGCTTTAAGGCGGGCTGTTATTGAATTTATATATTATATAAGTTGACTGAAACCATTTAAGTGTTAAAAATACTGCCTCATAATATAAGAGGGAAAGACCATTGTTAGCTATATAACCAGTAATATAAAATTACGAGAAATACAGTACTATCTGCGTAAGCATGTAAGGAACCTTGGATTCATAATTAAGACAATGGAAGTCTGTAAACACACACACACACACACCATATATATATATATATATAACTGTTATTGGATGTTATTAGACAATAGCACCTATCAGGTACAATGATATATGCCTATAATTCAAATACATACGTTAAGAAGAACAGTTGGAAGGAACGCTAACAGAAGCTTGTAAATGTTCGAGCAGGAAGATAGTGTATAAACTGCGAATTTAAAGTCTACCAGCTATAAATATTTTAACATAACAAAGGTAATAGTGAATTGTGAATATTTACATGTGGTTTATCTAAAATACAAGTGGAATAATTAAACAGAATACGTGTGTACAAAATATTTCAACCTTCTCCATACCCAACCCTGACAAGACATAAGTGCTCTCCGACACAAATACAGCAGCCGTGGCACACTTATAAAATAATAATTACAACATACTAACACACACACAAGAATACAGATACACGATCATCAAATTCCAGTCTACGAGAAGGACGAGATACGTCACGAGAGTACGGGCATCAAGACGACCTACAGGTACGTAATACAGCATCCATCATCATCACCGTAGTGGAGGCATACCAACGGAACCGCAACACTGCTGTATAGAGAGCATTACATTACCGGAAATCCGATGTGACGATTGATAAGTTCATTAGAACTTTTTTTTTATTATTAATCCATTCAGCATAATAAAATAAAACACACAATCATATAAAATTGTGCGCAATAGATGTGTGTTAAATAAATAATATCTTGTAAATAGAAAAGACTGACTCGACATTTCTTGCTATTCCTCGATTCTGTAATACTGCGCTTCCAACAATACAGTGTGTCCATAAAAATACTGTCATACTTTGAAGTGGTATTGCGAGAGATACTAACCACTTGAAAAAAGTATAAATATATTGAAAACAAACTAACAATGACGAATATCTCGAAAAATATTGAAGTAAATATATTTATTTGCGTTGTTATTTATAAGCCCTACGTATGGACGCCAATTTGAAGTAGATATTTTATTGTAGGAGTTATTGTTATTTTTGCCCCACGTTTTGAAGCCAATTTGAAGTAGATAGCATCTTTACGTTATTTGCACCACGCTTTGGGCGTCAATTTGAAGTAGGTAGTGTTGAAGAAGTTGTATTATATTTCAACTGTTGGGGAGTCGAACTTGAAGTAGTTGCAACCGCACGTATGGTACCCGCTTTCCGGTAGCTTTCCCCCTAAGTTTAAAAATATTAACTTTGTAATTTTGACTGTTTCTTTAAATATTATGTATTTATGTTTGTCTCGGCTGCGTCAGTATTTATTTTCTAGAGACATGGATGTTTGGTCAGGGTTGTGGTGCGACTACGAATGTAGGCTTACACAGATTAAAATTTTACTTTACTCTTTTTATTAGTGCTTGACACGATTTAAATAACACTTCACTGATAGAGAGCTGTGAGATTCTTTTATGAATTACTTGCACTTTTTAACACGTAAACTATTTTTCGTCGCACACGAATACATATAAAATCTCTCGAGGATGCATCTCGCATCCGGTTACAAACACTGTCTGCAGGCAACTGAATTGATTTCAACCGTCTAAACTTATAAATTTGTGTATTTCAAGTCTCTGATTGGCTATTCCTAATCCAATAGAATACCTTCATTTAACTAAAGCTTTTTCTGTTTGTTGATTGGCTATTTTTATAAACTGTCACTAAAATTACATTATTGCTTCCAAGAATCACAAGTAATATTATTAAACTCTCAAACTCATTATTGCCTCAAGGTTACCTCATTGTTACCTCATTGTTAGCAACTTTTAGCCTATTATTCTCACAGCTCCTACATTATTACACTACGTAATATATTCACATAACATTATTACACATGGATACAATAATACAAACATATACAATGACTGTTACATACATTTTTTTATATATTGTTACATACACATATTGCTTTAAGGCGGGCTGTTATTGAATTTATATAGTATATAATTAGACTGGGCGGCGCCGTGGCCGAGTGGTTAGACCGCTCACCTCCCACTGAGGCGGACCGGGTTCAATCCCAGGGACCTGCATGTGGGATTTGTGGTGGACGAAACGGCGTCTGGGCGGGTTTTCTCCGGGTTCTCCGGTTTACCCCGCCATTCATTCCACCAACTGCTCCATCATCACCTTTCCTTTCATCCATTTCACCTACATTTCGTTTCATCTACTTCCTTCATCCCATACCAGGCATCGGGCTGATCACCCATCCTGAATGTTTTGTCTGATCCATGAGTGTCTGCTCCTCGACGGGCCTCTGACCCCAGGCACCCGCCTGTAAGTCCTGGGGGTGTAAGTCCTACATAAGAGGAGGGTAAACAGATAATGAATGAATATAATTAGACTGAAATCATTTTAGTATTAAAAACACTGCCTCAAGAGTAATGCTAAAAGAGATCTGACATAAATTGTCGCCTTAAGAGATCTATATTTTTGTGTAGGAAAATTTGCCTATCTGATTACCCATCCTGGCTGTTCTCTCTGATCCATAGTCTATGCTACCCAACAGGTGTCTGACCCCAGGCACCCGCTTGTAAGTCCTGGGGGTGTAAACCCTAACAACGGGGAAGATAAACAGAGAAAGAAGTAGATTTTTGCCTATCTCTTACGGTTTACCAGTTATACAAAAGTCATTCAAAATGAAGTGGACTTCACAGGCTATTCCCATTAATACGTACATTCAAATATACACATTTTATTGAATATCTTAAACGTGTGGTATTTTAATAAAAATCGTTAACAGGAATTTTTTATAAAATAAAAAATGATACATTTTGCGTGTAAAGAGAGATCCAAAAAACTACTAACCGGCTGCTCGGTGTTTTTCCTGTTTTCCATAATTTTTTGGCACTTTTTTCGAGTCAATAGTTAAAGCCCGTGCATACGTGAATACAATTTTTTCCCCTGTTTTTAGAGAATTAACAGACAGGGAGCGTGATTTTGCCCTTTTTTCCCCAACATGAACTCTGCAACAGCTCATACGGCCAATATTTCGATGAGAACAGTTGAAAGTGTGTTTAAGGACAGAATTATTAGCAGGGATTTGTGGCCCCCTCGGTCCTCCGAACTAACCCCCTGCTATTTCTATCTCTGGGGAACTTAAAACATAAGGTGTACAAGACAAACCTACACACCTTGGAAGAACTAAAACAAAATATCCGCCAGGAAATTGCCAGCATTTCTCAACGTGAACTACGGCGAGTGATGGATAGTTTGCTAAAGAGGTGCCAAAAATGTATGGACGACGGTGGCCAGTTTCAGCATCTCCTTTCATAAGGTTGGTAAATAGTTTTCAGAATGTTGTATGATTTCATCCGCGCCTTTTTTTTAGTCGTCCTCCGTGGACTAGTAGTACCGTGCTAGCCTCTAGTTCCCAAGGTTGCAGGTTCAAACCCGGCGGAGGGCGATGGATTTTTTCGGGCGTAAAAATCCTTAGCATGGCTTCCTTCGGAACGGAAGTAAAGTCGGAGGTCATGTGTCGTAGATTTACGACACGTAAAAGAACCTCAAGCCTGATAAAGAGGCCTCTTTCACGCCCAATATGGAATGGGACGCTAAGGACCATAGTAGTTAAAGAGCGTCTGTAAATAAAACTCAAAAATAAAAAAATCCGCGCCTTTCTATTATAGCGGCACACGGCAACGAGCGCCGAGTACGCGGACAGGAAAAACACCGCGCAGCCGTTCGTAGTTTTTTGGTTCTCCCTGTATTTTTTTAGATGTGCTGGGATCTGCGCGAGTGAAGTCATGCAGATTGATAGTAGGGGTAACGTCTCTACTACTTTAATAAACAAGAGACTGCTGATAATGCGAGCAAGACAGGTATGCTGTATAATGATGAACCATCCCGCGACATTCACGTACTACACGGAAGTCGGAGAGATATTAACCTGACACCCTATGCTCTTATAAATACAAAAGTGAACTCGACCACAAACCAGTACGCAATATTACGTCGTTCGCCACGTCTAGAAAATACATCTATACCATATTTGGTATTTATCCGACTTTTCATTTTTTAGTTATCCTGTTTACAGACATACACGCAGACGGACTGCTGCTAAAAAGCTTTTTCTGGATTTAGGGGACCTCAAGACATGTATTTCCGGTGAAACCGACATCTACTTACAATAAGTGACAGCAATAAGTAGATACTCCAAAGGTTTCACTGTTAGAAACACAATAAGGACTAAAATTGAAGTATGTATTTACTATATATTAACTTTATTTATATGGCTCATAATTTAATATTAGTACACACATAATTAAACAATTCGTTTGCCTTTGCGGAAGCTAACATTACCTTAATGAGATCTATATAACACTACAACCAGACGTTTTTTCACATAAAAAATGTTCGGACCATTGTGCTGAAGAGCATTAAGTCAGAAAGGGATAAAAAATAAGCAAACGATCATGTAGATACCTCACCTTCCAATGCCGCGTTGTATCCCAAATTCCATGATTTAATTAACCATAATATTGAGTTTTGTGGAGCGTGTAAAACACATATCCGCGTATCTGAAAGCCCAAAGCAATATCTGTCACGGTAATGAAATGGAAACACATTATTGTTTGTGTATTGCAACATCCGTTTACAATAAAACGCTTTTATCTGGGCTCGGAAACAGATCCAGATATGGGAGAGATAAACTTCACAGGTTGTGCCACAAACTCGCTTCCGTCCGGCCTCCAGCTCTCGTCGGTGTAGACTCCTCGCTAATAATCATTAACACGCTCTCGTTTCCTTCCCTACATGGTTATTTCAAAACGTTTTAATCAGCATGGCATTCTATACATTTCTCTTCAGTTCTAAAGCCACATTTGCGCGTTCTATTTTCTATACTTAATGGCAGTAGCGGTTCGTGAGTATTGAGGCAGTATTTTATATCACAACACTGTGAATGCCAAAGTGATTGTAGTGTAAATTAATATTATTGTATGTACAGGATCTTAGATGTTTGTTAGCCATGAGTATTGTTAGGAAATAAGTTTACACGGCCACACTGAAACTGACAATAGAAGTGGGTAACAATAAACCGAGAGGGTGAGTCATTTATCACTAAGAAGAGACAAACAAATGACGTCAGGGTAGCGTGCCTTTTTTAGAAATGGAGGGAATATCTTCCCTAGAGTATATATGTTAGTAGTAGTGATTGGCTGACCAAATCAAACGCTAAAGTGGGCGCAATAAGGTAACCAATAGCAGCTCTATTATAATGTTTAGGCAATTTGACGCAGTAATTTTTATCACAAAAATGTAAATGTCAGAGTGATTGTAGTGTGAATATGCATTGTTGTGTGACATTGATTTGAGATGTTTGTTGATTGTAATCATTGTTGAGAAGTGGGTTTATACGGCCTTACTGAAACTGGCAATAATAGTGTGTAACAATGTAGCGAGGGGGTGAGCTGTTTATCATTATTAGAGACGAGCAAATGACGTCAGAGAGGCGTGTTTTTCTTAGAATTTGCGGGAACATTTTCCCTAGAGCATATGTTTTCGTAATTTTCATTGGATATAAATATACACGCTAATGTTGGCGCGTTTTATTAACCAATAGCAGCTCGGTTATAAATCTTTAGGCATATCGGGCGAAGGAGTATAAATTCGTGTCAGAGTCAAGTTTCACGGAGTCCAACAGAAGCATTCGCGTATAAGACATCGATGAGTTCAACAGAAGCAGTCATGGTGAATACATCGCACAGTTTATCGATTTGCAGGTTACGCGTAGCAAAGTTATAAAAAATCTCTCGTGTCGTAAAGTTAATTACACAAAAAGTTGAAGTACAGCAATAAATAATGGCAGTAAAGAAGTTATTATAACAGTTTCAGTTTGGCGAGTGTCAAGATTAATAGGTGAAAGTGAATAGTGTGTTACGACAATAAAAGTGTAAAACAAATTCTTTCATCAGTGTTAACTTTGGATAAAAACTCCTTTCCGTTTACACACCCTGTACAAGAGAAGTGCTTGACCGAGAAATCATAGCTAGCCGGAGGACAGTGAACCCAAAATTAAATACAATAACAGGCGCTCAGTAAAAGATAACACGAAGTGACCGCGACAAATTGTATTCCATACGTGCGGCAGATAAACAGTAGCATCTTTCGAACACAAACATTAATACCGCCACAAATTCGAGGTGAAGGAGTATATATTCTCGAGCCATAAGCAAGTTTCGCGCAGTCTTGAGGAGTCTTTCACGAGGTGCACGACACACAGTTCTGAAGAATCTCTCACGAGGTGCACGTCGCAGAGTTAGTTATAAAAATGTAAACTATGCGAAGTAATTGGTGCGCGGCAACTAAAACGACTGTTGTTACATTCGTAAATATCACAGTTTCAGTCAGGCGTGTATAAAGATTAAATATGTGAGTTATTAATTAAGTGTGACAGCAATAAAAGTGTAGAAACAATTTTTTTATCAGTGTTATCTTTTAGCAACAACTCCTTTCCGTTTACAGGCCCTGCTTAGAGATACTTGCTCGACTGAGTTGTAATAGCTAGCCGGAGGACATTGAACCCAAATTTAAAATAATAAAACAAGAGGCGCCCAGTAAATAAGATAGCATGAGCCATGAGAACTGCGACAGTATACATGTAGGAAGTTACAAAGTTTTAGCCCTGAAAATGTATGATTACGAATAAATTGATACTACTACACCCGCTCCTAAAACAACAACAACAATACTGTTATATACCGGGGCAAGACCTAAATATTTCCTGCTAGATATTAAATTTTAGTTACATCAGAGGCAACGAGAGGACCAGGATCTTAACTATGCAGTTCAGAGTAGGCGCGGGATAGTTATCACAAAAATACACAGAATTTCACATTAATAACATTACCTGTGGTTTATTGAATATTAAACACGGCGTCCCTACATCATACACAAGAGATTAAAAGAAAGACATTGGAGGGTGAGTTACACACATGAGGTCACTTTCACACGATTCACATACATCCTTCCATGCCAGACACTCGACTTGAAGTCAGTGACGCCACGCTCTCCACACACCACACAAAGAACTCTACCTTTTTCATTATAAGCTGAAAGGAGAAGTAAACAAAACCACTTGACAAGACAGCACCTCATTGGCTGGTGGACAAACTACAACCTTTCTCGCTTAACATGTCGTCTCTTCCTCTACAGAAAACAGTTCGGTTCAGATGTAACACTTTGTGATTATTCTCGTGCACAGAAATTTAAAACGCTCATTATTGTAACAGTTCAATTTATGAAACTAAATGTGTTTGTTCAGATTCGCCTATAACTAAATGAAGCGTTATAGCAGAGGGTTTAAGAGGCTATGTCCAGGCGCTGTAGTTTGTTTCTGGTTTCCGGCTGAGGATCTTTTGCCACTGTGGAAAACACAAACGCGGTAAATGGAAAGAAGACAGTTGTTTTAAATGGTTTTAACAAATTCTGTGAGAAGCACCCCACCTTTAATCGACAATGAATATGATTGGCCACTGTTTAGCAATAATTGAACTTTTTTTTGTAGTGATGCAGAATTGTTGCTCGGATAGCTTGGGTCGTGTTTGTTGTGTTCTAACCTATAGCGTTGATCGTTACTTAACTTGTTGACTCATAAAAGGTTAAAGCATAGGTGGTATACAGATACTACTCATTAAATGAATGATTTCTAAAGCCTGAAGTTAAGAACAGTTTAATCCAGTACATATTTAATCACAGATGCCGAACTGTTTAGGTACAACTTTTATTTGTCTACTTTTAGCATTATGTGTTAGAAGTTTAGAATGCAAGGCAAAATATAGGAATAAGACATAGTATTTAAAAGCTAGTGATCCCCAAGCCGCGCAATATACTGCATTCGCATTCTGTCTGAAGCAATTTGCTCTCACGGGTCCCACGTGGTGCTGCCATGTGCTCGGCGGAGTGATAAATTTAAGTTTTGTTTACTTCTCTTTTCAGTTATAGTGAAAAATGTATAGTAACGCTTACATACCCCCTCTCTCCACATCTGGGCAGGAGGTGGGGAGAGATGCCACGCCCAATGAAATTCAAAACCCCAAGCCGAAAGAATTACATCAACAATACTCCCGCTACAAAGCAATAACGTGTCTGGCGTGACACATACATGCCACAATACTACACTATATTCACTCTTAGGTTGATCCGCGGCAAAACAAACCCACGTGGTCAGTGCACCGTGGTGCAACACGGTAGCAATGCGCGCAGGGAAGTACTCCTATGCTAATCTCTGAATTTTAGAATGTATTTATCCTTAAATAGTATAATATTCTATACAAATACCTAAGGTTTTATTTAGCGCTGATTTATACCGTAAAACAGAGCTATAGTCCCATGATCCAATTCGTATGAGTCACCTGACATCCGGGTAGGCGTAGAATATTGTTTACAGCCAGAAACCAGCAGTTGTGTTTAGTATCATGGCGGACGGTGAATTTGCTCTTGTGTTTTCGTCGAATTACGTAAAGCATTAGCCGCGCAAACTATTGACTAGTGGTGAAAAAACAATAGTGTTGAATCTTTATTAGAAGTTATGTGAGAAATATCCAACACTTTCCGCGAAAGAAATGGTGAAATTAACTTCTGAATTCACCGGTGTTTCGAGTACAATTATAAACAGTGTTTGTGCAGAAAAATCTGAAACGAGAAAAGTGGTTACATCCGGAAAAAAAAGAAAGCATATGAAATACGTGACGCAAGAATGTAGCGATTTTGAGAAGAATGCAATTCGCGTAACAGTGCACAATTTCTATTTTTAAAATGAGGCGCCAACAGTTAATAAAGTGCCGCTTCCAGAGAGCGAATAAATTAGGTTATCGCATACCTGTTACTTTATTTTTCGCTCGTTTATTTTAGAATTAACTATTATTATATGTGCAAACGTTTATTTTGTTGCAACTATCAATCTTATCACCTTTAGCCCTTAACAGAATATGCTAGTCACCGTTTCAGTTGTCGAAATAAAGACTCTGTTCTTTTTTGCACTACGTCCCGCCCTTACGCGCCACATGGTCTGAAAGTGTGACAGTATTTCTAGTGCGAATGGCGGAAGGATACATTATAGCGATGCACTGGTCACCTGGGGTTTGTTTGGACGCGGATCAACCTAAGAGTGAATACAGAGTAGTGTATAACTCGTCTGAGAACGTTTACTTGTGTTGTGTGTACAATTAATTACACCGTGTTAAGGCAAGAACGAAGTAATATGTAAATTAAATTGTGGTTCAGATTATGGATGGTATGGAGAAACCGGGAGAAATTTCCGAGCCTGTGCACTTACCTGCTTCTGCTACAGTGACTAACTTCTGCCGTAGTGTGCTACCGTCTATAGTCTCTTTCATGTAACTTTGCCCCGTATCTCTTAACGGTGACTTGCACTAGTCGCCTCTCGTGGCTGTTGTCGTGGAATAGGTTGTTATGTGATACAAAATAGTTCTTTATTTTGAACGATTATTTGTCTTAATATATTCAAAATAATTGTCAAATTTACATTTTAATAAGCGTATGAAAACTATATTACTAAAAGACTTAATGTATCTGGAATGGATGTAAATTCTTATCAACAAATAGATGGGAGGATCCTTCGGTTTAAACCTACCTCTCAGAATGACGAAAGCTTGCATATATCATGATAATGTGTTTATGTCGCTTTTATCGCCTATCCTTGCACTTCACACTTGTGAGTTGTTTGTCACCATTTAAAGGTGACATTTGAGGCAGTATTTTTAACACTTAAATAATTTCAGTCTAATTATATAATATATAAATTCAATAACAGCCCGACTTAAATCAATATGGTATGTAATAATTTATAAAATGTATGTAGCAGTCATTGCATATGTTTATATTATTGGAGCTGTGAGAATACTAAGTTAAAAGTTGCAAAGTTGCAAACAATGTGGTAACAATGAGGTAACCTTAAGGCAATAATGAGTTTAAGAGTTTAACAATACTACTTGTGATTCTTGGAAGCGATAATGTAATTTTAGTGACAGTTTATAAAATAGCCAATGAACAACCAGAAAAAGCTTTAGTTAAAAGAAAGAATCTTCTATTGGGTTAGGAATAGCCAACCAGAGACTTGAAATACAGAAATTTACAAATTTTAGACGCTAGAAATCTATTAAGTTGCCTGCAAACAGTGTTTCTAACCGGACGCGAGACACGTCCTCGAGAGATATAATACGTATTCGTGTGAGACAAAAAAAAAGTTTACGTGTTAAAAAGTGTAATTAATTAATATAAAGAATCTCACAGCTCTCTATATCAGTGAAGTGTTATTTAAATTGTGTCAAGGATTAATAAATTGCAGTGAAGTAAAATTATAATCTTTGTAGTCCTACATTCTTGTCGCATCACAACCCTGCTAAGAGAAACGTGTCTCTAACAAAAATACTGACGTAGTCGAGGCAAACATAAACATATAATATTTAAAGAAAGAGTCAAATTACAAAGTTAATGCTTTTTAAAACTTGGGGTGAAGGCTACCGAATACCGGGTACCATACGTGCGGTTGCAAACAAACTTCAAGTTCGGCTCCCCAACAGTTGAACTATAATACAACTTCTTCAATACAACTACTTCAAATTGACGCCCAAAACGTGGTGTAAATAATGTATCAAACCATAACTCTTCAAATTGACACCCAAAGCGTGGTGCAAATAACAATAAATAACGTAACAAACCATCTTCTTCAAATTGGCGTCCATACGTGGAGCTAAGAAAATAACTACTTCCCAAAGCGTGGGAAAAATAAACATTCTTCACATTAGCCAACCAAAGGAAAGGGGAAGGAAACGCAGCGCGGAAGAATACATGTCTGCGGGCAAGATTATAAGAAAGAGGGTTTATTGACATTGACGTAAATGTAGTGTAAGTGTAGTAGAAAAGTGCGGGAAAAACTTCGCGCGCTTGTGCACTTCTTCATGTGTGTACGAATCGTATATATTTGGTCTCATAATTACGTCATACAGTTGCACATGCACAGAAGTTCCTTACAACTGAGGCAGTATTTTTAACACTTAAATGATATCAGTCTAATTATATTATATAAAATATAATAACAGCCCGCCTTAAAGCAATATGTGTATAATCATATATAAAGTGTATAGCACAGTCATTGTATTATGTTTATATTATTATGTACATGTATAATAATGTTATGTGAATGTGTTACATAATTTAACAATGTAGGAGCTGTGAGAATAGAAGCAAGCTGCTTTTCCTAGCAAACAGAATTATAAAATAAAAGCCGCAAGTTGCTGCTAACAAAGAGGTAACCTTGAGACAACAATAAATTAGAAAGTTTAATAACTAATAATTCTTGGAACAACAAAAATGTAATATTTAAAACAGTTTATAAATAGCCAATCAAAAACTAGAAAACGTTTGAGTGAAATAAAAGTATTCTATTGGAGTAGGCTTAGCCAATCAGAGACTAGAAATTCAGGAAATGTGCAAATTCAGGCGGTAGACGCTACAAGACTGCGTATCCGAGAAGTTAGATTTTGTACGTGTTCAGTGTGAGACAAGAAAATTCATTGCGGTGAAAGTAATATAAAGTTTACGTGTTAAAAAGTACAATTAACAATAATCTCACAGCTCTACAGTAGGATACATCAGTGAAGTGTTATTTAATCGTGTGAAGGATTAACAAACAAACTACAATACAATTATAATTTGTATAAGCCTTCATTCTTTAGCCACACCAGCCCTGCTAAGAGATACGTGCTATACAAAATTACTACTGGTGAAGCTGAGGCATACATACATTAAACATTAAAGTACAAAGTTGATTTTTAAACGTGGGGGCGAAGGCCATCGGAAAATAAACGTGGGGCGAAGGCCACCGGAGAAGTGAACGTGGGGCGAACACTCCTAGAAACAATCTCCCGCAAGTTTGGCGCCCAAAGCGTGGTGCAAATAATGTAAAACAAATTCTACTTCAAGTTGTGCACAGGTCAAGATGTGCTGGCGACTGTGTTGCCATGTCTCATCGAGTTTAGTGTAGCAGCGCCGTAGATTTTAAATTACCGCATATTTAATAGCATTCAAAGAAAAAAAAATCTGATGTGTTACACTCACATGACTTTCTCTACTCTTGTACAATCTAATTTTACAAACGCCTATTCTCCATATGCTTCATGTTAATCGAGATATCGAGATGTCAATCTTATTGCTAATTTTCTTGTAGATGCAAGGGGAATATGGTAGCTTTTAAGTGATGGTCAAATATTTTAACGCTGGTTGCTATGTGGCGCATTCCATTCTCTTTGCAAGTCCAGGACATAAAAAAATGAATAACGAATTTGAGAAAAAGTATAAGTATTGGAAAATTGAAGGGAACAACAAGCAATATCTCGAAAACGGTTTACTCAACAAAAGAAATGTATATGACATAAGTTGTGTATTTTAACGAGATCTACATTTTTTGTGTAGTAAAATTTTGTCTATCTCTTATGGTTTACCAGTTATGCAAAAGTCGTTCACAATGAAGAATACTTTTGGAGACATTCCCAGAAAATTCGAGATATACATTTCATTTCTCATGACATTATCTTAAACATATGATATTTTAATCAAAATCGTTAGAGCCATTTTTGAGAAAATTAAAATTTTCGAAAAATGTTCCATGTAAAGGGTAGTCTGGGGTGGGGGGATTTTCTTGAAAACCTTCGTGTCGCATCTCTGGAAGATACTGAACCTAAATACCAAGTTTGGTGTTTATCCGACTGTTGGTTTTTGAGTTATGCTGTTCACAGACACACACACACACACACACACACACACACACAGACACAGACACACACACACACACACACACACAGACACACACACGGACATGTTTCCAAAAATGCTTTTTTTGGATTCAGGAGGTCTCAAAACATGTATTTCCGGTGAAATCTCGGTATCGAATTTTTGGGTGGAATGCAATACTTCCCCTACTTACTATACGTAGTAGAGAAAGTAATAACCAATAAATCAGCAAGGTGTCAAAAGTTAGGGTGTTCACGTGCTCTTGTGCTCTTATATAGCAGCCGTCGCTGCTTTTTACGTTACTTACCTATAGTAAGCAGAGGAAATATTCCACTCCACCCAAAAATTCGATATCGAGATTTCAACAGAAGTCATTTTTAGAAAAAAGGTCCGTGTGTGTCTGTGCACAGTGTAACTCAAAGTTGGTTAAATGCCAAACTTTGTATTGAAGTTCAGTAATTTCCAAGGAAATTTTCGTTTTGTTTTATTTTTTCAAAACTGTCTAAACAATTTTGTTTAAAATGCAATAAGTTTAAGACCTTTGCATGATAAATAAAATGTATATCTTGAATGTTGTGGGTATAGCCTGTGAGGTCCTCTTCCCTCTTACTGGTAAATCGTAAGAGATAGACAGATTATTACTACATAAAAAGTTATATCTCATTAAAGCATACAAATTACGTCAAATAAAAGATTTTGTGGCACTAACCATTTCCGAGATATTGTTTGTTATTGGTTTGAATTTTAAAATACTTATACCTTTTTACTGCTTTTCAAGAAAATCCCTCTACTCCAAACCATTCTTTACGTGACAAAATATTTGGTATTTATTTTCTCAAGAATGGCTCTAATGAGTTTGATGAAAATACCATATTGTGACGACGCATGATGTCTTCATTGGATTGGATGAGGACGGAGACGTATTATAGGTTTCAAGATGGGAGAGCAAAGCTTGGCAGAGAGGTGGCCGAGAAGGACTAATGGTGAAGGGTGCCGAATAATTGACGTGTAACTCTGGTTCTAAATTTAGTTTAGTTATCTACAGTACTACTCTACACTATAATAAACATGTCAACAAGATTCTAAAGCCAATTTCATGGAGTTACCTAAACAAATTTCATCTTGGATATCTCGAACTTTATAAAATTAGATTTATCACCTATTGTAATATAAAACTATAACCGTCACAATATGTTGAACATTTTGCATGGCAAATAAAATGCATATCTCGAAATTTCTGTGAGTAACCTGTGAAGTCCTCTTTATTCTAAATGGCCTTTGTATGATTATTGACAAAATCTTACTACACAGAAATGTAGATCTCGTTAAAAGACAAAATAACAAATAGTTCATATAACTGTTTTTATGTCTGTAACGATTTCCAAGGTCTTCTTTGCTATTCGTTTTAATTTTCAAATACTTACTCTGTTTTACTTTCTCTACTACGTATAGTAAGTAGGGGAAGTATTGTATTCCACCCAAAAATTCTATACCGAGGTTCCACCGGTAATAAATGTTTTGAGACCCCCATGTTTTGGAAACATGTCCGTGCGTGTGTGTGTGTGTGTGTGTGTGTGTGTGTGTGTGTGTGTCTGTGAACAGCATAACTCAGAAACGAACAGTCGGATAAACACCAAACTTGGTATTTAGGTTCAGTAACTTCCAGAGATGCGACAAAAAGGTTTTCAAGAAAATCTCTCCACTCCAGATTACCATTTACATAGAACATTTTTCGAAAATTTTAATTTTCTCAAAAATGGCTATAACGATTTTGATTAAAATATCATATGTTTAAGATGTTTTCATGACAAATGAAATGTACATCTCGAATTTTCTGAGAATGGCTCCAAAAGTATTCTTCATTGTGAACGACTTTTGCGTACCTGGTAAACCATAAGAGATAGACAAAAATTTACTACACAAAAAATGTAGATCGCGTTAAAATACAAAATTTATGTCATACATTTTTTGTTGTGAGTGAAGCATTTTCGAGATACTGCTTGTTATTCCTTTAAATTTTCCAATACTTATACTTTTTTTTCAAATGGAAATTCGTTATTCATTTTTTTTGTCCTGGTAATGCAAAGTGAATGGAATACTCCACATAGCAACCAGCTCTTAAAATATTTGACTCTCGCTTAAAGCCTACCAATTCCCCTTGCATCTACAAGAAAATTAGCAATAAGATTAACATCTCGATTAACATGAAGCATATGGAGAATAAGCGTTTGTAAAAGTAGTTTGTACAAGAGTAGAGAAAGTCGTGTGAGTGTAACACATCAGATTTTTTTTTCTCGTGGTCATTCTATCCGCTTTTTTAAACTCTTGACAATCTCTTTACCTACAGTATCCTTCTTATACCTAAAACGAAATGTGTAATGAAATTTTATCTCGATTATCTAGAAATAGATAGAATAAGAAAGAAACTTTTGTAAGAATAATTTGTTGAAGTGTGGATGGAGAAAGTCATGTGAATGTAACCCAGTATGTATTAGTGTATGTATATTGTTACATACTGGGGTGAGGTCCAAAAGGTTTCCAGCAAATTATTAAATTTTAATCACCCCAACATGCACATGGGGGAACGTAGCTACAGATGTAGTGAGAGGACCAGGACCTTATTGTTCACATTCAGCTGCGGGCGTGGGTTTTTATAACAAATTGCACATCATTCACACTGCCTGTGGTTCATTCAATAAAAGAAATGGTGTTCCTACAACATACACAAAGGAATAAAGAAAGAATTGAGGGGAGATACCTAACACACACGTCCTACATCTACACTCTTCACACACACTCTCAGACCAGACTGGCACTCAATACACACAAAGAAAAGTAACGCTAAAGCTATTTCCCCCTCTCCAACCCTCGCTAGGCACGCTAGCTAGAGGTGGCGAGTTGCCATGCCAGACGGAACTTCAAACACAAGGCCGAAAGAAATACTAATATTACCCCAACAACATTGTCGCCAATGCGACACAATAATGTGTCTGGCATGACAATACCTACTAATACGCCACAATATATTTACTTTAACGGAGCGTTAGGATAGTACTAGTTAACGGAGGGGACACATAGCATCTTGACCAACATTGGATTTTTTGTGCGTACACCCCCGGGAGGAACGGATGAGGTGAAGGAACCGCAGGAGACGTGTGGGCTGCAGAGCAGGCCGGCGCAAGTTGACAGAGACGCGCAGAGTTCCCTAATAGTTTCTGCCCTGACCATCCGGCCACGGGAGTGTCGCTCGGAGATGTCCCTCTAGTGGGACTGGGGAAACACAACACAGCAGTGGAGGTTCAACAGGCTTCCCTCTAGCAGGGCCGAGAATAAATTCCAAATCGCAAGCCTCTGCGCCATCTGCCTGACACCGACCACAGCCGCGGAGTCAACCTGAAATATGAAAAGGAAATGAAAACTTCTGAAAACAACGAAAAATTCAGTCAGAGTGGACGACCAACGGGAATCGAACCCGAGACCTCTCGAATGCGAGTCTGACACGGAGCCATCTCGCTCAGTTTAACGGAGTATTAGTAACGAAACGTAGCAGATGAACGCACCTAAATAATCGGGAGAATGGGTGACACTTTTCCCGGTTTAATCACTGACCCAGATCTACACGACCCAGCAGAAATCACGATACTGCCCCTAAATACTTTAATTAAATCCAAGCACTTGGGGACCAAGTGGAGCATCACCAGATATTGAGAATATAACGTCGGCCTGATACGCAGAAAATAATTGCATTTCTTTTATTTCCATACTTCACAGCTACGTTTGAAATTAAATGGTGGGAGAGAGAGGGTTCCACCTTTCCATTGGAAGTGCTTATAATTCAATGCAAGGTTCTCAAAGTGCAATACCGATACTCGCATGGCGTAATGGTACATTAGGGCACAATTGTGGTAAGTGTGTCATTGGAGAACGAATGAAGAGTTTGAAAATACGAGACAAAGTTGAGTACTTTTTACTTCTCAGATTCTCCAGCGCACTTAAAGATGTGTATTGCATACTCTTTTTTCGATGATAATGAATAATACTCGCATATATAGCACATAGGTACACGAAAATAAAATGAATAATTTACAAAAGCTGTTGCACATATGGGTCCACTAGCAACGTAACCCGACATTAACATTGGTAGCGAACTAGCGATCATTTATCGACGTGGTTACCATGCTATTCCCGAGGTCGCGGTTTCAAACCCAGCGGAGGGCGATGGATCTTTTCGGGCATAAAAATCCTTAGCATGGCTTCCTTCGGAAGGGAAGTAAAGCCGGTGGTCCTGTGTCGTAGATTTACGGCACGTAAAAGAACCTCAAGCCTGATAAAGAGGCCTCTGAGCAAAATTACCGGTCTTTCACGCCCAGTATAGAATGAGATGCTAATGACCACAGCAATTAAAGAGCGTCCATAAATAAAACGCAGTTTTTTGATTATTGACATCGGTTGTTGACCTTAAAATCAAAACTTGCAGCTCATACGTAACTGCTGCATTTCCAGGCAGAATTATACTCATCAGGAAGTTGGAGGAGAGTATCTGGATATACTTAAACAGCCGGGCGACAATGCGGACATATCAGCATCCTTCACGAGATCAAATCGTTGAGTGTCGAGAAGCCCTGGAACGACCAGGGGAGTGCTTACTCTAGCATGGGTCCCTAGCCAAACTGGGGTGACTGGAAATGAAAGTGCAGACAAACTGGCTAAAATGGCAGCTCAGAACCCATTTATATGAGAACCTGTCTTGGGTATTACCAAATTCATGGCACAGACAAATATATTAAACTGGATTCAAAGACAGCATATGGGTACTGGAAACATTTCCAGAAACAAAGACATGGAAAGCTAATAATGCAACAGCCATGTTTTAAAAGAAGTAGGTACTATAGTCCTTACATTAAGTAGGAAGCAGATGAGCCTCATGGTGGTGTCTGATGACTGGTCATAGGAATTTAAAAATAAACATCTGCAGACAATGAGATTCTCAGAAGACTCAATATGCAGGATGTGTGGTGTTCAGGAGGAAACGGCCTCTAATAGAATAGATACAATCAATTTGGAACTGTTGATCCAAATGAGATTGTATCTAGTAGAAACCTAATCTTTTAGCTCCTGAGACTTATTAGAGATTAGGGAGGCGGTTGAAACGGCAACTCTAGGCCGAGCCCGAGCTATGGAAGTATTAGTAATTTGGGTAATTACTTTTTAGTGAAATTAAATTATGCTATGTACAACTATTTTTGTTTTTACTGCCTGTGTAGCTTAAGAAGGGTGATTTAATGATATGTTTGTATTTAGGTTTCTAATATTAGCGGAGTAATAAATTGTTTAATGTAAATAATTTATGCGCTATGTTAAAATACTGTCCACGACGAGATATCTAGCTGCAGGAAAAGTGTCTCCGAAGGCAACAAGTGAGTTTACGATGTCTCTCTGGTAGCAAAAGTATTGTTCGTACAGCGAGGGTATAGAGCCATTGTCCTTTTATACGGTAATTCGCCGTGACCGGAGTGAGTGAGACAACAAGCTTAACGTAAAATTAGGGAAAGCCGCGATTTCATGTTAAAATTGAGTAAGAGAGGGGAGGGATAGGACCAATAAGATCCAAGTAAATCGATATGAAATAGCGAGACGCGTTGGGCGGCGTGAAAAATGCACCAATAGGAAATTAAGTAGCCTAAGAAGCCCGCGACTATAAATAGATCTGCTAAGACCAAAGATTGAGGAGTTACTTCGAAACTACAGGCAGAGAATGATGCCGCCGGACACTTAAGAGATGTCGCGCCAAAAGTTAGTGAATTAAGACAGGTTTCGCTACACACATAAGAACCGCTACGAGTAAAGAGGTTTGTTAAACAGATAAACTTCGCGTCATATCAGCGCCGTGTTTCAACAACAGTGGACAGTGTTTTAACGGCGACAATATCAGTGTTGTGAACTACCAGAAGTAACGAAATAAAGACAACAGTGGTGTCGTCTTTTTGTAACTGAAGCACGTCTATTTCTCTCCGTTACCACACCCAAGATCTACGTTTCCTTTACCGAGGAAAAGTCCTTGCTCTTACATATTTCAGTAATTACTACAGCTAGCCGAGGATAGAGACGCAGAGAATCAGCCCACGTCGAACATGCGGAGTCTACGGGGAGG
This sequence comes from Deroplatys truncata, assembly GCA_030765065.1. Classification (NCBI taxonomy): domain Eukaryota; kingdom Metazoa; phylum Arthropoda; class Insecta; order Mantodea; family Mantidae; genus Deroplatys; species Deroplatys truncata. The sequence goes on along the minus strand of CM060975.1, from coordinate 292,287,882 downwards.
CTGCAGAAAGGTAAGCCGCGAGCTACGATCATTACGAACCAGAACAACTTCGGACAGGAGGTGGTACTGTCGCAGGATTATTAGAAGAAACGGAGGAAACCGCACAATAAATCTAAGATTTTGGTGCGAGCTGGTAGGGGTATGTTCACCTCTCTATTAAATATTTAATTTAATCTAATCTGTAACTGCTGCACGAATTAAATCGAAAGTAAATATTAACAAATAAAAAGGAAGTAAAAACCCAAGTACGACTTAAATAGTAAAATTCAGTTCTCAGACACTGTTATATACTCTATTTGCAACAAATATATAAAAAATTAAGAGGTTTTATTACAGTTCATGCATATACTTGCAATAAAATATGCAATAAAAGAGTGAAAGGGGATATACCACACACACACACACACACACACACACACACACGCACACGCACAGACAAATATATATATATAAATTGATATCAAATAAAATAGTACATAATAGCATAATTCAGCAAAAAACCATGTTAAAGATGTTAGAACATTTAGCAACCAAAAGATGTACAAAGCAGCTTGTAACCTAGATAATTAAGGGACGGGCGAATTAGCTAATTCCAGGAAGAAGTCCACCACCATTCCCCAAGCTAATGAGCACAGGACTTGGACGCATGACGAGAAATAGAAAGAAGCAGATATAGAAAAGAAAGGGGTTATTCCTGATGCGTCACTGGGACGCGTGTGCGAAGAGATTTGGAACAGAATATTTTCATGCATGGTAAAGTAATGCGGTCCGAGGACCAATTAGAAACGTTGTCACATTTTAAGGCGCGAAGTTGAGCATCACTAGGTTTCTGTATAAATGGGGCAGCAGGCCCCAGACTCTATCTCTTACTTGATATTCCACGAGGTGGGAAGCGTGTGTGCATATGGAATGGGGAGGCATGTGCAGCTAGATTAGGCTCCTAAATTACTATTCCCTATAAAGTGGTGGGAATTATTATAAAAATCTGATGTGTTACACTCACATGACTTTCTCTACTCTTGTACAAACTATTTTTACAAACGCTTGTTCTCCATCTACTTCATGTTAATCGAGATAAACATTTGCAGACTCTATCTTATTGCTAATTTTCTTGTAGATGTAAGGGGAAAATATATTTACAAGGGCAATTTGGAAATACAGTAGCCTTTAAGCACATACATATCTCTTAATAGCTGGTTGCTAGGTGCAGCACCATTCCCTTTGCCACAGATTATAACTCTTTGCATATTCAAGACAAAAAATCTGATGTGTTACACTCACATGACTTTCTCTACTCTTGTACAAACTATTTTTACAAACGCCTATTCTCCATATGCTTCATGTTAATCGAGATATCGAGATGTCAATCTTATTGGTAATTTTCTTGTAGATGCAAGGGGAGTATGGTAGGTTTTAAGCGATAGTCAAATATTTTAACGCTGGTTGCTATGTGGCGCATTCCATTCTCTTTGCATGTCCAAGACATAAAAGAAATGAATAACGAATTTGAGAAAAAGTATAAGTATTGGAAATTTTAAGGAAATAACAAGCAATATCTCGAAAACGGTTCACTCAACAAAAGAAATGTATATGACATAAGTTGTGTATTTTAACGCGATCTACATTTTTTGTGTAGTAAAATGTTGTCTATCTCTTTTGGTTTACCAGTTATGCAAAAGTCGTTCACAATGAAGAATACTTTTAGGGACATTCCCAGAAAATTCGAGATATACATTTCATTTCTCATGACATTATCTTAAACATATGATATTTTCATCAAAATCGTTAGAGCCATTTTTGAGAAAATTAAAATTTTTGAAAAATCTTCCATGTAAAGGGTACTCTGGGGTGGGGGGATTTTCTTGAAAACCTTCGTGTCGCATCTCTGGAAGATACTGAACCTAAATACCAAGTTTGGTGTTTATCTGACTGTTCGTTTTTGAGTTATGCTGTTCAAAGACACACAGACACACAGACACACACACACACACACACACACACACACACAGACACACACACGGACATGTTTCCAAAAATGCTTTTTTTGGATTCAGGAGGTCTCAAAACATATATTTCCGGTGAAATCTCGGTATCGAATTTTTGGGTGGAATGCAATACTTCCCCTACTTACTATACGTAGTAGAGAAAGTAAAAATGAATAACGAATTCCCATTTGAGAAATTAAGTATTGAAAAATTTAAGGGAATAACAAGCAATATCTCGAAAATGGTTCACTCAACAAAACAAATGTATATGACATAAATTGTGTATTTTACCGCGATCTACATTTTTTGTGTAGTAAAATTTTGTCTATCTCTTATGGTTTACCAGTTATGCAAAAGTCGTTCACAATGAAGAACACTTTTGGAGACATTCCCAGAAAATTCGAGATATACATTTCATTTGTCATGAAAATATCTTAAACATATGATATTTTAATCAAAATCGTTAGAGCCATTTTTGAAAAAATTAAAATTTTCGAAAAATTTTCCATGTAAAGGGTAATCTGGAGTGGGGGGATTTTCTTGAAAACCTTCGTGTCGCATCCTTGGAAGATACTGAGCCTAAATACCAAATTTGGTGTTTATCCGACTGTTCGTTTTTGAGCTATGCTGTTCACAGACACACACACAGACACACACACAGACACAGACACACAGACACACACACACGGACATGTTTCCAAAAAAGCTTTTTTTTGGATTCAGGGGGTCTCAAAACGTGTATTTCCGGTGAAATCTCGGTATCGTATTTTTGGGTGGAATACAATACTTCCCCTACTTACTATACGTAGTAGAGAAAGTAAAAATCATAGATGGGAGAGGCTAGCCGCTTATAAGTATGTTATATGGTAATAAATCACAATTTAAGGAAAATGCAGTGTACCCTAATTTTGCCTTGCGTATGAAAGCCTTGAGATTAGAGATAGGCGATTGGAATGGAGAAATCATCAGCCGCTGAACAGAGATAGCCGGAGAACAGAACGCTGCAGCAGAGAACTTCAATCCAGAGGAGGAACGAATTCCCGCTACAATAGGCTGGTTGGGCTACCAGTACGCAGTGCAAGAAATTCAGCTTTCTACCGTCACAGCATGAACGGGAATTGAAAAAATATTCTTATGTAACTTTTACTAACACAATGCGATATAATAACTTTGGTGAAGTCCTATACATATATTTCCATCCCAGCTGCGCCTTGTGAATATGAAGGGTTGGAAGTTAAGAACTAAATTTCACTTCTATCTTATTAATCTTTTCCTTAGAATTTCAGGTGTGAACTTTATTATTCCGCGGTGCCAATGCCAAGGAGAGGATCCACTGGCTTCTAACAAAGCGACACGAGATGGCAAAACTACAAACTCGAAGAAACTGGCCTCGGTAGCACAACGGTAGCCAGTAGCTAGAGGTATTCTGCATATTGCTTGTTGGCTCTATTAGAAAACTTTCACCACTTTCATTCTTCTTTATAACATTCCATCGCTACCCTTCTGTCATTTATTTAATGGACCAAATGGGAAAAAATGACGAATAATAATAATGTAATAGTTCAAATTAGTACGATATAGTATATATAACAACATCTAATAATAATGCATTTTGAAAAATCTGACGTGCTAATTTCATATGACTTTCTCTACCCATATCGTTTATTGTTAAATTTCTGCATACTATTCTTACGAAGCTTATATTCTATTATACTTCGCGTTAATCGAGATAAACCTTTGCAGAAATAGTTACATTAAATGTTGTTGTAGATACAAGAAGGATAGAGAAAATTCAATCCATAGTCAGACGTTTAAATTCCATACTTTGAGATTCTGAGAAACAACTGATTAGCGGCAGCACTTTAAAAATGAATTACTGAGAAATTAAAAAAAGAAATAATAACGGATATCTTAGAAATGGCTGATGCCACAAAAAGTTACTTGATATAAATTGTGTTTTAAAGGGTTCTGCTGTATTTGTGTGGTACGTTCTTGTCTCTCTCTTAATATTTACCAGTTAAAGAAAATGACACAAAACTCCTTCTGAGTGAAGAGGACTTCACAGGATATTCCCAAAAAATTCACGATATACATTTTATATGTCATGTAAGCATATTAAATATGTGTTATTTTAATCAAAATCGTTAGTCATTTTTGAGAATATTTAAAATTCCTGTAAAGGGTAGCTTAGAGAGGAAGATTTTCTTGAAAATTTTCGTCTCATTCTTTGGAAGATACTGAACTTAAATGCCAATTTTATATTTGTTCCACATTTCAGGTTATGTTGTTCCATATGCACACACGCATGCGGACCTTTTCTTTGATAGCTTTTTTTTTTTGGATTCAGAGGGTCTCACGACATGAATTTCGGGTGAAATGTCCATATTGAAATTTAGAATGGAAGTCAATACTTTCTTTGCCTATTAGGTACGTGGTAGAGAAATGAAAAATTATAAGAAGTGTTAGAATTACAATATTGCTGTAAACTTGACAAAGAAATGCAAGTAGTACATATTATGTAGATTATGTAATAGTATTATTAATAACACAGCTGGGAAAATAATCGTTATTGAAAAAACGGTGCACTTACTGTTAATGACAATATTAATGTTAAAACAAGAATAGTACTGATAATGATAACATAATTTGTTATGATAGTGTTTGTGCAATTAGCCTGGTTATTAACATGTTATAATTTATGTAATAATTATAGTAAACCTTTAAAATAGTATTTATAAAATGAAATTAGTCATGCTAATGCAATATATCAACAATAATATGAATAGTAATATTAAATAATAGAAATAAAGTAAAGGAATATCAAAGGGGGCTATTACATATAAAATATTGTCAACGTATTTAACTTATGAAGAAGTTGTATTGAAGGAGATGCATTATATTTCGACTGTTGGGGAGCCGAACTTGAAGTAGTTGCAAACGCACGTATGGTAAAATGTTTCCGGCAGCCTTCGCCCCAAATGTACTTTCCGGTGGCCTTTGCATCAAATGTTTAAAAAATATTAACTTTGTAATTTTGACTGTTTCTTTACATATTATATATTTATGTTTGCCTCGGCTGTGTCAGTATTTATATTTTTTTTAGAGACATGAATGTCTTAGCAGGGAGTGGTGCGACTGAAGAATGTAGGCTTACACATTATAATTTTACTTGACTCCTTTTGTTAATGCTTGACACAATTTAAATAACACTTCTCTGATATATATATATATATATATATATATATATATATATATATAGAGAGAGAGAGAGAGAGAGAGAGAGAGAGAGAGCTGTGAGATTAATTACTTGCACTTTTTAACACGTAAACTATTTTTGTCTCACACAAAATACGTATTAAATTTCTAGAGAACGCATCTCGCGTCCGATTAGAAACGCTGTCTACAAGCAACTGAACTCTGAATTTGTAAACTTTGCTATATTTCAGTTTCTGATTGGCCAATCCTACTCCAATAGTATCCTTTCATTTAACTTAAGCTTCTTTCTGGTTGTTGATTGGCTAATTTATAAACTGTCTCAAAAATTACATTATTGCTTTCAAGAATCACAAGTAGCATTATTAAACTTTCAAATTCATTATTGCTTCAAAGTTACCTCATTGTTAGCAACTTAACCTATTATTCTCACAGCTCCTACATTATTAAATTACGTAATACATTCACATAACATTATTACACATGTATACAATAATATAAACAGATACAATAACTGTAATATACACTTTTTATATCTTGTTACATACACATTGCTTTAAGGCGGGTTGTTATTGAATTTATATATTATATAATTTGACTGAAATCATTTAAGTGTTAAAAACACTGCCTCACTTATAAAATGGCTTCTATTACGATTAAAGTATGTTAAAAAAGCAACTAGAAACGCACTGCATTTGTGTTTCAGTCCTGAAGCCACAATACTAAATGCCGAGAGGGTACTCATTGCTGCGTCTGATGGGGAACAGGAAAACAAGATGCGCTTTCAGGAATAAATATCCACTCACGCAGGTGTATGTGATGCGCACGGAAACAACAGATATATTCAGCAATACAAATGGGGTAAATACATTTATAGCCTTACAAAAACTGTGAATAATACTAACACATACTTAACCGAGCGAGACGGCGCCGTGGTAACGCGTGTGACTCGCATTCCGGCTTCGATTCCCAGCGACCGATGACTCTAACCAATGAACTTTTTCGATGGGTTTCCCGGGTCATCAGGAGAATACTGGAGTGGTTACTTTCAGCCCCTGAACTTCCTTATTTTATATTATTTCATTCATCCTTCACCCCGCTAGGCCTGTTTCAGGGTTGGAAGTGTCGGCGATGGTGTTTCGGTGCGGTGTGGCAGAGGAAAAGAATGTTCTCTGCGGAACTTTCTCGGTCCCTTGTCCCTCGGCTTTCGGCTGGTTGCCGGGGTAAACGGACCGCCCCTTCGGACCGGGGTGTTGGATCTCCTATGTGGGGGCGGGGTCCTCGGTCTGCTTGTCCGAAAGTCGGGGTCTCAATCTGGAAACTGTAGGGATCCTGTGTTGTATCCATCCATGATATTCGACCATCTATGAGGTGAGGGTCCTCGTTCTGCCTATCCGACTGTCGGGGCGTTCCATATGCACACACGCATGCGGACCTTTTCTTTGATAGCTTTTTTTTTTGGATTCAGAGGGTCTCACGACATGAATTTCGGGTGAAATGTCCATATTGAAATTTAGAATGGAAGTCAATACTTTCTTTGCCTATTAGGTACGTGGTAGAGAAATGAAAAATTATAAGAAGTGTTAGAATTACAATATTGCTGTAAACTTGACAAAGAAATGCAAGTAGTACATATTATGTAGATTATGTAATAGTATTATTAATAACACAGCTGGGAAAATAATCGTTATTGAAAAAACGGTGCACTTACTGTTAATGACAATATTAATGTTAAAACAAGAATAGTACTGATAATGATAACATAATTTGTTATGATAGTGTTTGTGCAATTAGCCTGGTTATTAACATGTTATAATTTATGTAATAATTATAGTAAACCTTTAAAATAGTATTTATAAAATGAAATTAGTCATGCTAATGCAATATATCAACAATAATATGAATAGTAATATTAAATAATAGAAATAAAGTAAAGGAATATCAAAGGGGGCTATTACATATAAAATATTGTCAACGTATTTAACTTATGAAGAAGTTGTATTGAAGGAGATGCATTATATTTCGACTGTTGGGGAGCCGAACTTGAAGTAGTTGCAAACGCACGTATGGTAAAATGTTTCCGGCAGCCTTCGCCCCAAATGTACTTTCCGGTGGACTTTGCATCAAATGTTTAAAAAATATTAACTTTGTAATTTTGACTGTTTCTTTACATATTATATATTTATGTTTGCCTCGGCTGTGTCAGTATTTATATTTTTTTTAGAGACATGAATGTCTTAGCAGGGAGTGGTGCGACTGAAGAATGTAGGCTTACACATTATAATTTTACTTCACTCCTTTTGTTAATGCTTGACACAATTTAAATAACACTTCTCTGATATATATATATATATATATATAGAGAGAGAGAGAGAGAGAGAGAGAGAGCTGTGAGATTAATTACTTGCACTTTTTAACACGTAAACTATTTTTGTCTCACACAAAATACGTATTAAATTTCTAGAGAACGCATCTCGCGTCCGATTAGAAACGCTGTCTACAAGCAACTGAACTCTGAATTTGTAAACTTTGCTATATTTCAGTTTCTGATTGGCCAATCCTACTCCAATAGTATCCTTTCATTTAACTTAAGCTTCTTTCTGGTTGTTGATTGGCTAATTTATAAACTGTCTCAAAAATTACATTATTGCTTTCAAGAATCACAAGTAGCATTATTAAACTTTCAAATTCATTATTGCTTCAAAGTTACCTCATTGTTAGCAACTTAACCTATTATTCTCACAGCTCCTACATTATTAAATTACGTAATACATTCACATAACATTATTACACATGTATACAATAATATAAACATATACAATAACTGTAATATACACTTTTTATATCTTGTTACATACACATTGCTTTAAGGCGGGTTGTTATTGAATTTATATATTATATAATTTGACTGAAATCATTTAAGTGTTAAAAACACTGCCTCACTTATAAAATGGCTTCTATTACGATTAAAGTATGTTAAAAAAGCAACTAGAAACGCACTGCATTTGTGTTTCAGTCCTGAAGCCACAATACTAAATGCCGAGAGGGTACTCATTGCTGCATCTGATGCGGAACAGGAAAACAAGATGCGCTTTCAGGAATAAATATCCACTCACGCAGGTGTATGTGATGCGCACGGAAACAACAGATATATTCAGCAATACAAATGGGGTAAATACATTTATAGCCTTACAAAAACTGTGAATAATACTAACACATACTTAACCGAGCGAGACGGCGCCGTGGTAACGCGTGTGACTCGCATTCCGGCTTCGATTCCCAGCGACCGATGACTCTAACCAATGAACTTTTTCGATGGGTTTCCCGGGTCATCAGGAGAATATTGGAGTGGTTACTTTCAGCCCCTGAACTTCCTTATTTTATATTATTTCATTCATCCTTCACCCCGCTAGGCCTGTTTCAGGGTTGGAAGTGTCGGCGATGGTGTTTCGGTGCGGTGTGGCAGAGGAAAAGAATGTTCTCTGCGGAACTTTCTCGGTCCCTTGTCCCTCGGCTTTCGGCTGGTTGCCGGGGTAAACGGACCGCCCCTTCGGACCGGGGTGTTGGATCTCCTATGTGGGGGCGGGGTCCTCGGTCTGCTTGTCCGAAAGTCGGGGTCTCAATCTGGAAACTGTAGGGATCCTGTGTTGTATCCATCCATGATATTCGACCATCTATGAGGTGAGGGTCCTCGTTCTGCCTATCCGACTGTCGGGGCGTCTTAACCTGGAAACTGTAGGGACCCTGTAATTGCTGTGCCGTCACTCCTGCTTCCGGCTGTCCCTTGTCTCCTCTCACCTCCTCCCTTCCGAGGGCTCCCCCTTATGGGGGCATAGGTACCATATCCTCAGTGGAGTTCCGAGTACCCTTCGATCACCAGAAAAAGGAAAGAAGGAAAAAAAAGCATATAGGTACGAAAGAAAACTACGGTTTATAATACCACTTAGAACCAATGAAATCGATAGTACGGGGAGCTCCTGGAAGATGGTTGCCAAGGACAATGCTATGAATAATCTGAAGTGACTTTCGCAGCACGGGACACACTGAAGAACGTAACAGGGAGGTAGCGGGAGAAAACTACAACCCACTTTCAACCACTTAACAGATGTAGTAGTATGACCCTCCAGAAAGAGGACTGAGTGCCTGTAGCATGCAACTGACATGCTTGTCCTAGAACTTATTTGCAGTCACTAGATCCTGCGACCTGCTCTCAACGACTGGTAAACGCCTACTGCGTCACACCAACGCTGCGGTAGGTTCCTCAGGAATAGGTAGACAGCGCTGCAGGTGTGAAATGTCATTCAGGCCTACCATCCGTTATATATTGCTCACCGGACCTTAGTTTTAGAATGCGTCTCGTAATACAAGGTTGGCACAACATCCTCCATATGCACAGCACGTGCTCGGCGGAGTGATATACCACTTCATAGTTATAATAAAACTAATTTAGACAAGTACTGATACACGAAACATTGGCTACGTTTAGGGAAAGCATTGTTGCCGGGTCGAAGTTGCTGTCATTGGTGTTGCTAAGATAGCAGGCAGAGCTCTCTATTGTGTTATTCATTTTGTTTTTGCATTTTATGTTATCTATAAATCTGGAAAGTGTGAACGTTCATGCAAGTGTAATGGTGATGTAGAGAAAGCATTTTCATGCGATGATATTGTACGATTTCAAGTGTGGCCACTTGAGCATTTGAGAGAAGCTTTCGGGGGGGGGGCTTTTCTTCTTTAGATGCTACTGTGTTCCGCTAATTTGGAGAATTTAAGAGGGGCGACAATCTCTTAAAGATGAAGAGAAGCGTGGCAGACCAGCAGTAGTAGTGACAAGAAAACATTTCTGTGGAAACTATGATCATAAAATATCCAAGACTAATCTACGACATTGAGCTGGCATTAGCTATTAATTTCAACCATTCTTCATGAACATCTTCGTGTAAAAGAGTGTCTTCAAGATGAATGCCTCATAAAGACAAGTACAGGAGCTCCACAAGGTGGAATGGTGCCAAGAAATGCTGGAAAGATTTAACCGTGGAAACTGTTTCAGTGACGAAACATGCATATATCAGTTTGATCCAGAAACTAAACGCCCGGTTCTTCTCCAAAAGTGGTCACGTGACAATCATTATGCTAAAATATCAGAGAATTGTTTATGAAAAAGCATACGCAGAAGTCTGCCCTACGAAACAGTTTTAGAAAATCCAAGAACGGCGTCCAGAAATAGGACTAAAAGTATTTTGTTGTTCCATGACGGTGCATCTGCTCTCACCGCTAATTTAACAATGGAGTTTCTGCAAAGACAAAACTATTGACGCATCCTCCCTATAGTCCCGACTTGGCACCATACGATTTTTTCCTGTTCCCTACTGTGAAGAACGGACTTCGAGGTCACCGACTTTCTAGTCCCGAAGAAGCAGTTGCAGCATATGAGGCTTATCTGCAGTGGCGGAAACTGAGTGACGTGGAAGCTTCCAGTAGCTTGCATGTAGTGCAAGGAGGAATACTTTCAGAAATGCGATAAACAAATAATTTCTATCAGAATTCATTAATTGTTGTGTGAATACTTATCCATACTCTTCCCGGAATAAGAAACACACTTAAAGTAAATAAAGGCGAGAGAGCTCAAAGGGCGTGGACGCATTGGCCCCTGACCGCAACACTCAGCCTAAAGGTAAGAAATAGATGTCATGTTTTATTTGTTATTGCTTTTAAAATGTGCCAATGGATACGTTTAATGATCTCAATGCAATATGCCACATTTCCACTGTTATTTACAAATAGAAACCAACCATTTTACTGAAACAAGCAGTTATCACAATGATTGCATATGCCATGCACGTGTAATAATATAGAATTGTGTTTCTTAGAGCGGGCCCAGTAGAAAGGTAAAGGTACGGATTGACAAGATATGAAGGGCAATCAGATCGTATAAAGATGGGCGCAAGCATGGACGGGGTTCGTAACGTTTCCAGTTCGAACGTATCCGACGCCGCCCCGGGCCACCCACGAGCCTTCTAACTCGGCGGTGGGGCCTACTTTCAGGCGGAAACTACAAAGCGCACATCCATTGGCCAGCCGCAAACTCCCGAACGCCGTCTTCTGGTCCTACAACCCTGAAGCAGATGGTAGTGAAGCATATGATGGATATAGGAAATGAAAGGGCAGAAAAGTCATGGCAGAACCACTCCAGTAATCGCCTGCCGATCCGGGGAAACTACGAAAAATCCATGGGTCACAGTAGGCAGTCGCCGGGGATAGAACCAGGGACACCCCGAATGCGAGTCGCACAAGTTACCGCGGCGCCACTTCGCTCAGTGCGGATCCAGTATAGTGACATTTAAGCATACCAGCGTACTACTGCCAGCATCACACAACCTCGGCATGGTTGCCCTATAATTTAAATGCAGTGGACCCAGAAAAGTTTTCTTACAACATCTCTTCAATTTCTAATTTTGCAAATGTTAATGCACACTTTTATATACACTACACACATGCAGCTGAGTATTTGCTAGGATAATTTCACAATTAGTTGCACATTAGGTATGATAATCTCACTAATTTTATAGCAGAAGGCTATTGTGGTTGTTTCCAATGGAAATAATTCTTAGGTTGAGTTGTCCAGTGTTAAACGTCTGATGTATGAACGAAAACGTGTGCAGTAATGCACGGTTGTCATCTTGTCGAGAATTTCACAAGTCGAAGCGTAGTGATGCATTTCATAAAACAGGACTTGTTTATTAATAACGAAAGACCCCATGCTGGGCGCCAATAATCACGTCTGCACCATACCGAGGTTGTCCTTCACTCACAATATTACTAGAGAACACGCAATGCATTCCTTCATTATGTTCCACTGGAGTGCAAGAATGCGTCATAAATCAGCCTCTCTAAAATCATTGCTTGGTGTTCAAATTTTACGTGCAATTCACTTTAAAAACCAGAGTAATAAAACCCAAAGATCAATGCCAAAGTGAAATGAATGAACACTGTTGCAGATGAATATTAAAATAAAAGTCATCGAAGTATGCATAGAATTCAGTGAGAATGAACGAGACGTCATACGCTGTTTGCAGAAAATTCGAGGTATAGGTACGCTTTATTAGTCATACCAGTTTCTCTAGCATATGTCACTTTATTCAAAGAGTTAAATCAGTTTACTTTTGGAAAATAAAATTTACAACTTTCTTCAATAAAACCTTTTTTTGGGGCGGAGGAATTACGTGAAAATATTCTCTTTGCATCCTTTATAGATGCTGAAGTTAATAACAAGTTCAGTATTTGCCCGATTGTTTTGTTTTTGAGTTCGCTATTCAAACACACACACACATACAAACTTTACTTATTTCAACTTTCTCTACTACTTACATAAGTAGAAGAGATAATGCATTCCACCCAAAAATTCGATATCGAGATTTCACCGGAAATACGCGTTTTGAGGACCGAGCGGAATGGCTCAGGCGGTAACGTCTGTGGTCCGCATTCGGGAGGTCCCGGTTCAAATCCGGTGGGCTGAGGTTTTTTCATGATTTCCCTCAGTCGCCAAGGTAAATACCGGATTGGATATTCAATGTATCCACAGATAATGTAAGCAGTTAGACTGGACGGCACCTAATGCCATCTACATGGCATGAAGGAGAAGGTCCGGCTGCCATGCGCTGGGGTCTCTGTGGGTACCTGACCTAGGAAGATGGCATTTCCAGGGATGAGACCTAGAAGGTAACTGTCCGCCTTTATGTGTGAAGGCGGCGGTTAAACTGGACGGGACCCTAATGCCAGCTGCACGACACGAAGCAGGTGGTTACAGGGATGAGACCTAGAAGGCTTACTGTCCGCCTTTCTATATGAGAGCGGCGGTTAAACTGGACGGCACCCTAATGCCATCTGCACGGCACGAAGAGAAGATCCGGTAGCTATGTATTAGGATCTCTGTGACACGTGACGGAGCGGGTTGTTACAGGGATGAGACCTAGAAGGCTAACTGTCCGCCTTTCTATATGAGAGCGGCGGTTAAACTGGACGGCACCCTAATGCCATCTGCACGGCACGAAGAGAAGATCCGGTAGCTATGTGTTAGGATCTCCGTGACGCGTGACGGAGCGGGTGGTTACAGGGATGAGACCTAGAAGGCTAACTGTCCATCACATATCGCTCTAAGAGTTATCCGCCAACAGATCCGTCACGATATGACCAAGAAGTTAAAGCGACGCAAAATAAATAGAGTAATAATAATAATGACCCCCCCAAATTAGAAAAAGACCCGTGTGTGTTGTGGACAACATAACCTAAAAAGGAAAAATTCGGTTAAGTACCAAACTTGATGTTTGAGTTCAGCATCTTCCAAGGATACAACACGAAGGTTTTCAAGAAAATCTCCTCATCCTAAACTACCCTTTACATGGAAAATTTTTCGTTATGTTTTATTGTCAAAAATGCATTAACGATATTGAACTACTATAATTTTGAGATACCTGCATGGCAAATCAAATGTATATCTTGAATTTTCTGCTAATAGCCTGTAAAGTCCTCTTCATTTTGAATGACTGTTTATAATCTGTTAACCGAACGGGATGACTCAGGCGTTGCGTCTGTGGCCCGCATCCGGGAGGTCGGTAGACCTTCGTGACCCATGGTTTCTTCCGGAGGTTTCCCCGGATCGCTAGGCGAATGCTGGGATGGCTCATTGTCTCCCCCGAATTTATCTTTCCTCATTCCTTCTCATTTCATCTTCCTCTTTTACGTTACAGGTTGGCTCCGGGACTGTGTTTCGGACGACTGCGGACAGATGGCGCAGATGGCTTGCGTCTTGGAACTTCTTCTCGACCCCGTCAGATAGAGGGCGCTCGAGTCTCCACTGCGGGTAACGCTTTCCCCGGTCTCCGCTGAAGGGGAGCTTGTGAACCACACTCCCGTGGCTTGGGAGGGCTGCCTTGACGCTCCTCATCGCCTAGGGTGGTCATGCATGTAACTCTTAGGGGCCTCTGCGCGTCGGCCAGTCCTGCAGTCCATGCGTCACCTTCCGTTCCTTCATTTCATCCACTCCTCCCGGGGGTGTATGCACAAAAGATCCTTATTGGGTCGAGGTGCTAGATGTCCCCTCCGTAGCGTAATCCATAGACATCTACATCCATGTCCATCTGTAAGACGCATACACAATCCTATTACACAATAAATTTAGTTCTTGTTAAAGCACACAATTTATGTCATATATATGGCTAGCAATATATATATATATATATATATATATATATATATATATATATATAGTTAGCCATATCCGAGACATTCTTTGTTATTGTTTTGAATTTTCAAATGTGCTTTTCTCATGGAAATTCGCTATTCGTTTTTTTTCCTCGTGCAAAGAGCATGGAATTTCAAAGCCATTACATAAACAACATGATTTTAAAATCTAACTACTATCGCTGTAGCCTAGTGTATCCTTCTCATATCTACAACGAAGTATGTAACTGTGCAATGAAAGTTTATCTCGTTTAGCAAGAAGTATATAGATGAATTCCCGGGTATAGGACCGGTGCCCACTCAGCATCGTGAGGAAAGTGAGGAGCTGCAATAGGCAGCGGTCCTGGCCCTGCGAACCAACTTTCCGGCTGGGGGATGCGTGATGCTGGCCACATCATCTCCCCAATTCGGTTGGGTGATTGCCCACCTGTGCCGTGCGCACGTGGGCGTGAGGCTGGCAGGCCCAGGCACTTCGCTAGCTGTAGCGCCACAGGATTATTATATACATGAATAAGCTTTTGTAAGAATAGTTTGTAGACGAGTGAGCAGAGAAAGTCATGTGAATGCAGCACATCAGACTTTTTTTATTCTCATTCTCTATAGTTACCTGTAATAGAAGAAATATTGCTTTCGATCTAGATATAAATATTTCACTAGAAATATAAGTTTTAATGTACTCTGAATCCATAAAAGCAAAACACTTTGAAATGTCAGGTGATCATTCTTGTGTGTTCATATGCTCATTCAAAGAGTAATATGAGATTAGTTACTTTTACTACTACATGCATACTAAGTAGAGGAAGTATTACATTCCATTCAAAATTCTATGTTGTGTATTAGTAGGTGTTAGTAGCTATTGTCATGCCAGACACATTATTGCGTCGCATTGGTAACAGCATTGTTGGGGTAATTCAGTATTTCTTTCGGCTTTGTGTTTGAATTTCCGTCTGATGTGACACTCGCCAGCTAGAGGTTGAGAGAGAGGGGGATTAGGTTAGCGTTACTTTTTTACTTTCTCTACTACGAATAGTAAGTAGGGAAAGTATTGTATTCCACCCAAAAATTCGATACCGAGATTTCACCGGAAATATATGTTTTGAGACCCCCTGAATCCAAAAAAAGCATTTTTGAAAACATGTCCATGTCCGTGTGTGTGTGTGTGTGTGTGTGTGTGTGTGTGTGTGTCTGTGAACAGCATAACTCAGAAACGAACAGTCGGATAAGCACCAAACTTGTTTTTATGTCCTGGACATGCAAAGAGAATGGAATGCGCCACATAGCAACCAGCGCTTAAAATATTTGACTTTCGCTTAAAACCTAGCAATTCCCCTTGCATCTACAAGAAAATTAGCAATAAAATCAACATCTCGATTAACATGAAGCATATGGAAAATAAGCGTTTGTAAAAATAGTTTGTGCAAGAGTAGAGAAAGTCATGTGAGTGTAACACATCAGATTTTTTGTGTGTGCGAGCGTCAGTTGAGTTGTGAGTTTGTGTGAAAGAATGTAGATATAGGTCTTGTGTGAAGCATCTCCCCTCAATTCTTTATCCCCTTGTGTGTGAAATAGGGACATCATTTATTTTATTGAACAAACCACAGATAATGTGAATGATGTGAAATTTGTGTATAATTTGTTGAAAACCCACGCCTTCATTGGAATGTAGTCATCAAGTCCTGGTCCTGTCGCAGTATCCGTAGCTACGCTCCCCCATGTGTATGTTGGGGTGATTAAAATTTAGTATTTTTGCTGGAAACCTTTTGGCCCTCACCCCAGCATGTAACATTACATGTTTACAGACTCCTTGACTCTAAAAAGGGATTTTTAGAAAAACGTTCGTGTGTGTGAATAGCATAACTCAAAAAAGCAAAAGTCGATTATAAACCAAACTTGGTATTTAGGTTCAGGATCTTCCAAGGATGGGACACGAAGATTTACAAGAAACTCTCCCCACCGGAAAGTAACCCTTAACATGTAAAATCCTTCGATATTTTGTAGTTTCCCAAAAATACCTCTAACATTTTAATCAAAATACGTTTAGGATATTTGAATGACAAAATGCATATCTTGAATTCCCTGCGAATTTGAATTGCGGGTGACTTCCTTATCTTGTCTCCCACGACTGTACGTCTGTTAAGGATTCTTACTTCATTCCACGAGTACTCTTAGCGGTTTAAATGTGGATATCTGTACCATCGCCACCTTCATTAATGAAACTAGTACACAACAAAAGAGGGCTTTTATTTTTTTCGTGTAGCTTCGGGGAGGTTCACTTACCCATCCCTCCTGAGCCAACACAACAAAATGGTAGAGCCTCATTAGCTCCATGTTCCAGACGATGACAGTGCTAGTACAACTGGACCAATTATGGATGATGGCGAAAACAAGTAAGCTTATGGATTTATTTCTAATCGGCTTTCACAGCCGTTTGGGCAACTCAGACTTTCTTGTGGAGCTGGGAGAAGTAACGAGGCTTCTTCTTTGTTACACTGGAAGTGGTCAAGCGAACACGCTCAGCGTTCGATTAGGATTTATACCTAAACTGTATTCACTATTAGGTTGGGCCGCGTCAAAACAAAACCCAGGTGACCAGTGCACCGTTATAGTGTATCCTTCCGCCATTCGCGCCAGAAATACTGTCGTAGTTTCACGACAATATGGCGAGTACACGTGCCACGTAATACAAAAACAACAGAGCTCTTATTCCGGCAACTTATACGGTGAATAGCATAATTTTTTGGGGGGTTACAGGAGCTAAGATTGACAGTTACAACAAAATTAAGGTTTTCACATATAATAATAGTTAATTCTAAACGAAATAGCGAAAAGGAAAGTAACAGGTATGCGATAACTTACATTTATTCTCTCTCTGGAAGCGCACTTTATCAACTATTGGCGGCTCATGTTTAAAAAACGAAATTGTGCACTGTTACGCAAATTGCGTTCTTCACAAAATCGTTACATTCTTGCATATCATATTTCACACGATTTCTTTTTATTTCCGGGTATAATATTTTTCTTGTTTCAGATTTTTCTATACGAGCACTGTTTAAGCTTGTAATCGAAACACCGGTGAGCTCAGATGTTCATTTCACTATCCTTTTCACGGGTAGTGTTGGATATTTTTCACATAACTTATAATAAACACTCGACACTATATTTTTTTCTGCGCTAGTCGATGGTTTGCCCGGCTTATGCTTTATGTAAGTTGACGAAGACGCTAGAGCAAATTCACCGTCCTCTATGATACTAAACAGAAACTGCTGGTTTCAGGCTGTAAACTATATTCTGTACATACTTGGATAAGATGACTCATACAAATTGTATTTTGGGATTTGTAGCTCTGTTTAACAGAATAAATCAGTGTTATTAACTCTTAAGTATTTGTATAGAATACTATGCCATTTAAGAATCAATTCATTCTAAAATTTAAATATTAGCATGGGACTATTTTTCTGCGCGCATTGCTACCGTGTCATATCACGGTGCATTGATCACGTGGGTTTGTTTTGGCGCGGATCAATCCAAGAGTGACTATAGGCGATGTTTACGAAATCAGTAAAGTAGGCTGCTATTGGTGTTCCGTTATATGCAGAAAAAAATTATCTGATGGGTTGCAATCACACGACTTTCTCTACTCACTCTTCACTAACTATTCTTACAAAAGATTATTCTTCTATCTAATTCTTGTTAATCGAGATAAACATTTACACGTTTCCTTGTAGTTACAAGAAAGGATATAGTAAGCTTAAGCGATACTAGGATTTTAAAAAGCGGGTCGCTGTTGTGATGTTTTTGGGCTATGGAAAGCGAATAGCGACTTACTTTTAGAAAAAGTATACGTATTTAAAAATTCTGACCAATAACAAAGAATATCTCGGAAATGGTTAACGCCACGAAAAGTGTATATTAATTAAATCGTGTTCTTTAACGAGATCTACATTGTTTTGTGTAGTAAGATGTGTATCTCTTATGGTTTACCAGTTGTGCAGTCAGAATGAAGAGGATTTTACAGGCTATTCCTACCGAGCGAGGTGGCGCCGAGGCGCCGCGGTAGCGTGTGCGACTCCCATTCGGGAGGACCGGGTTCGATCTCCGGCGACCGCCCACTTTGATCCATGAGCTTTTCGTGGTTTCCTAGGTTCGGCAGGCGAATGCGGGGGTGATTTATCTTCTACCACGACTCTCTTACCCATCGTCTTTCTTGTCATCTGTTTCAGGGTGGTAGGACCAGGCGACGGTATTCGGCGAGTGGTGGCTGGATGTCTATGTCTATGGATGTTTCTTCCTGACGTCGTCCAGGGATTCGTATGTTTGGATACCCGCCTCTGGGTGCTAACGGGGAGGCGCTATTTTGGGATCACCCCACATGCTCGGGGCGCATTGGGTGGGCTAAGGCGGCATTGGAGGCCTTCAATCTGTAAACATTAGGGTCACCGTCTATGCTTGCGCCCGTCGTCATCGGACCCGGTCGCTCTTCGGGTCTCTCCCCTAATCCCTCCCTCCCAGGGGTCACCGTAGAAGCATAAGGGACCTTGTGGTGCTCTGCCCCTATTTCGGGATCCCCTCCCTTCGTCAGTACCGTTACCTTTTACAGGCTATTCCCAGAAAATTGAATTATTTGTCATGGAAATACTTTAAACATATGCTATTTTAATCAAAATCGTAAGAGACCTTTTTGAGAGAAAAAAGATAACGAGCACGTAAAGAGCAGTTTAGGGTTGAAAAATTTTGTTGAAAATCTTTGTATCGCATTGTTGGAAGGCGCTGGACTTAAAAACAAAGTTTGGTGTTTAGCTGACTTTTCTTTTTTGAGATATGCTGTTCACACAAGCTCTCACACAACCACATACGCAAGCGCGCGTACATTTTTCTAAAAAAAGTGCTTTTTATGCATTCAGAGAGCCTCAAAATATGTATTTCCGGCAAAATCTCGGGTTCGAATTTTTACGAAGAATGCAATACTTACTCTACTTAGTATAGGTAAGTAATAGAGAAAGAATTGTCGTAGTTCTTCATCATAGTTCATAAATTTCAAAGGTTCGTCGCCTTAAAGAAGTTTAATATTTTAAGATTTGCTTACTGATGACGTCAAACCATCTATCTCCTATCAATTCCAAGAGACGTCAAGAGAAAGTGAAAAAATTAATGATTAAAATAACACGAGTTTCTGCAGTCATTAACATTTATTTACATATCTAATACATTCATACAAAAGCTTGTTTTTCCACTTCCGTCAGGTTAATCATGATAAATGTTGGCAGAAATAGTTTCAGTACATCATTTGTAGCAGGTACACAAGGCCATGCAACGACAGTACCTAGTTTTGTCTATATCTGTCCTGAACTCAAGAGAAACGAAAGAACAACACTTGTAAGGTTATTGCGCGAAATAATGGAAAGTTCAAGCGAATAAAGCGAATACTTCGGAAATGACTAAAGCTATAAAAACTTATATAGTGTGCAAATTGTATATTTTAAGGAGGTCTCGGTTTTCCGAGAAAGTGTGTCTTATCTGTTATAGTTTTCCAGTTTTATAAAATTATACACAGTTTATAAGAATAGAGAGAACTTTAGGGCTATTCACAGAATATAAAAATATACATCTCATTATCATGTTAATATCTCAAACTTGTATTATTTTAATAAAAATCGTTTCAGGAATTTTTGTAAAACAATAATCAAAATGTTTTTCCATGTAAAGGCTAATTTGGGGTGAGGGTATTTTCTTGAAAATTTCTTATGGTATTCTTAAACACCTGAAACAATTCGTCAACCTCTTCGGAGTTGAAAGCTTAATAGGAGTTTGAAGATGGATGGATTTCAAATATGATGGAAATCGGTACAAAATTACGGCTTATTTAAATGGAGAGCTTCCTACAACATTTTCAACTTTTAAGAGGACCTCTGTATGTACCGATTTGAAGTTTTGTACACAAGAGTTTGAAACAAATTGTCAACACATTTAATTTCGGTTAAAATCTATATAAAATTAAGTGTAGTTAAATCGAAGTTGTGCCAGAATATTTCCTAATCGAGAGTAAAGCTTAGAAACTTTGCTAGTTAAAACAAATACTGCACGTAATTGACTGTAAACGGTCGGATGAAAATTGATGTTATTTGTTTTTATTTAATTGCTATAACCATTTAATCATAATACATCCGTAATGGAACCCAGGGCAGTGGCCGAAAGCTTGTTAATGTACTTAAACTCCTCTTCGAAACAGTTGCTGTGTCGTGTAATGGTTTGCAGTTTTTTTCTTGCTAGAGACCGTATTTTGATTTTCCACCAAATATTAAAACTTTAATTCACCTTATTTAGCCGTAAATCAATTAAATGCATTTTTACTTATCTACAATTCGAATGAATAATGTTACTACCATTTTAATGCACTCGTAAATACCAGGTTTTCCTGAGAATACCTTAAGATATGTTCACAAACTGAAACAATACAAAAACTGTCATTAAAATTAAATAATGGCTTGAAGAATCTCACAGATTTGCAAAAAGTCCTATCACGCAACTTAAGAATAAAAACTCCATTCATGTGGGTTTACAAAATGGAAACTGAAGCCGATATATATAATCAAACGACATATCGATTATGCGGTATGTTTTAAATGTTAACAAAAGATAACGAGCACGTAAAGAGCAGTTTACGGTTAAGAAATTTTGTTGAAAATCTTTGTGTCGCATCGTTGGAAGGCGCTGGACTTAAAAACAAAGCTTGGTTTTTAGCTGACTTTTCTTTTTTGAGATATGCTGTTCACACAAGCTCTCACACAACCACATACGCAAGCGCGCGTACATTTTTCTAAAAAAAAGTGCTGCTCTTTACGTACTCGTTATATTTTGTTAACATTTAAAGCATACAGCACAATCGATATGTCGTTTGATTATATATATCGGCTTCAGTTTCCATTTTGTAAACCCACATGAATGGAGTTTTTATTCTTAAGTTGCGTGTGGTTGTTAAATAAAAATATAAACTAGGCTAAGCGAATATCCATGGATATAATGTGTTTGAAATCGACGGAAATTTAAGAGTAGTTTATACAGGAAGCTTATTAAAAGTGTACGATTTTTAGGGTTTTTTCCAAAATACCTAGTAAATACCAGAACACGAGACACAAAATGTTGCGAACACACTTCAAATGTAAAGCCATGTGTAGATTTGCGATATTATTGATCACAACACACACACATACACGCCGAATGTTTTGATAAGGTTTTCAATTCTATTCAGAAGACCGCAAAAGCTATACAGGGTGTTCACAAATGATAGTGGCGGTTTCGAACCTATATTTTTACTTTCTCTACTACGTATAGTAAGTAGGGGAAGCATTGTATTCAACTCAAAAATTCGATACCGAGATTTCACCGGAAATATATGTTTTGAGACCCCCTGAATCCAAAAAAAGCATTTTTGGAAACATGTCCATGTGTGTGTCTGTGTGTGTGTGTGTGTGTGTGTGTGTGTGTCTGTGAACAGTATAACTCAGAAACGAACAGTCGGATAAACACCAAACTTGGTATTTAGGTTCAGTATCTTCCAGAGATGCGACACGAAGGTTTTCAAGAAAATTTCCCCACCCCAGATTACCATTTACATGGAACATTTTTCGAAAATTTTAATTTTCTCAAAAATAGCTGTAACGATTTTGATTAAAATATCATATGTTTAAGATATTTTCATGAGAAATGAAATGTATATCTCGAATTTTCTGGGAATGTCTCCAAAAGTATTGTTCATTGTGAACGTCTTTTGCATAACTGGTAAACCAAATTTTACTACACAAAAAATGTAGATCGCGTTAAAACACACAATTTATGTCACACACATTTCTTTTGTTGAGTGAACCATTTTCGAGATATTGCTTGTTATTCCCTTAAATTTTTTAATAATTGTTTTCTCAAATGGGAATTCGTTATTCGTTTTTTTGTCTTGGATATGCAAAGAGAATGGTGCTGCACCTAGCAACGAGCTATTAAGACATATGTCTATGCTTAAAGGCTACTGTATTTCTATATTGCCCTTGCAAACACAAAACAAGGAGAACATGGTACGCCTTAAGCGATAGTTAAATATTTTTAGAACTGGTCGCTATGTGTAAAATGTAATTCACTTTTCATTTCAAAAGTTCATTTCTGCAAATGTTTATCTCGATTAGTATGAAATAGATGGAGAATAAGAGTTTGTAAAAATAGTTAGTACAAGAGTAGAGAAAGTCATGTGAGTGTAACGCATCAGATTTTTTTTGTCCTGGTAATGCAAAGAGAATGGGATACTCTACATAGCAAACACATTAAAATATTTGACTATCGCTTAAAGCCTACCAATTCCCCTTGCACCTACAAGAAAATTAGCAATAAGATTAACATCTCGATTAACATGGAGCATATGGAGAATAAGCGTTTGTAAAAATAGTTTGTACAAGAGTAGAGAAAGTCATGTGTGTGTAACACATCGGATTTTTATGTATGACATATACGTGAAAACTGAATAATGTAGACAGGAGTGTAGACAATATCAGCAGCAATTTCCTGGTTATATAGTTCCGGGCGGAGACACTGTGAGATGTTTGGTCAATAAATTTAGAACAACGGGTATCACTAAACGCTAAGCAATAAAGTTTACTGGAACAATCCACATCATAAAAAAACTTAAGGACAGTATAAAAGCAGAAGTTATGAACATTATGCCAGAAGAACTTGGGAGTGAATGGTAATTTCATCCGACGATGTCAAGAACGTCTTCGCGCAGATAGACACCACTTTCAACAACACTTACAAAAATATTATTACTCATTACATGTATGTTACTAACATTCGTGGGTAAGTAACCGGGATTTACGAACGGAAAACCCCGCAGTGTGTGCGGAGTACGCATTCGCGCGATCCACGGCCTTGGCATAAAACGAAGGCACTATGTATGCCAAAATGGATACTGCATATAGGCTCACTCAAAACGTCTATAACAGAACGTGCATGTCTAAGCATGCAAAATGAAGGCATTATAACTCTTTAATTAAACCAGAGTGCCTATACGGAGCAGAAACATTAATTTTGAACTGAAAAGCAGATATCGAAAATTTCGTGGAAAAAGAATGATAAATTATGAGAAAAATATTAAGTCCACAAGTCATAGGTGAACAATACAGACTCAGAAGTAAAAATGTAATAAAAATTGCGATGGTTTTACTTATATTTAACATTATTGTAGCCCCACGTTGTGGTAGCCAGTTTGCGAGTGTATTACTTATAATGTTTGTGTATTTTACTTGATGTTATATTTAAGATTATTGTATCCCCACGTTGGGCGCCAATTTGCGAGTGTATTTCTTATAATGTTTGTGTATTTGTGTTTACTTCACGCGTTGAAGCCATCTTGTGACGTGATTCATTTGTTAGGCTTGTTAGCTCCATCTGGTGTTAGAAATTTGCGGCAATATTAATGTTCGTTTGAAAGAATGCTACTGTTATTTTATTTAAATTTGGTTCTCTGTCCTCCGGCTAGCTATTATCTTTTTCTTGGGTCGAGCACTTCTCTTTATACAGATTGTTTAAACGGAAAGGAATCTTTTATCCAAAGATAACACTGATGAAAGAAATTTGTTTTACACTTTTATTGTCGAACACGTTAACTATCACATTTACACATTGATCTTGACACTCGCCAAACTGAAACTGTTATAATAACTTCTTACTGATCACTTTTAATCCACGTACTTCAACCTTTTGTATAATTAACTTTACAACACTTTAGATTTTTCATAATTCTGCTACGCGTAACTTGTGAATCTATAGCCGACGTGTAATATTTCTGCTGGACTGAAGGCGACGTGTATCATACAAAATATTTTCGACGAACTGACGGGGTCTTTACCTCTAACCTACCTTTTATACACTTTCACCCAGATATGCCTAAAGATTATAACTTAACTGCAATTGGCTAATAAAACGCGCCAACAATAGCGTCTATTTTAATATCCAATGAAAATTATGAATACATATGCTCTAGGGAAATGTTCCAGAAGATTCTAAACGCGCCAACATTACGTAACTTCCTCGTTTCCAATAATGATAAACAGCTCACCCCCTCGCTGCATTATTGCACGCTATTATTGTCAGTTTCAGTAAGGCGGTATAAACTTCTTTTCAACAATAATTACAATCAATAAACATCTCAAATCAATGTCACATAAAAATGCATATTCATATTACAATCATTATTTACATTTAAGTAATTTATGATACAAATTACTGCATCAAAATGTTCTACAGACATTCTCAGTGACATTAGAAAACTAAGGTTAAATTTTTATGGACATATTAAACGAATGAATTAGAACAGGCTTACAAAACAAAAAAAGAAATTTTACGAAAATAGAAGTAAAACATAAGTAGATACTATGAAGTGGATTGCTGACGTAAAAAATGACTTAAATTTGGCACGAATTACGCAAGAGGATATCCTAAACAGAGGTATCGAATTAAAGTGCGTAGTGGCAAGTTGACCAAGAGGACAAACCGAAGGGGGAAAATCAACTGGAACAATATGGACACAGGAGAAAAGGAAAGTAAACAAAGAAACGTCTCTAAGAATTTTGCGTAGTTTTACATGTGCTCATTCGCAATAATAATAATAATAATAATAATAATAATAATAATGATAATAAACGTTAATGCTGTTTTTCGAAATTTAATTAATGTTTTTGGGAAAATTATATATTTTTACTTTCTCTAATACATAGAGTAAGTAGGGGAAGTATTGCATTCCACCCAAAAACTCGATACCGAGATTTCACTAGAAATACATGTTTTGAGGTGCACTGAATGCATATAAAGCATTTTTGGAAACATGTCCGTGTGTGTGTCTGTATGTCTGTCTCTGTGTATGTGTGTGTGTGTCTGTGAACAGCATAACTCAGAAACGAACAGTCGGATAAACACCAAACTTGGTATTTAGGTTCAGTATCTTCCAGAGATGCGACACGAACGTTTTCAAGAAAATCCCCCCACCCCAGATTACCCTTTACATGGAATATTTTTCAAAAATTTTAATTTTCTCAAAAATGGTTCTAACGATTTTGAATAAAATACTATAAGTTTAAGACATTTGATGGCAAATGAACTGTATATCTCAAATATTCTGGGAATGTCTCCAAAAGCATTCTTCAGTGAAGGACTTTTACATAACTGGTAAACCATAAGAGACAGACAAAATTTTACCTCACAAAAAATGTAGATCGCGTTATAATACACAATTTATGTCATACATTTTTGTTGTTGAGTGAACCATTTTCGAGGTATTGCTTGTTATTCCCTTAAATTTTCCAATACTTATTCTTTTTCTCAAATGGGAATTCGTTATTCATTTTTTGTCTTGGATATGCAAAAGTATTAATCTGTGGCAAAGAGAATGGTGCTGCACATAGCAACCAGCTATTACGAGTAAAGTCTATGCTTAAAGGCTACTGTATTTCTATATTGCCCTTGTGTGTGTGTATATATATGTATATATATATATATATATTCCCCTTACATATACAAGAAAATTAGCAATAAGATAGAGTCTGCAAATGTTTATCTCGATTAACATGAAGTGGATGGAGAATAAGCGTTTGTAAAAATAGTTTGTACAAGAGTAGAGAAAGTCATGTGAATGTAAAACATCAGAATTGTTTTCTTGAGTGAACCATTTTCATGATGTTGCTTGTTATTCCCTTAAATTTTTGAATACTTATACTTTTTCTCAAATGGGAATTCGTTATTCATTTTTTTGTCCTGGATATGCAAAGAGAATGGAATACTGCACATAGCAACCAGCTCTTAAAATATTTGACTATCGTTTAAAGCCTAGCAATTCCCCTTGCATCTACAAGAAAATTAGCAATAAGATTAACATCTCGATATCTCGATTAACATGAAGCATATGGAAAATAAGCGTTTGTAAAAAATAGTTTGTACAAGAGTAGAAAAAGTCATGTGAGTGTAACACATCAAATTCTGACATTAGTATAGGCAGTATTAAGGAGTTATTTCATTGGCACAAACGGAGAGGCCTGCTCACGGAATCTGAAAACAGTGATTCCAATAATACGTTCAATGCTTTAGAAGTGGAGTTATCGCTAAAAGGAATGCTTTGCTTGTGTTAAGGCAGCTTATAGACTCATGTAATCGCATGCTCTTACAAATGGGCCCTTTTAGGAACACTAAATAACCAAACTTTGGTGTAAGAGGTATTCGGTTCTGCAATATTACATCCTTGTCTTTGTTGAAACGCATGACCTGCCAATGCCTATGATGAACACGCTGGAATAAACTGCGGATAGAGCGCAGCACTGGGGCGGAAATGGCTGGAAGAACAACTTGGATAATAATTCGTCTCAAGAGATCGCCCAATTTCCGTTCAGTTGGCTGCACCCCATCTCAATCGGTTCCGAGTGTTCGATCCTCGTTCTGCCATCTCCTCGTACCAAGAAAATGCTTGACAGTCCCTCCCAGAGAAAAGTGTTATTCCTTACTTGAAGTTTTTTATCCCACATACAAACTGAAAGCAAGAGTTTTAAAGTCAGTCCCATCTTTCATGCTGTAAACTCAAATCGTATCAAATGAAATGTAGTGCTGGCTTAAACGAAGCCTTTGACAGTCTCCGTTTTTTTTAAAG
The DNA here is from genome assembly GCA_030765065.1 of Deroplatys truncata. Taxonomy (NCBI): domain Eukaryota; kingdom Metazoa; phylum Arthropoda; class Insecta; order Mantodea; family Mantidae; genus Deroplatys; species Deroplatys truncata. Next base: position 292,260,777 of record CM060975.1, on the reverse strand, counting down.
TTTATTTAAGGATGCTCTTTAGCTGCTGTGCTACTTAGTGACGCATTCTATATTGGGCTGGAAAGACCGAAATTTTGCTCAGAGGCCTCTTTATCAGGCTTGAGGTTCTTTTACGTACCGTAAATCTACGACACGGGACCACCACTCCGTAGCGTTGCTGCATGCGTTAAGGAGCACTAGGATTCAATTCTCGGTGCCGGCAGGGTTTTCTTTTCAGCATAAAATCGGCCTCATGAGGTTTTCTGAGATCAATTGAGGAGCTGCTTGGTGGAAAAGCAACGGCATGGTGACCCCAGGCTCCTGGAGGGAGGCAGAGCATTCACCGGCCGTGCGGTAAGCTTTGGCCCCTTTGAATGACTCACCAATGCATCTATTATGGATGTTAGAGACGAGGAGATTAAATTCTTATAAATCAGACTTCAAATATAGCGCTGTTTCAATCGTGTCATATACTCGTATGCACAAACCACAGAATATATAGTACGATTTGAAATTCCTGGTTTAAGACTAAATTAAAATATCGATAAAACATTAAAATCTTCCGGGCTGGAAGGCCGTGGTCTAAGGGTAAAACTACTAGCATCCGATGTTTCGGTCAACTCTGTGGTTGCCATCTTCAAGAGTGTAACAGCCAGGACAGCTTGGTAACGACTGCCAACTAGGCAAGAGATGTTCCGCAATTTATAGCTCACGTCAAGGTCAAAACTGCCGCAGTGGGTGTGCAATGACGTGTCATCGCTGGTATCCACGTGCGATTGAGCTTAAATTTTTCTTCCGTTCTACCTATCTAACTAACTTCACTGGTCTCAGGGTTTTCGTAGGTGAGGCAAATTAAAATACTCTGCATTTCCCTTAAAATGTGATTTATTATCAATAAAATACTTATGGGCGACTAGCTTTTCCCATCTTTAACAATTCCCACCATAATAATAAATTAGGAGCCTAGTCTTACTGCACACGCGTGCATCCATCGTCGACAGAGTGTCGAAGAAATTCTATAGGAGAGTGAAAATCTGGAGTCTTCTTCCCTCTTTCATACCCAAACCTAGTGGCGCTCACCTTCGTGCCTTAAAATGTAACGACATTTTTAATTCGCCCTCAGACCTCGTTACCTTATTATGTATGAAAATATTCTGCTTCAACACTTTTCGCATACGCGTCTCCGTGACACGTCCGGAAGCAAATTCAATATCTCTGTCTCTGTCCTTTCTAAATTTGTCGCTTTCTATTTCTTGTTATTGCTTCAAGTTCCTTGCGCATTAGCTTGGTGAAAGGTGGTGGGCTCTACCTAGAATTACCTTATACCTGCAATTAACTAGCTCGCCCGTCCCTTACTTTTCTAAGTTACAATCTGCTTTGTACATCTCTTGGTAGCTAAATATTCTAACATCTTTCTTGCTGAATTATACTATTATGTACAATTCTTGTTTAATATTGATTTATACGTATATATATATATATATAACATTTGCTTACCATTTAATTCATGCAACATTTAATATAACTCTTTCGGCGCAAACAGCCATGTCACCTTCAGCTGTTCACTGGCTTAGTCAACTCTACAATCATTACCAGTTCGCAGAGGCTAGAGCTGACAGTAATTAGTTTTATTTTCCTATAGCTATTTCTATTATTCAATATCATCGAAAAAATAGTATGCAATATACAGGCGTTAAGAGAAAACACTCGACTTCGACTCTTATTGTCAAACTTCTTCTTCGGTCTACAAAGAGGCACTTACTGCACTAGTATCTCAAAATACTATTTTCAAATAGTGTTTTTGATCCACTTCCGGTTTATGCTGTCATTGTGGAAAGTTGAATTTCCTGCATTCAGTGCTGGTAGGATTAGAATTAAACGCTGAGGGGTTAGCACGTCGATCTACACAGACCTTTTGTACCTATGCCCTGGCCGGGAGGTGAAGTTATTTTATTTAAGCTCCACGTATGGATGCCAATTTTATATAATTATGTTTGCTTCAGTAATTTGCACCTATGTATGAAAAGCCAGTTTGTAAAAGATGTATTATATTTCAACTGTTGGGGAGCCGAACTTGTAGCAGTTGCAACCGCACGTATAGTACCCGGTTTCCGGTAGCCTTCACCCCAAATGTATTTTTAGGTGGCCTTTGCCCCAAGTTAAAAAACATTAACTTTGTAATTTGATTGTTTCTATAAGTATTAAATATTTATGTTTGCCTCGGCTGCGTCAGTATTTTTGTTAGAGACATGGAAGTCTTGGCAGGGCGTGATGCGACAAGAATGTAGGCTTACACAGATTTTAAGTTTTAATTCACTTCTTTTTATTAATCCTTGACACAAATTAAATAGCACTTCACTGATATCGAGAGCTGTGAGATTCTTTTATTTAATACTTGCACTTTTTAATACGTATACTATTTTCGTTTCACACGAATTTATATTTCTCTCGAGGACGCATCTTGGATCCGGTTACTATCACTGTCTGCAGGCAACTGACTAGATTTCAACCGTCTAAACTTGTAAATTTCTGTATTCCAAGTCTCCGATTGGCTATTTTTACTCCAATAAATAGCTGCATTTAACTAAAGCTATTTGTGGTTGTTGATTGGCTATTTTTTATAAACTATCACTAAAATTACATTAATGCTTCCAAGAATCACAAATAACATTTAAACTCTGAAACTCATTATTGCCTCAAGGTTACCTCATTGTTACCTCATTATTGGCAACGTTTAACTTATTATTCTCACAGCTCCTACATTATTAAATTACGTAATATATTCACATAACATTATTACACATGGATGCAATAATATAAGCATATGCAATGACTGTTACATAATTTAACAACTTATTACATACACATATTGCTTCAAGGCGGACTGTTATTGAATTTACACATTATATAATTAGACTGAAATCATTCAAGTGATAAAAATACTGCCTCAAATTGATGAGGTTTGAGGAGACAGAGGGCGGTCGAATCAGAGGCACGACGGGTAGAGGGCAGGGTCCCTACCATTTACAGATTTAAATTCCCTGGATGGGCACAGGTGCAGCCGGCTGCCCTCCCCCCTGTGGGCTTACAAATCCCTGGGGGCCCGGAGACCATCCCCATTTCGGGGGACGAGGGTTTCCACACATCATCCTTTTCCCCTGGCATGCACAAGTCGACACGTACAACCCTGAAAGAGACCAATCGAATGAAAGGTGAAGTAAAATGAGAATGGAGGTGAAATTGAGGAACAAAAAATTCGGGGGCTGTAATGAACCTTTCCAGCATTCGCCTAGCGATCCGGGGATACCCTCTAAAAACCCATAGGTCTGGAAGGTCGACCGCGGGAATTGAACTCGCGACCTCCCGAATGCGGGCCATAAACGCTATTATCTGAGCCATCCCGCTTAAAAATAATAACCCAATAATAATTAATAAGTAAATGCTCGTATAATTACTCTAATGAACACAAGTGAAAAATTAGAATAGAAGTAGTTGTAACTAGTAGATTATAAATAGAAAAAATCTGCTGTGTTACACTCACATGACTTTCTCTACTCTTGTACAAACTATTTTTACAAACGCTTATTCTCCATATGCTTCATGTTAATAGAGATGTTACTCTTATTGCTAATTTTCTTGTAGATGCAAGGGGAATATGGTAGGTTTTAAGCGATAGTCAAATCTTTTAAGTGCTGGTTGCTATGTGGCGCATTCCATTCTCTTTACATGTATAGGACATAAAAAAATGAATAGCGTATTTGAGAAAAAGTATAAGTATTGGAAAATCTAAAGGAATAACAAGCAATATCTCGAAAATGGTTCACTCAACAAAAAAACTGTATATGACATAAATTGTGTATTTTAACGCGATCTACATCTTGTGTGTAGTAAAATTTTGTCTATCTCTTATGGTTTACCAGTTATGCAAAAGTCGTTCCTAATGAAGAATACTTTTGGAGACATTCCCAGAAAATTCGAGATATACATTTCATTTGTCATGTAAATATCTTAAACATATGATATTGTAATCAAAATCGTTGGAGCCATTTTTGAGAAAATTAAAATTTTTGAAAAATGTTCCATGTAAAGGGTAACCTAGGGTGGGGGGATTTTCTTGAAAACCTTCGTGTCGCATCTCTGGAAGATACTGAACCTAAATACCAAGTTTGGTGTTTATCCGACTGTTCCCTTCTGAGTTATGCTGTTCACAGACACACAGACACACACACGGACATGTTTCCAAAAATGCTTTTTTTGGATTCAGGGGATCTCAAAACATGTACTTCAGGTGAAATCTCGGTATCGAATTTTTGGGTGGAATGCAATACTTCCCCTACTTGCTATACGTAGTAGAGAAAGTAAAAAGAATAAGTGAAGGAAGCCAAAAGCAATTGGAATGTTGAACCCGATATTATGGAGCAGAAACATTTTAAATAAAACTAAAACGTTCAATTATAATTCAACAGTACAACGTATATTACTCTATGGCGCAGAAACGTGGACTGTGAATAGGTAACAAGAAAGAAAATTACTAACAGAGATGGAGTTTTAGCGGAGGGCTTCTCCAATCTCAAGAATGGATGAAATTAGAAATACCAAAATTCTGGAAATACTGGATGTAAAAAGGAATATATTGGAAATAATAGAAGAGAGGATTAAAATGGTTCGGCCACGTGAAAAGAATGAGAAATGATAGAATGGTAATAATGATGCTAGAGTGGGAAGCTGAAGGAAACAAAAGACGGGGAGACCAACAGAACAATGGATTGATGGCGTCCGAAGAAACATGGCGTCTAGAGGACTAACAGATGAAGATAAATTAAAAAGTATAATTAGTCTAATTAATGTAATATAACTAATCGAAATAGTAATATATTATATAATTCATATAATTAATATTATAATCAGCGCGTCAGTTGGTGACTAAATGGTGGGTGTGCAAAGCTTAATGCTGCGAATAAAAAACCAGGACGCAAACGTAATAGATACAATATAGCTAACCTTCCCAATACATGTAACAGTTGCGTATTTGCGGAAACGTTGCCGGTTGTAAATGGAACCTAACAACCCGAATATCGCCTGATTCTTGTAACTTATCTCATAATGGTGGGAATGATGATGATGATGATGATGATGATGAGATGCGGTTTAAGGGCGCTAAACTACTAAGGTCATCAGCGCCCTTACAATGTATAAAATATAAAGTCAAAAATATAAAAGAACCGCATAATTAAAAACGGGACACAAACCCGCGATGTCCAAAAGCTAAAAACAACAATACAATCCCAACACACTAAAAGCATAGGCAATAAAAGAGTAAAACGTGTCAAGAACTGTAGAATGCGAGGGACATGAGCGCCATATGTACACTGGGGAGTAGAGTCCCCATTAAAACATACAGTATAAAATTGCAAAGCTAAAGGGTGCTCAACGCATCAAATGCGCAGATTAAATTCACAGTCACGAATAAGACGTAAAACACACTCTACAGCACGCGCGTCGTCTGCCAAAACGTTGGCTAGGCCAACAGGCAGACCCACACGAACACGCAATGCAGCTAAAACCTGACACTCCTCTAAAACGTGACGCACCGTTAAGGGCGCATCACACTGCCCACAGAGTGGTGCGGGGTCACCACTCAGCAAATACCTATGACTAAAAATGCAATGTCCGATACGAAGGCGTGTTAAAATTATCTCTTCCCGACGAGAAGCACGGGAAGAGGTAGCCCAGACTAACGGGAGAGGTTTGACTTCCCGCAACTTGTTACCCCGGAGGGCCGTCCACTCATCGCTCCAAAGCGAGAGGATGCGGCGACGTAAAACAATAAACAAATCTGACGAGGGAACAACAGAGGTAAAACTTCTGGGTGATAAAATCGGAGATTCGGCAGCGGCGTCGGCAGACTCATTACCTGAGATGCCCACATGACCTGGAATCCACACGAAGGAGACGCTGATGCCAGAGACACCAAGCGAGTGGAGGAGGTCATGAATGCGCTGTACGAGCGGGTGGTAACTGTACAGCGAGCTAATACTTTGAAGAGCACTCAGGGAGTCGGAACAAATAAAACAGTGCCGTAAGCCGTGCCGCTGAATGTACAAAAGAGACTGATAAATGCTAAAAAGTGCGGCGGTAACATTGCTCCGGTAAACGAAAGGTAAAACTATTTCCACCACAAAAAAGGCACTTCCTACTCCAGCATCAGTCTTAGATCCATCAGTAAAGATAAAATCAAAGTCCCCGAATTGCGACTGTAGTTCTAAAAACGCTGATCTAAAGACTGAAGAAGGGGTCTCGTTCTTCGGGATTGACGATAACTCAAGGTGACAGGGGGCTTAGCGCGCAACCATGGAGGAAAACGCGTTTCCCCCCTTGGAAGGGCCGGCGCTGGCGTAACGTCCAAATGCCGAAGAAGCTGACGAAATCGAACCCCTGGAGGGAGCAATGCAGAGGAGCTAACTAAATATTGCCGATCAAGCGAATCCTCGTAAAATGTCGCGAAGGACGGGTGGTCAGGCAAGCTGGAGAGTCGACAAGCATAGCTACACAAGAGCATCTCACGCCTGAAGGACAGCGGAGGCTCTGCAGCTTCAGCGTAAAGACTGGGCACGGGGCTAGTTGGAAAAGCCCCCGTAGCGACTCTAATACCACGATGATGAATAGGATTCAAGCGACGTAACACAGATGGAAAGACAATACACCCGTAATCAAGTTTGGATCGGACCAAAGAGCGATAAAGACGCAGAAGGACGGTCCGATCAGCTCCACAGGATGTGCCACTTAAAACACGTAAAAGATTAAGAGAACGGTCACACTTTGCGTTTAAAAAGCAAACGTGCGAAGTCCAACACAACTTTCTATCAAAGATCAACCCCAAAAATTTCGCCTCGTCTACAAATGGAAGTATCCCTGGCCCAAGATGGAGAGAGGGCGGAGGGAAATACTTCCGGTGCCAGAAGTTGATGCAAACGGATTTCTCGGCGGAGAAATTAAAGCCGTTGGCGTTACTCCAGGCGTAGAGACGGTCGATACATCTCTGGAGACGGCGTTCGAGTAGACAGGTCTGCCGTGAACTGCAATAAATGGCAAAATCGTCAACAAAACGGGACGATGAAATGCCAGGTGGAATATAATCAACAACGGGGTTGATAGCAATCGCAAAAAGTGTGACACTGAGTACAGAGCCCTGCGGTACTCCGTTCTCTTGAATAAAACGACTAGATAAAACCGAGCCCACACGTACACGAAAAACGCACTTCGTCATGAACTCCCGAAGAAATATCGTAAGACGATCGCGGATATTCCATGCGTGAAGTGTACGTAAAATGCCGCCCCTTCAACAAGTGTCATAAGCTTTCTCCAGGTCAAAAAACACAGCCACGGTTTGACACTTTCTCAGAAATCCATTCATAACATGCGTCGACAGGGACACCAGATGGTCGACGGTAGAGCGATAGCGACGAAATCCGCACTGAGCGTTCGCTAGAAGTTTCTGAGACTCAAGCCACCATGTCAACCGCCCGTTGATCATGCGCTCCATCACCTTGCAAATGCAACTGGTGAGGGAGATAGGGCGGTAGCTGGAAGGTAGTTGGCGATCCTTCCTAGGCTTAAGAATAGGGACAATGGTGGCTTCGCGCCAAACGGAAGGAAAAACTGCCGTCTTGCCAAATACGGTTATAGACCTGTAAGAGAAGGAGTTTACTGTCGGCTGAAAGGTTCTTTAACATCAGGACATGAATGCCGTCCGGCCCAGGAGCGGGGTGCCTAGAGCAATGAAGAGCGTGCTCCAGCTCCCTCATTGTAAAAAGTTCCTTATAACATTCAGTATTAGCAGACATAAAATTGTATGTTGCGGAATCAAGCCGGTCTTTAATAGAGCGAAAGCCGGCGGAATAATGGACTGAACTGGAAACAGCCTCAAAGGCAGCACCCAGAGTGTTAGCAATGGCAGCCGGGTCCACTATGGTGGTATTGGAAACCTGAAGGCCAGAAACAGTACAATGCGACACTTTACCTGAGAAGCGACGAAGTTTATCCCAAACAATAGACGAAGGCGTAAAGCGGTTAAAAGACTCGACAAAACGAGTCCACGACGCCTTCTTGCTATCCTGAATAATGCGACGAGCCCTGGCGCGCGATTGTTTAAAAGTCACCAAATTATCAAGTGTAGGGTGTCACCGAAACACCCTAAGTGCAGTTCTACGGGCACGAACGGCGTCCCGACAATCCTCGTTCCACCATGGAACAGGCAGTCGCCGAGTTTGAGAGGATGAACGGGGAATTGCGCGTTCGGCGGCAGAGAAAGTCGTAGACGTAAGGTGCTGCACTAGGTGGTTAATGTCGGTGAAGGGCTGGTCGTCAAAATGCACGAGGCTGGAATACAAGCTCCAGTCGGCTTTTGTGAATATCCAGGTAGGAACACTGGAATGCTGTACGTGGTGTGACAGAAGAGAAACGATGCAGGGGTAATGGTCGCTGGAGTAGGTGTCAGCGACGACGTTCCACTGCAGACGACTAACAAGCTGGATGGAGCAAACAGCAAGGTCTAAGTGAGAGAATGTACCAGAAGAATCAGAAATAAAAGTAGGCTCACCTGTATTGAGGATAGAGAGATTAAACTGATAAAAATGTCGAAAAGAAGAGTTCCCCTCGCACAAGCCCTTGGCGAACCCCACAGGGGGTGATGCGCATTAAAATCCCCCAACAGAAGAAAAGGTGTTGGGAGAGCGGACAAGAGATCTCGAACGTCCGTGGGAGCGAGGGGACACGATGTAGGTGAATACACAGAGCAAACAGAAAACAAAAAGCCGGGCAAGTGAAGGCGAACGGCAACAGTTTGCAAGTCGGATGTAAGTGTGATAGTCTTAAAATGAACGTCGTTACGCACTAACAACATGACACCTCCATGAGCAGGAGTACCCTCCTCCGGTTTAAGGTCGTAGCGAACCGGAGTATATCCTCGGAGATCAAAAGGGTCGTGAGGGCGAAGCTTAGTCTCCTGCAAAGACACGACCATAGGCGAATGGGAACGCAATAAAAGTTGCATTTCCGCCCTATGCGATCGTACACCACGTACATTCCAGGTCAGGACAGCCATTAAGAAAAAGGGATAAACTGTCTACTTAGAAGGGCGGCTTAAAATTACCTTTTGTTTAACCTTTGGGCTCGGGATTTTGGTATGGAGTTGGTCAGACTCCATAGCCTCCTCGAAGGGAGGGCCCACGCGCTCAGAGCCAGAAACCGATTCAAGCGCTGTGAATCGGTTCTGGGTGGCGATGGGTGAGAGGTGCCGCTGAGCGCGGCTTGTCCCAGGAGCTTCCTGGGACTGCGACCTCCGAGGAGGAGAAGGTGAATTATGCTTGCTGGGAACACGCGGAGGGTCTTTTAAAAAGTCTTCTCTTCGAAGTTTCTGCTTCGGCTTTTTGTCAGTGGCTTGTGACTTCATAGACTTTGGACCAGGTTTATAGGGCTTGGTAACAGTAGCAGACTTTGACGGCCGGATGGTAGTGGCGGTTAATGCAGTCATGGTTCAAGTTTGAGTCCCAGCATCCTTCCGGGGATGGGCGAGGCAACAATAGAACTGAATGTACCCGATCGCAGGAGCGAGGGTTGGCGCGCATGGAAACGCCTCCGGGCTTCGGCGAAGGAGAGTTTCTCCTTTACCCGGATCTCCTGGATCGCCTTCTCGTCCAAATACCGAGGACAGTCGCCAAATGAAGCAGAAATTAACGCATACGGGGGCTGTTGAACAGGCACCTTCGTGTGAGGGCTGGATACATGTTGCACAGATGTTAACGACACTCTTACATGAGACTTGCGTATGCCCAAAACGTGGGCATTTAAAACAACGCAGAGGTCTAGGAATATAAGGCCTCACAGAAATCCGTTCGTACCCTGCAGAGATGCTCGTGGGCAGATCGACGCCATCAAATGTTAGAAACAGGGTACGAGTGGGTACCAATACGCCGTCGCGTTTGGCCTGCACTCGATGAACCGCTGTCACCTTCTGGTCTGCAAGATATTCAACCAGGTCCTCGTCCGATATGCCATCGAGGCTATGCGTGGTGACAACGCCTCGACAAGAATTCAAGGTGCGGTGCTTCTCAACACAGATAGGATAACTGTGGAGAAGCGTGGCGCTCAACAAGGACTTACTTTGTGCCTCGGACTTGCTTTGCACTAACAACGAACCGTTACGAAGCCGAGTGCAGGAAAGAACCGGACTAGCAATGGAGTCAATGCCCTTCTGGATGATAAAAGGGTTCACCTTCTCGAATGTTTGTCCTTCCTCTGTACGGGTAATCACTAAGTAACAACCAGATGTTGGCGGTGCTACTTCTGTTACTAAAACTTTTCGGCGCTTGTTGTTTATAATGGAGAAAGGGTGCTCCATAGCGAAAAACATCCTCCACCATTGCAACCGTCTCCGACCTCGGGCTCTGACTTCCCGGGCGTTACCCCGGCTTGGGTGAGTGGCCTATCTATACCTAGCTCACCCCAGGGTCACACCTCCCAGAACATAGACAGAGGGACCCAATGGCCGTCGGAAGTCAGCAGCTCATGCAATGCCCCCCCCCCCCGCGGAACTGCAGTTGAACAGCGGATACGAACACAAACCCTACATGATGACCCCGTGTGGTGGGAATGACGCCATTACCCATCACCCAGCTGCGCACCCAGTGCGCGGGTATCCGTCAGGCTGTGTCCACGGAGGATTAAAAGAAAAGATAAAAGAAAGAAAACTGTGTGGGCGTTTCGGACGCAAGGTAGGCCGGCGAGGAAGAAAAGGAGATGCGTAAATGAATGGACGTGGTGCGAAATGTGCATAAATAGAAGAGAAGAAAGAAGCGATGGCGAGGGGCGACATGGAATGAAGTGCACAGAACGCACGAGAGCCTACCTTGAGTCCCCCGGTCACGAGAACGAACCCACCTCGACCGGACGGGGATGAAAGGGTGAAAATGGCTATGAATGGCTCGGGTACCCCGGGTGCGCCTAACCCGTACTCACAAAAGGTGAGCCCCTGGGGGATAATGTCAAAGCTGCACTCTCGTATATTGCTTCGTATCCGTCAATAGGCCCTCCATGTTGGGTGTGATTCGATATGAGCCCAGGAGATGCTATTAAGGACGCTAAGCCCAAGGCGTAGCCCATCGTTGAGGGTCCAAAGCCGCAAAGCGTAGCCGAGGGATGCTTTTTAGAAGTAGAGGAGTGGAGCAGTTGCGGCAAAGCCACAACAGGACGTAGCGGTAGGATCTGCCCGATAAAACTCGAATGATCCATGCTCAAATGTCAAATCTTCCTACTAAACCATGAAGAAGATTGTTTGTGACGTTATTTTTTATTAACCCCACGCTTTGGGTGCCAATTTGAAGCAGGTTGTATTAAAGGAGTTGTATTGTAGTTCAACTGTTGAGGATCCGAACTTGTAGTACTTGCAACCGCACGTATAGTAAACAGTTTCCGGTAGCCTTCGCCCCAAATATACTTTCAGGTGGCTTTTGCCCCAAGTTTAAAAACATATTATTACTGTTTCTTTAAACATTATATATTTATGTTTGCCTCGGCTGCGTCAGTATTTGTTAGAGACATGGATGTCTTGCCAGGGTTGTGATGCAACAAGAATGTAGGCTTACACAGATTATAATTTTACTTTACTCCTTTTATTAATGCTTGATACGATTTAATTAACACTTCACTGAGAGAGAGAGAGCTGTTAGATGTTTTATTAAATACTTGCAGTTTTTAATACGTAAACTATTTTCGTCTCACACGAAAACGTATAAAATTTCTCGAGGACGCATCACGCATCCGGTTACAATCACTGTCTGCACGCAACTGAATTGATTTGAACCGTCTAAACTTGTAAAGTTCTGTATTTCAAGTCTCTGATTGGCTAATCCTATTCCAATAGAATACCTGCATTTCACTAAAGCTTTTTCTGGTTGTTGATTGGCTATTTTTAAACTGTCTCAAAATTGCATTATTGCTTCCAAGAATCACAACTAACATTTAAACTCTCAAACTCATTATTGCTTCAAGGTTACCTCATTGTTAGCAACTTTGGACCTATTTCTCACAACTCCTAAATTATTAAATTATTTAATACATTCACATAACATTATTGAACATGTTTACAATAATATAAGCATATGCAATGACTGTTAGATACATTTTACAAATTATTACATACACATATTGCTTCAAGGCGGGCTGATATTGAATTTACATATTATATAATTTGTCTGAAATCATTTAAGTGTTAATAATACTGCCTCAACCAACTCCTCATTACTTCTAGATTCCTCTACATATTGAATTTCGTCGATTCCGTAAGTATTGTGTATGTCATCATCATCATCATCATCATCATCATCATCATCATCCTTCATGGTTTAAGCCCTTTAGCTTGTTCCAGTCTCATCATTTAAACTGTTCCATCCATCTTCTTTTAGGTCTGCCATGTTTCTTTGGCCTTTTGGTGTACGAGTATATCTTAAAACCAGCTTCGTATAACGTCTATCCTCTCCACATGTTGTTTCCTGTTGTTTGGATTTTCTTTAATTCTTTCTAATAATTTGAAAATAGTACTTTATGTATGTCTTCAATTCTCATTCTGTCTTAAAGTATATCCTGCTACATGTCTTAAAAAGCGCATCTCTGCTGCTTCTATCTCTCCTTCCGTTTGTTTGGTCATTGTCCAACATTCGGATCCATACGTTAACACTGGAACTGCCATAACTATGTAAAATTACATTTTTGTCTCTTTCTTGGTATTTTTAAAATTTTTTTGATGGTGTCACATATTTGGTTTTATTTATTAATTTTATTTATTATATCATTTTTTGAGTATGCGACTTTACAGCCTAAATAATTAAAACAGTTTATTTGTTCTAATATTTTCTCTTGTATTACTACTTTTGCTCTTAATGTTTCGGGTCCTCTGAAAGCCAATGTTTTACTTTTGTGTGGTGATATTTTTATTTTGTAGTTTAGGCTTATTTTGTTTAATTGATATAGAGCTTTTTGCATATTTGATTCTGAGCCACTTATTAAGACCAGATCGTCTGCAAATAACATTACATGTAACATAATATTATTTATCTTAAAAAGTGCATTTAAGCTATTCTACCATTCTCTGACAATGTCATCTATATATAAATTAAATAACGTGGGTGACAATGGGCGCTCTTGTGTGACATTTATATTTATTATTGCTGTATTCTTGGGATTTTTTTTGGTCGGAATCGATCATTATTGAGTTATCCATATATAAATTTCTAATTATTATTATCAAATGTTTTGGTATGCCTTTGTTTTCCATTATTCCTATGTACATTGTCGAATGCTTTTTCGAAATCTATGAACACCATATATGTAGGAATATTATACTCTCTATGTTTCTTAATTATTTAATTTAGAAGAAATACACAGTCCATACAGGATCTTCTCTTTCTAAATCCGTTTTGGGCTTCCAGTACTATGCTTTCCATTATGATATTTAATCTGTTTTTTATTATTGCTACATATAGTTTATAGCAAGTGTTCAGTATGCTTATTCCTCTATAATTATTGCAGTTATTTCTGTCGCTTTTTATATACTGGTATATTTTTGCTATTTTCCGTTCTTCTGGGACATAGCCAAACTTCCAACATATATTAATTAATGCTAGTAATCCATAGTTTAGCTTTTCTGAGGCATGTTTAATTAATTCGTTGTCTGTTCCTGGCGTTTTTTTATTCGTACAGTTCTTATCTAAAGTAAGTTGTAATTCTTCATATGTAATTGGGTCCACTTCTGCATTTACTTCCATTATGTATTCTTCATTTTCTAGTTCTGTTTCTTTTTGTGTCCACAATTTCTGAAAGTATTTAACCATTATTCATTTCTTATTCTATTTAATTTTATATTGTCATTTTCCTCTTTATTGAGATGTTTTAGAATTTTATATGCTTTCTGTTGGTTGCCGTGTACATCATTTTCTAAGTCTGCTATATATTTATCCCATGTTTTCCTTTTAATTCTCCTTACTTCTCTTTTTGCAATACTTGTTTTGCTTTTGTATTCCATTAGAGTTTCTTCTGTTTTTTTACTTTCTCTACTGCGTATAGTAAGTAGGGGAAGCATTGTATTCCACCCAAAAATTCGATACCGAGATTTCACCGGAAATACATGTTTTGAGACTCCCTGAATCCAAGAAAAGCATTTTTGGAAACACGTCTGTGTGTGTGTCTGTGTGTGTGTGTATGTGAACAGCATAACTCAGAAACGAACAGTCGGATAAACACCAAACTTGGTATTTAGGTTCAGTATCTTCCAGAGATGCGACACGAAGGTTTTCAGGAAAATTCCTCTACCCCATATTACCCTTTACATGGAACATTTTTCGAAAATTTTAATTTTCTCAGAAATGGCTCTATCGATTTTGATTAAAATATCATATGTTTAACATATTTTCATGACAAATGAAATGTATATCTCGAATTTTCTGGGAATATCTCCAAAAGTATTCTTCATTGTGAACGACTTTTGCATAACTGATAAACCATAAGAGATAGACAAAATTTTACTACACAAAAAATGTAGAGCGCGTTAAAATTAACAATTTATGTGATATATATCTTTTTTTGTTGAGTGAACCATTTTCGAGGTATTGTTTGTTATTCCCTTAAATTTTCCAATACTTACACATTTTCTCAAATTCGTTATTCATTTTTTGTCTTGGTAATGCAAAGAGAATGGAATTCTCCACATAGCAACCACCTCTTAAAATATTTGACTATCGCTTAAAGCCTACCAATTCCCCTTGCATCTACAAGAAAATTAGCAATAAGATTAATATCTCGATATCTCGATTAATTTGAAGTAGATGGAGAATAAGCGTTTGTAAAAATAGTTTGTACAAGAGTAGAGAAAGTCATGTGAGTGTAACAAATCAGGTTTTTTTACTTAAGTGTTTTATGTAGACTTCTTTCTTTTGTTGTTTGCGCAATATTTTTATTCCAAATTTTTAGGCTATAACATTATGTATGTTATGGCCTTATTGACCTATACGGAACTTTGTCCGTAAGCTCTTTACCTGTTTTGCTTATTTTACTGTGTATCAGCTATATTATGTAGAATACAACACTCCAGTACTACAATATAAAGTCCAACAGAAAGAAAAAGAAAATTTCTCCAGGCAAGTTCATATTTAAACGTGAGAACAGCCACTCTACTGTTTGTTCTAGCTGTTATTGCCAACGTATTAAGCTGTTTTATTTCGAGAATTTCACGAAAATACTTAATAGAGTCTCTGTTGCTGTACGTTTTGTTTGCACACGACGAGCCTCATTTTTCGTTTCTGTTTTTACGCTCATCGGGCGATGAGTTATGCATCATAAACCGAACAGAAACATTCCTGTTCTAAGTGCAATAAAAACATGAAGCGTCATACCTAGTAAACAAAACGAATAGGTACATTTTCCGATAATCGATATCGGAACGATAGCTTGCTCTCTTTGCAGCGCTGTTCCCCCCCCCCCTCCCCAAGGGGCAAAGGGACAGACAGGTGCATCAAAACCACTCACGGTTTTATTGAGCGGATACAAATTATTTGTACAATTGCTGCGGCAGTGTTTTTAACTTCATGACATTTAAACATTTTAAAAGCCAATCGGACTGTTAGCCAATCTGCGTGAAATGGAGTATGTAGGTATTGCAGTTTAAATCTTACTGTTGAACACTTGCTGCAATGTACGTAATGGAAATGAGTACGTGCATGCATTGGCGAGAACGGTATATCATTGAAAACAAAATCTATTTTGATTTTGCTGCGAATATGATGCATAACAGTCACAATACTTTATCTGCCATGCAATGTTCGTATAAAGCCTTATTTCTCTGTCCAGTTTAAGGGGACAGGGAAGACTGGACTATAATTATAACTTAAATTTTGTCATTTCTCTAAAAATGTAATTAATGTCAGTCATGTAAATATCTCATACATCTTGTATTTCAATCAAAATTGTTAGTCATTTTTAAGAAAGTAAAAAATAACGGAAAGTAACCCAAGTAAAAGGCAATTTGGGGATATTGAACTTGAATACCAAGTTGTCTATTCAACCAAATTTTCATTTTTGAGTTATTGTTCACAGAAACACACACACTGTCACATAAACGCAGCGTCTCTAAAAAGGTTTCATTTGGATAGAGAGTAACTCAAAACGTGTATTTCCGGTGAATTTTCGCTATCGAAGTTTTGGGTGGAATGCTATACTTCCTCTATTTACTACAGGTAAGGAGAAGAGAATTGCTGCGCCGTGACGCTATGGGCTAGAGCATGGAGCTATGGTTCGCGGCCAGGAATATACCTGGTTTCGATCCCGGGGTTGCATAAAGCCTTATTTCTCTGCCCAGTTGAAGGGAACGGAAGACTGGACTATAATTTGTGATTTCTCTTTTAAGTTCTGAATAAATTTGGCTAAACATTTAATTAATATATTACAAATTGTTGTATAATTATTCCACTTTGGTAAATATGCGTTTTATTGGTGTGTAAATATCTCAAAATATGGTGTTTTAATAAAAATCGTTAGTCATTTTTACGAAAGTAAAAAGTAACGAAAAGTAATCCACGTATAGGCTAGTTTGGGGTAGGGAAATTTCTTGAAAATCTTTGTGTCCTTGGAGCATATTGAATACCAAGTTGTGTAGTCAACCAAATTTTCGTTTTTGAGTTATTCTTTTCACAGAAACTCACACATGCTCACATAAACGGAGCGTTTCTAAAAAGTTTTCATTTGGACACAGAGCAACTCAAAACGTGTATTTCCGGTGAAATTACGCTATGGAATTTTTGCGTGAAATAGCATATTTCCTCTATTTACTACAGATAAGAGAAGAGAATTGCTGCGCTGTGACCTATGGGCTAGTGCTTGGAGTATGGTTCGCGGCCAGGAATACACCCGGATTCGATCCCACCTATGGGGATGGAGATTTTAAGTCCCGGGTACAGGAGGATGCCCACTCAGCATCGTGGAGGAAAGTGTGGAGCTAAGATAGGCAGCGATCCCGTCCACGGAGGCCAATATTGTGGCTAGGGGATGCGTAATGCTGTCCACATCACCTCCCCGTATCCTTTGGACGGTCGCCCACCCTTATTGTGCGTACGTGGGCGTGAGGCCGGCAGTCGGGTTGGCAGGTCAAGGTCCTTTATGGCCTGTAGCGCCACTAGATTATTTATTTATTTAAGTAGAAGAGAGAATAAAAATGTTTGGGAAAAGAAAGACTGATTTTCTGTAAGGGTGTAACGGTGTACAGTTCAGAGTACCAGACTATCTTGTCACTTTAAGCTAGTCATGAAAGAGACTTTTTTTAAAGCTTATTATAATAGGAGGTTGAAGCATTATGCTTTTTAACCAAAAACTCGAGGGAAACAAATGAATGTTCTTGTGTTCACCCTTCCGACCACATAAAACCTAAAAAGGGGGGGGTCAGTGCTTGGTGCCAGAATAACATCAGCTAATGAAGGGCATACCTGTGCATCTAAATTTGCATAGATACATCTATATTGATATTATAAAAAGAGAAAATTTGTATGTATGTGTGTAAGAATGGTAATTTCAAAAAGCACTTAACCAGTTTTGATAGTTATTTCACCATCGAAAAGCCCTAGTCTTTCTGAAGGATATGTGAATATAAAACCATCCAATTTCATTTCATAAATTACTGAAAGATAGAAAGGATTTACAAAGCGAATACATTAAAGTTATAAAATCATTTGTTTGCGATGACCTGCAGTTGAGAATGCCAAGGAGTAGAAAATAGTTGCTGTTACTCCACAGAATATGCATGAAAAATAAGACAAATGCCGCGGATATTTCATTCTAAGAAATGTATGTGAACATGGTCACGCTTTGGCAATTAAGACATGGCAAAACAAAAGAGAATTAGTCTGTTTACGATGCTACAATACGCATGCGAACCAGTGCCAAAATATTTAAATAACCCTTATGTAAGAAAGTTTTGTTTTATTTACTTTGTACTTATGGTAGTTACTTCATTAGTAGGGCATGTTAAATAATTGTAAAAAGAGAGAAAATTGCTAAAATTAGAAATTAGTGAACCGATATTTTTTAATTAACCAGAGAAGGTTCATTTTATCATGGTGACAGACTATGTGTCTTTTCCAAAGAGTTTAACTTGAGGCAGTATTTTTAACAGTTAAATGATTTCAGTCCAGTTATATAATATAGAATTCAATAACAGCCCGCCTTAAAGCAATATGTGTATCTAAAGTGTATATTACAGTCATTGTATATGTTTATATTATTGTATACATGTGTAATAATGTTATGTGAATGTATTACGTAATTTAATAATGTAGGAGCTGTGAGAATAATAGGTTAAAAGTTGCTAACAATGAGGTAACCTTGAGGCAATAATGAATTTGAAAGTTTAATAATGCTACTAGTCATTATTGGAACAACAATAATGTAAATTTTGAGACAGTTTATAAATAGCCAATCAACAACCAGAAAAAGCTTTAGTTAAATGAAGATATTCTATTGGACTAGGATTAGCCAATTAGAGACTTGAAATACAGAAATTTACAAATTTAGGCGGTAGAAATCAAATCAGTTGCTTGTAGACAGCGCTCATAACTCGACGCGTTGCTTGCAGACAGTGTTCCTAACCGGACGCGAGATGTCCTCGAAGAATTTAATACGTATTTTGTCTGAGACAAAAATAGTTTACGTGTTAAAAGGTGCAAGTAATCAATGAAATAATCTCACAGCTCTCGCTATATCAGTGAAGTGTTATTTAAATCGTGTCAAGCAATAATAAAAGGAGTGAAGAAAATTATAATCTGTGTAAGCCTGCATTCTTCAGCCGTACCACAACCCTGCAAAGAGAAACATGTCTCTAACAATAATACTGACGCAGCCGACGCAAACATAAATATATCATATTGAAAGAAACAGTCAAATTACAAAGTTAATATTTTTAAACATTTGGGGCAAAGGCCACCGGAAATAACATTTGGGGCGAAGGCTACCGGAAAGCGGGTACTATACGTGCGGTTACAACGAATTTCCAGTTTGGCTCCCCAACAGTTGAGCTATAATACAACTCCTACTTCAAATCGGCTTTCCATACGTGAAGCAAAATACAACCTACTTCAAATTGACGTCCAAAGCGTGGTGTAAATAACAATACAACAATACAGCTTCTTCAAAGAGCAGTGGTAATTTAATACTTAAGATGTAATTTCCATGTCTTCAGACTAACCTGTCCCCTTAAAATTTCACCTACTGTAATTATCCAGCAATTTACTTGACCATTCCGATCTATGATAGTTCCACCACCAAACTAATACAGAATTTCCAGAACTTTAAAGACTGTCGTGGGGAGGTTAAGGAAGTCAGACATTCCGCCGAAGTTTCACATACTTTTGCGTGAATATCACGGGATTTTTCATCCATAATTATGAATAACCGGGTCTGTACGAAATTACAGTTATGAGTAAAGGTGGAGGATTCACCATAAAAACTTAGGGATCATTGTACGATAATTTCATATAGAACAGGTTGAGGTAAATAAAATTAATTCCTCATTGGAGTTTTAAAGCTTACTCGTGCAACGTAAAATAATAATAATAATAGTAATAATAATAATAATAATAATAAAGAAATAAGCTGAGCTTTATTTTGGAAGCTCTTTAACTAAAGCGGTTCTTAGCATCCCATTATATATTGGAAAGACTAAGCATTCTGCTCACATACCTCTTTATCAGGCTTGAAGCTCTTTTACGTGCCTTAAATCTACGATACGGGACCACCGGCTTTACCTCGTTTCCGAAGGAAGCCATGCTATAGAAAAAAATCCATCGCCTTCCACCGGGTTTGAACTCGCGACTTCAGGAACCAGAGGCTAGCAGCGTCGGGTAGTTAGCTAATTCAGTATAAAGATAGTTATTGGTTATTCAGCTTTCAGCTGCTTACAAATATTTGACAAATGATTTTATTTTCTCGCGAGTTCAACGTCCTTTAACCGGCTCTGTTCATTTTGATACATGTACATAACCTCTTTCGTTGCCTGTACTATTGATTGTCGAATCGCAGGCCCCGTGATATTAGCTGAAATGTTTCACGTTTATTACATTTGGCTGGTGTGTATGTTTCAGTTTTCATCGTGAATGACAATATATCCCGTTAATTGTATACTTAATTTGTTCTGCTTATAGTATTAATGCTTAATTTTCATTGTGAATGGCTCTATACTTATTATAAAATTGAAGGTAGTATTGCGAAGCAGCGGCTATGGCCTACGGTTATCGGGAGGTTGGCACTGGGCAGTCGAAGATAAACAAAGATAAGTACCGCTCTCGCCCGCGTAAACACAAGAAGCACTATCGGTAGATAACCAGAATCTTCCGAAGATTTTTCTTCCCACCTCCAGAACGTGTGTCCAGAGCACTCTAGAATGTTCGATGGAAATTTCCAGTGCTTATATAAGCGAGCGTTCTCACGAGTCAGGAAGTTAAGTTAATTAGTCAGCGAGTCGGCGAGTTGAGTTGGTCAGATAGCGAGTATACTTCTGGTGCGACGAAAATTGCTATTCTCCTAGCAAATTTGTGACATCTGTGACGTGCACTGAGTGTTGCTGCTGCAAGAGAGATTGGAGGAGTCTTGTGTTTGGCGATGAAACGTCGAACTACATCAACTTGCATTAGCCAAATGACATGAGAACTTAAGGGAAGTGACAGTATTTTATCTACTATGAAAGGGTGAAGAAATAACTTAGATCCTATGGACGAAACTTTTAAAAAGAAAGGCCTAAATGTACAGAAGCATTATTTGATGTCATTTAATCCTTGCTTACCATGGCAGAAAGCAAACATGTATTTTTGCGTTCTTATAATATTTCTTTGCCTTTTTATTTTCTTTACCGCTTACCTATGACCTCTGTAGAATATTCATAGTACTAAATATACACCATGCGTTTTACAATTCACGTGTATTTAAAAACCAAAACTCGACTACTCGCAGGATGGGGTTTTAAAATGTCAATGCAGCGTTAAAAAAAATGTTCGCTGCACCGGGTGAGCAAGGGTGTGAACTATATAATTTGTTTGTTGGTTGGATGTCCGGCCACACTGGCGCCACTGTTCCCGTGCAATGCGGTTTGTACGCACTTCTTTCCAGCTAACACCAGACAATAGCCGCTCATCCGTTTCCGGTTATTCCGGCGCAAACATGAACATAGCTTCTAATTTTGTAAAGCGCCTCTTTCATTGGTGAACAAACACACCATCTGCCGCTCAAATATTATCAACCGTTTCGTGATGTGGGAGTGGGTTTCCTGTTGGAGGTAATGCAAACAGTTTTTACTTTCTGTATCATACCTAGCTGGTGGAGGAAGGTATTGCATTCCACCAAAAATCGATACCCAGACTCCACAGGGAATATATATCTTTTGAGAACTCTTGAATTCAAAAAAGCATTTTTAGAAGGAGGTTTGTGTGTGTATGTGTGTGAATAGCATAAACTCAAAAACGAACTGTTCAATAAATACCAAACTTGGCATTTAAGTTCACTAACTTCCAAAGATATGGCACAAACATTTTGAAGAAAATTCTCCCAACACCAAACTACCCTTTACCGGTGGCGTTGCTTGACACTGTGTTCTGGGTATACTAGATTTTAAAAATTGAATTTGGAATTTTTTAAATGATGCACAAATTCCAATACATTAGTGTTTCATAAAGTAGTGTGAATTCTCCATATCGATTTGATTATTATTGTTGTTACTATTATTATTGTTATTATTTCTTGTTGTTTTAGTGGTCATTAACATCACTACTAATTGCTGAAATTGACCGAACATACATTTTAAACTAAACTAGATTATAAAATATAGCATTAGGTGTAACTTTACAAAATATTGACAAACTATTGTATGATGTAAACCATGAAAACAATGTAGGTACTCACTTAGATTTTCTTATATACAAGCTCCAGTCGGCGATTTTTCTTCTCTGCGAAGATGTCAATCACACATTTCACTTAATAACTGTTTTTTTCAATTGCTAATATCGCTAAAGTTGAGAGTATTTGGTTTATCATAGAGTTCCTCAAATAAGTTTTAATTCTTTTAAGCGTGCTTATACTACATTCACTACTGGCTATAGTGACAGGCAATATTAACATAGTTGCAATAATTTAGTGGTCTTTGTGCGCACATCATTAAAATTATTGTTTACCAAGTAACGTTAATCTAATAACTCTAAAAATTGCATTTGTTGCTGAGTTTTTAATAAGTAATCCACTAAATCAGTGGCATTGTCCATATTTCTAAAATCATAAATAAAACACCCACAATGAAAACAATACACAGGCTGAGGTAAAATTAACACTATACCGCACTGCACGGCTGCACGCACATAATGCTGGTTCACCAACAACTGAGGAATGAAATGTTTGTTACACTGCCTTGCCCTACTCTTGTCTTCAACCTCTATTGTCCTGTTTCCGGATCTTCGAGAGATAAGGTACATAGGGACTAAACACCTCATTAAACGTGTTAAATCTCTGCTGCTGCCTTTGTGCCCTTAATGCACAACAAAATATAGCATGTCTTCCTACGAGAGGTCGAAATTTAGTGGGAAAAGCTATATAACTCCACTCTTGATGAGACTTGCACTCGCTCAGCCATCTCAGCCTCTACTCGACTTTGCGACCGCATCGTGAGATTTTCACGCTGCCTAAGTACGCAGCACTACAATCTTGTCACGAAGTAGCAGTAGGGGTAGGACGTTGATTTTATTAATTACTTTTTCATCACTTGTTTGAGGCTATTTTTATTTATAAGTTTACAAATTTACTTATTTTCTTGACAATTTATTTAGGTAGACTCAGTCTCAAAGTCTACACTTACGTTACGCCACTGCCTTTTACATGGAAAGTTTTTCGAAATGTTTAGGAAAAGTTTCTTTTAGAATTGTGATTAAAATACCACATATTAAATATATTTACATGGCAAAAACGTGGTAGAGAAAGTAATAAATAATAGTCATGTGAATGTAATAATATTTTCTTTTTGCATTCCGAAAGTATAGAGCAGTGATATAATATTTGAACGTTTACAATAAAGTTCCAGCGGTTGCTTGTTGTTCTGTTATGCACAGTACACCGAGAATTCCACTTGGTTTCACAAATGGTATTCCTACTAATATCCTATTCGTGTACCTTGCCTCATATATTCAAAGGTGTTGTCTGAGAGATTAATTTAATGGAAGCTAAGAGAAAGGTATGTGGAGTTCACATAGTCAGATTTGTTTAATATTTGCTTACTTGCCCAGATAGGAATTAAGACTTCCATCTCATCATAAAATAGCCTTAAAGAAATGTGTAAACGCGTTATTATAACTCAGAGTAAAATAATTTAAGTGATAAACAAGATCGTAAATTATGCAGATCGTTATATTCACGTGCATTCCCAACACTTTACAACATTTTTGGAGACTTTCTATAATAACCACAAGTTCTTTTTATCGATTTCAAACGAATTTGAGATGTATGGGTAAATCACCTTCCAACTCTTGCATATATCATACCAACTCACAAGGAAACGGCATGGGCGGTTATTGCTACTGTTCAGTGCTTGTTATATCATTCGACAGTCCGGAAAGAATAACGAATAATGACGTTTTATGTGCTACGGAATATAAATGACGAAGACATCAAAGAACGCTGGCACAGACAATATAATAAGGAACCGTTAATATTCTTGCAGCCCGTATTGGAATGGTTTATCTCTGAAACAATTGGTATACATTACACTGATTTTGTTTAGTGGATATAGCTATAACAGTCACCGTCAGAAGGATTATTCTGATTAGATGGACTAATTCCCTGTTCTAGCTATAATGAGCTCGGGATATCTTCCATCTTAGTTCTTGATTCTCCTCTTTTGTTCAATAACAGTGTAGAAGTGAACTCTAAGAGAAGAGTCAATGACCAAGCCTGGAGAACACAGTTGAGGAAGTTGCTTGGTCTAGAGTTTGTACAAAGTATCGTTCTAGAAATTTGTATTGCCGTCTCTTTGGTGACGGTTCGTACGTGGTATCTGGATTGGGCGTCTGTGGCACCTCGTAAGTTGGATCATCTGTTACATCTCCACAGTTTCGTACCCTCTCTTCCCGATCGGATAATACGTCATCATAAAGTAGTGTATTGACCTCTTCAATAATGAATTCCTCGTCAAGCAACTCCAAATGTGATAAGATCCATTTCAATTGGAATGACTGCCGATGAACTGAAGAAATCAGTCAACAGCCTCACTATTAAGGCCAGATTCATATTCCCCTTCGACAACGAACATTGTCGATCCACATTTAATACTTGTGTGCCAGCCCCTGGAATACATGTAATACAACTCTCATAATCAGGCATAGGAATTCTTAAGCAGTTGGCTTGAAGTTATCTACACTCAAACAATTACCACTACAAAAAATGCAAAACAACACAGACCAAGGTCACTGACATGATGCTAAAAACCGGTCTGAGTACTGTCTACAAACGTCAAAAGACTACCAGAGATGTGGTGGTTTATTACCTGCGACGTTCCTGCCTTATTCCGTTGTCAGTTAGACCTTATTTGCAGCCGTCGTGGCTATAATACTTAGAAATTCTTATGCCTGAACATAATACACATACATTACATATCATGCTCATGAAAAGGTCTCTGTGGCTATACCTGTTGTCCATAACAGCTCAAATTGTGGATATAAGCACATCTTATGATCCCCTATACAAAAACCATGTTGTGGTTTTATATCATCGACACCATAGTGCTGTTCCATTGTCGGTAGTGAAAGTACGTAACAAAGGATATAGTATACAATCTAGATATATTTATACAGTTCACCATCATGTAGCTCATGCACTCTTAACATAATCTAAGAGTAAACAACTGATTAATTCCTGAAAGTCACGTACCAAGAATAACGGAAGAAAATGAGTGCAGCTATGTAATAAGTATAACTTTCAATGCTTAGGGAGCGAACTGTAAACATATTACATAAATGAACATAGGCGTAACATGCATCAACTCTGTTTATTTACTTTTATTTCCTCGTATGCTTTTAAAAATCTGATGTGTTACACTCACATGACTTTCTCTACTCTTGTACAAACTATTTTTACAAACGCTTATTCTCCATCTAGTTCATGTTAATCGAGATAAACATTTGCAGACTCTATCTTATTGCTAATTTTCTTGTAGATGTAAGGGGAATATATATTTACAAGGGCAATATAGAAATACAGTAGCCTTTAAGCACATACATATCTCTTAATAGCTGGTTGCTAGGTGCGGCACCATTCCCTTTGCCACAGATTAATACTCTTTGCATATCCAAGACAAAAAAATGAATAACGAATTCCCATTTGAGAAAATTATTGAAAAATTTAAGGGAATAACCAGTAATATCACGAAAATGGTTCACTCAACAAAAAAAATGCATATGACATAAAATGTGTATTTTAACGCGATCTACATTTTTGTGTAGTAAAATTTTGTCTATCCCTTATGGTTTACCAGTTATGCAAAAGTCATTCACAATGAAGAATACTTTTGGAGACATTCCCAGAAAATTCAAGATATACATTTTATTTGTCATGAAAATATCTTAAACATATGATATTTTAATCAAAATCGTTAGAGCCATTTTTGAGAGAATTAAAATTTTCGAAAAATATTCCATGTAAAGGGTAATCTGGGGTGGGGGGATTTTCTTGAAAACCTTCGTGTCGCATCTCTGGAAGGTACTGAACCTAAATACCAAGTTTGGTGATTATCCGACTGTTCGTTTCTGAGTTATGCTGTTCACAGACAGACACACACACACACGGACATGTTTCCAAAACTGCTTTTTTTGGATTCAGGGGGTCTCAAAACATGTATTTCCGGTGAAATTTCGGTATCCAATTTTTGGGTGGAATACAATACTTCCCCTACTTAATATACGTAGTAGAGAAAGTAAAAATACAAACATAACCGATATCCATTGGAGTTGAACCGGCCACCCGTAATAGTCCCGCTGTTTTGTACCCCATTGCAGCCATAGCAGACTGGAGTCTGCGGTCGTGCCCCAGATCTCGCAGGACGAGGATTATAAGAGCTTGGAAAACTCGCAACTTTAAAGAAACAGACATCGCGGAATTCAGCATGGGTAACAGAGGCCGAGGCCTGGTGCGCCAGGTCCATGATGTGTTCCTTGTAAGTCAGGGCCTTGTCCAGCTTAATACCTAAGTAGGATATTGTATTCGTTAACTCTGTCCTACCTCTGAGATACGTGAATGTGGAAAAATTGGCGGGAAGCGCCGCTTCTTTAGAAGAATGGCGTGGCTTTTCTCCGGGTTGATGAAAGTTCACGAACGCCTGCACCACTTTTGGAGTTGTCGCTGTATGGGTTGAAGGTTTTGTGTGGGTTTCTGTCTTTACAGTATAACAACATGTTGCCAGCATATTGAGCTATATGGCGTAGATAATGAATAGCGTGGGGGATGCTGCAGAGTCTTCGGGGACTCCGCCTCACATTGGTCTTAGTGTAGATTTGTTCCCCGCAACTAGGACCACAAATTAACGATGTTTAAGGTATCAGGTGTACATAGTGTGTAGGTAGCTCCAGGTGAATCAGCTTAAGCGGGAGACCCGCACGCCAGGTCTATGAGAAAGTCTTCTCGAGTCCAGAGACACCGTCGCGGTGTAAGTCCTGTCCTGGAAATATAGAGCAGCGGTTTCCACCACACGCAGCAACTAGTGGTCAGGGATGGCTTGAGTGCCACACAGTACGGGGGAGAAGCGGGCAGTATTAGCCTCTCGAATGGAGCGGTGGTTGACGGGATAAACGGGAGCTTTCTGCGGATTCAATATGCTGACTAATGGCGACAAGATTTACCGCGCCATAGCATGCTGCACTAACGTACTCTAGCGGGTGTATAGTAAAGCTGAGGATATGGCGGATTTTTTTTTAACGTACTAGGCCTTGATACTATGCTCGGTTCAACAGCACTGGTGGCATAATTTTGTATAACTAATTTATAATAAACCATGTACTTGCATTTCCCTTTTTACTTTCTCTACTACGTATAGTAAGTAGGGGAAGTATTGTATTCCACCCAAAATTTCGATACCTAGATTTCACCGGAAATACATGTTTTGAGACCCCCTGAATCCAAAAAAAGCATTTTTGGAAACATGTCCGTGTGTGTGTCTGTGTGTCTGTCTGTGTGTGTGTCTGTGTGTCTGTGAACAGCATAACTCAGAAACGAACAGTCGGATAATCACCAAACTTGGTATTTAAGTTCAGTACCTTCCAGAGATGCGACACGAAGGTTTTCAAGAAAATCCCCGATCCCAGATTACCCTTTACATGGAACATTTTTCGAAAATTTTAATTCTCTCAAAAATGGTTCTAACGATTTTGATTAAAATATCATATGTTTAAGATATTTTCATGACAAATGAAATGTATATCTCGAATTTTCTGGGAATGTCTCCAAAAGTATTCTTCGTTGTGAACGACTTTTGCATAACTGGTAAACCTTAAGAGATAAACAAAATTTTACTAGACAAAAAATGTAGATCGCGTTAAAATACGCAGTTTATGTTATATACATTTTTTTTGTTGAGTGAACCATTTTCGAGATATTGCTTGTTATTCCCTTAAATTTTTCAATACTTATTTTCTCAAATGGGAATTCGTTATTTATTTTTTTGTCTTGGATATGCAAAGAGTATTAATCTGTGGCAAAGGGAATGGTGCTGCACCTAGCAACCAGCTATTAAGAGATATGTATGTGCTTAAAGGGTACTGTATTTCTATATTGCCCTTGTAAATATATATTCCCCTTACATCTACAAGAAAATTAGCAATAAGACAAGAGTCTGCAAATTTTTATCTCGATTAACATGAAGTAGATGGAGAATAAGCGTTTGTAAAAATAGATTGTACAAGAGTAGAGAAAGTCATGTGAGTGTAACTAATCAGATTTTTAGAAACATGTCCGTGTGTGTGTCTGTCTGTGTGTGTGTGTGTGTGTCTGTCTGTGTGTGTGTGTGTGTCTGTGAACAGCATAACTCAGAAACGAACAGTCGGATAAACACCAAATTTGTTATTTAGGTTCAGTATCTTCCAGAGATGCGACACAAAGGTTTTCAAGAAAACCCCCCCACCCCAGATTACCCTTTACATGGAACATTTTTCTAAAATTTTAATTTTCTCAAAAATGGCTCTAATGATTTTGATTAAAATATCAAATGTTTAAGATATTTTCCTGACAAATGAAATGTATATCTCGAAGTTTCTGGGAATGTCTCCAAAAGTATTCTTCATTGTGAACGACTTTTGCATAACTGGTAAACCTTAAGAGATAAACAAAATTTTACTACACAAAAAATGTAGATCACGTTAAAATACACAATTTATGTTATATACATTTTTTTTGTTGAGTGAACCATTTTTGAGATATTGCTTGTTATTCCCTAAAATTTTCCAATACTTAAACTTTTTCTCAAATTCGTTATTCATTTTTTTTATGTCCTGGACATGCAAAGAGAATGGAATGCGCTACATAGCAACCAGCGCTTAAAAGATTTGACTATCGCTTATAACCTACCATATTCCTCTTGCATCTACAAGAAAATCAGCAACAAGATTAACATCTCGATTAACATGAAGCATATGGAGAATAAGCGTTTATAAAAATAGTTCGTACAAGAGTAGAGAAAGTCATGTGAGTGTAACACATCAGATTTTTATATATAACATCCTTCTTCTTCTGATTTCCAGGGATTAGGCTTAAAGCCTCTTCCATCTTCACAATCACTGCTCTCTCTAACGTTTGACGGGTCTACCTATATCTCTTCTACGTATTGGGCTGTAGTTTAGGCCTAGTTTTGGAATTCTGGGTGGTTTCATTCCTTGTACATGCTGTGTCCTGTTACTGCGATAATCTATAACTTTGTCATTAAGGACACATATGTATAATTCTTGTCTTATATCTGCGTTGCGTAGACTGTCTTTTCTCGTGCAACCTTTAACGCGTCTCAGGAAGCTCGTTTGGATGGTATCCTTCCCTGTTAAAACCCGTGACCCGCTACCTTATGTTATATACGGAATGACCATTGTTTTGTAAAACTTTATTCTGGTATCTTTTCTTGTCTTATGTTTTAAAGTCATCTGAATTATTCGGCACACCATGTGGAGCTTGGCAGGTTTTCCCATAACATCTTTGTCTCTCTGATAACTGATATCATAACCTAAATATTTGAAATTGGAGATCTGTTCTACAACGTTATCTTCTATAACATACATAAGAATACCTTAACTTTTAAGGCAGTATTTTAATACCTGAATAATTTCAATTGTTATTTATAATAGGTAAACTCAATAACAACCCGCCTCGAAACAATATGTATGTAATAATTATTTTAATTGTATGTAACAGTCATTTCAAATGCTTATTTTTATTGTAAATATGTTTTATTAATTTTATATGAATACTTTATATACTCGAATAATGCAAGAGCTATAGGAATAGTAAATTTTAGGTTACTAACAATGAGTGATAATGAGATAATTGTGGCAATAATGTGTTTGGAATTTAAAAGTCTACTGGTCATGATTAAAGCTACGATGACGTAGTTTCTGTGACAGTTTTAAAATTAGCCAATCAACAGCAAAGAAAAGTTTTAAGTTAAATACAGAAATTCTATTGGACTAGAATTAGCCAATCAGAGACTTGCATTACCGTAGCTTATGATTTTTACCGTTGGGGTTATTCAGTTCCTGGCAAGACGTGGTAGTGTGTAGATGGAAAAATGTGTTCTCTACGGGCGTTTAGTAAAAACAGATATACGCGTTAAGTGAGTGTATAAAAGTTTCTCTCAGTTCTTTTAAAAAGTATAGTGATTTATAAATATGTGCAAGAAGTTAAAATCAAAATGAAAAATTTAAAAGTTTAATTCTGTTACGTCTGCAATAATTGTCATTACCACACCCTGTATAAGAATCCTGACTCTAAATTAAGACTGACGCAGCCGAGGCATATTCAAACAGTAATATTAAGTAAGCATTACAACTATTAATATACAACTCTTCAAGTTTTTGCGTAGACATTTATTACGCAACTTACGTAACAGCAGCAAAAATCATCTTCAAATTAGCTCAAATACATGGGGCTAACTCAAAACAGCATCCACTCAAAAAGCAGCTAAAAATAATACTGAGCAGAGTCAATCAACGATCATTCCTCACTTTTAACACCTTGCAGATTCATTATTTTCTTTCTTTTTCTCTCTCTTTCTTTTTTTCCCTCTCCTTTTTTCTTTCTTTTGTTCTTTCTCTCTCACTCTTTCTTTTTCTTTCTTTCTCTCTTTTAATCTCTCTTTTCTTCTTTCTTTCTTTCTTTCTTTCTTTCTTTCTTTCTTTCTTTCTTTCTTTCTTTGTTTCTGTCTTTGAATGCTATTAAACATAACTGTATGTGGTAATTTAAAATCTACGGCGTTTAAATCTATCGCGCTACTTCTATAAAGTCGTCGAGACATGGCAACACAATCGCTAGCATCTCTTGACTTGTGCACGTTTTAAGGAGCTTCTGCGCATGCACAACTGGTATGATGTAATTACCTTATGTGGCCAAATATATACGGGTCGTACACACGTGAAGAAATGCAATAGCGCGGAAGCTTTTCCCGCACTCTGTTTCCATATTGTCACTGTAGTTTTACGTCAATGCCACTACGTGGTAGCATACTACGCAAGAAGTTGTAGTCCCTGTAGCATAAGTAGTTATGTGCACAAGCGCGGAAGCATTTCCCGGTTGCTCCATAATCTCGACTACAATAATTTAATGTACCTAAACATTACTTCGTTCATGCTCTAACACGGTGTACTTAGTTATGTACATAACAAACATCCCCCCAACATTTCTTTCGTCAGAAAACTTATTATTATTGTTGTTGTTAGGAGCAGCGGCAATTGTATCATTTTGTTCATAACTATAACTATTATGATAGGTATGGTGTCTCACATTTTCAGGGCTGTGTGACTAAAATTTTGTAAATACCCAAAATATACTCAGGAGGCGCTACTGTCTATAACAATTTTAGATTGGACTGGGTGTTTCCGCCTAAAAGCCATAATTTTAGTTTCTTTATTAATATTTTAAAATCATATACGAGGGCTGATCAGTAAAGACTGAGATTGATTTTTTCCTGTAGCTTTCTTGCGAGTTTCCTGTCTCTACCATGGATATTTGAAAAGAGCGGGGTTTCATGTATAATGTCCATAGGCGGCAGCACTCTCGTATAGGTAGGTTGGTAGTAATGCTGTATATTGTTGACCCTAGTTGAATTTCGCATACCGCAAAATGAAGGTGACACAAGAGGAGCAATAAAATTTTGTTTTCGTTTAAATCATACAGCCTCTGAAACTTTGGAAAAGCTGAAGCAAGTATACGGTGAAGATGCACTACCTCGTGCAACAGTGTTTAGGTGGTTCAAGGACTTCAAAGTAGAGCGAGTCCTCTGTGCTAAGCAAGGTGGACCTGGTGCTTCAGCTTCTGCTATGACTGAAGTCAACATCAACACAGCTGCTGTGATTGTTGTTCCCACTCACACCACTGTTATAGCAGCGTACTACACGTCAGTATTGGCTACACCGAGGAAGCACATTGCAAGGAAACATCCAGAACTTATCACAACAACGTGCGGCCTCAGTTGCAAATCAAGTGCAGGAATGTTTGGCTAAATTCAACATTACCTGTGTGCCGCATCTGCCTTATAGCCCCAATCTTGTCCCCTGTGATTTCTTTTTGTTCCCACCACTAAAGGCAAAGCTCCGGGGCATTCGATTTGAGAGCACTGAAGCAGTGCTGAAGAAAAGTGAGGCGAGACCTGACAAAGAATGGCCTGTACCATGTGTTTGAGGACTGGCAGAGACGTTATAAAAAGTGCATTCAAGTAGGAGAGGACTACTTTGAAAAAGACCATGTCAACATTGAAATGGAGTAATAAATATGTGTGAAAAAAATTCTCAGTCTTTATTGATCAGCCCTCGTACCTTACACATTTGGACCTCTGTTTAAGCAGCCCTTTGTAAAGGTCTTCATATTTTGTAAAATTATTAAGTAATTTGCATACAAAAGCACATTACAATTCACCTCGTTGTTGAGTCCGATACCAAATTTTTCCATCTGTTTCCATTGTTTAATGTTGTCTATGCAGATATTAAACATTGAGCGATGTATTACACCCCTGTGGAACTCCTCTATTAATTTCAATTTCTTTAGACTTCTTTATGCATATACCCGTATAATAATATGCATATACCTATATCTTCCTACTCTTCTTTCGCAGTTCACCCTATCCTTTTGGAGGACTTAAATCCCCTTAGGACATACAAGCCAATGCCCAGATATCTGGAGCAGACAGACTTATGGATCAGGTAGGAAAGCTAGGATGGGTGATCAGCCCGAAGTCTGGCATGAGAGCGAGAAAGGAGATAATATGAAATGACGGTGAAATGGATGAAAGGAAAGGTGATGATGGAGCAATTGGTGGAATGAATGGCGGGGGAAACCGGAGAACCCGGAGAAATCCCACCCAGACGCCGCTTCATCTACCACAAAGCCCACATTCGGTTCCCTGGGATCGAACTCGGGTCGCCTTGGTGGGAGGCGAACGGTCCAGCCACTCGGTCACGGTGCCACCTAATATACATACATTCCCCTCAAGAAAGTATTCGTCTGCAGCTTCAAAAGTTCTAGCAGTCAAATTCGTGGAGGGAAAAATTAATTTTTTGGACATAAAGATCAAATGGTAATACAGTTTACGTGTTTTGGCAGTTTTTTTCGGATTGTTCATTTTGTCAGTTTTATAACTTGTTTAAAAATATGCCAAAATTGCAACTTTTTTGTACGTGGTGTTTTCAAAATTATCTATAATGCATTGCGTAGAGCATTTTTTTCTGCATACATCCAAACATTATCATTGACATGTGACTTAAACTGGTAGAGAAATAAATTCGAGAAGTCGTAAAAAGTGAGATGAAAATGAATTAGGGCAAAAATGTTGAAAATGTCCGTCAAATAAAATCCTGTTTTCTTCGCAAAATAAAGTAATACACAAAAAATTGCTCTACTCAATGCATGTAAGATAACAAAAGAGTTGCAATTTTGGAATATTCTTAAAACATTTATAAAGCTAGTAAAATGAGCAATCTGACAAATCGCTAAAACACTTAAACTATGCTACCATTTGATGTTTATGTCCGAAAAAAATAGATTTTCTCTCCATTCATTTGACGGCTAGAATTTTTTTAAAATGCAGACGAATATACCTATATATAATGTCCGAAAATACAATAATAATTCAAAAGGTAGAATCAGACGACTGAAAAATTCAATGTCATAGCCGGGGATTTGAACCACGGATCTCCTAGTCTCCGTCTGGTTGCTCTAACCACTGAGCTACCATGGCAACATGCCGTGAGTGAAGTGGTTGAAACTATGAAGCCCGGGACTTAAAGCACTTACAACGTTGTAAGTCGCCATTGAGATATGTCATCCCATACAATTTGAGATACCCTTGTGGTTTACCGGAAAAAAAAATGCGAATCAGTTTGAGAGTTTAATGCCGTGCCGGCATGTTGCCATGGTAACTCAGTGGTTAGAGCAACCGGACGGAGAGCGGCAGATCCGTGGTTCAAATCCCGGCTATGGCATTGAATTTTTCAGTCGTCTGATTTTACAGGGGCGGCGCCGTGGCCGAGTGGTTAGACCGCTCGCCTCCCACCGAGGCGGCCCGGGTTCAATCCCAGGGACCTGCATGTGGGATTTGTGGTGGACGAAGCGGCGTCTGGGCGGGTTTTCTCCGGGTTCTCCGGTTTCCCCCGCCATTCATTCCACCAACTGCTCCATCCTCACCTTTCCTTTCATCCATTTCACCAACATTTCGTTTCATCTACTTCCTTCATCCCATACCAGGCATCGGGCTGATCACCCATCCTGGATGCTCTGTCTGATCCATGAGTGTCTGCTCCTCGACGGGCCTCTGACCCCAGGCATCCGCTTGTAAGTCCTGGGGGGTGTAAGTCCTACATAAGAGGAGGGTAAACAGATAATGAATGAATGAATGAATGATTTTACAGGGTGAGCCAAAAGACTCCGAACCGCCTGCGCGGTGCTTTTCCTGTCCGTGTCCTCGGCGCTCGTTGCCGTCTGCCGCTATCATAGAAAGGCGGGATGAAACCATACATTTTTGAAACTACTTTTAAAGGCTTTACTTACCAACTTTATGAAAGCAAATGCTGAAACCGTCCACCGTCGTTGTCCATACATTTTTGGCACCTCTTTAGGAAACTATCCATAATGAATTTTTGGAAGGAATTTTCCAAGCGATGACCGATGTCGTCTAATGTTTCTTCGTTAAGAACCGAACACCGTCTTTTAGATTTCTTAGCCTAAACACTTTCTGTTGCCTGAAATTTACTGTAAAGTTCATGGATTGTTGTACGGCCTGGAACGTTTACACCTGGAAATCTTTCTGCAAATCGGACTTTCACTTAGCGAGCTGGCCGAGTTAACACACATGAATCATAAATAAATACACGCTGTGCAGTAGAAAACATACACTGAGCCATAATATACTTTGTGACTAAGTACAGGACAAAATAATAAATAACTCATAATAACTAAACTACATCACATCACCGTCAAGTCAATATTGCACTTCACACTGCAGAGCAAAACTACGACAGCGTGACTTTGTTTATAGCAGCAGTGTGTTATCATGTTTTTATCATATTTCCACACGCCCAGCGGAAAAACATCGCGCAGCCGGTAATATTGTTCATAAAATACTTCTCCGGGGTAACTTAAAACAAAGTGTACAAGACAAACCCACACACCCTGGAAAAATTAAAACAAAATATCTGACACGAAATTTTTCAGCGTGAAATTTTCCTAAAGAGGTGCCAAAAATGTATGGACAACGACGGTGTCCAGTTTCAGCATCTCCTTTCGTAAATTTGGTAAGTAAAGCCTTTAAAAGTAGTTCTATGATAGCGGCAGACGGCAACGAGCGCTGAGGACGCGGACAGGAAAACCACCGCGCAGGCGGTTCGGAGTCGTTTGGCTCACTCTGTACCTTTCCAACCATGTCCAACACACGGCTTGTGTGGAAGAACAATAATTAATTCCGTTAATTGATCCAATAGTGGTTGGTACTATGAAGCCCGGGACTTAAAGTACTTACAACATTGTAAGTCGCCATTGGGGTATGTCATCTCAATACAATTCGAGATCTCGTTGTGGTTTACCGGAAAAATGCGAATATCAGTTTGAGAATTTAATGCCGTGCCGGCATGTTGTTCAAGGTAGCTCAGTGGTTAGAGCAACCGGACGGAGCCCGGGAGATCCCGGCTATGGCATTGAATTTTTCAGTCGTCTGATTCTATCTTTACAACCTTGCCCAACGCATGGTTGTGTGAAAGAACAATTAATTACAATAATCATTTTTAATAATCTACATGGTAACATAAAAGTGCTATAAATCAGTTTGCATATTCAAACGTGGATTTTAACCGTATTTACATCAAAGAACTGCTAAGGGTCATGTTTCTGCCACAGCAATTGCGAGTGTGGTAAACTTGTATATATCTTGAGAGATGAAAGACAGCATACAGTTTAATTTCCATGGAAACATTTACCGACCAGTTTCATATAATGCGCCCTCCGTGGTTACACAGGGATTAAACTGAAGCTTCCAGAACATCCCAACCGTTTGATGAAGATATGAAAACACTGACAACGCAGCATTTGGGGAACTCATTATGATGTAACAAAGCGCAGCTGGGTTCGGCCCACAAACAAAAGACGGCAGGCATAGTAAACAGAAATAAATGCACGCTGAGGCGCAATTGTTGCCAACTTCTGCTTCAGCTATCTGGTATGCTTTGTAAGAATTCCTATGTGAAAACCTACATCATCTGTACATACCATTCATAGGAAAATGAGAATGGTTGTGGCTTTTGGCTAATTAGAAAGCACGTAGATGTGAAACACAAACGTATGGTAGTAGGTTACAAAACGGCTTGTATCTATGAGTAAAAGCATCGGTCCTGTCGCTTGTGTAACATGAAGATTGTTCATATTTCGATATGGTTGGCAATAGACTTGTGTGCGATTTCATTCTAAGTTAGCTAGCATTAGAACCAGTGTAAACATCCTGTTAGAATTTTTCTGAGTGCAGCTGGCCCGTGCATCATAAACTTTTTGGGGGAAAGGAGTAATGTCACGTTTTTATGACTCAAAAACTCTGCGATATTGATTTCTTCGGTGATATTAAAGTTTTTTTCTCTGAGTCATTAGAAATTTAAAAAAACATTTATTACAATGGAATTTTAAAAAGTCTTAAGCGTTACATTCATATGGCTTTCTTTGTTTTCTCTCCTAGTTATTCTTCTATCCCACTTTTCTTTTTATTGCTCTACTTATACTCCGCCTTTAATTGCAGTGGTCATATCAGCGGCATTTTATCTTTGGAACATATTGCTATATACTGGGGTGAGGTCAAAAGGTTTGCAGCTAGATATTAAATTTTAGTTATACATTGGGAGGCATAGCATCAGAGGTAGCAAGAGGACCAGAATCTTAAACTACACATTCCAGAGTAGGCGTGGGATACCTATAACAAAATACACAGAATATCACATTAATCACATTACCTGTGGTTTATTCAGTATAAGCACTGTGCCCATACAAAAGATAAAAATAAAGAAATTGAAGGGAGATGCTACACACACGAGACTACATTCACTCAATTCACATACGATCCTTCAGACCCAACATTCGACCAAAAGTGACGCTCACCACATAACGCTCACTTCCCCCACTCTCTCCACCTCTGGCCAGGATCGCCAGCTAGACGGTGTCGAGTCGCCACGCCAGACGAACTTCAAAACCCAAAGCCGAAAGAATTAACCCAACAATACTGTCGCCAACGACGAAATAATGTGTCTGGCGTGACAATACACACACATACACGCCACAATATTGCCTAGGGCAATAGTGTTGACTCGTTTACATTTATCGTTGGATTTGTTGCTTTTTACGTAGATCACACACACACACACAAACACACACACACATATTCACACTTTCACTCATACTTCCAGACCCTGGGGAGGACAGACGGAAATTAAATCTGGGCCCTTCTCACATCAGGCAGATGCTCTAACGACTGAGCCACGAGGCAGGCCTTTATCGTTCTTTCTTTTTTCACTTATATGCGGCCTTTAACATCTGAAATCATATCGATGGCTTTACCTTTAGAACAACTGCTCATCGGCAATAATATTGGAAAGGTAGAATCAGACGAGTGAAAAATTCAATGCCATTCGCCGGGATTTAAACCACGGATCTTCCGGTTTCCGTCCGGTTGTTCTAACCACTGAGCTACCATGGCAACATGCCGGTACGACATTAAATTGCCCAGCTTATTCGCATTTTTTCCCGGTAAACCACAAGGAGATCTCAAATTGTATTGAGGCGACATATCCTAATGGCGACATACAGTGCTGATTCTACCTTTCCAAACCTTGTCCAACACACGGCTTGTTTGAAAGAACAATTAATTCCATCAGCGATAATGTTCACTCGTTACTTTCTTTACCATGTACATAGTAGGTAGAAAAGATATTACATTCCAACCAAAATTTCTATATGCAGATTTCACCAGAAATACATGTTTTGAGGCACCTTGAATCCAAAAGAAGCATTTTTAGGAAAAGGTCCGTGTATGTGAACAGCATAACTCCAAACAAAACGTCGATAAATGCCAAACTTGGTATTTAGGTTCAGTACCCCCCACAGATACGACACAATGATTTTCAAGAAAATTCTTCAACCCATACTACTCTTTATTTGGAAACATTTTCAAAATTTTTGATTTTCTAAAAAATAGCTCTTAACGATTTTGATTAAATTAAAGATACTTAGAATATAAATAAAATGTATGCCATGAATTTTATAGCAGTAGCCTTTGAAATTCTCTTCATTCGGAAGGAATCTTGTATAATCTTGTATAACTGGTGAACGTTATGTGATAGACGAAAACGTACTTTACAAAAAATGTAGACCAATTGCATGGAAACAGTATGAAATTTTAAGACTAGCATACAGCGTCAAGTCAAACATTTGGCTATTGCTGTTCCCTGTGTACCCTAACGAAGTGTTATATAGCTATTTCTGCAAATGTTTAACTGAATTAAAATGAAGTAGATGTAAAAATAAGCTTTCGTAAGAATAATTTGTATACCCACTAATAAAACATAGAGGATAAAGGGAGTCAAGTGTATGTATATTGTATTTTTTACTATTGTATATCTTTGGGTTTGTTTATACGTTGGAGTTTCCTTATGATCAATAAATTAACACACACATTCATACTCTCACTCGTACTTACAGATTCTAGGGAAGATGGAGAATAATCCTGGGTAAAGAAAATTTTCCATTTTCCAGCTGGGAATCGAACCCGGGACCTTGGGATTTGGAAGCTGGCATCCAGACCCAGAAACAATCTGTCTGCTTTTGGTTAATACGAGGGGTACTATTTATATTTTGAGCCTAATAATTAAAACAAAGTAATTTCTGATTGAAAACTGCTTTATTGTTTTTCAAAATAACCTCCTTTACGATCAATACACTTTTTCATCCGTTTGAACCATTTATCAAAGCATTTATTCCAGTATTCTTGAGACACCTCCAAAACATGGTTTGTGAAGGCATCAACGGTTTCTTCTGCCAACGAAAATCGTTGTCCACACAACTTATTCTTGATGTTCGGGAACAAAAAGAAGTCATTGGGTGCCAAATCAGGACTATATGGCGGATGGCCCATCAATTCGGTTTTTTGAGCCTTCAAATACTCTGTTGTTAGACCACATGTGTGTGCACTCGCATTGTCTTGATGAAGGACGATCCTACGGTTCTTGTTGGTTTTCCTTACTTCACCGAAGACTTCCGGCAAACAAATGGTTGTGTACCATTCGGCATTGACCGTTTTACGTTCCTCTAAAGGCAATGTTGCCACATAGTCAGTTTTGCTGAAAAAGCAGGCGACCATTTGCTTCGAAGTGCTTCGACTGTGAACAACTTTTGTTGGATTTGCTTCATCTTGAAACACCCATATAGTCGACTGCTGATTACGTTCCAGCTCATATCGGCATAGATCCACGATTCTTCACCTGTTACAATCTTATATACGTCTTTTGAGGCACCGCCATTGTATTTCTTGAGCAGTTTTGTACACCAATCGACACGAGCATCTTTTTGAGATTGCGTCATCAAATTATGTGGGATCCAACGAGAGCAAATCTATTTCACGGCTAAATAATCATGCAATATTTTATATGCTGGTGCAACTAATGCCTAGGGTTGCCTCAATCTCACAATATGTCGCATGACGATCTTTCATTATTAGTTTTTGCACAGCATCAATATTTTATGGCACAAAAACTGATTTTGGATGTCCTTCACGAACTTCTTCATTGAGCGAACGGCGGCCACGATTAACTTCGTTATACCAGCGTTTCAAGCTGGCAAAGGAGGGAGCTTCGTATGTGGAAGTTCGTTGATCGATGCACTCTTGTCTTGATAATCCATGTCGAAGTGTAATAAATCATTGCACGAACTTTTTCACCAGTTAATTCCATGTTTTTGTTGACACACAATTTTCAAGTTGGTGTAAAAAAAAAAAAAACAAATGACGCTCTATTGACAAAATGTTTGAAGTAGATTATGGTCAAAAACGTCAATCTTTCCATTGGAAACGTCAGATGGCACCTACAACATTCAGGGTTGCCAAGGCTCAAAATATAAATAGCGCCCCTCGTATGCATAAACCTCTTATTGCACATTTATACATAACGTTGTAGCTATAAAAAGTATACTGTAAGCTAAAGGGTTTCTCAAAACTTTTTAATTCCAGCTGCTATAATGACAAAAGTAACAGTATTTGAAAATTCAAGCCAAAATTAAATAATATATTGGAAATGGTTAACCCCACAAATATTATTTGACACAAAGTATTGTGACGTATTATAATTTAGGGGTTTCATTGTCATTACTAGACAAATTGTTGTTCTGCATTGTCATTACCAGACATATTGTTGTTTTCCTTTTATGTTGACTGGGATAACGTCACTCCTGGCTGGTCGTTTTGTTAGCCACGAGTGGTGGGGATTGCGTCTGTCTTACTTAGGATTCCGAGAGAAGCGGATCGCACATGCAAGCTGGCTTTAGGATCGGTGGACATCTCCCTTCACCTTTCATATCTAATAATGTAGGAACCCCAAACGGTTAGAAAATAAATCTAGGAATATGTAAGTAGAGTTCTGTTATGGATTTTGTGCAGTGAAAAACCCACGCCTTCCTCTTAACCTCCACACCACATTTCGGTCCTCCGACTGTACGTCCTCTCAATGTACGTGCTGGATACTAAAACTTAATTTAATTTCTCATGTGAAACTTTAGGTTTCTACCTAGCATGTTACAGTATGTCGTTTAACGAGATCTGCACTTTTTTTGGCGTAGTAAGACTTTGTATATTTCTCATGGTTTCCTCATTCAAAATGAAAAGGACTTCATAGGCTACTCCCAGAAAATTTAAGGCATAATTTTGTCGTGGAAATATCTTATACATATGGCATGGCGATTTTATAAAGATCGTTAAAGTCATTTTTGAGAAAATAAAAAATAACTACATGTTTTCCATGTAAAGGGTAGTTTATGGTGGGAAGAATATCTTGAAAATTTTCGTGTCGCATCCTTGAGAAACCCTGAACCAAGTTTAAGCTGTCCTCCCTCCATTCCGCTCTTCCCCCCCCCCACACACACACACACATGCGCGGAACTTTTCTAAAATGTTTTTTTTTTACTTTCTCTACTACGTATAGTAAGTAGGGGAAGCACTGTATTCCACCCAAAAATTCGATACCGAGATTTCACCGGAAATATAAGTTTTGAGGTCCCCTGAATCCAAAAATTGAATTTTTGGAAACGTGTCCCTGTGTGTGTGTCTGTGAACAGCATAACTCAGAAACGAACAGTCGGATAAACACCAAACTTGGTATTTAGGTTCAGTATCTTCCAGAGATGCAACATGAAGGTTTCAAGAAAATCCCCCCATCCCAGATTACCCTTTACATGGAAAATTTTTCGAAAATTTTAATTTTCTCAAAAATCGCTCTAACGATTTTGATTAAAATATCATAAGTTTAAGATATTTTCATGACAAATGAAATGTATATCTCGAGTTTTCTGGGAATGTCTCCAAAAGTATTCTTCATTGTGAACGACTTTTGCATAACTGGTAAACCATAAGAGATAGTCAAAATTTTACTACACAAAAAATGTAGATCGCGTTAAAATACACAATTTATGTCATATACGTTTTTTGTTGAGTGAATCATTTTCGAGATATTGCTTGTTATTCCCTTAAATTTTCCAATACTTATACTTTTACTCAAATTCGTTATTATTTTTTTTTGTCCTGGACATGCAAAGAGAATGGAATGCTCCACATAGCAACCAGCTCTTAAAATATTTGACTATCGCTTAAAACCTACCATATTCCCCTTGCATCTACAAGAAAATTAGCAATAAGATTAATATCTCGATTAACATGAAGCATATGGAGAATAAGCGTTTGTAAAAATAGTTTGTACAAGAGTAGAGAAAGTCATGTGAGTGAAACGCATCAGATATTTTAGAATTCATAGAGCCTCAAAATATGAGTTTCCGATGAAAAGTTCTTATCAAATTTTGGCTGGAATGCAATACTTCCTCTACTTACTATAGATAAGTAGTACAGGAAGTAAAGATTCTTATACTAGAGGTCCCGGATTCGATTCGGACTGGAGGGAAAGAAGCTTTTAACTAGAATCATTCCCTACCCTCCGGAGTGTCTGGAAACGCTTGCGAGAGAGTTGACACAGTTCAGCGAGTAACTATGTACTCTATCGTTCAAGAAAGTAAATGTACACTTTTCGCGGTTCAGTATCATTCAGGCGTTCCGTGAGTAGAGGGTATGAAAACTAAATCACCGTGGTCGTAGATGTATACTGCCGTGGTCGCCATTTTAGCCTGTCACTCACTTCGAGGATTTCTATGGCTATATTAACGCAGTATGGCGAAACATGGACTAAGTATCACAAAACAAGTTGTAATTCTCTCGCTGCTGAGCTATTAACTACATGGCATTGGCAAGAAAATGGACCACACGTGGAATGATGACTTTAATAGAACCAACATCTACGTTATATGTAACCCACATACTAACATCTGCTACCCTAGATCATTAGTAAAATGCAGGCTGTTTCAAGTATGCAGAGAGTTTACGGTTCAAACCCTAGCATGTGGTCATACTGTTTATTCCAACTTTTTCATGTTGTAAGACACAACTTGCAGCGACGTTATTACGACATGATAAAATGATACAATCAAGTTTTCATTTTTGTTTTCCATTCGTTGTTTCGACAAGTTACTTGTTCCAGGAGAAATACATTATCTATAAATCTGAAATGTTTCAGAAATTAATTTATTTCTTCATATATGGCGTGGCCTCAGCTATGAAATGGAAGTTGTTTAGTTTGCTTTTTAAGCACCTTTATCCTTAGCCATCGCCTTCCTTTTGTTATTTATAGGTAATGAGTGGAGTAACTATATTGTAACTAGCAGTTACAAGAATATACCTTTTCAGTTTTATTCATTATACTCAATGGAATTATATACAATTATATTTGCAGCTGCAAGTTTGTTTTTCTCAAGATGAAAATTTATCAGTTTATTGTTATTTTATGTATTAGCTTATTGTTGTGATCAGATGCATTGTATACAGCATTTAGAAGTTGATTCCATTAAAGTTATCATTGAATCTCTTCGAATTTTCTTCGAAATTATGTAGTAACAACTTAGCTACAAGAAAACTGTAATTTTGTTTATTACTGTGTCTTACAAGGTGAACAAGTTGGTATAAAACTATAATTACATGCTGTATTCGAACCGTGAACCCTCGGCACACTTAAAACAGCGTACGTTTTACCAACGAGCTACGACAGCAGATGCTAGGAGTGGGATTTATATGTAACATAGATGTTGGTTCTATTAAAATCATAATTCCACGTGTTTTCCGGTTTTTGCCAATGTCATGTAGTTAACAGCTCAGCAACGAGAGAATTGTAACTTGTTTTGTGAATTTAGTCCACGTTTCGTCATACTGAGTTAATATAGCCATAGAAATCTTCGATGTGAGTGACAGGGTAAAATGGCGACCACGACAGTATAGATCTACGACCACAGTCGATTTAGTTTTCATACCCCCTACTCACGGAACGCCTGAATGATACTGACCCGCGAAAAGTGTACATTTATTTTC
Source organism: Deroplatys truncata (assembly GCA_030765065.1). Classification (NCBI taxonomy): domain Eukaryota; kingdom Metazoa; phylum Arthropoda; class Insecta; order Mantodea; family Mantidae; genus Deroplatys; species Deroplatys truncata. Next base: position 292,217,303 of record CM060975.1, on the reverse strand, counting down.
TTGAACGACAGTACACCATTATTTGTTTCTCAAGTCAAAGCCTCCAATTTAGAGGTTAAAGGGGCTTGTACTGAGATGGTATAGGTGGACTCCGCTAACAATTAGTATTAAATAAGAAATAAATAAAGTAAATACGTATACTGGTCAGTTATTATGGTATTATGAAAATAACAACGCAGAATAGTGATAATGAAGAGAAGCTTATGTTAAGCTTCATGTAATATTTATTTTCACGATCGGAGCTAAATGTCCGTGTCTAGGTTGCCAAAAAACGTGAGAGGAATATCATATTTTCTGCCTAATATACAGTGACCTTAAAAACAATATCTTACATAGAATATTGTAGCCATATCACAGAAGACTTATATTCCTCCCCTGTTTCCGTGAAATAAACAAACAAGACATTTTCTGAATACATTTCTACATTCTTCAGTAAACACAACTTTTTAAAACGAGTTTACGTTCCTTCGTATAATCTTCTGGATTTTTTTCGGTAACAAACCACTAACTACCTCACTGGCAGCACACGTTATATATTTTGCCTCTTAAAACTTTCCATTTTGCGTTTAAATTCATAATATACACAATGCAATCGATGTAATCAGCAACAACAACGTTGCTACGCAAACCCTTTCAATCATTGCACGCCCTCAGTGAAACAGTTCCAGTAAAATTCAATAAATGTAAACAAAATGTCACAATTTAGCTCCGGTCATGGAAAAAATAGTATATACCCACGGGATCGAAACAGATTTTCCCCTAAGTACATTTGTAGCCCTCGGGCTTCAGTTATGTATGTACCTCGTGGAAAATTATCTGCTTCTCTTACGTAATGTATAATAAATATTGTAGACAGCATGGTCTAAATATAGAACTTTTAACATAGTGCACGCGAACTAAAAGCTTTACATTATCGCACTATTGCGATACAATTTTTATACCACTCCATTGTGTTGAAACCATGGTTTCAAATCCAATCACATAGCAATTGCCCTTTGTATTTGCACATGTTTAATAATTCAAATTGGTTTGATTAGGTTTTGCTTTTCATTGTCATTTTAAATGATTAATTTCTCTTTTCTCACAATGCAAAACGTCATACTTCAATTTATCGCAATTCGTTGTGAAGTTAACCTATACCTTATATTGGCATCCTTGTGCTTTCTTTGATCGAAAGCGTTATTATTTTATCTAGTATAATCTACATAAAGATTAAATGACGACAGTTATGAATTCAGAAGGAACTGAAATGGAAGAGCCAGGTAAAATTAGAGAAGCAGCAGAAAAAATAACACTGGAATTACTTACCCCCCAAAAAGTACAGAAAGCAATATGATGTACAGCATTTAAGTGCGTGATTGTCTAGTGTAAGGCAAAACATGTTGCAATTAATTTCACTGAAAGTATCTGCTAGCGAATTAATAAAACGTCAAAACATCTGGTATTTCGCTGCATACCAGAGTTGATCTCGTTCTAAATGTAATTTTTCTTAGTTTCGGGAATCAATATTGTTACATGCTGGGTAGAGGCCTAAAAGTTCAAATGAAAAATTAAATGAATTTCTAGTACCCGGCACGTACATTGAGGGGACGTATGCTCACTTGGCTGCGGAGGACCAAAACGTGGTGTGGAGGTTAAGAGGAAGGCGTGGGTTTTCACTGTGCAAAATCCATAACACAAATCTACTTACACATACTTAGATTTATTTCAACCGTTTGGGGTTTCTACATCATTAAAGAATGAAAGGTGAGGGGAGATGTTCATCGATCCAAAGGCCGGTTTGCACACGGGATTCGCTTCTCACGGAATACTCAGTAAGACAGAAGCTATATCCCCACCACTCGCGGCTAGTAAAACTACCAGCCAGGAGTGACGTCATCCCAGTTCAACATCAAAGTGCCTTCCGGCTTGCGTGATCGGTGCCCAGGAGGAAGGGAGTGTCTCCGGCCGAAACTGACTGAGAGACGAAAACAACAATTTGTCTGGTAATGACAATGGAACCCCAAATTATCAATACGCCACAATATAACGTTATTTTGTAAATTCGAGCGGTTTCTAAAAAATAGTATATGCCGCACGCGTTAAAAATGTTTTTATTTTGCTCGTAAGATTGCGAAACTCGAACATTCCTTCTCACAAAGTAAAACCCTACTTTTAACACTTGTATCATAATCTACTATTATGAGAATAGAACGCTGAAAAATAGGGAAAGATTAACATTTTGGTAGACGGTAAGTAGTCAGAGGCTCAGACCAGGTTCTGCTATTATTCAAGATGCACATGGAATCGGAGTTCTGAGAATTAATAACGTATTAAGAGAGCAAGCACTAAACGAGAGGCGGAGCCTAATGGAAATATAAAGCATGTGTCGACGCGCCTAGCTCATTCAACATTCATTCAGAAGTAAGAACTCAATTCGTGAACCTCATATATTCAACATATTCGACTAGTTTTGTTCGTTAGCTCTCAATGTTTACATTCATCAGCTCAAATAGATTGGCGATGAAATTTGTATGGGTGTAAGTGTTCTTGGATATGTAGTAATTGATATTAATTGTTTGAAAGTAACTCCCCCAATAGAAAACTACTTCTTTGTGTAACGCGGCGATAGCTTAGCCTGGTGTAATTAAATAAATACTTTTTCTACTGAACTCCGGAAAAAAATAAATAAATACAAGTTTTATAGCGGTGGAGGGCAATTTAAGTGTTGTTATTTTAAAATCACTGTATTACCTTGACCCACGAGACGAGTCAGCCCAGGGCAACCTACAAACTCCGAACAGCAGTAACTGACACAACCTCCAGCACCAAACGGAACAAATGGCGCACACCGAGAAATAAAAAAAATCTGATGTGTTACACTCGCATGACTTTCCCTACTCTTGTACAAGCTATTTTTACAAACGCTTATTCTCCATATGCTTCATGTTAATCGAGATGTTAATCTTATATCTAATTTTCTTGTAGATGCAAGGGGAATATGATAGACTTTAAGCGATAGTCAAATCTTTTAAGAGCTGGTTGCTATGTAGAGTATTCGATTCTCTTTGTATTACCAGGACAAAAAAATACTAAATAACGAATTCCCATTTGAGAAAAAGTATAAATATTGGAAAATTTAAGGGAATAACAAGCAATATCTGGAAAAGGGTTCACTAAAAAAATGTATATGACATAAATTGTGTATTTTAACGCGATCTACATTTTATGTGTAGTAAAATTTTGTCTATCTCTTATAGTTTACCAGTTATGTTCGTTCACAATGAAGAATACTTTTGGAGACATTCCCAGAAAACTCGAGATATACATTTCATTTGTCATGAAAATATCTTAAACATATGATATTTTAATCAAATTGTTTGGAAAAATGTTCCATGTAAAGGGTAATCTGGGGTGGGGGAATTTTTTTGAAAACCTTCGTGTCGCATCTCTGGAAGATACTAAACCTAAATACCAAGTTTGGTGTTTATCCGACTGTTCGTTTCTGAGTTATGCTGTTCACAGAGACACAGGCACACACACGGACATATTTACAAAAATGTTTTTTTGGATTCAGGGGGTCTCAAGACATGTATTTCCGGTGAAAGCTCGGTATCGAATTTTTGGGTGGAATAAATACTTCCCCTACTTACTATACGTAGTAAAGTAATAATAAATGAAAAACGGAGCTTTAAATGAACAACGTTCTAAATCAGGAGAATACAATAATGTAACTGAAATCAAATTTAATAAAATAAAATGAAATAAAATGCATAAATAGATACATCGTACAAACTTGCCAGTACAATTATTTGTAGTTGCTCTACTTCAAGGCATTCTTAGTAGAGAACATATTGAATCTCACCGAAAAGTTCAATACGGAGATTTCTTACAACAAATTTGTCTATCACTTCTAAAAGGACACAGACATAACTGACAAGAATGACTGAACTACGCAGATCAGAAATAAGCACCGCTCCCTGAGAGGTAACAATGGTATTCTACTACTCTGAAGGTTAAATACGGCTTGCCTTTCCTTCTCGGAAGTCTCTCGGGAATTGTTAACTTCACATGAAGTGAAACTTTCTTTGCTTTCATTGGCTGAAGAGATGCACTCGTTGGTGGTGCAATGTGAAACATCGGTGACTTCCGAGAATACACAATGCTTCACCATTACCTTCTTTTCTCCAAGCAAGGCATAGGACAGCGTGGTCATCAGAACTTGGGATATTTGGTAAATATTTAATAGTCATCAGGCAAATGCTTACCACAGATACTGTGTTCAGGTTGCTGAGAGGTTTACTGTAATTGAAAATGGCGAAGAAAAGGATGTGGCAATTAAAGCCAAAAGGAGATTCAAGAAAATGGAGAAACATTTCTTCCGATTGGAAAGGAAGAATCAAGCGACTGAAAAATTCAATGCCATAGGCGGGATTTGGTTAGAGCAACCGGACGGAGACCGGGAGATCCGTGGTTGAAATCCCGGCTATGGCATTGACTTTTTCAGTCACCTGATTCTACCTTTCCAACCCTGTTCAACATACGGCTTGCGTGGAAGAACAATTAATTCCATTTCTTCCGATAGTTGAAACAATGAAGATAGATAATTAGATATGGTAGATACATATCTATTGGTGTAAAATGATTGAAGCTACTATAGATATTTATTGCATGGGTCATTGACCGAACATGCATATTTAAGGCATAAGTTAAATGTGAAAAAAATAAAGAAAAGGAAAAGAGAAGTAAAAAATTGCCGGTTAATTGCCTCTGATCAACTGAACAAATTTGATCTGGCTTCGCGCACTTTAACCAGGAAATTGCTCATGTTTTGCCAGTTTCTCTGACCAGCCAGTAGATCCCAACGTGCCAAACTCTTTCTAGGTAGACTTAAGAATTATTCCCATTGTACACATTCCAAAAAAAAATATGTACCAGTCTTCATCCACACCACAAAATGGGCATATTCATCTGCCAAAATCCTCAATAATTTTCTGTGCCCCAGTCGTTTTGCGGATAGTAAAATTCTCCTTTGAGAAGTGATGAGGACAGCGGCCCCTTAACATTGTCCAAACCCGAAAAGAAAGATGGAAAATCTCGCGCTCTATTAAGTTACGACACGCTACTAAAGCCTTGGAAAAGCATTTGGCCAATACGAAAAAATAAACTAGTTACATTAGTCCTTAATCAAGGAGTCTCAGTGTGGTTTCCGCTGAAACCTTGAACAAATTATTTTTTGGTGGAATACAGTATTTCCTCTAACAACCAGATACTTCTTCTTTATCTGTTTAACCTCCTCATATGTAGGACTTACACCCCCCAGGACGTACAGACGGGTGCCTGGGGTCAGAGGCCCGTCGAGGAGCAGACACTCATGTATCAGACAGAATAACCAGGATGGGTGATCAGCCCGATGCCTGGTAGTGGAGGAAGGAACTAAATGAAATGAAATGATGATGAAATGGATGAAAGGAAAGGTGATGATGGGGCAGTTGGTCGAATGAATGGCGAGGGAAACCGGAGAACCCGGAGAAAACCCGCCCAGACGCCGCTTTGTCCACCACAAATCCCACATGCTGGTCCGTGGGATTGAACCCGTGCCGCCTCGGTTAGAGGCGAGCGGTAATAACCAGATACGTGGTATAAAAACACAAATTGTTTATAATATTATCCCTTGCGTGCTACGGCACTTTCTATAAAATTAACGAGTAAACGAATAACACAATAATAAATAAAATGCATCAATGTTTTGGAGGGCCTTATAATCGCAGTTGCTTCGTCGACTGTCAATTCATTTTGAATAATTGTCTCTCTCACACATCAGATTTTTTGAACGAGCTTTGAACCTGAAGGAAGTCAATACGAGATTTTTGGTTATTTATGCCAGTAGTTCATTACACGGTGAAGCTGATCCAGACCATCACAGATTAAATGCACGTTGTATTGTAGGTATTTTTATATTAGATGAGACGGGACATATGGAAATGGAATGACAGCAGAGACTTTAGTAATTTAATGAACATGACGTTTTTCTGTTTTTCACCGAACGTCAATCACACACGACAAGCCTCTAAACAATTTATCTTTCGGGCAGCACTAATTGGGTAAACAGGTAACGGTAAGCATGTCAAACTGTCAGTGCCCTTTTAAAATACTTCCATCGACTGTCCCCACCAGGTGTTGGGTGATGTCAACGCAACATGGTTGTAACATCTCTCTTCCACAAATTTCCTGTGCATAGTTCAGCATGTAACAAATACATTCAAGGAGACACTAAGATGAAATTTAGAATTTTTTATGTGAAATCTAGAAACTTAAGACGTTTTACACAACTTTACTGCTACTGGTACAAAATGTATGCTTATGTACTGGTTGTTTACTTTGTCAGTCACTTGCCTTTTAGAATAGGTACGGAGAAGGATTTCGGCATGAAAGCTGAAGCCCTTATTGGTGCGACAACATTGATGCCGCTTCCTACTTCAAATTTTCATAACATTTAATGTTACCTGCTCTGTTGATGAGTTGTATGATGTCATCATGTCGTAGCTAAACTGTATTCACTCTTAGGTTGATCCGCGTCAAAACAAACCCCAGGCGACCAGTGCACAGTTATAATGTATGCTTCCGCCATTCGCACTAGAAATACTGTCACACTTTCAGACCATGTGCGGTGACTGGCATATTCTGTTTAGGGTTAAAGATGATAAGATTGATAGTTGTTACAAAACAAACGTTTGCAATATAATAATAGTTAATTCTAAAATAAATAAGCGAAAAATAAAGCAACAGGTAAAGTAACCCAATTTATTCGCTCTCTGAAAGCGGCACTTTATTAACTGTTGGCGGCTCATTTTAAAAAAGAAATTGTGCACTGTTACGCGAATTCATTCTTCTGAAGATCACTACATTCTTGCATCACGTATTTCATATGCTTTCTTTTTCTTTTTATTCCGGGTGTAACACTTTTCTCCTTTCAGATTTTTCTGCACAAGCACTGTTTATACTTGTACTCGAAACACCGGTGAACTCAGAAGTTAATTTCGCCATTTCTTTCGCGGAAAGTGTTGGATATTTCTCCCATAACTTATAATAAAGATTCAACACTATTGTTTTTTAACCACTAGTCAATGGTTTGCGCGGCTAATGCTTTACGTAATTCGACGAAAACACAAGAACGAATTCACTATCCTCCATGATACTAAACACAACTGCTGGTTTCTGGCTGTAAACAATATTCTGCGCTACCCGGGTGTCAGGTGACTCATGCACATTGCATCATGCGACTTGTAGCTCTGTTTTACGGTATAAATCAGCGTTAAATAAAACCTTAGGTGTTTGTATAGAATATTATACTGTTTAAGGATCATTCATTCTAAAATTCAGAAATTAGCATGTGACTGCTTTCCTGGGCGCATTGGTACCATGTTGCAACACGGTGAACTGACCACGTGGGTTTGTTTTGCCGCGGATCAACCTAGGAGTGAATATAGTTTAGTTCTGCGTTGTCTCGTGCGCCAGCTGTTCTAGTGTAATAGCTATGAGTGCATTATCTCAGGATATGCGTGAGTGTATTTTGAAAGGATAATACTAACTTAGCTGATAAATTTTAATATTGACTAGAATGTTCAGTTTGAGATCGCTGACTGCTGACTTTACGAATTAATTACTTCTATAACAATAATTAAGCGAAGAGTCGGTTGCTGTAAGTCGCAGAAATGTTGCTCTGAAAGATTCTTCTCAATAGCCACCAGATCTTACTCAAGCGCGTCACTAGACGCAACTTTGCTTAAAATGAAACTCACGTTCACAAGGGTCATACACGAATAAGTCACAGAATTAGGTAAGCAAATAAGTGACTCTGATTTAGAATGCACGTCGTTTTCTTAACTTAAGCTCCATCTATTTATCGCTATCCCCACCAACCTCTCTTCTCTTGCGGTCCAATCTTAAAACTCTTAAGTATTTGCATCTGACACTGTTTCTATGCGGAATCCCATCGAATCTCAGAATTTCATACCCCTTTCTAATTTACAGAATTCTTGCCTACATGACTGCAAACACACTGAACGCAACCTCTAACTGCATTCCAGGAACTTTTATACTAACGCGTTTGCAAGTCGACTGTTACTAATGACTTTGCTTCACATGACTCGGAAATTACCTTTTTCTCCGGACAAATCTTTCAACTCAGGCTTATTATACCATACAGTGATTTAATATACAGACATTATTTATTGTAATTATATCTTTTATCTTACTATCATTTCTTTATTTAATTATTTATATCTTCCCGTCAATAATTATGTATCAAAGCGCATAGGAGGCCTATTGTAACTACTGAAACTCTGAAAGAATGGGGTGAAGCGAAGGATGCAGAGAACGACCAAATCGGGGCGGCAGGCGAACGTCCCTAAAGGCTCTAGATGTGAGATCCCGACGTCGGCTGGAACTACCCGAAAAAACCTCGCTCCTCTAGTCAAGGAGAGCCTTACTGGGGTTCATCAGACACTGGACAGATAGTTATTCAAAGCAAATTTCATCGTCATAGGTCTCGCCAAGCCGTCCACTCGCCTGATCCTCCGACACTGAAACATGACAAGGAATGAAATGGCAGGAAATGGGGGACAGGAAAATTCGTGGCATTGCAGAAACCACCTCAGCATTCGCCACCGACTTGGGAAAACTGGAGCAAACCCAAGTTCAGAGTGGTCGGCCCAACAGGAATCGAATCCGAACCTCCAGAATACGAGCCTCACATATTACTGTGGAGACATTTTGCTCGCATCACTTAGCAATCACTATTGATCTATTGCGCCCATCACCCCCCAGGAGGAAGGGATGAAGTGAAGGAACCACAGGAGGCTACGGGTCACAGATGCGCGGAGGTCCCTAACAGTTCCAAGCTCGAAGACCCGTCCCACTGCTGGAGCTGCCTAGAGAGGTCGATCAACGATCTGTCAACCAAGCAACCCTCTGGTGTCCTCGGGGAGTACTGTTTCATTTGAGAAAGCTTCCGCACCATCTGTCCGGCACCACCATACACCACTAAACCTAGAAGCACACCTGAAAGATGAGAAGGAAACCGAATGAAAGGGAAAATATGGAAAGGAAATCGTGGTAGATGGGAAACCACCTGCCGATCGGAGCAAACAACGAAAAACCCACGGGAGAGTGAACGGTCTATTCTGTTCCATAATTCGGTATCGAGAGCACGGAAAATACATTTTTGGGGTCCATTGAAGTCCTCCCCTACAAAACACACTTTTAGAAAAAGCTACGTGTGCGTGTGTGGGTCTCTGTTTTCTGTCTGTCTCTGTTCTTTAGAGAGCAGCTTCATAGTAATATGCTGTAACCAGAAATTTTTACGATTCGCCATTGCTTCTACGTACATTTCTAAATATTTGTTGTTATTAATTTGAATTTAATTTTTTTAAGTGCCTTCACCATTCGGTTGCTTCTCACTTTGTCATGGAAAGAGTATGGAATTTCAATTTCAGCATGTAGCTGTTCAAAGGTTTGACTACCGCCTTAGCCACCGCTATCCTACAACGAAATGTGTAATAAAAATGTTTCTGCAAAAGTTTATCTCTATTAATGAGCGGGTTGACTCAGGCCGTAACATCTGTGGCGCGCATTCCAGAGGTCCAGGGTTCAAACCCCCAGGGCCGACCAATCTGACCGAAGGTTATTTTCGCGGTTTTCCTCGATCGTTAGGTGAATGCTGGGTTGGATAATTTGATCAGCAAATTTCCGTATCTTCCCTTTCATCACTACATTTCGTTTCCTTCTTCTTCACCGCCATACCAGGCTAATTATCCATCCTGGAATTGCTATGATGCAGAGTTTGCTTGCTCCTCGACAGGCTACTGACCCAAGGCTTTGCCTTGTAAGTCCCTGGGGGTGTAAGTCCTATAAAGAGGAGGGTAATCCTTTAAAGAAGAAGATATTTTAATCCATGTGCGATTTTTTTTAGAAAATCATAACAAAACATTCTTCCAACTAAATGATATCAGCCTAATCGGCAAGAAATGTTGAACACTTTGTCACTTTATGAAGTTCTGTCACCATTCAGTTGTTGCTCGCGATGTTATGGATTTTCGAAGTCAGTATACGGCATAGATTTCACTGCCACTTTAGTTTCCCCTACAAAAAGTGTGTAATGAACATATTCCTGCAAACGAAAGACTGGATTTTGAAAGATTAGTATGTAGAACCTACATAAAAACAAACGATATTGGCTAGAATAAATCGTGTGAATGTAAAATATGTGATTTTTTGCTTATGCTCTTCTCGCGCGCGCACGCGCGCGCACACACACACACACACACATGTGCGCGTGGCGGAATTTTTATTAACTTCTTGTCTTATCTATTTTTTTGGTGGGTCAGGAGACCTAAAAACACATATTTACAATGAAATCTTGATACTGAAATTTTGGGTTGATTCAAAATAGTTAAATGGAAAGGCTTCCAGTAACTGAAGTACAGCACCGCAAGTAGTCCAACGTAACCCCTGGGAGGAAGAGATGAAAGGGAGACCGGAAAGCAACCAGATCCGGTGGACGATGTGCGCTAGCAAGGACGAGGTCCCTAACGATTGCAACATGACACCAAGTCTATCAGCTAGCCTTTTCTGAGCCACCCACAACCTGGAGGTCCCGAGTGAGACGAGGCAGCTCCTAGGAAGGAAAGCAGCCCCAACAGTTCCTTCAAACGCCAGGAAGAAATCTTTTCAGAGCGCAAATTCCACCGTCCTGCCGCAACACACAAACCGCCGCCGCCTATTCCTACAATTCTGAAACAGATGAAAGGAAGTGGTTGGGAAATTCGTGGTAGAAGAGAAACCAACCCAGCATCCGCCTACCGACCGAGGAAACCACGAAACCATGGTCAGAGAGACCGGCCCGACGGGAATGGAATCCTGGCTCTCCCGAATTCGACTCTCACACATTACCGTGGCGTCATCACGCTCATATCTTTTGGATGGAACACATTACTTCTTTCATACCTAGTATAAGTAGGTGCTAGAGGAAGTATGGAAAGTCTAAACCAACAGCGGCAAATATATTGGAGATGGTCGTCGTTTCTAACGCTCCCTATATGGCCTATGACCTTCGGGTGACACCTCATTTCATCAAGCGATGACTGGGCCCATTTCTGGGGTTGAGGCATCCGTTACCTTCGATGTTAGAGCGATGAGGATGGCGGAGGAATGAGAGTATCTACAGCTTTTACCGTGGACGTTGGGCCTTGGGTATACTTCACATGAGCAAGTCAGAGGAGAAGGCTTGGATAGGACCGACTTAAAATTGCCACCCCAGAGCGGGGAATGGAACTCCGGACCGTCAGCACGAGAAACGAAACCACTGTGCTACCCCTGAGCCCATCTTGGAAATGGTTCATGCCACAAATAGATTTATTAGACATAAAAACGAGGTGTACAGGCTTTCTCTGTCGTAAGCCTGTCTCTTATGGCTTAGCCGTATTACAAAATTATACAAAATTCATTCGAATGAAGACTTCAAGGGCCATTCGCAGAAATTTCCAGATAAGAGAACCATACATTCCATTAGTTAAATATCGTAAACATTTGGTATGGTAATAAAAATAGTTAGAGCTATTTTTGAGTAAATCAAATTATGGAAAAACCTTTTTGATTTGAAGCGTGGTTGGTGGCGAGATATTTTGATGAAACTCTTTGTGTCGTATCGTCAGAATATGCTCAAATTAGATGGCCAGTTTGTATTTAGCCTACATTACACTTTTGATTTATGCCGTTTTCTCTCGCTTTCGCACACACACAGTATACACAACGAGTCTTATTCTAAAAATGCCCTTTTTACTTTCTCTACTACGTATAGTAAGTAGGGGAAGTATTGTATTCCACCCAAAAATTAGATAAAAATTTGAGAAAAGGTATATGTATTGGAAAATTCAAACAAATAACAAGGAATATCTCGGAAACGGCTCATTCCACAAAAAAATGTATGTGACTAATTCTGTGCTTTAGCGAGATATACATTTTTTGTGTAGAAACACCTTGTTTATCTCTTACGGTTTACCGGTTATGCGAAAGTCATTCAGAATGAAGAGGACTTTGACGGGCATTCCCAGAAAGTTAAAGATATACATTTCATTTGTCATAAAATATCTTAAATATATTATATTTTAGTCAAAATCGTTACAGCCATTTTTGAAAAAATCAAAATTTTCAATAAATATTCCATGTAAAGGATAGTCTGGGGTGGGGGAATTTTCTGGAAAATCTTTATGTCGCATCTTTGAAAGATACTGAACATAAATACCAACTTTGGTATTTATACGACTTTTCGTTTTTGAGTTACGCTGTTCAAATGCACACAGCCACACACACACAGACCATTTTCAAAAAATGCTTTTTTTTGGATTCAGGGGAGCCTAAAAACACGTATTTCCGGTGAAATCTCAGTATGGAATTTTTCAGTGGAATGCAATACTTTCCCTGCTTACTATACGTAGCAGAGAAAATAAAAATTAACTATCAAAAACATTCAATAGTTCATAGTTTATTGAAAAACGGACTTTACTTTAAAATACTCCTGGTAATTAAACAATTTCGGTCGACAGTTTCTAACGTTAGCAATTTTCTCTCTTTGTACTACACTATTTGCATGTCATGCTTACGAACTTGACTACGACATAAGTACAAAGGAAATACAGCAAAACTTTCTTACATGGGGGTAATTAAAACAATTTGGCATTGGTACTGCATGAGTGTCGTAGCGTTATAAGTACATTCGATCCTGTTTTGTTTTGCTGTCTTGGTTACCAAATCGTGACCAATTATATATATACAGGAGAGCCAAAAAATTGCAAACCCGCTGCGCGGTGTTTTTACCGTCCGCGACTTCGGCGCTCGTTGCCGTCTGCCGCAATCATAGAAAGGCGCGGATGGAACCATACAACATTTTTAAAACTACTTTTAAAGGCTTTACTTACCAACTTTATGAAAGGAGATGCTGAAACTGTTGTCCATACATTTTTAGCACCTTTTTAGGAAACTATCCATCACTCGCCGTAGTTCACGTTGAGAAGTGCTGGCAATTTCCTGGCGGATATTTTGTTTTAATTGTTCCAGGGTGTGTGGGTTTGTCTTGTGCACTTTTTTTTTAAGTTACCCCAGAGATAGAAATCGCAGGGGGTTAGGTCGGGGGACCGAGGGGGCCACAAATCTCTACTAATAATTTTGTCCTCAAACGCACTTTCAATTGTTCTCATCGAAATATTGGCCATATGAGCTGTTGCAGAGTCTTGTGAAAAAGGGAAAAATCACGTTCCCTGTCTGTTGATTCTCTAAAAGCAGGAGGCAAAATTGTATCCACATATGTACGGGCTTCAATTATTCACTCGAAAAGAATTGATGCCAAAAATGTATGGACAACAACGGTGACCAGTTTCAGCAACTCCTTTCATAAAGTTGGTAAGTAAAGCTTTTAAAAGTAGTTTTAAAAATGTTGTATGGTTTCATCCGCGCCCTTCTATGATAGAGGTAGACGGCAACGAGCGCCGAGGACGCGGACAGGAAAAACACCGCGCAGCCGGTTCGTATATATATTGTTCAGAATGAAATGTTATCGACTTTTACCTTATTTTACATGCGTTTGCTGGGTTTTGTGCTCTGTGGCAGTCTCAACGAAGGGTTAAAGCCTTCTTCGCGAATAGATGTGTTCTTTAATAACACCAGCGTGTTCGTGTTCTAGTACAGAGGCTTTGAAATCCTTTTTAGTCTCCTTTTTTCTCTCCCTCTCTCGCAAAAGGCAGAAGAGGAATTAAGCATTACGGCCAGAGGCCTATTGTGTCGTATGTAAGCTCCGGGAGGAAGGAATGAGATGAAAGATCCGAAGTGTGGTTGCCCGGACAGGTGCGGATATTGCGGCGTCCCGAAAGATTACAGATGAAAACCCTACTGCAGGCATCCCTCCAGCACTCCTCCTGACGAACAGGTCCGAACTGTCCTGGTTCTGTACCAGAGGAGGAAGAAACATTCACAGAGTGCATATCCACCGCGCACCACACACCACCAAACTACCCAGTCAAGTCCCGTACCCCGAAAGGTGATATGAAATGAAATGATGGGGTATGAAGGACCGGAAAGATTCGCAGCATTAGAAAAAATCTGATGTGTTACACTCACATGAGTTTATCTACTCTTGTACAAACTATTTTTACAAACGCTTATTCTCCATCTACTTCATGTTAATCGAGATAAACATTTGCAGACTTATCTTATTGCTAATTTTCTTGTAGATGTAAGCGGAATATATATTTACAAGGGAAATATAGAAATACAGTAGCCTTTAAGCATAGACATATATCTTAATAGCTGGTTGCTAGGTGCAACACCATTCCCTTTGCCACAGATTAATACTCTTTGCATATCCAAGACAAAACAAAATGAATAACGAATTCCCATTTGAGAAAATAAGTATTGAAAAATTTAAGTGAATAACAAGCAATATCTCGAAAATGGTTCACTCAACAAAAACAATGCATATGACATAAATTGTGTACATTTTATATGTAGTAAAATGTTGTCTATCTCTTATGGTTTACCAATTATGCAAAAGTCGTTCACAATGAAGAATACTTTTGGAGCCATTCCCAGAAAATTCAAGATATACATTTTATTTGTCATGAAAATATCCTAAACATATGATATTTTAATCAAAATCGTTAGAGCCATTTTGGAGAAATTTAAATTTTTCGAAAAATCTTCCATGTAAAGGGTAATCTGGGGTGGGGGATTTTGGTGAAAACCTTTGTGTCGCATCTCTGATAGATACTGAACCTAAATACCAAGTTTGGTGTTTATCGAACTGTTCGTTTCTGAGTTATGCTGTTCACAGACAGACACACACACACACAGACGCACAGACACACACACGGACATGTTTCCAAAAATGTTTTTTTTTGGATTCAGGGTGTCTCAAAACATTTATTTCCGGTGAAATCTCGGTATCGAATTTTTGGGTGGAATACAATACTTCCCCTACTTACTACATGTAGTAGAGAAAGTAAAAACACCCCATCATTCGCTTGACGGCAAGGGAAAACCACGAAAAAACCCAAGTCTAATTGGGCGGTCGCCGAGGATCGAACCCAAGACCTCACAAATGCGAAACGCACGCGTTAGCGCGGCATCTTAATCTGTTGGTAATTTATAAATTGAAGTTAGAAATGATGAAAGAATTATCAACATTGGTTCATAGGTTTCCTACGATTACTCCCCCACACATACATACAACTTTTCTCCCTTTATAATATTAGTACAGATATGTGGAGTTTATCATTGGTAGAGAAAGACGTGTAAGTGTATCGCATCAGATTTCTCTGATGTTTTTGTCAGATTGACATAAACTTAATAACGAGGCTTTACTTCCTAGAGTTTTGCAGTGAAGACTGTGTTACCTCACTGGCAGTATTTGGAGGAGTAAAGGACGCATTACTTCAGCTGAAGTAGGTACACATGCGCTCCCAAAACACGTTAATCCCACCACCCGCTTCTGCCCAGAAGATGCAGGACGCCTCCGCACAGGAGATAATTCCAATCTTCTGCTCTACTTCTTCTGCAGCGATATAACACACGTCACCGAGGAACTTGATGCGTCGGCGTTTATTGAGTGTTTCAAATTCCGGGAGGAGGCGATAAAGTCCTCATAAATTGACTCTCACTAGTATTACAGGGCAGGCGCCAAATCTATTGGGGCCGTGAGACATTTAAAACAGGGGACAGTCTGAAGAAACAGGCAGGCGCATTTAGGAAATTACAGCCCTACACCTTTTTCACTACAAGCTGAAAGGAGATGTAAACAAAACTTATGTGTATCACTCCGCCGAGCACATGGCAGCACCACGTGGGACCCGTGAGAGGAAATTGCTTCATACAGAATGTGAATACAGTATATTGCGCAGCCTGGGGATCATTAGCTTTTAAACATTGTATGTCTTATTCCTATATTTTGCCTCACATCCTAACCTTCTAACACATAATAATAAAAGTAGACAAATAAAAGTTGTACCTGAACAGTTCGGCATCTGCGATTAAAGGTACTGGTTAGACTGTTCTTAACTTCAGGCTTTAGAAACCATTCATTTAATGACTAATATCAATATAGTACTTTTGCTTTAACCTTTTATGAGTCAAGTTAAAAAAAATCTGATGTGTATACTCACATGACTTTCTCTACTCTTGTACAAACTATTTTTACAAACGCTTATTCTCCATATGCTTCATGTTAATCGAGATGTTAATCTTATTGCTAATTTTCTTTTAGATGCAAGGGGAATATGGTAGGTTTTAAGCGATAGTGAAATGTTTTAAGAGCTGGTTGCTATGTGGCGCATTCCATTCTCTTTGCAAATACAGGACATAAAAAATGAATAACGAATTCCCATTTGAGAAAAAGTATTGGTAAATTTAAAGGAATAACAAGCAATATCTCGAAAATAGTTCACTCAACAGAAAAAAATGTATATGACATAAATTGTGTATTTTAACGCGATCCACATTTTTTATGTGGTAAAATTTTGTCTTTTTCTTATGGTTTACCAGTTATGCAAAAGTCGTTCACAATGAAGAATACTTTTGGAGACATTCCCAGAAAATTCGAGATATACATTTGATTTGTCATGAAAATATCTTAAACATATGATATTTTAATCTAAACCGTTAGAGCCATTTTTGAGAAAATTAAAATGTTCGAAAAATGTTCCATGTAAAGGGTAATCTGGGGTGGGGAGTTTTCTTAAAAACCTTCGTGTCGCATCTCTGGAAGATACTGAACCTAAATAACAAGTTTGGTTTTTATCCGACTGTTCGTTTCTGAGTTATGCTGTTCACAGACACACACACACACACACACACACACACACACACACACACACACGGACATGTTTCCAAAAATGCTTTTTTTGGATTCAGGGGGTCTCAAAACATATATTTCCGGTGAAATCTCGGTATCGAATTTTTTGGTGAAATACAATACTTCCCCTACTTACTATACGTAGTAGAGAAAGTAAAAAACGATTAGCACTATAGGTTAAAACACAACAGAAAACAAACGCAACCCAAGCTATCCGAGCAACAAATCTGCATCACTAACACAGAAGTTCAGTTATTGCTAAACAATGGCCAATTCTTAGAAAGTAGGATTTGTGGATCAGACCGAAATTTGCAGCATGAAAACAGTTTTGAATACGCCAAAGATACTATCCTTTACTATACTCGTTATAACACGCTGTACGCTCGTCATTTTGTTTTTATTAGCGGAAATCGTTGATCACATGTGTAATAAAACACACACCAAAGCCACTTTTATCGCTTCCATAATTCGCAGTTTATTCTTCTCAAAACATTCACTAACCTCAAAACCCACTTAAAATATACAGAAAAACAAATTAACATATGTTTAACAGGTTCGGCAACCTAAATCCAAGTTGACCAATGTAAAAGCTAGAATTATTTTTTTCTCGAACTTTGTGTATCCAAATCGATCTCATGGAAATGCGTATTCAGTATGGAATTGGACTCAAAACGATTTCATTCCCCATGGAAACGTAGTGATTTTCTCAACACGTTTGCAAAAGTACATTGGCGGCTCTTCCGGAAACCGGAAAGGAACTGCAGCGCCTGCGCATAGCCTCTAAAACCCTCTGCTATAACGGTTCAGTTAGTTATAGGTGAATCTGAATAAACACATTTAGTTTCATAAACTACGTATAGTAAGTAGGGGAAGTATTGTATTCCACCCAAAAATTCGATACCGAGATTTCACAGGAAATACATGTTTTGAGACCCCCTGAATCCAAAAAAAGCATTTTTGGAAACATGTCCGTGTGTGTGTGTGTCTGTGAACAGCATAACTCGGAAACGAACAGTCGAATAAACACCAAACTTGGTATTTAGGTTCAGTAACTTCAAGAGATGCGACACGAAGGTTTTCAAGAAAATCCCCCACCCCAGAGTACCCTTTACACGGAACATTTTTCGAACATTTTAATTTTCTCAAAAATGGCTCTAACGATTTTGATTAAAATATCATTTGTTTAAGATATTTTCATGACAAATGAAATGTATATCTCGAATTTTCTGGGAATATCTCCAAAAGTATTCTTCATTGTAAACGACTTTTGCATAACTGGTAAACCATAAGAGATAGACATACTTTTACTACACAACAAATGTAGATCGCGTTAAAATACACAATTTATGTCATATACATTTTTTTTGTTGAGTGAACCATTTTCGAGATATTGCTTATTATTCCCTTAAATTTTCCAATACTTAATACTTTTTCTCAAATTCGTTATTCATTTTTACTTTCTCTACTACGTATAGTAAGTAGGGGAAGTATTGTATTCCACCCAAAAATTCTATACCGAGATTTCACCGGATATACATGTTTTGAGATCCCCTGAATCCAAAAAAAGCATTTTTGGAAACATGTCCGTGTGTGTGTCTGTGTGTCTGTCTGTCTGTGAACAACATAACTCAGGAACGAACAGTCGGATAAACACCAAACTTGGTATTTAGGTTCAGTATCTTCCAGAGATGCGACACGAAGGTTTTCAACAAAATCCCCCCACCCTAGAGTAGCCTTTACATGGAACATTTTTCGAAAATTTTAATTTTCACAAAAATGGCTCTAACAATTTTGATTAAAATATCATATGTTTAAGATATTTTCATGAAAAATAAAATTTATATCTTGAATTTTCTGGGAATGTCTCCAAAAGTATTCTCCATTGTGAACGACTTTTTCATAACTGGTAAACCATAAGAGATAGACAAAAGTTTACTACACAAAAAATGTAGAGCGCGTTAAAATACACAATTTATGTCATATACATTTTTCTTCTTGAGTGAACCATTTTCAAGATATTGCTTGTTATTCCCTTAAATTTTTCAATATTTATTTTCTAAAATGGGAATTCGTTATTCATTTTTTTGTCTTGGATATGCAAAGAGTATTAATCTGTGGCAAACGGAATGGTGCTGCACCTGGCAACCAGCTATTAAGAGATATGTATGCGCTTAAAGGCTACTGTTTTTCTATACTGCCCTTGTAAATATATTTTCCCCTTACATCTACAAGAAAATTAGCAATACGATAGAGTCTGCAAATGTTTATCTGGATTAACTTGAAGTAGATGGAGAATATGTGTTTGTAAAAATAGTTTGTACAAGAGTAGAGAAAGTCATGTGAGTGTAACACATCAGATTTTTTTTATCCTGGTAATGCAAAGAGATTTAAATACTCCACATAGCAACCGCCTCTTAAACGCTTAAAGCCTACCAATTCCCCTTGCATATACAAGAAAATTAGCAATAAGATTAACATCTAGATTAACATGAAGCATATGGAGAATAAGCGTTTGTAAAAATAGTTTTACAAGAGTAGAGAAAGTCATGTGAGTGTTACATATCAGATTTTTTAAATTTCTCTGCACAAGAATAACCACAAAATGTTACGTTCTGAACTGAACTATTTTTTGTAGAAGAAGACACGACGTGCTAAGCGGGAAAGGTTATAGTTTGTCCACCAGCCAATGAGGTGCTGTCTTGTCACGTGTTTTTGTTTACTTCTCCTTTCAGCTTATAGTGCAAAAGGTATAGGTGAGCGTAAGGTCTTGAACCTCAAGACTCACATAGTCTCACCGAAGTTTTCTTCTCTGCTACTTACCTAGAGTATAGATATAGTTAGAGGTTATTCAACAAAGGGGAACGCCTCGCTCACTGCGACTCGCATAGATCTATTTTGACTACCGCCCCCAAGGAGGAAGGAATGAAGGAACCACAGTCCTAGGCAGACAGGCCACTGAGACGCGCGGAAGTCTTTAACATTTCCAAGCTCGCAGACCTCCCACTGCTGGAGCCGCCGAGAGAGGATAATGAACGACCCAACAATCAAACAGCCCTCTGATGTTCATGGTTAGTACTCTTTCCATTGAGCATGCATCCGCACCATTTGTCTGGTACCGCCATACACCACGACACCTAGAAGGACACCTGAAAAATGAGAAGGAAAGGGAATGAAGGGGAAATTATGGAAAGGAAATCGTGATAGAAAAGAAATTACCCCAGCATTTGTCTCCCGACCCTGGGAAACCTAATAAAACACATGTTTCAGAGGGGGCCGTCGTCGGGGATCAAACCTGGGACTTACGAAATGGAGTCGAACACATTACCGCAGCGCCGCCTCGCTCGGTTACCCATAACAAGTAAAGGAAGTACTGTATTCTACTCACAAATTCGATATCGAGATTGCACCGGAAACACACTTTGGAGTTTCCTGAATCCTCCCCAAAAAGCACTTTTAGAGAAAGGTGTGTATGTGTGTGTGTGTGTTTGTGTGAACAGCATAACTCTAAAACAAAAAGTTGGGTGACTCCTAATGTTGTTATTTAAGCATCGTCCAAGGATTCAACAAGAAGATTTAAAAAAAAAAAGAAAATGCTGCCACCGCAAACCATTATTCATATAGAAACAGCTACAGTAGTTTTGATTTTCTCAAAAATTGCTCTAACGATTTGTACTTAAATTACTTTGTGTCTATGTTATTTAAATGACAGATAAAATGGAAACATTGAATTTTTTGCGAATAGTCTTTGAAGTCCTCTGCAATCAGAGGGAATCTTTTAAACATTTGTCGCTATTCAGTTGTTTCTCGAGATGCCATGGAAAGAGTATGGGATTTTAAGGCTGGTGTCGCATATGTAATACAAGTGATTTATTTCATTGTATTTATACAAACAAAACCTAGACACAAGTTTTACAAGTTAGTATACATTTTTTATCTTATCACTACACTGAGTTCCTGTGTGCCCTGGGACCCAAAAGACTTGAACCCTCTGGTTGCCAAACATTTGGATCCTGCTTATAGCTTATCTAATGCTAACTATTATTTAACTTTCTTGTTCACCTTGCTTGCTAATTTTCCTAAAATTTGGCTCTTATTCCGCCCAGAAAAGTTTTCTATTTTCTTTATATTTTTTCCTAGATTTTACATTCATAAACTTTTTTGCTTGAATTTCTTTTGGTAAATTTGACCACTCCTTTTTATCTATCCTCTCTCTGAGGATCTTGGTTTACCGCATTCCAAAATGATGTGCCAATTATTATCCTTTAAGTTACATAAAAGTTCTCTAAATCACTCCCTATTTTAGACCTTTCAATTTTACCACCCCTGTTCTAGATCTAGTGACCGTTCTAGAAATAGCCGAGGTTAGACCTATTCAAGTTCGTCCGAGCTTAAGTGGGGCAACCTTCCGTAGTTATCATTTGCCAATTAAGTAAAAACAAGACCTTAAGACGTGTGCTTACAGTGCATAATGAAATAACCATGACAAGCAAGTGAGCGACTGCATTAATTAAGAACTCGCATGCTGTAACAAAAGGTTTACATAGCAAGTTCATTTGTCTTAGGGAGAACACTGCACCTCGCGCCCAGGAGGTTTAAATTAAAGGTGGGTGGTTGCCAGGACAACGGACGCAGACGTTCGGGCATCAAGTTTATATACGGCGCCGTCTGCAGCAGTACCATCCCCTCCCACATCTGGGTAATTCCACTTAAATTAAAAGACCAGCGGGGGAGCACAAGGTTTAACTCGCTTGCTTGTGGAAGGGATGATGGATTAAGGAAGCGGTAGGCTGGCTCGTCATCTCCGTATCTTAATTCTAAATTCGCTTACCAGAGATTCACTTGATACACAAGTGCTATCTGATGCTGTTGTCGGGGTTGCAGGCTGCGTGTGTGAAATACATAAATTCTTTATTATTGCCTAGCAGAACTCTTAGGAAAAGATTCCTTCTATCTCCGCCATACTTCTATATTTCTTTGAACGTTTTCTAAACATTTATTGGTAGTACACTGTGTACACTGGACTGCAGAATTAATGCCGATACGATTATCTTTTTCTGAAGACATTGAAGTAGTATGTGCCCAACGTATGGGTGCCAACTTGAAGTAGTATTGTTCTTCAACTGTTGTAGTTTATTGTTGTTGAAGGTTTTACTGTTGTTGGAGTTTTTGCACCACGCTTTGGTTGTCAGTTTGAAGTAGATTGTTTTTTACATAATATGCTGCTACGTATGTAACACCGATTTGAAGATGTATTTTTTGTTGTTGTTACACTCCAAGTTTAAAAAAATTTAACTTTGTTACTAAACTGGTTCTATAGATATTATTTGTTTTCTTTTGCCTCGGCTGCGTCAGTCTTACTTTAGAGACATGTTTCTCTTAATCAGGGCGTGGTACGACAAGAATGTAGGCTTACATAGATTTTAAGTTTAAATTCACTTCTTTTTATTAATCCTTGGCACAAATTAAATAGCACTACACTGATATTAAGAGCTGTGAGATTCTTTAATTTAAAACTTGCACTTTGTTAACGCGTATACTTAATTTTCGTTACACACGAATACGTAATATTTCTTTAGAGAACACATCTTCCATCCAGTCACTACCAAGGTCTGCCAGCAACTGAACATATTTCAACCGTCCAAACCCGTAAACTTTTGTATTTCAAGTCTATGATTGGCTAATCCTACTCCAATAGAATACCTGCATGTAATTAAAGCTTTTTCTAGCTGTTGATTGGCTATTTTTAAACTGTCACAAAATTTACATTATCGTTGTTCTAATCATGACTAGTAGCATTCAAACTCTCAAACTCATTATTGCCTCAAGGTTACCTCTTGTTAACAACTTTAAAATTATTATTCTCACAGCTCTTATTAAAGTACGTAATGTATTCACATAATATTATTAAACATGTTTACAATAATATAAGCATATGCAGTGACTGATTACATACATTTTTACAAATTATTACATACATATTGCTTCAAGGTGGGCTGTTATTGAATATATATATATCATATAATACAATTGAAATTATTCAAGTGTTAAAAATATTGCCTCAACGTAAGCAACTATAAGCGAGGTATAAGGATTTTTAAGGTTAATGCTTAAAAACATCCAAATGCGGCTCTTATGATACGTTCACTTCATTATTTAGTGTAAATTGACTTTAAATTATGCATATAATTTTATTTTACAATAATAATATGAATACTGCACGTTTATTTATAGGTTATTGACATATATGAACAAGCTGAATTGAATTAAAAATAATAATAGAGTGTTCATATTGTGGCATGTGCACAGATGTTAGTCTTGTTAAGACGCTCTCTGGTTACCCGGGGGGGGCAGATTGTCTGAGTAGGGGCGATTCAGGGGAAGCAGAGTGTCATTGGAAGGGATATGGCGTTACTGACGCCAACTTGGCGTAGCATCATTCTGTGAGTAGGCTTCGGGTAAGTCAGTCGGGCAACTGCTAACACACGATGTCCTCGTCGGCAGGCAATGGGCAAAGGTATGTAACTAACTTCATCCAATAAATTGTGTGCCATCCACGCCTTTTAACTTTTAATTATGGTATAATAGAGTTCCTTTCCTCTCCCTTCAGCCAGATAATATGTTGGTGTAAGACTATTTTGTAAAGTTAACTTAGCTGCGTCCTCGTCGATGCCTCGAGTTTAAAGTTCTTTGTTTGTTTAACGATCCCTCTCATAAGCGAGTAGCTCTCCTCTGAAGTTAAATAATACTATTAAGTGAGGCATACGACAATATGCAAGACATTCTGTATGTTATACATGATTTGTTTCTTGAGTGAAATCCTCTTAACACTACAATATTTCAAATCGATAGCGACCTCAAATCGGCATGGGATAGTGCATAGATTATGTGTTGTTATATACCGGGGTGAGGCCGAAAGGTTTGCAGTAGACATTAAATTTTAGTTACCCCAGCATATACACTGGGAGGCATAGCTGCAGATGTAGCAAGAGGACCAGGCTCTTAAACTACGTATTCCAGAGCAGGAATGGGATAGTTGTAACAAAATGCACAGAATTTTACATTAATCGCATTACCTGTGGTTTATTCAGTATAAACACGGTGCCCCTACATCACACACAAAAGATAAAAAGGAATAAATTGAAGGGAGATGCTACACACACGAGGCTACATTCACACAATTTCACATACAGCCTACCAGACCAACACTCAACCAAAAGTGAAGCTAACCACACAACACACAAAGGAATAATGCTCACTTTCCCCACTCTCCGCCGCTAGTTAGGATCACTAGCTAGAAGGTGGCGAGTCTCCACGCCAGACGAAACTTCAAAACCCCAGCCGAAAGAACTACCCCAACAATACTGCCGCCAACGACGCAATAATGTGTCTGGCGTGACAATAAACACACATACACGCCACAATATTCATTAATACTATAAATCTTTCACCACTGAAAAGCCCGTTCGTTCTGATGACATATGTCTATAAAACACCCTCTAATTCATTTCATAAATTAATAAAATATTAAAAAGGATTTAAAATGCTCTTGTTCTTGAATGCGAACACCCTGGAATTGTAAAAGAATATGCTTGCGAAGAAGGTATGGTTGAGAATGCATGGAGTAGAAAATAATTGTTATTCCGCAGAATATGCAAGTAAAATAAGACAAATGCCGGGGATATTTTATTCCAAGCAATACATCTGTAGAAGATCACGATTTAGCAATTAAGACACAGCAAAACAAAAAGACAGTCGAATCTGTTTATAGGCATGCGACGCCAGTACCAAAATATTTTAATAACTCTCGTGTAAGAAAGTTTTACTTTATTTCTTCGTATTATGGCATAGTCAATTTCGTTAGCAGAGTATATAAATAAGTATACAAAAAGAGAAAATTACTAACGTTAGAAATAAATGAACATTTCCTGTTCACCTTAAGTTAATCATGATAATATTAGCAAGTCCATTTACTTAACGATGCTTTATGACCACCGGGATCATATCAATGTCATTATGGAACAACTAAAACATTAATAATAATAATAATAATAATAATAATAATAATAATAATAAAAATGCACTGCCGTTTCTGAAAATTGCAACACCAAGAAGGAAACGCATGAATTCAACAAATTTAATACCGCAGGTTACGTATATGACAAGTAACAAATGACAAAGTTTTCAAATCTATACTTGACCTTTGAGCCGTAATAGTCAGTATTTGGTGTGGCCTCCATGCGTTGCAATTAGAGCTGCTATACGCCGTGACATTGAATCAAAAAGGCTCTGAATAAGTTCCTGAGGGATTTCCCTCCACGCAGTTTGTATTCGAGCACACAACTCCGTGACACTGATTACTGGAGGACCGTGACGCACCAGGTGCCGACCAACCATATCCCAGACATGTTCGATGGGTGACGTGCAGGCCAGGGAAGCAATGGTACCAGTCACTCTTCGAAGAAGGCTTGTACATTCCTCGCAATATGTGCCCGGGCATTGTCCTGTTGAAATGTGGACTGTGGAGATGCCTGAAGCAGGGGGATACCTCAGGCTCTACAACCACCGTTAAGTACCGGTTGCTGTTCAAAGTGCCCTCAATTCGTAGGAGGCGAGATCGGTTGTTATAACCAATGGCTCCCCAAAACATTACATCTAGTGTTTGTCCGCTATGCCGCTCAACAATGCAGCCCTCCAGGTTGCGCTCATCACGGTACCGCCGGACATGTATGCAGCCATCACTGTAGGGCACGTTGAAGCGGGACTCGTCCGAAAAGACTACATTTTGCCACCCCAGTGACGGTGTTCACGTGCCCATTGCAGTCGGAGGAGCTTGTGGTTTCTGGACAATGGAAGCCGACGTAATGGCATGCATGCAACCAGTCCAACCTGCAGTAGACGGCGACGAACCGTTGATGCAGACAAGTGCACACCTGTTGCAGTGCTCCAGAGTCGAGCCAACACTGTGGATGAAGCTGTACGGTCCGTTATGGCCATGCGGACATGATGACGGTCATCCCGTGCTGTGGTCATGTTCCGTGGTCCAGTACCCGCTCTTCGCTGCGTACTTCATCTATCCGCTGCTTCCACGCACGCATCACCGTCGTAGCAGCAAGCCCTGTACGAGCAGAAATGTCACGGTATGACAAACCCGCTTCCCGGAGACCGATCATTCTGCCCCGTTCGAACTCACTCGTATGACTCCCTTTGACTCGATGAGGCATACTGGTACCTAATTTGTTGTTTCCACCTTGTTTGACAGCTCTGCACTGACTTCACTGGGCGCAACACTGAACTTGTCGGACCGACACAAGAGGTTTCTGCTCGGCCTACGTGTACCACATCTCTCTGCAAACCCTATCACTTATTGCATGCACACTGTTCTACACTTCCACCAAGTTTGGAGTTATTCGGGAAATTCTTTGTTGGTGTTGCCATTTTCACAAACGGCAGTGTATCTGGCAGGTACGTTTTAAACATCTTGAAGGTACCAAATAGTCAGAGGCCTAGATTGGAGTGATTTGTGAATAGGAGAGGGTTCGACACCGATCCAGGAATGAGGATAGAAAGAGATCCGGTCTGTCCAGTTTGGGTACTTCCCTTACGAGTAGAGCTGAGGGACAACATGAGATTCAGGCACATTTTTATCAGTTTAGTGTTAGGGTTTTAAGACTGAAGTAAGAGTGCCTCTAATGATGGGTAAGGCTGGGCTGCCAATCTTTTGCCTCTGTGTTCTTATTAACTCTCACTTCTAGCTTTATTTGTGCATGTTTTCAAGTTAGGGGGGATATGAAGGTCTGAGAATAATCAAACCATAATATCGAATGCCCAGCAATGCAGCAAATGAGAAATTTCTGACATCTGCAGCAATTCACTGCCGAAGAAACTTCACTCAAATGTGGGATAAGCTCAAGGATGAGGTAACCATTAATTTTTCTTAGTGAAGAGAGTCATTATCCTACTGTCGTTGTTGCCACAAATCTTCCTTTCTTCTACGTCCTCTTAATCTTCATTTTTATTTCCTACCGCCGTTTTATTTTTCTTGTCTTCTTTCATCTTCTTTCGCCTCCCCTATTAGTCTTGCGGCTCACGTATTTCTTGCTGTTTATTACCAATTTCTCTCTGCCTTCTGTTACTTCCTCCTCGCCTCAAGCGATTATTTTTCCGTTCTGTTTACATCCGTCCTCATAACACAAGGGTAGCACCTGCTGTCCGCTTTGTTTTGTTTTTGCTCGTCTCCATGGAAACGTGCACTCACGTGGACCTGCAAAGATCAGTAGGTAATCTATATTAATATCATAAAGGAAGAAATGTAAAGGGTTTCATAAAAGGCTGTGAAGAATTTGAGTTCTTGGGAGTTAGCAGCGATAAAGAAGTTAGATATGAGAGTGACATAAACAAGAGAATTAACAAGGGTATAGCAACAACAGCCATGTTAAATAGTATTTTATGTGACAGAAATGTAAACAAAGGACTAAATTGCAAGTATACAAATAATG
Source organism: Deroplatys truncata (assembly GCA_030765065.1). Lineage (NCBI taxonomy): Eukaryota > Metazoa > Arthropoda > Insecta > Mantodea > Mantidae > Deroplatys > Deroplatys truncata. The sequence goes on along the minus strand of CM060975.1, from coordinate 292,189,928 downwards.
GTGATAAGTGGCGTCACATATGAAGCTAATATTTGGAAACTCAATAAAGATTTAACATCGACGTTATAGCCTGTGGAAATGAACTTTTTAAGATCAGCAAGACATTAAAATTAGAAAAGATTAGGAACACTCTTATTAAGGAGGTAATGAAAGTTAAGAATTCTGTGGTAGAGCATAAAAACTGGTGTGGACACATAAGTAGAACGTGAAGAAGTTGTTTGTTGCCTCACGTATAGAAAGCCAATTTGAAGTAGGAGTTGTATTGTAGTTCAACTTTTGGTGAGCCGAACTTGAAGTAGTTGCAACTGCACGTATAATAAAAAAGTTTCCGGTAGCCTTCGCCCCAAATTTACTTTCCAGTGGCCTTTGCCCCAAATGTACTTTCCGGTGGCCTTTGCCCCCAAAGAAATGTTTAAAAATATTAACTTTGAAATTTGACTGTTTCTTTAAATATTATATATTTATGTTTGCCTCGGCTACGTCAGTATATTGTTAGAGACACGTTTCTCTTTGTAGGGTTGTGGTGTGACTGCAGAATCTAGGCTTACACAGATTATAATTTTACTTCACTCCGTTTAATAATGCTTGACACGATTTAAATAACACTTCACTGATATAGAGAGCTGTGAGATCTTTTTATTAATTACTTGTACTTTTTAACACGTAAAACTATTTTCGTCTCACACGAATACGTATTAAAGTTCTCGAGGATGTGTCTTGCATCTGATTAGTAACACTGTCTACTAGCAACGCGTCCAGTTATGAGCACTGTCTACAAGCAACTGACTTCTAAATTTGTAAACTTTGCTATATTCAGTTTCTGATTGGCTAATCCTACTCCAATAGAATAGCTTCATTTAACTAAAGCTTTTTAAGGTTGTTGATTGGCTATTTTTATAAACTGTCACAAAATTTACATTATTGCTTCCTCCAAGAATGACTAGTAGTATTATTACACTTTCTTACTCATTATTTCATCAAGGTTACCTCATTGTTACCTCATTGTTAGCAACTTTTAACCAATTATTCTCACAGCTCCTACATTATTAAATTACGTATTACATTCACATATCATTATTACACATGTATACAATAATATAAACATATACAATGACTGTAATATACACTTTTTATATATTGTTACATACACATATTGCTTTAAGGCGGGCTGTTATTGAATTTACATATTGCATATTATATAATTAGACTGAAATTATTTAAGTGTAAAAAATACTGGCTCAAATGCCAGAGGTAAGAATACACAGAAAAGTTCGGGAATGGTTTCACATATGAGAAGAGCATCGGATAGACCCAGAAATACTTGGACGTAGAAAATTAGGACTGGAAGAAGAGGAATGGAATGACCGGATGAGTGAAGACGAAAAATAAAACTTTAGGAAGGGAAAGATGTGTAAAAATTACAATTCTGTATATAAGAAAAGCAAGAAATGTGTGTGCTTGCATCTGTCGTAACCTCAAAAACAAATCAAATTAATTTTAATAATTCTATCACCATTTAAAAGTACTGTTGTAATTTCAATTACTAAATGACTGGCGAAAGAGCATTTGCAAGCCTTGAATATTAAATTGCAAATGTGGATGGCCTCGAGGTTTTCGTTGATAGTATCCTGGGATAAAGCAAAAAAACATTGTGTTCCATTCACATGTTTTTCTCTGCCCATTATTCTACAAATTATTCCCACAAAAGCTTATTATTCTGTATACTTCATGCTAATCCAGATAAACATTTGCAGAAATCGTGTATCACACATTTTATTATTGGCACAAGGGGAATACAATATGCTTAAACGATGGTCAAAACTTTTAAGAGCGGGTCGCTATGGTTCCGTTCTCGTTACATTATCACAAGAAAAAACCCAATAGCGACTTAGTAGTTGAGAAAATCTCATGTGCTACGCTCACATGACTTTCTCTACTCTTGTACAAACTATTTTTACAAACGCTTATTCTCCATATGCTTCATGTTAATCTTATTGCTAATTTTCTTGTAGATTCAAGGGGAATTGGTAGGCTTTAAGCGAAAGTCAAATATTTTAAGAGCTGGTTGCTATGTGGAGTATTCCATTCACTTTGTATGCCCAGAACATAAACAAAATGAATAAAGAATTCGCACTTGAGAAAAAGTATTGGAAAATTTAAGGGAATAACAAACAATATCTCGAAAATGGTTCACTTAACAAAAAATATGTGTATGACATAAATTGTGTATTTTAACGCGATCTACATTTTTTGTGTAGTAAAATATTGTCTATTTCTTATAGTTTACCAGTTATGCAAAAGTCGTTCACAATGAAGGGTACTTTTGGAGACATTCCCAGAAAATTCGAGATATACATTTCATTTTTCATGAAAATATCTTAAACATATGATATTTTAATCAAAATCGTTAGAGCCATTTTTGAGAAAATTAAAATTTTCGTAAAATGTTCCATGTAAAGGGTAATCTGGTGTGGGGGGGATTTTCTTGAAAACCTTCGTGTCGCATCTCTGAAAGATACTGAAGCTAAATACCAAGTTTGGTGTTTACCCGACTGTTCGTTTCTGAGTTATGCTGTTCACACACCACACACACCACACACACACACACACACACACCCACACACAAACACAAACATACACAGACACACACACGGACATGTTTCCAAAAATGCTTTTTTGGATTCAGGGTGTCTCAAAACATGTATTTTCGGTGAAATCTCGGTATCGAATTTTTGGGTGGAATACAATATTTCCCCTACTTACTATACGTAGTAGAGAAAGTAAAAAATTGCATAAAGTATCTGACAATTGAAACCAATATTATAGAATATATAGTAAGTGATTAATGCCATAAAAATTGACATTAAGTTGTGTGTTTTAAAGACATATACATTTTTGTGTATTAATTTTTTATACATATCTCCTAAGGTTATACTAAAGTCATTCAGAATAAAGAGGACTTTACTGGCTATTTTCAGAAAACTCAAGATATATATTTTATTTGTGATGAAAATATCTTAAACGCGCTGTACATTAATTTAATTCTTTGCTGCAACTTTTGAGCAAATAAAAAAATAACGAGAATGTTTCCTAGTAAAGGGTAGTTTCAGGTGGTATTTGTTTTTTGAAAATGTTCGTGTAGCATATTTGAAAGATACCGAACTTAAATACAAGTTTAGTATTTAAACGACTTTTCGATTCCAGCATTTTTTACTTTCTCTACCCAGTAGGGGAAGTATTGTATTCCACCCAAAACTTCGATATCGAGATTTCACCGGAAAGACATGTTTTGAGACCCCTGAATCCAAAAAAGCATTTTTGGAAACATGTCCGTGTGGGTGTGTGTCTGTGAACAGCATAACTCTGAAACAAACAGTCAGATAAACACCAAACTTGGTATTTAGGTTCAATATCTTCCACAGATGCGACGGGAAGGCTTTCAAGAAAATCCCCCTACCCAGGTTACCCTTTAGATGGAACATTTTTCGAAAATTTTAATTTTCTCAAAAGTGGCTCTAACGATTTTGATTAAAATATCATATGTTTAAGATATTTTTATGACAAATAAAATGTATATCTTGAATTTTCTGGGAATGTCTCCAAAAGTATTCTTTATTGTGAAGGACTTTTGCATAACTGGTAAACCATAAGAGATAGACAAAATTTTAATACACAAAAAATGTAGATCGCGTTAAAATACACAATTTATGTCATATGCATTTTTTGTTGAGTGAACCATTTTCGAGATATTGCTTGTTATTCCTTTAAATTTTCCAATACTTATACTTTTTCTCAAATACATTATTCATTTTTTGTCTTGGTAATGCAAAGAGAATGGAATGCGCCACATAGCAACCAGCGCTTAAAATATTTGACTATAGCTTTAAACCGACCATATTCCCTTTGCATCTACAAGAAAATTAGCAATAAGATTAACATCTCAATTAACGTGAAGCATATTGAGAATAAGCGTTTGTAAAAATAGTTTGTACAAGAGTAGAGAAAGTCATGTGAATGTAAGACATCAGATTTTTCATATTAATATTTTGACATGTGTGGCATGGTTTGTTTTTGACAATCTTATCCTTCTGAACGGAGGAGACTCGGCACCAATCCCAAGAGGATATTGTATAGTCGGCTACAAATGTTTTCCATGCCACGTGTTTGTAGCCATGGGAAGGAAAGAGAGGTTATCGAGAGGTTATGCCAGGTGCCTTAGCTCATACCTGCTCTACAAGGTTAGGAAATGTAATAGTGCTAAAGAAAACATCATACGAGCACTAACATTACAGCACAGCGACATAAGCAGTATACAAACTGATGCAGTAATTTGTATCACAAATTACTTAAATGTAAAGAATGATTGTAATATGAATATGTATTTTTATGTGACATTGATTTGAGAAATATATTGATTGTAATTATTGTTGAGAAGTAAGTTTATACGGCCTTACTGAAACTGACAATAATAGCGTGCAATAATGCAGCGAGGGGGTGAGCTGTTTTATCATTATTAGAGACGAGGAAGTTACGTAATGTTGGCGCGTTTTTCTGTAGAAATTGCTGGAACATTATCCCTAGAGCATATGTATTCATAATTTTCATTGGATATAAAAATAACGCTAATGTTGGCGCGTTTTATTAGCCAATTGCAGCTCAGTTATAATCTTTAGGCATATCGGGGTGTAGGAGTATAAAAGGGCTAGGTTAGAGGTAGAGTCCGTCAGTTCGTCGAAAATATTTGTATGATACACGTCGCCTTCAGTCCGTCAGTTCAGCAGAAAATATTTGTAAATTACACGTCGTCTATCGATTCACAAGTTACGCGTAGCAGAGTTAGGAAAATTCTCAAGTGTTGTAAAGTTAATTATACAAAAGGTTGAAGTACGCGAATTAAAAGTGATCAGTAAGAAGTTATTATAACAGTTTCAGTTTGGCGGGTGTCAAGATCAATGTGTAAATTGTGATAGTGAATGTGTTCGACAATAAAAAGTGTAAAACAAATTCTTTCATCAGTGTTATCTTTGGATAATAGACTCCTTTCCGTTTACACAACCTGTATAAAGAGATGTGCTCGACCAAAAGATCATAGCTAGTCGGAGGACAGTAAACAAAAATTAAATAAAATAACAGTCGCATTCTTTCAAACAAACACTAATACTACCGCAAATTGCTAACACCAGATGGAGCTACAAACCTAACAAAGAATCACATCACAAAATGGCTTCACCACGCGGAGTAAACACACATACACAAACATTATAAGTAATACCGTCGCAAAACAAATGTTTTTGAAATTAGAGGCATCGTGTCATTGTATAATAGGCGAGTGTTAAAACAAAATTGTTTGCTTTCCAATATTCACTATTTTCTCCAGCCATTATCAACTAACAGTCTTTATTTATCATAATATCCTTATAAAGTATGATTTTTCCGTGCACTTTACCTTAATCGTAAGAACAATTTAGGTCAGAAATTATTTCATGTTACAGTCTAAGTTACACTTTTTCCTATTTGATTGCATACAAGGTGCCGTAACGACAAACAGCCGCTTATCTATACCACAACTCTTCTTTTTACTGTCTCTACTACTTGCCTATAATAAGTAGGGAAGGTACTGTATTCCACTAAAAGATTTAATGACGAGATTCACATGAAATACCCGTTTTGAGACCCCTGAATCCAAAGAAAACATTTTCACTTGCCCTACTACGCACTTACTGTAGGTAAGTAAAGAAAGTATTGTATTCCACTCAAACATTCAATGTGGTAATTTCACCAGAAATCACGTTTGAGACTCCCTGAATCCAAAGGATGTATTTTTAGAAAAAGGTCCAAGTGTGTGTGTGTGTGTGTGTGTGTGTGTGTGTGTGTGTGTGTGTCCGTGAACAGCATAACTCAAAAACAAAAAGTCGATCAAAAACCAAACTTAGTGTTTAAATTCAAAATCTTCCGATGCGACAATAAGATTTTGAAGAAAATCCCCACTCCAAATTAGCCTTTACATTGGACATTTTGGAAATTATTTATTTCTTCAAAAATCGCTCTAACGGTTTTGATTAAAATATTTATGTTTAAGCTATTTTTATGATAAATCAAATTTATATCTTTAATTTTCTAGGAATGGTCTGTAAATTCGTCTTTATTGAGAATGATTTTTGATAATTAATAAACCAGAAGAGAAAACAAATCTTACTGCACAACAAATGTAGATCCTCTTAAAGCACAAAATTTATGTTCAAATAACATTTTTATGGTGTAAACCTATTCTGAAATATTCTTTGTTATTAGTTTGAATTTTCAAATACTTTACCTATACTTCTCTCAACTGCAAATCGCTATTGTTTTGCTGTCCTTCATTCTTTTTTCCCCTTTCTTTATTTTTCGTCTTCATACAAAGAGAACAGAATTGCAAAGCTATCACGTCTATGGCCCGCATTGGGGAGGTCCTGGTTCGATTCCCGTGGGCGACATTCCTGACCAATGGGTTTTCTGGGGGGGTTTTCCTGGGTCGCCAGGGGAACGCTAGGAAGGAATCTCACATTCCGGAATTTCCTGTCCCTCCATTATCTTTCATCCGTTGGTGTCTTTCAGGGTTGGAAGTGTCGGCAATGATGCAATGTGCAGGTGAAAGGATGCTCTTTGTGACTCCTTTGGCTTTCGGCTGGCTGCCGGGGGTATGGAGGCAGTATTTTTAACACTTAAATGATTTAAATTAAATTATATAATATGTAAATTCAATAACAGCCCGCCTTGAAGCAATATGTGTATGTAATAATTTGTAAAATGTATGTGACGGTCATTGCATATGCTTATATTATTGTAAACATGTGTAATAATGTTATGTGATTATATTACGTAATTTAATAATGTAGGAGCTGTGAGAATAATAAGTTAAAAGTTGCTACCAATGAGGTAACAATGAGGTAACTTTGAGGCAGTAATGAGTAAGGAAGTTTAAATACTACTAGTCATTATTAGAGCAGCAATAATGTAAATTTTGAGACAATTTAAAAAAATAGTCAATCAACAACCAGAAAAAGCTTAAGTTAAATGAGGGTATTCTATTGGACTAGGATTAGCCAATCAGAGACTCGAAAGACAGAAATTTACAAGTTTAGACGGTTGAAATCAATTCAGTTGCCTGCAGACAGTGCTCATAACTGGATGCGTTGCTTGTGCGTCCTCGAGAGATTTAATGCGTATTCGTGTGAGACGAAAAGTAAGTTTACGTGTTAAAAAGTGTAAATAATTAATAAACAGAATCTCATAGCTCTCTATATCAGTGAAGTGTTATGTTAATCGTATCCAGTATTAATAAAAGGAGTGAAGTAAAAATTATAATCTGTGTAAGCCTACATTCTTGTCGCATCACACCCTGCCAAGATATCCATGTCTCTAAAATAATACTGACGCAGCCGAGGCAAACATAAATATATAATATTTAAAGAAACAGTAATAATATTTTTTAAACTTGGGGCAAAGGCCACCTAAAAATACATTTGGGGCGAAGGCTACCGGAAACTGTTTATTATACGTGCGGTTGCAACGAATTTTAAGTTCGGCTCCCCAACAGTTTAAATATAATGCAACTCTTTCAATACAACGTAAAGACAATATCTACTTCAAATTGACGCCCAATGCATGGTGCAAATAACGTAACAAACCATCTACCTCAGTATCCAAACCCCCTTGAGGGCGTTGGACCCCCTTTGTGTGGGGTGGGATCACCGGTCTGCCTGTACGTCTGCCGGAGAGTATCTATCTGGAAATTTAGGGAACCTGCCATTCCTGTGCCGTCGCTCCTGTTTCCGGCCGCCCGGTGTCTCATCTCACCTCATTCTTCCTCCCAGGGACGTCTCCTCGTGGGGCGTAGGCACAATATCCTCTATGTGGATCAGTACCGAATCCCCCCCCCCGTAGCCAATCCAATCCAAAGCTATCACATAGCGATCAACTTTGAGAGCTTGACTATCGCTTTAACTTAATATGTTCTACTTATACTTACAACGAAATGTATAAATAAGTAATAAAGGTTTATCTGTATTAACATGAAATATATGCAAAAATAAGCTTTGTAAGACTAGTTTGTAGAAAAGTGAGCAGAGAAAGTCATGTGAACGCAACATATTTTATAGAAAAGACTCCATATGCCTGCGTTTCAGTGAACAACATAAAGTCGGTCAAATACCAAACTTGGTATTAAGCTCAGCATCTTTCAAAGATGTGACCCGAAGATTTTCAAGAAAATCTTCCCCACCCCGAACAACCCTTTACATGGAAAAAATGTTCGATATTTGTTATTTTCTCAAAAATGGCTCTAACGATTTTGATTAAAATGCTCTCTGTTAATACTTTTTCATGACAAACGAAATATATATTTTGAATTTTCTGAGAGGACCCTCTCAAGTCTTCTAAAACTCTGGATGACTTTGTGTAATTAGTCAACTGTAAAAGATGGACGGTTGTACTACACAAGAAGTTCAGGCCCTGTTAAAGCACACAGTTTGTCATACCGTCAATCGGAGTGAGATTGGTCCACTTTCTGTGTTTTTTATATTTCTATACTGGAAGCTGATACTGGGATCCGAGGAAAGGCTTATAAAAGGTCAGGTATATGTTATTAACTAATGCAGGAATGACCTCATATTAATAAACAAAGCATGCACTAATTGCATTTTGAAATAAAATTTTTGAAAAATGTGGAACAATCTCACCCAGACTTGGGGTGATTTTGGTCCACATTGTGAATACACTGTTCGAAGGTATATATTATGCTCTGAATCAATGTCATCATTGCAGTATGTAAGGCAGGACACACAGAAATAAAGGTATGCCCCAAAATCTGGTTTTATTTTGCTGCCCCTTGTGGAGTCTTCTTGAAACTCCTGTAGTTGTTTCAGTGTAGCCAACATATGTTCTTTAACACACGAGAACCCACTCACTCCAAATTTCCGCACTGATATTGAAGCAGCAAAAATATAATTAAAATTATCCAAAATGGAACAATCTCACCCTGCAGGACCAATCTCATCCCAGTTGACGGTACATATTTTTATGAAATTAATTACTTCCCGGATATTTTTTGTTATTGGTTTGAATACCTTTTGTAACTGGGATAGCGCTATTTTGTCGCGGTCATACAAACAGCATGGCATTTCAAAGCTTCACGTTGTGACATGCTTTTTGAAAATGTGACTATTGCTTTATCTACGTATGCTACAAGGAAATGTGTAAATTTGAACTTTTTCTTTTGGTATTTAATTAACGTTACGGATGGTGAATAAACGAAATGGTCCAAATGGTTTTGAAATGGAACCGAGGTCCCTAGAGCTTAGAGTTACCTGATATTCATCTTCTTAGGATAATAGGAACCCTCTAAAAAGCTTTATCCAGGTAGCTCACTCTAACCGAGATTCGAACTCGGGACCTCTTGAATGTGAGCCAGATCCCACACCACAGAGATGGAGTAAATGTAAAGTGAAAGTTTATCTGGACTATCAAGAAGTAGATAGAAAAATAAAATTTAGTAAAAATAATTTATAGAATGCAATACATTAGATTTTTACTTTCTCTACTACGTATAGTAAGTAGGGGAAGTATTGTATTCCACCCAAAAATTCGATACCGAAATTTCACCGGAAATATATGTTTTGAGGCCCCCTGAATCCAAAAAAGCATTTTTGGAAACATGTCCGTGTGTGTCTGTGTGTCTGTCTGTGAACAGCATAACTCAGAAACGAACAGTCGGATAAACACCAAACTTTGTATTTAGGTTCAGTATCTTTCAAGGATGCGACACGAAGATTTTCGAGAAAATCCTCCCACCCCAGATTACTCTTTACATGGAATATTTTTCGAAAATTTTAATTTTCTCAAAAATGGCTCCAACGATTTTAATTAAAATATTATATGCTTAAGGTATTTTTTATGATAAATTAAATGTATATCTTGAATTTTCTGGGAATGTCTCCAAAAGTATTCTTCATTGTGAACGACTTTTGCATAACTGGTAAACCATAAGACATAGACAAAATTTTACTACACAAAAATGTAGATCGCGTTAAAATACACAATTTATGTCATATACATTTTTTGTTGTTGCGTGAACCATTTTCGAGATATTGCTTGTTATTCACTTAAATTTTCCAATATTTATACTTTTTCTCAAATGGGAATTCGTTATTTATTCTTTTTGTCCGGTTAATACAAAGAGCATGGAATACTCTACATAGAAACCAGCTCTTAAAATATTTGACTATCTCTTAAAGCCTACCAATTCCCCTTAAATGTACAAGAAAATTAGCAATAAGATTAACATCTCGATTAACATGAATATTGAGAATAAGCGTGTGTAAAAATAGTATGTACAAGAGTAGAGAAAGTCATGTGAGTGTAACACATCAGATTTATGAGGAATATTTTTATCAAATTTCTGCTATGGATACCCTTAATAGACACACATTTTCATAATCTGGGATACACGATAAGATTGTATGTACACGTTGGCAATGCCCTGATGTAATAATTGAAAAATGACATGTCATCAGAATTGGAGCTGAGGTTAGTATAACTTATAATCAGCTAGCAGTTACCCTTAGTTAATTTATATAAAGTAACTGCGAGGCAAGCGAACACAGCGACACGTTTAAATTTAATCATGGCGTTTCCAGGACAACACTTTGGTCTCGTACGGGACGAAATTACAAGCTGTGGTCCTGACAAAGGCTTCGCCGTGCATTTCAATTTGAGTTCCTAATAATAGCTTGAGAATGAGACTGCGATCTCAATAGAGGGTGTGTTTTGCCGTGCTAATATAGCACGTGACCTGCACGGAATTCGCATATTGCAATATTACAGCACATTCTTGCGGATCCCTTGTCGTGTCGTGGGTAAGGCAAGGAATGATGCAATCTTAAGATCAAAAGAAAACAATAATAATGGTATAAGGGCGGCGTCTTCTCAGCACGTCCTTGGTCTCGTTTGAGATGACACGCTCACATCCACAAAATGCGGTATTTGGTATCCCGTGATTGATTTATAGTCGTCGTTGTCAACGGTCATTCACTGGTTCAGAGTCACGCTTTCTTAGGGCGGGCGTTCAGTATGTTCAACCTCGTTAACACGAATTCGAAGGTACGGACAAGAGTTCGTGTTAAATAAAATCTTATATGTTTGCATTCACATGACTTTCTCGGCTCTTAGTTTTACATACTATTCTTACAAAGTCTTATTCTTCTGTCTACGTTCTTTTTAATATAATTTAACGTCCTTTAACCTGATAGTTCATGTCAACCGGTTATGGATGGCTCACCACGCACGTGGCCTATGGGTTTTTTCGAAGTTTCCCCAGGTCGCTAGACGAATGCTGGGAAGGTTAATTACAATCCCCGAATTTCCTGTCCTCCATTTCACCTCCATCCTCATTTCACTTTACCTTTCATCTGCTTGGCCTGTTTCAGGATTGAAAGTGTCAGGGGAGTTTCGGCATTGCATGGCAGTGGAAAAGGATGCTCTATGTAACCCTTCATCCCGCGGAATAGGGGCGGTCTCCGAGTCCCGGGCCCCCAGTGGTATGTAAAAGCCGGTTGCACCAGCTGGCGTAGGGGGTTTTCAGTCTGTAAAAGATAGGGACCCTGCCCTATGCCCTGCCGTGACTCACTGATCCAGCCGCCCTATGCCTCCTCTTTCTGGGCAACCCGTAAGGGTATAGGCACAAAAGATCATGTAGGTCAAGGTGCTAATTCCCCCTCCGCTTCTAGTTCTACTCCTAACTTAGAGTATTTATCTTTTCAGGATAACGGAAAACCCCGGAAAAAAAGCTTATGCACGCTAATCGAGATTTCAACTCGGGACCTCTTGAATGTGAGGCAGACATGCTCCCCCACACTACAGAGGTGATCTGTCTACTTCTTGTTCGTCGAGATAAACTTTCATTACACTTCTACACATTCGTTGTAGGTATACGAAGAATATAGTAGACTAATGCCATAGTTCAAATTCTTAAAAATTTCTGATGTGTTACATTCACACGGCTTTCTCTACTCTCTATCATTTATTAGTGGCCATGCAAATTATTCTTACAAAAGTTGTTTTTCTGTTTCATTTTAATCCAGATAAACCCTTGCACAAATAGTACATTACATATTTAATCACAGATACAAATAGAATAGCGATAGCCAAATGTTTTAGAAGTGGGATACGATGCTGGCCTCAAGATTCCATACTGTTTCCATGACATCGCGAGAAACAGCTGAATGTTGACAGGACTTGAAAATTGAACAATTGGAAGGTACTGAACTGAAATATGAAGTTTGATGTTGATCCAACTTTTCGTTTTTGAGTTATGCTGTTCAGACACTCACACACGCACCAACCTTTTCTAAAATGTTTTATTAGGGGCCTCAAAACATGTATTTCCGGTAAAATCTCGAAATCGAATTTTTGGGTGAATATAATACATTCTCTACCTTCTAGGTATGTATAGAGAAAGTAAAAATGCTTTTCTTGGATTCAGGGAGACTCAAATTGTTTAATTTCAGTGAAATCTCGATATGGAATATTTGGTTGGAATGCAGTTGTGCTATAGTAGTATTATAGGTAAGTACAGAGTGAGCCAAAAACTACGAACCGGCTGCGCGGTGTTTTTCTTGTCCGCGTCCTCGGCGCTCGCTGCCGTCTGCCGCTATCGTAGAAAGGCGCGGATGAAACCATACAACATTTTTAAAACTACTTTTAAAGGCTTTTCTTACCAACTTTACGAAAGGGGATGCTGAAACTGCCACCATCGTTGTCCATACATTTTTGGCACCTCTTTAGGAAACTATCCATCACTCGCCGTAGTTCACGTTCAGAAATGCTGGCAATTATCTGGCGGATATTTTGTTTTAATTCTTCTAGGGTGTGTGGGTTTGTCTTGTACACTTTGTTTTAAGTTACCCCAGAGATAGAAATCGCAGGGGATTTGCTCGGGGGACTTCTATACACACGGGACCGGGTCTGCCTACGCAGAGACCACACCCCCGCATGCCCCAGGATTGCTCTTGGGCCCATTCCATTAGGGGCGATACCTATTTTAAAACCCGCCCCCCACCTGGTCGAGTTTAGGCTAGGACTCATCCTGCCCACCCTTCCAAACAGGGTTGGAAGTGGATACGCCACTTTCGCGCGTCAGGCCTACTGGTAAGACTACCGAACAACCTCGGTGGGGCCGACAGTTTCTAGCAACCGTCTACCAGCTGTCCCTCATGGCTGGTGCCGGAGAGTCTCGAGGCGTCTCACAACCCCGCCTGGGCGGATAAACCAGCCAAGCGTACCCAATCTCCCTTGGGTATCAGGAACCACTGCCCCGCCGAATCCAACCCAATCCGAACAACTCCCTTTCGGGAGGGGCTCGAATGTTCGGCCCGGCACACTTCTAGTGAGTCAGAAGTACCACGAGTGCTAAGGGTCTGCAGCGCCCGCACCACGGCAGCTGAAGGGGTCGGAACCTACGGGGAGGTCGGGGGACCGAGGGGGCCACAAATTTCCACTAATAATTCTGCCCTCTGTGCCGTTTTCACCTCCCCCATGGTCATGACTCATGAAACCGACACGCCACTGATGCCAGCGCTATCGTCTTCTCCGAGGATTTCTGGAACTCCTGAGCAGGCAGAGAAGTTGATGCAGACGAATTTTTCGGCGGAGAAATTAAAGCCGTTAGCGTTACTCCAGGCGTAGAGACGGTCGATACAACTCTGGAGACGGCGTTCGAGTAGACAGGTCCGCCGCGAACTGCAATAAATGGCTAAATCGTCAACAAAAAGGGACGATGAAATGCCAGGTGGAATAAATCAACAATGGGGTTGATAGCAATTGCAAAAAGTGTGACACTGAGTACAGAGCCCTGCGGTACTCCGGAGAGGTCGGGGGACCGAGGGGGCCACAAATTTCCACTAATAATTCTGTCCTCTGTGCCGTTTTCGCCTCCCCCATGGTCGTGGCTCATGCAACCGACACGCCACAGATGCCGGCGCCATCGTCTTCTCCAAGGGTTTCTGGAACTCCTGGGCAGGCAGAGAAGAGGGGTCGCTTTTTCGCCAGGGGCGGGGGCGGAACAGCTAGCCATCGTGACAGCGAGATTCGGCATAATTCACCAAGGGTTATTTCGGCCTTTTCTAAATTATCTTTAAAACCTTGTTTGGTAAGCTTTTCAAAATTCAATCTTTAAACTCTTGGTGCTTTTCCAAATTCTTGCACGGGAGAAGTATTGACATTGCCTTTCACGTAACCTTCTTGTATTCGTTACTTTGTCTACATTCTTTAAATGCACATGGAAACTTTAAGCGTAGAAAGCAAAGAAAATATTACATTGTATTTGAGCATATTAATTTGTTAAATAAGTGTTAAAGCAAGCTGATCTAATTATTGTAAACGCACATATCACTTTAAAATAAATTGTTATTCTATGTGTTGCTGAATATTAGCTACTTGCTAGCTGCTAAGAATTGTCTCCTTTCTACGGAAACGTTTCCCTCTGAGTATGGTAAACGATAGTACTGCTAGTGTAACAAAAATACAGTACATAAAACGCACAGTGCAATGAGGCAGCAGAGTGCAAGAAGTTGCCGCCCAGTGGTGCATCTCAGACACACTTTCATAAAGTTCTTAAGTAAAGCTTTTAAAAGTAGTTTTAAAAATGTTGTATGGGTTCATCCGCGCCTTTATATGGTAGCGCAGACCGCAATGAGCGCCGAGGACGCGGGCTGGAAAAAACCGCGCAGCCGGTTCGTATTCTTTTGGCTCTGCCTGTAGTAGAGAAAGGAATAAGCACACTGGCTATTGATTGCAAAGCATGTGAATGTAACACATAAGATGCTTTTTGTGACACAAAGCTAGAGGCTGTTGCTAATCTAATTAATTAGTAGGCAGCTGTGTTTCCAGAGCCTCATGACTTATCAAGTAGGAGCGATATTGTTCCGTTAGAGAAACCGTAGTCAGAGTGTCTAAAGGCTGTGTTATTGATGCACGGAGCGCAGCATTTATTGACTTTCGGAGTAATGCAAATGCCTTGGAAAGCAATTAACAGCCCTTTCCAAACGGAACGAAATGGAAAATGCAAATGCTTAAACCTTAACCATACACATTGATGTTAAGAATACTGAATGGGGAATGAACGAAATCAATTTTACTGCCTTCCATTATCCGTGTACTCGCGTCTCGGTTGAGATTAAACCTGTGATGGCCATCTTGTTAAAACGCAAATGTAACGAGAAATTTAGGCAGCCATTCTAAAGCTCAAGTGATATGCAAGCATATTCAAAATGCGGTTCTGTATGCCCTCTTATTTCACTCCAGGATTACGGCTGTTTGATCAAAATTCTCCTGGGTGAGTGAAGGGTACGTATAATTAAAATTGAACCTTAAACTCACCAAGGATATAGGCGCGTGCGTATTTCTCTAGAAATAGCTCCATTGCTAACATTTTAATCCAATTCTCTAAGAAATTTGAATAAGAATAACCTCTTTCAACTTTGGAAAAAGCATGCATTTGACGCAATTTAACCCACGATCATAAGTTGTTTTAAAATACACAGGGAGATGCTTATTAGCCATACCAAAGTTCAAACAGTGTTTTTTCGTAATGTATTACTTTTTTCAGGATTTTGTGATAGTAAAGAGATCCCAGAAGATGCAACTGTTACTTATTTGTTTCAAAAAAATTATTTTGTACTTCCTAAGAAATAGATAAAATGGAATGCCTATCTTACTTTTTTTGTATGGTTCAATAATGTCTAAAAATGTTTACAATTTAGCTATTTGGATTATAACAATAAACGAACTGGATGGCCCGTCCGTGGCCTGCATTTGGAAGCTTCTGGGTTCAAACTCCCGGGTCGGACCAATCTGACCGAACGTTTTTTTTTGCAGTTTTTCTCAGTCGCTAGCTGAATGAGGCTCTTCTGTTTCACCACCGTACCAGGCATTGGGCTCATCACCCATTCTGGAAGTGCTATGATCTAGAATTTTCTTGCTCCTCGACCGGCTACTGACCCAAGATATTGGCTTGTAAGCTCTTGTATATATCCTACAAAGAGGAGGGATAAAAAAGAAGAATTACAACAATAAGGATCCTTTTTGGAAAATGATTAGATTAGAAAAATTTATCGCGATACCTCTTTTTATAAACAATTAACTTATAAAAATGGTTAATTAAAATATTTATACCACTGTATGGCGCATATTTTAACTAGAACAACGCATTTACGTAATGACTACTTAATTAATATTTATATAGTCTTATAAACTATATTATAGTTTTCTAGCCTTTATAGCCGAATTAGCTGAAACGCCTTCTTGGTACCTAGGTAATAATTATAGGGAGAGTGAAGGTGGATTGCAAGGAGCAGCTCCATGGCAGCGCACTTGAGTCACTGGAGAGAGAAGCGAAAGGAAATTGAGGAAACAGCAGTAACTTTGGCTAGTTGGCTTAGATATTGGATGATAACAAAATGTGTATTATGAGATACACTGAAAGGAATACTCAACGGATGAACTTCGGGACCGAAACGTGTTGCAGGCGATACCCAACATTTCAATGAAGAAAGAAGAGAAAGCGTGAATAGGGGAGACTAAATTTGTAGTGAGGATCCAGTAATTGATAATCGATTCTTTTCTCTGCTTTTTTATACCTGTGTTCCTGTACTTTCTCTGCCACCTACGTATGGTAGGCAAGAGGAAGTATTGCATTCCATCATAAAATATGAAGTTACGATTTCACTTCAAATACACATTTTGAAGCCTTCTGAATTAAAAAATTCAGAAAAAAGTGTATTTAAATTCAATATCTTCTGAAGATGCCACACGAAGATTTTCAATAAAGTTCCCCTAAAGCACATTTTGCACCGAATATTTTTCGAAAGTTTTTATTTTCTCACAAATGGTCATAAACGATTTTGATTAAAATGTCACATAATTAAGATGTTTATATAACAAATAAAACGTAATCTTCAATTTTCTTAGAATATCCCGTAAAGTTCTCTTCATTGGGAAGGAATTTCTATAATCTTGTATAATGGATAAGGCCATAAGAGATAGACAAACACGTATTACACCAAGAATGTAGATCTCCTTCAAATACACAATTTATTTCAAATATTCTTCTTTTGGCATCAGCCATTTCCGAGATATTCATGTTATTGGTTAAAATTTTTCAATACTTCGTCATTTTTTAAAGTATTGTTGCTGTTAACTAGTTTCTCGTGATGTCATGTAAAGAATATGGAATTTCAAGGCTAGCAAATAGCATCCCGCTTTTAAACATCGGACTATGGACTCGGTTTCATCTATCCCTCTTGTACCTACAACGAAATGTGTAATGAAATTATTGCTGGAAAGGTTCTGGATTAACATGAAGTAGATAGAAAAATAAGCCTTTGTAAGAATAGTTTGGAGAAGCTATATAAAAAAATCTTGTGTGTACATTATCATGACTTTCTCTACCCTACATAATTTATTAATGGGTACATAAGCTATTCTTACGAAAGATTATTTTTCTATATACTTCATTTTAATCGAGACAAACCTATTCGGAGATAGCTGCATTGCATATTTCGTTATAGATACAAAGGGAACAGCGATAGTCAAATGTTTAAGAGCTGGACGCTATATCCTGGCCTTAAAATTACATGCTGTTTCCATGACATCGCGAGAAACAGCCGAATATCGACAGAACTTTAAAATAATGACCAAGAATGGACAAATTCAAACGTTGAAATAGCAGATATATCGGAAATGGTTGATGCCACAAAAAAAGTTATTTGAAATAAATTGTTTTTTAAAGATATCCACATTTTTTGTGTAGTGCGTTTTCGTCCACCATTTAATGTTTACCACTTAAGTCAGATTATACGAAATTACTTCCGAATGAAGAAGACTTCATAGGCTATTCCCAGAAAATTCAAGATGTTCATTTTATTTGTCATGTAAATATTTTTAATATATGAAGAGCTCAAAAGTAAAAAAATGCTTTATCCTCATAGTCTTGGAAATAAGCAAAGTGTGATCACAATTTATTATAAGCTTTATTTTATAACATTCCTTTTCCACCAGATTCCTTGAATGATAAGATAATTTTAGAGCAAATATTGCACTTTAATATTTTCTCTTTGTAAAATTATTTAACTTTAAAAGATATAACTTGATTTGTACCGAATATAAACTTGTTTTGCACTTTGTGATGAGTTGTGATTGATTTAAATAATCATATATTACAATAATAATTATTGAAATTATAACGTAGTTATAGTTAAAAATTGGCACATTTTTCCCGGTCTCTTTCGGTGCGTCTCCTTTCCTGGAACCCGCATTTCCTTAAACTGACCCCATAATATCCTCCAAATTTTTACTTTCTCTACTACGTATAGTAAGTAGGGGAAGTATTGTTTTCCACCCAAAAATTAGATACCGAGATTTCACGGAAAATATGTTTTGAGACCACCTGAATCCAAAAAAAGCATTTTTAGCAACATGTCCGTGTGTAGGTCTGTGTGTGTCTGTGTGTCTGTGAACAGCATAACTCAGAAACGAACAGTCGGATAAATACCAAACTTGGTATTTAGGTTCAGTATCTTCCAGAGATGCGGCACGAAGCTTTTCAAGAAAATCCCCTCACCCGAGATTACCCTTTACATGGAACTTTTTTCGAAAATTTTAATTTTCTCAAAAATGGCTATTACGATTTTTATTAAAATATCATATGTTTAAGATATTTTTATGACAAATGAAATGTATATCTCGAATTTTCTGGGAATGTCTCCAAAAGTATTCTTCATTGTGAACGACTTTTGCATAACTGGTAAACCATAAGGGATAGAGAAAATTTTACTACTTAAAAATGTAGATAGCGTTAAAATACACAATTTATGTCATATACAGTTTTTTTTGTTGAGTGAACCATTTTCGAGATATTACTTGTTATGGGAATTTGTTATTCATTTTTTTATCTTGGATATGCAAAGAGTATTAATCTGTGGCAAAGAGAATGGTGCTGCACATAGCAACCAGCTATTAAGAGATATGTCTATGCTTAAAGGCTACTGTATTTCTATATTGCCCTTGCAAATACGAAACAAGGGGAACATAGTACGCCTTAAGCGATAGCCAAATATTTTTAGAACTGGTCGCTATGTGTAAAATGTAATTCTCTTTGCATGTCAAAAGATCGTTTCTGCAAATGTTTATCTCGATTAATATGAAATAGATGGAGAATAAGAGTTTGTAAAAATAGTTTGTACAAGAGTAGAGAAAGTCATGTGAGTGTAACACATCAGATTTTTCATCTAATCTTGCCACTCACATAAATTACAATAGTCTGCCCTCACCGTTGTAAGTGTTTCAACACTCTGCAACAATACATTGACTAATTTGGCAATTATTGCTAACAAAAGCAAATTAAAATAGATGTAACTTAAAGTGAATCAAACAGCTTTGCGGATGTATCTTGTTTCGAGTCAAATGCAGGTTTTCAACTTGTACACGAGGGATATAACGTTCTCTGCACAGAATACCGCATTACCGCACATAGAGGACTCCTATTGTGGCAGTGGTAACAATAACTCAATAATTCTCAAAAATGGATAGGTGGTCTGGAAAGTTTTCGACCTAATAAAGATACAAGATATTCTTTCAGAATTTTGTTTTTCAACATAGTCTCCTTGTAACTCTACACACTTCTCCCAGCGATGCTCCCATCTCTGTTACCCGTCCAAATAGTACTCGGCGTTTTTCTCTGCAAAATAATTGTTCACGAAAGTGATTGCCTCTTTATTTGACGAAAAACTCTGTCCTCCGAGCGCAATTTTCAAATGAGGGAACAAAAGGAAGTCGCTTGGGGCTAGATCTGGTGAGTAAGGCGGATGGTCACGTAATTCGTGGATTTTCGCCATTGTAACCGCTGAGGTGTGAGACGGTGCGTTGTCTTGGTGAAACAGGATTTTCTTTTTCGGCAAATGTGGCCGTTTTTCCGCAAGTTCTGCCTTCTGCTTGTCAAGTAATGGTGCGCAGTATGCTCCTGTAATGGTTTTTCCTTTTTGAAGATAATCGATCAAAATAACTCCATGACTATCCCAAAAAACAGTCGCCATCACCTTCCCAGCCGAAAAAACAGTTTTTGCTTTTTTTGGAGCCGGTTCCCCCTTTGCAGCCCACTGTTTGGACTGTATTTTTGTTTCGGGCGTATAATGGTGTATCCAAGTTTCATCTACAGTAATTAATCGGCGCCAAAACACGGATTTATTGCACCTAAACTGCGCCAACAGAGCATTGGAAATGTTCATTCGAACACGTTTTTGGTCAAACGTGATTAAACGCGGCACCCAACGCGCGGACAGCTTTCTCATGTCTAAATGTTGATTTAATATGTGACAAACACGTTCTTTTGACTTGTTCATAGCCTCTGTTATCACTCTCACTTTAATTCGGCGGTCGTCTAGCACCATTTGGTGAACTTTGGCGATGTTTTCGTCGGTAGTTGAAATTTTTGGACGTCCCGAACTTCATCGTCTCCCAAGCTCTTACGGCCATGTTTAAATTCAGCTGCCCAAAATTTCACTGTGGTAAATGATGGTGCAGAGTCCCCATACACAGAATCCAACTCATCTTTGGTTTGCGTAGGCGTATTGCCTTTCAAAAACAAATATTTAATGACAGCTCAATACTCGATTTTGCCCATTTTCATAAAAACACTCACATCACCTCACTCAAACGACTGTTACATAACAACTGAGTGTCCAAAATGGCTGAAACTTTGGTGAGTGTCAACAGATGAACAACGAAATTCACTAGCGTTTATTTGCGAGTGCTGCCATCTTCATGTTGAGGTCGGAAACTTTTCAGACCACCTCGTAACTTATTTTGCATTTAAGCTCTTCATATGGTATTTTAATCAAAATCTTACATCTATTTTTTGAGAAAAGAAAAAACTTCAAAATTGTTAAAAATAAAGGGTAGTTGGAGGTGGGAAAATTCTCTTGAAAATCTTCGTGTCGCATCTTTGGAAGACACGAACATAAATACCAACTTTGGTATTTATCAGACTTTTTGTTTTTTAGTAACATTCTACTAGAGACATGCATACACACAATTCTTTCTAAAAATATTTTTTTTGGATTCAGGGGACATAAACACATGTATTTCTGGTGAAATCTAGGTATCGAATTTTTGGGTGAAATACGTGGCCTTGTACGTGGTAGAGAAAGGCAGGTGAACGGAACACACAAGATTTTTATTCTAGTAATTCTTTTTTTCTTTCTTTATTATCGCTATGAATTATTAAGGATGTGTTGGACCCAAAGGTTTTATAAGGCTCAGTCTCTTTGAACTTATATTTAAATAACTAAATTCGTCCATTCAACAGAAACTTCTGTTAATACAACCCGTTAAATATAATCGCTAGTTTGTTGCTAAATGGTGAATTACATGTTTATGATCTCTAAAAAGAGATTAAAAGCTATGTAGTTATACAAACTCTTCCAAAAAGTTATTTGTGTTTGATTTGTTTCCAAACTCATGTTCATATGGCTCTCTGTAGACTTGTCCTTTTTAACGAAGCACTGATTATGCATTGCTAAGTGGCACTAGGACGTTGGTTGTGTTATGGAAATGAACATCGCTCGGAACAATGTGCAGTTTTGGGCGTAGCATGTTTTCATAACGAGATCCCGCCAGCAGAGCAATATGTTTCTATTTGTATATGACGTTTAACAGATATCAAATGAAAAGAGGGTAAATTATAGCCTGTGTTACTTTCGAATGCAGTGTCGGCGTAATAGATATGTAATTAAATAAACACTTTGGTGCAACCAAGTGAAACAACAGAGAAAAACATGCACAAAACTATTGTCATAACAACCATACACGATATAACAAACGAACATCGCAGATATTATTTATATAAGAAACTTCTCGCCTTACACGGCGTTGAATGTGTAATGTTTGCTATCTTATTACTTATCTACATACTTATCAATCCAAAAATTCGATATCGAGATTTCACAGGTAATACACGCTTAGAGCATATCTGAATAATAATAATAATAATAATAATAATAATAATAATAATAATAATAATAATAATAATAATAATAATAATAATAATAAATGTATTTCTATTTTCTCTACCATACACCTAGTAGGTAAAGAACGTATTGCACCCCACACAAAATTTCGATACGGATATTTCACCGGAAATACATGTTTAATAAAAAACAAAAGCATTTTTAGAAAAAGGTCCGTGTATATGTGTGTCTGTGAACAGCATAACACAGAAACGAAAAGTCGAATAAGTGCCAACGTGGTATTTAAGTTTTGTATCTTCCAAAGATATGACACGAGGATTTTCAAGAAAATCCCCCACCCCAAACTACCCTTTACTTGGAACGCTTTTCGAAAATTTTGATTTTTTAAAAAATGTCTCTAATGAACTTGATTCTGGGAATAGCCTGTGAAGTCCTTTTCATTTGGAAGGAATTAGGTGTAATCTTGTATAACTGGTATACGTTAAGCGATAGACGAAAAAGTACCATACCAAAAAATATAGATCCCTTTAAAAGAAACAATTTACCTGAAATTAGTTTTTCTGTGGCATAAGCCCTTTCTGATATATCGGTTATTAAATGTTGGAATTGTTCAATGTTGTCATGCTTTTAAAGTCTTATCGATTTTCAGGTGTTTCTCGCGATTGCATGGAAACAGTATGGAACTTAAGGCCGGCATATAGCGTTCATTTCTTAAACATTTGGCTGTCACTGTTCTCTTTATATGTATAACAAAATGTGCTGTGCAGTTATTTTTGCAAGAATTTATTAAGAATAGTTTGTATACCCACTAATAAAGATAATGGGCAGAGAAAGCCATGTGAATGTATCACATGAGATTTTTATGTTTCCAATCGGGAACATAGTCCACATTATCTAGAGAATGGAGTGAAAAGCCGCCAGTAAGATGAAGCCAAACGTTAAGACGGCCCTGTTGACTTGCAATAAGATCGCTTGAAGGTGATGGATGGAAGTGTTTCTCCAGGGACTCTATTAACGTTATTGCTGCCAAAGAGCGCTGCGGTGTGGGATATCCCAGACTTGGCACCGAGAGATTGTCATCATGAAGGGTGTTGTCACCAGCAGCCGTTATGAGATCTCTCAACGTCCTTCGAAGAGATGTTCGTCCTTAGCCACTCACGCGCATATTAATGTCCAGATACGCCCTTAAATAACAGTCATTACTGGATAATGTGAAGGACAGGCGACGAGTGGGACGACTTGCAACATGCAATGACATCTCTCAATCCGTTAGGCTTATGAGCAGGGCCCGGATTCTGATATCGCGTCATCTTTGATACATTGCTATGTACATACAGCCATATTGTCCCAGATTATGAAAATGAATATTCATTGGGTCATTTTGGGGTTATTTTATGACATTTTCCTTTTTAGAACTTTTTTTATCTCGATTTTACATTATTAGTTTGCCATTGCCTTGCCCTTTACGTCTTTATTGAGGCAGTATTTTTTAATACTTGAATAATTTCCATTGAATTATATAATATGTAAATTCAATAACAGCCCGCCTTGAAGCAATATGTATGTAATAATTTGAAAAATGTATGTAACAGTCATTGCAAATGCTTATATTATTGTAAACATGTTTAATAATGTTATGTGAATACATTACATACTGTAATAATGTAAGAGCTGTGAGAATAATAAGTTTTAAGTTACTAACAATGAGGTAACAATAAGGTAACCTTGAGGCAATAATGAGTTGGAGAGTTTGATTGTTACTAGTCATGATTAGAGCAACGATAGTATAAATTTTGTGACAGTTTTAAAATAGCCAATCAACAGCTAGGAAAACCATTAGTAAAATGCAAATATTCTATTGGACTAGAATTAGCCAATCAGAGACTTGAAATACAGAAGCTTACGGGCTTTGACGGTTGAAATATGTTCAGTTGCCTGCAGACCTTGGTAGTGACCGGATGGAAGATGTGTTCTCTAAAGAAATATTACGTATTCGTGTGAATCGTAAATTAATTATACACGTTTACAAAGTGCAAATATTAAATTAAAGAATCTCACAGCTCTTAATATCAGTATAGTGCTATTTAATTTGTGTCAAGGATTAATAAAAAGAAGTGATTTTAAACTTAAAATCTGTGTAAGCCTACATTCTTGTCGCACCACGCCCTGATTAAGAGAAACGTGACTCTAAAACAAGACTGACGCAGCCGAGGCAAACATAAACATAAATACTATCTATAAAAACAGTTTAATAACAAAGTTAATATAATATTTTTAAACTTTGAGTGTAAAAACAAAAATATATCTTCAAATCGGCTTCTCATACGTAGCAGCATATTACGTAACAAACAATCTTCTTCAAATTAACGCCCAAAGCGTAGTGCAAACTTCAACAACAAAACACTTTCTTAAATTGTTTTCCAAGTGTGGAAATAAATAAATAACTCCAACAACAATAAACTAGAACAGTTGAACAATACTTCTTCAAGTTGGCTTCCCAAGCGTGAGGCTAATAACTTACGTAAATAAATTACGTAAACAAAACCACCTACTTCATTATTTAATCATTTTCTTACATTTACATTTATATATAAAGAGGTTTTTGGTCTACCATATTAAGTATAATACGCTGATTATATGTGACCTAACATACTGTGTCGTCCTCCGTGGTGTAGAGCTTACCATGTTAGCCTCTATTTCCCAAGGTTTAGGGTTCAAAACCGGTGGAGGGCGATGGATTTTTTTTTCGGGCGTAAAAATCCTTAGCATGGCTTCCTCCGGAAGGGAAGTAAAGCCGGTGGTCCCATGTCGTAGATTTACGGCACGTAAAAGAACCTCAAGCCTGGTAAAGAGGCCTCTGAGCAAAATTACCGGTCTTTCACGTCCAATATAGAAATAAGGACCACAGCAGTTAAAGAGCGTCAATAAATAACACTCACTTCATTTGTAACATACTGTTATGGCATTCATAATACTCATGATCTTACTCTATGACGTGCGTAGCTCCCCTATCGCTCATACCTTTTAGCTTCAAAGCAGCAGTCTCAACTTCAAACATTCCACTGGGATCCGGTCCCTAGACAAACAATGAAGTATGTGTATTTAGAATAAAATAAATTCTGTTCATTGTAATTTTAATATTCTAATAAATAGAGTTAATGTCCATAGCTTCAATATGTGTTGGTTTCACGTTAACGTGCACAAAATCAATACACACGACATGGACTCAACAATGCTGCCATCCGATCAGCACTTAATTTCACACAATCAACAAGGTAATATATTTTCGTAAAAACTCAAAAGTTTTGAAATTATAGTGCGGCTGACCAAAAACAGTCGTATGCAACTTGACTAGAATTTTAATTAAGACGCTCGTATGAAAGTGGTGAAACTTGCTACTGCTCGTTTCATACACACTCCTAATTACTACCATTATAATGTAGTTGCATTATATATTATTCACATTTTGCATAAGCACAACTTTTCAAACTTCTGAAATTTCAGTATTCAACTGAGAAATAAGAGTAAATTTGTATATCCTTTGCTTGTACCTATTCTTGGGGGAAAAATCAGATTTCTATTTAATGGTTGGTACGTAAAGAGTTGCTTGTGCGTGAAGGGGAGAAGATACCATTACAATTGTGAATTTATGTCACAAACTGGGCATGATAGAGGCAAGTTTTCCCTTTTTTAGCGTTAATGAGTGTGTAGTCAGGTTGCTTGGGATTCGTCGCTACTGGTGCACGGGTGTTCAAACTGGAAATGTTAGGGACCTCTGCGCGTCTCTTTGGGCCTGTATGCCTGCGTTCTTGGGACCTCCTACAGCTCCTTCACCTCCCTTCCGATAAACACGTCCTACAGTCAGGTTGCTATTGTCGTATCCTTATGTCCTTACCGTTGTGTATTTTACATAATCTGAGAATTCAAAGGACTTAATGCTACGCTTTTCTAAGACTGATTCAAGAACAATTTTATTATTTTTCTTTTTAGGTTCTTCAAACTAGAACACGGAATATTTATTTAATTTGTAAATTGTATTCTTATACCTACTTTTTCTGCTTGTATAACAGTCATACTTATGTGTACATTAATTTATAACTTTCTGTGCACCTATTAACTTTAATGAATTAAATAAGTTTCGGTTTTAAGTCCCTTTTGTAAGTATTATGTAATTTTTAAAAACTTAGTCATTTCATAGGCAATTTTTCAAAGATTTTTAGGTCATCAAAATCCGAGCCTTGCTTATGCTAATTTCTTCATTGCAATTTGGACTCCAGTGCTTCTCGACTCCTTACCGTTCTGCTCGTCCCTTTATCGATATTCCCATGTTTTACTTTCCTTTAGGTTGTATGTATGTCTACAACTACACCAGTTTCAGACGAACCAAGTTACTATTGTGCTTTCCGCGATTGTTCAAAATGAACTGTGGGATACAAAGAGTGTGAGGTGAGAGGTGTTAGAATTGTGAATGTTTGGAAATTGACACCTGCAGAATTTTACAATAAACTAAAGGAAGTGTACGGTAACACAATAATGAACCAAAGAAATGTGAGAAAGTGATGCTAAATTTCAACAATGGAATGACAAATGCGCGTGGTAAAACTCGACCCGGACGTCCGTCACTCATTATAGATGGCGTGAAGAACCAAAGTACAAAACAAAATCGTACAAGACACATTCATGTATCTCAAACTTAGGAATAAGTGGACGAATACAATTTTCTACTTGGGTGTTAAGCTGGATAAGAGCCTGGCTTTCAAGGAACACGTCATAGACCTGTTGCATAGGACCACGGAAGCCTCGGCCTCTTTGTTCTACATGCTAAGGTCCGGGATGCCAGTTCCTTTAGAGTTGGTCCTTTTTCGATCTCTTATAATCGCTGCGTGATCTGGGGCTTGGCCGCAGACTCCAGTCTCCTACGACTGTAGCGGGTACAGAACAGGGGCTTCCGTGCCCTCCCAGTGAGACTTTAAGAAGCCTCATCTCTTCCATATGTATTATTTTTTTAAAGTGTTTGAGAGCCCTGTCCCTTCTTCCTTGTCTCACTAACTCCTAATATTCCAATCTTATATTACTTCATTTCCTCTATCATCTCTACCTCCTTTCCAACTAGTGTTTTTATATTCCATGTTCCAATTCGTAAACCATGTTTCTCGCGAAGTCTTCGTCTATTCTGTTCCTTTCCGAGGCTCACTTTATCCTTTTGAATCCAATAATACTTAAGGTGGGGGATTAGCCCAACGCTTAAGGTCCCTGTTTACCCCCAGGGTACTAAGGGAGCCCAGTTCTTGAGGTAGGGTTGGGCATTTCCTCCCAGTCCCATAAGGTTTTGGTTTTCCCGCCAATACTCGGGTGGCTGTTTGCAGTGGTTTCCCACTGGGCGATGGGATCGCCACTTCCCTACGCCTTCTTCGTTGGGCGTTTTGGGAATTATAACTCCAGACAGCGCCGCTTGAGGCGTCACGGGTCATGATTTAAAATTGTAATAGTATGCCCTGAAACAAAATGTTTAGGAAATTACCACACACCGCGGTACGCAAGGGAATTTGCATCCTGACCTACAGCCGTCGAGAGCAAATTTTGCTGCCTCCTATCACTCCAACATCCTAAATTACCCCGTCATCCTGCAATCACCTCATTCCGTCAGTAAATGGTTAAGCCATAACAAGGGTAGGTACACTTAATACTCCTACGGGCTGCCCTAGCCTGCCAGCTGACGTATAGATTGGAGATGTGTAACTCTAGACGAGATTTCTTTATCAAACATTTCTGTTCTTTACTTGATGAAAATGTGTCCGAACACCTCTCTCACTGGACTGGCGGCAGCCGACTACAACACGGGAATTCTAAAGTTCATGGTTAGATGTGTCAAATGCTTAAATAACGCAGGTGGTTATGTTAGGAAATAAAGTAAGCTTCATTTTTTTAAATGATGTGTTTACTTTTTAATAAAATATTTTCCTGAATATATTAAAATCAAACGGTCGTTACTTTCTGGATGACCCTCGTATCCCTCTCGACTTAGGAATAGCTATAAGTTACGTTGCGCTTGCGACATATATATTATTTCAATACAAAATACATCCGATTGTAAGTTACAGCCCGACTTGCACATTATAGGTATAAAGTGCTTTCTGCGTTAACATTTTGCCTTCTGGCAGAATAATCTCTTAAAATATTATAATGTAATTACGAGACTTATTTACTTATTTCAAAATCGTCTATCGTCTTGTCACGTTAGGCAGATAATAGTGCTGCATTTTCTTTAGAAATCCTTGCGTGCATTCAGTACATAATGTAAATATTTAAAACTCCATAAAGCTCATCTTCTGCCTCTCTTGCAATAAAACCGATTAATATGGCAATGAAAACTGTTTATATGTGGAGTTATTTCAGTACAGAATTATAATTAAGGCAATTTATGCGGAAATAGAATATGTTCGATAACACCGCATAAGTAATTACGAAAAAGTATGTTTAACTTTACGTTTAATTAATTTAATTACCAAGCTAGTATAGCATTCCAAAAATTATCTTTTGATTATGATTCGCTGTTATACTACAAAAGTGAGAAATCCGTTTAACATTAACGCATTACCATAAATGTAAAACCGCAACTTTCTACCTTTTTACTTTTTATACCACGTAACATAGTAGGTAGAGAAGGTATTGCATTCCACCCGAAAATTCGATACCTAGATTTCACCGGAAATACATATTTTGAGGTCATCTGAATCCTCCCTCACAATTTTTTTTGACAAAGGTGATAAACAGAAACGTTCATATCAAGTTTGGTATTAAAGTTAAGTGTCTTTCAAAGGTGTAACACGTAAATCCCCTTCTCAGACTGCCTTTATATGAAAAATGTTTCAATATTTTTAATTTTCTCAAAAAGAGCTCTAAGGTGTTTGATTAAAATACCGTAATATATTTAAGATATTTTCATAACAAATAAAAAATTTACCTTCATTTTTCTGGGCATAACCTGTGAAGTCTTATTCATTCTGAAGGCATTAGTATAATTTGCATAACGGTTGAACCATAAGAGATAGACAAAAACTTCATACACAAAACAAATATATCCCTTAAAAGCAAACAGTTTATTTCAAATAGGTTTTATGTGACATCAGCAGTTTCCGGGATATCCGTTATTATTGGTTAGAATTTTCAATACATTTGTCATTGTTTTGAAGTAGTATTCAGTTGTTTCTCATGATATCATGCCAAAATTATGGAACTTCAAGGCCAGCACCGGCTTTTAAACTTCTGATTGTGTCCCCCATGTAGCTACAACGCAATCTGTAATGAAACTATCTCTGCAAAGGTTTATATCGATTTACATGAAGTAGATAGAATAAAAATCTGATGTGTTACACTCACACGACTTTCTCTACTCTTGTACAAATTATTTTTACAAACCTTATTCTCCATATGCTTCATGTTAATCGAGATGTTAATCTTATTGCTAATTTTCTTGTAGATGCAAGGGGAATATGGTAGGCTTTAAACGATAGTCAAATAAATTTTTTGTAAATTAATGCCGGGATTACGGTGAACTTTTACTTAACGCAACGGACGTAACGTGAAGTTATGAAATAAAGGTGTAATTAGGATGCCCTTAACTTAAGGAGAATGACTCTCAAATGGTAATTGGCTTTATTACTTCATGCTACTGCTTCACACCGATTGGTGCTGGTTATCAGTGACATTGTCGCAGTAATCTCTCGTGTTATCTTATTTGCTGGGCGCCTGTTATTGTTTTATTATTTTAAAATTTGGGTTCTTTGTCCTCCGGCTAGCTATTATTACTCAGTCGAGCAAATATCTCTGAGCAGGGCGTGTAAACGGAAAGGAGTTGTTAATAAAAGATAACACTGATAAAAGAATTTGTTTTCACACCTTTATTGCCGCCACACTTAATTAATAGTTCACATCTGTAATCTTTATACACGCCTGACTGAAACTGTTATATTTCCGAATGGAATTACTCTGGTACTTCCCATTTTGTAACTAACTTTACGACGCGAGAGATTCATCCAAACTGTATGAAATTCACCTCACGAGAGATTCCTCAAGACTGCGCGACGTGTATCTCGTGAATGATTGTTTAGAACTGCGTGATGTGTACCTCGTGAATGATTCTGTAGAACTGGGTAATGTGTACCTCGCGAGAGATTGCTGAGAACTGCGTGATGTGTACCTCGAGAATGATTCTGTAGAACTGCGCAATACTTGCTTTTGGCTCAAGAATTTATACTCCCTCACCCCGAAGTGCCTAAACATTATAATGGAGCTGCTATTGGTTACTAAATCGCGCTAACATTAGCGTCTGTTTTGTCAGCCAATCATAATTACTAACACATATGCTCTAGGGAAGATGTTCCCTCCATTTCTAAAGAAAGGCACGCTACCCTGACATCATTTGTTTGTCTCTTCTTAGTGATAAACAACTCACCCCCTCGCTTCATTGTTACCCACTTCTATTGTCAGTTTCAGTGAGGCCGTGTAAACTTATTTCCTTACAATGCTTATGGCTAACAAACATCTAAAATCCTTGTCATACAATAATGTTAGTTTACACTACAATCACGCTGGCATTCACAGTGTTGTGATATAAAATACTGCCTCAACATTAAGCTTTACATAATGGGAACGAAACGTTTGACATTGCCCAGCTCTTAAGTTA
The DNA here is from genome assembly GCA_030765065.1 of Deroplatys truncata. NCBI lineage: Eukaryota > Metazoa > Arthropoda > Insecta > Mantodea > Mantidae > Deroplatys > Deroplatys truncata. The sequence goes on along the minus strand of CM060975.1, from coordinate 292,159,187 downwards.
CCTCGCAAAACAAAGAAAGAAAAAAAGAAAATTCAGTTTTACTTATGGACGCTCCTTTACTGCTGTGGTCCTTAGCGTCCATTCTATATTGGGCGTGAAAGACCGGTAATATTGCTCAGAGGTCTCTTTATGAGGCTTGAGGTTCTTTTACGTGCCGTAAATCTACTACACGGACTACCGGCTTTACTTCTCTTCCGAAGGAAGCCATGCTAAGGATTTTTGCACCCGTTAAAAATCCATCGCCTTCCGCCGGGTTTGAACCCGCGACCTCGGGAACTAGAGGCTAGCATGGTAACCTTTTACACCACGGAGGACGACAAGTTAAGTCATATTACGTTAAGTTCATCGTAATTCCGGCTTAAGTTTCTGTATCTATTATGCTTTATCAGTTATGCAAAATTCCTTCCGAATATTGACGATTTCTTAGAATATTGATAGAAAATTTAAGATATCAATTTTGTCATGGAAATATCTTAACTGCAGTATTTTAATCAAAATTGTTGGAGCCATTTTTGATAATATCGAAAATTTCGAAGAATTTTATTTATGAAAATGGTAGTTTGGGTGCGGTATTTACTTGAACATTTTCACCTTAAAAACGCTGAACTTAAATGCCAAGCTTGGTATTCATACATTTCATTATGCTTTTCACAGAAAGGCGCGCGCGCACATACACAGATCTTTTTCTAAAGTAATATTTTTTTTATTTATTTAAGGAACCTCTAGCAGTGTTTCCAGTGAAATCTTGAGATTTAATTTTGGGTAGATTGCAATACTTCCTCCAAGAAAGAAAGAAAGAAAGAAAGAGGAAAGAAAAGCAAACAGTAGAAGAATCACTTTTTACTTTCTCTAACATGTACATAATAGGTAGAGAAGGTGTTGCATTCCACCCAAAAATTCGATAATGCAATTTCAGTAGAAATATGTTTTGAGAGCTTCTGAATAAAAAAAAATTAGAAAAAGGTCTGCATGCGTGTATGTATGTTTGTGAGTAGCATAACTTAAAAATCATATATATATATATAAATTCTAAACTTGGTATTTAAGTTCACCATCCTCCATAGATGCATCATGAAGATTTTCCATAAAATCCCTCAACTTCCAACTACCCTTTGCATGGAAACATTTTCCAAATTCTTTATTTTCTAAAAACTGGCTCTAACGATATTGATTAAAATATCATATATTAAAGATACTTATGTGGCAAATAAAATGTATATCTGAAATTTTCTGGGGATAGCCTATGAATTCCTCTTCATTCGGAATTGTATAATCTTGTATAACTGGTAAACATTAAACGATAGACGAAAATGTACCACATAATGTAGATCTCTTTAAAACATACAATTCACTCCAAATAATCTTTTTGGCATCAACTATTTCCGAGATATTCGTCAATAATTGTTCAAGTTGTTCAATACATAGCATTCTTTTCAATCCCTGTCGATTTTCAATTGTTTCTCGCAAGATTTGGACGATACCCTAAAGAAAGCCTGAAGACAAATGCGAAAATTACGAAGAATATATAACAAATCTATTATAGCTACAAAAATGAGAAATGAATTCAAGAAACTATCGAGAAGCTAAAGAGAGATTAAAAAATCCTTTAGATGAAACTAGGCAAAACTGTTGGCAGAATTTTGTCGAGAATAAACTAGACACAAAAATTTGGGTACGCGATATGAAATCATAATGAACAAAGTGAGAAAACCTGAAGTATTGATAATGCTAAATAAAGGAGATGGTAACATGGCCACAGACTGGGAGGAGTCAGTAAATGTTTTATTAGAGAAATTACTTCCAGATAACGACCACACATTAGATGCTAACACATATATACATAGGCGAATAAACATGAACGTTCCGTATCCAAATACAAAAGTGATATATCATTTTGATGTAACAGAAATTAGGTTGAAAATTAAAATGCTGAAGAGGGAAAAAGCTGATGGAATTTAAACGAAGGTTTGGTTAATTTAGAAGAGGCAATTACACATTTTTTTGTAGAAATTATTTAATGACTGTATATGAAAAGGTCACTTTCCAAACTGTTGGAAAGAAGCAAAAGTAATTATTCTAAAAAGGGGGTACTGATAAAGACCCAAAAGACCTGAAACGTTATCGACCCATTTGTTTGTTAAATACAATTGGAAAATGTTTTGAACGGTTGCTTTGTAAAAGAATAAAAAAATATCGATTAATGATTGGAATGAGTGATAAAACAATTTGATTTTAAAAAGGGCCTATCAACCGAAGGCGCAATAAATGTAGCATTAAAAACCGTAAAAGATTCACAGCTAATTAAGTTATAGGAATATTAATTGACATTTCCAGTGCTTTTGACAATTTTTGGTGGCCATACCTTCGTGAGAGATTATGTCAAAAAGATAACCCAAAACGTCTTTATGAAATATTAAGAAGTTATTGTAACAACAGAAAGGTCTCAATAAAAGGTGTTAATGATACAGTGTATAAGGTAATTACCAAGGGATCGTCCCAGGGGTCGCTTCTTGGACCATTATTTTAGGACATTGTATTGGAGGCTTTATTGGAAGATTTAAATGAAGACGCAAATATTAAAAACACCATTGCTTATGCCGACGATCTTTTATTTATTATTGAGTGTGAAAATGGGCCTGATGTGGGACATAAATCAAATAATTTAACACATAAACTAACTGGTGCACAAACTCAAAATTGGAAATAGCACCGAATAAATCAAATTATATGATTTTGAAGGGTAGTTTCAAACATAAACAAAGCATAAAGTTTAATAATCAAACCATAAGAAGGCAAAAGGAAGTTTGGAAATATATTTGGACGAGAAACTAAATTTTTGAAAGCACGCTGAGTACATAAGAAACAATTATGGAATGGCTGGAATTATGCAATGGAATTTTAAAATAGCATTCGTTACAATTTCAGCATACTATAATAGTATTTTTGCATCCATTACGACATTTGGTGCTAGTGTTTGAGTCACTGGGATGCAGAATGTCCAACAAGGAGTTTATTACGGAGTACCCAAAGAAATATTTTGCTACGACATACCGGAGCAATTAAAACCACTCCAACAATGTCCCTCCTATTTACGGCAGGATTCTGGCCAATAGATATTTTAATTCAACTGGTGGGAGCAAAATTTTGGTTAAAGAAGAATGAAGTGCGAATAGTAATACAAATAATTGGAAGAAGATGTGAAAATGTAGCTGAAATTATGTTGTTTTCAAAATTAAATTGGCAACAAGAGCGGGATGCCATGGAAGCGGGAGGGGGAGTACATAGTTTATTTAATAACCCCTCCGAAAGATTTAGACTGAAGTATATTCAATCTACCAGAGGACTAACCTAATAAAACATACTGGAAAAATATCAATAAAACACCAAGCGATATTTGTACAACTGTAACAAACAAGACACATCCAAACATGACCTGTTTGAATGTTTGCTATACTAATCGAACAAGTAGCTAAAGTACGAAGTAAATATATGAGCATGGACATAGTGGACATATTAAGAAACAAAGACTTGTATATTTATTTATACAAATTAGTGAACATAATTAGTAAGGTTGCATGGGAAGAGAGAATTGAACAAGTGGAAGTAACTCGTACACAAGAAGGTAACTAAGAATTAAGAAGGTCCGAAAGAATTCGAAACCATCTTTTCTCAAATATAATAACTGATACACCGATGAATAACTATAATACACAACAAACAATGCCAGATGAAGAGGAAGCAGGTGGTGAAGGCGAGGTAGAAGAGGAAGAAGAAATTGAAAATTCAAAGTATAGATACATAAGGGGACATTACTGTATTTTATTAGGAAAATAATAATGAACGAGAGAGAATAAAATTGAGAAGGGGAGAATAGAAAATGTATGCTGAATATACACAGAGATTACAGGATGTCGGAAGATCGTGCAGGACAGAGGGAGGTGTAGAAGAAGGTGCCGGTGTAGAGCAGTGTGGAAGAGGGAAACAGAGAAGGAGTGAAATGTAGGAAATTGACGATTTTGGGCATTTGGAGGCGGAATTAGTTAGGGGGAGAGGGAATTGACGAGGATGTGTTAGTGAAGTATTGTATAGTATTAAAAGGAAAATGGAAGTGTGATTGGTGTATATAGAACAATAAGGCTGTAAAAGTGTTATATTATTAAAACATATGTGTTGAAGAAAGTGAATTATTAATTAATGGTAATAAATGAAAAGTGAAGGTGTATTAATTAAATAAAAATCACATGTGTTAGTTAAATTAATAAATAATGGAACAAGTGAAGTGATTAGAAAGGCAAAAAGAGTGATGTGAATTATGTAATGAAAGGTGTAATGTATACATATATAACTAAGGAAATGATTGTTATAGATTAAAACAGAAGTAGTTAACATTGGAAAGAGGAAATAAATTTTGATTTATAGTTTTGGAGTAAGCGGTTAAAGTATTATTGTGCCTGTAGCTAATATAATTAAATAATGATATACATAAAGTAATTAACGAACTTAATTCATATAATGGATTACATGAACTATGTAAGAAGGGTGAAGAAATATTAGAGTAAATAATTGGGGCTAGGTGATTTTAATTATAATCCACTATAATGAACAGTTAGTATTGAGAAAACGCACATAAAATAAACCTGCGCCGGCTACCCGTATAGATTCTGCTGGATATTACTTTTTGTTAATTTCAGAAACAGTTATTTATATTACTGGATTGTAGTAACTAATAATAATTGACTTAGTTATATATTTTTATTGTAATTAATTTTTTTATTCTATTTAATTTAGTTTATACTTCTTGATTATTTTTCCACTTATTTTAGTTATTAGTATATAAGTTATATCTGTAGAAATAATGATCTGTAATAAAAAAATTAAATGCGGTAAATAAATTATAAAGTTTACAATATATGTTCTGGTATAGAGAACTAGGTGCCAGGACTCGTATTACAGATTTTATATGATTTTACTTTTATTTGTTTTTCGCAATATCATGGAAACAGTATGGAATTTTAAGGCTAGCTTATAGGGCCCTGTTCTTAAACATTTGACTATCGCTATTCCTTTGTATCTATAACGACATGTGTAATGCAGCTATATCCGTAAAGGTTTATCTTGATTAAAATGAAGCCGATAAGAAAATCGACTTTCGTAAGAACAATTTGTACTCACAGTGATAAGCGATGGAGGTTAGAGAAAGTCATATGTATGTAACACACTAGATTTTTTTATGATTAAATGCTGTAATGTAGATATGCCTATTTTTAATGGGTGGAGAAAGTTGACTATACCACAGATACGACGAGAGTGAGAGGGCAGGTTGAAAGATGGAGGAAGTGAAATACCTGTCGTCCTCCGTGGTGTAGTGGTTACCATGCTAACCTCTAGTTCCCGAGGACGATGAATTTTTTCGGGCGTAAAAATCCTTAGCATGGCTTCCTTTGGAAGGGAAGTAAAGCCTGTGGTCCCGTGTCGTAGATTTACGGCAGTAAAGGAATCCTCAAGCCTGATAAAGAGGCCTCTGAGCAAAATTACCAGTCAGTCATAGAACGGGACGCTAAGGACCATAGCAGTTAAAGAGCGTTCTTAAATAAAACTCAATTTTTTAAGTGAAATACCTAAGTAACTGACGGGATAGCAAAATCACAGTTGCAGGTTTTGTTAATATATTCAAATACATGGTACAAATACATCCGATAAATGCTCCAAACGAAAAGATGAGAGTTTTGCTTAAATACGATAAAACGGTGAAAGTATCAGAGTTCCCGGCTTCTGCGTTTAATGCCTCCTGAATGTCTGTGTGTCGACAGAATGGAAATCGCAAGGTCATAAATCACACACCGAAACAATCAAAACGCTTTTTGCCTCAGGCCCACTCTGAAACCAACCCCTCCCCCAACTTCTCTTTAATAGCTGAATGCTTTTTCCTGCCACCCACATATTCACGCGCAGCATGGGCACGAGAAGAGGAAGAAGAAAATAGCCACAAGTCCTTTCAGTTACCACTTATGAGTGTTATTCCATTTCCATTTATGGAAATGGCATTGTACGATACTCAGGGATACGTTTCGAAACAATCTCGTTGTTTCGTTTTCTTGAAAGCAGAATGCGTTTCACTATTGCCTGACTTTGATTAGTAAGACTGCAGAATTTCAGGCAACTCTAGCTACGGAAGTTTCTGGTCCCAAAAATTTGCGGCCCATTGCAGGACCACGAGATGATCTCCCTAAAATTTAAGGGTAGATTAAAACCTCTGGTCTGCTGATTGAGTTTTGCTAAATTCATAACCCATTATTTACGAAATTATTTCAGATACTAGACCGAAAATTTTAAACGATGTATAACTAACTATTGCTTCTAAATTGACTGATCTGCTTTCATCCAATATGTTTATTCATTAAAGAAGAGGATTTTTGTCTCAATTATACCATATTGTCACGCCATGATTTGCAAGGGGAATGACGCGTGCATTTGGGAGCGTAGCAGGGTTATGGATTTGGTGAGCAACTCACAATTATAAGGCATGAATAACAAAAATAATAAACTCATTTATTGTACCTAACAAATTCAGTTAATGTATAAGGATCATTCAAATGAAACCCGGTCACTTGTGTAAAGTAACGGAAACGATTTTATTAACTAAAAATAGTCGCCAAAACTGTTGATACGTTTATCCCATTGCGACACTAGCCGGTCGATTCCATCTTTGAAAAAGCTAGTAGGCTGCTGTCGGATTCAGGCCTGGACCCATTCACACACTTCGTCGTCCGTTGTGAATCGATGTCCGCGAATAGCTTGTTTTAGAGGTCCATAAACATGAAAGTCACACGGTGAAAGGTGTGGACTGTACGGTGGATGTTCCAGCGTTTTCCATCGAAACTGCTGCAATGTCTTCACCGCATTGGCAGTGTGTAGGCGGGATTATCATGCAGGAGAATAACGCCATCGGACAACGTGCCTGGGCGTTTCGAATTGATGGCTCGTCTAAGGTTTTGTAAAGTGGCTTGATAACACTGGGCTGGTTCCCCGTTCCAGGAACTCGACAGGCAGTGGGCCCTTGTGGTCAAAAAAGAAGGACATCATGACCTTACCAGAACTGGTGTGCACGACCTTTGATTTCTTTGGATGTGGTGAAGTCGATGTTTCCACTGCTTGCTCTGACGTTTGCTTTCCGGTTCTTAATGGTGACACCATGTTTCGTCACCAGGGACAATATGCGACAGAAAGCCGTATTCCTCCTCATGATAACGTTGCAGATGACTCAAAGACAGCGCTGTTCGGCGGTCAGTTGGAGGAGAACCCACTGCGCACAAACTTTTGGAACTTTCAAGTGTTGATGCATTATGTTGTGAATGGTGCCCACGCTAATACCCAGTAACCGATGGATCTCGTCCACGATTCTGCGGTTGCCCAAGACTAAAGCATTCACTACCACAATCATTTAAGATGTGATGACACGATGAGCCTGTCCAGGACGAGCATCGTCTTCCAGTAACTCGCGCCCCTCACGGAATCTTTTGCGTCATTCCACCACACTTGAACGACACAGACTGCACTCACCTTACACAGCCTTCATCCGTCGATACATTTCATGGCCACCAACTCCCTCCGCCGCTAAAAATCGAATCACTCCTCGTTGTTCCTGCTTACTCGCCTACATGTTCAGTAGTGCACGATAACTCGTGTGACCACCTTCTCTTCGGCGTGAAACCACACTCTCGCTATGCAACATCAAACGTTGCGCATGCTGCAGTCGCTCTACCAATAGATGGTGCCACCGTACACGCAGTTACGTGGTGCCACTTTACGTGTAATGCAAAGTTAGACGCACTGACCAGGTTTCATTTGAATGCCCCTCATATGATAGTAAGCAAGCTATAGAAATCAAAAAGGGTACATAGCTTAAGTATATCTTACCTTGAAGCAGATGATGGATGTCATGCCTGGTGTATGCGGTATTTTGGGTAGAGCCCTGGGCCACACCTGTGCCGTTACTATACAGACCGCCCACCCCATTGATTGATGGGAGGCCTTTTATATTCTGCTATCCGCCTCCACACAGGACATGACCATATATGGAGAGATAACCTCTAGTCTTTTGAGGTGACATTAACACCCACATGATTCTACAGGATATAACTGATACTGAAAGACTACCTCATGCATCCTGTGTTACACCATGTGGCATCATAACGTTTAGAAAAATGAATTTTTAGCTTAATTTCACCGTTTCTACTCCATATATGTTACAATATTTTGGTTAAAATTTATAAGCAATTTTTAAAGGAACAATTAAGAATATTATTAACACCAAAGTAGATCAGCAGCAGCAGCACTTCAAAAGTTTCTGAGTAAAGGGTCACGTATAACAGAAACTGTCAGAGCACAGTAAAGCCTGTTCAAAGCCTAAATGGAGAAAACAAATTCGCAAACATTTACAGAGAAATAAACCACATGACAAGCAGACAGAAACTGGCATACTTAACAGTAGTACCAATTGTTGAATGAAAAGAAGAGGTATACCTAAACATATAATTGAAATTATTAAGACTATGTACCAAAATACCCAAATTAATTGTAGAAACTAAATCAGGTGAGATCCTCATAGAAACAACAAATAAAGGAGTTAAACAAGGATGCTCCATACCGCCCACACTTTTTAACGTATATCTTGACGATGCAAAAAAGGTGGAAACAAGAAATGAATGCTTTAAAATTTAGAGATGATTTTAATATGGGAAGCTTTAAAAACACCCTTTCATTTGCAGATGATCAGGTTCTTATATCCGACAATGAAGACATCTTACAAAGATCGCTCTTCGAATTACAAAAGACCACTGGAGAATATAACTTGGAGATATCTGTCCAAAAAACAAAGACAATGGCATTTCGAGGAAGATTTCCTCTTAGGTGTAAATTAGTGATATAGAACCAAAGCATTGAACAAGTAAGCTCCTTCAAATTCCTAGGGTGTGACTTGTCATATACAGGAGAGATAGATGCAGAGCGGAAGGTTGAAATATTTAATCGTATGTGTGGAACTATCAGAAGAAAGGTAAGGTCAGGAAGGACACACATATATGAAATTTTACAAAACAATGGCGGTAACTTGTGGATTATATGACAGTGAGCGTATAAACAGTAGAGATGACATTTTTGGGAGAATGTCTGGGAGTCATAAAAAGAGATAGATTATACAATGAAGACATTCATAATCGTCTGGAAATATATGAATTAAATGATAAAATAGTTGACTATAGACAGACATGGGAATACCACGTTAATAGAATGGATAATGAAAGAATGCCAAAGAAGATTCTAAAGTATAAGCCGAGAGGGGAAAGAGGAGTTGGAAGACCAAAGAGAAGATGGTCGGGAGACGCAACAGATCGTGAGGGCTAATGTCTGAAGAAGAAGATCAATTACTGAAGCACAACTTGCCCTAAAAGACAGGCTAAAGTTTACCTCTCTGCTTCAGAGTGTTTGGAAATTATAATTTTTGTCTTTGAAGTGGTGCAGAATTAACAGTACAAAACTGGTAATGCAGTACCATTTTTACCTTCTCTACCACATACATAGTAGTTAGAGAAGGTATTGCATTCCACTCAAAAATTCGGTACCGAGATTTTCCGGAAATACACATTTTGAGGCACTTTGAATAAAAAAATCTGATTTGCTACACTCACATGACTTTCTCTACTCTTGTACAAAATATTTTTACAAACGTTTATTCTCCATATGCTTCATCTTAACTGAGATATCGAGATGTCAATCTAATTGCTAATTTGCAAGGGGAATACGGTAGGTTATAAGCGCCAGTCAAATCTATTAAGCGTTGGTTGCTATGTGGCGCATTCCAATCTCTTTGCATGCCTAGGACATAAAAATCTGATGTGTTACACTCACATGACTTTCTGTATTCTTGTACAAACTATTTTTACAAACGCTATTCTCCATCTACTTCATGTTAATCGAGATAAACATTTGCAGACACTATCTTATTGCTAATTTTCTTGTAGATGTAAGGGGATAATATATTTACAAGGGCAATTTGGAAATACAGTAGCCTTTAAGCACATACATATCTCCTAAGAGCTGGTTGCTAGGTGCAGCACCATTCCCTTTGCCACAGATTAATATTCTTTGCATATCCAAGACAAAAAAAATGAATAACGAATTCCCATTTGAGAAAATAAGTATTGAAAAATTTAAGGGAATAACAAGCAATATCTCGAAAATGATTCACTCAACAAAAAGATGTATATGACATAAATTGTGTATTTGAACGCGATCTACATTTTTTGTGTAGTAACATTTTGTCTATCTCTTATGGTTTACCAGTTATGCAAAAGTCGTTCACAATGAAGAATACTTTTGGAGACATTCCCAAAAAATTCAAGATATACATTTTATTTGTCATAACAATATCTTAAACATACGATATTTTAATCAAAATCGTTAGAGCCGTTTTTGAGAAAATTAAAATTTTCGAAAAATCTTCCATGTAAAGGGTAATCTGGGGTGGGGGATTTTCTTGAAAACCTTCGTGTTGCATCTCTGGAAGATACTGAACCTAAATACCAAGTTTGGTGTTTATCCGGCTGTTATCCGTTTCTGATTTATGCTGTTCACAGACAGACACACACGGACATGTTTCCAAAAATGCTTTTTTTTGGATTCAGGGGATGTCAAAACATGTATTTGCAGTGAAATCTCGGTATCGAATTTTTGGGTGGAATACAATACTTCCCCTACTTACTATACGTAGTAGAAATAGTAAAAAAGCATTTTTGTGTATGTACGTGGCTATGATCAACATCTCTCAAAAACCAAAAGTAGGATAAACACCAAACTTGGTATTTAGCAAGTACCTTCCAAAGATTCCACACGGAGTTTCCCAAATTGCTATTTCCGTGGAATATTTTTAGAAATGTTTTTCTAAAAAATAGCTCTCACGATTTTGATTTAAAATCATATATTAAAGATATTTACATGAAAAATAACATGTATATCTTGAATTTTCTGGGACTAGCCTGTGCAGACTTTTTCATTCGGAAGGAATCTTGTATAACTAGTAAACGTTAAGCGATAGACGAAAAGGTTCAGTACAAAAGAACCATTTAAAACACACAATTTATTTCAGATAACTATTTTGTGACATCAGCCATTTCCATGATATCCGTTATTAATGGTTCGAATTGTTCAATACTTAGCTATTCTTTTAAAGCCCTGTCAACATTCAGTCCTTTCTTGGGATTGTGTAGAAACTGTATGGAATTTTAAGGCCAGCATACAGCGTCCAGTTCTTAAACATTTGACTATCGCTGTTCTCTTTGTATCTACAACGAAATCTGTAATGTAGCTGTTTCCGGAAAGATTTATCTCGATTAAAATAAGTAGACAGAAAAATAAGCTTTTCTAAGAATAATTTGGATATCCATAAATAAGCGATAGAGGGCAGAGAATGTCATGTGAATGTAACACATATTTTTAAAAACATAGTTAAAATATAGGTATTGTGCCCTACAATGTTTAAAACCTGAAAAGTCATTTTTAGCTATTTTTACGATTTAGTGCCCCCTTAAGCATTTCTGATTAATAAGGAACAAAGATCGGCATTCAGAATCAGAATGTGTATTTTAAAACCCATCTAGTTAGTAACAAAACATACATGGTTTGTTTTGGACCGTTTTACGCGGTTTTATTTTAAATATTTACAGCTATTTATCTCTAAAACAACTCATTTGCAAAACAGATACCACAGTCAAGCTTTTTTTACGTTTATGGGAAAAATATTGATATAATTTATTAATTTCTCTACCATGTACATAGTATATAAGAACCAAAGATTTATATCGAGATTTCACTGGAAATGCATGTTTTGAGGCTTCCGAATACAGAAAGTATTTTTAGAAAACGGTGCGGGGGCGCTCGCGTACTGGTGTGTGTATGTGTGTGAACAGCAAAACGAAAAGTGGAATAAATACCAAACTTGGCATTTAGATTCAGCACCCTCCACAGATGTAACACGAAGATTTTCAAGAAAATCCCCCACACCAAACTATCCTTTATGTTTAAGATTTTTTGAAATTTTTTATTTTTTAAAAAAATGGCTCTAATGATTTTGATTAAAATACCATATATTAAAGATATTTACATGGAAAACAAAATGTAAGCGTATATCTCGAATTTTCCGGGAATAGTCTGTGAAGTTCTCTTCATTTGGAAGGAATTTTGTATAACTTTGTATAACTGGTAAACGTTAAGTGATAGACAAAAACATACACAAAAATTGTAGATCTCTTTAAAACACACAATTTATTTAAAATAACTTTTTTTGGCATCAAGCATTTTCGAAATGCCCCTTACTAAAGTTTCGATTTGTTCAATACTTTGTCATTCTTTTTAAGTCCCGTCGGTTTTCAGTTGTTTCTCGTGATTTCATGGAAAGAATATGGAATTTTAACCTCAATGTGTAGCGTCCAGTTAAATTAGTTCCGATATTTAAATTTTTTTATTATTTTTTTACTCTGCACGCTGCAATTATTTTTGGAAAAACTTAATGTTTTATAATTAAACTCTTTATTACTATATTAGTAAATCGTAGAGATGAATTTGTGATTACTTTCCTAGCTCAGGAGTAAATAAAAATAAATATGAGACTGTAATTATTTGCTAAAACATTTACCAAATATGAACATTATTGTTGAATAACGTCACAACTAAATATATTAACAAAAATACATATCATTTTTGTTGTTATTTATAAGGTGGTATACAAAATGTCCTTTATTTATACCGAAAAGTACATATTGTGGGATAATTTGAAAATGAGTATGTTTTGACGAATGAAAACCTGAGAAAAAAGCGTTTAAAAATTATAACCCTATAGTAACACTTTTTCTGGCAATGCAAGCATTTATTGACCACATGCGGTGCTGAGCTCCAATAGCTGACTATCTTGCATAAAGAGTTAAGTTAAAATTACTACAGTAACGTCTTGCATGTAGCTATATCGACAATGAATCCTCTCTTTTACGGATGAGTTAAACTATAAGGGACATTGTTATGCTGAAGTATGGCTGCAGCATTTGTCACAATTTTATATGCGAGGGCGCATCGAAAAGTAACGCATAATAATTTTTTTACAAACAAGTTTAATAGTTAAAACAACAACAAAAATCACAAATGAACTTACTCCTTTTACCTACTTTTCGACATAGTCACCAATTTTCTCAACACATTTGTCCAATCGCGATACCAGTTTCAATATACCCTGTTTGTAGAAGTCCGTTTCCTTGGAGTATAGCCATCTGCGGACTGCTGATTTCACTTCCGCATCTGTCGCAAAGCGTTGGCCGGCCAGGAACTTCTTCATGGGACCAAACAGATTAAAGTACGACGGTGCATAGTCCGGGCTATATGGTGGATGCTGGAGCACTCGCAACCAAACTTGGTGATTTTCTGACCAACAGCAGCAACAACATGGGGGCGAGCATTGTCATAAAGAATTTTGACATCGTCAGCATTCATTTGTCACGAAGGTCACGACGCAACTTCACAAAGTTTTCATGTAGGCTGCAGCATTCGCAGTGGTCCCAGTTCAGCAAAGTCCACCAATACAACACCATGCATATCCCAGAACACCGTCACAAGCACTTTCCTAGCAGATTGAGTCACTTTGAATTTTTTCTTCACTGGGGAACCAGCATGTTTTCTCTCCATACTTGCCTGCTTGGTTTCGGGCGTGTAGTGGTATGTCCACGACTCATCACCAGTGACGATTCCTTTTAGAAAGTCATGCCCTTCTGCGGTGTACCGCGTTAGGTGACCCAAGCTCATCATCATTCGCTGGCCCTTGTGGTTGTCTTTCAGGTTCTTAGGCACCCAGCGAGCACTAACTTTACTAAATTTCAACGTGTCATGAACAATATCGTACACTGCACCGTAGGAAATGTTGAACTTTTGCGATAAGGTTCGCAGTTGCACACGCCGGTCGTTGAAAATTGCCGCCTCAATGCCTCTGACATTCTGCGGGGTTGCAGCTGTTACCGGCCTCCCGGAGCGTGGCGAATCACTAACGTTCACACGGCCCTCTAGGAAGAATGCACACTACCTGGAGACATTGCTACGGTCCATACAATCATCTCCATACACGCCACGAATTCCCTGTGAATATCACTCGGTTAATGCCCTTTGGCCCACAAATATCGAACCACACCTCTTTGCTCTTCACACGTGGACGACAATAACATGCGCGCCATCTTTGTTGCCTAGTTTACGCTTCTCTCGCTAGAGCTGTTTATAAAACAAAAAATGCCCTCTGTGGTGAAAACTACAAACTAAATCTGTGTGAAATTGCAACATTCCAGCTGCAGCATTCCAGCTATTGTGGGTTACTTTTCGATCCGCCCTCTTACATATAGATATCGGCGATCGCCCACTCCGAACCATGCGTTTTCGTGGTTTGCCCGGGTCGGCAGGCAAATGCTGGAGTGGTTCTCTTCTACCACGACAATCCTGTCTCTCATTTACTCTACCCATTATCTTCCTTGACATTTTTTTCAAAGTCGTAGGACCATACGACGGTGTTCGCAGGTTGATGCTGGGTGTTGGCTGTCCTCTCTGTGGAGGTTTCTTCCTGATGTCGTTCCTGGACTCACTCCCAGTGTTTTCGAGTAGGCGCTCCTTTAGGGACCCCCCGGAGGCCCGGACGTATTGGTCGGCCCAGGCGGTGCTGGAGGCGTTAAATCTGGAAACATTAGGGACCCCGTCCATATTTACGCCCATCGTTATCCGGAACTGGTCACCCTTCGGCTCTCTCCCCTCATTCCTCCCTCTCAGGGGTCACAGTAGAAGCACAAGGGGCCAGATGGCCTGCGTGCGGTGCTCTGCTCCGGTTTCAGGGGCCCTTCCTTTCGTCAGTAACCTTACCTTTACTTCTACCTGACGGAATGCACTTATCCCTAATTTTACCAACGGTCGAAACAATACAAGTAAGTATTGAACGTGCAACCCAGCATTTGTTGGAGCTTTTAGTGCCTTAGGATTTTAAAGGAAAGCTCTCTTTATTTATAAGAGAGCATCTAGACTTGTGGACAGTGAACTACTCTCATCATACAAAAGAGCTTAACACATGTCTGTCTATTCAATAACATTTTATGCTAAGTTTCCGGAGCCTGTTTGTTACACTAATAAAACGAGTGTGGTCACGATCATTCCTCCTTTCACATTTCCTAAATAGTTTGTTAGAAGTAGTTCCACTTGTGACCTTTTGAAAACACAACTCCTTGCTTCTTCATCATCATTTATTCATGATGTCTTTTGTAAGTGATCAAATACAAGAATAATAAAGCTCATTAAAGAGGGCGGGACAGACATATTAATATGCCAGTTATTTGTAATCAGGTAATGATGTCTGTCAAAAACACTGTAAAAGAAACACACCCCAAACTCGCATTTCTCCTTGCTGTTATCTCGCCTCTGACCAGGACGTGGGTCTAGTTGAATAAGACACACTGGTCTTGTGTATGCAGCTAAAGGAGTTTAGAGGTAGGACAAAGATAAGTGACCATTATTTTGTAAATCATCTGAGAGGGGAGCAGTTTTCCAACTCTGAACTAATAGCGATCATTCTAGTATTTACACAAACGGTTCTAAAATTAACACATCAACCCTACAATGTCAGTTCCTTTATAGCTATAAATGTGTATATGATGCCTAAACTGGAAACCTCTTTTTTAGTGTTTCCAAGTTCCAATATGCCGCATTTGATTACACTAGTCTGCATTTTTAAACTTTTTGTCAGATAATTTCTTAAAAATAGGTGTTCTTGAATCAAGTTTCTATGCTGATTCCAGAAATAACTTCCGTTTTTTTCTATCACGTCTGGTTTTTACGCAAAATAAATAATGTTTTAACAATTTTACTAATGAGCGTAGAAAATTATTCAAACACCATTTCACACAAGTTAAGCTTTTGTTCAAGGAACATTTTAAGAAAACTCTCAAGATCTCCCCTAATTTATTTCATGACTACATTTTAACAAAACAAGAAGCCAAAGTGTTTCATTTAATTTTTTTCAAACTTTCTCTTCGTCTTCCTTGCAGATCCTTGAAGATGACTGTCCCTCCTCAACATCCAATAGTTTCATTCCATCTCCCCTGGTACCTCCCCTCCATTTCCTTAATATTTTGGTGAAAACGTTCACCCTGCTCTTCATTATAATGTCCCAGATTTTCTGGACAGTAGTCGATATGTGAATGCAGAAAATGCACCTTTACAGTCATGTTACAACCCATCTTCTTGAAATTTTCTAACATTGTTTCGACAATGGCCTTGTAATTAGTATCTTTGTTATTGCCTAAGAAGTTTTCAGTAAATGATCGGAAGACGGACCGTGATTCTATTTCTCTCTCATTCATTGTCTTCTCAAAATCTTCAACCTTCATCAATTTCTTTATTTGAGGACCAACAAAAATTCCGGCCTTTAATTTGTCTTGTGTAATGAAGGGAAATTTCTTGGAAAGGTAGTTGAAGCAGGGTCCATCCTGTGGTAGAGCCCTTACAAATTGCTTCATCAAGCCCAATTTTATGTGTAGTGGCGCAGGCAATATTTTTATATATCTATATTTTTGAAGTGAAATTGTGAAAAAACCGCACGTGACAGAAAAAAAACTAAAAGAAGTTCTGAAATCAGCATAAAAAGTGAGTCAGAACCACTTATTAGTTTTCAGTCATCCGATATCATGCAGACCAGTGTTATATGACACACAGCGTACCACAATAATGGCTCAATAATCAGTATTTGAATTTTTAATTTTATTTAAAAACGTAGAACGAAAACTAATAGTTACCTTTGCGATTCTCTCTTTTTTATCCTTTTTTATTCCTGCATATATTAGTTAAGTTATAACTAAGCTTCGGACATGACTTTAGTTTAAGTTAACTTCTATTATACTGCTACTTTGTTTACAAGCGAGCGGAGAGGAGAGAGGCAGTAGTCTCGTGCGCTACTGAGTACTGTGTACGCTATAGGTATAGGTGGACACAGAAGTAAGTATACAGTTCTGTAGTAAACTTAAGCTTTTATTACAAAGTATAAATAAGATGAACAAAATAATAAATATGAACTGTGGCAGATGAAATAATCAGTTTCATGTGTGATTTACATGTGTGGACAGCTATTACAATGGATTGCAATATATTTTCTGAATGTATCAAAAGAAAAACCTCTTCTTAAACTCCAAAACAAGTTCATATCTTCAAAAGCTTCGTTCCACATCACACGAAGTTATCTACTACTGCTAAACAAAACTGACGAACGTCACACTCCTCTGGGAAACGCATTGCATTATTTAGAATATTATTATTATTATTATTATTATTATTATTAATGCCTAATACGGCACATAATTGCTTACCCTGGGATTTTATCTAATACACTCTTAAATTTCTGCTGTGCTATTTCAGCAGGAGAGCATTTGTCTACTGCTGTAAAATGTTGTGTCAAATTAACGACAAGTTTCAAGAACTCTGGTATTGCCATCTATGACAAAGACAAATAAAATTTGTATAAAGTAGACTCACAAGGAAATTTCATAGCTGTAAATTTCTCCAGAAAGAGAAAGAGCAAACTTTTGTAGCTTATTAAATGGGATATTTGTGCTTACCATCATTTTAGATGAATCCCTGTAAGCTTCGGTTTGGCTAAATGAATTGGTGGTTTCTGGTGGTGTAGATAATATATCCTCACCACCTTATTTCTATGAAGAAACGTAATATTTTGTAAGTATATTTTAGATTTACAGTGTCTTGCAATAACAACTTTTTCCCTCCTTTGATTTCAATCTGGCATACCTTACAAAATGTATTTTCCCCTCTTACATCAAAATACTCATGTCCATATTCTTTTACAAGTAAGACACTCTTCTTACTGGTTATATCCAGCATGTTTTGTCAGCTATCAACGGCCGGACTTCATAACTTCAGAACAGGCTGTATATATACTGATCGCTTGCTTAGAATGAATCACTGGCAGTGCATGGGGAGGGGGAGCTCTCAGTGAAACCCTGTGAGCACGTAAATGTTTTCCAGTCAAAGTGCAACTAAACAGCAACCGTGTCCAAAGCCTGGTTATAGCTGTGCATTAGTTATGATTTCCACCAAATAAAATTTTGCATTTATCCAAACAATACCAAATGTGACCAAAAATTTGTTTACGAAGGTAAGTTATTCCAGAAGTTATGGCCAAATATGAAGGAAAGTTTTAAACTGAAGAAAAATGCGTTATATGATTCTATCAAAGATGCCATTGACATGGATTGTAAACTCTTTAGGCTGGAAAGGAAAAATACAGTGAAAAAAGTATCAGAATGTTTAATAAGAATTTTCCGCAAAACTTGTCAGAAAATTGCTATGCGAGTTAAACGAAGTAGCATTCTTCTCATCTGTGAACGGTACATATGGCTGCTAATGAAGCGCTCTGAATTAGTTGGTGCAGACGAGTTTTGAGATATGATGGAACTCAGTATTAAATTTAATCTGGTCTTCAATGTTGTGCAAATTTACAATTAGTTTTCCAAAAATGTCCGGAGGCAAATGATCCGTATTTGAGCATAAACCCGTTCTTGTTTGTGCTTCAGCATCGATTTTAAGCACGCTCCTCTTTGCAACAAAGGTTTGCTTATGGACTGCTTAATCTAAGCCTTCGACGATAGTGTGTTTTAATATACTTCCTGTTCATGCTGTCATGGTACAAAACTGAATTTCCTGCATTCGATGCTGGTAACCTAACCTACATGCTGTTTTGCCTTTCTTACTGCACGTATGTGCATGTACTACATCAAATTATCTAACGTTTGATCTATTTATTATTGTAAACATTGAATACAATTATATTTAATAACTAAAGTTTTCCATTTAAATCTTACCCGTCTTTATTTTCTTTTTATTTCTAATATTTATGTAGATTTAATTCATACAGCAGCTGGGTATGAGTTGAAAGTTATTGATTTTTTAATGTCAACAACCAAACGTGGGTAATCGAACGTTAATGTTGATAACCTTGCTTCTGGAGCCACTATGTTGAACAGTTGTTTGTAAATTATGAATTTTACTTTCATAAGTACTGTTTATATTATTCACTATCGTCGAAAAATTAATATGCAGTATACTTGCATTAAGTGCGCTATATAATCTCGGAAATCTCGACTTCCTCTTGTATTTTCAAACTGTTTTTCGTTCTCCAATAACGCGCTTACCGTGCTTGTATCCCAATACTGTACTATTCTGTAAGCGCACAATTTATGCATTTTTAATAACATTTTAACTGCAATAGTTAGCCAATTTTTACCTTCTCTACT
Organism: Deroplatys truncata; assembly: GCA_030765065.1. Taxonomy (NCBI): domain Eukaryota; kingdom Metazoa; phylum Arthropoda; class Insecta; order Mantodea; family Mantidae; genus Deroplatys; species Deroplatys truncata. The sequence goes on along the minus strand of CM060975.1, from coordinate 292,139,823 downwards.
ACTTAAATTCTCTACTAAGTATTGTTTTCCACCCAAAGATTCGATTTCGAGGTTTCTCCATAAATATATGTTTTGAGGCCGCTGAACCCCCAAAATATATTTTTAAAAAAGAGGAAATGTCGGTTAAATAACCAAACTTGATAGTTAAGTTCAGCAACTTCCCAGGATGCGACACGAGGATTTTCAAGAAAATTTCCCCACCACAAACTACCCTTTGATGGAAAAATTTTTGAAAATTTTATTTTTCTTAAAAATACCTCCAATGATTTTGATTAAAGTACCATATGTTTAAGATATTTTTGAAAAATGACATTTATATCTGGAAATTTTTGGGGAATGACCTCTGAAGTCCCCTTTATTACCATATAACTGGTAAACCATAAGAGATAGACAAAATCTTACTGCACAAAGAAAAAAAAATGAAGATCTTGTTTTATCAAACAACTTATATCAAACACATTTTTCTTTTTTATTGGAGAGTTAACCATTTCCGTTATATTCGTGTTATTGGTTTGAATGTTCGAATACTTATACTTTTCTCAAATGGGAAGTCGTTATTCGTTTTATTCCCCTTCCTGGTTATGCAAAGAGAACGGTATTTCTGAGCCATCACATAAGACCAGCTATTAAGTGATTTGATTATCGCTTAAGTCTCTACGTTTCTACCTATAAGGGGATGTTTAATAAAACCATTTTGTACTAATTTTTATCTCGAATAACATGAAGTAGATAGAGTAATAAAATTTCGTAAGAATAATTTGTTGAAACATGGGTGGAGAAAGGCATGTGAATGTAGCGCATCATATTTGTTATTTTGGTAAAATAAATGCAATGTTTAGCCAATGATTCAAGGCTCTGAATTCTTGGTAGCTTCATTGTTGGAATGATTAGAACATATCAGTTACATAAATTACAAAAACAAATGCTGGATATTCTATTTTGAAAGCAAACATCGTTAGCATAGAATTTAAGCAACACTTTCGACATCTGTTCTGTTCCCATTAAGATGTAATTACAAATAAACACACCAGATGGGAAACATTCCGGGTATGTACCACGGGTTCTTTTCCCGGTTATAGCATCTCTGCTTTTATACATGATTCGTAAAATGATACTTTTAACGACTGCATTAAAATGAGAGAGCTGTTTTTACCAGCAGCTTACACATTGTTGAAAATTATTTCAGATTTTTACTTGAAACGCTTTGGACTCATCCTGCGAATATTCGTATGCTAGAAACTACTAAATTGTGTTACCACACGTAAGAATGTTTATCGCTATACACGTTACTAAATGAATATACAGGATGATGTTTCAAAAACCTTCCAAGTGTTTATTTTGAAAGGAATATATTTTCAAAATGACTATTTATAGTGAATGTTTCTTCATTTGAGGGGGAAAACAATTATATTATTTTATTTAGTGTACATTTTCATGGTCAGCTCATTTTTTTAAATGGGAACCCCAATGGCTTAAAACATATTTTGGATTTACCATAAAAACAAACAACTTTTGTGTGAAACACTTTTTGATTAAACCAAGCACTATTTTATAAAATATTTTATAATTTTAAACAAATTATTAACATTAATACATTGAAAGATTAACTTAGATTTTATTTGGTTGAATTAAAGAAAACAAACTCAGATATTAGGTTTTGTTCCAAACTTCTTAAATATTTTACATGATAATGGTTGGTTTACTAAAAAAATGTTTCAGGGAAGCTATTTGCTTTCATATGTAAAACCAAAATCTGTAAAAAAATTTGGAGTTCCCATTAAAAAACATTGAGCTAACCATGAAATGGCCTTGAAACTAATTATGTACTATATAAAATGTAACTAATATCATTCATTGTTGTTATTAATATTTTTATTTTACGTCGCTTTAACTACATGATCATATCGCGATGAATCTGCTAGTAGATAACTCGTGGATCGATGTGTGGCGGACAGTTAGTCTTCTAGGTCTCATCTCTGTAACCATACCATCTTGCATCGTCACGTGTCCACAGAGACCTTAGTGGATGGTAATAGATGACCATCTATTTTTCATTTTTGCTATTGTTTTAGACGTAAGATAGAACTTTGGGTCGTGGGATTAAATATCCAATCCGGTATTTAGCTTAGCGACTGAGGGAAACCATGGTCAGATTGGTTGGCCCACGGGATTTGAACCCGCGACCTCCTGAATGCGAACCAAAGACGTTACCGCCTGAACTATCCCGCTCGGTAACTAAATCATTGTTTTCCCCCTCAAACGAAGAAACTTTCACTACAAATTAATTTCTGGAATACCTATTGCTTTAAAGATTATCACCTGGAAAGATAAAGAAAATCACACACAAACAACATTCTGTATATGGCATTAGGGGAAGCGTAGTTTGTAGCGATAGAAATACAAACCTTTGATTTTGCTGGCATTCCGAGGTAGTAGCAGTATGCAGATTGAATAAAAAGTGTCGCTTCAATGCGAACCATTCATTAACTGTTTTTTATTTCCAAATCAAAGAAGTTATGACAAGTTATTTTACAAATTGCAACGTTTGTAAAATTCAGCAACATATTGCACTTGTAAGTCTACCCGTAATGTTATTTTGTATTCAGTTTTAATATTGTGACTAAAACAAAATCTGATGTGTTACACTCACATGACCTTCTCTACTATTGTACAAAGTATTTTTACAAACGCTTATTCTCCATATGCTACATGTTAATCGAGATATCGAGAACACCTTATTGCTAATTTTCTTGTAGGTGCAAGGGGAATTGGTAGGCTTTAAGCGATAGTCAAATGTTTTAAGAACTGGTTGCTCTGTGGAGTATTCCATTCTCTTTGTATGTCCAGGACATAAACAAAATGAATAACGAATTCCCATTTGAGAAAAAGTATAAGTATTGGAAAATTTAAGGGAAAATAACAAGCAATATCTCGAAAATGGTTCACTCAATAAAAAAAACGTATATGACATAAATTCTGTATAATAACGCGATCTACATCTTTGTGTAGTAAACGTTTGTCTATCTCTTATGGTTTACCAGTTATGGAAAAGTCGTTCACAATGAGGAATACTTAATGGAGACATTCCAGAAAATTCGAGATATACAATTCATTTGCGATAAAAATGTCTTAAACTTATGGTATTTTATTAAAATTTTCGAAAAATGTTCCATGTAAAGGGTAATATGGGGTGGGGGGATTTTCTTGAAAACCTTCGTGTCACATCTCTGGAAGATACTGAACCTAAATACCAAGTTTGGTGTTTATCTGACTGTTCGTTTCTGAGTTATGCTGTTCACAGACACACACACGGACATGTTTCCAAAAATGCTTTTTTTTTTTTTTGGATTCAGGGGTCTCAAAATATGTATTTTCAGTGAAATCTCGGTATCGAATTTTTGGGTGGAATACAATACTTCCCCTACTTACTATACGTAGTACAGAAAGTATTACAACCAACTTACGCATTTAATGCTATCTGCGCTGCCTCCTGTGACTTTTTTTTTAATTGGCGGTTTGTCCGCTTTTGCAAGCGCCCATTCAATTAATCTTGTGGACTCATTATGTTAACATTGTTATCTATAAGCAAACTTAATAAAACAATAATAGCTCTTTTAAATGTCTATTATTTGTATTTTCAAAACATAATAAGCCTTTTACCAAATATACAAAATCTGACTAAATGACATTTTATAAAACTTTATTTGTTAGGTGTAGAACAAAAGGAGGATTTCATCAGGATTGTTTAAAGGAAAATAAAAGCTGCCACATTACATAACCGACTATCTTACTGCATTTGATACACTAGTGATTTGCTTTACCCACTTCCTGAGCTTGCTGTCATGGTAAAAGTTTAATTTCCTAACTTACTGAGTGTTTTGTCTGTTTTACTGCACGTTTGTGCATGAGCTACATTAAATCCCCCAACTTTTAATAAATTTATTACTGCAGACGTTAAGTATAATCATATTTGATAGTTGAATTTTACCATTTAAATCTTATCTGCATCTTCACTTCCTTTTTACGTTCTCTACTAAGTACTTAGAGTAAGTAGGTGATGCTATACACTTTTTGAACAATTTTTCTAGAACAACGAACATCTTTCGGTTTATTCATGTTAGTGTTCAGAATGTTTATGTTACCATTTTTAAAACTTAGTAATAGTGCATGCTTTGATGTTTATGGCTTGACTTAGAAAATACCAAAAGTAACACCTACGTTTTTTTATGAACCGTTAACCTATTTAATCAACTGTTGTATTGATTCTTATGAATTTCCAGATATTGTGACGGTTATAGTTTTATATTAAAATAATGTGATAATTATCATTTTATAAATTTATGAATATTCAGGACAACATTTGTTTAAGAAGTCCAGAAAATTGGCTTTAGATTGCTTGCGAGTTATTTCCCGCTATTTCCCGCATGCTGAAGTAAGCAGGGGTTTGGTGGCACGATGTTTAGGGGAATGATCATCTCATGTCCGACACGTGGATGCGTTAGGTAATTTCTGCTGTCATACGCTTACGTCAATTACTATCTGGGCACTAATCAGCATTCTGTCGAGTATTTAAACTTAGAATATTTGTGAGGTTGTAGCTCGGACGATCACTTGTCTAGTAGGAGCCTGTGCTGGCCAGTTCCTTAAATTTACATAGTGCTAACTTGTAACATCGGCATAGGCCCTAGACACGACGAAACGCCGGACTTCTTCCGTCCACCAGGTAAACCCACAAACTCTCTAACCCTCACTCGCACATGAAATGTAGCGTAGTTTCTCATTAGAAGAATTAAAGTTTATCTTGGGAACAGAGTTACATGTCTGATAGCGTCACCCTTTCACCAACCCGCAACCTGTAACCCCCTGGATGTATCGTCTGGTAAAGGCGCGGATGGCGTCGTCGCCACCATTACGTCACAGCTGGTTGAGGCGCCGGTACCATATGTCACAATATTTTTAAAAACTGCTATTTACAAAAAAGGGGATACACATATATATTCTAAGTACTGGCGTATCAGTATATTACTAATCATTTCAAAGGATTTCTAAATTATTTTAAATAAACAAATTACATAATATTACGACTATTTTTCGCAAATTACCAGTTTGGCTTTAGTTATTTTCGTAGTACTATTGATACTCTAATCTATTTTATGAGTAGTTGCTGTCAGTGTCTTGATAGACTTTATATAGTTCATGGCCGGTTTTGTAACTTGACGAAAGACTTTGAAACGTTTTCTCATGAAATGTATTTCAAGAAATTGAAATATTATAGCTTTGACAACAGAAATGGGAATTTTTGTCAAATCTTATCATTGTATGTATCTGTCTTTTTATGCAAATGGAAAATATTCTGAACTTAATTTAGTAACAGCACGATGTCCCTCAGGATTTTGCACTTGGTCCCTGTATGTAGATGACTTCGCAGTAAGGACTTCAACTCAGGCCAGTTTTCAGGTTAAACTTAATGATAAAATTGACAAATAGTTCAAATGTCTTCCTCGTTCTCCAATTATGTTCTTACCAAGTTTATATATATATATATATATATATATATATATACTATTCTGGCCTAGAACATCAAAAAGTGGTATTTGCTAAACCGCGAACAATTACTAGGACCTTATAAAAAGTCTTGGAAGGCTACCAAAGGTGGCCAAAGGTTGGTAAGATTGTTGAAGTTGGATCAGAAACCTTAATGAATTAGATGCAAGGGTTGCATGTTTAGCAAGGTTGCGTGCAGAATAAAACGCCGTGTCACGCACACAAAAATAATCCGTTGTGGTACAATAATTGCTATGTACCAACTCACGGTGATTTATCGCTATAGGGCTCAGAGATAACCGACCTTCTTGAAGTCAGGAAGTGAAGGGTTACGGTGGCCAAATATTGGTAGTGCAGAGGGTTCTGGAGCGCTAAGTTTGCCATGCTTTTAAAGCCATCATCCATTTAATCCTGAGCCAAGGGTTAATTTTACATGAGTTTCATGTCAACAAATTTCTTTCTAGGTCTCTCTGGATCCCCTAACTTTATTATATCTCTCACTAAGGGAACCAACCTGTAAAATTTGTTGAAAACTGCGAAAAACGCAGATTTTGTGCAGCGGTAAATTTACATTTAATAACTAAGGGTGGGCATACAATGCTGCAATCATTACCGATGTGGGTAACCGAGGTCGTTAAGACATACACTCGTGAAGGGACCTCCTCACAGTTGTTTTTTTTTCAAGGTTTCTTCAGTTCTCATTACACAATAAAAATCTGATGTGATACACTCACATGACTTTCTCTACTCTTGTACACACTATTTTTACAAATCTTATTCTCCATATGCTTCATGTTAATCGAGATGTTAATTTTATTGCTGATTTTCTTATAGATGCAAGGGGAATTGGTAGACTTTAAGCGATAGTCAAATATCTTAAGGGCTGGTTGCTATGTGGAGTATTCCATTCTGTTTGCATTACCAGGACAAAAAAAAATGAATAACGAATTCCCATTTGAGAAAAAGTATTGGACAATTTATGGTAACAGCAAACAATATCTCGAAAATGATTCACTCAAGAAAAAAAAGGTATATGACATAAATTGTGTATTTTAACGCGATCTACATTTTTTGTGTAGTAAACTTTTGTCTATCTCTTATGGTTTACCAGTTATGCAAAAGACGTTCACAATGAAGAATACTTTTGGAAACATTACCAGAAAATTCAAGATATACATTTTATTTGTCATGAAAGTATCTTAAATATATGATATTTTAATCAAACTCGTTAGAGCCATTTTTGAAAAAATTAAAATTTTCGAAAAATGTTCCATGTAAAGCGTAATCTGGGGTGGGGGGATTTTCTTGAAAACCTTCGTGTCGCATCTCTGGAAGATACTGAGCCTAAATACCAAGTTTGGTGTTTATGCGACTGTTCGTTTCTGAGTTATGCTGTTCACAGACACGCACAAACAGCCACACACAGACGGACACACACGGTCATGTTTTCAAAAATGCTTTATATGCATTTAGTGCTCCTCAAAACTTATATTTCCGGTGAAATCCCGGTATAGAATTTTTGGGGGGAATACAATACTTCCCCTACTTACTATACGTAATAGGGAAAGTAAAAAGCAGCCAACACAGGAGTTCTAATTTTGAACTCTAAATCACCTCTCTAACCTTAAAAGTAATTAATTAATTAACTATTATAATTATTTTCAGTGCCGTCACCACTCAGATTGCTCCTTAAGGTGCCAAACGTTGCCAGTTACTTTGTAAATTTTACAGAGGAGTCTTAAGTTAATAATAAATAAAAAAAAACGGTCTCATGTGTTACACTCATATAACTTTCTCTACTCTTGTACAAACTATTTTTACAAACGTTTATTCTCCATATGCTTCATGTTAATCTTATTGCTAATTTTCTTGTAGGTGCAAGGGGAATTGCTAGGCTTTAAGCGATAGTCAAATATTTTAAGAGCTGGTTGCTATGTGGAGTATTCCATTCTGTTTGCATTACCAGGACAAAAAAATGAATAACGAATTCCCATTTGAGAAAAAGTATTGGAAAATGTATGGGAACAGCAAGCAAAATCACGAAAATTGTTCAATCAACAAAAAAAAAAATGTATGTGACATAAATTGTGTGTTTTAACGCAATCTACCGTTTTTGTGCAGTAACATTTTGTCTAACTCTTATGGTTTACCAGCTATGCAAAAGTCGTTCACAATGAAGAATACATTTGGAGAAATTCCCTGAAAATTCAAGATATACATTTTATTTCTCATGAAAGTATCTTAAATATATGATATTTTAATCAAAACCTTTAGAGCCATTTTTCAGAAAATGAAAATTTTCCAAAAAGTTACATATAAAGGGTAATCTGGGGTGGGGGATTTTCTTGAAAACTTTCGTGTCGCATCCCTGGAAGATACTGAACCTAAATACCAAGTTTGGTGTTTATCCGACTCTTCTGACAGACACACACAGGCACACACACACATACACACACACACAAACACACACACACACACGGGCGTGTTTCCAAAAATGCTTTATATGCATTCAGTGCACCTCAAAACATATATTTCCTGTGAAATCTCGGTATCGAAAATAAATTTGCAGGAAACTAAAAATTAAAAGTTCATATCTTCAGAAATAATTTGTATTAATTAAAAAGAGCAAAAAGCAGGAAGCATATACTTTTGATTTTTTTATAATGTAACTGATATATTATTTGCAAATCATGTGATAAGAATAAGACCCATATTTTTAAAACACAAAATTGAAAACAATTTTTCAACACTTTAAAACTTTTCTCAAGAACTATTATTAGAATTGATCTGAATGTATAGAATTTATCAGCAATATCTGGTAAAATGCTCAAAGTAATTACTTAATAAATACAGCCCAAATGTCTCAGGTTTCTGTTCTTAAGCTGGAATTTACAAAAAATGAACGTAATTTCACTGATGTGTTTGACCGATACCTTTGGTAGTTCTGATTTTGGTAAAGACGCTACTCAGCCCTAACCTCCTTTTTGGCATCTCTTTAGTTCGACATGGTACTGCTCTTTTCCTTCATTATAAGTTTTGTATTTTTTTGGCCAGTAGTTGTGAAATAGATAATAAACTAAACAACCTGAAGAAGTATTGTGCCCTACGTATGGGTGCCAACTTGAAGAAGGTGTGTTTACGTAATTTATTTACGTAAGTTATAAGCCTCACGCTTGGGAAGCCAACTTGAAGAAGTATTGTTCTTCAACTGTTGTAGTTTATTGTTGTTGGAGTTTTTGCACCACGCTTTGGGCGTCGGTTTGAAGATTGTTTGTTACGTAATATTCTGCTACGTATGTAAAGCTTATTTTAAGATGTATTTTTGTTGTTAGGCTCCAAGTTTTAAAATATTATATTAACTTTGTTATTAAACTGCTTCTATAGATAGTATTTATGTTTATGTTTGCCTCGGCTGCGTCAGTCTTACTTTAGAGACACGTTTCTCTTAATCAGGTCGTGGTGCGACAAGAATGTAGGTTTACACAGATTTTAAGTTTAAATTCACTTCTTTTTATTAATCCTTGGCACAAATTAAATAGCACTACACTGATGTTAAGAGCTGTGAGATTCTTTTACTTAATACTTGCACTTTGTTAACGCATATACTTAATTTACGATTCACACGAATACGTAATATTTCTTTAGAGAACACATCTTCCATCCGGTTGATATCAAGGTCTGCAGGCAACTGAACATATTTCAACAGTATAAAGTTTTAACTTTTTGTATTTCAAGTCTCTGATTGGCTAATCCTATTCCAATGGAATACCTGCATTTTACTAAAGCTTTTTCTGGCTGTTAATTGGCTAATTTTAAACTGTCACAGAATTTACATTATCGCTGCTCTAATCATGACTAGTAATATTTAAACTCCCAAACTCATTATTGCCTCAAGGTTACCTCATTGTTACCTCATTGTTAGCAACTTTAAACTTATTATTCTCACAGCTCTTTCATTATTAAATTACATAATATATTCACATAACATTATTAAACATGTTTACAATAATATAAGCATATGCAATGACTGTTACATACATTTTTCAAATTATTACATACATATTGCTTCAAGGCGGGCTGTTATTAAATTTACATATTATATAATTTAATTGAAATTTTTCAAGTTTTAAAAAATACTGCCTCAAACCTCAGCACTGAATATTTTTATACAAGCCCTTTAACCCTTGAATCATAGGAATATTAGGAATATCACCAAACCATATTTAGTTATTGCATAATTTTATCGATTTAATTTTATCACTATAATTTTATCGTACCTGCGTGCACCTTTTTTACGTAAAATAATAACAGCGGTTTGAAAATTCTTTATAACTGCTTTGTAACTTCAATTAGTCTTTTAGGCTAGCAACTTCAGTTGTCTTCAATAATACATTTGTTACCAAAGAGTCTAGACGGAAAACTGAAACAGCTTATTTACATACTGAAAAGTTTTCTTCTCTAAATAGGTTACACACAGACCGAATCTACATAGTTATTTAATTTGGTTACGTCATGGCTTCATTGATTGCGCCGGTACAACTAAGTCTGCCTACTGTAACCTATTCAGGGAACAAAACTTTTCAGTATGTAAATATCCTGTTTTGTTTTGTTTTATTAGAAACGTATTATTGAAGGCGACTGATGCACTCTATACTAAAACTCTAATTAAATGTATAAAGGAGTTATAAGTAGCAGAAGAACGAGAATAGGATTAACCATTAAGAACTAAGAAAGAGGGGAAAATAATTTATATAGCATTTTCGAACCACGGGCCTTCACACGGCAAAAAATTAAAATTAAATTGAGTTTTATTTATCGACGCTCTTTAATTGCTGTGGTTCTTAGCGTCCCATTCTATATTGGGCGTGAAAGACCGGAAATTTTGCTCAGAGGCCTCTTTATTAGGCTTGAGGTCTTTTACGTGCCTTAAATCTACGACACGGGAATACCAGCTTTACTTCTCTTACGAAGGAAGCCATGCTAGGAATTTTATGCCCATCGTCCTCCGCAGGTTCGAACCCGAGACCTCGGGAACTAGAGGCTAGCATGGTAACCACTACATAACAGAGGACGACTTCACGCGGCAGGCGCCCATTTTAACCATTATACCATTGAAACCAAGGATAATTACAATCCATAATAACCTGAACATCTTTAAGGCTACTGCACAGAACTGTTATGTGGTTATATTTCACTTCTAATTACGTAAAACAGCTATTGTAACCAGCCCCCATCGAGTTAAAATTTATTTTTTTATGTAACAACACTATATTGGTAGTAATTAAGACGCGTGTATGTTTATGAAACAAGCGGTAGCGAGTTTCACAATTTCAGCAGTAGAAGCACTAGATAGTTTTACGACAATTTAATTGAGGTTAACGAATGTTTGTTTTCAGGAGTCTTGAAATAATTATCTTATGAGAAGATGCATGAGTTTGAAACGGAAATTAAATTGTCATGTAAAGCTAGTAGCACCGGTACTACTCGGCTAGATAATCACAGGCAAAACTTATTATGAACTTACCTAGTTTAGCGCCAACCATGTTTGTTAGTTCTGTAGAATGGAAAGCCATCTCTTTGTCGCTAACTGAGCCGTCAATTTTATAATTTCTCTCCGTGCAGAGTTCTGAAAATTGGTTCCACACCATACCTTTGTTCTTTTTACTTCCTCTACTACGTATAGTAAGTAGGAGAAGTATTGAAGTCCACCCAAAAATTCGATACCGAGATTTCACCGGAAATACATGTTTTGAGACCCCCTGAATCAAAAAAAAGCATTTTTGGAAACATGTCCGTGTGTGTGTCTGTGAACAGCATAACTCAGAAACGAACACCAAACTTGGTATTTAGGTTCGGTATCTTCCAGAGATGCGACACGAAGGTTTTCAAGAAAATCCCCCCACCCCAGATTACCCTTACATGGAAAATTTTTCGAAAATTTTAATTTTCTCAACAATGGCCTTAACGATTTTGATTAAAATATCATATGTTTAAGATATATTCATGACAAATGAAATGTATATCTCGAATTTTCTGCGGATGTCTCCAAAAATATTCATTGTGAACGACTTTTGCATAACTGGTAAACCATAAGAGAGACAAAAGTTTACTACACAAAAAATTTAGATCGCGCTAAAATACATAATTTGTCCTATACAGTTTTTTTGTTGGGTGAACCATTTTCGAGATATTGCTTGTTATTCCTTTAAATTTTTCAATACTTATAGTTTTCTCAAATTCGTTATTAATTTTTTTTGTTCTGGTAATGCAAAGAGAATGGAATGCTCCACATAGCAACCAGCTCTTAAAATATTTGACTATCGCTTAAAGCCTACCAATTCCCCTTGCATCTACAAGAAAATTAGCACTAAGATTAACATCTCGATATCTCGATTAACATGAAGCATATGGAGAATAAGCGTTTGTAAAAATAGTTTGTACAAGAGTAGAGAAAGTCATGTGAAATGTAACACATCAGAATTTTTTTGTGTTTTGTGGCGTTAAATTATCTATAGCTGCTTTTATATTACTAATATTTGGACTTCTAAAGCGCGGCATTTCAGTTGCTAATATTGTAGTCACAGCCTACGTGTTCTCACTCACTGCATTCATACAAATTAAAAACAAGTGCACGACCATGATATACTATCAGTGTATCGAAGGTAAATTACTATTGTCGTCCTTCGTGGTGTAGTGGTTACCATGTTACCTCTAGTTTCCGAAGTCGCGGGTTCAAATCCGGCGGAGGGGGATGGATTTTTTCGGGTATAAAAATCCTTAGCATGGCTTCTTTCGGAAGGGAAGTAAAAGCCGGTGGTACCATGTCGCAGATTTACAGCACGTAAATGAACCTCAAGCCTGATAAAGGAGCCTCTGAGCAAAACTACCGGTCTTTCACGCCCAATACAGAATGGGACGCTAACGACCACAGCAGTTAAAGAGCGTAACAAAACAAAACAAAAAAAACTCCGGATTACTGTTAGTGTAGTTCGGCTTTGATTGCCAAACGACTAGCATACTTACCTGTCATTGCCTACTGGCATATTGAGTGCAATTATCATACGAGTATCTTAATTACCTTTATAGTAAGTTGCATACGACTGTTTTTGGACGACCATACTATACTTTCAAAACTTTTTGTTTTTATAAAAAAATCTTATCTTACTGCTTGTAATTAAATGCTGATCGGATGGCAGCAGGATGGTAAGGCCTGTGTTTGCGAGTTCTGCAACAGGTGGCAGTACTATTGAATCCAGGCCATATTTATTGATTTTTTGCAGGTAACGTACTCCTATATTCACCAACATTGAAACGAAGGAAGTGAATTCAATTCATTAGTGTATTAAGATTACAATGTACATAATTCATTGTATTTTAAATACATATATTTAATTGTTTATCTGTGGAATGGATCCCAGTGGACTGCTGCTTTGAAGGTGTTAAAAGGTATGGGCTGCGCGCGCCGCCGTGTAAGACCATAATGAGTCGCTGAAGTACGAAGATAAACCAATAAGTATCAGCACATAACTTTAAAATTTATTATAACAACAATAGAAACTTACAATTACCTCATTTTCAACATAGTCCCACTTGCTTCTTATGATCCAACTTTGCACAAGCTTTCTGATGACCTCAAAAAAAAGTTTATCGGCTGAGCAGCTTCCATCACTTCTTGGTCTGTGGTGAATCGACGGCCTCTTACGGCATTTTTAAGTGGTTAAAAAAAATATGGTTTGCCATTTCATCCACAGTCAATCTTTGATTCTCTGAATCAGGATACTAACTTGCTCATTGTTGGCGTCACTGCTCTTTCCTTGTCCTTCACAGTTATTCGACCATTTTTAAACTTCTCAATCCATTCGTACACTTTTCACCGGGATAAATCATTGCTCCCATATTGTTTGACAAGTCTTCGATGGATCTCGGCTCCTGGTACCCCTCCAGGTGACAAAAAAACGCATAATCGCACGCTGTTCTTCTTTGGTGCAAACGGTAAAGGGTGCAGCAATGCTTATTATGCAACAATGAAAACTGGCTGGAGTGATAACTTTCTAATATTCCACAAGCGGAGACAAAGGAGCAACATGTCGACGTGCGCGCGCAGAAATCGATACAGTTAACCTACAACAAATTAAAAATAGTGTGTGGATAGTTACTGACTTACCCTCGTATAATGATGCCATCGCAGTTCAATTAAATCTCGTGTATAATCAGCGTACTCGACCAAAAGCGTATATATTTGATCGCAGTGTTTTAGTATAGTTAGTAAATGTTCCAAGCGTTCCGGAAACATTCGGCTGCTTTGCTTCGGAAACACTCGGCTGTGGATAAGTAACAAACTTTAAATTCAATTTTTATACCTTAAATACAAATAATTTACAGAGTTCATTTTTTTTGCACAATATAACGGGAGAGCCAAGAAACTACGAACCGAGTGCGCGGTCTTTTGCACTGGGCGTGTGGAAACATGATAACGCACTGCTGCTATAAACAAGGTCACGCTATTGACGTGGTTTTGCTCTGCAGTGTGAAGTGCAGGATTGAGTTGACGGTGATGTGATGTAGTTAAATTATTTATTATTTTGTGCTGTACTTAATCACAAAGTATACTATCGCTCAGTATATGTTTTATACTGTACAGCGTATGATTCGTATGTGTTAACTCAGTTAGCTCGCCAAGTGAAAGTACCATTTGCAGAAAGATTTTCAGGTGTAAAAGTTCCAGGCTGTACAACTATCCATGAACTTTACAATAGATATCAGACCACAGGAAGTGTTCAGGCTAAGAAATCTAAAAGATGGCGTACGGTTCTTACAGAAGAAACATTAACGGCGAGTGATGGATAGTTTCCTAAAGAGGTGCCAAAAATGTATGGACAACGACGGTGGTCAGTTTCAGCATCTCGTTTAATAAAGTTGGTAAGCGAAACCTTAAAAAGTAGTTTTAAAAATGTTGTATGGTTTTATCCGCGCCTTTCTATGATAGCGACAAACGGCAACGAGCGCCGAGGATGCGGATAGGAAAAACACCGGGCAGCCGGTTCGTAGTTTTTTGACTCCCTCTGTAGAACACAAACGCTTTCAAAATAAACCAAAACCCTGTTATGTGTTTCAGTACAACATCGTAAGAAGGTTAAGAATTCTTAAGGTCAAGAAACCTCATTTCAAATACATAGGACCAGATTAAGCGTTTTAAAGATATGATTTTTATTAAGATGAAGTAACTTTTACCATACTTGTTTCCGTCGTAAAGTGGAGTAATTGAAAGCCATAGGACTTATTTCTGTGTGTGTGTGTGTGTTAAAAGCAACATCCTACAATTTTAGTTCAGCCTGTATACGAAACTAATATACGTAATGGCCGTTTTCTGCATTCCCTTACTATCAAAAATAAGTACCACAGAAATACGTCTTGTATTTTTTCTTCTTTCTTCAGATTGCTACATGTTTTTTACTGAGATAACGGTAAGAATTTTCCCTTCCCGTGATGTCATTTCGTAAATTTATTTATTCATTATTGCCGCCCTCCTTGATGCCCATTTCATAGTCGTAGCTTTTACCTTTAGAGCGGGTATAGAAAGAGCATTTTCTTTATCGCTTTTCTGTAAAAGAAATGTTTCCTTTATTTGGGTTCGTGACATTTGATCTTATCTACAGTTATTAGCAATAGCGAAGCGGAAAAAAGGAAGAAGAAAATGGCAAGAATCTAGCGCATGGTGTAAAGGATAATGCCAATAAAAAAGGTGCGATATATAAGCGAAAGCATGAAGTGTTTCACGTGATAAGCACAAAAACAAGAGAGAGTACATCACACGATGCTTTCACAAAAGTTCTCGAAATGGCGTGTTGCGTAAGAAAATCATATTTTAGTATGGCCTGTTTAGAGTAATAGAACCCAGGCATCGTTCGCGTTATCAGTTATCTCTCCCCTCTCTTCTTCCCCCTCTCTCTTCCATTTTTTCCAAATTAGACTTAAAATCGTTTTTCGGGTATAGATAAATGTGACATCATTGGCAATCACTTATTCTATAAAAGTGGAGAAGAAACCAAGAAATAAAGACAAGAGAAGAAAAGAATCTGTTACGGCACATTCAAACAAACCTAGCACAAGGTTCACTATATTTTGGTATTTTATGCGAATTATTCTTAAACCCATATTAAGTTTTTCATTATGTATTTTTACCTTCTCTACTGCTTACCTATAGTAAGAGAAAGTACTGTAAACCATTAAAAAATTCGATTATAAATTTCCCCGCCAATGCACGTTTTGGGGCTCCTTGAATCCCAAAACAGAATTTTCAGAAAAAGGTCCGCGTTTGTGTATCTGAAATATCGTACGCTTTGCGTGATCACGGGAAAAAGAAAAATGAATAGGGATTTAACACTTGGAAAGGTAAATATTCGGAACTTCAAAATAATAAGAGAGAATATCTCGGAAATGGTTATCACAAACTTTTTATTTGACACAAACTGTGTGCTTTAACGAGATCTACATGTTTAGTCAGGTAATAAGTTATCTATCTCTTACAGTTTATCAGTTGTACAAAAGTCATTAAGAATAAAGAAGACTTCCCAGGTTATTTCCAGAAAATTAAAAATAAACTTTTCATTTGTCACGAAAATATTATGAGCAGCCGGTGAAGCCCATTTTGGTCCCACTTTATCTTTTGAATCCTATATCGGTTCTGTCTTCCAAAATGAAACATCCTAACTCGGTCCCGTCTTCCAAAATGAAACATCCTGACTTGGTCCCATCTCCTAAAATGTAAACCACCTAACTCGGTCCCGTCTTCCAATATGAAAACAACCTAACTTGGTCCTGTCTTCCAAAATGAAACATCCTAACTTGGTCCCATCTCCTAAAACGTAAACCACCTAACTCGGTCCCGTCTTCCAATATGAAAACAACCTAACTTGGTCCTGTCTTCCAAAATGAAACATCCTAACTCGGTCCCATCTCCCAAAATAAAACATCCTAATTCGGTCCCATCTCCCAAAATGAAACATCCTAATTCGGTCCCATCTCCCAAAATGAAACATTCTAATTCGGTCCCATCTCCCAAAATGAAACATCTTAACTCGGTCCCATCTTCCAAAATGAACCATCCTAACTCGGTCCCGTCTTCCAATATGAAAACAACCTAACTTGGTCCTGTCTTCCAAAATAAAACATCCTAACTCGGTCCCATCTTCCAAAATTAAACATCCTAACTCGGTCCCATCTTCCAAAATGAACCATCCTAACTCGGTCCCGTCTTCCAATATGAAAACAACCTAACTTGGTCCTGTCTTCCAAAATGAAACATCCTAACTCGGTCCCGTCTTCCAAAATGAAACATCCTAACTCGGTCCCATCTTCCAAAATTAACCATCCTAACTCGGTCCCGTCTTCCAATATGAAAACAACCTAACTTGGTCCTGTCTTCCAAAATGAAACATCCTAACTTGGTCCCATCTTCCAAAATGAAACACCCTAACTCGGTCCCATCTTCCAAAATGAACCATCCTAACTCGGTCCCGTCTTCCAATATGAAAACAACCTAACTTGGTCCTGTCTTCCAAAATGAAACATCCTAACTCGGTCCCGTCTTCCAAAATGAAACATCCTAACTCGGTCCCATCTTCCAAAATGAACCATCCTAACTCGGTCCCGTCTCCTAAAATGTAAACCACCTAACTCGGTCCCATCTTCCAAAATGAACCATCCTAACTCGGTCCCGTCTTCCAATATGAAAACAACCTAACTTGGTCCTGTCTTCCAAAATGAAACATCATAACTCGGTCCCATCTTTCAAAATGAAACATCCTAACTCGGTCCCGTCTCCTAAAATGTAAACCACCTAACTCGGTCCCGGCTTCCAATATGAAAACAACCTAACTCGGTCCCGTCTTCCAATATGAAAACAACCCAACTTGGTCCTGTCTTCCAAAATGAAACATCCTAACTTGGTCCCATCTCCCAAAATGAAACATTCTAACTTGGTCCCGTCTTCCAAAATGAAACATTCTAACTTGGTCCCGTATTCCAAAATGAAACATTCTAACTCGGTCCCGTCTTCCAAAATGAAACATTCTAACTCGGTCCCTTCTTCCAAAATGAAACATTCTAACTTGGTCCCATCTCCTAAAATGTAAACCACCTAACTCGGTCCCGTCTTCCAATATGAAAACAACCTAACTCGGTCCCGTCTTCCAATATGAAAACAATCTAACTTGGTCCCATCTCCCAAAATGAAACATCCTAACTCGGTCCCGTCTTCCAAAATGTAACATTCTAACTCGGTCCCGTCTTCCAAAATGAAACATTCTAATTCGGTCCCGCCTTCCAAAATGAAACATTCTAACTCGGTCCCGTCTTCCAAAATGAAACATTCTAACTCGGTCCCGTCTTCCAAAATGAAACATTCTAACTCGGTCCCGTCTTCCAAAATGAAACATTCTAACTCGGTCCCGTCTTCCAAAATGAAACATTCTAACTCGGTCCCGTCTTCCAAGATGATACATCCTAACTCGGTCCCGTCTTCCAAAATGAAACATTCTAACTCGGTCCCGTCTTCCAAAATGAAACATCCTAACTTGGTCCCATCTCCTAAAATGTAAACCACCTAACTCGGTCCCGTCTTCCAATATGAAAACAATCTAACTTGGTCCCATCTCCCAAAATGAAACATTCTAACTTGGTCCCGTCTTCCAAAATGAAACATTCTAACTCGGTCCCGTCTTCCAAAATGAAACATTCTAACTCGGTCCCGTCTTCCAAAATGAAACATTCTAACTCGGTCCCGTATTCCAAATTGAAACATCCTAATTCGGTCCCGTCTTCCAAAATGAAAACAACCTAACTTGGTCCCATCTCCCAAAATGAAACATTCTAACTTGGTCCCGTCTTCCAAAATGAAACACTCTAACTCGGTCCCGTATTCCAAAATGAAACATCCTAATTCGGTCACGTATTCCAATATGAAACATCCTAACTCGGTCCCGTCTTCCAATATGAAACATCCTAACTCGGTCCCGTCTTCCAAAATGAAACTTCCTAACTTGGTCCCGTCTTCCAAAATGAAATATCCTAACTCGGTCCCGTCTTCCAAAATGAAACATCCTAACTCGGTCCCATCTCCCAAAATGAAACATCCTAACTTGGTCCTGTCTTCCAAAATGAAACATTCTAATTCGATCCCGTATTCCAAAATGAAACATCCTAATACGGTCCCGTCTTCCAATATGAAACATCCTAACTTGGTCCCATCTCCCAATATGAAACATCCTAACTCGGTCCTGTCTTCCAACATAAAACATCCTAACTCGGTCCCGTCTTCCAATATGAAACATCCTATTTCGGTCCCGTCTTCCAATATGAAACATCCTAACGCGGTCCTGTATTCCAAAATGAAACATCCTAACTCGGTCCCGTCTTCCAATATGAAACATCCTAATTCGGTCCCGTCTTCCAATATGAAACATCCTAACTCGGTCCCGTATTCCAATATGAAACATCCTAACTCGGTCCCGTCTTCCAATATGAAACATCCTAACTTGGTCCCATCTTCCAAAATGTAAACCACCTAACTGGGTCCTGTCTTCCAACATTTATACAAACTAACTTGGTCCTATTTTCCAAAATGAAACAATCTAAATCGGTGAAATCTTTCGAAATGTAAACCACCCAACTCGGTCCTGTAGAAAATTAAGTGCACAATACATAATTTCCCCTCCCATTTTAAAAGACGTAGGCTTCAGCAAATCTATAGTAACCTATAGTGTCTGCAAAACGATATTATAGTTTCATACTTCACAAAAATAGATCTTAACCGTAAAATCAGATGCTATGTAAAAAATTTGCTCCAGTAAATGCATGTAATCTCCATATGCAAAATAGTTGAAAAATCGATGCATTGTTCAAAAAGTCATAATTATAATCAAGTGAAATAGTTTGTAAAACCCAAAATAGTTATCTGTAATAACGTTTGTTCTTTTGTGAGCTACCAGCAATGTCGCGGACACAACCAACTACTTGTGCTCAGTGCCACTATCGACTTTCGTAACAGCGATGCCTCACCACTTTACACTTACTCTACTCAGAGTGTTACACCTTACGGTTTCGTACTGTATGCTAGGGACTGAGTTGGACTGTTGGCGGTATGTGCTGCGGAACTGAGTACTTGGGTTTTTGACAGTATATGCTGCGGACTGAGTTGGGTTGTTGACAGCATATGCTATGGGATGAGTTGGGTTGTTGGCAGTAGGTATAAGCTACGCGACTAAGTTGGGTTGCTGACAGTATATGCTACAGGATGAGTTGGGTTGTTGACGGTATATGCTACGGGACTGAGTTGGTTTGTTGGAGGTATATGCTACGGGACTGAGTTGGTTTGTTGGGGGTATATGCTACGGGACTGAGTTGGTTTGTTGGAGGTATATGCTACGGGACTGAGTTGGTTTGTTGGGGGTATATGCTACGGGACTGAGTTGGTTTTTTGGAGGTATATGCTACGGGACTGAGTTGGGTTGTTGACGGTATATGCTACGGGACTGAGTTGGTTTGTTGGAGGTATATGCTACGGGACTGAGTTGGGTTGTTGACGGTATATGCTACGGGACTGAGTTGGTTTGTTGGAGGTATATGCTACGGAACTGAGTACTTGGGTTTTTGATGGTATATGCTGCGGACTGAGTTGGGTTGTTGACAGTATATGCTATGGGATGAGTTGGGTTGTTGGCAGTAGATATATGCTACGCGACTAAGTTGGGTTGCTGACAGTATATGCTACGGGATGAGTTGGGTTGTTGGAGGTATATGCTACGGAACTGAGTACTTGAGTTTTTGACGATATATGCTGCGGACTGAGTTGGGTTGTTGACAGTATATGCTATGGGATGAGTTGGGTTGTTGGCAGTAGGTATATGCTACGCGACTAAGTTGGGTTGCTGACAGTATATGCTACGGAATGAGTTGGTTTGTTGACGGTATATGCTACGGGACTGAGTTGGTTTGTTGGAGGTATATGCTACGGAACTGAGTAGTTGGGTTTTTGACGGTATATTCTACAGAAATGAGTTGGGTTGTTGGCAGTACATTCTACGGGACTGAGTTGAGTTGTTGATATATGCTACGGACTGAGTTGAGTTGTTAATATATACTACTGGACTGAGTTGGGTTGTTAACAGTATGTACTACGGCACTGAGTTGGGTTGTTAACGATATGTTCTACGGCACGAGCTGGGCTGTTCACGTTTTACTCACAAAGATAACGGGATGTTTGGATGCGTTTGACGCAAAGCCCAATTTATCGGGATGTTGGTGCCATCCAGTCGGAGATAAACTACGATAAGTCGCGTTCTCGCCCGGTGTAAACACCAGAAGTGCCATCGGAGATAACAGTGTCTTCTGGAAGTTTCTTTTCCCCCGCTTCAAGAAAGTGTGTCCAGAAGGTTCAAGAATGTGCTGTGGAAGATTCCATTAGCTATGTAAGCGAGCGTTCTGGTGAGAGGAGTCAGTGAGTGCGTGTCTGTGCGATATCAAGTGCAGTTCTACAAGTGAGTTTGGGACAACAACTGTGGCGTGCAGTGGGTGCTGCTGCAGGAGTGATTGAAGAAGTCTTGTGTTCGACTCCCCAGCACATTTGCCCGGAAGAATTGGCTACGTCGTGCATATTGCATGACGCCGCTACATCAAGAAGGAAAGTGAAGTGACGGGGAAATTGAACTAGTTCACATTAGTGAAGCGATAGTGTGAACCAAGTGAAGTTGCAGTGAAAGTTGAACCAGATCAAAGCATTGACAATGAGAATTGAGAGAAGTGACAGTTGAAAAACTCAACAAAGTCGCAATGTCTTAAAAATGGTATCATGTTTTGTCAAAATCACTCTTAATCAAAATTGTTTAGAGCCATTTTTGAGAAAATGTGGATTTTCGAAGAATTTCCCATGCAAAGGGGACTCTGGGTTGCAGTGATTTTCATGAAAATCTTCATATCACATTCTTGAAAGATGCTGAACTTAAAAACCAAGTTTCGCTATTTACGAGATTTTTACCTTCTCTACCACGAACACAGTAGGTAGAGATGGTATTGTATTCCATCCAAAAATTCCATACCCAGAATTCACCATGTTTTGAGCCCCCGAATACAAAAAAAGTATTTTTAAGAAAAGGTCGTGTGTGGCGTGTGTTTGTTTGTGAACGCCTAACTCAAAAACGAAACGTCGGGTTAATATCAAACTTGGTATTTGGGTTCAGTATCTTCCAAAGATGCGACACACACATTTTCAAGAAAATACCCCACCCCAAACTACCGTTTACGCGGAACATTTTTGGAAATTTTTTATTTTCTTGCAAATGACTTAACGATTTTGATTAAAATGCCACATATTATAGGTATTTACATGACAAATAAAATGTTTATCTAGAATTTTCCGGGAATAGCCAGTAAAGTCCACCTCATACGTAAGGAACTTTGTATAATTTTGTTTAACTGATAAACGTTAAGCGATAGACGAAAACGTATTACACAAAAATCTAGATTTCTTTAAAACACACAGTTTTTTCCAGATGAGTTTTTTTTGTAGCGTAAGCCATTTCTGAGATATCGTTATTAAATTTTGGAATTGTTCATTTCTTGATATTTTTCTTAAGGTCCTGTGAACATTTAGTTGTTTCTTGCGGTTGCATAGATAGAGTATCGAATTTTAAAGCCAGTATATAGCGTCCAGTTCTTAAACATTTGGCTATTGCTGTTCTCTTTGCATGTATAACGAAATGTGTAATGTAGCTATTTCCGGAGAAGTTTATTTGGATTAAAATGTAGTAAATAGAAGAATAAGCTTTAGTAAGAATAGCTTGTATACCCACTAATAAAGGATAGAGGATAGAGAAAATCATGTGAATGTAACAATCCTAATTTTTTGTTTTTTAATTATGCTGTTAAGACACAGATACACAGA
Organism: Deroplatys truncata; assembly: GCA_030765065.1. Taxonomy (NCBI): domain Eukaryota; kingdom Metazoa; phylum Arthropoda; class Insecta; order Mantodea; family Mantidae; genus Deroplatys; species Deroplatys truncata. Next base: position 292,117,340 of record CM060975.1, on the reverse strand, counting down.
TACACATAAAAGTTTTCTAAAAACGTTTTTTTTATTCAGTGGACCTTGAAAGATGTATTTCAGTTGAAATTCGATATGGAATTTTTGGCATATGGAAGCCAATTTGTCGCGGTCACTTCGTGTTATCTTTTGCTGGGCGCCTGTTATTGTATTACTACTTTGAATGTTGGGTTCATTGTCCTCCGGCTAGCTATTATTTCTCGGTCGAGCAAATCTCTTAAATAAGGTGTATAAACGGAAAGGAATTGTTACTCAAAGATAACACTAATAAAAGAATTTGTTTTTACACTTGTATTACCGTCACAATTAATTAAGTTCACATATTGACTCTTGATACACGCCAGACTGAAACTGTTATATTTTCTAATATCACTATAATCACTTATTTACTGCACATTATTAATTCGCGTTTATCACATTTATAACAAACTTTAAGACGCGAGAGATTCTGTAGAATTGCGACGTGTAACTCGCGAACGATTCTGATGAACTAAGCGACGTTTAACTTCTGAATGATTCTGTTGGACTCAGCGACGTGTAACGCGTGGATGATTGTGTTGGACTGAGCGACGTGTAATGCACAAGTGTTTCTGTTGGACTCACGAAATCTGCCACTGACTTTAGCTTTTTATACTCCCACACCCCGATATGCCTAAAGATTATAACCGAGCTGCTATTGGTTAATAAAACGCGCCAACATTAGCGTCTATTTTTATATCCAATCAAAAATTACAAAAACATATGCACTAGGGAAAATATTCCCGCTATTTCTAAGAAAAGCGCGCCAATCTGACGTCATTTGTTTGTCTCTTCTAATTAATATTCATCTCACCCCCTCGCACATTGTTATCCGCTCCTATTGTCAGTTTCAGTGAGGCCGTGTAAACTTATTTCCTAACAATGCTTATAATTAACAAAAATCTCAAATCAATATCATACAATAATGCTTATTTACACTACAATCACTCTGGCTTTTACATTATTGTGATACAAATTACTGCCACATATGCCCCACTAGAAACATAATTATAAATATTTACAACTTGTTTGGAAATTTTATAATTGGGTTTTTAGTCTCCTGAATCTTGGAACACACGGTATTTATCACTTGCACTTAACACTGCGCACGCATTTAACACACGTCATACATTTTTGCCTTTATCTCGCCACTATTTTCTGGCTCTGGTTTAATGTTTTTATATATACATCTGACATTACAAATTTTTTATAGCAAATACAGTACCCTGAACTATTTAGTTACAAAATATTTATACTTTCTTAGATTGACATAGAAATTTATACACTCAAGATTTTTAACCTGGTTCATCTTATAATTATTGAACATATTTACCAAAAATATTCATCCTCTACACAAATATATTTACATCTCTGAATTCTAGACACAATTTCACATTATCTGTGTGCTACATAAGTGTTTTGTTTTTTAATTATGTTTACCCTTTTTTATTGTTTGTGCTTTATATTCACAATACCCTTTGAATTATATCTACATACTTTTACTTTAATATGACATTAAGTTTTCATTATTACATACTTCATTTCAAATGCTGTTATAGTTTACTAAGAAAATGTTCTTTTTCCCCTTTAAACATTTATTTTTGTCCAGAATTTATTTCTCTTTTCTCATGACATATATACATAGATAACTCTCTTACATTCCAATACTTTGTTCTGCAGTTCAGCTTTAACTATCCAGAATTTCCCTTTTTTTAGCTGTCATTGCTATTCCTCCTCCTGGATAAAATTGTCTATAGCTAAACATTACTCGTAGCTGTATCGTAACCTTCCAAAATCTGTTCATGAATAGCCTCTTAAAGGATTCATATGAAATTTTGCCCCCTGATATCCCTCGAAACCAATCTAAAGTTTTCTGAACAACACATCTTTTAACAACTATCATTTTCAATTCTTCCGGTATCTTTTTAATTTGAGAGTACTCTGTAAATCTGTAATAAACTGTACTGGATTGGAGTTTTCATTTTGAACAGCTTGGTGCTTGTTAATTTCAGAAGTTAGTTTTTGATTATTTATAGACAAAACTTTAACTTCTTCGGACAATTTATTTCTTTGTGTTTCCGACTCCTGAATTTCAGATATCTCCCCTCTGAAATTAACTTGCACCTGATTTCAATCTGCATTCATAGCATCATTCATCTCTCTTACCTTACTTGAAATGCTGTTCATTCGGCTACCTAACTCTGTACATTCTACATCAACATGTTCAATTTTAGTATTAACCTCACTTTTTTCGTTAGATATTTCCCTGCTCATGTCTGACATTTTCTTTGAAACTTTTCCTATCTCACTTGCTATTATTTCCTGATTCTCATTTCTCATTCTTGGCATACTACTATCTAGCTTCATAACTTTCTTTTCAATTTCTTCCCTGTTTTGTTCTAAGCTCGTATTTATCTTTTTCGTGTTCTGATTTAGTTTTTGTTCTAATTTCTCAAAACTCTTTTCAATATCTTCCCTAAATTGATCTGTAATACTCTTCTTTAACGCTTCACCAAAATTTCTCAGCATTTCCATCATCATACTAGCATCAAAATTAACATTTCCTGCTATTCTATTCTGACTTTCTTCACTAACATTTCCTCCCTCAAATCCTACATTGTTTGAGCTATTTTCTGTAACCTGTATTGAATTACAACTAACTGTTACATTATCTCCTTCCATAATTGTTTCTTCAGTATTCTTAGTAGACATTGTTTTCTTAATCCTACCACTTCTTAATAACATTTAAATTCTCACAATTTTTTTTAGGATACAATTTTTTTTTTACAAATTTCTAACCTTTCTGATGCTATCTGATGATGTTGCTTTGATGTCCAGATTCCTGCCCCTCTCTCCTAGATGTATATGTCGCCTCTGCGTCGTACTACGATGAATCTGCGTCGTCTCGCTGTTTTGGTGTTGTAGCTGAATTCCCCTGTTGCCTTCTATTCTCGTAATTACGATGTCCACTCATCCGCGTCGTCGGTCGTTCTTGTAGTTGTTTCTGGAATCTGTTTCTTGTAGTTCATTTCACTGCTCCATTCGCTACACGTCCTGGTTCCTTCGTCCCTTCCTGGTTATTTCGCCCCGCGTTGGGCGCCAATTTGTAGTGTAATATTTTTGTTAGTTGGTAGAAGATGCTTCATGTTTATCTGCACCACGTATGGAAGCCAATTTGTCGCGGTCACTTCGTGTTATCTTTTGCTGGGCGCCTGTTATTGTATTACTACTACTACTTTGAATGTTGGGTTCATTGTCCTCCGGCTAGCTATTATTTCTCGGTCGAGCAAATCTCTTAAACAAGGTGTGTAAACGGAAATGATTTGTTACTCAAAGATAACACTAATAAAAGAATTTGTTTTTACACTTTTATTACCGTCACAATTAATTAAGTTCACATATTGACTCTTGATACACGCCAGACTGAAACTGTTATATTTTCTAATATCACTATAATCACTTATTTACTGCACATTATTAATTCGCGTGTTTCACATTTATAACAAACTTTAAGACGCGAGAGATTCTGTAGAATTGCGACGTGTAACTCGCGAACGATTCTGATGAACTAAGCGACGTTTAACTTCTGAATGATTCTGTTCGACTCAGCGACGTGTAACGCGTGGATGATTTTGTTGGACTGAGCGACGTGTAATGCACAAGTGTTTCTGTTGGACTGAAGAAATCTGCCTCTGACTTTAGCTTTTTATACTCCCACATCCCGATATGCCTAAAGATTATAACCGAGCTGCTATTGGTTAATAAAACGCGCCAACATTAGCGTCTATTTTTATATCCAATCAAAAATTACAAAAACATATGCACTAGGGAAAATATTCCCGCTATTTCTAAGAAAAGCGCGCCAATCTGACGTCATTTGTTTGTCTCTTCTAATTAATATTCAACTCACCCCCTCGCACATTGTTATCCGCTCCTATTGTCAGTTTCAGTGAGACCGTGTAAACTTATATCCTAACAATGCTTATAATTAACAAACATCCCAAATCGATGTCATACAATAATGCTTATTTACACTACAATCACTCTGGCATTTACATTATTGTGATACAAATTACTACCACACAAGTGACATGGCAAAGGAACGCAAGTTTATTAGCTGTATTAGTTTTATAATCATTTATAAATTTCAAGACAAAATACGTTACATTCTTACTACGTTTTATTGAAAATAATAAGACAGTGATTATATCTTATAATATGTTTGGCATAAAATCTACTGCATTTATTAGTAAGAAACGTGTTTTAATTCTTAGCGAAGATGTTAATAATTAATGGCCTTAGTAGCTGTAATGTATCGATACCTTCAAAGCAAATAATGAGGTTACAATTTTCATTAGAACGTTAACCACTTCCATTACATTACAACTGTTTAATAATAACTTGGGGTTCTTATAAACTTCAAGTGCGTATGGAAGTGACTTTGGAATCTGCCCAGGGTACAGTATTTAATCTCTTTTGAGTTTTAATGTATTGGAAGTGCATTGGCTTCCACGAGAATAAAATATTAAATGCATATCTCGTCTGATGGGATATTCTAGCCCCACCCAGAGCTATGATAAAGATACTAGACGGTCCTACCACACCTTCAACCTCTAGAGATCCCTGCCGCGTCTAGTGGCCAATTAGTAATGATTTACCCCACAGAACATGTAGGATGTATTAAATAATTGAGTCCGTTAGCAGATAAATGTTGTTGCGCACCCTCGGGGGGTACATTATTGCAATCGGTGGGTGTGCGATTTTCACGTGACCTCCTCCTCTGGAAACATAATAACAAACAAAGAGAAGTAAGGATTTATTATAATCATACGAAAGAATGTGCCACGCGTTTGGCGAGGTTTATCGTGTTACAAAAGTGAAAAATAACACATTACTTTCTGTACTATTTGCCTTCAGTAAGTCGGGGAGGTTATGTATTCCAGCCAAAATTTTGATACCTAAAGTTCATCGGAAATACATGTTTTGTGATTCCCTGAAAAGAAAAAAACACATTTTTAGAAAACATAAATATTTTGTTTGTTAACGACGCTGTTAATTGCCAGGATCATATATAAATGGCACCGGCGTGCCGGAATTGCATCCCACAAGAGTTCTTTTACATTGCCATAAAATGGGCTCTTTTTTGTCTAAGGTTCGGCAAAGGAGGTTAATTGCCCTGGAGAATGGAAGAGAGGGACACGGTACATAAGAGCGAGTTCTTAAGGGTCGAAGCACTGTATATATTTGTAATTTAATTGTAATTCATGCTTATATTATTATTAATATTTGGTTTTTCCTCCTTCATTATGTTAGTTCATAGTACATACTAGTAGTACTACTGTATATATAGTGAGGCAGTATTTTATATCATAACACTGTGAATGCCAAAGTGATTGTAGTGTAAATTAACATTATTGTATGACAATGATTTGAGATGTTTGTTAATTATAAGCATTGTTAGGAAATAAGTTTACACGGCCTCACTGAAACTGACAATAGGAGCGGATAACAATGAAGCGATGGTGTGAGTTGTTTATCAATTAAAAGAGACAAACAAATGACGCCAGAGTAGCCTGCCTTTCTTTAGAAATGGAGGGAATATCTTCCCTAGAGCATATGTGTTCGTAATTTTGATTGGATAAAAAAATAGACGCTAATGTTGGCGCGCTTTATTAACCAATAGCAACTCTGTTATAATGTTTAGGCATATCGGGGTGAGGGAGTATAAATTCTGATGCCAAATGCAAGTATCGCGCAGTTCTACAGAATCATTCACGAGTTACACGTCGCGCAGTTTTAAGAAATATCTCTCGCGCGTTACACGTCAGGTAGATCTATAGAAACATTCACGAAGTACACATTACGCAATTCTACAGAATCTCTCGCGTTGTAAAGTTAGTTACAAAATGTGAAATACCGAATTAATAGTGCGCGGCAAATAAGTGATTGTAGTTACATTCGAAAATATAACAGTTTCAGTCAGGTGTGTATCAAGAATAAATATATGAAATTAATTCAGTGCGACGGCAATAAAAGTGCAAAAACAAATTCTTTTATCAGTGTTATCTTTTAGTAACAACTCCTTTCCGTTTACACACCCTGTTCAAGAGATATTTGCTCGACTTAGTAACAATAGCTAGCCGGAGGACAAAGAACCCAAAATTCAAAATAGTAAAACAATAACAGGCGCTCAGCAAATAAGATAACACGACAGATACCGCGACAATAGTGAGTATATATTTAGTATTATACACACAGTGTTAGATTATAGAGAGCCAGGAAAAGCATGTACGACAATGAGGCCCATGCTATTGTTGTTCTTTTTTAAAGTTTTATTTAGGGTCGTTTTAACCTTCCTAAATTTTATCACGACCTTTCATGTACAGTTGTTTACATTATGGGATTACACATTATGTATACTTACAGGTTACAATTTGGTTAAATGTATTGATATATATTAATTAATTTAAGAAAAATAATTACTTTCTGGATGAAAGCTGCATCATTGAGTGCTGCAGAAATATTTCTGGGCATACGAACCTAACTACCTTGATTTTCAAACTTTGGACATTTTAGTATAATATGTACCACTAACTGTTAGTGCTATTTTACATGTTTCACAAATTGGTAGAGAGATTCTGTTTAACAAATAAGAGTGTGTCAATTTAGTATTGTACAAGAGTAGACTGAAACTGTTCACAATAAAAGTTCTACTACTACTACTACTACTACTACTACTACTACTACTACTACTACTACTACTACTACTACTACTACTACTACTACTACTACTACTACTACTACTACTACTACTACTACTACTACAACTACTACTACTACTACTACTACTACTACTACAACTACTACTACTACTACTACTACTACTACTACTACTACTACTACTACTACTACTACGACGACGACGACGCTGCGACTGCGACTGCGACTGCTGCTGCTGCTTTTGCTACTAGTAAATCTACTGACATGAGTCTGTCGCTTTTAAGCAGACTTAAAAGTTATCGGTCTGGGTCCAGTTTGAACCCGCGACCTTGGGATAAGAAGGCCAATCGAGCCACTCCGACCGGCAATGTATGTGTGTAAACAGCATAACTCAAAAACCAAAAGTTGGTTAAAAAGCAAACTTGGCAGTTAAGTTCAGTATCTTCAAGGATACGACACGAACGTTTTCAAGAAAATTCCCGAAACACAACTACCCTTTACAGGGAAAACGTTTGGTTATTTTTTATTTTCTCAAAAACGGCTCTGACGATTTTAATTAAAATACCATATGTTTAAGGCTTTAAAATGACAAATAAGACGTTCATCTTGCATTTTCTGGTTTTGATTCTGAATGATTTTTGTATAATTGGTAAACCGAAAGAAATAGATAAAACTTTATTACACAAAAAAGACGTAGGTACATGACATTAAAGCACACAGTCTGTGCCGAACAAATTTCTTTGTGGCTTTAACCATTTCCGAGATATTCTTTGTTGTTGGTTTCAGTTTTCATATAGTTTTTTGTAGTGTTAAGTCTTTATTCGGTTTCCTCTAACCTTCGTTGAACTATCTACCTTAAACGGAATGAGTAATGAAAGTATTTCTGCAAAGATTTATCTGGAATAACATGTGACGATAGAAAAATAAGTTTTCGTAAATACTTTGAGGAAGTTATGTCGAAATAAACAATAGTGTGTAGAGAAAGTCATGTGAATGTAATACATTCAATTCTTTTTATCTTTTAACTTCGTAGGACCATAGTTGTGCTGACTGAGAGTGTCATTTATTACGCAGCATAACACGTGTGCTCCGGGCATGGCCAGCGGCAGTCCTGAAATATTTATAACTAGCTGAAATACCCGGCGTTGCCCGGGTTTGAGAGTTTATCCCATTTAGCCCTAGGTTGCACTTACCCAATAGCCTTGTGTTTCTTTGGAGGCATTTAAAAATTGTTACACAAGATACTTAAACAAAGAGTTGATTAAAACTCTCAAGACTGTATAAAGAAGACACAAATTAAAATACTGAGAAAATACTATGTAAAAGCACCGCTGAACAACCATAAATGCCACAGTTTGTAATAGTGGTTTCTCATGAATGCAGGTGAGTGACTTCCGCATTGCCACATTTGGGCTTCCTCGTCGTTATTCATAGAGGGAATAAATTACAGTAGTTTAAGTAACATCAACATAATCTTGTTTATTCTCAGTAACTAACATACACAAAATAAAAGCAAGGCCAAAATTAATATACAAATAAAAGATGAATAACAATAAGAAGCGATACTGATTTGATTCTGTTGTTATCCATGCCTACAGTAATTTTTATGTCACTCGGTTTTTACTTTCTGTACTACGTATAATCAGTAGGGGAAGTATTGTATTCCACCCAAAAATTCGATACCAAGATTTCACCGGAAATATATGTTTTGGGACACCCTGAATTCAAAAAAAGCATTTTTGGAAACAGGTCCGTGTGTGTGTCTGTGGACAGCATAACTCAGAAACGAACATTCGGATAAACACCAAACTTGGTATTTAGGTCCAGTATCTTCCAGAGATGCGACATGAAGGTTTTCAAGAAAATCCCCCCACCCCAGATTACCCTTTTCATGGAACATTTTTCGAAAATTTTAATTTTCTCAAAAATGGCTCTAACGATTTTGAATAAAATACCATAAATTTAAGACAGCTTTATCGTAAATGAATTGTATATCTCGAATTTTCTGGGAATGTCTCCAAAAGTATTCTTCATTGTGAACGACTTTTGCAAACTGGTAAACAATAAGAGATAGACAAAATTTTACTATACAGAAATGTAGATCGCGTTAAAATACACAATTTATGTTATATACATTTTTGTTGTTGAGGGAACCATATTCGAGATATTGCTTGTTATTCCCTTAAATTTCCCAATACTTACTTTTTCTCAAATGTGAATTCGTTATTCATTTTTGTCCTGGTAATGCAAAGAGAATGGAATACTCCACATAGCAACCAGCTCTTAAAGTATTTGACTAACGCTTATAACCTACCATTTTCCCCTTGCATCTACAAGAAAATTAGCAATAAGATTAACATCTGGATTAACATGAAGCATATGGAGAATAAGCGTTTGTAAAAATAGTTTGTACAAGAGTAGAAAAAGTCATGTGAGTGTAATACATCAATTTTTTTCTGCTTATCAAACTTCCCGTAGAGAAAGAACCGGCGATTGAGTCCCGCGGTCAGTTTTATAGTCAGTTGCGTCCCTGGATTTCTTGGTCGATGCGTCAGTTAATCATAGGGTTAATAATTGGTGAAACAGTTTTGGACAGCTTTTAAAAGTCCCATCTATGTATATATTTTCTATACTACAAATGGCCTTTGGGTTATTTTCCGCGGAAAATCCCACTATGCTCTTTTCATTACATAATAAAAGTGATTCACCTTTAGTTGTAGTAATCGATAAAGAACCAATCGCTTGGTATGCCTCAGAAATATTCTGGGGTAGCTTCGAAAGCAAGTATTGTCTTGCACATTGAATACATTGTTTTATTAATGTTGCAACAGTGCCCATCAACGTCAATAAGTCGCTGGTTTTAAGTTCAGCATGCAGGAATGTAGTTGGCCTCTCGCTTAAATTTTCAAGCTTTCCTTTTAAGCTTATTACTTAATTTTTGTCTGTTTATTAACACTTGGTCTGGTTTGTTGTAATTATGTTCTTGACTGCTTTTAACAATTTCATTTTTAACTTTTAACTTTATAAAACACAAAATATTGTTCTACAGTTCCTTGTGATGCCTAAATTTGTAACCACCAATCAGAAATAAAGGATTCCCATTCTCACTTGTCATCGACTTGTTCACAACTGAGAATACGAGCTATTAGGTATGTCCAGTTTGATTTTACGCTGTATATGACACAGCAGAAAGTGCTCTAAATAGTGTTTATGCTCGATCATGCCAAAATGTAGTATTTGTACGACTGGTAGCAGTACTTTAATGCGCCTCATTAAAGTACACCTGTTCATTAAAGTACACCTGTTCATTAAAGTATTGGTATTCGACCAATCAGAAGTGGCCACATAACATTGTGAAAGCGCAAGTATCGATTATTCTGTGTAGTACGTCTCACAACGCTGGCAACTTTGTTTGACACAGGTGCTACAAGGTCATTGTGTTGTAACCATAGATAAAGGAATAACGGTTGTAACACATCACTCAAACCAGAAACGAATACTTATGAAACCTTTAATTTAGATACATGGTCGAGCTTAAACAGTCGTATGAAACTTGACTATAATGGTGATTGGTTGTGTCTTATCGAAGAACCTAAACCTAACTAAACTACCATTGAAGCAACCGGCGTACACATGTTTTTGTGGACACAACTGGCATAGCCCCATAGAAATCCGCAGCTTACAAAAAAAATGGGATACTACAAATTATAGAATATCCTTACATCGGAGTATGATCACAGAAAATATGGATATTAACTTCGACTTATTTATTACTCTCATGTTAGCAATGTTTGAGCACCATGGAGATGTTTGTAGTTAATGGATTATGTTGAATGCTTTTGTATTATTTTACATCTATACACAATAAATAATCTGTCGTAGTTCTCAGATGACTTGTGTTATCTTATTTGTTGGGCGATTATTGTTTAATTATTTTTTAATTTGGGATCTTTGTCCTCCGGCTAGCTATTATAACTCAGTCGATCACGTGTCTCTAAGCAGGGTGTGTAAACGGAAAGGAGTTTCTGCTAAAGATAACAGTGCTAAAATAATCTGAATCTAGATTTTTATTGCCGTCACACTTAATTAATGATTGACATATCTTAATATCTTAATACACGCCTAACTGAAACTGTGATATTTCCGAATGTAATTACAGTAGTTTTAGTTGCCGCGCAACAATTACTTCGTGTACTTTACATTTTTGTAACTAACTCTGCCACGTGCACCTCGTGAGAGATTCTTCAGTACTGTGCGACACTTGCTTATGGCTCGAGAATATATACTCCTTTACCTCGAATTGCCTAATCATTATAATATAGCTGCTATAGGTTACCAAATTGCGCCCACTTTAGCGTCTGTTTTGGTCAGCAAATACTACTACTTACATATATCCTCTAGGGAAGATATTCCCTCCATTTCTAAAAAACAAAGGTACGCTACCCTGACTTCATTTGTTTATCTCTTCTTAGTGATACAACTCACCCTCTCGGTTTATTGTTACCCACTTCTATTGTCAGTTTCGGTTAGGCCGTGTAAACTTATTTCCTAACAATGCTTATTGCTAACAAACATCTAAAATCATGTACATACAATAATATTAATTTACACTACAATCACTCTGGCATTCACAGCATGTTATGATATAAAATATTGCCTCAAATCATATGAAGATAAAAGTAAGTGGTATTTTGTCTGACTTGATGCTGTTACTGTTATCATAGGTGGGATAACTTGTTATTACTCAGCACTGTCAGAGAGATCAACGAATAATATACGATTTACGCTGTCCTTTATTATTTTGTGAGGACGTGAAAGCCAAAGTAATTCTTATTCTTATGTTGGCAAAGTTCGTTCTATTACGATTATCGTTGAGAAGGATAAAGATGTCTTGCGAGATTTTAAGGGATAACATAAAACTAAATAACTAACCGTGTATTTGGAGGAGCCGAATTTCGAATGCTAAGCTAGGTAGTAATTTTCATCTTGTGTCAAAGGTTATCTGTGTCAAGTTTGGTCGAAATCGGTGCAACGGTGTAGAAGCCTATAAGGAACACACATACACACACTTACACAATATTTTATATATTAAGATGAACGAATTGGTTGTTAAATAATCGATAATACACATACACCATACTCTGGGCATACCGAGAAACCATCTTGTTTAAAGAAACATTCCTTGTGTCCATCTAAGAATAGAAACTGGGACCCTCGCACAGCATGCACGTGCTCTTTCGACTGAGCTACTGGAACAGTCAGTGCTCTATTTTTACTTTCTGTACTACGTATAGTAAGTAGGGGAAGTATTGTATTCCACCCAAAAATTCGATACTAAGATTTCACCGGAAATACATGTTTTGAGACCCCCTGAATCCAAAAAAAGCATTTTTAGAAACATGCCCGTGTGTCTGTCTGTGAACAGCATAACTCAGAAACGAACAGTCGGATAAACACCAAACTTGGTATTTAGGTTCAATATCTTCCAGCGATACGAAACGAAGGTTGCCCTTTACATGGAACATTTTTCGAAAATTTTAATTTTCTCAAAAATGCCTCTAACGATTTAGTTTAAAATATTATATGTTTAAGATATTTTCATGACAACTGAAATGTATATCTCGAATTTTCTGGGACTGTATCCAAAAGTATTCTTCATTGTGAACGACTTTTGCATAACTGGTAAACCATAAGACATAGACAAAATTTTACTACACAAAAAACGTAGATCGCCTTAAAATACACAATTTATGTCATACATTTCTTTTGTTGAGTGAACAATTTTCGAGGCATTGCTTGTTATTCCCTTAAATTTTCCAATACTTCTACTTTTTCTCAAATTCGTTATTCATTTTTTTTGTTCCTGGTAATGCAAAGAGAATGGAATGCTCCACATAGCAACCAGCTCTTAAAATATTTGACTATCACTTAGAGCCTACCAATTCCCCTTGCATCTACAAGAAAATTAGCAATAAGATTAACATCTCGATATCTCGATTAACATGAAGCATATGGAGAATAAGCGTTTGTAAAAATAGTTTGTACAAGAGTAGAGAAAGTCATGTGAGTGTAACACATCAGATTTTTCAGAATAAACCCTGCATTATTTCTGTCACAAATAGAATGCACCTTAATTTAAAGTTATCTACATTTATGTTGCTTACAGATCTCATTCAGGAATTGAAAGGTACAAAAGTGGAACGAAACTTAAAAAAAAACAGACTTATTTAGAAGCTTTCAGACCTTTATTTCAGCTTTTTACGTTTATGTTACTTAAAAAAATATATCTAACACAGTGATTTTATGTTCCCTTTGTGGTGGTAAGCAAAGAAAGGAAGAGTTTGGACATGCCTCTCATTACATTTCTGTATCGAAAATTGAGTCCGTATCGATCATAAGGGGACATCAATCATGCAGAATCATTGTAAAAGGGAGCACATTCGCTTTGTGCGAGAAGAATGTTTGATAGAAGCAACGACAAAAAAGTGTGCCTATCATGACATATCTCAATGACACTTTCACAATGTGCAAAGCAAAGCAAATTGCTACCTTTGGCAACGTGTGCGGTGACACTCGTCTTTTGTTTCTCTCCTCGACATCCCACCATATCACACTGTGATGGGCTCCATATCAAAATGAGACAAGTCGACCCTTTTACTTTCTCTCCCACTTACCTATAGCAAATACAGAAATATCTCATGCAGAAATTCGATATAGCAATTTCATCGGAAATAGACATTTTAGGCACTCTGAAACAAAAACAAAAATCATAAAGCCGAGCAGGATGTCTCAGGCGATAAAGCATTTGGGAAATCCTGGGTTCAAATCCCGTGGACCTTTGAATCTGATGGTTTTTTGTGTTTTCCTAAGTCACCAAGGTTAATATCGGATTGAATGTTTAATAACACGACCCATAGTCCTACCTTAGTAAAAATGAAAAATAGAAGGTAAAACTAATGCTCTGCTATCTATCCACATATAATGAAAGCAGGTAGACTGGACGGTATCTGCCCGACACGTGTGGAAGCGGAGGTACAGTTACTGTACATATGTAAAATGTGTGGATATGTGACGAAGTAAGATTGGTATGGTGCAAGGATGAGACCTAGAAGGCTAACTGTCCACCACACACCGATCCAAAAGGCATCTCCTAACAGATCTGTTGCAATATGACCAAACGAAGTAAAATAATAAGTAGAAAAAAATCATAAACAATATCCTCGCACGCGTGTGTCTGTGAACAGACCAAGTAACGAAATCTCGTATACATTTAAAATTTGATATTTAAGTTCAACATCTTCCAACGATGCGACACAAAGATTTTCAAGAAAATTCCTCCCTTAACCAATTTTACAGTGAAACCTTTTCGATATTTTCGATTAGCTCAAATATGCCTCTAATAGTTTTGAATAAAAGCATATTTTAAAGATATTTTCATGACAAAATGTATATCCTGAATATTCTGGGAATAGCATGTGAAATCATCTTCATTCGGAAGGAATTTTGTATATTTTGGTGTAGCTGGTAAACTACAAGAAGAAGACAAAACCTTAGTAGAGAAAAAATTTAGAACTCAATAAAACATATAATTTATGTAAAGTACAATTTTTCTCGACGATAGTGTATTTAGATCCACTTCCCGTTTATGCTGTTATGGTGGAAAGTTGAATTTCCAGCATGCAGTGCTGTTAACCTAACCTATCTGCGTTTCTTTCCTATGCATTTTACCGCACATATGTGCATGGACTATATTAAATGCTCTAATTTTATATCATTATTACTGTATATATGGAAAATAATCATATTTGATAGGTCATTTTGTTGAATTTTGCTATTTCAACATATCTTATCTTACGGATCGGAGGGGATTGATCACCGATCCAGAGGGGATATTGTACATATATCCCATGAGGGGACATTCCCGGGAGGAATGATGAGGCGAGGGGAGACATCCGGCACCCGCATCCAGGAGCGACGGTAGAGCAGTAACAGGGTTCCTGCTTCCAGAAGTAGACACCCCGGCAGACGGACGGGCAGATCGGGGACCCTCCCAATTAAGGCGGTTCGGATACTCCGGCAGCCATCCTTTTCCGCTGCCACGCTGCACCGAAACACCATCGCCGACGCTTCCGACCCTGAAATAGACCAACGGGATGAAGGATGGGTGAAATGAAAAATGGAACAAAATGGTGGGACAGGAAATTCGGAGGTTGAAGGAAACGACTCCAGTATTCATCTGACGACCCAAGAAAACCACCGAAAGAAGACAGTGGTCGGTCGCCCCCGGGGGTCGATCTGCGGACCACAAACGTTACCGCCTAAATCATCCCGATCTGTATTTTAACCTAATGTGGGTCTTTACTTTTTTATTTATTAATATTTACTTACAATTTAATTCATGCAGCAGCTAAGTATGAGCTGCAAGTTACTTATTCTTTTAAGGTCAAGCAGGTGTGGATTAGCCATCATCATTTGTCACCAATGTTAATGTTGGTGACTTTGCTATTAGAACAAGCATATTCAATAGTTGTTAATAAATGCTTAATTTTATTTTCGCATAAGCACTGTCTACTATTCACTATCTATCGTCGAAAATGTAGTATGTAAAACACATGCGTTAAATGTTTTGGGCAATCTCGTATTTTCAAACTCTTTCTCGTTCTTACCGCACTTGTATCGTAGGGTTGTGTGATTGACCGTTTCCGAGATATTCCTTGTGATTCGCGATGTAAAAGACAGCATATAGCTATAGTGACCATAAGCGTGGATACATGTCAGTATTTGATTTGGAAGCAAGAGAAATCCGAGTGTCTTTACTGTGTTACTTTTAAACAGAACTGGCTTGTAAAGCTTTCACTCGAAGTGAGCAAGTGTTTTTCCTTCTCTGTGTGATTGTTGTACTTAGCAGAACACTTCCCTGGAAGGAGATGTTCAACACGAAAACGGAACTGAAAACCTTGGCTTAAGAGAAATCGCGAGTATGAGAACTATAGGACAGAAGGGAGAGGCCCGCACCCGTCCTCCCCGTTCATCTTCCAGAGTCAATCCTTAAGGAATCTGTAGATTATGTCAGCTTATTTCTAAATCATTAACGGTAATTTCGGTTCAGAAATGGAAAACTAGTTGGAAAAAAATCACTTCTTCATTTAACGAGGTACCCGGGTTGAACACAGCATTTAATGATAGATCCCAGAGGCGCTGCGTATCGATTCCGTACCTCTCGCAAAACTAACCATGACGTCGGAGATTCCATACGTCACGGGGAGCATGAACTGGCAGAGCAGGTACCGTTAAATGACAGAAGTTGTATTTCCCAACTACAGTAGTCTTGTTCCTTTGGCATTTCTTCACCGAGATGACTTTGCTAATTTAGAAATGAGTTGAATTTCCTAACGATGTCCGGTAGAGGTCTGTACGGGCCGAAATTTTTAGGCCCGACCCGACCCGGCCCTATCACGAGCCCGAGCCTAAGGATAGGTAGCATAGAATAGGATGGTTTCATCCGATCCGGCCCGATTGTCTAATTTTGTTTAAATAAAATTATTTTACATTTATTATTATTATTATTATTATTATTATTATTATTATTATTATTATTATTATTATTATTATGGCGGTGCCGTGGCCGAGTAGTTAGACCGCTCGCCTCCCACCGAGGCGGACCGGGTTCAATCCCAGGGACCTGCATGTGGGATTTGTGGTGGACGAAGCGGCGTCTGGGCGGGTTTTCTCCGGATTCTCCGGTTTCCCCCGCCATTCATTCCACCAACTGCTCCATCATCACCTTTCCTTTCATCCATTTACCAACATTTCGCTTCATCTACTTCCTTCATCCCATACCAGGCATCGGGCTGATCACCCATCCTGGATATTCTGTCTGATCCATGAGTGTCTGCTCCTCGACGGGCCTCTGACCCCAGGCACCCGCCTGTAAGTCCTGGGGGGTGTAAGTCCTACATAAGAGGAGGGTAAACAGATAATGAATTATTATTATTATTATTATTATTATTATTATTATTATTATTATTATTATTATTCTACTAAGCGCTGCTACGTGCTGTGCGAAGAAATTCGGGTTCAGTATGGGAATTGTGACCCCTGCTGGAGTCTGGTAAGGGGTGCACCCAGGTCCTTGGGAACAATTGAGACGCCACTTTACAAAAATAGTGCTAGCTAAGGTCCTGGAATCCGCATGTAGTAAGTGATATGTTGACGGTAAACTGTCTTATTGACCATATGGCGCCCCTATTACTGCACTCTGCTCCGGATGTCATAGGTGTGGGTGGTCGGAAGGAGGTGGTTTATGTAGCTGGTGGGGTATGCAATGAATTTTTTTTCGGGCGTAAAAATCCTTAGCATGTCTTCCTTCGGAAGGGAAGTAAAGCCGGTGGTCCCGTGTCGTAGATTTACGACACGTAAAAGAACCTCAAGGCTGATAAAGAGGCCTCTGAGCAAAATTACTGGTCTTTCATCCCCAATATAGGATGGGACGCTAAGGACCACAGCAGTTAAAGAGCGTTCTCAAATAAAGCTGAATTATATTTCAGCCAGAGGAACTGGTGCAAAATATTGACGTGGTAGTCTATCGTTCATTTGTGAGTAAACATTAGAAGATAGAAAAAAAAAACGTTTAGGTAAAGGTTGTTTCATTTTAAAAGTACTTTCCAATGATACCTTAAAAACCCCATGTTCCCATTTAAAATTTCAAAGTTAACCAGAATACTACTTCCGGTTTGTACCGGAAAATGGAAATACCACTAATCGATTCTTTAATAGGTTTTGGATATCAAATTGTATTTGCGAACAAGCATCTTATATCTTTAGAGAAAAACGGCTGATACGGATGCTCTGGGACACCCGGTATAAACCTCAAGAAAACAACTTCACCCACAAAGGATTCTAAAACTTCCTCGAAGCGTGTAAGATAAAGTATTAAATCTGTATCAAGACAATTTAGTTCTTATCGTAATTGCGTTTGTATTCCTTGTTTTGCAGAAGCATTTAGATTCAAATATTTAAAAGCAATAAAATATACAATTTCTCAAAGACATTAATACACTCAGTTGTATGCCGCAAGCATTTTAAATTGTCACGATCTTAATTGAGCAATTCATGAGAATATTCCTGTAGAATAATGTAAGCCATCAATGTCAATCATTTTCTCACGATGCATAAGTTCAAAACAACACGTTTTCTGCCTAATTGGCAGCACGCTCTCAAGGTAATAGGTTAGCAAGGGAATTATCCAAATTTAAACTTTAAAGTAACAAAAAACATACTCCGAGGCTTCTCACGTTTGAAGGAATACACGATTTCTGTAAATGTGCAACGGAAATAAAAATGTTATCGTGATATTTAGATGTTAAGGGCTATAGTCTTTTTGGTAGAACGTTCATTTCCTCATATTATGATCGAGCGAGGTGGCGCCGCCGTAAGAGTGCGACTCGCATTCAGGAGGTCCGGTTTTTTTTTTTTTTTTTTTTTTTTTTTTTTTTTTTTTTTTTTTTTAAGTTCCCTTGTCGTTCCTAGATTATACTACTGTGTTTTTCTGTTTTATAGTGCTTATTTCCGCAACACACATACACACACACAAACACCCATGCCCGAGGCGGGACTCGAACCCACGACCCTTGGCGGAGCGCCGGAGCGACCATTCCAGCGACCACGGCTACGAGGGCCGGCGCGGGTTCGATCTACGGCGACCGCCCCGCTTTTCTGTTTTTTCCGAGTCGACAGGCGAATGCTGGGGTAGTTCTTCTTCTGCCACGACTTTCCTGTCCTTCATTTCCTGTACCCATCATCTCCATTGTCATATGCTGCAGGGTTATAGGACCAGGCGACCTGTTTTCGGCGGGTTGCGGCTTGCCGGTGGATATGCGCTTTGTATAGTGAATTTGCTTTACGATGAAACGTACAAAGAGGAAGCACACACAACAGTTGGTAATCTTTAACTGCCTAATCTCAAAGCCTTTGCTATTGAAACTTACTATTTAAAATCTGGGTTAGGTTGAAACATGAAATTTAGAAGAGAACAAACAACACCCGCTTGGAACAATACCGAAGTCAGCGAAGCAAGGACGGCCGAAGATATCAGGATATTTTCCATATTTAATGTGAAGAAAGGTTTGTATTGTAATTTTATTTGCACCACACTTTGGGCGTCAATTTTAAGTAGTTTGTATTGAAGGAGTTGTATTATATTTCAACTGTTGAAGAGCCGAACATGAAGTAGTTGCAACCGCACGTATGGTACCCGGTAGCCTTCGCCCCAAATGTACTTTCCGGTGGCCTTTGCCCCAAATGTTTAAAAATATATTAACTTTGTAATTTGACTGTTTATTTAAATATTATATATTTATGTTTGCCTCGGCTGCGTCAGTATTTATTTTAGCGACACATCTCTCTTAGCAGGGTTGTGATGCGACAAGAATGCAGGTTTATACAGATTATAATTTTACTTCACTCCTTTTATTAATGCTTGATACGATTTAAATAACACTCCACTGATATAGAGAGCTGTGAGATTCTTTTTATTAATTAATTAATTAATTACACTTTTTAACACGTAAACTTACTTTTCGTCTCACATGAATACATATTATGTTTCTTGAGGACACTTTTTGCGTCTGGTTAGTAACGCTGTCTGCAGACAACTGACTTCTAGATTTGAAAATTTTGCTATATTTCAGTTTCTGATTGGGTAATCCTACTCCAATAGAATACCTTCATTTAACTAAAACTTTTTCTGGTTGTTGATTGGCTATTTTTATAAACTGTCACTAAAATTATATTATTGTTGCTCCAATAATGACTAGTAGCATTATTAAACTTTCTTACTCATTATTGACTCAATGTTACCTCATTGTTACCTCATTGTTAGCAACTTTTAACTTATTATTCTCACAGCTCCTACATTATTCAATTACGTAATATATTCACATAACATTATTAAACATGGATGCAATAGTATACAATAATATAAACATATGCAATGACTGTTACATACATTTTACAAATTATTACATACACATATTGTTTCAAGGCGGGCTGTTATTGAATTTATATTATAATTGGACTGAAGTTATTTAAGTGTTAAAAGTACTGCCTCAACTGCCAAAAGTACAACTGGCAACAAGTAAAGCTGTACTGAGAGACTATGTAGTGAAGTTGACTGTGACAAGGTTTCCTAGCACTCGAACCATCACTAGCGCACTCGCTCTCCTTGACCGGTCAGGTAGCGTCAAAACGGTCCTGTTTCAACTTAAATCTCGCATGCTGTAGTTGCTGTGCTCTACAGTGAACGCGTGTAGAAACACAACAGCCGATTATAGTGCATTTACCTACTTTAAGTTGAAACATGGAAAGTAATAAGAGATAGCACTTATATTCCACACGATATTTGGTAATCCTTAACTGCCTAATCTCAAATCCTTTACTATTGAAACTTACTATTTAAAATCTGGATTAGGTAGTGACATGCAATTCAGAAGAGAACAATCAACACCCGCTTGTAACAATACGAAAGCCAGCAAAGCAAGGACAGCCGAAGATATCAGAATATTTTCCGTATTTCCTGCTTGAAGTACAACTGTATTGAGAGATAGGTAGTGAGACTGTGGCATTCGAACCGTCATTAGTACACCCTCTCTCCTAGACCTGTCAGGTAGCGTCAAAATGGTCATGTTTCAACTTAAACCTCACGTACTGTAGAGGTCGTTGCGGGACTGCTCAGTTAGGATTCCCTCCGAGTGGGCCCCACTAGAAGGGGGCTGCCGGATGTCTGGCTGGGCCCGGTTGGTCTAGGATGGAATTCAAACTGAAAATGTTAGGGACACCGTTAATGTTTGCGCCCATCGTCATCCGAATCTGGTCGCCCTTCCGGTCCCCCATCCTCGTTCTTCCGCCCCAGGGATCACGGTAGTAGCAAAAAGGGCCGTTGTGACCTACTTGTAGTGCTCTGCCGCAGTTTCGGGTGTTCCTCCGTTCGTCCGTACCTGTACCTTGCTCATATTACGATAAGCGAACAGAACCCTTTGCTCTGCTGGCGTTGTTTGGTTAATTTTTACCTTCTCTACTACTTACCTGTAGTAAGCAGAGATACGATACCGAAATTGCAACGGAAATACATGTCTTTGAGCTCCCTGAATAAATAACAAAAATCTGTTGTTTACACTCACACTTACTTTCTCTACTATTGTACAAACTATTTTTACAAACCCTTATTCTCCATATGCTTCATGTTAATCGAGATGTTAATCTTATTGATAATTTTCTTGTAGATGCAAGGGGAATTGGTAGGCTTTAAGCGATAGTCAAATATTTTAAGAGCTGGTTGCTATGTGAAGCATTCCATTCTCTTTGCATTACTAGGACAACAAATGAATAACGAATTTGAGAAAAAGTATAAGTATTGGAAAATTTAAGGGAATAACAAGCAATATCTCGAAAATGGTTCACTCAAAAAAAAGTATATGACACAAATTATGTATTTTAACGCGATCTACATTTTTTGTGTAGTAAAATTTTGTCTATCTCTTATGCTTTACCAGTTATGCAAAAGTCGTTCACAATGAAGAATACTTTTGGAGTCATTCCAAGAAAATTTGAGATATACATTTCATTTGTCATGAAAATATCTTAAACATATGATGCTTTAATCAAAATCGTTAAAGCCGTTTTTGAGAAAATTAAAATTTTCGAAAAATATTCCATGTAAAGGGTAATCTAAGGTGGGGGGATTTTATTGAAAACCTTTGTGTCGCATCTCTGAAAGATACTGAACCTAATACCAAGTTTGGTGTTTATCCGACTGTTCGTTTCTGAGTTATGCTGTTCACAGACACACAGACACACACAGACGGACATGTTTCCAAAAATGTTTGTTTTGGATTCAGGGGGTCTCAAAACATGTGTTTCCGGTGAAATCTCGGTATCGAATTTTTGGGTGGAATACAATACTTCCCCTACTTACTATACGTAGTAGGGAATGTAAAATGGAGTGAAAGGTCCGTGTAGTGTATGTGAATAGTTCAACTCAAAACCTAGAAGTCGGTTAAATACCCAATTGGGTATTCATGTTCAGCATCTTCCTAGGAGCAGAAACAAGGATTTTCAAGAAAATTCCCTATCCCGAACTACCCTTCACATGAATATTACTTTCTCTTCTACGTATAGTAAGTAGGGGAAGTATTGTATTCCACCCAAAAATTCGATACCGAGATTTCACCGGAAATACATGTTTTGAGACCCCCTGAATCCAAAAAAAGCATTTTTGGAAACATGTCCGTGTGTGTGTCTGTGTGTCTGTCTGTGTGTGTGTGTCTGTCTGTGAACAGCATAACTCAGAAACGAACAGTCGGATAAACACCAAACTTGGTATTTAGGTTCAGTATCTTCCAAGGATGCGACACAAAAGTTTTAAAGAAAATCCCCCCACCCCAGATTACCCTTTACATAGAACATTTTTCGAAAATTTCAATTTTCTCAAAAAGTTCTCTAACGATTTTGATTAAAGCATCATATGTTTAAGATATTTTCATGACAAATGAAATGTATATCTCGAATTTTCTGGGAATGTCTCCAAAAGTATTCATTGTGAACGACTTTTGCATAACTGGTAAACCATAAGAGATAGACAAAACGTTACTACACAAAAAATGTAGATCGCGTTAAAATACGCAATTTATGTCATATACATGTTTTTGGTGAGTGAACCATTTTCGAGATATTGCTTGTTATTCTCTTAAATTTTCCAATAATTTTACTTTTTCTCAAATGGGAATTCGTTATTCATTTTTTATGTCCTGGACGTGCAAAGAGAATGGAATACTCCACATAACAACCAGCTCTTAAAAGGTTTGACTATCGCTTAAAGCTACCAATTCCCCTTGCACCTACAAAAGAATTAGCAATAAGATTAACATCTCGATTAACATGAAGCAATGGAGAATAAGCGTTTGTACGAGAGTAGAGAAAGTCACGTGAGTGTAACACCTAAGATGTTTTTTAATTTTCATGTGAGTTATTTATTTTTAAAATGCTAACACGAATATTTTAAAGTAAACCACGCATCCTACAATGCTTTTTACAGGGACAACTTGTCGTTTTTTATTCTCTTAAGATGGCTCTCACGATTTAGATTAAAATGCAATGTGTTGAAGTTTTTTTCTGCGAGTAGACATCTTTTAAGTAAAGTTCCTTTCATTCCAAATGAATTTTGTGCCTTTTGCATTAACGGTAAACGATAAGAGATAGACAAGCACTTACCACACAAAAAATGTAGTTCTCGCTAAAACCCACAATGTGTGTAAAATAAATTGTTTTGTGGTATTTACCATTTCGAGATATGATTTATTATAGGTTTGTATTTTCAAAAACTTAATTTCTTTCGTATTATCCGTAATTTCATGTTTTCCCATCTCCAAACAGTACGCCAAATTGAACTTTTTCGTTCTCTTACATTCCGCACTTCCAATACCAACATGTGAATACCTACATAATCATAAATATATTACGATAATAACGTTTTATAAGCATTTTTATTCTGTATTTTATTACTTCACGTTTCTATATTACTTTTAACATTTCAATATTACTTAGTAACTCACCTTAATTGACTTACTTAGAGATATTTCTTTTCATAGTGCTACTAATCTTCTGCAGGCCTATACACAGCCTCGTACATTGAAATAGTTGATACTTACTCCGACAACAGCACCACTGCACGACAAGCTCCAAAGGTACGAACATAAACAGGATGATCTATGAAGAACTGACACATTTATTTCTTTAATTGTTTCAAAACGAGTTATGCTAGCGACAAATTATTACACCTGAATTGCAGAGGAATTTTGGGAGATTATTTACATGTTGAATATGTCCTCCATCCTGCATAAGGCACAACTCAACACGTCGTTCCAAGTTACTGGCCACTCGTTGGAGGACTCTGCTGTCACTAGCTTGAATCTCTTGTGTAATGTTGTGCTTCAGATCGTCCAATGTCTGGGGACGTGTGGCATAAACACTGTCTTTTAAGTAACCCCATAGAAAGAAGTCCGGCGATGACAAATCCGGAGATCTCGGTGTCTACAGGTTTTTGGAAATTATCCGGTCGTCAAAAAAACTTATAATTGGTGCCATGGATTCATATGATGTATGGCATGTAGCGCCGTCCTGCTGAAAATATCCTTGACTCAGTTCCACTTCGTCTAGTTGCTCAGCAAACTCCATGAAAATCTGTCGGTACTCTGCAAAAATTAAATTGTGTTTTATTTATGGACGCTCTTTAACTACTATGGTCCTTAGCGTCCCATTCTATATTGGGCGTGAAAGATCAGTAATTTTGCTCATAAACCTCTTTATCAGGCTTGAGGTTCTTTTACGTACCGTAAATCTATGACACGGGGCCACCGGCTTTACTTTCCTTCCGAAGGAAGCCATGCTAAGGATTTTTCCGCCCGAAAAAATCCATCGCCCTCCGCCCGGTTTGAACTTGTGACCTTGGGAACTAGAGGTTAGCACGATACCACTAGTCCACGGAAAACGACGCGGTGCTCTGCAGTGTTCACAGTGTTTTAAAAAAAGAATATTGGTCCCACTATTTTCTGTGCGGATATTACGCACCAAACTCCGATTTTAACCGGGTTGCATAGGTGCTTGCGTCAGTCCTCGCCTCTCTCTGCTTCGAAGACTGTGCCGTTGTTGGCAGTCCCGGGTTCGATGCCCGCTCGGGTTGGAGTCGAACGCGGTGTAGTGGAAGATATCGAAGTAATGGTAAAATTCACTGTACCTGCTTTCTCCATCCGACGTGGCTTCGTCTTGTCCTGGCTGGTTGATTTAATTGTACGGTAATTCTCGCTGTTGCCCTGGCTTGGTTCTCAGCGAAGATGTCTGCATGGACTTTGCCTATCAGGATTACTAATAAGCTCGTCGATCTCGGTTGTGGTACAAAGGAGCTCAGAGGTGAATTCACTACTCATCATAATGTTGGGTTTATCACTATTTATTGTCACTTCACTCTAACACTACATAATGTATATACCTTATTGCTAATTTTCTTGTAGATGTAATGGGAATATATATTTACAAGGGCAATATAAGCACAGACATATCTCTTAATAGCTGGTTGCTATGTACAGCAACGTTCTCTTTGCCACAGATTAATACTCTTTGCATATCCAAGAGAATAACGAATTCCCATTTGAGAAAATAAGTATTGAAAAATTTAAGAGAATTACAAGCAATATCTCGAAAATGGTTCACTCAACAAAAAAAATGTATATGACATAAATTGTGTATTTTAACGCGATCTACATTTTTTGTGTAGTAAAAGCTTGTCAATCTCTTATGGTTTACCAGTTATGCAAAAGTCTTTCACAATGAAGAATAACTTTGGAGACATTCCCAGAAAATTCAAGATATACATTTCATTTTTCATGAAAATATCTTAAACATATGATATTTTAATCAAAATCGTTAGAGCCAGTTTTGAGAAAATTAAAATTTTCGAAAAATGTTCTATGTAAAGGGTAATCTAGTGTGGGGGATTTTCTTGAAAACCTTCGTATCGCATCTCTAGAAGATACTGAACCTAAATACCAAGTTTGGTGTTTATCCGACTGTTCGTTTCTGAGTTATGCTGTTCACAGACACACACACACGAACATGTTTCCAAAAATGCTTTTTTTGGATTCAGGGGGTCTCAGAACATGTATTTCCGGTGAAATCTCGGTATCGAATTTTTGGGTGGAATACAATACTTCCCCTAGTTACTATACGTAGTAGAGAAAGTAAAAATATCTCGGAAGTAAAAAAGTTATTTTAAATAAAGTTTGTGCTCTAACGAAATCTACATTTATTTGTGTAGTAAAATTTTGTCTATCTCTTACGGTTTACTAATTATACAAAGGTCTTTTAGAAGGAGCAGGACTCGCAGGCTGTTCCCAGAAAATTCAATATACACATTTTATTTTTATTGCAAATGTTTTAATCATATACAATTTTAATATAGCGGCCGGTTTTACCAACGACTATATCTTTATTTAACGATGGTAAAAGGTGTTAAAACCTTTTTTGGTAAAATAGTTGTTTTAATACCTTATTAATGGACACTCTTTAACTACTGAGGTCCTCAGCGTCCATTCTATATTGGGCGTGAAAGACCGGAAATTTTGCTCAAAGGCCACTTTATCAGACTTGAGGTTCTTTTACGTGCCGAAAATATAGGACATGGGTCCGCCGACTTTACTTCCCTTCCGAAGGAAGCCATGCTAGGATTTGTACGCCCCAAAAATCCATCGTCCTCCTCCTGGTTGTCGACTGCAAACCCGATTAAGGTTTTACCGGCCGTTTTCCGCCGGATGGAAATCGAAGTTAGCAAGCAAAAAGAAAAATGCCGCCGCAACGAACGAATAATGTATTTCGTAATGGAGAACGACGGATATGAAGGCAGTGAAATGAATACGTGCAGAGCAAATAGACCAGAGAACGAAGCAATTATTTTAATGTACCTTAGGATGTATATTTTGTGACGTGCTTTCGTTCGCTGTAATAACCTGCAGATTACTTGGACTGTATCTGTGGACGAGTGGTCAGCACAATCCCGAAGTCGCGTGTTTGAATCCCGGCTAGGGAGGGGGATTTTTAATAATAATTTTTTCTACCCTCCACAGAGCCTGGAAGTATGCACGTGGGAATGAATATAAGTCTTTCAAGATAAGATAGAAAAGATTGAAGCATAAGCTTAAATAACCTACAGTCAACGAGTTGCTTCTCGAGTCAACGCTCCCGATAAGACTATAATAATTGTAGAGGGTTATACAAATGAAACTTAAAAAATCTGATGTGTTACACTCACATGACTTTCTCTACTCTTGTGCAAACTATTTTTACAAATGCTTATTCTCCATACGCTTGATGTTAATCGAGATATCGAGATGTTAATCTTATTGCTAATTTTCTTGTAGATGCAAGAGGAATTTGTAGGCTTTAAGCGATAGTCAAATATTTTAAGAGGCGGTTGCTATGTGGAGTATTGCATTCTCTTTGCATTACCAGGACAAAAAAAAACAAATAACGAATTTGAGAAAAAGTGTATTTAAGGGAATAACAAGCAATATCTCGTAAATGGTTCACCCAACAAAAAAAAATGTATATGACATACATTGTGTATTTTAACGCGCTCTACATTTTTTGTGTAGTAAAATTTTGTCTATCTCTTATGGTATACCAGTTATGCAAAAGTCGTTCACAATGAAGAATACTTTTGGAGACATTCCCAGAAAATTCGAGATATACATTTCATTTTTCATAAAAATATCTTAAACATATGATATTTTAATCAAAATCGTTGGAGCAATTTTTGAGAAAATTAAAATTTTCGAAAAATGTTTCATGTAAAGGATAATCTAAGTTGGGGGGATTTTCTTGAAAAGCTTCTTGTCGCATCTCTGGAAGATACAGAACCCAAATACCAAGTTTGGTGTTTATCCGACTGTTCGTTTCTGAGTTATGCTGTTCACAGACACTCAAACGGATATGTTTCCAAAAACGCTTTTTTTTGGATTCAGGGGGTCTCAAAACATGTATTTCCGGTGAAATCTTGGTATCGAATTTTTGGGTGGAATACAATACTTCCCCTACTTACTATACGTAGTAGAGAAAGTAAAAATTACTGTACTCTATTTTGGAACAAAAAGAGCAAGAATTGAAATTCCTATCCAACATATAAACAGTTGAAGAATACTAATTTCAGTAATAAAGATTTCGCACTGGAGATCTATAATTGTTCTTTTTGCGTCAACACACCTAACCTCTATTTCTCTACAGCATCGTGTACTGTCACTCCTGGTACCCCTTCCACTGCTTCTTACGTACCACAAATGTTTGTGTGTTGTTTCATTCTCGACAAACTTTATGGCACAATAAAATATAAGCCAAATTTCGGTTCCCTCCTCTCTTCCTTTCCACAGCCTGCATGTTTATATCATTGTCTTTATTAAACATCCTGTGTGACCGCGCTGTTAAGTGCATCAATTATTACTTTCTCTACTACGTAGGTATAGATTACCTTTTACATGGAACATTTTTCGAAAATTTTAATTTTCTCAAAAATGGCTCTAATGATTTTCATTAAAATACTATATGTTTAAGATATTTGCATGACAAATGAAATGTATATTGAAGCTGGTTATCGAGACCCAGGAGAAATAATAATAATAATAATAATAATAATAATAATAATAATAATAATAATAATAATAATAATAATAATAATATAGGATCGAACATAGCGACGAAAATGTGCTGAATTCATATTAGGAATGGGTTTTGTAGGGAAGATAGAGAAACAAAGTTTGTTGTCCTCGAAGCAGAGGTATTCTACCTGCTTGGACAACAACAGGAAGCCTACCGGAAGTTTTGCCTTTGTATCTGGCTCGGACAGGTCGTTTACAATGGTTTCAAAGCTTAGAAAGGGTCAGGAAGTATATGTGCCTTATCTACGATCTAAGAATATTCGTGGGAAGATTTTAAAACTCAAAATAAGCTGTAAGAAGCAGATGTGAAAGTTGTCAAGTGGGGGTAGCCAATAATAAAAATCATGAAAAAAAATGATAGCCAATCGAAAGATCGCGTATACATCACATGATACGTTTGAACTTCGAAACTTAAGAAAGGTGGGGGAAATTTCTAGTTTTGGCGAAAGGCGTGAAAGAGGAAAAGAAACGCCGAGACATTCCGGTACAAACTAACCATGAAAAAGGCCGAGACACATTCCGGTACAAACTAACCACGAGGACGGTCGACGAAACGAAATTAGAAGAAAATAATCAGAAAATTTATAGTGTAAAAATGAAGTTGTGAAATCTAGGCAATTCGAGGGCTAGTCGGAGAAACACATAAGTAGCGACTTCGAAAGTGATAAGAATAACAGTGGTTTCGACGACGAAGGTGGCGGGTCGACCAAATAGGAATCTACGTAACAGAATAAAGAAATAACTCAAACTTCTCCGGCAGTATCATTAATATCATCAAGGCAGTGTCACCACCCCTGAAAACAAGAACCTCAGCTCTACCAAAAACAAATTCCAAATCCCTGCCACCCAACCATCGAACCCAGGACTCTGAGTCCACTGAAGCAACTGCCAGGAACAACACAGATGCGTCAGAGGTCAGCGTCAATATCTTGAATTTTGTGGGAATGTCTCCAAAAGTATTCTTCATTGTGAACGACTTTTGCATAACTGGTAAACCATAAGAGATAGAATTTTACTACACAAAAAATGTAGACCGCGTTAAAATATACAGTTTATGTCATATACATTTTTTGTTGGGTGAACCATTATCAAGATATTGCTTGTTATTCCCTTAAATTTTCCAATACTTATACTTTTTCTCAAATTCGTTATTCATTTTTTGTCCTGGTAATTTAAAGAGAATGGAATACTCCACATAGCAACCACCTCTTAAAATATTTGACTATCGCTTAAACCTTAGCAATTCCCCTTGCACCTACAAGAAAATTAGCAATAAGATTAACATCTCGATGAACATGAAGCATGTGGAGAATAAGCGTTTGTAAAAATAGTTTGTACATCAGTAGAGAAATTCATGTGAGTGTAACATATCAGATTTTTTCACATATGATAGGCTTAAATTTCAGATCCAAATTTACCATTTTATTCATATGAGTGCACAGTGGTTTGCAAACTGCAGGGCTTCAAAAGCAGAACACCTTTGTTTGTGCTTCAATCAACGCACTTTTGATTTTCGGCATGCACAGGAAAAGTCGCCAACCGGAAGCAGCGACAGCGTTTCTCGCTTGTTATATATGAGAAAAACCTGGCTCGTAGAACAGGCACAAACCAAAGCTACGATTTCTTTACCTGGGTTTGCAAACTCGTGGTGAAGCTATGTTCTAGCGATAAAGACGTATACCTGGAATGGCATTAACCAGCATAGCATGAACAATTAGCGCTATTGTAAAATCGGCCCTAAATCGCTAGAGCTATCTTTGACAATGCCGTGAAAAAAGTCAAAAGACGACTATGTGATATAAACAGGCAGGAAATAGAATCTGAATGTAGACAAAGATCAACATTGGAGCTACAAAATGAAATAAAAACTAGGTGGGGTAAGGAAACATATATTTTGGAATCGAGTATAAAACAGAAGACTGGAATAGCATGGCTTAGGCTGGGAGGATGGAAAGCTCGCAAGATTGTTGTTGATGATGACAGGAGGATTTGCCCATTATGCGGGGAACAGGAAGACTGGACACATATTTTGGCAGCATGCGTGCAGACGGAGGGTATTAGGAAAAATTATTACCGGAAGTATTTTTGGCTTCCAACAGACGGAGGGCAGAGGGGTTGATTCTAAACAGTCAAAACTGGCCAAGCTTGCGCACATACTTAGTGGAAGCACGTGTACTAAGAGATAAGGCGTTTATCTAAATTTTCTTTGAATATATGTGGTGCTTGAGTATTTGTGTGCGTGAGAGTATGTGTGATTCAGAGTATTTTTCATTTTTATATGTACATAGTGTGGTGATAATAAAATAGTTGTTTTCTGGTCGATTCTGCAATATTCACGTTTACAGACCAGGTATTTTTCTAGAGAGCATGTACGGTCTTATGACCCATGCGACTGTGTTATGCAATTAATGTAATACTAAGTACTTAATAAATACAACTACTACTACTATTTTTGACAAGGTAAAACATAACGAAAAAATTTCCATGTAAAGAGTAGTTTGAGGTGGAGAAATTTCTTTTTAAATCTTCGTATCGCATCCATGGATGATGC
The DNA here is from genome assembly GCA_030765065.1 of Deroplatys truncata. Classification (NCBI taxonomy): domain Eukaryota; kingdom Metazoa; phylum Arthropoda; class Insecta; order Mantodea; family Mantidae; genus Deroplatys; species Deroplatys truncata. The sequence continues at coordinate 292,086,797 of CM060975.1, read as the reverse complement.
TTAACTTAATAACAGGTTTGGTGTTTAACTGTTAAATATGCTGTTCACACAAACACGCGCGCATGCACGTACTTTTTCCGAACGTTTTTGAGGGAAGGTTGCGAGACATTTAAGTTATATTTCTGGTGATATCTTGGTATCGAATTTTGGGTTGGAATGCAACACCTCCTGTACTTACTATAAGTAGTAGGGAAAGTAAAAATAACACATTTTATTGTGATCTACTAGTTTGAAAGTCACTAGGATTCCCTTTAGGTGGAAAAGGGCACCTTTCGCTACAAGACTAATAGCTAAAACTTCTATATCTGTCAGAAAAGCTGCGGAATTGACAACCCTGAGCGGAAAGAGAAAAAATGGAGGAGTTTACAGTGGACTTGCCAATCTGTGATGATTGTCATTGGTGTTAGCCTAGGTTTCCAAAGTAGCTTTGGCCACTGGTTGGAATGGAGTGCTATTATAGTTGGCGTCTCGAATATTGATACGTAGAGTTTCTGTGGCAACAAAAGGCAAGTTCTTGCACGTGCCTGTAGGTGCTATTGATTTTGCTGATGAGGAGGGTAGGAAAGGTCCTGTGTTAACAAGCCATTACAAAAGCCTACCTACCCTTCCCAAATACTTGGCGCAGCACCAACAAATTATATGTGACCTCCAACCTTCAATGTGATTACCTCCAGAGAGCGCTATTGTCTTTGCTGGGAGGAGCTAGGCTACATAGTTGGCACCAGTTGCTCAGGGTCAAACAAAAGAAGGCTATGTATCAAGCAAACGGCATCAGCTTTTGTACACTTCAATTCAATTTGTAGCAGCCACTTCTAAACAATTTAGAATGTCCATTTTGAAATGCCTTTAATACAGGAGTAATTGCGTTTTGAAATACAAAAGCAGTTAGACCAAGGCACAAGTAAACTGTAGCTTTCCTTTGAATAATGCAAAATCTGTAATTCAATTTCGAGTTCAGGGCAAATAAACGCAGAGGACAGGTATTCTGTGGAACCTTCCAGCTAAAATTGCTTCTGCCCGCTCTTGCAGGGCTCTGCTGAGTATTCACATTATATTTGGAGACCTTTCTAACAAGTAGCAGAATTTGTAGCTGAATGAAGAGGACAACTTGATGTAGGTACAGTACGCACGGTTAATGGCGAGAGTTGGAAGCAGCTGCTAGCCAGCAACCGAACTATCTTTATACAAGTTGTAAATACATAAATATTAAAAGACTCGGTGGTAGATGGTTACCATGTGATCATCTTTTGTTAATAAATCCATATCCAGAAACGACTTGTTTACGTGCTAGGGTCTTTGAAATGTTGTGACGACGCCGGCGCCTTCACTAGATGTGAGTAGTCTCACTTTAAAAACCAGCGTCTGCTACCAGATGTGGCGTCGCTTCTATTTGACATCGGTGTCGTCACCAAGAAGGAGGGGTAGCACAAATTTCATGGTAGAGAACTAAACTTGGCGGGGGGCCCACGGAAAGGACTTGGCGAAAGGAGGCAATGACTACTTGTAACTCTTATTCCAAATTTACTTTAATTGTCTAAAGTACTATTCTACACTACAAGAACTTGTGAACAGATGATAAGGCCGCCTGAGACAGCCAAAGTTACCTGTTTGATTGCGAAGGAGGTACGCTGCTCCATATTTCGACGTGCCTGGTTCGTAGATGAAGATTAAGTTAAAGATTAAATGACTGAGTGTCACAAATTCCTATTACCAGTGTCTGGAAAGAGGACGACGTCAAAAAAGACTAACTGTAATTACAGCTGGAGTATGCTGTGTTTGCGCTTCGATTAGCGCTGACATGATTTGCACCTTTAAAACACGTGTCCGTACCGTCGCAAACATTCGGCAAACATTCTCCTTTAAACCACAGGATACTTGTCTGCTCACATAATCATCAGTGAAATTACTCGAAATAAAATCTAAAACCAGTTCCATTTTTACTTTCTCTACTACGTATAGTAAGTAGGGGAAGTATTGTATTCCACCCAAAAATTCTATACCGAGATTTCACTGTAAATATATGTTTTGAGACACCCGGACTCCAAAAAAACTGATGTGTTAAACTCACATGACTTTCTCCACTCTTGTACAAACTATTTTTACAAACGCTTATTCTCCATCTACTTCATGTTAATCGAGATAAACATTTGCAGACTCTATCTTATTGCTAAGTTTCTTGTAGATGTAAGGGGAATATATATTTACAAGGGCAATATAGAAATACAGTAGCCTTTAAGCACATACATATCTCTTAATAGGTAGTTGCTAGGTGCAGCACCATTCCCTTTGTCACAGATTAATACTCTTTGCATATCCAAGACAAAAAAATGAATAACGGATTCCCATTTGAGAAAATAAGTATTGAAAAATTTAAGGGAATAACAAGCAATATCTCAAAAATGGTTCACTCAACAGAAAAATTTATATGACATAAATTGTGTATTTTAACGCGATCTACATTTTTTGTGTAGTAAACTTTTGCCTATCTCTTATGGTTTACCAGTTATGCAAAATCGTTCACAATGAAGAATACTATAGGAGACATTCCCAGAAACTTCAACGTATACATTTTATTTGTCATGAAAATGTCTTAAACATATGATATTTTAATCAAAATCGTTAGAGCCATTTTTGAGAAAATTAAAATTTTCGAAAAATGTTCAATGTAAAAGGTAATCTGGGGTAGGGTGATTTTTTTGAAAACCTTCGTGTCGCATCTCTGGAAGATACTGAACCTAAATACCAAGTTTGGTGTTTATCCGACCGTTCGTTTCTGAGTTATGCTGTTCACAGACAGACACACACACACAGACACACACACAGACACACAGACACACAGACACACACACGGACATGATTCCAAAAATGCTTTTTTTGGATTCAGGGGGTCCCAAAACATATATTTCCGGTGAAATCTCGGTATCGAAGTTTTGGGTGGAATACAATACTTCCCCTACTTACTATACGTAGTAGAGAAAGTAAAAAGCCTTTTCGGAAAAATGTCCGTGTGTGTGTCTGTGAACAGCAGAACTCAGAAACGAACAGTAGATAAACACCAAACTTGCTATTTAGGTTCAGTATCTTCCAGAGATGCGACACGAAGGTTTTCAAGAAAATACCCCCACCCCAGATTACTCTTTACATGGAACATTTTTCGAAAATTTTAATTTTCTCAATGATGGCTCTAACGATTTTGATTACAATATCATATGTTTAAGATATTTTCATGACAAATGAAATGCATATCTTGAATTTTCTAGGAATGTCTCCAAAAGTATTCTTCATTGTGAACGGCTTTTGCGTAACTGGTAAACCATAAGAGATAGCCAATATTTTACTACACAAAAGATGTGGATATATCTTTTATACAATTTATGTCATACAAATTTTTTGTTTGGGTGAACCATATTGCTTGTTATTCCCTTAAATTTTCCAATACTTATACTTTTTCTCAAATTCGTTATTCTTTTTTTTCGTCCTGGTAATGCCAAGAGAATGGAATACTCCACATAGCAACCAGCTCTTAAAATATTTGACTATGGCTTAAAGCCTAGCAATTCCCCTTGCATCTACAAGAAAATTAGCAATAAGATTAACATCTCGATATCTCGATTAACTTGAAGTATATGGAAAATAAGCGTTTGTAAAAATAGTTTGTACAAGAGTAGAGAAAGTCATGTAAATGTAACACAGCAGATTTTTTCTCTTTAGCAATTTTGTCTTAAACATCCTTAGCCTTATACAATTATAACTGTCACAATCTTTTAAAAGTATGCAACGGTTACAACATGGAAAATATTTAGGTAGTACAGGTCACAAAATATAGGAAAGAGGTAGTAAAGAAAACTGCATATGACTTAAGTAAACAGATTGCGTTTTAATCAATTACTGTAGGTGCTCATAAAGGTCGTTGCCAACTTCGATACATTTTGTGCATCGCCGGTTATGCGATTTGGAATTCTTGGAAGGAGTTCAAACTCTGGTGAACGGCGTGTCCGCGATCATCCACAGGAATATCTGTTAGGACGTAAGCTTGAAGAAGTTTTGTTGCTGCTACCTATGGAAAGTCAGTTTGAAGATGAGTAGCCGTACTTGAAGTTCGTTGTAATCGCACGTATGGTACCCGGTAGCCTTCGTCCCAAATTTTAAAAACATTAACTTTGTAATTTGACTGTTTCTTTAAATGTTACAAATTTATGTTTGCCTCGGCTGTGTCAGTATTTGTATTTTTTAGAGACATGAATGTCTTAGCAGGGAGGTGGTGCGACTGAGGAATGTAGGCTTACACAGATTATAATCTTACTTCACTCCATTTATTAATGCTTGACACGATTTAAATAACACTTCAGTGATATAGAGAGAGCTGTGAGATTTTTTTTAATTACTTGTACCTTTTAACACGTAACTATTTTTGTCTCACACAAAATACGTATTAGATTTCTCTATGATATATCTCGCGTACGATTAGAAACACTGTCTACAACCAACACGTCCAGTTATGAGGACTGTCTACAAGCAATTGACTTGATTTCTTCCGCCTAAATTTGTAAATTTCTGTATTTCAAGTCTCTGATTGGCTATTCCTAATTCAATAGAATACCTTCATTTAACTAAAGCTTTTTCTGGTTGTTGATTGGCTATTTATTAAACTGTTTCAAAATTTACATTATTGTTGCTCCAATAATGACTAGTAGCATTTAAACTTTTCAAATTTATTATTGCCTCAAGGTTACCTCATTGTTACCTCATTGTTAGCAACTTTTAACCTATTATTCTCACAGCTCCTACATTATTGAATTACGTAATACATTCACATAACATTAATACACATGTATACAATATTATAAACCTATGAAATGACTGTAATATACATTTTTTAAATATTTTTACATACACATATTGCTTTAAGGCGGGCTGATATTGAATTTATATATTATATAATTTGACTGAAATTATTTAAGTGTTAAAATACTGCCTCAAGCTGCCAGTTTTGCTTAAATGCCTCTCCATTTTTGAATTATGTTAAGTATGCTAAAGTACTCGTAGATAATTACCTAAGTGAAAAATAACTAAAAATAATTGGAAGGAGAAAGTTTTGAGCTGAAAAACTCAGTGTAGGAAATGTTTAATATTTTATGCAATATCGAATTAGCATTCATTAAACTAAAGTAAGAACTAAATCAGATGTATAATACTAAAGGAAGCAAAATTAGGACAGGATAGATTTAGAATAGGTACGTAATGCATTCCAGTACACAGGGAATAGTAAAACAGTGGGATAATTTAAATTAATTCAATGCTGGTTGCCAACATATGGGAGTCCAGTAGCTAGTGATGGCATCAGTAGACCAGTAGTAGATAAGGGATATAGCAACTTAAGATAGTCATGTAGTGTAAGTTAGATGTAGAGTTAGCTGTGTAGTTAATAGGTAAAATATTGTTTTACTTCTGCAAATCAGGAATATTAATTAATGAAATGGAATATACTGAAATGGAAGTGAAATAAAGAGAAAATTTTTACATAGACGTTCTGGTATGAAGTGTTTGTACATAATCGTGCTGGTAAGACGCCAGGGGGAAGTATTTGCACATTTTTATTTATTTATTTATTTATTTGTGAGCTATGTGATACCTGTTGGAGTGACATTGTTGAGCCGGCAAGTCTCTCTTGCATTCTTTTGGGCTTCCCCTTAGATGAGAAGCATCTCGTTGTACTCTGCATTTGGTTCAAGGCTTCCATTATTCAATGTCACCTCACGATAGCCGCAGAAATGAATATTATAAAGTATAATACTAGGTACTAAAGAGAATGTGGTGGTAGCGGTGTTTTATTGTCAAACAGTTTCAAACTACACTTGAAAATACAAACATTGTACGGACCTCATGACCGGGTATGTTTCTTCGGTCCCCGGAATCCTATAGTAAGTGATTAGTACTAAATATAAACATTTATTTGGTTACTGCGCTTTAGCATAATGGAAAAAAGAGACAGCGTACAAGCAAGGAATTCTTGAATACTACACATAAAAATCTGATGTTTTACAAACGCTTATTCTCCATGTACTTCGTGTTAATCGAGATAAACATTTGCAGAAACTATCTTATTGCTAATTTTCTTGTAGATGCAAGGGGAATTGGTAGGCTTTAAGCGATAGTCAAATATTTTAAGAGCTGGTTGCTATGTGGAGCATTCATTCTCTTTGCATTACCAGGACTTAAAAAAAACGAATAACGAATTTCCATTTGAGAAAAAGTATAAGTATTGGAAAATTTAAGGGAATAACAAGCAATATCTCGAAAATGGTTCACTCAACAAGAAAAATGTGTATGACATAAATTGTGTATTTTAACGCGATCTACAGTTTTTGTATAGTAAAATTTTGTGTATCTCTTATGGTTTACCAGTTATGAAAAAGTCGTTCACAATGAAGAATACTTTTGGAGACATTCCCAGAAAATTCGAGATATACATTTCATTTGTCATGAAAATATCTTAAACATATGATATTGTAATCAAAATCGTTAGAGCCATTTTTGAGAAAATTAAAATTTTCGAAAAATGTTCCATGTAAAGAGTAATCTAGGGTGGGGGATTTTCTTGAAAACCTTCGTGTTGCATCTCTGGAAGATACTGAACCTAAATACCAAGTTTGGTGTTTATCTGACTGTTCATTTCTGAGTTAACTGTTCACAGACACACAGATACACATCTTAGCTTTTTCTAAAAAAAATCTTTTGGATTCAGGGTGCCTCAAAACGTATATTTACGGCGAAATATTGAATTTTTGGATGAAATGCAATACTTCCCCTACTTACTATACGTAGTAGAGAAACTAAGAAGCAGAATAATGATGAAATGGCAAACTTAACATGAAATATATACAGTGCTCCTACCCTCACCCTTATGCCCCTTCTGCTCCTCTTCATAGCAATTAACCTCCTGTACCGTATCTTAGCTCTAGAAATGCCCCCAATTTGTGACACCCAGTGTCCAACATTAGGTTCAAACAAATCTGAAATCCAGAAACCGTGGTGGTAAATAGCTCTGTTCCTCTGCACACTGCAAGAATACGACTTCATGTTTCCCCGTATTCGCATCCGGCAATATTATCATAGCTTAAACACAGTCTTGGTAGAGGTACTTAGTGAAGGACTGCCATTCATCACCTAACTGCTAATGCAGTACCATTGGTAAACAACTCGTAACTAATGAATGTGGCGTTCTACAGCTTGTCTGGAGTCTAGGTCCGTTTACCTACCATCATACACCCTCTCGTTAGGAGCCACTAGCGGTGGGTGCTTGGGGGAGGGGGGTAAACTGGAAAACTTTGCAACTTGATAATTCATTCACCATTGAAAAGCACTGCTCTTTCGGACGGACGTAAGCTATAAAATACTTTCAACAATTTTAATATTGAAGTGGTTTTGGGAGTGTGTACATATTATTATAGTTTCTAACCCATTTCATTAAATATGAATATCTGATTATATTTTTCGTGCTTTATTGCGAAAATGGCAGATTTTTAATGATTTACAGCCCGAAGGGGTAAATGGGGCGGACGCTTAAAATCTTTTAAAATTGAGTTATTGGTAGGAGGTTTACATATCGTGTTCATATCTACATTTCCCTCTGATGCCGTTGAATTTGGTTTTCAAGGAGTGCTTTTATATAATTCTGAGAAACATTGGTACATTTGGATTTAGCATCTCGAAAAACTGATAAACTGTCCTAGAACACCAAAGTAAGTCTTCTAACCTTATTTTCAACCCCTAATTGCAAATTAACACACTCCGGATTATCTAGAGAAAACGTTATACTGTAGTACCCAACGAAAAGTATAGGCTACCTTCCAACTCTTGAAACACCCTCTACCATATTTTCAACCTCTTAGTAGAAATCGTAGAGTTTAAACACCTGGTCAAAATGTTGTCCAATTATAGTACGCGTAAAACATGGCAAAAATCATAGGTTACGTTAGAGCTTCCAAAAACTACACAACCATTATTTTAAATTATATACTAACACGAAATGTTTAAAATCTTATGCTTTATTTTAAACTCCTTATAGACAAAACTATACTTCTAGAGCAATCAGGGCACACATTTGTGCACTTTTTTAGAGTTCCATTTATACCCCTTATCGGCGACCTTCCTTTGGAACTTATTGCCTGTTGGCAATGGTGTTAACTTATGTAACTCTTGTCTTTGGGCTTCTTGCACTTTGGTTTTTAATCATTAGATCACATTGATACTTCCAGACTCTGGGGAGGATAAGTAATAATCTTGTCTAGAGAAAAATTCCCACCCTCCAGCTGGGAATCGAACCCGGGACCCCTAGCACAACAGGCAGATGCTATACTGATTGAGCTACATTTGTGCACTTGAGTTAAGACTTGGGAAACATTGGAAGATATTTTATAAGTTTGAAAAACTATCTCTTCTCATATTTTCAGCTCCTTATATACAAATTTGCATCATTTGATCAATCTGGACAAAACTTTGGACCCCCACACGAAAATCAGGTTACTCACCACTGTCAAAAACCACCCCTATCCTTATCTTCAACCCCTTACTTACAGAATGTATCCGTGCAATAGCAGCTAATCTCCGGATATAATTAAACTTTAGTTTAAAGTTCAATTTTGGATAAATAAAACATTTTTGTTACTATGAAGCCTAAACATGCATTTTTACTTTCTCTGATAGGTAAGTAGGGGAGGTATTGTGCCCCACCCAACAGTTCCATGTCCAGAACTCACGGGAAATATGTTTTGAATCCTCCTTTAGAAAAAAGTACGTGTGTCTGTGAACAGCATAACTCGAAAACGCTAAGTCGGTTAAGCACAAAGTGAGATATTTAAGTTCAGCATCTTCCAGGGATGCGACACGAAGATATTCAAGGAAATCTCACCACTCCAAAACGCCATTGACATGCAGAAAGGTCATTATTTTATATTTTCTCAAAATAACTAATAATTTTGATTAAAGTGCCATATGTTTAAGACACTTGCACTACAATTAAAATGTGTAAGTATCTTGGATTTGCTGCAAACAGCCGTGAGGTCCCCTTCACTTTGAATGACTTTTGTATAACTGGTAAACCGTAAGATATAGACAAGGTCTTACTAAACAAACAGCGTAGATCTCGTTATAACACACAACTTTATATCGAAAAAAAATCTGATGTTTTACACTCACATGACTTTCTCTACTCTTGTACAAACTATTTTTACAAACGCTTATTCTCCATATGCTTCATGTTAATCGAGATATCGAAATGTCAATCTTATTGCTAATTTTCTTATAGATGCAAGGGGAATATGGTAGGTTTTAAGCGATAGTCAAATATTTTAACGCTGGTTGCTATGTGGCGCATTCCATTCTCTTTGCATGTCCAGAACATAAAAAGAATGAATAACGAATTTGAGAAAAAGTATAAGTATTGGAAAATTTAAGGGAATAACAAGCAATATCTCGAAAACGGTTCACTAAACAAAAGAAATGTATATGACATAAATTATGTATTTTAACGCGATCTACATTTTTTGTGTAGTAAAATTTTGTCTATCTCTTATGGTTTACCAGTTATGCAAAAGTCGTTCACAATGAAGAATACTTTTGGAGACATTCCCAGAAAATTCGAGATATACATTTCATTTCTCATGACAATATCTTAAACATACGATATTTTAATCAAAATCGTTATAGACATTTTTGAAAAAATTAAAATTTTCAAAAAATGTTCCATGTAAAGGGTAGTCTGGGGTGGGAGGATTTTCTTGAAAACCTTCGTGTCGCATCTCTGGAAGATACTGAACCTAAATACCAAGTTTGGTGTTTATCTGACAGTTCGTTTCTGAGTTATGCTGTTCACAGACACACAGACACACAGATAGACACACACACACGGACATGTTTCCAAAAATGCTTTTTTTGGATTCAGGGGGTCTCAAAACATGTATTTCCGGTGAAATCTCGGTATCGAATTTTTGGGTGGAATACAATACTTCCCCTACTTACTATACGTGGTAGAGAAAGTAAAAAATGTTTGGAGCGTTTACCATTTTCAAAATATTCTTAGAGATTGGTTTGAATTTTCAAATACTTCCACTTAAAAAAAATTGCAAGTCGCTATTTGTTTTTTCTCGGGGTCATGCAAAGCCAATGAATAATGATCCACTTTTTACTTTCTCTACTACGTATAGTAAGTAGGGGAAGTGTTGTATTCCACCCAAAAATTAGATACCGAGATTTTACCGGAAATATATGTTTTGAGACCCCCTGAATAAAAAAAAAAGCATTTTTGGAAACATGTCCGTGTGTGTGTCTGTGAACAGCATAACTCAGAAAGAAACAGTTGGATAAACACCAAACTTGGTATTTAGGTTCAGTATCTTCCAGAGATGCGACAGGAAGGTTTTCAACAAAATCTCCCCATCCCAGATTACCCTTTACATGGAATATTTTTCAAAAATTTTAATTTTCTCAAAAATGGCTCTAACGATTTTGATTAAAATACCATATGTTTAATATATTTTTATGACAAATGAAATGTATTATTTAGAATTTAATTAAGTAAAATTTTAAATAAAATATAAATATAAATAAAGTTATTAAAGTGATTAGGTGTTAAGTGGAAGATCTTGTGCTGGTTACTAGTACATTGTAGCTGGTTTCCAGCAAGTGTAGATAAATTTAGAATTGTATTTAATTTTGTTACGCTTTTACTCTAATCGAATTCTTTCTTTCTTTTATTCATTATTATATTATTATTTTGTAGACATTGTGTAGTTTGTAGTTATTTTATCTGAAAAAATTTGATGTAATGTAAAATGTAAATGTGTTTGTGAGAATAAATGTTTTTCCCAGTGTAGTAACCAAGGTGTTGGGATAGTACATTCAGATTTTATTTATTTATTTGTTTTCGCGATTTCACAAACAGCATAGAATTTTAAGGACAGCATATAGCGTCGTTCTTAAACATTTAACTATAACTGTTCTCTTTGTATCTATATCGAAATGTGTAATGTAGCTGTTTATACAAAAGTTAATTTGAATTAAAATTAGTTAGATATAAAAAAATCTGATGTGTTACACTCACATGACTTTCTCTACTCTTGTACAAACTATTTATACAAACGCTTATTCTCCATCTACTTCATGTTAATCGAGATAAACATTTGCAGAGTCTATCTTATTGCTAATTTTCTTGTAGATGTAAGGGGAATATATATTTACAAGGGCAATATAGAAATACAGTAGCCTTTAAGCACATACATATCTCTTAATAGCTGGTTGCTAGGTGCAGTACCATTCTCTTTCCCACAGATTAATACTCTTTGCATATCCAAGACAAAAAAATGAATAACGAATTCCCATTTGAGAAAATAAGTATTGAAAAATTTAAGGGAATAACAAGCAATATCTCGAAAATGGTTCACTCAACAAAAAAAATGTATATGACATAAATTGTGTATTTTTACACGATCTACATTGTTTGTGTAGTAAAATTTTGTCTATCTCTTATGGTTTACCAGTTATGCAAAAGTCGTTCATAATGAAGAATACTTTTGGAGACATTCCCAGGAAATTCAAGATATACATTTTATTTGTCATAAAAATATCTTAAACATATGATATTTTAATCAAAATCGTTAGAGCCATTTTTGAGAAAATTAAAATTTTCGAAAAATGTTCCATGTAAAGGGTAATCTGGGGTGAGGGGATTTTCTTGAAAACCTTCATGTCGCATCCTTGGAAGATACTGAACCTAAATACCAAGTTTGGTGTTTATCCGACTTTTCGTTTCTGAGTTATGCTGTTCACAGACAGACAGACACACACAGACACACAGACACACAGGCACACACACGGACATGTTTCCAAAAATGCGTTTTTTGGGTTCAGGGGGTCTCAAAACATGTATTTCCGGTGAAATCTCTGTATGGAATTTTTGGGTGGAATACAATACTTCCACTACTTACTATACGTAGTAGAGAAAGTAATAAGCTTTAGTAAAACTAATTTGTATCCTACTAATAAACGATAGAGAGTAGAGAAAGTCATGTGAATGTATCACATCAGAATTTTTATATAGAGGTGGCTCCCATATAACCATGAGAGTATTCAAAACAAGAAAGGTCTATATTAAGATCAATTTTTCTCCTTTCTCCTCAAATAGCTCGTTCTGTGGTGGATGTACTTGAGCTAGGTAATCTACTTGTATTTGTATTTTACGGGTACGTACATTTCAAACTTATCAGCTTTATTTTGAGTTATTTAATGTTATAAAGTGATACATGATGTGGTTATTTGTTATCCAGCAATTGTAAAATCCTAAAAGAAAAGCCAAACTATTTCAGTGTTAACTGCAATTAAATTCCTTCGAATTGGAGAATCAGGCCTAGAAATAATTTTGTTCTGCATTTGAACTTGAGGATAGTGAATAACTGATATTAAAAATAAATAGCTATTTTCCTATAAATTGAAGAATTCTTGTTTGGAGATAATTTATAAGTTTCTTCATTGCTTAAAATATGATATAGAAATATTAAGTGCTACTTTTACCACGCTATTCCTTATCTTCACTATTGCACATAAATGGTTATTAAATATTAGAATTATCTGTGGGATTTTGTGATGACTTAGGTGTGGGTGTGTAATTTAGGGAAACATTTTGAGTCATGTAGGAATTGGTGTCACGAAGAACAGCTTCTGTGGGCAGAAAACGACCTAGACTCGCCCTTCCATTGAACTATTTTGCTGGCGGGTGGGGTGCACTTTGGCATTGGAGGAGAAGAAGCATAAAATTCTAATGAGCAAGCAAACTTTCTATTTCCATATTCATTGGAACAAAAGAGTTCGTGTAACAGAATTGATACGGCTAGGAACGTGACCCTGAAGCTTCTGGTGGTCCGTTTGCAACCCACTTCAACGACTACGGAAAAAGCTGTGCTACCTACCCAGGTATGGCATTCCAATAAAATATTCGATAGGAAGATTTCATCGGTAATATATGTTTTGAGGTCCCCTGATTCTAAAGTAACACTTTTAGAAAAATCTGATGTGTTACACTCACATGACTTTCTCTACTCTTGTACAAACCATTTTACAAACGCTTATTCTCCATATGCTTCATGTTAATCGAGATGTTAATCTTATTGCTAATTTTATTGTAGATGCAAGGGGAATTGGTAGACTTTAAGCGATGGTCAAATCTTTTAAGAAGTGGTTGCTGTGTGGAGCATTCCATTCTCATTGTTTGTCTAGGACATAAAAAATGAATAACGAATTCCCATTTGAGAATCCCGCCACCCCAGAATACCCCTTACATGGAACATTTTTCGAAAATTTTAATTTTCTCAAAAATGGCTCTAATGATTTTTACCATAAGTTTAAGACATTTTTATGGCAAATGAAATGTATATCTCGAATTTTCTGGGAATGTCTCCAAAAGTATTCTTCATTTTGAACGACTTTTGCATAACTGGTAAACCAAAAGAGATAGACAAAATGTTACTACACCAAAAATGTAGATCGCGTTAAAATACACAACTTATGTCATATACATGTTTTTTTGTTGAGTGAACCATTTTCAAGATATTGCTTGTTATTCCCTTAAATTTTCCAATACTTATACTTTTTCTCAAATGGGAATTCGTTATTCATTCTTTTGTATGGATATGCAAAGAGTATTAATCTGTGGCAAAGAGAATGGTGCTGCACCTAGCAACCAGCTATTAAGAGATATGTCGATGCTTAAAGGCTACTGTATTTCTATATTGCCCTTGCAAATAAAAGACAAGTGGAACATAGTAAGCCTTAAGCGATAGTCAAATATTTTTATAACAGGTCGCTATGTGTAAAATGTAATTCTCTTTGCCTGTAAAGAACATAAAAAACATATTCTTTGGGCGTAAGAGAAATTAGAACGTAATAACAGTCAAAATGATATTTCTAATACAAGCAAGGATACCGAAAACCAAAACACAGCAGGATATGATTATATACGAACGGAAGTACTGATGTGTGTGGATAAAGCAAGGTGTGATTATTAATCGAGCTTAAGTGCACTCGGATAAGACTAAAATTGAGGTACAAGTGAGGCAGCACATGTTTCCAGCAAAGCAGTAAACTAATGTGATACATTCACATTACTTTCTTTATCCTCTATCGTTTATTAGTGGGCATACAAAGTATTTTTACTTAAGCTTATTGCTTTCTCTAATACGTATATTAAGTAGAAATATTGCCTTTCACCTAAAAATTCGATATTGAGATTTCACCAGAAATACATGTTTTGAAGGCCCATAATGCAAACAAAGCATTTTTAAAAAAGGCCCGTGTGTGTGTGTCTATGAACAGCGTAACTCAAAAAAGAAAAGTCTTATAAATACCAAACTAGGTATTTAGGTTCAATATATTTAAAAGATGCGACACGAAGATTTTCAAGAAAATCCTCCCATTCTAGACTATCCTTTACATGGAACATTTTTCGAAGTTTTTTTTTCTCTCAGAAACGGCACTAACTATTTTAATTAAAATATCATACTTTAAGACACATTCATGGCAAATGAAAGGCATATCTAGAATTTTCTGGGAATGTCCCCAAAAGTCGTCTTCATTCTGAATGAATTTTGCATAACTGGTAAACCGCAAGAGATAGACAAAATTTTACCACAAAACACACAATTTATGTCATACATTTTTTGAATGCAGTGAACCATTTCCGACATATTCCTTGTTATTTGTTTGAATTGTCCAATACTTAATACTTTTTCTCAAAAGGGAATTCGTTATTCGTTTTGTTTTTCTTTCTTTTCTTTTTGTATGTCCTGGGCATGCAAAGAAAATGGAATGTACCATAGCAACCACCTCTTTAAAGACTTGACTATCGCTTAAAGCCTACAATATTCCCCTTGCACTTACAAGAGAATTAGCAATAAAATCGTTTCTACAAAGTTTATCTCGATTAATATCAAATAGATGGAGAATAAGAGTTTGTAAAATTAGTTAGTACAAGAGTAGAGAAAGCCATGTGAGTGTAACACATCAGAAGTTTTGTTGAGTGTGCCATTTTCGAGATCTTGCTTTTTATTCCCTTAAATTTTACAATACCTATACTTTTTCTCAAATGGGAGTTCGTTATTCATTTTTTTTGTCCTGGTAATGCAAAGAGAATGGAATACTCCACATAGCAACCAGCTCTTAAAATATTTAATTATCGCTTAAAGCCTACCAATTACCCTTGCATCTACAAGAAAATTAGCAATAAGATTAACATCTCGATATCTCGATTAACATGAAGCATATGGAGAATAAGCGTTTGTAAAAATAGTTTGTACAAGAGTAGAGAAAGTCATGTGAGTGTAACACATCAGATTTTTACAAAAAGGTACGTGTGTGTGTCTGTGTGGATGTGTGTCTGTGAACAGCATAACTCAAAAACGAAAAGCCGAATAAATAACAAGGTTCAGTATCTTTAAAAAATGCGACACGAAGATCTTCAAAAAAATACCCCCACCCCAGACTACTCTTTACATAAGACATTTTCAGAAAATTTTGATTTTCTCAAATATGGCTCTAACGATTTTGATTAAAACATCATATATTTATGATATTTTCATGACAAATAAAATGTATATCTTGAATTTTCTGGGAATGTCCCCAAAAGTCTTCTTCACTCTGAATGGCTTTTGAATAACTGGTAAACCGTAAGATATAGACAAATTTTTTTACACAAAAAACCGAATATTTCCTTAAAACATGCAATTTATGTCATATACATTTTTTTACCATTAAACCATTCACGAGACATTCCTTGTTATTTGTTTGAATTTTCCAATACTTACACTTTTTCTCAAACGGAAATTCGTTATTAATTTTTTTATGTCCTGCACATGCAAACAGAATGGAATGCTGCACATAGCAACCAGCTCTTAAAAGGTTTGACTATCGCTTAAAGCCTACCATATTCCCCTTGCACCTAAAAGGAAATTAGCAATATGATAATTTCTGCAAATGTTTATCTCGATTAACATGAAATAGATCGAGAATAAGGGTTTGTAAAAATAGCTTGTACAAGAGTAGAGAAAGTCATGTGAATGTAACAATCAGATTTTTTAAGTTTGTGCCTCTGGGTTTCTCTTGAAAATTTGATCAAGATTGGTTGCAAACTATTTCGTATGGAACGTTTTGAATGCGTAAAAGAATAAGAAAAGCCAATCGGTTAAAGTACACTGAAAGAAAACACGGGCACTAGGCTGTGTGTTCTTGGGTGTATAAATGGTTACATGTTGAAGCTTTAAAGAGCTTTAAGAGCAGAATACCTGAAGCTAAAAGTTCAAAGTTTTGGACTAAAAGATAATTTTTTAATTTTTTGAAAATGTTCACCAAATTTCAAGAGATATTTACATGACAAAATGTGTAGCTTGAATTTTATGGGAATGAAATGTGAAG
The DNA here is from genome assembly GCA_030765065.1 of Deroplatys truncata. Taxonomy (NCBI): domain Eukaryota; kingdom Metazoa; phylum Arthropoda; class Insecta; order Mantodea; family Mantidae; genus Deroplatys; species Deroplatys truncata. Next base: position 292,070,339 of record CM060975.1, on the reverse strand, counting down.
TGGTAAGAAAAGTGGTAAGGATCTAAACGTCAACAGTTTCTTTAAATTGCTCTTTATGGCTGCTTCAGTTTAGAGCATTTCAATCAATGAATGTCCTTTAAAATAATATAAGAATGATATAATTATCTGCAGTTCAGCTAACCAAACGACCGTGATGTTTACCGAGAGAATCGCATGGTTATAAATTTCGTTTCTAAGCAAATAGTATTATTTAAATACATTTTGGTCATACAATGCACACAGAACCAAGCGAGATGAGCCGGTAGCGTCTGTACCTCGCATTTCGAAGGTCACGGTTTTAAATCATGCGCACCGGGCAATCTGATTGAGTTTGGTTTGTGTTTCATCTCAGTTTCAGATAAATGCCTTATTGGATATTCAGTACCGCGACGCAAAGATCCACTTATAGACAAAAATATAAATAAAATTATACAATAAAGTGACTACACAACTAAGAACATCTATCATCAAGTTGCTCCAGCAGGTGGTACAAGGAGGCGACTACAAATCTAAGGCCATCTTTGAGCAAGTTGTTGCAGCAGGTGGTGCAGGAAGGCGACTACAAATCTAAGGCCACTTAACAGCAAGTTCCTACAACAAGTGGTACAAGAAGGTGACTACAGATCTAAGGCCATCTATGGGCAAATAACTGCAGCAGGTGGTACAGGAATGTGACTACAAATCTAAGGCCATCTATGAATAAGCTGCTGCAGCAGGTGGTACAGGAATGTGACTACATGATGTAGTGTATGTGTATGTATTGTCGCGTCGGACACATTATTGCTGTGTATAATATTGTTGAGCTAATTGTTGTGTTTGTGTGTTAAGTTCTTGTCCGGCGCGGCAATTACATCTTCCTAGTTGGGGGGTGAAGGCAAGTCGAGGGAATAGCCTCTTTGCGTAGCTTGACTTCACTTGTAGCCAGAGTCTAATGCAAGTCTTCAGAAGGAATGGTTGCGTGTGTGTGAGGGAGTGTATGCGTGGGGCATCTCCCGCAGTGTTCTTCTGTAACCTTTTGTGTATAATGTAGGGCACCTTATTAATCATAATAAATCAGTGGTAAATGTAAATTTATGTATTTTAAATGTTTTGTGCAGCAGATTTCTGGCATCTCTCGTATGCCACTGAGTTACGTTCCCCAATGTTTATGCCGGGGTAATTAAATTTAATATTTTAGCTGCAAACCTTTTGGCCTCACCCCGGTGTATAACAATATCTAAGGCCACTTATCAGCAAGTTGCTCCAGCAAGTGATACAGAAAAGTGTCTACAAATCTAAGGCCATTTGTCTGGCATACATTGAATGTGGTGAATCAACGAATTTACAGTAACCGTCAGGACATGGCCAAGAAGTTTAAGCACCGTTAAAGAAAACAAAGCAACAACAAGAATGCACACAGAAATATGAAATGCTGGCTATCTTCGGCTACTGTTTGCACTCTTCGGCAATGTCAACATGTGGCAGTATACAACCCTCCTCTTGACGTCGACTGCCACACGCCAAATGAAGATGTACCTGGATTTTTCTTAAGGTTTCATTCACGTTTTGAATGTGGAGGTTTAAAAAATGCTCAAAGGCTTATTGCTAGGTAGTAATGATTTCTTTAAAAACTTAATTTTGTCTCTTAAATGGAAGTATTAAATATCTGATAAACAAAGGTGTAGATAGTTTATTATTATTAGAATGTGAACTTGACTATCGTTTAGTACATTTGTATAACCGCGTATTTTAGAATGCTTTGCAACTATTTATCCCTAAACAAAGTAACTAATATCAATTCTTATGCTTTCTAGGCATCTACAGGCTGTTACGAAAATGCTGAACATTAGAAAGGTAAGAATGATGATATACTTATTTTTTTCTTCATAATACAAAAAACTGACCCGAGATAACCCTTTAATTTTTTATTCTTAAAGTTCTTGATGAGCCTCAAAACTTCGTTCCATTATAGTGTAGGTGTAGGTTATATAACGGAGGGGGTCACCTGACGCATTGCGACCTATTATAGATCTAATTTGGTTACCACTCCCAGGAGGAAGTGATGAAGTGATGGATGCACAAGAGGCGACAGGCCGCAGGCAGACATGCCGTAGAGACGCGCGGAAGTCCTTAACAGTTCCGGACTCGAAGATCCGTCCCACTGGTGGAACTCTTTCCTTTGAGCAAGTACCGCGCCATCTGTCCGTCACCGCCATACGCGACGACATCTCGAAAGGTGAGATGGAAACGGAATGAAATGACGGAAAGGAAATCGTAGTAGATGAGAAACTCCCCAGCATTTGCCTACCGAGCAGGAAAAACCACGAAAAACCAAACGTCAGAGTGAAGAAGATGGTGTGTTACGTTCTTTGCACTACACTTTGGGTGTCAATTTAAAGTAGGTTGTATTGAAGGAGTTGTATTATACTTTAACTGTTGGGGAGCCGAACTTGTAGTAGTTGCAACCGCACGTATAGTAAACAGTTTCCGGTAGCTTCGCCCCAAATGTTCTTTCAGGTGGCCTTTGCCCCAAGTATATATTATATAATTTGACTGAAATCATTTAGGTGTTAATAATACTGCCTCAAGTTAAAGAGTTTAATTTAATTTACTACCATCTATTTTTGTTTCTATTTTTATGTTCTACAGGTGGAACTTTGCAACGCTTTATTGCATGTTATTGTCACCGATATTTACCTACCAACTGAAGGAAGCCACGCAAAAGCCCAATCAGATTTCTCGTTATACCCGCGATGCGAGCCACATACACTACTGCCTGAGCTATCTCGTTCAGACTGAGTTACCTAAATGACTGTTTTGTCAATACACCAGGTGTATCGTAGGAATTAGGAATATGAAAACGCAGGGCCTCCAGTAACTAGAGCACAGCACTGCAAGTAGACCATGTGGACCCTTTTTGCTTCCAACGTGGGTCCTGGGAGGAAGCGATGACTCGAAGGTCGATGATACGCGCTAGCAAGGACGAGGTCCCTAACAGTTCCAACAAGGTGTCAACCCTGACGCCGGCTAGTTCTACTTAAGCCACATGCAACCCGGAGTTCCCGTGGCAATCGAGACAACTTCTAGGAAGGGAGCAGAACTTCCATCAAACACCAAGGAGAAATCTTTCCAGAACCGTGCTGCCGCAACCAACAACTACCGTCGCCTGGTCCTACAACCGTGAAACAGATGAAAGGAAATGATAGGTACAGGAAATCATGGACAAGAAATTCGTGATAGAAGAGGAAGCATCCTAACATTTGCCTACCGACCCGAATAACTGCAAAAAAAAAACCCATGATCAGAGTGCCGGCACGACCGAGATCGAACCCGGCACCTTCCGACTGCGACGCTCACACGTTACCGCCAGACATTTCGATTGGTCCAGGTGTATCATACTGAGCGCTCCTATTTAACAGTGGCTCAATTTCAGCAAACCGCATCCACTTGAGATTGCGGCAGCTGATGCTCAGGTGTCAATGAAATTATCCCACCTGATACTCAATTGTTTGTGTACTAATACATGTGATGCTCAGTGGTTTATGGTCCCGATAGAACACGAAATGAAGATTAGACATTTGCGTGTATATGCATTCACTGAAACAGTACTACAAGGCAATGATAAAATTATTTATGGAAGTACTTTACGAAATTTACGCTTAAGAATAACTACTAAAGGTATAATCTCTGCGGGCGATTTTTATTTTTCTGCTAATGACCTATACTAGATAGGGGATGTATTGCACTCCATCCAAAAGATAAATACCAAGTTTACAACGCAAATACACGTTTTAAGTCCCTCCTAAACCCCCGCTAAAAAGCATTTTTGGAAAAATGGTGTGTGTTAGTATGAATAGCATAACTCAAAAACGAAAAGATACTTAAAAACCAAACTTGGTATTTAAGTTCAGCATTTTCGAGAAATGCAGGACGAAGATTTTCAAAAAAATCCCTCTACCACAAAATACTCTTTACATTAGAAAACGTTTCGTTAAATTTTTTCTCAAAAATGGCTCCAACGATTTTGATTAAAATGCTTTATCTTTAAGATATTTGCATGACAAATAAAAAACCTATACTGAATTTTCTACGAATAACCTGAGAGATCATTCTGAATTAATTTCGTATTACTTCTAACCGTACGAGTAAGAGAGAGATAAAGACTTTAAAGGAAATGTAGGTATATTTGGTTAAAACACCACTTTATGCCAAATGGACTTATTTCTGGCTAAGTCACTAGTAGGGTTATTTTTTTTATCGTGGCTATGCAAAGAGAACGGACATACAAAGCCAGCACATAACAATGTGTCTGCGTGTACGTGTGTGGTGGTGTTGTTATTACTTTCTCTACTACGTATAGTAAGTAGGGGAAGTATTGTATTCCACCCAAAAATTCCATACGAAGATTTCACCGGAAATACATGTTTTGAGACCCCCTGAAACCAAAAAAAGCATTTTTGGAAACATGTCCGTGTGTGTGTCTGTGTGTGTATGTGTGTGTGTGTCTGTGTGTCTGTGAACAGCATAACTCAGAAACAGTAGGATAAACACCAAACTTGGTATGTAGGTTCAGTATCTTCCAGAGATGCGACACGAAGGTTTGCAAGGAAATCCCCTTACCCCAGATTACCCTTTACATGGAACATTTTTCGAAAATTTTAATTTTCTCAAAAATGGCTTCAACGATTTTGATTAAAATATCATATGTTTAAGATATTTTCATGACAAATGAAATGTATATCTCGAATTTTCTGGGAATGTCTCCAAAAGTATTCTTCATTGTAAACTATAAGAGATAAACAACATTTTAGTACACAAAAAATGTAGATCGCGTTAAAATACACAATTTATGTCATATACATTTTTTTGTAGAGTGAGCAATTTTCGAGATATTGCTTGTTATTCCCTTAAATTTTCCAATACTTATACTTTTTCTCAAATTCGTTATTCATTTTTTTTGTCCTGGTAATGTAAAGAGAATGGAATACTCCACATAGCAAGCAGCTCTTAAAATATTTGACTATCGCTTAAAGCCTAGCAATTCCCCTTGCACCTACAAGATAATTAGCAATAAGATTAAGATCTCGATTAACATGAAGCACATGGGGAATAAGCGTTTGTAAAAATAGTTTGTACAAGAGTAGAGAAAGTCATGTGAGTGTAACACATCAGATTTTTTTTCTTTATTTATAGTCGCTTTGACTACTAGGTCATATGCGATTTATATCTATACATACGAGTGCAATAATAATAATACATTGTTATAAACATATTTTACATTATTAGGTCTTGAACACAGCTGGAAGAGTATAACCTATTACCTATTATACATTTTTATTTGACGTGTTAGATTTAAATATTGTTATACAGTTTGATGTCTTTCAAGAAAAAAATAATGCTTTTGAAATGTGTAAGGTTGTGTATATGGGTGTATGTGAACAGCTTAACTCAAAAACGAAAAATCGAATAAATGCCAAACTTTGCAGTTAGGTTCAGTACCTTCCAAAAATACGACAAAAAGATTATCAAGAAAGTCCCCACCATCCCAAACTACCCTTTACATGGAACATTTTTCGAAATGTTTGATTTTCTAAAAAATGGCCATGACGATTTCGATTAAAATATCGTATATTAAAGATATTTACATGACTAATGAAATGTATATCTTCAATTTTCTGGGAATAACATGCGAAATTCTCTTCATTCGGAAGGAATTTTGTAGAATCTTGTATAACTGGTAAACGTTAACCAGTAGACGAAAACATACCACACAAAAAATATACATCTCCTTAAAACACACAATTTATTTCAAATAACTTTTTTGTGGCCTCAGCCATTTCGGAGATATCCGTTACTAATGGTTCGAATTGTTCAATAGTTAGAATATTATTTAAAAGCCCTGTTCGATTTACGGCTGTTTTCCGCGATGTCGCGGAAAGAGTATGGAATTTACTGACTAATTACTATTCCCTTTGTATCTATAACAAAATGTGCAGTACAGCCACTTCCGGAAAGGTTTATATTGATTAAAATGAAGTAGATAGAAAAATAAACTTTCATAAGAATAATTTGTATACCCAGTAATAAGGGATAGAGGGTAGAGAAAGTCATGTGAATGTAATACATCCATTTGTTTTGTTTTTTGTTTTGCCGTTGTTCTATTTGTTTCGTATATTTATTTTTTGCAGACACATTTACAGACGCAAAGGCTCATGTCCGAGACGCGACGCGAACCTGCGATGGAACCCACGAACTCCAACGAAAACGGCTCTCTTTGCATTACTTGCTGTGTCATATGTTTTAGAGCTATTTATGGGACGATATCATTATTTTTCGATATTCGATACCGATACTGATGTTTGTGCACCGCAACTTGATACTTTATAAAAAGTTCACTGAACTATTTTCTTATTAGTAGTTTTCCGTGTATAAACGCAAATGCAATCAATTTTGTATTGTATGATGTGGCGTATCAGTAAGTATTGTCATACCAGACGCATTATTGTGTCACATTGTCGACAGTATTATTGGGAGACTTTTATTATTTCTTTCGGCTGAACGAGCCTTCTCCTTTGGCGCCGTCCACGCCAGGGAGAGTAGGCTTTGTTGGAAGTTCCATCTGGTATGACACCGCCAGGTCTGGCCAGCGTGCCTAGCCAGAGTTGGATAGGGAGGGATATATAGTTAACGTTACTTTGTGTTGAGTGTTCAAGAAGCAGGTCACGCGTGCGAGGCATCTCCCCCCCCATCCTTTGTTTCCCTGAGTGTAATGTAGATTCGCCAAGTGTTTTATCAATAAATAACAGGTAATGTGTGAGATGTGATATTTGTGTATTTTGTCAAAAAACCTCACGCCTTCTTCTGAATGTAGACACCAAGGTCCCGGTCCTCGTACAGTTTGTGAGCTATGTTCCCCCATGTGCGTGTTGGGGTGATCAAAAAAGCTACAGGGCAATTACAAGAGCTGCCCTGAGGAGCAATGAATACTTCAGTTCGAAGTAGCGATTAAATACACAAAACAAATAATAAAAGTCCCCCAATAATACTGCCGACAATGCGACACAATATTGCGTCTGGTATGACAATACCTATTGATACGCCACAACACTAATTCTGAAATTGTTCCTTTTTTATCTTTACAATGCCACAGGTTATACGTATATCCCATATTGTTAGTCAAGGTTAATAATAATAATACTAATAATAACAATTTCTTTGCCTGTCTTTTTATGTAGCTATATTTTGTGCTGAAAGCTTTCTTTTAAAAGATTTTCTTTCCATAGAAAGACAAATACTAGCAATTCATCTTTATTCTGCAATCTTGAACTTATAAACTAATATATATTTCACATGAAACTCAAACAATTATCTCTTACCATCATCCGGCAATAAGTAATTACAATTAGCCATATAACATCCGCAAACGTAGTAAGTTAGTGGATTAAGCTCTCTACTGCCCACCCTCACACATACTAACAGATGGAAGGAAATAACAAATACTTCCGAGCGGTGTATTAACTCACGTCTTAAGTTCTGATTCTTTTCTGCTGGATTCACAGATTTTGGTCACCGAAGTAGGTAAATGTAATGGCTAAGGGTGAGTCACCGAGCCAGGCTATTGCAGAAACGTGATTTAGCAAGTCAGCTAAATCAGCTTCATTCACAACTCAGTAAACACTGCATGTTACATGCATACCTCTACTCCTTCTCCCATTGTTTTGCATGCTTTCATTTAGACATAGGAGACTATGGAATGTTGCATTGATTTACCCACAGGAAACGTAGTCAAGGTCTATCTAGAACCATAGCCCAGCAGCTCTTTGGGGACACTTGCGAGACAACGAGTCTCAACTCCTTTCATTCCTTATCTAACATAAAGTTAAACGCAACAACTTTCAATAACAATTTTAAAATATCGAAAAAGTATCGAAGGTTTAACTCAAAGTATTAGACTGAAGAAGTTAGTTTCTGCCCCACACATGGAAACCAAATTGAAGAAGTTGTTGTTGCTACATATGAAATTAACTTTGTAATTTTGACTGTTTTTTTAAATATTATATATTTATGTTTGCCTCGGCTTCGCCATTATTTATACTTTTTTAGAGGCATGAATATCTTAACAGGGAGTGGTGCGACTGAAGTATGTAAGCTTACACAGATTATAATTTTACTTCACTTCATTTATTAATGCTTGACACGATTTAAATAACACTTCACTGATATAGAGAGAGAGCTGTGAGATTTTTTTTATTAATTACTTGCACTTTTTAACCCATAAACTGTTTTTGTCTCACACAAAATACGTATTAAATTTCTCGAGGACGCATCTCGCGTCCGGTTAGGAACACTGTCTACAAGCAACTGACTTCTGAATTTGTAAATGTTGCTCCATTTTAATTTCTGCTTGGTTAATCCTAGTCCAATAGAATACCTTCATTTAACTAAAGCTTTTTCTGGGTGTTGATTGGCTATTTTATGAACTGTTACAATAATTACATTATTGTTTCCAAGAATTACAAGTAGTATTGTTAAACTTTCAAATTCATTATTGCCTCAAGGTTACCTCATTGTTAGCAACTCTTAACTTATTATTCTCACAGCTCCTACATTGTTAAATTACGTAATACATTCACATAGCATTATTACACATGTATACAATAATATAAACATATACAATGACTATAATATACACTTTTTATATCTTGTTACATACACATATTGCTTTAAGGCGTGCTGTTATTGAATTTATATATTATATAATTAGACTGAAATGATTTAAGTGTTAAAAATACTGCCTCGAGACATACTTCGATAGTTTCGAGGTATTGATGGAGGTTTCATCCCTATTTAAAACTCAAAAAAATATCAAAATATTTCATCAAGATTTCTGCTGCATCAAAGTAGGCTAACATCCATGCAAAACAACGAGTGGGCATGTTGAATGCTGACATTTAAGACGTACTACTGCCATTCACTTGTTCCGCAGAAGAACTATTAATTACTTCTTTATGACTTTTCCAGCCGCGTCTTTTTAAAGACTGTTAAAAGAGCTATAGACAGTGTCTGTGTAATAAAACCACTAGCGACTTCGTTTTTGTATTCAGAGAAAAAAAGCTGAAGTACTAGAAGAATATCTGTCACGACTTGCTTTGTTTCGGCCTTCATATCTTCTGTATATATTATTCCTTTTTATTTCGTAACATGCAGAACCTTTTCTTTAATTATTGATGTTCGAAAAGGTGTATGTAAGGACACTTGAAACCTCCATTCAAATGAGCACAATAACTTATACTTCCATCTTTCTTTAAACAGGATTTTCACTTGAGTTATTAAGCTGTCAAATATTACGTTTGGTATTCAATGCGAAAAAGCATGGAAGAAATAAATTTGCATGAGTACGCTTCATATCTTAAAACCCACGTTTCCTATTTGTTCATGCATTTGTCTGTTTCTTTTTGCTATGTAAGAGATGCAAGTATGGTGGGGTTTGCAACACATTTCCTAAATAAATAATATACAAGGACAGTCCCAGAAGTACCCGATCTGACGTTTATATATAGCGGTTGTTGTGTCAAACAAATGACTATGGTAGAAAGTACCTACCTTATAAAGCTTAAATCTGAAGCTTGAGGAAGCTACGTTGATTAGTAATTGTTTGGCAGCCATTAATAGCGAATTTGCAAACATGGATAAAACTGGCCATATACAATACTTTCACTTGAAAGGTTTTAGTCCAACTAATACTAGAGGTGAGCTAGACTCTACTCTGGGGGAGTCTGCTCCTTCGTTTACAACAGTAAAATATTGGGTGGCAGATTTTAAGCGAGGCTGTACAAGCTGGCAAGACGAACATTGCAGTGGTCGACCAAATGAGGTAACCACGCCAGAAATTGTGAAGAAAATCCACAAAATGGTATTGAATGGCCGTCGGCTGAGTGCGCGAGCTAGCAGACATTAGGCATTTAAAAAAGTGCTTTACATCGCACACTAACTGAAAATTTAGACATGAGAAAGCTATGCGCAAGATGGGTGCCGCGTTTAGTCACAATGGAACAAAAGCACCATCGTGAGGCTGTTTCAGTCGAGTGTTTGGCGATGTTTTGCTGCAATAAAGCCAGTTTGTGTCGATTCAAACCATGGATGAAACATGGGTCCATCATTTCACACCTGAGATGAAGGAACAGTCAAAACAGTGGATTGAGAGGGGAGAATCGGCTGCAAAGAAGGTGAGACAGTTCCATTTGCAGGCAAGGTCATGGCGCAGTTTTTTTGGAATGTGTGTGGAATAATTTTAATAGATTATCTTTAAAAAGGAAAAACAAACAATGGCGAGTATTATGCAAACTTATTGCAGCATTTAAATAATGAAATCAAGCAAAACCGGCCGCATTTAGGGAAAGAAACTTTTGTTTCATCAAGACGATGCACCAGTTCACACATCCATTATCGCCATGGCCAAAATCAATGAGTTAAAGTTCGAATTGCTTCTTCATGCACTCTATTCACCAGATTTAGGCCCCTCTAATTATGTTCTGTTTCCATAGTTGAAGAAATAGCTTGGTGGTAAAAGTGAGGAGCTCGAGTCTGCAGTTGATGGCTATTTTACAGAACTCGACGGTTCTCACTATAAACAGGGTATCGAAGCTATTGAACATCGCTGGGAAAAGTGTATCGAGCCGAAACGAGAAAAAATATGTTTTTCTCCAAAATTGTTGTGTTTTCTTTGTTGGGTCGGGTACTTCTGGGACAACCCTCGTAAATAGAGATTTTGTAGCAGCTAAACAAGCGGTCTGCCCATGATGTAGGCAGACATAGTTAAGAACGAAAACAAATAGGAGTAACTTTCTCCTCCAAAGGTACTTTTTTTCTTATGACATCAGATGGATTATTTTTTATACATTTCACTGCTGTGGAGCGCATTTAGCGCCACATTGTGCGAAACAACAAGTCATTGCATATTCTTACAAGGGGCCATTGTTACCCCGATGTCGCAGATTGAGCTGCAATTTTTTATAGTGAAAAATGCATCGAACACGAAAATACCCTGTCTCGGCTTTCTCTCTCATGGGGTCCCTATTCGCTGGGGGAAAAGAAAATAAGGTTTTTAAGTTGTAACGGCTGACTTTATGTCTGTCTTCCGCTGAACCATCAGCTGCCTGGTACTATGCCAGGCTGCAGTAAATGTATGCAAGGTTACCACAAGGGGAATGAAGGTCGTATATCTCAAGAATCGGAATTTTGAATGTGAAATGCGTAATACACATGGATTAAAATATAATATTATGCATGTTTAAACCATTTTCATATGAGAACAAAGGCACAAATTGAAGCTAACTTTTCATATTGCCCCATACTTTAAAACATTGAATTGTTATTTCAAATAGAGTTTATATCAAAAACAAATCTAGACACAACGTAATAATACGTCCTTATAAAGAAATAGAGTATTACTGAATTCATGTAATCATACATGTACATAACATACGTATTCCGACATTCCAGGTGTAGGCTCATTCTAATAATTAATGTATTTATTAATCAATTAGTGTTTCGGGAGAATTAACACACACACCACGCTGCATGGGTCGTCCTCCGTGGTATAGTGATTACCATGCTAGCTCTAGTTCCCGAGGTCGCGGGTTCAAACCCGGTGGAGGATGTAAAAGTCATTAGCTTGGCTTCCTTCGGAAGGGAAGTAAAGCTGGTGGTCCCATGTCGTAGATTTACGGCACATAAAAGAACCTCAAGCCTGATAAAGAGGCCTCTGAGCAAAATTACCGGTCTTTCACCCCAATATAGAATAGGACACCAAGGACTCCAGCAGTTAAAGAGCGTCCATAAATAAAACTCAATTGTTACGCTGCATGAATACATATAACTAATGGAAAGAAAATACTGTATTCCTTCGTCAATGTATCAACACAACCGCAGATACGTTTCATCTTTCCCCATTGATAGGTGCCTCCAAGAAAGAGAATAACATAAAAAAAATCTGATGTGCTACACTCACATGACTTTCTCTACTCTTGACCAAACTATTTTTACAAACGCTTATTCTCCATATGCTTTATGTTAATCGAGATATCAAGATGTTAAACTTATTGCTAATTTTCTTGTAGATGCAAGGGGAATTGGTAGGCTTTAAGTGATAGTCAAATATTTTAACAGCTGGTTGCTATGTGGAGTATTCTATTCTATTTGCATTACCAGGACAAAAAAAATGAATAACGAAGTCCCATTTGAGAAAAAGCATAAGTATTGGAAAATTTAAGAGAATAACAAGTAATATCTCGAAAATGGTTCACTCAACAAAAAAAATGTATAGGACATAAATTATGCATTTTAACGTGATCTACATTTTTTGTGTAGTAACATTTTATCTATCTCTTATGGTTTACACTTATGCAAAAGTCGTTCCCAATGAAGAATACTTTTGGTGACATCCTCAGAAAATTCGAGATATACAATTCATTTGCCATAAAAATGCCTTAAACTTATGATATTTTATTCAAGATCGTTAGAGCCATTTTTGAAAAAATTAAAATTTTCGAAAAATGTTCCATGTAAAGGATAATCTGGGGTGAGAGATTTTCTTGAAAACCTTCGTGTTGCATCTCTGGAAGATACTGAACCTAAATACCAAGTTTGAAGTTTATCCGACTGTTCGTTTCTGAGTTATGCTGTTCACAGACAGACAGACAGACAGACAGAGAGACACACACGGACATGTTTCTAAAAATGCTTTATATGCATTCAGTGCACCTTAAAACATGTATTTCCTGTGAAATCTCGGTATGGAATTTTTGGGTGGAATGCAATACTTCCCCTATTTACTATACGTAGTAGAGATAGTAAAAAGTTGAAGAGATAAAATTTGCAGTCTTATAAGTTCTGGCGTTTAATACTTTTTAAACACCGATATGTGCAAGGAATTAGATATTATAGGGAATCATTCTAATTTGTAAATAACTATTTTCTTGTCAAACTTGGACCTATGGAAGAGAAAGCCGAGTCACGGGTATTCTTATTTTTAATCCTTCACTAAAAGGATACAAACTCGATATGTAAGATCAATATCACAATGGCCCCTTGTTAGCTAACTTTTTATGCGGGGCTGTAAAGGAAATATTTTGTATTTGTAAATTTTCGAAGTAGCTAAAGTTAAAACAGTTTACATGAAACAGAATTCAAAACTTAATTTCAGTAATAATTCGTCTGATAGAAAGGAGTTCTTGAATACTTAGGAAAATAATTCTTCGAGATGAAGAGTGTGTTTGTCAAAATAAGATTAATATAAAATTAAGAAATAACTTTAAAAATTCATTTCAGCATAGAATATGAGATTACCATTTACCTATTATTAATTAATTAATTATTTGCTTGTATACTGTCGAAGAGTTAAGATCATTTGCACTCCTCTTATGTTCCATCACAGAGAGATAACCAGAATATAACATTAGGAATAATATAAAACATAAAAATAATACATTGATATGTTATTCTTGCGTTTGTAAATAAACTATGAAGACTTGAGTTGATGTTTACGCAGAAGGCATAAAGAACATTAATATTAACACAAAAATCTGATGTGTTACACTCACATGACTTTCTCTACTCTTGTACAAACTATTTTTACAAACGCTTATTCTCCATCTACTTCATCTTAATCGCGATAAACATTTGCAGACTCTATCTTATTGCTAATTTTCTTGTAGATGTAAGGGGAATATATATTTACAAGGGCAATATAGAAATACAGTAGCCTTTAAGCTCATACATATCTCTTAATAGCTGGTTGCTAGGTGCAGCACCATTCTCTTTGCCACAGATTAATACTCTTTGCATATCCAAGACAAAAAAATGAGTAACGAATTCCCATTTGAGAAAATAAGTATTGAAAAATTTAAGGGAATAACAAGCAATATCTCGAAAATGGTTCACTCAACAACAAAAAATGTATATGACATAAATTGTGTATTTTAAAGCGATCTACATCTTTGTGTAGTAAAATTTTGTCTATCTCTTATGGTTTACCAGTTATGCAAAAGTCGTTCATAATGAAGAATACTTTTGGAGACATTCCCAGAAAATTCAAGGTATACATTTTATTTGTCATAAAAATATCTTAAACATATGATATTTTAATCAAAATCGTTCGAGCCGTTTTTGAGAAAATTAAAATTGCTTTTTTTGGATCCAGAGGATCTCAAAACACGTATTTCCGGTGAAATCTCGGTATCGAATTTTTGGGCGGAATACAATACTTTCCCTACTTACTATACGTAGTAGAGAAAGTAAAAATAGACGACCAAACTGTAATAAATAACTGACCATGCCAACATAACCAGCTTTGTATAAAATAAGTATGTAAGTCTAAATATATGCATATTAATTATTATCACTTTCACAACCAGAGTTATAGTTGGCAACATGTTGCGACAAATCCAGAAAACAAAAAGGTGACCAGAGAGAAAATGTCCTTCCAGATTTTATATAGCGAAATGTATCCGCCCACAGTTATCTAACTAGGCAATGGTCGATCCCAAGATCCCTTTAGAAAAGCTAGTTGTTTTCTTAATTACAACTGAAAAATCTTTTCATTAAATTAAATAATATTGGAATGTAGCTCAGCGTAATGAATCAGTTAGCGCACGTGTAAATCCGAAATGACACAGCGCTCCTACACGCTGTGTCAAGCGTTTTAGTTTCTCAAAGATGGACTCTTGCGATTTTGATTAAAAAATAAAACGTTTAAGATATTTGATAAATAAAGTGTGTATTTTGAATTTCCTGCTACTAGCCTGTGAAGTCCTCTTTATTCTTAATGACTTGTATAGTTGGTAAACTGTGAGAGATACACAAGTTCTCACTAAAAAGTCTGATGTGTTACACTCGCATGACTTTATCTACTCTTGTACAAACTAGTTTTACAAACGCTTATTCTTCTTATGCTTCATGTTAATCGAGACGTTAATCTTATTGCTAATTTTCTTGTAGATGCAAGGGGAATTGCTAGGCTTTAAGCGATAGTCAAATATTTTAAGAGCTGGTTGCTATGTGGAGCATTCCATTCTCTTTGTATGTCCAGGACATTAAAAAAATGAATAACGAATTTTAGAAAAAGTATTAGTATTGGAAAATTTATGGGAATAACAAACAATATCTCGAAAATGTTTCACTCAACAAAAAAATGTATATGACATAAATTGTGTATTTTAACGCAATCTGCATTTTTTGTGTAGTAAAATTTTGCCTATCTCTTATGGTTTACAAGTCATGCAAAAGTCGTTCACAATGAAGAATACTTTTGGAGACATTTCAAGAAAATTCGAGATATTCATTTCATTTGTCATGAACATATCTTAAACATATGATATTTTAATCAAAATCGTTAGAGCCATTTTTGGGAAAATCCATGTAACGGATAATCTGGGGTGGGGGGATTTTCTTGAAAACCTTCGTGTCGTATCTCTGGAAGATACTAAACCTAAATACTAAGTTTGGTGTTTATCCGACTGTTCGTTTCTGAGTTATGCTGTTCTCAGAGACACAGACACACACGCACACACAGGCACACACAGGACATGTTTCCAAAATGCTTTTTTTTTGGACTCAGGGAGTCTCAAAACATTTATTTCCGGTGAAATCTCGGTATCGAATTTTTGGGTGGAATACAATACTTCCCCTACTTACTATACGTAGTAGTGAAAGTAAAAAGAGAAAGTAGATCTCGTTAAAGCACACAGTTTGTAAAATACATATTTTGCGGCGTTATTCATTTCCAAGAAATTCTATGTTATTGGTTTGAGTTTTGAAATACGTATATTTTTTCAAGTGATAAGTTGGTACTTTTTTTTCTTGTGGTTGCAAAGAAGATGGAATTTCAAAGCCGTCACATAGAGATCTGCTTTTTAAAACTCTCTTGCTTTAGCCTGCTGTATCTTCTTTTACCACAGTGAATGTGTAATGAAAGTTTATCTCGATTAACAAAAAGTGGATAGAAGAATAATATTTTGTAAGAATAGTTTGTAGAAGAGTGAAGCCGCGATGATGGTGCGACAGTTTGGTACAGGAAAATGTAGTTGCCATCCTTTCTCGTCTCAAATATCAGCTCTTGATTCTGCTGCCGGCTGATCCAGTGGTAGAGCTATACGTATTTTCACTTAGGTTTGCATGGATGTATTGTGAAGGACAACACCAGTTTAAATTGACTGAGAGATTTATTGTGAACTAATATTTGAGTTATTGAGGTGAATTGCCGACCGTTTGAGATGAAGAAATAGCCTGATTATGAATCGTAGCTTTGAAATTGTAACAACTGAATTATTATACCTGCTAACTTCTGCAATATCAAAGTTACGCAATATCATAAACTAGAAGGTAACCTGCCGTAGTAGGATATATAGGAGAGAGCTGGGCCACTTTTTTGCGTTTATATGGGAAAGGATAGGGAAAACGAGGCTGGATGGGGTGGTTCAAGGAGGAAAATGCGTTTATATGGGAGAGATAGGGAATACGACGACCGATACTATGCTAAAGAGGGTTGAAGGAGGGAAATACGTTTATATGGAAGAAATAGTAGAGAGGTGTTAGGCTAGGAGGGTTTAAGTATGCGTTTATAAGGAGAGACGAGAAAACGGAGAGAGATCCTATGTTAGGATACACAGGTGTTAAAGTTAGGTTAGATAGGAAACCAAAGAGATACTCAGCTAGACAGGGGACAGGAGAGGAATGCGCTTTATGAGAGGTAGAGGATACGGGGAGTGGTGTTAGGCTAGACAGAGGTTGAGAGTAGAGTATGCGTTTATATGTTTGAGAAGTATAGGAACAGGAAGAGGGTGCTAGGCTAGACAGAGGTTGAGGAGTAGAGTATAGGTTATATGAGAGGTATAGGAAAACGAGGTGAGGTGTTAGGCTAGACAGAGGCTGAGTAATGTATGGTTTATATGAGCGGTATAGGAAAACGATGAGAGGTGTTAGACTAGACAGGGCTTGAAACGTAGTGCATGGTTTATATGAGAGATATAGGAAAACGAGGAAAGGTGTTAGGCTAGACAGAAGTCGAGGAGTAGAGTATGGTTTATATCAGAAGTATAGGAAAACGAGGAGAGGTATTAGGTTAGGAGAATTGAGTTTGTGTTTATAAGGAGAGACGAGAAAACGGAGAGAGATCCTATGCTAGGATAGACAGGTGTTAAAGTTAGGTTAGATAGGAAACCAAGGAGTGATACTCAGCTAGAGGGGGGGTAGGAGGGAATGAGCTTTTGAGAGGTAGGGGATACGGGGAGTGGTGTTAGGCTAGACAGGGCTTGAAACGTAGGGCATGGTTTATATGTATGAGAAGTATAGGAACAGGAAGAGAGGTGCTAGGCTAGACAGAGGTTGAGGAGTAGAGTATAGTTTATATGAGAGGTATAGGAAAACGAGGAGAGGAGTTAGACTAAACAGAGGTCGAGGAGCAGAGTATGGTTTATGTGAGAGTCATAGGTAAACGAGAGAGGCGTTAGGCTAGACAGAGCTAGAGGAGTAGAGAATGATTTATATGAGAGGTATAGGAACAGGAGGAGAGGTGTTAGGCTAGACAGGTAGTGTAGCACTAGGAATATGGACTTATATACAAGAGAGATAGGGAATAGGAGGTGCTAGACTTGAAAGCGACTTTAGACGTGAACTTAGTGGAAAACTGTTTCATGTCAATGTTCTAGACATGCCCATCACGTAACCTATTCAGGGAAAAGGTGACTCGTTCAGGGGAAAAAGGTGACTGCTCAGGGAAAAAGGAGGCCCACAAAGGGAAAAAGTTGACTAGCAAAGGGAAAAACGTGACCAGTAAAGGGAAAAATGTCACCAGCAAAGGGGAAAATGTGACCAGCAAAGGGAAAAAGGTGAGCCATAAAGGGAAAAAGATGACCTGCAACGGGAAAAGCTAACCCACTAACACTAACAGCTAAGTAATTCAGGTAGTATTGCAAGAGGCTGTCTGGATCATAGCAGTGTATGATTTCACAGGTAATTCAGCTAGTATCGTATGTATTTAGGCTAATTCGTCTAATAACACAGGATAGATTCCAGATGCTAACTGCATCATGGCTCTGCATGATTTCACAGATAATTCAGCTAGTATCGTAGGTATTTAGGCTAATTCAGCTAGTATCACAAGAGGATAGATTCTAGGGTTGGGTATAGCATAGTTTCATATTTCACAGGTAATTCAGGTAGTATCACGGGTGCTCGTGCTAATTTAGAGCAGGAATTAGTATCAGAGCTAGTTAAGGTAATTTCACATGATTCGGGTAGTATCACAGGTATTTAAATCATTTTCACAGCCAATTCAGCTAGTATCTTGAGCATTTAAGCTAATTCAGCTAGTATCACAGGAGGCTAGATTCCAAAGGCTAACTGCATCATAGCTATGCATGATTTCACAGCTAATTCAAATAGTATCGTAGGTATTTAGGCTAATTCAGCTAGTATCACAGGAGGTTAGATTCCAGGGTTGGGTATAGCATAGTTTCATATTTCACAGGTAATTCAGAGGGTATCGTAGGTATTTAGGATAATTCAAGTAACATAGGTGTTTAGAGTAATTAAGCAAGCATTACAGGAGGGTAGGTTCCAGGGGTTGGTTATAGCCTAGTTTCGTATTTTACAGATAGTTCAGGTAATATCGTAAGTATTTGGGTAATCAGCATAGTTTCACAGATGCTCGTGATAATTTCGATCAGAGATTTGTATCACAGCTATTTAAGGTAAATGCAGGTGATTCAGGTTGTATCAATGGTATTTGTGTCATTTTAACAGGTAATTCAGATAGTGTCTAGGTATTTGGGCTATTCAAGCATCATAGGTGTTTAGAGTAACTCAGCTAGTATCACAGGAGGCTAGATTCAATGATCAGGGTTTCGTATCAGAGCTATTTAATGTAATTTCACTTGATTCGAGTAGTATCACAGGTATTTAAGTCATTTTAACGGGCAATTCAACTAGTATCACAGGTACTCATGGTAATATAGAGAGTAATTAAATTATAAAACATTTCTCATCCAACGTTACAACAATTTATATACTTTTTTCTAAATCTTACAAACTTATTATATGTTAAACAGTTATTGTACCATGCGGAGAGGGATAAACTGCATATTGGTTCACAAATTGAAAAGCTTTATATCAACATACCTTTATTTTAGTTCAGTGTAGATGTCTCTCCCCTTTTATCTAGGCTTGAGACTAGCACTAGGATTGCTCCTAATGGCAGGGTTACCACCTTCCCTTCCATCTTCTTCTTTCTTCATCAGGCGTCAGCTATCTGCATATACAGCACACAGATAACCTTCTTTTTTAAGATTGTAGACTCACGATAAAATCTTTATCTTTAACTTACATTCTTTTAAGCACTGTTTGTAATGGCGTAATGTCCATACGCATATGTCGTTATCCCATCCTCAGCAATAATTCTTTTATCATCAAACGGAGTCAATGCAATTTTATTCACTTGCACTGTAGCAAGAGCATGCTTTCGTGATAGGATCAGATTCATAGGTGTTCTGATGATTTCACAGGTTTTAAGACAGTCTGTATAGCTGTCAAACGAAATGTACTGCTTAATAGCGCTACGTTTTATACCTTTAATCTTTTTTATCATTGACCCTTGAATATCTAAGGCATACATCTTAGGACGTAGTCCAACAAAGCGTAGGATGATTTTGCTATTAGCCTCATCTTTAAATTTTCCCAATACCTTCTTGTTCTGAGTAGAGTAACATATATGGTTGGCAGGGTAATCAGCTGTATCGAGATGCTCAAGAAAACGTAGCTTGTCCTGGTACACATCTTCAGTTGTTACACGATGAATGAACGAATCAGTGTCCATATACATAAGCTTCAGGTTTTCAGCTCCATAATAAGGCAACAAAACGTCGTAATGATAGTTATACATTAATGTCTTGGAGATGTCCAACACACTCATACCAATGTATATAGGCTTGTTGAATACAATCTGACGAGAGGCCATATGTACAGCAGCTAGATTATCAGCATATATCGTCCTATCGATAAACGTAGGCTTGGCGATCAGCTTCTCTAGAGTTTTTTCATTGGTCACCAGTCGTATATCCATGCGGTTACGCAGGTTCTCCATAGTTTTACCAAACATAGCGTTGTTAAAGAGCTTGTAGAGATCCTTCTCGAAATCATTTGCAGCTTGTTGTCGTAGCCTGTTGTTAAATTCCACATAAGGTTTCAACCACTGAGACTGTCGGAATTGTAGCACACGATGGATTTTTGTTAGTCGTAGTCCATGACTAAGAGCTTGCTTCAAAGCCATGTAATGCACTACATACTTCTTTCGAGGTCCAAGATGAGGTATCAGTTTCTTTGTAGATGATTCCAATGGTTTCATACACTCTGGCAGGAAAGGTAGATCGTTGTGTAGATCGTGAAGTTCAGCAGGATACTCGATGTCAACTTCTAATATGTACCCATGAGGATCATCTTCTTGTAGTGTTTCTAAGTTGATTTCTTCAGGTGACACCCACTGAAATCCAGCAAAAGGAAGAGCGTGACACATTGCCCACCCATATTGGTTATTAGCGTCCTCGTATGTGATAAATTGGGTTGGTCTCGACGGATCAAACTTATCCATATAAGTGTTATTAGCCTCAGCATACCGATGGGAGACTTGGCATAAACCTCCTCTTATACCAGATTCCACCATGAGTAGTTGATCATAATCTTGTAACAGCTCTAACTTAATCCCAGTATACAGTAACATGGCGTCCCATGTAAGACCTGGAGAGGTAAAATAATGGGCAGGATCAACTTTGTGTGTTTTAAGGGTTTGCTCTCTGAACGTCTCAAAGACATCAGCTAGGAGAAGTACATCCGAAGTTAAGTAGAGATCGCTGTACTCTCCCAGGTTTCTCACATTGAACAGCTCCCATACATTTCTAGCATGATCGTAGTCAGTATCAGTAATTTCTTCTTCATTTAATCTATTGTAGAAGGAGTCCTTAGGAGGCAAGCAGGTCTCGTTCAGGACATCCCATGACGTAACAAAATCATATGGAAATACACCCTTACGAGTCATCACCTTTAATTTGTCTTCTCCAAAGTACTTTAGCGTTTCAGGATACGAGGTTAGATTTTTTACCAACTTATCCAAGCTTGTACTGAGGAATCGGAAGCTATCCACAAATCGAAGCTTTATATCTCCTACATACTTGGTGAATGAGATATAGCTTTCTTCAGAGTTAGGAATTACCTCCACACGTTCACTTGTGCACCCCAGCTCCTTTACAATGAAATGCGAGTCATATCCGCTAAGGTTATGCATGAAGACTGGTATATATTTAGGTGTTTTACAGGCTAAATTACATTCATTATGAAGACTTCCACGATATTCACCGCTGATGTGATCATGGTCGCGTACTTTATAGTTCTCTTCTGTAAAGGGTTTTCCACACAAGTAGCATGCTGAAGAAGACTCAAAATCCTTTTGCTGTTGATCCGTAAGTTTCAGAGGCTTAGCAGATTTGTATATATTACCAATCATTTCTGCAAGAGATGTAAGGTACAGCATAAACTTCTGAGCAGCATCAGCACCACGATACACATAGGGATGCTTAGGAAGACCAGTTTCGAGATGTTCAACACTGGATGTAGGTTTCACGTAAACACAGAAGCTCATTGGTGTGTGCTCTTGATAAGGTGTTGTATATGAAGTTTCAGGATTGGGTGTACACGTATGGCATGGAGTGAGAATACTCTCAAAATCCGCATAGATGACATAAGGTACTTTCAGCATCCTCTCAACATTTTTAAACTGTACAATTGATTTCTCCTTGGTAGGCATAACTACCCTTGCAACACCATGTTGAATACAGACGGTTGCATGTTCTTGTAGTTTTTCCTGTCCACTTCGTCCGCTCTGGTCATCAAAATGTGTAAAGCAGCGCTTACAAGTATAAACCCGTCCATTATGGTTAGTTTTCTGGCGTCGAACGAGTTTCTCAAAATTCTTTATATACACGTAATGATGTTTTCCACTGCTATCATTCAATAGTAGCAGGTCGCGATGTTCAGGTAGTTCAATATCAGCAACCTTTATCGGATACACTTCATGCTTCTCATCCAGCCCGAAAACGTTAATAGACATATTGTTAAGCTTCTCAAATTTAGGTATTTGAGAAAGTGGAGTAGGGTAGGAAACACAGCTGAAGTCGTACTTGTCTTGAAGTTGGTTGTATTTGTTCACACGCTGTGCATTCTTCCCTATGAATTTAGCTAATACAGAGTACATGAAACATTTCTCGTCGGTAAAGTTCTGAATGTTTATACACGCTTCTTTAGCTCCGACAGATGACGGTAGTGGTATGTAGCTACTTCCTCGTAACGGGTTGTACTTGTTGATACGAAGTCGAACTCCTTCCACAGCAAGCAAAGCCCAGCTGCTACCCTTAAGCTGAGACTCCTCCATTTCAGTCACCAATTTCTTGAATTTCACTTCCATCGTTGACTCCAGATCAGTTTCCAGGAAAACAGCTTGATTCCGTGTTTTAAATGTTTTGTCACAGGTTTCTCCAATACTATTAACAAATCGACACTCAGCCAGCAGATTAATTTTAACACTCTTATGAATGCTAAGCTCTTTATGCACAGCCTGGATTATACGTTGTTTTGCCTCTTGCAGATACATATTTAGGTCCTTAGCTGATTCGCATCGTATAAAATACGATTTCAATCGTCCTTCGAATGAAGTTTTGTATTCTTTCATATCACAGTCCTCCATTGTTGACAGTAACTGATGTTTAGTTGGCTCCAATCTTCTTTTCTTCTGAGGGCTGCTTATTTCACATATATCTTCGTGTCGCTGTCCCTTATAACAATCTTTGAAGGTTACATTACAATGTTTACATTTGAAGAGCTTCTTGCAGCTCATCTCGTGTCTTCTCTTGTCATAACCTCGGAGGAACTTCTTCCCACATTTTCCGCATGCATATCCAGTAGCGCTTGGAATAATATCCTTATACGCTGAGTTATTCATCTTTATTCTTGATGTAATAACGTATTAATCACTGATCAATGAAATGTAGACCTCTTCACCTTGACACCACTTTAGAAAGCTGATTATTCTTGGAGAGAACACGATGTTAACACCTCAAGACTAATTAGCACAATGAAGTCCAATGCCCTAGATCACCATATTTATAGAGGGAGCACGAACCTTTTAGATCAATCATAAACTCGCTCCATAACCACCTGTATATGATCGCTCAACGTGTACTAACCCCCCAGCCATATAACCTCAAGTCTAGAGACAGGATGTTTATGACGTCACACCCAGAGACAGGATGTCTGGCAGCATCAAACACGTTTAAACTCGTCTCATAACTACCTGCTTATGCTGTCACACCAGCAAGAGAAGTATTCCCACACGCTCATTCAGACATATATTTCAAATTCAAGCCCACCACCACCATCACCACCTATTGTACCAAGGTTAATTCAAGCTGTATTATCACAATACTTAAAAGTAAAAGCTTAAAAGGAAACCTAGAAGATTTTCCCCCTTATTTACTTAATTATTTCATGTTTTTATCCCCTTTTCAATTCTTCCTTTCCATCTTCTCACAGAAAGACCATTACATTTCACTACAATCATGAGAAAAGCAATTTTTCCAGAGTTACACAGATTCTAAGCTTCTAAATCGAACCCGGTAATACTTTTAATAAATGTATTTTAGCTCCCCAATATCAGCATCTACCATTTAATCTTTACTCGAACCTGATATGATCCATAAGCTTGAAGATATATGAAATCACCCTTCGGGATTCGATCTGAGTACTTTAAAGTAATATTTGTCACGATAACGATATTTAAGGACTAGATACTCTGTTTGCGTTTACCTTGACATGTTTATCTAAATTAAATTACGAGTTATTAAATTTTTGCAAGTAAATTTCATTGAATCGGTATTCGAACCCAGAACACCAGGAACAGGATAATTTATAATATTAGTCTGACATGTTAAACAAAGTTGTATGCAGTTACATCATCGATCTAAGTGATATATTCTAGTGTACAGAGGAAAATTAAGAAAGTCATTAAAAGATGGGGAATCGAACCAAGCACAACTGATTGACAATTATATACAGCATTAATCACCCATCATAGAAGCTATCAATCATGCTTTGCTGCACTCCTCTACCTCACTTAGTTCCCGAGATAATGAATATTTAAAAATTAAGGATCGAACCCAGGACGTCAGGTATCTAATTACACATTTACAAGATACTACCTAATATCATAAATGCAATAAAGTTTATTGGGCGTCTTTATCTTAATTGGTTTAGGAGTTATTAAATTTATAAGTAAATTCCATCGAATCAGTATTCGAACCCAGAACACCAAGAACAAAATAATTTATAATATGAGTTTGGTATGCTTAAAGGTGCTGTATGTAGTTACAGCATCAATGTAAATGATATTTTCTAGAGTATAGAGTAAAATTAAGGAAGTCATTAAAAAATCGGGATTCGAACTAGAGACAACTGATTAAAAATTATATACAGTATTAATTACACATTATAACAGCTATCAAACATGCTTTGGTCCATTCCTCTAGCTTTCTTAGTTTCCGAGATAATGAAGTTTTTAAAATTAAGGATCGAACCCAGGACACCAGGTACCAAAATATACATCCACAAGAAACTAGCTAATGACATTAATGTAATAAAGTTTATTTGGCGTCTTTATCTTAATTAGTCTCTGAGTTATTAGAAGATGAATTTGCATTCACTCCTAGGATTCGAACCCAGGCATCCCGGTCAACTTGGAACAAGGTCCTAATGACGCGGCGCATTCCAAAGAATTGATTAGTTTTTATCCCATTGTTCTATCTCTTTTCATTCAGGAGATATAAGCGATTAAACAGTAGAAATAAAATGGGCGGAGCTTACCGGCATAGATCAAAGAACTTTATCAGATGTCGGCATCTCTCTGTGGGCTCAAGTCGCCATTATATTTCTACTGTTTAATCGCTTATATCTCCTGAATGAAAAGAGATAGAACAATGGGATAAAAACTAATCAATTCTTTGGAATGCGCCGCGTCATTAGGACCTTGTTCCAAGTTGACCGGGATGCCTGGGTTCGAATCCTAGGAGTGAATGCAAATTCATCTTCTAATAACTCAGAGACTAATTAAGATAAAGACGCCAAATAAACTTTATTACATTAATGTCATTAGATAGTTTCTTGTGGATGTATATTTTGGTACCTGGTGTCCTGGGTTCGATCCTTAATTTTAAAAACTTCATTATCTCGGAAACTAAGAAAGCTAGAGGAATGGACCAAAGCATGTTTGATAGCTGTTATAATGTGTAATTAATACTGTATATAATTTTTAATCAGTTGTCTCTAGTTCGAATCCCGATTTTTTAATGACTTCCTTAATTTTACTCTATACTCTAGAAAATATCATTTACATTGATGCTGTAACTACATACAGCACCTTTAAGCATACCAAACTCATATTATAAATTATTTTGTTCTTGGTGTTCTGGGTTCGAATACTGATTCGATGGAATTTACTTATAAATTTAATAACTCCTAAACCAATTAAGATAAAGACGCCCAATAAACTTTATTGCATTTATGATATTAGGTAGTATCTTGTAAATGTGTAATTAGATACCTGACGTCCTGGGTTCGATCCTTAATTTTTAAATATTCATTATCTCGGGAACTAAGTGAGGTAGAGGAGTGCAGCAAAGCATGATTGATAGCTTCTATGATGGGTGATTAATGCTGTATATAATTGTCAATCAGTTGTGCTTGGTTCGATTCCCCATCTTTTAATGACTTTCTTAATTTTCCTCTGTACACTAGAATATATCACTTAGATCGATGATGTAACTGCATACAACTTTGTTTAACATGTCAGACTAATATTATAAATTATCCTGTTCCTGGTGTTCTGGGTTCGAATACCGATTCAATGAAATTTACTTGCAAAAATTTAATAACTCGTAATTTAATTTAGATAAACATGTCAAGGTAAACGCAAACAGAGTATCTAGTCCTTAAATATCGTTATCGTGACAAATATTACTTTAAAGTACTCAGATCGAATCCCGAAGGGTGATTTCATATATCTTCAAGCTTATGGATCATATCAGGTTCGAGTAAAGATTAAATGGTAGATGCTGATATTGGGGAGCTAAAATACATTTATTAAAAGTATTACCGGGTTCGATTTAGAAGCTTAGAATCTGTGTAACTCTGGAAAAATTGCTTTTCTCATGATTGTAGTGAAATGTAATGGTCTTTCTGTGAGAAGATGGAAAGGAAGAATTGAAAAGGGGATAAAAACATGAAATAATTAAGTAAATAAGGGGGAAAATCTTCTAGGTTTCCTTTTAAGCTTTTACTTTTAAGTATTGTGATAATACAGCTTGAATTAACCTTGGTACAATAGGTGGTGATGGTGGTGGTGGGCTTGAATTTGAAATATATGTCTGAATGAGCGTGTGGGAATACTTCTCTTGCTGGTGTGACAGCATAAGCAGGTAGTTATGAGACGAGTTTAAACGTGTTTGATGCTGCCAGACATCCTGTCTCTGGGTGTGACGTCATAAACATCCTGTCTCTAGACTTGAGGTTATATGGCTGGGGGGTTAGTACACGTTGAGCGATCATATACAGGTGGTTATGGAGCGAGTTTATGATTGATCTAAAAGGTTCGTGCTCCCTCTATAAATATGGTGATCTAGGGCATTGGACTTCATTGTGCTAATTAGTCTTGAGGTGTTAACATCGTGTTCTCTCCAAGAATAATCAGCTTTCTAAAGTGGTGTCAAGGTGAAGAGGTCTACATTTCATTGATCAGTGATTAATACGTTATTACATCAAGAATAAAGATGAATAACTCAGCGTATAAGGATATTATTCCAAGCGCTACTGGATATGCATGCGGAAAATGTGGGAAGAAGTTCCTCCGAGGTTATGACAAGAGAAGACACGAGATGAGCTGCAAGAAGCTCTTCAAATGTAAACATTGTAATGTAACCTTCAAAGATTGTTATAAGGGACAGCGACACGAAGATATATGTGAAATAAGCAGCCCTCAGAAGAAAAGAAGATTGGAGCCAACTAAACATCAGTTACTGTCAACAATGGAGGACTGTGATATGAAAGAATACAAAACTTCATTCGAAGGACGATTGAAATCGTATTTTATACGATGCGAATCAGCTAAGGACCTAAATATGTATCTGCAAGAGGCAAAACAACGTATAATCCAGGCTGTGCATAAAGAGCTTAGCATTCATAAGAGTGTTAAAATTAATCTGCTGGCTGAGTGTCGATTTGTTAATAGTATTGGAGAAACCTGTGACAAAACATTTAAAACACGGAATCAAGCTGTTTTCCTGGAAACTGATCTGGAGTCAACGATGGAAGTGAAATTCAAGAAATTGGTGACTGAAATGGAGGAGTCTCAGCTTAAGGGTAGCAGCTGGGCTTTGCTTGCTGTGGAAGGAGTTCGACTTCGTATCAACAAGTACAACCCGTTACGAGGAAGTAGCTACATACCACTACCGTCATCTGTCGGAGCTAAAGAAGCGTGTATAAACATTCAGAACTTTACCGACGAGAAATGTTTCATGTACTCTGTATTAGCTAAATTCATAGGGAAGAATGCACAGCGTGTGAACAAATACAACCAACTTCAAGACAAGTACGACTTCAGCTGTGTTTCCTACCCTACTCCACTTTCTCAAATACCTAAATTTGAGAAGCTTAACAATATGTCTATTAACGTTTTCGGGCTGGATGAGAAGCATGAAGTGTATCCGATAAAGGTTGCTGATATTGAACTACCTGAACATCGCGACCTGCTACTATTGAATGATAGCAGTGGAAAACATCATTACGTGTATATAAAGAATTTTGAGAAACTCGTTCGACGCCAGAAAACTAACCATAATGGACGGGTTTATACTTGTAAGCGCTGCTTTACACATTTTGATGACCAGAGCGGACGAAGTGGACAGGAAAAACTACAAGAACATGCAACCGTCTGTATTCAACATGGTGTTGCAAGGGTAGTTATGCCTACCAAGGAGAAATCAATTGTACAGTTTAAAAATGTTGAGAGGATGCTGAAAGTACCTTATGTCATCTATGCGGATTTTGAGAGTATTCTCACTCCATGCCATACGTGTACACCCAATCCTGAAACTTCATATACAACACCTTATCAAGAGCACACACCAATGAGCTTCTGTGTTTACGTGAAACCTACATCCAGTGTTGAACATCTCGAAACTGGTCTTCCTAAGCATCCCTATGTGTATCGTGGTGCTGATGCTGCTCAGAAGTTTATGCTGTACCTTACATCTCTTGCAGAAATGATTGGTAATATATACAAATCTGCTAAGCCTCTGAAACTTACGGATCAACAGCAAAAGGATTTTGAGTCTTCTTCAGCATGCTACTTGTGTGGAAAACCCTTTACAGAAGAGAACTATAAAGTACGCGACCATGATCACATCAGCGGTGAATATCGTGGAAGTCTTCATAATGAATGTAATTTAGCCTGTAAAACACCTAAATATATACCAGTCTTCATGCATAACCTTAGCGGATATGACTCGCATTTCATTGTAAAGGAGCTGGGGTGCACAAGTGAACGTGTGGAGGTAATTCCTAACTCTGAAGAAAGCTATATCTCATTCACCAAGTATGTAGGAGATATAAAGCTTCGATTTGTGGATAGCTTCCGATTCCTCAGTACAAGCTTGGATAAGTTGGTAAAAAATCTAACCTCGTATCCTGAAACGCTAAAGTACTTTGGAGAAGACAAATTAAAGGTGATGACTCGTAAGGGTGTATTTCCATATGATTTTGTTACGTCATGGGATGTCCTGAACGAGACCTGCTTGCCTCCTAAGGACTCCTTCTACAATAGATTAAATGAAGAAGAAATTACTGATACTGACTACGATCATGCTAGAAATGTATGGGAGCTGTTCAATGTGAGAAACCTGGGAGAGTACAGCGATCTCTACTTAACTTCGGATGTACTTCTCCTAGCTGATGTCTTTGAGACGTTCAGAGAGCAAACCCTTAAAACACACAAAGTTGATCCTGCCCATTATTTTACCTCTCCAGGTCTTACATGGGACGCCATGTTACTGTATACTGGGATTAAGTTAGAGCTGTTACAAGATTATGATCAACTACTCATGGTGGAATCTGGTATAAGAGGAGGTTTATGCCAAGTCTCCCATCGGTATGCTGAGGCTAATAACACTTATATGGATAAGTTTGATCCGTCGAGACCAACCCAATTTATCACATACGAGGACGCTAATAACCAATATGGGTGGGCAATGTGTCACGCTCTTCCTTTTGCTGGATTTCAGTGGGTGTCACCTGAAGAAATCAACTTAGAAACACTACAAGAAGATGATCCTCATGGGTACATATTAGAAGTTGACATCGAGTATCCTGCTGAACTTCACGATCTACACAACGATCTACCTTTCCTGCCAGAGTGTATGAAACCATTGGAATCATCTACAAAGAAACTGATACCTCATCTTGGACCTCGAAAGAAGTATGTAGTGCATTACATGGCTTTGAAGCAAGCTCTTAGTCATGGACTACGACTAACAAAAATCCATCGTGTGCTACAATTCCGACAGTCTCAGTGGTTGAAACCTTATGTGGAATTTAACAACAGGCTACGACAACAAGCTGCAAATGATTTCGAGAAGGATCTCTACAAGCTCTTTAACAACGCTATGTTTGGTAAAACTATGGAGAACCTGCGTAACCGCATGGATATACGACTGGTGACCAATGAAAAAACTCTAGAGAAGCTGATCGCCAAGCCTACGTTTATCGATAGGACGATATATGCTGATAATCTAGCTGCTGTACATATGGCCTCTCGTCAGATTGTATTCAACAAGCCTATATACATTGGTATGAGTGTGTTGGACATCTCCAAGACATTAATGTATAACTATCATTACGACGTTTTGTTGCCTTATTATGGAGCTGAAAACCTGAAGCTTATGTATATGGACACTGATTCGTTCATTCATCGTGTAACAACTGAAGATGTGTACCAGGACAAGCTACGTTTTCTTGAGCATCTCGATACAGCTGATTACCCTGCCAACCATATATGTTACTCTACTCAGAACAAGAAGGTATTGGGAAAATTTAAAGATGAGGCTAATAGCAAAATCATCCTACGCTTTGTTGGACTACGTCCTAAGATGTATGCCTTAGATATTCAAGGGTCAATGATAAAAAAGATTAAAGGTATAAAACGTAGCGCTATTAAGCAGTACATTTCGTTTGACAGCTATACAGACTGTCTTAAAACCTGTGAAATCATCAGAACACCTATGAATCTGATCCTATCACGAAAGCATGCTCTTGCTACAGTGCAAGTGAATAAAATTGCATTGACTCCGTTTGATGATAAAAGAATTATTGCTGAGGATGGGATAACGACATATGCGTATGGACATTACGCCATTACAAACAGTGCTTAAAAGAATGTAAGTTAAAGATAAAGATTTTATCGTGAGTCTACAATCTTAAAAAAGAAGGTTATCTGTGTGCTGTATATGCAGATAGCTGACGCCTGATGAAGAAAGAAGAAGATGGAAGGGAAGGTGGTAACCCTGCCATTAGGAGCAATCCTAGTGCTAGTCTCAAGCCTAGATAAAAGGGGAGAGACATCTACACTGAACTAAAATAAAGGTATGTTGATATAAAGCTTTTCAATTTGTGAACCAATATGCAGTTTATCCCTCTCCGCATGGTACAATAACTGTTTAACATATAATAAGTTTGTAAGATTTAGAAAAAAGTATATAAATTGTTGTAACGTTGGATGAGAAATGTTTTATAATTTAATTACTCTCTATATTACCATGAGTACCTGTGATACTAGTTGAATTGCCCGTTAAAATGACTTAAATACCTGTGATACTACTCGAATCAAGTGAAATTACATTAAATAGCTCTGATACGAAACCCTGATCATTGAATCTAGCCTCCTGTGATACTAGCTGAGTTACTCTAAACACCTATGATGCTTGAATAGCCCAAATACCTAGACACTATCTGAATTACCTGTTAAAATGACACAAATACCATTGATACAACCTGAATCACCTGCATTTACCTTAAATAGCTGTGATACAAATCTCTGATCGAAATTATCACGAGCATCTGTGAAACTATGCTGATTACCCAAATACTTACGATATTACCTGAACTATCTGTAAAATACGAAACTAGGCTATAACCAACCCCTGGAACCTACCCTCCTGTAATGCTTGCTTAATTACTCTAAACACCTATGTTACTTGAATTATCCTAAATACCTACGATACCCTCTGAATTACCTGTGAAATATGAAACTATGCTATACCCAACCCTGGAATCTAACCTCCTGTGATACTAGCTGAATTAGCCTAAATACCTACGATACTATTTGAATTAGCTGTGAAATCATGCATAGCTATGATGCAGTTAGCCTTTGGAATCTAGCCTCCTGTGATACTAGCTGAATTAGCTTAAATGCTCAAGATACTAGCTGAATTGGCTGTGAAAATGATTTAAATACCTGTGATACTACCCGAATCATGTGAAATTACCTTAACTAGCTCTGATACTAATTCCTGCTCTAAATTAGCACGAGCACCCGTGATACTACCTGAATTACCTGTGAAATATGAAACTATGCTATACCCAACCCTAGAATCTATCCTCTTGTGATACTAGCTGAATTAGCCTAAATACCTACGATACTAGCTGAATTATCTGTGAAATCATGCAGAGCCATGATGCAGTTAGCATCTGGAATCTATCCTGTGTTATTAGACGAATTAGCCTAAATACATACGATACTAGCTGAATTACCTGTGAAATCATACACTGCTATGATCCAGACAGCCTCTTGCAATACTACCTGAATTACTTAGCTGTTAGTGTTAGTGGGTTAGCTTTTCCCGTTGCAGGTCATCTTTTTCCCTTTATGGCTCACCTTTTTCCCTTTGCTGGTCACATTTTCCCCTTTGCTGGTGACATTTTTCCCTTTACTGGTCACGTTTTTCCCTTTGCTAGTCAACTTTTTCCCTTTGTGGGCCTCCTTTTTCCCTGAGCAGTCACCTTTTTCCTCTGAACGAGTCACCTTTTCCCTGAATAGGTTACGTGATGGGCATGTCTAGAACATTGACATGAAACAGTTTTCCACTAAGTTCACGTCTAAAGTCGCTTTCAAGTCTAGCACCTCCTATTCCCTATCTCTCTTGTATATAAGTCCATATTCCTACTGCTACACTACCTGTCTAGCCTAACACCTCTCCTCCTGTTCCTATACCTCTCATATAAATCATTCTCTACTCCTCTAGCTCTGTCTAGCCTAACGCCTCTCTCGTTTACCTATGACTCTCACATAAACCATACTCTGCTCCTCGACCTCTGTTTAGTCTAACTCCTCTCCTCGTTTTCCTATACCTCTCATATAAACTATACTCTACTCCTCAACCTCTGTCTAGCCTAGCACCTCTCTTCCTGTTCCTATACTTCTCATACATATAAACCATGCCCTACGTTTCAAGCCCTGTCTAGCCTAACACCACTCCCCGTATCCCCTACCTCTCAAAAGCTCATTCCCTCCTACCCCCCTCTAGCTGAGTATCACTCCTTGGTTTCCTATCTAACCTAACTTTAACACCTGTCTATCCTAGCATAGGATCTCTCTCCGTTTTCTCGTCTCTCCTTATAAACACAAACTCAATTCTCCTAACCTAATACCTCTCCTCGTTTTCCTATACTTCTGATATAAACCATACTCTACTCCTCGACTTCTGTCTAGCCTAACACCTTTCCTCGTTTTCCTATATCTCTCATATAAACCATGCACTACGTTTCAAGCCCTGTCTAGTCTAACACCTCTCATCGTTTTCCTATACCGCTCATATAAACCATACATTACTCAGCCTCTGTCTAGCCTAACACCTCACCTCGTTTTCCTATACCTCTCATATAACCTATACTCTACTCCTCAACCTCTGTCTAGCCTAGCACCCTCTTCCTGTTCCTATACTTCTCAAACATATAAACGCATACTCTACTCTCAACCTCTGTCTAGCCTAACACCACTCCCCGTATCCTCTACCTCTCATAAAGCGCATTCCTCTCCTGTCCCCTGTCTAGCTGAGTATCTCTTTGGTTTCCTATCTAACCTAACTTTAACACCTGTGTATCCTAACATAGGATCTCTCTCCGTTTTCTCGTCTCTCCTTATAAACGCATACTTAAACCCTCCTAGCCTAACACCTCTCTACTATTTCTTCCATATAAACGTATTTCCCTCCTTCAACCCTCTTTAGCATAGTATCGGTCGTCGTATTCCCTATCTCTCCCATATAAACGCATTTTCCTCCTTGAACCACCCCATCCAGCCTCGTTTTCCCTATCCTTTCCCATATAAACGCAAAAAAGTGGCCCAGCTCTCTCCTATATATCCTACTTGCCGTGAGTCGCTGAAATGTTTACCGGCAAGATCTTTCGCGATAGCCACTACTCAAACAAGAGCGTCACTGGGAGCTTAAAAATCACACGAGCAAATACCACTGGCGGTACCATAGAGAGTAACTCTCTGATTTAGATACCCGCCTTCTTATTACTTAAGCCACGCCTACGTTAGAAATACACCCCACATCATTTTTCACGCGTAACCAATGCTTAAATCCTAAGTATGCCTTTTAACTTTGTTACCATGCTGGTCTAAATAAACTCTTGAAATAGCTTTCACTTCTCTTCTTTAGAATTTTGGCCTACGTAACTGTGAAGTGTATTGAGCTTATAACCTAACTACATTCTTAGAACTCCTTAAGCTAATGTGCTGTCTAATTCGGCTGTCACTAATGACTAGCTCACCTGACTTCCTAATTACCTTCGTCTTTTCGGACGAAATCTTTCAACCCAAGCTTGTTTCATCAGACATTGATTTAATATACGAAAATTATTTATTGCAATCATTTTTCGATATTATTAGTATTTCTTGATTTAATTATTTAAATTTTCCCCGTCCACAATTACGGTATCAAGATGACAAGAAATGGGAATGCAACACATTGGATTAAAAAAAATACCATAGAATATCATATCTCAATATCTACTAAATTAACGTACGAGTTTGTAGGTTAGGTTTAGTTATGTTCAATAAATTGTAGCTTACACCTCGCCTTCTATCCAACTTGCCCAATCCATCCTGCCATACTATCATTGAGCTGCAGTCCTTTCAAATCCCTCCTTAGGGAACACACCTGTTATCTAGCTAAAACTTCCCAACTAAAGAAAACCGACGTTAATGGAAACTGAATTCCTTCCGGCTTGCTTTCAAATTCCACCCCGGGCTGGAAAATTTCGAACCCAGCTGACAAAACACGTTAATACTCCATTATATGGGGCACCTGGGTAAGAGCGCGCTCCAGCACAATAGGCCTGGAAACAATGGAATTAACGAACGCTTCCTCTACCTCCTCCTAAATTAGCAGAAAGATGCTCATCTTCCAATAACCAAGTGTCAGGAAGGATTACGCTTGAAAGGGATACGCCGGCTGAGCCGTAACAGTTGCTTCAAAGACAAATGTGATGCTACCAACTCAAGTGGGCGAAAACTAATTTTATTAGTTGATGCGTGAAGATGCTGTGGAAAAGGCCACAATGTTTTTATTTTATTTACTTGGTTAAGTGCAAAGAAATAATTATAATTGATCTGTCTACTAAAATTTGGCCCTGGCCACTCATTCAGTAGACAACTACAATTCATGCAAATTGAATCTTAATACTTAAAAGTCAGTGTATGTTCCTTATAGGCTTCTACACGTTGCAACACGAGGCAGTATTTTTAACACTTAAATGATTTCAG
Organism: Deroplatys truncata; assembly: GCA_030765065.1. Classification (NCBI taxonomy): domain Eukaryota; kingdom Metazoa; phylum Arthropoda; class Insecta; order Mantodea; family Mantidae; genus Deroplatys; species Deroplatys truncata. Next base: position 292,035,391 of record CM060975.1, on the reverse strand, counting down.
CCAAATTATATAAATATAAATTCAATAACAGCCCGCCTTGAAGCAATACGTGTATGTAAGAATTTGTAAAATGTATATAACAGTCATTACATATGCTTGTATTATTGTATACATGTTCAATAATGTTACGTGAACTTATTACCTAATTTAATAAGTTAGGAGCTGTGAGAAATAGGTCAAAAATTGCTAACAAAGAGGTAACAATGAGATAACCTTGAGGCAATAATGAGTTTGAGAGTTTAACAATACTACTTCTGAATCTTGGAGCAACAATAATGTAATTTTTGTGACAGTTCATAAAAATAGCCAATCAACAACCAGAAAAAGCTTTAGTAAAATGAAGGTATTCTATTAGAGTAGGATTAGACAATGAGAAACTGAAAAGCAGAAACATTTACAAATTTAAGAGTTCAGTTGCCTGCAGACAGAGTTACTAACCAGACGCAAAAAGTGTCCTCAAGAAATATAATACGTATTCGTGTGAGACGAAAAATAGTTTACGTGTTAAAAAGTGCAAAGAATCTCACAGCTCTCTCTATCAGCGAAGTGTTATATAAATATCACATCAAGTATTAATAAAAGGAGTGAAGTAAAATTATAATTGTGTAAGCCCACATTCTTGTCGCACCACAACCTGCTAAGAGAAACGTGTCTAACAATAATACTAACGCAGCGAGGCAAACATAAATATAATATTTAAAGAAACAGTCAAATTACAAAGTTAATATTTCTTTTTTTAAAAAAGGGGCAAAGGCAACCTGAAAGTACATTTAGGGTGAAGGCTACCGGAAAGCGGGTACTATACGTGTGGTTGCAACGAATTTCAAGTTCGGTTCCCCAACAGTTCAAATATAATACAACTCCTTCAATACAAACTACCTCAAATTGACGCCCAAAGCGTGGTGCAAAGAACGTAACAAACGATCTTCTCAAATTGGCGTCCATACGTGGGGCTAATAACATATATTTCTCTAACATTTCGACCAAACTTGGCACAGATAACCTTTGACACATTGCAAAAGTTATTGTCTAGCTTAGAATTCAAAATTCTGCCTCATTTCACAAGATTAATTATTAAATTTTATGTGATGCCCACAAAAGAACGCAAGACGATCTATACAGTAGGAACAGTAGTTCTGTGATCTACTTTCCTAGCGCACTGAAGAGGGTCTATGCCTAATGCCAGTTACTTTTCTACGTAGCTGTCTGTCTACTGGAACGTGGGACTTTGCTGACACGACATACGAATCACTACACCACTGGATGACTGGAACCTATAGACCCCGTTAGTCTGACGTCAGAGCTAGCCGTTGCCATGGAGATCGCCATCTTGCTTTCCAAACACCATTGATTCCTAAAGCGAGTTTTGGAAGTCTTTCATATATCTAATAATGTTTAGTGTAATTGCGCCGTAATATATTGGTTTTAATTACTTTCGGCAGAGGCAAGGTGTTTCGAATAACTGAAGCAGGGCCAAGAGCGTTTCTCTCGCATTGGTTATGTGTTTTGTTCCTGACTGCAAAAACTATAGTGAACTCCAGTCTAAACACTCCCCAGTGAGTCTCCCCTTTTTTTAGTAAGCTGATAATTCAACCTGACCTAAGTCTTTATACCTCCAATAGAATTTCATTACAGCACATTTGATTACAGCTACATTATTTTTATTCAGTAATTACATTTTTAGGCAAGTGTGCATTGCTGAACCTACATTTCAATTATTGAGGATAAATTAGGTGTGCTTTAGTAATAATATAACGAAAATAATCACTTGTGAAGAACCACCTGGTTTCACAGATACTCTCTTTATACTTTGTTACATTATATACCACCTTGATTATCGTGAGTTATGCATCGTGTATGGACCGGATATAATGAGTGACAAACAGGTTCGACACTGGTGTCGAGAATTTCGAAATGGCCGCACAAATGTGTAAGATGAACAGCGGAGTGGTAGGCCCAGTATTTGGACCGACATCGTTGAGCTAGTGAACCAAAAACTTTGAAGTGATCGTTTGACGATTAGTGGTCTGACTGAAGAATTCCAAATGTTTCTCGAACCTCACTTTACAGGATTATCACTGAACAGCTTGGATATTGGAAACTTTGTGCGAGGTGGGTGCCGAAACTGCTCACCGGTCAGCACAAAGAGTAACGAATGTGTAGTGCACGACTGTTTTTGAAGCATCATAGACAAGATGGAGATGGTTTGTTTTCCCACATTGTTACGGGCGACGAGACATGGATAGCGTACACCAACGCAGAATCGAAACAAGAGTCAATGTAGTGGCGCCGTTCCAGTTCACCCAAACCAAACAAAATGTAAGCAATCGCCGTACATGAATCGCAAAATGATGGCTACCGTGTTTTGGGACGAAAAGGGCGTCCTTTTGATTGATTTCATGGATCGTGGGTCAACAATTACAGCTGATGTGTTATGTGCAACGCTTACCAAACTGAGACGCGCGATCCAAAATCGACGCCTTGGGAAACTGCCGTCTGGCATCATCCTCCTACACGACAACGCACGCACGCACACCGCTGCCAAAACCAAGAGAAGGTTTAAGAGTTTCGTTGGGAACTCTTTGATCACCCTCCGTACAGTTCCGACCTGGCACCGAATGACTATTTCCTCTTCTTGCATTTGAAACGGTGGCTGGGTGGACAGCGATTTCAAACCGACGATGAACTCAAGACGAGCGTTACCAACTGTTCAAGTCCCAGGCGGCAGCTTCTATGCCGAGGGGTTAAAGAAGATGGTGCAGCGTTACAGCAAGTATATAGATGTGAACGGCGATTATGTGGAAAAGTAAAGTATATATGTAGCACATATTACTGTCAATAAAAACCTTGTCTCATGAGCGATGTTGTTATGACCTTAGTTTTGGAATACTCGTTGCAGTTTTTTACAAGAATCATTTTATTTTATTATGCTAATTTATCGAGTATTGCACATAATGCAGAAATCGTAATTTTGAAAAACAAATTACCCATTATTTAGATACTAATACACAAAACTGGTATATAGAAAATTTTCATTCTTTGAATAGTTCCAGAAAAAAAACTTTTAAAGCTTTAAATAGTGTTTGTGTAATAATTTATTCTTAGTGATTGAATTAAATATGCCACAACTTGAGCAATTTAAAAGTGTAGCAAAAACAATATGCCAGTTTTTAAAGCTCATTCTCTCCGAGCTTCTGTTGAAAATTTGAACAGGAATGGTTACAATTTACATCGAACGGAACACCTTTAGTGAATAAAAGTGTAACAAAATCTGACTTTCTTTACCCTCTAGCACTTATTAGTGGGTATACCAATTATTCTTACGAAAGTTTATTTTCCTATCCTTTTTTTTTATTCTATTTTATTTTACATCGCTTTAACTCCTTTGTCATATCGCAACGAATCTGTTGGTGGATATCTCTTAGAACAATATGTGGTGGACAGTTAGCCTTCTAGATCCCATCCCTGTAACCCCTGCTTCATGCCGTGCGCCGTCCAGTCCAATTGCTTACATTATCTGTAGATAGATGGCATAGCATTCGCTATTACCATTTATTTTTCATTTTATTATTGTTTTACACTTACGATGGAACTTTGTGGTCATGGTATTAAATATCCAATCCGGTATTTACCTTTGCGACTGAGGAAAACCACGAAAAAACCTCAGACATTGGTCGGCCTGGGATTTGAACCCGGGACCTCCCAAATGCGGGCCACAGACTTTACCACCTGCGCCATCCCGCTCGGTTTCCCTATCTTCTTCACGTTAATAGAGATAAATCTTTCCGGAAACAGCTACATTACACATTTCGTTATAGATACAAAGGAAACAGCGATAGTGAAATGTTTAACAACTGGACGCTATATGCTGGCCTTAAAATTCCATACTGTTTCCACGAGCTCACGGGGAACAACTGAATTCTGAAAGATTTTAAAGAATCGCCAAGTATTGAACAATTCGAACCATTAATAATATATATCTCGGAAATGCTGATTCTACAAAAAGTTATTTGAAATAAATTGCGTCTCTTAAAGAGATATTTCTCGTGTACTACGTTTCCGTATATCCTTAAGGTTTACCGGCTATAGAATATTATGTAAAATTCCTTCCGAATGAAGAGGACTTCAAAGCTATTCTCAGAAAATTAGATATGCGTTTTATATTTAATATATGGAATTTTAATCAAAACCGTTAGAGCCATCTTTTAGAAAATAACGTTCAAAAAATCTTCCAATAAAGGTTGTTTTTGTGGGAAATTTTCTTGAAAAACTTCGTGTAGCATCTTTGGAGGATACAGAACTTAAATACCAAGTTTGGTATTTATTCGACTTTTCGTTTTAGTTATATGTTGTTCCAAACACAAGGACATACCTTTTTCTAATAATGCGTTTTAGCTTCAGGGAGGCTCAAAGGATATATTTACCGTCGAAATCTCGACATCGAATTTTGGGTGGAATGCAATACTTCCCATACGTACTTACTCGTATTATACGTAGTAGAGAAAGTAAAAAATCAACGTTACGTAAAAGACATGGGAAGTAAATTTAGGTGATTAGGTCCTGTCGTTATGGACATTTAAATGATGTGTTGAAGCTTTTACGAGATCTGAGCGTATGTTAACACTGGTCGCCCACCCCGAAATTCTCTCTTAGGAAAAAAATTACGTTTCCCTTATGTTTTCGTAATCGCTGAATCTAAATATGTTAGTTATACAGGGTGATTTATGAAGAAATGACGCATTTCTTGTTTTAATTATTATGTTCGAAATTCACTCAATGCTTCAATTATAGCACCAAATTAAGCAGAATATTCTGGAGTTTCGAGTGTCTGTCACTAGATGCGCAGATGTTCATGTGTTGTTCGTAATTTGCTATTTTTACTGTCGACAACTATTTTCGAGGTTTTGTTTAGTCAACTTGAAAACGGACTACACATTAAATGAACGACTCCTCCTTGTAAAGCAATACTGGATTACGAATTCAATTACAGCTACTCAAAGGGCATACCAGAGAGAATTTGATATTCGGAATCCTCCCCAAAGAAACACAATACTGGAACTGGTAAACAAATTGGAAACAACTGGATCTCTGGTGAGTGAAAAAGGGCAAAACTCGTTCATATAGGCTTCCCACAGTTGTTGTTGACGAAAGAGCACCCAAAAAATCATGAAGACGTTTGTCGCAGGAGACAGGGTACAGCTACTCAATGTGTCAGAGAGCTGTGAAAAGTGCAGGTCTAAAGCCGTATAGCATTACAGTGGTCCATCATTACAGGAATAGATAAGGATATACGACTGAATTATTGTCGTTGATTTCAGGCGTTCACTGTGCAAAATCCTACCATATTGCCCATCACATGGTTCACAGATGAAGAATGGTTCCATTTATCCAGCTATGTGAACTCAAATAACTCACGCTATTGGGTCAGCGAAAATCCACATGTTATTCATGAAGCACCTATGCAGACGGTAAAAATCGGAGTTTGGTGCGCAACATCTGCACAGAGAATAGTGGGGCCAATTTGTTTTTAAACAGAATGAACACTGCAGAGTACCGATGGATATTCATGGAGTTTGCTGAGCAACTAGACAATGTAGAACTGAGTCAAGGCTCTCTTCAATTGCAAGTTTCTTTGACGACCGGATAATTTCCAAGAACCTGTGGCCACCGAGATCTCCGGATTTGACATCGCCGTACTTCTTTCTATGGGGTTACTTAAAATACAGGGTTTATGCCACACGTCCCCAGACATTGGCGATCTGAAGCACAACATTACACAGGAGATTCAAGCTATTGACAACAGAGTCCTCCAACGAGTGGCCAGCAACATGGAACGACGTGTTGAATTGTGCTTATGCAGGATATAGGACTTTTCAACATTTGCTATAGAGGTAAATAATCTCCCAAAATTCCTCTGCATTTCAGGTATAATAAGTTGTCGCTAGCATAGCTAGTTTTGATACAATTAAAGAAATAAGTACGCCAGTTCTTCATAAATCACCCGGCATTTCCCTAACACGTACCGGCAGGTACCTCTGAAATGGGAAAAAAGTACATTTTTGTTAAATGTTAGCAATTTGTCTCGACGAGTTTCGTTTTAAAGTAAAACAATAATTGCCACCCATTAATTTAATCCTTATATAGGGTTTTAAATGTTTGATAATGTTGGCTGGATGAATACCTTGACGTTGCAATTGCAACTTAGAAAGCGCGACCCTTCGCAGTCTCTCTGATAACAGGAAGCATATATTGGTATCATATATCCGTCAATACCTCCGGCACATTCAGCTAACATGAAAGAATCATATGCAAATATGCAAGATCTTTTACATAAAATAAACTACGAAAACTATCAATGGAACATATGTGCTGACCTGAAAATTTGTAGCATTGCTGATAAGGCTACAACAGGGATATACAAAATTCAACCTCTTCATATGTGAGTAGGTCAGTCGCGCGAGGGACAAACACTATTGTGAAAAAATGGCCACCTCGAAAAGAAAACATTCTAGGTCAAAAAATCTCATGTGTTACACTCACAGTACTTGCTTTACTCTTGTACAAGCTATTTTTACAAACTCTTATTCTCCATTTATTTCAAGTTAATCGAGATAACACTTGCAGAAACGATCTTTAAACATGCAAAGAGAATTACATTTTAAACATAGCGACCAGTTCTAAAAATATTTGACTATCGCTTAAGGCGTACTATGTTCCCCTTGTTTTGTATTTGCAAGGGCAATATAGAAATATAGTAGCCTTTAAGCATAGACATATGTGCAGCACCATTCTCTTTGCCACAGATTAATACTCTTTGCATATCCAAGACAAAAAATGAATAACGAATTCCCATTTGAGAAAATAAGTATTGAAAAATTTAAGGGAACAGCAAGCAATATCTCGAAAATGGTTCCCTCAACAAAAAAAAATGTATATGACATAAATTGTGTATTTTAACGCGATCTACATTTTTTGTGTAGTAAAATGTTGTCTATCTCTTATGGTTTACCAGTTATGCAAAAGTCGTTCACAATGAAGAATACTTTTGGAGACATTCCCAGAAAATTCAAGATTTAAATTTAACTTTTCATGAAAATATCTTAAACACGTGATATTTTAATCAAAATCGTTAGAGCTATTTTTGGGAAAATTAAAATTTTCGAAAAATGTTCCATGTAAAAGTAGGGTCTAAGGTGGGGAATTTTCTTGATAATCTTCGCATCGCGTCTTTGAAATGAAACTAAATACCAAATTTGGTATTTATCCGACTTTTTATTTTTGAGTTATGCTGTTTATAGACACATACACGGACCTTCTTCTAAAATGCTTTTTGGGGGGGGGATTCAGGGGCCTCAAACACATTTTTCTGGCCTAATCTCGGTATTGAATTTTTGGGTGGAATGTATTACTTCCCCTACTTACTATACGTAGTAGAGAAAGTAAACATTATATTGTCTCCTTTTCACATTGAAATTGGTTTAATAAAACAATTTGTGAAGGCAGGATAAAGAAGTTGAGGATTCGCTTACCTGAAGGAAAAGTTTCTGCAAATTAATGAGGCCAAAATAAAAGAGGCCATTTTCGTTGGACCTTAAATAAAGAAACTGTTTCAGTATGCCGTAAATAAATTGAATTTAATCGACAGAAGAGCCTGGAATTCATTTAAAAATGTATGTTGCAACTTTCTAGGAAACAATCTAAATATTGTCAAGAATTTGTTGAGTGTCTACTTGCCTCATTTTGTAACATGGTCTGTAATATGTGTCTGAAGTGCATTTTTAAGTTCTCATTTCGACTTTTGCCCCCGAAAATATGGGAGAAGTTTCTGATCAGCACGGTGAAAAGCTTCATAAAGAGTAGCTGAAATGGAGAGGAGATATAGCGGGAATCGGAACAAAAACATGTTAACTTACTACTGTTGGGCTCTGGTGCAATACACAGCTGAACTATATAAAAGGAAAAAACAACAAAATACGTTTTTCATTAAAGTGAACATTTTCTTCAGCTATAGTCGTGTTATTATTAAGATAGTGATAAATTACAATTACGGATTAAAATTAAATCAGGCGAAGTGCCGTGAGTATTACGTGTAAATTTATGCAGTGGTTCACAAGTGTACAACATTAAATTTAAATCAGAACATTCATAACTGAAGTAACTCAGTTCACCTACTGGTCATTGCTTCCAGCATTGTGGGTGTTACATAACTACTTCTCTAAATTTATTTGTAACGATGTTGATAGCTTTTGCATGCCATCAGTAGTAATTCCTTTCTGCATGCAAGTAACTTAGTTTTATTTTCTAGCAATAACAGTGAAATTAACTCTATTTATGCATATTTATTTGCTTACAGTTACATACGATAAATAAATATTGTTATATCCTGGGGTACTATCAGAAGTTTTACAACCAGATATTACATTTTAGTTACCGCAGCATGCACATTGCGAGGCATAGCTGTAGAGGCAGCAAGAGGAGCGAATCCTAAACAACACATTCCAGAGTAGTTGTGGGATAGTTATAACAAAATACACAGAATTTCACATTAATCACATTATTGAGTATAAGTATGGTGCCCCTACATCACACACAAAATAAAAAAGAAAGAAATTGAGGGGAGATGCTACACACACGAGGCTACATTCACACAACTTCAGATACAACCTTTCAGACTCAACAGCTCGACCAAAAGTGACGCGCTCAACACATAAAGAAGTAACGGTCACTTCCCCCACTCTCTCCACTTCTGGCTAGAGTCGCCAGCCAGAAGGTGGAGAGTCGTCACGCCAGATGAACTTCAAATCCAAAGCCGAAAGAATTACTTCAACAATACTGTCTCCAACGACACAATAATGTGTCTGGCGTGACAATACACACACATACACGCTGTAATATTTTGTTTGTTAACGTGTTAGTTCCCAAGGCCATATCAGCGCCGCCGGTGTGTCGAAATTTCGTCTCCTCAGGAATTCTTTTATATGCTTAGTAAATCTATTAACATGGGGCAGCCGCTTTTAAGCACACTTAAAAATCATCGGTCTTAGTCGAGTTTGAACCACAACCTTGGGTTGGGGATTTTAAAGGAAATACATGTTTTGAACCCGCCTGAATTAAAAAAAAACATTTTTAGTAAGAGGTCCATGCGAACAGATAACTAACCTGGATAATTACCAAACTTGGTGTTTAAGCTCATCTTCCAAAGATACGACATCAAGTTTAAAAAAAAAGTCTCCTCACCCCAAACTAACCTTTACATGGAATACTTTTCAAATTTTTTGTTTTCTCAAAAATGGCTCAATATATTGAAAGCTGAGAGTTTCTAGTTTTTTGTCTTGAGCTTAAAAACAAAAAACAAAAAATATATTTTTTTACCCAAACAACTACACAGTGTCCTTAAGGCATACGATTTATGTCGAAGATTTGGTGTTATTGCGGAGTTAACTCTTTCTGAGATTTCCTTGTTATTGGTTTGAATGTCCAAATACTTAATTTTCTTAAGTGGGAAGTCATTGGTTTTTTTTTCTCGTGTCGTGCAAGGAGTATGGAATTTCAAAGCCATTACACAGCGACACCTCTTTAAAAATCTGGCTATCGCTTTACCTACCGTATCGTGCAAGGAAAAGTATGTGAATTGAGAGTTTGTGTAACAAAAGGTAGTTAAAATAATAAGACTGGTCAAGTAAGTCATATGATACAATGCATCAGTTTTTTGCAGTATAGCTATGAAAATAGTATATATATTGTTACATACTGGGATGAGGGTCAAAAGGGTTTCAGCAAAAGTATTAAATTTTAATCACCCCAACATGCACACGGGGAAACGCAGCTACAGACACAGCGAGAGGACCAGGACCTTGATGTTCACATTCCGGTTCAGGCGTGGGTTTTTATTACAAATTTACACACAATTCACAGCATTCATATTACCTGTGGTTTATTCAATAAAAGAAATGATTTCTCTACATTACACACACAGGAATAAAGAAGGAATTGAGGGGAGATGCCTAACACATGACCTACATCTACACTCTTTCACACACACACACACACACACACACACACACAGACTCGACTCTCAGACTAGACTCACGCTCAACACACACAAAGAAAAGTACGATAAAACTATTCCCCCTCTCCAACCCTCGCTAGGCACGCTAGTTAGAGCTGGTGAGTTGCCATGCCAGATGGAACTTCAAACGCAAAGCCGAAAGAATTACTAAAATTACCCCAATATGCTGTCGCCAATGCGACGCAATAATGTGTCTGGCATGATAATACTAGTAATACCTACTAATACGCCACAATATAGTGACTAGAGAGAGTAGCGATTATAGCATATGCTTTTTTTAAATATGTTCATGGCATCAAAACTATTTTTTATACTGCGTAATCATTTAGTCCAAAATGTCATTATTAGTATAACAAAAATCATTAAGAAATAGACTTTGTTACGAAATGTGAGTAATGCTATAAGTGTCAAGTACGTACCTGCATACATTCAAGCTTTGTTTCCTGTAATCAGATGTCAGTTGTAGTTAACGTTGGACTGAGCCCTGTTTTTGTAAACCAAAGTTAATTTGTGGTAGCCATTCTTCGTCCCTGATAATACCAGTGCATTTTATATAAGAGAATCTGCGTGCAAAATTCAAAGCTAAAGTAATCTCTACATTGAAATGCTCGGTTGTTCAGGAAATGCGAGGCACGAAATAGATATACACAGAGGCTTGTTGCCAGCTTATGTTATTAATACAACTTTCCGGACAACAAAGAGGAGCGCCATGCTTAACAATGTAAATGTGCTGCAGCAGGAAATGGCCGGTCGGAAATTGTTGAGAAATCCCAAGAGTAGCGTGGGTTGTTAAATATAACCAATTTTACGATTATTTTTATGTCTTCCAGTAGCTCGTAAAAAGGCTCTAGCCGGGCTATTACGGACGTATATTTACATTGGATTTTCTTGTCTGGTCCCCTGCAAACAATGCTTTAGGGCGTGTGTTTTCTGACCTTCCAGTAAACAAATAATGTGGTCAGCTCTAATTAGAAAAACATACTTTAGTTCTACTACTACTTCTACTACTACTACTACTACTACTACTACTACTACTACTACTACTACTACTACTACTACTACCACTACAACTACTACTACTGAGTGAGATGACCCCACAATAATGTGTGAGGCTCGCATTTGGGAGATCCCGAGTTCGATTCCCGTCGACCACCCATTCTGACCTTGCTTTTCGTGGTTTTCTCTGGTCGGTAGGACATTTCTGGGATGATTTCTCATCCACCATGATTTCCAATCGATCATTTCCTGTTCATTTCGCTTTCTTCTCATCTTTCAGGTGTGCTTCTAGGTTTCGTGGCGTATGGCGGTGCCAAGGGAGAGAGTACTGCCCCTTGGACACTAGAGGGCTGCCTGTTTGACTGGTTGTTCATCTCTCTCTCTCTCTCTCTAGCAGCTCCAGCAGTGGGGCAGGTCTGCGAGCTTGGAACTGTCAAAGACTTCTCTGTGTACTGTCTGCCTGCGGCCTTCATTTCATCCCTTCCTTCCTGTAAGATAGTCTTTGGGCACCAACTGCCTTCCGGAGGGATGATACACGGAGACTACCATAACCTACGTACCGCCAAGGTCCAAGCAAACTGTCGTGGTTTATAGGGTTTGAAGAGGGGGGCTGAATGGATCGATGGGTCACATTCTGCCTCAGTAGGACTGCACACCTATGGCACACGTAGCCAGGTAAACGGAAGCGATGTCTGGACAGAGATGGCCTCTAAAGCATAGAAGCGGGTAAATGGTTACATCTCGCCCTCCTGACCGGACGCTTTCCAAAACCCGAACCTAAACGAGGTGCAGGACTTAGATTCACTATTCTGGGCGCCCGGGGTGACACTGGTCTGTAGAGCGAGTCCCAACATTTTGTCAGCCGGATCGTTGGCGGAGAAAAATTTGGCAATCAGCTCGCAAATTCGCTGACTCCATGTCTGCAGCCACTTAAGCTCCTCCGCGAGATCAAAACCAGGAGTTAGAGTTGGGTTTGGTGTAGGGATGTTGGTGGTGGTGATGTTATCGAAGTGGTGAAGGCCCAGGGAACCCAACCTAACCAATATTCGACTCGGGACCTCTTGAATGAGAGGCAAACACGCTAGTCTCACATCATGGAAGTGGGCAATTGTGTTTTTAATCAAAGCATTCAAATATTATTAGTTTTCATATAAATGATGTTCTTGAAAAAAGTCTATTATGTTATGATTTTTGTTTTGAACTACACTAGTCTGCATGATATCGGATAACTGAAAACTAATAAGTGATTCTGACTCACTTTTGTATGCTGATTCCAGAAATGATTTTGTTTTTTTCCTATCACGTACAGTTTTTTTTCACAATTTCACTTCAAAAATATAGATATATAGAGATATAAAAATATTGCTTCCGCCACTACAAATAAAATTGGGCTTGATGAAGCAATTTGTAAAGGCTCTACCACAGGATGGACCCTGCTTCAAGTACCTTTCCAAGAAATTTCCCTTCATTACCAAGACAAATTAAAGGCTGGAGTTGAGAAGACAATGAATGAGAGAGAAATAGAAGCATGGACCGTCTTCCGATCAGTTAATGAAAACTTCTTAGGCAATAACAAAGATCCTAATTAAAAGGCCATTGTTGAAACAATGTTGGAAAATTTCAAGAAGATGGGTTGTAACGGAGTGTAAAGGTGCATTTTCTGCATGCACCTATCAACTACTTTCCAGAAAGTCTGGGACATTATAGTGAAGAGCAGGGTGGACGTTTTCACCAAGATATTAAGGAAATGGAGAGGAAGTACCAGGGGAGATGGAATGAAGCTATGATGGCCAACTACTGTGGGATGTTGAGGAGGGACAGTCATCTTCAAGAATCTGCAAGGAAGTTAAAGAAGAGAATGTTTGAGAAAAATTAAATGAAACACTTTGGCTTCTTGTTTTGTTAAAATGTAGTTATGAAATAAACTAGGGGAGTTCTTGAGAGTATTCTTAAAGTTTTTCTTGAATAAAAAACTACCTTGTGTGAAATGGTATTTGAATACTTTTCTACGCTCATTGGTAAAATTGTCAAAACATTACTTATTTTGTGTAAAAACCTGAGGTGATAGAAAAAAACGGAAGTTATTTCTGGAATCGGCATAAAAACTTGATTCAAGAACGCCTACTTTTAAGAAACCATCTGACAAAAAGTTTGAAAACGCAGACTCGTGTTATTTTCTCAATTCCACTTTTAGCATTGCTTGGTATTCCGTTGCACATTCGTTTGTTCAATCAAGTATGCTGTTATCTGACGCTGTTTCAATGGAGATTTGATTTTAAACGACACAAGGAGGTAAGAGGCAATTATATGGTGAGTTAGATTTTATTCATGGAATAGTATTAAGTACAATTCGAGGTTATAAGTTTAATCGGCAGATTCCCGAAAGCGATGCACGATCGTGAGATGGAGATAGTTTTCGTGACGCTATATGCACAGCATTTGACGAAAGAACAATTAGTTCAAACTTCAAGCGTTTTGCAGTGTTGTTGTTGGATGCAGCAGTAGCTCTGTTAACGTATTCCTAATGCTGACTAACAATAACCACAAATTGAAGATGCAATAATGTATTTATAAATCCAACGACCAACGACAGAATAGCAATGTTTAGAGGAGATACACTACGTGATCAAAAGTATCCGGACACCTGGCTGAAAATGACGTACAAGTTCGTGGCACCCTCCATCGGTAATACTGGAAGTCAATATGGTATTTGCCCAACCTTAGCCTTGATGACAGCGTTCACTCTCGCAGGCATACTTTCAATCAGGTGCTGGAAGGTTTCTTGGGGAATGGCAGCCCATTCTTCACGGAGTGCGGAACTGAGGAGAGGTATCGATGTAGGTCGGTGAGGCCTGACACGAAGTCGGCGTTCCAAAACATCCCAAAGGTGTTGTATAGGATTCAAGTCAGGACTCTGTGCAGGCCAGTCAATTACAGGGATGTTATTGTCGTGTAACCACTCCGCCACAGCCCGTGCAGTATGAACAGGTGCTCGATCGTGTTGAAAGATGAAATCGCCATCCCCGAATTGCCCTTCAACTGTGGGAAGCAAGAAGGTGCTTCAAATATCAATGTAGATCTGCGCTGTGATCGTGCCACGCAAAACAACCCCCCCTCCAGGAAAAACACGACTACACCATAACACCACTGTTGGCAGATGACGTTCACTGGGCATTCGCCATACCCACACCCTGCCATCAGATCGCACATTGTGTACCGTGATTCGTCACTCCACAAAATGTTTTGCCACTGTTCAATCGTGTAATGTCGACGCTCCTTACACCAAGCGAGGCTCGTTTGGCATTTTCCTGCGTGATGTGTGGCTTATGAGCAGCCGCTCGACCATGGAATCCAAGGTTTCTCACCTCACGCCTAACTGTCATAGTTCTTGTAGTGGATCTTGATGCAGTTTGGAATTCCTGTGTGATGGTCTGGATAGATGTCTGCCTATTACTCTTTACGACCCTCTTCAAATGTCGGCGGTATCTGTCAGTCAACAGACGAGGTTGGCCATCACGCTTTTGTGCTGTACATGTCCCTTCACGTTTCCAATTCACTATCAGATCAGAAAGAGTGGACCTAGGGATATTTAGGAATGTGGAAATCTCGCGTACAGACTTCGGACACAAGTCACACTCAATCACCTGACCACGTTCGAAGTCCTTAGTTCCACGGAGCGTCCCATTCTGCTGTTTCACGATGTCTAATGACTACTGAGGTCGCGGATAATGAGTATTAGCCAGTAGGTGGCAGCACAATGCACCTAAGATGAAAAAAAGTATGTTTGTGGGTGTGTCTGGATACTTTTGATCACATAGTGTGTGTTATTATGCGAAACATTAATACTTCCTCTTACGAAAACCCTACAGCGAGGCGATTAGCTATGAACCACGCAGTTTTAGCAGAGGTGGTGAAAATATATCCTAACTCTCTAGTTCTAGGTATTAATGTACAGCGTATATATCCTAAAAAGGGAGCAGAATTCTGCATATCAAAAAAATGAAGCTTTATTCCGGATATTTACCAAGCAATTCGTGTAAAATTTAGACTGCTGCACAGTTTACATCATGTGCTGTAGTAACATCTCTAAAAACACTATTTAGGAATTCTTTCAAATAAGCATAATTGCGATGTCTTTTGTTTTCCTTTTCTTCTCACCTCACCTCGTCATCTCATCTCTTCTCTTCTTTCACGCCTCCTCTCCTCTACTATTCGCTTCTATTCTCTCCTCTCCACTTCTATTCGCTTGTCTTCTCTTCCCTTCTTGTCCAGCTTTGTCCCGTCTCTTCTCTTCTCTGCCCAGTTCCTGTATCAATCCTTTCACCTTGTCATCTTATCTCTTCTCTTCGCGTCACACGTTTCCTCTTCTATTCGCCCCTCGTGTCTTCTTCTCGTCCAGTTCCGTCCCTCTCATCTTCTCGTCCCATTTCGTCCCGTCTCCTCTCCTCTCTTTCCCCCCACTCATCTGTTCTTCTTTCCCCTTCTCTACTCCTCGTCTCGTCGTCTCTTCTCGTTTCCTCTGCTCAGCTCTTCCCTTCCCGTCCCGTCCTGTCTGATTCGGTCTCTTCTCCGCTCTTCTCTTCTCTCTCTCTCCTCTCCTCGTCCGGTTTTGTCCCGTCTCTTCTCTTCTTCCTCTTCTTTTCCAGTTTTGTCCCGTCTCTGCTCTTCTTGGTTTCTTTGTTTAGAGAACTACTTTGGATTTATTCGAGGCAGTTACTTTCTCAATACGACTGTTATTTCATATGCAATTGGAAAGGAAGTTGTCTTTTACGATACAGTTATTTGTTATCTTTATCCCTCGAGAAGATACATTTTCGATACTAAGCTCTTTGAGAACTGCTGTAACGCTCCTTTACATTGCAGTGCACAGTAGGAAACGTACCCTTTTATGCCCAAAAGGTACATCTGCAATGGAAAACAGTTTAAATACACAACGTTTGGCCCAGCTTCTATATGCGTGCGTGGTTCCTATTTGTCTTTACATAATTCATGGGACAAGGAACAAACAGAATGATAAGAATGTTCATCACAAAGACTGTTTTGAAAGTGATATCTATTATGAAAATATAACTTTTACCATAGAGAGAACGGTTAAACAGCCAAGTTTACTTTTTCATGTTGTTTTACTTCATGTAACATTAACATGCTACTTCACAAGTGATTCAAAAATCACTTTCCACATTACTTATTTAGTCCACTAGAGGTTACTGTTGCCTGAAATATGGATAAATATTTATGTGTGGTTTCCCAACATTTTCATCTTCTTTCAATCATCCAATATTTACAATAGTTACTTCGTCATTTATCGACGTTCTTCATTGGAATATGTTGTTCCTATATTGCTTACGAGATAATGAGAAGTTAGAATGTTTATGTGTTATGGTGTGTTTTACTTTCTCTGCCACCTAGGTACAGTAGGTAGAGGAAGTATTATATTCCACCCAAAAATTCCATATCTATCGGGATTTTACTCGAAATACACTTTTAAAACCACTGAATAAAAAATTGAAAAAAGATACACGTGTGTTGTGTATATTGTCATGACCTCCAAACACACTAGCTCAATGGGGGGTAGAGCAACTCGCAACTCGGGTACCGAAGAATCTAAAAGTTAATAATTTACATTATGCGAGGTCACGACGAGGGACGCAGCTAAGAGAAATGTGAAAAATATTAGGAAATACCTAGTAAAAGGATTACTACATGGTGTAGATGAGAGAAGGGATCTATCTACTATGATAATTTAAACATAAGGACGATGGATGATAAGTGGGTTTATTGATGTAAAGGGATACAGTACCTCCATGTTTCCATGTCTGTCGGAGAGGACGCCATGCTTGAACGCATGGACAGCACGCACACTACACAACCTGCCTCTTCCAGTAACTAGCTACGACTGTGTCTACTGACTGACTCAACCCTCGCTAACTCGGCGTGATGACGCTATCTAAAACTCGTTTATCCCCACCACTTACGCAATACCCGATCTGGGCAGCCAAGTCACGTACGCAACAATACTTGTACGTCACAATATGTGTGTGTAAGTCAGTCAGTCAGTCACTGAGTAACGTAACTAAAAATCGAAAAGGCTGATAAATATTAAATATGATACTGATTCAGACATTAAGCATACCAGGTAAAGAATTTCCAAGACACATTCTCCACGCAAACTATCTTTTATATGAAACAAATGAGTTAGTTTTCATTTTCCTCAAAAACAGCTCTAATGTATTCGATTACCTTAAATTTTAATTCAACAAATTAAATGCATAATGCAATTTTTGTGAATAGTCAATGAAGTCATTCTCATACTGCTTGATTATTGTGTAAGTGGGGAATCATAAGATATAAACAAAAACTTCTTCTTATTCTTCAACGCATTACAATCCTCTTTGTAGGACTTATACTCCCAAGGACTTACAAGCCAATGCCTGTCGAGGAACAAGCAAACACTGGATCATAGCATATCCAGGATGGGTGATCAGCCCTGTGCCTGGTATTGCGGCGAAGAAGGAAATGAAATATAGTGATGAAAGAGTTGACAGGAAAATTCAGGTATCAAATTATGAAACCCAGCATTCACCTAACGACCAAGGAAAACCTTCGGTCAGATACAGCATCCCCGGGGGTTTGAACCCGGGACCTCTCGAATGCGGGCCGCAGAAGTTAACATCTGAGCCATTCTCCTCGGCTAGACAAGTACTTACTTAGGGAAAACATAGCCAAACATTTGTGTGCCAAATAAATTGTTTATTAGTGTTAGCTGCTTTCCATATATTTCATGTTGCATGTTTACGCTTTTTCAAGTACATTGACTGATGGATATCTTTGAAAGTTTGCGAATTCGCCTTGGGTAAAGAAAGTTTTCATTTAAGGTGTGATTTCGTCATTTAAACCATATTTTCTTATATGCTTTCTGTAAATGCACAAAAGTAGTAATATACAGGAAGTTTGGTTTAGATTTTCAGATGATGGTCTTAAATTTATGATTACATTTCTTAATTTGAGGCATAAAAACAGTTACATTATTTAATTTTATTTATATTGCATGTTTACAAGGTCATTTCACGAACAGCTCATTTTTTGCTTTCTCTTCCATGTACATAATAGGTAGAGATGATATTGCATTTCACCCAAAAATTCTATACAAAATAATGTTCTGAGGCCTCTGAATAAAAAAAGTATTTTAAAAAAAATTTCAACAAAATTATCCCACCCCGAACGACCCATTGCATGGAGCACTTTTTAAAAACTCTATTTTCAAAAAAGGCTAATGATTTTAATTAAAATACAATATACTAAAGGTATTTAAATGATAAAGTGTAAATCTTGAATTCTGTGGGAATAACCTTCGGGAGGAATTTTGTATAATCTTGTATAACTGGTAAACGTTAAGCGCTAGACGAAAACGTACTACATAAAAAATGTAGATCTCTTTAAAACACGGAATTTATTTCAAATAAATGGCATAAGCCATTTCTGAGATAGTCGTTATCAATAATTAGAATTGTTTATTTCCTGACCATTCTCTTAAGTTCCGTCAACATTCACTTGTTTCTCGTGATTTTAATAAACTTATTAAAGATTATAGTGCTGGATACCAGTACTTCTAGTAATTGATAATAATTAGTATTTAGCTACCTAAACAGCATATATATGTATATATGTGTGTTGTTTAGGTAGCTGGATACGGGTTGTAAATGCTGGTTACCAGTATTTTTAGTTATTATAAATGTCATTTTTTTAGTTTATATTTAGACATAGCTAGTAGTTGTAGTATATAGTAATTATAGTTGATAAATGTATCATTATATTGGAAATAAATTATAAATGTGAATATATAGCCCGGTATAGATAACTAGATGTCGGGGTACGATATTCAGATTTAATTTAATTCAATTTATTTCTCGTGATTGCATGTAAACAGTATAGAATTTTAAGGCCAGCGTATAGCGACCAGTTCTTAAACATTTGACTATCGCTGTTCTCTTTGTATCTATAACGAAATGTGTAATGTAGTTATTTCTGCAAATGTTTATTCAATTTATATTCAATAAGCTTAACAAGAATGGCTTGTATACCCACTAATAAAAGCTAGAGATAAATAAGGTCATTTGAATGTATCACCTCAGATTTTTTAAAATGGGAACCTTATTTTTACTTTCTCTACCACGTAAAGAGAAGTTATTGAACTTCGATTACGAGATTTCACCGGGAATATATGTTTTGAGACTCCCTGAATAAAAACAAAAGCATTTTTAGAAAAAGGCCCGTGTTTTTGTGCGTGTGTTTGTGTCTGTGCGTGTTTGTGACTCTGTGTCTGTGAACAGCATAACTCAAAAACTAAAAGTCGGATAAATACCAAACTTGGAATTCAAGTTCAGTATATTTCAAAAATGTGAGACGGATATTTTTAAAAAATATTCCCCCATCCCCAAGAACCCTTTAAACGAAACATTTTCGAAATTTTTGTTCTAAAAATTGCTCTAACTATTTTCATTAAAATATCATATATTAAAGATATTCACATGACAAATAAAATGTATATATTGAATTATTTGGGAACACCCTCTGAAGTCCTCTTCATTCGGAATGAATTTTATATAATCTTGTATAACTGGTAAACGTTAAGCGATAGACGAAAACGTACTACACAGACAAGATGGATATCTTTAAAACATACAGTCTATTCCAAATAACCTTTTTGTGCCATAAGCCATTTCGGAGATGTCCATTATTAATGGTTCAATTGTTCAGCACGTTGCCATTCTTTTCAAGTCCTGTCGATTTTCAATTGTATGGAATTTTAAGGCCAGCGTATAGCGACCAGTTCTTAAACATTTGATTACCGCTGTTCTCTTTTCATCTATAACAAAATGTATAATGCAGTTATTTCGGGAGAAATTTAACTGGATTAAAATGAAGAAAATAAACTCCCGTAAGGATGATTTGTATACGCATTTTTAAGTAAGCGGGAGAGGTTAGAGAAAGTCATGTGAATGTAACACAACGGTTTTTTAAAAATATGTTGGTTTCACACATAATACGAAACAAATCATGTCTGAAAGATTTTCATTAAACCAACCATTATTTTATGAAATATTTAAGATGTTTGAAAAGAAATATATATTATGGATTTAAACTGCATTTGTGGTTTGTTAAATTTAAACAAGTGAGATCTAATTTGGTCTTGCAATGCATTAGCATTAATCATTTTTGAAACTTTTGAAATATGTTATAAAACAATGATTGGTTTAATAAAAAGTGTTTCAGAGAAAAATTACTTCCTTTTATTGCTTAAAACCAAAATCTGTTTTAAAAATTTAAAGAACACCCTGTATAATCTTCTTACAAGTGTAATATAGCATAGTACTTAATTACTTTGCTATTACGATATTTAATAGTTCCAACGAAGTTGGAATAATCTTTCTTTAATCTTGAGTATAGAATATCAACTACATATTAGATTCCGTGGAGTTTTTATCAGCGTAGTTAAAACAGGGACGGAGAAAAACTACGCTAGCTTCCTGTATTAGTGAACACCCCTAGAAAAACACGTATCAGATATTTACGCTTTAAAAACTAAAATCAAAAGCAAGTGGGGGCGAACTGGTGCATACAGTTGGCAGCGCTGACATCCTGTTTAACACAGATAACAAGTGACACGTTACGATGCGCACGGAAGGGACAAACAACGTTCATTAATGTAATTCATTTCTGCTACATATATTTTAATATCGCAAATTTTTCATGACCAACATCTCTCCATTGCGTTTAAATTTGATAAAGTGGCTCAGGTATGATCATGGCATGAAATTATTAATGTTTCCACGTCATGAACTATTTGCGCAAATAAGGCAATGCATTCAGTCCGTGTCTGAACAACATATCATATTACCAACGTGACAAAGGCTTCTCATGACTTGGAAAGTCACGTGTAGGGAATGTTTTTAGTTTTATTTGCTTCTACTTCACACAAGGGCCTAGATTATTAAAAGGAATTCTTATTAAAGGTGACACTCCATTGATAACTGAAAATGCATTATTTTGAAAAAAAAATCT
Organism: Deroplatys truncata; assembly: GCA_030765065.1. Classification (NCBI taxonomy): domain Eukaryota; kingdom Metazoa; phylum Arthropoda; class Insecta; order Mantodea; family Mantidae; genus Deroplatys; species Deroplatys truncata. Next base: position 292,014,264 of record CM060975.1, on the reverse strand, counting down.
GATATGGTACATTCACATGACTTTCTATACCTTCTATATTTATTAGTGGGTATATAACAGTGGCGTAGCTTGATACTGTGTGCTGGGTATACTAGATTTAAAAGATTGAATTTAGAATTTTTAAAATGATCCACGAATTTCAATACATTGGTGATTCACAAAATGGAGTAAATTCTCTATTACGATTAGATGATGATGATCATGATTATTATTATTATTACTGGTTGTTCTTGTTTTAGTAGTCATTAGCATCACTACTAATTGCCGAAGTTGACTGAACATACATTTTAAGATAAACTAGATTATAAAAATATTTGACTATCGCTTAAGGCGTACTATGTTCCCCTTGTTTTGTATTTGCAAGGGCAATATAGAAATACAGTAGCCTTTAAGCATAGACATATCTCTTAATAGCTGGTTGCTAGGCGCCGCACCATTCTCTTTGCCGCAGATTAATACTCTTTGCATATCCAAGACAATAAAATGAATAGCGAATTCCCATTTGAGAAAATAAGTGTTGAAAAATTTAAGGGAATAACAAGCAATATCTCGAAAATGGTACACTGAACAAAAAAAAGTATATGGCATAAATTGTGTATTTTAACGCGATCTACATTTTTTGTGTAGTAAAATTTTGTATATCTCTTATGGTTTACCAGTTATGCAAAAGTCATTCACAAGAAAATTCAAGATACACATATTATTTGTCATGAAAGTGTCTTAAACTTATGGTATTTTATTCAAAATCGTTAGAGCCATTTTTGAGAAAATTGAAATTTTCTAAAAATGTTCCCTGTAAAGGGTAATCTGGGGTGGGGGGATTTTCTTGAAAACCTTCGTGTCGCATGTCTGGAAGATATAAATACCAAGTTTGGTGTTTATCCGACTATTCGTTTCTGAGTTATGCTGTTCACAGACACAGACACAGACGCACACACGGACATGTTTCCAAAAATGCTTTTTTTGGATTCAGGGGGTCTCAAAACATATATTTCCGGTGAAATCTCGATATCAAATTTTTGGGTGGAATGCAATACTTCCCATACTTACCTACTATACGTAGTAGAGAAAGTATAAATAGAGAAGGAAAGCAGAGGATCGATTGAAGTGGTGGAGTATCATTCAGGAGACCAAGGTCAATCTACGAGGACTGCAGCGCCAAAGTCATGTGATTGTGACACGTGAGATTTTTTCTTTAATATTTTTATTGTAGTATTGGAACTATGGCATATGACATCGATAATGAACCTCATGGAATCAAAAGAAGACATCTGGGCTATACGGAGTCAGCAAACCTTTATCCTTCGTTTTTCTTTCAGGTATTTTCTGTTTGTTACAGCTTTAGTACCGACCAATAGAGAAAGCACGATTTAAGTAAGTCATCTGTGCCTGCTGAACTTCTTATTTATGACGCAGGCATGCATACTGATATAGGACATGTATGTAGCTATAAAGATGCGAACGTTCCGAAATTCTGCTCGTGTTTACATTGTGTTGTTATATGTTAACAAGCAGGTTACACAACTTCATGTTGTCATGCACAGTAGTCGTGACCTGGTATGCCTTTATTTCATTGTTACTTTTGCTTGTAATAATTTGCCTTGCTTCGTCTGACATCATAAACTGTCCTGGGAGACCTTTTAAATATTTGTATTCCAAAGGTGTTTACGTATTTCTGTGTGCTTGTTGGTTTCTCTACCAGGCTCTTGTAGACAGAGAAGGTATTGCACTCCACCCAAAAATTCGATACTGAGTTTTCACGGAAATACATGTTTTGAGGCCCTGAAACAAAAAACGTGTTCTTAGAAAAAAGGTTTGTAGCTGTGTGTGTGTGGGGGGGCTACAGTATAACTCAAAAACGAAACGTCAGATAAACACCAAACTTAGTATTTAGGTTTAGTATCTTTCAAAGATAAGACACAAAGATTTTAAAGAAAATCCCCCGACCCAACTAAGCTTTACGTGGAATATTTTACAAATTTTCAATTTTCTCAAAAATTGCTCTAACGATTTTCATTAAAATTCTCTATATTAAAGGAGTTAACATGAAAAATAAAATGTAAATCTTGAATTTTCTGGGTATAGCCTGTGAAGTCCTCTTCATTCGGAAGGAATAATATATATTCCTGTATAACTGGTAAACGTTAAGCGATAGACGAAAAGGTACCACACAAACCATGTAGATCTCTTTAAAACACACAATTTATTTCAAAGAAGTTTTTTTGTGGCATAAGCCGTTCCCGAGATATGTGTCATTAATGGCTCGAATTGTTCACTACTTAACCATTCATTTTTAAGTACTGTCGACATTCAGCTGTTTCTCGTGACTGCATACAAAGAGTATATAAGGCCAGTATACAGCGTTCAGTTCTAAAACGTTTAACTATCGCTATTCCCTTTGTATTTATAATCAAATGTGTAATGTAGCTATTTCTGAAACGGTTTCTCAATTAAAATGAAACAGAAAAATAAGCTTTTGTAAGAATAATTTGTATACCCACTAATAAGCAATAGAAGGTAGAGAAAGTCATGAGAATGTAACATCAGATTTTTAAACATTGGTGTAGCAGAAGTAAGACATACGGCTTTTCTAACCAACGACAAATTCACAATCATCCATCACAGGTATATTATAGTACTCGTATAAAAAGTGATTTTTATATCAACATAAGTTACTCTCTGTATACTTTTTATTTGTAATTATTTTAAATTAGGCAAGAATTGCTTAGTTACAATATGCGGAAACAGCATTTAAATGTTTATTCGATGTGAACAAACTTTTGCGATGAAAATAAAGAAAACCTCGCGAACATCCAAGCTTGTCTGTTTTATGACAGACATACACACTTGAGAAAGGTGTTAGCTTACAACGTGGACTATTTCGAAGACTGCAGAGGCTACAAATAAATTTATTTGACACAAATTGTGTGTTTTTGCAAGATATACATTATTCATGTAGTGAGTTTTTGATTATTTTTTAAGATTTCCATGTTATAAAATTATACAAAATTTAATTAAATAAAGGCAAGTTCTAGGACATTCACAGAAAATTCCAGATACATGTTTTATTACTCTGAAAAATGTCTTATACATATGGTATTTTAATAAAAATTGTTGGAGCTCTTTTAAAGAAAATGAAAAATAAAAAATCTTTTTCCATTGAAAGAGTAGTTTGCAGTAGGGGATTCTTGAAAATGTTCCTGTCATACATAGCTTTAGAAGGTGCTGAATTTAAATAAAAAATATAGAATTTATCAGAATTTCTGCTTTCACTTTATCTACTATTTATCTTTAGTAAGAAGTGAAAGTATTGCATTTCACTAAACAATTTGAACCGGATGATATTTCACCGGAAATACGCGTTTAGATACTTCCTGAGTACAAAGTTATTTTTAGAAAATTTTCATTTGTGTGTGTTCCTGTGTGTGGGTCTGGAAAGATAAATGCTACAACAAAAAGAGCTAATGGTCCAGTAAAAAGCCTAATGTGTTACACTCACATGACTTTCTCTACTCTTGTACAAACTATTTTTACAAATGGTTATTCTCCATTTACTTCATGTTAGTCCAGATAAACATTTGCAGACTCAATCTTATTGCTGATTTTCTTGTAGGTGCAAGGGGAATATGGTAGGTTTTAAGCGATAGTCAAATATTTTAAGAGCTGGTTGCTATGTGGAGTATTCCATTCTCTTTGCAAGCCCAGAACATAAAAAAACGAATAACGAATACCCATTTGAGAAAAACTATAAGTATTGGAGAATTCAAACAAATAAGGAATATCTCGAAAATGGTTCACTCGACAAAAAAAAATTATATATTACATACATTGTATGTTTTAAAGAGGTCTACATTTTTTGTGTAGTAAACTTTTGTCTATCTCTTACGGTTTACCAATTATGCAAAATTAATTCAGCATGAATAGTGCTTTTGCGGACATTATTCCCAGAAAAATCGAGAGATACATTTTATTTGCCATGAAGGTATCTTAAACATATGATATTTTAATCAAAATTGTTAGAGGCATTTTGAGTAAATCATGAAAAATGTTCATGTTAAGTGTAGTCTGGGGTGGGGGATTTTCCTAAAAAATTTCTTTCTGCAGATGTGATTAATATAAGTATACGGAGAATGACGCAGTATTTTATATCACAACACTGTAAATGCCAGAGTGATTGTAGTGTAAATAAGCATTATTATATGACAATGATTTGAGATGTTTGTTAATTATAAGCATTGTTAGGAAATAAGTTTACACGACCTCACTGAAACTGACAATAAGAGCGGGTAACAATGAGCGAGGGGGTGAGTTGTTTATTAATTAGAAGAGGCAAGAAAATGACGTCAGATTAGCGCGCTTTTCTTAGAAATGGAGGGAATATCTTCCCTAGAGCATATGTGTTCGTAATTTTGATTGGATATAAATATAGACGCTAATGTTGGCGCGTTTTATTAACCAATAGCAGCTCGGTTATAATGTTTAGGCATATTGGGGTGAGGGAGTATAAATTCCGTGCCAGAGACGGGTAACACGCAGTTTAACAGAATAATTCACAAGGCAAACGTCGTTCAGTCCAATAGAATCATACAAAGGTTATACGTCGCACAGTTTAAGAGAATCGTTCACGCGTTATACGTCGCGCAATTCTATAAAATCTCTCGCGTTGTAAAGTTAGTTATAAATGTGAAATACGCGAATTAATAACGTGCAGTAAATAAGTGATTATAGTGATATTAGAAAATATAACAGTTTCAGTCGGGCGTGTATCAAGAGTCAATATGTGAAATTAACTAATTGTGACGGTAATAAAAGTGTAAAAACAAATTCTTTTATAAGTGTTATCTTTCAGTAACAAATCCTTTCCGTTTACACACCCTGTTCAAGAGATATGGTGGATTGAGTAGTAATAATAGCTAGCCGGAGGACAAAGAACCCAACATTCAAAATAGTAGAACAATAACAGGCGCCCAGCAATAAGATAACACGAAGTGACCACGACAAATTAGCTCCCATATGTGAGGCAGATAAACATGAAGCATCTTCCAACTACTACAAATATAATTCTACTTTAAGAGTAAGCGTTTGTAAAAATAGTTTGTACAAGAGCAGAGAAAGCCATGGAAATGCAACACATCAGAATTTTTTTCTCGCTGTTTTGCAAAGATAGGGGAATTTCAAAGCCGTCATATTCTTAAAAGATTTGGCTATCGCATATATGCTCTGTATTTCCTTATTCCCCTTACACTTACAAGGAAATATGTAATAAAACAATTCCTGCAAAAGTCTAATCTCTATTACAGTGAAGTTGATAGTAGAATAAGCTTTTGTAAGAGTAGATTTTTGGGCAATAACAGAGAAAGTAATTGAATGTAACGCATCAGTTTAGTTTGTTTGCTTTTTTTATTTATATTCTTCACCGACACAAGCGAAGTTTAAAAATCTGATGTGATACATTCATAGGACTTTCTCTACCCTTTATCTCAAATGTTTAAGAACTGGACACTATATGCTGGCCTTAAAATTCCATACTCTTTCCATGCAACTGCGATAAACAACTGAATGCTGAAAGGACTTTAAGAGAATGACCAAGAAATTAAGAATTCGAAGCTTTAATAACCGATATCTCAGAAACGGCTTATGCTATAAAAAACTCATATTAAGTAAATTGTGTGTTTTAAAGAGATCTACATTTTTTATGTTGAACGTTTTCGTCTATTGCTTAACGTTTACAAGTTATACAAGATTATATAAAATTCCTTCCGAATGAACAGGACTTTCTAGGCCTTTCCCTGAAAATTCAAGATACACATTTTATTTGTCATGTAAGTAGCTTTCATATATGCTATTTTAATAAAAGTTGTTAGAGTTATTTGTTTTAGAAAATCAAAATTTTCGAAAAATATTCCATGTAAAGGGTAGTCTGGGGTGGGGGGAATTTCTTGAAAACCTTCGTGTAGCATCCTTGGAAGATACTAAACTCAAATACGAAGTTTGATATTTAGCAGAATTTTCGTTTTTGAGTGCTGTTCACAAACACACACACACACACACCGGACCTTTTTCTAAAAATGACTTTTTGGATTCAGATGGCCTGAAAGCACGTATTTTCCGTGAAATCTCGTAATCGAATTTTTGAGTGAAATGCAATACTTCCCCTACTTACTATACGTAGTAGACAGTGAAAATGCTGTTTCTAGGTTTAGTGTATCCCTTATGCACGCTAACATTGGTATTTATTAAAAATATAAAATGATTAGTAACACTTTAGTTACAGTTTTGTCACAGATAATTCCACTAACGATTACGAATTTATGTGCTGAAATTAATGACCTCGAATTGGATTTATTAAGAATACTGAATTAATCAAATGTGGCAGATTATATGACTACCTAATTACTTTTTTACTTGTGTTGTTTAAAATAAAGAATCTATTGTATAAGCTGCGAGAATACAGCATATTAAGTGAACAATCGAAAGTGCCACGGAATACTAGCTAATGATACCCACAGTGGGAATGGGAAAATAGTTACTCTCAAAATATACTAAAATCAGAATACAATAAGAACACTTTTTTCAAGAGCATAGTTTAAAGATTTGCTCTGTTTGAATGTTCAATGAATTAAATACAAATGGAGGACGTAGCCTATTAATCACTGCATACTGATACTCTTATTATCGGAGGGAACTGGGCAACGATCTAGGGAGGATATTGTACATTTGTCACAAGGGAGCTGTTCCGGGATGGAGGAGCAGGTTAGATGAGGCACCGAGTGGCCGAACCAGGAGTGACGGTACAGCAATGACAGGGTTTCTACGGTTTCCAGATTGAGACACCCCGACAGGCAGAGGACTCCGCCCCACGTCCCTTTCTGAAGGGGCGGTTTTTGTTATACCCGCCAGCCAGCCGAAAGCCGAGGGACGGAGAAAGTTCCACAGAGAACATCCTTTTTCCCTGCCACGCAGCACCAAAACACCATCGTGACATTTCCAGTTCTGAAACAGATCTAATGAGTGAAGGATGAATGAAGGGACAGGAAATTCGGGAGCTGAAAGGAGCCATTCCAGCATTCGCCCGACGACCCGTGAAAATCTCTGATAAAACCTATGGATTAGAGTGGCGGTCGCCGGGAGCCGAGCCCGGGACAACAGAATGGAAGTCGCACGCGTTACCGGGGCATCACCTCGCTCGGTGCATACGTTCAGTAACGACTCGACGTTTTATCAGATAAAATCCTTGCAAGCATATTATGAGATAACGACCGTGATTGGTCGATATCGAGAGATTGCTAAACGTTATTGGTCAATATCATATACCTAAGCGCATATGAATGGAATAGTATATTACGAGTGTATTCATAATTTAACTCTAAGCTGTCTTGCTGCCGCTAGGATGCAAATTTAATGGTCTTCATTTGCTGCAAGTTTTCGTGAAAGAAAAGGGTAGAATTAGGGTAATTGGTAACAGCCATCTTGTGCGCTATTACAAACTTATTGCAATGAAAATCGTGCCCAAGTCTTGAAGAAGAATGTGATAGATGTTACTGAGAGCGGATTAAATGGTAATGCATTACCATAAGGTACTGCCTGATATGTTCGTGTCGTGGGAAGAGGGTCAAATTGCTGAACTTGGTGCTGGGTGTGTACCCCTGGTATTTCACGAACACTTTTCGCTAACTCCCTCACTTTGCTTCACCCCAAGGCTACACTTTTATTACAAGGCGGTTCCTGTCCGTTTCCACACGCTTTCCACTTTAAAACAATGCTTATGAAATGTACGGACACTTGTAATGGTGAAAAATGCATTTTAGACAAGTGACGGCGCATTTCGTGGAAAACATTGAATATACGAAACTTTAAACAAGGTATATAGCCAAAATTGTATAACAATTTCCTCGGTGAGACAGCATTAAACAGCACACAATACCATAATGTCGAATTTTGGACACATTAAGCTACCACAAATTCAAGCTCTTGAAAGCAATACGGGGTGTTCTACGGGTCTTAGATTAAGTACCATATTTTTACTTTCTCTACTACTTATAGTAAGTAGGGGAAGTATTATATTCCACCCAAAAATTATATACCGAGATTTCAACGGAAATATATGTTTTGAGACCCTTGAATCCAAAAAAAGTATTTTTGGAAACCTGTCCGTGTGTGTGTGTCTGTGAACAGCATAACTCAGAAACGAACAGTCAGATAAACACCAAACTTGGTATTTAGGTTCAGTATCTTCCAGAAATGCGACACGAAGGTTTTCAAGAAAATCCCCCCACCCCAGATTACCTTTTACATGGAACATTTTTCGAAAATTTTAATTTTCTCAAAATGGCTCCTACGATTTTGATTAAAATATCATATGTTTAAGATATTTTCATATCTAATGAAATATATATCTAGAATTTTCTGGGAATGTCTCCAAAAGTATTCTTCATTGTGAACGACTTTTGCATAACTGGTAAACCATAAGAGATAGACAAACTTTTACTACACAAAAAATATAGATCGCGTTAAAATACACAATTTATGTCATATACATTGTTTTGTTGAGTGAACCATTTTCGAGATATTACTTGTTATTCCCTTAAATTTTCCAATACTTATACTTTTTCTCAAATGGGAATTCGTTATTCATTTTTTTTTTGTCTTGGTAATGCAAAGAGAATGGAATGCGGCACATAGCAACCAACTCTTAAAATATTTGACTATCGCTTAAAACTTACCAATTCCCCTTGCATGTACAAGAAAATTAGCAATAAGGTTGACATCTCTATATCTCGATTAACATGAAACACATGGAGAATAAGCGTTTGTAAAACTAGTTTGTACAAGAGTAGAGAAGGTCATGTGAGTGTAACACATCAGATTTTTTTAAAAAATAACAGAACTTTATTTTCCAAATACCTCATTATCATTCATTACCTTACATGTTACACTACTTCTTCATATAGTCACCGCCATTATTCAGGTACTTGTAACGGAAACCAGTTTTTGTATGCCTTCATCAAAGAATGTATGCCTGAGATGAAAGCCAAGTCTGCACTTCTTGCTTCACAACATCATCATCGTTGAAATATTTTCCACCAAGTAATTTATTCAGATGAAGGAACAGATGAAAATCAGTTGGTGGCAAATCCGGATTGTAGGGAGGGTGGTCGAATTGTTCCCAGCCGAAGCTGGCCCTCGTAGCAGTGCTCGCTGGAGTGTGTATCTTCGGCGCTCCAGCAAGCTGAGGGTCGTGGGTTCGAGTCCCGCCATGGGCATAGGAGTTTGTGGTTGTGTGTAATTGCGGTAATAAGTGGTAATACAAAGCAGTAAAAACACAGTAATGATAAACTGGGTAACCAAGGGAATTAAAAATAAAGATGGCAACTATGCATTGCAGCCTGTGGGTATAAACTTAAAAAAGAAAAAAAAAGAAGAATGATGCAATCAGATCTTAAGTTTGTTTGGCTGTGTGGGGCTGGGCATTGTCACTCATTGTTGTTTTCCCATAAGCCTCACACAATTGGCGATGAATGTTTGCTGGCGTAACATTTCACGCATCCATAAAACGAGTCACTGATCTGACTACACAGTCGGCGGGTCGTTCGATTGTTTTGAACATTTCGAAACCTCTAACAACAGGAAAATACGAAGTGACGATCGCTCACAGCTGCATCTGGTTTCCTAATGAATGGAGAAAGTGATCGCCTCATGCTCAAAATCACGACTGCAGCGACAAAATATTAAAACAATGCTTACACTAAAAGTACGCCTCTTAAAGGCTCTCGGCCTGACCAACAGAAAACACGATCTAAGAGAAATGTTTCCTTTTACTTTCTCTACTACGTATAGTAAGTAGGGGAAGTATTGTATTCCACCCAAAAATTCGATACCAAGATTTCACCGGAAATACATGTTTTGAGACCCCCTGAATCCAAAAAAAATTGGAAACATGTCCGTGTGTGTCTGTGAACAGCATAACTCAGAAACGAACAGTCGGATAAACACCAAACTTGGTATTTAGGTTCAGTATCTTCCAGAGATGAGACACGAAGGTTTTCAAGAAAATCCCCCCACTCCAGACTACCCTTTACATGGAAAATGTTTAGAAAATTTTAATTTTCTCAAAAATGGTTCTAACAATTTTGATTTAAATATCATATGTTTAAGATATTTTCATGAAAAATACAATTTATATTTTGAATTTTCTGGGAATGTCTCCAAAAGTATTCTTCATTGTGAACGACTTTTGCATAACTGGTAAACCATAGCGATAGACAACATTTTACTACACAAAAAATGTAGATCGCGCTAAAATACACAATTTATGTCATATACATTTTTTGTTGAGTGAACCATTTTCGAGATATTGCTTATTATTCCCTTAAATTTTCCAATACTTATACTTTTTCTCAAATTCGTTATTCAATTTTTTTTGTCCTGGTAATGCAAAGAGATTGGAATACTCCACATAGCAACCAGCGTTAAAATATTTGACTATCGCTTAAAGCCTAGCAACTCCCCTTGCATCTACAAGAAAATTAGGAATAAGATTGATACTTCGATTAACATGAAGCATATGGAGAATAAGCGTTTCTAAAAATAGTTTTACAAGAGTAGAGAAAGTCATGTGAATGTAACACATTTTTTCTAAAATGGTCACTTTGTTAATCAGTACATTTAGTCGGACTTTATAAATTTTTGATACCCTCAGTAAAATAATATTCGTCCATCTGTGCAAAGTAAGCGTCTGTCTCAGCTCTAGCTTCATAATTTGATGTGAATGCTCGTTCACCCGATTATTTATTCAGATTTTGAAACAAAACATAATTGCTGGAAGCCAAATCCGACGAATTTGGCGGATGTGAAAGCCCTTGATAGCGAAGGCCATGCAGTTTTGCAACAAACCTCCCAGACGCATGTGAAGGCGCATTATGCTAAGGAGAAGTTTCTTTTTCGCAAGGTGAAGACGTTCATCCTGAATAACATCCTTCAGTTGCTCTACTAGTAAAGCGTAATCCCATGTGATTGTTTTGCTCTTTTGGAAGTAGTCTATGAGTTACCATGAGAATGCCATAAAACCGGAGCCATGACTTTTATGCAGATGGAACAGTTTTAACCTTCGACTTGTTGCCACCAACTGTTTGGACTGATCCTTCATCTCTGGCATATAGTGAAGGGTACAGGCAGCACCAAAGAAAATCTTCAACGGATTTTGTATCGTCTTTTGAGGCGTGTCCTTCACTTTACCTATCGCAGAGCGTGGTGGCTTGATAGTACAGCAATAAGGAGGAAAATAGGGAAGGTTGATGCCTGTGCTCTTTGGTGTTATTGAAACCAAAACATGTTTTTGTCTCAGAACCACTCATACCGTATACTAGCGAAATTAGTCGTGGACGTATCGTGGGTAAATGGGAGGCTGGTCGCACTGTTACAGCAATTGCAACGGCAGTGCATAAAAGTGTTTTATAGTAAATTAGTGGATAAAAATATTCCAGGAAAATGGGGAAGACGTCTACATACTCGTCAGAAACATCTGATATTCGTTTACTAAATGCAAATTACTCTTTTGTTATAATTGACTGATCGTGCTCAGAAACTAGAGATATATGTGCATATGGTTTACCGAATATGACATACATATTATGACAATAAAATTGGGTTATATTTTTGTCTATAATCCTGGTAGTATGTTAGTAAAGGTACATTATCCAATTGTAGTTTGAATTAGAGGGAACACGTGCTGCTTTATTTATTACTTAGTATGCTTCTATGCAGAAACAAGCATTGATACCACTGTGAGAATACAGTTCTGTTTATTATTTGTTATAAATTATTGCTATGTATTTAATGAATACCATTCAAGTTTTAATTTGAATATCTTCTCACACTACACATTCTACATTTCGCTAATCTGGGCGCTCATAAATCACGATATGAGGTGTGTATGACAAACTGAATGCACTCACTCTACCTCTTTCTCTTCTAGCCAATGCGATCGAGAGCGTAAACATATATTTCGTTTCTACGCCATTTTGTAACCTTTATTGTGCTTATTGGTGAAACTATTTAGCAGAAGGACTGGCGCATCCTTGCACCGTGCCCTAAAGCAACCAATAAAATGGCCATGGCTTCGCAAGGCCACGTACAACGATAAACAATGTGACGGGAAACGCGAGGTGCAGTGAGATTTTCTTTGGCGCTCTTTGTACGTGTCATTTACTGTTATGAAACATCGCAGAAACTTAGTGGAATGGAAGTGCGTTTATACACACTTGAGAAATGTTAACTCGAATGCGTTTTGGCCAATTGTTAACAAACGTGGCCCCCATTGAGTGGAAAGCTTTCTCTTACTTAGAACTTCGTGTAAAATGTAGTGGACATGTTGATCGAGATTTTTGAAGTGTAAGGCAACTCGCGTACCATCATTCGGCAATTGCTGAATACGGAATTGTGAATTTTTGTCAGTATCTCGTAGGTCGTAGCTGTTTTAGGCCGCCCTGAGTGTTCATCACCTTGAACGATTGCACAACCACGCTTAAATTCAACACTCATATATTAATCACCGAAAACTAAGGGGAATAATACTGTTATGCCAAATCTAACACATTTTATATTTCTGTTAGGGTTAAAGCCTTCAAAACAAGGTACTTTGTCACAGCTCGTATTTGGATGTTAACAATTTTTGTGGAACACATTAACAATAATTTGTTTACATGATTGCCACAAGCAAGCTTGTGCATTTAAAGCTTTACAGTACGCCATCTAAAAGATGATGCTTAACAACAATCACTGTATTTTGTCCATCTTAACGACACCTCTGAGTCACGCTTTGAACCTTTACAACGCTCTCTTAGTACTCATTAAAATTATGCATTTCGTGTCCAACAACTGTATATTGTATCATTAGACGTTGCCCAAATACTCATATTTTGTGTTTTAGTTCCATTAGGTTGAAGGATGGTGTACTGTAACCTGTTTTAAAATGTGTTCCTCTTTTCTTATGTTTCACATGAGCTCGTAACTTACAGAAATCAATGTACGAAAAAATCGTATTTTACAAGCAGTGGCCGGTTGTGTAGGCCTATATTGCTTAACTAGAAACAATTTCTAGGAGCACATTTCTCGCGTTTACATGATGGTAACAGACAAATGTGATGCGTTACATTCACATGACTTTCTCTACCCACTCGTTTATTTTTATATAGCTTCTACGAACTGATCGAGAAGGCTCCGCGGTAACGTGTGAGTCTCGCATTCGAGAGGCCCCGGGGTTCGATTCCCGTCTGCCGCCCAATCCCTTGGATTTTTCATCGTTTCCCTGGTCGGTAGGCGAATACTGGGGTGGATTCTCATCTACCACGATTTCCTTTCCCTCATTTTCCTTTCATTCCGTCTTTTCTTGTCATATTTCAGATTTGTTTCTAGGTTTCTTTGCATATGATGGTGCCGGACAAATGGCACGGTTCTTGCACGAAGGAAAGAATATTCTTCAGGGATACTACAGGGCTGCTTGATCGACGGATCGTTGATCGCCCTCTCTAGGTAGCTCCAGCATTTGTCGGGTCCTCAAGTCTGAAACTGTTAGGAACTTCCGCGCGTCTCTGTGGTCTGTCACCTGCGGCCGGTAGTCTCCTGTGGTTCCTTCACTTCCCCCTTCCTCCTGGCCACAATAGATCAATGTAGTCGCAGTGCGCGAGATATCCCCCTCCGTTGTATAACCTAACCTGACTTCTACAAACTATCCTTACAAAAGCTTAATTTTCGTTCTACTTCATATTAATCCAAATAAACATTTACAAAAATAGCTTCATTACACATTTCGTTGTAGGTACAATAGGAACACATATTTTTATTTATTTATTTATTTTGTAGATTACGCTTTCTCCTATCTCTTTATATTTACAGTGGCACAAAATAAATTGTACAAAATTCCTTCCAATTAAAGGTGCTACTGCCAGAAAATTCATACTACACATTCACTACACGCACATGGGTGGCGCAAATCGCTAACAGCAAAATGACCGGGACCTTGGTGTGTATATATAGAGGAAGGCGTGGGGTTTTACATTACACAAAAACATTACATAACACACATTACCTGGAATTTATTAACAAACATTTGGCGACTCTACATTATGAACTAGGAAGAAAGGATGGATGGAGATGCCTCGAAGCCTGGACTGACCACACGCACATCTTGCTACAACGACCGCTTTCACTCAAGAGACGCTATCTATGACCCCTCCAACCGTGTCTAGCCAAGCCAGACAGGTTTGGCGTCATACCAGGCGATTTAAAACATAACAATGCAACATAACAGTGCGTCTGGTAATGACAATGAACTTACTGATACGCCACAATATGACATTTTAATGAAAGCCTTAAAGCCATTTTTGAGAAAATAAAAAATCTAAAAACATGTTCCATTTAAAGGGTATTTGGGGGAGATTTTCTTGAAAATGTTCGTGTTGCATCTTTGAAAGATACTGAACTTAATAACCAAGTGTGGTATTTGCCCGAGTTTCTCGTTTTTGGATTATGCTGTTCTCTCTCTCCCTCTAACTCTCACACACACACCTGGCAAACACACAGAGGATTTTCTAAAATGATTTGTTTTGGATTAAGATGGCCTCAAAGCATGTATTTTCGGTGAAATTTCGATATAAAATATTTGGGTGTACTGCAATACCTTTATTCTCTACATAGTAGGTACATGGCATAGAAAGTAATATTTTGCATGTGTAGTATGGTATAAGGGACGACGAAATAAAACTGCCATAGCAAACAAAGTGATCACTAGCTTTTATTTCCTTGTACCGCGTAAATCATACCCTTGGATGACTATTTTTAAATTTATGTAACGTGATTAGCGGCTGATGTGCCTTAAGTCTGTCTTCGTCACTCGCTTTATAGAGTATTTACTTATTTATACAGATGAAGATCCCACACTTGGTGAAAAATTAGTTTAACGAACACAAGTACTCTGGGTGGAGGTCCATCCTAAAACCACATTCCCTTTTACTAGAATTACAACAGTTTTCAACAAATTTTATAAACCTTCTGCCATACAGTGCCTACAGAAACCAGAATCATCTAATAAGCGAAACACAATTACCATTAAAAATATGATATGTTACACTCACAGACTTTCTCTACTCTTGAATTACATTTTACACATAGCGACCAGTTCTAAAATATTTGACTATCGCTTAAGGCGTACTATGTTCCCCTTGTTTTGTAATTGCAAGGGCAATATAGAAATACAGTAGCCTTTAAGCATCGACATATCTCTTAATAGCTGGTTGCTAGGTGCAGCACCATTCTCTTTGCCACAGATTAATACTCTTTGCATATAAAAGACAAAAAATGAATAACGAATTCCCATTTGAGAAAATAATTATTGAAAAAATTAAGGGATTAACAAGCAATATCTCGAAAATGGTTCACTCAACAAAGAAAATGTATATGACATAAGTTATGTATTTTAACGCGATCTACATTTTTTGTGCAGTAAAACTTTGTCTATCTCTTATGGTTTACCAGTTAAGCAAAAGTCGCTCACAATGAAGAATACTTTTGGAGACATTCCCAGAAAATTCAAGATATACATTTTATTTGTGATGAAAATATCTTAAACAAATAATATTTTAATCAAAATCGTTAGAGCCATTTTGATAAAATTAAAGTTTTCGAAAAATGTTCCATGTAAAGGTTAATCTGTGTTGGGGAATTTTCTTGAAAAACTTCATGTACCATCTCTGGAAGATACTGAACCTAAATACCAAGTTTGGTGTTTATCCGACTGTTCGTTTCTGAGTTATGCTGTTCACAGACAGACATACACACGGACATGTTTCCAAAAATGCTTTTTTTTTGGGATTCAGGGGATCTCAAAACATATATTTCCGGTGAAATCTCGGTATCGAATTTTTGGGTGGAATACAATACTTCCCCTAATTACTGTACGTAGTAGAGAAAGTAATGAAAAAGTATATAAACCTATAGTAGGGCTCGGCTACAATCAATTAAGAAACACGGCCGTACCCGAATACGATGCTGTACAGTCATCTCGCACAGTTGATATTAGATTAATATTTCATTTCTGGTGTGAATCACCACTAAATTTGCTTATCATCATCACCATCATCATCTTTCATGGTTGAAGCCCTTTGGCTTGTTCCGGTCTCATCATTTAACTGTTCCGTCCATCTTCTTTTAGGTCGGCCGATGTTTCTTTGGTCTTTTGGTGTTTATCTTAAAACAAACTTCGTGTAGCGGTTGTCATCAATCCTCTTTCGAGTTGTTTTGATTTTCTGTAATTCTTTCTATAATTTGAAAATTCTTAATTCTTTACGTATGTCTTCACTTCCCCTTCAGTCTTTTAAAGTATATCCTACTACATGTCTTAAAAACCTGATGTGTTACACTCACATGACTTTCTTTACTCTTGTACAAACTATTTTTACAAACGCTTATTCTCCATCTACTTCATGTTAATCGAGATAAACATCTGCAGACTCTATCCTATTGCTAATTTTCTTACAGATGTGAGCGGAATAGATATTTACAAGAGCAATATAGAAATACAGTAGCCTTTAAGCACATACATATCTCTTAATAGCTGGTTGCTAGGTGCAGCACCAATCCCTTTGCCACAGATTATAACTCTTTGGATATCCAATACAAAAAAATGAAAAATCTGATGTGTTACACTCACATGACTTTCTCTACTCTTGTACAAACTATTTTTACAAACGCTTATTCTCCATCTACTTCATGTTAATCGAGATAAACATTTGCAGACTCTATCTTATTGCTAATTTTCTTGTAGATGTAAGGGGAAAATATATTTACAAGGGCAATATAGAAAAACAGTAAGCCTTTAAGCACACACATATCTCTTAATAGCTGGTTGCTAGGTGCAGCACTATTCCTTTGCCACAGATTATAACTCTTTGCATATCCAAGACAAAAAAATGAATAACGAATTCCCATTTTAGAAAACAACTATTGAACAATTTAAGGGAATAACAAGCAATATCTCGAAAATGGTTCACTCAACAAGAAAGATGTATATGACATAAATTGTGTATTTTAACACGATCTACATTTTGTGTGTAGTAAAAGTTTGTCTATCTCTTATGGTTTACCAGTTATGCAAAAGTCGTTCACAATGAAGAATACTTTTGGAGACATTCCCAGAAAATTCAAGATATACATTTTATTTGTCATGAAAATATCTTAAACCTATAATATTTTAATCAAAATCGTTAGAGCCATTTTTGAAAAAATTAAAATTTTCGAAAAATTTTCCATGTAAAGGGTAATCTGGGGTGGGGGGATTTTCTTGAAAACCTTCGTGTCGCATCCTTGGAAGATACTGAACCTAAATACCAAGTTTGGTGATTATCCGACTGTTCGTTTCTGAGTTATGCTGTTCACAGACAGACAGACAGACACACACACACACACACAGAGAGAGACACACAGACACATACACGGACATGTTTCCAAAAATGCTTTTTTTGGATTCAGGGGGTCTCAAAGCATGTATTTCCGATGAAATCTCGGTATCGAATTTTTGGGTGGAATACAATACTTCCCCTACTTACTATACGTAGTAGAGAAAGTAAAAAGCGCATCTCTGCTGCTTCCATCTTTCTTTCCATTTGTTTAGTCATTGTCCAACATTCGATCCATACACTGGAGCAGCCATCACTTTATAACATTTTATTTTTGTCTCTTTCTTGGTATTTTTTAAATTTCGTTTGTGGTGCCGCATATTTTGTTGAATTTATTAATTTTATTTATTATATAATCATTTTTTAAGTTGCGACGGACCTCTCCCGTGGCTCGTCTTCCTTCCTTCCGTTGGAGTTGTTGGTGGTTGGTCTATGCTGAAATTGCAAGCCTAGCACACTTGTGTTTTGCCCTATTGCTAAGCTCATCCCCAGGGTGTGGTAACAGTAGACAAAATGAAACTCCGTGATGATTTAACTTTAATTTTATTAGTAATAATAATAATAACAACACTTTATAACGCCGCTAGCCGTGTGCTTCGTTTAATACACAATTCTAAGGGGCCTTCTGCAGAGATTTATCTCCCCAAGCTGAATCTGTTTCCTATTGCTGGCTGCACACGCATCGCCAAAAACATGGCGTGAATTTTACCTCCTGTCTAGAGTCAGCAAAGCGATAAGACGCCAACCTTTACACGTGCTCCCTTTTATACCATCACAGGGGGACGCTACATTTGTCTAGCTATTTTAAAGTCTTTACTCTTATTGGCTCTCTCCTGCGCGTGGTATGAGAATATTTGCCTTCATATTTGAAGTCCTGGCAAGTTTGGAATTCTCCAAAGTGTCAAGATCACTCTCCTTCTCTTTCTATCCTATCGCTATCTCTCTCACTCATCTCTTGAAAGTGCCTGTGACCACTGTAACAGGGTTGCAATTCTGTCATCCTCTCTGTTCTCTTGTTACGTGCATTCTTACCCTTCTCACGGCTAGCTGGCCTTCTCTCACAACTTATATGTATGCGTTACAATATTAAATTACCTTATTTCATATCACATTGACATTTACAATGATATCGTAGTTCCCGCTACAAATTATGAGACCTTACAGCATAAATAATTAAAACAATTTGCTTATATACCACAATAATATCTTGTGGCATCTTATAATAACGGCAAAATGTCTAATGTAGGCTTATAGTTGCCTTAAAAGGCTATTACATAAAATAAAAATGGAAATAACAACTCACTTGGTATACAGCTAGATTGCACATTTAAAAGGCGTTGCGATTCAAAGGAACAAGTAGCTGAGTGGTTTAATGGCTATTATTAATGCCACATATTAAGTAGCTTAACTTTTTTATTTTTCTTTATTATCGGGATTTTACATGTTGGATAAAATAGCAATAACGTTACAAACACAAAGTTACACAGGTTAACCTATTAAAAATAATCGTAGAAAATATTTGTGGTAGTTTTCTGCACTTCAGAAGGAATTAAAATTAATAAAAATCTTATACGTTGCACTTACATGACCTTTTCTACCCACTCTTATAAAACTATACTTACAAAAGCTTATACTTTTATTTACTTGTTGTTAATCGACATAAACGTTTGCAGAAATGTCTTTATTACAAATGTGGTTGTAGAATAAGTAGGATTGAGTGGGCTAAAACGATAGTCAAGCGTTTTAAAAAGCAGGTCAGTATGTGATGGCTTTGAAATTCCATTCTCATGAGGAAATATAAAAAGAATAGCGATTTACCACTTGAAAAAAGTGTAAGTATTTGAAAATAAAAATCAAAATAACAAAGAAAGTCGTCAAAAAGTTTTATTTGACTGCTTTAATGCGACCTACACACATTGTGTAGTAGTAGGTATTTTGTCTATCTGTTACGGTTTACCGATTATTCAAAAGTCATTCAGATTAAATAGTACTTTACAGATTATTCGTAGAAAATTTAAGATAGACTTCTTGTCATACAAATATCTCAAACATATAATAGTTTATTCAAAATTGTAAGAATAGTTTTTGAAAATCAAAAAAATAGAAGATCTTGTACATAAATCCAAGTTTGTGTGTGTCTGTTTCTACTTTTCCTACTACGTAGGGGAAGTATTCATTCCACCCGAAAAACGATTTTACCGGAAATACATGTTTTGAGGTGCCCTGGATCCAGATAAAGCGTTTTTGGAAACATGTCCGTGCGTGTCCCAGTCTGTGAACAGCATAATTCAAAAAAGAAAAATCGGATACATAACAAACTTGGTGTTAGAGTGTATTAACTTCTAAGGATGCGATATGAAGATTTTCAAACATATCCCTCCAAGCCAGACTATACTTTGCATGGAACATTTTTCGAAAATTTTTATTTTCTCAAAAATGGCTCTAACAATTTTGATTAAAATGTCGTACATTTAAGATATTTTCGTGACAAATTAAATGTATATCTTGAATTTTCTGGGAATGTCTCTAAAAGTATTCTTCATTGTGAGCGACTTTTACATAACTGGTAAACCATAAGAGATAGTCGATGTAGATCGCGTTAAAATACACAATTTATGTCATGTACATTTTTTGTTGTTGAACGAACCATTTTCGAGATATTGCTTGTTATTCCCTTAAATTTTCAATACTTATTTTCTCAAACGGGAATTCGTTATTCCTTTTTTGTCTTGGATATGCAAAGAGTATTAATCTGTGGCAAAGAGAATGGTGCTGCACCTAGCAACCAGCTATTAAGACATATGTCTATACTTAAAGGCTACTTTATTTCTATATTGCCCTTGCAATTACAAAACAAGGAGAACATAGTACACCTTAAGCGATAGTCAAATATTTTTAGAACTGGTCGCTATGTGTAAAATGTAATTCTCTTTGCACGTCAAAAGATCGTTTCTGCAAATGTTTATCTTGATTAATATGAAATAGATGGAGAATAAGAGTTTGTAAAAATAGTTTATATAAGAGTAGAGAAAGTCATGTGAGTGTAACACATCAGAATTTTTTGTCGAGCGAACCATTTCCGAGATATTCCTTGTAAATTGTTTGAATTTTCCAGTACTTATACTTTTTCTTATGTGGGAATTTTTTTTTCTTTTGTCTTGAGCATACAAAGAGAATGGAATGCTCCACATAGCAACCAGCTCTTAAAAGATTTGACTATCGCTTAAATACTACCATATTCCCCTTGCACCTGCAAGAAAGTTAGCAAATGTTTATCTCGATTAACATGAAGTAGAAGGAGAATGAGTGTTATAATACATTAACATAATAATTACATATAATATGTAATTACATATAATTACATATTATTAACATAATAATTTGTTATGATACATTATAATTTATTATTAGAAAAGTTATATTATTATTATTATTATTACTATAATATTGTAAGTCCTCTTTGTAAGACTTACAAGCCAATGCCTTGGGTCAGTAGACTGTCGAGGAGCAAGTAAACTCTGGATCACAGCACATCCAGGATAGATAATCATCCCAACGTCTAGTATGGCGGTGGAGAAGAAGCAAATGGAATGGTGTGATGACAGGGATGGTTGAAAAGTTAGGGGATCAAATGATCCAACTCAGCATTCGCCTAGGGACCGGTCAGGTTGGTCGGCCGGGGTGTTTGAACCCGGAACCTCCCGAATGCGAATCGCATACGTTACTCCAGTACCACCTCGCTCAGTACAAATTTATAGAAGTACCAAGATCCAGAACGATGGAATCTCATAACAAACCAGTGTGTACATTATTTATGTTCCTTTCCTTCGTTGTCGTGTTTTGTCCAATAATTTCTGCCCACCTCTTGCAGATGCCCAATTTCGCAACAAGCGACATTGAAGCTTGTAGGAACATCCCACGTGGGGCGAGGTGCCAGGATGAGGTTTGAAGCTTGTGTTGTGTGTGGGTCGTCACCTCGTGCTTATTTTATTTTTCTCGCAGTTGAATAATTCATCACCCCGAGGCAGGTAATGATACGTACAACGCCACCATCTTCATTTATTAAACGACATGGGAACCCTCGCACGTGGAGCTGGGAAAACGGAACCGGAAACAAAAGACTATCTGTCTACAGTCACGACACCAGTGTCGGTATTGCTAATGCGCACGCACAAACTTTCTGTAGGGGTTCGTTCAATATATGGTTCACACTTCTTCAAGTCTAAGGTTTACCAAATACTTTACTAATTAAAACAATCGATATTTTCTTCCTCATACTAGGTCCAATTCCTCCCAATTTTTTTTATAGTTGGTAGAGGAAGTATTTCTTCCAACCCACAATTCGATATCGAGATTTCATCCAAAATAAACATTTTGAGACTCCCTGAATACAGAAGGAGCCTTTTACAAAACGTCTGTTTATTGAAACAATAACAACTCGCCGTATTTATGGACTGCCATCAAGTAGACAATTTATAACTTAATTATCTACAACAAAAATATTAATCAAGTTGAAATGCAATGCCGACAGCTTAATATTTTTACTTTCTCTACTACGTACTGGTTACTAGTATATTCCACCAAAAAATTCGATGTCGAGATTTCACAGGAAATATGTGTTTAGAGGCCCCTGAAACCAAAAGAGCATTTTTAGTAAAGGTCGTTGTGTGTGTGTCTGTGAACAGCATAACTCAAAAACGAAAAGTCGGATAAGTACCAAACTTGGTATTTATGTGCAGTATCTTCCAAGGATACAATATGGGGATTTTCAAGAAAATACCCTCACCCTCAACTACCCTTTATATGGAATATTTTTCACAGTTTTGATTTTGTAAAAAAATGGCTCTAACGATTTTGATTAAAATACCATATATTAAATATATTGACATGTGAGGCAGTATTTTTAACACCTAAATGATTTCAGTCAAGTTATATATATATATATATATATATATATTCAATAACAGCCCGCCTTAAAGCAATATGTGTATATAACAATATATAAAAAGTGTATACTACAGTGATTGTATATGTTTATATTATTGTATACATGTAACAGTGTTAGCTAAATATATTGCGTAATTTAATAATGTAGGAGCTGTGAGAATAATAGGTTAAAAGTTGTTAACAATGAGGTAACAATGATGTAACCTTGAGGCAATAATGCGTAAGAAGATGTAATAATGCTACTAGTCATTCTTGGAGCAATAATAATATAATTTTTGTGACAGTTTATAAAATAGCCAATCAACAACCAGAAAAAATCTTAAGTTAAATAAAAGTATTTTATGGATTAGGAATAGCCAATCAGAGACTTGAAATACATAAATTTTCAAATTTAGGCGGTAGAAATCAAGTCAGTTGCTTGTAGACAGCGCTCATAAATGGACGTGTTGGTTGTAGACAGTGTTACTGGCGTGAGATGTGCCCTCGAGAAATTTAATACATATTCGTGTGAGATGAAAACAGTTTACGTGTTAAAAAGTGCAAGTATTTAAATACAAATATCACAGCTCTCTCTATATCAGTGAAATGTTATCTAAATCGTGTCAAGCATTATTAAAAGGAGTGAAGTAAAAATTATAATCTGTGTAAGCCTACATTCTTCAGTCGCACCACAACCCTGCAAAGAGAAACATGTCTCTAACAATAATACTGACTTGGCCGAGGCAAACATAAATATAAATATTTAAAGAAACAGTCGAAATTACAAAGTTAATATTTTTTAAACATTTGGGGCAAAGGCCACCGGAAAGTACATTTGGGGCGAAGGCTGCCAGAAACTTTTTACCATACGTGCGGTTGCAACTACTTGAAGTTTGGCTCCCCAACAGTC
This sequence comes from Deroplatys truncata, assembly GCA_030765065.1. Lineage (NCBI taxonomy): Eukaryota > Metazoa > Arthropoda > Insecta > Mantodea > Mantidae > Deroplatys > Deroplatys truncata. Next base: position 291,990,978 of record CM060975.1, on the reverse strand, counting down.
GAAATAAAATACAACTCCTCCTAAAATAATACCTTCTTCAAATGACAAATAAAGCGTATATCTTGAATTTTCTGGGAATAGCCTTTGAAGTCCTCTTCATTCGGAAGGAATTTTGTATAATTTTGTATAACTGGTAATGGTTAAGCGATAGACGAAAACATACTACACAAAAAATGTAGATCTCTTTAAAAGACAGTTTATATCCAGTAAGTTCTTTTTTGTGGATAAGCCATCTCCGAGATATCCGTTATTAATAGTTACGATTGATCATTTCTTGGCCATTCATTAAAGAGCTTTCAACATTCAGTTGCTTCTCGCGATTGCATGGAAACAGTTCTTAAACATTTGACTATCGTTGTTCTCTTTGTATCTATAACCGAATGTGTAATGTAGCGATTTCTGCAAATGTTTATTTGGATTAAAACGTAGTAGATATAAAAATAAGCTTTAGTAAGAATAGCTTGTATACTCAGTAATAAACGATAGAGGGTAGAGAAAGTCATTTGAATATATCACATCAGATTTTTTTCTATATTAACACTATAGAAAGAAAACTAAAAGGACCTTTAAACGTGATAATACTAAATTATATACAGTAAAAATTTATATCAATAGAATGTAAACTGTGAAAGTGCTAAATGATTATAATACAAATTATTTCGAAGAAGAGCAATTCAATCTCTTATTTTGTGCTTCAAACCTTTTCCAGGTGTTAAAAAGCTTCGAGGTATGGCGCCACAAGCTCCGACAATAAGGTCGATTACTTGTATGTTACTGAGAACATATTTTACCTTGAAGTATGAGATTGTGGGTGTATTGTAAATATCTCTTTTGTCTTTATCGGCTTCTTCCTGTTGTTCTTTGTGATTTTCAAACCTAGCAGTAGCGTCGATGATAAATCTTATTTTGTTGCCTTCTGGAATTGCAGTCATGTCGAATCGTCTTGCTACCGTTAGATTCCAGACCGTGGACCTCCTCGAATACTTTATGGTTATTCGCTTGCAGTTCGTCGGCAATAATCACAGAGCGAATTTTGTGATGGCGAGAGATAGGAGCAGGACCCCAAGACGTGTGCAAATGTTTCATCGCTGTTCTCTCGAGATCTACGTGGTATGGAACGATGGCGGATACATTGGCTGTCATTTTTATAGACTCATGTCATTCAATTTGAAGAAGATGGTTTGTTACGTTATTTGCACCACGCTTTGGGCGCCAATTTGAAGTAGACTGTTTGTTGCTGCTACGTATGGAAAGTCAGTTTGAAGATGATGGTATTATATTTCAATTGTTGGGGAGCCGAACTTAAAATTCGTTGCAACCGCACGTATAGTAAACAGTTTCCGGTAGCCTTCGCCCCAAATGTACTTTCAGGTGGCCTTTGCCCCAAGTTTAAAAAAATATTAACTTTGTAATTAAACTGTTTCTTTAAATATTTAATATTTATGTTTGCCTCGGCTGGGTCAGTATTATTTTAGAGACATGGATATCTTGGCAGGGCGTGATGCGACAAGAATGTAGGCTTACACAGATTTCTAGTTTTAATTAACTCCTTTTTATTAATACTTGACACATATTAAATACTTTTTGCGTCTTGTTACAATCACTGTCTGCAGGCAACACATCTGGTTATGAGCACTGTTTGGAGGCAACTGAACAGATTTCAACCGTCCAAACTTGTAAATTTCTGTATTTCAAGTCTCTGATTGGATAATACTACTCCAATAGAATACCTGAATTTAACTAAAGCTTTTTCTGGTTGTTGATTGGCTATTTTAAAACGGTCTCAAAATTTACATTATTCTTGCTCTAATAATGACTAGTAGTATTTAAACTTCCTTACTCATTATTGCCTCAAGGTTACCTCATTGTTACCTCATTGTTAGCAACTTTTAACTTATTAGTCTCACAGCTCCTACATTATTAAATTACGTAATACATTCATATAAGATTATTGAGCATGTATACAATATTATAAGTATATGCAATGACTGTTAGATACATTTTACAAATTATTACATACACATATTGCTTCAAGGCGGTCTGTTATTGAATTTACATATTATATAATTTGACTTAAATCATTTAAGTGTTAAAAATACTGCCTCAACTTGAGGTTAGGCCATCACGGTGTCGAATTCATGAATTCGCTGACTTTTGTTCTTTGAACATTTTGTTCGGCGCCGAGTCCTTTCTGAGGAAGTTTAGCCCAAGCATCTAATTCTTTCTCTCAAAGTGTCTTCCTTATATGCCGAGCGTCATACTGTCCATCACTAGGATTCTTCATTGCATAGTATTCTGTTAAATTTAATGGCTTCAAGAACTTATTAATCTCAGCAATAAGGTCTCGAATTGTCTACACATATGGACTGGAGAACTAAAAGTTCTGTATGAGTTTATATGTTGCAGATATGCTTCCCACCCTGCTTTGAAGAGTCCAAGTGCTTTAAATTTCACGTCAGAATACAACATGATGTGATATTTCCAAATTTTGAGTATTTTGTCACAGTTGTTGAGCAATTTATTTGGTATTTTAGCCCGATCAATGGCTTGGAAAGGGTGAATTATTGATTCATAGCTTAAAAACGAAAAGGCGGTGTATTACCAAACTTGATACTTAATTTGAGCATCCTCCAAGATGAATATGAAAATTTTCAAGAAAATCCTCCACCCTCAACAACTCTTTACATGATCAGTATATCTTTATGGTTTATTTTCTCAAAAATGTCTCTCACCATATTTTTAAGATATTTGCATGACAAAATGTATAACTAAATTTTTACTTTCTCTACTACGTATAGTAAGTAGGGGAAGTATTGCATTCCACCCAAAAATTCGATACCGAGATTTCGCCGGAAATACATGTTTTGAGACCTCCTAAATCCAAAAAAAGCATTTCTGGAAACATGTCCGTGTGTGTGTCTGTGTGTGTGTGTGTGTGTGTGTGTGTGTGTGTCTGTGTGTCTGTGAACAGCATAACTCAAAAACGAACAGTCGGATAAGCACCAAACTTGGTATTACGGTTCAGTATCTTCCAGAGATGCGACACGAAGGTTTTCAAGAAAATCCCCCCACCCCAGACTACCCTTTACGTGGAAGATTTTTCGAAAATTTTAATTTTCACAAAAATGGCTCTAACGATTTTGATGAAAATATCATATGTTTAAGATAATGTGATGAGAAATGAAATGTATATCTCGAATTTTCTGGGAATGTCTCCAAAAGTATTCTTCATTGTGAACGACTTTTGCATAACTGGTAAACCATAAGAGATAGACAAAATTTTACTACACAAAGAATGTAGATCGCGTTAAAATACACAACTTATGTCATATACATTTCTTTTGTTGAGTGAACCGTTTTCGAGATATTGCTTGTTAGTTCCTTAAATTTTCCAATACTTATACTTTTTCTCAAATGCATTATTCATTTTTTTATGTCCTGGACATGCAAAGAGAATGGAATGCGCCACATAGCAACCAGCGTTAAAATATTTGACTATCGCTTAAAAGCTACCATATTCCCCTTGCATCTACAAGAAAATTACCAATAAGATTGACATCTCGATATCTCGATTAATATGAAGCATATGGAGAATAAGCGTTTGTAAAAATAGATTGTACAAGAGTAGAGAAAGTCATGTGAGTGTAACACATCAGATTTTTTGTAGTAGTATGTAAAGTCCTCTTCATTCTGAACGACTTCTGCAAAACTGGTAAACCGCGAAGGATAGACAAAGGCTTACTACATAAAAATATAGATTTTGTTAAAGCGCGCATATATTTTGAATACATCTTTCTTTGACGTTAACATCTCGGAGATTACATTTGTTATTGGTTTGAATTTTCAGATACTTGAATTTCTTTCAAGTGGTAAGACGCTAAAAGTTTTTACTTTCTCTACTACGTATAGTAAGTAGGGGAAGTATTGTATTCCACCCAAACATTCGATACCGAGATTTCACCGGAAATACATGTTTTGAGACCCTCTGAATAAAAAAAAGCATTTTTGGAAACATGTCCGTGTGTGTGTCTGTGTGTGTGCGTGTGTCTGTGTGTCTGTGAACAATATAACTCAGAAATGAACAGTCGGGTAAACACCTAACTTGGTACATAGGTTCAGTATCTTCCAGAGATGCGACACGGTTTTCAAAAAAATCCCCCCACTTACCGTTTACATAGAGCATTTTTCGAAAATTTTAATTTTCTCAAAAATGGCTAACGATTTTGATTAAAATATCATATGTTTAAAGTATTTTCATGACAAATGAAATGTATATCTCGAATTTTCTGGGAATATAAAAGTATTCTTCATTGTGAACGACTTTTGCATAACTGGTAAACCATAAGAGAGACAAAAGTTTACTACACAAAAAATTTAGATCGCGTTAAAGTACACAATTTATGTCGTATACATTTTATTGTTAAGTGAACCATTTTCGAGGTATTGCTTGTTATTCCCTTAAATTTTCAAATACTTATACTGTTTCTCAAATTCGTTATTCATGTTTTTTGTCCTGGTAATGCAAATAGAATGGAATACTCCACATAGCAACCAGCTCTTAAAATTTTGACTATCGCTTAAAGCCTAGCAATTCCCCTTGCATCTACAAGAAAATTAGTAATAAGATTAACATCTCGATATCTCGATTAACATGAAGCATATGGAGAATAAGCGTTTGTAAAAACGGACGGAGACCGGGAGATCCGTGGTTCAAATTCCGGCTATATCTTTGAATTTTCCAGTCATCTGATTCTACCTTTCCAACCCTGTCCTACACACGGCTTGTGTGAAAGAACAATTAATTCCACCACGTTTGTAAAAACAGTTTGTGCAAGATTAGAGAAAGTCATGCGAGTGTAACACATCAGATTTTTTCCTCATGGTATACAAAGAACATGGCATTTCAAAGCCATCACATAGCGATTCTCTTTTTACTTTCTCTGCTACTATAGTAAGAAGGTAAAGTATTGTATTCCACCCAAAAATTCTATATCGAGATTTAACCCGAAATACATGTTTTGAGTCCCCCTGAATAAAAAAACCTTTTTGAAGAAGGTTCATGTTTTTGAACAGCATAACTCAAAAACGAAAAGTCGGATAAATACGAAACATGGTATTTAGATTCAGTATCTTTCAAAGATGCAACACGAAGATTTTCAAGAAAATTTCCCCACCCCAGACTATTCTCTGCATGGAAGATGTTTCGAAAATTTTGATTTTCTCAAAAGGACACTAACAATTTTGAATACAATATCATATGTTGAAGATACTTTTATGGCAAATGAAGTGTACATCTTGAATTTTCTGACAATGACTCCAAAAGTCGTCTTCATTCTGAATGAATTTTGCATAACTGCTAAATCGTAAGAGATAAGACAAACGTTTACTACGCAAAAAATGTAGATCTCATTAAAATACACAATCTATAGCATATACATTTTTTTTTCGAGTGAGTCCTTTCGAGATATTACTTGCTATTTGTTTGAATTTTCCAATACTTATACTTTTTCTCAAATGGGAATTCGTTATTCGTTTTTTTAAATTCCTGGTAATGCAAAGAGAATGGAATGTGCCACATAGCAACCAGATCTTAAAATATTTGACTATCGCTTAAAGCCCTCCATATTTCCCTTGCATCTACAAGAAAATTAGCAGTAATATACAGTCTGCAAATGTTTATCTCGATTAACATGAAGTATATGGAGAATAAGCGTTTGTAAAAATAGTTTGTACAAGAATAGAGAGAGTCATGTGAGTGTAACACATCAGATTTTTTTATTAGCTCCTCGGAAAATAGTTTTGTTAGTTGTTTTGAGAATGAGACAGGTCACAGGGAGGAAGAGTGAGTGTTAGAAAGGACACGGACGTGTGAAAGAGAGAGAATCTCTGTAGTTTATGCCAACAAAGCGGTTAAAGCTGCAGGTTCTGCTAAACGCTTAATTTGAAAGCATTGCAAAGTATGAATTAAATTGTGAACCACTGCAGCATGCGAGGACCGAGGTCCTGAAACTCCAGAGCAATAGAAACCTGCGCCATCGATCGTTGGATGATTTAATAGCACAGGGATACAGGACATGTTTGAACAGCATGCATCTCCGTGTTCCAGCTATGCCTACATATTTTCCCCCGTGGCACATTATTTATTATTTTCTTTCCTTCCCCTGACCCTTTGCTGTGCGAAGATACAGAAGGAGGATAACGTAGAAAAAAAGAAATTGGAAAGGAGGAGGCGGACATGTTTGTATATTGGAAGTCTGATCTTTCCACTCCAGTCGTCTTTGGTGGGCTTCACATTTCAAGAGCATGGAGAATTCAGAGACGGCTTTCGCTCGTAGTCAAAGCTTGCTTGCAGTTTTAATAAAGCCATAGACCTGGCGAGGAATCACTGAAAAAAAGTCAACAAATGATTTTCTGATTTTTGTTTCTAGAAATAATTTTAGTTTGAGCTTTCAGTTGTTCCCATCCTACCATTTAAAGACACAACAACTGTGCTCAGAAATTTTATGATATGAGGCTTTTAGAATAGCAGGGGCGTATGCGCCAAAGTATGCTTTTTTGTTTTTTCTTGCAACATATAGTAAGCAACTTTCATAGCTGTTAGTGTTAATGGTCGATACGCCTTGGAAATGAACGAACTCTCCATTTGAATACAGCATGCTGTTCGACCATACGTGCTGCAGCCGAATCTCGACAATAGCAAAGGCGAATGAGCCAGCCTGCAGCTCTTTAACAGAACGTGCTAATAAATCACTTAACAGAAGGTGCTGTTTATTTTCAGTCCTTCAACCGTCATAAATTGTTACTCCTTAACCATTTTAAAGGATTTTGTGGTTTTGTAAATATTTTTTATCTGGATGTATTCTTTCCTGTACGGGATATCTGTTCAGTTTAGTCTGTTGCTCTTAAAGAAAGTTGTAACGTGCCTTCTTGTGGCTTGCAGCTCTCGGATTAAGTTTTATTTAGTACATTTAGAAATGAAATTAAACAGAGTTTTATTTATGGACGCTCTTTAATTGCTATGATCCTTAGCGTTCCATTCTATATTGAGCATGAAAGATCGGAAATTTTGCTCAGAGGTTCTTTTACGTGCCGTAAATCTACGACACGGGACCAACGGCTTTACTTCACTTACGAAGGATGCCATGCTAAAGATCTTTACGCCCGAGAAAATCCATTGCAATCCACCGGGTTTGAACCCGCGACCTCGGGAACTAGACGCTAGCATGGTATTAGTACATTTAATGTTGCGTATTTAAAGAGGGTTGTTTATTAACGACCATTGAACAAGCCTTTAGTGCATTTAGCCTAATTTACTTTTACTAAGCACAATGAGTGATACAGGCAGTGACTGTACTTCTTATCAAGTCCGAGCATGCTGCCCTCCGTCTGTTGGAAGCCAAGAATACTTCCGGTAATAATTTTTTCCCAATACTCTCCGTCTGCACGCATGCTGCCAAAATATGCGTCCAGTCTTCTTGTTCCCCGCATAATGGGCAAATCCTTCTGCCATCGTCATCAACAATCTTGCTAGCTTTCTACTCTCCCAACCTAAGCCATGCTATTCCCGTCCTCTGTTTTATACCTAATTCCAAAATATATGTTACCTTACCCCACCTAGTATTTATTTCATTTTGTATCTGCAATGCTGATCTTTGTCTACATTCAGACTCTATTTTCTGCCTGTTTATAGTACACAGTCGTCTTTTGACTTTTTTCACGACACTGTGTGTATTTTCATTACCCCTTTGCCAGATATCGTTTAAGCCTATTTTTGATAATTCGCGTTGCAACCCCGCCGCCCACCATTTTGGATGCTCTATGTTGTTCATTTGATGACGATAACATATTGCCCTCAGAGTTGCTTGATAATCTTTAATTACTTGCAGTCAGTACTTAACTGCATTTAGTTTAGCAAATACAGCATCTTCCCAGCATCCTACCTCACGAAGAACTCCGTAGTTTGAAGTACCCCTCCCCAACCCTAGAATGCGCTTCCAAAAACTACATTGTACTTTATTTACATTATCCACCCTCTCCCATTCCCATATTCAGAGTGTTTTTCAACTTTATATGTATGTATATAATGTGGTGATTATAAACATAGTTGTTTCTGGTCGACTCTGCAAGTCACGTATACAGACCAGGTATTTTTCTAGAGAGCATGTACGGTCTTATGACCCATGCGACTGTGTTATGCAATTAATGTAATACTAGGTAATTAATAAATACCACTACTACTACTTCTTATGTCGTAAGTCGTCCTAGAAAACGCTGCGTTCAGAAAAACCAATGAAAAATGAACGTGGCCAAGAAAAAGAGAAATACAGGTGAAGAATATGTAATTATAACTAATATAATTTTCCGGGCTGTTATGCCGTGGTCTGCTGAAGAAAGATTCCCCAGACGTTTCGTCCACAACTGCGGTGGACATCTTCAGTGGCGCGGACGAAGTCTTCTCGGTGAAAGTATCGCAGTGTCTGATGCGTTGGCCGTTGGTGCCGCTCTCTTTATAGTGTGGGCGCTCTCTGCTGATTGGCCCGCTGGTATGAGGGGGCTGGCGCCGGCTGTGTTGTTGCTCTCTTCTAATTGGCTCGCAGTGTTTTCCGAGCCAATCAGAAGACAGCAACAACACAGCCGGCGCCAGCCCCCTCATACCAGCGGGCCAATCAGCAGAGAGCGCCCACACTATAAAGAGAGCGGCACCAACGGCCAACGCATCAGACACTGCGATACTTTCACCGAGAAGACTTCGTCCGCGCCACTGAAGATGTCCACCGCAGTTGTGGACGAAACGTCTGGGGAATCTTTCTTCAGCAGACCACGGCATAACAGCCCGGAAAATTATATTAGTTATAATTGTGACACCGGCCGTGAAAGCCTACGTTCTTACATGAAGAATATGTAAGTTTGAAAACAAAAAAATGTTGTAAATGCCAAAGAAGTAGGGCATCTGAACACTTCTTTATGTCTTTATCAATTATTCTAATATGTAATGCTTAGTGAAACTTTAATCACATTTTTCTCAAAACTAGGTTTTGGCGCATACGCCTTTGTTATTCTAAGCACCTCATATACTGTCCAGTAATTGGACAGTTCATTTCAGGTCCTGATGTGTCACATGTATGATACAAAATTATACAAGTTTCTTTCCGAATGGAAAGGACTTCATAGGCAATTCCCATGAAATTCGAAATGTAAATAAATTAAATGTATGGTGTTTGAATAAAAACTCATATAACCATTTTTGCGAAAATAAAAATACCAAAAATGTTTTCATGTAAAGGGTAGTTTGAGTTTGAGGGAATTTTCTTGAAAATCTTCGTATCACATCACTGGAATATGTCTATTGGTCCGTCACGTGTTGCTAGAACGTATCGCTCTAGCACATCTTTGGGACTCCCTGCAACTACCGGCCAGTTTTGCAGAGCTCTTAGCGGACGATAAGAAAGCGGTTGATAGGAGTTTGAATTTTGTATCAAAGGTAAATTTCCAAATCCGGACTTAGTCATGTTGAATTCAAGTGTTCCATACTTCTCAATTTAGTTTTATATATTTATATTTATTTCTAACTATTCTTATGACTTTTATATTGATTTTTATCTCTGACTTTTGCTATGTTTTTATATTCATATTGTCGTAGCCTCTCTTCAAATTAATACTCAAAATGATGGTGAGCTACTCGCTTGCAAAGGGGTACCGAGAAAATTAACAAACTCCTAACATGGCGAGGCTACGACGAGGGACGCAGCTAAAGAAAGTATAGAAATATTATCAATCACTGACAAAAAGGGACGCTACATGGCTCAAAAGGAAGGAAGGAACTCTACTCTATCATAATTAATACAGAAATATTATGGATGATTATTTACTAGATAAAGATAGATCTCTTACCCTTTACATTATTAGCCCCCATGTCTGCCGGGCGAGGTCGCCATGCTTGCCTCACACGGAGATGGCAGTTCCACGTCCTTGCTACTTGAAGGTTGCCCACTGACTCTCTCTGTCCCAAGCCACGCTACTAATGCGTCAGTGACGCCAAACAACTCATCCCCTCCTAAGATTCCTAGTTCCCCCTACCCAAACTCTAACTGCCATCTCGAATCCCGGTGACCAGAGAGACGTATGTGCTATAATCTCTGCATACGTCACATCTCCCCCTGGCCACCGAGATCGACGCCCTCGTCGACACAAGGCAAATATTACACAAAAAACAATTACAAGAGCAAAACTGACATACAAAGAGAAAGAGGAAGAAAAAAATATTGATACATGTGTATGGAACACCTAAACAAAAACATAAAAACTTATCCTTGGCATATTTAAGAGTCTCGAGTCTGAACGGATCACATATCATTAGAGCACTTATGCTCGAGCACCCCGCACACGCACACACACCACGCTGCCTCTGTCACACGCACACTACACTGCACCTGGGTTGATGTCCGACGTAACTGTTTGTGGGTGGAGTTTGCAGATCACCCACAACGACGAATGATGTCCTGGTTGTAAAGTTTTTGATTCTGCAGGTCGTTGGAGATGAAGAAGGGATGGGCAGTCGCTGGCTTGGACTGCCCCCCAAAATAGTGGCTCCTTATGCCACTGCAGTGTAGTGGCTGCACGGCATCTCTCCTGTGGTGTCTCTGGAACCTCTGGCGTGAAAGGTGGAGGTGCTCGTCTTATCCGTTCGAGCTCCGCCATCAGCAAAATAACTACAACAAGAACCACACAAGGTGGAAAGGGTGCTCCAACAAATAATCACACATATAAGAAATAGTATGTCATTTACAATCAAATATTTGAAATGTTCAGAAGGTTTGCACTCAATAAATTCTGTTAACATGGGGCAAAGAGAGAGTAAAATGACTACGTGTTGACATAAAAACTAAATTTTTCAGGGAGTTACCATCCAAAATTTAACACATAATGCTTTAAAATCCAAACACAGAATCACAAAAGAACCAAAACATATTAACATTATATCAGTAACATTCATTGTTTCCATACAATAACATAACAGAAAAATATAAACTTATTTGGGATCCCAATATTATTTCTTAACCAGCTGGTACCATTAATGAAGAGAAAATAAATGCACTTACAATACATTCATACATGACAATGAAATGAACTCATTCACACTGACCATGGCCCAAATTATACACAACACTCACTTAACCAGCTACTCAAAACCACCGTATGCATTACTACAAACTTCAAAAATATAAATACACAGTACATATTCAAACTACAATAATCATACTCTACTGTCACCAACACAAACTCTCCTCCACACTACCATCCTATTCATCTCATTACTGTCCTCATCATCTCAACCATCATCATCAGTATTTCAATCATCATCATTACTTCAGTCATCATCATCTTTATCTCAACTTTCAATTTTCTCTTGGACAGTAATTACTGCAAAAACAAAATATCTTCACTGACGTGTCTCATTCAACATGCTGCAAAGTCAAAAATATCTGACATAGGCATAACCTTAAAGAAATCACATTAACATTTTAGGAATGACACAAATAACATGACATTATACTGTTGCATCCATATCCTCCGAATCAAAATTAAGCTGGAAAAACAGGTGGTATTAAAACTTGCTATCTAAGATGGTAATAAACTTGTTGCATAAACACAAAAAAAATTATTCTCATTGCATTCACTTCAATACATGTACTCTCTCGTGTGAATACATCACACACGCTATACTGGGCACGTTACAGCAACACCAATAAGCAAAATCTCTCAAATCATCACATCAAATCAACTTTCCAGTTACATGTAGCCCTCCTGAAAAATCAACAATTTACACTTCAACTATCGGGGTTACACTTTGGCACTTCCACCGAAGCTGACATCATCTCATCTCTTCTCCTCTCTTTACACCATCGGGGTTACTCTTACGCACTTCCACCGAGGCAAATATTAACTCATATTTCTCACATATCTCACATAACCTCAAATATACACATACATACACACACTATTTATGCAACAATTTTCTGCAAATAAAAGATCACAGCATCATAATGAAACCCAAAATCAAATCAAATCACATCAAATCAAATCGAATGCAACAAAACAAAATCACATCATTACTCAAAACAATACTGTCACATAACATTCCTGAAAATCAAAGCTCAATTAAGCACACGGTACCCAAACACATTCCTGCAGCATAACATAACATCCAAATAATTTGCAATACCCAAAACATAATTCCAAATTTAAGTTACACAAAATAATAAACTTCCAATTTAGCAGAGACATTCATATCACACATTATTCCTGAAAAGCAAAGCTTAATTAAGCATCAGTCATTGAAACAATAAAGATCTAGCATACCTGTGTGAGTTGTAAAACTGTTTCATTCGTCCAAACTTTAGCACACCAATGTTCACATACTTACAGGTTATGTTTTTTTTCTTATTCTTTTTACCACAAAATTCCAGTGCAATTTTCCAAAATCTGGTAACACACATATAGCTGATTCATCAACATCCACATCGTACTGGTCCATATTGGAGTCACATTAAACCTAATTAGGTGAAGATACTGGCAAGGCTGGTAGTAGCTCCTGAAACCTTTACTTAAATGAGTAATTGTGAAGCATTTTCCCCCAAAAATATGATTGCGTAACTAAATAAATCAAACTTGGCAACGGTGAAGCAAAATTATCATAATTATCTTTACCACTATTCTTACCGCGAGTGTACAATGCACAGAAAAAAATTTTCAATATATATATACTCGACTTCTTTCATTGTACTACTTTAAATATTTCAAACAAATGCACCACACTTTTTATACACACGCAAATTTTAAACACGCAACACACGAATTTTGAAATAATTTGTTGCACTTTCGAGTCCTTAATACTTACAATATGACGCAATCAAGAATGCAATGTTACGTAAATCAGCTCACACACGCAACCACATTATCAACCTTACAAATATCACCCAATTTTCACAATTCACTTTCCACAATTCACAAAAATATATACTTCAAAATGACCAGCACGAATAACTTAGCACAGTGATAGAATTTAGTAGAAATGAAGCCAAAGTAAGGAGAAAATGGAGCCAGGAGTTTTAGCGTCGCGTCGACAGACAATGGAGCAAAATATAAAAATGCATTTAAAATTAAAATTTAGACACGGGACTTTCAGAAAGCAAAGCAACAAGAATTTAGAATACAGAAACCACAAATTATACCACTGAAATCCTTACCCTTAAGCCAAGAAACAGATTCACATTTTTAGCAACCACGTGGAGGACCAAAAACCGTTACATTTTACAGAGAAAAAAAAATTTTGCACTTAAAACCTCAGAAAAAAAATTAAATTATGCCCGGCCCTCCACCAATTGTCGTAGCCTCTCTTCTAATTAATACTCAAAATGATGGTGAGCTACTCCCTTGCAAAGGGGTACCGAGAAAATTAACAAACTCCTAACATGGCGAGGCTACGACGAGGGACGCAGCTAAAGAAAGTATAGAAATATTATCAATTACTGACAAAAAGGGACGCTACATGGCTCAAAAGGAAGGAAGGAACTCTACGCTATCATAATTAATACAGAAATATTTTGGATGGATGATTATTTACTATTTTTACATTATTAGCCCCCATGTCTGCCGGGCGAGGTCGCCATGCTTGCCTCACACGGAGATGGCAGTTCCACGTCCTTGCTACTTGAAGGTTGCCCACTGACTCTCTCTGTCCCAAGCCACGCCTACTAAAGCGTCAGTGACGCCAAGCAACTCATCCCCTCCTAAGATTCCTAGTTCCCCCTACCCAAACTCTAACTGCCATCTCGAATCCCGGTGACCAGAGAGACGTATGTGCTATAATCTCTGCATACGTCACAATATTTATCTCTAGTCTTTGTCATAACATTTTAAACCGATCTTTTTCTTTGGCGTTTTCCATGGACTGTTTTTAAAGGGCGCTAATGACCTAGTAGTTGACCGTCCTTAAACACAAATCATCATTATCTCTGGAATATAGTCAACTTAAATACTAAGTTTAATAATTTAATTTTAGAGTTATGCTGCACACACATACATACATACGTACTTACATACATACATACATACGTACATACATACATACATACATACAAACATACATACATACATAGAGGGGCTTTCGCGGTTCAGGAGCTTCACAACGTGTATTTCCGGTGAAATGTTGACATAGAAATTTTGGTTGAAATACAATGCTTCCTCTTGGGTGCTATAGGTACCACAGAAAGCAAAAATGACATATACTTGTTTAACTACCATTTGTATATATCTTTCACGATAAATTTGAAAATTTCAACTACATAAAAAACTGCAAAAAACCACATTTTTGTGAAAGCACCATAATTTTCTCCATAATTGGGCATTTAGGATTCAAAATGATATGCCAGTTTTCAAATATGAGGAAATTGTTTTAAGTTTTTTACAATTTTTCTCATAAGTGTGAAAATTAGGTTTTTTTAAGAACATTAAATATTATAAATTATTTTGTAGTTAGTCGGGTATTGTTTGGAATAGAAATTTTAAGTGTTAGAACATAAACTTTAGATAAAAACTTTAGAAGTTATATAATTTTATTAATGCCAAAACTTAAAATATTTTAACAAAGAAAGATGTGTTATAACTTATACGGTGAAAATCTAATATAATACCCTCACTCGAGTTTCTCTAACCATACACTCACGTATGTCATATATCACACAGTTCACATAGTTATTCTATCCACATTTTTATTCACGATAAATATCCGGCTAGAAATAATTTTAAATTGAGCAGTGTTCTTAGTTGCATGTAAACATGAGTTCAAGGGGGGGGGGAAATTACTTACCTTTTCATTCACATAATTTTCTCTATCCACTATAATTTCTTTTTATCTCTCTTCTAAAAGTATTCTTATAAAAGCTTATTACTTTCTCTACCACGTACATAGTTGGGATTCCACCCAAAAATTCGATACCGAGATTTTGCCACAAATACATATTTTGAGGTCCCTTGAGTCCAAAAAAGAATTTTTAGAAAAAATGTCCACCAATGTGTTTGTCTGTGAACAGCATAATTCAAAAACGAAAATTTGGATAAATACCAAACTTGGTATTGTGGGGGTTTAATGTTATTTATATTTAACATTTTTATTGTAGCCCTACGTTGTGGTGCCAATTTGAAGTGGTATACTTCAAATTATATTTATTTGTTGAGGCCCACGTTTGGGAGCCAATTTGCGACGGTATTACTTATAATGTTTGTGTATGTATGTTTACTCAACGTGGTGAAGCCATTTTGTGACGTGATTCTTTGTTAGGTTTGTAGCTCCATCTGGTGTTAGCAATTTGCGGTAGTATTAGTGTTTGTTTGAAAGAATGCTACTGTTATTTTATTTAATTTTGGTTCACTGTCCTCCGGCTAGCTATTATCTTTTTTGGGTCGAGCAGCACTTCTCTTTATACAGGTTGTGTAAACGGAAAGGAATCTTTTATCCAAAGATACCACTGATGAAAGAATTTCTTTTATACTTTTATTGTCGAACACTTTCACTATCACATTTACACATTGATCTAGACACTCGCCAAACTGAAACTGTTATAATAACTTATTTACTGATCATTCTTAATTCACGTACTTCAACTTTTTGTATCATTAACTTTACAATACTTGAGATTTTTCATAACTCTGATACGCGTAACTTGCGAACCGATAGCCGACGTGTAATATTTCTGCTGGACTGAAGGCGACGTGTATCATACAAATATTTTCGACGAACTGACGGGAATGCGACGTGTAGTGTACAAAGAATTTTGATGAACTGGCGGGCTCTACCTCTAACCTAGCACTTTTATACTCATACACCCCGATATGCCTAAAGATTATAACTGAGCTGCAATTGGCTAATAAAACGCGCCAACATTAGCGTCTATTGTTATATCCAATAAAAATTATGAATACATATGCTCTAGGGAAATGTTCCAGAAGATTCTAAAGGAAAACGCGCCAACATTACGTAACTTCCTCGTTTCCAATAATGATAAAAAGCTCACCCCCTCGCTGCATTATTGCACGCTATTATTGTCAGTTTCAGTAAGGCAGTATAAACTTACTTCCCAACAATAATTACAATCAATATACATCTCAAATCAATGTCACATAATAATGCATATTCATACTATAATCACTCTTTACATTTAAATAATTTGTGATACAAATTACTGCATCAGTATTTAAGTTCAGTAGCTTCTAAGATGCGACACTAAAATTTTCAAGAAAAGAAAATCTTCCAACCAAAACAACCCTTTACATGGAATATTATTCGAATGTTTTATTTTCTGAACAAAAAATCTAACGATTTTGATTAAAGTACAATATATTAAAAATATTTATGGCAAATAAAATGTATATCTTGAGTTTCTTGGGAATAGCTTGTAAGTCCTCAATTGGAAAGACATTTTTATAATTTTGTATAACAGTTACACGTAAAGCGATAGACTAGAACCTGCTACACAAAAAATATATCCCTTTTGAAGAATGTGTTATTTTAGGGGGAGTTGTATTTTTATTTGCCCCACGCTTTGGGTGCCAATTTGAGAACGTTGTGTTGAAGGAGTTGTATTTTAGTACTTATGTTGGGGGCCGAACTTGAAGTTGGTTACAACCGCACGTATAGTACCCGCTTTCCGTAGCCTTCGCTCCAAATGTACTTTCCGGTGGCCTTTGCCCCCAAAAATGTTAAAAAAATTAACTTTGTAATTTTGACTGTTTCTTTAAATATTATATATTTATGTTTGCCTCGGCTGCGTCAGTATTTTTGTTAGAGACATGGATGTCTTACCAGGGCGTGGTGCGACTGAAGAATGTAGGCATACATAGATTTTAAGCTTTCTTCACTCCATTTATTAATGCTTGACACGATTTAAATAACACTTCACTGATATAGAGAGCTGCGAGATTCTTTTGTTAATTACTTTCACTTTTTAAACACGTTAACTATTTTCTCACACAAAGTACGTATTAAATTTCTGGAGGACGCAACTCGCGTCTGATTAGTAACACTGTCTGCTAGCAACGCGTCCAGTTATGAGCACTGTCTACAAGCAACTGACTTCTAGATTTGTAAATTTTGCTATATTTCAGTTTCTGATTGGCTATTCCTAATCCAATGGAATGATTTTATTTAACTAAAACTTTTTTTGGTTATTGATTGGCTATTTTATAAACTGTAACAAAAATTACATTATTGTTACTCCAAGAATCACAAGTAGTATTGTTAAACTTTCTTACTTATTATTGACTCAAGGTTACCTCACTGTTATCTCATTGTTAGCAACTTTTAACCTATTATTCTCACATCTCCTACATTATTAAATTGCGTAATACATTCACATAACATTATTACATGTATACAATAATATAAACATATACAATGACTGTAATACACACTTTTTATATATTGTTACATACACATATTGCTTTAAGGCGGGCTGTTATTGAATTTATATATTATATAATTAGACTGAAGTCATTTGTGTTAAAAATACTGCCTCACTTTAAAATAAAATTTATTTCAAATAACTGTTTTGGCAGCAATTTCCGAAATATCCATACTAATAGTTCGAATTGCTCAACACTTAGTCATTCTTTTAAACTCCTGTCGACTTTCAGTTGTTTCTCGCGATTTTATGGAAACAGTAAGGACTTTTAAGGTCATATAACGTTCATTTATAAGACATTTGAGTAATGCTATTCCCTTTGTATCTAAAACGAAATGTGTAATGGAGCTATTTCTGGAAAGGTTTATCTCGATTAGAATGAAGTAGATAGGAAAATAAACTTTCGTAAGAATATTTTTTGCACCCTTTAATAAGCGATAGAAGTTAGAGATGGTCATGTGAATGTAACACATAATATTTATTAAAAATACCCAACGAAAATGTTTCAGTTTGAAGGATAGTTTGAATTTTAAAGATTTTATTTAAATTGTTATTGTTCTATCCTTGAACTTATATGGGGTATGTAATCCAACTTCTGATTTTTGGCTTTGTTCATCCATACAAAGAAAAGTTCGTTCTTTTTTATAGAGTTGGGCGAACCTAAAAACCTGTACTTCGAGTGAAATATCGATATCCATGTATTTCGTTTACACGAGTAGAAGAGAAAGTAGTAAGTAAATTGCGTTAAGAAAGTTAATTAAACATGTGCTAAATCTATTCTAGGAATGACTCCACTTGTACCTTGAAAGGCAATATTTGTGCCTATAGAGGTAACGTTAGAATTACCAAGAGAGAACGAAAAATATATAGCGCATTTATTACGTTAAAATCCTCGGGGTCTATAATCCAATGAGTATGCAATGAAAATAACAACTTCGTCCCCTAGTTTTAGTTCATTTCAATCTGTTTTACATCGAAACCATGTTGATTAAATACGTTTTTAATTACATCGTGGATGGAATAGAAGAAGTTTCATGACGCTGTGTGATATTTTATAATTACTGGTTTAATTAATTATTTATTTAGTGATTGAAACGTAATCTAGCGATAAAATGAAATTATTCTGCAATTAAGCGGAATACAATACTGATTTATTTCTGTCATCAGGTAGCATGGAATCGTGGAATAGGTGGGGGGGATCACCAGCGTTTGTATTCATTTATTAGTTTTCGTTGAAGTTGATTCTGTAATTAGTCAGTAAATCGTTTAAGGAAAGCTATGAAAGCATGCATAAATTAATCTGAAAACAATATAACGAGACGGCTTCTGTGGTCGTGTGGTCAGCATTTTGATTCTTGAACACTAAATCCAGATTTCCCGGGTGGAAATCATTCCCTATCCTCTGCAGAGTCTGGAAGTATGCATGTGGGAATGAATGTGAGCGCACCTACAAATAAAAAAAATCTAATGTGTTAATTTCACAAGACTTTCTTCACACATTCTTCTATAAAGCAATATTACAAAATAATATTTTCTATCCATTTCATGTTAATCGAGTTAAAACTTAGAGAAAATTGTCTTATTGTATATTAATTGCAGGTAAAAGGGGATTAGAATGAGGCAGCATTTTTAATAATTAACTGATTCCAGTCAAATTATATAATATATAAATTCAATAACAGCCCGCCTTGAAGCAATATGTGTATGTAATAAATTGTAAAATGTATATAACAGTCAGTGCATATGCTTATATTATTGTATACATGTTCAATAATGTTATGTGAATGTATTACGTAATTTAATAATGTAGGAGCTGTGAGAATAATAAGTTAAGAGTTGCTAACAATGAGGTAACAATGAGGTAACCTTGAGGCAATAATGAGTTTGAGAGCTTAACAATACTACTTGTGATTCTTGGAAGCAATAACGTAATTTTAGTGACAGATTATAAAATAGCCAGTCAACGACCAGAACAATTTTTAGTTAAAATGAAGGTATACTATTGGATTACGAATAACCAATCACAGACTTGAAATACAGAAATTTACAAGTTTCGGCGGTTGAAATTAGTTCAGTTGGCTGCAGACAGCGTTACTAACCAGACGCAAAAAGTGTCAAGCATTAATAAACGGAGTGAAGTAAAAATTATAAACTTTGAAGCCTACATTCTTGTTGCACCACAACCCTGCTAAGAGAAGCATGTCTCTAACAATAATACTGACGCAGCCGAGGCAAACATAAATATATAATATTTAAAGAAACAGTCAAATTACAAAGTTAATATTTTTTTAAACTTGGGTCAAAGGCCGCCTGAAAGTACATTTGGGGCGAAGGCTACCGGAAACTGTTTACCATACGTGCGGTTGCAACTACTACAAATTCGGCTCCCCAAAAGTTGAAATATAATACTCCTTCAATACAAACAACTTAAAATCGGCTTTCCATACATGGTGCAAACTCCTACAACAAAATAACTACTTCAAATTGACGCCCAAAGCGTGGTGCAAATAACGTAACAATACAACCTACTTCAAATTGGCGCCCAAAACGTGGGGCTAATAAATACTTTAATTTGGCTTTGATATTCAAGTCCCAAACTCGAACATACAAAAAGCCAATAAAAATTAACTTCAAGTACTTCGAAAGGGACAGACATGTTTTTTAACAAATTCTGTACACTTATTTGTGCTACATACACTGAATCTGCATGTAGTAAATAAAATTTAATAATGAATAAATTCCTGCGAATATGTGAACTGGGAATCATTTCACAGCGATGAGTTTATTGCATATTCATCTGAATAGCCTACATATTACCCCGTGTTCATGTCAGCGCATTATAAAGTACATAGGTATACAAATTGACGTAAAAATGATCAAAATGCAGGTAACATGTGTAGGAAACAAACACAAAACACAAGCTATAACAACTCCATACGTAGGGATGGGGGTGTACATTCGGATCGACAGTTTCTATACATGTCAATCTCTGTCTCTGTGACCTTTTACCACTCATGACGGTATTATTCATCACGAGTTCAATCACCTTTCGTGGAGTAAAGTGTTAATTAGCTAATTTTTCATTTCTCTGCTACTTACCTGTAGTATGTAGAGGAAGTATTGCATTCCACGCAAAAATTCCATACCGAGATTTCGCCGGAAATACATATTTTGAGGCCGGAATCCAGAAAAAGAGCATTTTTAGAAAAAGTAAAAAACTAAAATGCCTAAAAACAGCTAAATCGAGAATAAATTGACGGAAAGTACAAAAATAGCCATAAAATAAAAATGTGAAAAAATTGGGATAATCGAAATATGGTAAAATCGGAGTATTTCGAATAGGATAAAGCAACAAAGCAGAAAAGTGTCCAAATAGAATGGAAAAGGAGCCAGAAATCGCAAGAAACTAAAATGCCTAAAAATCGTAAAACAGAGAATACTTCCATTTAAGGAAAGTGTAAAAATGGCCAAAAAATAAAGATTAAAAAAATTGAGCATAAACAAACTATGGTAACATCGGAATAGTTCGAACAGGGTCGCCTGAAAAATCTCCAAATTGAATGGAAAAAGGAGCCCAAAATCGAAAAGTCTAAAATTCCTGAAAATCGCTAAATCGAGAATAAACACAACTGTAAAATGGCCCAAAATTAACAATTCAAAAAAATGGAGCAAAACCAAAATATGATAATGTCTGAATAGTTTCAATAGGGTAACCCCGAAAACTGGCTAAAAGGAATCGAAAAGCAATCGCATAATCGAGAATTGAGGAAAACCGAAATATGGTAAAATCGAAGTAGTTCGAATAGGGTAAAGATGTAAAATCTCCAATTGAATGGAAAGGTGGCCAGAAACCTCAAAAAACAAATCGAGATTGACGGAGAGAGGTTTAGAAAACTTGATCTTTTCGGTAAATAAAAATATTTGATTGTATTATATGAGATTGTATTATTTGAGCTAGAGCTTTGAGTTGTTGCACAATTATTTCTTTATTGCTTGTTTTAAGTGTGATAGTTTTGGAGTAAATGGCTTTAAAATTAAAAAGCTTATAAAATTCAGTCATAGTGCATCTTAAGGGTAAATTAAAAGCCCTATACGCCAATGTTATATCTGTAAATTCCTGACCGATTATCTCAGAAAATATAGTGACGCAGCGGCTGTGCCCCAAAGTTATCAGTAGGTCGGCATCAGAGTCGGAGATAAACAAAGATAAATCGCGCTCTCGCCCGGCGTAAACACCAGAAGTGCTATCGGCAGGTAACCAGAATCTTCTGGAAGTTTCTACATACGAGGGGCGCTATTTATATTTTGAGTCTAATAATTAAAAAAAAAAGTAATTTCTGATTGAAAACTGCTTTATTGTTTTTCAAAATATTCTCCTTTATGATCACTACACTTTTGCATCCGTTTGAACCATTTGTCAAAGCATTTATTCCAGGCTTCTTGAGACACCTCCAAAACATGGTTTTTGAAGGCATCCACGGCTTCTTCTGCCAAAGAAAATCGTTGTCCACGCAATTTATTCTTGATGTTCGGGCAAAATCAGGACTGTATGGCGCATGGCCCATCAATTCGATTTTTTGAGCCTTCAAATACTCTGTTGTTAGACGAGATGTGTATGCGCTCGCATTGTCTTGATGAAGAACGATCCTACGGTTCTTATTGGTTTCCTTACTTCACCGAAGACTTGCGGCAAACAAATGGTTGTGTACCATTCGGCATTGACCGTTTTACGTTCCTCTAAACGCACTGTTGCCACATGGCCAGTTTTGCTGAAAAAGCAGGCGACCATTTGCTTTGAAGTGCTTCGAGTTCGAACAACTTTTGTTGGATTTGCTTCTTCTTGAAACACCCATACAGTCGACTGCTGTTTACGTTCCGGCTCATACGCATAGATCCATTATTCGTCACCTGTTACAATTTTATATACGTCTTTTGGGGCACCGCCATTGTATTTCTTGAGCAGTTTTGTACACCAATTGACACGAGCATCTCTTTGAGATTGCGTCAAACTATGTGGGATCCAACGAGAGCAAACCTTTTTCACGGCTCAATAATCATGCAATATTTTATATATGCTGGTGGAACTAATGCCTACGGTTGCCTCAATCTCGCAATATGTCACATGGCGATCTTTCATTATTAGTTTTTGCACAGCATCAATGTTTTCTGGCACAACAACTGATTTTGGACGACCTTCACGAACTTCAACATTGAGCGAAAGGCGGCCACGATTAATTCGTTATACCAGCGTTTCACAGTGGCAAAGGATGGAGCTTCGTCGCCAAATGTGGAAGTTAGTTGATCGATGTACTCTTGTCTTGATAATGCACGTCGAAAGTCGTAATAAATCATTGCACGAACATTTTCACGAATTAATTCCATGTCTTTGTTGACACACAATTTTCAAGTTAGTGTAAACAAAACAAATAAGGCACTATTGACAAAATGTTTGAAATAGCATATGGTCAAAAATGTCAAACTTTCCATTGGAAACGTCAGATGTCACCTACAGCATTCAGGGTTGCCAAGGCTCAAAATATAAATAGTGCTCCTCGTACGCCTCCAGAATGTGTGTCCAGATAGTTTGAGAATGGTCTGTGGAAGATTCTATTGGCTATATAAGCGAGCGTTCTCGCGAGAGAAGTCAGCTGAGTCGGGTCAGTGAGGAAGCGAGTCGTGACGATTGCAGTGACTGCAACGAGTGCTACTGCGGAGCGAGAGATTATAGAAGTGTTGTGTTCGATTCTCCAGGAGTGAACCGCCCGAAAGAACAGACAACGCCATGCGTATTTTGTCACGAAGAAGGTGAAGTGACAGGAAAACTGAAGTATCCGGGGCAACTCCACATTAATGATCTGGCAGTGTGAAAGCTAAGTGAAATGACAGTTGAAAAACCGGACAAATAAAATATTGACAATACATTGAAATTTTGCAGGATGTAGATACATTTTTACTTTCTCTACTACGTATAGTAAGTAGGGGAAGTATTGTATTCCACCCAAAATTTCGATACCGAGATTTCGCCGGAAATACATGTTTTGAGACCCCTGAATTCAAAAAAGCATTTTTGGAAACATGTCCGTGTGTGTGTCTGTGTGTCTGTCTGTGTGTCTGTGTGTGTGTCTGTCTGTGAACAGCATAACTCAGAAACGAACAGTCGGATAAACACCAAACTTGGTATTTAGGTTCAGTATCTTCCAAGGATGCGACACGAAGGTTTTCAAGAAAATCCCCCCACCCCAAAGTACCCTTTACATGGAAGATTTTTCGAAATTTTTAATTTTCTCAAAATGGCTCTAACGATTTTGATTACAATATCATGTGTTTAAGATATTTTCATGACAAATAAAATGTATATCTCGAATTTCCTGAGAATGTCTCCAAAAGTATTCTTCATTGTGAACGACTTTTGCATAACTGGTAAACCATAAGAGATAGACAAAAGTTTACTACACAAAAAATGTAGATCGCGTTAAAATACACAATTTATGCCATATGCATTTTTTTGTTGAGTGAACCATTTTCGAGATATTGCTTGTTATTCCCTTAATTTTTTCAATACTTATTTTCTCAAATGGGAATTCGTTATTCATTTTTTTGTCTTTCATATGCAAAGAGTATTAATCTGTGGGAAAGGGAATGGTGCTGCACCTAGCAATCAGCTATTAAGAGATATGTCTATGCTTAAAGGCTACTGTATTTCTATATTGCCCTTGTAAATATACATTCCCCTTACATCTACAAGAAACTTAGCAATAAGATAAGAGTCTGCAAATGTTTATCTCGATTAACATGAAGTAGATGGAGAACAAGCGTTTGTAAAAGTAGTTTATACAAGAGTAGAGAAAGTCATGTTAGTGTTACACATCAGATTTTTTTTAGGATTTCCACCATTTAGTTTGTCCTTAAGTTACTCATTTGACTAAAACACAAGTGGCAACTGTATGTTTGATAAGCCGGCATGGAAACTTGGGACTTCGAAATAGCCGTTTCAGAATTATAACTGAATTCTTCTAGTCCATATACTTTGAACACATCCATGAAGCATTCTGTTGTGTTTATTGAGGATATTCACTGGTGCCCCACCCTTTGGGACCTGATTTGACCACTAATTTCCAAAAGTACTAATAGCAGTTACAGGGCTACATCATCCATGTAGCCCTGTCCATCTACTCATTAGGATTTCCTTTTTTCCTAGTTTTGTTATATTGCCCATTGGCTTAAATAACTGGTATCTTCAACAAGAAACAATATCAACAATGAGTTAAGGGGGTTACTATCGAGCAAGATAGCTCTGCAGTAACGCGAGGCTCCATTTGGGTTCGATTTCCGTGGACCACCCACTCTGACCTTGATCTTTTGTGATTTTCCCTGGTTTGTAAGCGAACACTGGAGTGGTTTCTGATACACCATTATTCCCTTTCATTCCGTTTCTTCTCGTGTTTCAGGTATGCTTCTAGGTTTCGTGGCGTGAGGCGTTGGCGGACAGATGCTACACTAGAGGGCTGTGTGATTTAACTGGTCGTTAATCGTAATCAGTAGTGGGTCGAACCTACGTACTAGAAAATATTGGCGACTACCGTACGTCTCTGTGACCTCTCTGACAGTCTGTAGCTTCCTGTGGTTCCTTCACTTCATCCCTTCCTCCTGGGGGTTGTAGCCGCAATACAGCTCTGTAGATTGCACTGTGCAAGGTGTCCCCTCCATTGTATACCTTCTTCTTTAACATCAAGATTTAGGCTTTCTGGCCTGTTCTGTCTCCAGATCTAAATCAGCCCCTCTATCTTTTTCTAGGTGTTTGGTGACCTCTTGGATTGTACAGCAATATTTTAAAGGGTATACGGTATAGTTCCGTTCTTATTAAATGGTCTTCCCAGTTATTTAAGTGTCTATGACTTTCATTACACTTTGTTTTTTCAACTGGTACCTTATATCATCATTTCTATGATGGTCTAATAGAGCATGCCCTGCCAAACTGTGCCCAATAGTTTCTAGAATTTGACTGCTTTCATATTGTTACATACTGAGGTGAGGGTCAAAAGGTTCCCAGCAAATTATTAAATTTTAATCACCCCAACACGCACATGGGGGAAGCGTAGCTACAAACGACGAGAGGACCATGACCACGGTGACTACATTCGGATGAAGGCGTGGGGTTTTACTTTCTCTACTACGTATAGTAGGTAGGGGAAGTGTTGCATTCCACCCAAAAATTCGATACCGAGATTTCACCGGAAATATATGTTTTGAGACCCCTGAATCCAAAAGAAGGATTTTTGGAAATATGTCCGTGTGTGTGTCTGTGTGCGTGTGTGTCTGTCTGTGAACAGCATAACTCAGAAACGAACAGTCGGATAAACACCAAACTTGGTATTTCGGTTCAGTATCTTCCAGAGATGCGACACGAAGGTTTTCAAGAAAATCCACCCACCCCAGATTACCCTTTACATGGAACATTTTTCGAAAATTTTAATTTTCTCAAAAATGGCTCTAACGATTTTGATTAAAATATCATATGTTTAAGATACTTTCATGACAAATGAAATATATATCTCGAATTTTCTGGGAATGTGTCCAGAAGTATTCTTTATTGTGAACTACTTATGCATAACTTGTAAACCATAAGAGATAGACAAAATTGCACTCACAAAAAATGTAGATAGCGTTAAAATACACAATTTACGTCATATACATTTTTTGTTGTTGAGTGAACTGTTTTCGAGATATTGCTTGTTATTCCCTTAAATTTTCCAATACTTTTTCTCAAATGGGAATTCATTATTCATTTTTTTACGTATTGGACATGCAAAGAGAATGGAATGCGCCACATAGCAACCAGCTCTTAAAATATTTGACTATTGCTTAAAGCCTACCAATTCCCCTGGCATCTACAAGAAAATTAGCAATAAGATTAACATCTCGATTAACATGAAGCATATGGAGAATAAGTGTTTGTAAAAATAGTTTGTACAAGAGTAGAGAAAGTCATGTGAATGTAACACATCAGATTATTTTAAACAAATTCACATCATTCACATCACCTGTGTTTTATTAATGATACAATTAGTGGCCCTACATTACACACAGAGGAATAAAGGGTTGAGGGGAAATGTCTCACACACGAGAGCTACTCATTGCACACTTATTTGAACAAGTGAAGATCAAACTCACAAGAACGTAACGCTACTATCGATCACCCTATCCATCCCTGGCTAGGCACGCCACCCAGAGCTGGCGAGTGTCACACTAGCCGGAACTTCCAACAAGCCGAAAGATATAACAGATCACCCCAATAATACCGTCGACAATGCGACGCAACAATGAGTCTGGCATGACAATATCCACGCATACACCACAATATCAATATCCTTATTGCTAGCATTTGTCAGGTTACATCCTAGGTAGCTCAAATTGCATACTTCATACCCTATACCCTATGGGGGGTTTCTGAGACTTGTCGTATACATTGTCATAGACGTACATTGCATCTCTTATCTACTTAGCAACTGCCCAACCAAATCTCTCAACTTTTACCTTCTTCGAACCGGTCCTGTTCGGTGGAATGCATCATTCATGACCGATCCAAGGGAATTATTCAGGTTGTTTATCGGACTTATCATTCAAACCGCATTTGCTTAAGTAGCTTTTGTGACAGAATGGAGCATTTCCTTCGAAAATGTCTTTTCTCTTCTTGTCTGCATTTCATGAGGGCGCCGAGTGCAAAATCAGACTGTGGCTGCTTCTTACGGAGACAGGGCATGACATATTTAGGGAAGAATCCTTACAAACTGGAATCCTTGAACTTTCCGTTCAGGACAAACGTCTGGTCTGTCAAGAGATGGAACCGGGGACATGTGTGGCTGTTTTCGCCAGAACCAACTTCCGTAACACGAGTTGAAATAAATTAATTTTTGTTATCTCTCAGGAGCGGCTGGTGACTGAACTTTGTTGGTTCACAAAGTATTAGCTAGCTGCAATTTCAGCTTGTTAAAATAATAAGCACTATACATCAACTTTGTTTTCTATATGTTAGTTATTAACAATTATACACTTACAAATATCAGCATTTCAGTCATATTCTCATATACATCCCGGTTAAAATTTCTGAAAAAAACATCTTGTTTTTCTTTCAACAGCCAATGATTTTTACTTTCTCTACTACGTATAGTAAGTAGGGGAAGTATTGCATTCCACCCAAAAATTCCATACCGAGATTTCACCGGAACTACATGTTTTGAGACCCCCTGAATAAAACAAACATTTTTAGAAAAAGGCCCGTGTGTGTGTCTATCTGTGAACAAGATAACTCAGAAACGAAATGTCGGATAAACACCAAACTTGGTATTTAGGTTCAGTATCTTCCAGAGATGCGACGCGAAGGTTTTCAAGAAAATCCCTCCACCCAAAATTACCCTTTGCAATGAACATTTTTCGAAAATTTTAATTTTCTCATAAATGGCTCCAACGATTTTGATTAAAATATCATATATTTAAGATACTTTTATGACAAATAAAATGTATATCTTGAATTTTCTGGGAATGTCTTCAAAATAATCTTCATTGTGAAGGACTTTTGCATAACTGGTAAACCATAAGGGATAGACAAAATTTTACTACACAAACAATGTAGATCGCGTTAAAATACACAATTTATGTTATATACATTTTTTTGTTGAATGAACTATTTTCGAGATATTGCTTGTTATTCGCTTAAATTTTCCAATACTTATACTTTTTCTCAAATGGGAATTCGTTATTCATTTTTTTTTGTCCTGGTAATACAAAGAAAATGGAATACTCCACATAGCAACCAGCTCTTAAAATATTTGACTATGGCTTAAAGCCTACCAATTCCCCTTGCATGTACAAGAAAATTAGCAGTAAAATTAACATCTCGATGAACATGAAGTAGATGGGGAATAAACGTTTGTAAAAACGGTTTGTACAAGAGTAGAGAAAGTCATGTGAGTGTAACACAGATTTTTATATTTTGTGTAGATCTACTAAGATGTTTAATTTCTTTTTCCTTTCAAGTTTATTGTTGAAAAAGGTGGTGGTAAAAGAGACTGAACGGAAAACATTGTTTCTCCGCATAGCACCGTTCACCTGTATTTCATAAGTTACTCCGATTCACAGCGTAACCACGCGAAACGTACAGGTAATGAAAGTGAATAAAACATGTACTATAAAACCAATAGATGGCGCTGTTTATGTGACGAAGTCAAAGCGATCATCCTGTTCCATGCTCTCTGACTATTAGGTTTCCCCACAACATAGAGTCGTATGTCCCGCACTTCCGCACTACGCATCCCTGCACTCCATTGGTTTGTCATGCCCTATACCTAGTCATTATACGACTGTGGGTTGCAGCCGGAGTGCGCTATTTAAGCACTACAAACAATATACCACTTGCTGAAGTCCACTACACAAGATCAGGTCGAAATGAACCCGAAACGTATAAATACAGAGAGAGCCAAGAAACTACGAACTCTTTGCACGGTGTTTTTCCTGTCCGGCGCTCGTTGCCGTCTGCCGCTACCATAGAAAGGCGCGGATAAAACCATACAACATTTTTACTTTCTCTACTACATATAGTAAGTAGGGGAAGTATTGTATTCCACCCAAAAAATCGATACCGAGGTTTCACCGGAAATCTATGTTTAGAGGCCCCTGAATCCAAAAGAACATTTTTGGAAACATGTCCTTGTGTGTGTCTGTGAACAGCATAACTCAGAAACGAACTGTCCAATAAACACTGAACTTGGTATTTAGGTTCAGTATCTTCCGGAGATGCGACACGAAGGTTTTCAAGAAAATCTCCCACCCCAGATTACCCTTTACATGGAACATTTTTCGAAAATTTTAATTTTGTCAGAAATGGCTCTAATGATTTTGATTAATATATCATATGTTTAAGATATTTTCATGACAAATGAAATGTATATCTCGAATTTTCTGGGAATGTCTCCAAAAGTATTCTCCATTGTGAACGACTTTTGCATAACTGGTAAACCATAAAAGATAGACAAAATTTTACTACACAAAAAATGTAGATCGGGTTAAAATACACAATTTATGTCATATACATTTTTTTTTGTTGAGTGAACCATTTTCGAGATATTGCTTGTTATTACCTTAAATTTTCTAATACTTTTTTCTCAAATGGGAATTCGTTATTCATTTTTTTACGTACTGGACATGCAAAGAGAATGGAATACCACATAGCAACCAGCCCTTAAAGGATTTGACTGTCGCTTAAAGTCTACCATATTCCCCTTGCACCTATAAGAAAATTAGCAATAAGATCAACATCTCGATTAACATGAAGCATATGGAGAATAAACGTTTGTAAAAATAGTTTGTACAAGAGTAGAGAAAGTCATGTGAGTGTAACACATCAGATTTTTAAAACTACTTTTAAGGGTTTTACTTACCAACTTTACAAAAGTAGATGCTGACACTGACCACCGTCGTTGTCCATACATTTTTGGCACCTCTTTAGGAAACTATCCATCACTCGCTGTAGTTCACGTCGAGAAATGCTGGCAATTTCCTGGCGGATATTTTGTTTTAATTCTTCCAGGGTGTGTGGGTTTGTCTTGCACGCTTTGTTTTAAGTTACCTCAGAGATAGAAACCGCAGGGGGTTAGGTCGGGGACCGAGGGGGTCACAAATCTCTACTAATAATTGTGTCCTCAAACACACTTTCATAAAGTTGGTAAGCAAAGCCTTTAAAAGTAGTTTTAAAAATGTTGTATGGTTTCATCCGCGCCTTTCCATGATAGCGGCAGACGGCAACGAGCGCCGAGGATGTGGACAAGAAAAACGCCGCGCAGCCGGTTCGATCTTTTGGTTATTTACAGTAAAGGCAATGTCAGGATTATGGTTGTAGCACAAACCAGTTACCATATTAATAAGTCCCCCTGTTTTCTGCACCACATATCTAATATGTAGAGATAACATTGCATTGGTAATTCATGTTTTGAGATCCCTTTGTGCAAAAAAGACCATTTTTTAGACAAAACTGTCCGTATGTGTGGGTTTGTGAACAGCATAATGAAAATAAACTGTTTGATATAGATCAAACCTTTATTTAAGTTCAGTATATATATATATATATATATATATATATATACACACACACAATATTTTCAAGAAAATTCCGTGCAACTATTCTTTGTGTGAAAATGTCTCGATATTATTTACTTTCTCAAAAATTGTGAACGATTTTGCTTAAAATACGGTAATAGACACACAAAATCATAGTACACAAAAATTTAGATTTCATTTAAAGGATACAGTTTATATCAAATAATATTTTTCATAGGTTAACCATTTTCGAGATATTCGTTGTAATTGGTTTGAATATTTTTCGTGGTCAGAGAACGTGGAATTTCAAAGCCATCACATCGCAGTCCGCTTTTTAAAACATTTGACTATCACTTTAGTCTACTGTGTCTTTTTTATACCTACCTAATGTGTAAATGTGTAATGAAATTTTACCTTAATAAACAAGAAGTAGATAGAATAATAAGCTTTTGTAAGAACAGTTTGTGGAAGAGTGAGTAGAAAAAGTCATGAGAATGCGGCATATCCCACATTACTTTTATGCTCCTTTTCACTTATAGTTAAATAACGTACCCTTACTTTTAAATAAAACAGAATACAGGACGGATGTAAACATAAAGTATAAAATGGGGAATATAAATTTCAGAAAATAAAAAAAGTTTAAGCATTTTGACTCAGTATTACAGTATGACAGATCATTAAAATTAGAAATGGATAAGCCATGTAAAACGAGCTACGGTGATGCTAAATTTATTAATGCGGAGTAGTAATGTATTGGCAACATTACATATAAAGTAGGCAAAGGAAGTTCAGTGGCCTTGCACAATTCACGAGTATTTTACTTACCCTATTTTGTGACTAATGAAATAAGTATAAATTAACAGTGATTACAACTACCTTACTTCTAGAACTAAGAGTAGAGGGGATTTAGCACCTCGAAAGATCGTTTGTGCCTAAGCCACTGACGGGACGCCCCGGGAGTTGTAAGGTGAGAGGAGAAAAAGTAGGAGGTACGACAGGGAGGAGGGCAAGTTCCGCAACTTTTTCCAGATTGAAACTTCCCAGATGGCTGCTGGTACAACTGCCCCCCCCTGGACGCTTGCACATGTCATTGGGGGGCCCGAGACACGGAGATCGTCCCCATTCCCATGCTTTTCCCATGCCATGCAACGCCGACACTTGTAACCGTACCAAGCACAGCTAACCAGATGAATGGTGGAATGAAGTGATAATGGAGGTGAAATAGAGGGACAGGAAATTTGGGGATATAATGAACCTTCCTAGCATTCACTTAGCAACCCGGGCACACCCCGAGAAAAACCCATGGGCCAGGAAGGTCGACCGCGAGAATGGAACCCACGACCTCCCAATGCAAGGTTTTGGATTGATCTATTGGGTTGTCGAGCGGATGTACGCTCAGAGATACCCTCAACGTGCTCGTGAGACGTTTTGATGCAGATGTACAAACAACCGGACAACAACAATAGACATGTGCTTTTCTCCTTGGTAGAGTTTCCTACGAAAGTTGTTTGTTTTGAAGAGTACTATCTAAGCCGTAAACAACCGAGCGGGATGGCTCAGGGGTCAACGTCCGTGGACCGCATTCTGGATGTCCCGTGTTGGATCCCCGGCGAACGCCCACTCTCACCCATAGGTTTCTTCAGGGTTTTCCTGGGTCGTCAGGCGAATGCTGTAGTGGTTTCTTTCAGCCCCCAAATTTCTGTCCCTCCATTTCGTTCCTTTCATCATTTCGTTCATCGTTCACCCGTTAGGTGTGTTTCAGGGTGGTAAGTGTCGGCGGTGGTATTTCGGTGCGGCGTGACAGGGGAAAATTATGCTCTCTGTGGCACGTTCTCCGTGCCTTGGCTTTCGACTGGTTGCTGTCATGGCGTGACTTTGCTCCTGATTCCGACCGCCTGATGTCTCCTCTCACCTCCCCCTCCCTCCCGGGGGCCCCCTCTTGTGAGGCATAGGTGCAATATCTTCATTGTATCATCGCCGAGTCCCCTCCGATAATCACAAAAAGAAGGGTACTCTACTTTACCCACACTTCCATTTGAAATTTTAAGTGATACGCCACAGGCCCCACTTCCGGTTATGAATGATGAGATCAAGTTAACTGAAATTTCACACATAGATATAGGGCATCTCCCACACTGCGACCTATACAAAATTTTTGAGGCTACCACCCCCCAGGAGAAAGGGATCAAGCGAAGGAACCACAGCAGGCGACAAGCCTAACAACTCTAGTTCCAATAAGGACACAAGATCAGAGCTTCCCGGAGTGGGCGATGAGCGACCCATACAAACAGGCAGCCCTATGGTGTCCATAGGGAATACTCTTCTCTTGGAGCAAGCAACTGCGCCAGAATGAAGGGGAATAGTGGTGGAAGAGAAATCGCCCTAGCATTTGCCTACCGGCCAGGAAAAACCTCGAATAATCCGGGTCAGAGGGGGTGATCGACAAGAATTTAAGCGGGACCTTCCGAATGCGAACCTCATGCAGTACAACGGAGCCAACTCTCTGTAAAGTTCACATGTGCTTTAGATATAATTATTTTTGCAGTCGAAAATTTTAATGATATATTTTGCAGAATAAATTACTGTTGCGGGTGGCCTGGTTCAATCTATATGTATTTATTTGTGCTAGCAATCTTCCTTAGAATATGGCTATACTTCAGTCCAAGCTGTTATCTTGCCATATTCTACCCATATTACATTCTTTAATTATAACATAATAATAATAATAATAATAATAAAAATAATAGTAATGATACTAAAATAATAATCTTATAATACTAATGATAATATAATTACGTAACTTAACATCACATGATGAAACTAATTCACATCTCTTTTTATTGTCCATAACAATTTTTTTTTACTTTGGACAGGTACTCTCCTACCTTTTTACTGTCTTTGTTAAAAATCTTGCTTAAAGCTACTTTCCTGTCCAGTTTTAATGATTTCCCATTTATAGCTTGCTTTCTCCAATGCTGTGTACCTTTACAATCAAAAACGATATGTTCTAAATCTTCTCTTTCCCCACATTTGGACACTGGTTCTGTGGGCACCCATTTCTTATTCCTATTAGTTTCCATACACCTGCTCGTACCCAGGCTATACTTTCTCTTTGTTCCTTATTTGAGTTATCCACATACTGTTCTCTAGCCCATACATTTTTATTGATATGTATGATTCCAAGGAACTTTTCTTCCCAATGTTAGTAAATAAATTTTGTATCTCTATATCTTCAATCCTCCGCCTAGTTTCTTTCTAAAAACCCTTAACATTATTTTCCCCCCTTCTCCATATTTCTTCTAGACTGCTAAATTCCAAATTAGTTTGTACACTATAACTCCACTCATTTTTCTTTAAGCTCCTTTCTTGAAATTCCAAACACTGCCTCAACAAGTTCTTCTCTTCTAAATTTAAGAGCTCTCTCCATTATTACCCCTTTTCTCCCCACTCTCTGCATTTCAATTAGAGAAAATTCCTTAACTGTAGCATTTGGCAGGCCTAAAACGTCTCTACAAAAACTCCTATGTACCATATCTATCTCTTCCCAGCCTCGTTCTACTCATGTTTCACTTCCATATAAAATTTTTGCTGTTATATATTTTCTCTAGCCATTTAACATTTATATCTGGTATCCTATATTTGCACCCTCTAATCGCTGACATTGCCCCTTTCCTCTTCGTCAATACCAGTTTCTTCTGTTTCTCCCATTTTCCACCCCCATCCATTTTAATCCCTAAGTATATACAATCTCTGGCCACTTTATATTCCTTCTCTCCATTCTTCCACTTTTCATACTTGCCCAGTTTGGCACCTTTCTTAAACACTGTAATTTGAGTCTTCTCTTGATTTACTTTCAGATTCCATTCATCACAGTATTTATTCATTTACTGTAGGCACTGCTTCAGACCAACAACGAATGATAACCCAGGAATTGATACCTTATTTATGACAGCCAACCAATTATTGTTCCTTCCTCTCTCAGTGAGGATATCATCAATATACGGATTAAATAACACTGGACTTAGCTTACATCCTTGTCGTAACCCCTTCCTTTGGTTTACTTCTTTTGTCACCAATCCTACTCCTACTTTCACACAAAATGTATTTTTCTTGTATAGAACTTTAAATAAATTCACCATCTGTTGACTTACTCCCTTCCTCAAGAGTTTGCGCCACAACAAATTTAAATCAATGCGGTCATACGCTTTCTCCAAATCAACAAATGCCATGTAAATTTTCCCTTTTTTACTTTCTCTACTACGTATAGTAAGTAGGAAGTATTGTATTCCACCCAAAATTTCGATACCGAGATTTCACCGGAAATACATGTTTTGAGAACCCCCAATCCAAAAAAAAGCATTTTTGGAAACATGTCCGTGTGTGTGTCTGTGTGTCTGTCTGTCTGTCTGTGTGTCTGTGTGTCTGTCTGTGAACAGCATAACTCAGAAACGAACAGTCGGATAAGCACCAAACTTGGTATTTAGGTTCAGTCAAGGATGCGACAGAAGGTTTTCAAGAAAATCCCCTCACCCCAAATTACCCTTTACATGGAAGATTTTTCGAAAATTTTAATTTTCTCAAAAACGGCTCTAACGATTTTGATTAAAATATCACATGTTTAAGATATTTTTATGACAAATAAAATGCATATCTTGAATTTTCTGGGAATGTCTCCAAAAGTATTCTTCATTGTGAACGACTTTTGCATAACTGGTAAACCATAAGAGATAGACAAAATTTTACTTCACAAAAATGTAGATCGCGTTAAAATACACAATTTATATCATATACATTTTTGTTGTTGAGTGAATCATTTTCGAGATATTCCTTGTTATTCCCTTAAATTTTTCAATACTTTTCTCAAATGGGAATTCGTTATTCATTTTTTTGTCTTGGATATGCAAAGAGTATTAATCTGTGGGAAAGGGAATGGTGCTACAGCTAGCAACCAGCTATTAAGAGATATGTATATGCTTAAAGGCTACTGTATTTCTATATTGCCCTTGTAAATATATATTCCCCTTACATCTACAAGAAAATTAGCAATAAGATAGACTCTGCAAATGTTTATCTCGATTAACATGAAATAGATTGAGCTTAAGCGTTTGTAAAAATGGTTTGTACAAGAGTGAGTGTAGGACATCAGATTTTTCTTTTAAATACTTAACCACCAGAGTTTTAATTATGAATAAGTTATCTACCGTTTTTCTCCTCTTGCGAATACCCATTTGAAACTCCGAGAGGATATTATATTCCTCTACCCAATTTTGTATCCTAGTTATTAGTGCGTACAACAAAGTCCGAATTTCTTACATTTGTCGAGATTGACTTTTAGCAAGAATGATTCTGGGTGGAGAAACTCTTGTGACTGAGTTTTTGTTTCTTTTTCTGCCATGTAGAAATTTGCCACTTATGTTTTGCTCGAATCCCAATGGAAACTGTGGAGGAGTTAATTAAAATACTTGAACAATGGCACAATATCCACACTTGATGCAGCGACGGCTGTCATAGTCTCATAAAAGATGAAAGACATTACGGGAGGGCGAAGTACATTTTTCTTCCCGAGTACAGATGGTAGATGCATCGCAAGGACTATATCTTGGGGAGACATAGGCCATTCATTACACTGAGGTGACACATGGGAAATCATATGGTAGCACATCCAATCAGCCGCTACACACCGTTCCGATAACTGGCGTAGCCATGGCAACAGCGCGAACAAAAGCTATTTTTATGACATCTCTCCTACACCTGGGCGATAGATTTCCTTTTCCTACAATGTTTGCTTCTGCTCCAGATATACAGGAGTTTCCAAAACCTTCTGTAACTGAAATTCAGGAGTGAAGCATCGAGATTGTTGCATTATTTGGTTAGTATGGCAGAGCTACCACACCCTCCACAAAATAATTTCTGATTTCTTACATTCACATTGTCTTCTCTACTCACTCTTTTACAAATTATTCTTACAAAAGCTTATTCTTCTCTCTACTTCCTGTTAATTGAGATAAACCTTCACTGCACGTTTACACTTTCGTTATAGGTATAGGAAGGGTACAGTATCTAAAACGATAGTCGGATTTTTAAACAGCGGATCACTATATGATGACTTTGGATATTGTAATTATTAACAGAAATATAGAAATAATTAAAGAGAGAAGGAATCATAAGATAGGGAAATAATTGCAATGAATACGAGGGTCGTCGAATAAGTAAGTTTACCTATTTTATAAAAAAACGTTGCACAGAATCGATAATGTTGAATTAATTTTATTTATATTGTACAATCCTTGTGTTACTTTTCTACATAGTCAACATGTTTTCCAAGCATTTTTGGGGACGTGACGCAGGTTGTTCCAAGCCAGTGTTGTACCAGGTCGGGTCCTGTGCTCGCAACCAGCTGTTCACTGATTTGACTTCATCATCGGTGTTAAAAGTGCCTACCGTTGAGTTGGAGGAACATGTGAAAATCACTTGGGGCAAGCTCCGGTGAATACGGAGAATACGAGAAAACTTCCAAGTTGAATCTTGACCCAGGCGGAGCTCAGAAGATTCAACTGGGAGGTTTTCTCGCATCCTCCATATTCACCAGATCTCTTCCCAAGTGATTTTCACATGTCCCCCTGACTCAAAGATCATCTTGGAGGTCAGCACTTTAACA
This sequence comes from Deroplatys truncata, assembly GCA_030765065.1. Classification (NCBI taxonomy): domain Eukaryota; kingdom Metazoa; phylum Arthropoda; class Insecta; order Mantodea; family Mantidae; genus Deroplatys; species Deroplatys truncata. The sequence goes on along the minus strand of CM060975.1, from coordinate 291,953,772 downwards.
TCGCGGTGAAGATGAATCAGAAGTGAACCAGAAGTCGGGTCCTGTGCTCGTAACCAGCTCTTCACTTCTGACTTCTTAATTCAACATGATCAATTGTGTGTAATGTTTTTTTATAAAATAGGGAAACTTACTTATTGGACGCACCTCGTAACTTCCGTATATTAAATCAATGTTTAATATAATAAGCTTGAGTTGAAACATTTATCCGAAGAAAAAGCTCATTAGCGAGTCATGTTAAGAAAAGACATTAGTAACATTAGTAGCGAACACATTCAAATATAAAAGTTCCTGGAATGCAGTTAGAGTTAAGATCTGTACGTTTGAATAGTCACGTAGGCCAGAACTCTATAAAAGAGAAAGGTAAATGAAATTCTTAGATTCGCGGAGGATCCGCATAGCAACAATGTCGGAAACGCACGTGTAGAGTTTTTAGTATTGGGCCGCTATGTAGGGACATTGGTATGGATATTCATTTCTGGGCGGAGCTTAAGTAATAAAAGAGCATGTATTGCTAAAATTAGCGTATTTCTTTTCTTTCACGCACAGCCTAAGGGGCGTAGTCTTTCACAGTGATCGGCGGTTCATAGCGCCTAAGACCGCGCTGGTTGATCAGCTACATAGCGGTAGCCGTGAGGGGTTTTTCCGGTAAGCTTTTTAGCGACTCACGGCAATTTACGATTCTTGATTCTTTTATTGTGGAAACAACTATTTCAAATCGTAAAATTGATACTTCAGAAGTTAGAAGGTATAATAATTCAATTTTTATGGTTTCGAGTGCTGAGATTTGTAATCAGTTGCAATATTTATACTTCAAATGGTCGATAACTCGCGTCAAAAGCTCAAGTATTAGATCACATTAAATTTCTCAGTCAATTTAAACTGGTGTTATCTTTTCACACTATGCCCAAGCATGCCCTGAGAGAAAGATATCATAGACAACCACTGTAGCAGCCGGCAGTAGAATCAACAGTAGATATTGGAGCCGACGTCAAAAGGTGACACCGGCCATTCGCCGTCAAACTTGGCGACCATCGCGGGGCTGGAAACGGCTTCGCTTTGAAGTTCCGTGGTCTTTGCATGACCACAAGAAAAAACGAAAAGCAACTTTCCATTTGGAAAATACATGCAAGTATTTGAAAATTAAAACCAGTAACAAATAATATCTCGGAAATGACTAATGCCACAAAAAGACAATTCTGATAAACTTAACCACATTACATTTTTACTTTCTCTACTACGTATAGTAAGTAGGAGAAATATTGTATTCCACCCAAAAATTCGATACCGAGTTTCACCGGAAATATATGTTTTGAGAAAGCATTTTTGGAAACATGTCCGTGTGTGTCTGTGAACACCTTAACTCAGAAACGAACAGTCGGATAAGCACCAAACTTGGTATTTAGGTTCAGTATCTTCCAGAGATGCGACACAAAGGTTTTCAAGAAAATCCCTCCACCCCAGATTACCCTTTACATGGAACATTTTTCGAAAATTTTAAATTTCTCAAAAATGGCTCTAACGATTTTGATTAAAATATCATATGTTTAAGGTATTTTAATGACAAATAAAATGTATATCTCGAATTTTCTGGGAATGTCTCCAAAAGTATTCTTCATTGTGAACGACTTTTGCATAACTGGTAAACCATAAGAAATAGACAAAATTTTCCTGCACAAAAATGTAGATCGCGTTAAAATACACAACAAATGTCATATACATTTTTTTTGTTGAGTGAACTATTTTCGAAATATTGCTTGTTATTCCCTTAAATTTTACAATACTTATTTTTTCAAATGGGAATTCGTTATTCATTTTTTGTCTTGGATATGCAAAGAGTATTAATCTGTGGAAAAGGGAATAGTGCTTCACCTAGCAACCAGCTATTAAGAGATATGTCTATGCTTAAAGGTTACTGCATTTCTATATTGCCCATGTAAATATATATTCCCCTTACTTCTGCAAGAAAATTAGCAATAAGATAGAGTCTGCAAATGTTTATCTCGTGTAACGTGAAGTAGATGGAGAATAAGCATTCGTAAAAATAGTTTGTACAAGAGTAGAGAAAGTCATGTGAGTGTAACACATCAGATTTTTGTGTAGTGGCATTCTATCTGTTGTTTACGGTTTACCAATTACATAAAACTCATTCAGAATGAAGAGTATTTCGCAGGTATTCGCAGAAAATTCAAGATATACAAAATATTTACATGAAAATATGTTGAATGCATGGTATTTTAATCAAACTCGTCAGATGCTACAGAAAGTAAAGTGAGAGAGTGAATGGAAAATATTAAAACATGTAGTATTACCACCCCATGAACTCTATTTTTGTTATTAACGTTTCTCTCTATTCAGTTAAATTTATTAATTGTTAACAAAATTACCTTAATTCTGAATGAATACCAAATTCAAAAATTTTGACAGTTAATTTCCATAAATACAGATGTCGGATTTGAAATATCTGGCGTCATATCAGAATCCGTCGGCAGCTAAATAAGTGCTGTAATGAGGTTTCCAATACAAACGTTATCGTTCTGTTTTCGTTCAAACCCTGAAATTAGTGAGGCGTGAAAAATTCTGACATATATATGATGTCGTTACGAGCTGAATAGGCACAATAATGTTAGGGCGGCAAATGCTTTTTCCGATAGATGGCTTGATGAAGAGCTCTCTAGCGGCACGGGTTCGAAACAACAGGGAGTGTTGGTAACAAAAAATATAAGAAAATAATCTATTCAAATGAGGTTTCTTCAGTATGTTAGTTTATGGTCAAAGTACACTCAGAACAGAAAACATTGGGACATCACTTTAAATAACTACAGAAGCAAAATTAAAGAGGAGAAATCTGCATGAGGAATAAACGACAATACAGTTTTCATTATTTGGTGGTTTTCAGTATTTTTACTTTCTCTGCTACTTGCTTATAGTAAGCAGAGGAAGTATTGTCTTGCGTCCAAAAATTCAATACACGTTTTGAGGTCCCTGAATAAAAACGTCACATCTAAGTACATTATTCAAGAAAAGCTGTTGGAAATAGGAGTGCAATCTACTTTCCAAATTACCTACATCGAAGTAGGAATCGCTGAACCGGGATTTTCTCACATTTTGAGTTTTTACAGGCAAATGTACGTCTCACCCACAGATTTTGAGGAACTTCCTGAAAATCTGATGTGTTACAGTCACATGACTTTCTCTACTCTTGTACAAACTATTTTTACAAAGTCTTATTCTCCAACTATTTCATATTAATCGAGATAAACATTTGCAGAAACGATCTTTTGACATGCAAAGAGAATTACATTTTACACATAGCGACCAGTTCTAAAAATATTTGACTATCACTTAAGGCGTACTATGTTCCCCTTGTTTTGAATTTGCAAGAGCAATATAAAAATACAGTAGCCTTTAAGTATAGACATATCTCTTAATAGCTGGTTGCTAGGTGCAGCACCATTCTCTTTGCCACAGATTAATACTCTTTGCATATACAACACAAAAAATGAGTAACGAATTCCCATTTGAGAAAATAAGTATTGAAAAATGTAAGGGAATAACAAGCAATATATCTAAAATGGTTCACTCAACACAAAAAAATAATGTATATGACAAATTGTGTATTTTAAAGCGATCTACATTTTTTGCAGTAAAACTTTGTCTACCTCTTATGGTTTACCAATTATGCAAAAGTCGTTTACAAGAAGAATACTTTGGAGACATTCCCAGAAAATTTAATATATGCATTTCATTTGTCATGAAAATATCTTAGACATATGATATTTTAATCAAAATCGTTAGAGCCATTTTTGAGAAAATTAAAATTTTCGAAAAATGTTCCATGTAAAGGGTAGTCTGGGGTGGGAGGATTTTCTTGAAAACCTTCGTGTCGCATCCCTGGAAGATACTGAACCTAAATACCAAGTTTGGTGTTTATCCGACTGTTCGTTTCTGAGTTATGCTGTTCACAGACACACACACACACACGGACATGTTTCCAAAAATGCTTTTTTTGATTCAGGGGGTCTCAAAACATGTATTTCCGGTAAAATCTCGGTATCGAATTTTTGGGTGGAATACAATACTTCCCCTACTTACTATGCGTACTAGAGAAAGTAAAAATTAGTGATTGCCTTTGAAGATACAACATACTGGGTATAGGTCTCCTCATAAAATACCACTTGCTTTCTCTGCAAGCAAACAGGTCACTTAGCTACGGGATGCTCGTCTGCTCCAAAAACAAACCAGATGAAATACAAAAACTGGATGGAAAATTCAATAGCACACACCTTCCTTTACTCCAGAATCACCTCGCTAAATATTCCACAAATGATAAGAAAATTAATGAAACTTCCACCCAAGAAGTGGAATCTAGCCCATCTTCCAATAAGCAGCTAGATATAAAAAGACCGAGATTGAATACCAGTGGTTCATCTGCTATGCAAACACCTAAAAAAATAAGCTAAAGAATAAACCTCCTAAAATCAGTGACATGCTAATGTCAGTTAAGGAACTAATAAAGAACTCTCCTCAGGAATTTTGTTTGGATTTACTACAAATTTCGAACTTCCTAGAGAACACAGTTGGGATTCACGAAAACAAAGCTGTAGCCCTTGACTATACCTCAGACTTGGAAAAGTTCTCACATACCCCGAAGAAACTTCATCCCCACCTGAAAGATCGTATTATAAAAGCTAGAATCTCTCCCATAGCAAATATACTCGTATCTAAGCGACCTAAACTCTCATCCAAAAAATGAAGCTCTTTCACTGGAATATTGGTGGCTTTTATGCCAACTATGAATTTCTTAGAATTGTCAATGTGAAACACAACCCTTTTAATTTGTATTCAAGAAACACATTTCAAACAAGAATACGTTTTCCCTTTACTAGGATATCTCACTTTCCACAAGAATAGAAACGACCGCCTTTATGCTAGTATAGGTGCGGTTATCTACACTATGTGATCAAAAGTATCCGGACACCCCACACAAACATACGTCGTTCATCTTAGGTGCATTGTGCTGCCACCTACTGCCTGGTACTTACTATCCGCGACTTCAGTAGTCATTAGACATCGTGAAACAGCAGAATGGGACGCTCCGTGGAACTTACGGACTTCGAACGTGGTCAGGTGATTGGGTGTCACTTGTGTCAGAAATCTGTACGCGAGATTTCCACACTCCTAAACATCCTTATGTCCGTTGTTTCTGATGTGATAGTGAAGTGGAAACGTGAAGGGACATGTACAGCACAAAAGCGTACAGGCGTCTGTTGACTGACACAGACCGCCGACATTTGAAAAGGTCGTAAAGAGTAATAGGCAGACATCTATCCAGATCATCACACAGGAATTCCAAACTACATCAGGATTCACTCCAAGTACTATGACAGTTAGACGTGAGGTGAGAATCCTTGAATTCCATGGTCGAGCGGCTGCTCATAAGCCACAAATCACGCAGGAAAATGTCAAACGTTGCCTCGCGTGGTGTAAGGAGCGTCAACATTACACGATTGAACGGTGACATGACGTTGTGTGGAGTGACGAATCACGGTACATAATGTGGCGATCCGATGGTAGGGTGTAGGTATGGCGAATGCCCTGTGAACGTCATCTGCCAGCGTGTGTAGTGCCAACAGTGAAATTCGGAGGTGGTGGTTTTATGGTGTGGTCGTGTTTTTTCTTGGAGGGGGCTTGCACCCCTTGTGTTTTGCGTGGCACGATCACAGCGCAGACCTATATTGATATTTTAAGCACCTTCTTGCTTCCCACTGTTGAAGAGATATTCGGGGATGGCGATTGCATCTTTCAACACGGTCGGGTACCTGTTTACTGCACGAGCTGTGGCGGAATGGTTACACGACAATGACATCCCTATAATTGACTGGCCTGCACAGAGTCCTGACTTGAATGCTATAGTACACCTTTGGAAGGTTTTGGAACGTCGACTTCGTGCCAGGCCTCACCGACCTACATCGATACCTCTCCTCAGTTCCGCACTCCGTGAAGAATGGGCTGCCATTCCCCAAGAAACCTTACAGTACCTGATTGAAAGTATGCCTGCGAGAGTGAACGCTGTCATCAAGGCTAAGGGTGGGGCCAACACCATAATGGCTTCCAGTATTACCGATGGAGGGCGCCACGAACTTGTACGTCATTTTCAGCCAGGTGTCCGGATACTTTTGATCACGTAGTGTATGTTAAAGACAACTTTGCACATACACTGATAATCCTTAACACTCAACTTGAAGCGGTGGCAGTTTCTCTGAGCATATCATCTCGAATCTCATTCTGCAACCTTTATTTACAGAACATAACTCCACTAAACCTCACCACAACTACCGCACCAACTACCTAAGACTTTCATCCTGTTAGGGGATTTTAATAGCCACAACTGTTTATGGTAGTAAGTACACAAACAAAAACCGAGGGGGATGTCTCAGGGGGCAACGTCTGTGGCCGCATTCGGGAGCTCCGGGATCGATACCCTGCGACCGCCGACTCTGGCCCAAGAGTTTTTCGTAATCTCCCCTGTCGCCGGGCGAATGCTGCTGTTGTTGATGCTGGGGTTTTCATCTTCTACCACGACACCCCTTCCTCTCATTTCTTGTGTCATCATCTTCCTTGTCATCTGTTTCAGAGTTGCAGGATCAGGGCGACGGTATTCAGTGAATTGCGGCTGGGCGGTGACTTGTGTTCTGTAAAGGTTTCTTCCCTGGCGACGCTGCGGTACCGCTCAGTTAGGTCTCTCCTCAGCGTGGGGGTCCGTCCCGGGGACCCTGGTGGTTGGTAGCTTTTGGGCAGGGTCCGTGCGGCGTCGGATGCGTTCTATCTGAAAACATTAGGAACCCCGTCCGTGATTTCGCCCGTGGGCATCAGGATATGGTCGCCCTTTGATTCGCTCCCTTAATCCCTCCCTCCCAGGGGTCACGTTGGAAGCACAATGTGCGGACTAGCCTGCGTGTGGTGCTCTGCCCTGGTTCCGGAGGCCCCTCCGTGATACATACCTTTATCTTTTACACCAACAAAAGCCCGCATTCGGGAGTCCCGGGTGCGATTCTCGGTGGCCATCCACTCTGACCATGGAGTTTTTCGTGGTTTTCCTCTGGTCGCCTAGGGGAACGCTCGGTGGTGTATTCAACCATGATTTTTCCTTTGCCTCATTTTCTGTCATTTCATCTTTCTCCCTTTCATCCTTCAGGAAGTGTTTCCAGGTTCCAGGTCCAGTTATGAGCATTATCTACAAGCAATTGACTTCTAGGTTTGTAAATTTTGCTATATTTCAGCTTCTGATTGGCTATTCCTAATCCAATAGAATACTTTTATTTAACTAAAGCTTTTTCTGTTTGGTGATTGGCTATTTTATAAACTGTCTCAAACTATACATTATTGTTGCTTCAAGAATGACTAGTAGCATTACTACACTTTCTTACTCATTATTACCTCATTGTTACCTCATTGTTAGCAACTTTTAACCTATTATTCTTACAGCTCCTACATTATTAAATTACGTAATACATTCACATAACATTATTGAACATGTATACAATAATATAAACATATACAATGACTGTTACATAATTTTATATATTGTTACATACACATATTGCTTTAAGGCGAGCTGTTATTAAATTTATATATTATATAATTAGACTGAATTCATTTAAGTATTAAAAATACTGCCTCACTATCCTTGCTTCTTCGGATGACTTTCCATTCACACACATAAGTTCTTCATGATAATGTTCATAATTTCGTTGTTATATTGTCCTTAAGTTCGTCTATGGTGTGGGGATTGTACCTATGAACTTTATTTTAAGGTTCCCTACAAACAGATGCTCCAATTTTGTCAATCTTTTCCTCCGTTAGAACATTTCGTTTTCGCTTCTTAGGTTTAGCGGCGTTTAGCAATCCCATTGTCCTAAACTTTTTAACCAGATTTCCCTGCCTGGACCTGAACACCATGAAATTTTTCCTGAAACTATCTATACGCCTGTCTACTTGATTCGGTTTTTACGCGTGTATGATAAATAAAAATTCGTTGTTCAAGCGTGAATTTGTTGGCAGGCATTGCAGTGGACTAACAAAAATACACTAACAATCTTAAGCAAGGCACACACAATACCGATGTCTTGAATAAACTTTCAACTTTGAGGTACCGACGCATGGGACTGGACCTCTGACTACTCAGAGCCCAGCTGAATTTCGGCAACCCGGGAGAACAGGTTCGCGGATTTTTTCCATTAGGGCGGGACCTATTTTATAACCCGCCCCTCCTGCCTGGTCAGGGTTGAGTCAGGAACACGTCATCCTTTCCAAACAGCGTTGGAAGTAGATACGCCAATTACGCGCGTCAGGCCAGTAGGGGAAAAAACTTACTGGGGGAGACTACCGAAGACCTCGGTGGGGGCGACAGTACCTAGCTACCGTCTACCAGCTCTCCCTCATGGCTGGTGCCGGAGAACATCGAGGCGTCTCACAAACCCCCCCCTGGGCGGATAAACCAGCCAAGCGTACCCAATCCCCCATGGGTATCGGGAACCAACTGCCCCGCCGAGTCCAACCCAATCCGAACAACTCCCTTACGGGAGGGGCTCAAATGTTCAGCCCGGCGTTCTTCTAGTAACGTTAGAAGTACCAAGAGTGCTAAGGGTCCGCAGCGCCCGCACCACGGCAGCTGAAGGGGTCGGAACCCCCCTCCCCCCTACGGGGTCACCTTTGAGGTGCACAATGTCAATTCTCTTTACAGCTCGAGTACAGCAGTAGCTGAAACACAGCTGCCGCCAGTTGTGCATCGGAAAAACACCGAGGTCACTTTCTACAGCATGTTATGCATATATCCGTACTATGTCCTCACCTTAAAACGCTCATACTGTACTAGGTAAGTGACAGAAAGAAGTAATAGGGACCTACATCGCACCGTACTACTATTTTGCCTGTTCTTCCCGAGTTCCCCTAAATCACAGAGTTTAATTCACTAGTTAACCACAGAGGTTGCTATGCAACAAGTCAGCTGCGTTTACCAGCTACTATAAATTCAAAGCTCGTACTTTAAGACAGAATTTTAAGCAGGAATTTTCGTTAATTCCTACTGCCAATTTGAATAATACTGCGTCATTGCTATAGCATACAAACCGCGAGAGGGAAAAGAATGGTATAACTCTCTTGGCTGAGACAAAGGGAAAAGAGTGTAAGCCCCGCGTTGTGGTATTAAAACATCCACATAATATATCGGATTAGCAGCATCCTGCTCGCATGCGTTACCCAGCGCTCTCTGATTTTTAGTGTCCCGTAGAGCAGCTGAAAGGCATTCTGGGAGACGACAAATAATCTGTGTAGCTACATCCAATCCTCTCAAAGAGGGCTTAAAGCTTTCATCGAAATGAGGAAGACGGAGAATAAACACTTTCAGGTACCGTATGGAAATTAAGGCATGCTGAGGCAAGATATGTAACCTCTTTCTGGAGATGAATACACTTCTCTGCCACAAAGTCCTCAGCTCGAGCCTGCTCGCTTTTATAACTGACCAGCATTAAAATCCATTGATACTCAAGGGAAGGCAGAATATTTGTGAAAATCTACCTGCGTATAGGTTCAAAAGATAGAACGTCTTTAAGCTTCTTTAGTCGAGTTGTATGGGAAAGCAACAATATTGGAAAATATAGGTTTTGTTTTCCAGAAAACTTTTGATTATTCTCCTCGCCACTTTTATATGTTAGGTGCAGAAAGTGTTGTATTACACCCAAACATTCGGTATCTAAATTTCAACGGTATTCCACCTTTTTGAGCTGCCTGATTCTAAAAGAAGAATTAACCCTAGACAGGTGGCGAATGTACGTCTCACATTAGTGGTGGCGCGGGGTCACTCGCGACCCCAGGGATAAAACGATTGTTGTAAATGGACCGAATTATTAAATTTATGTAATTATTGCTTGCATATACCGAGTAATACATTATGTATTAAAATAACTGTTGGTTGTAGAAATCTACTTTAAAAAATAAAACAAAAACTTTGAATTGACAGTTCCTTGCAATTTGGACTGATGCGTAGCACAAAAAATATATTCACTTCACTCATAATCATAAAGTATCACAGTTATTTTGTTTTTTTTTTCATCTCGACAGTAAGAACATATGTTGATACTCATATAATTCGCACACAGCTCCTACACACGACTACACTATAGTCTTTGCACACCTGCTGCTTGCATTTTACACACGAAAGTTTTGTCTTTCTGTCTGCATTCTCGGACACACATTACACCTCATTATTTGTTTCACTGGCAATTCCTGTTCTTGATTTTCTGGTTGTGCTGCATTTATAAAATGCCGTATTTTCTCAAGCAATAATTCTATAGGAGATTTTGATTTTTAGCTGCAGATTTTACACCTGGTAACTGAGCCACTATTTGTGGGAGCGAGTACGTGAATTTTTGAGGAGGCTGAACCATTTTCCATGCCGTAACTCGATCCTCTTCTGCACTTTGCTCACTTTCACTATTTGAACTCAGTATTTCAAGTTCATCTTCGGTTTCGCTGCCTTCGCCATCTAATGCTTCCTCTTCTTCCACTTCCCTTATTAGGGCTAATAACCTTGCCCGATGTTCCTCATAACACATATTGATATAAAAACAGCACTACGTTTAAGACTAAAAAATACGTAAATATTATAACCACAACTTCTCGAAGGTTCAGCTGAAAACACACTGTAACTACAGAAACAATATGCAGACGAGACACATAACAGGCAACGGGAGAGGTGGCGTGGGGTATTTCCTGCCCTCATTTCAGCCGAAGAACACAAATAGCCTATACTCTAGGCATGTATGACCTGTATTTCAATGCTAAAGACCTCTAACAAAAGCCAAGGAATGCAGCGAAAGGTAAGGGAAAGGCAGGGTTCAGGTGTCCGAAATCATTATATATAACTTGCAAATAAAACTGACTGGGGTCAGAAAATACCCCGCGCCACCTATCTAGGGGTAAAAACAAAACACGTTAGGGTACGTGTGTGTGTGTACATGACTCAAAAACGAACATTTGGGTTGATACTGAACTTCATACTTAAGCATCTATGAAAGTTATTTTGAAAAGGTCTATCTAATGGAAACTAATGGAATAATAGGTATTTGTAAGGATAGTTTGTAAACAAGTGAGTAGAGAAGGCCTTGTGAATGCAACACATCAGACTTTCTAAAACCACTTCCAATATATCACCAAAGATAACTGATAACTGTGGATAAGGAATAAAACTCCTCTGGTTTTAATGTTAGTTTAGATTATCCCCGCATCTTGATTTATAACTTATTCTGAGAAACTGTTATGACCTATAGGGGTTAAAATACACCAGAAGTTACTAAAGTGCAACTTTGACATTTTTCCACCTTTATGGGATGTAACTAGAATCTGGTGATATTTGAGTTGTTAAGATTCCATTTATAATCGACAACTCCTCCGCAATAAGCACCTGTTACATGTATTGGGAAGGTTAGTTATATTGTATCTGTTACCTTGGCTCCCTGTTTTTATACTTTTAGGTGTTCAAACTTTGCACACCGACCATTTAGTCGTCAACTGACGCACTGATTATAATATTAATTATATTGTGTAGCGGTTATTTCTTGGTAGGACCCCACTAAGTTGATGATGATGGACCATTGGGAGATGATGGATGCTGTATTACGTACCTGTAGGTCGTCTTGATGCCCGTACTCTTGTAATGTATCACGACGTTCTCGTAGACTGGAATCTGATGATCGTATATCTGAATTCTTACGTGTGTGTGTTAGTATGTTGTAATCATTATTTTATAATTGTGCCACGGCTGCTGTATTTCGAGTCGGAGAGCAATTGTGTCTTGTCAGGTTTAGGTATGGAGAATGTTAAAATATGTTGCACACACATAGTCTGCTAACTATTTCAATTGTATTTTAGATAAACCACATGTATATATTTACAAATCACTACATTGTCATGTTAAAATATATATAACTGTTAGACTTTAAATACGTAGTTTTAGCGTCTATTTACAGACGAGCTTATATACTACCTTCCTGCTCGAACACTGACAAGCTTCTGTTAGCGTTCCCTTCAACCGTTCTTTTTAACGTACGTGTTTGAATTATAGGCATGTACCTGATGGGTGCTACCATCCAATAACATCCAATAAAATTTTATGTTGCATATATATGTATATACATATTTACAGACTTCGATTCTCTTAATTATGAATCCAAGGTACGTTACATGCTTACGTAGATGCTACTGCATTTCTCGTAATTTTTATTATTGGTTGTATAGCTAGCAATGGCCTTTCCCTCTCATATTTGTTCTCTATCATGTAAACATTATGACTATATATGTATCTAATATCCTCTTAATTATTACACGTAAATATTAGCAAAGAAAATACATAACACGTAAAACTTAGAACGAAAAATGTTAAAGAAATAAATTATTAATATGTTGATGCTGAAAAGCTATGAATTAGATATATTATTACATTAATGATTTATCGTATTAGTTTTTCCGTGGCTAGTGAGGCTAATTACACGAGCATTTAATTATTATTAAGTCAGGTTATTCGGCTATTAGGTCTTAACGTTACAGTTAACTAGAAATTTGAAATGTTTTTTGCAACTTTTGGTGTAAGCGTTTTGTCTGTGTAGGGCTTTATTTTTAGAAGAAGATCTGTGTAGATGAAAACCATTTGGTTTAGGTAAGTGTGTCGAAATCAGATTAAAAGGTAAACTAACTATAAGTAATTTGAAAGTTTGATAACATACGCATGATATATAAATTAAGTACATATTACAGTTCAGTGCTTAAATTAACAATTAAGGTGCATCTAGGTTATAGGTAGTTAGTAATTATGACGGAGAAGGAAGGTGATGACCAAACAGAGCAATACATAATATAATGTGACATTGACTCATATTACTAGCAGAAGACCGAAATTGTGCGACCTTTATAAATAGGTTGTCTGGTGATTTCTCTGGTTACATATCTAGTTACTCAAATAAGAATGTTGACATTGCTGTTTAGTAACCTGACTTAGTTACGTCCCCTGTAGTGAATGTTTCCTTAGGTATAAACATACTCTGATCATCCCGAATGATGCATTGAGAACAAGTTTGCATACTGCAACAAGTTTGCAGCCCTTGAACCACATTTGATTAAATATTCAGTAAGTACATACAGCATGAGACCGGCAGGTACTTGAAAAACATTTTCTCTAGGGGAAACATGTGCAGCGGAATTCAAACATCTAGTTCCTGGTAAATATTTGTATCCCGTTTATTCCAGCGAGAGTTGAGAGCACACTCTTCTTGTGCAACAACGTTGTAAATCGTGCAATTAAATTCTTATAACTAGCAGAACCCGCACATCTGGCCACATTAATACCTTAGAACTCTTCTTCCCGGATACTTTTCTTTTTTACTACCACGTACTTTTACTCTACCACGTATTTACTAGGTAGAGAAGGTATTGACTTATATAAAAAAATTCTATATCGAAATTTCAGTTCAGATACATGTATTGAGGCCCTGAATAAAAAAATAAAAACATATCCATGTGTGTGTAAACAGTATAACTTAAAAACAAAATTTCCAATACATATAAAATTATGAATTAATCTTTCAGACAAGCCGTGTAACGAACAAGATTGGAATCAGACTGAAAAATTCGATGCCATAGCCGAGATTTAAACCGCGGATCTTCCGGTTTCCTTCGGGTTGCTCTATCTGAGCCATGGCAACATGACAGCTCGACATTAAATTCCCCAACCGACTCGCATTATTTCCGATAAAGCGTAAGAAGATCTCAAAATAATTTTGAGATGACACCTGCTGCAATGGCGACTTACATTGCTGTAAGTACTCTAAGTCCCGTGCATCATAGTTTAATGTTTAAGATATTTTCATGACAAATGAAATGTATGTCTCGAATTTTCTGGGAATGTCTCCAAAAGTCAATGTCTTTTACGTAACTGGTAAACCATAAGAGATAGACAGAATTTTACTACACAAAAATGTAGATCGCGTTAGAATACACAATCTATGTCATATACATTTTGTTTGTTGAGTGAACCATTTTCGAGATATTGCTTGTTATTCCCTTAAATTTTCCAATACTTATACTTTTTCTCAAATTTGAATTCGTTATTCATTTTTTTTGTCCTGGTAATGCAAAGAGAATGGAATACTCCACATAGCAACCAGATCTTAAAATATTTGACTATCGCTTAAAGCCTACCATATTCCCCTTGCACCTACAAGAAAATTAGCAATAAGATTAACATCTCGATTAACATGAAGCAAATGGAGAATAAGCGTTTGTAAAAGTAGTTTGTACAAGAGTAGAGAAAGTCATGTGAGTGTAACACATCAGATTTTTTTTATTTCACTTCTCATATTTTGAGGTTAATTATTTTCCCATTCCCGCTGTTGGTAGCATTAATTAGTATTGCGCAACATATTCGAGCGTTCATTTAGTATGGCGCGATCTGACAGCTGATACAGTGTGGATTTGGGTTTAAATGACAAAAGCAAACAAGTAGTTAATTTTTATATAATTTGTGACATTTTATTCATGGAATAGTCTTAATAAATATTATTTCAGGTTACGAGTTTCATCCGACAAATTCTCTCGTGCTTGGAACACGCGAATCTATCGATAAACTCGTAACCTCTCCCAGGATGCCTGTGAAAAGACTGAGAATAATGTTATGTTTGATGAAGGATTATGTGTTAAGGGGAGACTAAACGGCGAAAATTACCGAAAACAAAATGTTGGATTTTTTATGCAGTTCTATCAGTTGAACTTTTCTCTTTAATTTTATATATGTTTTATCAGTGTATGCACTTATACTTTTAATATATTTTTAATCCCTCAGTGTCTGGTGTAACACATTTTACACAAAGTTTTTTGTTATGGTTTTAGATTTTTAATGACTTATTTTTTATGCTTAATATTGTGCTAACCCTTAACAATAAAATGCAACTATTTATAACTGTTTTATATTGGAAAAGCATTACTTTTTCAATAAAATGTAGTGCTCTTTTAAGAAGAAGAAGAAGAAGAAGAAGTAAAAACCAAACATCCAATCTTGCCATCACACCGATAATTTTACTTGGGACCTCCCCGTCCTTTGCCCCGGGCACATTTGATTGCAGTCAAATAAATTCCCTCGTGCTTCGAGCTCTCGAATATATCCATAAACTCGTAACCTCTCCAAGGATAAACTACGAAAAGACTGAGAATTCTGTTTTCATCTCTGATGAAAGATAATATGTTAAGTTGGAGACTAAAGGGCGAAACCTGACAAAAACAGAATTTTTGTTTTTTATGCACTCTTATTATTTGGATTTTCCTCTTTAATTAGATGTATTATCATTTAGGCACTTATATTTTAAATACATTTTTAAAAAGTATTGCATCTGCCATTTTGTTCTGTGAACTTTGCAACGCTTCGAAAAAAAAATTCAACTCCTAGACCCTTTTGAGTAGAGAGGTAGCCCTACTTTTAGGGAAAGTTAGTACTACTCTCAAGTATAGAAACTTCTATGTGCTCAACCATGCGCTTTTTGGTTTCTTTGCAAGCATATACAAGTTTATATTCTTTATTTTTACGTCGGACAGATTTTTCTGTGAATTCTGTTTACTGGTATAAATGACCCATTTTCTCAGAAATTACTGAAACTTTCTAAATTAAATTTTAGGATTACAAAATTATCCGCCAAGAGCTGTAGTGAATCTACTTAAGTGTTATGGTTGCTTTTTTACTTTCTCTACTACATACCTAGTAAGAAGAGAAGATATTGCATCCCGCCCAAAAATACCATATTAATATTTCACCGTAAATAATGTTTTGAGGCACCTTGAATCCAAAAAAGCACTTATAGAAAAATGTTCGCGCGCGCCTGTGTGTGTATTAGTAAACAGTATAACTCCAGAATGAAAAGTCGGATAAATACCAAACATGGTATTTAGGTTCAGTACTTTCCAAAGATGCGAGACGAAGATTTTTAAGAAAATCCCCCACCTACAAACCACCTTTTACATCGAAATTTTTTATTTTCTATATAAATGCTCTAACGATTTTTATTAAAATACATTATATTAAAGATACTTACATGACAAATCTAATTCTTAAGTTTTCTGGGAATAGCCTATGAAGTCCTCTTCATTCGGAAGGAATTTTGTATAATCTTATAACTGGTAAATGTTAAGCGATAGACCAAAACGTATTACACCAAAAACGTGGCTCTGTTTGAAACACACAACTTATTTCAAATGAGGCTCTTTGTGGCATAAGCCATTTCTGAGATATCCATTATTAATGGTTTGAATTGTTTCAATGGTTTGTCATTCATTTAAAGTCCTGTAGATTTTCAATTGTTTCTCACGATGTCGTGGAAAGAGTGTGGAATTTTAAGGAAGGGTATGGAATGCAGTTCTTAAACATTTCACTGTTGCTGTTGTCTTTGTATCTATAACAAAGTGTGTAGTGTAGTTGTTTCTGCAAATGTTTATTTGGATAAAAATTAAGTAGATGGAAAAGTAAACTTTCGTCATAATAGCTTCTATGCCCACTAATAAAGGATAGAGAGTAGAAAAAGTCATATGAAGTCACACATTAGATAAATAATTGCTGATAAATTTTAATAAAACGAATTATAATCATATTTTGCTTCATAAACAAACGTATTGCTATAATAGTAGATAAGTGAACTAAGAAGACACATTGTGGAAGGTTGCACTGTTGGGGAGCCAAACACTTGATGAAGTAACTGCCCCACGTATGGTACAAAGTTTCCGGTGGCCTTCGCCCCAATGTTCGCTTTCCGGTGGTCTTTGCCCCAAGTTTAATTTCCGGTGGCCTTTGCCCCAATTTTACTTTCAACTTTGTATTTTAATGTTTTTTTAAATATTATATATATTTATGTTTGCCTCGGCTGCGTCAGTATTAATTTGTAGAAACATGTATCTCTTAACAGGGTGTGATACGGCTAAGGAATGTAAGCTTACACAGATTATAATTTTTACTTCACTCTTTTTATTAATCCTTGATACGATTAAATAACACTTCACTGTTATAGAGAGCTGTGAGATTATTTATGAATTACTTGCACTTTTTAAACACGTAAACTTTATAATATCCTCGCCGTAATGAATCTCTCGCACTGGATACGTACTAAACTTCTCGAGGACGCGTCTCGCGTCCAGTTAGGAACACTGTCTACAAGCAACTGATTTCTACCGCCTGAATTTATAAATTTCTGTATTTCAAGTTTCTGATTGGTTATTCCTACTCCAATAGAATACTTTCATTTAACTTAAGTTTTTTCTGGTTGATTGGCTATTTATAAACCGTTTTAAAAAATATTACATTATTGTTTCCAAGAATTACTAGTAGCACTATTAAGCTTTCTAATTCATTATTGCCTCAAGGCTACCTCATTGTTACCTCATTGTTAGCAACTTTTGACCTATATTATCACAGCTCCTACATTATTAAATTACGTAATACATTCACATAACATTACTAAACATGCACACAATAGTATAAACATTAATACAATGACTGTTACATACATTTTATATATTATTTTATACACATGTTGCTTTAAGGCGAGCTGTTATTATATTTTATTATGTAATAAAACTGAAATCATTTAAGTGTTAAAAGTACTTACTCAACATTCATTTATATTCGAAAACAATTTAGTCTTATATGATAAATAGTTCCTGAGATATTTATACAAGAATTTAGCTAATTTAACTTTGGTGAGATGGGGTTTTTCATCTTGCATTAAGAAAGGTTTTATGAGGAGAGGTGCAAAATGATAAATCGAATTTTGATAAATTTTCGTGCCGGTAGACAGATTTGCCATTGGAGGAGTAGTTTAATGTGGTTTGGGAGGGATAATGAATGGAGTTATAGTGATGTTTAGATGCATGGAGATGTGAATTTGTTATTGTGATTAATAGGACGTGAATTTTGAGTTTATGTATCTTGGGGGTGGAGTTGGTGTTAGAATAAAATGGAGCATGTAAGGGAACTGAAATGTTGTGGGATAAAGTGAGTAGATATTTAGTGATAGAAGAAAGAAGGTTTAGTGTTTGGTTAAAAAAGGTAAAGGTTTAATATGTGGTGATAAAGATTTAAAAAGGAGATAATAGAAAATTAATATTGAGATTAAATAAAATGTTATAAGGTAAATAAATAAACAAATAAACACAAATGTATAAATAAACATAAGTGAATTAAATAAGATATTGAATTATTATAAATTAAATAATTACTATGAGAATAATGAAATGTTATAAATAGACAACTTTAACTGTGTAAAACATTTTAATTAAGGGAAATTTTAAATAAAATATAAATATAAATAAACTTATTAAAATGATTAGTAATTTAGTAGAAGATTTTGTGCTGGCTACCAGTACATTTTCGCTGGCTTTGTAGCTGGAAATCGATAATCCTTGGGTCGTTGCAGTGTTCTTCTTCCTCGGCTATTGGTACTCGTCGGTTGTTGAGTATTCCATTCCTAACTACCTCTAATTATTGAATCTCAGGTTCTAGTGGGTGAGGCAAGTTAAAAAATACACTGCAAGTTTCCACTTAATAAAAGAAGTTTATTTCACACTTTGAATAATTATGGGCGGCTAGCTTTTCCCATAATAATAATAATAATAATAATAATAATAATAATAGTTATCCCACCACTTTAAGTTATTCAGGAGCCTATCTATATTCACACGCACCCCACCCTTGTGCACCCACATGCATCTGTAGCACCTCGTGTCGACGTGACTTCTCGATGAGTTAGATTCAGAATAAGAGCGGGCTCTGAGGCTTTGCCTGCCCTTATATACGGGAGCCTAGTGACGCTCACCTCTGCGTTTGAAAATGTAACGACGTTTCCTATTGGCCCTCAGGCCGCGTTACCCTGACATGTATGAGAATGTGTGTCTTCAGATTCGTGCGCTTAGGCGCCATCATGTAGCATTGTACCGCTCGGTGACAGGTACGGTCTTTATGATTTCTTGGAATTCTTGCTAGCTCGCCCGTGTGTTACAATCAGCTCTGTACAAATGTTAGATGTGAATATTTTAACATGTTAGTAAATTAAATTATTACTGTACAATTCTTATATGTATGGTTCCCCTTTCATATGTACAATTCCTCTATATATGTATAATATATCCCTTTTCAGTTTTCAGAGAATATAGTTACATAGGAGTAGGTAGTAGCTGGTTACCAGATACTAAGTTTGCTGGTTTCCAGCAAGTGTAGATAAACGTAGAATTTAGAATTGTAATTAATGTTTTTACGCCTTTTCTCTAATCCAATAATTTATATTTTTCTTTCTTTCATTTATTTTTCTTTATTTATTAATATATTATTATTTTGTAGACATTGTGTAGTTTTTAGTTATTTTATCTGAAAATATTTGATGTAATTTAAAATGTAAATGTGTTTGTGAGAATAAATGAAAGGTTTAAATGTATGTACCGGTGTAGTAATGAAGGTGCCGGGATAGTATATTCAGATTTTATTTATTTATTTGTCAGTGGACAGGATATGTAGCTATTGCGAGCACCGTGACTATGCAGCATGTCTTCATACACGCCCGCCACATTATTACTAGGTCTGTTATTTCAACACGCTCGCTCCCATTCTCATTTTCTGCAGATTTTTCTCTCCGTCTCTGAGGATGGAAACAGACTGACGTACTCCGCATCCTAAAATGATCCGACTCAATCTTCTTCACTGCAGTCTGTTGTTTGTTTAATATTAAATTTGCAAGTAAAGCGAGCGTGCATACAAAAAACTCCCGGGTCAAACGTTGTGCGTGCCAAGCATAGCAGAACGCTTTCATGACCCACTTTGTTTCCTCTCAAATCGAAGGGAGTTGAAGGGGGCGTTTAATGAACGCCGATGTCTTCGCGAGATATACCTAGAGTACAAAGGCTCCTTTGGTTTAAAAAATCTGATGTGTTACACTCACATGACTTTCTCTACTCTTGTACAAATTATTTTTACAAACGCTTATTCTCCATATGCTTCATGTTAATCGAGATATCGAGACGTTAATCTTATTGCTAATTTTCTTGTAGGTGCAAGGGGAATTGGTAGGCTTTAAGCGATAGTCAAATATTTTAAGCGCTGGTTGCTATGTCGAGTATTCCATTCTCTTTGCATGTTCAGGACAAAAAAACATGAATAACGAATTCCCATTTGAGAAAAAGTATAAGTATTGGAAAATTTAAGGGAATAACAAGCAATATCTCGAAAATGGATCACTCAACAAAAAAAAAATGTATATGACATAAATTGTGTATTTTAACGCCATTTACATTTTTTGTGCAGTAAAACTTTGTCTATCTCTTATGGTTTACCAGTTATGCAAAACTCGTTCGCAATGAAGAATACTTTTGGAGACATTCCCAGAAAATTCAAGATATACATTTTAATTGTCATGAAAATATCTTAAACATTATGATATTTTAATCCAAATCGTTAGGGCCATTTATGAGAAAATTAAAATTTTCGAAAAATGTTCAATGTAAAGAGTAATCTGGGGTGGGAGGATTTTCTTGAAAACCTTCGTGTTGCATCTCTGGAAGATACTGAACCTAAATACCAAGTTTGGTATTTATCCGACTGTTCGTTTCTGAGTTATGTGTTCAGACACACAGACACACACACACACACACACACACACACACTCGCGGACATGTTCACAAAAATGTTTTTTTTAATTCAGGGGTCTCAAAACATGTATTTCCGGTGAAATCTCGGTATCGAATTTTTGGGTGGAATGCAATACTTCCCCTACTTACTATACGTAGGAGAGAAAGTAAAAATATTGCTAAAGCAATTCGAATTTCTGGTTAACTACAAAGGTCAGACCTAATAATTAGTATTAACCTAATAGCCTAATTACCTAACCTAATAATAAAATAATCTTATAATTACCCTAATTAATATAACTATAACTAATGTAAATAATAATAATATAATTTAATAATAATATGTAATACAGACGGTGTCTTGTAAGTAATGTCAGTTTTTAAGAAAAACTTTATTTGGAACGCTTTCTGACAAGAAATTAAACTACTCTTCACGGTTAAGATCGTCAGATTCTATGGTCTTTAGCCATCTTTCGTCGTCCTCCGTGGACTAGTGGTACCGTGCTAGCCTCTAGTTCCCAAGGTTCAAACCCGGTGGAGGGCGTGGATTTTTTCGGGCGTAAAAATCCTTAGCATGGCTTCCTTCGGAAGGGAAGTAAAGCCGATGGTCCTGTGTCGTAGATTTACGAAACGTAAAAGAACCTCAAGCCTGATAAAGAGGCCTCTGAGCAAAATTTCCAGTCTTTCACGCCCAATATAGAATGGGACGCTAAGGACCATAGTAGTTAAAGAGCGCCCATAAATAAAACTCAATTTTAGCCATTTTTCAGCGACGTCAATCTCTGGTTTTTGATTCGAAGAATTCGTTTAGACTCACTTCCACAGCCTGAATGTTTTAAAAATTTCTACCACGCAATAAATAGGCCATGCATCGAAACAGATGATAGTCTGAAAGTGCAAGTTCAGGGATGTATCCTGGGTGTGGTAGCAGTTCGACTGCTTCCAGTTCTTCAATTATTGTCATGGTTGTTCGTGCAGTGTGGAGTGTTGCATTGTCCCGCTGCAAGAGACTGCTATTTCGGTTAAATGACTGTACGCCCATTTGGAACAAATTCCCGATGAATCGCTCCTTTAACATTCCACCAGACACACATTACTTTGGGACCGAACTGGTTTTTTTTTAACGATGACTTTGGCAAGTTGACGGGGACGCCACTGTTTTGATATGCCAGGGTTGCGGTAATAGACCCATTTTTCATCACATGTGACAATTCTCTTGTTAAAATCTATTATCCATGGGATTACCGATATTCACTCTACGTTGAACCTGTTGAGGTTTAAATTCATGAGTTACTGATCCACAGCTTCAAATTTAAAAAGAGTTTTATTTTTGCCTATGGACGCTCTTTAACTGCTATTGCTCTTAGTGTCCCATTCTATATTGGACGTGAAAGACCGATAATTTTGCTCAGAGGCCTCTCTATCAGGCTTGAAGTTCTTTTACGTGCCGTAAATCTACGACACGGCTTTACTTTCCTTCCGAAGGAAGCCATGCTAAGGATTTTTACGCCCGAAAAAATCCATCGTCCTCCGCTGGGTTTGAAGTCTAGCATGGTAACCACTACAACACAGAGGAAAACATCTACTGCAGCTTCTATTTGGTTTTCCAAGTTTCTCAATCTGGCGAAGTATGATATCTTTTGATGAACCAAGTTCTTCGACAGCCTACAAGTACTTATTTGCGGATTTTCTTCCAAAACCCTGCGTGTACTCTCAATATCCCATAATTTTGGTCTTCCAGAACATGGTAAATCTTTAGTGCTTTCTTCTCTAGTGTTGAAGCCATCGTTGTACTTGAAGCAGTACCTTTTAAGTAGTTAAATAAAATTACAATCATAGGGAAAATAAAGATCAATAACAGTAAGGATAGTGTTAAATAAAACTGGAAAGCGAGTGTGACTGTAAATTTAGCGAAGGGTTAGACAGTGCCGGAAACGGATGGTTTTTCCCTCTATTTTTGTGTCCCGTTAGGTTGCTGGAACACAGATGTGTAGAAAGGGTCAATGTTCGCCAAAAGACAGACAGCTTTAGGCATCTAATGAAAGAAGCTAGAAATGAGCTGGTAGTGGAATGGGGAGATATAGAACGTTTCAAACAGGGAAACAGGAGATTTTAGAATACCACACTTGGCAGTGGTAGTTCCTTGGAGATGTTTGTCAGAAAAGTGTCGGCGGATAGGCGCAATAATATGAAGCGTAACAAATAGGAAATGCGCGTGTGTGTGTCAAGTAATAGCAGGAATCAAATGTTAAAAACGGCGACTGGAAATAAACGAGTAGGAAAACAAAACAGTCGTATTCACCACTAACCCGAAAGCCAAGATCCATGCAAGAACCTTGAGCTAGTACCGAACCCGGGACCATTCCTACAAATCCTGTACCGTAAAATAGCTACATACCACCGCAAATTACCGGCCTAACGTGGGGCCAGAATCGTCAAATACTACCTCATACTACACGCTCACTAACGACACTTTCACCTTCGACTTCACATATTTTTCGAGGCGCGGCAGCAGCTTTATAATCTTGTTTCCAGTAGTGCTTTAGAAGGACTCTAACCTCAAACTTTGTAACTTCCATTTTGTAATGTAACTGACGACTGACACATTCTCGCAATATTAATCATTGCATCTTGTAAATACCATTGGCGAAGCAAAGAAAACCAATTCTATCTTATAAAACACCAAACTTAAAAACCGAGATTACTTAAAAGACAACTTAATATAATTAATATTATAATCAGTGCGTCAATTGGTGGCTAAATGGTCGGCGTGCAAGGTTAGAACACCTGCGATCTGTCGCAGTTCTCATGGCTCGTGTTAATTTATTTGCTGGGCGCCTTGTGTTTTATTATTTTAAATTTGGGTTCTTTGTCCTCCGACTAGCTATTATAACTCAGTAGAACAAGTGTCTAAGCAGGGCGTGTAAACGGAAAGGAGTTGTTGCTAAAAGATAGCACTGCTAAAAAAATTTATTTCTACAATTTTATTGCCGCACACTTAATTAATAATTCACATATTTAATCTTTATATGCCTGACTGAAACTGTGATATTTCCGAATGTAACTGCAGTCGTTATAGTTGCAGCGCAACAATTACTTCGCGTACTTCACATTTTTGTCTGCGACGTGTACCTCGTGAGAGATTCTTCCGAACTGTGCGACACTTGCTTATGGCTCGAGAACATATACTCCTTCATCTCGAATTGCCTTAACATTATAATGGAGCTGCTATTGCTTACCAAATCGCGCCCACTTTAGCGTCTGTTTTGTCAGCCAATCACTACTACTAACACTCTAGGGAAGATATTCCCTCCATTTTTTTTAAAAAAAAAAGCACGCTACCCTGACGTCATGTGTTTGTCTCTTCTTAGTGATAAACAACTCACCCCCTCGGTTTATTGTTACCCACTTTTATTGTCAGTTTCAGTGAGGCCGTGTAAACTTATTTCCTAAGAATACTTATAGCTAACAAACATCTAAAATCTTGTACATACAATGATATTAATTTACACTACAATCACTTTGGCATTCACAGCATGTTATGATATAAAATACTGCCTCAGAATATAAAAACAAGGGGCCAACGTAACAGATAACAGTATAAACTAACCTTCACAATACCTGTAACAGATGCGTACTTGCGGAGGAGTTGCCGGTAATGAATGGAACATAACAACCCGATATCACCAAATTTTAGTGACTTATCAAATAATGGTGGAAAAACGTCAAAGCTGCGCTCTAGTAACCTGTCGTGTATTGTAACCCCATACCAGGATTCTATCTGCGTTCACTGTACCGTAAAATTGCCTGTGGTATTGGGTTACGAAGGATTACATTTCACTGCGATTAATGGAGGGGTCGCTCTACTAAGAGGTTTTTAATATTATACTTAAGGAATTTCATATTATTTTGGAAATTTTAAGAGAAAGTGCAACACACAACTATTTAAAATGAATTATTACGCTACGTCCGAATTCCACGTGTTTTCCATATCCGAAAGTATGGGTATTGGGCCAAAACATTTTTTTATTTGGTAGCTAAAAGAACCAATTATATGAAAACCATTACATGTTTTCCCCTGTGTGAATCACGAATAAATATTTTTCCACGTGGATTAACTAACAACTGATTATTGATTTCAGTACTTAAGAACAGAAAATATTTCTACTGTTACTAACAATATCATTTATGTTATATTACTGTTTTTTTTAACCGAAATACATGTTTTGAGGGTCCTGAGAAAAATGGATTTTTTAGAATTTTCTGTGAATACATCCTCTTTATTTCACATTAAAGTTGTATCATTTTATTTAAAATAAGAGATAGTTACCATATATAATCCGCTTCTAAAGATTGCATCATCGCTTCAACGTACTGTATCTCTATTGTACCTTCAACGAAATATATGATGAAACAATTTCTGCAAACATTTATCTCGATTAACATGAAAGAGATAAAAAAAAGCTATGTAAGAATGCTTGTAAAAAGGTTATAAAAATAAACGGTGAGTCGAGAAACTCATTTGAACCTAAAATACCAGATTTTATTATATTTCTTTTGAAGATGTATATTTCTGCCCCACGTTTGGGAGCCAATTTGAAAAAGCTGTTTATTAGCTCCACGTTTTTGAAGAAGGTGTTTTATTAGCTTATTTGCACCACGTATGGACGCTAATTTGAAGAAGATTGTTTGTATTGTAACTTTTTTGCAACACGCTTTGGGCGTCAATTTAAAAAAAAGGTTATATTGAAAGAGTTGTATTATATTTCAACTGTTGGGGAACTGAACTTGTAGTAGTTGCAACCGCACGTATGGTAGACAGTCTCCGGTAGCCTTCGCCGCAAATGTACTTTCAGGTGGCGTTTGCCCCAAGTTTAAAAAAATATTAACTTTGTAATTTGACTGTATCTTTAGATATTATATTTATGTATGCCTCGGCTGCGTCAGTATTATTGTTAGAGACACGTTTCTCTTAGGCAGGGTTGTGATGTGACAAGAATGTAGGCTTACACGGATTTTTAGTTTTAATTCACTCCTTTTTATTAATCCTTGACACAAATTAAATAGCACTTCACTGATATCGAGAGCTGTGAGATTCTTTTATTTAATACTGGCACTTTTTTTAACACTATAATATTTTCGTCTCACACGAATACATAATTAATTTCTCGAGGACACATCTCGCGTCTGGTTATGAACACTGTTTGGAGGCAACTGAATTGATTTCAACCGTCTAAACTTGTAAATTTCTGTATTTCAAGTCCCTGATTGGCTACCCTACTCCAATAGAATACCTGCATTTAAATAAAGCTTTTTCTGGTTGGTGATTGGCTATTTTTAAACTGTCTCAAAATTTACATTATTGTTACTCCAAGAATCACAAGTAGTACAGTTAAACTTTCTTACTCATTATTGCCTCAAGGTTACCTCATTGTTACCTCATTGTTAGCAACTTTAAACTTATTATTCTCACAGCGCCTACATTATTAAATTACGTAATGCATTCACATAACATTATTGAACATGTTTACAATAATATAAGCATATGCAATGACTGTTACATACATATTACAAATTATTACATATACATATTGCTTCTAGGCGGGCTTTTATAATTTAATTGAATTTATTCAAGTGTGAAAAATACTGCCTCACTTTTTATTGCAATGAAATTGGAGATTCCTTGTAAGGTTGGTATTCTTGAACAATAGAGTGTTATTTTTTATTACTGATAACATTTATGTATATTCTAGGTCAGTTATTTTGACTTCCAAAGTCTACTTTTGGAGTCTGCGATGTGAAGCGGCACTTATACACTTGTTATGCATTATTAGCATGGAAGATATCGGGTTTTGCTTGGGGCGGCAGCACTTCATATCGCTCCTAATGGAGGCGGTGCTGCGGCGGCTGTGCATTAAGTAAAACATAAATACTGAACAAAGCAGACCAGCTGGATTTCATCGTTCACCGCTAGAAAAATAAAAAAAATCGATTCTTTGAAAAGAAAAAAATAAAGGGGAAAAAATCGCTGCATTTCCGATGGCATTTGCATCAAAGGTTTTCGGAAATGCCTCCTCGTTTGTTGTATAGCCACGTTACATACACAACATTCTCATTTCGGCTTGTACAACAACTGTCAAAAGTCGATAAAAAGTTGAAGCAGAACAACCTTGTACTGTGTGAGATTAATTAGTCTCCTTTTATTTAAAAGCATTTTATTTATCATCGACTTTAAGATATTCAACTTTTACTTCCTCTACTACAGAGAGAGCCAAAAAACTACGACCGGCTGCGCGGTGGTTTTCCTCGCGCACGTTGCCGTCTGCGCTATCATAGAAAGGCGTGGATGAAACCATACAACATTTTTAAAACTACTTTTAAATCCTTTATTTACCAACTTTATGAAAGGAGATGCTGAAACTGGCCACTGTCGTTGTCCATACATTTTTGGCACCTCTTTAGGAAACTATCCATCACTCGCCAATTTTTTTCGAGTCAACAGCTGAGGTCCATACATATGTGAATGCAATTTTGCCTCCCTTTTTTTTTAGATAATTAAGAAACAGAGCGCGTGATTTTGCCTTTTTTCAATAAGACTCTGCAACAGCTTATTGGCTAATATTTTGATGAGAAAAATTAAAAATGTGTTTGTGGATAGAATTATTAGTGGCCCCTCTGTTCTCCGGTCTAACCCTCTGCGATTTATGTCTCTGGGGTAACTTAAAACGAAGTGTACAAGACAAACCCACACACTCTGGAAGAATTAAAACAAAATATCCGCCAGGAAATTGCCAGTATTTCTCAACGTGAACTACAACGAGTGATGGATAGTTTCCTAAAGAGGTGCCAACAATGTATGACAACGACGGTGATAAGTTTCAGCATCTCCTTTCATAAAGTTGATAAGTAAAACCTTTAAAAGTAGTTTTAAAAATGTATGGTTTCATCCACGCCTTTCTATGATAGCGGCAGACGAGCGCTGAGAACGCGGACAGGAAAAACTCCGCGCAGCCGGTTCGTAGTTTTCTGGCTCACCCTGTACTTACCTGTAGTAACACAGTCGGCTTACCCTCTTGGTATGTAGGGCTCACACACGTGCCTATGGTCAGAGGTCTGTAGATGAACATTGGATTAGAGAACGAAAAACCTGGAACAGAAGATCGGCCCTTAGCAGGTATGAAATTAAGGAAGAAGATGATATGAAATGAAGGCGAAATGAGAAGGTGATGATGGAGCAATCGGTGGAAAGAACGGCGGGAGAACCCTGAGAAAACCCGCTCAGACGCCGCTTTGTCCACCACAAATCCCACTTGCAAGCCCCTGGAACCCTGGCCGGTGGGAAGCGAGCGGTCTAACCACTCGGCCACCACGCCGCCACCTGTAGTAACTAGAGGAAGTATTTCAATACCATCCAAAATTTGGATATCGAGATTTCAGCGGAATACACGTTTTGGGGCTCTCTGAATTAAAAAAAGGGTTTCAGAAAAAGGTCCATGTACGTTCGAATGTCTACCTGCGAACACCATAACTCAGAACCGAAGTCAGCTAAACACCAAATTTCGTATAAGTCAGGTCATCCAAGGATGGGACACGAGATTTAGTAGAAAATCCACCCCGCCACAAACTACTTTTTACATGGACGTTTTTATTTATTTTTGATTTTCTCTTAAATGTCTCTAATGATTTTGATTAAAATGCCAATATGCTTAAGATATTTGCATGAGAAATAACATGTATAGCTACAATTTTCTGGGAATTTCCTGTAAAGTCCGCTTCTATCTGAATGACTTGTGTAACTGATAAACGAAAAGAGATTGACAAACTCTTTACACAAAAAATATATGTCAAATACATTTTTGGTGAAGCTAACCATTTCAAGATTCCTTGTCGTCGTTTCTAACGCTTCCCATATGGCACATGACCTTCGGGGATACCTCATTCCACCAAGCGCTGAATGGGTAATTTCTGAGGTGGAGGCATCCACGGGCGGAATCCATTGCCTCCGATGGCAGAGTGATGATGAGCATGGCGGTGGAATGAGAGGACCTACAGGTTTTACCGTGAACTCCGAACCACGTTGTGTCTTGGGGATACTTCATATGAACAAGTCAGAGGTGAAGGCGTGGATAGGGCCGACTTAAAGTCGCCACCCCAGAACGGATTTGAACCTCGGACCCTTAGCACGAGAGTTCGAAACGAAGCCACTACGCTACCCCAACGCCCGGACATTCTTTTTTATTGGTTTTAATTTTCAAATACTCTATGCATTCACTTGTTTTAGGTTCAAGCGAGGTGTCACCGCGGACCGCCCATATGACCCTTGGGTTTTTTGTGGTTTCTCCGAGTCGGTAAGTGAATGCTGGGATGGATCCTCTTTTACGACTTTCCTGTCCCTGATTTCCTGTACCCATCATCTCTTTCATTGTCATCTGTTTCAGGGTTATAGGACTAGGCGGCGGTATTCGGCGGGTTGCGGCTGGGCGGCGAATGTGCTCATTGTAGAGGTTTTTTCCCTGGCACCGCTGCGAGATTCTAAGGGGGGGCATTGTTGCCAACTTAGCTATTTTATGGCTAAATCTAGTATTTTGCAGTAGCGTTTAGCCATATAAAATCGTAAAATGCTTATAGCCGGAAATCTGGCCTATTTAACAAACCCCTTAGCCAAAACCTAGCCTAAATAGCACAAGTTCATCCGCATTTTAGCTATGCAAAGGGAATAAATGGTTGGGGTGAATTCCCACTACCGTGAGGTTGTATTATGTTCCTATCATGGCATGTCATCAAAATGTGTAGTAATCATAAGGTCGAATTTCTGGAGCATGCGCCCAAAATGTATGATTTTTGACGCACATTATTGGTCAGTATTTACATATTTTACCTAAAGAATTTCAGTAAATGTCATATTTCGATATCAGTTATATTTAACGTACGGTGTTGGTGCTTAGCAGAACTATACCTTATTCCATTTCAATTGTATATTAAATTATTCTTTTATAATATTTAAATATTATGGAATTATCTAATCAATTATAATATTTAGAATGTCTTTATGGGATTTAACTTCTGCAAACAAAATATGGGTAGTTTTAGGCGCCAATTATATCCAACCATTTTTTGTTGAATAATGCCTTTTTAAAGATACCATCTAGCCATTATTTGCGAGAAAGTGTTGGCAACGCTGGGGGGGTCGTCGAGAATCTGGGTGAACCCGGGCGGCGTCGGATGCATTCGATCTGAAAATATTTGGGACCCCGTTCATGCTTGCACCCGTCGCCATCCGGATCTAGTCGCCCTTGGGTCTCTCCCCTTATCCCTTCCTCCCTGGGGTCACGGTAGAAACAAAAAGGGCCGTTACGACCTACTTGTGGTGCTTTGCGTCGGTAGCGAGGCCCACTCTGTTCGTCCTGTTTGCCTTTATCTTTCACTTATTTTAAGTGGTAGGTCACTACTCGTGTTTTTCTCGAGGTCATGCACAGAGCATGGAGTTTCAAAGTCAAAGAATAAAGGTTTGTAAGAATAGTTCATAGAGGAGTATGTAGAGAAAGACATGCGAATGCAACACACAGACTTTTAAATATAGTAGTATCCACAGCATATGCTAAATCTAAAATAATAGATTATGGCGAGAATCGTGTGTGCAAATCAGAGAGTAATGCCACATACACTTTATGAATTATTGTGTCTCTGTAACAATGAACCCATTCAGTTTTCTTCCAAGTTAATGGCTTTCTATCCAAGGTTTGTTCTCTCACCTAGTCTCCCTTTGTTTTCATTTCCCTCTCCCTCTTCTTCTCAACTTTAAGAAAAGTGAAGCCTATCTCGACAATGTCAGTTTTCCAAGTTTAGGTATAGTTTTCTTACAAATCATGCAACATAAAAATATGAAACCTTTTTAAGGGTTTATTTAACTTCTCTTTTTTTGTGTTAAACTGAATTTTATATGATTTTTCGTTTATGTTTCATAAAATAATTTACTTTATCAATTATAACCTTCTACTCTTAACATTTGCAAATAACTAACAACTTTATTTTAAATTGGAGAATATGCCACGTCATATAATCCATATTAATTTGAAGCATTATTTTAAATAGCCTCCAGGTAAATTTTGGCACAACGTTTACAGAACAGGGAATATTGTGGAAATGGCTAACGCTAAGAAACATTAATTGGCACTCAGTTTTTAATGAGCCCAACGTTTTTGTGTATAAAGTTTATAAAACTAAACATTTTTTCCAACTAAACTATGAAATTTAGTGATACGATTATTGACATTCAAAATATAAACTTTAATTTACACATTTTAAGGCAAAATTAATAATTATTGATAGGATTATTTTGTAAAGGTTAACACTAAAATATTAAAAAATTACTTTAAACTTTAACCTAAAGCAGAAGAATCAATTAAATCTTCAAAAAGATTTTATGAAAAGTGCACCTTAAAAGTTAACATCGTCGAATAGGCAGTGCCTATTTCCCTCAACAGCAAGTTGCAATTATCCTACAAATGTCTCATTTGCGTACCTATAGTTACTAAGGTTTTTAAAAGAAAGCTGTACTTCCATCTGCTTCATTTCCTCCATTCGTTTTGTTATAGACTGCATAAATGAAATTTAAGCTCTAACCGTGATGACACAGTTATACCTAGTTTTGGACCATAACTTTCAGCATCGTAGCTAATGGACGCTTGTGTGCAGAAAAACTACCCCTTTCCCCTAAATAACATTTTAATTTCTCTACTACTGTCTTTTTATATTTACCCACACTACACTCCTAACTTCTTCTCTATATGGAAAAAAATTAAGCCATTCAGTAATGTTATATTCGATGTAAAATGAAGGATCTGGCATAAATAGCATGTATTAATGAACTTTGGTGTAAATAACTATCGGTAGTGCGTCGATATTTTAGAGGGAAGGTGGATGAGAAATGAGTTCCTGTGTCATTCAATGTCCAAAAACCAGACTAACATTTCTCCTAAAGCAGAAATACAGATGGAGCCTAATATATGCTATCGATTAGGGATAGGATCGAATAGCGTTGCAAGGGCTGCTAAAGTGTATAACAAACCTCAAAGAAACGAATTCCTTTGGTGCAAACGTAAAGAAAGAGGCTATGATGCATTTGTTAATTTCAATAATTACTTTGATCTATAACCATTTAGACGCCAGTAAAATAATTATTAATACGTCTTATTATTATTATTATTATTATTATTATTATTATTATTATTATTATTAGTCCTGAATGATATGACTCAGGTTAATAAAACGCATTGTATAATAAGTTGTCTTTTATGGCAACTTTATTATTATAATTTTTGTTAATTTAATGCTGCCCAACCGGCTAGAGCATAGACAAATAATTGACATTGTTAGCTGCCCATTTTTTGGGGACGACGTGCTTTACACATGAATAAAGATGCTAGAATTGTGCTAGAATTTAAGGGGATAATTGAGGCTTGGAGCGGTGCAAGCTACACTTTCATTACCAACGTAAATCATCCCCTTCCTAAACGGCCTTATTTTTACTTTCCCTGCTACTTACCTTTAATGGGTAGAAGTATTGCACTCTACGAATAAATTGGATATCGTGATTTCACTGAAGCCTGATATATGGGCTTTATTGTAAGTAACAATGGCTCTGGTAAACTATGTTGATGTTCATATTTATGTGGACCCTGCTTATAGCGACACCATCTTTGATCACAAAGTCCATGCTGTGGCATGTCTTCTGTCGACGGTCTATAAAAATAAGTGGCCCATACAGGTTTTCTCGTGGCCTTTAAATTGTCTGCATTCTCTCTTAGACTTTCCCCAAAATAAAATTGCAGACTATTGCTTTATTTGTTAATCTCCCTTTACTTCCAAAGGAAAGTTTTCTTGGTGGCGATATAAGCTCAAAATTGCTTACTTCATTTCTCTTCCATCTATTTACATTTGTAAGGTATTTCTTAAATACGCTTTTACTTCTTTCCATTTTAGAAGGTAAAAGGAATGTGAACACAAAAACTACTCACGCACTCAGAGCACAAGCAGATACAGAAGCTAATCTGCAGCTTTGTAACATAAAATTGGGGATCTAGACAGGTACGAACTCGATGCCAATTAGGGGAATGCAATTTCAAACACTCTAATATTGTCCGGTCCGAGAAAGGGTGGGCAGGTTTCAGTTTTCCAAGAAAACTTGAAAAGGGGGCGTGGCGCAGTTGCAGCGCCAAGGTACTAGTCAGCCACGATATGAGTGCTCTTGGAGGAAGGCGCCATTGTTTTTGTTGACAATGCGTAACGTCATCAAGGTCTAGGGATCAGAGGAAAGTGAACTCGGATCTTCGGATGTTTTCTTTACCCGACTATCCTTCCGACGCCCCGCCCACTTTCTCGTAACTGTTGCTCTTTCCACCGAACGCATTCATATCGTGGCGGACTAGTGTTTACATTTTTAATTGTGCTTAAAAAGCATAAACGAAACAAAATACTGTGTGAGCATGATCTCAAATTTAAAATCTACCAAATAAACATTGTTAAAAATCAATTATTTGACCCATTTTGCATATACTCTCCCTTAGTATTAGTAAAAATTCTTATAAAACCCACGTTGTAGGAATCGCCACTCAGAAAAAAAAGAGTTATACCTCAGAACCCAAAGAATTGTTTGAAATAATAGCTCTTGACATTTATATGTACCAGATGGCCCACACAAGCCCTCCTTAGTTGAAGTTAGTCTATACCGGTTACCGCGGATGCCAAAAGGTTTGCCTAAGCAGAACTGCAAAGGGGACTCCATTTCTCACAGAGAGGATGAAAGACCAATGCATGAAAACGAACATTACAGCTGCTGTTACTGGTCCCTGCCATATGAGTTGTTCCGGGTTCGATTTCCGGCTGGACTCCGGAAAGTTGTCTTTAAACAAAACAGTTCACGATATGCCAAGAGTCTGGTGTTTGAATGTAAGAGTGCCTATGTGTGTGTGTGGGGGGAGGTGTTATCGGTTATTTAATAAGCAATTTACTCATTAACAAGAGTTCAGGACTGCTACTTGGTGCAAACTGAATCACATGTGTTGTCATTTAGTTCCATAATAGTTAATCACACAATTAGTACACATATATGGGGTCAATTGGAGCCACAAGGTTAACAAAATTAAACAAAATTCGATTATATTTATGTACCCTTAAAGGTGTGTTAGAATTAAATTATTTTCTATTATTGCAGTTTTCGTAATAAGCATATGCAAAAACATGCCCTTCTTCTGGAGTGATCATTTCTTACTATTATTTCTGTACGTTAAAAAAATAAACAAAAGAACGTGCACAGAAGTCAGATGCCGCGTCTGGAAATTATTAGAACACAGCCCTCGAGCCTCAGCTGCATTTTGATGCATCTCCCTGCACAGATGTAGCCATATCCCTGTGTTCGTTATTGGTGAACGTTGCCTTTTTGTCTGAATGACGTGGCTCGAACTGCATGCAGGCGACCACGCGACGCTTATCACTACGGAACTACTGCGTAAACATCTGCAGAGAGCAGTACTACCCCAGTGACCTTTCACTTTGTACCTGCACTGCCCCTTTGAACAGCAATGATGCGGCAACTTCTTTTGCACCTATTTATGCGGGAAACATCAAACTGCAAAGGACTGCTTGTTTGTCCGCCTGGTATACATCAGTGTATTATGGTTGCCTCATTTTCAGCTGTTCCAGATTTTTAATTTTATGAGACTAGCCCCACCCCATCACCAGAATGAAATGTTCTGTACTCCCGTGATGACTGTGATTACGATAACGGCTAGCGGTTCACTTATTTTGCTTGCTAACAACGAAATATTCGTAACAACAAAAAACTGAATGAGTTTTGCCAATATGGTAATTACATCCACCAAACTAACAAATGCTGTCGACGCACTACCATTGGGCCGTATTACCACAATCCTGTTTAAGTTCTGCCCATGGTCATGCTTATAAAACCACCACCAAAATGGGAGAGTAAGGGAAAGGGCTGTTGATGGCTGACATTTATGGGCGTTCTTGGAGGCGCCAGGCGTCATAATCTTCTTATGGGCCGCTTGGAGGGAGACGGTGGGCGAGAGTCTGTAATCCCCACCAACTTAGTTGGCGCCAACTCAGCCCTCTACGGGTAGTAATTGGCATTATCGGCTACAACTTAAATAATATATCTAAAAAGTTTCAGCAAAACAAACGTGGAGGTTCAAAAGGAAGAATTTCCAGCTTTCACTAGTATTTAAACAACAGCACAGTGTTCGACTTTATTTCTGGAATTAAATCATGTAACTCCTGCTTAATATACTATCACGTGAATGGAGGGAAACTGGGAGTTCTAGAAGTTATAATTAACGATGCTAAAGACAATGTGTTTGAAACCTGACTCCGAAAACAATTGGGGAATCTGGTAGGTATTTTGAACATTAATAACGCCATTTTTACTTTCTCTACTAAGTACTTACAGGAAGTATGTATTTCATTCAAAATTCTATGTCGAGATTTAACCACAAATACATGTTTTGAGTCCCCTGAACCCCAAAAAAGCATTTTTAGAAAAGTTCAGTGTGTGTACGTGTGTGTGTTTGTGAACAACATACCTAAAAAATCTGATATGTTACACTCACATGCCTTCCTCTACTCTTGTACAAGCTATTTTTACAAACGCTTATTCTCCATATGCTTCATGTTAATCGAGATATCGAGATGTTAATCTTATTGGTAATTTTATTGTAGATGCAAGGGGAATTGGTAGGCTTTAAGCGATAGTCAAATATTTTGAGACCTGGTTGCTATGTGGAGTATTCCATTCTCTTTGTATTATCAGGACAAAAAAAATGAATAACGAATTTGGGAAAAAGTAGAGTATTGGAAAATTTAAGGGAATAACAAGCAATATCTCGAAAATGGTTCACTCAACAACAAAAATGTATATGACATAAATTGTATATTCTAACGCGATCTACATTTTTTGTGGAGTAAACTTTTGTCTATCTCTTATAGTTTACCAGTTATGCAAAAGTTGTTCACAATGAAGAATACTTTTGGAGAAATTCCCAGAAAATTCGAGTTATACATTTCATTTTTCATGAAAATATCTTAAACATATGATATATTAATCAAAATCGTTAGAGCCATTTTTGAGAAAATTAAAATTTTCGAAAAATGTTCCATGCAAAGGGTAATCTGGGGTAGGGGACTTTCTTGAAAACCTTCGTGTCGCATCCTTGGAAGATACTGAACCTAAATACCAAGTTTGATGTTTTTTCCGACTGTTCGTTTCTGAGTTATGCTGTTCAGAGACACACACACATACGGACATGTTTTCAAAAATGCTTTTTTGGATTCAGGGGGTCTCAAAACATGTATTTCCTTTGAAATCTCGGTATCGAATTGTTGGGTGGAATACAATACTTCCGCTACTTACTATACGTAGTAGAGAAAGCAAAAATTCTTATGCGTTACATTCACGTGACTTTCTCTACCCTCTATCGTTTATTAGTGGGTATACAAACTATTTCTACCAAAGCTTACTTTTCTATCTACTACATGTTAATCCAAATAAACCTTCGCAGAAATAGCTACATTACACATTGCGTTATAGATACAAAGGGAACAGCGATATGTTTAAGAGCTGGACACTATACGCTGGCCTTAAACTTCCATATTGTTTCCATGCATTCACCAGAAACAAGTGAGTGTTGAAAGGACTTGAAGTGAATGACGGGGTACTACCTTTAATAACGGATATATCAGAAATGGCTTATGACACAAAAATGTTATTGGAAATAAATTGTGTGTTTTAAAGAGATCTACATTTTTTGGGGTAGTACGTTTTCATATATCGCTTTACGTTTATCGGTTAAACAAATTATACAAAATTCCTTTCGAATGAAGAGGACTTTACAAGCAATTCCCAGAAAATTCAAGATATACATGTTATTTGTCGTGTAAATATATTTAATATGTGGTATTTTAAACAAAACCGTTAAGAGCTACTTTTTAGGAAATAGAAAATTTCGAAAAATGTTCCATGTAAAGAGTAATTTAGGGTGGGGGTATTTTGTTGAGAATCTTGTGTCGCATCTTTGGAAGATACTGGACCTAAATACCAATTTTGGTATTTATCTGACTTTTTGTTTTTGAGTTATGCTGTTCACAAAAACAGACACACACACATACATGGGCCTTTTTGTAAAAATGCTGTTTTTTTAAATGCAGGGGTCCCCAGAACATGTATTTCTAGTGAAATCTCGGTATCCAATTTTTGGGTGGAATGCAATACCTTATCTACCTACAATACACGCGGTAGAGAAAGTAAAAGGAAAGTGTTTTAATTCAGTAACTTACAAAGAAGCTACAGGAAGGTTTTCAACATCTCCCACAACAAAATTTTCTTTATATGGAAAAGTTTTCTTTATTTTCCATTTTCTAAAACATCTTTCCAAAGATTTTGATTAAGACATCATATATGTAAGATATATGCTTAACAGTAGTGCCAATTTTAAGAGTAAAGGTTCCCCTCAAAGGTGAGCTAAAGCTTACCACTGGAGCTCCAAAGCATTTAGAACTTATGCTTTTTGGTTTTTTCTTTCTTTGAAGTAGCGCGGAATTCGTAGTACAAATTGGCAGGTACGTATACGACTTCTAAAAATATATTTAAAGTATAAGCGTTGTGCCTAAAATGATAAAATATGTTCCAGATTTAAGAAAAAATTCAATTTAGTATGACCGTACGAGATACCAATAATGTCATATTTGGCAATTTACCCATGTAGTCTATCTCTAAGCTCCAGTATCTTTCAGGGATGCGACACAAACATTTTCAATAAATATAGCTCCTCCCCCAAACTACTCTTTAAGAGGAAAATGTTTCTTTATTTTTAATTTTTGAAGACGTTTTGTTGCTGCTACGTATGGAAAGTCAGTTTGAAGTAGGTGTTGTATTGTATTTCGACTGTTGGGGAGCCGATTTTAAGTAGTTGCAACCTCACGTATGGTAAAAAGTTTCCGGTAGCCTTCGCCCCAAATTTAAAAATGTTAGCTTTGTAATTTGACTGTTTCTTTAGATATTATATATTTTTGTTTGCCTCGGCTGCGTCAGTATTATTGTTAGAGACATGAATTTCTTAACAGGGCGTGATGCGGCTGAAGAATGTAGGCTTATACAGATTATAATTTTTTAATTCACTCCTTGTTTTATTAATTCTTGACACGATTTCAAGACAGTTTAAATAACGCTTCACTGATATAGAGAGCTGTGAGATTCTTTTATTAATTACTTGCACTTTTTAACACGTAAACTATTTTCGTCTCACACGAAAACCTATTAAATTTCTCGAGGACGCATCTCGCATCCGGTTACAAACACTGTCTGCAAGCAACTGTCACTAAAATTAGATTACTGCTTCCAAGAATCACAAGTAGTATTGTTAAACTTTCAAATTCATTATTGCCTCAAGGTTACCTCATTGTTAGCAAATTTTAAACTATTATTCTCACAGCTCCTACATTATTAAATTACTTAATACATTCATATAACATTATTGAACATGTATACAATAATATAAACATTAATACAATGACTTATATACATTTTACAAATTATTACATACACATATTGCTTTAAGGCGGGCTGTTATTGAATTCATATTATTATATAATTTGACTAAAATCATTTATGTGTTAAAAATACTTCCTCATTTTCTCAAAAATAACTCCAACGATTTTCATAAGTAATACCACGTGTTTAAGATATCTTGTGTGTCTTGAATAAACTTGTAATAGTCTATGAAGTCTTCTTCATTCCAAAGGATTTTGTACAATTTTGTATAACTGGTAAATCATAAGACATAAAGACATACGACACAACATGTAGATTTCTTTAAAATACATTATTTCAAATAAATGTTTGAAATATCTGTTGTTATTGGTTTTAATACTTGACATTTTAACTGTTGTCGCTATTGAGTTGTTTCTCGCAGTGTCGCGGTAAGAGTTTGAGATTCCAATGCAATTTTGTGACACAGAGGTAATGGCCCAAGATTATCAAGTTTGAGGTAAATAGAGATAAGCAACGCTCTCGCCCGACGTAACCACTAGAGGCGCTATCAGCAGATAACCAGAACCTACTGGAAGTTTCTTCCGCCCTTGCCTCCAGATATTTGCAGAATATTTTATGGAAGATTCCGTTGGTTATACCAGCAACCATTCTTGTGTGAGGCAGTCAGTCAGTTACTGAGCGAGCGCGTCGTTTCTGGTGCGAATCGAGTGCGGTTCTCCGAGTGAGTTTGTCACAACTGCGACGTGCAGTGAATGCTTCTACTGCAGGAGAGAATGAAGAAGTCTTGAATTCGACTTCCCAGCGAGTCAACAATCTGGTAAAATTGGTTACGTCGTACGTATTGCATTACGTCGCTACGTCAAGAAGGAAAGTGAAGTGACGAGGAAATTGAACTAGTTCATATTCGTGAAATGACAATGTGAACTAAATGAAGTCCCTGTGAAGTTGAACTAGATCAAAACCGTGAAGTGACATTGAGAACATTAGAGAAGCGACAGTTGAAAAACTGGACAGTCACAATATAAAGGGGCCAGTTTTTAAATCATTTGACTATCGCTGTTCCCTTTATATACAGGTTGGACCATTTATGTTGAGACTGTACAATATCTCCAAAACTAAGCGTCGTAGAAAGAAATGTCTTTAATAAAAGTTGCTTGAAAGTAAATGCCATTAGTCGTGTTTTGTTTGGAGGACTTGTGATGGTTATTTTAGGGTCAGTTTATTTTTTAAATGGGAACCTACAATTAGGGTAAAATTAAATTTCCCCGTAATATCAAGCAACTTTTGTGGAATACATTTCTTTCTACAACGCTTAATTTTGGATATATTGTACAGTCCCAACTTTATGGCCCACCCTGTAAATTACGAAATGTGTAATATAGCTATTTCTGCATCGGTTTATCTTGATTAGCATAAAAAAGATAGAACAATAAGCTTTTGCAAGAATGATTTGTAGAAAATTGGGCACAGAAAGTTATATAATCAATTCTTGTCGCACCTTAAACCTTGTTCTGCAAAGTTTAAATCATTCATATCTTTTAGCAATGCAAATAAACGGCATTTTCCCAGTACTTCCTATCCTCTCGTCACAGAAAACTACAAGAGAATGAAAATATTTTCCGTGCCGACCTTTAAGTAAATAGAAAGAAAGTGATTGATATATGTTGCAAAGCGGGAGGTTAAATATTGCATTTCTGAACTACTTTGTGTAGTGCTTTGTATTCTTTTCTGTTCCTCGCTCTTTTGTTTCCCAACGATCGGATATTGTTTTTGCCTTTGGCCACTTCGGTGAACCGCAATACCGTCAGATTGGTTTTAGAAACTGCTCTTGGTTTGCATATTCAAACATCATTTGTTTTTTTGTTCGGGGAGGAGGAACGTAATCTCGGCACGTGATTTGAGTGCAATACAAATACCTGTTGTTGTGATGTACACGGGAAAAAACACAACCACCTTTCATAGCCGTAGGTAATAACAAGGTATCTAATGCCGCATACTTTATCTACCTACAGCTCTTCAATACCTATATAATAATAATCTGCCTTAGCGAGCGATATTTTAAGGACTGGGTGACTTTACCTAGTATTATGTTTTGTGTTTGAAATTTTCAATAACGGGTGGAAGGAGTATAAATGTCATTCACCAAGAGGAATGAACAATTAGGACTAGGAGCGGAGGGGGCTTAGGGACTTTGTACCTCGATCTAAGAAGACCGTTGTGCCTGAGTCCCTCCCGGAGGGGAGTTTTATTTATGAGGCGGCGCCGTGGCCGAGTGGTTAGACAGCTCGCCTCTCACCGAGGGGCCCAGCTTCTATCCCAGGGACCCGCATGTGGGATTTGTGGTGGACAAAGCGGCGTCTGGGCGGATTTTCTCCGGGTTCTCCGATTTCCCCCGCCATTCATTCCACCAACTGCTCCATCATCACCTTTCCTTTCATCCATTTCACCATCATTTCGTTTCATCTACTTCCTTCCTCCTATTCCAGCATCGGGCTGATCACCCACCTGGATATTCTGTCTGATCCATGAGTGTCTGTTCCTCGACGGGCTTCTGACCCCAGGCACCCCTGGGGGGTGTAAGTCCTGCATACGTGGAGGTTAAATAGAGAAAGAAGAAGAAGAGTTTTATTTATGCACGCTCTTTAGCTGCTATGGTCCTTAGCGTCCCGTTCTATATTGGGAGTGAAAGACCGGTAATTTTGCTCAGAGGCTTGAGGTTCTTTTACCTGCCGTAAATCTATGACACGGGATTACCAGCTTCCCTTGCCAAGGAAGCCATGCTACGGATCTTAACGCCCGAAAAAATCCATCACCCTCCGTCGGGTTTGAACCCGCGACCTCTGGAACTAGAGGCTAGCATCATAACCACTACACCACGGAGGGCAACGCGGAGGGAGGGATGAGGTGAGAGGAGACAGAGGGCGGTCGGACCAGGAGGCATGACAGGCAGAGGACGGGGTCTCTATCTTTTCAAATGTAAACTCCCCGGATGGCGGCTTGTAAAACCGGCTCCCCTCCCTTGCAGGTTTGCCCATCCCGCTGGGGGAGGGGGGCGGGACTCGGAGACCAAGTGTTACATAGATCATCCTTTTCCCTGCCATGCAATGCTGAGACTCCCACCGACACTTGCAACCCTGAAACAGCCAAGCACGTGAAAGGTGAAGGGAAATGAGAATGGAGGTGAAATGAAGAGACGGAAAATTCGGGGATGTAATGAATCTTCCCAACATTCGCTTAGCGACCCGGGGAAACCCGAAAAAAACATGGATCAGGAAGGTTGGTCGTGGGAATCGAACCCACGGGGCACGGACATTGGCGACTGAGCAATCCCGCTCTGTATGAGAAATTAAATCTAATGTGTTACATTCACATAACTTTCTCTATCCATATTCGTTTATTTTTATATAGCATTTACAAGCCTGATTTTTTAATATAAATTTGCCGTCCTTTAACCAGCTAGAGTCTAATAATGCTCAAATGAGCCCAAGGTCCCAAGAACTTTATGATTTATCCGAGATCAACGTTTTCAGGGTAAAAGAAAACCGCGGTATAAATTTTATCCGGGTAACTCACCCTAACTGAGATTCGAAGTGGGAGTTTTCAGTACCACCGGAACCCGCACTCCCCCTTTCCGAAAGCTGCAAGGCCCCTAGGCGGGTGCTCTCCAACTGAGTTACGTCACCCGTGTAACACTTACCGGGTCGTTACTGCGAGATTATACTCTATGTGTACAATAATAAATAATGCAACAAATGAGAACATCTGTTGTTACTAAACACATTTTATTTGTCATCTCGGTGCTCAGCGTAACACATGTTTTACACTTGAGACACTTTTGACACTCAGAACAGAACACAACTAAACTGCTGAATCGTAACTGACAACGGAACTGCATTCGGCACTGTCCACTTTTAACTGTCCAAACTCTTGGACTTCTTGACCGTACTTAACTTCCTAACTTCTTAACTAAGCGAACTCTGCACATGTTTAAGAGCAGCCCCTTATTTAGGCCCGGATTATAAGCGTAATGTTCTAGAAAGGGAATCTACTTGAACTGACCAAAGGAATCCTCTGGTCCGTAGAAGCGGCGCAAAATGGGCTATTTTTCGCACGGCTTTGTTCTGAAGACCGATCGTGGGCCCCATCCAGGTGTCGGGCCGGGATGCGTTTACCGGCGGCCCGCAGGTA
The DNA here is from genome assembly GCA_030765065.1 of Deroplatys truncata. Classification (NCBI taxonomy): domain Eukaryota; kingdom Metazoa; phylum Arthropoda; class Insecta; order Mantodea; family Mantidae; genus Deroplatys; species Deroplatys truncata. The sequence continues at coordinate 291,911,324 of CM060975.1, read as the reverse complement.
GCTTTGCGCGCCCGGTCACAGTATATTAAACGTTAGAGGATTTAATATAGTTCAGGCACCTTCGTGCAGTAAAATAGACGAAACAGGCAATTAGGTTGGATTATCAGCATTGAATGTACAAAATTTAACTTTCCTCTAAGACCGAATTAACAGAAAGTGAATCAAGAACAATATCTCGAGAAAAAAAACAGATTTCGAAACTGTTATCAACAGCATTGTGGGTAGATATTAAGATTATCCAGATCTTCTATGTCCTTCTGTGTTTTGGGGTTTCCGCTACTGTAGCTCCAAGATTTTGAAATTTCGCCATATTTGGTAACAATGTGCTTAGTGCTTTATGAATGAACTATTTATTTTTGAACAATAAGTATTACATGAATGAGCTAGTTAATTTAAAGTTATAACAAATAATTGAAGGAATTCATGAGTAAACAGGTGTAACTCACGACTAGTGCGTGGTAGAGAAAGAAAGCAACTTCCTGACAGATCCCAATTTCGTTGCTAATCCATGCTTTGCGCTTTCTGCAGGTAGCGTTAAATTTTCAATGTGCACGTGCAACACCGAAATGGATTCCTGACTTTGACGGGCGCGCGGTCCGGTCCCCGGTTCCACTTTAGCGACGATCGGTTTCCAACCACATTTATTATTAATGTAGGCGGACGCTTGATTTTTAGAACCTTCCAGCATCAACTGACATAAATATTAATTCAGCTTCTGATCTCTGAAGTGTCCTAAAATAACATTAATTTCACACTAGACAAATGTTGGTCTATATTTTAACATCAGAAATATAGAACAGTAAGCCTTAAAAACATCATTAACCATGATGTTGGTATAAATCATCTAATATGCAGTGAAAGGGTAACCTACTCCTGTACAAACTATTTTTACAAACGCTCATTCTCCATCTACTTCATGTTGATCGAGATAAACATTTGCAGACTCTATCTTATTGCTAATTTTCTTGTAGATGTAAGGAGAATATGTATTTGCAAGTGCAATATAGAAATACAGTAGTCTTTAAGCATAGACATATCTCTTAATAGCTGGTTGCTAGGTGCAGCACCATTCTCTTTGCCACAGATTAATACTCTTCGTATATCCAAGACAAAAAAAAATGAATAACGAATTCTCACTTGAAAAAACAAGTATTGAAAAAATTAAGGGAATAACAAGCTACATCTCGAAAATGGTTCACTCAATAAAAAAAACTGTGTGTCATAAATTGTGTATTTTAACGCGATCTATATTTTTTGTAGTAAAATTTTGTCTATCTCTTATGGTTTACCAGTTATGCAAAAGTCGTTCACAATGAAGAATACTTTTGGAGACATTCTCAGAAAATTCAAGGTATAAGTTTTATTTGTCATGAGAATATTTTAAACGTATGATATTTTAATCAAAATCGTTAGAGCCATTTTTGAGAAAATTAAAATTTTCGAAAAATGTTCCATGTAAAGGGTCATCTGGGGTGGGGGGTTTTCTTGGAAACCTTCGTGTCGCATCTCTGGAAGATACTGAACCTAAATACCAAGTTTAGTGTTTATCCGACTGTTCGTTTTTGAGTTATGCTGTTCACACACACACACACACGCACACACACACACACACACACACACACGGACATGTTTCCAAAAATGCTATTTTTAGATTCAGGGGGTTCCTAAACATATATTTCCGGTGAAATCTCGGTATCAAATTTTTGGGTGGAATACAATACTTCCCCAACTTACTATACGTAGTAGAGAAAGTAAAAACTTAGTAGCCTTATGAACAGAGGTTTTTGAAACATCCACATGCTGTGCAACACGGTTAGAGACTTTGGAGAGCGTTCGAATGATGCAGCAATTTTATCAATTCATTCCTTCGTTAGAACATGTCTTTTTCGCTTCTTAGGTTTAGCGATCCCGTTACCCTAAATTTATTAACCGGACAGTATCTTTATTTGGAGCTAGAATACCAGAAAATATCTTCTGAAATTATCTACACACCTGTCTAATGATTCGGTTCTTACGTATGCATCTACGTAAAATTGTTTGTTTAGCGTGAACTTTTCGGTAAGGATTTCAGTGGACCAATAACAAGACCAGAACAGCAACGAAAATAAGAATACTCAAAAGTAATTCACACACAACATAGATGCATGAATAAACTTTCACTTTTGAGATGCACAATGAACAACCTCTAGTCTTTATAGCACGAACAAAAGGCTGCAACTGACAGTTGACATTCACAGCCGATAAACGAAGCCTTGAACGGATCATTCAACACTAGTAAGCTAACAGAACATACCCAGGTCACTGCAGTGCAAGCGAATCACGCATACGCGTGATTAATATCACCTATAATCAGCACTGGTTGTTGCCAACCGAAACTTAAAGCGTTAACCGTTTATGCTAGATTTATATTTATGATGTAAATTCACAACAATAATTACAGCAATATTGTCATTTTGCACCAATCATTTTGAATAAGCTTGTGCAAGGAGTAGGCATAAATCTGTATATTATCTATTATTTTTATTTCTGCCAATATACACACACAAAATTAATTTTATCGGTTTTGAAAAGAATGTATTAATATATAAGTTGGAACTACACCCACACACAGGCGCACGCGGAGAGACAGACAGACAGACAGAGAGAGAGAGAGAGAATAACATACTAAACTACTGTATTAATGCGAGCAAATATGAGGAGTCTGTTACTATATCACAAGACTTGAAGAAGTTGTTGTTGGAGTTGTTTATTTATTTAGCTCCACGTATGGATGACAATTTGAAGTGGAATTGTTCTTTACGTTGTTTGCTGCTACGTATGGAAAGCCGATTTAAAGTAGGAGTTGTATTATATTTCAACTGTTGGGGAGCCGAACTTGTAGTAGTTGCAACCGCACGTATAGTAAACAGTTTCCGGTAGCCTTTGCCCCAAATGTACTTTCAGGTGGCCTTTGCCCCAAGTTTAAAAAAATATTAACTTTGTAATTTGAGTGTTTCATTAAATATTATATTTATGTTTGCTTCGGCTGCGTCAGTATTATTTTAGAGACATGGATATTTTGGCAGGGTTGTGGTGTGACTAAGAATGTAGGCTTACACAGATTATAATTTTTAATTCACTCCTTTTTATTAATCCTTGACACAAATTAAATAGCACTTCACTGATATAGAGAGCTGTGAGATTCTTTTTATTAATTAATTACACCTTTCTTTTAACACGTAAACTTATTTCTCGTCTCACACGAATGCATATTATATTTCCTTGAGGACGCACAAGCATCGCATCCAGTTATGAGCACTGTCTGCAAGCAACTGAATTGATTTCAACCGTCTAAACTTGTAAGTTTCTGTATTTCAAGTCTCTGATTGGCTAATCCTACTCCAATAGAATACCTTCATTTAACTAAAACTTTTTCTGGTTGTTGATTAGCTATTTTTAAAGTGTCTCAAAATTACATTATTGCTTCCAAGAATCACAAGTAACATTTAAATTCTCAAACTCATTATTGCCTCAAGGTTACCACATTATTGGCAACTTTCGACCTATTTCTCACAGCTCCTACATTATTAAATTACGTAATACATTCACATAACATTATTACACATGGATACAATAATATAAGCATATGCAATGACTGTTACATACATTTTACAAATTATTACATACACATATTGCTTCAAGGCGGGCTGTTATTGAATTTACATATTATATAATTTGACTGAAAACATTTAAGTGTTAAAAATACTGCCTCAAATTTCATCTAATAAGTGTTATTATAGTGATTTTAGAAATGAGAAAGAAAAAACATTTTTCAGTAACAGTTCTCACCGTTTCAGTTCCAAAAAATACTAGGTTCCAAATAACCAGTTCAATATGTTCACAACTATCTGGTGTTTGCGCATAAACATAACACTAAGACAATCTTGAAAGGCTCGAACTCTTTCGCGCCAAGTCGTGATTCTTCGTTCCGTTACAACTAAAGCCAAGCGAAATGATGATCCCCTCTTTTCCTCCCATTCTGCATTCAGTCACGCAAGCTCGGATTCGTAAATATATACTTAATAGCAATACATGTAACATAAATTCTTACTAAAGTTATTACTCATCATAGTAATGAACATGTATCAGTTTCCTTGATGCTAATAATTATGCGTTCCAAAACAGCATCTCGAATAATTAGTTGCCTTTAGTACGTGCATCGCAAGAGCTCAATAGCATAATTGAATTCGATTGACCGGATGATTTCTAGCCGGCGTTTCCAACTATTGGAAACTGGAAGTACTAAAGCCAGGATGCTTAATAGAAATATAAGTTATGCAGTGCTTTTCTTCTATACTGTGGCCACCGCACGGCAACTCGGCCGCCTGAAGCCGCGGCTCTGATTTCCGCCCAAATTGTTACAATATCCCCTCATCCACCACAAGTTTTCATATTTACAGTTACAACAAAAACAATAATAACATACCTTATCATAAAACATGTTGCCCTTCTCTGTCTCCATATTTCTAGTATCTTCCCAGGACAGTTTCACTCACACTGGAGAGTTGAATAACCGAAATTGGTGAATTTCTTGCATGATGTTTTCTTTTAGTTCTTCGAATAGGGGTTTGAAAATGATATTATCTTTTCGTTATTTGTCCCAAATCTACTTTCAGGTGGCCTTTGCCCCAAGTTTAAAGAAAAATATTAACTTTGTAATTCGACTGCTTCTTTACGTATTAAATATTTATGTTTGCCTCGGCTGCGTCAGTATTTATTTTAGAGACACGTTTCTCTTAGCAAGGTTGTGGTGTGACTAAGAATGTAGGCTTACACAGATTTTAAGTTTTGATTCACTCCTTTTTATTAATCCTTGACACAAATTAAATAGCACTTCACTGATATCGATAGCTGTGAGATTCTTTTATTTAATACTTGCACTTTTTAACACCTATACTATTTTCGTCTCACACGAATACGTAATTAATTCCTCGAGGATACATCTCGTGTCTGGTTATGAGCACTGTTTGGAGGCAACTGAACTGAATTCCACCGCCTAAATTTGTAAATTTCTGTATTTCATGTCTCTGAATGGCTAATCCTAGTCCAATAGAATACCTTCATTTATCTAAAGCTTTTTCTGGTTGTTGATTGGCTATTTCTATAAACTGTCTCTAAATTACATTATTGCTTCCAAGAATCATAAGTAGTATTGTTAAACTCTCAAACTCATTATTGCCTCAAGGTTGCCTCATTGTTGGCAACCTTTAACTTATTATTCTCACAGCTCCTACATTATTAAATTACGTAATACATTCACATAACATTATTGAACATGTTTACATAATATACGCATATGCAATGACTGATACATACATTTTACAAATTATTACATACACATATTGCTTCAAGGTGGCTGTTATTGAATTTATATATTATATAATTTTACTGAAATCATTTAGGTGTTAAAAATACTGCCTCAGTTTATTGTACACAACTTATATTATAAGTTCCCCTTAGATAAAATCACATACACTTAAATCAGGGGATCGTGAGGGCTACAATTATTTACTAATTACACAAAAAAATTTCCGAATTAAAATTTAATGACACACCAGCTGTACGTGTCGTAGCAAAGTCTTGTTGGAAATATCCAGACTGACATTCAATGTCGGTGAACTGTTGAAAATATCGTGTAAGTCATTCCTATACCTCTCTACATTTATTGTTTGTTCAAAAAACATATGTCCTGTTATTCTGTATGCGTTTACAGCACTCCAGTGCACACCATACAAGGGAATCTCATTGGTAAAATCGGGTTTCTCTGTGCTCCAATATCTGTTATTTTGCGACGGAACATAGCCATATATATGGAACCATGCTTCGTCTGAGAAGAATATTAAACGTCGATTAATTACTCTATCATTTCACAAAATTCAATTGCAGATATTTACCCAATCTGATGATCAGTTGATGTGTTACACTCACATGACTTTCTCTTCTATTGTACAAACTATTTTTTACAAACGCTTATTCTCCATATGCATCATGTTAATCGAGATATCGAGATGTTAAACTTATTGCTAATTTTCTTGTGGATGTAAGGGGCATTGGTAAGCTTTAAGCGATAGTCAAATATTTTCAAGAGACGGTTGGAGTATTCCATTCTTTTGAATTATAAGGACAAAAAAATGTATATGACATAAGTTGTGTATTTTAACGCGATCTACATTTTTGTGTAGTAAAATTTTGTCTATCTCTTATGGTTTACCAGTTACGCAATAGCCGTTCACAATGAAGAACACTTTTGGAGACATTCCCAGAAAATTGAAGATATACATTTTATTTGTCGTGAAAGTATCTTAAATATATGATATTTTAATTAAAATCCTTAGAGCCATTTTTGAGAAAATTAAAATTTTCAAAAAATGTTCCATGTAAAGGGTAATCTAGGGTGGGGGGATTTTCTTGAAAACCTTCGTGTCGCATCTCTGGAAGATACTGAACCTAAATACCAAGTTTGGTGTTTATCCGACTGTTCGTTTCTGAGTTATGCTGTTCGCAGACACACACACGGACACGTTTTCAAAAAAGCTTTTTTGATTCAGAGGGCCTCAAAACATATATAGTAGTAGAGAAAGTAATAAGGTGTATTGAACAAACCCCCATGAGCTATGGCTATTTGCTCCTATCTCTAGTAATTTTTTTATTTTTAATAAATAGCCGTTATCATAACGTGTACAATCAGCTCTGTTGGAGCCGGAAAATATTATTTTTACTTTCTATACTGCTTATCCGTAGTAAGTGGAAGTAGTATTGTATTCCACCCAAAAAATATGATACCGAGATTTCACCGAAAATTCACGTTTTAAGGTACCCTAACCCCCTCTCCCAAATAAAAGCATCTTTAGAAAAAAAGACCGTGTGCGCATCCCTCTTTCTGTATACAGGAAATTTCAAAAAGGAGTGGTTGGTTCAATACCAGACTTGGTATACAAGCTCAGCGTCTTCTAAGGGCGCGAAAATTTTGAGGAAGTCCCATCCCCCAAATTGTCCTTTACATGGAACATTTTTCATTATGTCTATAACTTATATTTAAGAAATTTGTATGGCAAATTAAAGATATATATGTCGAATGTTCTGCGATTAGCGTTTACAATGACTTTTGTATAACTAGTAAACAGGGACAGGCAATCTCTTGCTACACAAAACACACCATTTATACAAAATAAACTTTTTTGAGCCCACCTACGTAGTGTGGTGGTAGCGTCTTATATTCAAAAGGTCTGGAATTCGAATCTCGGTTATGATGAGCTACCCGGATAAGATTTTTCCGGGGTTTTGCATTGTTCTGAAAATACAAATATGTAACTAAGCTAACTCTAAGCTCTGGATTCATCGTTGGATATGACCTACCTGGTGAGGCAGTATTTTTAACACTTAAATGATTTCAGTCAAATTATATAATATAAAATATAACAGCCAGCCTTAAAACAATATGTGTATGTAACAAGATATAAAAAGTACATGTTACAGTCATTATATATGTTTATAATATTATGTACATGTTCAATAATGTTATGTGAATGTATTACGTAATTTAATAATGTAGGAGCTGTGGGAATAATAGGTTAAAAGTTTCTAACAATGAGGTAACAATGAGGTAACCTTGAGGCAATAATGAGTAAGGAAGTTTAATAATGCTACTAGTCATTATTGGAGCAATAATAATGTAAATTTTGAGACAGTTTATAAATAGCCAATCAACAACCAGAAAAAAGCTTAAGTTAAATGAAGGTATTCTATTGGAGTAGGATTAGCCAATTAGAAACTGAAATATAGCAAAATTTACAAATTCAGAGTTCAGTTGCTTGTAGACAGCGTTCCTAACCGGACGTGAGATGCGTCCTCGAGAAGTTTAATACGTATTCAGAGTCAGACAAAATATACTTTACGTGTTAAAAAGTGCAAGTAATTAATAAAAGAATCTCACAGTTCTCTATATCAGTGAAGTGTTACTTTAATCGTTTAAAGAATTAATAAATGTAGCGAAGTAGACATTATAATCTGTGTAAGCCTACATTCTTCAGTGGAATCACTCCCTGCTAAGACATTCATGTCTCTAAAAAAATATAAATACTGACAGCCGTGGCAAACATAAATATATAATAATTAAAGAAACAGTCAAATTACAAAGTTAATATTTTTAAACTTGGGGCGAAGGCTACCGGAAACTTTTTACCATACGTGCGGTTGCTACTACTTCAAGTTCGGCTCCCCAACAGTTGAACTACAATACAACTCCTACTTCAAATTGGCTCCCAAAACGTGGGACAAATAACAAATACAACAAAATAACAACTTCACTGGTTAAGGGTCGTTAAACCTAAAAACAAATCTTGCATCACTTTATTATTTTGAATTTTTAAATATGTTTCTTTTTTCAAGTAATAAGTCACTATACATGTTTTCTGTTAGTCTTGCAAAGAGCTGGAATATCAAAGCGATCACTTAACTATCCGCTGTTTAAAAATATGACCATAGTTTTAGCCTAATGTACCCTTCTTATACCTATAACGATATGTGAAAATGTGTAATGAAATTTTATCTCGAATAACAAGAAATAGGTAGAAGAATAAGCTTTTGTAAGAATAGCTCTTAGAAAACTGAGTGAAGAAAGTCATGTGAATGCAACATATCAGGTTTTTTTTCAGTGTATGTGTATCCTTGCGGCGAGGAAAACGCATAATAAAGCGAAAAGAAGAAGAACTTTTACATTTCAGGTTTTTCTGTTGATGTTGTTTGTCATATTCCTGTTCACGCAGAGCAGTACAGATGCTTCACACTGATTGAGTTTTCAGGTAGATACTGGAAGTTAATTAAAGAACGGTGTGGGCAGTGCTTCAATACGATTGTCAATTTGGTGAACCGGTGTGACGTAAGCCTTCCTCCAGCTTGAAACGGACGTCAGCCAGCCCTTTCATTTCACCTATTGCTGATATGAAGCAAAACCTCAATATCGAGATCTAACCTGAAATTCACGTACTGATGCTGCCTGAAGCCAAAAGAAGACTTTTAGACGAAAGCTTGCTTAGGGCTTTGTGTATGCACAAGCGTATTAAAACATCTGATTTGTTACATTCTCATGTAGTTCACTAACAGTAGCACTTGTTTATATATAGCCAGTTGTTTAAAAGCGTGTCACTGCATACTGATCTTGAAATTCCATGACATCGGAGAAACAAGTGAATAGCGACAGCATTTATATATATAGCATTGATATCTGTGTGGCTGTTATCACATTACGAAATAAATCATGAGTTATAAAGCGATCTAAACATTTCTGCATTAAGTATATGTCTTATCTCTTATGGTTTTCATGTTATGCAAAATTCCTTACGAAAGAAGAGGATTTTATAGGCTTTGCAAAATCCAAGATATGCAGTTTATTCATCATGCAAATTTCTTAATTATATGGTATTTTAATCAACATCGATTGAGCTATTTTTGAGAAAGATAAAAATATCAAACATTTTTCTATGTAAAGTGTATTTTGGGGTGGGTAATTTTCTTTAAAATCACCGTGTCGGATTTTTGTAAATTAAATTGAGTTTTATTTATGGACGCTTTTTAACTGCTGTGGTCTTTAGCATCCCATTCTATATTGGGCGTGAAAGACCGGTAATTTTGCTCTGAGGCCCCTTTATCAGGCTTGAGGTGTCGTAAATATACGACACGGGACCACCGACTTTACTTCCCTTCCGAAAAAATCCATCGCCCTCCGCCGGATTTGAACCCGCGAACTCGGAAACTAGAGGCTAGCATGGTAACCACTACACCATGGAGGACGACTCGAATCTTTTGGAGATACTGAAGTTGAGATTGTAAAATATCTCCAAAACTAAGCGTTGTAGAAAGAAATGTCTTTAAAAAAGAAAAGCTACTTGATGTTATGGGGGAAAGTAAATGTCATTAGTCGTATTTTGTTTGGAGGAATTGGTGTTGGCCATTTTAGTGTCAATTAATTTTTACTTTCTCTACTACGTATAGTAAGTAGGGGAAGTATTGCATTCCACCCAAAAATTCGATACCAAGATTTCACCGGAAATACATGTTTTGAGACCTTCTGAATCCAAAAAAAGCATTTTTGGAAACATGTCCGTGTGTGTGTCTGTGTGTGTGTGTGTGTGTCTGTGTGTGTGTGTGTCTGTGAACAGCATAACTCAAAAACTAACAGTCGGATAAAAACCAAACTTGGTATTTAGGTTCAGTATCTTCCAGAGATGCGACACGAAGATTTTCAAGAAAATCCCCCCACCCCAGACTACCCTTTACATGGAACATTTTTCGAACATTTTAATTTTCTCAAAAATGGCTCTAACGATTTTGATGAAAATATCTTATGTTTAAGATAATGTCATGAGAAATGAAATGTATATCTCGAAATTTCTGGGAATGTCTCCAAAAGTATTCTTCATTATGAACGACTTTTGCATAACTGGAAAACCATAAGAGATAGACAAAATTTTACTACACAAAAAATGTAGATCGCGTTAAAATACACAAGTTATATCATATACATTTTTTTTGTTGAGTGAACCGTTTTCGAGATATTGCTTGTTATTTCCTTAAATTTTCCAATACTTATACTTTTTCTCAAATTCGTTATTCATTTTTACTTTCTCTACTACGTATAGTAAGTAGGGGAAGTATTGCATTCCACCCAAAAATTCGATACCGAGATTTCACCGGAAATACATGTTTTGAGACCTCTTGAATCCAAAAAAAGCATTTTTGGAAACATGTCCGTGTGTGTGTCTGTGTGTGTGTGTGTGTCTGTGTGTGTGTGTCTGTGTGTGTGTCTGTGTGTCTGTGAACAGCATAACTCAAAAACTAACAGTCGGATAAAAACCAAACTTGGTATTTAGGTTCAGTATCTTCCAGAGATGCGACACGAAGATTTTCAAGAAAATCCTCCCACCCCAGACTACCCTTTACATGGAACATTTTTCGAACATTTTAATTTTCTCAAAAATGGCTCTAACGATTTTGATGAAAATATCTTATGTTTAAGATAATGTCATGAGAAATGAAATGTATATCTCGAAATTTCTGGGAATGTCTCCAAAAGTATTCTTCATTATGAACGACTTTTGCATAACTGGTAAACCATAAGAGATAGACAAAATTTTACTACACAAAAAATGTAGATCGCGTTAAAATACACAACTTATATCATATACATGTTTTTTGTTGAGTGAACCGTTTTCGAGATATTGCTTGTTATTTCCTTAAATTTTCCAATACTTATGCTTTTTCTCAAATTCGTTATTCATTTTTTATGTCCTGGACATGCAAAGAGAATGGAATACTCCACATAGCAACCAGCTCTTAAAATATTTGACTATCGCTTAAAAGCTACCATATTCCCCTTGCATCTACAAGAAAATTAGCAATAAGATTGACATCTCGATATCTCGATTAACATGAAGCATATGGAGAATAAGCGTTTGTAAAATTAGATTGTAGAAGAGTAGAGAAAGTCATGTGAGTGTAACACATCAGATTTTTTAAAATGAAACCTACCTTTTTCTCACTCATAGAAAACTAAATAACATGTGTATAAAGTACTTTGCCATTGTTCTTACACCAACATAAATAACAACGAAAATTTCTGAATGGCTGTGTAGGACCATCCATGGATGGTCATTTTAGGGTTAAGTTACGTTTCGTAATTGGGAACCAAGAGTTTTTTATTTTAGTTCCTTATTCCTGATCATAAAACAAACAGCTTTTTATAAATATATTTTTGTAATAAGAAAACAACATACAAAATGTAGCAAAATGGCATTTACTTTTCCCCATAATATAAAGCAACTTTTATTCAAAACAGTTAAGTCTACAACGCTTAGTTTTGGAGATACTGTACAGTCTCAACTTAAATGGTCCAGTCTGTATACTAAGTCTGGTGTTGTAACGGTTATTGTTTTACAAGAGTGTAATGTATGTAATGTTATAAAGTTCGAGATATTGAGGAAAATATTTGTTTAAGTAAATCCGTGGCTTTAGAATTTCTGCGGATAATTTCCCAGGTGTTTGGTGGTATGATCACCTCATGTTCGACACGTGGGTGGATTGTGTAATTCATGCTGGCACTCGTATACGTCAATGCTGGCTAAAGCACTAGTCAGCATACTCCTCGGGCGTTTAAATTACAATTTTTGGAAGGCTGGGGCTTGGCCTATCACTTGCGTAGCAGGACTCTGTGACGGTCAGCTCCTTAAATTTATTTTGTTCTAGTTTCGACGTAGGCTCTAGGCTCGACGAAGATGCACTTCTTCCATCTATCAGGTAAAACCCCAATCTGTCTCTCTTCCTCTTGCAATGTAGTTAATATAGTTATCAGAAAAATTAAAGTCTCTCTTGGAAGCAGAATTACACGTGTAATAGCGTTATCCTCTCATCGCCCTTCCAGCTACATGCAGCGTATAACCCTCTTGATGTCAACCTGTGCTATGTCCACGTACTCGTCACCTCTGGCAAAGCTACTGGTTTGGAACAAGCGACAAGCGTACAATATTTATCCGACATTTCGCTTTTGAGTTACCTATGTTGTTCATAGACACAGACGGAACTTTTTCTAAAACCTTTTTTGGTTGTATTAGGCCTCAAAACATGTCATTCCATCTCTATATTGAGTTGTTGGGTGGAATACAACACTAGAGGTGACACCTTTTACGACTACAAGGTGCCTATGTTCACCTAAACCTTTGTATGGAGGTTTTCTGTATATATTCTAATTTCTCAAAAATAACTCCAACAATGTTGATTATAGTATCTCATGCCTGTAGTTCCTATATCACGAATAGAATGTATATGTTTAATTTTCTATAAATATCACGTGGAAACTTGTTTACTCTTATTCAAGTTCGTAAAATGGATAACGTGTAAATTTATGAAGAGAGACAATATATAGGTCCATACTCGTAGATAAATGGACTACTACAGAAGGGCTACGGTCAAAAAACTTTTCCCTATCGACCTTCTGCTTCTTCTTCTTCTGTCTCTGTTCAACCTCCTCTTATGTAGGACTTACTCCCCCAGGACTTACAGACGGGTGCCTGGGGTCAGAGGCCCGTCGAGGAGCAGACACACATGGATCAGACAGAATATGCAGGATGGATGCCCGATGCCTGGTATGGGAGGAAGGAGGTAGATTAAACGAAATGATGGTGAAATGGATGAAAGGAAAGGCGATGATGGACCAGTTGGTGAAATGAATGGCGGGGGAAACCGGAGAACCCGGAGAATACCCGCCCAGACGCCGCTTTGTCCACCACAAATCCCAAATGCGGGTCCCTATAGACCTATGCACAAAAATATTTTTGTTAATAAACATGTTATGAATTGATTGAAAATATACCAGGTGGTCCAACCTGCCATATTTCAAGTGTGTAGATATCCCTTCCTGCGTAAAAAGAGTTGCCGAACTCAACGGCATAATTCCAATAAACACAGTGGGGAACTGACGAATTAGCGTGAGCGAACTTGTTTTTTTTAAGTTTCATTTATAACCAGGCTTTAACTACAATGGTCTTATGGCTGCCTTTTCTTGGAACATATTATGCCTATAGGCAATGGTGTTAACTCGGATTCGCTTGTCTTTGGGTTTCTGTAAACTTTGGACTTCAATCATTAGGTCACACTAACATTCATACTTCCAGAGTCGAGGGAGGATAGGGAATAACCTTCACTAGAGAAAAATCCCCCACCCCAGCGGGAATCGATCCCGGCACCCTTCGCACAGCTGGCAGATGCTCTACTGACGGAGCTACGGGGCCAGCCGAGCTTCGTTTTACGACTCTTGCGTATCAGCAAAGACGATGAACGGATGACGCTCATTGATAGGCACTTCCCAGGCTTACATTACAGTGTACAGTCCGTTATGATAGACAAAAACAGACCCTTGCGCTAGAGTGTACTGTCCGTGATGACAGACAAAAATACACCGAAAAGATCTTGAATATTTTTCATTTCGGTTACACCGGCCTCATTTTCGAGTGAATAAACTCACTTTTTACACTGACAAATAATTAAATGCCTATGTTTGACCTATCTGTATTCGCCCATGGCTAGTTTCTAAATTGTGTTTACACTGTCCGCTTACATTACGGACTAGAAGAAACAAACATGAGAGCATGCAGTGTTTCACTGCTATTTCTTTTTGCTTGGTATTATAAATGTTATTGTTACTATATGTAGTATCATTACCATCATATCTAACGGTATTATTATGTTGACTTGACTCATTGAATAGATGCTCGAAACTTTGCCCCTGTTGATTCCTACGATGTTCCAACCATCTCCTGTATCCACATGGACGTTTCTAAGAACCGCTGTAGTGGTGTTCGTGGCGTATTCGTAGTCGAGGTCGCAGTAATATTGAATTTTTAGGGTGCTTATGCGACAGTTCCTCACTATCCTGTGTTTTCTTGGAACTATCCCGTTGAGTTCTGCAACCTCTTTAATACACGAAGGGTTATATGCACACGTGAAATACGACGCGGTTGGGCCCCTGGTAGAAGACTTCTCCCTTATATAAACATTTTTATCTCTATGCTACACACCTGTAGTAGGTAGAGGAAGTATTGCATTCCACCCAAAATTCGATATCGATATTTCACCGGAATTGTTTTGAGCTTCACTGAACTAAAAAGGAACTTTTTGCAAAATGTACGCCCGCGCACACGCGTGTGTGTGTTATTGTTGAACGGCATAACTCAAAATGGAATGTCTGGTAAATACCAAATTTGGCATTTAAGTTCAACATCTTCCAAGGATGCGACACCAATATTTTCGGCGAGGTTTTCCACCCCAACTTGCGTTTTCATGGTAAACATTTCGTTATTTTATATTTTCTCCAAAATGGCTTTAGTATATTGATTGCAGTACTGAAACTTTTAAACATTTAAATAACAAATAAAATGTATATCTTAAATCTTCTGGGAATAGCTTAAGAAGCCATCTTCATTATGAATGAATGTTGTGTAGTCTTGAATAACCAGTAAACCATAAGAGGTAAACAAAGCAAAGAAGACACTCAGCGAGACTTGTGGGGTCTCCATTTTTTCCCAAAAAAGCCAATGAACAACTCCCATGAAAATTGTAACAGTGTGTGTTGCGCCACTATCTTGCTGGAACCATTTTGATTGCACGCTTGTAGACCTTATTGAAAGGTTAGAAAAATTGTTCTACGACAGGCATCGTAGGCTGACAGATTGTCATTCTACATAGGTGAACACATTATTATATTAAACCTAGTAACCCCCCAGGGGCCTATTAAGGTAGGTACGGGATTGGCGCTCCCGGGAACCCAAGCCGCACTCTCGCTTTGGTTTCTCTAAGAGGTGAGAGGGCTTGTGCCAAACACCCAACCAACTTTGGTCCACAAGTGTATTTGACCAGCTATCAGTTACCTCTCTAAACACAGTCTAACGGATCTGCGCGGGATGGAGGAAGGGAGTCCCAAGGGGTGACCCTGTAATGCGTAACTCCCAGCCCCTGAGTATCATGTAGGACTGTTTTCGTATCCGCTGATAAAGGCAGGGACCATTACATGTGCTGCTACACCCTGAAGGCGATTGGGTCCCTCTATCTATGAATTAGAAGGTGAGACCCTAAAGTGAGCAAGGTTAAGGCCAGGACTCTCACCTAAGCTGTGATGACGCTCAGGATGTAAACATGCCATCGGAGACATTTGTAATGGTGGAGGATATAATCGGTATGGATAATAAAAAAATAAAAGAAACATGAAAGCTTGAGGAAGAAAAGTAGTGTTCCTCGCTACTTGGTTATTAACACAGCTGGTGATTCATTTTACAGTTCAAAAGTATCTCGATAAAAATCTTGGTCCTGTCAAGTCGTGCATTAGAAGTCGCAATGGCACGCTCCTGATTGAAGCAAATTCAGCGTCCCAGGCAGCGATTATCTTGAAAGCAAATATTTTAGCCAGCTATCCGATCCGTATCGAAATGCACAAGACCTTGAAATCCTTGCACGGGGTTGTAAATACCCGTGCATTGGACTGTATGTCCAATGAGAAGATTCAAGAGAACCTGGAAGAATAAGCCGTGACTCCGTATATCGGTTTCAGCGGAAAGAAAGAGGTGAATTTGTGCCTACTCGTACGCTGTCCCTTACCTTTGATAGGGTAGATCTCCCTCAAAGAATTAAGGCTGAGTATGAAGTCATTGAGATTCGGCCATATATACCGAATCCGTGGAGATGCTACAAGTTCAGCGCTTTAGACACACTAGCGAATTTTGTAACGCGAATCTAACTGCGTTAACTGTGGAAACATCTCTCACGATGGAGCACGTACAACTGCTCCAACGTGCATTAACTGCAGCGGTGAACACCCATAAAGTTCCCGAGAATGCCCCGTTTTACAGAGGAAGCCCAAATACTTCTGTGTATCCGCCAGCCCGCGGTCCCGAAGTACCTATAGCTAAGTTGCAGCTAAACCGGTACTGTGTCGGGAAATCGCAACTTAAACCAGCGAATTAAACGGGGCTAATATTTCCGAAAAGATTCTGGTAGCTATAACGCAGCCAAAACCTTCAAAATCAACACCCACGACAGCATCAACATCTGTCAAGTCCGTTACTAGAAAGATCACACAAATCAAATCACCAGCAAGACCGTCGACCTCAAATAATAAGACTGGCAAGCCTGTAGTATATAATGCATCACCAGTTATGTGAGAACCAACTACCTGCAAGAAAGTAATAAGTCTGCACTCAGAACACCTAAGTGGAAACAAGATCCACGAGCATCTTCCCGGAGATCCTCCTCTGAGGAATCTTCCGAATGATTCAGATCGGCGATCAACATCTTCGCTGATCTCGACTTACGATCGGTTCGAGATTCTCGAACCGAGGTTTTCTATTGGAACGGGGTACTTCCCCGTGGAGGAAATGGAGCAGGAATATTCTACCCATACTGTTAGAACGAAGTGAAAAAGAGCCAGGATAAATCCTCCGTTAAAGGTTTTAGCCCGACACCAAAGGAAAAGGGAAAATTTATTCGACTACCGCTTTCCACAACGTAGTAAACTTCTACGATTAAGAACTTATCCCGTTATAATTATAATGGCTATCCTACATAGGAACATCCGTGGAATTAGAACATATCGACCAGAGCTTGAACTTTTGCTCAACAAGTATGAGCCTTTGGTTGTATGTTTACAAGAGCCTGAACTCCGTCCGCAAGACAGCTTTCAACTTAGACGATATACCCCAGTACGATGTGATTTTACACCGGAAGAGGGTATACCTGCGCACGAGGCACAATGATGCTAATCAGAGATGATATATTTGTGGAATCTGTATCCATACAGTCTGAAATTCAGTCAGTGGCTGTGAGGATTAAACCGCCATCCATCCGATTTACCATTTGTAACATTTATCTGCCTTCATCCGATGACCTCTCGCTCATGGATTTAGAATATCTAGTCTCTCAGTTACCAACACCTATTCTGTTGGAGGGGACGTTAATGCCCATTACCCTCTTTGGGGTTCACCTCGGGCTTATACGAGAAGTAAATTAATTGCCGATTTTTTGGACAACTATAACCTAGCCCTTCTAAACACCAAAGAGCCTACATATTTCTCAGACTTCAACACTTTTTCACACTTTGATATAGCAGTGTGTTCACCACAGTTGGCAGTTCCTTGCAATGGATGTCATCTCTGATTTACACTCTTGTGACCACTTTCCATGTCTTATTATTCTCTTAACACAATATATGTGTTCCACACGTTTCCCTAGATGGTGCTTGGATCATGCCAAATGGAACCTTTACTCCTAGTTGGCTGTGTTTAGTTATAATGAGTACGAATCTATAAATTTTTTGGTCGAACTTGTCACAGAGAAGATTCTTTCTGCTGCTGAGCAAGCTATTCCATGGTCGACTGCCAACTCTCGTAGATTTCCACTCCCTTTGTGGACGGAAGAATGCCAAAATGCCATTCGTGCTCGCAGACGTGCTCTTAGGGTTTTCCAGCTTCGCCCCATATTGAATAACCTAATTGAATACAAGAAAATGCACGCAATGTCTAGATATGTTATAAAGGATAGCAAAAATACATCATGAAGCAAGTTTGTAGCTTCATTTGATCGACATACACTTTCCCCTGTCTTTTGGGATAAGTTAAGGCGTGTGGCCGGAAAATCGACCCACATGCCAATTGCTGGCCTTAAAACAGCTGCAGGTGTTGTTGATACATTTGACGTTTCTAACACGTTTGGCCGTGCTTTCGCTTAAGTGTCTAGCTCAGATAACTATTCACCTGAGATCCTTTTGTTAAGACTCAGGTGGAATCCCAAGGTTTCTGTTTTTGTTCGGGAAATCTTGAAGATTACAATCGCCTTTTCACCACGGCGGAGTTAGAACACGCTCTTTCATTTTCGAGACTAGGACCAGATGGTATCCACGTACAAATGTTGCAACAGCTCGCTCCTGAAGGTAAGACGTTCCTACTCGAGGTCTATAATCGTGTTTGGGTTGACGCCACTTTTCCAGAAAAGTGGCGGGAGACCACTGACATGCCCAATTTTAAAGCTGAAAAGAACCGTCATCTCCCGTCCAGCTACCGACCTATTTCCCTCACTAGTTACGTTTGCAGGGTGATGGAACGCATGATCAGTCGACGGTTGGTATTGGTGGTTGGAAACTCACAACCTGCTGACGAACACCCAGTGCTGTTTCCGAAGACGCCGTTCACAATGGAACACCTTGTGACATTATTGATACAGATCATGAACGGCTTCATGAAGAATTGCCAAACTATTGCAATATTTTGACCTTGAGAGGACTTATGATACATTGAACAGGGATACTGCGCTTCTTACACGCCTGGAACATACGTGGACGCTTACTACTGTTGATTCAGGAGTTTATGAAGGACCGGGTTTTCCGTGTAAGGGTAGGCTCGGTTTTTTCGAACCTTCTTGTTCAGAAGAACGGAGTACCTCAGGGATCGGTACTAAGCGTTACACTGTTTGATATAGCAATTAATTCTATCTCGAAATGTGTTCCTACAGGGGTATCGTTATGCCTATTCGTAGACGACTTTGCCGTTTATTGTACTTCTGTGCATACGCCGTTTTTGGAACGCCGTGTGCAGTAATGCTTAATCTTAAAGAATGGAGTTCTAAAAACGACTTTTGTTTCTCAACTGAGAAGTGTGACCACCGAGAAAAATAATATTCTCAGCTGTTAATATAAAATGCCGGTGATTTCTGATGTTAAGAACTTTCTCTCTTCATAAAACTACTTAACTTGCCCTGCTAAAGAATTTGATTGCAACATAAGTTCAAAGTAAAGCAAAACTTTCATACCTGAGGGTTTGTCACCCAAACAGTTCAGTATATATATATATATATATATATATATATATAGTTAGAATAAATCTTATTAAAACGTTCTGGAACAGTTACATTACACACACATACACACACATGTCTGAAGTATTAATGGAAATTAAATAAATATACGATTCCTACCGTTATAAACAGAATCGATTGTCGATTTTTCAGCTATCTCTTCTGCTTGCTTAAGTGTTACATAATGTCATCCGTGTCTTGTATATTGCTTGGAATCAAATGTAACCGAACTTTATATACTTTGTGGAGTACAGCAACAAACAGGCTTTTGTTTCTACACACATTCTCTTTAGAGAATAGCAACTGACCGCTGTTGTTTCTACACATTCTCTGCAAAGTACAGCAACTAGCCGACTTTTGTTTCTATACGCATTCTCTGTGGAGCACAGCAACTAATCGGTTGTTGATTCTACACGCATTCTCCGTGGAGCTGCTACGCATATTCACTGCGGAGTACAGAAACTAACCGGCATTTGTTTCTATACGCATTCTCTGTGGAACACAGCAACTACCGGCTTTTGTTTCTACACGCATTCTCTGTAGAGAACAGAAACTAACCGCATTTGCTTCTAAACGTATTCTCTGTGGAGTACAGCAACTGACCAGTTTTCGTTTATAGCCGCATTATCCGCGTAGTGCAGAACTAACCGACTATTTTTTTCACGCATTCTCTGTGGAGCAGGACAACTAGCCGAATTTTGTTTCTGCATGCATCCTCTATGGAGTACAGCAACAAACCAGCTTTCGTTTGTACACACATTCTCTGGATTAGCAACTACAGAGTGTCCCAAAATGATGTATACACTGTTTGGAACACTAATTCTCGGCAACGAAATGAGACAGAAACACAATTTTTGTTAAGTTGTATTCCTTAAACCCATGCATGTTCAAAATGTCCCTTTTCTGCCACAGATCATTCTCAACAACGACGTAGATCAGAGCGACATACTATCTGGAATGTTGCTAATGGAGTATCATTACAAGCAAGCTCAATCCAAACTCTCAGTTCCTCGAGTGTTTTTGGTTTTGTTGCGTACATTGTGTTCTTTACAGCTCCTCAAAGGTACAAGTTTGGAGATGTTAAATCCGGAGATCGAACCGGGAACTCTATAGCGCTTCCTCTTCGACCTACCATCTCTGATTGAATCTGCGTACGAGAAAATTCTTCACATTGACGTAAAAGTGTGACAGAGCCCCGTCTAGTTGAAAGTGAGACCCATTTTCATTCTCAAAGAGGCCATTAAGAGGTATAATTGTGGTTTCCAACATTAGCAGTTAAGTCTTGCCCGTGACAGTGCCTTCGAAGAAGCACGACGCAATTATCCCCCTGGAAGACAGACCACACCATACAGCTACTCCTGGAAGACTGACAGGCTTTTCTTCAAAGATGTGTGGATTTTCGTTAGTACAGGACACACTCGTTAGTGCTTGATCTTGCCGTTCATCGCGCTTGTTCATGCACCGCTTTTAAAATTGCAGTCACTTATCTGGATCTGAATACTGGACGTGTGGCTACCAATCTCATGAAAACATTGCCTCAGTGTCTCCTTGGAGACTGTGCTAAAGCCTGTATGACTGCATCAACTCTCGTTATCATTAGAATTTGTCTTTCATTCACACCGCATTTTCAACACATCTTGCACCGCACCATTAACTTCAAACTTGTCTGGGATTCTTATGATTGTTAATCTTTATGGTGGTCGTGTTTTGCCAAATTCAACCCTCCAACGTCGTTGAACCTCAACAAACTCCACTTTCCAGTAACATTTCAGTATCTACTTACTCTGTATTTTCTACTCCATAGCATTCTCAACAAAGACTTTGTAAATCTTTTTAGTATTTTATTAATTTGTGAATTTAAATTGGAAGGTATTTTATAGCCTACGTTTCTCAGAAAGAATCAGGATTGTCAATGGTGTGATACTGTAGGCAGCCTCGCGATGGTCGCCAATTTGATATGCGAACGATATTCGTCACTATTGAAGCCGTTTGCTTTACCTGCTTTGTTATTGATTCTGTTGCCGTGATCTCCTAGCTCGTTCTGTTGCCTCGTGCGCCAGCTGCTCCAGTGGTAAGCTTTCTCTCAGGATATGCTTGGGGGTATTGCTAAAGGTTTAAATCGAATGAAATTTAATGTGATCTAATACTTGAGCTTTTGAAGCTTGTTTGAAAGTAAATAATGAAACTGATGAGGAATCGTAGCACTCAAAATTGTAACAATTCAATCATTATACCTGCTAACTTCTGCAGTATCAATGTTACGGTTGGAAATAAGTGTTTTCGCAATAAAAGAAACTAGAAGCGTAACCTACCATTAGTTGCTAAAATGCTTATCGGCGAAACCTTTCGCAATATCCGCGAAATTTTACTCACACAGGCGCGTCATTAAGCGCTTAAAATATCACAAGAGCAGTACGTACCGTTGATGGTACCAGAATCAGTCAATCTCTAATCTAAAATTGCACGACTTCATTACTTTTAGTCCCGCCTACTTCATTACTCCCCACCAACGTTATTTTACACGCGCAGCTTGCTTAAAGTCCCAAGTGTGCCTCTTAACCTTGTTACTATGCGGCCTTGTATACATGAGCTTATAAATTAACTGATTTCCCAGAATCTTTAAGCTAATGCGTTCGATAATGACTTTCGCAAACCTGACTTCCTAATTACCTTCGTCTTTTCGGACAAACATTTCAACTCAAGCTTATCGTATTATACATTGATTTAACATGCGAAAATTATTTATTGCAAGTACTTCTTTTCTTACCGACATTCCTTTATTTGATTATTTATGTATTCCCGTGAATAATTACGGTATCAGGTGAATGAACTAACAAAATTGGCTGAGTAGCCTAGTAAGTTTTGCGATTACTTTACATATGTACATAGATACATATATCATACATATACATACAAATTTTCTAACTTGATAGTATTGTTACACGCTGGGTAGATGGCCTAAAAGTTCACATGAAAATTAAATTAATTTCTAATACCCAGCACGCACATTGAAGGGACGTATACTCACTTGGCTGCGGAGGAGCCAAGTGTGGGGGTTAAGAGGAAGACGTGGGTTTTTCATTGTACAAAATCCATAACACCAATCTACTCATATATTCCTAGATTTATTTCCCAACCGTTTGGAGCTCCTACATTATTAAATATCAAAGGTGAGAGGAGATGTCCACCGATCCAAAAGCCGGCTTGCACACGCGATCCGCTTCTCACGGAATCCTAAGATAGACGCTATATCCCCCACCACTCGTGGCTAGCAAAGCTACCGGCCAAGAGTGACTTGTAATGCCAATGTAGAACAAAAATATGTCTGGCAATGACAATGGCAATGTAACCCTCGAAATTATTAATACGCCACAGTATTAAATAATATAAATTAACTAAAAGTTCCAAATGCTTCTGAAGCCTCAAAAAGTCCTTGCGATACACCTACAGAGTAAGTAACTGGTTGTCAAGGATACTTGGAGACAATTCTTGAGCCACTCTTGCAATATGCTTGCTGCAGTGTAAATAAAATATGAAACCGATGGGAACGTTTAGCTCGCAGAATGAATGCAAGGTTTTATCAACATCAATCGGACAAGGCAGATGAAAAAGTGATAGAGCCATAGTTACATTCTGACACCGTGTACTTAACATCTCGCGATAATTCGTTCAGAATGCAGCCATCCCTCGTAACCACAGCACTGCTTTCCGGAGTAGCGAGCGTATTATCATTTATGGAACAGTTCCGAACTGTGGCCAGGGATCACGTCAATCTTACGTCTGTATACATCCTGTCAGACAAAGGCAGAATAAGAAAAAGAGAAATAACGGAAGAACTGCAATTAAAAATGTTAACACGAGTAGTCATACAGAATTCAGTATTGTTTAATTTAATTGTTTAAAATTAATATAATTGATTACTTGCAAAACGGATTCTAAAAATCCTATTCATCTTCCTCTTGTTAATAAAGATAAACTTCAATTACACATTTAAATATTTGGTTTTAGGTAGTAGAAAAGGAAGAAGACAGACTAAAGCGATAGTCAGACTTTTAAAAAGCGGAGCTCTGTGTAAACCTTTTGAAATTCCATTCTCTTTGCATGGCAATGACCCAAAAAAAAACCTATCACCTGAAAAAAGTATAGATAATAATTTGAAAGAGAAATGTTGCAGCGGTTGCAACACGTATGGGCGCCTATTTGCGGCAGATATGTTTCTAGGAGTGTTCGTCCCTCGCTTTGGGTATAAAACTTTCCGGTGGCTTTCGCCCCACGCTTAAGAACCAACTTTTGCGGCGGTATCGTGTTTTTATTTTTATATTTATTTATTTATTATTTATGCCTCGGCTGCGTCCGTAGTATTTTGTAGAACAAGTATCTCTTAACAGGGCTGGTACGGCTAAAGAATAAAGTTTACACAAATTATAATGTATTTTATTTTTTTATTAATCCTTAACACGGTTTAAATAACACTTCGCTGATGTATCGTACTATAGAGCTATGACATTATTGTTAATTACACTTTTAACGTATATTTTATCCTCAGCGCAAATGAATTTTCATGTCTCACATACAATCACTGAACCCGTACCGAACCGAACCGAACTGCCTGGGTACGCTATCATCTAGCGTCGACCGTTTGATTTTGAATATATTCTCTATTTCTAGTTTCTGATTGGCTAAGCCTACTCCAATAGAATACTTTTATTTAACTTTAGCTTTTCTTTTCACATCCACGAGAGCATTTATACACAGTTTTAAATATGACATTAGTATTGTTACAGGACTATTAGTAGCCTTTTATTAACTTTATAATTGATTGTTGTCTCAAGGTTACGTTATTGTTAGCAACTTTCGGCTTTTACTTTATAATTCTGTTTACTACGAAAGGCAGCTTGCTTCTGTTTTTACAGCTCCTACATTGTTAAACTACGTAATACATTCACATAACATTTTATACATATAAATAATGAAATAAACATAATGCAATGATTGTAACATACACTTTATATATTATAACATACATATTTTGCTTTTAGGTGGACTATTATTATTTTATATTATATAATTAGACTGATATCTGTTTAAGCGATAAAAAATACTGCCTCAACTTAAACATTCAAAGTATCGTAATAACAAACAATATTTCGAAAACGGCTGACGCCCTATAATATACCATGAGTTCCAGTTATAGCCGGGCCATAGATCGCTTATATACGTAGTTCGCTTTTACTGCAGTGACCTCGGTACTTTTCCGCAGCGCACCGGCGGTGAATAACAGCAAATCGGCTGTGTTTATTAGCTGTGTTATATTGTGCCAGTTGCTGCCTTCAGTTGGATCTGTAAAGGCTAGTGTGAACGTTTATTCAAGACATTTGTGCTGTGTGTGAATTACATTAGATTATTCTATTAGTCCACTAAAATGCCTACCGAAAAATTCACGCCTGAACAAAAAAGTTTTATGTGCGTAAAAATCGAATCATGTAGACAATTTCAGGAGACATTTCCAGGTATTTTCTAGATAGAGAAACTGTTGGATGTCTGGTCAATAAGTAAGGACAACGTAATCGCTAAACGCTAAACCTAAGAAGCAAAAAAGAAATATTCTGACAGCGTAAAAAATTGAAGCAATTGATACATCATTCGAACGCTCGCTAAAGAAGTACCTAAGGTATGTTGTACAGCACGTGGGTAAACCTTTAAAATTGAAACCCTTCAGAATAACTATTGTTCATGAGTTAGAACCTCGTGACGACGATGAATGCCATCCTTTCAACTTCACTTAACAAAATTAGTACTCCTTATAGTTCATGTTACTACCACGTACATGTATGTAACGAAAAACCTCCCAGTGTAAGAGACAGTGCACGGAGCACGTATTGGATGTTACAGAATTCAAACTTTCGGGAGTTATAGGAGTATTAGGCGACCATTTTTATATAGGAGATTTAAGGTCTTTGAGTTCATGGTTGTTTGCAATAGATCAAAATCAATAACGAGATATGACGTCACTGGTAAAGCTTTCCTGAGTTCCTACTACTTGCAGGTAATGTTGGCCATGCTATATTCAACATTCCATGTCATTACCGTAGTAACAAAGAATCGCGAGAGATTCAAATTGGCTTCACTCCAAAAGTACACCATTAACTATTTGGAAAAAAATAAGAAACACTTAACAGCTTCTACGGGTTTGAACATAGCACCGCCAGATTAACGATTGCATTATTACTACAGCTATTATTTGTCTCTCTGATAGCTCCAGGTGAAAGTGGAAGTGTCAGTTATTTTTTTGTAATTTATGGACGCTCTTTAACTGGTGTGGTCCTTAGCGTACCATTATATATTGAACGTGAAAGACAGATAATTTTGCTCAGAGGCCTCTTTATTAGGCCTGAGGTTCGTTTACGTGCCGTAAATCTACGATACGGGACCGCCGGCTTTACTTCCCTTCCGAAGGAAGCTATGCTAAGGATTTGTACGCCCGAAAAAAATCCATCGCTCCCCGCCGGGTTTGAACCCGCGATCTCGGGAACTAGAGGCTAGCATGATAACCACTACACCACGGAGGAAATCATCCGAATGAAGAGGACTTCCTAGGCTATTCCCAGAAAATTCAATATACTGGATGGTCCATTTAAGTTGACACTGTGTAATATCTCCAAAACTAAGCACCGTGGAAAGAAATAACTTTAATAAGTTGGTTTATATTATGGAGGAAAGTAAGTGCCATTAGTCATGTTTTGTTTGGAGGACGTTATGGTGGTCATTTTAGGGTCAAATGAATGTTTTTAAATGGGAACTAAACAACATTTGTATAAGCACTTTGCAGTTGTTTTCACACCAACGTAAATGACAATGAAAATTCTGAATGGCTGTGTACGAAGAGTGCAATAAATGGTTGGACCATCTATGGATGGTCATTTGAGGTTCAAGTTTGTGTTTCGTAATTGGGAACCAACGTTTTTTATTTTGTATCCTTATTCATCATCACAAAATAAACAACTTTTTATAAACCATTTTCTAATGAGAAAATTTGAAAATAAAAATTTCTATTTTGAAATTTTAATCGCAAATGTTTATAACACAATTATGTAGGACATTGCCTGTGCCTAACCTTTCAAGAAAATTGCTCCAAAAAGATATGCCAGTCATATATAAAATGCCTCATTTGTTGTAAATTTGAAACGTTTATGCTTTTAAATTCTGCATATTATTTTCTCTTTAGTTCTTTACAATGAAATATTAAATTTTGTTTAACATTGGAACCTTTATTGGAAAAAAATAATAAACTAATCAAGACATTTAAGTTTTTAAACAGTAATTCTGTGTCGAACTTTTAGGGTAGTAATTCCAAAACTATGCTTGATATTAAAAAATACAGTCTACAGATTAATTTTCAAGGCATGTGTGCTGAAAATCTAACAAAAACTACATCATGAGGGACATTTTCAAGCGGTAAACATGTATATGAAAATAACATTGGAATAATATCAAGTTTTAAATGTCATGCACTAATTTACGCGCACACCTGTGCATTTCGTTTAAACTTTGCGTTTGGACAAATCGCAATTGGATACTGACTCTAAAATGTTTGACTAATTTTAGAAACATTTTAGAAGAAATTTGACTTTTGTGAAATGTTATTGAAAATTCAGTATCGAGTACAAAAAAAATTACAGTGCGTTCGTTGTATTGCTAGGCCGCGGATTGCGTGTATGCGTGCTCCGCGAATTGTCTGTTACACTGTGAGGTTTTCGTTCTAAAATTCTCGCGTTACTTACTCATAAGTAACATGCACAGTAATGACTACTAACCTTGTTACACGTTGTATTGAAGGTGGTGTTCATTACATTGAGGCATATCTGGCATTCCTCGTCGTCACGAAAATTGGAATTCATTAACTATAGTCACTCTGTAGGGTATCAAGTTTAAAATTTTAGCAGCTCTATGAAAACAGGTTTTTGAAACATCCATTTGCTGTGAAACACATCTATGGCACTGCTATTGAGAGCGTATGAATGATACATCAATTTTATAATTTTTTCCCTCTGTTAGAACATATTGTTTCTTAGGTTTAACGTTTAGCGATCCCGTTGTCCTAAACTTATTAATCACACATCTTACAGTTCCTCTATCTGAAAGTGGAATTCAGGGAGATTTCTCCTGAAAATGTCTACACACTTATTTACATGATTCGGCTTTTACTGTGTATCATGCATAAGCATTCTTGTTTTAAGCTTGAATTTTTCGGCAGGCATTTCAGTCGACTAATAAGAATAATCTAATACAATTAACACACAACAAAAGCGTCTTGTATAAACTTTCATTTTTGAGATGCACAGTGAACAACCTAGTCTTTACAGCTCGAACAGAAGGCAAAAACTGACACAGTATAACACAGCTAATAAGCGTAGTCTTGAGCGTGTCATTCACCGCTAGTGTACTAGTAGAACATACCGAGGTCACTGCAAAGCTACCGTGCTACATATATGTATGTATACGCGATCTGCGGCCCGCCTATAAATCGAACGCATTGTAATCAGTGATACCCTAGAGCTCTCAATAAATACAGAATGTCGTGTTATTTTTATGTATAGGGTTTTTACGTTCCTTAGCACTTCTCTGTACTAGGTAGGAAGTATTGCATTCCAGACAAAAATTCGATACCAATATTTCACCGCAAATACACATTTTAAGGTCCTCTGAATAAACAAAGCAATATTTTGACCAAGCGATTCCCGCGCCCGCGCGTGTGTGTGTATATGAGCGAGAGGGAAAGAGAGAGCCTGAACAGCTTAACTCAAAAACGAAATGTTGGAACAATATGAAACATTGTTTAAGCCTGGTGTCTTCCAAGGATGTGACACAAGAGTTTCAAGAAGATTCCCCTACCAACTACCATTTACATTGAAATTTTCACTATTTTTGATTTTATTAAAATAGTCTCTTAACGATTTATTATTTTATTAAAATACTACAGGTTTTGTATATTTACTTCACTAATAAAATGTAATTGTATTGAAGTTTTGGCGAACAGCCTGCGAAGACTTTTTCATTTGGCAAAAATTTTGTGTAACTCGTAAACCATATGAGGCACAAAAACATTACTACACACAAAAAATGTAGGTATCTCTACAAACACCATTAATCGCATTTCTCCACCACGTACCTAATAGGCAGAGAATGCATTACATTCCTCAAAAAATTGGATACTGGGATTTCACCGGAAATACGTATTGTAGCATGTATGTGTGCATGTCGCGTTGGACACATTATTGCCCTGTAGCGATGACATTGTTGAACTAATCAGTTTGATTGGAGTTTGAATTCCGTCCGGCGTGGCATTTCTTCCCCCACCTCCTAGCCAGTAGCGTGGGTCAGTCTTATGTGTCTCTTCAGGGCGAGTGGTTGTTGTGTGTAGAATACGTGTTTCCGTGTGAGTGTGGAGATCTCCCTAAAATGTTTATCCTGTAATATGTTGTGAACAATGTAGTGGCACCAAGGTAAATTATTTAATAAACCACTGGTCATGTGTTAAATGTGAATTTAAGTGTATTATGTTATGAATATCCCACGCCTTCTTTAAATTTGTGCAGCTAAGTTCCTGGTCCTCTCGTTGCCATTGCAGTTACGCTCCCCAATGTTTATGCCGGGGTAACTAAATTTAATACTTTAGCTGCAAAACCCTTTGGCCTCACCCCGCTGTATAACAATATTCTGAGGCCCAGCAACAAAGTACGATGTATTTTTAGAAAAAAATTGCGTGTGTGTTTTGCACTCCATCCAAAATTGGATACCGAGATTTCACCGGAAATATACCAACGATTTGAGACCCAGGAATAAAATGCAAGCAAACAAGCGCGTGTGTGAGTGAGTGAACAGAATAGCTCGAAAACGAATCGTTGGATGGATATCAAGCTTGGTATTGAAATTTCAGTATCTTCCAAAAATGTCAAACCAAGATTTTCAAGAAAATTCTCTTACCACAAACTACCTTTTATATGTAAAAGATTTTGGCATTTTTTTCAGAATGGTCCTAACGATTTTGATTAAAATACCACATACTTATGATATGTACAGGAAAAATGAAACATTTTGAATTTTCTGGGAATAGACTATGAGATTCACTTCATTCCTAAGGAATTTTGTAAATGTGCTAAACCGTAATAAATAGATAAAAATTACTACGCAATAAATGTAAATATCTTTAAAACATGCAATTTATTTCTAATAACATTTTTGTGTCATTAGCCGTTTCCAAGAAACCTATCCGTTAAGATTGCTTTGAATTTTGCAATGCTTTGTTGTTTTTTTCAAAGTGCCTCTTGATGTAATGGAAACAGCATTTGATTTTCAAGGCCAACATGCAGCGTCATAAATATCTAAATATCAATTCAGTTTCCTCTGTTCCTCTTGTGCCTACAATGAAATGTGCAATGAAACTATTTCTCCGAAGTTTATCTTTTTAATATGAAGCAGGTAGAAAAATAAGCTTTAGTAAGAGTAGTTTGTAGAAAATGTATAAAAAATAAACGATAGTGGGAAGAGAAAGCCATTGAATGTAACAAATGAATTTCTCTTCTTTTCGTAGCATGAACTAATTCCGAGAAATGTGTTGTTATTGATTTGGATTTTTAAATGTTTGTATGATGTTTTGAAGCACCGTTATGCTTCAGTTGTTTCTCGCGATATTGTGGAAAGCGTATCGAACTTCAAAGTCAGCATATAACAACCCGCTTTTTAAACATTTGAATATCCCTTCAGCCTCCCATATACCCACTTCTTGTGCCTATAAGAAAATGTGTAATGAAACTGTTTCTGGAAATTATTATCTCGATTAGTATGAAGTGGATAGACAAATAAGCTTTTATAGGAATAGTACCCTGATGTGTACAAAAATTAGTGGCAGTGGCTATAGAAATTAATGTGAAAGTAACGCATCAAATTGAGACAGAATTTTTTATCCCTTAACTGCTATCAATTTGATTAACATATAAAATAATAGCCCGTGTATAAGCCATCAGTAAGTGCTATAAAGTGTATATTTCAGCAATTGTATTCTGTATATTCATTGTATATATGTGTAAAATATTATGTGAATGTATTTCTTAGTTTAGAAGCGTAGGAGCTGTGAGGGTAGAATCAAGCTGTTTTTGGTGGCAAAAGTGTCATAAAGTGTAAAAGCAGAGGGTGGCTAACAATAAGTTGTGACCTTGGCACAACAATAAGTTAGAAAGCTAAGGAAGGCTACCAACAGTCGATGGAAAAATACTGATGTAACATCAAAAGGTTTGTAAATAGTCACGTGGGTGGAAAAATCCAATCAGAAAATAGAAACATTAAATTTAAAATTTTAAGCTGTGGACGCTAAGAGGTAGCGTATCCAAGCCAAATCAGTTCAGTAGATGAAGCTCAAAAGTGCAGATGTGAAATATTGGGCGCAGGACCGAAGCCTCCCTCACCCAGGTAAGCTTAGCAGGTAACAACCCCCAAGCCTCCCGCGAAACCGGTGTAATTAGCCAGCAGGTGGGGTGGAATGGATATGCCTAATTTTTTCCTTGATTTCTTTCAGTGTACGGTAAATTAGTTCACAGTTAACATGTTTTCCGACGAGACTGAAAAGGCTACTTCGGTACGGTTACTCTTTCGGATTCTAGAAGTGTTTAAAAAGTGGGATAGCGCGAAGGACGTGGAATGTTAAAAGTTGCAAAAGTTTTATTAAAACCATTTCCATTGAAGAAATAGATATCCTGGATATTCATGAGGACCATAACCACGCGGCACCACCTAGTGACAAAATTTCGAGACAGAAAGTACTTTGTGATCTGAAGAGAAAAGCTACGGAAGATATATGTGAAAGGCCATCAAAACTAATATACCAGCAACTGAAGAGAGAAAACACGGAAGAAGTAATCATTGGAGTTGTCAACAGTCTACATAAGTCCATATACAAAGCTAGGCGGAAAATTCTGCCAAAATTGCCCACAAGTATAGAGGAGGTTCATGATGTTCTGAACACATTAAATGTGAAAACTGTAGATGGAGCCGAGTTGTTGCTACACAACGATGCTGCGAAGAAGTTGTAATATTTTGTGAATCCGGAAACCTCAGAGCACTCAGTCACTGTGACACAATATATGTTGATGGAACTTTCAAATATTCCACAAGTATTTTTTTCCAGCTATTTACAATCTATGGGCTCGTTAATGGACATTACATTCCAATGGTATTTTCTTTGTTGAAGGACAAGAAAACTTCATCATATCAGCAGGTATTTTGAAGAAAGCATTCATGTTTTGCTGAAGACTTCATGGCAGTGATGCCTTCTTGGAAAAACTACAGATGTTTTGCGACTATTTAGTGGAAACTTACATCGACGAAATGCACTCTTTCCTCCTTCCATGTGGGCAGAACTAAGTTGCAATAGACAGAGAACTACCAACGCTTGCGAAAGTTTCCACAACAAATACAACAATCAGTTTTACTCCTGCAGCCCAGATCGGTATAGATTTCTTGAAGTACTGAAGCAAATTCAGCTGGATACTAAAATTGCAATTAATTCATCAACAAATGAAAAAAGGAAAGGTCTTATCCACACTTGAAACTCATGATGCAGCAAGTAGAAAATTTCAAGAATGGAATACGTGAAGTCGATTTCTTATAAAACCAAACCTGGAAATGCATGGAAATAAAATCTAAAAGGAAAAATACCGCTTATTTTGAAGACAAAAATACATATTACTGTATGATATAGCTTTATAATGTCAAAATAAGAAGCATGCGGATCCATTGTGTGTAAATTACAGAAAATAAAGAAATAATGACGAAGCTGATAAATGTGGAATCTTTTGGGGTGCGAGCCAGTTCGCCTCCTCGTGGTGCATCCTGGGTAACGCTAAAGGAACTGGAACAACAACCACTAATTCAAATTTAAGCATTAGAGGTTCATTTTCTTTTGGACTAGAGCCGTGTTTCTTTGTTATTAATCATAAACGCAAGAAATGTGACATCTTCCACCCGTATGTAATGCTTCCTCA
The DNA here is from genome assembly GCA_030765065.1 of Deroplatys truncata. Classification (NCBI taxonomy): domain Eukaryota; kingdom Metazoa; phylum Arthropoda; class Insecta; order Mantodea; family Mantidae; genus Deroplatys; species Deroplatys truncata. The sequence goes on along the minus strand of CM060975.1, from coordinate 291,878,862 downwards.
AATATTATAAACACCAAACTGGAACTGTCACCTGTTTCGACCGGGAGGCTTGGGAGCTATTTTTCTGACGGCGGGAGGCCTCGGTCCCGCACCCGAAATATTAGTACAGTGCGGAGAAGATATATTTTGACCTCTAAAGAAATGTAGTTAGGAAAAGATAATTACTACAACCGTAAAATACATTTTATTATATATATATTTATTTGTGTGATTTATAATTCTTTGACGCGAATAAAGAACTTAAGAAATTCTCTGTAAACTGAAGTTCCTTAGCACACCTATAGTTACAGCTCCATACGTAAATACTTCATTATTTTGTTATTATTTGATATGTTATTTAACTGCCTTCAAGAAGTAATAAAGAAGTGAGAATTTAAAACTATAACTTGTGTAAAGTGTGTGAAACTATTCTACAGCCGTACCACCCTTGTTAAGAGATACTTGCTGTACCAGATATAACTGACACAGCCGAGGCATTAATTAAATTAAATCATAATTAATTAAAATTTCAAATTACTACATATAAACTTCATTATACACACATAAGAGACACTACCTCAAGTTTTCTTAAATAAAACCTTAGAGAACCAACATTTTTCGCCAATATTGGATGGATTTCGCAGTCAATCCATATTCCACTTGTGAAGGAAAATAACACAAATTCCCCTTTTATTGAGTCCGTCAACCGCTCGCAGAAAAGTTGAAGAAAGGTTTTGGGGATGAAGTCCAGCGTAACAGCGGTTGGTATACCTGCTGTGATTTTCTGTCCCGCTGGGCAGGCCCTTATCTCGGCTCGCAGGCGGCCAGCTATGGACTTCCCTAACCTCTATAGGATTCTGGCAACATGTCCAGGCTTGCGCTTTTTTAAACAAACCTACTGAGGCGATGCGCAAGGCAATCTGGGAGCAACGTACGTGCGTTCACCAAGGAATACCTTTATAATACAAAAATACGTTAACTACTCTGTATTACATTTTCTCTCCTTTCTCATCCCTCTCACTTTCTCTGGGTAGCGTATATATCATGTCGTGTTTTTAAAAACAGTAGTAAAGTTTTTTTTTCTGAAATTAAGAAAAGCAACTGATATGAAAACACGATTTTTTTTCTGCCGATGATAATTTCACAATCATCCGTTATATATTAAGACTAGTTGACTTACCGACGTTTTAAACTCTAATAACGAATTAATAGTTTCATTTACTTCCCCCATTTTATGAAATTGTTGTGCAATGATTTAGAGGGTTTTATAGTGGATACTTGCTTTATCTAAAATTTCGTACAGTCGCGCCTATTCCAAATAACAGATGAAAATCACCCATATACATGCAAAGGGATATGAAATATCGGCGGAACGTCTGACTTCCTTTAACTCCCCACAACAGTCTTCCAAATTTTGGAGCTGTTACATAGCATATAACTACCCTTTGGCAGCGTAAGAATTTTGGTCGGAATGGTCGAGTAATTTTTACTTTCTCTACCACGTACACATTAGGTAGAGAAGGTATTGCATTCTACCCAAAAATTCGATACTGGGATGTCAACGGAAATACAGTTTTGAGACTCCCCGAATTCAAATAAAGCATTTTTGGAAACATGTACCAGTGTGTGTCTATGTGTCTGTGAACACCATAATTCAAAATCGAAAAGTCTGATAAACACCAAAAAAGGTATTTAGGTTCAGTACCTTCCAAAGATGCGACACGAAGATTTTCAAAATAATCTCCTTACCCCAGACTATCCTTGCATGGGGGATTTTTTTAATTTTTTTTTTCATTTTCTAAAAGGTCGCTCTAACAAATTTGATTAAAATACCGCATTTTAAAGATATGTAATTACGAATTTCTGCGAATAGCCTTTAAAGTCCATTTCATTTAGAAGAAATATTTTTCACAATCTTGTATAACTGGCAAACGTTAAGCGACAGACGAAAACGTACTACACAAAATATATAGATCTCTTTAAAACACACAACTTATCTCAAATAAGTCTTTTTGTGGCATAAGTCATTTCTGAGATATCCGTTATTAAAAGTTCAAATTGTTCATTAAAGTGTAGCAGATAGAAAAATAAGGCTTAGTAAGAATACTCTGTATACCTATCAATAAGCGCTAGGGGTAGAGAAAGTCATGTAGTGTAACACATCAGATTATAGAAAAAGGTCCGAGCGCGCTTGTGTGTGTCAGTGTGTCTGTGAATAGCATAACTCAAAAACGAAAGGTCAGATAAACACCATACTTTGTATTTAGGTTCAGTATCTTCCAAGGATGCGACACGAAGATTTTCAAGAAAATTCTCCCACCCCAAACTAACCTTTACATGGAAAACTTTTCGAAAATTTTGATTTTCTCAAAAGTGGCTCTAACAATTTTTATTAAAATGCCGTATGTTTAAGATATTTTCATGGAAAATGAAACGTATATCTTATATTTTCTGGGAATGTCCTCAAAAGTCCTCTTCAATCTTAATTTTGCATAACTGGCAAACGGTAAGAAATAAACAAAATTTTACTACTAAAAACGTAGATCTCGTTAAAACACGAAATTTATGTCACATAATTTCTTTTTTGCGGTGAACCACTTCAGAGATGTTCCTTGTTATTTTTTTGAATTTTCCAATATTTATACTTTTTCTCAAATGGGAGTTCGTTATTTTTTCTATGGCATAGTGATCAGATCTTAAAAGATTTGAGTATCGCTTAAAGCCTAGTGTATTTCCACATTCTCCTTGCACCTATAAGAAAATTAGCAATAAGATAATTTCTGCAAACGTTTATCTCGATTAACATTAAGTAGACGGAGAATAAGTGTTTGTAAAAATAATTTGTACAAGAGTAGAGAAAGTTATGTGAAAGTAATACATAAGATTTTTAGATACACCTACTCGTATCCATCACTGGCTCGGAATCACTACACTCATATAGCACGCGGATATTTCATTGTTTTATTCAATTAATTTTTTTATTTAGTTTCAATACATTTTATAATGATGTAGAATACAAATGATGAAGGTTTTTGACATTTTGTAACATTGTAAGGATTTTAAGTTTTCATTGTAAACAATGAATGCTAATAGATTACACCCGAAGCATTATGGGCCTATTTCTGCTGCCAAAATTAAGGATAAAAACCAGCGCAAGTGGCAGTGCAGCCAACATCTGAAATTATAAAAAAAAAATTAAGCGTAGTCGAGGATAGTGGCTACACCTAAGCACGCGAGCGAAGCGTGTGCGTTCCTGAACGATACTTATGATTCGTTAATTATGTAAGCTTAGGCTTCTGGTTCACGGCAGGTTAGGTTAAGTTTAGTTTTTTAAATATAAACTTAGACTAATTAGTATCCTGCAAATTTTCGCGCTTATTTCAGCAGATTTTAACATATACATTAACATCACTTTAGGGGAGTTTTCAAATTTTGGCAGCATTGATTTAGCGACTTTTTATCCATTGTTTTTAGCGAATTCCAGCTCAAAATGGCTGCGTTTCTACTGTAAGTCTGGTCGCTTAAAAGGGTGTTTAGGTGGTATCACTTCATTTAAGCAACATCTAGCAATTCTCTCCTTCCTTAAACATCTTGGATTACCTTACACGCATTTTGTACTGGATTTAATGACTATTTTTACTTTCTCTACTACGTATAGTAAGTAGGGGAAGTATTGCATTCCACCCAAAAATTCGATACCGAGATTTCGCCGGAAATACATGTTTTGAGACCTCCTGAATCAAAAACAAGCATTTTTGGAAACATGTCCGTGTGTGTGTCTGTGTGTGTGTGTGGGTGTGTCTGTGTGTGTGTGTGTGTGTGTCTGTGTGTCTGTGAACAGCATAACTCAAAAACGAACAGTCGGATAAGCAACAAACTTGGTATTTAGGTTCAGTATCTTCCAGAGATGCGACACGAAGGTTTTCAAGAAAATCCCCCCACCCCAGACTACCCTTTACATGGAAGATTTTTCGAAAATTTTAATTTTCTCAAAAATGGCTCTAACGATTTTGATTAAAATATCATATGTTTAAGATATTTTTATGACAAAGAAAACGTATATCTTGAATTTCCTGGGAATGTCTCCAAAAGTATTCTTCATTGTGAACGACTTTTGCATAACTGGTAAACCATAAGAGATAAACAAAACGTTACTACACAAAAAATGTAGATCGCGTTAAAATACACAACTTATGTCATATACATTTCTTTTGTTGAGTGAACCGTTTTCGAGATATTGCTTGTTATTTCCTTAAATTTTCCAATACTTATACTTTTTCTCAAATTCGTTATTCATTTTTTTATGTCCTGGACATGCAAAGAGAATGGAATACTCCACATAGCAACCAGCGTTAAAATATTTGACTATCGCTTAAAAGCTACCATATTCCCCTTGCATCTACAAGAAAATTAGCAATAAGATTGACATCTCGATATCTCGATTAACATGAAGCATTTGGAGAATAAGCGTTTGTAAAATTAGATTGTAGAAGAGCAGAGAAAGTCATGTGAGTGTAACACATCAGATTTTTTGCTATAAAACCGCAGTTGATGGATACGGGAGTGGCTCTCCTGTTTATGTAATTATTTAGCATGCCCTACTAATGAGTCTGATTGCAACTAAATACAAAGAAAATAAGCCAAAACTTTCTTGCTAGAGGGTAATTAGAAGGTTTAGGCATCCAGAAACTTCAGTGCATATATCCATAGAATTATACAGTTTTATTTTCAGATGTGTTGCTGTTTCATTACATACTTGCAGTATTTAATAAATGACAATTTAAGGAAGAAAAATGGCGTAATATGAATCTATAACAATTTGGAATCTGAAAACAGTTTGGAGTAAATTTGTTGGTTTTCGAAATTTTCAAAATTAAATATAATTCAAGAAATAAGAGTGATTCAAAGATCGTTAAATCAATATTAAGGATGGAATGATAAAACAAGGAAAAATAAGTTTTCTTAAATTAAAAAAATAGAAGATGGGGTAATTCAAGGAAAGTGTTAAAGCTAAGAGGATTTAAAAATAAGTATTGAAGTCCTTATCAGCACGAGCTAAAATAAAAGTGAAATAATGTGTTAATTTGAAAAAGCAATACTACTACTACTATTATTATTATTATTATTATTATTATTATTATTATCTTTATTATTTGAAGAACTTTGTTGCTGCTACGTATGAAAAGCCAGATTGAAGAAGATGTATTATATTTCGACTGTTGGGGAGCCGAACTTGAAGTAGTTGAAACCGCACGGATGGTAAAAAGTTTCCGGTAGCCTTCGCCCCAAATGTACTTTCCGGTGACCTTTGCCACAAATGTTTAAACAATATTAACTTTGTAATTTTGACTGTTTCTTTAAATATTATATATTTGTGTTTGCCTCGGCTGTGTCAGTATTTATTACTTTCTCTACTACGTATAGTAAGTAGGGGAAGTATTGCATTCCACCCAAAAATTCGATACCGAGATTTCGCCGGAAATACATGTTTTGAGACCTCCTGAATCCAAAAAAAGCATTTTTGGAAACATGTCCGTGTGTGTGTCTGTGTGTGTGTGTGTCTGTGTGTGTGTCTGTGTGTGTGTCTGTGAACAGCATAACTCAAAAACTAACAGTCGGATAAACACCAAACTTGGTATTTACGTTCAGTATCTTCCAGAGATGCGACACGAAGGTTTTCAAGAAAATCCCCCCACCACAGACTACCCTTTACATGGAACATTTTTCGAAAATTTTAATTTTCTCAAAAATGGCTCTAACGATTTTGATGAAAATATCATATGTTTAAGATAATATTATGGGAAATGAAATGTATATCTCGAAATTTCTGGGAATGTCTCCAAAAGTATTCTTCATTATGAACGACTTTTGCATAACTGGTAAACCATAAGAGATAGACAAAATTTTACTACACAAAAAATGTCGATCGCGTTAAAATACACAACTTATATCATATACATTTTTTTTGTTGAGTGAACCGTTTTCGAGATATTGCTTGTTATTTCCTTAAATTTTCCAATACTTATACTTTTTCTCAAATTCGTTATTCATTTTTTATGTCCTGGACATGCAAAGAGAATGGAATGCGCCACATAACAACCAGCGATAAAATATTTGACTATCGCTTAAAAGCTACCATATTCCCCTTGCATCTACAAGAAAATTACAAATAAGATTGACATCTCGATATCTCGATTAATATGAAGCATATGGAGAATAGGCGTTTGTAAAAATAGATTGTACAAGAGTAGAGAAAGTCATGTGAGTGTAACACATCAGATTTTTTTTAGAGACATGAATGTCTTAGCACGATACGATTTAGTGTTTGATACGATTTAAATAACACTTCACTGATATAGAGAGCTGTGAGATTTTTTTTATTAATTACTTGCACTTTTTAACACGAAAACTATTTTTTGTCTCGCTCAAAATACGTATTAAAATTCTCGAGGACACATCTCGCGTCCGGTTAGGAACACTGTCTACAAGCAACTGAACTCTGAATTTAAAAATTTTGCTATATTTAAGTTTCTGATTCGCTAATCCTAGTCCAATAGATTACCTTCATTTAACTAAAGCTTTATTTGGTTGTTGATTGTCTATTTTATAAACTGTCACAAAAATTACATTATTGTTGCTCCAAGAATTACAAGTAGTATTGTTAAACTTTCAATTCATTATTGCCTCAAGGTTACCTCATTGTTAGCAACTTTTAACGTATTATTCTCACAGCTCCTACATTATTAAATTACATAATATATTCACATAACATTATTGAAGTTGTATACAATAATATAAACATATACAATGACTGCAATATACACTTTTTATATATTGTTACAAACACATATTGCTTTAAGGCGGGCTGTTATTAAATTTATGTATTATATAATTAGACTGACATCATTTAAGTGTTAAAAATACTGGATCATATTATTATTATTATTATTATTATTATTATTATTATTATTATTATTATTATTGAAGGTGAAAGTGATATTTTAAAGTGGAAATCTGATAAAAGAAATGTGAGTTCATTTGAAGCAAAACAAAAGACGACTTTAACAAAGTAAATAAAATTTACGTCTTTGGGCATGAATCAATGTTTACAGCAAATGACAAAGCCTTAAATGAGAAAAAATAAGAAAAAATATAGTATTATTAAAATAAAAGATAATTGAAGTAATTAATGGGAATATCAAGTGGATTGATACTGAAAAATAAATAAAATATAATAGGAAATATTTAATGTAATGACTCATGTAATATTGTTAGTATAACACGTTAAAGAGATCAAGGTTATCCAGGACGTCGTTAAATAAGGAGCAGAAGAGAGGAAGAAGATAAATAGCAATTAAAGAAAAAAATATAACACAAGGTCGATTGTCACTTTTTAAACTTCTCATTTTTTTTCTTCTTATTCTTTTGGCCGGAGCTCTATCGAAGGCTATACTCTTTGCTGAAATGTTTCATCATGGCCGTCTATGCATATATGTACCTTGCAATAAAATGTTAGTCCTTTTTTATAATCTACGGAGATAAGCAACCATTTATATTCTGTGGAGTAACAACTATTTTTTCTACTTCATGGCATTCTTAATTAAAAGTCAATAGCTTTTAATTTTTTTGTTTTTATTCTTTTATTTATAGACACCCTTTAACTGCTGTGGTTTTCTTAGCGTACTATTTTACATTGGGCATGAAAGACCGGAAATTATGCTCAGAGGTCTCTTTATCAGGCTTGAGGTTCTTTTACGTGCCGTAATTCTACGACACGGGACCACCGGATTTACTTCCCTTCTGAAGGAAGCCATGCTAAGGATTTTTACGCCCGAAAAAACCATCGCCCTCCGCCGGGTTTGAACCCGCGACCTCGGGAACTAGAAGCTAGTAACTACACCCGGTGGACGACCAGTCAAGGCCTTATTTGTAAGCATGTTCTTTTATAACCCGAATGTGTTCGTCTTCAAATACAAGGCCCTTGTAAATCCTAATGTTTTAGTAATTTAGTAAACGAAATCATAAGGGTTTCTGTAACCCCATATTCGTCAGATAGAATTGGACTTTTCAATAGTGAAGGAATTATCTAAACCGGTTGAGTAGTTTTTGTGATTATCCTACATATACAAACAACACCACTATTTCTCTCCCTTTATACTATTAATATACATTTGACACCTGGAAAGGCAACAAATTAATTGATGACACCGGAGTGACAATATGTCTACTTTGTGGTGATGGGGAAACATGATATCATACTCTGGCAGAGTACAGAGAAACAGAATTATTAAAATAACAGTGTTACCACCACAGGTTTTGGATTCCAAATCGGGAATGAAGGCTTGTTTGGATGTAATGTCGAACGCTGGTTGTCATGAGCTACGGCATTTCTAGCTAAGATTCGGTAAAGGAAGTTAAATACTATGGAGAACGGAAGAGAGGGGCAGGGCACTTAAGAGCGAGGGTTCTGCTGTTCGAAAGGGTCAGAGCACTATATATATTTGATGCTACGTTATAATTTTATTTCATTTTAATTCAATCTTATTCTTGTGAATTTTTCTTTCTCTCCATTATAGTTTGCACTAAACAAATATAGATATTTAGTACTGTACTATCTTTCAAGAAAGTAATTGTGGACTTTTTGCAGGTCAGTATCATTCAGTAGGGAGTAGGGAGTAGGGAGTATGAAAACTAAATCGACCGTGGTCGTAGATGTCTACTGTCCTGGTCGCCATTTTAACCTGTCACTCACTTCGAAGATTTCTATGGCTATATTAACCCAGTATGGCGAAACATGGACTAAATATCACAAAACAAGTTGCAATTGTCTCGCTGCTGAGCTATTAACTACACGGTATTGGCAAGAAAACGAAAACACGTTGTCGCTGTAATCCCTCGTGTTATCTTATTTGCTGGGCGCCTGTTATTGTTTTATTATATTTAAACTTGGGTTCTTAGTCCTCCGGCTAGCTATTATTACCCAGTCGAGCAAATATCTCTGAGCAGGGCGTGTAAACGGAAAGGAGTTGTTACTAAAAGATAACCTGATGAAAGAATTTGTTTTTACACTTTTATTGCCGTCACACTTAATTAATTTCACATCTTTAATCTTGATACACACCTAACTGAAACTGTTATATTTCCGAATGTAATTACTGTCGTATTAGTTGCCGCGTACTTCACATTTTGTTACTAACTTTACGACGCGAGAGATTCTTCCAAACTCTATGACATTCACCTCACGAAAGATTCCTCAAGACTGCATGAGGTATACCTCGCAAATGATTCCTTAGAACTGCGTGAAACATGCTTATGGTATATACTCCTCCCCGAAATGCCTAAACATTATAATAGAGCTGCTATTGGTTATCTAATCGCGCCAACATTAGCGTTTGTTTTGTTAGCCAATCATAATTACTAACACATGTGCTCTAGGGAAGATATTCTCTCCATTTCTAAAGAAAGGCACGCTACCCTGACGTCATTTGTTTGTCTCTTCTTAGTGATAATCAACTCACCCCCTCAGTTCATTGTTACCCACTCTATTGTCAGTTTCAGTGAGGCCGTGTAAACTTATTTCCTAACAATACTTATGGCTAACAAACATCTAAAATCATTGTCATACAATAATGTTAGTTTACACTACAATCACTCTGGCATTCACAGTGTTGTGATATAAAATACTGCCTCAACGTGGAATGATTATTTTAATAGAATCAACATTTTTGTCGTAGCTCATTGGTAAAACGCACACCGTTTCAACTGTGCTGAGGGTTTACGGTTCGAACCCCAGCATGCGGTCAATCTTTTTATTCCAACTTGTTCATCTTGTAAGACACAGTAATAAACAAATTTACAGTTTAAGTTGTTACTACATGATTTCGAAGAAAATGCGAGGAGGTTGAATGATTACTTTAATGGAATCAACTTCTAAATGATGTATACAATGCATCTGATCACAACAATAAGCTAATACACATAATGGCAAGAAACTGATAGATTCTCATTTTGAGAAAAGCATACTTACAGCTGCAAATATAATTGTATATAATTCGATGGAGTATAATGAATAAAACTGAAAAGGTATATTCTGTATAACTGCCAGTTACAATATAGTTAATCCACTTTAATAAAAAGAAGGTGACAACTAAGGATAATAGTGCTTAAAAAGCAAACTAAACAACTGCTATTTCATAGTTGAGGGCACGCCATATATGAAGAAATAAATTAATTTCTGGAACATTTCAGATTTATAGATAATGTGTTTCTCTTGGAATAAGTAACTTGTGGAAACAATGAATGGAAAACAAAAATGAAATCTTTATTTTACCATGTAGTAATAACTTAGCTGCAAGAGAACCGTAAATTTATTTATTACTGCGTCTTACAAAGTAATAAAGTTGGAATAAACAGTAGAACTGGATGCTGGGGTAAGCATCATGAACCCTCGGCACACTTAAAATAGCGTGCGCTTTACCAATGAGCTGCAGCAGTAGATGTTAGTGTATGGGGTATATAAATATAACATAGGCATTGGTTCTATTAAAAATCATCATTCCAGGTGTTTTCCGTTTTCTTGCCAATGCCACGTAGTTAATAGCTCAGCAGCAAGATAATTGCAGGGACAATCTCCTCTTAAGAGTATCCCCACGGCGATGAATATGATGTGTTATATGTCCAACAGATGTCACACTATGTCATGCACTAGATCAACAGATGTCGCTGTATGTCATACGCTTATGCTGCCAACATATGAAAAATTAATGCCGCCAAAGCGTAGACCACAGAGCGTAGCCGAGGGATCTTATACAACCTTAGTCTTATGAATTCACGGGAGGTTAGGTTAGGTTTAGTTTTTTTATATAAGCTTACGTTTTTGAATTCACTGAAGGTTAGGTTTAGGCTAATTTTTTTTATATAAGCTTAGGTTTCTGATTTATATACAAGCTTGTTTTAAGTTGTTACCAGTGGTTACATCAAAGCACGCGAGCGAAGCGAGCGTGCGTTCCTAAGCTTATGTTTCTGATTCACGGGAGGTTAGGTTAGGTTTAGTTTTTTTTATTTGAGCTTACGTTTCTGAATTCACGGAAGTTTAGCCTTAGGTTAATTTTTTTTATGTAAGCTTGCGTTATCTACCCCTGTTGTAGTAAAGGAACTTCTTTATTTAATGGAAATAACATGTTGAGATAAACGTTCACAAAAAGAATACAAAAATTACAATTTTGGTGGATACTCCTTCTTACTATGAATGCGTAGCGTTTTTTCAGCGGAAACTAACGAAGAAGAATAATAATAAGAAGAAATAGTGGTAACAACAGCGCATCGCATTTTTAACGGATTTCACATTTTCGTTTAGGTTGGCAGTACCCACTTGCCATGTGATTTATCGGAAAAATGGCTACGTTTGTTGTGTTCCTGACGCGATTTGCCTATATAAGTAAAACACCTAAAAGGGTCGGGCAAGTGTGCACCAGATATAGAAGAGATCACATCCTGTTCTAAACTCACTCCTAAGGTAATTTATTTGCTTTCCTTTTGATTTTATAAGCATTTTCAACGAGGATACTCTAAGAGGAGATTTTCCGCAACTTGTTTTGTGATATTTAGTCCATGCTTCGCCATACTAGGATAATATAGCCATGGAAATTCTTGAAGGGAGTGACAGGTTAAAATGGCGACCACGGCAGTATACATCTACGACCACGGTTGATTTAGTTTTCATGCCCCCTACTCACGGAAAGCTTGAATGATGCTGACCCGCGAAAAGGGCACATTTACTTTCTGTAAGATTCCAGGGACAGTTCATGCCCGGCCTGCTTTCAAATGACCAAAAGGAAAGCCGTGTGATTGTCTGCACAGATCTTAAAGAACAGCTACAAAATGCCCCACGGTTTATTGAGAAAATTATTACTGGTGATGAAACGTGGATTTATAGGTACGATCCAGAAACAAAGCAACAATCTTCACAATGGAAGAGTCCTTCTCCACGCCCGAAAAAGGCCAGATAAGTTCGATCCAAAGTGAAGTCAATGATGATTGTATTTTTTTTACATTAAAGGCATAATGCATAAGGAATTTGTGCCACAGGTTCAAACAGTGAATATAGTGTTCTATAAACAAGTGCTGCAAAGATTAAGGGAGAATGTGCGACGCAAACGACCGGAGAAATGGAGGAGTGGTGACTGATTCCTGCATCATGACAATGCGCCCGCGCACAAAGCCCTTTCTGTTCGCCAATTTTTGGATAAAAATAAGATGAATACTGTTCCCCATCCCGCCTGTTCTCCAGATTTGGTACCAGAGGACTTTTTTTCTTTCCCGTGATACTTAAAATGCGTCTCCGAGGACACCGTTTTGAGGACATTGATGTCATCCATTGCGAATCGCAGAAGGCTCTGAACATGTTGAAAGAAGAGGACTTCCAGAGGTGCTTCCAGCAGTGGTAGAAGCGCTGGGACAAGTGTATCAACTCCCAAGGAGACTACTTCTAGGGTGACAGTGTAGATTAAACAAAACAAACTGTTGTGTAGTATTTATGACGTCATTCCGGAAACTTTTTGATCACACCTCGTAAGAAAGGACTTCATAGTTACAACACGCAGAAACAGCTTTCAAATGTTCATTCATGTTAACAACTCTTTCAAACTGTTAGACGAGGTTTAGGAAAGTCCTAAATTTCCCACATGGAGCATTTAAAAATGGCTAATACTACGAAAGAAAAAACACCTAATGTCTTACATTCACATGACTCTCTCCGTCCACTATGGTTGCAGAATTAATTTCATTACATATTTCTTGTAGGTACAACGGGGATACAGGAAATCGAATGGATGGTCTCGTGTTTAAAAGCGGATTTCTATATGCTGACAAGAAAATCTCCACCTTAAACTACTTCTTATATGCAACTTTTTTGGCATTTTTAAAAGAACAGCTGTAACAATTTTGATTAAAATATATCTAAGATATTTGCATGGCAAATAAAATGTTTTTGCTAAATTTCCTGGTAATAGCCTGTGAGGACCCTTACATTCTAATGACTTTTGTATAACGGATAAACTGTAAGGGATAGACTAAAAATTACCGTAAAAAATGCGGATCTTTTCAGAATTCACAACTTATCAAATAATTTCATGTTTTGTGGTATAAGCCATTTCCAAGTTATTCGTTATTGGTTTGAACTTTTCAATACTTTGCCATTTTTAAGGTGCTGTTGGTGTTCAAATGTTTTTAGCGATGTCATGGAAAGAGAATGGAATTTCAAAGTCAATATATAACGACCATTTTTAAACATTTGACTATACTTTCCATGTGTATCTATAACGAAATGTGTAACAAATCTTTTACGTAAACGTTTATCTGAATTAGATAGATCTGAAGTAGGTAGAAGAATAAGCAATTACAAGTTTAGTTTATGGACATTATATAAAAATGTAGGTTAGTGGGTAGAGAATTTCCATGCAAATATAACGCATCAGCCTTTTTTCTAATGAAATAAGCGTTCATAGACTAAAGTGGTGTTAACGTTTTATATTCGTGTTTGCACATGGGATAATTTCCTAAGAGGATGGTATTTATACCCTATCTACTCGATATAATGAAAACAAAGTAGGATTTATAGTGGAGTACATAAAGCCTTACTAATGTCTATAAGTCAAGAAACCTTCGAATATAGAAATAGGTAGCGTGATTTTAACGTTTAATGGCACACTGGACACAAGTGAGGTAAGTGCATCATTGGAGAACGAGGAAGAGTTTTAAAATACGATACGAAAGCGAGAGTGCATTGCATACTATTTTTTCAACGATAGCGAATAATAGAAGTAGTACTTACGCCAAAATAAAATTAATTACTAACACCTGTTGAATACAGGTTCCAGTAGAAAGATTACCAGCATTAACCTTGGTGGCAAAAGGGCGATCGATTATCCACGCCTAGTTGCTGATCTTAAAAGAAAGCAATAAGTTGCGGCTCGTACTTATATCGTAAATAAATATTAACAAATAAAAAGTAAGTTAAGACCCTGGTAAGATTTAAAAGGTAAAATTCAACTATCAACTATTATTACTGTTATTATTATTATTATTATTATTATTATTATTATTACATGTTTCCAATAAATACATCAAAAGTTATAGGATTTAATATAATTTACACATATACGTGTAGTAAAATAGTCAAAATATGCTGTTAGGTTAGGTTAGGTTACCAGCATTGAATGTGTCGTCCTCCGTGGTGTAGTGGTTACCATACTAGCCTCTAGTTCCCGAGGTCGCGGGTTCAAACCCGTTGGAGTGCGATGGACCTTTTCGGACGTAAAAATCCTTAGCATGGCTTCCTTCGGAAGGGAAGTAAAGCCGGTGGTCCCGTGTCGTAGATTTACGGCACGTAAAAGAACCTCAAGCCTGATAAACAGGCCTCTGAGCAAAATTACCGGTCTTTCACGCCCAATATAGAATGGAACGCTAAGGACCACAACAGTTAAAGAGCGTCTATAAATAAATTTCAATTTAATTTAGCATTGAATGCAAGAAATTCAACTTTCCACTATGGCAGCTTGAACGCGAAGTGGATTAAAAAACATTATCATGACCAAATGTTAGGCTGCTCCTCATGTGTTGTAGTAAATGAAACCAAGAGAATAACTAATCCCTTAAATCATAAATCATGAAGACCAGAAATGAAGCTAATTGTTAAAAATGAAATGTATGAAAGCAGTTACTCCGCCTAGTAAGGATACCTACAGATGAATAAACTTTCATAAAAATTGCGGGAAAAATCCCCATTTTTTGCTTTTAATGGTACAAAATACTTCAAACATACATGAATTCAAAACATCCATAAAGGGTATAACGCTATGTTAAAGGTCTACGGCATGTTTAAATGTAGTAGACTCAGCAAGGAAAACTTCAGTACAACAGCAGAAAACGAAGTTCTGCAGAAGAAAATCCATAACTAAAAATCTGATGTGTTACGCTCACATGACTTTCTTTACTCTTGTACAAACTGTTTTTACAAACTCTTATTCTCCATCTACTTCATATTAATCGAGATAAACATTTGCAGAAACGATCTTTTGACATGCAAAGAGAATTACATTTTACACATAGCGACCAGTTCTAAAAATATTTGATTATCGCTTAAGGCGTACTATGTTCCCCTTGTTTTGTATTTGCAAGGGCAATATAAGCAAAGACATATCTCTTAATAGCTGGTTGCTATGTGCAGCAACATTCTCTTTGCCACAGATTAATACTCTTTGCATATCCAAGACAAAAAAATGAATAACGAATTCCCATTTGAGAAAATAAGTATTGAAAAATTTAAGGGAATAACAAGCAATATCTCGAAAATGGTTCACTCAACAAAAAAAATGTATATGACATAAATTGTGTATTTTAACGCGATCTACATTTTATGTGTAGTAAAAGTTTGTCTAGCTCTTATGGTTTACCAGTTATGCAAAAGTCGTTCACAATGAAGAATACTTTTGGAGTCATTCCCAGAAAATTCAAGATATACGTTTTATTTATCATAAAATATCTTAAACATACGATATTTTAATCAAAATCGTTAGAGCCATTTTTGAGAAAATTAAAATTTTCAGAAAAATGTTCCATGTAAAGGGTAATCTGGGGTGGAGGGATTTTCTTTAAAACCTTCGTGTCGCATCTCTGGAAGATGCTGAACCTAAATACCAAGTTTGGTGTTTAGCCGACTGTTCGTTTGTGAGTTATGCTGTTCACACACAGACACACACGGACATGTTTCCAAAATGCTTTTTTTTGGATTCAGGGGTTCTCAAAACATATATTTCCGGTGAAATCTCCTTATCGAATTTTTGGGTGGAATACAATACTTCCCCTCTAACTTTACGTAGTAGAGAAAGTAAAAACGAATAACGAATTCCCATTTGAGAAGAAGTATGTGTTGGAAAATTAAACAAATAGCAAGGAATATCTCGGAAATGGTTCACTCCACCAAAAAAAGTATATGAAATAAATTATGTGTTTTAACGAGATCTGCATTTTTGTGTAGTAACATTTTATCTGTTTCCTACGGTTTATCAGTTATCCAAAAGCCATTCAGAACGAAGAAGTCTTTTGGGGACATTCCCACAAAATCCAAGATATATATTTTATTTGCCATAAAAATATGGTATTTTAATCAAAATCATTAAAGCTATTTTTGAGAAAATAACAAAATAACAAATTTCGAAAAATGTTCCATGTAAAGGGTAGTCTGGGGGATTTGCTTGAAAATCTTCGTGTATTATAAATAAAACAGCAATTGATATTACTAGAGCAATTATTCCTCCTAATTTATTAGGAATGGAACGTAGAATAGCATAGGCAAAGAAAAAATATCAACATGTTTGAAAAATACTGAACCTAAATACCAAGTTTGTTATTTATGCGATTTTACGTTTTTAAGCTTTAATGTTCCCAGACACACACACACGGACCTTTTTCTAAAATTGCTATTTTTGAATTCAGGGGGCCTCAAAACATATATTTTCGGTGAAATCACGTTATCAAATCGTTTGGGTGGAATGCAATACTTTCCCTTCTTACTATACGAGTAGCGAAAGTAAAAAAATAAAGCTATTTTAGTTTAGAATTTTAAAATTTTAGTTATAGCTACCTATCGTTAAAAGATTGAGTGACATCTCTAGGACATTTCATTGTATACAATATGTGATTCCTGTCCCTTCACAATAATTAATAAGTAAAAGAATATGTTAACATGGAATGTAACCTCATAAAAGTAAGTGCACACTGCCTGTTAGTGTCCTGTTTCTGATTTATGAACATCCGTCCATCATTAGCATATCTAATTATAAGCACGTCTAACAGCGTCTTTGGCTACTACAGTCATCTGTTTTTTACAACATGATCGTGAACAGGTGTGTTAACGCCTGTACTGCAATTTTATACTAATGGGCGATCATATATCAAAAAATTGGAAGCGTATTAATACTCTCATAAGATATCCCCAACTGGATGCCTTAACAAAAAGGACAGGAATAAAGTGGCATAACCGTTATTTTGAAATGGTGCCAAGAATGGAGTGGTTCCAAAAAACAATTATAGGTCCAGTTACACAGTCCAAAAATAACCATCATAAATGATGTTATTTATACCAAAATAACATAATTCCAGTAATTTTATAACCAGTTCCAGAAATAACGCTCTGATCGTTGAGAGTAAGTTTGCTTTATAATGCATGTATAAGATGTTAACCGAGCGAGATAGCTCCGCGGTGTGAGGCTTGCATTCAAAAGGCACAGGTTTGATTCCAGTCGACCGTCCAATCTGACCTTGGATTTTCTTGATTTTCCCTGATCGGTAGGCGAATATTGGGGTAGTTTCTAATCAATCACGGTTTTCTTTCCATTATTTCCCTTTCATTCCGTTTCCTTCCCAGTTTCCAGGTGTGCTTCTAGGTTTCGTGGCTCCGGACAATTGGAGAGATAAGTATACGCGGTAGCGCACTCGCGCAGCGTAAACCCCAGAAGCGCTATCCACAGATAACCAGAATTTTCTGGAATTTTCTCTTCTCCGCGTTTCCAGAACATTCTAGAATGGAAACTTCCAGCTGCTATATAAGCCAACGTTGAATTGAGTTTTATTTATGGACGCTCTTTAACTGCTGTGGTTCTTAGCGTCCCATTCTATTGCTAAGGATTTTTACACCCCAAAACATCCATCGCCCTCTGCCGGGTTTGAACCCGCGACTTCGGGAATTAGAGGCTAGCATGGTAACCAGCATATAAGCCAGCGTGTTCACGAATGAGGGAATGAGTAGTAATCCAATTGGTGAGTGCGTTTCTGAAGCGACAAAGGCGGTTCTACGAGATCTTTTGTGACGACAGTAGTAAAATACAGCAGGTGCTTCTATTGCGAGAGATTAGAGATGTCATGTTCGACTACCCAGCTAGTAAACCATCCAAAGAAGAGGCTGCTTCGCTCGCATTTTATTACGGAAAGGAAAGTGAAGTGACAGGCAAAATTGAAGCAGTTCACATTAGTGAAGTGACAGTAAACACTGGACAAAGTCACAGTATTTATAGATGGATGTAATTCATATGTATTGTTTCTAACAATAAGTTACGATTTTGCATATGCTGTGCTGAATTTATCAAGGGATGCGGATAAGAAGAGAGGAAGGGATTGTCTTTCACAACAACCCTTCCGAAAAAGTTAGGAAGGAACCCCTAGTCAATTATGTAACAGCAGGACACGAGTATCTTGCTCCTACTTATACACGTCCTTGACTTTTAGTTTGGAACCGTTATTTAGATCCTGTTGCTTTTAAGAAATGCAATCCATTGGGAAAGCTTCCGAGAAATAAACATTTTCCCAACTGTGCTTAATTATTGTTCTGTAAGTAATTTCAAATGTGCTTATTGCTGGTGTATCAAGGTCACTTGGATGTTTCTCTCTCTACATGTTTTATGTATTTTTGTAAGTAACCTAGGTTAGGCTATATAATGAAGGGGACACCTCGCACACTACTACCTATACGATCTATTGTGGCTTTCCAGGAGGAATGGATGAAATAAATGAACCACAGGAGATAGGCAGACAGGATACAGACACGCGCAGAATTTTTAACAGGCTTGAAAGAGCTTCCCAAGGAGGGCGATGAACCATCCTTTGGTATCCCCAGGGAATACTCTCTTTGGAGAAAGCCTGTTTGGCACCTCTTCACACACCTGGAACATGAGAAGGAAAGGGAATAATAAGGAAACGAGGAAAAGGAAATCGTGGTAGAAGAGACACTACCCCAGCATTCGCCTACCGAGTGGGAAAAACCACGGTCAGAGTGAGCGGTCGACGGGAATCGAATCCGGAACCTCCCGAATGCGAGCGTCAAACGTTACCGCGGAGCCAACTCGCTCACTAAGGGCAATTCTGAGCCTCCTTAATCAATAACTTGACGAAACTACAGTTATAAGAGGTAAAGGTTAGGATTCAGCCTTATAATCTTTTAGGTCACTGCACAATAATTTCATAAAGACACATATTGTTCATTGTGCAAGTGTAATATTTGCAATGAAGGCTGGAAAAAGATGAACATGTTAATGAAAAGTTTTATAAAATTATTTTAAGAGTTACACATAAATCTGCAGGGGAAGGAGCTATGTTAGAAACCAAAGTGGGTGGACGAGGGATGATTATGGAAAGAGTGCCCAAATATTGATTTAGAATTCATCACTACCACAGGGGCACAGTTTTGAAAGACTGTTTGGATGTACACAAAAGAGTACTCAGTCAAAGAACTGGCTAGGTGAGATTAGGCATCAACTGGTATGGGAGATATACACTATGTGATCAAAAATATCTGGACACCCCCACAAACATACGTTTTTCATCTTAGGTGCATTGTGCTGCCATCTACTGCCTGGTACTCATTATCCACGACCTCAGTAGTCGTTAGACATCGTGAAACAGCAGAATGGGACGCTCCGTGGAACTCACGGACTTCAAACGTGGTCAGGTGATTGGGTGTCACTTGTGTCAGAAGTCTGTACGCGAGATTTCCAAACGACGCCTCGCTTGGTGTAAGGAGCGTCAACATTACACGATTGATCAGTGGCAAAACGGTATATGGAGTGACGAATCACGGTACACAATGTGGCGATCCGATGGCAGGGTGTGGGTATGGCGAATGCCCGGTGAACGTCATCTGCCAGCGTGTGTAGTGCCAAAAGTGAAATTCGGAGGTGGTGGTGTTATGGTGTGGTCGTGCTTTTCCTGGAAGGGGCTTGCATCCCTTGTTAGTTTGCGTGGCACGATCACAGCGCAGACCTACATTGATATTTTAAGCACCTTCTTGCTGTTGAAGAGCAATTCAGGGATGGCGATTGCATCTTTCAACACGATCTAGCACCTGTTCATACTGCACGGGCTGTGGCGGAGTGGTTATACGACAATAACATCCTTGTAATAGACTGGCCTGCACTGAGTACTGACTTAAATCCTATAGAACACCTTTGAGATGTTTTGGAACGCTGACTTCGTGCCAGGCCTCAGCAACCTACATCGATATCTTTCCTCAGTTACGCACTCCGTGAAGAATGGGCTGCCATTCCCCAAGAAACCTTCCAGCAGCTGATTGAAAGAATGCCTGCAAGAGTGAACGCTGTCATCAAGGCTAAGGGTGGGCCAACATCATATTGACTTCCAGCATTACCGATGAAGGGCGCCACGAACTTGTACGTCATTTTCAGCCAGGTGTTCGGATACTTTTGATCACGTAGTGTATGTTAGGGAGAGAGGATATGCTGAGAGGATTCTGGGAATTAGTTAGATGCCAGTTGGAGGATTTGAGCAGACAGAATCCATAGGCAATGGTGTAAAAAAACGTTCTCTAATATGTTATAAGAATTTTGGAAGTAATGATGGGAAGGATAAGTCTATTGAGAGTTGCAATAGAGATCAAAGAGAAGGTATTGCATTGTATAAATTGGGAGTTTGGAGACTAAGAGGTTATAGGGGAGGAACCGAAGAAAGAATTTGCCCTATATGCAGGGATAAAGAAAATAAAACCCATATTTTATTAGAATGCAAAGGCAAGAATGTCTAGAGGACGAGTTTATCTAAAATAAATGATTGAAGACGGTAAAAATAATAGTAATTAAAGAATGTGATGTGTTGCACTCACACGACCATCTCTACTTTTGTAAAAGCTATTTTTACAAACACTTATTCCCCATCTTCTTAATGTTAGACATCTGCAAAAATTACCTTATTGCTAATTTTCTTGTAGGTGCAAGGGGAATATGGTAGGATTTAAGCGATAGTCAAATCTTTTATGAGCTAGTTGCTATGTGGAGCATTCCATTCTCTTTGCATGTCCAGGACATAAAAAGAAACAAACAAACGAATAACGAGTTCTCATTTCAGGAAAAGTTTATTATTGGACAATTGAAATAAATAACAAGGAGGAATTAATTGTTCTTTCACACAAGCCGTGTGTTGGACAGGTTGCAAAGGTAGAATCAGATGGCTGAAAAATTCAATACCATAGCCGAGATTTGAACCATGGATCTCCCGGTCTCCGTCCGGTTGCTCTAACCACTGAGCTATCAGGGCAACATTACTGCACGTCATTAAATTCTCTAGTTCACTCGCGTTTTTCTCGGTAAACCACAAGGAGATTTCAAATTGTATTTAGATGTCATACCCCAATGGCGACTTAACAAGGAATATCTCGGAAATGGTTCACTGCAAGAAAAAATGTGTAAGACATAAATTGTATGTTTTAGCGAGATCTACATTTTTGTGAAGTAAACGTTTGTCTTATCAGTTACGGTTTTCCAGTTATGCAAAAGTCATTTAGAATTAAGAGGACTTTTGAAGACATTCCCAGAAAATTCATGGTATACATTTCATTTGCCATAAAAATATCTTAAACATATGATATTTTGATCAAAATTCTCAGAGCTATTTTGATAAAACAAAAATTTTGGAAAAATGTTCCATGCGAAGGGTAGTCTGGGGTGGGAGAATTTTCTTGAAAATCCTTCGTGTCGCATCTTTCAAAGATACTGAACCTACATAAATACCAAGTTTGGCATTTATCAGACTTTTGGTTTTTGAGTTATGCTGTTCACTGACACACATCCATACACACAGACCTTATTTTAAAAATTATTTTTTCGGATTCAAAAATGTATTTGCGGTGAAATCTCGTTGTAGAATTTTTGGATGGAATGCAATACTCCCCCTACTTAATATACGTAGTAGAGATAGTATCAATTGTAAACAATCTCAGATTATTAATTTAGAAGACTTCTTATTTAGAGTTAACAAGAAAAGATCTGGTCGATAAATTAAATTAAAGCACGTAACACAAACCGGTTTGTTAATTATAAAATACATAGTCCGGTAACGGCAAGGTATGAGCTAATAGTTCTGGAAGGTAGTATTATTTATTATTCTGTGTGGCCTGGAATAGAACCTGGGTAAGCTTCAAGTCATGTGAGCTCTGTAAAGAGCTTGATACAAATAAACAAACAAATAAATAAAATATTTATAATCGCCATAAGACCCAGTAGTCAAGGCGGCTATCCATAAAGCGTTAATAAAAACAACTCACAAAGAATACGAAGAGGTAAATGGATTAATTAATTCGTCATTTGAGATCTATAAAGCCACCCGTGATCCGGTTCGCAACAGGCTTGGAAGCGTTAATAGTCTTAGTGAACTAGCTTGATGCAAGCGGTGCTGAGAAACGTCAATTAGAAAGTCACTTGCAATTATTCTTTATTATAATCGCTCAGAGTGCCACTAGGTTTTAATCTTGATGGCCTCCTGGTCGATCTCTGTGACCTTAGATGTTCTCTTAATTTTATGATCATAGGTTCCCGCCATACTTTAACTTGAGGCAGTATTTTATATCACAACACTGTGAATGCCAGAATGATTGTAGTGTAAATTAATATTATTGTATGTACAGGATTTTAGATGTTTGTTAGCCATAAGTATTGTTAGGAAATAAGTTTACACGGCCTCACTGAAAGTGACAATGGAAGTGGGTAACAATAAAACGATGGGGTGAGTTGTTTATCACTAAGAAAGGCAAACAAATGAGCGTGCCTTTCTTTAGAAATGGAGGGAATATCTTCCCTAGAGTATATAGTTAGTACTAGTGATTGACTGACAAAATAGACGTTAATGTTGGCGCTATTTGGTAACCAATAGCAGCTCTATTATAATGTTTAGGCATTTCGAGGTGGAGTATATATTCTCGAGCCATAAGCATGTTTCACGCACTTCTAAAGAATCATTCACGAGGTACACAGCACGCAGGTGCACGTCATAAAGTTAGTTACAAAAATGTAAAGTACGCGGCAACTAATACGACAGTAATTACATTTGGAAATACCACAGTTTCAATCAGGCGTGTATAAAGATTAAAGCTGTGAATTATTAATTAAGTGTGACGGCAATAAAAGTGTGAAAGCAAATTCTTTTATCAATGTTATCTTTTAGTAACCACTCCTTTCCGTTTACACGCCCTACTCAGATATACTTGCTTAACTGAGTAATAATAGCTAGCCGGAGGACAAAGAAGCCAAATTTTAAAATAATAAAACAATAACAGGCGCCCAGTAAATAAGATAACACGAGAGATTACTGCGACAAACTATGACGTAACATTTGTACTTGGATATTGGAACGTCCTCTATATTCACCTGACCTATCCCTGTAATAATCAATAAGGAGCTTCAGAGCTACCAGCAAATGTATATATGGTCTATTTTGAAGATAAGGTAGGCAGCACGATAATATTGTACGTTTATTTTTTTTTACTAAAGTGTTCTACGATCATTCCACTACAATATTGTAAATGTGGATTCTAATTGTATCTAAGCTATCGAAGATAAGTGTCTACTATGCTGATACAATACATAATACAAAAATGCTATGCCCATTTTCTACACTTCAAACTTGAAGTATTCCAGAGGATACAAATTTTAATTTATTGGCAAAGCAGGACAGGTTTTAATTTAAAGCTTCCACAAAAAACTCAATAATGTTTTGGATTCTTACAGCCATACAACAATATGTATTCTTTCTCAAAGAAATGCAACACGTTTTACAATGCAAATTAAATACCTTTACAAATTTTACCTCAAGCTATTACTCCTCTTGCCATATTTACGTGCGTTACAAAGTTTTACAATTGTATACAAGAAATAATTATTCTCGCGCTATTCTACAGTTCCAAGTTAAATCGATACACGCTTTAATGTTACATTTTTATAAGCAAGAGGGACATTATATATATTTTGAGCCTAACAATTTAAACAAAGTAGTTTATGATTGAAAACGGCTTAATTATTTTTCAAAATATTCTCCTTTATGATCAATGCACTTTTGCATCCGTTTGAACCATTTGTCAAAGCATTTATTCCAGTCTTCTTGAGACACCTCCAAAACATGGTTTTTGAAGGCATCAACGGCTTCTTCTGCCAACGAAAATCGTTGTCCACGCAATTTATTTTTGATGTTCGGGAACAAAAAGAAGTCATTGGGTGCCAAATGAGGACTGCATGGTGGATGACCCATCAATTCGATTTTTTGAGCCTTCAAATACTCTGTTGTTAGACGAAATGTGTGTGCGCTCGCATTGTCTTGATGAAGAACGATCCTACGGTTCTTGTTGGTTTTCCTTACTTCACAGAACACTTCCGGCAAACAAATGGTTGTGTACCATTCGGCATTGACCGTTTTACGTTCCTCTAAAGGCACTATTGCCACATGGCGAGTTTTGCTGAAAAAAGCAGGTGACCATTTGCTTCAAAGTGCTTCGAGTGCGAACATTTGTTGGATTTGCTTCATCTTGAAACACCCATACAATCGACTGCTGTTTACGTTCCGGCTCATACGCATAGATCCATGATTCGTCACCTGTTACAATCTTATATACGTCTTTTGGGGCACCGCCATTGTATTTCTTGAGCAGTTTTGTACACCAATCGACACGAGGTATCTTTTTGAGATTGCGTCAAATTATGTGGGATCCAACGAGAGCAAACCTTTTCACGGCTAAATAATCATGCAATATTTTATATATGCTGGTGAAACTAATGCCTAGGGTTGCCTAAATCTCACAATATGTTGCATGATGATCTTTCGTTATTAGTTTTTGCACAGTATCAATGTTTTCTGGCACAACAACTGATTTTGGATGACATTCACGAACTTCATCATTGAGCGAACGGCGGCCACGATTAAATTCGTTAATTCAGCGTTTCACAGTGGCAAAGAATGGAGCTTTGTCGCCAAATGTGGAAGTTAGTTGATCGATGCACTCTTTTCTTGATAATCCACGTCGAAAATCGTAATAAATCATTGCACGAACATTTTCACGAGTTAATTCCATGTTTTAGTTGACACACAATTTTCAAGTTAGTGTAAACAAAAAAATGACGCTCTATTGACAAAATGTTTGAACTATATTATGGTCAAAAATGTTAAACTCTCTATTGAAACGTACAACATTCAGTGTTGCCAAGGCTCAAAATATAAACAGTGCCCCTCGTACGTACAAAGATATTTCGAATTGAATTTTGAAAAGGCCGAAATTTTAGCATGCGCACGATATCGCTTCCCTAGACCTGACTTTAAGGCTTCTCTTTTTCACGGCGACGATCACAAGGCTGTATACTATATCACTCGTCCTCTTAATGCCCGGGTGACTCAAGCCTTCCCCTCACGTGATACTAACACACACTATATGTCTTCTGCTAGTGCTATGAGTCATTTGTGATATCATATATGTATACTGCTGTGTAATATATTTTTCTTCGGTGCAAAGGTTTGGTGATCACTTCCTTCTCTACCATAATCGCTGATTACCTGGATGCACTTAAATGTTAAATTAAGTACCAAATCGTAATATGGACTTAATTTAAGGTAGGTTCTTAAACGTTGCAAATTATTATACTGTAATAGTATGAAGAACAACTTATAACCGAGCTGGATGGCTCAGGCGGTAAAGTCCGTGGCCCGAATTCGGCAGGTCCCGGGTTGAAATCCCGTGGGCCGACCAAACTTCTGAGGTTTTTTCGTGGTTTTCCTCAGTCGCCAAGGTAAATACCGGATTGGATATTTAATACCACGACCCAAAGTTCCATCTTAAGTCTAAAACAACAGTAAAATGAAAAATAAGTGGTAATAGCGAATGCTATGCCATCTATCCACAGACAATGTAAGCAGTTAGATTGGACGACACCCTAATGCCATATGCACAGCATGAAGCAGGGGTTACAGGAATGAGAACTAGAAGGCCAACTGTCTATCACATATCGTTCTAAGAGATATCCACCAACAGATCCGTCGCGATATGACCAGGGAGTTAAAGCGACGTAAAATAAAATAGAATAAAAAAAACCTTATAGTTATGTTTTAATATTATTTCGGCTTACTTACGTAAACCAAACAATTACAATTCTTGGTTTTCATCTATATACAACTTCTTCCTAAAAATAAAACCCCACACATACAGTCAATGCTTACACAAAAAACTGGTAGTTTTCATATTTCAAGATAACTACAAAGGTGAAAGTATAATTAATAATAACCTATTAGCCTAATAACCCAAACTAATAATAATTAATAATTAAGTCCTCGTATAATTAGCCTAATTAATTTAGCTACAACTAATCTAATATATATACTAATATAATTAATGAAATATAATATATAATGTAATTAATACTGTGACCAATACGTCAGTTGCTGATTAATGGTCGGCGTGCAAAGTTTGTACATCTGCGAATATAATAATAGGGCGCCAACGTAACAAATGCAACAAAATTATTTTATACCTATAATCAATTGAAATTAATTATACTTTTTAGAGACCTTAGGTTGGTCTTGGCGAGTTTTTAAGACAGAGTCAACTGAAGAATTCATGCACAGCTGGGAAACAACTTGAATCAATTGGGGAATTCAATGTCCCACCTGCATGTTGGTACAGTAGCTCAAACGTTAGAGAAACCGCGCGGAGAGCGGGAGAACCGTGTTCAAATCCCGGCTGTAGCATTGAATTTTTCAGTTGGCTCGATGTTTAAAAAAAAGATACAATTTAACTAACCTTCCCAACACATGTAACAGGAGGACATTTGCGGAGGAGTTGCCGGCTATGACTGGAACCTAAAAACCCGAATATCACCAGATTTTAGTGACTTTCTCATAATGGTGAGAAAATGTCAATGTTGCGCTTTAATAACCTCTATATTTACTTTCGTTGCTTTCTTTCTTATTACCTTGCTGAAGTTATTGCTCTTGTCTCTTTTCTTTTGTCTATTGCTTACTTACGATAGACAGAGGAAGTACACTATGTGATTAAAATTATCCAGACACCCCCCAAACTAACGCTTTTCATTTAGGTGCATTGTGCTGCCACTACTGCCTGGTACTCATCCGCGACCTCAGTAGTCATTAGACATCGTGAAACAGCAGAATGGGACGCTCCGTGGAACTCACGGACTTCGAACGTGGTCAGGTGATTGGGTGTCACTTGTGTCAAAAGTCTGTACGCGAGATTTCCACACTCCTAAACATACCTAGGTCCACTGTTTCTGATGTGATAGTAAAGTGGAAACGTGAAGGGACATGTACAGCACAAATGTGTACAGGCCGACCTCTTCTGTTGACTGACAGAGACCGCCAACATTTGAAGAGGGTCGTAAAGAGTAATAGGCAGACATCTATCCAGACCATCACACAGGAATTCCAAGCTGCATCAGGATCCATTTCAAGTACTATGACAGTTAGGCGTGAGGTGAGAAACCTTGGATTCCATGGTCGAGCGGCTGCTCATAAGCCACACATCACGCAGGAAAATGCCAAACGACGCCTTGCTTGGTGTAAGGAGCGTCAACATTACACGATTGAACAGTGGCAAAACGTTGTGTGGAGTGACAAATCACGGTACACAATGTGGCGATCCGATGGCAGGGTGTGGGTATGGCGAATGCCCGGGGAACGTCATCTGCCAGGGTGTGTAGTGTCAACAGTGAAATTCAGAGGTGGTGGTGTTATGGTGTGGTCGTGTTTTTCTTGGAGGGGGCTTGCACCCTTGTTGTTGACGTGGCACGATCACAGCGCAGACCTACATTTATATTTTAAGCACCTTCTTGCTTCCCTCTGTTCAAGAGCAATTCGGGGATGGCGAATGCATCTTTTAACGGATCGAGCACCCGTTCATACTGCACGGGCTGTGGTGGAGTGGTTACACGACAATAACATCCCTGTAATAGACTGGCTCTCACAGGGTCCTAACTTGAATCCTATAGAACACCTTTGGGGTGTTTTCGAACGCCGACTTCGTGCCAGGCCTCACCGTCCTACATCGACACCTCTCCTCAGTTCCGCACTCCGTGAAGAATGGGCTGCCATTCCCCAAGAAACCTTCCAGCACCTAATTGAAAGCATGCCTGCGAGAGTGAACGCTGTCATCAAGGCGAAGGGTGCGCCAACACCATATTAACTTCCAGCATTACCGATGGTGGGTGTCACGAACTTGTACGTCATTTTCAGCCAGGTGTACGGATACTTTTGATCACGTGGTATGTTAAGGGAAGTACAAGTTTTCTAGCCATCTGATCACAATAATGGCATTTTTATTTTTTGTACAACTTGTCTATAGCAAGTAGAGGATGTATTGCATTCCACAAAAAATTCCATATCGATATTCACAGAAAAGACAGGTTTTGAGGTCCCCTGAATCCTGTATATAAATGTGTCTGAACAGCATAGCTCAAAAACGAAAAATTAGACAAATCCCAAATTTGGGATCTTCGTTTATTATCCACCACAGTTGCGACAACACGAAAAATTTCAAGAAAGCTACTCCACCCCAAACTACTCAAGCTTGAAGATATTTCGATTTATTTTCTATTTTCTTACTAATGGTTCTAACTTTTTTATTTTAATTCAGTACAATATTTAAAGCAATCACTTGAAAAATAAAGTGTATATACTGAATTTTCTGGGAATAGCTTATGAAGTGCTTTACGTTTGTAAGCAACTTTGTATAATTTTGTATAGAGGTACACAAACGCGTATTACACACACAAAAAAATGTGGAACTTTTTTTAAAACACATAATTTGTTTTTTGTAGCATTCGTTATTAATGGTTTGAATTTTTCAGTACTTGTCATTTTTTATAATTTGCTATCGCTATTCTGGCGATGTCATGTAAAAAGAAGGGAATCTCAAGGTCAGGATATAACGACAAGCCATTAAGAATCTGTCTATCCCTTCGGTTTCCTCTATCACCCCTCGTACCTATAATAAAATGCGTAATGTAACTTATTTCTGCAAACGTTTCTCTCGACTAGCATGAAGCAGATCAAAAAATGAAGCTTTTGTAAGAATAATTTGCAGAAACTATATTAAAGTAAGCGATAATGGGTAGAGAAAGTCGCATGAATGTAACTTATTAAATATCGGTGGCGAGGCTCGCATTCGGGAGATCCCGGATTTGATTGCCGCCAATCGGCCAATGTGACTTGTTTTTCATGGTTTTCTATGGTCGGTAGACAATGCTGGGCTGTTTTCTCATTACCATTATTTCCTATCCATCATTTCCCTTTCATCTCATTTCCTTCTCATCTTTTAAGCGTGTTTCTGGGTTTCGTGATGTATGGTGGTGCCGGAAGATGGCAGCGGTGCTTGCGCAAAGGAAAGAGTACTCCCCGTGAACACTAGCAGGCTGCTCGTTCATCGCCCTCTTTAGGTAGCTGCAACAGTACGACAAGTCTTCAAGCCCCGAACTGTTAGGAACTTCCGCACGTCTCTGTGGCCTGTCTGGCTGTGGCCTGCAGCCTCCTGTTATTCTTCACTTCATCCCTTCCTCCTAGGGGTGTGGAAACCACAGT
This sequence comes from Deroplatys truncata, assembly GCA_030765065.1. Classification (NCBI taxonomy): domain Eukaryota; kingdom Metazoa; phylum Arthropoda; class Insecta; order Mantodea; family Mantidae; genus Deroplatys; species Deroplatys truncata. The sequence goes on along the minus strand of CM060975.1, from coordinate 291,849,477 downwards.
AGATGTACGAGGGCTGTCCCAGAAGTACCCGACCTAACAAAGAAAACACAAACATTTTGAGAAAAAAACTTATTTATTTCTCCACATAGTCTCCTTTCACCTCGATAAACTTTTCCCAGCGATGTTCAATAGCTTCGATACCCTGTTTATAGTGAGAACCGTCGAGTTCTGCAAAATAGCCATCGACTGCAAACTCCACTTCTTCATTGTTGGCAAATCTTTTACCACCAAGCCATTCCTTCAATTTTGGAAACAGATAATAATCAGAGGGGCTAAGTTTGGCGAAACAATTGGAACTTTAACTCATTGATTTTGGCCATAGCGATAATGGATGTGTGAACTGGTGCATTGTCTTGATGAAACAGAACTTTCTTTTTCGCTAAATGCGGCCGTTTTTTGTTTGATTTCACGATTCAAACGCTGCAATAATTTTGCGTAATACTCGCCATTGAATGCTTTTCCTTTTTGAAGATAATCAATGAAAATTATTCCACGCGCATCCCAAAAAACTGACACCATGACCTTGCCTGCAGATAAAACTGTCTTCGCCTTCTTTGGATCCGATTATCCCCTTTCAGTCCACTGTTTTGATTGCTCCTTCGTCTCATTTGTGAAGTGATGGACCCATGTTTCATCCATGGTTATGAATCGCCGCAAAATCTCGGCTTTATTGCAGTGAAACATCGCCAAACACTCGACTGAAACATCCTCACGACACTGCTTTTGTTCTATTATGAGCATACGCGGCACCCATCTTGCGCTGAGCTTTCTCATGTCTAAATTTTCAGTTGCTGTACGATGTACAGCACTTTTTGAAATTCCTATAATGTCTACTAGCTCGCGCACTTTCAGTCGACGGTCATCCAAAGCCATTTTGTAGATTTTCTTCACAATTTCTGGCGTTGGTTACCTCATTTGGTTGACCACTGCTATGTTCGTCTTGGCAGCTCGTACGGCCTCGCCTAAACTCTGCCCCCAATATTTTACTGTTGTAAACGAAGGAGCAGACTCCCTCAGAGTAGAATCTAGCTCAGCTTTAATATTAGTTGGACTAAGACCTTTCAAATGAAAGTATTGTATCACATAACGATGGTCAGTTTTATCCATGTTTACAAATTTGCTGAGAGAGTTCACCATTAATGGCTGCCAAACAATTACTAAACAACGTAGTATCGTCAAACTTCAAAGTGAAGCTTTATAAGGGTGGTACTTTCTACCATAGTCATTTGTATGAGAGAACAATCGCTATATATACTCAGGTCGAGTACTTCTGGGACTGCCCTCGTATGTAGTTCGCAGTGCGCGAGATGTCCGCCTCGGTTGTATAACCTATGGGTACCTATAACTCATCAAACGTTTAACAAAAGGGGTGATGTTTTAGGCTACAGTATAACCTCTGGATCACATGGTTACGTAAACCTAAGGGTTGCTGATTCAACTGGTATATGCGAATGAGCGATTAGTCAGGAAAGTCTGTGATTGTTCGAATTAGATTTATTCTTATTGTTTCCAAAGTGTTTACTAATTTAAAGGAAAGAAAGATAAAGACATATAATGAATAAGAAAATCTAAGCGATGACATTTTAGAAACAGGGCTGGCACCATTAAATGCGTTCCCCCAGGAAAGGTACATATCATTAAGGAGACACCTTGACCTTTCACAGACCAAGATACAAAGGAGATCTGCCGCTTGGGGAACATAAATCGATATAGTGACATGCAGCTGAACCTAACCTTTTACAGAGGAACCTTGGTAGCGTGGTTCTGGTATATATCAAAGGACTCAAGTACTCTAATGGAATTATTCATCAGCGTGAAGTAAAGCAATAAGCTGCGCTTTAACGTGCTTCCTTGAATCAACACTTACCATTTGAACTGGCAATTGAAGAGAGGTAACATTCAGATGACTTTCTCTACCTACTACCGTTAATTTGATATAACTTGAACAACTACTCTTACTTTCTCTGCTACGTAGATCGTAGGTAGAGAAGGTGTTGCATTCTGCCGAATTTGATACCGAGATTTCACGGGAAATGCATATTTTGAGGTCCCCTGTCTTTGAACAGCATAACTCAAAAAACGAAAAGTTGTATAAATACTAAACTTAGTAATTAGATTCAGTATCTTTCCAAGATGCAACAAAAACATTTTCAAGAAAACCGCTCCACATTAAACTACCTTTTACATGGAACACTTTTTCGAAAGTATTTATTTTATAAAAATAGCTGTAATGATTCTGATTAAAATACGTATATTAAGGATGTTTTTGTGACCAATAAAATGTATATCTTGAAAAACCTGTGAAGACCACTTCATTCAGAAGGAATTTTGTATAATCATGTATAACTGTTAAACGTTAAGCTTTAGACGAAAACATACTACATAAAAATTTTTGATTTCTTTAAAACACACAATTTATTTCAAATAACATTCTTTGTAGCATCAACCATTTCCGAGTTATCCGTTATTAACGCTTCGAATTGTTCAATACTTTGTCATTCTTTTCAAGTCCTTTCGATATTCAGTTTGTTAAAGGCGTTTGCGTGCAAAGACAAAGAAATTCAAAGACAGTACACTTGCACTTGTTACTCTTGACTATCACTATTCTCGATATCTATAACGAAATGTGTAAAACAGTTGTTTCCGGAAAGGTTTATATCGATTAAAATGAACTAGATAGGAAAATAAACTTTCAATAATAAGCGATAGAGGGTAGAAAAAGTCATGTGAATATAACACGTCAATTTTTTTCTTTCTACTTCTTCTTAATTGAAATAATCCTTGGCAGAAATAAATTCATTACACATTTCGTTGTGGATATACGAGGATAAAGATTACTGAATCTATAGTCACGTGTTTAAAAACCTGCTCAGTATATGCTGGCCTAGAAATTTCGTACCCTTTCCTATGGTGAGAAGTAACTGAATAGAAACAGCACATTAAAAGATAAAGTACTGAAAAATGCAAATCAATAATAATGGAAATCTCCTACCACTGAAGCCACAAAAAAGCTATTGAAACTAAATTGTGTGTTGAGACAGCATTTTTAACACTTAAATGATTTCAAATTATGTAATATAAAATATAATAACAGCCCGCCTTAAAGGAATATGTGTATGTAACAATATATAAAAAGTGTATATACAGTCATTGCATATGGTTATATTATTGTATACATCTTCAATAATGTTATGTGAATGTATTACGTAATTTAATAATGTAGGAGCTGCGAGAATAATAGGTTAAACGTTACTAACAATGAGGCAACCTTGAGGCAACAATGAGTAAGAAAGTTTAATAATGCTAATAGTCATTATTGGAGCAACAATAATGTAAATTTTGAGACAGTTCATAAAATAGCCATTCAACAACCAGAAAAGGCTTTAGTTAAATGAAGGTATTCTATTGGACTAGGATTAGCCAATCAGAAATTGAAATATAGAAATTTACAATTTAGGCGGTAGAAATCAAGTCAGTTGCTTGTAGACAGCGCTCATAACTGGACGCGAGAAATTTAATACGTATTCGTGTGAGACGAAAATAGTTTACGTGTTAAAAAGTGCAAGTGATTAACAGAAAAATCTCACAGCCCTCTATATCAGTGAAGTGTTATTAAAATCGTGTCAAGAATTAATAAAAATGAGTGAATTAAAAATTATAATCTGTGTAAGCCTACATTCTTCAGCCGCACCACGCCCTGTTAAGAAATTCATGTCTCTAAAAATAATACTGACGCAGCCGAGGCAAACATAAATATATAATATTTTAATAAACAGCCAAAATTACAAAGTTAATATTTTTTTAAACATTTGGGGCGAAGTTACCGGAAACATTTTACCACACGTGCGGTTGCAACTACTTCATGTTCGGCTCCCCAACAGTTGAACTACAATACAACTCCTACTTCAAGTTGGCTTTCCATACGTGAAGCAACAATCTACTTCAGTGTTTTAAACAGAACTATGTTTTTGTGTAGTAAGCTTTGTCTATCTTTTATAGTGTACCTGTTAAACAAAACTATACAGTGTTCTTAATTTTTCCAGAAAATTTCCAGAACATTTTAGATATACATTTTTTGTTTTCAGGTAAATATCATAATTATATTTTATTTTAATCACAATCGTTAGTCATTTTTGACAAAATCAAAAATATGGAAAATGTTTCCATGTAAAGTGTACTTCAAGGTGGGTGGTTTCGCATTTTTGAAGATGCTGAACTTAAATATCAAGTTTGGTACTTATCCGAGTTTTCGTTTTTGAGATACTTGTTCACAGATACACACACATTTTTTAAATACTTCTTTTTTGATTCAGGGGTCCTTAAAACATGTATTCTCGGTGAAATCTCTATATCAAACTTTTGAATGGAATGCAATTCCTGCTCTTACCTGCTGGGTATGTGGTAGATAGAGTAAATATTGTACATATCGATTTCAAACAAATTACATCCATGAATACTCGCTTAGCATTTGTTAACATTCGTTATTAATACCTTCACTTGTTTACTCATCGTTTAAATATCAACACAATCAATATGTCGTTCATTGTGTACATTAGTGTCTAGTTTGTATTTTGGAGTGGTTATTTGCCGCTGCATTGTATGATAAGGTGTTTTGTAATGAGATTCCCCAAGGTGTTTACTTTTGATGACTGATTTTGATTGTTTTAATTTATGTACGTATCTTAAGCAGTGTTCAAGCAAATTTGAAATTTCCGGGCGTATGGTATATTATGTCAGATTATTTATGAAATCAATTCATGGCAATACAGTTATAGTAAAAGCTATAGTTATCTCCTTCATTCGAGTTGTAGATAATTAAAATACGTTTAATCCATTTATGGCTTAATAAGGTAGATTACACGGTGGAGAGTTGTACCCAGTCTGTCGCACGATAAACGTGAGCGCTTACAGAATACGGAGCACCTGTAAAATGAGAGTCTAAAAATACATTAACAATATTTATGCACAAGATTACATCGGCCAATTTAAAACTGGCCGGTTTGAGAGTCGGAGCTCGAATCCAGTACTTACGTGAGCGCTCGCGACAGCCATTCTTTCTCCTGAAACCTGTGTGTATTGTAGTAGTTATAAAGGGGAACACAACTATAATCGCAAAAGTCTTCCGAGAAAATAACTTATATACGAGATATCAAACCGACGATTGTTTCAGAGTGTTTTAACACTTAATGTTTGTAACCAAAATACACTTTATTGATTTATGGTTCTCAGGTGGAGTATGAGTAAAGCTCGTTACAGGACACTGTTTACTGTAGGAGTCTTAGCTCAGTGGTAGAGAGTTAGCTTCTGGGGTTGCAAGTTCAAATCTTCGTGGAGCTACTCAACGTCTCGTTTTTCACTTTCATTTTAAATACATGAGTAAAAATATAACAATTTTTGTTCATTGTTTATGTATGTAGCGTTTATTTAATAGTCCGGTAGATACCTGTAGATGGCAACGATGGCATTAATTTATAGGTCGGCAAAGATTTCAAACTCACTTTATTTAATAACCACAAATTTCTCCATTATTTAATTCTGAGTAAAATGAAGTAATACAAGCAATATCATTTAACTACAGGTATTACAATAAAACAAGTTGTAAAAAATAAAAGTAATTTATCGATCCCAAAAAATGATAGAATACATTTGGTGTCGTCGATAATATGGTACAGGTCAACTGTAACATTGAGTTCAGTGTAATATATATATATATATATATATATATATATATAGGTATATATTCATAAATTTGTAATTCATTCTGTGATTAAATAAAATCAATAGTCAACAATTGTCAATTTAAAATTAGACTAAGCTAATATTTAAAATAAGCCATAAAATTCACATAATTCCATAAATATTCACATGCATGTTTAAAAATTATAATTGAGCTATCGCTTATATATATCAGATTTTTACTTAACTATGGTAAAACCACTGTATACTCAACTAGTAATTCATCTAATTCTGTTGTAAAAAAACCTCTGTATTCGAATAACAGCAGTGGTCAAGTAAAAAGGCCAGAAGTTTAGTTTTAAATTCGGAAAATTTCTCTACTGTTTTTAATTTATCAGGAAGTTTGTTATATAATTTTCTACCTGAATATACTACACCATCTTGTAAAACATTTGTATTCGTTTTCATTATATAAATGTTTTATTTATCTCTAGTATTATAGTTGTAGTAGTAGTAGTAGTAGTGGTAGTTATTAAGTACTTAGTATTACATTAATTGCATAACACAGTCACATGGGTCATAAGATCGTACATGCTCTCTAGAAAAATACCTGGTCTGTAAACGTGAATTGCAGAATCGACCAGAAACAACTATGTTTATAATCACCACACTATATACATACATACATACATACATATAAAATTGAAAAATACTCTGAATTACACACGCAAACACACATACACGCAAGTGCTCAAGCACCACATATATTCAAATAAAATTTACATAAACACCTTATCTACACACCCACCCACATACACACAAGTGTTCATGCACCAAATATATTTAAAGAAAATGTACATAAACACCTTATCTCTTAGTACACGTACTTCCATTAAGTATGTGCCCAAGCTTGGCCAGTTTTACTGTTCAGAATCAAGTCCCAGCATGCTGCCCTCCGTCTGTTGGAAGCCAAAAATATTTCCGGTAATAATTTTTTCCTAATACTCTGCGTCTGCACGCATGCTGCCAAAATATGCGTCCAGTCTTCTTGTTCCCCGCATAATGGGCAAATCCTCCTGCCATCATCATCAACAATCTTGCGAACTTTCCACCCTCCCAACCTAAGCCATGCTATTCCAGTCCTCTGTTTTATACCTAATTCCAAAATATATGTTTCCTTACCCCACCTAGTTTTTATTTCATTTTGTAGCTCCAATGTTGATCTTTGTCTACATTCAGACTCTATTTTCTGCCTGTTTATATCACATAGTCGTCTTTTGACTTTTTTCACGGCATTGTGTGTATTTTCATTACCCCTTTGTCAGATATTTTTTAAGCCTATTTTTGATAATTCCCCTTGTAACCCCGCCGCCCACCATTTTGGATGTTCTATGTTGTTCATATCTGGTACCCGGGTCAATATCCTTAATATTTCAGAAAGTTGTCCAATCCCGTTGTGTTTTATAAACTCTATGTTCTTGTTCCATTTTCCACCCATATCAAACCTCACTCCTAGGTAATCGAAATGTTTGACATTTTGAATTTCTTACTCCCGTAAGTCCACTTTTCATGTTGGCCGTACACATATCCATTTTTAAAAGCGACTGTTTTAGTTTTAAGAACATTTACCTCTATACTCCATTGCCTACAATATCGTCGAAGAGCGTTTAAACCAGACTGCAAACCTTTTATCGTTTTAGAAAGAATTACAATTTTATCCGCGTACAAAAGAATTAGTATTTTTTGGTCTGGGAATGTCGGTGCATCTAGATATGTCTTCCTCCGTCATCAAGCTAACAACATCATCAATAAACAAATTAAAAAGTAACGGAGATAGTATACAACCCTGTTTAACCTCCCTCTGCGCTATGTTACATTCTGATGTATTGTGCTGATCGGTCTTGATAACAAACTTAACTTCTTCATACATTGCCCTGAGTGCTCTAATCATTTTCCCCGAAATTCCTTTTCGTGTTAATTTCTACCAGAGAGCACAGCGTCCACAGTATCAAATGCCATTTTAAAATCCACAAATACAGTATATACATTACCACCTTTATTTCTGAAATTGTCATCAATTATTGTTATCAGAACAATATACGAGTTAATATGTTTTACAAAGAAAATATCAACTTTAATACCATTTTTAATTAATAAACATATCTAGTTGCAAATAGTAGAACCAATATATATATATACTTGGGAGAGGTAAAAGATTAATTTTTTTAAAAATAGGTCTGCATGTGGCTCTACTATTTGCCCCTGCCATTATTCCTAATAATCTCTTCTGAACTTTGAATGGTACTATACACTTTGGTGAAAATCCTCAGGAAACAATTCCATACTTCATTATAGAATGTGCATAAGCAAAATAAACAGTTCTCATTGTTTTTAAACTTACATTATTCACCAGCAACCTGAAGGTATAGGCAAGAGTACTTAACTTCTTTGAAAAATATTCAACGTGGATATCATATTTCAAACAATCCCCATTGGAGAATCGAACTCGAGGTGCTTGAGTAGAAGTGAGGTAACTTAACCGCTGCTCCACGCCAAGCTAGATGTAGAGGTAGCTCAAATCAGTGCTTTTTGGCTTGTGTTACAGAGTTAGCCAAAGCGGCGCACAGAAGTAGACGGTTCTGAACCGCGCAACACTCGAAGGGACTGAACAAATCTGATGTGTTACACTCACATGACTTTCTCTATTCTTGTACAAACTATTTTTACAAACGCTTATACTCCATATGCTTCATGTTAATCGAGATGTTAATCTTATTCCTAATTTTCCTGTAGATGCAAGGGAATATGGTAGGCTTTAAGCGATAGTCAAATGTTTTAAGAGCTGGTTGCTATGTGGAGCATTCCATTCTCTTTCCATTACAGGACAAAAAAATGAATAACTAATTTCCATTTGAGAAAAAGTATAAGTATTGGAAAATTTAAGGGAATAACAAGCAATATCTTGAAATTGATTCACTCAACAACAAAAAGATGTATGACATAAATTGTGTATTTTAACGCGATCTACATTTTTTGTGTAGTAAAATTGTGTCTATCTCTTATGGTTTACCAGTTATGCAAACGTCGTTCACAATGAAGAACACTTTTGGAGACATTCCCAGAAAATTCAAGATATACATTTTATTTGTCATGAAAGTATCTTAAATATATGATATTTTAATAAAATTCGTAGGAGCCACTTTTTAGATTATTAAAATTTTCGAAAAATGTTGCATGTAAAGGGTAATCTGGAGTGGGGGGATTTTCTTGAAAACCTTTGTGTCGTATCTCTGGAAGATACTGAACCTAAATATCAAGTTTGGTGTTTATCCGACTGTTCGTTTCTGAGTTATGCTGTTCACAGACAGACACAAGAATACACACACACACACACACATACACACACACGGACATGTTTCAAAAAATACTTTTTGATAGATTCAGGAGGCCTCAAAGCATGTATTTCTGGTGAAATCCCGGTATCGAATTTTTGGATGCAATGCAATACTTCCCCTACTTACTATACGTAGTCGAGAAAGTAATTAGACAATCGAAATTGAAAATAGTTAGAATTGGCTGAATAGTTTGAAAACTGGCTGATATTAGCTCAAAGGTATGTAAACTCGTTGAAAATGCCTTTAGTGGCTTTTTACGCAAACTACTGGTTAACAGTCGCATCAAAGAGGGTAGATTAAGCGATAAATTGGAATAACAGCGTTGATGAATTGGCTGTCTCTCTTGGTGAGTTTGGAACTGCTTCCCTTAGGTAAGACATGCAATATGCTTTGACAGTCTCTCAGATCCTATTCTATGTGTCAGTTTCGTTTTTAATCATTTTGTCTTTCAATTATATTAGTCGTCCTTGTGTGTGTGTGTGTGTGTGTGTCTGTGTGTCTGTGAACAGCATAACTCAGAAACGAACAGTCGGATAAACACCAAACCTGGTATTTAGGTTCAGTATCTTTCAGAGATGCGACACGAAGGTTTTAAATGAAATCCCCCACCCCAGATTTCCCTCTTCATGGAATATTTTTCGAAAATTTTAATTTTATCAAAAATGGCTCTAACCATTTTGATTAAGATATCATATGTTTAAGATATTTTCATGACAAGTGAAATGTATATCTCGAATTTTCTGAGAATGTCTCCAGAAGTATTTTTAATTGTGAACGACTTTTGCATAACTGGTAAACCATAAGAGATAGATAAAATTTTACTAAACAAAAAATGTAGATCGCGTTAAAATACACAATTTATATCATATACAGCTTTTTTTTGTTGAGTGAACCATTTTCGAGATATTGCTTGTTATTCCCTTAAATTTTCCAATACTTGTACTTTTTTTCAAATTCGTTATTCAATTTTTTTTGTCCTGGTAATGCAAAGAGAATGGAATACTCCACATAACAACCAGCTCTTAAAATACTTGACTATCGCTTAAAGCCTACCAATTCCCCTTGCATCTACAAGAAAATTAGCAATAACATCTCGATATCTCGATTAACATGAAGCATATGGAGAATAAGCTTTTGTAAAGATAGTTTGTACAAGAGTAGAGAAAGTCATGTGAGTGTAACACATCATATTTTTTTATATTGTTCATTTTGTGATAAGACTGAGATTGTTACCCAGTTCTCTTTCGTAATTTATGATGCATGTAAATGTTGAGAACATTCCAGAAAAGACAGTGAAGCTTAAATTTGTAAATCCAGAGGATTCCACATCACAGTTATAATTTGTATAATGCGTTCTGTAAAGCTTTCACTTTGAAATATACGAGGGTAATTTCAAAAGTCCTGTACACGGCGTATGCGCGACTGTTACGGTGGCGTGATCAAGTTGAATTTTATGTCAGACTTAAGGCTTGACGGTTGTAAAAGTGTTTGCTGGTTCGCGTGGCTGTGTCGTGAGTAATTCAGTTTTAAAACGGAAGCTGAAGGTCGGATTACACATAGTGACCAGAGTTTCTGCATCTAAATCGAATTCCTACGTGGAAAGAACCCAACTGAAATTCGTTGAGAGAGTGAGGCAGTATTTTTAACACTTAAATGATTTCAGTCTAATTATATAATATATAAATTCAATAAAAGCCCGCCTTAACGCAATATGTGTATGTAACAATATAAAAAGTGTATATTACAGTCATTGTATATGTTAATATTATTGTATACATGTTCAATAATGTTATATGAATGTATTACGTAATTTAATAATGTAGAACCTGTGAGAAATAGCTCAAAGTTGTTAACAATGAGGTAACCTTGAGGCAATAATGAATGTGAGAGTTTAACAATACTACTTGTGATTCTTGGAAGCAATAATGTAATTTTAATGACAGTTTATAAAATAGCCAATCAACAACCAGAAAAAGCTTTAGTTAAATGAAGGTATTCTATTGGACTAGGATTAGCCAATCAGAAACTGAAATATAGCAAAATTTACAAATTTAGAGTTCAGTTGGTTGTAGACAGCGTTACTAACCAGACGCAAAAAGTGTCCTCCAGAAATTTAATACGTATTCGTGTGAGACGAAAATAGTCTACGTGTTAAAAAGTGCAAGTAATTAATAAAACAATTCTCACAGCTCTCTCTCTATATCAGTGAAGTGTTATTTAAATCGTGTCAAGCATTAATAAACGGAGTGAAGTAAAATTATAATCTGTGTAAGCCTACATTCTTGTCCCACCACAACCCTGCCAAGACATCCATATCTCTAAAATAAATACTGACGCAGCCGAGGCAAGCATAAGTATAATATTTAAAAAAAAACATTCAAATTACAAAGTTAAATATTTTTTAAAAATTGGGGCAAAGGCTTCCGGGTACCATACGTGCTGTTGCAACTACTTTAAGTGTTCGGATCCCCATCAGTTGAACTACAATACAACTCCTACTTAAAATCGGCTTTCCATACGTAAAGCAATAAACGTTCTTCAAATTGGTTCCAAAGCGTGGGGCAAATAATAACAACTCCTACAACAAAAACACGTTCTTCAAGAGGTGTGTGGGAATAGTGTAGTGGAACGTAGCACAGTATGTGGAGGTGGGGTAGGCATCGAGGACAACCCAAGAAGTGGAAGGCCATCAGCTGCAACAGACGACGCCTCTCACATTATTGTTAATGACATTTTGAGAGAGGATTGACGAACAACACGCGAGGAATTTGCATATGAGGCTAGAATGTTGTCACTTCAGTTTACAGAATCATTACTGACAAGTTAAAAATGGTGTCAGCTGACAAGTTGCTGCCAGATAGGTTCCGCATGATCTGAGGGAAGAGTAGAAAACAGGTCTCAAAGGAATCGCAGAAGAATTGCTTCAACGTTATCGAACCGAAGGAGAACATTATCGTTTTAGGCTCTTCCGGTGTGGGCCGCGTCATAAAGGGTTGGTTGCCGACGTTTCACAGGTCATGTGGCTACTTGGGCTACATCGGACAAACCGGGAGATCCATGGCCACCAGGAGGAAAGAACATATCAGAAGTTTCAAGCTTAACCAACCAGGAAAATCCGCTCTAACAGAGCATGCGCTCGATACCCGTCACCACATCGACTTCGACGGAATACAAGTTTTAGCCGTTTGTGACAACTACTCTCACAGAATAATACGTGAGAGTATAGAAATTTTAAAACATAAAAATAATTTGAATCGCGACAACGGAAGAGCTTTGAGCTCTATCTGGCATCCTCTTTTAACCAATAACGTCACTGACCCTCCCATCACCAATAGAAATGATTGTGGGCTGAGCAAAGCAAGTATAAATTAAGACGCACAGCTGATTTTTTCTCACATAGTCCAAGTAGAAGCAGGCCACATGACCTGCGAAACGTCGGCAACCAACGCCTTTATGACGCGGACTATAGCGGAAGAGCCTAGAACAATAATGGACACCGGCCATGGAAGCCTTCGCAAACAGAAGGAGAACAGTTTCTGAAAAGGATTGTTGCACTTGATGGAATCTGGATACGAGATTGTGAGCCTGAACTGAAGTCTCAGTTGTCACAATGGAGAAGTTCCGACTCTCCACATCCGAAAAAAGAAATTCCGCCGTCAACAATAAAATGTTGAGACAGTAACTATGGTTTTATATATATATATATATGTCATGTATATAATAATGTGAATTGTAATGTGAAATGGTATTAATAAGAAAAATACTTGTATAAATAGAAGTTAAGGCACAAGTTTTATGTATGTGCAAGTGTAGCTGGAGCTGTGGAACCCTTGTTAAAAGCCGACAAACATATCTTTGTGTTAGAATTAGGGCCCAGGCAAAAAGGACTTGTACGGGAAGGTCATAAAAGCCAGACCTTGAGTCTTTGTGAAATAGGAGAGGCGACAAGCGAAAACAACATATGTTTGTAGAGAGGCCACATGCTTGCAAACGTAGAACAATAGCCGGGTAAGTCTTTTGGAAAGTTCCAAGCTGAACGAAGACAGACAATGAAATTTTAAGGAAGAATATGTTTAAAATCTTTAAGGGGATAAATGTTAGTTCTAGCGTCTCCATCAGCCAGGGCGGTTGAGTATAAAGTGCTGCGATGTGAATAAGATACATGTAAGCTCTCAGAAGCAGGCGATAATATTTACTTCTTATAATGTAGTAGGAACGGTGAAAGGTTATCGATTTAAAGGTCTATAGGAACGTGTGATAAATATTACAATTATTTCTAGAGCACGTATAAAATGCTTGATTGCTCAGCGACCGCAAGTTTGGCTTACGAACGTGGTAGGGCTCGACCGTTCTACAGCTCCAACTAACTTAAGCAACTGGGTAGCTTATTACTAAAACAGTAAATGCGTGTGCCATTAAATCATAGTGTTCTTCATGACTTAATTTATTGTTAGAGTAGTTGCTTTTCACCTTCCTTCCCGTATCACACCCTGCAAAGTTATACAAGCTCTACCAGAAACCCAAATAACAGTAGCACGTGGCAAGAAATAAAGATAAACTTTAAGAGTAGCAACTAAAACACAAGATAATTATCAGTATCACCAGAGTTCATATATTAAATCATATATTAATATATCGGACATACTGCGAGTTCTGCTCTCCCTCCACGAGTATACCGCAAGGTGAGACTAATGATGATCTTTGCGTATGATATGAATGGTCTCAGCTACAAATACAGTGCCCTAGGGGACGTCTGTAACAGGCGGGTACTACAAGCTGTTTGTGCAAAATGTTTCGCGTCCAAAAATTCGCCAAAGAAGGCCTGACATGTTTGAAACTCGTGTCCTTATTATTCACGATAATGGAAGACCGCATATTGCTCTACCAGTGAGAGAAAGGCTCGAAAAATATGTATGGGAAACACTTCCCCACTCACCATGTAGTCCTGTTATGATCCCGAAAGACTGATTTGTTTCACAAATTGAAGAAACCACTCCGTGGAAAACGTTTTGATGCAACTGATGAGGCTTCCAGTGAGGTGAAGCTATCATAAGCAAGAATGTTGATTATATTGAAGGCCTGTTAAGGTATTTTGTAAAATAAATTATTTTCCTTACTTCTATCTTTCACTGTGCAGAAAATTTGAAATTACCCCCGTATGAAGCTTCAAGGGTAAATTTTGGGGCAGTCATTTAATAGAAAGACATTGGGCATATCGTTACGATTTACCCATCTGACTCTGTTAAGCATCCTACCTACTGTCTGTTCAGTGGCTTTATAGATAGTAAGGTGTAGTTTATATCTCAGGTAAAACTTTAGCTGATGGGAGGAGTACGCAGTATGCTGAGCTCCTGTCGCGCGTAACGCGTACAGTGGATAACAGCCAACAGTCTTTCACTATCGCGCGTATTTATCCCACACCTGCCTCAGACCAAGTAAGCACCACCTCCTTCCCTAACTGCTTGGAAGGGCTCCCCCATCCACTAGCTAAAAATCTGATGTGTTACACTCACATGACTTTCTCTACTCTTGTACAAACTATTTTTATAAACGCTTATTCTCCATTCATTCTCTATTCATTAACGTGCTTCATGTTAATCGAGATATCAAGATGTTAATCTTATTGCTAATTTTCTTGTAGATGAAAGGGGAATTGGTAGCCTTTAAGCGATAGTCAAATATATTAAGAGCTGGTTGCTATGTGGAGTATTCCATTCTCATTGCATGTCCAGGACAAAAAAAAATGAATAACGAATTCCCATTTAAGAAAAAGTATGTGCTGGAAAACTTAAGGGAATAACAAGAAATATCTCGAAAATGGTTCACTCAACAACAAAAAATGTATATGACATAAATTGTGTATTTTAACGCGATCTACATTTTGTGTGTAGTAAAATTCTGTCTGTCTCTTATGCTTTACCAGTTATGCAAAAAACATTGACTTTTGGAGACATTCCCAGAAAATTCGAGATATACATTTCATTTGTCATGAAAATATCTTAAACATATGATATTTTTTATCAAAATTGTTAGAGCTATTTTTGAGAAAATTAACATTTTCGAAATATGTTCCATGCAAAGGCTAATCTTGGGGTGGGGGAATTTTCTTGAAAACCTTCGTGTCGCATCTCTGGAAGATACTTAAGCTAAATACCAAGCTTGGTGTTTATCCGACTGTTCGTTTCTGTGAACTACACAGGTACTCACACGGACATGTTTCCAAAAATGCTGTTTTTGGATTCAGGGGGCCTCAAAACATATATTTCCGATGAAATCTCGGTATCGAATTTTTGGGTGGAATACAATACTTCTACTTACTATACGTAGTAGAGTAATTAATGTTAAATTAATGTAACTATTTTGCCAAATTGTGATCATCCCTTGTTGGGGTAGATAGTGGGCTGTGGCCATCTAATTCACAGTGAAAATACTACAATACCTTTTGGTAAAACATAGCCAACTCGATCAACTTTTGTTCACCAAACCTGGATAAAGCACAAGTTAGTTACAATTTTCTTCGCTTGCACTTATTTGTCTAAGTTTATATTGCGTTTCGCGGAGAGCTAAATAACCGTTTCATGTGGAACTTATGTTGAAGATTTATACATCGGAAAAGTTCGTGCAAAGTTTCCAAGAGTAACAGACTCAAAAAACGTATTTTCTGACAAACACTGTTCTTGCAAATGTTACAAAAAGGAGTAGGTCTTAATGCAGACGTAAAGAAGTGCTTTTGAAGATTTACGGTCTGGCTAAATGACGTGCACACAGTATTTTGTTCTCCTAGCAAAGTGTTTCGAGGGTTTAACTTAAATTGCACAATAAAAAGAAATGAATGTGCAGCTAAATCACATAAACTTGGAGGAGGAGATCATAATGTCCCACTTCCTTTGTATCTTCTTTAATTGCAGCTCTGCCATTTCCAGCGACTGTTGTTTTGTTTCATCTCAGAGTTGAGGCTTCAGACGACACCGTCGTAAATAACACTGCTAAAAGGGCAAAACATTTCAATGTTCAGGTTTCCAGATACTATCAAAGGGAATAAAATTAGTAGTATATAAGTAACGACCAATTAGGGGCTCCCAGAGGGTCTCCAATGTAAATAAACAAGGTTTATATGAATTTAGAGCCCAATATCATATCATAAACAACTTTAACTTGGTTTGTGAAAGGACAAGGAGTCTTCTTAATGATATTGTGGAGCGCGGCTATGGCTCAAGGCCATCGGAGGTCGGTGCTGGACAGTCCAGGATAAACAAAGATAAGTAGCACTTGCCAATGTAAACACCGCTATCGTCAGAATAACCAGAATCTTCTGGAAGTTTCCTTTCCCTGCCTCCAGAACGTGTGTCCAGAAAGTTATAGAACGTTCTGTGGAAGATTCCATTGGCTATACAAGCGAGCTTTGTTGCAAGAGGACACAGTTAGTGAGCGAGTTAGAAGCGCGTTTCTGCTGCGACAGCAAGTGCGGTTCTGCAAGTGAGTTTGTGACAATGTGACGTGCTGTAATTGCTGTTGCTGCAGGAGAGATTGAAGAAGTCTTGTGTGACAATGTGATGTGCTGTGATTGCTGCTGCTGCAGAAGGTTTTGGAAAAGACTTGCGTTAACTCTTCAGTGAGCGAACCGTCCGGAAGTTAACGAGTGCGTTTCTGTTGCGATAACAAGTGCAGTTCTACAAGTGAGTTTGTGACGACAAGGTGACGTGCAGTGATGCTGCTACAGGAGAGATTGAAGAAGTCCTGTGTTCGACTTATCAGCGAGTGAACCGTCCGGAAGTAGTGGCTACGTCGTGGATAAGTCGTGCGTATTTCATTACGCCAATACGTAAAGAAAGAAAGTGAAGTGACGGGGAAATTGAACTACTTCATATTAGTGAAGTGACAGTGTGAACTAAGTGATGTCCAGGTGAAACTGAACTAGATCAAAACAGTGATAGTGAGAACTGAGTGAGATAACATTTAAAAAGTGGTCAAAACCGTAATGAGTGCCTTTCCAGTGGATTGCTTTTAATGGTGGCAACCTTAGTTTATACTATTCATCACAATCAGGAGGTGGATTCTGATGACGTCATCTTTTAATTGTTGCATCATAGGCATTGCTGACGTGTACATAAATACTTTTTATGAGTCCAGATCATGAAAATGCTTTTTTTAGGTCATTTTGGGTTATTTTCTTATTTTAGAGCATTTGTTTCATTTTAGGTCGTTTTATCATTTTCTTGCCCTTTGCAGCTTTACTCAATCATTTTATGTATTGTGATTTTTATGTTTACTTTTAAGTGTTATTTTATCCTTGAGAATCATATTATTATTTAAAGTCACCCATTATCTATGGGATTACATAATTCTTTTCTTTTAAGCAACTCTATATGTTTAATTAGATGATTTATATCCTTAAGATTTTGGTTTTCCTATGTTTTACTTTTAATTTATCTGGAATATATAACTATTCTTATATTATTAATATTTTACATAAGGATAAGTTTCCAAACATCAGAAATTTCACTATTCAACTGAGATATAAGAGTAACTATACTCGTATTCTTGGAAAAACTAACACACTTATTTAATCATTAATCTGGAAAGGGTGGCTTGGGGGTGGAGAGGTTATGTTTGAAGTCCTCATTCGTGAATTTTTATAATTCTAGAACTCAAAAAAAGTAAATGCCACAGTTTTGTAAAACCTGCTTCAAAAACAATTTTCCTTTCAGATTCTTCAAACAAGCACATGAAACAAACGTATTTGCAATTGATTTTTTAAATTATTTCATTATTCTTATAGCTGATTTTTCTATTTGTATAGCATTTATATCAGATATAAATTAATCATAATCGTCGTAGAATAAATCATCAAACTCCGGTCCCTCAGCATAATTCTGTATTTAGTTTTGTTTTATCTCTTCTTCATTCTTTGAAACTAATAAACGCTATGGAAAAACAAACGAATAAATTTAATTTGCAATGACGATAGAATTTTTTTCTACCCATTACTGATTCATATATACCAGGTGAAACAGCAGACTCCAGGTTGCGGTAACTATGCAGTCAAAAGATTAAATTGTTACATCAACAGTGTGAAAACATCACTCCTTTTCCTTAAATAAATAAAACCTGTACTTTCTCAGCTAGCTTCTTGTAATATTTTATTCGTTTTTGTGGTACATGTTACACAAATGCAAATAAACCTCAGAAATCTCAAAATAAAGAACAGTTTGTGTAAATCTGAAATCCGGCTGGTACAGAAATTCTTCGTTTTGTGTAGGTTGCCCAAATTTGTTTAGCAGTATTTACTGCAGAATTATTAAAGGATCTGTATAGTATAGTTTTATTTATTTAATGTTAGCTCCATGTCAAATGTGCCGAGGAGAATACCGCATATATTAAATTCTTTCAATATATGTAATAAGTAAGAAAATATTGAGAATGCCCGGAAATGTGTAATAAATGAAACCCCAATTTAGTAACAATAACATATCACTTTGAGAGAAGGGTTGCTTATGATTAGAAGATAGAAAAATCAACCGCTGTTAAACTTTAAAGTGACTGTATAGAGTTTGGCTGATGCGTTTGTCAAATTTGTTCTCATTTTGTCTATTTTCCTTTTGTGAAATTCTGGGAAGAGGTTTAATGCCCGCAACCCTTCCCTCAATAGTTGCACCACACTTATGGTAATAAATTGCTAATATCTTAGAAGATGGGACAGAGTAGATAGAAGCGGAGGGGATTTAGCATCTTGATCTACGCAGATCTTTTGTACCTAGGCCCCTGACGGGGCGCCCCAGGGAGGGAGGGAGGGATGAGATGAGAGGAGACAGAACGACCATACCAGGAGGCAGAACAGGCGGAGGGCAGGGTCCCTAACGATTTGAACTCCCCGGGTGGTGGCTGGTGCAGCCGGCTCTCTTCCACCCCTGCGAGCTTACACATTCCATAGGGGGGCCGGGACCCTGAGACTCATCACAGTCCGGGGAAGGAAGATTTCCTCAGAGCATCCTTTTCCCCTGTCATGCATGCGAGACCTCCCGCCGACACTTGCAACCCTGAAAGAGACCAAGCAGATGAAAGCTGAAGTGAAATGAGAGTGGATATGAAATGGAGGAACAGGAAATTCGGGGGATGTAATGATCCTTTCCAGCATTAGCCTGGCGACCCGGGGAAACCACCGAAAAACTCATGGGTCAAGAAGGTCGGTCATGGGAATCGAACCCACGATCTCCCGAATACGGGCCACAAACGTTACCACCTGAGACATCCCGCTCGGTTATCTTAGAAGATACAAATTTTATAGCTTATTTCTTGCATAGTATCTCTTCTCCAAATATTGGAACTTTGCTTCAGAATACCCTATATAGTTTCTATATCACTGTTTCTGTTTTCCAGCGCAAACGTCAGCCACTACAATAGACAAACATGTGTGTGGTGTCGCAGGGGCCGTATTGGCTATCCCAAGTGAGGTAAGTGTTGACCATTTCTATTAGGAGGAAAATGAACGGTGAAAATTGCCAAAAAATAACATTTTAGTTTTTTGTACAGTGTTGTTATTTCGAATTTGCTCCTTAATTTGATACATCATTGTAGGTAGTATATGAAATACTTTAAAAATGATAGTCACTTAGTACCGCGAAATCTCCACTATTCAAAGAAAAAATTGTAACTCCTATACTTTTGGAGTAGAGATGTGAATTTTAGTCCACCTTTTAGGGGAGGCTTTACTCTAGAAATTGGTACTACGTTAAGTATGGCAGCTTCTGTGTGCTCAATCATTTGGTTTCTTTCTTTGAATGTATGCGACTTTGTTTTTTCCATTTTTGCTTTGAACAGCTTTTTCTGTGAATGACATTTTGTGGTATAAATGACCCTTTCCTCAGAAAATATTGAAGATAGATAAATTGAATTTTAGTAGATAAAAATAACCTCCTGCCGAGAGTCTACTTTCGTGAAAATTACAACGAATAACAAAGAATATCTTCGAAGTGTTTAACACCACCAACATTTTCATTTTGCATGAATTGTGTGTTTCAACGAGATACACATGTTTTGTGAAGTAAGCTTTTGTCCGTTTTAAAAGTTTACGAATTATAGAAAAGTAATTCGGAATGAAGAGGACTTCACAGGCTATTCACAGGAAATTTACATTTTATTTCTCATATAAATAAGGTGTATGATATTTACTCAAATACTAAGAATGTTAAGAAAGTTACAGTTTTCTGCAGAAATTTTGCCCTGGCTATTCATTCAGCAGATATCCACTTTATGTATCAAATTTATTTCTATATTATAATGTTTTTAAGTTTTCTTTCCTCTCTTTACTGTTCATTTACACTTGTATCTCAGTTTATATACTGTCCCACAGTCCTGCATTCTTTAGGAAATATATTTTTCATTATTGTTATTTTGTCTAGTTTAAGTTTGCAGTTAATGAATTTCACCCTACAGTTTTCAATTTATTTATAATGAAACATCATATGTTCTAAGTCTTTTTAGCCTCCACACAATGAACACTCACCCTGAGTAAAAGCATTTCTTTGACATTTCACCTTCCACACGCCTGTTCTTGTCCATGTTATATCCCCTCTTTCCCCCATATTTAATTTATCAATATAAATGTCTCGTTCCCATTCACATTTCAATCTAACATAAAATGCCAGTGAACGCTTCTATGTTAATTACTATACAATTTCTGCATCTTCAAGGCGCCCTCTCGCCTCGTTACAAAATCCTATAACACTCGTTTCTCTTTTCCTCCAAACACTCCCTCTCTAATGGTAATTAATTGTTCTTTCATACAAGCCATATGTATGACAAGTTTAGAAAGGTAGGGCTAGAATGACAAATTCAATGCCATAACGGGGATTTGAACCATGGATCGTTTCCATCCGGAAGCTCTAACCAACTCAGTATCATGGCAACATGCTTGCAGGACATTAAATTATCCGACTGAGTCGTATATTGTCCCGATAAACCATAAGGAGATCTCAAGTTCACTTTCAGATGACTTACTCCAGTGAGTATGACGATTATTACTGACAATGTCGTAATCCGTGGTTCAAATTCCGCCTATGGCATTGAATTTTTCATTCTGATTCTACCTTTCCATACCCCCTCTAAATTATTTCTTAAACTGCATAGCCACCCCGTGGTTAAAGCTGATACTTGTTATATTAAACATTATTTTACTAAACACTCTTCATCTACGTTTAAGATCGTTTAAAGATATTTCCATAATCAAACTTGTTCTTGTTACTCGTCCTATTTCTATTTGAGAAATCTCTTTTTATGTTGCAGTCGGTAGGATAAGAATTTCTTTACCGAATGATAGGTGCAGTGCATCTACAAGTTCCCAAGAGTTTTCGCATGGAAATAACTTAAGCATATTGAATGTTAATAAAAATCGTTAAAACTATTTTTTGAGAAATGCAACATATACGAAACTTTTTGTATGTAAAGGGTACTTTGTAGTTAGGGCGGGGTATTTTCTTGAAAACCTTCATATCCCTTTCTTGAAAGATGTTGAACTTAAATACCAAATTAGTGCTTAACCAACTTTACATCTTTAGACCTTTTTGTATTCATAGGCTCTAAAAAAATTGTAGTTTTGGTTATATTGCAATATCGAAATTTTGGGTGTAATGTAATACTTCCTCTACTTACTATGAAACATTAAAGGCGAATTTTGGAAAGAACTGAGAATGAGCTATGGGCTAGTTTGAAACGTGCTCTTTTGCCCCAAGAGGAAGTGGATTAAATTAGGAATAATGGCACATTCCTACTTGAAAATATATTCCATAAATTAATTAACAAACGAATTTCTTCCATTTAATAAACTCACACTTCAATGTTACAATTTACAAAACCCTTATTCGTTCACCATTCTTTACATTCTTTACGGCTTCAATGCTTTAAATTAAATTACAATAATTACAGAGTTGCTTCCTGCTCTCACATTTACCGATATATTTATAAACTAACAGCAATAAGTCTATATTTGCCAGTGAAGAATTACTAAAGAGAATTTTGAATACGTTAAGCCAAAAATGAATTTAGAAATACCGTCCAGAACGCCTTCTATCTAAACGTTGTCCTTTTGTTTTCCTCGTAACCTAACTCGCCGTCGAAAGAAAGACTGATTAGCCTTGTGGACAGCACATTGAAGCAAGCTGGAACTGATCCGGCGCCTGCGCAGTCGACGACCACAATCGCCTGACGTACTGCGTGACTCAAAATAACTGCGCCCTTTCTTCTTGTTGTTGTAGTCTGCTTGAGAACCACTACCATAGTCGTTTCACTTCTGTTCCCCTACATGTCATTCATTCATTCATTCATTCATTCATTCATTATCTGTTTACCCTCCTCTTATGTAGGACTTACACCCCCCAGGACTTACAAGCGGGTGCCTGGGGTCAGAGGCCCGTCGAGGAGCAGACACTCATGGATCAGACAGAGCATCCAGGATGGGTGATCAGCCCGATGCCTGGTATGGGATGAAGGAAGTAGATGAAACGAAATGTTGGTGAAATGGATGAAAGGAAAGGTGATGATGGAGCAGTTGGTGGAATGAATGGCGGGGGAAACCGGAGATCCCGGAGAAAACCCGCCCAGACGCCGCTTCGTCCACCACAAATCCCACATGCAGGCCCCTGGGATTGAACCCGGGCCGCCTAGATGGGAGGCGAGCGGTCTAACCGCTCGGCCACGGCGCCGCCCCCCCCTACATGTCAGCCTTCCTTTAGTACCGCCCAGTCGCCTAAGTAGATTTCTCCGGGAGGGTCAATTTGGCACAAGTTTTAGGATAAGCGTTTGTTGACTTTATATAAAACAATCAAAAGAAATTGAGGGAGGAAGTAGTAGACATATGAAATCAATCTTAAAGAAGTCTTGCTTGGATGCGCATAGGAGTAATACTTTTAAAATGATAGGAAATAATTACTCGGGGAGATGTGTTATGTGTGACAAATTGGGTAGTGTTTTCCATTCTCTAATAGAGTGTGTAAAGGTTAAAAGTTGGAGAGATGATACATGGAACAAAAATGCGATAATTTAAGTAAGGAAATAGTAGCAGTTAAAATGCGGGCGAGCTCAAGGGGAGAAACAACTAAAACGGTGGGGAAATGTTTAGGAAATATATGAGATAAGGGACAATGAGCCTAAGAAATGGGCAACAGAATAGTTACAAAAGTAGCTTTATCCCACACATACGAGGGTATGTCAATAAGTATGCACACGCTATTTTTAGATTGTGCGCGCGCACTTCAACATGTTGTTCCTTTGTCTCCGCTTGTGGAATTTTGATCGTTATCACTCCAGTGAGTGTAGCATTCTTTCATAATAAGCATTGCTACGCCCCTCACTGTTTGCACCAAAGAAGAACAGCGTGCGGTTATTCGTTTTTTGTCGTCTGAAGGTGTAATTTGAGGCTGTATTTTTAACATTTGAATAATTTCAATCAAATTATATAACATGTAAATTCAATAACAGCCCACCTTGAAGCAAGATGTATGTAATAATTTGTAAAAATGTATGTAACAGTCATTGCATATGCTTATATTATTGTAAACATGTTTAATAATGTTATGTGAATGCATTACGTAGTTTAATAATGTAAGAGCTGTGAGAATAATAAGCTTAATGTTTCTAACAATGAGGTAACCTTGAGACAATAATTAGTTTGAGAGTTTAAATGCTACTAGTCATGATTAGAGCAACGATAATGTAAATTTTGTGACAGTTTAAAAATAGCCAATCAATAGCCCGAAAAAGCTTTAATTAAATACAGGTATTCTATTAGACTAGAATTAACCAATCAGAGCCTTGAAATACAAAGATTTAAAGTTTATATGGTTGAAATATGTTCAGTTGCCTGCAGATCTTGTAGTGACCAGATGGAAGATGTGTTCTTTAAAGAAATATTACGTATTCGTGTGAATCGTAAAAATAAATATACGCGTTAACAAAGTGCAAGTATTAAATTAAAGAATCTCACAGCTCTTAATATCAGTGTAATGCTATTTAATTTGTGTCAAGGATTAATAAAAAGAAGTGAATTTAAACTTAAAATCTGTGTAAGTCTATATTCTTGTCGCACCACGCCCTGATTAAGAGAAACGTATCTCTAAAGTAATACTGACGCAGCCGAGGCAAACATAAACATAAATAATATCTATAGAAGCAGTTTAATAACAAAGTTAATATTTGTTTATAAACTTGGAGCATAACAACAACAAAAAATCATCTTCAAATCGGCTTTACATACGTAGCAGCATATTAGGTAACAAACATTCTTCTTCAAATTGACGCACAAAGCGTGATGCAAACTTCAACAACTGAACACTTTCTCAAATTGGTTTTCAAGTGTGGAAATAAATAAACTCCAAAGTAAAGACAACACCAACTTCAACCAGAAGCCGAAATCCATCAAAGACTTTTCACATAATATGGGGAATGTTTACCTCGACGAAATGTATACGAATGGATTGAAAAGTTAAAAAATTGTTGGACGACTGTGAAGGACGAGGAAAGAGCAGGGCAACCATTCATATCCACTAGCGATGCCAACATTGAGCAAGTCCGTATCCTGATTCAGGGAACCGAAGATTGACTATGCCGATGAAGTGGCAAACCATCTTCTTTGGTTCACTTAAAAATATCTTATGGAGCCGTTGCTTCACCACAGACCAAGAAGTGAAGGAAGCGGTGCATACATGGCTTGCTGCTCTGCCGAAAAAACTTTTTTCCGAGGGAATCAGGAAACTTATGCAACATTGGATCAAGTGGATTGAGAAACAAGCGGACTGTGTTAAAAACTAAGATAATTGTACGTTTCTATTGTTGTTATACTAAATTAAAAAAATTATGTGCGGACACTTGACTTACCCTCGTACAACCTAGACGTTAAAGTTTGTGAGAGCTAGTTTATATATCACTATATTTTGACAATTTTAATTGTATGCTATGTTTGTAATATTGTGTTACAGAAAGTTGGAAATAAATCTTTAAAATTTGTATATAAATCTACTATAGGTAAGCAGTAGGAAAATTAGAAATATATTTAAAATATACGTATGGTCTTAATAATTACCTATTATAAAATTTATATAAAATTAAAGAGGAAATTCGCATAACAAGAAAGCACAGAAAATAAAAAAAGTCATTTTTTGTAATTTTCGCCGTTTAGAGTCCAGATAATAATTCTTAGATGTATTGCCTGACCAGCTGAAAAGTATATTATCTGGAAAACGAACTTCCATACAATAGATGCCTATGACAAGTGCTAATGCAACGTCTCTCATTTCATCGGAGCCTCTTATATCTCACTGCTCTCCAGCTTTTTCCACTTCAGGAGTTATTGGAGGGGGAATCATTCCGACCCGCTGGGATCCACTCAGCTTGTAACACCGATGATTGGGGAGTGCTTCCCCAGGGGTGAATCTGACCGGAATGAGCATGCTGCCCAGGATAGTGGGGGTTAAATAATGTAATGGAATCGGAAACAATGGAAGTGAAGAGACATTATCAATATTAAACCCTTTTGTACACAACCATTGGCGAGGAATAAATAATAATACCCTGAAATTACGCCAGCTCAGAATGTAAGTAATATCAGCAAGTCATTGCTAAAATATAAAGAAGTTCAGAGGAAAAGTAATCTAAGTACACTTTCTGAACTTTTGTGTGATATGAGTACAAGAACTGCATTATTGCAGAACCAAATGATAGTCTGAAAAGGCGAGGCTAAGTCTAGTGCTTTCTGTTTCCGATATTTTCTTAAACATCTCATGCACATGTATTGCATACTTATTTTTGCACAATCGCACGACTTTCTCTACTCCTCTATCGTTTACTTTTATATAGATTCTACAAAGTACCCTTGCAAAAACAGTATAAGCGGGGATAGATGAAACCGAATCAATAATCGAATGATTAAACACGAATAACTATGTAGTGGCCTTGAAATTACATACTCTCCTGACATCGCTAGAAACAGTTGAATGGCCACAGCAGCTTAAACATGAATAAAACTGACCATCGTCACGTGATACAATACTTTCATTTGAAAGGTCTTAGTCCAGCTAACATTAAAGCTGAGCTAGATTCTACTCTGGAGGAGTCTGCTCCTTCGTTTACAACAGTAACATATTGGGTAGCAGGGTTTAAGCGAGGCCGTAACAAGCTGCCAAGACAAACATCCCAGTGGTCGACCAAATGAGGTGACCACGCCAGAAATCGTGAAGAAAATCCACAAAATGGTATTGGATGACCGTCGACTGAAAGTGCGCCTGCTAGCAGATATCGTAGGCATTTCAAAAAGTGCTGCACATCGCGCATCAACTGAAAATTTAGACATGAAAAAGCTGTGGGCAAGATGGGTGCCGCGTTTGCTCACAATGGCACAAAAACAGCATCGTGAGGATGTTTCAGTCGAGTGTTTGGCGATGTTTCGCTGCAATAAAGCCGAGTTTTTGTGTCGATTCATAACCATGGATGAAGCATGGGTCCATCACCTCTCACCAGAGACGAAGGAACAGTCAAAACTGTCGACTGAAAGGGGATAATCGGCTCCAAAGAAGGCAAAAACAGTTGCATCTGAACATGGCGTCAGTTTTTTGGGGGAGATGCGCGTAGGATAATTTTCATTATCTTCAAAAAGGAAAAGCAATCAATGGCAAATATCATGAAAATTATTGCAGCGTTTGAATGATGAAATCAAGCAAAAAGGCCGCATTTAGCGAAAAAGAAAGTTCTGTTTCATTAAGACAATGCACCAGTTTACACGTCCATTATCGCCATGGCCAAATTCAATGAGTTAAAGTTCGAATTGCTTCCTCATGCACCCTATTCGCCAGACTTCGCCCCGTCTGATTATTTTCTGTTTCCAGAGTTGAAGAAATGGCTTGGTGGTAAAAGATTTGCCAACAATAAAGAGGTGGGGTTTGCAGTTGATGGCTATTTTGCAGAACTGGACGGTTCTCACTATAAACAGGGTATCGAAGCTATTGAACATCGCTGGGAAAAGTTCATCGATCTGAAAGTGGACTATGTAGAGAAATAAAGAGGTTTTTTTCCCAATTTTTTTTTGTTACGTTGGGTACTTCTGGGACAGCCTGGGTAAAACGGATGGCAACATGTTCAAAAGCGAAAATGGTGATAGTGTGCGGCAGACTATAGAGCATGGTACGGTTGGGGGCAGCCGTTATTGTTGTCACACCGAGAACCCTAGGTATAGTGCTAGTTACGATATTTCCCATGTAATTCTTTGAATAAAGTTGTGTAAAGAGTGCCCTGAGTATCACTTTTGACATAATTTGTCACAGTGGTGTTGATAGCAGGAATTTTAAGTCTCCATGGTATAACATTTATGTTGAAGGAACGCGAGTCAGAGAGGGAATTATCAAATAAAACTCTTCAATGTATGTCTAATGTTAATGTAACACACACGACATTTTCTTTACTTGTAACACAAAACTGCAATACTGTTAGCAGGTAATGCGTCCATTTGTAAAAAGAGAAACGTAACTACATCGTGTAAGTTGCAAATCAGAACCAACATCTTGATGAACCTTTCTTAACTCACAAGGGTCCTTGTAGTAATGTGATTCATAACATTTAAACACTAACCTTTTGTCTTGCTAGGACATAACTATAACCAGTTCTTGCGCTACATCTTAAGTCACAAAGGGAAGTGTTAACTTGTCCAACAAAAACAACAAAGAAGTTCAGGAGAAACACAGTTTACTCTCTACTCTTAAGAATACTAGCAAAGCTACAACTATTTTTGCACCATCTGCTAAGGAAAGCGGTCGAGGGGGTTCCAAATATTCACGTCATAAAGATAAGAGTGAATATATCTCAACC
Organism: Deroplatys truncata; assembly: GCA_030765065.1. Taxonomy (NCBI): domain Eukaryota; kingdom Metazoa; phylum Arthropoda; class Insecta; order Mantodea; family Mantidae; genus Deroplatys; species Deroplatys truncata. The sequence continues at coordinate 291,821,560 of CM060975.1, read as the reverse complement.
TCATGCAAATCCTTCCTCGTGTTTTGAGCAAACTTAGTAAGAGATGGTATCTTTAAACAAATGTGATGTATGGAAGAGGAGTCTTGTGTAATGTAGCATAACTTATTATACTACTATTAATAATAATAATACGTGCAGGTATAAACTTTACTCAATTCTCAAAGCCATAACCATGGAAATATCATCTCATAGGTCAAGAGATATAAATTAAATCCACTCTGCAGTTATAAATGTAGTGGAATGGAAGTTTTCATAACCTATACCATAGGACAATATTACCATAATAACTCAAGTAGTAGAAAACAGAAGGGAGTTTATTATTTAAATGTTATTACCTGTTTATGGATAATAGTAAAGCTTTCAATACATTTCGAAGAGTATTATTATGGAGAATATTAAAAAGGGGAATATCAACAGAAACATCTGATGTGTTACTCTCACATGACTTTCTCTACTCTTGTGCAAACTATTTTTACAAACACTTATTCTCCATATGCTTCATGTTAATCGAGATGTTAATCTTATTGCTAACTTTCTTGTAGGTGCAAGGGGAATATGGTAGGCTTTAAGCGATAGTCAAATCTTTTAACAGCTGGTTCTATGTGACGCATTCCATTCTGTTTGCATGTCCAGGACATAAAAAAACAATGAATAACGAATTCCCATTTGAGAAAAAGTAGAAGCATTGGAAATTTTAAGGGAATAACAAGCAATATCTCGAAAGTGGTTCACTCAATAAAAAAGCCTATATGTCATAAATTATGTATTTTAACGCGATCTACATTTTTTGTGTAGTAAAATTTTTCTATCTCTTATGGTTTACCAGTTATGCAAAAGTCGTTCACAGTGAAGAATACTTTTGGAGACATTCCCAGAAAATTCAAGATATAAATTTTATTTGTCATGAAAATATCTTAAACATATGATATTTTAATCAAAATAGTTAGAGCCAGTTTTGAGAAAATTAAAATTTTCGAAAAATGTTCCATGTAAAGGGTAATTTGGGGTGGGGGGATTTTCTTGAAAACCTTCCTGTCGCAACTCTGGAAGTTACTGAACCTAAATACCAAGTTTGGTGTTTATCCGACTGTTCGTTTCTGAGTTATGCTGTTCACAGACACACACACACACAGACACACACACGGACATGTTTCCAAAAATGATTTTTTTGGATTCAGGGGATCTCAAAACATGTATTTCCGGTGAAATCTTTTTTGGATTCAGGGGGTCTCAAAACATGTATTTCCGGTGAAATCACGGTATCAAATTTTTGGATGGGATACAATACTTCCCCTACTTACTATACGTAGTAGAGAAAGTAATAAAATCACTATACGATAACAATTATATGTACATTTGCAGGGTGAAACATTTAAGTTGAGACTGTACAATATCTCCAAAACTAAGCGTTGTAGAAAGAAATGCCTTTTATAAAGGTTGCTTAATATCATGAGGGAAAGTTTATGCCATTAGTCGTGTTTTGTTTGGAGGATGTTATGATGGTCATTTTAGGGTCCTTTTAATTTTCTTAAATGGAAACCTACATTTTGTATGTTTATTTTGTGAAGAATAAGGAAACAAAATAAAAAATGTTCTCAATTACGAAACGTAACTTGACCCTCAAATGACCATCCATGGATGGTCCAACCATTCATTGCGCTCTTTGTATACAGCCATTCAGAATTTTCGTTGCTATTTATGTTGGTATAAGAACAATTGAAAGTAATTTATACAAATGTTGTTTAGTTTTTAATGAGGAGTGAGAAAACGACATAAAAAGGTGCTTCCCATATAAACAAAATTAAATTGTTCCTAAAAAGACCATCACAACGTGTTCCAAATAAATCATGATTAAAGGTATTTGCTTCTTCCCATAATTTTATTAAATACATTTCTTTCTATAACGCTTGGTTTAGGAAATATTGCATGTCTCAACTGAATTGGTCCACCCTGTACACGCACACACACATGTGTGTATGTGTGGTTTTAAAATTTTAATGGAAAGTAAGAAACCAGTTAGATACAAATTAGTAACTGAAAAAAGTACGAGACAATAGGTAATGGCTTCTAAATATTTAGGGATGGAAATAACCAATACGTTATATTGCAAAACGAAGACTTTCACAAGCAATAAAGGCAAATGAGATATAGAGTTGTCCTGAATTAAGACGTATGGAAAAATGAATGTCTACATACCAAACCTTTTGTTTAGGATTTATAAAAGTGTCATTAGACCAATATTAACATATTTAGCCGAAACTAGAGCAGACATTGTAAAGACAAAGAAATTAATGGAAATAACACAAATGAAAACCCTAAGAAAAATAGTGAGGGTAACGAAACTTGATAGAAATAGGAACGACGATATTAGGGACGAATGCAGAATAAAGAATATTGGAAAATTGTCAGAGAAAAGAAGGTAAGAATGGAATGATCACATTTCAAGAATGACACCTGAGGGGATGTAAGGATATCTAGGCAATATTCTAGAAGTGAGGGGAAGCCAGGAAAATGTGGTGCGATTCATACCCTAGAAGAAACAGGTTAGTAGCCTAATTCAAGAGAAGAACAAGAAGTAGAAAAAATAAAGAAAGAAAAAAAGAAAACGTTAACGCTATTTTCCCAAATAGATTACTACTATGAGTGGACTGGTTCAACCTGTTGTTTGAACCTGTGTATCTCTGAACGCATATATACTCGTTCTCGTTATCCTCGTGGGTAAAATGTCAACAACCTAACTCAGTCCTGTAGCATATACTGTCAGCAAATCAACTCAGTCCCGTAGTACACACTGTTCAACAAACCAATTCAAACCCGTAGCATATACTGTCCAACAACCTAACTCAGACCCGTAGCATATACTGCTCAACAACGTAACTCAATTCCGTAGCATACACTTTCAGCAAGCCAACTCGGTCCCGTAGCATATACTGTCTAACAACCTAACTAAGTCCGGTAGCATATACTGTCTACAACCTAACTCAGTCCTGTAGCATATATTGTTCAACAACCTAACTAAGTCCCGTAGCATATGCTGTTTAACAACCTAACTCAGTCCTGTAGCATATACTGTTCAACAACCTAACTCAGTTCCGTAGCATACACTTTCAGCAAGCCAACTCGGTCCCGTAGCATATACTGTCAGCTAATCAACTCAGTCCCGTAGTACATACTGTTCAGCAATCCAACTCAATCCCGTAGCATATGCTCTCTAACAACCTAACTAAGTCCCGTAGCATATACTGTTTGCAAGCCACCCAGTTCTGTAGCATATTGTCCAACAACCTAACTCAGTTCCGTAGCATACACTTTCAGCAAGCCTACTCGGTCCCGTAGCATATACTGTCAGCAAATCAACTCAGTCCCGTAGTACATACTGTTCAGAAATCCAACTCGATCCCGTAGCATATGCTCTCTAACAACCTAACTAAGTCCCGTAGCATATACTGTCTGCAAGCCACCCAGTTCTGTAGCATATTGTCCAACAACCTAACTCAGTTCCGTAGCATACACTGTCAGCAAGCCAACTCAGTCCCGTAGCAGAAAATGTCAGCAAGCCAACTCAGTTTCGTAGCAGAAAATGTCAGCAAGCCAACTCGGTCCCTCAGCATATACTGTCCAACACCTAACTCAGTCCCATAGCATATAATGTCAGCAAGCCAACTCAGTTCCGTAGCATATACTGTCAGCAAGCCAACTCAGTCCCGTAGCATATACTGTCTAACAACCTAACTCAATCCTGTTGCATATACTGCTCAACAACCTAACTCAGTTCCGTAGCATACACTTTCAGCAAGCCAACTCGGTCCCGTAGCATATACCTACTGTCAGCAAATCAACTCAGTCCCGTAGTACATACTGTTCAGCAATCCAACTCAATCCCGTAGCATATACTGTCTAACAACCTAACTAAGTCCCGTAGCATATACTGTCTGCAAGCCACCCAGTCCTGTAGCATATTGTCAACAACCTAACTCAGTTCCGTAGCAGAAAATGTCAGCAAGCTAACTCGGTCCCTCAGCATATACTGTCCAACACCTAACTCAGTCCCATAGCATATACTGTCAGCAAGCCAACTCAGTTCCGTAGCAGAAAATATCAGCAAGCCAACTCAGTCCCGTAGCATACACTGTCAGCAACTCAACTCAGTTCCGTAGCATACACTGTCAGCAAGCCAACTCAATCCCGTAGCATATATTGTGCAACAACCTAACTCATTTCCGTAGCAGAAAATGTCAGCAAGCCAACTAAATTCCGTAGCTGAAAATGTCAGCAAGCCAACTTCCCGTAACATAAACTGTCAGCAAGCCAACTCGGTCCCGTAGCATATATTGTCCAACATCTAACTCAGTCCCATAGCATATACTGTCAGCAAGCCAACTCAGTTCCGTAGCAGAAAATGTCAGCAAGCCAACTCAGTCCCGTAGCATACATTGTCAGCAAGCCAACTCAATCCCGTAGCATACACTGTCAGCAAGCCAACTCAATCCCGTAGCATATATTGTGCAACAACCTAACTCATTTCCGTAGCAGAAAATGTCAGCAAGCCAACTCAGTCCCATAGCATATACTGTCAGCAAGCCAACTCAGTCCCATAGCATATACTGTCAGCAAGCCAACTCAATTCCGTAGCAGAAAATGTCAGCAAGCCAACCTCCCGTAACATAAGCTGTCAGCAAGTCAACTCGGTCCCGTAGCATATATTGTCCAACAACCTAACTCATTTCCGTAGCATAAACTGTCAGCAAGCCAACTCTGTCCCGTAGCATATGGTACGAAACCGCAATAACACTCTGAGCATAGTAAAGTGTGGTTGCGTTGCGAAAAATTGATAGTGGCACTGAGAGTAGTGACCACGACATTACTGGTCGCTCTTCACAATGGAACAAGCGCTTTTAGTACAGATTATATATTTCGGCGTTTTTAAAAATACCTCATTTAATTAGAATTACATTTTTTTAATAATGCACCATTTTCAACTGTTTTGTGTGTGGATTTACAACATATTTACATGCGTTTAGAAGAATAAATTTTAAATAGCATTTGATTTTGTGGTTAAATTCAATTTTAGTGAAACATGAAACTGCAATATTGTTTTGCAGTCACTATAGATCTGCTGAAAGTCATAAGTATTTCAAAATGAACTAGACTGGGAATAATTTTATACAGAAACGAGTTAGGTTGTTTATACTTTGGAACACGGAACCGAGTTGGGTTGTTTATACTTTGGAACACGGAACCGAGTTAGGTTGTTTATACTTTGGAACACGGAACCGAGTTGGGTTGTTTATAGTTTGGAACACGGAACCGAGTTGGGTTGTTTATACTTTGGAACACGGAACCGAGTTAGGTTGTTTATACTTTGGAACACGGAACCGAGTTGGGTTGTTTATAGTTTGGAACACGGAACCGAGTTAGGTTGTTTATACTTTGGGAACACGGAACCGAGTTATGTTGTTTATACTTTGGAACACGGAACCGAGTTGGGTTGTTTATACTTTGGAACACGGAACCGAGTTGGGTTGTTTATAGTTTGGAACACGGAACCGAGTTGGGTTGTTTATACTTTGGTACACGGAACCGAGTTGGGTTGTTTATACTTTGGAACACGGAACCGAGTTGGGTTGTTTATACTTTGGAACACGGAACCGACTTAGGTTGTTTATACTTTGGAACACGGAACCGAATTAGGCTGTTTATATTTTGAAATACGGAACCGAGTTAGGTTGTTTATATGTTGGAAGACGGGACTGAATATAGTTGTTTATATTTTGGAAAAAAGGGCCGAGTTAGGTTGTTATATTTTGGAAAATATGACCGAGTTAGGTTGTTTATGTTTTGCGGTACGGGACCGAGTTTGGATATGGAAGTTGAAATAGGATCGAGTTGGATTGAACGAAAACGAATACGAAAAGATAGTGCTCATGAATCCCAAATGGCAATGCCTTCTTGGCGGGGGGGAAGGGCTTCGATCGATCTCTTAGCCATCAGAATGTAATATTTCTTGCTTACTTTGATGATTATTAACGTCCTTTAACCGAGTAGGTCATTTCGAAAGGTAAATGCATGAAATTGGTGAAAAATGCTCAAATGAGCGCGGGATTCAAAGAGCTTAGAGTTATTCGACATTCGTTTTCTCAGGATAAAGGAAAACCGCGGAAAAAAATCTTATTCGGGTAACTCACTCTAACCGAGTACCTCTTGAATGTGAGGCAGACAGGCAACCCCAATCCCACAAAGGCGGGCTGCAGCAATGCCATGCATACACAGAAATGCTACAAAAAGAAAATCAACATGAAATATGGCAAAGTAAGCTCAGATAGTCTTGGAGAATACAATAACAATGCAGTGATCTGTTTTCTTAAATTTTGTGGTTAATGAAATAATTATAAAGGTTAGCACAGATTACAAAATGGTGATGGTTCTGCAGTGTTGATGGTATTGGGCTGCCGATCGTGTGTACACTGTGAGATATCCTCAACATGCTCGTCAGGTGCCTTGGTGCTCGTGTACAAGCATCTGGACAACTGCAGCCTAGCCACAACACTGGTGTGCATAACCTAAGGACGATATGGGTAAAGTAACATAACAAATGAACTACTTGTTGGAAGGTGTGGGAGCATGTTGCCAGAGGTCTCTCACACTTACACAGAAAGCTGGACGTCACATGGCGTGAGTGTAGCGAGCCTATAGTGCCAAATGGGTCTGGTCCCGCAACACGGGGCAGTTCACGCAACAGTGCAAGACGGTGTGTGGCAATTGGTGAGCTGTTACAGTGCACTGTAGTGGTGTTCTTCATTGCAACATGGCCCGTAGGCACCATTTGGATGACTTCACACGGGAAAGAATCATCGGGAAACTCGAAGAAGGGCGAAGTGTGACGAGTGTTGCTCAGGAGTTTTGAATTGCTCACAGCATTGTTTTACGTGCATGGGAATCTTCCAAACCACAGGCACTGCTGTCCCAAGGAGAGGTGGTGGTCGACCACGCTCAACTACAGCCGTAGATGACCGCTACATTGTGCAACAGGCAAGAAGGGATCCACGCCAAACAGCGGGTGCAATTGCAACCACATTTAACAGTACAGTTAGGCACGCAATCTCACGATACACAGTGGCACGGTGACTACACAGAGGCGGTCTCTTTGCTCGACTGCCAGTACGTTGTGTTCCGCACATCGGCGGCACCGTTTGCGATGATCCCAAGAGCATCAAAATTGTACCAACGAGGAATGGGGTCGTGTACTCTTCTCGGATGAGAGCAGATTCTGTCTAAGTAGTGATTCTCGGCGTACCCTCATCTGGCGAGAGGTGGGAACACGTAATGAACCCAGGAATATTTTTGAACATGATCTTTTGGTGGTCCGGGTGTTATGGTTTGGGGAGGCATAATGTTGCATGGGCGCACCGATCTCTAAATCTTTGAACACGGTACGCTCACTGGTTAACGTTATTATGATACTGCGAAAATTAGGTTTTGCACACCACTGAGAGAGAGAATGAATTGAAAGCGTATAAATTAATAAAAACATTTCCTGCGATTATTTTGAAGAGCTCTATCCAACCCTATTTGAATCCTACTGCCATTTGAAGTTGAAAACTGATTGGTCACTGACCCCACTTCCAGTTATGGCTGATGATAACAGGTTCAAGTGAAAGTTCATATGCGCTTTAGTTATACATATTCTTGTCTTGAAAATTTTAATTCCGTATATTCCGAAATAAATTACTGTTACGGGTGGTCTGCTATATCCTGTATATAGAACATAAGCATTGTTGCATACTAATGTACAACATCTGTATCCTTGCTATGTTAATTAAAACACCCACAGTTACCAAAATAGGAAATAGCACGTGGCAAATATCCACAAAGAATGGTTTCAAATTTCCATAGTGAAGACCCAATAACAGGGGTCAGAAACGTGACTTTGCCGCCTTGTTTATCACATTTGCAACTACTGTGTTTTACGGTAGCCTACTACTGCTTATCTGCACCTCTCTCTTAACACCAGAAACGCCCTTGGGCTCATTTTTAAACCATTTAAAACTTCCACAACTTACTGTTCCCTTAAAACAAAAACTGTTAGGAACTGGAAACTTGACTCATTTTCTCAGGATGGGGTGTTAAGAGCTTGTCTCAGATTTGACCGAAAAAAAACTCTTCTACTTAAAGCTGCCGTTTAATTCGTAATTTAAATTTCCACCAAGAATATTTTGCGATATGATGTGTTCAGTGAAGCATATTGTTGCATTGTGCATGCGTCTGGAGCTATTTCGTTCTTACATTGTTGATTTTTTCACATTGTTTGTAGTGCAGTGTACACAAGAGAAATTTTCCATCTATGTGGTGTGGGGATAGCATATCTGCCTCACATTCAAGAGGTCCCGAGTTTGAATTTCGGTTAGGGTGCGTTACCTGGATGAGGTTTTCTTTCCGGGTTTCCCCTTATCCTGAGAAGATGAATGTGAGGTAATTCTAACCTCTATAGACCCTGGGCGGTACATTTGAGCATCATTTCAACCATTTCGTTCGGGCGCAACGAACTCGTTAATATTCCAAATCCACTCTAAGATGCATACGTATGCATCCAGGTTGTTAATTCCGATAAAGATAGGCTACCGAAGATGACGTAATTAAAATATATCTTGTTTGCCTCTTGGCCTGTATACATCGAGACGGCCTTGGTCGACCTAGACTCAGAACCGGATTTGATGTAAACAGAACATTTTGTGTCACTCCGCGTTATGCTCGAGTTCGTGAGCAACAGTGTTGGTGAAAGCGGAAGCGTGGTGAAAGACACCACACAGAATTAAACAGAATGTTCTTGAATTTTACTGTTCATATTATTTATTATTTTATATTAGTCAAAAGTTTCGAACTCGGTTGATTAATATACTTCTTGAAAACCCACTGAAAACCTCTCATACTTAAGGTACTATATTATTAAGTTATGGTATAGCCTGGTTTCCCTCGTAACGCGGTTGAAGTAGATATTGTTCTTGGAGTTTATTTATTTACGTAATTTATTGTTACGTAAGTTATTAGCCTCACGCTTGGGAAGCCAACTTGAAGTAGGTATTGTTCTTGAAGTTAAAGTTTGCACCACGCTTTGGGCGTCAATTTGAAGAAGATTGTTTGTTTAACTGCCCCACTTATGGGAGCCAACTTGAAGTAGGTTGATGTTGAATTGTTTATTATTTACTTAATTTATTGTTACGTATGAGAAGCCGATTTGAAGATGTATTTTTGTTGTTATGCTCCAAGTTTAAAAAAAATAATATTTATTAACTTTGTTATTAAGATGCTTCTATAGATAGTATTTATATTTATGTTTGCCTCGGCTGCTTCAGTAATACTTCAGAGACATGTTTCTCTTAATCAGGGCGTGGTGTGACAAGAATGTAGGCCTACGCAGATTTTAGATTTAAATTCTCTTCTTTTTATTTATCCTTAACATAAATTAAATAGCACTACACTGATATAAGAGCTGTGACATTCTTTAATTTAATACTTGCACTTTGTTAACGTATATACTTAATTTTCGTTTCACACGAATGCGTAATATTTCTTTAGAGAACACATCTTCCATTCGGTTGCTATCAAGGTCTGCAGGCAACTGAAAAAATTTCAACCGTATAAACGTTTAACATTTTGTATTTCAAGTCTCCCATTCGCTAATCCTATTCCAATAGAATACCTTGAGGCAGTATTTTATATCACAACACTGTGAATGCCAGATTGATTGTAGTGTAAATTAACATTATTGTATGACAGTCATTTGAGATATTTGTTAATTATAAGCATTGTTAGGAAATAAGTTTACACGGCCTCACTGAAACTGACAATAGGAGCGGATAACAATGAAACGAGGGGGTGAGTTGTTTATTAATTAGAAGAGACAAGCAAATGACGTCAGAGTAGCGTGCCTTTCTTTAGAATTGGAGGGAATATCTTCCCTAGAGCATATGTGTTCGTAATTTTGATTGGATATAAAAATAGACGCTTATGTTGGCGCGTTTTATTAACCAATAGCAGCTCGATTATAATCTTTAGGCATATCGGGGTGAAGGAGTATAAATTCCGAGCCAGAGACGGGTAACGCGTAGTTTTACAGAATCATTCACAAGGCAAACGTCGCACAGTTCTACAGAATCATTCACGGGTTACACGTCGCGCAGTTCTACAGAATCTCTCGCGTCGTAAAGTTAGTTAAAAGATGTGAAATACGCAAATTAATAATGTGCGGCAAATAATTGATAATAGTTACATTCGAAAATACAACAGTTTCAGTCGGGCGTGTATCAAGAGTAATTATGTGAAATGAATAAAGTGTGACGGCAATGAAAGTGTAAAAACAAATTCTTTTATCAGTGTTATCTTTTAGTAACAACTCCTTTCCGTTTACACACCCTGTTCAAGAGATTTGCTCGACTGAATAATAATAGCTAGCCGGAGGACAAAGAACTCAAAATTAAAAATAGTAAAACAATAATAGGCGCTCAGCAAATAAGATAATACGAACGAAACCGCGACAACCTGCATTTTACTAAAGCTTCTTCTGGCTTTTGATTGACTAAAAAATTTACATTATCGTTGCTCTAATCATGACTAGTAGCATTTAAACTCTCAAAACTCATTATTGCCTCAAGGTTACCTCATTGTTACCTCATTGTTAGCAACATTAAACTTATTATTATCACAACTCTTACATTATTAAACTACGTAATGCATTCACATAACATTATCAAACATGTTTACAATAATATAAGCATATGTAATGACTGTTACATACATTTTAAAAACTATTATATACATATTGCTTCAAGGCGGGCTGTTATTGAATTTACATATTATACAATTTAATTGAAATTATTCAAGTGTTAAAAATACTGCCTCACGGTCTAGTTAATGATGTCATATGTTTACATCAAGTTCGCTTCTTAGAGTGAAGTGGTTTTAATTGAAATACATGTATAACTGATTTCTGTAATACATTAACTTATTATTTTGCTATATTAATGTTATTTTCAATTACTATATAAAATATAATAACACAGCAGCAGCCACAATGCTAGTTATTATGTTTTGTCATAACTCAATTTCATGAAATTGACTGCAATACTCACCTTAGGTCAAAATGACACTACAAGCATTTTTAGGTGTTATACGGCGCTTCCAGTGTTGAACATTTGCAAGGCGACTGCAGTAACCTAAGTTAGTGGAACCTCCCACAGCATTGGTGTTAACTCGTGCTTGCAACTAAAATTTTAACAAAGGGCGTGGGTTCAAGTAATTATAGTGCGCCCGAGAACGGGAAGCAAGTCCTTTAAAGTTTAGTTAACCGTTAATTACAGTTGGACGTGCTTCACACGTGTGCAAGACAAGCTTGTACAGACAAACTGCAGTGAATTTTATCTGCTAGCTGTTCAATATAAAAAGAAGGAGCTAAAGGTAAATTGTTCCCGCCTCAATTTTGTACGTATTCTTCCTTTATCCATTGATCCCTATCGACCGCGCGGAGAAAACGGCACATGTTATAAACAGGTGGGCTGTTACAGGCTGCTCTCTGACTTTCGAAGTCTAAATAAAGTTAACTGAAACTTTTACTTTCAGGGGAGGTATTGCCTTCTAACCGCGAATTCGATATCGAGATTTCACCCGAAATATTCGATTTCAAGTCCCAGAACCGCCAAAAACAATATGTTATGTAGAAAAATCAAATGTGTTGTATTCACATGACTTTCCCTACTCACTCTTATATAAACTATTGTTCTATCTACTTTTTGTTAATCGGGATAAACTTTCTTTACATATTCACACATTTCGTTGTATGCATAAGGAGAATACAGTAGACCAAAGCATAGTCAAGGATTTAAGGGGCGAATCCCTATGTGATGGCTTTGAAATTCCATCTCTTTGCATAACTACCAGAAGAAACAATTATGAGCGAAGGTCTACCCGGGGCGATAGACAAGCACAAGCCCCCCTTCTAGCCCAGGGTGTGGCGCCAACCGAATGGCTCTCCAATCAAGGGTATTTCCCATGAGTCCAACACCTGGAGTCTAAAAAGGCCCACCCGCTTACGCGAGAATGGAAGTGGATACGCCACTTACGCGCGTCATCCCGATTGGGTGACAACCGAAAATCTCGGTAGGGCTGACAGCAATCTTGCATGCCGTCTACTGGCTCTCCAGGTCGGTACAGGAGGACCTTGAGGCGTCTTACAACCCCGCCTGCATGGAAACCCATACAGACGTAGCCAATCTCCCACGGGTCTCGGGAACCACTGCCCCGCCGAGTCCAACCCAATCTGAACAACTCCTCGACGGGAGGGTACCAGAAGAAACAAATAGCGACTTGCCTCTCGAAAAAAGTATAAATATTTGAAAATTAAAACAAATTATAAAGAATATTTCGGAAACGGTTAATGCCACAAAAAAGTACTTGATATAAATTTGTGCTTTACCGAGATCTATATCTTTCATATAATAACACGTTATCTATCTCTTACGTTTTATCAGTAACACAAAAATCATTCAAAACGAAGAAGTCTTCACAGGCTATTCCCAGAAAATTCAAAATATGCATTTTATTTACTATAGAAATATCAAACATGTATATTAATTAAAATCATTAGAACTTATAATAAGGAAAACTGATATTTCAATGCTTTTTGAATACAAATCAAATATTATTAACTATAACCCTGATAGTAAGATATTTATATCCTTATTTACATTATTAATTGAAACCAAATAGAGGTATACCATTGTTAATGGTAATATTGAAATACTTTCCAATTAAGAAAATGCGTTGATCGAATTTTTGAGAAAATAAAAGATCATGAAAACTTTTCCATGTAAACGTAGTTTGCGGTGGGGAGAGGTTCTTGAAAATCTTTGAAGATGCCTAACTTAAATGCCATAATTAACCCACTTTTCGTTTTTGGGTTATGCTGTTCACAGACAGACACACACACACGCACACAGACCTTTTTCTAATCGGAGTTTTTTTTATTCAGAGAGCCTCAAAACGCGTATTTTCGGTGAAATCTGGGTATCGAATTTTTGGGTGGATTGTAATACTTCCTCTACTCATTATAGGTAAGTAAGTAGTAGGGAAAGTAAAAAGATACACGCGACATTCCCATTTCGCTGCCTTTGTTTATCAACTGAGGGCTTGCCTACTGAAAGAAAGAGGCACACGTCTGGGCCATGTAGTATTTGGCTATGGGTTTACGAGGAAAACCTGACTGAGAATGTGTGTGTATATACACTACGTGATCAAAAGTACCCTGACACCTGGTTGAAAATGACGTACAAGTTTGTGGAGCCCTCCTCGGTAATGCTGGAAGTCAATATGGTGTTGGCCCACCCTTAGCCTTTATGACAGCGTTCACTCTCGCAGGCATACTTTTAATCAGGTGCTGGAACGTTTCTTGGGGAATGGCAGCCCATTTTTCACGGAGTGCGGAACTGAGGAGAGCTATCGATGTAGGTTGGTGAATTCAAGTCAGGGCTCTGTACAGGCCAGTCCATTACAGGGATGTTATTGTCGTGTAACCACTCCGCCACAGCCCGTGCAGTATGAACAGGTGCTCGATCGTGTTGAAAGATGTAATCGCCATCCCCGAATTGCTCTTCAACAGTGGGAATCAAGAAGGTGCTTAAAACATCAATGTAGGTCTGCGCTGTGATCGTGCCACGCAAAACAACAAGGGGTGTAAGCCCCCTCCAGGAATAACACGACCACACTATGACCCACCACCTCCGAATTTCACTGTTGGCACTACACACGCTGGCAGAAGATGTTCATCGGGCATTTGCCATACCCACACCCTGCCATCGGATCGCCCCTTGTGTACCGTGATTCTCATTCCGCACAACGTTTTTGCCACTGTTCAATCGTGTAATATTGACGCTCCTTACACCAAGCAAGGCATCGTTTTGCATTTTCCTGCGTGATGTATGGCTCATGAGCAGCCGCTCGACCATGGAATCCAAGGTTTCTCACCTCACACCTAACTGTCATAGTACTTGGAGTGGATCCTGATGCAGTTTGGAGTTCCCGTCTGATGGTCTGGATAGATGTCTGCCTATTACTCTTTACGACCCTCTTCAAACGTCGGTGGTCTCTGTCAGTCAACAGACTAGGTCGGCCTGTACGCTTTTGTGCTGTACATGTCCCTTCACATTTCCACTTCACTATCACATCAGAAACAGTGGACCTAGGGATGTTTAGGAATGTGGAAATCTCGCGTACAGACTTCTGACACAAGTGACACCCAATCACATGACCACATTCGAAGTCCGTGAGTTCCACGGAGCGTCCCATTCTGCTGTTTCACGATGGCTAATGACTACTGGGGTCGGGATAATGAGTACCAGGCAGGAGGTGGCAGCACAATGCACCTAAGATGAAAAACGTATGTTTGTGGGGTGTCCGGATACATTTGATAACATAGTGTATCAGTAGAACTCTATCCAAACTTAAGGTTGGGCCCTTTAACCCAGCAGTTTCATAGCAAGAAGATACATCTGGTTTTATTTTACAGAAGCAAGGCCCTTCCCAAGATAAAATATAAATATATCTCACAGAATCAGATTGGAATAAAAGTAAGACATGTTGTGAACGAAGAAGCTTTGCCCAGAGAGCAAAAACCTTGGTATGGTAAATATTTTATCAAAGAGAAACTCTTGAACATTTGCATCGGATGGAAGTTTCAGAAGCAGGCATGTGATATCACGAGCTGCTTATTTATTAGAAACATCTGAGGGATGAATGAAAAATAACAAGAATAAAAAAACCCTGGAGGGTAAAGAAGAAAAGGCAGTCGTGCAGAAAATAAAATAACTTTACTCCACAAAGTCTGCTGGGAAGAATATCAAATTAGGCAGAGAAAAAAATTAGTATTTGTATCACAACAGAAGAAAAAAAACAGCGTATCTAAACAAATTCACCCTAGGCTAAGGAAGAGTGAATGCATCAAAATGCAAGGAAAATAGCCGATATAAATTAGTTATTAAAGAACTGGATTTAAGGAGATTTAATAAAACACCAGTTTTGTGTGATTGATATGTTTTCAAGACATTCAATGTGTGCGCGTGCTTGTGTGTTAAAAAATTAAATTGAGTTGTATTTATTGACGCTCCTTAACTGCTGCGGTCCTTAGCGTGACATTCTATATTGGGCGTGAAAGACCGGTAATTTTGCTCAGAGGCCTCTTTATCAGGCTTGAGGTTCTTTTACATGCCGTAAATCTACGACATGGGACCACCGGCTTTACTTCCCTACCGAAGGAAGCCATGCTAAGGATTTTTACGCCCGAAAAAATCCATCGTCCACCGCAGTGTTTGAACCCGCGACCTAGGGAACTAGAGGCTGACATGATAACCACTACATCACAGAGGAAAACGTGCTTGTGTGTGTGTGTGTGTGTGTGTGTGTGTGTGTGTGTTATACAACGGAGGGGGGCACCTCGCGCACTGCGAACTACATAAATCTGTGACCACCAGGAGGAATGGGATGAAGCGAAGCAACCAACGCGAGGCTACAGGCCACAAGCAGACATGTCACAGAGACACACGGAAGTCCCTAACGGTTCTAGGCTCAAAGATCCGCCCCAAAGTTGAAGCTGCCTAGAGAGGTCGGGAACGACCCGACGACCAAGCAGCCCTCTAGTGTCCACGGAGAGCACTCTTTCCTTTGAGCAATCCCACGCCATCTATCCGGCACCACCATACGGCACAAATATAGACGTACAACTGAAAGATGAGAAGGAAACGGAATGAAAGGGAAATTATAGAAAGGAAATTGTGGAAGATAAGAACTCAAGGCGCATTCACCTACCGACCAGGGAAAATCAGCCACGGTTAGAGTAGGCGTTCGATGGGAATCGAACCAGTAACCTCCCGAATAGAGCCTCACACATTACAGCGGAAGCATCTCGCTCGGCGTGTATACGTCAATATAGATTTTATTGAAGTTATCACAAGAAAGCTTCTAAACGGCTTTTATGATCGAGGTGTCAAATTAGCTTGTCGTGTAAATTTGTCATCCCCTTTTAAAATTTAGAATCGTGGCCATCGAAGGGCAGAAATCATCCTTAAAGAATTCAGCATGGCGTTTGACTTCATTCTTAGGTATCATGCTGGTACTTTTGCTGGCTTGCCGTTCGCTATTCTTTTCATAAGCCGTTCACTAAAAGGGCGTCCAGAAGTACCCGGCCTAAAAAAAAAACAAATTTTGGGAAAAAGTATCTTTATTTCTATACATAGTATCCTTTCAGCTCGATACACCTTTCCCAGCGATGTTCAATAGCTTCGATACCCTGTTTATAGTGAGAACTGTTGAGTTCTGCAAAATACCCATCAACTGCAAACTCCACCTCTTCATTGCTGGCAAATCGTTTATGACCAAGCCAGAAAATAATCAGAGGCGGCTAAGTGTGACGAATAGGATGCAGGAGGAAGCAATTCGAACTTTAAGTCATTGATTTTCGCCATGGTATAATGGTGTGTGAACTGGTGTATTGTTTTGATGAAACAGAACTTTCTTTATCGCTAAATGCGGCCGTTTTTGCTTGGTTTTATCATTCAAACGCTGCAATAAGTTTGCATAATACTCGCCATTGATTGATTTTCCTTTTTGAAGATAATCAATGAAAATTATCCCAAAAAACTGACGCCATGACTTTGCCTGCAGATGGAACTGTCTTTGGAGTCGATTCTCCCCTTTTAATTGATTGTTTTGACTGTTCCTTCGTCTCAGGTGTGAAGAGAAGGCCTCATGTTTCATTCCTGGTTATGAGTAGACGCAAAAACTCGGTTTTATTGCAGCCAAACACCCCCAAACACTCGACTGATACATCCTCACTATGCTGCTTTTGTACCATTGTGAGTATTAATGGCTGCCAAACAATTACTAAACAACGTAGCATCGTTAAACTTCAAACCTTAACTTTATAAGAATGGTACTTTCTACCATAGTTACTTGTTTGAAACAACAGCCGCTGTATATACGTCAGGTTGGGTACTTCTGGAACTGCCCTCGTAACTGACCGAATCTAAGATTTCTGTTCCCGAGGCCATTTCTAATTATAAATTCTACTGTTTTTGCCATAATTTTACATGCATTACGTTACATTGCTTCACTTTGCTACTTTTAGTGAGCAATAACATATATGAATATTTCATCGCGTCTAAGGGCAGCAGATGCTAATCTTGTCAATAAGATAATTTCTATATGTTTTACACTTCTCTCACGGGGGTTCAGCTACGGTACAATTCCCTCGTCTTAATCCTTTAGCTACGTGGAATAATTCTCGCAATGGCTCGGATTTTCCGGAGCGTCTTCTCCACTATCGGTCCTGGCACGTCTGCACTCGTCGATGGTCAACTCGCGTCCCTTGGGATCTTTTTACTTCTTGTGCTATTCCTACACTTTCTTCATCATTTGTCTCGTTGCTAGGTTACGTCGTTTTGACTTATCGTGGATCTTTATTTATTTCCCTTACAATTAGCTTTCGGTTTTATTGTCGCTTCCACTGCTATTTCACCTTTCAAATGCCATTTTTATTTTCTCTACCACGTACATAGTAGGTAGAGAAGGTATTGTATTCCACCAAAAAATTTGATACCGAGATTTAAACGGAAATACATGTTTTGAGGCTCCCTAAATAAAAAAAATGTGATGTGTTGCACTCACATGACTTTCTCTACTCCTGTACAAACTATTTTTACAAACGCTTGTGCTTCATCTACTTCACGTTAATCGAGATAAACATTTGCAGAAACTATCTTATTGCTAATTTTCTTCCAGGTGCAAGGGAAATATAGGCTTAAAGCGATAGTCAAATCATTTAAGAGCTGGTTGCTATGTGGAGCATTTCATTCTCTTTGCATGTCCAGAACATAAAAAACGAATTCCCATTTGAGAAAAAGTATAAGTATTGGTAAATTCAAATAAATAACAAGGAATATCTCTAAAATGATTAACTAGATAGAAAAAATGTATACGACATAAATTGTGTGTTTTAATGAGATCTACATTTTTATGCAGTAAAACTTTGTCTTATCCCTTACGGTTTACTAGTTATGTAAAATTCAGAATGAAGAAGATTTTTGGGGACATTCCCAGAAAATTCAAGATATACATTACATTTGGCATTAAAATATTTTAAACATATGGTATTTTAATACAAATCGTTTGAGCCATTTTCGAGACAATTAAATTGCCTAAATGTTTCATTTAAAGGGTAGATAGAGTGGAGATTTTCTTGAAAATCTTCGTGTCGCATCCTTGGAAGATACTAAACTCAAATACCAAGTTTGGTACTTTCTATCCAACCTTTTGTTTTTGAGTTATGCTTTTTACAGTCAGACACACATACGGACATATTTCCAAAAACGCTTTATTTGGATTCAGGGCGCCTTAAAACATGTATTCCCGGTGAAATCTCGGTATCGAATTTTTGGGTGGAATACAGTACTTCCCCCACTTACTATACGTAGTAGAGAAAGTAAAAATATGTTTAGTAAAGGTCGGTGTGTGTGTGTGTGTGTGTGTGTGTGTGTGTGTGTGTGTGTGTCTGTGTCTGTGAGCAGCATAACTCAAGAACGAAAAGTCGGATAAATACCAAACATGGTATTTAAGTTCAGTACACTTCAAAGGCAATGTAGTTCTTGTAATCTTCATAGTGGGCATTAACTTGTGGTTGTTGTTTGTCCACCATTATATATACAGTCCTTTCAGATGAGCTTTAATTGGGCAGTTTACGCAAACTGGCTGTAGCAGTAGCAGGATTCCTAAGTAGGTCTGAATCTCCTGCAGCTAATCTTTTTCTCTTCCGTTTGATGCTTGCCAAAGCTGATTCAAGCATGTTTCTCTGGAGTGATAGTCGTGTTCCAGAAGATCACTCCCATATGGTTCTAATCCAGTTGACTAGCATACTGTCCATCCATCCTTTTCCTTGGGCTCTCAGCAGGACTCCAGGAGGAAAACTCCTTTTCTTGGAAATGGTTTTCTGCTTAAATATTACGAACGGTGGAAATTTCCTTGGGTCAGCAAGCATAGCTAACATAATGATACAGCATGGTTTTTCAAATCAATTGTAGATATTGCCAGGGTTCGAACCTTTGTTTATCAAGAAAATGCCTCTGACCCAAGCTGCCTTTGCGTGGAACATTTTTCGAAATTTTTTAATTTTCTAAAAAACAGCTCAAACGATTTTGATTAAAATACTATGCTTTAAAGATATTTACATGACAAATAAAATGTATATCTTGAAATTTTTGGGAATAGCCTTTGAAGTCCTGTTCCTTCGGAAGCTATGTGGTGCGATGATAACTTTATGTTGTATTTGTTAGCCCCACGTTTGGGAGCCAATTTGAGAGTGTTTTAATGTTATATTTGTGTATTTGTTGTTGAGCCCCACGTGTTGAAGCCATCTTGTGACGTGATTCATTTGTTAGGCTTGTTAGCTCCATCTGGTGTTAGCAATTTGCGGCAATATTAGTGTTCGTTTGAAAGAATTCTACTGTTATTTTATTTCATTTTTGTTCACTGTCCTCCGGCTAGCTATGATCTTTTGGTCACGCACTTCTCTTTATACAGGTTGTGTAAACGGAAAGGAGTCTCTTATCCAAAGATAACACTGATGAAAGAATTTGTTTTACACTTTTATTGTCGAACACATTTACTATCACATTTACACATTGATCTTGACACTCGCCAAACTGAAACTGTTATAATAACTTCATTACTGATAATTCTTAATTCGCGTACTTCAACTTTTTGTATAATTAACTTTATAACACTTGAGATTTTTCATAACTCTGTTACGCGTAACCTGCAAATTGATATCCGACGTGTGCCGTACAAATACTTTCGACGAACTGACTGACTGAAGGCGACGTGTACTTTACAAATATTTTCGATGAACTGACGGGGTCTTTACCTCTAACCTACCTTTTATACACCTACACACCGATATGCCTAAAGATTATAACTGAGCTGCAATTGGGTAATAAAACGCGCCAACATTAGCGTCTATTTTTATATCCAATGAAAATTATGAATACATATGCTCTAGGTAAATGTTCCAGAAGATTCTAAAAGAAAAACGCGCCAACATTACGTAACTTCCTCGTTTCCAATAATGATAAACAGCTCACCCCCTCGCTGCATTATTGCACGCTATTATTGTCAGTTTCAGTAAGGCAGTATAAACTTACTTCCCAACAATAATTACAATCAATAAACATCTCAAATCAATGTCACATAAAAATGCATATTCATATTACAATCATTATTTACATGTAAGTAATTTGTGATACAAATTACTGCATCAGTGGTATAATCTTGTATAACTGGTAAATGTTAAGTGATAGACGAAAATGTACTGCATAAAAATGCAGATCTCTTTAATGCACACAATTTATTTCAAATGAATTTTTTTGTGGCATAAGCCATTTCTGAGATATCCTTTATTAATGGTTCGAATTGTCGATTACTTGGTCATCCCCTTTATATCCTGTCAGCATTCAGTTGTTTTTCTCGATTGCAAGGAAACAGTATGGAATTTTAAGGCCAACATATAGCATCCAGTTCTTAAACATTTGCCTATCGCTTTTCCGTTTGTATCTATAACGAAATGTGTAATGTGACTATTTCTGCAAAGGGTTTTTCTTGATTACAATGTAGTAGATAGAAAAATAAGTGTTTTTAAGAATAGTTTATATTAGGTTGTCTTATAGTAATGTCGGTTTTTAAATTTGGTGTTTTATAAGATATAATTGGCTTTCTTTGGTTCGCCAATGTCATTTACAGGATGCCATGCTTTGTATTGCGTATATTGCTAGAATGTGTAGGTCGTCAAAATCACAAAATGGAAGTTTCAAAGTTTGAGATTAGAGTCCTTCTAAAGCACTGCTGGAAACAAGATTATAAAGCTGCTGCCGTGCCTCAAAAAATTGGTGAAGTGGAAGGAGAAGATGTCCTTAGTGAGCGTGTGGCACAGCATTCATTCCAATATTTCAACATTGGAGAAGAAAACACTAAGGATTTACCACGTTCTGGAAGACCTAAATTATGGGATATTCGGAATACACGCAAAGGTTTGGAAGAAAATCCGCAAACAAGTATTCGTAGGCTGTCGAAGATCTTGTTCCATCAAAAGATACCATATATCGCCAGATTAAGAAACTTGGACAATCAAACAGAAGTTGGGGATCTGTATCTTATGGATTGACACCTCAACAGGCTCGACGTTCAGTGGATATCTGCTGTCAGCTTATCAGTAATACCATGGATGATAGATTTATCAGGAGTATTGTCACATGTGACGAAAAATGGGTTTATTACCGCAACCCTGACTCCTCGAAACAGTGGCTCAGTCCTCGTCAACCTGCCAAAGTCATCGTTAAAAACAGCCATTTCGGCCCCAAAGTGGTGTGTGTCTGGTGGAATTTTGAAGTAGTCATTCACTGGGAGTTTGTTTCAAACGGGCGTGCAGTCAATGCGGATCTTTATTCTCAACAACTGGAACGAGTTCATGAAATTTTGAGACCAGCATGAGTTCTCTTGCAGCAGGACATGCAACACCCCATACTGTACGAACAACCACGACAAAAATTCAGGAATTGGAAGGAGTCTAACTACTACCACACTCAGCATACAGCCCTGATCTTGCGCTTTCAGAATACCATCTTTTTTTTATCCATGGCCCATTTCTTGCGTGGAAGAAATTTGAAAACATTGAATACTGTGGAAGTGGGTCTCAGTGAATTCTTCGCATCAAAAACCAGACTGGTACCGTCGCAGGATAACAAACCTCGCTGAAAGATGGCTAAAGACCATAGAATCTGATGGTCTCTACTTTGAAGAGTAGTTTAATTTCTTGTCAGAAAATGTTACAAATGAAGTTTTGATTAAAAACGGACATTACTTATGAGATACCGTCTACATACCACTAATAAACGATAGAGGGTAAAAAAAAGTAATGTGAATATATCACATCAGATTTTTTCATTTTGAACCACAATTTACGCTTCCCTGCCATTTTAAATTACAATGTAGAATGAGATACAATTTTTCACTTTGAGCATTATATGTTAATTTGAGGATTCTTGATATGACTCTATATAAACTTTTAGCTTCCATTTTATTACCTTAAATAATCACGGCAATTCCTTTTCCTAGATAATTTTTCTCCCAGATATTTTGCAGAATGAAATGACACTAATTCTTTGCTATGCGGCACGGATTAGTTCCCATTTGAGGTTTTATAACAGTTTAAGTGCCGCTAAGTAAATGTTGGTGTCTCACAAGAAGTCGAGAACGAAATACTAATCAGAGACGGAAGTCGAATGAGAACAATACTTCACTCATCTATTTTCATCATCATATTAAGGAAGATATTTTCTTGATTATATCATATTTTGATTAAAAGCTATTATCAATGTTTTTAAATAAGCAAAAAAGTTACTAACATCAAAGCAGAACCACAATTTGCACTTAGGAGTTTTTTATTCTCCCCAAATTTAATTTACCTATCTTCATTAGTTTTGGAGAAAAGGGCCATTTCTACTAGAAAATGTCCTTTACAGAAAAAACTGTTCAGAACAAAAACCACCTCGCATATATTTGCCCCCCCCCAAAAAAAACAACACGGGTTGAGCACACGGAAGCTGCCATACGTAACGGCAAATTTAATTTGCAGAGAAAATTTCCCATAAATTTGCGCTAAAGTTCACCTCTCTTCTTTAAAATGTGTAGGACTTATGGATATTTTTTTCTTTGCAGTGGTGCAGAATTCATAGTATAACGTGGTAGATGCAGTACCCTTTTAAAAAATATATTTAAAATATAAAGGTAGGGGCTAACGAAAGTCCCCCCGCATCCGGAGCAGACCACCGCAGGTAGGACACAACGGCCCTTTTTGCTTCTACCGTGACTCCTTGAAGGAGGGATGAAGGGAGAGTCCCGAAGGGCGGCTAGATCCGGATACCGACGGGGTCCCCAACGTTTCCAGATCTACCGCATCCGATGACACCCGGGACCACCCACAAATCTCCGCACCTCCAGCAGTCCCCCCCTAAAGGTGCCCACTCGGAGGCAGATCCTAACTGAGCAGTCCCGTAAAGACGCCAGGAAGAAACCTCCATAAAGCGCATTTCCACCGTCAAGCCGCAACCCACAAAATAACGTCGCCTGAAACAGATTACAATGACGGAGGTAAGAGACATAGGAAATGAGTGGTAAGAAAGTCGTGATAGAAGAGGAACCACACCAGCTTTCACCTACCGACCCGGGTATTCCACGAAAAACCCATGGATCCGAGTGGGCGGTTTCCGGGGATCGAACCCGGGACCTCCCGATTGCGAGTCACAGATGTTACCGCGGCCCACCTCGCCAAATGTAAGTATTGTGCCTACAATAATCATTTATATTTAAAGAGGAAATAAGATTAATTAAGACCACCAAAAACTAAAAATGTAATTTTTGGCAGTTGTCGCTAATTAGTCTCGCCTTAAGATTGTCATCTCAGTGTCATGACTACGGTTTCACAAATCCTAGTGGTTTATTTTCGAACCCAAGTCACGAATTCGTGTTTCTTGCACTTTTATCTATAGCGCCTAACTCGCCATTGAAGAGCGTCCCTGAAAGACCGCTTGTCCATACAGGTTGGACAGAAAGCCATTGCTGACATTGGTTCCAATCAGTGGTCATATTGTGTGAAGGATGCTCGTTATTCCAACCAAGGACTGCGTCATTAATTTGTTCTTTGTTTACGAGACTATGATTGTAACGATATTAATCAGCCCAATTATGTGCACGGCCATGAAGTGCCCTGGAACGAGAACAAATAGAAACTTTCAAATGCCCTCGCCGTGCATACATCAGCTACCCATCAAGTCCTGCTAATATATTGTCTGTTTTACTAGCGTTCATGTTCTTGTAGGCTACCTACTACATTAAGTGAGTGGAGTCCCTGAATCAGTGTAATTGCGTAATCCGTTTAGCATGTACGAATGTGTGCAGCTTGTAACCTCTCTCTACGTCTAAACTGTCTTACTAGTTTATGTATTTGGAGGTATGGGTTCTAGAACGGAGGGGGGACACCTCGCGCACTGCGACCTGTTTAGATCACCAGCCACACCAGGAAGCTATGAAGTGATGGAACTACATGTGGCTATAGGTAGACAAGCCACAGAGACTCGCGGGAGTCCTTAACAGTTCTAGGCTCGAAGACCCGTCCCACTGCTGAGCTACCTACAGAGGGCGATGAACGACCGGTCGATCAAGCAGCCCTCTAGTGACCACGGGACTACTCCTTCCTTTAAGAAAGCATCCACGCCATCTGTCCAGCGCCGCCATGTACCACAAAACCTAGAAACACACCTAAAATATGAGAAGGAAACGGAAAGAAAGGGAATTGTGGAAAGGAAATCGTGGTAGATGAGAAACCACTCCAACATTAGCCTACCGACCAAGAAAACACACGAAAATCTCAAGGTCAGAGTAGACATCCGACAGGAATCGAACCCGGGACCTCCCGAATACGAGGTACCGCGATCGGTAATTAATGTACTTTCTCTACCACCTAGCGGGATGGCTCAGGCAGTTGTGGGTGTGGCCAGGACTCGGGAGGTCCCGGGATCGATCCCCACTCTGGCCATTGGGCTTTTCGTGGTTTACACATGTCGCCAGACGAATGCCGGAGTGGTTCATGTTCTAATGGCTAATGATGCTACAGAAAAACTTATTTGAAATAAGCTGTGTGGGTTAAAGAATTGTACATTTTTTGTGTAGTACATTTTGCCTTTCTTATGTTTAACCCATTACACAAAAATATACAAATATCCTTCTGAATTGAGAGGATTTCACTGGCTATTTCCCAGAAAATTCAGGATGTATATACACTTTATTTGTCATGAAAATATCCTAAACATGTGGTATTTTAATCAAAATCTTTAGAGCCATTTTTGATAAAATAAAATAAAACAACGAAAAAATATCCATATAAATGATATTTTGAGGTGGGGATTTTCTTGAAAATCTTCGTGCCTCATCTTCTATTTATCGGAGTTTTAGTTGTTGAGTTATGCTGTTCACAGACACACACACCTTTTTCTAATTTCTTTTTTAATTTAAATGGGCCTCAAAACATCGAAGTCATATTTTTGGTTGAAATACAATACTTTCTTTTACCTGCTACCTATAGGACTATAGGGAATGGTAGAGAAAGTAATAGTATATATATATATACAATAAGTAAGTTTCCCATTTTATAAAAAAATTACACACAGTTGATCATGTTGAATTAATTTTATTTATATCGTACAATCCTTCTGTTACTTTCCTACATAGTCAACATGTTTTTCCAAGCATTTTTGGGGACGTGACACAAGTTTATCCAAGCTGTTCTACCAGGTCGGGTCCTGTGCTCGCAACCAGCTGTTCACTGATTTGTCTTCATCATCGGTGTTAAAAGTGCTTACCTCTGAGTTGGAGGAACATGTGAAAATCACTTGGGGCAAGCTCCGGTGAATACGGAGGATACAGAAAACTTCCAATTTGAATCTTGACCCAGGCGGAGCTCAGAAAATTCAATTGGGAAGTTTTCTCGCATCCTCCATATTCACCAGATCTTTTCCCAAGTGATTTTCACATGTTCCCTGACTCAAACGTTATCATGGAGGTAAGTACTTTAACACCGTGACGAAGATAAATCAGAAGTGAACAGCTGATTGCGAGCATATTACCCGATCTAGTACATAACTGGCTTGGATAAACTTGTACCACGTCCCAAAAATGCTTGGATAAACATGTTGACTATGTAGAAAGGTAACAAAAGGATTGTACAATATAAATAACATTAATTTAACATGATAAATTGTGTGTAATGGTTTTTTTTTATAAAATAAGGAAGCTTATTTATTGGACGCCCCTCGTGTACATATGTTTTATTACTAGTGACTAATTGCAGCTTTAGTTGCGAATTAAAGGCTCTAATTGTTGATAGCAGTAACTGATTATCAAGAATATCCATATACTTTATTGTACATAACTTGAAACACAATATTGCGAGTAAATTTCCACACTGCAATAGAGTTTTCATTTTGAATATTGTTGCGGACTTGCATCTCTTTCACGAATATTTTGTGGCATCATTCGTATTCTGGATCTTGCTGTTGAAGAATCCCTTAGCATTATACCACGCCGCCTTGGACGTTCTCTTAAACGATGACTCATTATTAAACAAACCAATATAACACAACGAAAACAAGATAATAATACAACATTTTATAGAGTGATCCCGGGTCCCATTCCTGACTGGGGGGTGGGAATTTTTCTCTAACCAAGATTATTTCCTATCCTCCGGAGAGTCTGGAAGTATAAATGAATTTATCTAATGAATAGAACCCAAAGTTTACCAACAATCCAACGACAGGCGAATACGAGTTAACACCATTGTCTATAGTATAGGCAATAATATGTTTTAAAGGAAGGTCGCCGATAAGATCATTGCAGCTAAAGGCGGGGTATACATGGAAGTTGAAAAAAAAAACTTTTATGCTTGTGGCGGCGTCTTCTTTTAACGTATAAACATTTGGTGACATCGTTACCAACGCTGTCATCAGCTTATCAGTGGTAAATAAACACTTTCTTCTGTTTGATTACAACAAATGTAGGCGACTATGAACTTGAACAGCCAAATGTTTTAGAATTGACGCATACTTTGCAATGTTACAGCGCTTAGAAGAAAATAATTTCGTTTTAAGCGCATATTTAGTTTTAAGTTTGTGGCACCGTCTTCTTTTTTTCATTTGGTTATATTGTTACCAACGCTGAGATCAAAGTATTAGTGGTAAATATGTACTTTCTTCTGTTTGACTGCAATAAATATAGGTGGCTATGAGCTTAAAGTAGCCAATTGTTGTGAAATCGACGCATATTTTGGCAACGAACGAAGTAATTTTAGAATTTAATATTTTTGCGACATTGTAGGGACTGAGCAGTTTCGATTGGTATACTACTCTTAGTTCTTACTGTCAGGATTAGTACATAAATACATGTACAATTTAAAATTTTATAATTTTAAAAAAAGCTGTTTTAGTTTATTGAGGGAAACGAGAATACAAAAAAAATTATCCTGGTTTCATTTAAAATTCTGAGGTTGGACCCTGTGTACCCCATAAGAGCCCCATGGAAATATTTTCCATATCATAGTTTTGAAGGCCCCTTGCTTCTATAAGAATTGGAATTCTTGGATTTGCTTTTTTCTATTCGTTTAAAATATATTCACCTGTAATACCTTATGGGCCACTCTACAAGCTAGCCGCCAATGCCGTAACCTTCAATGGAACGCGAGCCGGCAGAGGCGCCGGAGAGCTGCCAGCTTAAGTAAACAGTTCCAGGAAGACCTTCTAGACGTAACATGATCATTCTGAATCTTTCTGTTATTCTCGGGCTTTCCAGAACATTCAGCAACTGTATATAAGCGAGCGCTCTCGCTGTAGTCGGTGAGTAGTCGAATTATTTGCGCCTAGATTGTGAAGTCAGTGGCGACAGTGTGTTACGATTCCTCGAGCAAATTGGTGACGACTGTTGTGACGTGCAGCAAGTATTACTGCGAAGCGGCGTGTTGTGGAGGTCTTGTGTTCGACTTCCTAGTGAATTGAACCGTCCAGCGTAAAGAGGCTGCATAACGAAGGAAGAAGTGAAGCGACAGAGTATTGAACTAGTTCACCTTAGTGAAGTGAACTCCCAGTGAGGGTGAACTACGTAAAAAGCGAGACAGTGACAGTGAGAACTGAGAAAACGGACAGTTGAAAAACTGGACGAAGTCACAATATATAGATTCCTAACAATATACATGGTCACGATGTAACAACTAAGCAAAATATAAAGTGAACAGCGAAAAACTAAACATTTTGAATCCTGTTCATAACCATACTGTCTTTACATGCAGTGCTTATTTCCTCCTCAGTCGACAAATTCAGACACTACAGAGATGGGAGTATATAGTAATCACTAAAATATTTGAATAATCCTTATTCTAATGCTACAGATGATGCAGTGAAACCTCTATAATTCAAATAAGTAAATACTTTTTACTTCCTTTTTACTTCACTAATTGTGAAAGATGAAATGAAACTGCTTGCTAAGATGTGTATGGGAAGGAATGCTAAACAGGAAGAACGTTAGGGGCAAAAGAAGAAACCAGATAGGTAACGTAGCTACATTATTAGGATAAATTACTAATAACAGGAGAAAAACAACAAAATAAAAAATCTGATGTGTTACACTAACATGACTTTCTCTACTCTTGTACCAATTATTTTTACAAACGCTTATTCTCCTTATGCTTCATGTTAATCGAGATGCTAATATTATTGCTAATTTTCTTGTAGGTGCAAGGGGAATATGGTAGGCTTTAAACGATAGTCAAATATTTTAAGAGCTGGTTGCTATGTGGCGCATTCCATTCTCTTTGTATGTCCAGTACGTAAACACAATAATGAATTCCCATTTGAGAAATAGTAAAAGTCTTAGAAAATTTAAGGGAATAACAAGCAATATCTCGAAAATGGTTCACTCAAAAAAAATGTATATGACATAAATTGTGTATTTTAAGGCGATCTACATTTTATGTGTAGTAAAATGTTGTCTATCTCTTATGGTTTACCAGTTATGCAAAAGTCGTTCTCAATGAAGAATACTTTTGGAGACCTTCCCAGAAAATTCAAGATATACATTTTATTTGCCATGAAAATGTCTTACATATATGATACTTTAATCAAAATCGTTAGAGCCATTTTTGAGAAGGTTAAAATTTTCGAAAAATTTTCCATGTAAAGAGTAATATGGGGTATGGGGATTTTCTTGAAAACATTTGTGTCACATCTGGAAGATACTGAACCTAAATACCAAGTTTGGTGTTTACCCGACTGTTCGTTTCTGAGTTATGACGTTCACAGACATACACGGACATGTTTCCAAACATGCTTTTTGTGGATTTAGGGGGTCTCAAAACATGTATTTCCGGTGAAATCTCGGTATCGAATTTTTGGGTGGAATACAATACTTCCCCTACTTACTATACGTAGTAGAGGAAGTAAGAATTAGTATTTCAATGGCATTTAATAAAACATCTATTTTAAATCAGGGATTTCATGATAAAATTAGGTATCTGGGCAAATTTTGATCAGAATTACTTTTGTGTCTTTCAACTGCCACATCGAAAGCCTTTTAGCCCACCACTGAAGAAAATGGTATGGTATACTTCCTGGTCCGTGTGAATAAGCCTTATGAGAATTATATCTCACGTACATCTGCGTCTCTTTTCGTCATCTTCTCACAGCAGCACGTCCCGTTCATATCTCGTTAATGAAACGTAGTTTGGGAACCAGCGCTCTTGACTGATTCAGTTTTATCGAGCTCACAATCTCCACCACTTGCCTCTCTTCCTCGCGGTTTATTCAAGCGTCAGAAAAGATGATGGGATTCTAGCAATGGAACAATGAAGGAAAATCTCTGAGAGGAAACTCTATGCTGTGGGTCATATGATTGCAATTATCTCAGGAAAACTTAGGGCACATGACTGTGCTTTTTTATTTAATGTGGTATAAAGGAATACCTTCATAGTTGTAGTAGTCATTATTGTAGTTCAACTGTTGGGGATCCGAACACTTGAAGTAGTTGCAACCGCACGTATGGTACCCGATAGCCTTTGCCCCAATTTTTAAAAATATTAACTTTGTAATTTGACTGTTTCTTTAAATATTATATACTCATGTTTGCCTCGGCTGCGTCAGTATTATTGTTAGAGACATGGATGTCTTGGCAGGGAGCGGTGCGACTGAAGAATGTAGGCTTACACAGATTTTAAGTTTCTCTTCACTCCATTTCACACGATTTAAATAACAGTTCACTGATATAGAGAGAGAGAGCTGTGAGATGTGTTTATTAAATACTTGCACTTTTTAACACGTAAAAGTATTTTCGTCTCACACGAATACGTATTAAATTTATTGAGGACAATTTTTGCGTCTGGTTAGTAACCAGTCTGCAACCAACTGAACTGATTTCAACCACCTAAACTTGTAAATTTCTATATTTCAAGTCTCTGATTGGCTATTTCTAATCCAATAGAATGCCTTCATTTAACTAAAGCTTTTTCTGGTTGTTGATTGACTATTTTTATAAACTGTCACTAAAATTACATTATTGCTTCCAAGAATGAGAAGTAGTATTGTTAAACTCTCAAACTCATTATTGCCTCAAGGTTACCTCATTGTTACCTCATTGTTAGCAACTTTTAACCTACTATTCTCACAGCTCTTACATTATTAAATTACGTAATATTTTCACATAACATTATTACACATGAATACAATAATATAAACATTTACAACGACCGTAATATACACTTTTTATATATTGTTAAATACACATATTACTTTAAGGCGGGCTGTTATTGAATTTATATATTATATAATTAGACTGAAATCATTTAAGTGTTAAAACTACTGCCTCATAGTTTGTTATAAATATAACAGAGAAAAACATTCAATTACACAATAGACTAAAGATTGAAGTGGGTATGGGTCAATGGTTGAGAGACTTAGCGTGCTTTCATGATAGGCAAGACTATCGTGATACGTAAAATAATAACTGTAGTTCGATTCGGAGCTTAGCTTCATAATCTATGTCGAGTGTCCTGTGTTTACAGATTATGTACGGGAAGTGAAATTTATGTTACTTAAGTTAGTACAGTGTTTTAACAAGCTTCTGCCATTGTTACACTGTTGTAACTTTCCGGTGGCGGAGAAGGCTCAAAAACATCTCTGTGCGTGGTTTGCTTATCTGTAGTTTTTCCAGTTTGAAGTTAGCCGTACCCTTTGCTTCAAATGTTGATGCTGCTATCTCGAAGTTACATCAAAATTTAGGTAACGTTTAGTGTTACCTGCTTTGTTGTTAGTTCTACGATGTCGTCATCTCCTAGCTCGTTCTGCGTTGTCTAGTCTGCCAGCTACTACAGTGGTATAGCTATGAGTTCTTTGCCACAGGGTATGCGTGAGCGTAGTGTGAAAGGATAGCACCAGCTTAACTATATAATAATAATAATAATAATAATAATAATAATAATAATAATAATAATGAAGTTAAGCATAAGTTGCCGTAAGTCGCAGAAATGTTACTCGGAAGGATCCCTCAGAACAGCCGCTAAATATTTCTAACTCAAGCGCATCACTGGGCGCTACACAACTTAAGGATGAAAGTAAAGAACACACTAGTAGTCACAAGATTGAATAAGTAGGTCTGATTTAGAAAGCACGTTCTTTTCGTATTTTAAGCTCGGCCTACCTGTCACTACCCACACCAACATCCCTACTTACGCAGTCCATTCCTAAACCCCTACGTATGCGTATTTGACACTGTCTCTATGCGATGCCTTGCTCGAATCTCAGAATTTCAATGCCTTTAAAGTTACAGAATTCCTATCTGCTTGTCTTTTCAAACGTACGGAACCGAACCCTAACTGCAGTCTAGGAACTCGGCTGTTAATAATAACTTCGTTTAATTTAACTCGCTAATGACCGTTTTCTGCGGTCAAATTTATTTTACTCAGGCTTATTACATTATATATTAACTTAACGCATAAATAATTTCTGTATATGATTTCTTTATCTATTATTTCTTTATTTAATTTTTATATCTTCCTGCCAATAATTGCGGTATCGAGTTACTGTATGAACAAACATTGAATATTGCGAGTACACTTTTAATCTTGGTTGCACAATGGTTTTTTTTGTGTATTTAGTCCAATCTGTCACTTTATTTTAATTAAAATAATATCAAGTGTATATCAAGTGCATGTACGGTCTTCGGACGGTGTTACATAGGGTCTTTCAACAAGTGTCCCATCTTTGAACTTAAATAAAACACGTTCTATATAAATGAGGTCTATTTCCTTTTTTATTGTGGAACATAATAAATGTCATTACGTATGGAAGAGAACATCAGTTTAGTGGCCGCCGCGACTTCGTTTGGTTGCGCGTAAACGGTTGAACCAATTTTCAGTGACAGAAGAACGTAAATTAGGTCCAGCTTCACGAATAACACGCGTGATGTTATTCATAAGATCATTGGCTTATTGACATAAACTCGAGATTTAACATAACTCCACAAGAAGTAATCCAACGGCGTTACATCACATGACCTCGGGGGCCAGTTAACGTCACCACCACGGGAAATGATGAAACCTCTGAACTTCTCCTTCAAAGGATCGATTGTTTCGAGGGCAGTATGACATGTGGCACCATGTTGCTGGAACCAGATGTTTCTGAGAGCCATACCATCCAATTGGGGCCAAAAATAGTCCCTTATAAGAGCCCGGTATCTTTCTCCATTAACAGTTAGAGCTTCTCCATCTTCATCTTGGAAAAAATATGGACCACCATGCCAAAATCTACACCACACAGTAACCTTTTGGAGATGAAGTGGTCGTTCTTGAATCTGCATTGGATTTTGATTGCTCCAATAGCGGCTATTTTGTTTGTTATCACAATCATCCATCCAAAAATGGACTTCATCGCTGATGATGATTTTTCCTCAAAAATCCGGGTCAGCTTCCAATTGCACCATAGTCCAGTCAGCGAATACACGGCGCAACCTATGGTCGTTGGGCTTTAATTCTTGAGTTAACACCATGTTTTAAGCGTGGAACTTCAAGTCCAGATGCAGAATTCCCAAGTTGTGGTCGGCGAAAGCCCCAATTCTTGCGCTCGACGAGCAATTGATTTGTTTCCGTTCTCGCGTACACTCTCATAAACGGCGCCTATGTTTTCGTTGGAGCGCTTACGTGAATTACGTGCAGGCGTTCTTTGATCGCTGACAGAACCGCTTCTTTCAAATTTATTGATTAAACGCCGAATCGTTCTCTTGCAGGGACGATTATGCACACCGTAAACTTCACGCAATACACGGAAGGTTTGGCGAACAGATGATCCATTTGGATAATAAATTTCCACAACATCTACGCGTTGCTGAATTCTGTAACGTTCCATGGATTTTGTCAATAACAACTGTAACCATATGAAAAAATGACTGCTGTAACTCAATAACAACGGCAGCTATCACATGTTAAAAATAGGACACTCCTGATGAAAGATCCTTTATATGTGTGTATACACGTTTTTTGTCATTAATAAATACTATTACTAACCACCACCACCACCACTACTACTACTACTACTACTACTACTACTACTACTACTACTACTACTACTACTACTACTATAACAATTGTTGAAAAAGGAAGATAAAGACGGATATTGCATTGTGAAGCAACGCTGGGATTGATGTCGCAATGCTGCAAGATATTCCTGCAAGGGTTTTAGTGGGTAGCTATACCAGACAGAGAATTTGCCAGTGCTAGCCCACTATGTTTGATCACTGGTGCGCACAAAGCGTTCCCCTACAACTGCTACTGCTAGTACTCTACTATTACTACTATAAAAATTCAGCATATGCATTATTATTCTATCAGTTCGTTAAAGATATACAGATGACTAGTGTTAATCGCAAAACCTTTGCAAATATCTAAACACGCCATAAATTGTCGTTCACCCAAGCTTAAATACTGGACTAGACTGGTTAACAGTAATTAAATTGAGTTTTATTTATGGACACTCTTTAACTGTTGTGGTCTTAGAGTCCCATTCTATATTGAGCGTGAAAGTCTGGTAATTTTGCTTAGAGGTCTCTTAAACAGGCTTGAGGTTCTTTTACGTGCCATAAATCTACGACACAAGACCACCGGCTTCACTTCCCTTCCGAAGGAGATGTGCTAAGGATTTTTACGTCCGCAGAATTTCCATCGCCCTCCGCCGGGTTTGAACCTGCGACCTCGGCAACTAGAGGCTAGCATGGTAACTACTACACCATGGAGGACGATACTGGCTGACAGCAGTGACATAGACTATAATATAAACTTATTTACAGTTATGATACTTATTGTAATGTAATTTTGTTACTAAAATTAAGTCAGATTTAATAAACAAGAATTATAAAATCTTCATATACACACAGAGAGAAGAGAAGCTAAGTGTCATTAATACATTCACACTCGACACTAATGTTTTTATTCTGTTATAAGCTATCTTTGTGTTGGAGGTTGCTGTGGTATGTAGAATATCTTTTAAAATAAAAGTCTATGATGTGGTGCTGCATCCTTAGTTAAAGTTATTTCAATTGTGTCACAACAAAGTCTTTAATAAGTTCTTTTTCCCTGCAAATATTTACTCCCATGGACTCATGAAAGTGTCCAACCAAGATTCGAATCTGGGTCCACTGGCAATAAAACCAAGGTATAAACAGTCTCGGTGAACTATGCACCTATGTGTATTTTATACAAGATAAACAAGAAAGCTACCAACAAACTTCCAGAGGTCGTTCAGGGATACCTTCTGAGTGTTTTGGTATAAGGACTCACGATCTCCGGCGGCTCGCTACTGAGTAAATGTTGGCTTTGCATCTGTATTGCAGTTAAAATACTGCACAACAGTGCAAAAGTCGACGATATTCGCGGTGTGTCTTGTTTGTAAACAAATTCTTTCCATCGCTCACCGTACCTGCTGTTGACAACAGTAATCCTCTCTTTAACTCAAGCTTGGATTCGTACTGCTCGGTTCTGTCTAGGGTTTTGTTTTTCCGGCAGTGTTAACAGTGATACGCAGCACTATGGATAGGTTTACTGATGAAGAGTTGGCCGATGACCTCGTGTATGGGTTCACTGAATGCAATAGAAGAGCGTCACGACACTATATTGAACTGTTCCCGCACCGATGGCAACCACATCACAGTACTTTTGTATCTGTATGTAGGCGCCTACGAGAAGATGCATCCTTTCGTATCAGAATGGAAGATACTGGCCGTGCAAGGTAAGCCAGAACACCGGAACTGGAAGAGAATGTGTCACACGCGATTGGTGACAATCCTGCCGCTAGTAGTCGGCGCGTTGCACCAGCTCTGAACGCATGCCAATTGACTGAATTTGAGTGTCGTACATTTTCAATAATTGCACCCGTATAATCTACAGAAGGTGCAGTCACTACAGCCAGCGATCTTCACATTTCCAATGGAGTTTACAAGTTGGTTCCTATGCAGTGTACAGAAAACCACAATTTTCCTGCTTTGGTGTTGTTTATAGACGAGGCCAAGTTTACAAGAGAGGGCATGTTCAACGGTAGGAATAGCCATATATGCGATTACGAAAATTCATACGGACTGCTATGTCGATCCTATCAACAGCAGTTTTCTGTGAATGTATGGGCTGGTATTGTCAACGATTTTATGATTGGACCTTAGTTACTTCGAGATACGCTGAACGGAGTCGTATAAAAAAGGTTTCTTCAACATGTCTTCCCACAGTTCGTAGAAGATGTGCCGCTGAGAATTCGTCAGTTTATGTGGTTTCAACATGACGGGGTGCCGGCACGCTTTGCACTCAATGTTAGGAACGACATTGATGCACAGTTTCGATGACGATGGGTTGGTCGCGGTGGTCCTGTTCCATGATCAGCTTGGTCACCATACATAACACCAATGGACTTCTTCTGGGGCCATGTGAACAGTATAGTTTACGAGATTTCGGTCGATACTCGCATGGACCTGGTCGCAGCCGCGGAAGTAGGACGCCAAACGCTTGGAACACTTGAGCGTGTAAAACAGTATGGTTTGTCGGGTGCACTCTGCCGTGATCATGGTGGTCGACACTTGAACAATACGTAAGGGAACAGTTCTGCATTTGTTACGTACTGTACTGTACACCAACAGATCAGATTAAAAATACTGTGATAAAAGTGTATGTGATTCGTCTGCGGCATGTTGTACGTTTTGGTTATTCCATATTATACAGGCTTCTTTACTATTGTGAAGGTATTTTCACAGAAACAAGGGGAAAGAAACCGAATAAATCATAATTACATTATTACTCTGTAATGAGTCTCGGAGACCATGGATCCCTTATGCCAAAATACTCAGAAGGTATTCCTGAACAACCTCTGAACGCGGAATACCCACTAAAAACCCATCCACGCGTTAGTCGTATACTGCTATGTAATCACATGCTATCATGCATTAGTCGGGTCCCGCATAGCATCCCCTTTAGTATGTGTGTGGCTCGTTGTATGCGAACGTGTCAATGGTTAGTTGCTGGGATTGTCCATGAAACCTGAACAACACCAGTGAGAGTTCATGCGTTAATGTTGTGGATGTTTAATTGTAAGCATGTGCAGGGCGTGCCTGCTCGTCATTACGTTTATAGCCTTAACTTAAGCTAAAGAGTTAGTGTGCTATTATTCTACTAAGTTTGGAGCTTACGTGTATTTAGTGTAATGATAATGTAAAATGTTAATGTATTATCATGTGTTGTTGCTTCCTGTGCCGGTCTTCGCAGGAGATCCCTGCCCACAGTAGTGGACAGGCGCCCGTCATTTTGAATCCGGTTCTCTGTCCTTCCATGTAGTTGCCGATGTCGGCTGTGTGACCGACTCCATAATGCAGCGGCCACGTCGATCACTTGGGCCCTTTCTCCCGGGCCGCCTCAGCAGTAGCTGAGGGCTTGAGGGCTCTGTAAGGGCCAGCTCTGAAACAAAAGATAAGAAGAAGCGAAAGATTAATGATGGGTAGTCCTGTGTCAATGTCCTTGTCATAGTTGGAGGAGATTTTCGAGGAGGTGTGGAATTTTTTCTGTATGCTCTTGGGATAACATTCGGTCGAATATTGACAGGGGTCTGCTGTGTTTGTTATTTTCTGTGTCGTACTTCCCTAATGCTTTTATTATTGGGTTGTGATGAGATGGTAGTTCTTCGTACATATCGTGAGTTAATTTCATAATGAATTCCTCTACTATGTGCATTTTAAGCTCATTATATAGTGAATCAGATGGAGATACGTATGGTACTTTGGCTATCATGCGGAATTTGGTGGAAGTCTGAGTTGCGGCAGTAGACGCTCGAGCCACTGTACGTTGGTCACAGTGTGAAGGAAAAGCACTGTACTTTAACTTAATCAGTCGGCTTAACCTCTTGTGTAAGGCTTACACCACAAGTACTTACAACCGCGCCTAGTGTCACGGTCCTGTCGAGGAGCAGATAGACATTGAATAAGGGAATGAAGAACTCGGAACGGGGGATGGGGGTATAAGAGCGAGGAAGAAGATGATATGAAATGAACGTGAAAATTATGAAATCAATTGATGGTGCAATTGGTGGAATGAATGACGGGGAAACCGGAAAACCCGGATAATACCCGCCCAGACGCCGCTTCATCCACCATAAATCCCACATGCGGGCTCCTGAGATTTAATGGAGGCGAATGGTCTAACCACTCGGCCACTGCGCTGCCTTCGCTTTACTTTTAACGGTGTTATACTACCGCAACAACATATATCACAGATGTAGCATACGTGAAAGATCAGTCTAAAATCTTTGAGGAGGGAATCGCAATAATTGAAGTGGTGTTTCACCATTGTTTGTACCAAAGCTTTCTTAGGGTTCTAGCAGGGCCGTATTTAAGCATTAGAAAGTACGGATTAAAGAATTTACTTTCCTTCAAGACCCAATAACATGACTGTCCCAATTGAGGTTATTATCAACAATCACACCTACATGTTTCGTCGATTCTATCACAGAGATTATAGAATTATTAATTTCGACTAATGGAATATGACGCACATGTGTGGTGCCTAACAACTGTTGATGTCCTACCAGAAATGTCTGGTTTTTAGGAATTGATACCAAGGCCTAAACCACGTACCCGTGTATAAAAGGAGTCTATGTCATGGATAGTTTTCAACACTATATTGCGAATGTCGTCAGTCCGTGAATGTATGTATAGTTGTAGGTCATCAGTATAAAGATGTTAGCAAATTACCTTTGAGAAATATCGTTTATATAATATGCAAATAATAAGGGACCCAAAACACTACCCTATGGAACTCCTGTCTTCACGAAAAAACCATAATGAGGAGAGCTTCTCATAAGCTTCATCGTATGCTTCGCGTACATTTTCAACAATATTTAAGCGCTGTGCTTTGACCTGGTCTGAAAACAGATTGATAGAGGTAAAGTAGGTTCCGTTTATTAAGGTAGTCTGTCATCAGCATATGCACGATACGTTCAAGTACTTTGGAAAGCGAAGGGAGAATACTAATTAGTCTGAAGTCATTAGGGGATTCGGATGCTTTAGTTTTAGATAGGGGTGTTACATGTGCCATTTCCATTGTATTAAGGTTACTCAGAATGCTTTACCAACTTACAAATTTGTATAAAATGTGTTTTTAACACTTAAATGATTTCAGTCAAATTATATAATATGTAAATTCAATAACAGTCCACCTTGAAGCAATATGTGTATGTAATAATTTGTAAACTGTATGTAACAGTCATTGCGTATGCTTATATTAGTGTATCCATGTGTAATAATGTTATGTGAATATATTACGTAATTTAATAGTGTTGGAGCTGTGAGAATAATAAATTAAAAGTTGCTAACAATGAGGTAACAATGAGCTAACCTTGAGTCAATAATGAGTAAGAAAGTTTAACAGTATTACTTGTGATTCTTGGAGTAACAATAATGCAATTTTAGTGACAGTTTATAAGATAGCCAATCAACAACCAGAAAAACCTTTAGATAAAGGAAGGTATTCTATTGGAGTAGGATTAGCCAATCAGAAACTGAAAAAGGAGAATATTTTACAAATTTAGAGTTCAATTGCCTGCAGACAGTGTTACTAACCAGATGAAAAAAGTATATAAGAAATATAATATATATTCGTGTGAGACGAAAAATAAGTATACGTGTTAAAAGGTGTAATTAATTAATAAAAAGAATCTCCCAGCTCTCTATATCAGTGAAGTGTTATTTAAATTGTGTCAAGGATTAATAAATGTAGTGAAGTAAAATTATAATCTGTGTAAGCCTACATTATTAGTCGTACCACAACCCTGCTAAGAGAAACGTGTCTCTAACAATAATACTGACGCACCGAGGCAAACATAAATATAATATTTAAAGAAACAGTTAAATTACAAGGTTAATATATTTTTTTAAAAAAATTTGGTGCAAAGGCCACCTGAAAGTACATTTGGGGCGAAGGCTACCGGAAACTGTTTACTATACGTGCGGTTGCAACTACTACAAGTTCGGCACAGTTGAACTACAATACAACTTCTAAAATACACCTTTCTCAAATTGGCGTCCATACGTGGGGCTAATAAAATAATAACAGCTCAAATTTATGCCGCAAATCGTGTGCAAACCCCTAAAATAAACCTTTCTCAAATAATATATGCTATTTCTCCGATATTATAGGAATTTGTTTATCATGTTTCATTCTAGATTTCTATCGCTTATGATTTTGTGAGAATTCACAGCGAGCTATCGAAATGCCTTATGTGAGAGTCTCAAGGCATCTTGAAAGAAGGAATACGGATAATGAATTCAAGTAATAAAATGGTCAAGCATGATTAAACCTTCCTAATGGAATAAGTTCAACACCGGTTGTTCCTGTGTGTTCGTTGTGAAATGCGATTAAGACCACAGCAGCAGAAATCTTAATTGATTACTATCAGCAGTGTGGCGTAGTTGTTCTAACTCAATCTTACGGTTGGCAAATTGTTTCCATCCAAGTTTGAAACTGACTAAAGTAGCGGACTTTTAACTAGACTAACGCTATTACCTGATCATTAGCGGAGCTCCCGGAAGGCTAAAGCCTAATTAAATAAATGCACTAAATACAATTAGCCCCTATAAAATCCCTAACGCAGTCTTAATGAATACATAACTAACGGTCAAAACGTTTTCCCTAAAACGAAACGCACGTAAACATAACCTCAATAACGCCATTAGCATCAGACATTGAATTTTGGGGGAGGGAGAAGGTTTAATGGACTTCCAATTTATTTGAAGTTTATTGTAGTTTGAAGTAAGTGTTTCATTTCAAATTTTAAGCAAATCCCATTTTTCAGCAACTTAAATTAGGGTTATGGCTTATTCTTATGCCAACAGTAGAATAAAATAATTTAGTTCTCTTGAGCTTGAAATTGAAACAAACAAATGAAGGTGATAAGTACGTTTAAATGCAGAAAAAAATGTGATGTGTTGCATTCACGCGACTTTCTCTACTCACCCCTCAATAAACTATTGTTACAAATGGAATTAATTGTTCTTTCACACAAGCCGTGTGTTGGACAGGGTTGGAAAGGTAGAATCAGATGACTGAAAAATTCAATGCCATAACCGGGATTTGAACCACGGATCTCCCGATCTCCGTCCGGTTGCTCTAACCACTGAGCTACCATGGCAACATGCCATTGATCTAATAGTGGTTGAAACTAAAAACCCGGGACTTAAGCACTTACAAAGAATGTAAGTCGCCATTGGGGTATGACATCTCAATACAATTAGAGATCTCCTTGTGGTTTACCGGGAAAAATGCGAGTCAGCTGGAGAATTTAATGGCCTGCCGGCATGTTGCCATGGTAGCTCAGTGGTTAGAGCAACCGGACGGAGACCGGGAGATCCGTGGTTCAAATCCCGGCTATGGCATTGAATTTTTCAGTCATCTGATTCTACTTTATAGTTACAAATGCTTATATTTCTACTTCTTGTTCACTTATATAAACTTCCATTACAAATTTACACATTCTGTTGTACGTATAAGAAGGAAACAGTAGCCTAAAGCAATAGTCAGATTTTTAAAAACCGCGTCACTATGTGATGGCTTTGAAATTGCATACTCTTTGCATAACCGTAAGAGAAAAAGTTCTGATACATTGAATTCACACTACTTCTCTACTCACTGTTATACTGAAGTAGATTAGTTTCTGTCCCATGTATGGAAGCCAATTTGAAGTAGGTTGTTGCTTCACGTATGGAAAGTCAGTTTGAAGTAGAATAGTTTTTTTTATGTAGATGTGCACCACGCTTTGGGCGTCAATTTGAAGTAGGTTGTATTGAAGGAGTTGTATTATATTTCAACTGTTGGAAAGCCGAACTTGAAGTAGTTGCAACCGCAAGTATGGTAAAATGTTTCCGGTAGCATTCGCTCCAAATGTACTTTCCGGTATGCTTTGCCCCAAATGTTTAAAAAAATATTAACTTTGTAATTTGACTGTTTGCCTCGGTTGCGTCATTATTATTGTTAGAGACACGTTTCTCTTTGCAGGGTTGTGGTGCGACTGAAGAATGTAGGCTTACACAGATTATAATTTTTAATTCACACCTTTTTATTAATTCTTTGCACGATTTAAATAACTCTTCACTGATATAGGGAGCTGTGAGATTCTTTCTTTAATTACTTGCACTTTTTAACACGTAAACTATTTTTGTCTCACACAAAATACATATTAAATTTCTGGAGGACACATCTCGCGTCAGGAACACCGTCTACAGTCAACGCGTCCAGTTATGAGCACTGTCTACAAGCAACTGACTTGAATTCCACCGCCTAAATTTGTACATTTATGTATTTCAAATCTCTGATTGGCTATTCCTAATCCAATAGAATACTTTTATTTAACTTAAGCTTTTTTCTGGTTGTTGATTGGCTATTTTATAAACTGTCCCAAAATTTACATTATTGTTGCTCCAATAATGAATAGTAGCATAATTAAAAATTCTTACTCATTATTGCCTCAAGGTTACCTCATTGTCACCTCATTGTTAGCAACTTTTAATCTATTATTCTCACAGCTCCTACATTATTAAATTACGTAATACATTCAGATAACATTATTGAACGTGTACATAATAATATAAACATATACAATGACTGTAATATACACTTTCTATATACTGTTACATATACATATTGCTTTAAGGCGGGCTGTTATTATATTTTATATTACATAATTTGACTGAAATCATTTAAGTGTTAAAAATACTACCTCAATACAAACTATTCTTACAAAAGCTTATTCTTCTATCTAATTCTTCTCAATCCAACTAAACCTTCATTACTCATTTACATATTTCTTTGTATTTATAAGGGGACTAAACAAAAGCGATAGTCAAATTTCGGGCGTTATGTCATGGCTTTGAACTTCCATTATTTTTGCATGAACACGTAAAAGAAATAAATGAGAGATAAAAAAGAAAGTTTAGGAAAGTATAAAGTATTTGAAAGTTCAACCCCCCCCCTTCCCCCCAAAAAAGATTTGACAAAATTGTGTTCTTTAACAGGATCTACATTTTTTGTGAAGAAAGATTTTATCTATTTCTTAAGCCTTAACGGTTACACAAACGTCATTCAGAATGAAGAGGCTTCACAGGCTGACCCTAGAAGATTCAAGATCTACATTTTATTTTCATGCAAATATCTCAAACATGTGATAATTTAATCAAACTGGTTGGAGGTATTATTGAGAAAATAAAAAGCTTAAAAGATATGCCATGTAAAGGTTAGCTTGGGGTGTAGGGATTTTCTGCCATTTAACATGCTTAGAAGATGCTGAACTTAAATACCAAGTATTTAACCGACTTTTCGTTTATGAGCTATGCTGTTTAGGCAGACACACACACACACACACACATACACACACACACCGAGCTTTTTCTAAAGATGCTTGTTTTATTCAGGGGGACCTCAAAATGTGTATTTCAGCGATATCTCCATATAGAACTTTTGGGTGGAATGTAAATACTTCCTCTACTTACTACAAGTATATGGTAGAGAAATTAAAACTGCTGGAGTTTGATATCAGATGGGAAGTTTTCAAAAGCGATAATCTAATCACTTACATTTTGGAAGTTCTAATGGTTCATCTCTATTTCATACTTATCGCCTAAATATGGATTTACTCAAGACACTTGTAGATTTAGAGTGAATATTGTAGTGAAACATAGCGAATTGTAGATGTGGAACGTATAAAGTTGGAAATCAGGTGGTATAAAGCACTTTTTACTTTCTCTACTACGTATAGTAAGTAGGGGAAGTATTGCATTCCGCCCAAAAATTCGATACCAAAATTTCATCGGAAATACATGCTTTTGAGGCCCCCTGAATCCAAATAAAGCATTTTTGAAAACATGTCCGTGTGTGTGTCTGTCTACCTGCCTGTGTGTGTCTATCAGCCTGTGAACGGCATAACTGAAAAACGAAGCAATACTAACAAATAAATGGATACATTTGGATAAGTTTGGATAAATACTAAACTTGGTATTTGAGTTTAGTATCCTCCAAGGATGCGACGCGAAGATTTTCAAGAAAATCCCCCACCCCAGGCTACCCTTTACATGGAATATTTTTTGAAAAATGTGATTTTCTCAAAAATGGCTGTAACATTTCCTGGGAATGTCTCTAAAAGTATTCTTCATTGTGAACAACTTTTGCATAACTGGTAAACCATAAGAGATAGACAAACGTTTACTATACAAAAACTGTGAATCGCGTTAAAATACACAATTTATGTCATATACATTTTTTTGTTGAGTGAACCATTTTCTAGATATTGCTTGTTATTTCCTTAAATTTTTCAATACTTATTTTCTCAAATGGGAATTCGTTATTCATTTTTTTGTCTTGGATATGGAAAGAGTATTAATGTGTGGCAAAGGAATGGTGCTGCACCTAGCAACCAGCTATTAAGAGATATGTATGTGCTTAAAGGC
Organism: Deroplatys truncata; assembly: GCA_030765065.1. Lineage (NCBI taxonomy): Eukaryota > Metazoa > Arthropoda > Insecta > Mantodea > Mantidae > Deroplatys > Deroplatys truncata. Next base: position 291,777,871 of record CM060975.1, on the reverse strand, counting down.
TACTGTATTTCTATATTGCCCTTGTAAATATATATTCCCCTTACATCTACAATAAAATTAGCAATAAGATAGAGTCTGCAAATGTTTATCTCGATTAACATGAAGTAGATGGAGAATAAGCGTTTGTAAAAATAGTTTGTACAAGAGTAGAGAAAGTCATGTGAGTGTAACACATCGGTTTTTTTGTCTTGGATATGCAAAGAGTATTAATCTGTGGCAAAGAGAATGGTGCTGCACATAGCAACCAGCTATTAAGAGATATGTCTATGCATAAAGGCTACTGTATTTCTATATTGCCCTTGTAAATATATATTCCCCTTACACCTACAAGAAAATTAGCAATAAGATAGAGTCTGCAAATGTTTATCTCGATTAACCTGAAGTAAATGGAGAATAAGCGTTTGTAAAAATAGTTTGTACAACAGTAGAGAAAGTCATGTGGGTGTAACACATCAGATTTTTCTTTTGGGTTTTGTACATTACAATACACATACATTCATACTTTTAGACTCTGAGGAGTATAAATAAACTGAGTTTTATTTGTGGACACTCTTTAACTGCTGTGGTCCTTAGCGTCCCATTCTATATTAGGCGTGAAAGACCGATAATTTTGCTCAGAGGCCTCTTTATCAGGCTTGAAGTTCTTTTACGTGCCGTAAGTCCACGACCTGGGACACCGACTTTACTTCCCTTCCAAAGGAAGCCACTATAAGGATTTTTATATCCAAAAAATCCATCGTCCTCCGCCGAGTTTGAATGCGCGACCTCGGGAACTAGGGATCGGTATGGTACCCCTAGAAAATTCCCATCCCAGCCGGAAATCGAACCCGAGTCCTCTCTCACAGTAGACAGGTGCTCTACCTACTGAGCTTCGGGGCCAGCCATAAAGAACCTACAACAAAGGAATGTATAAAGCCGCAATAATCATCAATGGAATAGTCATTTTGCTAGTTGCCGTCAGAGTAATAATTGTCGTAAAGAAATCCGTTTCTTTATGAAGTTCCATTTTCTCATTTACCACAAGCTGTTCTCTGTAACGGTCGTAAAGGAAAATGCTGACGTGTACGTACCCTGCTGACAGATGCTTTAAACTTCATAGCCCATCAGTTTTCCTGAGTACCTATATATGGCCATTGTAATTACAACCTTAGCTTATTCTCCTTTTTGCTTTCTCTACTACTTACCTATAGCAAGTAGAGGAAGTATTGTAATCCACTTAACAATTCGATACCGAGATTTCACAAAAAACACTAGTTTTGAGACTCCCTGAATAATGAAAAGGGTTTTTACAAAAAGGTCCGCTTGTATGTGTCAGTGTCTCTCTGTCAATAGCATAAGTCAAAAACGAAAAATTGGTTACATATCAAAATTTATATTTAAGTTCACCATATTCGAAGGAATTTTATGAAAATTTTCATTTTCTCAAAAGTGGCCTAACAATTTTGATTAAAATACCATATGTATAAGATATTCACATAAAAAATACAATATATATCTTGAAGTTTCTGAGAATGGTTTGTGGAATCTTCTTCATTCGGAATTAGCCGGTAAACCATAAGAGATAAATGAAATCTTACTACAAAAAAGATGTGGATCTCGTTAAATCGTACAATTCATTTCTAATAACATTTGTTGTAACGTTCACCATTTCCAAGATATTCTTATTGTTTCGAGCTTTTAAGTACTTAAGCTTATTTCAAGGGATAAGTCAGAATTCGTTTTTTCTCGTGGTTATGCAAAGAGTATGTACAGTGCGATCCATGTAAGTCTGAACTCTTTAATGGGCCACAATTTCCCCCTGACAGCTCGTAGAAATGTTAAATTTGTTCTAATGATCCAAGAGGCTCTGGAACAATCAGTACCACTACCATTTGTTGACTATTTTGTTGATTTCGATGGCAATTACGAGCATTGTTGACATTGTTGACCGTCTCTAGTTTGCACTCGTAACAGAAACATTCAGTATTCACTTCGATAGCTGTTTTTATTGTGAAAATGCATTGGAAGCCAAATTCATTGATAACAACACAACGAAAATTTTGATAAGAATTCGATGTGTGCGATGTTTCAACACAGGCAACAATTTTATCGCTAGTAAGAAAGCTGGAGACAACTGGTGTACTCGTCAGTGAGAGTGGAAAACATAGACCATCTTTGAGTGTAGAGTCTGTTGATAATGCTCGAAGACGCTTAGTGAACTCTCCAAAGAAATCCTTGCGTTGATTGAGCCAGGAGACAGGCTGTTCATATAGCACATAAGTAGTAATAGTCCCGGATGAGCCAATTGGATTAACGATAATCCTGCCGCTAGGGGCGCTAGTGTCGCTAGTGACGCTGCGATCGACGGCGGTAAGTTTGAAAAGCGCCATGAGCGGAAGGATTATCGTTATTGCAATTGGTTCATCCGGGACGAGCTAAAAGAATTGAGGATTAGGGAAAGATGAAGGAAAACAGGAAGTGACGTGGAGTGTTTTGATTGCTAAAAATAAGACGAAATGTGATTGGTTCGTTAATTCGGGTGGAAGATGAAGGAAGGAAGATAAAAGAGTATGGAGGACACGTGATGGAGAGGAGCGGTGTGGCGAGGTGTTGTCTGTGCGGAGGTCGGGACTGAAAGAGGGAAAAGATTGCGAGCGAGGGATAAAAAGTATAACAGAAAGTGACGTGTGAAGTTGTGATTGGTGGGAATAAGAAGTGATGTTATTGGTGGAAAGGAGCAAATGAAAGTTGTTGATTGGTAAGAATAAGAGAGATTATGATTGGTGGAAAGAAAAAGGTGTGGGAGTGGGGTATGTTGAAGGTGATCGGAAAGGTAAGTTTTGCTAGCAACAAGATTTGCAAAAGCCTCTCCAGAACTGATCAGCAATTTTTGAACGTTGGATGGTAGTTTTCTTGAGTGGATAGAGAGATGGGGCGATATGAGATGCGGTGGCGAAAATGGGAACTAAACAAGATGGTTCAGACAAGAGGTCTAAGGACGATGAAATTTCGAGGTTAGTGGTCAACATGGCGGTCGCAACAGGTGGGGTAAGGAGACGCGGTGGTGAGAATGGGAACTAAAAGAAGATGGCGGTAGCAAGAGCTTAGAAGAGCTTAAAATAGTGGGAACTAAAAATGGCGGAGGGTCGGCGACAAGGAGATGCGGTGGCCCACGTGAGAACTAAACAAGATCGCGGACGCAAGAGGAGGGTAAGGAGATTTGAGGTTAAGATTTTTAGGTTAAAACAGGACGTAAGCATGGGAACGAAATCTAAGATGGCGAAGGCAATGGTGTGGACGAGGAGATGTGAGGCGCGGTGGCGAAAATGGGAACTAAACAAGATGACGAAGACAAAAAAGTGTAAGGACGAGGAGATTTCGAGGTTAGTGGTGAACATGGCGGTCGCAAGAGGTGGTGGGCAAGGAGATTTGAGGTTAAGATTTTTAGGTTAAAACAGGACGTAAGAAGGGGAACTAAATCCAAGATGGCGGAGGCAAGGGTGGGACGAGGAGATGTCAGGCGCGGTGGTAAAAATGGGAACTAAATAAGATGGCGGAGGCATGAAGTTCAGGTTAAAAATATGAGGTAAACGTGGAGAACTTAAACCAAGATGGCGGTGGCGTGGTGGTGAAAATGGGAATGAACAAGATAGCGGAGGCAAGAAGTCGAGGGACGAAGAGGTTTGAGGTTAGGGTCAACATGCGAAAGATGTCGAACGCAACAGATGGTGACGAGGAGATAGAATTGAGGATTAGGGAAAGATGAAGGAAAAACAGGAAGTGACGTGGAGGGTTTTGATTGGTAAAAATAAGACGAAATGTGATTGGTTCGTTAATTCGGGTAGAAGATGAAGGAAGGAAGATAAAAGAGTATGGAGGACACGTTATGGAGAGGAGCGGAGTGGCGAGGTGTTGTCTGTGCGGAGGTCGGGACTGAAAGAGGGAAAAGATGGCGAACGAGGGATAAAAAGTATAACAGAAAGTGACGTGTGAAGTTGTGATTGGTGGGGATAAGAAGAGATGTTATTGGTGGAAAGGAACAAATGAAAGTTGTTGATTGGTAATAATGAGAGAGATTATGATTGGTGGAAAGAAAAAGGTGTGGGAGTGGGGTATGTTGGACGTGATGGGAAAGGTAAGTTTTCCTTTCCTTGCAAAAGCCTCTCCAGAACTCATCAGCAATTTTTGAACGTTGGATGGTAGTTTTCTTGAGTGGATATAGAGAGATGGGGCCATATGAGACACGGTGGTGAAAATGGGAACTAAACAAGATGGCTGAGACAAGAGGTCTAAGGACGAGGAAATTTCGAGGTTAGTGGTCAACATGGCGGTCGCAAGAGGTGGGGGCAAGGAGACGCAAGAGTGGTAATCAGCAGTCGATGTGCGTCACGAAATGCCCGCTGCGATGAAAGAGTTGCAAATTGCGCGATAACTTGAAAAATATTGCCCGGCGTGACGCATTGCGCGGCTCACGCGCTTTTGGCGTAAACCGTAACAGTTGCCATACTTATATGATCCGCCTTTTTTTTAAAAAAAAAATAACTAGTTTTCGGGGTTTTTCTGTGGTTGGTAGACGAATGCAAGCTCTTTCTGCTTTTTCATAGGTTTTTCCTATCCGGTAGGCAAATGATGAAGATTTCCCTTGTCGGCGCACGGATACTAGGCACATACTCGCACACACACACACATTTAATAGTAGCGTGTAGCAAACCGTTTTTGAAAAATGCTTAACCAGCTTTAAGATCAACCAACATCACTACGCACTGATATACCTAGGTTTTTTAAAGCGGTGCAGACGCCCTTTGCACAGACGTAATTTAACTATACCAAAAACCTGGCACTGGACCATCGTAATGGTCGCTAGCGTACGTAGGAGCAGGGTTCTCATTGCCGGTCGAAAGCGGACAAAAAAGTGTACTATCTTGTTTTCATGGGTTTTCCAGATCGGTAGGCGTTAGAATACTCTTAGAGCTTTTTTCAGGTTTTTCGTGGTTGTCCCTGTTCGGTAGGCAAATGATAAAGTTTTTCTATAATGTCGACGTTTTGGCTTGTGGCGAACGGATACTAAGCACATACTTGCACACAAACACACACTATAATAGTAGCGTATAAAAAAATTTAACAAACCGTAGATTTTCAAGAAAATACCCACACCGCAAACTACCCGTTTAGTGGAATAAATTTGGTTATTTTTTATTGTCTTAAAAATGGCTCTAACCCTATGTTTCCAAAAATGCATTTTTTTTATCCAGGGGGTCTCAAATCATGTATTTCCGGTGAAATCTCGGTATCGAATTTTTGGGTGGAATACAATACTTCCCCTACTTACTATACGTAGTAGAGAAAGTAAAAAAGAAAACTAGAAATGTAAAATGCCTGGCACATTATAGAATATATCAGAAATAAAGCATTGCCCCAGAGTAATTATTGTTTGCAATACCAAAAGTTAAAGGAAATGAAACAAAGATTTAAAACAGTTCTAAGTAAAAGTAACAATCCATACAGCCCCATTCAGCATGCGCGTCGAGTTAAATGCCTCATTAAAAATCCTGACGCCTTATTTCGCCACAAATTGTCAAGTTGTAGACGCAGTCATTTCCGGTGCACTTCCGGTCACCATCCACCGCTGCACTTTTCCCTACTATCGACCATAAAACTGCATTTAAAAGATTTTCTCGCTGATGAGCATCCGTTTCTCACGGTCATTTTTCACGTTATGGCGCATTTTGCAACACTTTAACCGCGTCAGCATATTGTAACACACATCAGCACACGGCCTTTCACGTACTGTTGCACATGAGAATCGTTCTTTTTACTGTTTTCTCCGATACTAACGTGAGCAGAACTATAACGCTTGCTACATGTTGTTAATAGTGGTTCAGCTTGCACCCCCACTAGTGCTTTTCGCGGAAGGTTAAGTATTTCCGCACGGTTATGTGATTTATTAAGTGCGTGTGGAGTTAAAAACAGTACCCTGCCCCAACTTCAACATCAGTATCAAATATTTAAAACTATCAGTGTCGTGTGTAGTGTTTTTGTGTTGTGCTGTGCATACGTGTTATGTAAAATGTAAGAATTAAATAGAATCAACAGATACTTCCTTTCTAAGGAGTAACACCAACTGCAGAATAAAAAATTCTGAAGTGTTACATTCGTATGACCTCTACCCTCTATCCCTTATAGGTGAGTACGAAAGTTTATTTTCATATCCACTTAATTTTAATCCAGATAAACTTTTCGGGAAATAGCTGCATTACACATCCGTTATACATACAAAGGGACGCTATACACTGGCCTTAAAATTCTAAATTCTTTCCATCAACATGGCGAGCAAGAACTGAAAAGCGACATGACTTTAAAAAAGAATGGCTAAGCATTGAACAATTCGAACCATTTATAACAGATACCTCGGAAATGGCTGACGTCACAAAAAAGTTATTTGAAATAAATTGTGTGTTTTTAAAGAGATCTAAATTTTTTGTATTGTATGTTTTCCTCAATCCTTAGCAGTTATACAAGATCATAGAAAATTTCTTCCGAATCAAGAGGACTTCACAGGCTATTTCCACAAAATTCAAGATATACATTTTATTTTTCATATAAATGTCTTTAATATATGGTGTAGTAATTAAAATCGTCAGAGACAGTTTTAGAAAATAAAACATTTCGGAAAATAGTTCATGTAAAGGGTAGTTTGGGGTGGAGGGACTTTCTTGAAAATCTCTGTGTCGTATCTTTGGAAGGTACTCAACCTAAATACCAAGTTTAGTATTTATCCGACTTTTCATTTTTGAGTTATGCTGCTCTGACACATACACACAGACACACACACACGCAGAATTTTCTAAACATGCTTTTTATTCAGAAGACCTCAAAACAAGTATTTAGTTTTCCAGTGAAATCTCAATATTGAATATTTGGATGCAATGCATACCTCCTCTACCTACTATTTACGTGGTAGAGAGAGTAGAAATAGCAACCTCTTCAGCAATGGTGTTTATTGACGAGAAACGTAGGCGTAAAAGTTAAAAATATAGATCGGTGCACGCTAAATTTATAAAAAATCTGTATTCCAGGTTTCCTTAAGAAATAAATGCACAATTTGTAACAAGGAAATTTTGATACAGCAACTTAGTTCTTTCGAAATCTTTGGAAAACCGTATCTTTATTTTTTTTCGGTACCGAAATTTAACAATTTCTTAAAACAACTTGTAAAATTGTATATAAAACTCTGTAGGGAAGTTTATACTAATGTTGATGTGAATGTTTATAGGATGCACAGGTCCACAGTTGTCCAGCTTGACAATATAAAAGGTTTTAGAACGAATAGCAAATTACTAAAAGCCCCTAAATCAATATTATTACATGCAGTTGTGAAAAATATTACAGCTATGATTAATAAATTCTGGGATTACGAGAACTTTGTTAATATTGGTTTAAACTTATATAGTTGCAACAAAAGTGAGTATAGCTAGCTCGAAACTTAGCGTTGTTGTCACAAATTTGATGATTATACATGTGATAACTATGGTATTTTTCACCGAAAGTAATTCCCTCTATTCTCACTATGAAGGTTAATTAATTTGTCGAAATCTGATTTAAAGATACGGCTAGTTTAGTGTTTCTTGGAAGGCATAAATATAACTACGCCAAACGACAGTAAATGAAATGACAAGGATTTAAAGCAACTAATAAAAGGATATAGAGAAAACTCTGATTTTCATGAAAGTAAGATTAAAACTACTTGCTTAAGGTAAAATGCTTGTCTCATATTAAGAATATTCTCAGATATTCGGAGAATGGCGCGAAAGCTGAGTCTGACGCCTTGTTATTTTATTCCGTTTTTTCTTCAAGTGGGTTTCTCTATTGTTACATTTGTATAGTCACTGTAACTATTTTTACTTTCTCTACCACGTACATAGCAGATAGAGGAGGAATTGCACTGCACTCAAAAATTGGATACCGGGATTTCACCAGAAATACATCTAAAGATTTACACATTTCAACTGATTACATAATTGGCTTGTATTGTGCATGATGTTTCATTTAAATACCCACAAACTGGGCCTGTGATTATTACTTATTGTTTTTATGTGTTACAGTGGGTGAATAATAATTAGTTTGTTGGTATCGTTATCACAAAACTGCTTCACTTGTGAAATTCCGTTCTCTTTGTATGAAAATGAAAAAAGAAAGGATAAAAGAATGACGAGTTTTAGTGAGAAAGGTCTAAAGCTTTTAAACATTAAAATCAACATGGAAACTTTGTAAATAGACAACGCCACAAAGTAATAATAATAATAATAATAATAATAATAATAATAATAACAATAGACATAAATTGTGTGCTTTAACGTTCTTGTGCAGTTCTTGTACAGTAAGGTTTCGTTTCCTACGGTTTACCAGTTGTACAAAAGACATTCAGAATGAGACTACTTCACAGCTATTCCCAGAAAATTCAAGTTATACATTTTATTTGTCATGCAGATATCTTAAACATACCGTACCGTAATCAAAAGGGTTAGAGCCATTTTAAGACAATAAAAAATAATGAAATTTATTCCACTAAACGGGAAGTTTGCGGTGTGGGAATTTTCTTGAAAATCTACGGTTTGTTAAATTTTTTTATACGCTACTATTATAGTGTGTGTGTGTGTGCGAGTATGTGCTTAGTATCCGTGCGCCACAAGCCAAAACGTCGACATTATAGAAAAACTTTATCATTTGCCTACCGGACAGGGACAACCACGAAAAACCTGAAAAAAGCTCTAAGAGTATTCTAACGCCTACCGATCTGGAAAACCCATGAAAACAAGATAGTACACTTTTTTGTCCGCTTTCGACCGGCAATGAGAACCCTGCTCCTACGTACGCTAGCGACCATTACGATGGTCCAGTACCAGGTTTTTGGTATAGTTAAATTACGTCTGTGCAAAGGGCGTCTGTACCGCTTTAAAAAACCTAGGTATATCAGTGCGTAGTGATGTTGGTTGATCTTAAAGCTGGTTAAGCATTTTTGAAAAACAGTTTGCTACACGCTACTATTAAATGTGTGTGTGTGTGCGAGTATGTGCCTAGTATCCGTGCGCCGACAAGGGAAATCTTCATCATTTGCCTACCGGATAGGGAAAACCTATGAAAAAGCAGAAAGAGCTTGCATTCGTCTACCAACCACAGAAAAACCCCGAAAACTAGTTATTTTTTTTAAAAAAAAGGCGGATCATATAAGTATGGCAACTGTTACGGTTTACGCCAAACGCGCGCCAGCCGCGCAATGCGTCACGCCGGGTAATCAGCACGCACATCGACTGCTGATTACCACTCTTGCGTCTCCTTGCCCCCATCTCTTGTGACCGCCATGTTGACCACTAACCTCGAAATTTCCTCGTCCTTAGACCTGTTGTCTCAGCCATCTTGTTTAGTTCCCATTTTCACCACCGCGTCTCATATGGCCCCATCTCTCTATATCCACTCAAGAAAACTACCATCCAACGTTCAAAAATTGCTGATGAGTTCTGGAGAGGCTTTTGCAAGGAAAGGAAAACTTACCTTTCCCATCACGTCCAACATACCCCACTCCCACACCTTTTTCTTTCCACCAATCATAATCTCTCTCATTATTACCAATCAACAACTTTCATTTGTTCCTTTCCACCAATAACATCACTTCTTATCCCCACCAATCACAACTTCACACGTCACTTTCTGTTATACTTTTTATCCCTCGTTCGCCATCTTTTCCCTCTTTCAGTCCCGACCTCCGCACAGACAACACCTCGCCACTCCGCTCCTCTCCATCACGTGTCCTCCATACTCTTTTATCTTCCTTCCTTCATCTTCTACCCGAATTAACGAACCAATCACATTTCGTCTTATTTTTACCAATCAAAACCCTCCACGTCACTTCCTGTTTTTCCTTCATCTTTCCCTAATCCTCAATTCTATCTCCTCGTCACCATCTGTTGCGTTCGACATCTTTCGCATGTTGACCCTAACCTCAAACCTCTTCGTCCCTCGACTTCTTGCCTCCGCCATCTTGTTCATTCCCATTTTCACCACCACGCCACCGCCATCTTGGTCTAAGTTCTCCACGTTTACCTCATATTTTTAACCTGAACTTCATGCCTCCGCCATCTTATTTAGTTCCCATTTTTACCACCGCGCCTGACATCTCCTCGTCCCACCCTTGCCTCCGCCATCTTGGATTTAGTTCCCCTTCTTACGTCCTGTTTTAACCTAAAAATCTTAACCTCAAATCTCCTTGCCCACCACCTCTTGCGACCGCCATGTTCACCACTAACCTCGAAATCTCCTCGTCCTTACACTTTTTTGTCTTCGTCATCTTGTTTAGTTCCCATTTTCGCCACCGCGCCTCACATCTCCTCGTCCACACCATTGCCTTCGCCATCTTAGATTTCGTTCCCATGCTTACGTCCTGTTTTAACCTAAAAATCTTAACCTCAAATCTCCTTACCCTCCTCTTGCGTCCGCGATCTTGTTTAGTTCTCACGTGGGCCACCGCATCTCCTTGTCGCCGACCCTCCGCCATTTTTAGTTCCCACTATTTTAAGCTCTTCTAAGCTCTTGCTACCGCCATCTTCTTTTAGTTCCCATTCTCACCACCGCGTCTCCTTACCCCCACCTCTTGCGACCGCCATGTTGACCACTAACCTCGAAATTTCATCGTCCTTAGACCTCTTGTCTGAACCATCTTGTTTAGTTCCCATTTTCGCCACCGCATCTCATATCGCCCCATCTCTCTATCCACTCAAGAAAACTACCATCCAACGTTCAAAAATTGCTGATGAGTTCTGGAGAGAATTTTGGAAATCTTGTTGCTAGCAAAACTTACCTTTCCCATCACCTCCAACATACCCCACTCCCACACCTTTTTCTTTCCACCAATAACATCACTTCTTATTCCCACCAATCACAACTTCACACGTCACTTTCTGTTATACTTTTTATCCTTCGCTCGCCATCTTTTCCCTCTTTCAGTCCCGACCTCCGCACAGACAACACCTCGCCACACCGCTCCTCTCCATCACGTGTCCTCCATACTCTTTTATCTTCCTTCCTTCATATTCCACCCGAATTAACGAACCAATCACATTACGTCTTATTTTTACCAATCAAAACACTCCACGTCACTTCCTGTTTTTCCTTCATCTTTCCCTAATCCTCAATTCTTTTAGCTCGTCCCGGATGAACCAATTGCAATAACGATAATCCTTCCGCTCATGGCACTTTTCAAACTTACCGCCGTCGATCGCAGCGACACTAGCGACTCTAGCGCCCCTAGCGGCAGGATTATCGTTAATCCAATTGCCTCATCCGGGACTATTACTACTCACATATAAAAAGTGTGGCCAAGAAATCGGAATTGCGACCATAAAGGGTGCATATGGTGCAGCAATTGAAAGAAGGAGATCATGAAAAATGAATGCGTTATTGCCGATAGTTTCAAGGTTTTCTTATTCCACGTGCAGACATTCTCTCCATTACGTGGTTTACAGAAGAGGCATGGTTTCATCTGTCAGGCTACATCAACAGATACTGGTCTGCTGTGAACCTCCATATCATCAACGAAACACCACTGCATGATGAAAGGTTGGACTATGGTGCGCGTTGCCAGGTTGGAGGATTGCTGGCCCCATTTTCTTTGATACGACTGTAGACACTGCAGTTTATACGGGCATCTTCAATATATTTGTGTAGCAGCTGGATGATATCAAATTGACAGAAGGTTATTTACAGCAAGATGGAGGAACGTGTCATACATCTACTCCTCCACGCAACCTGTAACCAGTTTCTTTGATAATCGAATAATTTCAAAAGGCCTCTAGCCCCCCAGATCTTCTGACCTAGCCTCGTTGGACTTTTTCTTATGGGGGTATGTTAAAAATAGAGTTTATAAGAATAGACTTCGGACAGCTGCTGAACTCCGTGAATCCATTAGTAACGAAATAAGCAATACTGGCGAGGATACTCTTCGTAGAACGTCACAGAATATGGTGAAATAAGTGCAGATATGTACGGATGCCGTGGAGGATACTTCCAACATTTGCTCTGAGGAACAATGAACAATGTAATTGCCCAATTGTGTAATTCTTCCAAAGTTGCACCTGTGTTCTAATATTGGTTCAAGAGTTATATCCCATTAAAGTGATTCAGGTTTTTATGGATCACACTGTAGTTTGAAAGCATAGCAATCCGGTAGTTAAAATCTGATTATCGTTTGTGCCTGTTATATTCTTCTTATACCTACAGTGAAATGTGTAAATGTACAATGGAACTTTACCGCAGTTAATAAGAAGTAGATGATCCGTGAAATCCGTTTGTTACGTCACAATATAAATAAGACCAATAAAAAGGTATCCTTTGTATGGACTCCCTCTCACATTGGCATTGAAGGTAACGAAACAGCAGATGAAGCTGCAAAGAAGCAACTAAACATCCCGTCAGTGATTCATCGATTGCCTCTCCACAAGACATCACTTTCATTAAACACATGTACATGTAAAAATTGAAACTGAAATGATCATCAATCAACAGCAAAATCTATAAAGCTCGCTCTAGCTGCACAAAACCTTTTCTGCATTTCCGAACTCTAAAGAGAAGAGATCCAGTTAGCATTACGCGGCTTAGAATTGGGCACTCCAAACTAATGCACTGTTATCTTCTCACTAAGGACCAACCTCCAAACTGTACCAGCTGTAACATTCCTCTAACCATCCTGCATATCCTTATGGATGTTCACAGTACAGTAGATGTAGACAACAAGTCGCATTTCCAATCTTCCCAATGCAGTTAACAGATCCAATATGCTCAAGAAGACGCTACAGTTTCTAATATATATAAAACTCTCTGATTTACTGTTTACCTATTTCTATGTTTATGCAATTGTAAATTAATGTTCGTAATGTATTTGTATGATAAGAGGTCAGGATAAGACCATGTAGTCAAAACTACCTTAACTAAACCTTAAAAAAGTAGATAGAAACAATATTTTTTAAACAAATAGTTTGTAGAAGAGTGAGCAGTCATGTGAATCCAACAATTTAAATTTCGTTTTTGTATAGGCCCCTATAACTTCTGTGATCATAACGGGGGCTTTGACTTTAGAAAAAAACAAACTTGTTAACTCACAGAGCTAGATGGCTGCGCAGTAACGTTTGAGGGTCGCATTCGGGAGTATCTGGGTTCAATTTCCGGAGACCATCCCTCTGAGCATGAGTTTTTCGTAGTTCCCTCAGGTTAGTGGGCGAATACTGAGGTGGTTCATTATCTGGCCCAATTTCCTTTCTATCATTTCCCTTTCATTCCGTTTGCTTCTTTTCTTTCAGGTGTGCTTCTAGATTTCGTGGCGTATGGCGGTGCCGGACAAATGACCCGGATGCTTCCTCAAAGGAGAGTACTCCCCTTGAACACGAGAGAGCTGTTTTGTTGACGGATCGTTCATTGCCTTCTTAAGGCGCTCCAGGGTATTCGAGCCTGGAACTATTAGTAACTTACGCGCGTCTCTGTGATCTGTCTGTCTGCGGCCTGTTCCTAGCTGCGTGTGGTTCCTTCACTTCATTCCTTCCTCCTTGGAGGGGATGGTAGCCGCAATAGATCTCCCGTAGGTCGCAGTCCGCGAGGTGTCTCCTTCCTGTATACGAGGCGTGTTTTTAGAGTAAGTACCGTAATATTTTGCCGCTGCAGTCGCGATTTTGCGCGTGCGCGACCACTTCATCCATTCATTAGGAAGCTAGATGCAGCTGCGAGCGACTGTCACTTTGTGTTTTCCTGTTGCTAGAGCGTTTCGAAATGCTCATAACAATCGAAAGATCCGCCGACTGAAGTCAGTTCAGTGATTCGTTTTTTGAATGCGAGAAAGTTACGCTAGCAAACGATCATCGCCAATTATGTGAAGTTTATGGAGAAACAATAATGCGTGAAATGCCCGGCCACACACAGCCATACAAACTCAAGATCTGATCGCACAATTTGGTTCGGAAAAATTCGGCCACCCTCCCTACAGTCCGAATTTGGCACCAAGCAATATCATCACATGTTTCATCATGAAGAAATTCCTTGGTGGGGAACATTGTTGTTCACAACGATGATCATGTTGTGAAACGAGAAGTACAGACTTGGCTTGCATCACGGCGGCATCATTCTTTGACGAAGGCATGCAAAAACTGGTTTCTCGTTGCAAGTGCCTGAATAAGGACGGTGACTATGTAGAGAAGTGGTGTAAGGTAATGAATGATAATAAAGTATTTGGAAAACAATGCTGTGCTATTTTTTAAAAAGATTATAGGTACTTACTTTTGAAGTAATTTTATCTTTTACGTTGTTTGCACCACGCTTTGGGCACCAAATTTGAGGTAGTTGCAGCCCCACGTACGTTACAAAGTTTCCGGTGGTCTTCGCTTCACGTTCACTTTCCGGTGGCCTTCGCCCCACTTTAAAAAAAAATCAACTTTGTATTTTAATGTTTATTTAAATATTATATATGTATGCCTCGGCTGCGTCAGTAGTATTTTGCGGAAACACGTATCTCTTAGCAGGGTTTGATGTGGCTAAACAATAAGGCTTACGTAAATTATAATTGTTTACTTCACTCTTTTATTAATCCTTCACACGATTAACTAACACTTCACTGATGTATCCTACTGTAGAGCTGTGAGATTATTGTTACTTGTGCTTTTTAACACGTAAACTTTATACTATTCACGGCGTAATTAATTTTTTTATGTCTCACACTGAATACGTATCGAACTGCTCGGGAACGCTGCCTGGCTTTTACCGCCAAATTTATGCTTTTACTATATTTCAAGTATTTGATTGGGTAATTTTACTCCAATAGAATACTTTTATTTAACTTAAAGCTTTTCTAGTTCTTTATTGGCTATTTATAAACCGTTTTAAATATTATATTATTGTTCCAAGAATTGTTAGATAGCATTATTAAACTTTCTAATTTATTGTTGTCCCAAGGTTACCTCATTGTCAGCAACTTTCAGCTTTTATTCTCACAGCTCCTACATTGTTAAATTACGTAATATATTCACATAACATTATTGTATATGTACACAATAATATAAACCTAATACAGTGACTGTAACATACACTTTTTATATAGTATAGTATACACATATTGTTTTAATGCTGGCTGTTATTATATTTTATGTTATATAATTAGACTGATATCATAAGTGTTAAAAATACTGCCTCTACTTTAAACACACCCTCATCTAACCTACCCCTATAATACCTATACCTAATGATAAGGTGTGATCATGTTTGCAATGCCTGTTATGCAACAATTAAAAACTGACCTGTCATCTGAATCCGGGTCTTGGTAATAAGTTTTTTAAAGAGAGTTTCCTGCTAGCCCACAGCTCCTAGACAGGCAAGTCTTACAGGTCAATTTGGCAAGGCTGAGTTTTAGTACAGCATGTGGTAAATCATTATGATATGTGAGGTCGAATCGCTCACGTAAGGTGCCGTTTAATTTACATCAAGGAGAGAAACATTGCGTCCATAACTCTAGAGATTAATGTTCTCACTATAAGCATATTAAGGTCTACATATCAACAGTTGACTTGGTTCAAGGCTCGTTCTAAGTTTCTTTTTCTTTAGTTTTGCTGGATCTTTAGTAGATCCTGGATCGTGAATAAGCGATTTTACTTCTCTCCAAACGGATGTGCGTGTATCCTTCAGCAGGCACTGCTTCTAAGATTGCTTTTCAAGGCAACATAAAACTATCGTGACGACATTCTACTCTACATTTATTGAAATCCGTGTGTTTATTGCGTATTTAGATTATATATTAATAAAACTGAACTACATAACAGCAAATGCTGGATGAGCTCCCAGCTCGGTCGCGTTATGTTGCAGGTATAGGTTATATAACGGAGGGGGGCACCTAGATTCTGCAACTTGCATATATCTATTGTGGCTACCACCCCCAAGAAGAAGGAAGTGAGTGAAGGGAACACAGGAGGCTACAGGCCGCAGGAGGTTAGGTCACAGCGACGCGCCGAAGTCCCTAACATTGCAGGCTCGTGCTGGAGCTGTCCAGAACAACAATCCACAATCTTGCAAAATCCTTTATTCAATTCTTCCTACTCTACGCGTACAATGCCATGGGCAAATGCTTGTCTTACTGGTATTAAGAAACTTCAATCCATCCAAAATGTTACTGAAAAACACTCAGAGCACCTACCTTGTGAGGCAGTATTTTTAGCACTTAAAGAATATCAGTCTAATTATATAATATGTAAATTCAATAACAGCCCGCCTTAAAGCAATATGTGTATGTAATAATTTGTAAAATGTATGTAACAGTCGTTGCATATGCTTATATAATTGGTTCCATGTGTAATAATGTTATGTGAATATATTACGTAATTTAATAATGTACGAGCTGTGACACTAATAAGTTAAACATTGCTAACAATGAGGTAACCTTGAGGCAATAATGAGTTTGAGAGTTTAAATGTTACTTGTGATTCTTAGAAGCATTAATGTAATTTTAGTGACAGTTTATAAAAATAGCCAATCAACAACCAGAGAAAGCTTTAGTTAAATGCAGGTATTCTATTGGAGTAAAAATAGCCAATCAGAGACTTGAAATACAGAAATTTACAAGTTTAGACGGTTGAAATCTAGTCAATTGCCTCCAAACAGTGCTCATAACCAGGCGTGTTGCCTGCAGACGGTGCTCATAACTGGATGCGTTACTTGTGCGTCCTCGAGAGATTTAATACGTATTCGTGTGAAACGAAAAATAGTTTACGTGTTAAAAAGTGTAATTAATTAATAAAAAGCACCTCACAGCTCTCTATATCAGTGAAGTGTTATTTAAATCGTATCAAGTATTAATAAAAGGAGTGAAGTAAAAATTATAATCTGTGTAAGCCTACATTCTTAGTCGTACCAAAACCCTGCCAAGAGAAACATGTCTCTAACAAATACTGACGCAGCCGAGGCAAACATAAGTATATTTTTTGTAAACTTTGGGAAAAGGCCACCTAAAAATACATTTGGGGTGAAGGCTACCGGAAACTGTTTACTATACGTGCTGTTGCAACTACTACAAGTTCGGCTCCCAAACAGTTGAAATATAATACAACGTAATGAACACTACTTCTTCAAATTGGCGTCCATACGTGGAGCTAAATAAATAAGCAACTCCTACAACAACGTAACAACAACTTCTATTTCTCACTTGACATCAGCAGTTAAGATCCACGAGGAATTACACAATAAATCTATACAGGTAAGGATCGAAGATAGAGGCAAGTCGATGTGGAATAAAATCCGGGCGCATACAAATCCATTTGTGAGAAATGTGGGAACTGGCGAACCGCGCCATCGAAAGCACAAGAGAGTGATAAAGTATTAATTAAAGCCACACGACTGTACGAGTATCTTGTCATTAAATTTATGTTGTAAACATAATATGTACATAATTGAACACTTAAGTTTTAAACCAGCGAAAAACAGCAGATAATATCTATGTAAGCTAGGCTGGTCCTGTAGCTCAGGCGGTAGAGCACCCGTCTGCTGTTCGAGGGGGTCCGGGTTCGATTCCCGGCTGGGGGTGGGAGTTTTTCTGTAGCCAGAATTAATCCCTATTCTCCCCAGAGTCTGGAAGTATGAATGTGAATATGTGATCTAATGATTAAAGTGCAGAAAGTACAAAAAAAAACCAACGACAAGAGAATACGAGTTAACACCAATAAAGGAAAGGCCGCCGATAAGACCAATGTAGTTAAAGGCGGGATATAAATGGAACTAAAAAATCTGATTTGTTGCACTCACATGACTTTCTCTAAACTTGTAGGTACAAACTATTTTTACAAATACTCATTTTATCTACTTCATGTTAATCGAGATAAACATTTTCAAAAACTATCTTGTTACTAATTTTCTTGTAGGTGCAAGGGGAGTATGGTAAGCTTTAAGCGATGGTGAAACATTTTAAGAGCTGGTTGCTATGTAGAACATTCTATTCTCTTTGCATGTATAGGCCATAAAAATAAATAACGAATTCCCATTTAAGAAAAAGTATATGTTTTGGAAAATTCAAACATATAACAAGGAATATCTCGGAAATTGTTGACTCCACAAAAAAGTACGTACCATAAATTGTGTGTTTTAACAAGATCTAATTTTTTGGTAGTAAAAGTTTGACACTTTGTCTATCTCTTGCGGTTTACCAGTTATGCAAAATTCTTTCAGAATGAAGACGACTTTTGGGGACAACCCCAGAAAATTAAAGATATACATTTTATTTGCCATGAAAGTGTCTTACACACATGATATTTTAATCAAAATCGTTAGAGCCATTTTTGAGAAAATAAACAATTTCGAAAAATGTTCCATATAAACGGCAGTCTGGGGTGTCGCATGTTTGAAAGATACTGAACTGAATGTCAAGTTTGGTGTTTATCCGACTTTTCGTTTTTGAGTTATGCTGTACACACATTCACACAGAGACACACACGGACCTTTTTCTAAAAATGCTTTTTTGGATTCAGGGGATCTCAAAACATGTATTTCCGGTGAAATCTCGTATCGAATTTTTGGGTGGAATGCAATACTTACCCTACTTACTATACGTAGTAGAGAAAGTAAAAATTTCTAGGTAAGCTGTTCTTGCGGGCTGTGAACCCGTCTATGGGCTTACAAACTAACAACAATGAAAATCATTGTTAATAATAAGGACATGTAGAACTCACCTGTAAGGCTGAGGGATTATTACAACCACAGGTCAACTATAGTGAATAAAGCCAGAGTGAGTGAGTATTGTAGTTGTAACAATAAGTGGTAAGTGGAAATATTCATCATTATATAATTATCATTGTGAAAGAGTTTCATAAATAAGATTAATCAAATCATAACTAGTGTTTTACAAAGTCACCCACGTAACTTTGAGAAAGTCAGCTGTGTACATATGCATCATTTGACATTTTTATCCGAGACATCTCTAAACTGAGGCAGTATTTTTAACACTTAAATGATTTTCAGTCTAATTATATAATATATATAATTCAATTACAGCCCGCCTTGGAGCGATATGTGTATGTAACAATATATAAAAAGTTTATACTACAGTCATTGTAAATGTTTATATTATTGTATACATGTGTAATGATGTCATGTGAATGTATTACGTAATTTAATAGTGTAGGAGCTGTGAGAATAATAGGTTAAAAGTTGCTAACAATGAGGTAACAATGAGGTAGCCTTGTGGCAATAATGAGTAAGAAAGTTTAATAATGCTACTACTCATTATTGAAGCAACAATAATGTAACTTTTGAGACAGTTTAAAAATAGCTAATCAACAATCAGAAAAGGCTTTAGTTAAATGAAGGTATTCTATCGGACTAGGATTAGCCAATCAGAAGCTGAAGTAGGGCAAATTGTACAAATTCAGAGTTCAGTTGCTTGTAGACAGCGCGCATAACTGGACGAGTTGCTTGTAGACTGTTTCTAACCGCGAGATGTGTCCTTGAGAAGTTTAATATGTATTCAGGGTGAGACGGAAACAGTTTACGTGTTTAAAAAGTGCAAGTATTTAATAAAAGAAACTTACAGCTCTCTACATCAGTGAAGTGTTATTTAAATCGTGTCAAGAATTAATAAAAAGGAATGAATTAAAAATTATAATCTGTGTAAGCCTACATTCTTCAGCCGCACCACGCCTTGCAAAGAAATCCATGTCTCTAACAATAATACTGACGCAGCCGAGGCAAACATAAATATATAATATTTAAAGAAACAGTCAAAATTAAAAAGTTAATTTTAAACTTTTTGGGGGGCAAAGGCTACCGGAAACTTTTTACCATACGTGCGGTTGCAACTACTTAAGTTCGGCTCTCCAACATTTGAACTACAATACAACTACTACTTCAAACTGGTTTTGCATACGTGAAGCAACAAACCTTCTTCTTCAAAACAGTGAAAATCATTAACCGTCTTGAGAAAGATTGAGATATTACGTTTAAAATATCAGTTACATATTTTCTGTAACAAGTAAGAAAGTAGCAGTTCTTCGGCTCTGGTTATTATCGGTTTTGACATTTATGACTTTTGTCTAATTTATTGCTAGCATTTTTATGTTAGTCCATTATTCCAATGGTTTTTATGGTTCTCTTTTATTACACTTGCACTGCCCGGCTACTATAAAACAGTACGTAATAAACGCCATCTCTGATCAACAAGGATAATGAACATGTAGCGCAGCCCGGATTTTATTCTTTTTCTTTCTTGGACGGTTCGAGTTCCGTTAACTGAGAATCATATTTCAACTACAATGGACATGCATACTTTCAGTAAATACAATATATACGGAACTAGCGACTGTAGAAAGAATTTAAAAGATCACAGGCGAAATTCGGTTGTATGAGACCAGATGGCAACCTCAAAATATCTCTAAGTAGCATTATAGCAGCCCATACAATTTCATATCAATTTCCAGTTCAAGTAGATAGATGCTGCTACGTATGAAAAGCCGATTTGAAGTAGGAGTTGTATTATATTTCAACCGTTGTGGAGCCGAACTTGTAGTATTGCAACCGCACCTATGGTACCCGGTTTCAGGTGGCCTAAATATTATATATTTATGTTTGCCTCGGCTGCGTCAGTATTTGTTAGAGACAAGTTTCTCTTGGTACGACTGAAGAATGTAGGCTTACACAGATTATAATTTTACTTCACTCCTTTTATTAATGCTCGACATGATTTAAATAACACTTCACTGATATACAGAGCTGTGAGATTCTTTTATTTAATACTTGTACTTTTTAACACGTATACTATTTTCGTCTCACACGAATACGTAATTAATTTCTCGAGGACGCACAAGCAACGCATCCAGTTATGAGCACTGCCTGCAGGCAACTGAATTGATTTCAACTGTCTAAACTTGTAAATTTCTGTATTTCAAGTCTCTGATTGGCTAATCCTACTCCAATAGAATACCTGCATTTAACTAAAACTTTTTCTGGTTGTTGATTGGCTATTTTTAAACTGTCTCAAAATTTACACTATTGTTGCTCTAATAATGACTAGTAGCATTTAAACTTTCTTACTCATTATCGCCTCAAGATTACCTCATTTTTAGCAACTTTAAACCTATTTTTCTCAGAGCTCCTACATTAATAAATTACGTAATGCATTCACATAACATTATTGAACATGTTTACAATAATATAAGCTTATGCAATGACCGTTACATACAGTTTACAAATTATTGCACACACATATTGCTTCAAGGCGGGCTGTTATTGAATTCACATATTATATAATTAGACTGAAATCATTTAAGTGTTAAAAATACTGCCTCACAGTGCGTATAAAAACCACGTGCAACGTCAATGTTTTTCTTCAGCAGAGGGGACAGAAATTTACATAAAGATCCGTCAACTCGCTTCCACGAAGCGGTCTCCCTTGATGCATGGCGTCGAATTGGAAGCACTTGATTTGCACCTGGGTGTGTAATGTATATGTTTAAATGTCATGTTTGCATGGAAGCTGCTTTACATAAAAAACAGCCCAAATATTATAAACGCTGTAACAAAAATGTACGGCGCAAATTGCAGGACACATTCCTCACACGTAGACGAAGAAATTATGTTATATAAACATAGGTCTGGAAGCGCTTTGTTACCATGTTACAACTGATTTTGTCCAACTCATTAATCATGGGAAACACACACAAACTGCACGTTAGAATAATGGGAAACATGCACTCATGGTTACGTCTGGTTACGTTATCATTATCGTAGGTGCACCGCCAGTGTTTTATATCTGCCTGTTGCCATGCGACTTACGTCATTGCTTGTTTACAGGTAACATCAACTGTTCCAGTGAGCAGTACTACCTTGGCAAGCACACGGGTTACTACGTACTACTATTAGTTTCAAATGGGAAGAGTTCTGAGCTACAGCGAATAAGATGCATTTGCGTGCACAGCGTTGCCACCTCGTTACCCCCACTCTTTTCATATTTCCCTCTCACTCTCACATCTGCCTGTCGCTAGAATGGTCGACGTAAAGCAACCCAAACTGAATTATCTAAACTTTTATAATTCTCCTGGTGTTTAAATTCATAATTGGGAATATACTCGCATGCTACGTACGTATTTTTTAAGTGTTATATAATTATAGGATATGAATTACCTGTGCTTTTAATCCAATGGAACTGCCAGTGGCTCATCCGTATCACTGTCATCAGTTACGTGAAGAGGCAATTCGTCACTGACACTGTCTTCATCGTCTGAGTCTTGCAAATTTATGATGATAGGTTCCAAAATATCGTCACGGCCTATTTCTTTCCAAAAGTCGTCTTCTTGTAGTTTTTCTGCATGTCTCACGCAGGCTTCCCAGTCTTGTTGAGTTACCTTGTCAATTTCTTCGTGAATAAGACGTTCAACGTCAGTCAGTTTAAAAGTGTTATTTCTGTTTGCAACCCCTCGTTTTATTTGAGCCCATACTAACTCAATTGGATTATACTGGCAGTGATAAGGGGGGAGGCGGATTACCTCGTGTCCCATTTCCATTGCAAGTTGATCCAGCTGATACACTTTTCCCTGGTTTTTAAATGGAAGTACTCGTTGCAGTAACTCATTTTTAGTTTCTGTTGCCGAAAATTCAACCCCCTTTTTTTGCAACCATTCAACAATTTGGTTCTTTCTACTGGCAGTATTCGGTACTTTGTTTTCAATAACCGAATGATATGGTGCATTATCCATTATAATTATGCTTCCCTCTTCTAAATAATTTAGGAATCTGTTCAAAAACCATTCTTTAAACGTATCAGCTGTCATCTCTTCGTGATAATCTGAGGTGGTTTTGGACAGAAAAATCCATTTGCTTTCAGGTACAAATCCTGTCTTAGCGGACCCTACATGACAAATGATAAGTCGACTGCCTTTTCCAACAGGTACCTTCAGGCCACCCTTTTTTGAGGAATCTTGCCAGATTGAATTTTGAGTGTGGTTTTTATTTACCCATGTCTCATCTAAGTAAAATATAGGTCTCGTATCGCAAGAATTGCGAATTTCGTGCATTTTGCGTAAGAATTTTATTCTTGCCGCAACAATGTCACTCCTCTCCATTAAAAATTGTCGCCCATCATTTGTCTTTCTGTACCTGAACCCTAATCCTCTCAAAATTCTATAAGTAGATGAATTTGAACCAGTGTATGATATTTTAGTTCTAAGGGCACAAGTTATTTTCTGTATTGTTGGGAATTCACCTTGGTCATAAAACTCGAAAACAGTTCTGCGTACAACGTCCTTGTCAAAGTCAGTTAAATTTGTAATCCTCTTCGGAGGTCCAATGTGCTTTCTGGGCGATACAAACACTGGAGTATCACTGGGAACAGATTTTCTTGCCTCTCCGCAAATGCGAGACACACTTGCTTTACCGACACAACACGCTTTAGCAGTAAGCTGTTGAGGATTTTTGAAATCAAGTTGATTTCTGTGTTCCTCATTGTTACATTTTTTAAAAAACGAGTAGACCCTAAATATAATACTTCGAGCCTGACTTCGCAATACCTGCCTCTTTGACTCGCCACTAAATTCACCACAATAAGCCATTGCACTATTTTACTCTTGCTGCTTGCTCTCTGAACAACAACTGAATACTGATATTAACTGTGTAGGGTAAATAAACTCCAACCCAGATTTAAAAATAACACACAATCATAAACATGTGACGGCTCACGTTCTGCAGATTCTACAAGTAACACAAGTGAGCTTGGTGGGCTGTTTGCTCTCTTTCAGCTTTAACAAACGCCTTGGTTTTACAACATAATTCTTTATCACCATCAAGTCAGTAGTTCTGTATAATTACAAATATATATACATAATGTATACAATAATGCATACATACAAATAATGTGACCATTACAGCGCTTACGTGGTTATATTATAACATATGGGAATGTTTATTTGTTTGTATTATGAAAACTATTTGAGCTAAAAATATGTGGTTTTTACGGTTGTGTTACGAAAATTACTCCCTACCTTCTAGTGGGTTACTTTTTGCAAAATTTGAATTTTTGTCTTAGCGCAAATTATATGTATTAGAAACACATTCGCTTAGCACGCGTCATGCTTAGCTTACGGCGAATGCAATATGACAACACAGCGGAACTCCGATTGGTTGCCGCTCTGGCCGCGCTCAAGGACAAACATCATCCCATTTGAAAAACACAGTAGTAGAGTTGATCACAGACATGGCTCGTGCAATGTCAGTGTACACAAATGCAGAGATGGCAGATGCCCATTTGATCTTGGAATAGCAGGCGGCAATGGCGGTTGCGCTCAACGTTTATTATACCAGGAGAGATTTCCAGGACGAGGATGCCCCGACAGGAAAACGTTTGAAGCCATTGATCGTCGTCTTAGGGAACATGGGGCATTTCAGCCTGATACTCCCGACCGGGAGAGGCCTAGGAGGGCGAGGACACCGCAACGGGATGCGGCAATTCTTCAGACAGTTGACGACCCTAGTGTCAGTACAAGACAAGTAACTGCAACAATGAATGTTGACCACATGACTGTCCGGTGAGTGTTACACGAGGTCCTGCTGTATCCATACCATTTACAGCGTGTGCAGGCACTATCAGCAGCTGATTTTCCTGCACGGGTACTCTTCTGCGAATGGGTTATGCAGCAAAGTGTCAACCCTAATTTTAGTACAATAGAGTGCTGTTCACAGATAAGGCGTCTGTTCAACAAAATCGTATTGTAAATTATCACAATGGGCATGTATGGCTGACGTCAATCCTCACGCAACTTTGAAGCAAGCCATCAAAAAAGATTTTCTGTCATTGTTTGGACCGGCATTGTTGGTGAGTGTTTGGTGGGGTCTCATGTTCTTTCACCCAGACCCAACGGACAAAGTTACCATAATTTCGTAGAGAATGTTTTACCTGATCTGTTAGCCTTTAGTTGTGCAACAAAACATGCACTTCATGCACAATGGAGCACCTCCTCATTTTAGTGTTAATGTCCGTCGGTTTCTAAATAACAGATTCGGTGACAGATGGATAGATACAGGTGAACCAATTGCCTGGCCACCACTCTCCCCGTACCTAAACCCACTGGACGTTTGTGGGAGCAATTGTATATCGAACCCCAGAACCAGACGTTCTGATTTTGAATAAAAGTTACTTGATATTATGGGGGAAAGTAAATGCCATTAGTCGTTTTGTTTGGAAGGCGTTATGATGGTCATTTTAGGGTCATACAAAATGTAGGTTCCCATTTAAAAAACATTAAATTGATCATCTCTTCTTTCCATAAGGCTTAGTTTTGGAGATATTGTACAGTCTCAACTTAAATGCTTCACCCTGTATATATATATATATATATATATACCAGGTGGCCCACGCAAGCTATCCTTAGTTTAAGTTAGTTTCTAGCGAATAGCGCAGATGCCAAAAGGTTTGCCTAAGCAGAGCTACAATGGGGACTCCATACCGACAGAGAGGAGACCGCTAAATGAAAGACCAGTGCTTGAAAACGAACACTTTAAGTGCTATTACTGGTCCCAGAGCCCATTCGGTAGAGAAACTGCCTGCTATATGAGGTGTTCCGGGTTCGATTCCTGGCTGGACTCCAGAAAGTTATCTTTAAACAAAAACATTTCACGGTATGCCCAGAGTCTGGTGTTTGAATGTGAGAGTACCTATGTGTGTGTGGTTAGGGTGTTATCGGTTATTTAATAAGCAGTTCGTTCATTAACAATAATTCAAGATTGCCACTAGATGCAAACTTGAGCACACGTGTTAATCATTTAGTTTCATGACAGATAATCTACAATCAGTACAACTATATGGCACGAATTGGTGCCGCAAAGTTAACAAGATTAAACAAAGTTCTGTTTTATTATATGTAGGTAACCTTAGAGGTGCGTTAGGATTAAGTTATTTTCTATTAGTGCATTATTCATAATAAGCATGTGCAAAAACTAACCGCCTTAGTAGACGAATTGATGTAAGCGTCTCTCAGGCCCACGTTCTACCTGGCATTTCTTTATATTATTTCTCCAAAAAAAAGAACGTCGGAAGAAGACGGATGCCGCGTTTGAAAATGTTCAGAACACAGTCTTCGAGCCTCAGCTGCATTTTGGTGCGCCTCTTCACAGATCGTAACCAAATCTGTGTGTTCGTTATTGGTGAATGTCACCTTTTTGCCTGAATGACCTGGCTCGAATTGCAATCAGGCGACCACGCGACGCTTATCAGGACGAAACTGCCACTTAAACACCTGCAGTCAGCAGCACTACCTCAGTGACCTTTCGCTTTGTAGCCGTATTGCCCCTTTGAACAGCAGTAATGTGGCAACTTCTTTTGCACCTATGTGTGAGGGAAACATAAACCTGCTAAGCACGGCTTGTTTTGAACACATCGTATACAGGTGTTAAAAAAAGTATTCCATATTTTTGAGGTGGTAGTATGGACCAAAACAAGAAAAGAATGTCCAGTAAATATGGGCTTTAAAATGTGTACCTTAAGAGCTATGAGCACCTGTTCATCTCCGCTACTGTGAAACATCTCTTCTACTGCAAGTATTTGCTATTACGTACGACCTACAGAATGCAGTAAACAAATGAATAAACAAATGAGGACACATTACTGTGTTACTGTGTAGCTTCTAATGTACTCTGCTTGCAATTACATACGACCTACACTTGTGAAACATTCCTAAAGGAGGTGCTGAGTATGGTGCCCATTTATAGTAAGGCATGCTTCTGTCCAACGTCTTAGGGTATCACGCACTTTCTGAAAGACTCTAGGTTGGTCACGGATGCTCTGGCAGACATTGATGACGCCTTCCTGTGGTGTGTACATCATTAATGGGAGTTGCGTACACCAAAGATTTCAAGATAAACTACAATGTAAAAAGCATTTCACAAACTTATCAAAACACAAAGTGATTACATCAGAACTAATGAGAATATGCGTCGCACTTACTCAGAATTCTGAATACGGTTCACAGTAACAACACTGAAGTTTACTGCATGCTGAGGCAGTATTTTTAACACTTAAATGATTTCAGTCTAATATAATATATATAAATTCAATAACAGCCCGCCTTAAAGCAATATGTGTATGTAACTATATATAAAAAGTGTATATTACAGTCATTGTAAATGTTTATATTATTCTATCCATGTGTAATAATGTTATGTGAATGTATTACGTAATTTAATAACGTAGGAGCTGTTAATAATAGGTTAAAATTTACTAACAATGAGGTAACAATGAGGTAACCTTGAGGGAATAATGAATTAGAAAGTTTAAATGTTACTTGTGATTCTTGGAATCAATAATGTAATTTTAGTGACAGTTTATAAAATAGCCAATCAACAACCAGAAAAAGCTTTAGTTACATGAAGATATTCCATTGGACTAGGATTAGCCAATCAGGAACTAAAAACAAAGAAAATTTACAAATTTAGAAGTCAGTTGCCAGTAAGCAGTGTTCCTCGCGAGACACGTCCTCGAGAAGTATAATACGTATTCGTGTGAGACGAAAATAGTTTACGTGTTAATTGTGCATGTGCATGTGCATGTAATTGATAAAAGAATCTCACAGCTCTCTATATCAGTGAAGTGTTATTTAAATCGTGTAAAGCATTAACAAAAGTAGTGATGAAAAACTTAAAATCTGTGTAAGCCTACATTCTTCAGTCGCACCACAATCCTGCCAAGACATCCATGTCTTTAACAATAATACTGACGCAGCCGAGGCACACATAAATATATCTAATATTTAAAGAAACAGTCAAATTACAAAGTTAATATTTTTTTAAACTTGGGGCAAAGGCCACCTGAAAGTACATTTGGGGCGAAGGCTACCGGAAACCGGGTACCATACGTGCGGTTGCAACTACTTCAAGTTCGGCTCCCCAAGAGGTGCAAACAACAATACAACTCCTGCAACAAAATCAACCTACTTCAAATCGGGTTTTCCGTACGCAGCAGCAATAAACCATCTTCTCAATGCTGTCTCCATTCATGGACAATAACAGGGTAATGTGTTCTCATTTGTTTACTGCCTGTTGTAAGTCGTATGTAGGTAATAACAAAGAGATGTTTCACAGTAGCAAAGATGAACAAGTGCGAATAGCTCTTAAGGTATGCATTTTAGAGCCCATGTTTACTGGCCGTTTCTTTTTATTGTTTTGGCCCATACTACCATCCATCAAAATATGGAATGCTTTTTTTTTAACACTTGATGAACAGGTGAATTGTATTTCCGGTGAAATCTCGGTATTGATTTTTTTGGTGGAATGAAATACCTTCTCTATCTATTAGGCACGTGGCAGAAAAAGTAATAATAGTACATTATTAGAAGGCTACAAATATAAACTACGCTTGCATGTTTGTTGATTTCAAACAAATTACAAACATGTGTACTCTCAAAGTATTTGTTAACATTCCTTATTTAACATCTTCATTTATTTCCTAATAAGTTAAAAACTATCAACATAACAGACAGAATCCCGTTTCATTACATACACACTGTGCAGTTCATGTTTTATAAGTCTACATACGTGCATGGGGCATTATCATATACGTTGTATAATAGACTGTTTGGTAAATCTATGAGATTCCTCAAGGTTTCATTTACTTTTGTATTGCTTTAATTTTTGAAAGTGTCTTGCGGAGTGTCCGAGTATTTCCGCACATATGGCGATGGACCTGAGATGGTCTAAGAAGTCTCAAATCATGGTACTACATTTAAAATAAAACGTGTAGCTATATCCTTCAACGGATTTGCAGATGATTAAACATCTGTGACCAAGTCCAGCTTAACGTTCTCACTGTCATTGTTCTAAGTTCTTATCTAGTTTAACTTCACTGGGAGTTCACTAATTTATACCATCACTTCACTAAGGTGAACTAGTTCAAATCTCCGACACTTCACTTCCTTCGTCACGTAGCCTCCTCTTCCGGACGGTTTACTCGCTGGGGAGTCGAACACAAGACCTTCACAATCCCTCGTTCCGCAGCAGCACCCGCTGCATGCCACAGCAGTTGCCACAACCTCGCTTGGAGAATAGCACCTTATGTCGCATGGGAAACTCGCTCGCCAACTCGCTCGCTCTGACTGACAGAATCAACGCAAATCAACTGTATGCCGCGAGAACGCTGTCTGCACCCGCTGCACGCCACAGCTGTCGTCAAAAACTCGCTCGGAGAATCGCACTGTATGTCGCATGGGAAACTCATCCGCCAACTTGCTCGCTGACTGACTGACCGACGCAACTCAATTCAACTGATTGCCGCGAGAACGTTCTCGTATAATGTTCACCAACAGAGAGAAAGTCCCTGACAGGAATGTGCTGCGATAAATGGAAAAAAAATGCGACAAGGACAGTGGACGTCTGTGACGGAAAACGCATGCTACACAAGGAGTAAAACTATTCAATGGGTTGTAACTGAGCTGACCTGTGTATCATAAGCAGGTAGGCAGGGTATCGGACTGTGTCTGAAGTGGCCTGAGGGCTAACTCGGCACTTGACAGCCACGTGACTCACTCAGGCTCGTCTTATCGCATCCAATCGTGTTACAAACGCATCTCGCGAGGAGAGATGTGATACCCCATGTTGCAATATATGCATACATTCCTCAGATAACTTAGGAATGTAGTTTTCACAGCTAGTGAAAAACGCACAAACCTGCGAAGGAGCGGCCACCAGCCAGCAGTAACTTCAGGTGCGAGGTTAGTTCTGCCAGACTTTAATCACAATTTCTTCCCTGCTCCTCAATCCCGGGGGACTTTCTTTGCTGAAGAAAACAATAGCCAGTAGAATCTTACACAAAACATTCTAGAAATATTTTGACACGCGTTCTGGAGGAGGGGGGAAGAAACTTCCAGAAGGTTCTGGTTATCTGCCGATGGCGCGCTCGATGTTTACACTGGCGAGTGATACTTATCGTTGTTTGTTCTAACTGCATGATTTTTCACATGACAAAGACTAACATAAATGTTCAAATGGCAGTCAACAAGGTTTAGGCCCTTGCCCTGGATCCCATTATAGTTGCATCCCCCTTCTAAGGGCTATGAAAATGAAATACAAAAAATATAATGTGTTGAATTCATAACACCTTCTCTACTGATTCTTCTACAAACTAATCTCACAAAAGCTTATCCATTTATCTACACGCTAATAGAGATAAAATTTCAATACACATTTTGTTGTAGGTATAAGAAGGACCAATGTTTCCAAGACAGCTATGTGATTCAGCAACATCAAAGCCATGGTGAATATATAGTAACTACATAGTATATTGATGTGTTATACAGAGAGGGCCAAAAAACTACGAACCGGCTGCGCGGTGTTTTTTCCTGTCCGCCTCCTCGACGCTCGTTGCCGTCTGCCGCTATCCTAGAAAGGCGCGGATGGAACCATACAACTTTTTAAAACTACTCTTAAAGGTTTTACTTACCACCTTTATGAAAAAAGATGCTGAAACTGGCCACCGTCGTTGTCCATACATTTTTGGCTCCTCTTTAGGAAACTATCCATCACTCGCCGTAGTTCCGTTGAGAAATGCTGGAAACTTGCTGGCGGATATTTTGTTTGAATTCTTCCAGGATGTGTGGGTTTGTCTTGTACACTTTATGTTTTAAGCTACCCAGAGATATAAATCGCAGGGGATTAGGTCAGGGGCCGAGGGATCCACAAATCTCTACTAATAATTCTGTCCTCAAACACACTTTCAATTGTTCTCATCGAAATACTGGGCGTATAAGCTGTTGCAGACACACAGACAGACAGACAGACAGACAGACACACACACGGACATGTTTCCAAAAATGCTTTTTTGGATTCAGGGGGTCTCAAAACATGTATTTCCGGTGAAATCTCGGTATCGAATTTTTGGGTGGAATGCAATACTTCCCCTACTTACTATACGTAGTAGAGAAAATAAAAAGCATTTTTGGAAACATGTCCGTGTGTGTGTCTGTGAACAGCATAACTCAGAAACGAACAGTCGGATAAACACCAAACTTGGTATTTAGGTTCAGTATCTTCCAGAGATTCTACACGAAGGATTTCAAGAAAATCCCCCCCACCCGAGATTACCCTTTACATGGAACATTTTTCAAAAATTTTAATTTTCTCAAAAATGGCTCTAACGATTTTGATTAAAATGTCATATATTTAAGATACTTTTATGATAAATGAAATGCATATCTCGAATTTTCTGGGAATGTCTCCAAAAGTATTCTTCATTGTGAACGACTTTTGCATAACTGGTAAACCATAAGAGATAGACAAAATGTTACTACACAAAAAATGTAGATCGCGTTAAAATACACAATTTATGTCATATACATTTTTTGTTGTTGAGTGAAGCATTTTCGAGATATTGCTTGTTATTCCCTTACATTTTCAAATACTTATACTTTTTCTCAAATTCGTTATTCATTTTTTTGTCCTGGTAATGCAAGGAGAGTGGAATACTTCACATAGCAACCACCTCTTAAAATATTTGACTATCACTTAAAGCCTACCACATTCCCCTTGCATCTACAAGAAAATTAGCAATAAGATTAACATCTCGATTAACATGAAGCATATGGAGAATAAGCGTTTGTAAAAAGATTTTCTACAAGAGTAGAGAAAGTCATGTGAGTGTAACACACCCGATTTTTTTAAGTTGCATTTATACCCCGGCTTTAACTGCAATGGCGTTATCGACGGCCTTTCCTTTGGACTTATCGTTCTGTTTGAAGTAAACTTTCGGTTTTAATCATTAGATCACACACACATCCACACTCTCATTCATACTTCTAGACTCTGGGGAGGATAGGGACTAATATTGGCTATAGAAAAATTCTGACTCCCCCCCACCCCGCAGCCGGGAATCGCACCTGGGATCCCTCTCGCAGCAGACAAGTGCTCTCCCGGCTGAGCTACGGCGCCAGCACGGTTCTAATTGTTGAGTACTTAGCCATTCTTTTGCATTCCTGTCGACTTTCAGTTGTTTGTCGCGATGTCGTGGAGAGAGTGTGGAATCTTAATGCCAGCGCATAGCGTCCAGGTCTAAAACATTTGACTATCGCTATTCCCTTTGTAATTATAACGAAATGTGCAATTAGGTATTTCTGGAAATGAAGTAGGCAGGAAAATTAACTTACGTAAGATTAATTTGTATACCCACTAATAAACGATAGAGGGTAGATAAAGTCATGTGAATCTAACATATCGCGGTGATGAAAATAACATAGAATTTCATAGCCTTGCGACACGCCCTTATCTGACAATCGCTTTACCTGCTGTCTCTTACAACGAAATGTGTGTTATGTGGATCAGTAAGAATTAGATAGAATAGTAAGGATTTGTAAGAATAGTTTGTAGAGGCCTAAGTAGAGAATGCAGAATGTTAATGTTCTTATTTAACATTTGTTCCAACCTTACAGTGTTGTGATGTTAGAACATTTCATTGTATAAGAGAGTTTTATCTCGTAGCTGTGGCGAATTTCTTAGACCTCCGTGGTTTAAATCTGTAGGAAGGGGAGAGAGCAGGAGGATAGGGTTTCTTTCCTGCGTTCAAGTAGAAAACTGCTGGGGAAGGAAATTGGATGGATTTAACCCAATAGCAGAGCGTCGGAGGAGGAAACCAGATTACAAACCCAGAGCGTCGAATTCTAACACTAATGCTTCTCTCGATGGATATACGCGTTGTGCCCTTTTGGACAACTTAGTAATAGACTGCACGTGTAGAATATAAACCACCCTAATGGTGGATAGAGATTCCTGTATTCAACTCATTACACTTTAAATTGGGTCGTTTTAATTCAGATACTATTCTATTTGCTAACAGACCAGGCTATTCTCTCAGATTCTGAAGGTCTACAGAAGGAATATACAAATTATAACAAATAACACCAAATTATAACTTAAAAACATCTACACTAAAATCAAATTAATGGCTTGTAGAGGAAATCACTACCCTTTTAGAACAAAAATAGAACTAAATGAAAGTATATTTGAGCAACTTAATACATTTAATTATCTGGGATGTTCAATTTCATATGATGAAGACCATGATTTATAACAAAAATTATCCAAAATTCATTATACGTATGCACTCTTTACGGAACTTTAAAGAATAGAAGAGACAATTTTAAGATTTGATAAACTTCTAGATGTTACACTTTTGACATATGTCAATAAGAATTGCGCCCTAAACAGAGCAAAAAGAAAAATCAAGTCTGTGGAGATAGAGTTTTAAGCAGAATACTTGGATATACTCTTATAGATCACAAATACAATACTGACATAAGAGAACAACTTGAAAGCTGTAACTTACAAGAAAAATCTGATGTGTTACACTCACATGACTTTCTCTACTCTTGTACAAACTATTTATACAAACGCTTATGCTCCATCTACTTCATGTTAATCGAGATAAACATTTGCAGACTCTATCTTATTGCTAAGTTTCTTGTAGATGTAAGGGGAATATATATTTAGAAGGGCAATATGGAAATACAGTGGCATCTAAGCACATACATATCTCTTAATAGCTGGTTGCTAGATGCAGCACCATTCCCTTTGCCACAGATTAATACTCTTTGCATATCCAAGACAAAAAAATGAATAACGAATTCCCATTTGAGAAAAGCACTGAAAAATTTAAGGGAATAACAAGCAATATCTCGAAAATGGTTCACTCAACAACAAAACTGTATATGACATAAATTGTGTATTTTAACGCCATCTACATTTTAGTGTAGTAACATTTTGTCTTTCTCTTATGGTTTAATAGTTATGCAAAAGTCGTTCATAATGAAGAATACTTTTGGAGACATTCAAGATATACATTTTATTTGTCATGAAAGTATCGTAAACATATGATATTTTAATCAAAATCGTTAGAGCCATTTTTGAAAAAATTAAAACTTTCGAAAAATATTCCATGTAAAGGGTAATCTGGGGTGGGGGGATTTTCTTGAAAACCTTCGTGTCGCATCTCTGAAAGATACTGAACCTAAATACCAAGTTTGGTGTTTATCCGACTGTTCGTTTCTGAGTTATGCTGTTCACAGTCAGACACACAGACAGACATACAGACACACAGACACACACACGGACATGTTTCCAAAAAATGCTTTTTTTGGATTCAGGGAGTCTCAAAACATGTATTTCCGGTGAAATCTCGCTATCGAATTTTTGGGTGGAATACAATACTTCCCCTACTTACTATACGTAGTAGAGAAAGTAAAAATCTGATGTGATACATTCACATGACTTTCTCTAGCCTCTATCTTTATTAGTGGGTATAAAAAATATTCCTGCTAAAGCTTATATTTCTATGTATTTAATTTTAGTCCAAATAAATCTTTACATAAATAGCTACATTAGACATTTCGTTATAGATACAAAGGGAACAGCGACAGTCAAATGTTTAAGAACCTACGCTACATGCTGGATTTAAAATTTCATACTGTTTCAAAGGAATCCCGAGAAACAACAGGACTTTAAGAGAATGACCAAGTAATAAACAATTCGAACCAATAATAACGGATATCTTAGAAATGGCTCATGCCACAAAAAATCTTATTTGAAATAGATTGTGTGTTTTAAAGAGATCTGCATTTTTGTGTCGTACGTTTTCGTCTATCGCTTAATGTTTACCGGTTACATAAAATTCTTTCCGAACAAGACTGCACAGGCTATTCCCAATAAATTCAACGCATGCATTTTATTTGTCTAATAAATATATTTAATATATAGTATTTTAATCAAAATCGTCAGAGGCGTATTTAGAAAACAAATAATTTCGAAAAATTTTCTATCTAAAGGGTAGTTTGGTTGGAGTATTTGTTGAATTTAAATAGCAAGTTTGGTATTTATCCGACTTGTCGTTTTTGAGTTATGCTATTTACAGACACACACACACGGACACGGACATTTTTCTAAAAACATTCATTTTTTGGACTTTGGGTATCTCCAAACATGTATTTCCGATCAAATATCGATACCAGTTTTTGGGTGGAATGCAATGGCCTCTCTACCTAGTAGTTACGTAGTATAGAGGGTAACAAATGATAATGTACAGAGAAAGTCATGTGAATATAACACAACAGATTTTTTATTATTTTGCGGGCAACTGATATGCACTGGGTACACCAATGCGAAAGGTTACCATGAACGCCGATTGAATTCGCTGCTCAAGCACAATTCTTAAGAAGCCCACAAAGTATCTCGGGGCAACAGCTTGGGTTGTTATTTCCCACTTTAAATGTAGATAAAGCCGATCTTGATCCCTGGCCTCAACTTCGTTGTCACGGTTTACAAGCCAGGGCTGCCACCTGCATGGATTTATTATTCCCTTTTTATTGAACGCGTAAAATATTTTATCGAGCTCGCACGAGCCATGTTCCCTGCTGGACAATAAACTTTACGAGGTATTTTCAAGCTTCCTATTATCCTTAATTAATGTGACGTCTAATGGCAGCGGAAATAGAGTTGTCGGTCGGTTCAACAATGGGGGTAAAATAATAGGAGCAGGCTTTCTCTAGAGTAAAGATTATTATAGCTAGATAAGTACACACCTGTTTACTCTTATCGGCACCTACTCATATGTACAACGCTTTGGTGCTCCACAGTATATAATGGATCTAGTGGAACACGGCTTTGCTGCCCGGCAGGACAGAAGATGTGGTACGCGAAACAAATAAAGAGGACATTTCTGAAAAATTCTATGTATAACAGATAGGGTAAATATGGGGGAATGTTGTCCTCCGTGGTGTAGTGGTTATCATGCTAGCCTCTAGTTCCTGTGGTCGCGGGTTCAAACCCGGCGGAGGGCGATGTATTTTTTCGGGCGTAAAAATCGTTAACATGGCTTCCTTCGGAAAGGAAGTAAAGCTGGTGGTCCCGTGTCGCAGATTTACGGCACGTAAAAGAACCTCAAGCCTGATAAAGAGGCCTCTGAGCAAAATTACTGGTCTTTCACGCCCAATATAGAATGGGACGCTAGGGACCGCAGCAGTTAAACAGCGTCTATAAATAAAACTCAGTTTAATTTAATTTTTCCGGGGCAGACGGCCATGTATTTTAATATAGCGCTTAATTTATTTACATTAAACAATTTATTCTCCTCTAATATTAGAAACTTAAATACAAACATATTAAATCACCCTTCTTAAGCTACACAGCCAGTAAAAAGAAAAATAGTTGTACATAGCATCATTTAATTTCACTAAAAAGTAATTACTCAAATTATTAATAATTACATAGCTCGGGCTCGGCCTAGAGTTGCCGTTTCAGTTGGCATCATGAAATATGCACTTCATTAATGGACGTTTGTTTGCCTTGTGAAAAAACCATAACAAAGAACAATTAAAGTAATATATATTACATACTTTTCCCTAACCTTTTTCTGCAGGGATAATTACTACCGATAAACGAAAGTTTAAAAATGTATTGCATAATTATTGTTACTTAAATAAATCACTAAACATTATATTTGAGTACAAAAAATGTGTAGCCATCTATCCCTGTACAACATGGCCATCTCACCCGCACTCATAGGGAGGTATGGCCAATGAATACGTTTTTTTTTAAAATTAGGGACTTTTTCATAAAAAATAAATTTCTGTGAATATTAGCACTTACTGTTATGAAGATTAATCCTCAAGGAAAGCATTTAACAACTTAAAAACAAATTTCTTTAAAATTCTTCGTATAATAAAAAATTTTAAAAGCTATGGCCATCTCACCCAAACTTACTCTATACGAGTTCTCTACTCAAAGACACATTAAGTATCTTCCAAGGACACCACATAGAGATGTCTGACCTATCTCAGGCTTCAATGAAAAATCTGATATTTTACATTCACATACCTTTCTCTACCCTGTATCATTTACAGTTATGAATAGTTATAGTTATAAAAACTTATCTTAAAAAATTTATTTGTCTGTCTACTTGAGGCAGTATTTTTAACACTTAAATGATTTCAGTCTAATTATATAATATATAAATTCAATAACAGCCCGCCTTAAAGCAATATGTGTATGTAACAATATATAAAAGTGTATATTACAGTCATTGTATTAATGTTTATATTATTGTGTACATGTTTAATAATGTTATGTGAATGTATTACGTAATTTAATAATGTAGGAGCTGTGAGAAAATAGGTCAAACTTTGCTAACAATAAGGTAACCTTGAGGCAGTAATGAATTTGAAAGTTTAATCATGCTACTAGTAATTATTGGAGCAACCATAATGTAATTTTTAGACAGTTTATAAATAGCCAATCAACAACCAGAAAAAAACTTAAGTTAAATAAAAGTATTGTATTAGAGTAGGATTAGCCAATCAGAAATTGTACAAATTTAAGCGGTAAGCGCCAGTTACTTGTAGACAGTGTTCCTAACTGGACGCGAGACGCGTCCTCCAGAAGTTTAATACGTATTCAGTGTGAGACAAGAATAGTTTACGTGCTAAAAAGTGCAAGTAATTAATAAATAATCTCACCGCTCTCTATATCACTGAAGTGTTATTTAATCGTGTCAAGGATTAATAAAAAGAGTGAAGTAAAAGTTATAATCCGTGTAAGCCTACATTCTTTAGCCGTATCACACCCTGTTAAGAGAGACATTTATCTACAAATTAATACTGACACAGCCGAGGCAAACATAAATATATAATATTTAAAGAAGTTAATTTTTAAACTTGGGGTGAAGGCCACCGAAAAGTAAAGTTGGGGCGAAGGCCACCGGAAAGTTTGTACCATACGTGGGGCAGTTACTTCATCAAGTTATGGCTCCTCAATAACAATATAATAATAATACTTCTTCATACTTCATTGTAATCCAAAAAAAAGTTGCAAAAATAGGTACATTACATATTTCGTTATAGATACAAAGGGAACAGCGATAGTCAACTGTTTAAGAACTGAACGATATATGCTGGCCTTAAAATTCCATACTCTTTCTATGACATCCCAAGAGTGTCGACAGGATTTTAAAGAAATTACCAAGTATTGAACAATTTGAACCATTAATCATGAATATCTCGGAAATGGCTGATGTCACAAGAAAGTTATTTGAAATAAATTGTGTATTTAGAGACCTAAATTTCTTATGTAGTACGTGTTCGTCTATTGCTTAATGTTTACAAGTTATACGGGATTCTACAAAATCCTACCGAATGAAGAGGACTTCACAGGCTATTCCCAGAAAATTCAGGATATAGATTTTATTTGTCTTTTATCTTTAATATATTTATTTTAATAAAATAGTTAGAGACTTTTCTTAGAAAATAAAACATTTCGAAATATGTTCCATGTAAAGGGTAGTTGTGGATGTAACATTTTCTTAAAAACCTCATGTCGCATTCTTAAATACCAAATTTGTCTTTTTCTTTTTGAGTCATGTTGTTCGCAGTCACAGACACAGAGTTTTTTCTCAAAATGATTTCTTTTTTCAGGGGCCTCAAAACATGTATTTCCGGTGACATCTTAGTATAGAATTTTCGGATGGAACACAATACTACTTACTATTCGTAGTAGAGAAAGTAAAAATCTGTTTTTGATTTTCTCAAAAATGGCTCAAACGACATGTATTAAAATAGCATATATTTAAGATGCTTGTATGACAAATAAAGAGTTATATCTTATACTAAAACCCAATATACTAAATCTTATACTAATGTTTCTGTAAAACATGCGGTTTACATCAAACACCTTTTTTATGGATTAAACCAGTTCGAAAAAAAATAGATGTTTTTGTTACAATTTTCCCTTATTTTGAAACGTGAACTTTAACCCTAGAGGAGGTGAATTAAACAGGAATAATGGCAGATTTTATTTGAAAATATATTCCACAAAATAATTAACAAGCCGAATTTCTTTCTTTTAATGAACTGACACTTCAATAACATAAACCATTACAATTAACAAACCCTTCTTCGTTCACCATTCTTTACATGCTTTACGGCTTGAATGCTTTACGTTTAATTACAATAGTTACAAATTGCTTCCTGCTCTCACATTTACCGATATGTTTCAGACCAACCACAATAAGTCTATCGATCCGACACTCAATCCTTTCCCGGTGAAAAATTATTAAAAGGAATTTTGAATATGTTAAGCCGAAAATGAATTTAGAATTACCGTGCTGAATGCTTTCCATTTAACTGCTGTCCTGTTGTTTTTCTCGCAATCTCGCTCGTCGTCAAAGACAGACTTGCCAGCCTTGTAGCAGCACCTTGAAGAAAGATGGGCGTGATCCAGCGCCTGCGCAGACAACGACCACAATCGCCTGACGTACTGCTTGAGTCAAACCAACTTCGCCCATTCTTGTTGTTGTAGTCGACTCATTGAGAACTACTACCCTAGTCGTTTCCCTTCTGTTGCTGTACATGTCCTTTAGTACAGCCCCGTCGCCTACTGTATATTTCTCCGGGGAGGGTCAATTTGGCAGAACTTTTACACTACCTACCGTAGAGGGTATACAACGGAGTGGGAACTTCGCGCACTACTACCCAAGTGAAATCTATTGCAGCTACCACACCCCAAGAGGAAGGAATAGAGTGAAGGAGCCACAGGAGCCTTCAGGCTGCAGACAAACGGTCCACAGAGACGCAGGAAGTCACTGAAAGTTCCTGGCTCGAAGACCCGTCCCACTTCTGGAGTTGCTCAGAGAGGGCAATGAACGACCCGTCGAAGAGTCAGCTCTGTAGTGTCCACGGCAAAGCTTGCTACTATGCCTAAGAGCCTCGACAATTTGGCTGCTCTCTTGTTATAGGCAATAGCTTCACCACTTGCCGATTTGCGCTGAACACCAGCCATCACCCTTCCTGCTGTGGGTTATAATCGCAGAACTTTCCGAAGTTGATGCTTGATATTAAAGTACGAGACGTATTCCAAATAAAGGCCCGTTTGGTCATAATAACAACATCGCTCGTGAGACAAGGTTTTTATTGGCAGTAATATGTGCCTACATATATACTTTACTTTTCCACATAATCCCGCTCACAACTATACACTTGCTGTAACGCTGCACCAGCTTCTTTAAACTCTCGGATGTCCCCAGCTGAGATTCTTTTGCCAGCAAAAATCTAATCACACCGCGCACTTCGCAACTGGCGG
The DNA here is from genome assembly GCA_030765065.1 of Deroplatys truncata. Taxonomy (NCBI): domain Eukaryota; kingdom Metazoa; phylum Arthropoda; class Insecta; order Mantodea; family Mantidae; genus Deroplatys; species Deroplatys truncata. Next base: position 291,737,743 of record CM060975.1, on the reverse strand, counting down.
GATCTACGATCTGCTCTCACCGACTGGCAAACGCCTATTGCGTCACACCAACACTGCGGTAGGTTCTCAGGAGTCGGTAGACAGCGCTGCAGGCGTGAAACGTCATTCAGGCCTACCATCCATTAAGTATTGTTCACCGGACCTTAGTTGCAGAATACGCCTCGTACTTGGCTTCTCTATCATTGCCGTTGTAGCCGCAGCACTGCTGCTGAGAATAATGGGAATGAAGTGTCTTTAAGTCCACTAAAAGGCTATGAAATAGCTGGACCTTTTTCACATACAAGAAAACTTGTAAGAGATAGTGTCGTTTTGAAAGAGGCGATGTCACTTACTTCAGTGGTTGGAAACAAAGATTCACCTCCCAGCCGGGAATCGAACCCAGGATCCCTCGCACAGCAGGCAGGTGCCATACCGACTGAGCTACGAGGCCAGCCGGGTTCGAATTGTTCAATATTAACCATTCTTTTATAAAGTCCGTAGATTTTAAGTTGTTTCTCGCGATGTTATGGAAAAAATGACTATCGCCTGCTCTCTTGGTATCTATAACAAATGTGTAATGTAGCTATTTCTGCAAAGGTTTATTTGGATTTAAATAAAGTAGATATAAAGATAAGCTTTAGCAAGTAAAAAGCACTAAAACAAATAAAAGTAGTAGTAACCCACTAATAAACAATAGAGGATACAGAAAGTCATGTGAATGTATCACATATATTTTTATAATATTAATAGAGACAGCAATAGAACTTTATTCAGAATCGGCCACCCTTATTATAACTAAATAATTATAGCGATAAAGTCTTATAAAACTGGCTACAAGCAATAGTAAAATAAAATTTCAGCTATCTAGCAATTATTTTTTGTGTACTCGCCGACGTTCGTTCACGTAGAGGTCTAGAACGTATGTTCCACTGCGCCAGCGCACCGAAAGACGATATTACACGCAGTAACATGAATAAGCATTTGCATACATATTGGCAACAGTGGATAAGCATTGCTGTTGTGTATATGGGGCCCATTACCGTTTATACGGCAGATTTTATGGGGCGGCATAAAGCCAGACCTCTGCGAAACACACATATTAACCTCCGGCGAGTTAATGTTTCGAATGTTTGAAAATGATTTATTTAAAAGCACACTTAATTGATTTTTGTCCGGCGAAGTTATTGTTGTATGATGGAGGGTCGTTTGTTACGTTAATGACGCTAACTTAAACGATCGTAATGGCGTTTTAGATTGTTGCTTACAGGAATGCCAAATTATGTATTTATTTAACACCAGTAATGCAAATGTTTATTTATTCCGTAAAATCATTAACATAATGTTTCATTTTCAATTGAATGTGCATTGTTTTTACTTTCTCTACTACGTATGGTAAGTAGGGGAGTTATTGTATTCCACCCAAAAATTCGATACCGAAATTTTGCCCCTGAATAAAAAAAAAAGCATTTTCAGAAAAAGGTTCACGTGTGTGTGTGTGTGTGTGTGTGTGTGTGTGTTGTGTGTGTGTGTGTGTTTTATTTCAGAATGATGAGGATTTCACAGGCTAGTTGGAGGTATCTCTATATATTTATGTCTCTATATACATTTCATTTGTCGTGCAAATATCTTAAACATATAATATTTTAATCAAAATCATTAGAAGCATTTCTGAGAAAGTAAAAAATATAAAAAATCCACAAAAGGGTAATTTGGGATGAATGGGACTTTCTTGAAACATTCGTGACGTTATAATTGGAAGACCCTGAAATTAAATACCAAACTTAGCATTTAACCGTCTTTTGGTTTGTGTATCACACACACACACACACACACACACACACAAAAATACAGAGTTTTACCTAAAGATGCTGTTGTTTACTTTCTCTACCACATATATAGTAAGGTAGAGAAGGTATTACATTCCAACCAAAAATTCGATACCGGGATTTCAACGAAAATACGTGTTTTAAAGCCCCTGATCCCAATAAAAGTATTTTCAGAAAAACGTTCGTCTGCCTATGTGCAGCATAACCCAAACACGAAACGTCGGATAAATATCAACCTTAGTATTTAAAGTTCAGTATCTTTTAAGGATGCGATACGAAGATGTTCAACCCCCCATCCCTAAATACCATTTACTTGGAACATTTTTCGAAAATTTTGAACTTCTAAAAAATGGCTCTAACGATATTGATTAAAATACCTATATTAAAGACATTTACGTGAAAAATAAAATGTATATCTTGAATTTTCTGTGAATAGCCTATGAACTCCTCTCCATTCAGAAGGAATTTTGTATAATCTTGTATAACTGGTCAACATTAAGCGATAGACGAAAACGTACTACACAAAAATGATACCCTCTTTAAAACATAATTTATTTCAAATAATTTTTTATCGCATAAGCCATTTCTGAAATATCCGTTATTAATGCTTCAAATTTCTCACTATTTGAAGTTCTGTCAACATTCAGTTGTTTCTCGCGATTGCATGGAAGCAGTATGGAATTCTAGGGCCAGCATATAGCGTCCAGTTCTTAAACATTTGATTATCGTTGTTCTCTTTGTGCCTATAAAATGTGGAATGTAGCTATTTCTACAAAGGTTTATTTAGATTAAAATGTAGATAGAAAAATAAGCTTTAGTAAGAATAATTTGTATACTACCTAATAAAGGGTAGATGATAGAGAAAGACATGTGAGTGCATTATATCAGATTTTGTATTTATTCAAGGACCTCAAAACTTGTATTTCCGGTGAAATCTGGAATGAATTCTTGGATAGAATTTCAAGTACGTAGCAGAGAAAGTAAAAAAAATCTGATGTGTTACACTCACATGACTTTCTCTACTCTTGTACAAACTGTTTTTACAAACTCTTATTCTCCATCTATTTCATATTAATCGAGATAAACATTTGCAGAAACGATCTTTTGAAATGCAAAGAGAATTACATTTTACACATAGTCACCAGTTCTAAAAATATTTGACTATCGCTTAAGGATTACTGTGTTCCACTTGTTTTGTAATTGCTAGGGGAATATAGAAATACAGTAGCATTTAAGCACAGACATATCTCTTAATAGCTGGTTGCTATGTGCAGCACTATTCTCTTTGCCACAGATTAATACTCTTTACATATCCAAGACAAAAAATTCTGATGTGTTACACTCACATGACTTTCTCTACTCTTGTACAAACTATTTTTACAAACGCTTATTCTCCATATGCTTCATGTTAATCGAGATATCGAGATGTTAATCTTACTGCTAATTTTCTTATAGATGCAAGAGGAATTGGTAGGTTTTAAGCGATAGTCCAATATTTTAAGCGCTGGTTGCCATTTTCTTTGCATGGCCAGGACATAAAAAGAATGAATAACGAATTTGCGAAAAAGTATAAGCATTGGAAAATTTAAGGGAATAACAAGCAATATCTCGAAAACTGTTCACTCAACAAAAGAAATGTATATGAGATAAATTGTGTATTGTAACGCGATCTACATTTTTTGTGTAGTAAAATTTTGTCTATCTCTTATGGTTTAGCAGTTATGTAAAAGTCGTTCACAATAAAGAATACTTTTGGAGACATTCCCAGGAAATTCAAGATATACATTATATTTGTCATAAAAATATCTTAAACATATGATATTTTAATGAAAATCGTTAGAGCCATTTTTGAGAAAATTAAAATTTTCGAAAAATCTTCCATGTAAAGGGTACTCTGGGGTGGGGGGATTTTCTTGAAAACCTTCGTGTCGCATCCTTGGAAGATACTGAACCAAAATACCAAGTTTGGTGTTTATCCGATTGTTCGTTTCTGAGTTATGCTGTTCACAGACACACACACACACACACACACACACACTCACACACACAGACACACAGACACACACACGGAAATGTTTCCAAAAATGCTTTTTTTGGATTCAGGGGGTCTCAAAACATGTATTTCCGGTGAAATCTCGGTATCGAAATTTTGGGTGGAATACAATACTTCCCCTACTTACTATACGTAGTAGAGAAAGTAATAAGTGTTGAAAAATTTAAGGGAATAACAAGAAATATCTCGAAAATGTTTCACTCAACAAAAAATGTACATAACATAAATTGTGTATTTTAAGGCGATCTACATTTTTTGTGTAGTAAAACTATGTCTATCTCTTATGGTTTACCAGTTACGCAAAAGTCGTTCACAATGAAGAATACTTTTGGAGACATTCCCAGAAAATTCAAGATATACATTTTATTTGTCATGAAAATATCTTAAACACATGATATTTTAATCAAAATCGTTAGAGCCAATTTTGAGAAAATTAAAATTTTCGAAAAATGTTCCATGTAAAGGGTAATCTGGGGTGGGGGGATTTTCTTGAAAACCTTTGTGTCGCATCTCTGGAAGATACTGAACCTAAATACCAAGTTTGGTGTTTATCCGACTGTTCGTTTCTGAGTTATGCTGTTCACAGACACACACACACACACACACACACACACACACACACAGACATGTTTCCAAAAAGACCTTTTTTTGGATTCAGGGGATCTCAAAACATGTATTTCCAGTGAAATTTCGGTATCGAATTTTTGGGTGGAATACAATACTTCCCCTACTTACTATACGTAGTAGAGAAAGTAAAAAAGGGGGGAATTAAAAAGTATTACACTCAGTGCAGGTAGTATTCACCTGATGTGGGTACTTATTTCACCTTATTTATGTAACTACATAGCCTCAGTTCTAACCTTTTTTTCCTAGGATTTATAGTATTTAAGAAGTTTTCAGTGGGAGATGTTAGATTGGTTGAATTTTGCTCCAATTTACCACATGAAAATTTTCCGTTTCGTTGTTATAAGAATGCCAACACTATATGACTCTAGTATGTACTGGCGTTACTCTCATAGTAACTCAGCAAAAGTATGGAGAACATACTCATATTCGGGAAGCAGTGGCTGCTTTGAATTAGGAAGATGTTTTATAAATTCTATTAATAAACAAATATGTAACTCGTATTTTTACTTTCTCTGCTACATATAGTAAGTAGCGGAAGTATTGCTTTCCAACCAAAAATTTGATACAGTGAAGTTGTTTTGTTGTATTGTTATTTGCCCCACGTTTTGGGAACCAATTTGAAGGTTTGTTGCTGCTGCGTATGCAAAGCCAGTTTGAAGAAGATGTATTATATTTCAACTTTTAGAGAGCGGAACTTGAAGTAGTTGCAACCGCACGTATGGTAACTAGTTTCCGGTAGCCTTCGCCCCAAATGTACTTTCCGGTGGCCGTTGCCCCAAATGTTTAAAAAACATTAACTTTGTAATTTTTACTGTTTCTTTAAATATTATATATCTATGTTTGCCTCAGCTGCGTCAGTATCTATATTTTTTTTAGAGACAATAATGTCTTAGCAGATTGTGGTGCGACTGAAGGATGTAGACTTACACAGATTATAATCTTACTTCACTCCTTTTATTAATGCATGACACGATTTAAATAACACTTCACTGATATAGAGAGCTGTGAGGTTTTTTTTATTAATTACTTGCACTTTTTAACACGTAAAACTATTTTCGTCTCACACAAATACGTATTAAATTTCTCGAGGACGCATCTCGCGTCCGGTTAGAAACGCTGTCTACAAGAAACTGACTTCTGAATTTGTAAGTTTTCCTCCATTTTAGTTTCTGATTGGCTAATGCTAGTCCAATAGAATACCTTCATTTAACTAAAGCTTTTTCTGGTTGTTGATTGGCTATTTTATAACCTGCCACAAAAATTACATTCCAAGAATCACAAGTAGCATTATTAAACTTTCAAATTCATTATTGCCTCAAGATTACCTCATTGTTACCTCATTGTTAGCAACTTATAACCTATTATTCTCACATCTCCTACATTATTAAATTACCTAATACATTCACATTACATTATTACACATGTATACAATAATATAAACATATATTATGACTGTAATATACACATTTTATATCTTGTTGCATAAACATATTGCTTTAAGGCGGGCTGTTATTGAATTTATATATTACATATCTAGACTGAAAGGATTTAAATGTTAAAAAAAACTGCCTAAACTGAGATTTCACCGGAAATACATGCTTTAAGGCCCCCTGAATAAAAGAAAACCTTAGAAAAGGTCCGTGTGTGTGTGTGTGTGTGTGTGTGTGTGTCTGCGAACAGCGTAGCAAAAAACGAAAATTCGGATAAATGCCAAACTTAGAATTTATGTTCATTATCTATCAAAGATGTGACACGAAGATTTTCAAGAAAATTATTCTACCAAAGATTGCCCTTTACATGGAATATTTTTCGAAAATTTTGATTTTCTCAAAAATGGTTGTAACAATTTTTATTAGAATATCATAGAATGTATATCTTGCATTTTCTGGGAATGTTCCGAAAAGTCCTCTTCTTTCCGAGTAGCTTTTGCATAACTGGTAAATCGTAAAGAGATAGCCAACTGTTTTTTGTACACAAAAAAGCGTAGATCTCGTTAAAACAATTTGTGTCATATACGTTCTTTTTTTTTTTTTTTGGTTGGAGTGAACCATTTCCGGGATATTCCTGTTATTTATTTGAAGTTTGCAATACTTATACTTCTTCTCAAATGGGAATTAGTAGGTTTATTTAATGTCCTGGACATACAAAGAGAATGGAATACTCCACATAGCACCAGCTCTTAAAATATTTCACTATCGCTTAAAGCCTAGCAATTCCCCTTGCATTTACAAGGAAATTAGCAATAAGATAGTTTCTGCAAATGTTTATCTCGATTAACATGAAGTAGACGGAGAATAAACGTTTATAAAAATAGTTTGTCCAAGAGTAGAGAAAGTCATGTGAGTGTAACACATCAGATTTTTATATATGTGTTTCTGAAGGTTCTTCGTCTGAAGTTTAAGGTATCTCATTACAGTACCTCCTGCAGGTGGGTGTTGTTTTTAATATCTCTTTTATTTCTTTTTCAGATCCACTCTCATTTGGTTTTATAGTGTCTCGTAATAGTGTTTGCTTTCTTTTATAAAGGTAAAAACGCTGTATTTGCACTGCGGAAAAATACACTGCTGCAGTGAGGGAATTTTCAGTGGTTTTACAGTTAAGGTATTAGTTTCTCCAATTACCTATGGAACGTAGAGGAGGTACTGTATTCCACCCAAAAATTCTGTATTGTGTATGTTGAAGCTATGTTACTGCTCCACGTATAGACGCCAATTTGAAGTAGATGGTTTATTACGGTATTTGCACCACACTTTGGGTGTCAATTTGAAGTAGTTTGTATTGAAGGAGTTGTATTATATTGCAACTGTTGGGGAGCCTAACTTGAAGTAGTTGCAACCGCACGTATGGTACCCGGTTTCCGTTAGCCTTCGCCCCAAGTTTTTTTTAAAGAAATATTAACTTTGTAATTTGACTGTTTCTTTAAATATTGTTATTTATGTTTGCCTCGGCTGCGTCAGTATTATTGTTAGAGACACGTTTCTCTTGGCAGGGTTGTGATGCGACAAGAATGTAGGCTTACACAGATTATAATTTTATTTCACTCCTTTTATTAATGCTTGACACAATTTAAATAACACTTCACTGACATAGACAGCTGTGAGATTCTTTTTATTAATTAATTATACTTTTTAACACGTAAACTTATTTTTCGTCTCACACGAACACGTATTAAATTTCTTGAGGATAATTTTTGCGATTGGTTAGTAACGCTGTCTGCAACCAACTAAACTCTAAATTTGTAAAATTTTCTCCTTTTCAGTTTCTGACTGGCTAATCCTACTCCAATAGTATACCTTCATTTCACTAAAGTTTTTTTTTTGGTTGTTTATTGGCTATTTTATAAACTGTCACTAAAATTACATTATTGCTTCCAAGAATCAGAAGTAGTATTGTTAAACTCTCAAAGTCATTATTGACTCAAGGTTATCTCATTGTTACCTCATTGTTAGCGACTTTAAACTTATTATTCCCACAGATCCTACATTATTAAATTACGTAATACATTCACATAATATTATTACACATGGATACAATAATACAAACATATACAATGACTGTAATATACAGTTTTTATATATTGTTAAATACACATATTACTTTAAGGCGCGCTATTATTGAATTTACATATTATATAATTTGACTGAAATCATTTAAGTGTTAAAAATACTTCCTCAATGTGTGAGCATTTATGGTATTTTACCCAATATAGATTATACAATATGTTCATTTATAATGTTTTTACTTTCTCCACCACGTACATAGGTAGAGAAATTCGCTGAATTCCATGTAGACATTTGATGTCGAGATTTCACCGGAAATATATGCTTTTAAGTCCCCAAAACAAAAAATTCCTTTAGAAAAAGGTCCGCTTATATGTCTGTGAACAGTATAACTCAAAAATAAAAAGTCGTATAAATATCTAACTTAGTATTTATTTCAGAACCTTCGAAAGATTTTTAGGAAAATCTACCCACATTAAACTATCCTTCACTTGGAAAAGTTTTCGAATTTTTTTTATTTTCTGAAAAATGTGTCTAATGATTTGATTAACGTACTATATAATATGTTTACATGCCAAATAAAATGTAAATCTTTAATTATCTGAGAATAGCCTCTGAAGTCCTATTCATTCGGAAATGATTTTATATAATGTTGTATAAGTGGTAAGCGTTAAGCAATAGACGAAAACGTACTACACAAAAAATTGTAGATCCCTTTAAAACACAAAATGTATTTCAAATAAACACTTTTGTGGCATTAGTTATTTCCAAGTTATCCGTTATTAATGTCGTTCTTTTAAAATCCCGTTGATATTCAGTTGTTTCTCGGGATTGCATGGAAGGTGTGAAATTTTATGGCCAACATATAGCGTCAAGTATTTAAATATTTTATTATTATCGCTATTCCCTTGGTATCTATGTATAATGGAGCTACTTCTGTAAAGTTTTATCTCAAAGTGAACTAAATGGAAAAATAAACTTTCGTAATAATCATTTGTATACACAATAATAAATGATAGAGGTAAATAAAGTTATGTGAATGTAACACGTCGCTTTTAATAAACTCAGTTTGAGTTTGTTATATTACTGCTATTATCGCCGCGCTCATAAGGTTAACATAGGATATTTCTTTGTTTTGTTTAGAAGTATATTTACTACGCGACAAACATAATGACATACTTGCCCATGCAAATAAAGCTGAGTCGTGCCTTGTTACAAAACGGTACACGCATTAGAATGAGGTGTGATCGTTCCTTACCGTTCCTTCCATTGAAACTCTCCCCTTTAGCCAATATTTCCACACCTTCACATTTGACATTTTTCTTTCTCCTATTTTTAATAGCCCATTTTAACAGGCCATATCCTTGCACTAAGAGCATAATGAAACGTGGAAACGGTCCACTCGACAGAGAGGTTTAAAAATGAAGAGATAAGTAGCTTCTGGGACACGCTGAGACGCGTTTTCCATTGTACATGAGGTATAGTAGGAGGCATTTTTACTTTCTCTATTATTTACTTAAGCAAGAGGAAGTATGTATTGTATGCCACCCAAAACGTTTGATATCGAAATTTTATCGGAAATTCGATGTTTTGAGATTCCCTGAATAAATAAAAAAAGTTATAAAAGGTCCTTGTGTGTGTTTTAGTGTGTGTTAGAGAGAACAGTATAACTCAAAAACGAGAGGTCGATTACAAATCGAACACCGGTTTTAAGTTCAGCATCTTCCAAGGATACAAGGATGTGGAAAATCTTCATGAAGATTTTAAGAAAATCCCTCATTCCAAACTACCATTTAAACGAAAAACGCTGCTTCGTTATTTTTTGTTTTCTCAAAAATGGCTCTAATGTTTTGGAATAAAATGCTGTATTGTGGCGTATTGCTAATTTGGGGGATTACGTTGTTAGTGTCATTGCCAGATATATTGTTGCTCTACATTGTCATTACTAGACACATTGTTGTTTACATCATTCCTAACAGGTAGCTTTGCTAGCCACGAGTGGTGGGGATATAGCGTCTGTCTTGGGTAGGATTCCGTGACAAGCGGATCGCGTGTGCAAGCCGGCTTTTGGATCAGTGGTCATCTCCTCTCACCTTTCATATTTAATAATATAGGAACCCCAAACGGCTGGGAAATAAATCTAGGAATGTATAATTAGATTTATGTTATGGATTTTGTACAGTGAAAAACCCACGCCTTTCTGTTAACCATCACACCACATTTAGATCCTCCGCAGCTAAGTGAGTCCCTCAATGTGTGTGCTGGGTATTAGAAGTAAATTTAATTTTCATGTGAACTTTTAGGCCTCTACCCAGCATGTAACAATACGCTTAAGATATATGCACATAAAATATACATTCTCAATTTTCTGGAGTAGCCTTTGAAGACTTCTTTATTCTGAATGACTTTTGCATAACTGGCAAACCGTAAGGTGCATACAAAACTGTAAATTTAGTTAACGCACATCGTTAACCATTGAGGCAGTACTTTTAACACTTAAATGATTTCAGTCAAATTCTATAAATATAAATTCAATAACAGCCCGCCTTAAAGCAATATGTGTATGTAACAATATATAAAAAGTGTATATTACAGTCATTGTAAATGTTTATATTATTGTATATTATTGTATACATTTTCAATAATTTTATGTTAGGAGGTGTGAGAATAATAGGTTAGAAGTTTCTAACAATGAGATAACAATGAGGTAACCTTGAGGCAATAATGAGTGAGAATGTTTAATAATGCTACTAGTCATTATTGGAGCAACAATAATGTAATTTTTGTGACAGTTTATAAAATAGCCAATCAACAACCAGAAAAAGCTTTAGTTAAATGAGGGTATTCTATTGGAGTAGGATTAGCCAATCAGAAACTGAAAAGGGGGAACATTTACAAATTCAGAAGTCAGTTGCCTGTAGACAGCGTTACTAACCAGACGCAAAAAGTGTCCTCAAGAAATATAATATGTATTCCTGTGAGACGAAAAATAAGTTTACGTGTTAAAAAGTGTGATTAATTAATAAAAAGAATCTCACAGCTCTCTATATCAGTGAAGTGTTATTTAAATCGTATCAAGGATTAATAAAAGGAGTGAAGTAAAATTATAATCTGTGTAAGCCTACATTCTTGTTGCATCACAACCCTGCCAAGATATCCATGTCTCTAACAATAATACTGACGCAGCCGAGGCAAACATAAATATATAATATTTAAAGAAACAGTCAAATTAAAAAATTAATATTTTTTTAAACTTGTGGCTTAGGCCACCTAAAAGTACATTTGGGGCGAAGGCTACCGGAAACCGTTTACTATACGTGCGGTTGCAACTACTTCAAGTGTTCGGCTCCCCAACAGTGGAAATATAATACAACTCCCTCAAAACAAACTACTTCAATTAGACGCCCAAAGCGTGGTAAAAATAATGTATTAAAGCATCTTCTCAAATTGGCGTCCATACGTGGAGCTAATAAATAACTTCTTGCCATTTCCGAGATACTCTTTGGTTTTGGTTTGAATTTTCAAATATTTATACTTTTTTCAAGTAGTAAGTCACAATTCGATTTCTCTTGTGGTCATGCAAAGAGAAAGGGATTTCGAAGTTATCACAAAGCGACTCGCTTTCTCAAAATCTGAATCTCGCTTTAGTCTACTGTGTCCTAATACCTACAACGAAATTTGTAGATAAATGTGTAATGAAGGTTTATCTTGATCAACAATAAGTAGATAGAAAAATAAACTGTTGTAAGAATACTTTGTACCAGAGTGAGTAACCGAAGGAGGTGGCGCCACTATAACGTGTGAGACATGTATTCCCGGGTTCGATCCCTGAGACCGTCCACTCTGTCCCATGGGATTTTGGTGGTTTCCGGGGCCGACAGGGGAATGCTGGGATGGTTTATCTCCTACCACAGCTTTCTTGTACCTCATTTTCTGTACCCATCATCTCCTTCATTGTCATCTGTTTCAGGGTTGTAGGGCCAGGCGACGGTGTTTGGGAGGTTGCGGCTGGGCGGTGGATGTGCTTTGTAAACGCTTCTTCCCCGGCGTCGCTGCGAGATTGCTCTGTTAGGTGCCGTCACTAAGTAGTCCCATCGGGTGGAGGCCACCGGGTTCTAGAGGTTTGCGAGTGGTGTCCGATTTGAAACGTTATGGATCTCGGCAATGCCTGCGCCCATCTCATCCGGATTTGGTCACCCTTCGGGTCTTCCACCGCATCCCTCGCTCTTAGGGGTCACGATAGAAGCAGAAAGGGCCTTTGCCTACTTTTACTACAGAGAGTAGAGGAAGTCATGTGAATGCAACACATTAGATTTTATAATCTTATAGTATGCGTGATATATGCGTTAATCTATGTTTTTAAGTTTGTATATTGGTGGCAAAGCCATGATAGGATACTGCAGGATTCTTACTCCCTCTATTGGAGGTTCCAGGGGCGGCTGGTGACTCTGAACTTTGGTGGTTCACAACATTATCCTTGCAATTTGAAATTTTTAAGTAATAAATACGGAATAAGTTTCTCACTATAGGCTGATTAATTTACGCAAATAAACAAGAAACGGGATTTCACAATATATAACAAATGCACATTTCATGAAGATGCTACAGATCATTCCATGTATCTTCACCACCAAACAAAACGCAAGGAAAGCAAAACAGGGCGTTTTTAATATCACAACCACTTATCCAATCATATTTTTCATATACATCGCTGTTAAAATTCCTGTTAAAACTTCTGGGTTTTGTTTGAACTACCTGAGTGATTTTCAGATATGATGTTGGCCTGCCAATGCGTTTAATTTCATTCTTTTCCTCCAAGTTTAGCGTTGAAAACGGTTGCATTAAAAGAGACTGGATGGAATTCATTGTTTCTCCATATAGCAATGTTTACCTGTATTTAGCTAAATAAACCACTTTGATTCATAAATTAAAACCCGATACACACAACACGGCACAAACCACGTGGCATACAAGCAACGTAATTATCAGAGATGCAAGGTAACTAGAGTATAGTCAGTTCAGTAGATAGAAGACCGGAAGTGAGGTAAACTTTTACTGTGAATTCAATAGATGGCTCTGTGTATGGGACGAAACGAAAAGTATTGCTCCTGTTGATCATCCTATTCTATGCTGTCTGACTACTAGGTTAACCAACAACATGCAGCTTATGCCCCTCACTTCCCCCCATATACCTCTGCGCTCCCTTGGTTCGTCATTCCCTATACTTCACCATTATACCAATGTGGGTAGCAGCCGGGAGTGCACTACTTGGCACCTGCAAACAATACAACGCTTGCCAAAGTCCACTCCACAAGACCATGTCAGAATGATAACCGAAATGTATGAATCGTATACGTTATTTACATTAAAGGGAGAGCCAGGACTTTGTTTGTAGCGCAAACGTGCTACCATATTAAGAAGCCGCCCCTGGGAGGTTCATTCTACTTTGTACTGTTTGGTTCAAAAAAGGACTTCTATTTGTTGTCACTAGTGCTCTATTACGTTAATGAGTTTGTCCCATGCACAAGTTACTAATGGACCATATCCCTCGTCATCAAAGAACTTCGTATTATAGCTTCAGAGTCGTGGTCTGGAGAAAATATAAAACTATCTTCTTAGTTAAGAAGACGACAACGGCGAATAAATTTTCACACTTGAAATGTGTTGAGTTCCGGTGAACGCAAATGTTCCAGTCCTACAAAAAATTTGAAAACTTTGTAACAGTGTCAGTTACTTTCGCGTGCGAGTCTTAAAACTTGCCAAATCGACAAGGAACGTTCAGAAATGTGTAAGTACATCAATTAATTTCCTAATTCACACCGGAGACAATGCATGCTCTCGAGTGAGTTCTGAAATAAAGTAAGAAATGAATGAAGCTTTCCTAGCGACGTATGTTCTCTAAATGCTATTGTGTCTGGTGAGTTGGTGATGGGACACCGACGTTTCGGGAGCGTGAATCTCTCCAATATTCAGGAGGCTGAATGACTAGTCAGGGAGATCCGCAGGCGGCATGTCAGTATACCTAAATATTGGCCGGTTTCTCTGCCTAAGTTATTCAGCATCCGCAAACGCCAGTGTTACACCAACAATGCATTAGCTTGTAGCCCGAGAACTTTTAGTGTATTTTGAAATAAAGTGATTGAAGACACTGAACAATGAACCTAATGGCGGTAACGTCTGTGGCCTGCATTCGGGAGGTTCCAGTCTCAAACCGGCAGGCCCGACAAATCTGAACGTTTTGTGGTTTTCCTTGGTCGTTAGGCGAATGATGGGTTGGAAAATTTGATCCGCAAATTTTCTTACTATCCCCTTGATCACCACCTTTCACCAAGCTAATGAGCAAGGAACCTGAAAGAATAAGGAGGTATAGAAAGAGACAGATATGGAAAGGAGAGAGACAGAGACATGGGACGCATATTGCGGAAAGTTTTGGAGCAGAATATTTTCATACATAATAAGGTAACGTGGTCTAAGGACCAATTAGAAATGTCGTTACATTTTAAGGCGCGAAGGTGAGCGGCACTAGGTTTAGGTATAAAAGGGGGAAGCAGGCCCCAGATTTTCACTCTCTTATAGACTCTCTTATACAATCTCGTCGACACTCAGTTATACTCTCTGGACGGCGGTTTTCCTTGGTCGTTAGGCGAATTATGCGTTGAAAAATTTCATCCGCAAATTTTATTACCATCCCCTTGATCATTTAATTTCCTTCGTTCTTCACCGCCATACCAGGCGTTGGGCTGATAGCTATGCCTGGATACGCTATGATCCAGAGTTTGCTTGCCCCTTGACGGGCTACTGACCCAAGGCATTGGCTTGAAAGTTTTTCGGGGTGTAAATATTACAAAGAGGAGGCTAATCAGTTAAAAAAGAATATGAAAGCACTGAACTCTTCTGTATAACACGTGATACTACAACCTTCCATACGTTGAAACAAGTACTCACAAATGAACGCCGAAAGCTTGTTGGCTTTTTGGTTCACAGTTACTGAAAATGAAACTGTTTCAATTAATAACCGCAGAAAGAGGATACAAACCATATCATTTGAATAAATTAGTAATCGCGGTGGCTGCTGTAATTGAGCCAAAAGGTTGTCACTCGTTTGACACGAAATGACGCAGAACAGAATGTAATGGAACCCAACATCATCTCAAATAGGGTGTAACCGAAAAAAGAAAAGCACTTCGTTGTATCCATGCAAACAGAAGCTTATTGTTTGGGGATATTAAATGGAAGTTTACACCGTGTAATTTTGTTGATTTGCAAATAACGATGACATGCTATAAACGCGTTTGATCTGTTATTTGTGTAGTCAAACCTCATTTTCATCATTACATCCAATTAGGGCGGCGTCCTAAAACAATTTTGAACCCTCGTTGCAAGAACGATGCATGGTTAAATCTGATAAATGAAAATCGGATTCTGCGAGTTCACAAGACCCTGGCGATGTTGCGAAGAGATTAGGTGCTAATATACTGTTCGCCTTAATGCAAGTATCTGGTCATTTGTTGGAAATTGGAGAGAGTATCAAATTGCTAAAGGGCCCAGGTTAACCAAGCTGACATTTATCCTGTTACGGGGAAACCGTCGTTGTTAAATCCTCAACTTTAACTCCCTTATCTTCAGATATTCATTAATTTGTAGAAACAGAGTTTGGCTCGCCTGAAAAAGAATACACTCCTCAAGTAATTTATTTGCTTAGCTACAACTGTCTTCTTAAGGCATCTACATTAATTTGATTTTAATTTTAATGCTTGTATTTTCAGATGTTTCACAGAATTTCAATAGTTGTAAATGCCATGTATAACATTAACAATCAATGTATCAATTCCAGAAGAAAATGTATATGTTACTATGAAAAGTTAAACTAATAACTCCAGAACATTCCTAGATTATATTCGTGGTCATAATTTAGTCCTCTTATCCTGTTGTTTGAAACGCACCTTGTGAATTCAAAATACCTTTAAGAAATATGTTCTATGATTTTTGAGGAAGTACTTTTATCACTTAAATGATATCCGTCTAATTCTATAATATAAACTATAATAATAACCCGCCTTAAAGCAATAATCTCACAGCTCTATAGTAGGATACATCAGTGAAGTGTTATTTAATCGTGTGAAAGATTAATAAACAAAGTACAATGCAATTATCATTTGTGTAAGCCTTCATTATTTAGCCGTACCAGTCCTGCTATGAGATACGTGCTCTAAGGAAATTACTACTGATGTAGCCGAGGCATATATATATATATATAAAATAAATAAAGTAACATTAAATTAAGAGTTAAATTTTAAACGTGGGGCGAAGGGCACCGGAAAAGTAAACGTAGGCGAAGGTCACCGGAAAGTTTGTACCGTACGTGGGGCGAACACTCCTAGAAAGAATCTCCCGCAAAATTGGTAGCCATTACGTGCGTGGTCTAAAACACCTACAAGCTTGGCTCTCCTATAATGAGGCTGCAAACCACTTCATTTTACAGGGTATATAGCGGTTTAGAATACAATCGGTGGAAGAAAAAATAAACATACTTCGAAAAGCGAATCAGTGGAATAAAATAAACACTTTAACAGACACAAATACATCTTAGTACACTGCCTTTTTTGTATGGTGGTCAGAGTTCTAGGCTTTGAAGGAAAATTTTAATTCATTTGGTAAAATTGAGTAAAGTTGGCTTTATTTGTTGTACCTTTCGGTCTCGGGTTCTATTACCGACTTGTAGCGGGAAAACGTTGCTGCTCTGGGTTGATGCCCTTAAACACTGCATTCCCCTTAAAATGTGATTTATTATCAATAAGATACTTATGGTCGGCTAGCTTCTCCCATCTTTAACAATGCTACCATAATAGTAAATTAGGAGCCTACTCTAACTGTACACGCTTCCCTACCCATATGCACACACGTGAATCTGTCGTCCACAGGGTGTAACTGAGTGTCGACGAGATTGTATAAGAGAGTCTATAAGAAAGTGAAAATCTGGGGCCTGCTTCCCCCTTTTATACCTAAACCTAATGACGCTCAACTTGCACCTTAAAATGTAACGACATTTCTAATTGGTCCTCAGACCACGTTACCTTATTATGTATGAAAATATTTTGCTCCAAAACTTTTCGCACACGCGTCCCAGTGACGCGTCCGGAAGCAAACTCAATGTCTTTGTCTCTTTCCATTCTATATCTGTCTCTTTCTATTTCTTATTATTCCTTCAAGTTCCTTGCTCATTAGCTTGGTGAAAGATGGTAGGCTCTACCTAGAATTACTTTTTACTGGAATCAGCTAGCTCGCCCGTCCCATACCTTCTAAGTTACAATCTGCTTTGTATATCTCTTGGCCTGCTAAATATTCTGACATCTTTCTTGCTGAATTATATTATTATGTACAATTCTTGTTTTATATTGATTTATACGTCTATATATGTATTTGTGTGTGTAAGTGTGGGTGT
Source organism: Deroplatys truncata (assembly GCA_030765065.1). NCBI lineage: Eukaryota > Metazoa > Arthropoda > Insecta > Mantodea > Mantidae > Deroplatys > Deroplatys truncata. Next base: position 291,720,316 of record CM060975.1, on the reverse strand, counting down.
GTGTGGTATATCCCCTTTCAGACTGTTGTGGGAAATGTTTCTATATCCAGAATCATTACGCATCTTCCGCAGAGTCTGGTAGTATGATTGTAGTAGTATATGTGTGTTCAATGTTAAAGTTAATAAAGCTAAGAAATCCCACGGTGCAAAGTGTAAAACACCATCAGTAAGTTAGTTCTGCCAAATCCCGTTATGGTTTTGGAATTCATGGAGGTCAAAGAGGGCTATACAAATGAAACGCTTGAAAAAAGATCTCAGTAAACAAACGTTTGCTAGGGTGCTGAATGTATAACTACGGGCCTTCACTAATTTCTTTGTAAACACTGTACGCTTTTGCTTAGCGTAAACTTCAGTAGCAACTATAGTGCATTATTAATTTTATAGCTTAAGCCACATATTAAGTATAAGTGAAGTTAAATCCAAAGTTTCGATGGCGTTTTAATCTTCCTCTTCTGGGAACTTTCGCCAGTCTGGTGTGTATCGAAACCACTTGCTGGTAAGGTGATTCTGTTGAAGAGGAATTGGAGTAAAGTGGGGAAAGGGGAGGAAAAAGACCTGTCTTAATTTACCTAAATGCCTTGAGACTGAAGAAATCCCCATGCCATAAAGGTTAATGCTATAAAATAGCGAATATCTATGTATTGGTGGCTGATGTGTAAAGCAGCTCAAGAAAATCGCTGTCCTGCTTATATCACTTCAAACCAATGCTTCATTTTCATCTACCCATAGAGCTGTTCAGAAACTAAAATTAAGGTAGCAGTATGCAGCGGATGTGGATAATGTTATATCACTTCGTTATTGCGACTGTACATGAGGATGTGTCGATCCTGAGTTGGGGTATTTATATCATATCACACAGAACAATAGGTATTGTAAGTCTTAAAATCCAAACAACAATATTAGTGAATTAAAGGCGGGAGTATGGTGTGTTCTCGGGACGAGGGTGAGCTGGTTCCGAAAGACCTAAGTTGTTCCGAGTCAGTAACTGCCGCGAGACCTAGCTGGTTCCCGCAACATTTTCCCTCCCATTTTAACTGTCCACTTGATTAAAATATTATTTATAGCTTTCCTATTGACGGCAGTTTTTTTTAAAATTCTGTTTATGGAAAGTCCTTATATTGACTTACGTCATTACATCCTTCAGCCATCAACGGATCCATGGAAGTTACTATTGTATCTACTGTGAAATGATTCACAGCAGTTTGTGGTTCGCTCAGAGTTGCTACCAAATTCAGCCCATATAATTTGCAATAACATAATCAAGGAAGTCAGGTTGTGAAGAGTAGATAGCCCTTCTTGACGTCAGATCATCGGTGAAGTAGTCCTCAACTTTTTCTGTTGGCAAAAATGTTAGTAGTTGTCAAATCTCATATCCTTATAATATTGTTACAGCAAGCGTGCGCGTGAATTTTCCTCCACTAGTTGTTGATTATGAAGAGGCTAAGGAACTTAAGACTGAAGTATACTGTGCATCGAGTAGGGTGGGGTGAGATGGCGCATTGGATGTTGTTGACCTGTGAGGCCGTGTACAATCCCTTCGTGACTGGAGGTAAAATACGCTTCTATCTTTCATTCCGATATATGTATACTACTTCATTTTCCAGCATCATTAGACCGTACTGTTTACAGTAGCAAACATTGCTCTATACGGAACTCTATAGTAAGATTACACTGAAGAAGTTGTTTCTCGTATTACGTATTGTTTATACGTAAATAATTTTTTAAACTTGAAGATCGTTATTTAGCCACGCTTGGGAAGCCAACTTGAGAGAGTAATTTGTTAACGTAATGTTTAACTTGAAGAAGATGTATGCTTACGTAATTGTATTTTACGTAATATTTATTTAGTTGCATTTAAGGAGCTTCTGGAACACGCTTTGGGCGTCGGTTTGAATTTGTTGATTACGTAATAGATACTGTTATTACGCAATATGCTGCTACGTACGAGAAGCTGGTTTCAAGATGTGTTTTTGTTATTACACTCCAAGTTTTACACTATAATATTTAACTTTGTTATTAACACTGCTTCTATATATTATATATGTTTGAATATGCCTCGGCTGCGTCATCTTGTTTGTAGAGTCACGTATATCTTAATTAGGGTGCGGTGTGACAATAATTGTAGACATCACAGAATTTAAGTTTTTAAATTCACTTCTTTTATTAATTCTTGCACATTTTTATAAATCACCTCTTTTTAAGAGCTGTGAGAATCTTTAATACTTTACTTAGCACGTATACATATTTTACGATTCACGCGTAGAGAGCACATCTTCCGTCTGATCACTACCAAGGTTAGCCAGCTACTGAACAACTTTCAATGTTTAAAACTCGTAATCTTCGGTATTTAAAGTCTCTGATTGGCTAATTCTAGTCCAATAGAATATCTGCATTTTACTTAAACTTTTTCCTAGCTATTAATTGGTTAATGTTAAACTATTACTGAATTTACCTTACCGTTGCCTTAATCATGACTAGTAATATTTCAAACACTCTAACTCATTATTGCCACAAGGTTACCTCATTATTAGCAACTCAAAACTTATTATTCTCACAGCTCTTGCATTATAAGTATATAATGCATTTACATAACATTGATAAAACCTGTTTACAATAAAAATAAGCATATGCAATGACTGTTACATACATTTAAACAATGATTACACACATATTGTTTCAAGGTAGGCTGTTATTGAATTTACTTTTATATAAAATACAATTGAAATTATTTAGTTATTAAAATACTGCCTCAACACATACATTGGTTGCTAACTTGTCCCGGTTCTTTAACCTGGTTATGATCATCTATTCCAAAACCATTTCTGTTATTTCTCAGTTTTTTACAATGTTCTATTTGGAACGCACCTAGAAATCTTATAAAGCCGTTTCGGAACCACTTCGGAACCACTTCGGAACCACAGCACTGTTGTCCCAGTGCTGTCAGAGCAATGAGAATTTATGAGTTCATCTTCTTTCAGGAAACGTTAGACTCTAATAGTTACGTGAACAATTTACTGATACCTTTCTTCAGAGAACTGACACCTGCATACATACCGATGATTACTTTATACAGGATAATGTAAATGCAAATTGGTCTATGGAAGCAAGGTGTTTCTGATGACGGGACTGCTTGCTGTTCAGATCTAAATCTATGTGATCATTTTCTTTGGGGAATGATTAACGGTAAAGATTGTGCCACAAATCTCCATACGCTCATAAGACATCAGACATGCATTTTCTAATATTTTGGTAGGGGAAATTCGTTCAGTGTTGGATACTGTGTTCATCAGCTTGTGAAGACACAGAGAGGCATCATTCAAATACCTCTTATAGAGAAAGGTAAGCGTATTATCTGCTTACCAAACGAGATGGCTCCTCAGTAATGCGTAAAGCTACCATTCGAAAGGTCTCCGGCTCGAATCCCATTGTGCTGGTCAGCCATGTGCTTGATCGTGGCTTTCTTAGGTCGGTAGTCGAATATTGGTGTGGTTCCTCTTCCAACACGAATTCCCTCTATCTCTTCTCTCGTCAGCATCGTTTCCTTTCATCTATTTCACCTTCATACCTATGTTTAAGGGAAGTTTGCGTTATGTAAAGAATTTCTCTCTGTCTCTTGGCCGCCTGATGCCCCTCCCGCTCCCGAGACTTTCGGGTTGATTTTGGCGCAAGGAGGTCCACGCCAGCTTCAACGGTGATTAACTTCTGGTATCGTTAAGGACCGCGTTCTTGCTAGCGTGCATCATCGTCCGGATTTTGTCGCCATTCGATCTCCTGTTCATACGTTCCTTCCAGGGGTCACGTAAGACACAACGGACATCTCTACTGAGATGGCCTGTGTACGATGCTGAGCTTCAGTTACCTGGGGGCCCCTGCTTCTGACTCTCCTGTCCTAACATTACATTGTTTGGGATCATTAGCACCATTGCCGCAGTTCTCATGGCTTGTGTTATCTTATTTACTGGGCGCCTCTTGTTTTATTATTTTAAATTTGGGTTCATTGTCCTCCGGCTAGCTGTTATAACTCAGTCGAGCAAGTATCTCTAAGCAGGGCGTGTAAACGGAAAGGAGTTGTTGCTAAAAGATAACATTGATAAACAATTTTGTTTCTACACATTTATTGCCGTCACACTTAATAATTCACATATTTAATCTTTATACACGCCTGACTGAAACTGTGATATTTACGAATGTAACTACAGTCGTTTAGTTGCCGCGCACCAATTACTTCGCGTACTTTACATTTGTTGTAACTAACTCTGCGACGTGTACCTCGCGAGAGATTCTTCAGGACTGCGTAACTTGTACCTCGAGAGGGATTTTTCAGAACTGTGTGACGTTCACCTCGTGAGAGATTTTTCCGAACTGCGCGAAACTTGCTTATGGCTCGAGAATATATACTCCTTCACCTCGAATTGCCTAAACATTATAATAGAGCTGCTATTGGTTACCAAATCGCGCCCACTTTAGCGTCTGTTTTGGTCAGCCAATCCCTACTACTAACATATATGCTCTAGGGAAGATATTCCCTCCATTTCTAAAAAAAGGCACGCTATCCCGACGTCATTTGTTTGTCACTTCTTAGTGATAAACAACTCACCCCCTCGGTTTATTGTTACCCACTTCTATTGTCAGTTTCAGTGAGGCCATGTAAACTTATTTCCTAACAATACTTATGGCTAACAAACATCTATATCCTGTACATACAATAATATTAATTTACACTACAATCACTCTGGTATTCACAGCATGTTATGATATAAAATACTGCCTCACCATCTAAAGGAGAAACGGCAGGCCGTTCCGCCGCTACTCCACGAACGTATTCCAATAGCAGTGCCGTGGGAGTGGCGGGCTGCCAGTTGCACCATTCAAGAGAAATCAGATTTTAACAACCGCTCTAAGAACACAATTTTCACAAAAAATCACTTATATCTTATTTATCTATGCTTCATTTGAGAATCTTTAAACATCTAAGTTAAAATGCTGTTTGCGAATAACACACTACGAGATGTGTACCATTTTCCTCTCCCCTCATCGTCTGCTTTAGAGCGCAAGATTTGACGGCTTTTACAACATACATATTGGAAAATGTTTTAACGCACTATCTAAGAGGCGTAAGTTGGCCCTTTGGGTTGTGTGCATTGGACAACCTACGTCGATGACGTCAGCCGGCAGCAGCGCCAAGTGAGGCACAATGGCTAAGAGAAGTTCTCCCGAACCGGCCAGTATTCTGGTATAGACGACGACCAACAGCGGACGAGAGAGGCAGTTTGGCCTTCAGAATCACATTTGTAGGCGATGTAGTGAGGGTATGAGAAATTATATACTTTTCGACTACTCCAAATTATACGAATTTTCTTTTGGTGAGTAAGATTCCTAAATTCTTTTGGGTTCCAGTTTCACCTAACTGTTTCACGAGTAGGAGTGATACAAAGGAAAGATAGCGCGAGCGATTAATTCATTTCAACGATCTAAATTCGCCATTACACAGAAAGTTAAACATGTTAGGTGATTTAAAGTCTATTATTCGTGATGAGATTTAAAACAGGATTTTAATATATAAAGAAAGTTAAATCAGCTACAAACTGAGTGGCTAAATAAATATGTAAGAAGGAACGAAAATACAACTGTGAAAAGCACTTAACTTGAGGTTATAATAAATTAACTAACAAGAATTTGCTGTTAGTGCTTAACCTGAACTTTCCGAAAATGCCAGCCAGCGGAAACGACTCCGTCGGCGAAAACCACATACTGATCACAAAGTCCAGACCTATGCTGAAATGCGAAGTACAGCTCCAGACATAAAAATATGAAGCCAAGAGAAATACAACAGACCGGAGATTCGCAGCCAGACCCAACCCTATGATTCGCCAAGCTCTATAAAGAACTCGGATCTCCCGGTATCCGTCCGGTTGCTCTAACCACTGAGCTACCATGGCAACATGCCGACACGACATTAAATTCTCCAGCTGATTCGCATTTTTCCCGGTAAACCACAAGGAGATCTCAAATTGTATTGAGGTGCCATACCCCAATGGCGACTTACATTTATTGTAAGTACTTTAAGTTCCGGGCTTTATAGTTGCAACCACTATTAGGTCAATTAATGGAATTAATTGTTCTTTCACACAAGCCGTGTGTTGGACAGGGTTGGAAAGGTAGAATCAGATGACTGAAAAATTCAATGCCATAGCCGGGATTTGAACCACGGATCTGGTTCAAATCCCGGCTATGGCATTGAATTTTTCAGTCATCTGATTCTACCTTTCCAACCCTGTCCAACAGACGGCTTGTGTGAAAGAACAATTAATTCTATAAAGAACTGTTTCATTATTTCGAGTCTCGAACAGCGGAGGGAGGACCTCAGTGCTAATAGACCAAATATGTAATGGTCGGTTTTTATTGTTTTTTTTCTCTTTCTCTAAACATCATCTATAAAGACCCCCCCTATCTATAAGTACCCCCTAAGATGGTCGACTTTCTTTCGGTCGCCCTTTTGAATTCCGGGGTAGGGATTTGCCGGCCGTGGAGGTAATATAACCAAGTAAGGTAGCGAGGTTCGAACAAAATATTGAGGGATTGCGCTAGTATTACCAATTCGCGAGAAAGGGCTGAAACTCTGTGACACGATGATGTAGAACGCAAGACCGCGCAGTCAGAAGTCAAAATAATATTTAAGAGCCATGGATTTATGTCACGACTCGCCTTTACTTTCACTCTCGTCTAGAGGCGATACTCGGCGACGAAGCTCCGAGCCGCAAAGGGTGCCTCGTACCCCCACTGTAATTTAGTTAACATTTCCATTGTGCACACTTCAAGGCGACCGTAACCCAGGTAAGACGCTCTCGCATTAAGTACTTGCCCACTCTAGCCACCATGTCAAGCAACGGCCGGCCACCAGCTGCAATTGTACCTTAAGTACAAATACAACTCGTAAATCTAATTCACCCCCGGGGCCTCACCTGCACGTGTGCTGCCCTACCTATCCCGAAACCGATTTGTCCTACCACCTGAGTTTACTGCACCCCTAGTATAAGTGTCCCTGGTGTTAACGACCTCTTAGTAGGGGAGATAGAATATATATGTAAGACAGGTAAGAAAATACAATTGTGAAAAACACTTAACTTGAAGTGATAATAAATTACCTAATAAGAATTTGCTGTTAGTATTTAACTTCAATTTTCCTTCATTTTAGACCTGTAAGTGCATAATTAGGTTCCACCCCTCAAGGCAGACCACATAATTGTTAGGGCTCAGCATTATTTAATTTGGCTTCCACAGTTATTAGCCCATGTACTAAGTTTAATACAGCAATATAAAATAATAATAAGAGTGCAGATATAAAAAAAATCTGATGTGTTACACTCAATTGAGTTTCTATACTCTTGTACAAACTATTTTTACACACGCTTATTCTCCATCTGCTTCATATTAATGGAGATGTTAATATTATTGCCAATTTTCTTGTAGATGCAAGGGATATGGTAGGCTTTAAGCGATAGTCAAAGATTTTAAGAGCTGGTTGCTATGTGGAGTATTCCATTCTCTTTGTATTAGCAGGACAAAATAAATGAATAACGAATTCCCATTTGAGAAAAAGTATAACTATTCGAACATTTAAGCGAATAACAAGCAATATCTCGAAAATGGTTCACTCAACAAAAAATATGTATATGACAAATTGTGTATTTTAATGCGATCTACATTTTTTGTGTAGTAAAATTTTGTCTATCTCTTACGGTTTACCAAGCATGCAAAAGTAGTTCACAATGAAGAATGCTTTTGGAGACATTCCCAGAAAATTCGAGATATACATTTCATTTGTCATGAAAATATCTTAAACATATGATGTTTTAATCAAGATCGTTAGAGGCATTTTTGAGAAAATTAAAATTTTCGAAAAATGTTCCATGTAAAGGGTAATCTGGGGTGGGGGAATTTTCTTGAAAACCTTCGTGTCGCATCCCTGGAAGATACTGAACCTAACTACCAAGTTCGGTGTTTATCCGACTGTTCGTTTCTGAGTAATGCCGTTCACAGAGACACACACACGGGCATGTTTCTAAAAATACTTTTATGTTTGGATTCAGAAGGCCTTAAAACATGTGTTTCCGCTGATATCTCGGTATCGAATTTTTGGGTGGAATACAATACTTCCCCTACTTACTATACGTAGTAGGGAAAGTAATAAAAAGGGTAAGTTTTGTTCTGTCTCTATTATATTGCACTTTCAAGATAATCCTCGCGCTCACTAAGCCACTTCGAGGACCTATATAACGGTTCTTAAACGGGAGGTAGTGTTTTTCAATGAGGGCGATAAGCGATCAATACATAAACAAAGATAGGCGGAGGGATACAACCTGTTGCGTGCAGTGTTGATGAGATACTGCCGCTCCCAATCCATTACGTTTTTTTATACGGTAACATTGTGCCGAAGTTAATCGTCGGGTTGCTGCTCGTCCCTGATAGATAAGCCGTCACACGCATATGACAGGTTATACAGTGTGTCCAACTTACCGCTTCTGTTGTTGATTTCCTTAAAATTGTTAGCACGACAGCTGAAGTAACTGACATTTGGTGTCCAAGATATTTAAGTTCGTGTCAAGTTTTGGGTGTGCGGAAGAAATAGGTTATGTGTTCCTTCGAATGAATCTTGACTTTACAAACACTTATATAAACAAATCCGATATGTCGATTTTGCATGCCTTTCTTTAATCACTCTACTAAAACTATTCTTATAAAAGCGTATTGTTCTGTCTGTTCTATTCACTTCCTGTGTATAATTCCTTTCATATTACCTTGACTTTGTTCAGTTTCACTTTCGCTTCACTAATGTGATTTAGTCGCTTTCATTGCCACTTCACTAATGTGATTTAGTTGAGTTTTTACTGCCACTTCACCATGTGATTTAGTTCAGTTTTCACTGCCACTTCCTTAATGTGATTTAGTTCAGTTTTTACTGCCACTTCACTATGTGATTTAGCTCGGTTTTCACTGCCACTTCCCTAATGTGATTTAGTTCAGTTTTTACTGCCACTTCACTAATGTGGTTTAGCTCATTTTTCACTGCCACTTCAATAATGTGATTTAGCTTAGTTTTCACTGCCACTTTGTGTTGAGCGTTCATTAGTTTCATTTTGTGTCATTTCTGCTTACAAATTTAAAATAATTTTGGTAGCTTCTTTTGAGCGGTGTTGTTTACCGACTGTATTTCTATTAGTCATCATAGTCGTGTCGATTGTTTTCATTGCTTGGGTCCGGTCGTCCTTTACCTGGCCGAAGGAGTTCGAATCTGCAAGTGTGAATGTACTTCTTTGGTGAGTTTCTTGTAAGGCTTAGTAAGCGGAATATTTGGATTTTCAATAGACTTTATGGCTGGATTTTTCACCCGGTTTTTTCAGTTGCGATAAGCAGATGTTTCGGCATTAAAATGTAGTTATTTTGCGGAGCCATAGACGTGTTTTACATTTACTAATTTTGTATCATTACAAAATTCCGGCTTGGGCATTTGATTTTTATATTTAGAATTCCTTTATTCGTTTGGACAATATTTAATTGTTTCAATTCTTATACTTTTCTTAAGCATTAACCAAATTGTTAAGTAGTTTGGAGTTTATCTAAATTGTTAGTTTGTCCATCTTTTATCTTAATTGTTGGTTTTCTCCGAGTTTATATAAATTGTTAATATGTTCAGAGTTTGTCTAATTATCTATATTTTGTGAGGGACTTATTTTGCAGCATCATGGGGATCATTTCTTAGCGGTATCGATTTATTTAATGCTCAAGCGAGCCTGAGGTGAAGAGCTCTAGTGATCGAGTTAACTGTGGCAAGTTTATGTGTATTTATGTTAAGATAATTGACCTTATGTCTCCCTCTGCAATAATTACGTGATTTGGTGAACTCATGAATAACATAATGGTTTCTGAAAACTTAAAGAGTATGGGATTTTTGTGTGTTCATGCTGGATATGATGAAGTACATTGCCCTGCGGCAACATTAGGTAATTAAACCCAGTATACTCGAATTTGACTGTTGTGAAGAAATGCTGGAGGTGTAGTCCTGGTACCTTCTATCGGTATTGCTGTCACCCCATATCCTAGGACCGAACACTTCCTCGACACCTCCGTTTTAGTAGTGTGAGTAGGAGACACAATTAAGAGTGCAACTTCATTAAAGTGGCATAGTTCAGTTTTTACCGTCACTTCACCTTTCCTCGCGCGTGGGGCAGCCTTTTCTTCCTTCCGCTTCATTCGCTGCAGCTTCTCTTCTATCGCACGCTAGCAACAACCACCGTCCGTCATAATCATCTCATTCATGGAACACACTGAGTTATCGGAACTTTACGTCGCATGAAGGACAACACACTATCTCACTCACTGGCCTACTCGCGAACACGTTCGCTTATATACAGGTGCAAGAGTTTCTGGAATGTTTGCGAAAGGCAATGAGAAGAAACTTCCAGAAGGATCTGGTTATCTCTCAGTAGCGTTTCTGATGTTTATGCTGGGTGATAGCGTTACTCCGTCTATTTATCTATTCAAACCGAGTGAGATGGCTCTGTGGTAACGTGTGAGGCTCGCATTCAGGAGGTCCCGGTTCGATTCCCGGTGGTCACTCACCTGACTATGGGTTTTTCGTTAGCGTTACTCCGTCTAGTTATCTATTCAAACCGAGTGAGATGGCTCTGTGGTAATGTGTGAGGCGCGCATTCGGGAGGTCCCGGTTCGATTCCCGGTGGTCACTCACCTGACTATGCGTTTTTCGTGGTTTTCCCTGTTTGGCAAAGCGAATGCTGGATCGGTGTATTCTACGATGAATTTCCTCTCATTTCCTTTCCTTCCTGTAAGAAGCAAGCCTGTCCCCTGTTGGGTTTCCCCGGTCCCGCTAGGACGTCTCACAATGACCCTCCCGTGGCCCGGTGGTCAAGCCTAGAACTATTAGGAAACGCTGCGCGTCTCCGTCCTGTGCGCCGGCCTGCTCTACAGCCTACACGTCTCCTGCGGTTCCCTTATCTCAACCGTTCCTCCCGGGGCCGTATTCACAAAAGATCCATTGGGATTGAGGTGCTAGATGTCCCCTAAATCAACTGGTCATTGTCATACCTCTTCAACCGGTGAGTTGATCGGTCGTCTTTCACGCGAGAAGCTTGGGCCATAGCTGCATCACACATTTCGTTGTAGGTATAAGAAGGATACAATAGGCTAAAACAATAGTTAGCTTTTTAAAAGCGGATTCCTAAGTCATAACTTTAAAATTCCACGCGCCTAGCATGACCACGAGAAAAATACCAATCAACCAATTGAAATAAGTGTAAGTATTGTAAAATCCAAACCAATAATTAAGCATACCTCGGAAATGATTAACGCCCCAAAAAATGTATTGACATTTATTATGGACTTGAGATCCACATCTTCTTCCTATTATTATTTTTGTTGTAAGATTTTGTCTATCCCTTACGGTTTACCACTTACACAAAAGATGTTCAGAATGATGAGGACTTACAAGCTATTCACAGGAAATTGAAGATATACATGGTGTGTTAAAAAAATATGATGTGCTACACTCACATGACTTTCTCTACTCTTGTAAAACTATTTTTACAATCTCTTATTCTCCATCTATTTCATATTAATCGAGATAAACATTTGCGGAAACGATCTCTTGACATGCAAAGAGAATTACATTTTACCATAGTGACTATCGCTTAGGCGTACTATGTTCCCCTTGTTTTGTATTTGCAAGAGCAATATAGAAATACAGTAGGCTTTAAGCATAGACATACCTCTTAATAGCTGGTTGCTAGGTGCAGCACCATTCTCTTTGCCACAGATTAATACTCTTTGCATATCCAAGACAAAAAAAAAATGAATAACGAATTACCATTTGAGAAAATAAGTATTGAAAAATTTAAGGGAATAACCAGCAATATCTCGAAAACGGTTCACTCAACAACAAAAATGTATATGACATAAATTGTGTGTTTAAACGCGATCTACATTTTTGTATAGTAACATTTTGTCTATCTCTTATGGTTTACCAGTTATGCAAAAGTCGTTCACAATGAACAGTACTTTTGGAGACATTCCCAGAAAATTCAAGGTATACATTTTATTTCTCATGAAAGTATCTTAAACATATGATATTTTAATCAAAATCGTTAGAGCCATTTTTGAGAAAATTAAAATTATCGAAAAATGTTCCATGTAAAGGGTAGTCTGGGGTGGGGGGATTTTCTTGAAAACCTTTGTGTCGCATCTCTGGAAGATACTGAACGTAAATACCAAGTTTGGTATATATCCGACTGTTCGTTTCTGAGTTATGCTGTTCGCAGACACACACACACACACACACACACACAGACACATACACGGACATGTTTCCAAAAATGCTTTTCTTTTGGATTCAGGGGGTCTCAAAACATATATTTCCGGTGAAATCTCGGTATCGAATTTTTGGGTGAATACAATACTTCCCCTACTTACTATACGTAGTAGAGAAAGGAAAAAGACTGAACTTGAAATAGCGCGTCAGCCGGCATAGGGTGCGCGCTGCGGCTACTGAGCTCACATAGCGGCAGATTTAGACAAGAAAGTGCCCTTTGCCTCGTTTCTCTATGACCGTCTGTTGCTGAGAACGGCATAACAACGTGTGTGCGTGTGCGCGCGTGTGTGTGTGTCTGTGAAATATTGTTACAATGAGTCGCACGCAGTGCTATGCGTGGTCTAAGCGTTTTGAACACGGCAGAATGTCGGTCGCTGAGGAACGCAGGCCTGGACGACCTTCCACATCAACAGATGATTACTATGTCGAGATTGCCCATTAGACATTTGTGCCACGTAGTCAGATGGTAAACAAGGAAGTCTACCAGGAAATTTTAGCACGTTTGAAGGATGCTGTGCGCAGGAAGAGGCCTGAATTGTGAAAAATCAGACTTGGATGGTGCATCATGACAGTGCACCTGCTCACGCGTCGCTCCTTGTCCGCAGCTATCTGGCAAAACATCAGACTCCCGTTGTGCCCTATCCACCCTATTCTTTGGACCTAGCTCCAGCAGACATTTTTCAGTTTCCCAAACTTAAAACTATGTTGAAATCACGTCGTTTCCTAACCATAGAGGAGATTCAGGACATTGCGACAAGAGACCTGCACGCCATTCCTAGAAGTGCGTTACAGAAGGCTTTCCAAAAATGGTAGAAACGTTGGGAACGGTGTTTTGCCAATACAGGGAACTACTTTGAGGGGAACTGGATTTAAAATGTTGCACAATGAGCAATAGGCATGTTATTCCAAAAGGTACGGTCTATTTTAATCACAACTCGTACATTTTATTTGTCATGCGAACGTCTTAAGCATATTGTATTTTAATAAAACTTGTTAATGCCATTGTTGACACACCGAAAATAACGAAACTTTTTCATGTAAGGGGTAGTTTGGGCTGGAGGATTTTATTGAAAATCTTCGTGTCGCAACCTTGTAAGATCATTGTCCCATCTCACATCACACTTTCCGTCGCCATGTGTTAACTCGTTGTCTTTCTGTGTAAAATTACGTGCCAGGAATCACTGGAATATTTATAAAAATCGCAGCAAAATAAATTGTGATGTTATGCTTTTTTTGAGTCTAACGTCCTTTAACCGGTTAGTTAGCTCTTGTTTATTTGTATACCTCTTTTGCCGCATTACTGTCGGTGGTCACTTCGCAGATCGCCACATTTGCTCAGCTGTTTTACGTTCTCTTGCGAGTGGCTGCTGTTCCGTTTGGGATTGTGAATGACACGAGGGCAGTCCCAGAAGTACCCGACCTTATGTATAGATAGTGGTTGTTGTTTCAAACAAATGACTGTGGTACCAACCTTATAAAATTTAAGTCTGGCATTTGAGGATGCTACGTCGTTTAGCAGTAGTTCGGCACCATCAATAGTGAACGCTCTCAGCAAATTTGTAAACATGGATAAAACTGGTCATCATTTCTTTGCTTTCATTTGAAAGGTCTTAGTCCAACTAATATTAAAGCTGAGCTAGAGTATACTCTGGGGGAGTATGCTCCTACGTTTCCAACAGTAAAATATTGGATGGCAGAGTTTAAGCGAGGCAGTACGAGCTGCCAAGACGAACATCGCAGTGGTCGGCCAAATGAGGTGACCACGCCAGAAATTGTGAGGAAAATCCACAAAATGGTATTGGATGACCGTCGACTGAGTGCGTAAGCTAGCAGACATCGTATGCATTTCAAAAAGTGCTGTACATTGTATATTGACTGAAAATTTAGACATGAGAAAACTATGCGCAAGATGGGTGCCCCGTTTACTCACAATGGAACAAAAACGACATCATGAAGATGTTTCATTCGAGTGTTTGGCGATGTTTTGCGAAATTAAGCCGAGTTTTTGTGTCATTCATAACCATGGATGAAACATGGGTCCATCACTCGGCACCTGAGACGAAGGAACAGTCAAAAAAGTGGATTGAAAGGTGAGAATCAGCTCCAAAGAAGGTGTGACAGTTCCATTTGCAGGCAAGACCATGGCGTAAGTTTTTTGGAATGCGTGTGGAATAATTTTCATTGAGTATCTTCTAAAAGAAAAAGCAATCAATAACGAATATTATGCAAACTTATTGCAGAATTTAAATGATTAAATCAAGCAAAAACGGCCGCATTTAGTGGAAAATAAACTTTTGTTTTATCAAGACAATGCACCAGTTCACACATCCATTATCTCCATGGCCAAAATCAAAGTTAAAGTTCGAAATGCTTCCTCATGCACCCTATTCGAGAGATTTAGCATCCTGTGATTATTTTCTATTTCCAGAGTTGAAATAGCTTGGTGCTAAAAGATTTGCCGACAGTAAAGAGCTGGAGTCTGCAGTTGATGGTTTTTTGGTTCTCGGTATAAACAGGGTATCGAAGCTATTGAACACCGCTGGGAAAAGTGTGTCGAGCTGAAAGGAAACCACGTAGAAAAATAAAGATGTTTTTTCCCAAAATTTTTGGGTTTTCTTTGTTAGGTCGGGTACTTCTGGGACAGACCTCGTAGCATATGGCGTTAAGGTTCTGCTTAAGCTTTACGTTGTTTTGCGTCACCCTAAGTTCACGGGCAACAGACTGATATTACAAGATAATGCCTTTGAGGCAGAGGTGGGCAAAGCTTGTGTGGCATCTCAGAGTGTAGTCACAACGTAACGCGACTGAAAGCGCACACGTAATGTTGCTAGCTAGTTCAGTGGATAACTGAAACTGATAAATATTTGAGGGCATTTATACTTGTGACGCCACTATATGTGATGTTATTACGTGGATGGCACAAACTGACTGGCCGGGTAAAGAGATAAGGAGTAGCGCTCTCACCCAGTGTAAACACCCCTCTTCTGGATGTTTCTCCCGTTCGCCGTCCGCGAACACTTCAGAAACTCCCACACTTGTATATAAGCGAGCGCGTAAGTGAGATATGAATTGTTCTTGATGCGATATAAGCTGCTGGTTACTTAGTGCGTTCTCCGAGTGAGGTTGTGACGACAATAGTAATCTACAATTAGCTGCTACTGCGAGAGATTACACAAGTCTTGTGTTCGACGCCTCAGGGGTGAAGTGGAAGGAAAAGAGGCCGCTTCTCACATGTTTCATTGGCCGCTACGTTTCAGGAAAAGTGAAGTGAAAGTGAGAATTGAATTGAATCACATTAGTGAAGTAACAGTGAAAACTGGACGAAGTTATAATATTGTGACATTGTTCAGCTTTTAACTGTCCCTTCACTAGTTTTCACTGTCAATGTCTTAATCTAGTTCAACTTCACTGAGGCTTCCCTTAGTTCACACTGTCACTTCACTGATGTAAATACGAGGCGTGCTTTTAAAGTAAGTACTGTTTTAATATTTTGCCGCTGCAGTCCCTATTTTGAGCATGCGCGATCACTTACGGCTTCCAATAGGAAACCAGACGCAGCTGTGAACGATCGTGACTTTGTATTTTTGTGTTGTTAGAGTGTTTTGAAATGTTCAAAGCAATTGCGACCCGCCGACTGTGAAGTCAGATCAGTGATTTTTACTTTCTCTACTACGTACAGTAAGTAGGGGAAGTATTGTATTCCACCCAAAAATTCGATACCGAGAGTTCACCGGAAATATATGTTTTGAGACCCCCTGAATCCAAAAAAAGCATTTTTGGAAACATGTCCGTGTATGTGTGTCCCACTGTGTGTGTGTGTGTGTCTGTGAACAGCATAACTCAGAAACGAACAGTCGGATAAACACCAAACTTGGTATTTAGGTTCAGTATCTTCCAAGGATGCGACACGAAGGTTTTCAAGAAAATCCCCCCACCCCAGATTACCCTTTACATGGAAAAGTTTTCGAAAATTTTAATTTTCTTAAAAATGGCTCTAACGATTTTGATTAAAATATCATATGTTTAAGATATTCTCATGACAAATAATATGTATACCTTGAATTTTCTGGGAATGTCTCCAAAAGTACTCTTCATTGTGAACGACTTTTGCATAACTGGTAAACCATAAGAGATAGACAAAATTTTACCACACAAAAAATGTAGATCGCGTTAAAGTACACGATTTATGTCATGTACATTTTTTTTTGTTCAGTCAACCATTTTCGAGATATTGCTTATTATTCTCTTAAATTTGTCAATACATATTTTCTCAAATGGGAATTATTCATTTTTTTGTCTTGGATATGCAAAGAGTATTAATCTGTGGGAAAGGGAATGGTGCTGCACCTAGCAACCAGATATTAAGAGATATATGTATAAGCTTAAAGGCTAATGTATTTCTATATTGCCCTTGTAAATATATATTCCCCTTACATCTACAAGAAAATTAGCAATAAGATAGAGTCTGTAAATGTTTATCTCGATTAACATGAAGTAAATGGAGAATAAGCGTTTGTAAAAATAGTTTGTACAAGAGTAGAGAAAGTCATGTGAGTGTAACACATGAGATTTTTTTTAATGCGGTAAATGTTACGCCAGCAAACGTTTCAATTGTGTGACGTTAATGGGGAAACAATGAGTGGCAATGCCCGGCCACAAACAAGCAAATAACCTCAAGATCTGATCGCATCATTTGGTTGGGAACAGTTCGACCACCCTCCCTACAATCCGGATTTAGCACCAACGATTTTCGTCTATTTTTTCACCTAAAGAAATTCCTTGTTGGAAAACACTTCAACGAAGATGATGTTGTGAAAGAAGAAGTGTAGATTTGGCTTTCATCTCAGTCGGCATCATTCTTTGACGAAGGATACAAAAACTTTTCCTGTTACAAGTGCCGAATAACGGCGGGACTATGTGGAGAAGTAGAGTAAGGTAATGAATGATAATAAAGTATTTGGAAAGTAATATTCTGTAGTTTTTTAAAAAAATTACCGGCACTTTAAAAACAAGCCCAATGGTTCAATTTTTCTGTCGCTTCACCTTCTTCGAGACGTAGCAGCGTAATGAAATACGCACGACGCGGCCTCTCCTTCACTTCACTCGCTGGGGGGTCGAACACAAGACATCTCCAACCTGTCCTACATTAGCGATACTCACTGAGCATCACCGCAATTGTTACAAACTCAACATCACTTTTCCTCGCACCAGAATCGCACTCTCTAACTGATTCCTCACCGACTGACTCTGGTTACTTGTCGATAGCGTTTCTGGTGAGTACGCCTAGCGAGAGTGCGATTTATCTTTGTTATCTCCGAAATGTCGTCACTTCGTTTGAAGCTTGTATTTCATATATAAGAGTTTGAACTAGGTTGTGGACAAATTTAATATTTTCCTGAAATAAGCACTACATTACCGGCAGTATATATGCAGGAATTTTCCAAAATATTCTCCCAAAACAAACGCTTCTGAAATTTAGCACGGTGTGTATATTTACGATCTTGTTTAACTATGTAACATACTACGACTGCAATTAATACAGCAGTGTTTATGAGCTCTTCACTAGAGGATATTCCCTACGGATGACATTACCAATATTACAGTTTTGCTGAATGCGATGATGGACGTTTGTGTTGTAGCCATAATAAACAGTGATACACAAATAATATATTTTCCATATCCATTGTTGTAGATTTTAAAGGCCTTACAGACATGCATAAAATTTAGATAGCCTTTGTTGCAACAAATCGGAATAATGTGGAACCGGAGATTGTAAAGATAGAGTAATGTTTGAAAGAAAAACAAAACCTTCATTATGCCAGCCATTTCCGTAGCGCTGTAGTAGCCTTGCTGATTGCGTTGCAATGGGACCCGACTTCCGTTCCCGGTACCCACATGGGGATTTTCCACCTGCTGGGAGGCCTGGTACGGGGTGTGTGTACGGGCTCTTGCGTTTCTTGAGGCACAATTTGAGTATTATTTGAAGGAAATGTAAGGCTAGAGTCCCGCAAATCACATCAAAGCGACCTGGGGGAAGTGAAATACTGACCACATGCTGTCCCCATTGCTGCATTCGTACATTGTCCTCTATGGAAGAAGGCAGAGGATGCAACGGTCGTGCAGCAGACCTTGGTTCACAGCTCAACGGAATCCCTAACGTTTCTAGATAGAGAGCGTCCCTCAGATACACGCCTGTGTCAAAGCACACGTACAGTTTAGTGGTATCGATATCAGGGAAGAAATAGTTCTCTCCTCAAAGTACATTCACCTCCAAAACATCGTCCTCCGTGATGTAGTGGTTGCCATGCTAGCCTTCAGAGAACGCGGGTTCATACCCGGCGGAGGGTGATCGATTTTTTTTTTTCAGGCGTAAAAATCCTTAGCATGGCTTCCTTCGTAAGGGAAGTAAAGCCGGTGGTCCCGTGTCATAGATTTACGGCACGTAAAAGAACCTCAAGCCTGATAAAGAGGCCTCTGAGCAAAATTACCGTTCTTTCACGGCCAATATAGAATGGGACGCTATGGACCACAGCAGTTAAAGAGCGTCCATAAATAAAACTCAATTTAATTTAATTTTAACCTCCACAATAGCACATACTTGTCCAATGCGACTGGTCTTACAGCCCTCGAAGATAAAAAAATTATAATAGAGGAGATGCGGCACAGGAATATACATGATAGTACATAATCCAGCCCAGCATCCGCCTATCGACCTGGGAAAACCGCGAAAGAAAACCTAATGTCTGGGTGGACGGTCGAACAGCAATTAAAGCAAGGACATTTCAAATGCGAGTTTCAGAAGCCATCCTACTACCTAATAATTGTAAACTTCTTGCTTGACACTCATATTGTTGTATCTGTATTTTCGGAAATAAGAGTAGAAATTATATAATATGTGGTTTCTCATTACTCATTCATTATTGTTTCTACTAAGAACTCAGTTTTAGTAATTGTGTTTTCATTAAAAACTAAAAGTGACAACTTAGTTTGAGGCAGTATTTTTAACACTTAAATGATTTCAGCCTAATTATAATATGTAAATTCAATAACAGCCGGCCTTGAAGCAATATGTGTATGTAACATTTGTAAAATGTATGTAACGGTCACCGCATATGCTTATATTATTTTATACATGTTCAATAATGTTATGTGAATGTATTACGTAATTTAATAATGTAGGAGCTGTGAGAATAATAGGTTAAAATGCGGTAACAATGAGGTAACCTTGAAGCAATAATGGGTTTGAGAGTTTAATAATACTACTTCTGATTATTGGATTAACAATAATGTGATTTTAGTGACAGTTTATAAAAATAGCCAATCAACAACCAGAAAAAGCTTTAGTTAAATGCAGGTATACTATTGGAGTACGATTAGCCAATCAAAGGCTTGAAATACAGAAATTTGCAAGTTTGGGCGGTTGAAATCAGTTCAGTTGCCTGCAGACAGTGTTTGTAACCGGATGCGTGATGCGTTCTCGAGAAATATAATACGTATTCGTGTGAGACGAAAAAAATAAGTTTACGTGTTAAAAAGTGCAAGTATTAAATAAAATAATCTCACAGCTCTCGATATCAGTGAAGTGCTATTTAATTTGTGTCAAGGATTAATAAAAAGGAGTGAATTAAATCTTAAAACCTTTGTAAGCCCACATTCTTGTCGCACCAAAACCCTGCCAAGTCTTCCATGTCTCTAACAAATACTGACGCAGCCGAGGCAAACAGAAATATTAAATATCTAAAGAAACAATTAATTCTCAAATTGGCGTCCATACGTGGAGCTAATAAAAACAATTTCTTAAAATTAATGATTAAGGTTTAAGGTTGACTCGACTGCCATTAGGAGATCTAGCGCCCTGAATCATGTGTATTTCTAGTGGTGTCTGTCTGAAAATGCAATAAAGATTGAAAGATTCTCTGCTTTAAAAGTGAGCACTAAAATCAACAAGGTCGGAAATACATGCATGAAATTTAATATCAAGTGTGTAATCCAACGTTTTATTTCTATATTCTAGTATTTAGTGTTGTTCTACGAAACAATCATGAAAGTCGTTCCAATATAAACAACTCTGAATTTTGGTTTGATTTCAGAGAACTGTGGAAAATATGGATATATTATTTTCCATTTAAATCTCAAAGCTTAAATAGAAGTAAAGAGGCGCAGCTTTGTAGCAACTCTCAAATTCCCAAAACATTTGTTTAACATCGTCACTTGCCTTCTTCTATCGATTAAAGAATTTAAACATAGCCTCTATCATATCGTATCATTATATTGAGCAAATCAGATCACCTGTAACATTCATTTATTTCGAAAAATACGGCATTAAAGTTTTTCAAACCATAATATTTATACTTAAAGCACATGTGAACTTTCACTTGAGTTTCATTTCATCAATCAGTCAAAACCAGAAGTCATATCACCATCGTGCCACTTTAAAATTTCAAATGGGAGTAGTGGTCAAATAGGGTACCGTTAGATAGAGCTCTTCAAAACAAACTACTTTCTTAGGAAACACAAGGAGAAAAACACATGTGTTTTTGTTGTGGCTAGGCTGCAGTCGTCCAGTTCCTTGTACACGAGCAGCAAGATGCCTGAGCTTCTGAGCTTGTACACTCGGTCAAACTAAAGTGGCCGGTCTCTTGAGCAGTTAAATCTTTTCAAACTCCCCTCGAGTGAGCGTGCGGTTCACAACCGTCAACTTCTATGCGCCGCTTTGGTTAACCCTATAATACAAGCTCTAAGGCACTGATTTGGACTACTTCCACGTCCAGGTTGGCGTGGAGCAGTGGTTAAGCTACTTAACTTCTCCGTAAGGAACTCGAGTTTTACTCTCAGTCGTAGACTGTTATCTTTTATTTTTACAACACCTTTTATTGTAATATAATTAAATGATGTTGCTTGTGTTACTTCACTTTATTTACAAATATAATTGCTACAGTGGTGAAATTAGTGGATATAAAATTAAATTGACTGAATATGAAACCTCCTCCCCAACAATAAATTAAATAAATGCCGCATTAATAAAAAATAAAGTGAGACAGTATTTTTAACACTAAAATGATTTCAGTATAATTGTATAATATACATAATTCAATAACAGCCCGCCTTAAAGCAATATGTGTATGTAACAATATATAAAAAATGTATGTAACAGTCATTGTATATGTTTGTATTATTGTATCCATGTGTAATAATGTGTTGTGAATATATTACGTAATTTAATAATGTAGGAGCTGTGAGAATAATAGGTTAAACGTTTCTAACAATGAGGCAACCTTGAGGCAATAATGAATTTGAAAGTTTAAATGCTACTAGTCATTATTGGAGCAACAATAATGTAAATTTTGAGACAGTTTAAAAATAGCCAATCAACAACCAGAAAAAGCTTTAGTTAAATGAAGGTATTCTATTGGAGTAGGATTAGCCAATTAGAGACTTGAAATACAGAAATTTACAAGTTTAAACGGTTGAAATCAGTTCAGTTGCCTGCAGACAATGATTGTAACCGGCTGCGAGATGCGTCCTCGAGAGATTTAATACGTATTCGTGTGAGACGAAAAATAAGTTTAGTTGTTAAAAAGTGCAATTAATTAATAAAAAGAATCTCACAGCTCTCTATATCAGTGAAGTGTTATTTAAATCGTGTCAAGCATTAATAAAAGAAGTGAAGTAAAATTATAATCTGTGAAGCCTACATTCTTAGTCACATCACGCCCTGCTAAGAGAAATGTGTCTCTAACAATAATACTGACGCAGCCGAGGCAAACATAAATATATAATATTTAAAGAAACAGTCAAATTACAAAGTTATTATTTTTTAAACTTGGGGCAAAGGCCAATTGAAGGTACATTTGGGGCGAAGACTACCGGAAAGCGGGTACTATACGTGCGGTTGCAACTACTACAAGTTCGGCTCCCCAACAGTTGAAATATAATACAATTCCTTCAATACATCCTACTTTAAATCGGCTTTCCATACGTGGTGCAAAATAACGTAACAAACCACCTACTTCAAATTGGCGCAATACGTGGGGCAAAAATAAAAACTCCTTCAAATTGGCGCCCAAAAATGTGGGGCAAATAACGTAAAGATACTATGTTACTTCAAAGTAGTTTCACGAAGATCTGAACTTGTAACCTCCAGCTAAGCTAACTCTCTACCACTGAGCTAAGATTGTTGCAGTCAGCGTAGCATTGTAACGAGCTTTAGTTCTACTCCACTTGAGAACCATAGATCACGAAAGTGTGTTTTGGTTACACATATTCAGTGCTGAAAGACTCTGAAGCATGTGTTTGTGTGAAATCTCGTATATGAATTAATTTCTCAGAAGACTTCTGCAATAAAGTTGTGTTCCCCATTATAACTACTACAAGAATATACACTGTCTTGTGAACAAAGCCTGGTTGTCCCGAGCGCTCACGGAAGTAATCGATTTGAGCTCCGTCTCGCAGACGCCGGCCAGTTTTAAATTGACCGATTGTACATATGCTCGGCAGCCTATGTTTGTAGTAGAAGCAGTTATTTGGAATCACTGTTAACTTTTATGCAGAAATAAAGAGAACAAATCACTAGACTGTATTCTGAAAGGTCATTTCTGAGCTTCCTTTGCTAACATTAATTGTAATTTTCTTTTTATAACCTCTCAATAGGAATGTTACTGGTATCTCCATTCGGTTGCTGTCCTTTCTTATGATTTTCTCTTTGAAGAATATAAATTAATAAAAAGGCTTCTTACAAACGTTGTTTATTTTGAAGGGCTCTGTGTAGTGGTACCCTGTTGGACCTTCAGTTTTGTTTGAAATGCTAAAATGATACGCCAGTGACCCCAATTCTGATTATAGCTGACTGATGAAATAAAGCTCAAATGAAAGTTTACATATCCTTTAATTATAAATATTTTTCTCAAATATAAGTAAATGTTTATATACTCTAATAGTGCAAAAACTGTGAGAATACTATGTTTTGGGATGTTAATAATAAGGCAATAATGTAATTTTGGTGACAATAATTTGTCAGGAGTTTTACAAAAAATACTGGTTATGAAAAGATCGGTAATAACGTAATTTCGCTTACAGTTTGGAATTAGCCAATCAAAAGTAAAGAAAAGATTTTAGTTTGAATACTTAAATTCTATTGGACTAGAATTTAGCCAATAAGAGAATGGCATTACCGAAGCTAAAGGTTTTTACCGTTGAATCTAGTCAGTCTCGGGCAGGATATTAGACAGAGCAGACGTGAAAGTCGCGGGCAAGATGTAGTAAACAGCAGACGTAAGAGCGCGGACATGAAGTTGTAGAGAGTGGACGTGAAAGTCGTGGGTAAAAATGTTGTAAAGTATAAAAATGATAAAATTTGTGTTCTCCGCCAAAAATGTATTAAGTGCTCACAGTTTTTTTATTTTATAAAGTGTTGTGTTTATAAAATGTGCAAATATAAAGTGAAATGAAAAGAAGTAAAAAATTAAACAGTAAATTGTGTGGCGTCATAATTTGAGTCTTATCACAACCCTACAAGAACTCGTGTTTCTATAGTGCGACTGAAAGCAGCCGAGGCAAATAACTTTAATAATATTACGTAAAAACAAGCATCATCTTCACTATAAAGTTTGGCGTCCTAAAAGTCAAACAACATCAAAGTCTGTCTTCACTACGTAACCTTAATATTATTTACGTAACCAAAAACCTACCGCAAATTGGCGTACAACTGTGGGGCAAACTCCTCCAAATAATTACGTAACCTACTATCTCCAATTTGAAGAAACATACATCTGCTTCAATGATTACAAATTGCAAATCATCTTAATATGTTAATAATAATTTTCCATGTTTCCAGTAAATACACATAAAATTAAAGTTAAAAAACAAAAAACAAGCGCACTGTTTTTACTTTTTCTTGTACATGTAGTAAGTAGGAGAAGTACTTTATTCCGCCCAAAAATTTAATGTTAAGATTTCACCGAGAATATATGTTTTAAGGCCTACTGAATTTAGTGTGTGTGTGTGTGTGTGTGTGTGTGTGTGTGTGTGAACGCATAACTCAAAAACGGAAAGTTGGATAAATACTATTTAAGCCAATATCTTCCAAAGTTGCGACACACATTTTAAAGAAATTCCTCTACCCATAACTACCCCTTACATGGAAAATATTTCAAAACTCTTGGATTTTCTAAAAACGGATCTAAAGATTTTGATTAAAATACCGTATATTAAAGATATTTACATGAAAAATAAAAGGTGTAGGTATACTAAATTCTCTGAGAATGGCCTGTGAAGTTCTCTTCATTTAGAGGGAATTTTAGAGAAACTTGTATAACTGGTAAACGCTAAGCGACAGGGGAAAACGTACTGCACAAGAAATATACATCTCTTTAAAACACGCAATTTATTTCAAATACATTTTTTGTTTCATCGGCCATTTTCGAGATATCCATTATTAACGGTTCGAATTGTTAATACTTTGGCATTCTTTTAAAATGCTGTCGATTTCCAGTTGTTTCTCTTGATGTCATGGAAAGATGGAGTTATAGGGCTAGCCGGCACGACATTAAATTCTGCAACTGACTCACATTGTCGTACCAGCATGTTGTCATGGTGGCTCTGATGGTTAGAGCACGTTAAGTTGACTATCCATTGTTCATATCTCGCCTATGTCAATGAATGTTTCAGTCTTATTCTACCTTTCCAACTTTAGCCTACATAAGGCATGTGTGAAAATACAGTTAACATTAATATGTCCCAAGTTTATCAGAATCACAACAGTTAAATAGTTTTCGCTTTTTAACTAAAAACATCATGCTCAAGAAAGAGGCCATTGATCTAACTGGCAAACGACTTCATTTAAACAGGTGACTAATAAAGTAAGGTGAAGCCGATTATTTAGTATTCGTTGTCAGTATTTGTCGGTTTTTGGGATCAGTTGCTAAAGAGGCCTCCAAGACAGAGGAAGGGAGAGAGGTAGGACCACTTTTCAGTAACGTGACAACAGTGAAAGTTTTCAACCCAAAGATTCCTGTCAAACACTGGTTAGAGGGGTGAGGTAAGGCTAGAACAGGCTCTTCTACCCGTGAAACGAACAATATTTCTTTACTTCAGCTGCATGTGGAGCACCCTGTATTAACATTCACCCCTCTCAGTAATTAATCCGGAGTAATCCCTCTCTCATCGCCAGGCTGCATGCGGACAGTCGGAAAACTAATACAAGGAGATAATAAAATACTCTGTGCGAAATTAACACATGGCAGAAGGATTAGTTGCTTCAGCAGTGATTTGCCGCGACTCTGTGTGGTCGCGGAACTGTCATCATCAGCTGTGGATACGTCACAGCACTTTGTTACCCTGCTCTCAAAGGGGAGCATTAATCAATAACTTTTTATTTTCTATACATGCAGTAAACCATTGATTTCGTGCCTTTGGGAAAGTCATCACAACGAAGTGAATGTAAGTGAATAAATTGTATAATACTTCGTACATAAAATAACCTAAAAAAACACACTTGATGTGTTACATTCACTTAACTTTCTCTAACCACTATCGTTCATCTTTATAAAGGTCCTACAACCATTCTTACAAGAGCTAATTTTCCTATTGACCTCATGTTAATCCAGATAAACCTGTGCGGAAATAGTTACGTTACACATTTTGTTGCAGATAAAAAGGGAGTAGGAGAAACCGAATGGCTAGTCAGATGTTCAAAAGTAGGTCACTATACTTTGAGCTTCGATACCGTTTCTATGACATAACAAGGAACAAATAAATAGCGACAGCACCTTAATAAAATATTATGTGTTACATTCACATGACTTTCCCTACACATAAATTATTACTTTATTTACTAGATACTGTACCAGGTAAGAGGGATTACTGTATTCCACCCCAAAAATTTAGTATCAATATTTGACTAGAAATACATGCTTTGGAGCCCCACTGAATGCAAGGAAAAACATTTTTAGAAAAAAATGTTCCTGCTGTGTGTGTGTGGCATAACTCTAAAACGAAATGTTCGATAAATACCAAACTTGGTATTTAAGTTCAGTATCTTCCAAATATGCAACACAAAGATTTCGAAGAAATTCCCCCAAACCAAACTACGTCGTGCATGGAAAAATATTCGATAGGTTTTATTTTTTCAAAAATGGTGTAATGACTTTGATTCAAATACCACATATTTAAGATATTTATATTAAACACCTGTTGTGATACATTCACATGGCTTTCTCTACTTTCTATCCTTATTAGTGGGTATACAAACTATTCTTACTAAAGCTTATTACTTTCTCTAATGCATATAGTAAGTAGGGGAAGTATTGTATTCCAACCAAAAATTCGATACCGAGATTTCATCGGAAAT
This sequence comes from Deroplatys truncata, assembly GCA_030765065.1. Classification (NCBI taxonomy): domain Eukaryota; kingdom Metazoa; phylum Arthropoda; class Insecta; order Mantodea; family Mantidae; genus Deroplatys; species Deroplatys truncata. The sequence continues at coordinate 291,693,587 of CM060975.1, read as the reverse complement.
ATATGTTTTGCGACCCCCTGAATACAAAAAAAAAGAATTTTTGGAAACATGTCCGTGTGTGCATCTCTGTGTGTGTGTGTGTGTCTATGAACAGCATAACTCAGAAACGAACAGTCGGATAAACACCAAACTTGGTATCTAGGTTCAGTATCTTCCAGAGATGCGACACGAAGGTTTTCAAGAAAATCCCCCACCCCAGATTTCCGTTTACTTGGAACATTTTTCGAAACTTTTTAATTTTCTCAAAAATGACTCTAACGATGTTGATTAAAATATCGTATATTTAAGATATTTTCATGACAAATAAAACCTATATCTTGAATTTTCTGGGAATATCTTCAAAAGTATCCTTCATTGTGAACGACTTTTGCATAACTGGTAAACCATAAGAGATAGACAACATTTTACTAAACAAAAAAGTAGATCGCGTTAAAATACACAATTTATGTCATATACATTTTTGTTGTTGAGAGAACCATTTTCGAGATATTGCTTGTTATTCCCTTAAATTTTCCAATACTTATATTTTTTCACAAATGGAAGTTCGTTATTAATTTTTTTGTCCTGGTAATGCAAAGAGAATAGAATACTCCACATAGCAACCAGCTGTTAATATATTTGACAATAGCTTAAAGCCTACCAATTTCCCTTGCATCTACAAGAAAATTAGGAATAACATTAACATCTCGATATCTCGATTAACATGAAGCATATAGGGAATAAGCGTTTGTAAAAATAGTTTGAACAGGACTAGGGAAAATCATGTGAGTGTAACACATCAGATTTTTTTCTATATACTACATATTAATCCAAATAATCCTTTGCAGAAATACCTACGTTATACATTTCATTATAGATACAAAAGGAACAGCCAAAGTCAATTGTTTAAGAAATGGACACTATAAGCTGGCCTTAAAATTCCATAATGTTTACATGCACTCGCGAGAAACAATTGAAAATCCACTGAACTTTAAAAAATAAGCCAACTGCTGAACAACTCGAACCTTTAATAATGGATGTGTCAGAAATGGCTTATGCTATAAAAATGCTTATTTTAAATATATTGTGTGTTTAAACAGATTTAATTTCTTGTGTGGTACCTTCTCGTCTATTGCTTAACGTTTACCAGTTATACAAGATTATAAAAAATTCCTTCCGAATAAAGAGGACTTCATAGAATATCCCCAGAAAATTTAAGATGTATTTTATTTGTCATATAAATATCTTTCACATATGGTATTTTATTCGCAATTGTTAGAGCCAATTTTTAGAAAATAAAATTTTTTGAAAAGTGTTCTATGTAAAGCGTAGTTGAGGATGGGGGATTTTCTTGAAAATCCTCTTGTTTCATCCTTGGAAGATGTTGAATCTAAATACCATGATTGGTATTTATCAGACTTTTTGTTTTTGAGTTATGTTGTTCACAAACGTACACACATACAAGGAGATGTTAACAAAAACGCTTTATTTGGATTCTGGGGTCCTCAAAACATGCATCTGTAATGAAATCTCGGTATCTAATTCTTAGGTGAAATGCAATGCTTTCTCTACCTAGTATGTACGTGGTAGAGAAAGTGTAAATAAAACTTGTATCTTGAATTTTTGGCAAAAGGCTGTGAAGTCCTCTTCATTCGGGAGGAATTTTATATAACGCATAAACCGTCACAGATAGGTAATTCCTCACAAAAAAATTTATGTTTAAAACATACAGTTTATTCTAAATAAGATTTTTGTGGCATGAGCCATTTCCGAGATATCCGTGTTTATTGGTTACCAAGTGTTTTTCAATACTTTGCCATTTTTACTTTCTCCACTGCTTAGGATTCCCTGAATCCTCCAAAAAAACAACAACACATTTTTAGAAAAAGGTCCATTTATGTGTGTGTGTGTGTTTTCTGTCTGAAATAACATAAATGTAAAACGAAACTTACTTTGTTGAATATCAAACTTGATATTTGAATCTGTCTTTTAAGGATGCGACAAGAAGATGTTCCAGAAAGTGCCCCAACCCAAACTAGTTTTACATGGAAATGCTGTCCTTATTTATGATGTATCAAACATAAACCTTATCAAACAAAACCTTACTAGACAAAAACATGTTGATTTCGTTTAAAAACACAATTTATTCACTATAAACTTTAGTGCTGTTAACACTGTTCTATATAAGGGAGTTATTGTTTTGAAATTTTGGATGCCTTTTTTAACAGAAAAATAGCTATTCGTTTTTTACTTTCTCTACTACGTGTAGTAAGTAGGGGAAGTATTGTATTCCACCGAAAAATTTGATATACCGAGATTTCACCGGAAATAAATGCTTTGAGGCCCCCTGATTCCAAAAAAAGCATCTTTGGAAACATGTGCGTGTGTGTGTGTGTCTGTGTTTGTGTCTGTCTGTCTGTGAATAGCATAACTCAGAAAAGAACAGTCGGATAAACACCAAACTTGGTATTTAGGTTCAGTATATTCCAGAGATGCGACACGAAGGTTTTCAAGAAAGTTCCCCCACCCCAGATTACCCTTTAAATGGAACATTTTTCGAAAATTTTAAATTTCTCAAAAATCGCTCTAAAGCTCAATTTATGTCATACATATTTTTTTGTTGAGTGAACCCTTTTTGGGATATTGCTTGTCATTCCCTTAAATTTTCCAATACTTATACTTTTTCTCAAATGCGAATTCCTTATTCATTTTTTGTCCTGGTAATACCAAGAGAATGGAATACTCCACATAGCAACCAGCTCTTTAAATATTCGACTATTGCTTAAAGCCTAGCAAGTCCTCTTGCATCTACAAGAAAATTAGCAATAAGATTAACATCTCGATTAACATGAAGCATATGGAGTATAAGCGTTTGTAAAAATAGTTTGTACAAGAGTATAGAAAGTCATGTGAGTGTAACTCATCAGATTTTTTTTCCTTTCTTTCTTCTTCTTGTCCTGCAAAGAGAACAGAATTTCAAAGCCATCCAACTCTTAAAAGATTTGACTATCGCTTATGGTTACTGTGTTCCCCTTGTACCTACCTGGAAATAACCGATCGGTATACCTTAGGTGGTTACGTCTTCGGCCTGCATTCGGGAGGTCGTAAGTTCGATTCCCATGGCGAACTTCCTGACCCATGGGTTTTTTCGGGGATTTCCCCGGGTCACTAGGCGAATGTTGGGAAGGATTATTGCATCTCCAGAATTTTCTGTCCCTCCATTTCATCTCCATTCTCATTTCACTTCACCTTTCATTTTCTTGGTCTCTTTCAGGGCTGCAAGTGTCGGCGGGAGGTCTCGGCGTGTGCATGACAGGGGAAAAGGATGTTCTGAGTAAAGGATGCGCTCCGGTTCCCCCCGAGGAATATGTAAGCCTGCAGGGGTGAGGGGGCCCGCCTGCAACGGCCAGCACCCAGGGAGTTCCAATCTGTATATGGTAGGGACTCTGCCCTCTGCCTGTCTACCTCCTGGTCCGGCCGCCCTCTGTCTCCTCTCAACTCATCCCTCCCTACTGGGGGAGCCTTGTAAGGGGCTTCTATCCTATTCAACATGGAAATATGCAATAAGACCATTTCTATAAACGTCTATCTGGATTAACATGAAGTGAATGGAACAATAACCTTTTAAACAATGTATAGAGAAAGTCATGTAAATGAAAAAGGTTGCTGATATTAAACAAACAGAGAAGGAGGAAATATTTGGGTCAGATTAAACCTAAGCTTGTTTGACACACAATGTGTTATTTCATATAGACGTATTTAGGTATCTACATATAGAAGTGGATTAGGACAAACAGACAAGCTTACTGCTTATAATTTAGAGAAATCGTCAATTAAAGACGTCATAATTTTATACAGTGCTCATTTACAAACTAAAGTGTAATAAATTAACGAATTAATCACTTAATATGTTGAACTAATTACCCATTTTAAACGCTAGGGTTTCACGTCTCACACACGCAGTGAAAACCAACTCAACCCGAAATGCATTACATGTCATTACACGATACGTGCTTGTTTTATGCATTATGGTCACCATGGTTACACAAAATTCCATCTCGAGCGGAAGACCGACCAGAAGAACGAACATTTGCGAGAGAAGTTTGGTGGCACTGTAAATGGAGGCAGGATGTTGGATAGCCGCAAACAGTCGAGCGTTCAGACCACAAAGCCTAGAACGCATTAATCAGTGGTTTTCAACCTGTGGCCTGCACCACATGGCGTGTCACCGAGCTTTTTGAAGTATGGCATTATAATAGGAAACATTTGCAGGAGACCAAGGAATGGAGAGAGCGAATTTTATTGTGTTACGACTGTAAACTGCTCAAAGTGGCGTTGTAATCACAGAAGGTGATAAATGCGAGCAGAAACTATTCCTCGCCGATAAGGAAAGAGGAATTCTTAGAGTTGTTTGATGTGTCTCCCAAGAGTCACTATTTGGGAGCTAAAATATTTTTAATCAAAATTCATCCTCAAGTTAATAGGAAATGATATTGTACTGTTATGTTATGTTCTTTTAAAAGCAAGAAAGAAAATTATTTCACTTCCTTCTCGCAAGGCTCTCAGAACGCTGCCCACGTAATCGACCGAGTTGTGATATTCCGTGTGGTACGACGTGAAATCATGCCATATGGTTGCCTTGATGGTGGATGTATATTGTTGCTTAGTGTTCCTTTGTTGACACTTGTTTCTCAAAATGACAGAACGAAGGCTTTAGAGTAATACATCTGTGAAATTTCACAAAAAATAGTGAAAATTAAAAAGTAATTCCTTCATAATAAAATAACATGAATTCCAAACCTTAACAAGATAATAACTTGTTTTGCCAGTTGCCGTATTTAAACTAACCATAAACTGGAGCTATAAATATGCTTATTAACCAACACGCCCAAATTTAAACCTTCATTTTTCGCAAACGTTTTATTCAGCATTTTTCCATACATGGAATGCTGCACACATTGCAATTACAATTTAGTATTTCTAAAAATAATGCTCCAGTTTTGAGAAACCAAGAATTTTTGGGGAGTATAAAAATAATATTTCTACATTAATTATGGATTAATATAAAAATCCTGATATTATAGATATTTTTGTAATCTCATTTACTTTATAATATATAATTTTTATGTGAATGTTTTTTAAAAGTGCATCATGTGAAGCATATTTATCAGAACAATGAATTTAACAATAAAAATTAATATTTAAATAGCCATGCTAGTTGGAATTTTGAGATCTGGCAAAAACATTAGTCTCATTTACTTGATTAATTTCATTAAGCTGTCTTATATGCTGTTAAGTTTTCTAACTTCACATATGTATTACCTGAAAAACGCACAATCGGATTATTTCCCACGCTTGGATACATTAATGGTAGCATTGATAATGGAAGAGAATGAAAATGGCTGCCATTTGTTGATACTGTGGAACACAAATGTAATGCTTAATAATCTGATGTGTTACATCAACATGACTCTCTCTACTCTTTTACAAACGCTTACTCTCCATATGCTTCATGTTAATCAAGATGTTAAACTTATTGCTAATTTTCTTGTAGATGCAAGGGGAATTGGTAGGCTTTAAGCGATAGTCAAATGTTTTAAGAGCTGGTTGCCATGTGGAGTATTCCATTCTCTTTGCATGTCCAGGACATAAAAAAATGAATAACGATTTCCCATTTGAGAAAAAGTATAAGTATTGGAAAATTTAATGAAGTAACAAGCAATATTCGAAAATGATTCACTCAATAAAGAAAATGTATATGACATAAATTGTGTATTTTAACGCGATCTACATTTTTTGTGTAGTAAAATTTTGTCTATCTCTTATGGTTTATCAGTTATGCAAAAATCGTTCACAATGAAGAATAATTTGGAGACATTCCCAGAAATTTCAAGATATATATTTTATTTGTCATGAAAGTATCTTAAACATTTAATCAAAATCGTTAGAGCCATTTTTGAGAAAATTAAAATTTTCGAAAAATCTTCCATGTGAAGGGTAATCTGGGGTGGGGGGATTTTCTTGAAAACCTTCAGGTCGCATCTCTGGAAGATACTGAACCTAAATACCAAGTTTGGTGTTTATCCGACTGTTCGTTTCTGAGTTATGCTGTTCACAGACACACCACATACACACCGGACATGTTTCCAAAAAATGTTTTTTTGGATTCCTGGGGTCTCAAAACATGTATTTACGGTGAAATCTCGGTATCGAATTTTTGGGTGGAATACAATACTTCCCCTACTTACTATACGTAGTAGAGAAAGTAAAAAGCTTCAAGACACCTCTAATTATTTTGCAAGGAAGGCGTGAATAAAAGAGCAAGAACATCACTAAGGTTTCATTTTGTTTCATCAAGGTGACGATAATGATACTGGTGTAAACGAGAAACGCTTATTGTTTTGAAAGGATACCTAGTTGATGTTTTAGCTTTTACCCTATAATTCCTTAACATGGCGCAAGAAAAGATTATGTTTTGCTAATACTGATTTATTACTACCCTCTATTAAATACGTGCCAAAGACATCTGAAACGTTAAATGGAGTTCTTAAAGGGGTTAAATGTGGCAAATGTATGGTTTAAACGACTCGACATTAGAATTTTGCTATCATTCCTTACTTCGCTATTGGGCGGTCCAAATCTCTTGACATTTCGTGATAACCAACACGGAGTGGCCGCGCGGTTGCCAAACTTACTTCGCTTCCTCAGAACGTTATACGTTTGTTATAAACGTAATGTTTATTTAAACACTACAAGAAAAAAATCTGATGTGTTACAGTCACATGACTTTCTCTACTTTTGTACAAACTATTTTTACAAACGCTTATTCTCCATATGCTTCATGTTAATCGAGATGTTAATCTTATTGCTAATTTTCTTGTAGATACAAGGGGAATTGGTAGGCTTTAAGCGATAGTCAAATGTTTTAAGAGGTGGTTGCTGTGTGAAGTATTTTCTTTGCATTACCAGGACAAAAAAAATTGAATAACGAATTTGAGAAAAAGTATAAGTATTGGAAAATGTAAGGGAATAACAAGCAATATCTCGAAAATGGTTCACTCAACAAAAGAAATGTATATGACATAAATTGTGTATTTTAACGCGATCTACATTTTTGTGTAGTAAACTTTTGCCTATCTCTTATGGTTTACCAGTTATGCAAAATCGTTCACAATGAAGAATACTTTAGGAGACATTCCCAGAAACTTCAACATATACATTTTATTTGTCATGAAAATGTCTTAAACATATGCTATTTTAATCAAAATCGTTAGAGCCATTTTTGAGAAAATTAAAATTTTCGAAAAATGTTCCATGTAAAGGGTAATCTGGGGTGGGGGGATTTTCTTGAAAACCTTCGTGTTGCATCTCTGGAAGATACTGAACCTAAATACCATGTTTGGTGTTTATCCGATTGTTCGTTTCTGAGTTATGGTGTTCACACACACAGACACACACCCAGACACCACACGGGCATGTTTCCAAAATGTTTTTTTGGATTCAGGGGGTCTCAAAACACGTATTTCCTGTGAAATCTCGGTATCGAATTTTTGGGTGGTATGCAATACTTCCCCTACTTACTGTACGTAGTAGAGAAAGTAAACAAGACGAGACACGATAATGGAAATGTAATACACTAATACAGATATAAAAAATCTGATGTGTTACACTCACATGACTTTCTCTACTCTTGTACACACTATTTTTAAAAAACGCCTATTCTCCATATGCTTCATGTTAATCGAGATATCGATATGTCAATCTTATTGGTAATTTTCTTGTAGATGCAAGGGGAATATGGTAGCTTTTAAGCGATAGTCAAATATTTTAACGCTGGTTGCTATGTGGTGCATTCCATTCTCTTTGCATGTCCAGGACATAAAAAAAATGAATAACGAATTTGAGAAAAAGTATAAGTATTGGAAAATTTAAGGAAATAACAAGCAATATCTCCAAAACGGTTCACTCAACAAAAGAAATGTATATGACATAAGTTGTGTATTTTAACGCGATCTACACTTTTTGTGTAGTAACATTTTGTGTATCTCTTATGGTTTACCAGTTATGCAAAAGTTGTTCACAATAAAGAATACTTTTGGAGACATTCCCAGAAAATTCGAGATATACATTTCATTTCCCATGACATTATCTTAAACATATGATATTTTCATCAAAATCGTTAGAGCCATTTTTGAGAAAATTAAAATTTTCGAAAAATCTTCCATGTAAAGGGTAGTTTGGGGTGGGGGGATTTTCTTGAAAACCTTCGTGTCGCATCTCTGGAAGATACTGAACCTAAATACCAAGTTTGGTGCTTATCCGACTGTTCGTTTTTGAGTTATGCTGTTCACACACACACAGACACACACACACACAGACACACACACACACAGACACACAGACACACACACGGACATGTTTCCAAAAATTCTTTTTTTGGATTCAGGAGGTCTCAAAACATGTATTTCCGGTGAAATCTCGGTATCGAATTTTTGGGTGGAATGCAATACTTCCCCTACTTACTATACGTAGTAGAGAAAGTAAAAAAACATAGCTTTCTGTTCGTTCTTTGTTATTCAACTGGCACAGTTAAGGACATATCCTCATCGTCTTCGATATCACGTTATCATAAAATTTAAAAACTGCAAATACTGCTACTACCACCACCACTACTACTACTACTACTACTACTACTGCTACTACTACTACTACTACTACTACTACTACTACTACTACTACTACTACTACTACTACTACTGAAATGATGGATCCTCATTCATAGATATCACAATTTGCTCACAAGAAATAGCTAAGTTAATAAATAAATGGTATGTGGACGACGAGGAGAACTTAAGCTACCACAAAAACATTTATATTGAACTATATAGTCAAACTCCTGTGGTGGTATCGAAAATAAATTGCCAAAGAAAAGGATGGATATATATAGAAGAAAATAAAGAACTAATGCTTGGGAATATACAGCAGGAAGTTAGATGTATAGAATATAAAAATCAACCAGTTCAATTAGATCAAATATTAGAAAGAGCATGCAATTATGCGTTTAAAAGAAAAGTTTATGGTTTACGAAAACGAAACCGGCATATTGGTGGAGTGAAACAATTGCCCAATTAAGGAAGCAATGTACTGCAGCACGCAGAAAAGTTACGAGGACAAACCGGAGAAGTAACATCGCAGAATGTGAAAAGATGGACACGCAAAATCAATATCGAGAAAGCCGAAATGCTCTTAAAAGAGCTATAAAAACAGCAAAAAAAGATGCATGGGATAAGCTATGCAATGAGGTGGATGCTGATCCATGGGGTAAAGGGTATAAAATAGTGACGGGTAAGATAGGGATTAATACATCAATAAAACTTACTGATGAAGAGCAATTAGATATTGCTAAAACACTGTTTCCGGCACATAAAATAAATGAATGGCCAGAGATTAACATTAATAAAGAAGAAATACCCTTATGTCAGGAAGACGAAATAAAAGAGGCAGGTAAACGAATTAAATCAGGAAAAGCAGCGGGACCCGATGGTATCCCTCCAGAAGCTATAAAGGCTATTGCATCGCAAAATCCGGAAGTGTATGTTAAAGTTATAAATGCGCTGTTAGTCAAAGGAATTTTCCCTAGAAAATGGAAGGTAGCAAAGCTAATGTTAATTGAAAAGCCCAAAAAAGCTTGTGGCAGTGTATCATACGACCTTTATGCCTATTAAATGTAATAGGAAAACTTTATGAACAAATTATAAATACAAGATTGATAAAAGAAATTGAAAGAAAAGGAGGACTTGCACAAATGCAATTCGGCTTTAGAAAAGGCAAATCAACCCTGGATGCAATAGAGACAGTTAAACAAATTGTACAGATGGACGCAAAGGAAAAACATATGTATGCTGTTATGGTTACCCTGGACGTCAGGAATGCCTTTAATTCAACACCTTGGAGAGGTATAATAAATGAACTTATAAGAAGGGAAGTAGCTCCATACATAATTAAAGTTATTTGCAGTTACTTAAAAGACAGAAATATACTGATTGGTGATAATGCAAAAATGAGTATGAGTTGTGGTGTCCCGCAAGGTTCCGTTGTAGGTCCCACCCTATGGAATATATACTATGATCCAGTGTTAAAGGAGGAATTACCAACTGGAGTAAAAACTATAGGATATGCTGATGATTTAGCGTTAATAGTATGTGGCAAAACAAAAGATGAAGTGGAAGAAAAAATTGTGTGGTCTATGAATAAAATAGAAATATGGATGACCAAAAAAGGATTATACCTGGCACCAGACAAAACGGAAATGATAATACTGGAAGGACGAAGATCTCTAAAGGAAATAAAGGTTAACTTCGGTGAACAAGAAATAAAATCCAGTCAGAACTTAAATATTTGGGTATTCAAATGGGACACAATCTGAGCATGTGGCCACACATTAAGTATGTAGCTGGCAAGGCAGAAAGAAGTATTGCTGCTCTAAGAAGATTAATGCCAAATGCGATAGCACCCAAACCAGAAAAGAGGCGATTACTGAGTAGTGTAATAAACTCAATAATGTTGTACTGCGTACCTGCCTGGAAAACATGGGTGGAAATAGAGACCTTCCGGAGAATTATGGAAAATGTACAGCGGAAGATTGCGATTCGAATTGCTAGTGCGTATAGGACCATATCTACACGGGCAATTCAAGTAATAGCCAGGACTATACCCATACATCTAGTGGCTCGGGAGCGTGTACACGCAACTGAAAAACATGGAAACGCACAAAAGGATAAGATAAGAGAAAAAATGATACAGTTATGGCAAGAAGAATGGACACAGGAAACCAAGACGGCTCAATGGACCAAGAAATTGATACCAGATATAGAACCCTGGATAAACCGGAAACATGGACAAGTTGAGTACTATTTTACCCAATTTCTATCAGGGCACGGACGCTTTAGATCCTATTTGTTTAAAATGGCTATTACTAATAGTGAAAACTGTCTGTATTGTCAGGAAAAGGATACACCTGAACATACTGTACTAAAATGTAAAAAATGGAATACAATAAGACAAGCAGGTATAAAACAAATTGGACAAGAAATAACTGTTGAAAATATTATAACATTAATGCTGGAAACTGAGAATAAATGGAAAACTATTCAAGATATGATAATCAAAATTATAAAGGCTAAAGAAATGGATGAAAACGGGAGATAAACATGATTGCTTCATTGTGAAGTAATGCTGAGAGGCAGTTTCCGCAATGTGAGCAAGTGAAAAAAAAGAGGGGTTTTTTTAGTCGGTATGAGTCCGGCACATCAGGGCATCTCCCCTGATGCCCATGAGGGTTTTTCCCCCTCTTTCTAAAAAGAAAAAAACTACTAACCAAATATTGCTACTACTATTACTACTAACCAAATATTGCTACCACTAGTACTACTACTACTAAACAAATACTACCACTACTACTACTATTACTACTAACCAAATATAGCTACTACTATTACTACTAACCAAATATTGCTACCACTAGTACTACTACTACTAAACAAATACTACCACTACTACTACTACTACCATTACTACTAACCAAATATTGCTACTACTATTACTACTAACCAAATATTGCTACTACTATTACTACTAACCAAATATTGCTACCACTAGTACTACTACTACTAAACAAATACTACCACTACTACTACTACTACCATTACTACTAACCAAATATTGCTACTACTATTACTACTAACCAAATATTGCTACCACTAGTACTACTACTACTAAACAAATACTACCACTACTACTACTACTACTACTACTACTACTACTACTACTACTACCATTACTACTAACCAAATATTGCTACTACTATTACTACTAACCAAATATTGCTACCACTAGTACTACTACTACTAAACAAATACTACCACTACTACTACTACTACTACTACTACTACTACTACTACTACCATTACTACTAACCAAATATTGCTACCACTAGTACTATTACTACTAAACAAATACTACCACTACTACTACTACTACTAAACAAATACTACCACTACTACCACTAATACCACTACTACTACTACCACCATTACTACTAAGCAAATACTGCTACAACCACAACTACCACTAAGCGAATACTACCTCTATTACTACCAGTACTACTAAGCAAATACTGCTACCACCACTACCACTACTACTACTACTACTACTACTACTACTACTAATACTACTACTACTACTACTACTACTACTAAGTAAATTCTTCTACCACCACCACCACTACTACTACTACTACTACTACTACTTCTACCACCGCTACTACTCATCAAATACTCCCACTACCACTGTTACCACTACAATTATCACTACCACCACTACTACTGAACAAATTCTGCCACTACCACTACTAATTCTACCACTATCACTACCACTACTACCACTACCAGTATTACTACTACTACTTCTACTACTACTACTACAAAATGGAGAGGTTTGATTTAATAATGAAAATATTCTCCCCAGAATAAAATAAGAGGACTATCTAATGAAACTTCTGCGCAATGCTTTTGGAGCTGGTTTCCGGGTGAGCAGCATGTGAACACTTGATAAAGAGCCGTCATTAGATTACAAAACAGCCCACTCTTGTTAGGTCCTTATGGAATGGAGTTCTTAAGCCTCAATCTAGGTGAACAATGGGTAAAGCAAACAATTAAGCTCTCGGCTCTAAATGCATTTCGAGAGGATACCTAGCACTTTATGCCATCTCTGTCATTGGAAACAAACTGTTGATCACGGTTGACAACAGAAGTTAATTAAAGCTATCCATCACTGCAAGCAGGAAACTGAAATCTGTTGCCGAAGGGCGGTTTCAGTTCCCCTTAATTAGCAAGGAATGTTAACTCTCCTGGAGAAAAGATTTTATCGATGACGCTGCTTGAATATCGAATTTAATTTCAATAAAATATGCTACCACTGAATTCATTTTGCTATTGATGTTATGTACACAGTATTGCAGCTGGCAAATGTTTGGCGTTATTTACTTTAATTATCTATGCGTGTTGAAGTCATAACAATCCATGGATAATATAAAACTGGACTAAATTATTAATATATCGTGTATTAACGGGCTCTCCAAAAGTCCATAACCCCCCCAAAAAACACTTTTAGAAAAATGTGATGTGTTACATTCTCATGACTTTCTCTACTCACTCTTCTACAAACTATTCTTACAAAACCCCATTCTACTAACAGCTTTATTGTAAGTATAAGAAGGATGTAGTACTCTTAAAAATCAGATCGCTAAGTAATGTCTTTGAAACCCCATGCTCTTTGCATGACCACGAGAAAAAGCAAATAGCGACTTACCGCAAGCAAAAATATCTTAGAAGTAGTTAAAGCAGAATGGAAAATAAACTTTCGTAAGAAGTAGTGCAGAATTCACAGTACAAAATGACAGACACAGAAAGAAAAACCGCTTTTATTAAAAGTCTGATGCGTTATACTCACATAACCTTCTCCACTCTTGTACAAACTAGCTTTACAAACGCTTATTCTCCATCTACTTCATGTTAATCGAGATAAACATTTGCTAACTTTCTTGTAGATGCAAGGGAAATATGGTAGTCTTTAAGCGATAGTCAAATATTTTAAAAGCTGGTTGCTATGTGGCGTATTTCATTCTCTTTGTATGTCCAGGACATTAAAACAAAGCAATAAGGAATTCTCATTTGAGAAAAACTTAAACTATTGGAAAATGCAAACAAATAACAAGGAATATCTCGGAATTGGTCACTCGACAAAAAAAGAAGAAAAAAAAGAAATGCATATGACATAAACTATGTGGTTTAACAATATCTACATTTATTGTGTAGTAAAATTTTGTCCATCTGTTACGGTTTACCAGTTATTCATTCAGAACGAAGAGGTCTTTTGTGGGACATTCCAAGAAAATTAAAGATATACATTTCATTTTCCATGAAAAAGTCTTAAACAGATAGTATTTTAATCAAAATCGTTAGAGCCATTTTTGAGAAAATCAAAACTTCCGAAAAATGTTCCATGTAAAGGGTGTTCTGGGGTGGAGGAATTTTATTGAAAAACTTCGGGTCACATCCTTGGAAGTAACTTAACTCAAATACCAAGTTTGGTATTTATCCGACTTTTTGAATTTTTGAGTTATACTGCTCACACAGACACACACACGGACATGTTTCCAAAAATGTTTCATTTGGATTTAGGGCACCTCAAAAAATGTATTTCCGGTGAAATCTCGGTATCGAATTTTTCGGTGGAATGTAATACTTCTCCTAGTTACTATACGTAGTAGAGAAAGTAAAAATATATTTAAAATATAAGCATTCTGCCTACAGAGATGAAACATACATGAAATTAAAGAGAAAATTCCAATTAATAAGACTGTATATAAAACTAAACATCTGACGTACATTCAATGATTATTAATGGGTATGCAGATTATTCTTATGAAGGTTAATTTTCCTATCCAATGAGACAGTATTTTTAAAATTGAAATCATTTCAGTCTAATTATATAATATATAAATTCAATAACAGCTCGCCTTAAAGCAGTATGTGTATGTAACAATATATAAAAGGTGTATATTACAATCATTATATGTTTATATTATTGTATACATGTGTAATAATGTTATCTTAATGTATTACGTAATTTAATAATGTAGGAACTGTGAGAATAATAGGTTAAAAGTTGATAACAATGAGGTAACAATGAGGTAACTTTGAGGCAGTAATGAATTTGAAAGTTTAATAATGCTACTTGTGATTCTTGGAAGCAATAATGTAATTTATGTGACAGATTATAAAATAGTCAATTAACAACCATAAAAAGGTTTAGTTAAATGACTAGGATTAGCTAATCAGAAACTAAAATGTAGCAAAATTTACAAATTCAGAAGTCAGTTGCTTGTAAGGTGTTCCTAACCGGACGCGAGATGCGTCCTCCAGAAGTTTAATACGTATTCAGTGTGAGACAAAAATAGTTTACGTGTTAAAAAGTGCAAGTAATTAATAAAAAAATCTCACAGCTCTCTATATCAGTGAAGTGATATTTAAAATGTGTCAAGTATTAATAATAGGAGTGAAGTAAAATTATAATCTGTGTAAGCCTACATTCTTCAGTCGCACCACTCTCTACTAAGACCTTCATGTCTCTAAAAAATATAAATACTGACGCAGCCGAGGCAAACATAAATAATAATATTTAAAGAAACAGTCAAAATTACAATGTTAATATTTTTTAAACATTTGGGACAAAGGCCACCGGAAAGTACATTTTTGGGGCGAAGACTACCGGAAACTTTTTACCATACGTGCAGTTGCGACTACTTCAAGTTCGGCTCCCCAACATTCAAACTACATTACACTACTTCAAATTGGCTTTCCATACTTGAAGCTACAACCTACTTCACTACTTCATTTTAATCCAAATAAAACTTTCCGCTAATAGCTACATTATACATTTCGATATAAATACAAAGGGAACAGCGGCGGTCAAATGCTTAAGATCTGGGCGCTATATGCTGGCCTTAAAATTCCATACTGTTTCCATGCAATCGCGATAAACAACTGAATGATATTGAACAATTCAAACCATTAATAACGGATATCTCAGAAATGGCTGATGCCACAAAAAAACTTATCGTAATAAATTGTGTGATTTAACGAGATCTACATTGCTTGTGTGGTACGTTTTCGTCTATCGTTTAACCTTTATCAGTTATGCAAGATTATACAAAATTCCTTCCGTATGAAGAAAACTTCACAGGCTGTTCCCAGAAAATTCAAAATATACATTTTAGTTTTATGTAAATATCTGTAATATATACTCGTAGTATTTTAATCAAAATCGTTAGTCACTTTTTAGAAAATAAAAAATTTCAAAAAACCTTCCATGCAAAGTTTAGTTTGGGGTGTGTGGAATTTTATTTAAAATCTTTGGGTCCCATCTTTGGAAGATACTGAACCTAAATACCAAGTTTGGTGTTTATCCGACTGCAACGAAATGTGTAATAAGACCATTTCTGCAAATGTTTATCTCGATTAACATGAAGCAGTTAGAAGAATAAGCCTTTGTAAGAATTGTTTGAGTGTGTAGAGAAAGTCATATGAATGCAATACACTATCAAATTTTTTTAAATTATGATCTTAAGATACCAGTAAAACGTTTTAAAGCTTCAGCATAAGTGAAAAATTGTATTTCAAATGCCAATGCTTATAGCTAATTGTTTGTAATCATGCACTTTCACCTACGCCCCCCCCCTCACTTAATAAAGAGTGCTGTGATGTATTGCGGCACTGTTTGATCTTCACTAAACCGAGGGCATGTTCAGGCAAACTCTCCACTTAATTTGGGAAGACTCAGTAATTAATAATTTAGGGGAATCTAGCCCCCTGATACGTGTCATGGGTCCCACCCCCCATTAATCCCTCTACTGCCCCTGCACGCTGCTGCTGTTGTGATTTATGTGAAGTTTGTCGTCTGTAGCGGCCCCAAATTGATCACGCAGGATAAGGAGATCTCCTTGGGCACACAGCACGCGATCAAGGTTTAACAGCGTTAGATTTGTCCTGCTGCTGTAAATCTTTATAACCTATAACATTACAAGATATACGATCACATCCTCACACTAAGGAAAACATGACTTGAAAACAGAAACGTTTGCAGCAAAACTACAATTCCCTTCTTTCCTTGAAAATATTTTTTGATGTATACCTACGTACCAATTTCATCTTTGATACCATAATTATTGTCGGGAAGATATAAATAATTAATTAAAGAAATGTTAGTAAGATAAACAAATAATTGCAATAAGTAGTTTCTGTATATTAAATGTAATGTTTGACAAAGATGGTTTGTTAGGTTACTTGCACCACGCTTTGGGCGTCAATTTGAAGTAGTTTGTACTGAAGGAGTTGTATTATATTTCAACTGTTGGGGAGCCGAACTTGTAGTAGTTGCAACCGCACGTATTGTACCCGGTAGCCTTCGCCCCAAATGTACTTTCAGGTGGCCTTTGCCCCAAGTTTTAAAAAATATTAAGTTTGTAATTTGACTGTTTCTTTAAATATTATATATTTATGTTTGCCTCGGCTGCGTCAGTATTATTGTTAGAGACACGTTTCTCTTAGCAGGGTTGTGGTACGACTAAGAATGTAGGCTTACACAGATTTTAATTTTACTTCACTTATTTTATTAATGCTTGATACGATTTATATAACACTTCACTGTGAGATTATTTTATTAATTACTTGTACCTTTTAACACGTAAACTATTTTCGTCTCACACGAATACGTATTATACTTCTCGAGGACACATCTCGCGTCCGGTTACAAACACAGTTTCAGGCAACTGAACGGATTTGAACCGCCTAAACTTGTAAATTTCTGTATTTCAAGTTTATGATTGGCTAATCCTACTCCAATAGAATTCCTTCATTTAACTAAACATTTTCTGGTTGTTGATTGACTATTTTTAAACTGTCTCAAAATTTACATTATTATTGCTCCAATAATGACTAGTACCATTTAAACTTTTAAATTCATTATTGCCTCAAGGTTACCTAATTGTTACCTCATTGTTAGCAACTTTTAACCTATTATGCTCACAGTTCCTTCATTATTAAATTACGTAATACATTCACATAACATTATTACATGTATACAATAATACAAACATATACAATAACTGTTACACACATTTTTTATATATTGTTACATACACATATTGCTTTAAGGTGGGCTGTTATTGAATTTACATATTATATAATTAGACTGAAATTATTTAAGTGTTAAAAATACTGCCTCATGTTATAAAACTGAGTTGAAAGATTTGTCCGGAAAGAAAAGGGTAATTAGCAAGTCATGTAAGGAAGACATTAGTAACAGCCACATATAGAACATATTACTTTAAATACTCTTGGAATGCAGCTAGAAGTTGACTTCAATGCGTTTGCAACGTCAAGTAGGCACCAATTCTATGAATTAGAAAAGTATGGTTTAGCAACAGGGCAAGAGACGCATCCGTAGGATTTTAACATTGACCCGCGTAAGGAGGAACGTTGGGAGGGGTATTAATATGTGGGCGGAGCTTAAGTTAAGAAAAGAGCACACATTCTAAATCAGAGACACATTCGTGAGTCTCTTGAGTTTCGTGACTCTCGTGTGTAATTTTTAAGTTGTATAGCGCACATGAACACGTTGGCGTTAGAAAGATTTAGCGGCTATTGAGGGATCTTTCCAAGTAGCATTTATACAACTTAATTATTGTTATAGAAGTAATTAATTCGTAAATTCAAAAATTTAATATTAAATTGAGTTCTGTTTATGGACGCTGTTTAACTACTATGGTCCTTAGCGTCCCATTCCATATTGGGCGTGAAAGACCGGTAATTTTGCTCAGAGGCCTCCTTATCAGGCTTGAGGTACTTTTACGTGCCGTAAATCTACGACACAGGACCACCGTGGAAGCTATGCTAAGGATTTTTACACCCGAAAAATTCCATCGCCCTCAGCCGGGTTTGAACTCACGACCGGTCCACGAAGGACGACTCGTAAATTAGCAATTAGCAACTCATCTCAAAATGAACATTTTAGTCACATTAAAAATGTATCAACTAACTAAACTGGTGTTATCCTTTCAGAATACACTCACGTATTCCTCATAGCTATACCACTAAAGCAGCTGGCGCACGAGACAACGCAGAACGAGCTACGAGATGACAACATAAAATTCATCAACAGAGCGGGTAACATTAAATATTATAAAATTTTTAAAAAGCAGAGAGCGCCATCAAAGTTGTCGTATGCAGTTGGCTTCGTCTTTGTAAATAAGAGGCGAGCAACCTTACTTTTCATTTCAATACTCTGTAGGACAACCAGAGTCCACACGATACAATCACACCTAAACATTTGGTCAAAGTTTAAAAAAACTTATTAACGTCACAGGGCGGCAACCCTAACTGCTTCGCTGAAGCCTCTGCTCTGCGTTATACACCATACACATCAACGGTCAAACTCATTTGTTTTTCCAAGTTTTTCAAGTAAAGAACAATAGAAAATCGAAGCAAAATTAAATTTAGGTTTAATTATGGACGTTGACTCGTTCTATACTAGGCGAAAAGACCGGAAATTTTGCTCCTAGGCCTGTTTATCAGGCTTGAGGTTCTTTCACGTGCCGTAAATCTACTACACGAGACCACCGGGTTTACTTCTCTTCCGAAGGAAGCCATGCTAAGGACGTTTACGCCCTAAAAAATCCACCGCACTACGCCGGATTTGAACCCGCGACCTCGAGAACTAGAGGTTGGCATTGATACCACTAGACCACGGAGGATGATCTTAAAAATATTGAAACAGAGAAACGAATGGAACCAAAAGCAGAAATTACTGACAAGTTGGTATTACTCTAACAAACATCGCGGCAAACTCCTAACTTAAATTAGCTGTTATTACTTGGTCTGAAACAAGTATTGATGTAACAAAAATCTATAACATATTTTACAGGATTGTCTTAAGAGGAGTGTGTACTATGAGCATTATATGGCCATGGAACTAACCCAAGAATTGTGGATTTCTCTGTCTGTAATTTACAGATTAATATAAAATAATTACTGTATAATCTTTATACATGTAAGTAGCAGCAGAGAGCTGAAATTTTTGCTGCATATGAAGACATTCAGCCTCATACCACTGCACTAGGGGAATTAAGCTGCTAATAATATTTCTGGTTCTAATTGTTTTGCCTGTAAAGAAGATGTAACAAATTTACATATAAATTTCTGAAGAAATGTCCTCAAGTTTTTAAAAATGTGTTACATTTAAAAATATAACTCCATTTCAGTGTGTAATAAATTATCTCACAAAGGCTTGCAAAATTTGAGCCATGTAGCTTTTATAGTTTTCGATGAAAAGGAATATACACTATGTGATCAAAAGTATCCGGACACCCCCACAAACATAGTTTTTCATTTTAGGTGCATTGTGCTGCCACCTACTGCCTGGTACTCATTATCCGCAACCTCAGTAGTCATTAGATATCGTGAAACAGCAGATTGGGACGCTCCGTGGAGCTCACGGACTTCAAACGTGATCAGGTGATTGGGCATCACTTGTGTCAGAAGTCTGTACGCGAGATTTCCACACTCCTAAGCATCCCTAGGTCCACTGTTTCTGATGTGATGGTGAAATGGAAACGTGAAGGGACATGTGCAGCACAAAAGCGTACAGGCTGACCTCGTCTGTCGACTAGCAGAGACCGCCGACATTTGAAGAGGGTCGTAAAAAGTAATAGGCAGACATCTATCCAGACCATCACACAGGAATTCCAAACTGCATTAGGATCCACTTCAAATACTATGGCAGTTAGGCGTGAGGTGAGAAACCTTGGATTCCATGGTCGAGCGGCTGCTCATAAGCCACACATCGCGCAGGAAAATGCCAAACGACGCCTCGCAGCTTGGTGTAAGGAGCGTCACATTAAACGATTGAACAGTGGCAAAAGTGTGGAGTGACGAACCACGGTACACAATGTGGCGATCCGATGGCAGGGCGTGGGTATGGCGGAATACCCGGTGAACGTCTTCTGCCAGCGTGTATAGTGCCACAGTGAAATTCGGAGAAGGTGGTGTTATGGCGTGGTCATGTTTTTCCTGGAGGGGGCTTGCACCCTTTGTTGTTTTGCGTGGCCTGATCACAGTGCAGATCCACATTGATATTTTAAGCACTTTCTTGCTTCCCACTGTTGAAGAGCAATTCGGGGATGGCGATTGCATCTTTCAACACGATCGAGCACCTGTTCCTACTGCACGGGCTGTGGCGGAGTGGTTACACGGCAATAACATCCCTGTAATGGACTGGCCTGCACAGAGTCCTGACTTGAATCCTATAGAACACCTTTGGGATGTTTTGCAACGCCGACTTCGTGCCAGGCCTCACCGACCTACATCGATACCGCTCCTCAGTTCCGCACTCCGTGAAGAATGGGCTGCCATTCCCCAATAAACCTTCCAACACCTGATTTAAAGTATGCCTGCGAGAGTGAACGCTTCCATCAAGGCTATGGGTGGGCCAACACCATATTGACTTCCAGTATTACCGATTTAGGGCGCCACGAACTTGTACGTCATTTTCAGCTAGGTGTCCGGATACTTTTGATCACGTAAGTGTATGTTTCGAAAAGAGGTATTTTTGAGATAATCCAAGTTGAAAATTAACTAAACAAAACATAGTGACAAACTATGGCGGCCACGCGCAAAGTCGGCTTCACCAGCGACAATGCATAGGGATTGGGCATAGCCAATCTAATCTCTATAACATCTGTGTTTAAAGCCGCTAACCAGTTGCTACGTGATATTTTGTATTCTGTAACATCGTAACTCCACCATTTTGTTGAGAGGAAGGAAATTACGTTTAACGATACCAAACGCCGAGACCGTGTTCTTAGCGCTACCAATACCTACCACTACTATTGGCTGAAAATGGATGCACGTTTAATGCTCCTTGACCTTAAAGATTGGCAACAATCTTCATAACCAGAACGTTACAAATTAAACTTGAATAATAGGTATATTGCAGCGTGAGTGTGGCAAGTGCATTATTATAGCATCGAGGGAAAATATGAAAAGCGAGACGAGGTCAAGTCTTTTCTATTTCCGAGATCTTGTATTGCTATCTTTTGTACGATCCGTGTTTTATTCAATTAAATGAATTATTAATAAAAAGAATTGTGCTTTGTTACATTCACATGACTTGCTCTTCTTCTATCATTTATTAATGGCTACACAAATTATTCCTAGGAAAGTTATCTTTCTACCTAACTCTTTTTATTCGAGATAAACCTTTGCAGAAATAGCTACATTACACATTTCGTTATAGATACAAAGAGAACAGCGATAGTCAAATGTTTAAGAACTGGACGCTATACGCTGGCCTTAAAATTCCATACTGTTTCCATGCAATCACGAGAAACAACTGAATATTGACAGGACAAGTGGTGAACAATTACGGATATCTCAGAAATGTATTATCCCAGAAAAAATTTATTTGCCATAAATCGTGTGCTTTAAAGAGACTTGCATCTTTTGCGCAGTACTTTTTCGTCTCCGCTTAAGGTTTACCAGTTATACAAGATTACACAAAATTTCTTCTGAATGAAGAAGAATTCACAAGCTATTCCCAGAAAATTCAAGATATGCATTTGATTTGTCATATAAATATCTTTAATATATGGTATTTTAATCAAAATCGTTAGGGCCATATTTTAGAAAATAAAAAAAATCGAAAAATCTTCACGTAATGGATAGTTTGGGGTTAGGGGAGTTTCTTGAAAATCTTGGTGTTGCATTTTTGGATGGTACTGAATCTAAATACTAGGTTTGGTATTTATCCGACTTTTCATTTTTTATTTTTGAATTTTTTTTATTTAGGAGCCTCAAAACACGTATTTCCGGTGAAATCTCGATATCGAATTTTTGGGTGGAATACCTCTACGTGATAGAGAAATTAATAAATAGAGACTTCCCACTTGTAAAAAAGAAATCTCGCGTTCACACCACTTTTATTTACGCCTATACAAACTATTTCTAAAAAAAAACCTATTCTTCTGTCTACTTCTTGTTAATGAGATACGCTTTCATTATACATTTACAGTAGTTGTACTTTTAAGGAGAAGTAGGTTGAGACGATAGTCAGATTCTTGAAAAACGGATCGCTGTGTGATAGTTTGAAATTCTACGATCTTGCATGATCATGAGAAAAACAAACAGCGTTTAACCACTTGAAAAAATTAGAAGTATTTAAAAGTTCAAATCAATAACAAGGAACATCTCGAAATCGTTAACGTGAGGTTGTGTTCGTGTGTGTGTGTGTGTGTTTGTTATTAAAGTTTATATGTAATTCATTTGGATTTTTTTTATTAATTACGACTTTTATTTAACATTTAAGCCTCGGCTGCATCATTTATGTCTGGTAGAGCAAGTATCTCTTAGCAAGGGTGGTACGGCTGTAGAATAGTTTCACACACTTTACACAAGTTATAGTTTAAATTCTCACTTCTTTATTATTTCTTCAAGACAGTTGAATAACATATAACCGAGCGGGATGGCTCAGGCGGTAAAGTCTGTGGCCTGCATTCGGGAGGTCCCGGGTTCAAATCCGACCAATCTATCTGAGGTTTTTTCGTGGTTTTCCTCAGTCGCCAAGGTGAATACCGGATTGGATAGTTAATACCATGAGCCAAAGCTCCACCTTCAGTCTAAAACAACAGTAAAATGAAAAATAAGTGGTAATAGCGAATGCTATGCCATCTATCTACAGACAATCTAAGCAGTTAGACTGGACGCCATCTGCACGGCACGAACGAACAGAAGGCCCGGCTGCCATGCGCTGGGGGTCTCTGTGGGCAAGCAGGATGGCTTTCCAGGGAGACCTAGATGAGACCTAGACCTAGAAGGCTAACTGTCCGCCTTTCTGTGTGGGGGCGGCGGTTGGACTGGACGGCAACCTAATGTCATCTGCACGGCATGAAGCAGGGATGAGACCTAGAAAGCTAACTTTCCGCCTTTCTGTGTGAGGGTTAGACTGGACGGCAGCTTAATGCCATCTGCACGGCATGAAGCAGGTGGTGGATGAGACCTAGAAGGCTAACTGTCCGCCTTTGTATGGGGGCGGCGGTTAGACAGGACGGCAGCCTAATGCTATCTGCACGACATGAAGCAGGTGGTTACAGGGATGAGACCTAGCAGGCTAATTGTCCGCCTTTGTATGGGGGCGGCGGTTAGACAGGACGGTAGCCTAATGCCATCTGCACGGCATGAAGCAGGTGGTTACAGGGATGAGACCTAGCAGGCTAACTGTCCGCCTTTGTATATGGGCGGCGGTTAGACTGGACGGCAGCCTAATACCGTCTGCCCGGCACGAAGCCGAAGATTCGGTAGCTATGCGCTAGGGTCTCTGTGGCACGTGACGGAGCGGGTGGTTATAGGGTTAACTGTCCATCACATATCGCTCTAAGAGTACCAACAGATCCGTTGCGATATGACCAAGGAGTTAAGGCGACATAAAATAAAATAGAGTATATATATATAAAATAACAATTTACTTAAGTGTTTACGTATGGAGCTGTAAGATATTCAGTTCTATATGTGTGCTAACGAACTGCAGTTTACAGAGAATTTCTTAAGTTCTTTAACCACGTTAAAGAATTATAAATCATACATATATCTGCGAATATATAATGAAATTTATTTTACAGTTGTAGTAATTATATGTTCCTAACTACATTTTTTAAAGGTCAAAGTTTATCTTTTCCACACTGCATTAAAATTTCACATCCGCACACCGTGAGCTTCATCTACTGAACTGACTTGGCTTGGGTACGCTACCTCTTAGCGTCCTCAGCTTAAAATTTTAATTAATCCTTCTACTTACTGATTGGCTAAGCCTACTCTAGTGGAACACTTTTAGTTTGACTATTTACAAAATGTTGGACGTTTTACATCATTATTTTTCCATGGACTGTTAGTAGCCTTCCTTAGCTTTCTAACTTATTGTTCTGCCAAGGTTAGAACTTATTGTTAGCCACCCTCTGCTTCCACTTTATGTCACTGTTTGCTACAAAAAAATCTTTCTTCTACATTCACAGCTCCTACGTTTCTAAACTAAGAAATACTTTCGCATAATATTTTACACATATATACAATAAATAAACATAATACAATGGCTGTAATATACACTCTATGTACTGTAATATATGTACACTGATTGCTTTTAGGTGGGCTATTATTTTTATATTTTATAAATAAATTGATATCAGTTAAGGAGAAATACTGCCTCAAACGACACCAAAAAGTTTTATTTGACATAAATTGTGTATTTTAATGAGATCTATTTTGTGTGTGTTGTAAGATTTTTTCTTTCTCTTACGGTTTACCAATTACATTAAATTCATTCAGGATGAAGTTGACTCCACAGGCTATTTGCATAAAATTACAGGTATACATTTTACTTGTCATGAAAATGTTGCAACAAATAAGAACACCAGTTACTGCAAAAACACACTTTATTTATCACTAGGCACTCAACGTAGCACAAACGTTACACTTAAATCACCTTGGCACGCACTCGAAATATAACACAACTGATCCGTCGAATCAAATCACAACCGAACTGCTAAACTGTACGACTCACAACTGAATGTTGAGTTACAACTCACAATTAAACTGCACCGTCCACTTTTCAGTTCGTCATATCTAACAGCATTGAACTCAACATTCGAATGCCCCTTCTGACAGAGCGACCTTTATATAGGTCCCGCACAAGAAGAGGAACTCGAATACAAGAACCTACCAGAATACGCCGAAACGAAGGTTCGGAACAAGTAAGCGGCTCACAATGGGTATTGTTACACGCGCCCACTATTCTAGAGGGGGATCGGCCATCAAGCTAACCCGGTCCGTAGACACTTGGTGCGCGCGGTCACAATATTGTGTCATTGCCAGACGTACCGTTGTGTTGCATTGTCGCTATTAGACTTTGCATTATTGGATTTCTTTGATTTTCGGCTTAACGATCTCTCCTTTTGGCGCGGACCACGCCAAAAGGGAGGGGTCTGTTTGAAATTCGTCTGGTATGAAGCCAACCCTGACTAGCGTGGCTAAACACGGTTGGAGGGTGGTATAGATAGCGTCACTTGAGTGAAAGCGGTCGTTGTAGCAAGAGGTGCGTGTGGCCAGTCCACGGCTTCGAGGCATCTCCCTCCATCCTCTCCTCCTAGTTCATAATGCAGAGTCGCCAAACTTTGTTAATAAATTCCAGGTAATGTGTGTTATGTAAGGTTTTTGTGTAATGTAAAACCCCACGGCTTCCTCGAAATCTACATACCAAGGTATACCGGTATTCTTGCTGTTGGTGAGTTGCGTTCCCCCAATGTACGTGTTGGGGTGACCTGAATTTGATAATTTTCTGGAAACCTTTTGGCCCTCACCCCAGCATGTAACAATATCTTAACATATTTTAATCAAAATCGTTTGAACCATAATAATAAAAAGTTTCCATGGATAGGTTGTTTTGGAGTGAGGAAGATTTACTTGACCATTTTAATGCTGCACTCTTGGAAGATATTTAACGAACTTTTCGTTTCTGGGTGATGCTAACACATACACACACAAACGCAGATACCACAGAACGGTTTCTAAAAATGATTCTTTTTTATTTCTTGGACCTGTAAATAAGTGTTTCTGGTTGAGGAAGGTTTTATTATTACGTAGTTTGCACCACGCTTTGGGCGTCAATTTGATGAAGGTAGTTTCTGCCCACGTATGGAAGCCAATTTGAAGTAGGAGTTGTATTGCAGTTCAACTGTTGGGGAGCCAAACTTGAAGTAGTTACAACCACACGTATGGTAAAAAGTTTCCGGTAGCCTTAAATTTTGTAATTTGATTGTTTCTTTAAATATTATATATTTATGTCTGCCTCGGCTGCGTCAGTATTTTTTTTTAGAGACATGGATGTCTTAATAGAGCGTGATAGGGCTGAAAATAAAAATTTTCCAAAAATGTTCCATGTAAAGGGTAGTTGAGGATGGAAAGATTTCTGGAATCTTCTTGTTGTATGTTTGGAAGATACTAAACTTAAATACCAAGTTTGGTATTTATCCGACTTTTCGTTTTTGAGTTATACTGTTCAGTCACATAAACGGACGTTTTTCAAATGCTTTTTCCTTTTTGGATTCAAGGTGTTTCAAAACATATATTTCGGGTAAAATCTCGATACTATATACTATAAGAGTGGTAGAGACAGTAAACGGCCAATCATTTAATAAACTCTCGCTGCATCCACAAGAGTGTGCAAGGTTGTCCACCATCGTTCAAAAGAAAGAATACAAGGAAATCTGTAATCCGGTTCGTAGCTAGGACGAGTTTCTCTTAGGGCGATTGCCAGCATGATTCAAGCCAAGCAAACCGAATCTCTGACGTGCTACACAATATTATGTCTATTAACGCTGATCTGTGGAATGAATGTATCAACCAGATGAGCTCAGGGAAGGTCATATTAGGTTTATTACTATGCAAATCACCAACCTCTGTCACGGATAATGGTGACGAATCAGGATAGATGCTAGCTTGCGTGTCTAATAGCTGAAAATCCTACAGAGTGATGCGTATTGATGACGAGCTTACTTAAAGGGCCGTGTTCAGCGCCACATTCGCAAGTTCCGGTCGAACGGTTATCCTTTCACGTCCAGGCTAATAATATCGGCATTGTTGATCTTGCTTTCCACTGCCAAACAAATTACTAAATGTTACGGCTAATTAATTGGGTGATATATACGGTTATTACTGCAAGTTGTGATATTGCTGGAATCTAAGCTTAGTCCCAGATGCGCGTTATCTGTGCGAAATGCTCCAGTCAAATTTAACGCCCCGGCAATTCAACATAATGGTTGAACCTGCCGTCGCAGATAGCAGTGTTAGCGCCATAAATAATTCATCAGTTTTGATTTAAACTAATAGAGAAAGAAGTGTTTCTACTAGCAAATATTAATGCTGTATTGTATAGTTAACACTACTTACATATTTTGAGAAATATGAATGAGATTTAAGCAACTTCAATCACAAATATTTCTATGATAGTTTTTAGACAGCAACAATAATAATGCTTTTCTATTTTGATGTCAGGCATCAATCACGTGCACATTTGTGTCACATTTCAAAAAATCTGATGTGTTACACACACATGACTTTCTTTACTCTTATACAAACTATCTTTACAAACGCTCTTTCTCCATATGCTTCATGTTAATCGAGATATCGAGATGTTAATCTTATTGCTAATTTTCTTGTAGATGTAAGGGGAATTGGTAGGCTTTAACTAATAGTCGAATATTTTAAGCCCTGGTTGCTATGTGGAGTATTCCATACTCTTTGCATTACCAGGACAAAAAAAAAAAAAAAAAAAACGAATAACGAATTCCCATTTGAGAAAAAGTATAAGTATTGGAAAATTTAAGGGAATAACAAGCAATATCTCGAAATTGATTCACTCAACAACAAAAAAAGTATATGACATAAATTGTGTATTTTAACACGATCTACAATTTTGTGTAGTAAAATTTTGTCTACCTCTTATGGTTTACCAGTTATGCAAAAGTTGTTCAGAATGAAGAATACTTTTGGAGACATTCCCAGAAAATTCAAGATATGCGTTTTATTTGTCATGAAAGTATCTTAAATATATGGTATTTTAATCAAAATCGTTAGAGCCATTTTTGAGAAAATTAAAATTTTCGAAAAATGTTCCATGTAAAGGGTAATCTGGAGTAGGGGGATTTTCTTGAAAACCTTCGTGTCGCATCTCTGGAAGATACTGAACCTAAATGCCAAGTTTGGTGTTTATCCGACTGTTCGTTTCTGAGTTATGCTGTTCACAGACACACACACGGAATGTTTCCAAAAATGCTTTTTTTTATTCAGGGGACTCAAAACATGTATTTCCCTGAAATCTTGGTATCGAATTTTTGGGTGGAATACAATACTTCCCCTACTTACTATACGTAGTAGAGAAAGTAAAAATCTGATGTGGTACATTCAGGTAACATTTTCTACCACCCATCGTTTATTATTGGATGTACAAACTATTCTTACTAAACTTATTTTTCTATCTACTACGTTTTAATCCAAATAAACCTTTCCAAAAATAGCTACATTACACATTTCGATATAAATACAAAGGTAACAGAGATAGTCAAATGTTTAAGAACTGGACGCTATATGCTGGCCAATTCCATACCGTTTCCATGTAATCGCGAGAAACAGCTGAATGTTGACAGGACTTTAAGAGAATGACCAAGAAAGGAACATTTCGAAACATAATAACGATATCTCAGAAATGTTTTAGGCTACATAAAAGGGTATTTGAAATAAATTGTGTGTTTTAAAGAGATCTACATTTCTTGTGTAATACGTTTTCGTCTATCGTTTAACGTTTACCAGTTATACAAGATTAGGTGTACAGAATCTCTTCCAAATGAAGTACACTTCACGGGTCATTCCCGAAAAATTCTAGATATACATTTTTTTTCTCATGTCAATATCTTTAATATATGGAATTGTAATCAAAATCGTTAGAACCATTTTTTTAGAAAATCAAAAAATCTTCCATGTGAACGGTGGAGGGATTTTCTTGAAAGTCTTGTGTGTCGCATATTTGGAAGGTATTGAATGTGAATATCAAGTTTGGTATTTATCCGACTTCTGTTTTTTGAGTTATGCTATTCACAAAACACACACACACACATACACACGGACATTTTCTAAAAATGCTTTTTTTGTATTCAGGGAGCCTCTAAACGTGTATTTCCGGCGAAATAAGGATATCGAAGTTTTGGGTGAAATGCAATACCTTCTCTACCATTAATTTACGTGGTATCGAAAGTAAACATGTATATAAAATAGAAGTATTGTGCCTACATTGATGAAATATCTGTACAATATAGACGAAATTCCACCATTTAGTCTCCTCTTTGAAGTATTTAGTATGTTTACGTTATTTGCACCACGCTTTGGGCGTCAATTTGAAGGAGGTTGTATTGAAGGAGTTGTATTATATTTCAACTGTTGGGAGCCGAAATTGAAGTTCCTTGCAACCATGTGGTGGCCTTCGCCCCAAGTTTAAAAATATTAGCTTTGTAATTTTGACTGTTTCTTTAAATATTATACATTTATGTTTGCCTCGGCTGCGTCAGTATTATTGTTAGACACGTTTCTCTTTGCAGGGTTGTGGTGCAACTGAAGAATGTAGGCTTACACAGATTATAATTTTACTTCACTCCTTTTATTAATGCTTGTCACGCTTTAAATAATACTTCACTGATATAGAGAGCCTTGAGATTCTTTTATTAATTACTTGCACTTTTTAACACGTAAACTATTTTTGTCTCACACAAATACGTATTAAATTTCTCGAGGACACATCTCTTGTCCGGTTAGGAACACTGTCTACAACCAACGCGTCCAGTTATGAGCGCTGTCTACAAGCAACTGACTTCTAAATTTGTACAATTTTTCTATATTTCAATTTCTGATTGGCTAATCCTAATCTAATATAATACTTTTATTTAACTTAAGCTTTTTACTGGTTGTTGATTGGCTATTTTATAAACTGTCACAAAAATTACATTATTGTTGCTCCAAGAATGACTAGTAGTATTGTTAAAGTTTCAAATTCATTATTGCCTCAAGGTTACCTCATTGTTAGCAACTTTTAACCTATTATTCTCACAGCTCCTACATTATTAAATTACGTAATACATTCAGATAACAATATTGAACATGTATGCAATAATACAAACATATACAATGACTGTAATATACACCTTTTATATATTGTTACATACACATATTGCTTTAAGGTGGGCTGTTATTGAATTTATATATTATATAATTTGACTGAAATCATTTAAGTGTTAAAAATACTGCCTCATCTTAGATTACGCAAAATACGATTATTCGAAGTAATGCAACACGTCCTGCATTTGTCATAGGTAAACGTAGAGAAAATAAGATAAGGCACATTTCAAATATTCCGTATTTAATTTCTATGAAACTTCGCACAAGCACACAGGCCGGTATATCGAAACATTGCATGGTAATTTTTTAAACGTCTGTTGACAGTTACAAGCAATTTTTAGCGCTGTGACATGGCCAGCCACATGTTCAACGAACACAATACATTTAAATAATGAACACAAAGCACCAGAAGGCTTACGTATCAACATTACTCACATCTAAAGCATTTGTCATTATCAGACCAGCGTCGGAAGTCTGGCTCTTAGCGAGATTTAATAACCGCTTTGTTGTAATTGTAATGGTTGGCAACTTGCAGAGGACAAATGTTTCGTTTTGTTTAAGTTGCCTACACTTCCTCACCCATTCATCTTCATTTATCACAGCACAGTCTTGACAACTTCTGTGTTTCGTGATACAAAAGGAATGTTCCATCGTGTGTGGTAGAACGCGGTTCTGAATGAAAGATGTGACCCCGACAAGGATCACTGGATTCTTTTATAAGGTCTGTACTGCCTTCAAACTGGCCTCAGGCGTTTTCTAGGTAGCGTGTTAATGCCTAGAGCATCTGAAGGTCCAAAGAGACGAGGTATGAAATATAGTGTCTTTAAAAACAAACTTTTAAGCATTATAAATATAATATTTAGGATTTTAAGCAAATAAAAGCTTCATTATTTTGGGCAAACAGTGGGATTGATTAATCAAAACCTTCTTTCTGCGCCACCTTGCATATTGTGACACAAAATAAATTGTGTTTTATTTATGGATGCTCTTAAACTACCATGGTTCTTAACGTCCCATTATATTGGGCGTGAAAGACCGGAAATTTTGTTTCGAGGTCTCTATCTTGCTTGAGGTTCTTTTACGTGTCGTAAATCTACGATACGGGACCACCGGCTTTACTTCCCTTTCGAAGGATTTTTACATTCGAAAAAATCCATCGCTCTCCGCCGGATATTGGCTATGGCTCAAGTTTATCGGCAGGTCGGCGACGAGCAGCCGGAGATAAACAAAGGTAATTAGCGCTCGCCAGCGTAAACATCGGAAGCGTTATCGGCAGGTAACCAGAGTTTTCTGGAAGTTTCTTCCCCCCGCCTCTAGTACGTGTGTTCAGATAGTTTTGGAATGCTCTGTGGAAGATTCCATTGGCTATAAAGCGAGCGCTCTGACGAGAGCAGCGATTTGATTAGTGAGCGAGTTAGCAAGTGCGCTTCTACAAGTGAGTTTGTGACAACTGTGACGTGCAGTGAGTGCTGCTGCAGGAGAGATTGAAGAAGCCTTGTATTCGACTCCCCAGCGAGTGAATCTTCCGGAAGAATTGGCTACGGCTTGCATATTGCATTATGCTGTTGTGTCAAGAAGGAAAATAAAGTGACGGGGAAATTGAACGAGTTCACTTTAAGCTAAGTGAAGTCCCAGTGAAGCTGAACTAGATAAAACAAGTGACATGACATTGAGAACTTAGAGAAGTGACAGTTGAAAACTGGACAAAGTTACAATATCCTTTTTCAGATGTCTTGACATATTGGCAATTTCATGGAGATAACATTTTTCAGTTTTAATGGAGTACTGGATATGCCCGAAAAGCTGTTTCTTTAAGATAATCTCAATGAAAAGTCGGCCTAATGAAGATCTGGTGATTGCGCAGACCATATTGTTGCCAACTGAGTGACCAATGGCTGAAGATCTACTTCTCAAGCTTTCTAAATTTCAACTGGGGCTGAATTTTCTAAATTTTTAAATTTTAAAGCCATTCACTTGAAAAATGCCATACTTAATGAGTAAATAAATAAATAAATCACTGTGCAAGAACTTTAATCTCTAGCTCAAATAGTCTCTCATATTGTTACAAGCTGGGGTGAGGGCCTAAAGGTTTCCTGACAAAATATTACATTTGGATCACTCCAACATGCACATAGGGAAGCGTAGCTACAGAAAAAGCGAGAGGGTCAGGACCTTAATGTCCACATTCAGCTGAAGGCGTGGAGTTTTTTTTATAACAAAATACAACAATTTCACATTACCTGTGGCTTATTCAATAACAGAAATGGTGTCCCTACATCACACTAAAAGAGATAAAGAAAGAATTGAGGGGAGATGCCTCACACACTCTCTACATCTACACACGTTCACACACAAACTCGCAGACCAGACTGATGCTAACACACACAAAGAAAGTAACGCTAAACTATTCTCCTCTCCCTCCACCTCTACTAGGCTCACTAGCTAGGGGTCGCGAGTTGCCATAGACGAAATTCAAACATAAAGCCGAAAGAATACTGAATTACTCCCAACAATGCTATGGGCAATACGACGCAATTATGTGTCTGGCATGACAATAGCTACTAATACGCCACAGTATGACACAGTTAAATATTTTTAATTAGCGGAAAAAATTCAAATTTTGTACAACTGCCTCGCGCATTCAGATTTGTGAACAGTACAGAGAGTTGTTCGCAATCTATGGTCACAAACTTAAGACCCCTTTACCTTATGAAAAACCTCGCCTCCACCAGCAGTGATGTTCTATCTTTGAGCTATCAATCTGCAGCACAGTTTCCACTGCAGCAAACTGTTACGAATTACAGGGATGTCCAGTTTATTCCATTCCTCCTGGCAGCTTTCCAGAGACCATCCAAAGTTCGCAGCCGTCTGCTTCCAAGGGTTTTTTTCAATAACCCAAATGCATAGAACTCCATCAAATGACTTAAGACGGATGACGCTGAAAGCTGTGGAATGTATTTCCATTTCTCTCTCTACCTTCTCCAAAAATTTGTAGGTTGAAGGAGACATGATTTGATGGCTTATCCTGATGCAACCAGACTATTTACATCTGCAGCATAGAGAGCAGGGATTTCTGTATGGAAAATGAGTATCAGGACGTTAGTGTGATAATATGCCGAGTTGATTTTCACAATTTTTATGTTCACGACGAATGGTTAGTTTGCCATTGCAACTGTAACTTACTATTACAATGAAACCTCTGGGGAAATTTTCGTTAGTTTCCTTATACCAACTTCCATTTTTTTTTCTCCCCTTGTTTGGTAATATATAGCCCAGGGTTTGTTGCAGTCACTTAAACATATGCCTCATCTAAAAAGACAACAAACATCACTTTTCACCAGCTAGGTATCGTTCATACAGCTTTCTGCTGTTAGTGGCACGTTCTGCAATTTATTTAGGCAACAACTTATATCCCCAGCTCTTATGGCACTTTTCTAGATTCAAATCCTGGTTGATTATGTTGTTCACAGTAGTAACAGATGAATAAGTTTATTTTATTAGCTCCACGTATGGACGCCAATTTGAAGTAGGTGTATTGTCTTTACGTTACTTGCTCCAATTTTTGCACCAATTTGAAGAAGTAATTTTGTTGTGGGGGTTTGCACCACGCTTTGGGCGTCAATTTAAAATGGTTTGTATTGAAGGAGTTGTATTATATTTCAACTGTTGGGGAGCCAAACTTGTAGTAGTTGCAACCGGACGTATAGTACCCGCTTTCCGGTAGCCTTCGCCCCAAGTATAAAAAAAATATTAACTTTGTAATTTGACTGTTTCTTTAAATATTATATATTTATATTTGCCTCGGCTGCGTCAGTAGTTTTGTTAGAAACATGTAGGCATACACAGATTATAATTTTACTTCACTTCTTTTATTAATGCTTGACACGATTTAAATAACACTTCACTGATATAGAGAGCTTTGAGATTCTTTAATTAATTACTTGCACTTTTTAGCACGTAAACTATTTTCGTCTCACACGAATACGTATTATACTGCTCGAGAACGTGTCTTGCATCCGGATACAAACGCTGTCTGCAGGCAACTGAACTCTAAATTTGTAACATTTTCTCCATTTCAGTTTCTGTAGAATACTTTCATTTAACTAAAGCCTTTTCTGGTTGTTGATTGGCTATTTTATAAACTGTCCCTAAAATTACATTATTGTTACTCCAATAATCAGAAGTAGTATTATTAAACTCTCAAACTCATTGTTGCCTCAAGGATACCTCATTGTTAGCAACGTTTAAGTTATTATTCTCACAGCTCCTACATTATTAAATTACGTAATATATTCACATAACATTATTACACACGGATACAATAATATAAACATATACAATGACTGTAATATACACTTCTTATATACTGTTAAATACACATATTGCTTTAAGGCGGGCTGTTATTGAATTTATATATATATATATAATATAATTAGACTGAAATTATTTAAGTATTAAAAATACTGCCTCTCAGAGACCCTCCAATTTGCAGGATTTGGTCCACAGGCATTGGCCTTCACCTTCCAAATTATCCCCCGGGGTGTGACTTATGGCCGGTCGTGGATTTCCCTGTTTCTTGCCCTTTGGAATAAGATCTGATGTGGCGGTATCATTTTTATTGAGTGCATATGAGACCTCTTTCTTGGATATGGTAAAACCACGCCTCCTAAACTGCTTAATAATCTTAAAATACAAGCATTTTACATCGGAAAGGTCAATAATGTACCCTTATTAGTATGGTTCTATTTTTGACGCCATGTGATGCAGCAAGAACAAGAGCACACAACTGAGCAAACACAGTGATACACTCATACTGCTGAACTTTCATTCGGTTCCACATATTTCAGCGCGGAGCTATTGTGCTCGTCTGATATTTGTTACCATAGATCGTGAACAACCCTCCGTATAATAGTGACATTTTCTAATGCTTTATTACAGTGAAAATAAATATAAAACTTAAAATTTCCTTGGAATTAATTGTTCTTTCACGCAAGCCTGTGTTGGACAGGGTTGGAAAGGTAGAATCAGATGACTGAAAAATTCAATGCCATAGCCGGGATTTGAACCACGGATCTCCCGGTCTCCGTCCGGTTGCTCTAACCACTGAGCTACCATGGCATCATGCCGGCACGTCATTAAATTCTCCAGCTGACTCGCATTTTTCCCGGTAAACCACAAGGAGATCTCAAATTGTATTGAGATGTCATACCCCAATGGTGACTTACATTTTTTCAAAGTACTTAAGTCCCGGGCTTTTAGTTTCAACCACTATTAGGCCAATTAATGGAATTAATTGTTCTTTCGCACAAGCCGTGTGTTGGACAGGGTTGGGAAAGTAGAATCAGATGACTGAAAAATTCAATGCCATAGCCGGGTTTTGAACCACGGATCTCCCGGTCTCCGTCCGGTTGCTCTAACCACCTTGTTTTTAAGTATGAATTAATTTTTTTGTGAGCCAACGATCGAAGCAATCATAAATGCATGCTTGAATCTTTTAGATGGTACATTTTAAATGATGTATGGAAATTTTCATACAAATCAGGGAAAACCTGAAATGTGAAGAATAAATTTCATGCGTAAACTGAGAAAAAACGTATACAGAAAAGTTCCAGTGCCTGGGAGTGAACGGGTGATTCAAAGATGTCGCTGGGCTTTTCAGAATGGCGGATCGTGAAAAATATTTGACCAAAATGGTTCAAAGGTCTGTATAGAATACTTATATGATATAATTTAAAAAATAAAAATATTTGTAATTTTCATCTAAAATCTTAATTCCCAAAATTAAGAAGTCAGTACGGACATGCTCTGAAATGGTTAAATTCTAAGTTGTCTTAGATATTGATAAATACTTCTACTGCTTTCATAATAGCATTGCATCAGCTGTATTAGTGATATAGCCATGGCTTGCAAATTACAAACCATTAGTATTTTATTTAAAAAAGTGATAACTGTTTCAATTATTGGATGTAAAACGAAACAAATGAAAACCAAACCGCAATGTTGGGCGAACTCGTTGAGATTTTCACTTTTTAACTCAAATATTACAATATTTATAACATTTTAAAATTTGAAGTCACTTTTGAAAGGTACTATACGCGGTGGACTTTTAATTTGAGACTGTACAACTAAGCGTTTTAGAAAGAAATGTCTTGAATAAAAGTTGCTTGATATTATGGGGTAAACTAAATGCCATTAGTCGTGTTTTGTTTGGAGGGCGTTGTGATGGTCATTTTAGAGTCAATTTACTTTTTTACTTTCTCTACTACGTATAGTAAGTAGGGGAAGTATTGCATTCCACCCAAAAATTCGATACCGAGATTTCACCGGAAATACATGTTTTGAGACCTCCTGAATCCAAAAAAAGCATTTTTGGAAACATGTCCGTGTGTGTGTCTGTGTGTGTGTCTGTGTGTGTGTGTCTGTGTGTGTGTCTGTGTGTCTGTGAACAGCATAACTCAAAAACGAACAGTCGGATAAGCACCAAACTTGGTATTTAAGCTCAGTATCTTCCAGAGATGCGACACGAAGGTTTTCAAGAAAATCCCCCCACCCCAGACTACCCTTTACATGGAAGATTTTTCGAAAATTTTAATTTTCTCAAAAATGGCTCTAACGATTTTGATGAAAATATCATATGTTTAAGATAATGTCATGAAAAATGAAATGTATATCTTGAATTTTCTGGGAATGTCTCCAAAAGTATTGTTCATTGTGAACGACTTTTGCATAACAGGTAAAGCATAAGAGATAGACAAAATTTTACTACACAAAAAATGTAGATCGCGTTAAAATACACAACTTATGTCATATACATTTCTTTTGTTGAGTGAACCGTTTTCGAGATATTGCTTGTTATTTCCTTAAATTTTACAATACTTATACTTTTTCTCAAATTCGTTATTCATATTTTTTATGTCCTGGACATGCAAAGAGAATGGAATGCGCCACATAGCAACCAGCGTTAAAATATTTGACTATCGCTTAAAAGCTACCATATTTCCCTTGCATCTACAAGAAAATTACCAATAAGATTGACATCTCGATATCTCGATTAACATGAAGCATATGGAGAATAAGCGTTTGTAAAATTAGATTGTACAAGAGTAGAGAAAGTCATGTGAGTGTAACACATCAGATTTTTTTAATGAGAAACTACCTTTCTTATATTGTTTTCTCACTCTCATAAGAAACTAAACAACATTTCTATAAAACACTTTGCAATTGTTGTTACACTAAGTAAATAACAACGAAGATTCTGAATGGCTGTGTACGAAGAGCGTAATGGATAACGGTAGGACTGTTCATGGATGGTCATTTGAGGGTCCAATTTTGTAATTAGGAACCAACATCTTTTATTTTGTTTCCTTATTCCTCATCACAAAAAATAGCTTTTTATACACCATTTTCTAATGAGAAAACAACTTACAAAAAGTATATTATTTAAAAAAATTAAATTGATCCTAAAATGACCATCATAACGTCCTCCAAATAAAGCACGACTAATGGCATTTACTTTCCCCCATAATATCAAGCAACTTCTATTCAAGCCATTTCTTTCTGCAACGCTTAGTTTTGGGGATATCGTAGAGTCTCAATTTAAATGGTCCACCCTGTATATTCAAGTAACAACTGTATTTATCAACTACCTCGAGTTTGTTATTTATACGACTTTTCGTATTTGAAATATTGCTGTTCATAGACGCACGGTTGGACCATTTTGTATAAATGTTTTTTTTATTCAGGTGGCCACAAAATATGTATTTCCAGTGAAATCTCAGTTTCGGATTTTTGGGTGCAATGTAACACCTTCTCTACCTACTATTTTGTGTTAGGGAAAGTAATAAGAAGGAAGTAAAAAGCCAGGTAAGATTTAAATGGTAAAATTTAACTATAAAATGAGATTATATTCCATGTCATAACAATAAATATATCAAAAGTTAAAGGATTTAACATAGTTTATGTATATACTGCAGTAAAATAGTCAGAACACCCAGATAGGTTAGGTTATGAGGCAGTATTTTTAACACTTAAATGATTTCAGTCTAATTACTTAATGCATAAATTCAATAACATCCCGACTTAATGCAATATGTGTATGTTACAAGATATAAAAAATGTATATTACAGTCATTATATATGTTTATATTATTATACACATGTGTAATAATGTTATGTGAATGTATTACGTAATTTAATAATGTAGGAACTGTGAGAAATAGGTCAAAAATTGCTAACAATGAGGTTACAATGAGCTAAGCTTGAGGCAATAATGAATTTGAAAGTTTAATAATGCTACTTCTAATTCTTGGAAGAAATAACGTAATTTTTGAGACATTTATAAAATAGCCAATTCTCAACCCGAAAAAGCTTTAGTTAAATGAACTAGACTAGGATTAGCCCATCAAAAACTAAAATGGAAAAAAAATTATAAATTGAGAAGTCAGTTGCTTGTAGACAGTGTTCCTAACCGGACGCGAGATGCGTCCTCGAGAAATTTAATACGTATTTTGTGTGAGACAAAAATAGTTACGTGTTGAAAAGTGCAAGTAATTAATAAAACTTCTCACAGCTCTCTTTCTATGTCAGTGAAGTGTTATTTAAATCGTGCAAGCATTAATAAATGGAGTGAAGAAAAACTTAAAATCTGTGTAAGCCTACATTTTTCAGTCGCTCCACTCCCTGCTAAGACTTTCATGTCTTAAAAATAAATACTGACGCAGCCCAGGCAAACATAAATATATAGTATTTAAGGAAACAGTGAAAATTACATGGTTAATATTTTTAAACTTGGGGCAAATGCTACCGGAAAGTAAATTTGGGGCGAAGGCTACCGGAAACCGGGTACTATACGTGTGGTTGCAACTACTTCAAGTTCTCTTTCAGTTACCAGCACTGAATGCAGAAAATTCAACTTTCTACAATGACAGCATGAAGCAGAATTGAATCAGACAACGCAATCGTGGAAAACAATATTTTAATATTAAAGCACTACATAATTAGGAACAATTTTATGAAGTCATATTGCAGTAATACGGCTCCAAGAAAAGCCAGCGGTAATTTGACTCTTGCCACCACAGCTACAATATTGTTTACGGTTTTAAGAATCTTAACTTTGAACTAATTTGCAGCGTCTCTCATTACACTAGAATGTTTTAATTGCACAACTTGGCGGGATGCCTTTGTAGTGCTTAGTTTCCCTGTTGTATCTTGTCAGCGATATTTATATAATAAACAGAAATGTTTTTGCAAGCTAGTGTGTGCGCGAAACAACGGTAACAAATAGCTCGGCATGAAAGAAAAGTGAGCAAAGAATCAGAGCAGAAATGGAGTTATACACATTGCACACCGATGAACGTTAATTTCAAAGGCAACCTCGTTCCCTGAACCCTCTAATTGAAACTAAGCCGGAGGTAGAAAAATTTGCGTGCAAATATGAAACATAAAAGTTAGCCGAACCATAAAGACGAAACCAAAAATACAGCAAGAGAAAAAACCGTCTCTCTAGCAATTTCTGCAACTCAAAAGAAGTTGTGTTTACTCAAAAGGCAAACAAACAAACAAGCAGTAGCTACGTTTGGGTAAATAATTACATTTCTTTTGCAGTCACTTCTTCGGTCTTGCGAGTGGAGAAATATGCTGCGTTACAAAGATATCTTTAATTTAAAGTTTCGGATGATTCACTCTTTGTTTAGTGTCACTGTTTCACGAGGCATATTATGCCCTTAATTAAAAGATTGAAGAAACACAAGAATAAAGTATTATTTCAGGCAGCATCGCTCAGATAACATCTCCATAGATACTGACTGGCTTTCCCAGCTTTGCGCGTGTGACTTTTCAAATCTTGAATGAGTATTTAATACATTTCATTACACTTCCCGTATTCTTTATGAAATTACTGTACGATGATTTAGAATCATCTATAAGAGGGCGACACTGAACATTTTTAGAAAGTCAAATAAGGATTAGTTTTAAAAAATTTAAATACTTTTATTGTTTTTCAAAATATTTCCCTTTAACATCAATACATTTTTGTATTCGATGAAACCGTCCTTAAAGAACCGTCCAATCTTCCTGAGGCAGGAAACCAGGTTTTTACTTTTTCTACTACGTATAGTAAGTAGGGGAAGTATTGTATTCCACCCAAAAATTCGATACCGAGATTTCACCGGAAATACATGTTTTGAGACCCCCTGAATCCAAAAAAAGCATTTTTGGAAACATGTCCGTGTGTGT
This sequence comes from Deroplatys truncata, assembly GCA_030765065.1. Taxonomy (NCBI): domain Eukaryota; kingdom Metazoa; phylum Arthropoda; class Insecta; order Mantodea; family Mantidae; genus Deroplatys; species Deroplatys truncata. Next base: position 291,652,992 of record CM060975.1, on the reverse strand, counting down.
CTGTGTGTCTGTCTGCCTGTGAACAGCATAACTCAGAAACGAACAGTCGGATAAACACCGAACTTGGTATTTAGGTTCAGTATCTTTCAGAGATGCGACACGAAGGTTTTCAAGAAAATCCCTCCACCCCAGAGTACCCTTTAAATGGAACATTTTTCGAAAATTTTAATTTTCTCAAAACTGGCTCTAACGATTTTGATTAAAATATCATATGTTTAGGATATTTTCATGACAAATAAAATGTATACCTTGAATTTTCTGGGAATGTCTCCAAAAGTACTGTTCATTGTGAACGACTTTTGCATAACTGGTAAACTATAAGAGATAGACAAAATGTTACTATACAAAAATGTAGATCGCGTTTAAACACACAATTTATGTCATATACATTTTTGTTGTTGAGTGAACCATTTTCGAGATATTACTTGTTATTCCCTTAAATTTTTCAATACTTATTTTCTCAAATGGGAATTCATTATTCATTTTTTGTCTTGGATATGCAAAGAGTATTAATCTGTGGGAAAGGGAATGGTGCTGCACCTAGCAACCAGCTATTAAGAGAGATGTATGTGCTTAACGGCTACTGTATTTCTATATTGCCCTTGTAAATATATATTCCCCTTGCATCTACAAGAAAATTGGCAATAAGCTAGAATCTCAAATGTTTATCTCGATTAACATGAAGTAGATGGAGAATAAGCGTTTGTAAAAATAGTTTGTACAAGAGTAGAGAAAGTCATGTGAATGTAACACATCACATTTTTTTTATGTTCCACTGCTTCATCAGATGATAAAAAAGAGATTCCACGCATTTTATCTTAAATATTTGGTAACAAAAAGAAATCACAAAGTGCTAGGTACGAGCTGTATGGTGGAGGATCCATGATGCTGTCCTCTAGGACATCCAGATGCTCAGTTGTTAGTTTTGCTGTATGTGACGATGCGTTGTCGTGCTGTAACATTATTTTCCTTTTGCGCGTTTTTCACGAAGTTTCTAAAAAACTTGCTGTAAATAGACATTTGTGTATCTTCTAATGCTATAGTACAATATGGCCCATTTCTAGGAAAAAAAATACTAGCAACCATCTTCTAACACTACGAATTTGTCGAACGTTTGTACCTTAAGTCTGTTCGAAAGAGAATCATAACAATAAGTTCAAGCTTCATTATAGATAACGATATTCCAAACCAAATTAGAAGTGCGGCCTTGGAATTTTTCAGAGCTTTTCTGCACCAATCATTACGTTGTTGTTTTTGATCGGGACTCAGTTTATGTGGAATCCATCGATAACAATGTTTTCTCACGTCTAACTGTTGATGTAAAATGTTCTGGATTTGACTTAATCCAATGCCCAATGTCGTCTGAATAAATTCATAACATATCCGTCGATCATCTTCAAGTATTGCTTGAACAGCGGCAATATTTTCATTAGTAACAGCAGTTCATGGGCATCTTTCACGAAATTCTCACTAAAAAACCGATCTCTTTTGAATTCGCTGTACTAATTATAAATTGTTTTTGTTAAGAAATTGTAGCGTTTTGCCGCTACTGTTGTTGCGTTACTCTTACCTCTGCGTCGTTGTTGTCAGGGTAGGATTGCGGGAGGGCGACACTAGGATATTATTCTTGAAGAAAACATTTTCACTTCCTCACTGAATCGCGTATTCCTGCCAGAAAACATGCAAGATTCTTGTTCCTTTTCTACCTCGTACGGTTCTTATATAAGAATATTTTCACCCTTTGTCCACTAACGTTTTGCTCCGGCTAATTATTTATTATTTAAGGCGCTGTATCACCGTTCTTTTGATTCCCGCGAACTTGAATTAATTACTTGCGGCGTGTTAAGTTATTTATTATCCTAGATAAAATAATTTCAATGACAATCTAGCACTCTATATAATTATTCCACACGCATTACTTTATGATTGCATTGTGGTGCGGCACTTCGTAAATTTTGGAACTTTTATGCTTTTCTTTTCTTTTTGACTCAACGTGATGCGTGTTTCCTTACCGGAGAATCATGACAGACTGTCCCAAAACCACGCTCGCATTCCCATATCTCAACGATTGCTCTCCTCCAAATTTTATACATGTCACTGCGTCTTCCTATGTTTCTATTGGTTCTCGCACTTATTCTCTGCGTTTATTGGTGGCCTGGTTGAAAATTCAAAGCTTAACTGTAAGAAATGTCCGTTGCCTCATAGCGTCTGTTTGCTTGAAAACTTGTCTCGCACCCACGAAGTACAAAAGAAGGTTTCGAGTTTTATAACCCCACGCCCGGAAAACATAATGGACAGTCTACAACGAAGCTATTCTTATTCTTGCCTAAATCTTGCAGTTTTTGTCATGCAATTACGCCTTTATTTATTTTACAATATTATGGAAACTTAAAACATATTTACAGACTATGAAGGGCTTTCGATTGATACAATTTTTAATCCTATGGCTTAAAAATTATGGAAATTTCTTAAATGAATGTTAATTAATTATTAATAATTCCTAAAATATAATAATTGTAGAGTTTCTTTTTATGTGTTCCTAATAGGGCGGAAATAACGCTACAAAATGCATTTGGCTTCTTCCTCGAACATTGTTTAGGCGTTAATGACGATTGAAAATCGTAGAATTCATAGCTCGAAAATGTTCTCTTGTCAAATTCATTTTTGGGTGAACACAAAACTTTTAATGATAGTAAAATTAGAGAAATCAAACAAACTGCACGGCAATAAATTAGCAAAACATTAGAAAGTAGCTGTCAAATATAAGCAAATTTCATTTTTTCTTAGAAGCATGGCATTCTAAACATTTTCAGTATAGTCCTGGTATGTTAAACCCTTTTTACCCCCTGTAGGTATAGGCGATTCAACAAGGGGAATACCTCGCGCGCTGCGACCTGCACCGATCTATTGCGGCTGCAACCCCCAGGAGGAAGGGATGAGGCGAAGGAACCACAGGAGGATATAGGCCACAGAGACGCACGGAAGTTCCTAACATTTGTAAGCTCGCAGACCCGTTCCATTGCTGAAGCCGCCGATAGAGGGCGATGAACGACTCATCAATCAAGCAGCCCTCTGGTCTCCACGGGGAGTACTCTTTCCATTGAGCATGCATTCGCGCCATCTCTTGGCGCCGTCATACACCACGAAACCTAGAAGCACACATGAAATATGAGAAGGAAGCGGAATGAAAGGTGATGAAAAATGATGGAAGAAAATCGTGGTAGAGAAGAAACCGCCCTAGCATTCGCCTGCCGACCCCGGGGAAACCACGTAACATCATGGATCAGGCTGAGCAGTCGCCGGGGATCGAACCTGGGACCTCCCGAATGCGAGTCGCATACATTACTGCGGTGCCACCTCGCTAGGTCCCTTTTATTCTTTAGGGCCGGACTTGGAATAAACTTGAAGTGTGAATAGAAGGCAGGCAGCCAGACAGACGTGCAGAGATACAGATGCATACGGAGGGATGAATCCGACACAGTATCTTTATTGGTTTCAAATTATTTAAGTTATTACCAAACACTTAGTGCATGGGTCATTGACCGTACATATTTAAGATACAACTTAAAGTGAACAAAAGCAAAAAAAAAAAAAAAAAAAAAAAAAAAAAAAAAAAATAAATAAATAAATAAATAAAAAAAAAAACAGCAGATAAATTGCCTCTGATTAGCCGAAAATATTTGACCTGGGTTACGCACTTTAGCCGGAAATTGCCCATGTTTTGCCAGTTCCTCTGGTCAGCCAGGAGATCCCAACAGAACAGCCTGTTTCTTGCTAGACTTCAGAATTTTTCTGTAAATTGCTGGTTCTCCCACAGTGCTCATTCCGCCAAAATAGTACCCAATCTTCATCCCCACCACAAAATGGAAATACTCTTCTGTCAGAATCGTCAGCACCATTCCTCATGATTCCTTTCTTCGTATGGCAGATTTAGTACCTCTTTACACCAATTCAGTTTTATTTCATTTACTAGGCTTACAGAACCTTAATTTTACAATCCGATTCAATTTCCTGTCGGCTGATGTCTATTAATCTTCTTTTAACACCTTTCCGCATGTTTTTGTCATTCATTTCATCTCTCTGTCATACCGACCGATTCCATACCTATTCTCCTCAAACCTCTTTCCATCTCAGCTGCCCGAAACCTTGGAGCCAGCTTTTCTCGCTGCTATTTGTAACATTTTGAGCTTAGTGTGGAATGATCTGCCTACATCGGTCTCAGCCAGGATTTCACTGCTGTTGTTTTACAGTGTCTTGTCTTATTCAATACATATTGCTCCGGATGCACTTCAGCCTTAGGCTTATTATGCTATCTGTATCATTTTAAAGCCAATTCGTTATGCCTCCACGCTTTACCAAGGAATACACTATCATACAGACATGGTTTCAAATTCTTCTGGTTCTAAGAACATTTCCCCAAATGCAATATATCTCCTGTGAAATTAAATTAAGTTGGCATTTATTTATGGACATTCTATAACTGTTATGGTCCTTAGAATTCTGTTTTATATTGGGCATGAAAGACCGGTAATTTCGCTCAGAGGCCTCTTTATCAGACCTGAGGTTCTTTTATGTGCCGTAAATCTAGACAGAGGACCACCGGCTTTACTTCCCTTCAGAAGAAAGTATGCTAAGAATTTTTACGCCCGATAAAATCCATCCGCCCTCCGCCGGCTTCGAACATGCGATCTCGGGAACTAGAGGTTAGTATGTGAAGCTGGCCGCGTCCTCGATGCGTAACAATCAAGTCTCTTCTTTCTCCGGCTAGCGTTGAGCAGTGTAAAGTCTACAGGGGGGTGGTAAAATTATATATAGTTTGCGATAATAAAAACATCGGCGCTGGTAAATATTGGCTTTATTATACTGTTATGTTACACATGCAGGAACGCGAGCCACCACTCCGTCAATTATCCACGACTGACATAGAGATGATTTGTTAGTCGGCAGTATTAATATGTATTGTAATGTTTTCCCTACGCCCATAGCCGCGGCCTAACTTGTACGGTGCAGAGTTCAGCTAAGAGTCAAGTTACTTGTATTTTGTGAATTTCGCCGTGTGTGATTTCATCCCTACACCCCATAAGTCACGTGATTATTTTGTTCGGTTTTCAATCATGTGACGATCTCGTGTTTTCGTATTCGTCAGTTTGTATTCTTGACTTTCCATTTACTGGCTAAAATTTCAGTTCTGCTCAGCTTTCTCTTCCCACGGTACTATTTACAATTAGTTTAATTTATACTGCAACACGTACATATCTTTATGGCTTTAATCCTTTTCTCGGCACAAACATAATGTTTCTTCCGCTTTGAAAACAAATAGCACTTTCCGAGACTTATTTTCCACAGACCCTTATTTAATAGCTCAGTGAAGTTGTATACGTACCGACAGACCTTTCCTGTCCCAAGAAAAGGGATAGGCCAGTGACTCGAACCTTACTTCCTCAACAAATTGCAATCTTGTGTGTGAAAGTTTTTCCTATCAAATTACAATATTAAATACAACATTTTACATCTTTGTTTAATTTATATACAATCAAATACGGGGCCGAGTTGAACCGTATCACATGGTAACCACTACACCACGGAGGACGAACATCCCCTGTGAGCCAAGGCCTTAGAGTAGCATATAATGTGCTGAGCTGTTTCAGTGAGAAATGCAATAATTGTTCTCAGCTGAAGTCTGTTACATTTAAGTAAGCTTTCAGTCCTTTTCTTACACAATTTTCTAATAAATAGTTTACCACGTTTATTTCCTAGAGTTTTAAGCCAGGTTTTATGATGTTCTACTCTAGACCAGTTCCTAATAGCCTCTCTTACTATACATCGAGATGTTACTAGAGCCAGCTCTGGCCCAATAAATTGTGAAGCCGCTCCTTGTCTTCAAGTTCATCAGCTTTTTCATTTCCCTCTATGCCACTATGACTCGGCACCCAGATGAGGTGAATTTTATTCTATTCTGCCAAGCTTGTGAGCATGTTTAAGCAATATAAAACCAGTCCTGGCGTTACCTTATAGCTACTTAGAGCCTTAATAGAAAATAGAATCTGAATGTAGACAAAGGTTAACATTGGAGCTACAAAATGAAATAAAAACTAGGTGGGGTAAGGAAACATATATTTTGGAATTACGAATAAAAAAGAGGACTGGAATAGCATGGCTTAGGTTGGGAGGGTGTAAGGCTCGCAAGATTGCTGATGATGATGGCAGGAGGATTTGCCCATTATGTGGGGAACAAGAAGACTGTACGCATACTTTGGCAGCATGCATGCAGACGGAGAGTATTAGGAAAAAAGTATTACCGAAAGTATTTTTGGCTTCAAACAGACGGAGGACAGCATGATGGGACTTGATTCTAAACTGGCCAAGCTTGGGCACATACTTAATGGAAGTACGTGTACTAAGGGATAAGGTGGTTATGTAAATTTTCTTTAAATATATGTGGTGCTTGAGCACTTGTGTATGTGTGTGCGTGTGTGATTCGCAGTGTTTTTCAATTTTATATGTATGTATATAATGTGGTGATTATAAACATAGTTGTTTCTGGTCGATTCTGCAAGTCACGTACACAGACCAGGTATTTCTCTAGAAAGCATGTACGGTCTTATGACCCATGCGACTGTGTTATGCAATTAATGTAATACTAAGTACTTAATAAATACCACTACTACTACTACTTAGAGCCTTAAGTGCAGCTTGGCTATCTGAGAAGATAAGAATCTGTTTACCGGTGTAAACTCTCCTTATATTTCATGTATGCGTTGTATAATAGTATAAACTTCTGTTACAAAAGCAGTAGGATATTCACCCAAGTGAAGAAAGATTTTTATACCTTAGTCTTATGCCATATACCACGGATCCTGTTCCTGAGCATCCTTTAAGCCGTCTGTAAATCACATAAAAATTTTCTCAGGAGTTTCGAGTTTTATTCGTCCAACGTTCAGGATCAATAAAGTCTCTGAAATTCTTTATAAAGTGTTTGATTGGAATTATATGGTCGGCTGTATTTCTAAAGATGCATCTCTTATGTATTTCCTAATTCTTAGCAAACCTAAGTTTATTTCAGAAATTCTCAAGCGTGTTGCAGTTATAGTGTCATTCTTGCCTCCTTCATTACAACTAAATGCAATGTAGTCAGGTTCAAGAGTATCTACATTGCTGCAGTAGGAGTTGTTTTACAGTGTACTGTAAGATGGGATGTGTTAAAAATATCCCATCTCCTTCATTACCCCGAAATTAGACGTGTACGGTGCCGCAATATACCTTTCAAGGGTGTAACCACGGAATAGGTTATTCATGTTTTCATTGACAATTTCTTTATACTAACATGTTTTGAGAACCAGCCAGTGTAAGACAATACTTCATAAAAGCAATCCGATGTATAAGACAGTGAATTCTTCGTGAGATTAAAGTTGAAGATAGTTACCACGCTGAGAGTGATACCTCGGGAGATATTGTAACAGGGAAATAGATAAAAACTGGGATGAAATAATGGGAATAATGTATCTAGAATATTATCGACACAATACGTAGTTATATGCAAAGAGTAACCCATAAAAGTTATAATATTCGCCCGACTGAATATCAAAACACTAGAAAACAATTAAATAGAATAAAAGAGAAATGAAATATTAAGTAAAGTGTGAGAAGGTAAAGAAATAAAAGAACGCGAGGAAATCGCAATGATAAAAGCGAAATTATTAAAACAGAATAAGTGTTAAACTGTGTATAATTATATGGGTTATTCTAAATTAGTTACCTGATAATAAAGCTAAATTATACATAGTTATCTTACGTAGTTTATTTTCATTTCCATTACATACATTGGCATTAACATTAAGTTTTATTTGCAATGTTTACAAATGTTCAATGTGACTCTCTTTTGTCATTTCCATTACATACATTGACATTAAATAAGTTTATTTACAACGTTTACAAATGTTCAATGTGACTCCCTTTAGTCACTCGGCAGATATCCCACCTGTACGACAGTTCATCCCAGATACGCGTGGTCATGTCCGCATCTACCCGAGCTACCGCTACGTTAAATCGTTGACGAAGCTCATCGTGATTGATCGGCAGTGGAGGGGTTGTACACGTTATATTTAATGTAACCCCACAGACTAAAATCCAGCGGTGTTAAATCGGGAGATCGTGGAGGCCAAGCTATGTTCCCGCCACGTCCAATCCAAGCGGGAGTGGTGTGGGATAGATACGTAGTGACCTTATGGTGGTAATGAGGAGGTGCTCCATCTTGTTGAAAATGAAATTATCTCTCCTATCTTCTTGCAGCTGTGGCATCAGGTATTTTTCTAACATATCTAGATATGTGATGCAATCACAGTCTTCTCATAAAAAAGAATGGTCCATACACTTTCACGGAGCTTAGCGCACAAAACACATTCAGTTTTGGTGAGTTACGTGTATGTTCCAGGCATTCCGTGGGTTTCTGTGTACCCCATATCCATACATTGTGGCGATTAACTGTACCACTAAGGTGAAAGGTTGCCTCGTCACTGAACACAGTCTTATTAAGAAAACTATCGTCTTCTTCCATATTCAGCATGTCCGCACAGAACTCATAACGTTTAAGCTTGTCATTAGCACTCAATGCCTGAACCAGTTGCAACCTGTACCCCTTACACTGCAGTCGTCGTCCTAAAATGCTCCATACCGTAGGTTGTGGAATGGTCAGCTCCAAACTTGCTCTAGTTGTAGACTTCTTTGGACTTCGTGCATAAGTTCTTCTTACGGCTTCCACAACGTGGCCTGCTACAGGATGGCGTCCCTGTCCTTTCCCTGGGTGTCCCACACAACTGTTTCTACGAATCGATCATATCATGTTTTGATAGTTTTCACCTGCGGGGGAGTTTTTTGATACTTTGTACGAAAACGTCTTTGTGTGGTAATTTGCGATTTATTTCATGAAACCACAGACAACACTGCGCGCGCTCCGCACCGCTTAAGACTCCATGGCGACTGCTTACTAGGCTTCAGGTTTTGCGAGTGCTTCACATTTTCCCCGCCATACGAGCGAGCGAGTGCATGTAGCGAAGTCTGCCGACCATGTTTAAAACTTGATGATATGACATAAGGTTTGATGGACATCGAAATAAATTTTTCGTCAACAGTTTCGAAATAATTCATTCATACTTTCAGATAACTAATTTAGAATAACCCTATATATATATATATATATATATATATATATATATATATATAACCATAACTTCACAAAATTACAATTAAATCCACTTTCAAATTACTTTTCAATAATTATTATATATGTATATATATTACATATTATAATATTAAGGAAAGACAATGTATTTTGTATTTACCTAGAACAACAGAATGGAAGGTTGTACAGATGTAAGCAGCTCACAGGTAGCGGATAACAAAAGGATTAGGTGAGAGGAAAGCCTTGGAGGTACGGAAGCTTAGAAAATACAGGGAAAAACCTAGTCGCTCAAAATCAACCAAGCGGACAGGAAATATGATCAAGCGAAAATAATGTGATAATTGTAGATTAAATATGCATGCAGCTTGTAAAATGTGGGAACAATAAAAATGAGTTAGAATCTACCACGTGTGGCAGTAATTTGTATCATAATAATGTAAATGCCAGAGTGATTGTAGTGTAAATAAGCATTATTGTATGACATTGATTTGAGATGTTTGTTAATTATAAGCATTGTTAGGAAATAAGTTTACACGGCCTCATTGAAACTGACAATAGGAGCGGATAACAATGTGCGAGGGGGTGAGTTGAATATTAATTAGAAGAGACAAACAAATGACGTCAAATTGGCGTGCTTTTCTTAGGAATAGCGGGAATATTTTCCATAGAGCATATGTTTTCGTAATTTTTGATTGGATATAAACATAGACGCTAATGTTGGCGCGTTTTATTAACCAATAGCAGCTCGGTTATAATCTTTAGGCATATCGGGATGTGGGAGTATAAAAAGCTAAAGTCAGAGGCAGATTTCGTCAGTCCAACAAAATCATCTACGCGTTACACGTCGCTGAGTCCAACAGAATCATTTAGATGTTAAACGTCGCGTAGTTCATCAGAATCGTTTGCGAGTTACACGTCGCAATTCTACAGAATCTCTCGCGTCGTAAAGTTATTTACAAATGTGAAATACGCGAATTAATAAAGTGCGGCAAATAAGTGATTATAGTGATATTAGAAAATATAACAGTTTCAGTTTGGTGTGTATCAAAAGTCAATATATGAAATTTAATAATGTGTGACGACAATAAAAGTGTAAAAACAAATTCTTTTATCAGTGTTATCTTTTAGTAACAAATCCTTTCCGTTTACACATCTTGTGCAAGAGATGTGCTCGACCGAGAAATAATAGCTAGCCGGAGGACAAATAACCCAAAATTCAAAATATTAATATAATAACAGGCGCCCAACAATAGATAACACGAAGTGACCGCGACAAATTGGCTTCCATACGTGGTGCAGATAAACATGAAGCATTTCCAACTACCAACTAATAATAAATAAACCACTTCACACGTGACTAAGAAAGAAACTAGAAACTGGGCGTGAAATAGAAAATTTAAGGTAGGAGCTGAGGTTCTGATTCACATTGTCATTCGGTGTCTCATCTTCGTGCTTAGTTGATAATTCAGGCGCGAGAAGATCAAACGAGGTGGCGCCGTGATAACGTGTGTGGCTCGCAGAGCTCCCGGGGTTGATTCCCGCTGAGCGCTCACTCTGACGCATGGGTTTTTCGTAGTTTTCCCAGGGTTGGCAGGCGAATGCTGTGATAGTTTCTTCTCTACCACTTTTTCTTTCCAGCATTTCGCTTTCTTTTTCATCTTTCAGGTGTGCTTCTAGGTGAAGAGCCGGTAGACAGTCCGCTAGAGGTTATTCGCTAGTCTTCCCCTTCAAGCGTTGACGCGCGTAGCTGGCTTATCCAATTCCACCTTGTAATGGGGGACCGGATTAAAATTTTCAGGCGCCGGTCCATAGAAAAAGTTTTAGGGGGTGGGAGAGTCATTCGGATGTCGCTCTTCTCCCAGAATCACGTGGGGGCAGAGTCCCCTGGTGCCTCATGTGCTTCTAGATTTCGTGGTGTGTGACGGTGCCGGACAGATGGCGTGGATGCATGCTGAAAAAAAGATTTTGTTGTAGGACTTTGCACACGCTTTGGGCGTCAATTTGAAGTAGAATTGTTCTTAACGTTGTTTGCTGCTACGTATTGAAAGTCAGTTTGTAGATGTTGTATTATATTTCAACTATTGGGGAGCCGAACTTGTAGTAGTTGCAACCACACGTATAGTAAACAGTTTCCGGTAGCCTTCGCTCCAAATGTATTTTTAATGTTTCTTTAAATATTATATTTATGTTTGCCTCGGCTGCGTCAGTGTTATTTTAGAGACAGGGTTGTGATACGTCTAAGAATGTAGGCTTACACAAATTTTAATTTTTAAATCACTCCTTTTTATTAATCCTTGAGATAAACTGAATATAACTTTACTGATATCGAGAGCTGTGAGATTCTTTTATTTAATACGTATACTATTTTCGTCTCACACGAATACGTATTTACTTTCTCGAGGACACCCTCGCGTCTGATTATGAGCACTGTTTGGAGGCAACTGAATAGATTTCAACCGTCTAAAATTGTAAATTTCTGTATTTCAAGTCTCTGATTGGCTAATCCTACTCCAATAGAATACCTGCATTTAACTAAAGTTTTTTCTGGCTGTTGATTGGATAGTTTTAAACTGTCACTAAGATTACATTATTGTTACTCCAAGAATCACAATTAGTACTGTACTGTTATACTTTCTTACTCATTATTGACTCAAGCTTACCTCATTGTTACCTCACTGTTAGCAACTTTTAACGTATTATTCTCACAGCTCCTAATTATTAAATTACGTAATATATTCACATAACATTATTACACATGGATACAATAATATAAACGCATACAATGACTGTAATATACATTTTACAAACTACCACATACCCACACTGCTTCAAGGCGGGCCGTTATTGAATTTACAGAATATATTTTGACTGAAATTATTTAAGTGTTAAAAATACTGCCTCAATGCTCAATGGAAAGAGTATTTATTACTCATGGACACCAGAGGACTGCTTGCTGGTGGGCGGCTCATCGACCTCATTCAGCAGCACTAGCAGTAAGAGAGTCTGCGAGCTTGTAAATGTTAGGAACTTCCGCGCGTCTCTAGGCCTGTTTGCCTAAGGTCTGTAGCCTCCTATGGTTGCTTCACCTCATCCTTTCCTCCTGGGTAGTAACAACAATAGATGTTCATAGAATTAATTTGTACAAACGGTATGAGAATAGACCGTGTTACAACAATGTGAATGTTGCAACCAGAATACAGAGAGAGACGAACGCTCCTAAAATGAAAGTGTTATTCTTAACTGGCTATTGTAAGTGCAAGCTTTTAACATTTAAATATGTTTCGATACATATCTACAAACAAAATGACACATCAGTCATGAACATTATCTGCATTAAAACGAATTTCTCCCAAAGGTGACAGCTTCTAAAATTTTAATCTTCACCGCCAGCACATTACAGATGTTATCATGCTAAGTTAAAAGTTACTTTATAATGGTGTTGTTCTGGGCTCTGAAAGGAGTAACCGAGAGAAATTAATGGCTGTGCTTTATGGTAAGTAGCCCTCGGGTTATCTGATTATACAGGGAGGTCATTCAAGTGCAGTCTAGGAGATAGTGTCTCTGATTTTCAAGGCCTCCCTCACCATCTGCTATCTAGCCTCTTTGCTTGTTCTCATATACGCCTACAGTACAATGACATGGTAAAGGATGCAAACATATTTAAGGTAAAAGACTGTTTAAGTCAGACATTTGGCAACACTAAAAAAAATCTGATGTGTTACACTCACATGACTTTCTCTACTCTTGTACAAACTGTTTTTACAAATGCTTATTCTCCATATGCTTCATGTTAATCGAGATATCGAGATGTTAATCTTATTGCTAATTTTCTTGTAGATGCAAGGGGAATATGGTAGGCTTTAAGCTATAGCCAAATATTTTAAGAGCTGATTACTATGTAGAGTATTCCATTGTTTTTGCATTACCAGGACAAAAAAATTAATAATGAACTTGAGAGAAAGTATAAGTATTGGAAAATTTAAGGAAATAACAAGCAATATCTCGAAAATGGTTCACCCAACAAAAAATTGTATATGACATAAATTGTGTATTTTAACGCGATCTACATTTTTTGTGTAGTAATATTTTGTCTATCTCTTACGGTTTACCAGTTATGCAAAAGTCGTTCACAATGAAGAATACTTTTGGAAACATTCCCAGAAAATTCAAGATATACATTTTATTTGTCATGAAAGTATCTTAAATATATGATATTTTAATCAAAATCGTTACAACCTTTTCTGAGAAAATTAAAAGTTTCGAAAAATGTTCCATGTAAAGGATAATCTGGGGTGGGGGGATTTTCTTGAAAACCTTCGTGTCGCATTTCTGGAAGATACTAAACCTAAATACCAAGTTTGGTGTTTATCCGACATGCACACACTCAGAGACATACACACAGACACACACACACACACGGAAATCTTTCCAAAAATGCTTTTTTTGGATTCAGAGGGTCTGAAAAAATGTATTTCCGGTGAAATCTCGGTATCGAATTTTTGGGTGGAATACAATACTTCCCCTACTTACTATACGTAGTAGAGAAAGTAAAAAAACATTTTTGGAGAAACGTCTCTGTGAGAGTATGTCGTGAACAATGTAACTAAACAAAAAAGTATTCGTATAAATCCAAACTTGTTATTTAGGTTCAGTATCCTTCAAGAATGCTACACGAAGATTTTAGAAAAAGTGCCCACCAAAAACTACCCTTACATGGAAGTTTTTTCGAAATTTTTTATTTCCTAAAAACGAATCTAATGATTATGATTAAAATACCATATATTAAAGATATATACATGACAAAGAAAATGTATATTTTGAATTTTCTGGGAATACCTGTAAAGTTCTCTTTATTCCAAAGGAATGTTTATATTCTTGTATAAATGGAAAACGTTAAGCGATAAATGAAAACTTACTACACAAAAAAATGTACGTCTCTTTAAAAAACACAATCTAGTTCTAATAAGGTTTTTTTTGGTGGCATCAGCCATTTACGAGATATCCGTTATCGAAGGTTCAAATTGTGTATTTTTTTGTTATTCTCTTAAAGTCCTGTCAACATTCACTTGTTTCTCGCAATTGTATAGAAACTGTATGGAGTTTTAAGGCAGCGTATAGCGTCCAGTTCTTAAACGTTTAACTCTCGCTGTTCTCTTTGTATCTATGACGAAATGCGTAATGTATCTATTCCTGCAAAGGTTTATTTGGAATAAAATTAGTAGACACCAAGATAACCTTTAGTAAGAATAGTTTGTAGACCCACTAATAAAAGATAAAGGGTAGAGAAATTCATGTGAAAGTAAACATAAGATTTTTTTAAAATTCCAAATATCCAGTTAATCTTTAGAAGCTTTTGTTAGCTTTTTTTCCAGCATTTTTCGCTGTTCAAAGTGCGAATTAATATTTTTAAATGTGAAGCTACAATTAGGATCAATTTAAATGGAGACTAACATGACGATCACATCGGCCCCCAAACAAAACACGACTAATGGCATTTACTTTCCCCATAACACCAAGCAACTTTTATTAAAGTCATTTGTTTCTACAACGCTTAATATTGGAGATATTGTACAGTCTCAACTTAAATGGTTCACCCTGTATAGGGACTCGCTTATGGACATCCTACTGTCGATTCGCTTTCCTCTATCTCCCTTGTATCTACAACGCAATGTGTAATGAAGCTATTATTGAAAACCTTTATCTCCATTAGTATAAATTAAAGAAAAAATCTGACATGACACATTCACATGGACTTTCTGTACCCTCTATCTTTATTGGTGGGTATACAAACTATTCTTACTAAAGCTTGTTTTTTCTCCTACTATATTTTAATCCAAATAAAGTTTTGCAGAACTAGCTACATTGAGGCAGTATTTTTAACACTTAACACTTATTTATAAAATATATTAACAGCCCGCCTTAAAGCAATATGTGTATAATATAATATATAAAACGCATGTAACAGTCATTGTATTAATGTTTATATTACATGTGTAATAATTTATGTGTATGCATTACGTAATTTAATAATGTAGGACCTGTGAGGATAATAGGTTAAAAGTTCTAGCTATGAGGTAACAATGAGGTAACCTTGAGGCAATAATGAATTTGAAAGTTTAGTAATGCTACTTGTGATTCTTGGAAGGAATAATGTAATTTTTGAGACAGTTTGTAAAATAGCCAATCAACAAGCAGAAAAAAAGCTTAAGTTAAATGAAAGTATTATATTGGAGTAGGATTAGCCAGTCAGAAACTGAAATAGGGAAAATTATACAAATTCAGAAGCGTTACTAACCGGACGCGAGACACGTCCTCGAGAAGTTTAATATGTATTCAGTGTGAAACGAAAATAGTTTAAATGTTAAAATGTGCAAGTAATTAACAAAATAATCTCACAGCTCTCTATATCAGTGAAGTGCTATTTAAATCGTGTCAAGCCTTAATAAATGGAGTGAAGAAAAACTTAAAATCTGTGTAAGCCTACATTCTTCAGTCGCACCACTCCCTGCTAAGACATTCATGTATCTTAAGAAATATAAATACTGACGCAGCCGAGGCAAACATAAATATATAATATTTAAAGAAACAGTCAAAATTACAAAGTTAATAGTTTTAAACTTAGGACGAAGGCTACCGGAAGCTTTTTACCATACATGCGGTTGCAACTACATCAATTTCGGCTCCCCAACATTTGAACTATAACATAACTACTCCTTCAACATTGCAGATTACGTTATAGATACAAAGAAACAGCGATTATCAAATGTTTAAGAATTGGACGCTATACGCTGACCTTAAAATTCCGTATTGTTTCCATGCAATCTCGTGAATGTTGACAGGACTTTTAAAAGAATAACCAAGAAATTAACAGTTCGAACAATTAATAACGATATCTTAGAAATGGCGTATCCACAAAACAATTTATTGAAAATCAGTGTGTGTTTTAAAGAGATATACATTTTTTTGTGAAGTACGTTTTCGACTATCTCTTAACTCTTACTAGTTACGCAGGAATATAAAAATTGCTTCCGAATGAAGAGGACTATTCCAAATATCCTTAACATATGGTTTTTTAATCAAAATTGTTGGAGCCATTTTTTTAGAAAATAAAAAATTTCGAGAACTGTCCATATAAATGTTTGGGGAGGCAAGATTTTCTTGAAAATATTCGTGTCATTTTTTAGTTATGTGGTTCACAGTCATGCAGACACACAGGCATACACATAGACACACTAGAGGCATTTTTCTAAAAATACTTTTTGGATTCAAAGGACCTCAAAGCACGTATTTCCAGTGAAATCTCTATCTCGATTGTTTTTAATGAAAAAATGCTGGGCGAAGAGGACGTGCAGTTCATTAATGTAACGCTTAAGTATAAAGCGTATGAGAACTAATATTACATTTAATGGAGTTAATGTTCTCATTGTTCAGAAAATTAACTTCGCTAAAGGCAATAATAGAAGCCATTTTGCGCCGCAAAAAGTACTGGAATCTATCTGGATAATCACCAATTTCATGTCAGCGCCGCCTGATATAATTCTCAACAGGGCCGTACCAGATTAATCAAGGTCATTGTTGCAGTCACGTGAAGGATTTTCACACACCTGATTGCGCTTCTATCAGTCTCTCCAACCGTGAAAGATAAACTTCCCCCCTCACCAAACAAAGGAGAAGCGGAAGACAGCTTACTGATAACGGAGTGTTCATATTGGTTTATACAGCTTATGTATAATGTAACAAAATAAGTATGTAAACCTCGTGATATCTTTATAGTGAGGCAGTATTATAATACTTGAATAATTTCAATTGAATTATAAAATATGTAAATTCAATAACAGCCCGCCTTGAAGCAATATGTACGTAATAATTTATAAAAATGTATGAAACAGTCATTGCAAATGCTTATATTATTGTAAACGTTCAATAATTATATGTGAATGCATTAGGTAATTTAATTATGTAAGAGCTGTGAGAATAATAAGCTTAACGTTACTAACAATGAGGTAACCTTGAGGCAATAATGAGTTTGAGAGTTTAAATACTACTAATCATGATTAGAGCAACGATAGTGTAAATTCTGTGACAGTTTAAAAATAGCCAATCAACAGCTAGAAAAAGCTTTAGTAAAATGCAGGTATTCTATTGGACTAGGATTAGCCAATCAGAGACTTGAAATACAGAAACTTACGTGTATGGACGGTTGAAATATGTTCACTTGCCTACAGACCTTGGTAGTGACCGGATGGAAGATGTGTTCTCTAAAGAAATATTACGTATTCGTGTGAATCGTAAAATTAAATATACGCGTTAATAAAGCACAAGTTTTAAATTAAAGAATCTCACAGCTCTTAATATCAGTGTAGTGCTATTTAATTTGTGTCAACGATTAATAAAAAGAAGTGAATTTAAACTTAAAAATATGTGTAAGCCTACATTGTTGTCGCACCACGCCCTGTCTAAGAGATACATGACTCTAAAACAATACTGACGCAGCCGAGGCAAAAACAAACATAAATAATATCTATAGAAGCAGTTTAATAACAAAGTTAAGTTAATATTTTTTAAGACTTGGAGCGTAACAACAAAAATACATCTTCAAAACTCGGCTTCTCATACGTAGTAGCATATTACGTAACAAACAATCTTCTTTTTAAAATTAACGCCCAAAGCGTGGTGCAAACAACTCCAACGTAAAGACAATAACTTCTTCAAGTTGGCTCTCTTACGTGAGACAGTTAAACTAAAGCAACTATATCTTC
Source organism: Deroplatys truncata (assembly GCA_030765065.1). Lineage (NCBI taxonomy): Eukaryota > Metazoa > Arthropoda > Insecta > Mantodea > Mantidae > Deroplatys > Deroplatys truncata. The sequence continues at coordinate 291,635,055 of CM060975.1, read as the reverse complement.
TTCAATAGTATTTAGGAAGTACAGCAGGTTTTGCATAATAGATTTAAAATTGTATAAAAAATATGTATAGGTACCTACAAAAATGGAAGTTGAAAATAGTCTACTAGAAGTGGAAATATACATCAACATCGTTCTAGTACTACCTAATTCTGAATGTTTGTTGGTTTTTGTTTTGAGGGCTTTCCACTTTTCAGCAATTACACTGTATTCCCATTCGCCATTCTTACCAGTCATCCTCATGTCACGATCACTCATCAAACTATGGGTCTGTCCCAGTGACGTAGCAGACTATTCTGGGTCCCCCTGCAGAATCAAATAGAAACACAAATATTAAAAACCTGTGATAAATAATAATAATAATAATAATAATAATAATAATAATAATAATAATAATAATAAACATGCACTTCTTACAATTAATCTTGAATATTACTCGCAGTTTTCTTGCAGAATTCTTCCTAGCGAAGTCATCCACTAGCACATCAAGATTTAATTTTCAGGATCTTTCCACTTCGATGCTAATACTAAGGGGGACAAACACTCCTGCATCATCGAACTGCGCACAGGGTTATTAATTAACTGCTTATTGCTGAATCCACTGTCACAGGGAGAGTTAGAAATAATTTAAATGCCACTGAGACATCAGGGACACTAGAAATACTTACGTGATGTCTGTTTTAAGGATTAGATCTGTTAACTATTTCACTGCTCACTTTTTCACTTTTAATACCTTTGATATCCCTCTGAAGTACATTACGGTATATGAGTTGTTGGTGATGAAATTCTTTGAAATATCATTCGGAAAACTCACTACGAGCTTTACTGCGATTGAATAAAGTTCGCTGTCACTACCATCCACGAGTATATTGGACTGTAAACACTTGAACTTTTCAGTGATATCCATAATATTTTTACTTTCCCTACTACGTATAGTAAGTAGGGGAAGTATTGTCTTCCAGCCAAAAATTCGATACCGACATTTCACCGGAAATATATGTTTTGAGACTCCTGAATCAAAAAAAAAAAAATTGGAAACATGTCCGTGTGTGTGTGTCTGTGAACAGCATAACTCAGAAACGAACAGTCGGATAAACACCAAACTTGGTATTTAGGTTCAGCATCGTCCAGAGATGCGACACGAAGATTTTCAAGAAAATCCCCCACCCCAGATTACCCTTTACATGGAACATTTGTCGAAAATTTTAATTTTCTCAAAAATGGCTCTAACGATTTTGATTAAAATATCAATATGTTTAAGATATATACATAATTGGCAGTCGGCTAGTGTTTTGATCCGCTCTTGCATCCCCGATTATACTCCATTCTTCACTATCACTCCATCGTAATCTTGATTTCTGCATTGTTGTATGGAAATTCCATTGTTTTCAATGAATTTTTGGAACTGCAAAAGGTAGTATCACAGAGGGGCCCCCCGAAACCGGGGCAGAGCACCACCGTAGGCCAGTCGTCCCATTGTGCTTCCATCGTGACCCCTGGCAGGAAAGAATGAGGGGAGAGATCCGAACGGCGACTATATCTGGATTCCGACGGACGAAAGCAAGCATGGACGAGGTCCCTAACGTTTCCAGATAGGACTTCACAAGCTATTCCCAGAAAACACAAAATATACATTTTATTTGTCATGTAAATATCTTTAATATATGGCATTTTAATCAAAATCATTAGAACCATTTTTTAGAAAATGAAACATTTCGAAAAACGTTCCTTGTAAAGGTTAGTTTAGGACGGGGGAATTTTCTTGAAAATCTTCGTGTCGCATCTTTAGAAGACACTGAACCTAAATACCAAGTTTGGTATTTATACGACCTTTTGATTTTTCGTGATATGTTCAAAGTCACAAACATATTTTTCTAAAAATGCTGTTCTTTTGGATTTAGGGGACTCAAAGCATGTATTTCCGGTGAAATCTTGGTATAGTATTTTTGGGTGGAATTGAATAGGTGCCTTCTTACCTACTATGTACGTAGTAGAGAAAGCAAAAATTCTTCTTCTTTTTTTTGAGCTAAGGCTGCCTCAAAAACACGTTTTTGCGGCGCAATCTCAACATCGATTTTTTGGTGATACACAACGCTTCCGCTACCTACTATAGGTGAGTAGTAAATAAAGTAATTAAACAACATGAACTTTAATGAATACACAATACGATTATTTCTAGGCAAAAATACACTGGGAAATAAGATCAATATAAGATTTATTACTTTCTCTACTACGTATATCAAGTAGGGGAAATATTGTATTCCACCCAAAAATTCGATACCAAGATTTCACCGGAAATACATGTTTTGAGACCCCCTGAATCCGAATTTTTTTTTAAACATGTCCGTGTGTGTGTCTGTGTGTGTGTCTGTCAGTTTGTGAACACCATAACTCAGAAACGAACAGTCGGATAAACACCAAACTTGGTATTTAGGTTCAGTATCTTCCAGAGATGCGACATGAAGGTTTTCAAGAAAATTCGTCCACCCTAGATTATCCTTTACATGGAACATTTTTCGAAAATTTTAATTTTCTCAAAAATGGCTCTAACGATTTTGATTAAAATATCATATGTTTAAGAAATTTTCATGACAAATGAAATGTATATCTCGAATTTTCTGGGAATGTCTCCAAAAGTATTCTTCATTGTGAACGACTTTTGAATAACTGGTAAACCGTAAGAGATAGACAAAGTTTTACTGCACAAAACATGTAGATCGCGTTAAAATACACAATTTATGTCATATACATTTTTTTGTTGAGTGAACCATTTTCGAGATATTGCTTGTTATTTCCTTAAATTTTCCAATACTTTTTCATAAGTGGGAATTCGTTATTAATTTTTTTTTATGTCCTGGACATACAAAGAGAATGGAATGCGCCACATAGCAACCAGCTCTTAAAATATTTGACTATCGCTTAAAGCCTACCATATTCCCCTTGCACCTACAAGAAAATTAGAAATAAGATTAACATCTCGATTAACATGAAGCATATGGAGAATAAGCGTTTGTAAAAATAGTGTGTACAAGAGTAGAGAAAGTCATGTGAGTGTAACACATCAAATTTTTTTATATGGATACCATAATATGTTACATGAAGTATTAATGGGTAGAAAAAGTCGTGTGTGTGTGTGTTACTAGTTTTCGTTAATTAAAATACGTCTTCGAGTTTATCAGATATTTTGTTAAGCTATACTTATCAGCATGACATTCATATGGGCTTCACGTGTTCGTTGCTTTTATTAAATAAAATATTCGACATCTATATTATTTGATGGCAAACTAGAAGTATTTTGGTTCTATTTTGGGCATGATGTGTTTCAGTAAAATGATTTTGCACAACGAAAATCTGCATTGCTATGGTAATGTTCGTTGTGATTCAGTGCTATCAAGTATTTTTTCCAATATTTCAAGAAGAAATGTATGTGCATATCTTTTTCTAATACTACTTTTGAAACAATGCAGAGACACGCTTCAGAAATTGTAATTCCAGCAGCAATTAGACTCGTGTTATTGATTCTTTAAACCCCTTTACGTGACATTCAATATAAATTAAAGCTCAGATCTACCGTCTCCAAAACTCTTCTGTAGTTAGCGGAAACAGTAAAGGAAGGTGGGTATTCCATTTACTGTTCAAAACCATGCTTTGTCATTCTTGAAGACAGTGTTAAGCGTCAACCTAGATCATTTACAAATATTGATGCCTCATAAGTAATGTCAGTTTTTAAGCAAAACTTTATTTAAAATGTGTTGTTACAGAAATGATTCTAATCTTCGGAATAGACTATTAGATTCTATAGTCCCGTGCCACCTTTCAGCGTGGGCTGCTGTCCCGCAAGGGCATCAGTTTCTGGCTTTTGATGCAAAGAATTCGTTGATACCCATTTCAACTGCTTCAACGTTTTCAAAATGTCTTCCTGGTAAAAAATGGGCCATGGATCTAAACAGATGGTAATCTGATGGCACAAGAACAGGGTTATATGCTGGATATGGTAGCAGTTCAATTCCTTCCAATTGCTGAATTTTGTCCGTTGTTCTTTGAGCTGTAGGAGGACTCGCATTGTCCTGTTGCAGGAGAAATCCGCTTCTATTAACTAATGCCGGGTACGTCTGCCTCAAACCTTGATGAACCCGTTCCAGTTGTAGAGAATAAAGATCCCAATCGACTGCACGTCCTTTGGAACAAATTCCCAGTGAATCACACCAGACACATGTCATTATTTAGGGACCCAACCGATTTTTTTTAACGACAACGTTTGCAGGCTGATGGGCATCGAGGCACGGTTTCGAGGTGTCAGGGTTGCGGTAATACACCCACTTTTCATCAGTTGTGCAATTCTCCTGACTAATCTATCATCCCAGGGATTAGTGATAAGCTGGCTGTAGATATCCACTCTACATTTAGTTTGATCAGGTGTCAATTTATGTGGTACAAATTTACAGCTTCTGAATAACGTTTTAAGTGTCTTAATATGGCGATGCACTAAGCCCTAAGTTCTTCTGACAACCTCCGAGTGCTGCTTCTGTGTGGATTTTCTTCCAAAATTTGCGTGCATTCTCAAAATTCCATAAATTGGGTCTTCCAGAAGTAAATCTTTAATGTTTTTGTCTACATTATTCAAACGCTGGAACCATCGTTGTGCTACCGCTAACGACACCTTCACCTTCGATATCACATATACTTCGAGCCGCAGCAGCAGCTTTATGATCTTGTTTCCAGTACTGCACAGGTGGCGAAAACGGGACTCGCGAGTTATTTTGACTCGTAGGCGCCGTTCCCTCTCTGCCACAGTTCCTTTGTTTTTCACATGCTCTGAGTGCGTGTTGTATATTTGGTGACTCGCGGAAGGAAGGCGTTTTCGCCACGCTTGCAGTACTGCTTCAGATGGACTCTAACCTCAAACTTTGTTGCCTCCATTTTAAAATCTTGTATAACAAATTGCTGGCTGCCAACATGTTAACAATATGGAACAATAACCAAGCACCCTATAAATAGTATTGACAAAAATAAAAGCATATATCCATACGATATAACAGCTGCACCTTATTTTCATCGGCTCTAGCCTTTTTTAAGTGTTTAAGAAGATGATGTTGAGCATTTATCTCTTTGCATAAATCACTTTGCAAAAATAAAGAAAAAACATACATATGCATTACATTCATTTTACTTTCTCCGCTTTCTATCGTTTATTAGTAGCTACGCAAATTATTTTAGAAAGTTTATTTTGAGAAGGTGTATTGTAGTTCTTATGTTGGGGAGCCGAACTTGAAGTAATTGCAACCGCACGTATGGTAAAAAGTTTCCGGTAGCCTTCGCCCCAAGTTTAAAAATATTAACTTTGTAATTTTGACTGTTTCTTTAAATATTATATATTTATGTTTGCCTCGGCTGCGTCAGTATTATTGTTAGAGGCATGGATTTCTTTGCAGGGAGTAGTGCGGCTAAGAATGTAGGCTTACACAGATTATAATTTGTACTTCACTCCATTTATTAATTCTTTAAACGATTAAAATAACACTTCACTGATATAAAGAGCTGTGAGATTCTTTTACTAAATGCTTGCACTTTTTAAACACGTAAACTATTTTCGTCTCACACTGAATATGTATTAAACTTCTCGAGGAGCGTCTCGCGTCCGGTTAGTAACGCTGTCTACAAGCAACTGACTTCTGAATTTGTAAATTTTGCTCCATTTCAGTTTCTGATTGGTTAATGCTACTACAATAGAATACTTTTATTTAGCTTAAGTTTTTTTTCTGGTTGTTGATTGGCTATTTGTAAACTGTCTCAAAAATTACATTATTGCTGCTTCAAGAATTACCAGTAGCATTATTCTCACAGCTGCTACATTATTAAATTACGTAATACATTCACATAACATTATTGAATATGTACACAATAATATAAACATTACTATGACTGTTACATGCATTTTGTATAATATATTATATACATATTGCTTTATGGCGGGCTGTTATTATATTTTATACTATATAATTTTACTGAAATCATTTAAGTGTTAAAAATACTGCCTCAATTTTTGTATCTACTTAATTCTAATCGAGATAAACCTTTGCAGAAATAGCTACATTACACATTTCTTTATAAATACAAGGAGAACAGCGATATTAAATGTATAAGAACTGGACGCTATACACTGACCTTAAAATATCATACTGTTTCCATGCAATCACGCTTAAAAAGAGAAGTACTGAAAAAATCCAAACAATAATAACGGATATCAGTGAAATGGCTGATGCCACAACAAAGTTATTTGAAATAAAGTTGGTGTTTTAAAGAGATTTGCATTTTTGTGTGGTCCGTTTTCGTCCATCATTTAACATTTACCAGTTATACAAGATTATATAAAATTCCATTCGAATGAAGAGGACTTCAAAGGATAATCCCAGAAAATTCAAGTTATAAATTTTATTTGTAATGTAAATACCTGTAATACACGGTCATAAATGCTATTTTTTAGAAAATAAAAGATAATTAAAAATGTTCCATCTAAAGTGTAATTTTGGTTTGAGGGATTTTCCTGAAAACCTTCGTGTCACATCTTTGGAAGATACTGAACATAGTACCAACTTTGGTATTTATTCGACTTTTTGTTTTTGAGTTATGTTGTTCACACATAGATACACACATATACCTCATTCTAAAAACTCTTATTTTGGATTGAGGGGGCTGTTAATCATTTATACTTTCCCTACCACTTACTCAGTATTAGAGGGAACATTGTATTCATATCTAAAAATTCAAGACCGAGATTTCAACGGAAATGCATGTTTTGAGCCCTCTGAATAAAAAAAATTAGAGAAATGCCTAAATACGATATGGCTTTTATATTAGACACATATTTCACACAATTATAGTCTTCAACGGTAATTTAAAAGGCATATGTTACATGGATTTTGTTTGCATGAAAGTATTGGATATAAATGCACTTGAAGTAAATAAGACGGTTGGAACAAAACATTTTATTGTACACTAGGTGAATATTTAAATAATAAGCATTTATTTAGAAGATACTTCTACTACTATATAATCTTGGTTATCTGAGGTGTGTTTAAAGACAGTAAAATACAAGGAAGGTAAACGCCGAAAGCTATTTTGAGAGCTATTACGCTAATTGCTAAAGATGTACTGCAATTTTATATAATTTTATATCTGGAATCAATCCCTTGAAGTTTTATCAAAGGATAAGACGATATTAGCGTAAATATTGGTCCTAAACTTAAAATTACTCGACCTTTTATACAGCTTTATATAAATGTTCCGCTATTTACTAGTAAAAAATAAAATAAATAAAAAAAAAACAAATTTTCAAAGACGTTCCGGCGTTGTTATATAAGTATATGCAAAACTGCGACAAGAAACTACAAGTTGCTCGCGTGTGTATATATGTGTATTTACATGTGTTTATTATTCGAAATATATGTTGTTATATCTTTAAGTTTTTCCAGGTTGAACTGTCGTACGGAATCATAAATCATTTTATGGGATTCTTAATTTTAAGTGTGTCAAATGTTTTTAGCTTTTCCTGGTCGACGTAAAGCTAAGAAGAGTAACCCTTACGTTTGAGATTACAGAAGGATATACATTTAGATTTGGTTTTGGAGATTCTGAAACCTGTCTAAGAGAATCATTTTTCAATTCCGTTAATATTTGCATGTAAGAGTTGATTATCTTTTGATTGCGTACAACGAAATATTTAAATCGTTGCAATTAACAAGAACTAGACAGAAAATGTGCTTTTGTGAGAATGAGAAGAAAATGTAAAACGGGAGGTTTTTGGTTTATTTTTGGGAATAGCATGGTTTCGAGAAAAAAATCTAATGTATTACATTACATGGTTTTCTCTACTCTCTATCGCTTATTAGTGGGTATACAAACTATTCTTACTAAAGCTTATTTTTCTATCTACTGCATTTTAATCTAAATAAACCTTTGCAGAAATAGCTACATTAAACATTCCATTATACATACAAAGGGAACAACGATAGTCAAATGTTTAAGAACTGGTCACTATATGCTGACCTTAAAATTCCATACTTTTTTCATGCAATCGCGAGAAATACCTGAATGCTGAAAGGACTATAAAGAATGACCAAGTATTGAAGAATTCGAACCATTAGTAATGGATATCTCGGAAATGGCTGATTACCACAAAAAGGGTTATGTGAAATAAATTGTGTGTTCTGCATTTCTTCGGTAGTACGTTTTTCTTTTATTGCTTAACGTTTACTAGTTATATAGGATTATACATAGTTGGGGAAGAACAAAATGGCTTTAGAAGACAAAGATGTTCCTGTGATGGTTATTTTTCTATGAATATTGAAGTAGATATTACCTCTACGTTATTTGCACCACGCTTTGGGCGTCAATTTAAAGTAGTTTGTATTGAAGGAGTTGTATTATAGTTCAACTGTTGGGGAGCCGAACTTGAGGTAGTTGCAACCGTAGTATGATAAACAGTTTCCGGTAGCGCTCGCCTCAAGTTTTAAAAAATATCAACTTTGCAATTTGACTATTTCTTTAAATATTTATGTTTGCCTCGGCTGCGTCAGTATTATTGTTAGAGACACGTTTCTCTTAGCAGGGTTATGGTGCGACTAAGAACGTAGGCTTACACAGATTATAATTTTACACGATTTAAATAACACTTCACTGATATAGAGAGCTGTGAGATTCTTTAATTAATTACTTGCACTTTTAAACACGTAAACTATTTTTGTCTCACACAAATACGTATTAAATTTCTCGAGGACACATCTCTTGTCCGGTTAGGAACACTGTCTACAACCCACTGAACTCTAAATTTGTAAATTTTGCTATATTTCTGTTTCTGATTGGCTAATCCTAGTCCAATAGAATACCATCATTTAACCAAAGCTTTTTCTGGTTGTTGATTGTCTGTTATATAAAATGTTACTAAAATTACATTATTGCTTCCAAGAATCACAAGTAGTATTGTGAAACTCTCACATTCATTATTGCCTCAATGTTACCTCATTGTTAGCAACCTTTAACTTATTATTCTCACAGCTCCTACATTATTAAATTACGTAATATATTCACATAACATTATTACACATGGATACAATAATATAAACATATACAATGACTTTAATAAACTATATATAATTAGACTGAAATCATTTAAGTGTTAAAAATACTGCCTCAATATGCTAAAGAAAAACGTAGAGAATTTAATCTAGAAACTCACATTACTTTTATCGACACTAAATAAAGCTTTTGATAAACTCAATAGAAATAAGCTCTTACAAATTCTAGTCAAAGATGAAGTTCTATGGCAAATGTTGTGTAATATTTATAATATCTAACCTCCTAGAATAAACAGTGAATTATCTCAGTGGCAAGAAGTTACAACTGGTGTAAGACAGGGCTGTAGACTTTCACCCCTTCTGTTTATAATATATACTAACAAAATTATTGAAGACTGGAGAACAACAGGTCATGGATTCATACAAGTGAACAGAAGCCTACAAATAGATACACTCCTCTTTGCAGACGATTTGGCCCTCATATAACATACGGAGACTGATCCCCCAATTTCAGTTCATAATTTATATCAAGTGGGTGAACTGTATGATGTAAGACAAAAGTATGATAACAGCTAATGAAATGAGATTCATGCGCTCAATAGCTGGCTATACAAGATGGGACCACAAACGTAATGAAGATGTGCTAAAGAAGCTACAATTTGTACCTGAAATCCAATATGTCCAATAGTACCAGAAGAAATCGAAAGAAACATATACATCGAATATACTCTAGTAGAATCCAGTGTTTAATTACCATCGTAGAGGGAAACGATGGTTGGAAAATTTAGTTTTGAATCCATAGCAGGTCCTTGACATAAAGCTTGAATGGGAGAAGAACAAAGAGACAAGGTTATACAGAATTGCTTCTGAATGAAGAGGACTTCAGAGGCTGTTTCCAGAAAATTCAAAATATACAATTTGCTTGTCATGTAAATATCATTAATATACGGTGTTTTAATCAAAATCGTTAGAGCTATCTTTAGAAAATAAAAAATTCGAAAAATGTTCCATGTAAAGGGTAGTTTGGGGAGTTTTCTTCCTGTCGTAGTCACTGAACCTAAATACCAAGTAGGTGTTTATCCGACTTTTCGTTTTTGAGTTATGCTGCTCACGGACACACAGAGACACATACACGGACCTTTTTCTAAATTTCTGATGTGTTGCATCCACATGACTTTCTATACCCTTGTACAACAATGTAAAACTTCATGTTGATCGAGATAAACATTTGTAGAAACTACCTTACTGCTAATTTTTATAGGTGCAAAGAGAATATGGTAGGCTTTAAGCGATAGTCAAATATTTTAAGAGCTGGTTGCTATGTGGAGCATTCCATTTTCTTTGCATGTCCGGCACATAAAAAAATGAATAACGAATTCCCATTTGAAAAGAATATGTGCTGGAAAATTCAAACAAATAACAAGGAGTATCTATAAAAACGTTCACTCGACAAAAAAAATTATGTGGCATAAATTGTGTGTTTTAACGAGATCCTCATTCTTTGTGTAATAAAAGTTTGTCTATCTCTCACGGTTTACCAGTTATGCGAAAGTCATTCGGAATGAAGAGGACTTTTGGGGTCATTCCCAGAAAATTCAAGATATACATTTCATTTACCATGAAAATATCTTAAAAATTTGGTGCTTTAATCAAACCCGTTAGAGCCATTTTTGAGAAAATTAACATTTTCGAAAAATGTTCTATGTAAAGGGATTTCTATGCGGGATTTTCTTTAAAATCTTCGTGTCGCATCCTTGGAAGATACTAAGCTCAAACACCAGGTTTGGTATTCAACCGAATTTTCGTTTTTGAGTTATGCTGTTCACAGATAGACACATACACGAACAAGTTTCCAAAAATGCATTATTGAGAGTAAGGACACTTCAAAACATGTATTTCCGGTGAAATCTTGGTATCGAATTTTTGGATCGAATACTTGCAATACTTCTCCTACTTACTATACGTAGTAGAGAAACTAAAAATGCTTTTCTTGGATTCAAGGGGCCTCAAAACTTGGATTACCGGGGAATCTCGGTATTGAATTGTTGGGTGGAATGCAATACCTGCTCTACCTACTATATACGTGGTAGAGAAAGTAAAAATACGTAGGGTTTTGGTCTCAAAATCTGCTTGAATCTCGATTGGGTCAAGCTGCCAACTTGAGGCTTCTTTTGGGTTTTTTTCCTCATTCTTCGGGATGAATGTCAGGCATCTTTAATGCTTTAGATCTCAGAGCTCGTTTATGTATTCATCTCATACTTTGTTTCATTTGAACGGTAAATTAAGGTATGAGATGGTTTGGGTTTTTCTTAGGCATAGTCGCAAAACAAACCAGCAAGATATGAGACTGCAACACATAAAAAACAAAAGAAACGGCTAACATCATTTTGCTGCCAAGCACGTCTTTCCGCTCTATGAAATTATTGTGATTACCTCCACTACAGCTTGGCATAGAAAACACGCAAAATATACCATCATTATAGTTACTGCTGGTGTTCTGTGGCAGCACTGTAGCGATCACACGTGACTTGAGCTGCGAGGGCGGTCTTCTCAACACGAAATATCCTTCCAGACATTCCCTGATCATTTTAATATCACCAGTAATTATGCAAATTTGAAAATTGCTCTTCTAGAAAAATATATTTAATAAAAGGTAGTCAGAACTGGTTCATGAAACCTGATCATTGTTATTGAGCAATTCTAAACTACTAGTTTACGACACGGTGTTTTCTTATAATGCCGTACCGTAAAGACGTGCCTTAAAATTATCAAGAGTTTAGCTCACAGTACAAAAAATTAATACATCATTACACACGCTCAATTGTAGTGTTCACTGCATCATTTTTAAGCCTACCTCCATTTCCTTAAAAATTCGTTTTATATCCCTAGTTGACTATCTTCTGTAGCCATATCGGCTTGGACTTAAAACACAATTCTGGCTATTGTTTACTCCTTGTCTCTAACTTTGGGTTTATTAACTTCTCTACTGCCTACTTATAGTAAGCAGAGGACGTATTGTACCCAAAAAATCTGATGTGTTACACTCACATAACTTTCTATACTCTTGTACAAACTACTTTTACAAACGCTTATTCTCCATATGCTTCATGTTAATCGAGATATTAATCTTATTGCTAATTTTCTTGTAGATGCAAGGGGAAATGGTAGGCTTTAAGCGATAGTCAAATATTTTAAGAGCGGTTGCTATGTGGAGTATTCCATTCTCTTTGCATTACCAGGACAAAAAAATAAATAACTAATTTGAGAAAAAGTATAAGTATTGGAAAATTTAAGGGGATAACAAGCAATATCTAGAAAATGGTTCACCCAACAAAAAATGTGTATGACATAAATTGTGTATTTTAACGTGATCTACATTTCTTGTGTAGTAACATTTTGTCTATCTCTCATGGTTTACCAGTTATGCAAAGTCGTTCACAATGAAGAATACTTTTGGAGACATTCCCAGAAAATTCGAGATATACAATTCATTTGTCATGAAAATATCTTAAACATATGATATTTTAATCAAAATCGTTAGAGCCATTTTTGAAAAAATTAAAATTTTCGAAAAATGTTTCATGTAAAGGGTAATCTGGGGTGGGGGGGATTTTGTATCTCTGGAAGATACTGAACCTAAATACCAAGTTTGGTGTTTATCCGACTATTCGTTTCTGAGTTATGCTGTTCAAGCCACACAGAAAGACACACAGACAAACAGAAACACACACGGACATGTTTCCAAAAATGCTTTTTTTGGATTCAGGGGCTCTCAAAACATATATTTCTCACTTGCTCAACGATGTCGTCGGTCCAATTACTGGGCCTACCACACGCTGTTCATCGTGTACATTTGTGCGGCCATTTCGAAATTCTCGACGCCAGTGTCGAACCTGTTTGTCACTCATTATGTCCGGTTCATACATGAGGCATAACTCACGATGGATGCCCACAGCTGACGACCCTTTGGCAGAAAAAATCTAATCACAACTGGCGGGATCTAAGATTGTCGCGGCCAATGTGCGATCTGCTATCACCGACTGGCAAACGCCTACTGCGTCACACCAAAATTTCAGTAGGTTCCTCAGGAGTCAGTAGACAGTGCTGCAGGCGTGCAACGTCATTAAGGCCTACCATCCGTTAAATATTGTTCACTGGACCTTAGTTTTGGAATATGCCTCGTATAATGGTTACCAATACACTAATAACTTGGAGTTGCGTGTATTTGGACTGATAAGTATGGGAATGCGTTTACAGAGAGGAGATACTCAAGGAAGGAAGATTAACTCAGTTCAGATTATATTTTGTAATGGGTTGGATACAATAGCAACTTATGTATCAATTTTGCAATGAGAAGCTATCTGTCTGTTTGTCAAGGGTATAGTGTAGGGTATACAACGAAGGGGGACATCACGCACTGCGACCTACGGAAGATTCTTTGCGGTTAACCGCCCCAGGAGGAAAAGAATATCAACGGGGAATACTCTTACCTTGGAACCCGCTATCACTGTTCGACCGTAACCTTACAACTGATAGAAACGCGGCCGAAATCCAGGATTTTATAAATTGGCTTGTCCTCCCGTAATTTATAAACCCCACAACACGACACCCAGACAATAGACTACCAACTTATCTACCCTACCTGACTACTCCAGATTCTACAAGCAGCCCTAGACACCTACAGAATTCTCTGCGTAGCCTCCACGGAACACCACGCCAATCCATCACCACACTGATTACAGCCAGTTGAACAGCGCAACACACCGGTAAAGCCACAATATTAACATCACTCATGCATGTCAACCCTTTCGCCACTCACCTAGTACGTAAGAGCCTACCACATCCCACATAACCACTATCTTCCATGTACTTACCCCAGGCATTAAAGAGGACGTGTCATGGATGGCGCCGGGCATTATCCGGACTCGCTAGCATGACTCGCACGCCAGCTTGTATAGAAAACCCACTACTAACTAGGGTGCTTACTGCGGAACCCATCTTACCTTATCTTCCGTCTCTTCCTTCCACCTGCCTTGTTACTTCTATGCCCGAGGCATGCCTTGCCCGTCTTACTGCTAACAAAGCACCCCTCCCCTAGCCAGCATGTTTAGCATACTAACAGCATGTGCTTGGGAAGACGATGTAGCCTCTGAGGATAAGAGCAGCATCCACGACATCTATCTGGCACCGCCATACGCCACGAAACCTAGAACCACGCCTGAAAGATGAGAAGGAAACGGAATGAAAGGGAAATGAGGGAAAGGAAATCGTGGTAGCTGAGAAACCACCCCAGCATTCGCCTACCGACCAGGAAAGCCGCGAAAACCCGAGATTAGAGTAGGCAGTCGACGGGAATCCAACCCGGGACCTCCCAAATGCGAACCTCACACTATCTCGCTTGGTATCCATCTGTCTGTCTGTCTATTCCGTGCCGATGAATCACAGCAGGGAATTTGGCGATCCCTGGAGTAGATATAAACCCCAATTTGTCTTTAATCTCATCGCAGTGCACATTTCACATTTCCTGTTTCCGGATATTGGCCGAAAAGGATCTCATTATGGCACAAACATCGATGATGCACTCGTCGCTTGGACCCTGCGATGTGCTGGGGGACTGTACTGCAAAACAAAACAATGGGATTAGGCTTTGCCTTAGAAGAGCAAGTTTGCTCAAACACCCTGTCTGCATGTGTGCACAAGGAGACATGGCTTTCGTCCACTTGCGCACTTCACTTCCGTAGCAGCTTAATCCGAGAAGTGAGGCTTCTGTTTCTACCTCTAGCGAATGTGCTGACTTGAGTGAGAAAATTATGACGTGGCACATGCTCTGCCCTACTGCAAAGCTACATATAATACATTCTTCACGTAAAAAGGTACTCTACTGTCCATCTTACCATCATATTTCACCGGAAATACACTTTCTTAAGTCCGCTGAACCCGTGAAAAGCACTATTAGTAAAAGAACAACGCGCGCGAGTGTGAACAACGAGATTAAAAATGAATTGGCATGAAAGATCAGCATCTTCCAAGCATGCGACGTGAAGATTTTCAAAAATATACCGCTTTTCTGAAACTACCCTTTACACGGAGGAAACTCATTCTTATTATTTTGTTTTCGAAGAAAATTCTCTATGGAGTTTGATTAAAATATCTAATTCTACCTTTCCAACCCTGTCCAACACACGGCTTGTGTGAAAGAACAATTAAATCCAAAATATCTAATGCTTTACAAACTGACATCAGCAATAAAGTGTAAACATTTATTTTATGTAAAATCCGCTTCGTCTGACTGAATTTTGTGTACTTATGTGTAACTAGGAAGACTGAGGCAGTATTTTTAACACTTAAATGATTTCAGTCAAATTATATAATATGTAAATTCAATTAGAGCCCGCCTTGAAGCAATACATGTATGTAATAATTTGTAAAATGTATTACGTAATTTAATAATGTAGGAGCTGTGAGAATAATAAGTTAAACGTTGCTAACAATGAGGTAACAATGAGGTAGCCTTGAGGCAATAATGTTACTTGTGATTCTTGGAAGCATTAATGTAATTTTAGTGACAGTTTATAAAAATAGCCAATCAACAACCAGAAAAAGCTTTAGTTAAATGCAGGTATTCTATTGGAGTAGGATTAGCCAATCAGAATCTTGAAATACACAACTTTACAAGTTTAGACGGTTGAAATCAATTCAGTTGCCTGCAGACAGTGATAGTAACCGGATGCGAGATGTGCCCTCGAGAAATTAATTACGAAAATAGTATACGTGTTAAAAATGCTATAAATTAATTAAAGAATCTCACAGCTCTCTATATCAGTGAAGTGCTATTTAATTTGTGTCAAGGATTAATAAAAAGAAGTGACTTAGAACTAAAAATTTGTGTAAGCCTACATTCTTGTCGCATCACGCCATGCCAAGAAATCCATGTCTCTAATAAATACTGACGCATCCGAGGCAAACATAAATATATAATATTTAAATAAACAATCAAATTACAAAGTTAATATCTTTTTAAACTTGGGGCAAAGGCCACCTGAAAGTACATTTGGGGAGAAGGCTATCGGAAACGGTTTACTATACGTGCGGTTGCGACGAAACTACAAGTTCGGCTCCCCAACAGTTGAAAAACAATACAATTACATCTCAAATCGGCGTGTCCATAGGTGAGGCAAATAACAATACAACAATAAACCTTCTTCAAATTGACGCCCAAAGCGTGGTGCAAATAACGTAACTAACCAACTTCTTTAAGACAAAACACTTATTTAAGAAAATAAAGGTGTTGAACGCATTAAAATATAAGTACAATTTGTGTGAAATAATGTTCTTCGTAGCGTTAGCCGTTTTCGAAATATGCACGACCAGCTAGCATACATACCCGACATTGCACGGGTAGCTTTTTAAGTTCGAATGACGAATTAATTAATTTCTCTTACCTCCCGTAAATCTACGACACGGGACCACCGGCTTTACTTCCCTTACGAAGGAAGCCCTCCGCCGGGTTTGAACTCACAACCTCGGGAACTAGAGGCTATCCTGGTAACCACTACACCACGGAGGACGACACGTGTGTTCCTGATTAACTAATTCTTTGCCTACATCTTTGGTTTTCTTTTTTTTAAATTGATGTTCTTAAATTTAACTCTTTTGATTTTTCCTTCTTCTACCTTTTTGTTTTTGGTAAGTACTTAATTATTGTCTTTAATATTTTAAACATTAATGAATTGATTATTCTAAGATCTAATTTAGGAACGGTTATTCCTCGTAATAATTATTTTTTAATATCCTTAAATCTTGGAATTTCTTTTTTTGTCATTTTTGTTTCTCACATAATTTTTATTTCTCTCTTTCGTAAATCTTTATTGATAGCTTTCACATTCGCTTGCAGTTTTAGTTCCCTATTTTTTTTCTTGCACTTTTCTTTAATTAAACATCTGTGTTTCCTTATTCTTCCTTCCTTTGTCTGATTTTCTTAGGTAATTTATTTGTCTTTCCCCTTTATTTCACCCACTTTTATTTACTTTGTTAGCAATTGTTTCTTTTTCAGAATTCCTATCTCTTCTTTAGTCTGAAAGGTCCGTGTTCGATGCCTATTAGGGAAACTTCCCGGAGAAGGCGTTTTATAAAGTGTAGTTGCGCTATAAAAATCTGATGTGTTACACTCACATGACTTTCTCTACTCTTGTACAAACTATTTTTACAAACGCTTATTCTCTCATCCACTTCATGTTAATCCAGATAAACATTTGCAGAGTCTATCTTATTGCTAATTTTCTTGTAGATGTAAGGGGATAATATATTTACAAGGGCAATTTGGAAATACAGTAGCCTTTAAGCACATACATATCTCTTAATAGCTCGTTGCTAGGTGCAGCACCATTCTCTTTCCCACAGATTAATACTCTTTGCATATCCAAGACAAAAAATGAATAACGAATTCCCATTTGAGAAAATAAGTATTGAAAAATATAAGGGAATAACAAGCAATACCTCGAAAATGGTTCACTCAACAAAAAAAATGTATATGACATAAATTGTGTATTTTAATGCGATCTACATTTTTTGTGTCGTAAAATTTTGTCTATCTCTTATGGTTTACCAGTTATGCAAAGTCGTTCACAATGAAGAATACTTTTGGAGACATTCCCAGAAAATTTAAGATATACATTTTATTTGTCATAAAAATATCTTAAACATATGATATTTTAATCAAAATCGTTAGAGCCATTTTTGAGAAAATTAAAATTTTCGAAAAATCTTCCATGTAAAGGGTACTCTGGGGTGGGGGGATTTTCTTGAAAATCTTCGTGTCACATCCTTGGTGTTTATTCGACTGTTCGTTTCTGAGTTATGCTGTTCACAGACAGACACACAGACACACACACGGACATGTTTCCAAAAATGCTTTTTTTTGGATTCAGAGGGTCTCAAAACATATATTTCCGGTGAAATCTCGGTATCGAATTTTTGGGTGGAATACAATACTTCCCATACTTACTATACGTAGTATAGAAAGTAAAAAAGCTTTGAAGACGATTTGAAACGCAGAATTCTCATTGCCATTGAAGCATTCATCAACTTAAAGATGTTACCAGTTTATGGGCCGTTATGCCTTTAAAAGTCTGATTACGTATAACATACGAGTCAAGTTAATGCGCAGATTAATTGCTCATATTCTAGCTGGGTTCATTAAGAATACTTGCACATAAACATAAAACCATGGCCATGTATATCATAACCTAGACAACCTAGATGATCACGATGCAACGCAATAAACCAGTCAGCAGCTGATATACCGGAACCTGTTTACAATGATATAATATGCAGGTGGTTTTCATTCTTACCTTCTCAAAACAGTATCTAGTAGATAGAGGAAGTATTGCAATCAACCCAAAGTTTCAATATCAGGATTTCACCACAAATACATGTTTTGAGGCCCTCTACATCCAAAATATAATATTTAGAGAAAGTGAATGTGTAAAGGAGTGTCTGTGAATAACATAACTCAATGTCGTTGGCGTTTAAGTCACAAAACAGAGCTGGATGTCTCAGGGGGTAACGTCTGTGGCCCGCATTCGGGAGGTTGTGGGTTCAATTCCCATGAGCGACCTTCCTGACCTATGGGTTTTTTTCGATGGTTTCCCCGGGTCGCTAGGGGAATGCTGGGAAGGATCATTAAATCCTCCGAATTTCCTGTCCCTCCATTTCACCTCCATTCTCATTTCACTTCACATTTTATTCGCTTGGTCTCTTTCAGGATTGTACGTATCGGTGAAAGGTGTTGGGTGTGCAATGCAGGGAAAAAGGATGCTCTGTGGAAACCTTTGCCCCCTGAATGGTAGCGGTCTCCGAGTTCAGGGCCTTCCGGGGTATGTGTAAGAAGGAAGGAGAGCCGGCTTCATCAGTGCCCATCCAAGGAGTTTAAACCTATAAATATTAGGGACCCTGCTCTCTGCCTGTCGTGTCCCCTGGTCCGATTGCTCTCTATTCTCTCATCTCAACCCTCCCTCCCGGGTATTTATCCGATTTTTTGTTTTTGAGTTATGTTGTTATGTTATTCACAGACAGACACACACGGATCTTTTACTAAAAGAGTTTTTTCTTGGATTTAGGGGGTCACACTATACGTAGTAGAGAAATTAAAAATAAAAGTGGAAAAGTCTACCATATAAAGAGTAGTCTGGGGTGGGGGTTTCTTTAAAATCTTCCTGTCATATCTTGATAAATGTTGAACTAATAACAAGTTTGTTATATATCCGACGTTTTCGTTTTTAAGTTATGCTGTTCATAGACCTTTTTCTAAAAACGTTTCTTTATATTTAGGAGGTCTCAAAATAGGTATTTATGGTTAAACTCTCGATATCCAACTTTTGAGTGTAATGCCCTACCGTCTATTAGATATGTGGTAGGAGAGTCTCAAAACGAGTATATTTTCGTTGAAAACTCGACATCAAATTTTTGGTAAATAGAATACTTCTTTACCTAATAGGTACATGTAAGAGAAAGTAAATATGAGCGATGTAATTCCACATAAGTGTGTTAACAAATGCGGATCTAAAACATCATTCCTATGTAATTTGGATATGTAGTTGGTTTTGCATCCCTAAAAGACGGAATTCTCGCCAGAGGTGGAGCTCTATACGTAGGAATCACGTGCACGGTGGTGACAGGCTAGATATGTGGGTTAATTATGTGACACGTGGTGAGGGCGTAGCGGTTTCTTCGGGTCACGTGCACATAATGCACTTTAATGTGTTCTGAGCACGTTTCGCATTCCGACACACTGTCATTTTTTTGTCTTTACTTTTCCTTCCTCTACAAGGTCTACACCAAGCATGCCAAAATAGGAAGTGGGCACCGGTCATTTTCGTTGTTTCATCCTTTAACGCAAATATAGGGTCGTTCAACAAGAGTGTCCCATCTTTGAACACAAATAAAACACGTTCCATAAATTATAGAGGTTTATTCCTTTTTTATTTTGGAACATAATTAATGTCATTACGTGTGGAAGAGAACATCAGTTAAGTGACCGTCGCGACTTCGTTGGGTTGCGCGTATACGGTTTACGATGACTGAAGAACGTAAATTAGGTCCAACTTCACGAATAACACGCGCGATATTATTCATAAGATCGTTTACTGTTTCTGTCCTGTTGACATAAACTCGAGATTTAACATAACCCCACAAGAAGTAATCCAACGACGTTAAATCACATGACCTCTGGGGCCAGTTAACATCACCACCACGGGAAATGATGAAACTTCTGAACTTCTCCTTCAAAAGATCGATTGTTTCGAGAGCAGTATGACATGTGGCACCATCTAGCTGGAACCAGATGTTTCTGAGATCCATACCATCCAATTGAGGCCAAAAATAGTCCCTTACAAGAGCCCAGCATCTTTCTCCATTGACAGTTAGAGCTTCTCCATCTTCAGCTTGCAAAAAAATATGGATAAATGACTTCACGATACCAAAATCCACACCACACAGTAACCTTTTTGGGATGAAGTGGTCGTTCTTGAATCTGCATTGGATTATGATTGCTCCAATAGCGGCAATTTTGTTTGTTAAAACAACCATCCATCCAAAAGGGGCTTGGACGCTGAAGATGATTTTTTGACAAAAATCTGGATCAGCTTTCAATTGCTCCATAGCTCAGTCAGCGAATACACGGCGCAAGCTATGGTCGTTAGGCTTTAGTTCTTGAGTTAACACCATTTTTTAAGCCTGAAACTTCAAGTGCAGGTGCATAATTCGCCAAGTTGTGGTCGGCGAAACTCCAATTCTTGCGCTCAACGAGCAATTGATTTGTTTCCGTTCTTGCGTACACTGTCACGAATGGCGCCCATGTTTTCGTTGGAGCGCTTACGTCGATTACGTACAGGCGTTCTTTGATCGCTGACAGAACCACTTCTTTCAAATTTATCGATCAAACGCCGAATTGTTCTCTCGCAGGGACGATTATGCACACCGTAAACTTCACGCAATACACGGAAGTTTTGGCTAACATATGATCCATTTTGATAATAAATTTTCACAATTTCTACGCGTTGCTGAATGCTATAACGTTCCATGGCTATTTATCAATAATAATTGTAACCACATGAAAAAAATGACTGCTGTAACTCAATAACAACGACAGCTATCACATGTTAAAGATAGGGCGCTCTTGTTGAAAGACTCTGTATGTTTACTTGCACAACTGAAGAAGTCTGTTGTACGCGATACCGTACTGTTTCGACTTCTTTGGTAATAATTCCAAAGTTATCCTCGCTGCTGCTTGCAACATTTCTTCTAGTTCTACCGAATCCATTTCTGAGCCACTCAAATGATCCGCCGACACACTAATGGATATAAGGCCTCCGTTTAATCTATATTAATATGATTATAGACAGAGAAAATTGGGTTTTAGGGTAATCTCATTAACCACTCAACCAATTTTGATAGTCCTTTCACCATTGAAAATCCCTATTCTTTCTCACGAGCATGACTTTATAAAGCTCCTAATTTAAATTCATAAATTACTAAAAGACTAAAAGGATGTACAAAGCCCTTGTTCATGAACACGAACAAATTTAAGTTATAAAAGAACCTGCTTGTGAAGAAGGCCTTGACTTTTAGTTGAAAATGTCATAAATTAGAAAATAGATTTTACTACTCCACGATATGCATGCGAAATATCACAAGTGCCCTGGAGATTTAATTTCTTGCAATATATATGTAAATGGTCACGATTTTAAGACACAGGAAAACAAAAGACAATCGAATCTGCTTATAACGATACAATGCGCATACCATATCCACTTTTTACTTTCTCTTCTGCGTATAGTAAGTAGGGGAAGTATTGTATTCCACCCAAAAATTCGATACCGAGATTTCACCGGAAATATATGTTTTGAGAACCCCTAAATCCAAAAACAACCTGTGTGTGTCTGTGAACAGCATAACTCAGAAACGAACAGTCGAATAAACACCAAACTTGGTATTTAGGTTCAGTATCTTCCAGAGATGCAACACGAAGGTTTTCAAGAAAATCCTCCACCCCAGACTACCCTTTACATGGAACATTTTTCGAAAATTTTAATTTTCTAAAAAATGGCTCTAACGATTTTGATTAAAATATCATATGTTTAAGATATTCTCATCAGAAATGAAATGTATATCTCGAATTTTCTGGGAATGTCTCCAAAAGTATTCTTCATTGTGAATGACTTTTGCATAACTGGTAACTCATAAGAGATAGACAAAATTTTACTACACAAAAAATGTACATCGCGTTAAAATACACAATTTATGTCATATACATTTTTTAGTTGAGTGAACCATTTTCGAGATATTGCTTGTTATTTCCTTAAATTTTCCAATACTTATACTTTTTCTCAAATTCGTTAATCAATTTTTTATGTCCTGGATATGCAAACAGAATAGAATGCGCCACATAGCAATCAGTGCTTAAAAGATTTGACTATCGCTTATAACCTACCATGTTCCCCTTGCATCTACAAGAAAATTAGCAAAAAGATTAACATCTCGATATCTCGATTAACATGAAGCATATGGAGAATAAGCGTTTGTAAAAATAGTTTGTACAAGAGTAGAGAATGTCATGTGAGTGTAACACATCAGATTTTTACTTTCAAAAAAGATGGATCAAAGAATTTGCATTAAATTTTTCTTGAAAAACGGAATAAAGTGCAGCACCGCATTCGAAATGTTGACTGTGGGTTTTGACGAATCTATTATGACTAAAAAGAGTTTACAAGTGGTATAAAGGTTTCAAAGAGGGTAGAGAAGACGTTGAAGACGACGACCGCCCTGGATGCTCCAGCACATGAAATACTGACAACAATGTGGAAGAATTAAAGAAAATGGTTCTAGAAAATCGCCGAATCACCACAAGAGAGGTTGTTGATGATGTCGGTATATCTTTGAGCTCATGCTAAGCAGTTTTTGGGGCAGCAAGGTTTGTTCCGAAATTGTTGAGTTTCGACCAAAAACGACGTCGCGTAGACATCGCTCAGGAATTGCTGAATGAAGACGAAAACGATCCAGAAGGTTATAAGAGGTGACGAAACATGGGCATGTGGGTATGACGTCGAAACTAAGGCCCAATCGTCCCAATGGAAACAGCCTGAGGAGCCAAGACCAAAAAAAGAATCGATAATTTCGATCACACGTGAAGGTTCTTCTCACTGCTTTCTTCGATTACAATTGGATAGTGCATCAAGAGTTCCTACCTTATGGTCGTACGGTCAATAAGGAAAACTATCTGGAAGTATGCGTTTTTGCTATGCCCCTTTGCTATCTTGATAAGATCCAATGGATTAATTCTAGGAGGATGAGGAGTGTATTTTTCTGATGAATTTAGGTAATTATTATTCTTCTCTAAAACGGATTACAACAAATAAAGAGCTGATAGAACAACTAAATAAACAAGAAGACTCACCAGAAGTATGTAGAATTGCTACACTTGAACATCTACATAATCAATTTGAGGCAGTATTTTATATCACAACACTGTAAATGCCAGAGTGATTGTAGTGTAAATTAGCATTATTGTATGACAATGATTTGAAATGTTCGTTAATTATAAGCATTGTTAGGAAATAAGTTTACACGACCTCACTGAAACTGACAATAGGAGCGGATAACAATGAAACGAGGGGGTGAGTTGTTTATTAATTAGAAGAGACAAACAAATGACGTCAGATTAGCGCGCTTTTCTTTAGAAATAGAGGGAATATCTTCCCTAGAGCATATGTGTTCGTAATTTTGATTGGATATAAAAATAGACGCTAATGTTGGCGCGTTTTATTAACCAATAGCAGCTCTGTTATAATGTTTAGGCATATCGGGGTGAGGGAGTATAAATTCCGTGCCAAAGACAAGTAACGCGCAGTTCTACATAATCATTACAAGTTACACGTCGCTCAGTTTAAGAGAATCATTCACGCGTTACACGTCGCACAGTTCTACAGAATCATTCGCGGGTTACACGTCACACAGAATCATACACAAGTTACACGTCGCTCAGTTCAACAGAATCATTCACGAGTTACACGTCGCGCAGTTCAACAGAAGCATTCATGAAATACACGTTACACAATTCTACAGAATCTCTCGCATCGTAAAGTTAGTTATAAAATGTGAAATACTCGAATTAATAATGTGCGACAAATAAGTGATTATAGTTACATTCGAAAATATAACAGTTTCAGTCGGGCGTGTACCAAGAGTAAATATGTGAAATTAATGAAGTGTGACGGCAATAAAAGTGTAAAAACAAATTCTTTTATCAGTGTTATATTTTAGTAACAACTCCTTTCCGTTTACACATCCTGTTCAAGAGATTTGCTCGACTGAGTAATAATAGCTAGCCGGAGGACAAAGAACCCAAAAATTCAAAATAGTAAAACAATAACAGGCGCTCAGCAAATAAGATAACACGAACAATACCGCGACAAATTCCCCGAAACAAAGTGGCTTAGAATTTATACAGATGGTTCTGCAGATAAATTGAGAAATAATTTGGGAGGTAGTATATATTGTAAATACTTTTCACTTATTTTACATTGCCTAGACAATCCACAAATTTTGATGGTGAAGTTGCAATACAACGAGCATTAAACAGATATACTACAGGACTGATATAAAAGAAAATAAAGTAGTTGTTCTCACAGACTCAGTTTGTGTGATTCAAGCAATAGAACGATATGATAGTCCAGATGAATCTTATTATAGATTACTCCAAACAAAATTTCAACACATAATATTACTGTGTATACCAGCACATGTGGGAGTGAATGGTAACGAGACAGCAGACTTTCTGGCCAAAAAGGGTGCAGTGTTATATTCAAAACCTATAGTCTTGTGGACTAGATATGAAACTAAAGAGTATAAAAATTAATATAGAACAAAAATACCAATATAATAATCAAAAGAAAATTAATAACAAAAATTACTCCAACATAAAAGAAATATTACAACAAATAAAAAATGTCCCAAGGAAAGAAGCCGTTGCTTACTTCAGATTAGCCACTGAACATAACTGTCTTGAGGAGCATCTACATAGATTTGGTTTTATGAATGACAAAGCATGTGAGATTTGCAGTGCTGACAAGGTTTTAAATGGAGAACACCTAGTAGAATGCCCAGAATTGAGGAAAGCTGTACCAGATGGGAAGATACACAATTTATATTAACCAGCTAGGGAGTAATTGTGTGAGGGTATTAATGTTGGTAGTTGGAAGATGTTTCATTTTTATCTGCCGCACGTATGAAAGACAATTTGTCGGGGTCACTTCGTGTTATCTTTTACTGAGCGCCTGTTATTGTATTTAATTTTGGGTTCACTGTCCTCCGGCTAGCTATTATTTTTCGGTCAAGCACTTATCTTATACAGGTGTGTAAACGGAAAGGAGTTTTTTATCCAAAGATAACACTGATGAAAGAATTTGTTTTACACTTTTATTGTCGTAACACATTATTCACTTTCACATATTAATCTTGACACTCGCCAAACTGAAACTGTTATAATAACTTATATTCTGCACATTATTAATTCGCGTACTTCAACTTTTTGTGTAATTAACTTTACGACACGAGAGATTTTTCACAAAGTTGCTACTAGTAACCTTGATGAACTTCGTGCGATGCATACACCATGAATGCCTTCGTTGAACTACATGAAACTTGACCCTGACACTGAATTTATACTTCCTCGCCCCAATATGCCTAAAGATTATAACCGAGCTGCTATTGGTTAATAAAACGCGCCAACATTAGCGTCTATATTTATATCCAATGAAAATTTCGAAAACATATGCTCTGGGGAAAAATGTTCCAGCAAATTCTAAGAAAAACGCGCCACTCTGACGTCATTTGCTCGTCTCTAATAATGATAAACAGCTCACCCCCTCGCTACATTATTGCACGCTATTATTGTCAGTTTCAGTAAGGCCGTATAAACCCACTTCTCGACAATAATTACAATCAACAAACATCTCAAATCAATGTCACGCAACAATGCATATTCACACTACAATCACTCTGACATTTACATTTTTGTGATACAAATTACTGCGTCAATTGATGGATCAAAATCCTGCACATTAGATCAACAACAACAACAGTTATGCGTCGTTTGCGTGAAACGATCAGACCAGAAACGAATTGTGGCTAAACCACTCGTGGAAACTGCATCACGACAATTCACCCGCTCACATTCCAATGCTTGTACGTGACTTTTTGGCAAAAAACAAAACCGTCATGCTGCCTCAGCCACCGTATTCACCGGACATGATCCCCTGCGACTTCTTTCTATTCCCGTACCTGAAGAGAACCATGAAAGGACGACCATTGATGAGATAAAAACTAAATCGCTGATGAAGTTGAACACTATAACGAAAAGTGAGTTTCAGAAGTGCTTCTAAGATTGGAAAAACCGCTGCACAAATATATTATATCTGAGGGACATTACTTTGAAGGGGGCAAAGTTGATGATTAAATAAAATTTCTTTAAGAAAAACAAAAATTTCCAAAAAACACTTTATCACACCTCGTAAGTGTAATCTAGTTCAGCTGTACAAAAGTTATATTTTGGTAATACAGTGTACATTTTCATATCAATGTTAGAAGCAATGAATTTAGATGCGCTTATTGGTACAAATGGAAACCATAACGTCACTCAATTTAAACTTGTATTATATTTCTTATATTTAAGAAACTATGAACGCAAAGTTGCATGCATTGGTATTTTATGAGTCAGATAATGATCTGAGACGTCAGAAAGGATAATAATAATTCTAAATTATGTAAACAATCCTGTACGTCACATATAACGCCATAGGTATACATTACCAGCATACATCAATTACATGAATATTGTGTAAATAAAAATGAAGCATTATGTGCGAGAGTCAAATATTTCGCTCGTATAAATGAAACATGCTTTGCTGCCGGCCATGCCTGTTTATATTTGTTTTGTACATTCATATTTATTGTACTCGCAACCAACCGCAAACAAACATCAGTTCCATTTAAGAAAACCACAACTCTGCCTCTCTTTTTCTCTCTATGTTTACTGAAACCTTTGGGTATTTCGTCTTCATATCCTGAGTTATTAGTCTTGGGGCACGCAGTGTATTTCCATAAATACATTAAGCTGTAAGCACGAGTTATGGTGGCTTTTATTCTTGCGTATTGAATTAAACTCATGTCGGGCGTTCTTTCAGATTTCACATCCAAGTAAATGACGTAGCTGATATCTTGAGTGCATAAAATGTGTGGAGTTTCTTTACTGCTGCTTGATTTTCTGAGAGATACATATTTCAAACCCCTTTTTCTTTCTTCTGGCCTATTTATTTCTTTCATTTTAGATGGCTTTCTCTATAAGCACCCTCTTTCCATCTTCTACCGCTTACTTATTCATCATTTCTGTCACATTTTATCTTTCTTATGCATTTTTGTCTTCATTTCATAATTTTTCAGCTACTATTGTTGTTACCTCCTCACTCCGTAATTAATTTTCCATATTTAATTTTTTATTGGCCGTTTTGCTTTTCCTATTAATTACGTATAGTAAGTAGACGAAGTATTGCATTTCACATAAAAATTGTATGTCGACATTTCACCGGAAATGCAGTTTTGGGACTCCCTGAATCCAAAAAAATAAGAAAAAACAATTTGTAGAAGAAGGCTTTGGTTGTGTCTGCTTGTGAACAGCACAACTCTAAAAGGAAAAGTACCATGGTTTTACCAACCAAACGTCCACCTATACAGGTTGGAACATTGTTGAGACTGTACAACGTCTCCAGCACTAAGCGTTGTAGAAAGAAATGTCTTGAATAAAAGTTGCTTGATATTATGGGGGAAAGAAAATGTTATTAGTCGTGTCTTATTTGGTGGACGTTATGATACTCATTTTAGGATCAATTTAATTTTTACTTTCTCTACTACGTATAGTAAGTAGGGAAAGTATTGTATTCCACCCAAAAATTCGATACCGAGATTTCACCGGAAATATATCTTTTGAGACCCCTGAATCCAAAAAAAGCATTTTTGCAAACATGTCCGTGTGTGTGTCTGTGTGTCTGTCTGGTGTGTGTCTGTGTGTGTGTCTGTCTGTGAACAGCATAACTCAGAAATGAACAGTCGGATAAACACCAAACTTGGTATTTAGGTTCAGTATTTTCCAAGGATGCGACACGAAGGTTTTCAAGAAAATTCCCCAACCCCAGAGTACCCTTTACATGGAAGATTTTTCGAAAATTTTAATTTTTTCAAAAATGGCTCTAACGATTATGATTAAAATATCATATGTTTAAGATATTTTTATGACAAATAAAACGTATATCTGGAATTTCCTGGGAATGTCTCCAAAAGTATTCTTTATTGTGAACGACTTTTGCATAACTCGTAAACCATAAGAGATAGACAAAATTTTACTACACAAAAAATGTAGATCGCGTTAAAATACACAATTTATGTCATATACATTTTTTGTTGAGTGAACCATTTTGGAGATATTACTTGTTATTCCCTTAAATTTTTCAATACTTATTTTCTCAAATGGGAATTCGTTATTCATTTTTTGTCTTGGATATGCAAAGAGTATTAATCTGTGGGAGAGGGAATGGTGCTGCACCTAGCAACCAGCTATTAAGAGATATGTATGTGCTTAAAGGCTACTGTATTTCCAAATTGCCCTTGTAAATATACATTCCCCTTACATCTACAAGAAAATTAGCAATAAGATAGAGTCTGCAAATGTTTATTTCGATTAACGTGAAGTAGATGGAGAATAAGCGTTTGTAAAAATAGTTTGTACAATAGTAGAGAAAGTCATGTAAGTGTAACAGATTTTTTTAAATGGGAACCCAAATTTTGTTTGTTGTTTTCTCATTCCTCATAAAAAACTTAACAAGTCAACTTACCAACGTGAATAACAACGAAAATTCTGAATGGCTCTCCAATGACCAACCACGGATGGTCCAACCATTCATTGTGCTCTTCGTATACAGCCATTCAGAATTTTCGTTGTGATTTACGTTGGTGAAAGAACAAATGCAAAGTACTTTATAAAAATGTTTAGTTTTTTTGAGAGGTGAGAAAATAACATAAAAAAAGGTAGGTTCCCATATAAAAAAATTAAATTTACCTTAAAATGACCATCAGAACGTTCCACAAATAAAACATGACTAATGGCATTTACTTTCCCCCCATAATGTCAAGCAACTTTTATCCAAGACATTTCTTTCTACAACGCTTAGTATTGGAGATATTGTACAGTCTCAACTTAAATGGTCCATCCTGGATATCAAACAAGAAATAAATCGTTCCTGTCCAATCGGAGTACTTTGTGATTGTGTATTGGTTAAGTCAGTTGGAGCGGAGTTACGCTTAGTTCGTTTTGAAGTCTCAGGTTCGATGTTCTGCCGGCTAAATATCCCATACTTGTAGATGCTATTAATAAAACGTATTCCTTATCGACTCTTTTTTGAGAAGTGGATAAGGTAAGGAGAGCAATAATACGATAACCACGTGTTTCGTTATTAGCTGGATTTCATTCCAGTTGCAAAAGCGGTTAGCCAAATTACTTTCCGTTAATTGTTTTGCACTTTTACCCACATTCGTGATTATTTTCTTATTACCGCAATATTTGTAAAAATCTGATGTGCTACACTCATATGACTTTCTCTACACTTGTAAGAACTATTTTTACAAACGCTTATTCTCCAGATGCTTCATGTGAGGCAGTATTTTTAACACTTAAATGATTTCAGTCAAATTATATAGTATAAAATATAATAACAGCCCGCCTTAAATCAATATGTGTATATAATGTATAAAATGCATGTAGCAGTCATTATATGTGTTTATATTATTGTATACATGTGTAATAATGTTATGTGAATGTATTACGTAAGTTAATAATGTAGGAGCTGTGAGAGTAATAGGTTAAAAAGTTGCTAACAATGAGGTAATAATGAGGTAACCTTGAGGCAATAATGAATTTGAAAGTTTAATAATGCTACTTGTGATTCTTGGAAGCGATAATGTAATTTTTGTGACAGCTTATAAAATAGCCAATCAACAACCAGAAAACGCTTTAGTTAAATGGAGGTATTCTATTGGAGTAGGGTTAGCCAATCACAAACTAAAATGGAGCAAAATTTACAAATTCAGAAGTTAGTTGCTTGTAGACAGCGCTCCTAACCGGACGCGTTGCTTGTAGACAGCGTTACTAACCGGACGCGAGATGGGTCCTCGAGAAGTTTAATGCGTATTCAGTGTGAGGCGAAAATAGTTTACGTGTTAAAAAGTGCAAGTAATTAATAAAAAATCTCGCAGCTCTGTATATCAGTGAGGTGTTATTTAAATCGTGTCAAGCATTAATAAAAGGAGTGAAGTAAAATTTTAATCTGTGTAAGCTTACATTTTTCAGTCGCACCACTCCCAACTAAGACATTCATGTCTCTAAAAATATAAATACTGACGCAGCCGAGGCAAACATAAATATATAATATTTAAACATAGAGTCAAATTACAAAGTTAATATTTTTAAACTTGGGGCGAAGGCTACCGGAAACTTTTTACCATACGTGCGGCTCCCAAAGCTCCCATTTGCAGAAACTGTCTTATTGCTAATTTTCTTGTAGGTGCAAGGGGAATATGGTACGCTTTAAGCGATAGTCAAATGTTTTAAGAGCTGGTTGCTATGTGGAGCATTCTATTCTCTTTGCATGTCCAGAACATAAAGCGGATAACGAATTCCGATTTGAGAAAAAGTATAAGTATTTGAAAATTCAAACAAATAACAAGGAATATCTCGGAAACGGTTCACTGCATAAAATATATATACGGCACAAATTATATGTCTTAACGATCTCTACATTTTTTTGTGTAGAAAGATGTTGTCTATCTCTCACAAATAACCACTTATGCAAAAGCCATTCAGAAAGAAGATCACTTTTGGTGACATTCCCAGAAAATTCAAGATATACACTTTAATTATCATGAAAATATCTTAAATATTGCTATTTTAATCAAAATCGTTAAAACCATTTTGAGAAAATCAAAATTTTGGAAAAATGTTCCATGTAAAGGGTAGTCTGGAGTGGGGGATTTTCCTGAAAATCTTTGTCACATCTTTGTAAGATGCTGAACCTAAATAATAAGTTTGGTATTTATGCGACTTTTCGTTTTTGAGTTATGCTGTTACAGACACAGAGGCACACACACTGACCTTTTTCTAAAAGTGTTTGTATTTATTCAGGGGGCCTCAAAACAAGTATTTCAGTTGAAATCTCGGTATCGAAGTGTTGGCTGAAATGCAATACTTCCCTAATTACTAAACATAGTAGAGAAAGTAAAAATGTTACTGGTGGCTAAAATTATTGTAGTCACGCGCTATCTCCTCTACCATGATTCAACCTCTGATTTTTATGAAATAGGAGTGTCTTGCTTTGAAAAAGTTCCCCTTTTATATCTAAATGCCATGACGTGAACATTCGCGCCAGTAATAATTATAACCTCTATTCTTATTGGTGCTTTTCATAGGTTGTATGAGAATTCAATCGTTCATTTTCCTGCAGCCACGCTACTACTGACATATCTGGGAATTCCTGTGTATCTCTATCTCTTTTTTTTCACCGGTCCTCTCTCTCACACAAACTGTCACTTTTTCGTTCCCTCAGCTTTTACCTAATCCTATTGTTGGGAGTATTTGTCTGTCCGCTCAACTTCATTTACTAATTGTCTCAACTTGCTAACACGCTTTCCTCTGCAACGTACACGTTATTCAAAAAGAAGGAACAGATTTTAAATATTCATTTTTAATGAACGACAATAGATAGTGACACATATGACACATCATTGAATAAGTTTTAAGCCCCATCTATTAGTTCCATTCAGTGCCTACAGCGGCGCTGTGTTTGTTTGCGAGAAAATGGCGACGCCACAGGAAAAGTCGTTTTGTGTGCTGCATTATGCAAAGAGTGAATCAATTGTTTCATTGCAGCGTGCATTTCATTGTAAGTTCAACAACGAGCCGCCTCGTCATAAAAAAAATTACAATTGATGCAATAAATTCGTAGAAGATGGTTGTATATGCAAACGGAAAGGCACTGATCGTCCTTGCATAACAAATGGTGCTCATTTTGAACAAATAAAATAAAAATTTTGAACTTTTCTCTATTCACTGATGTATCATATTCGTCGCCATCTATTGTCGTTCATTAGAAATAAATATTTAATGTCTGTTCTTTCTTTTTGAATAACGCTGTATTTTTACAAATATTTCGTTTTGCATAATAAGAGTATATATTTGTATCTATCCCCTTTTCCTACTTATTTCCAATTTAATGTGATATTTGCACTGATTTTACTCTCCCTATCGTTATTTACATATATGTGATCATAGTATTTATTTAAATTATGTGGCGGTATTTTTAATACTTAAAGGATTTCAGTCAAATTATATAATATAAAATATAATAACAGCCCGCCTTAAAGCAATATGTGTACAATATAATATATAAAATGCAGGTAACAGTCATTGTATTAATGTTTATATTATTGTGTACATGTTCAATATTGTTATGTGAATGTATTACGTAATTTAATAATGCAGGAGCTGTAAGAATAATAAGTTAAAAGTTGCTAAAAATGAGGTAACAATGAGGTAAGCTTGAGGCAATAATGAATTAGAATGTTTAATATGCTACTGGTCATTATTGGAGCACCAATAATGTAAATTTTAAGACAGTTTATAAATTAGCCAATCAACAACCGAAAAAAGAATTAAGTTAAATACAAGTATTGTATTGGATTAGGAATAGCCAATCAGAGACTTGAAATACAGAAATTTAAAAATTTAGGCGGTAGAAATCAAGTCAGTTGCTAGCAGACAGCGTTCCTACCCGGACGCGAGACACGTCCTCGAGAAGTTTAATAGGTATTCATGTGAGACGAAAATAGTTTACGTGTTTATAAAGTGCAAGTATTTAATAAAAGAATCTCATAGCTCTCTATATCAGTGAAGTGTTATTTAAATCGTGTCAAACATCAATAAAAGGAATGAAGTAAAATTATAATCTGTGTAAGTCTACATTCTTAGCCGCACTACTCCCTGCAAAGAAATCCATTCTCTAACAATAATACTGACGCAGCCGAGGCAAACATAAATATAATATTTAAAGAAACAGTCAAATTACAAAGTTAATATTTTTAAACATTGGGGCGAAGGCTACCGGGTACCATACGTGCGGTGGCTACTTCAAGTGTTCGGCTCCCCAACATTCGAAATACAATACAACTCCTCCTAAAATTAAACTTCCTCAATTATAGATATTCATTATGTTGTAGGTGTTCCAAATAAAACCTCCTATGAACACGGACAGCCCTGTATCTTTACTTCCAGCCAGCGTTTGAGTTAGGATACAAATGAAAAATAGTGAATGTCATCGCAATGATCTCATGACGTTTGTTCCTCAAGGTAAAAAGTCAAGTATCTCCGGGGCAAGAGAAGGTTGAGGGAGTGAATCGCATGCCTCTGATGTCCGGATGACCTTGTATTCCTTTTGGTTGACCTCGATACATTTTCCTTTTGATATCGGTAGGTGTTATTCCAGTAATAATTTCTTGCGTGGCGTATTTACACGGCCATCGCTCAGAATACAAGAGGCCATTATTTGTACAGCATTATGCGGTCAAGTTCCGGGAAGATCCGGTCTAGCATTATTTATGTTCTTAACTGAGCGTATGAGAACAAGCAACCACATAGCTTCCTACGAGTCCGGGTGCAAAACCTGAGCACAGCGTGAAATATGTCGTGCTTAATCAAAATTCGTTATTGTGTTTCTGCAGCGCAGACGATAACCAAAGCTAAGATGCTTATGCAAATGCACATATTAATTAAATTATTTATAGCTAAAGTTTCCCAATAACTTTCCATTTCAGAAAGTATAGACTCATATTATCTTTGTTTATAGTGTGTGTACTTTCAGGTACACTTCATTATTAACGCACAATAAGAGTGTAGTGGGGAATCAAACTAAAATCCAATTTTCTCGGCTTATTTAATGTCACTTTAACATCCTGCAAAAGTATATATTGACACCAGAGAGTAGTCGTATCCAACGAATTAACGGAGCTAGCAGTCAAATTAACGGAGAGAAGCGTTTCGCAAAAGTTTTCCATTTTATTACTTTCTCTACTACGTATATTAAGTGGGGGAAGCATTCCTCCCAAAAATTGGATACCGAGATTTCACCGGAAAATCATGTTTTGAGGGCCACTGAATCCATAAAAACATTTTTAGAAAAAGGTACATGTGTATGTCTTTGTGTAAAAAAATTAAATTCAGTTTTATTTATGGACGCTCTTTAACTGCTGTAGTCCTTAGCGTTCCATTGTATATTGGGCGTGAAAGACCAGTAATTTTGCTCAGAGGCCTCTTTATCAGCTTGAGATTCTTTCACGTGCCGTAAGTCTACGACATGGGATCACCGGCTTTACTTCCCTTCCGAAGGAAGCCACGCTAGGGATTCTTACGCCCGAGAAAATCCATCGCCCTCCGCCGGGTTTGAACCCGCGACCTTGTGAACTAGAGGCTACTACGGTACCACTAGTCCACGCAGGACGACATGTCTCTTTGTGTGTGTGTGTGTGTGTGTGTGTGTGTGTGTGTGTTTCTGTGAAAAACATAACTCAAAAACGAAAAGCCGGATAAACACCAAACTTGGTATTTAGGTTCAGTTTCTTCCAAACATGCGACAAGAATGTTTTCAAGAAACTTCCGCCACCCCAAACTACCCTTTACATGGAACATTTTTAGAAATTTTTGATTTTCTAAAAACTGGTTCTAATGATTTTGATCAAAATACCATATATTAAAAATATTTACATGATAATAAAATGTATATCTTGAATTGTAGAATCTGTTGAGTTTTATTTATGGACGCTCTTTAACTGATGTGGTCCTTAGCGTCTCGTTCTATATATTGGGCGTGAAAGACCGTAATTTTGCTCAGAGGTCTCTTTATCTGGCTTGAGGTTATTTTACGTGCCATAAATCTACAACACGGGAAGTAAATCTACTTTTTTCCGAAGGAAGCCATGCCAAGGATATTTACGCCCGGAAAAATTCATCGCCCTCAGCCGGGTTTGAACCCGCGGCCCCGGAAACTAGAGGCTAGCATGGTAACCACTACACCACGGAGGGCGTGTTGTAGAATCCTATATAACTGGTAAACGTTAAGTGACTATCGCTGTTCTCTTTATATCTATAACAAAATATGTCATGTACTATTTCTGCAAAGGTTTATTTGTATAAAAATGTAGTAGATAGAAAAATAAGCTTTAGTAAGAATGGCTTGTATACCCACTAATAAAGATAGAGGATAGAGAAATTCATGTAAATGTGTCACATCAGACTTTTTTTAAGTAGACTCAGTTTTCATCTCCTTCGTGTGCGTGTTTTTTTTTATGGCTTATGCGCATTTAGTAGAGAGAATGCTTTCGTATGCATAAAATTGCAAAAATAACGCTTTTAATATAACGAAGGTAAAAAATTATTATTATGCAATTTTTAAACAACGTACCTAGTGTGTATTTACGTGCTTTTTTGTCTTGTTTTTGTTTTATATTTTCCAGTTGATTGTCTCGAAAGCAATACGTTTTCTAGAAAACAGTTTAAGGCGAATGCTTCTTCATTTGAGGGCGAAAAGAATTATATTAATTACATTTTATTTAGTGCACATTTTCAGGGTCATTTAATGGTGAACTCAGGTTTTTAAAATGGTAACCCCATTCTTTTTTGGATTTTCGTATAAAGCAAACCGCTTTTATCTAAATCATTTTTAGTAAGCCAACCGTTACTTTGTAAAATATTTAAGAATTTTGAAAATAAACTTAAAGTCTGTATTTATACTGCTGTTTTATTAAATTTAAAGAAATGGAGTTTAAGTTAGTTTTTCAATGTATTAACAGCAATTCTTCTTTTTCTCTCTTAAAAAGGAACTGCTGAAATTTCGTAAAAATCTCAG
Organism: Deroplatys truncata; assembly: GCA_030765065.1. Classification (NCBI taxonomy): domain Eukaryota; kingdom Metazoa; phylum Arthropoda; class Insecta; order Mantodea; family Mantidae; genus Deroplatys; species Deroplatys truncata. Next base: position 291,598,931 of record CM060975.1, on the reverse strand, counting down.
AAAAATAGACATTAGGATTGTGTGTCCAAACATATTCATGTAATTGCAAACTTTGTTCTCACTTTTCATATTCTGCATGTTTATTTTTATATGTAACACAGTATCAGTCTAGAATTAAAATTCTTGCGTTTTAAATGTTGAGTTTTTAACTATTTTTTCTCTGCACCTTTGTTCATTAAAAAGGCTGCGCAGGATGGAATTTTCATCCAACTCTGCTGAACGTTTTGCAATACATTTTAAATAATGAAAACTGTCATAATAAAAGTGATGTTAGGCGTTTATGAGTTATTTAAATTATTCATTTATTGTGTATATTTAAAGCAAAAAAGAAATAGAAATACAAATTTAAAATTGTAATACTTACAAATATTCTAGCTTGTACATAAAGAATTGTACAATTTTGTGCGCTATTAACAGCTTAGCAGTATGGTTATTTAACAGAAATAGTCTTAAGATTTCATGTGTGGGACATTTGGGACAGGGTAGTACAACTGCTTTTTGAAACCCAATAACTTGAAAACTGAAAGAGGTATCAAAGGGAAATTTAAGGACGTTTAGGTAATCTTTACTTAAGACAAAACTTCAGATTACATTTTTAACCAAATTGTCCGAAAATAGAGAATGTAAGAAATGTAGGTCTCGTCAAAGCACACATTTTATGTCAGTTTTTTTGAGTTAACCTTTCCGAGATATTCTTGTTACTGGGTTGAATTTTTTATATGCTTTTCTCAACTGATATGTCGTTATTCGGTTGTTTTGGGGGGATTTATCGTCTTTAAGCCGGTAAGTCATATCGGACGATGAATAAAACGAGTGAAATGTTGCTCAAATGCTCCTGGGGTCCAAAGAGCTTAGAGCTATCCGACATCTATCTTTTCAGGATAAGGGAAAACCCTGGAAAGAAATTATATACAGGTAACTCACCATAACCAAGATTCGAACTCGGGATCTCTTGAATGTGAGGCAGTTACTCTACCCCCACACCACGGAGGTTGGCTAACATTTCTCATTTTTTCTATAACGTACATAGTAGGCAGGGAATCGCATTCCACCTAAAACTTCGATACCAAAATTTCATCGGAAACACGTGTTTTGAGGCAAAGGATTTTTAGAAAATGTTCGTGTATATGTGTGTCTGTGTGTATGTGGTGTGTCTGTGAACAGCATAACTAAAAAACGAAATGTCGTATAAATACCAAAGTTGGTATTTAAGCTCAGTAATTTCCAAGATGGACACGAGGATTTTCAAGAAAACCCCCACTCATAAAACCCTTTGCATGAAAAATTTTTCGTTTTCTTTTTTTCTTTTTTGAAAAATGACTATCGATTTTGATTAAAACAAAGACTAAAGATTAAAATATTAAAGAAGTTTTAAAAATGAACATGAAATTAAAAAAAATAAAATTCAAAGATTAAAATAAAGTATTAAAGACATGACAAATAAGATGCAGATCTGATTTTTGGGAATAGCTTGCGAATTTCTCTTCATTAGGAAGGAAAGACATATAACTGGCAAACGTTAAACGATAGACGAAAACGCTGATCTCTTTAAAACACAGTACTTATTTAATATAACTATTTTTTGTGGCATGAGCCATTTCCTAGATATCCGTTATTAATGGTCCGAATTACTCAATACTTTGTCATTCTTTTAAGTCCTGTCGATTTTCAGTAGTTTCTTGCGATGTCGTGGAAAGAATAAGGGATTTTAAGGCCAGCTTATAGCCTCCAGTTCTAAAACACTTGACTGTCGTTATTCTTTTTTATGTAAAGAAAAGCGTAATAGAACTATTTCAGGAAACGTTTATCTCGTTTAAAATTAAGTAGATGAGAAAATAAACTTTCGTAAGAATAATGTCTATGCTCACTAATAAGCAATAGAAGGTAGAGAAACTCGTATGAATGTTTTTTCTTGTAGTCATGCAAAGAGCGTGAACGTCAAAGCCATTACATAGTGACACACTTTCTAAACATCCGACTGACGTTTTACAGACTGTAACGAAATGTGTAAATATGAATTCTAAAGTTATCTGGACGAACAAGTAATAGATGTAATAATGAATTCTTTTAGGAATAGTTTTAGAAGAGTGAGTAGAGGACATGTGAGTGCAACACATGAGATTAAAAATGTGAGAAAATAGTATTTCCAGTGGTGAATCCCCTTAAATGCCTAAACGGTAGAGAAACTAAGTTTAGTCTCACTTACAAGGCTTGCTGCACGTATTCCTTCGCCAGTCTTTTCGTTTACGTATCTAATGTAAGATATTGATGCCATTTCTGCTCCTTTATGTGTACGAGTGTACATATCGAAGTCCTTCATCCCATGGTAAAGCTTTACGAATTAACGCCGGCATTCTCCCATTTCGCCTGACTGTAATGACCTTGGGTTGCAGAAAACGGACACAGCTTCTCGATTTTCCGGATCGATTGGCTGCAGCTGTGACTCTGGGTTCGGTTTCCGGAGTGACATCTGCAGCTGAAATCTCACGACACTACCTTATGTGCGGATTGGAGTGATTTATTTTCGCTGCCCCGCCTTGTCTTTCCTTGATGCTGCAGGCACGTGATTTATCGCGTCTTTCGCTTGCTTAATGATGCTTCTTTACCTTTCAGGCTAGCCTTTTCTGTTCGCTAGGATAGAACAGGACGTTTACCGCCAGGGACTGAAGTGTGTTGGTAACCCTGACCCAAAGATAAAACAGGTGAGGGCTGGCTGATGTTATTAAGTTACCACGTCAACTGTTTGCTTCCACGCGCTCTGTCTTGGCTGCTATCTATATCTTTACTAATATAATAAATACAGACGATTTTCGTTTGTTTCTGGGAACAATATCGACAACTTTAGCATAGGTACAACACGCCATTTTTTACAATAGTTTCATGCCCTCATTCTACGTCTGATATGATCAGTCCGGTTAAAGGAAGTAATAATAATAATAATAATAATAATAATAATAATAATAATAATAATAATAATAATAATAATAATATGATGCAGTAATTTGTATCATAAATTATTTAAATGTAAAGAATGATTATAGTATGAATATGCATTTTTATGTGACATTAATTTGAGATATTTGTTTATTGTAATTATTGTTGAGAAGTAAGTTTATACTGCCTTACTGAAACTGACAATAATAGCGTGCAATAATGCAGCGAGGGGGTGAGCTGTTTATCATTATTACAGACGAGGAAGTTACGTAATGTTGGCGCGTTTTTCTTAGAATTTGCTGGAACATTTTTCCTAAAGCATATGTATTCATAATTTTCATTGGATATAAAAAATAGACGCTAATGTTGGCGCGTTTTATTAGCCAATTGCAGCTCAGTTATAATCTTTAGGCATATCGGGGTGTAGGAGTATAAAAAGGGCTAGGTTAGAGATAGACCCCGTCAGTTCACCGAAAATATTTGTATGCTACACGTCGCCTTCAGTCCGTCAGTTCACCGAAAATATTTGTATGCTACACGTCGCCTTCATCCGTCAGTTCATCGAAAATATTTGCACGTTACACGTCGCCTTCAGTCCAGCAGAGTTATGAAAAATCTCAAGTGTTGTAAAGTTAATTACACAGAAAGTTGAAGTACTCGAATTAAGAATGATCAGTAATGAAGTTATTATAACAGTTTCAGTTTGGTGAGTGTCAAGATCAATGTGTAAATTTGATAGTGAATGTGTTCGACAATAAAAGTATAAAAGAAATTCTTTCATCAGTGTTATCTTTGGATAAAAGACTCCTTTCCGTTTACACAACCTGTATAAAGAGAAGTGCTCGACCAAAAAGATCATAGTTAGCCGGAGGACAGTGAACCAAAAGTAAATAAAATAACAGTAGCATTCTTTCAAACAAACACTAATACTGCCGCAAATTGCTAAAACCAGATGGAGCTAACAAACCTAACAAAGAATCACGTCACAAAATGGCTTCACCACGTGGATAAACACACATACACAAATAACATTATAAATTTACCATCGCAAATTGGCTTCCAAAACGTGGGGCTCAACAAATCAAAATAAATAAACATTATAAGTAATATACCACCGCAAATAATAAATAGTCTTGGGCAAGTGTGCGTGTGTTGTGCCAATTTTGAATGATTTATCTTTCACGCTTATACCAGATGAAGGCTGTGCGTGAGATATGAACACGGCCTGGTCTTCTTTAGGGCTATTTTGCTTTTAGGTGGTCTTCATTGAAACGCTGAAAAAAGCAAGAAGAAAGGGAGTAAATTACCTTAAGAATGAGTTTATAAGTAGATGTGATCTCGTGAATACCTGGTGCCCACCTGCCCGCCCGTTTTAGGTGTTTTACTTTTATAGGAAAATTGCGAAGCCATTTTCCCACTAATACAGACACTGGATAGGAAGTGCCAACCTAAATAGGAAGTGAAATCCGCGAAATAAGGAATTTCTGCAAACCTGAACCATTCGAGTTTTAGACGCACAGATCCCTCGGCTACAACCTGTCGTCGCTTCGCAGTTCTACACTCCTCTCCTTCTAAAAAACATCCCTCGGCTACGCTTTGAGGTTGAGGGCCCTCAATCCCTTGGCTACGCCTTGAGGCTGAGTATCTTACCGGCGGCATTAGTTATATGTTGCAGCATTGCGTTAGAGCTAGAGAATGACATAGAGTGACATCTGTAGGACATATAAGACATCACTTCCATCGCTGTTGAAGACCACCTAAAAGCAACTTACCCTTCTTTTGTTTGGGTTGCCGGTTAGCGTTTCTATCTTACGAGTTTAGCTACGGAGTGTAGCTGCCTAGCTCTGGGACTTGTTCATCTGTGTGCGCCTCGCTAAATAACCTTGGTGAGTTCTTTCTAAAGACTTGTAGTCATTCTTAGGGCAAACATCTGCACTTTTTGGTCTCTCTGATCGTTTCATTTTTCGGTGTTCGTCTCTCTAAGTGTTTTAATATTTCATGGGACACAAGTGGAGAACTAGATTTGGTGTTAATTTGTTATTATTACTTTAGGCACATTTTAAGGGAAATATTCTGGAATTTTAACGCCTTTTGTTGTTCTGATTTATGTTATTTTATTCTTTGGTCGTGTAAAGCCGTTGTTAAGTTTAAATAATGTATGCGCCTTTAAATGGTTTCCAAATTTTGATATGAGCAGTAAATTAATGGCTTTATATGCTGCTGCTGAGTTATGGGAATTTTCAGTACTCTTTGTACCATGATATACAGAGGCTGACGTAGTAATTCTAGTAACCAAATTAATGGAGATAAAATTCTCATTTTTAATAGACAAACTGAACAAATAATATAACGGTTTACTTGTCTTGGCAGCTATCAATATGTTGCATATTATTGGTTTTATAATTAAAAAAAGATCAATTTTTGAACCTTTTTGTACGTGGTGTTCACAAAATTATTTTTCATGCATTAAATAGAGGGATATTTCTTGTGCGATATCTAATGTTGCGCTGCAAATAGATTTTTCATTTGTAGGAAGAATAGGATTTTCAATGCTTTTCCACAACTTCCTCATTAACGCGTCAAATTTTACGAACTTCACAAATTTATTTTCCCACGAGTTTGAATCATACGTCGATGAAACTATCAGCTAGTACACACAAAAAAATTGCACTACTAAATGCACATAAAATAATGTTGTAAACGCTACAGATGAAAATTTTGAAAATTCGGTGTAGTTTTAAAAACATTATAAATCAATAAAATTAAATATTTTGAAAAAACGCAACAATAGGTAAGGTTGGAAAGGTAGAATCGCACAACTGAAAAATTCAATGCCTTAGCCGGGATTTAAACCACGGATCACTCGGTCTCCGTCCGGTTGCTCTAACCACTGAGCTACCATGTCATCATGCCGGTAGGACATTAAATTCTACAACTGATTCGCATGTTTCCCGGTAAACCACAAGGAGATCTCAAATTAATTGACCTAATAGTGGTCCGAACTATGAAGCCCGGGACTTAAAGTACTTACAACATTGTAAGTCGCCATTGGGGATGTCGTCTCAATACAATTTGAGATCTCCTTTTGGTTTACCGGGAAACATGCGAACCAGTTGGAGAATTTAATGTCCTACCGGCATGTTGCTATGGTAGCTCAGTGGTTAGAGCAACCGGGCGGAGACCGGGAGATCCGTGGTTCAAATCCCGGCGATGGCATTGAATTTTTCAGTTGTCTGATTCTACCTTTCCAACCTTGTCTAACACACGGCTTGTGTGGAAGAACAATTATCAACAGTAAGGTTTAATACAATTTTTCTTTCTGTGTAAAGCGAAATTTTATATTCATTAATTTGGTTTCTAGAATTTTTTAAAGTGAAGATGGATACTTTTGTACGCCCCTGTACATAGAGGACAGTTATGCTATGTTGAGAGATAGTTTTGTACCAGTCTATCCCATTACCCTGGGTGTTTGTAAATTTCATGCGAAATATTTATGGATCGAACATTGCAGTACGGAGGGTTGTTCAGATCTGCGGTAACAATATCAGGCGAGCACAATAGCTCCGCGCTGAAACATGTGGAACCGAATGAAAGTTCAGCAGTATGAGTGTATCACTGTGTTTGCTCAGTTGTGTGCTCTTGTTCTTGCTGCATTAAATGGCGTCAAAAATGGAATCATATTGCCCTTTCCGATGCAAAACACTTGTATACTAAGATTATTAAGCAGTGCTAGAAGCGTGGTTTTACCATATCCAAGAAAGTGATCTCATGTGCACTCAACAAAAAAGGTAAGGTCACACCAGGACTTATTCCAAAGGCTAAGAAACAGGGAAATCCAAGACCGGCCACCAGCCGCACTCCGGAGATAATTTGGAATTTGAAGGCCCATGCAACTCAGAGGGCCATTTCACTGTAATTAGGGAGCTCTGTTACCACTGTGAGCACAATAATCAACCAGGATTTGAATCTAGAAAAGTGACATAAGAGCTGGAGATATAATCTGTTGCCTAAACACATTGCAGAACGTCCCATTAACGGCAGAAAGCTATGTGAACAATACCTAGCTGGTGAAAAGTGGATGTTTGTTGGCTGTTTAGATGAGGCATATGTTTATCTAAGTGACTGCAACAAACTCTGGGCTATATATTACCGACCAAGGGGAGAAAAACAATTGAAAGTTGGTATAAGGAAACCCCGGTGGTTTCATGGTAACAGCAAGGTACAGTTACAATGGCAAGTTAACCATTCGTCCTGTACATAAAAATGTGAAAATAAATTCGGCAATTATCATACTAACCTTCTGATACCAATTTTCCGTACAAAAATCTCTGCTCTCTATGGTGCAGATGTAAATAAAGTCTGGTTGCATCAGAATAAGGCATCAGACCATACGTCTGCTTCAACCTACAAATTTTTGGATAACATAGAGAGAAATGGGAATACATTCCATACCTTTCAACGACATCCATGTTAAGTAATCTGATGCATCGCTGATGGAGTTTTGTGCATTTGGGTTACTGAAAAGAGCCCTTAAGAGAACTTTGGATGGTCTCTGAAAAGCTGCCAGGAAACATGGAATAAACTCGTAGCAGTTTGCTCCAGTGGAAGCTGTGCTGCAGATTGATAGCTCAAGCTAAAGGCTGCCAGACAGAACATCACAGCTGGTGGAGGCGTGGTTTTTCATAAGGTAAGGGGTCTTAAGTTTATAACCATTGATTGCAAACAGCCCTCTGTAATCACAGAGAACAATTACACAAACTGTTAGCAAGGGGCGTCAAGAACAGTTTTTAATGTAGGTCATTAAATCCATTATTGTATCCCTTGTTTTTAAAATATACGAATAATTTCATCGCTAAATGGGGACAGTTACTTGTTAGGAAGTTAACTTTGTTGATCCTATCCTGTGGCTTTTCTAGGAATCCCTTCCACATTCAAGTTTACCCAGCTTAAAAACAAATAAACGAATACAAAGCGCCACAGTACAGTGTGTGTATGTACGTGCATAATTAGTTTTCAAAAAATCGTATGTTTGAGATATAAACATGAAAAATAAACTGTCATCTTGAATTTTCTGCCAATAGCCTATTTTATATTATTTTTTATTTTCTCTACTACGTATAGTAAGTAGGGGAGGTATTACATTCCACGCAAACATTCGATACCGAGATTTCATCAGAAATACATGTTTTGAGGTGCTTGAATCCAAATAAAGGATTTCTGGAAGCATGTCCGTGCGTGTGCCTCTGTGTCTATCTATGAACACCATAACTCAAAAATTAAAAGTTGGATAAATACCAAATTTGGTATTTGAGTTTACTATCCTCCTAGAATGCGGCACGAAGATTTTCAAGAAACCCTTCCCACCCCAAACTACCCTTTATATGGAACATTTTTCGAAAATTTTGATTTTCTCAAAAATCGCTCTAAGGATTTTGATTAAAATGTCATATGTTTAATATAGTTTCATGGCAAATGGGCTATAACGTTTTGAATTTTCTGGGAATGCCGCTAAAAGTCCTCTTCATTCTGAATGACTATTGCATAACTGGTAAACCCTAAGAGGTAAACAAAAGTTTGCTTCACAAAAAAAAGTAGATCTCGTTAAAACACACAATTTATGTCACATAGATTTTCTTTTGCCTTTGGCAAAGTGAGCCATTTTCAAGACATTCCTTGTTATTTGTTTCAATTTTCCAATACTTATTCTTAAATGGGAATGCGTTATTGGTTGTTTTTTATGTTGTGGACATACAAAGAGAATGGAATGCTCAACCTAGGAACCAGCTCTTAAAAGATTTGACTATCGCTTAAAGCCTACCATATTCCCTGAGATAGCTTTTGCAAATATTTATCTCTATTAACGTGAAGTAGATGGAAAATAAACGTTTGTAAAAATAGTTTGTATAAAAGTAGAGAATGTCATGTGAGTGCGGCACATTAGATTTTTTATACAGTGTTTAACGCCGGTTCTTACTGCATACAGCATGGCAGGTGGTGACATGATGCTATACGAAATGAAATGATAATTACAAAAGGAACGTACCAGGCCTATGTTTAGGGCACCTTACCATCATTTTTCAGTTATAAGGACTAAGGAAAACCTGTAAACAATCAGGGAAGACCGTCCTGGCGAGATTTGAACCGCCGACTTGCTTTTCACGAGCCATGCCTTAAAGACATAGACTACCGGTTTTGGTGCCAATAACCTGTGGTATCCTGTTCATTGGTTGAGTTTGTATGATTTTGAATTACTGGGATACACAAAACTTAGCGCTAGAAAAATGCAGATCTGTTTAAAACACAATTTATGTCAAATCATTTTTCTATCGTATTAATAATTTCTTAGATATTCATTGCTACTGGTTTGGATTTTCCAATACTTTATCATACATTTTGCGAGGTCACCATTGTTTTTTTCTCGTAATGTTATGGGGAGCATTTCAAATCCGGCATATACAAACACAATTTAAAGATTTGACTATCACTTGAGCGCTCTGTATCTACAACAAAATGTGTATCATTTTGCAAATGTTTATTGGATTTACATTAGATGACGTAATGAGATTCTATAGTTTAGTTTGTAGAAGAGAGAAAAATATAGATGTTTGGTAGCAAGTAATGACACATCAGATGCCCCTCCCTTCTCATTTGATATTTCAGTGGCTTAAATTTTTCATCCTGAAGGGATAATTAGAAATATCAAAATTTATTCTAACCATAAACTGCATATACTATCTAATTTCCCTCGAAGGTATGTCAATATTCTATTATAGATGAAAGAGATCATTGGCGTTAAAATGTATACGAAATCTGTTTATCGAGAAATGCTAGGTGGTTGAAATTTCCATGTCGAATATTTCAACCCAGTCCACTTGCAGCCAGCCATGACTGCAGTGACATCTGGTGTTGAGTTGCGTTAAATTACGCTGCGCTAGTAAAATGGAAATTAGAGTAGATTCCCTACTGGGTATAATCAATGCAACTATTAAATAACACAAAATGAGCAAGTGCGAAGCGTTCTCATTTTCAACCACAAATTACAGGAGAGCGGTTCATTTTTCCATACCTTTGTTCAGCTGCGTGTGTTTCATCCAGCCGTGCTAAACTCGTAATGTATAAATAATGTTACTCGGCTGCTTTGAAAATGATGTAAATGCGTTAAAATTTCACATTTCAGAGTAACAAAACGAGATGCATTCAGAATTCATTTGTTTTGTAATCAAGTTTGCAGGAGCCGACAAAGGCCAGCTTGAGGAAGAAAATAAAGATCCTGGCTCAGCGATACAGGAAGATATTACGTGTTCAATTCACATGACTTTCTCTATCCACTATCATTTATTTTTATATAGCCTCTATCAACTATTCTTACCAAGCTTATTTTTCTATTTACTTCATGTTAAACGAGATAAACATTTGAAGATACATTTCATTCAAACATTTCGTTGTAGATACAGGAGGTAAAGATAAAGAAGGTACGTACCACTGAGGGTCCCACGGAACCGGGACAGAGTACCGCACCCAGGCCAGTCGGACTTCCGACGTGACCCCTGGGAGGGAAGGATGAGGGGAGAGACCCGAAGGGTCGACGGGCGCAAGCATGAACGGGGTTCCTAACGTTTTCAGATAGAACGCATCCGACGACGCCCGGTCCCTGCCCACAAGCCACCGACCTCCAGGATACCCGGAGCGGAGCCCCACGCTGAGGAGGGAGCTAACTGAGCGGTACCGCAGCGACGCCAGGGTAGAAACCTTTCCAGAGCGCAAACCACCGTCCAGCCGCAACCCGGCGAACACCGTCGCCTGGTCCTACAATCCTGAGCAGATAACAAGGAAGATAATAGGTACAGGAAATGAGGGGGAGGAGAGCCGTGGTAGAAGATGAACCACCCCAGCATTCGCCTGTCGACCCGGGGAAACCACGAAAAACCTATGGGCCACAGTGGGCGGCCGACAGGACCTCCTGAATGCGGGCCACAACGTAACTGCCTGAATCATCTCGCTCAGGTACAGGAGGTACTCTTAATTAAAGTAAGATTTAGAGATCAGATTACAGGCGAAATAAAATGTGAAGGTGGAATACATCAGGGCGATTCTTTAAGTCCAGTAATTTTCAACTTAATAATGAATAAATTAATTGATAGTGTAAAAACAATGAAAGACTATGCAATGCGTAATAGCCAGATACATATAGTAGGTTATGCTGACGATGAAGTGCTCATGGCGGACTCTGAAGACAACTTAGAGAGATTATTGCATAAATGTGTGATGACATCCAAAGTATATAACATCACAGTCTCAACAGAGAAAACTAAAACGATGGTTATATCTAAGGAGACATAAGATATGAGTTATACAAGGGCTGTCCAGAAAGTAACCTCCGTTCATACGTAGCACGAGGAGTAGTGGGGGTAGCGCCGCTATTTCGACATCAGCGCACTGTTTGCTAGTTATAACCTAAGAACATGAGCTCCGAAATAACAAATCCCGCCTAATGTGAAGTGCGTGTGACGTGTGAAAAGGCTAAGAAGAGCAATCCAAAACAAGAATCGTGGTCTTCTGACATCTGGTGTTGTGTTTTTGCATACGGCGCTCGCCCTTACACAGCAAAGAAGACAAATGAGCTTTTGACCAAGTTCAAATGAGACGTTTTTGACCATCACCCGTATAGCCCGGACTTGGGCCCTAGCGACTTCCATCTCTTCTTCCCGTACATGAAAAAGTGGTTTGCAGCTCAGCGCTTTGGCAATGACGAAGAGAATGACAGGTTGGCTTAGTTCACAGGCGGCAGAAGTTTATGCAGAGGGTATTTCAAAGGCTGAAAAGGTATGGCAGGTGCTTGAATCTGTTTGGAGACTATGTAGAAAAATAGAGAAAAGCTGTAGTTTTCAGATGTATATAATAAAGCGTTTGTATGTATACCGGTTTCATGTTTATTTCAAAACGGAGGTTACTTTCTGGACAGCCCTCGTAAATGGAAGGGAAAGCCATCGAGCAAGTAATGGAGTTTTAGTACTTGGGAGTGGATATATCAAGTGATCGTCCAATGTATAAAGAAGCGAGAGAGCAGGCCATGAAAGGAGCTCGCATATCAGAATACTTAAGAGATGTACCTTGGAAAAAAAATATATCTTAGTATAGAAGGGAAAGTTAAAACATATAAGACTGATTTGACATAAGGAGCTGGAACCCGAGCTGTCACGAAGAAAATAAAGCAGTTATATCAAATGAATATCTTAAGTTCGACAATAGGGAATACCAGAAGTGATAGGATAATAAATAAGGATGTAAGGAATCAGTGTGAAATAATCGATATTAAAAAACTTGTGAAAGGAAGAAAAAAGAAATGGAATAAACATATTACAAGAATGAAAAATGATAGACTGGCAAAATTAGTCAGGGGCATAAGTCATTAGGAAGAAAAAGCATCGGAAGGCCGCAGAAAAGATGAAGAGAAATCTGCAGTCGATATCATGTGAATCTCCGGGATAAAGCGTGAAGAAAAACAGGTTGATAACCTACATAAAAGACAAAGAAGAGGAAGAAGTACAAGAGGGATAGAGAGGAAACCGAATCGATAATCAGATGTTTAAAAGCGGCTCACTATGGTTTTAAAGTCCCAGATTTTACACGACATCGTGAGAAGCAAGTGAATAGCGACAGGACTTGTAGTTACAAAGTGTTGAACAATCTTCTTGTTCTTCTGCTTCCAAAGCACGGTTAAGTCAGACAACCTGTTCCGAGGCTAATTTTCAAATTGATCCCTCCATCTTCTTTGGAATCGTCCAATTCCTCTGATATCCTCATTTCTTAGTCAGCTTTTGTCACTCCTAGTGTAGGTCTTAAAATTTCATCTCCGCCGCCTTGATTTTTCTCTCTTTTTTAATATTTATGTTTTACTTGCATGTTATAACACTAGCTATATAGTCTTAATTTAAATCTCTTCTCATGTTTTTCCCAAAGTAATCTTAATGCATGCATTTAGTTGATTAAATATTTCAATTTTTCATTATCTTAGATTTATTGATATTGTAGAGCCCAGATATTTGAAAGTAGATACATTTGTTCAATTATTTTGTCTTCAATGACAATTTTACTCTCAATTCGTCTTTTTCTGTATTGAACAATGGAGACCAATGTTAAATGAATACCTCGGAAATGGCTGATGCTAAAAAAGCTGTTTGAAATAAACTGTGTGTTTTGAAGAGGTCTACTTTTTATGCAGTACGTTTTTGTCCATATCTTAACGTTTACCATTTATACAAAATTCCTTCCGAATGAAGAGAGCTCTACAGACCATCTCAAGAAAATTCAAGGTATATATTTTATTTGTCATCCAAATATATTAAATCTATGGCATCCTAATAAAAATCGTTAATTAGCTTTTATAAAATAAAACTCTTCGAAGAAATTGCATGTAAAGGGTAGTTTGGGGTGGGAGAAATTTGTTGAAAATCTTGCAGTCGTGTTAGATACTGAATTCAAATAGCAAGTATGTTATTTATTCGACATTTCATTTTTGAGTTATGGTTTTCACACACACACACACACACACACACACACACACACACACACACACACACACTACGCACGGAGATGTTTCTAAGAATTTTTTTTTTGGATTCAGGGGGTCTCAGAACACGTACTTCCGGTGAAATATCGATAGCGAATTTTTGGATGGAGTGCAGTACCTTCTCTACCTATGTAATATAGGTACGTGGTAGGGAAAATAAGGAGCTAGCGATGTCTAGTGCTTATTCCTTATTAATGTCGTATTAATTATCTTTCTGCACGATCATGTGTTTTCTCTGTCTTGACGATAATATTTACACAGAAGGACATTTAGAAATCATTTTCAAGGAAACTTATGTTTATAAACATAACTTTTATGGCTATAACAACATACGTGTACATTAGGACGGAAGTAACACACACTTGAAGCCTTAATTTGCATATTTTTAATAATCAGTAATAACACATTACCGTGAATTGCACACTTCGAACAGAGTAATTATTTTATTTCAAACAATATTCAAATCTAATTTACTATAATCAAAAGCGAATGAACATTTCAAACCTCAATCTAGATTTTCCAGGAATCAATGACGCGCACCAAATTTTCCATGTCCATTCAATACCTGCATCTTCTTAATCCACGTCTACGACTTCAAATTCTTCTTCATGTAGATACTGAATCTCTATTATGATCCCCATTGTTGTATTCAAACAACCTGCTTTGAATGACGGCATCAACCACGAAAGAATTGAATAAATGCCTCCTAAATTTAAAGTCACGGTATTAGTTATAGCTATTTAAATGGTAGCATTGCGTTACCGGAAACCCGAAAAACTATATTGAGTTTTATTTATGGACGCTGTTTAACTACTATGGTCCTTAGCGTCCCATTCTATATTGGGCGCGAAAGATCGGTAATTTTGCGCAGGAGCCTCTTTATCAGGGTTGAGGTTCTTTTACGTGACGTAAATCTACGACACGGGACCACCGGCCTTACTTTCCTTCAGAAGGAAGCCATGCTAAGCATTTTTACGCCCGAAATTAATCCATCGCCCTCCCCTGAGGTTGACCCCGCGACCTCGGGAACCACTACACCACGGAGGACGACCCTGGGAAACCGAGGTAACGATGAGTAATTCGTTAGAAATTTTCTTTTTAAATTAACATTCCATTCAAAATAATAGAACACAACATCCTGACAAAAATAATATGCAATATATGCGTGTCAAATGAATAACAGAATCTCGGAAGCAGAAAAGACTCGATTTAATCTCGCATTTTCAAACATTCCTATACTATTTACACAACCCTTAACCGCAAAGTGGTATCAAAGCATTAATACTAAGGTGAACCGTGCAGATCGAAACTCTTAAGCCATCTGCTGAGGGTAGGCATGGTAGCTCTAAGGCCAGTATTTCAGCAATGAACATTCACGATTAACAGTTTTAAAATAAATCAATTCCTTCTATTGTCACACTTACTATAGGCCATTTTGGGTATCTTCGCACTATCAGTCTGTCCACTGTACCCACAGAGTTGATATATTTACATATATAGAGACTTCGTTTCATCGTGTGGCCGGTCTAATGAGAATTTCCTTGGCACTGGCAAGTACACAGTATGCCGGTGGAGTCAGATATGCATTCCGAATGAAGAGCAATTTAAAGGGTATTCGTATTGTGAGGCAAATGTCATAAACATAAGGTATTTTCATCAAAATACTTAGAGGCATTTTTTAGAATTCAAAAATAACGAACGCTTTTGCATGTAAAGGGCAGTTCGGGATGGACGCATTTTCTTGGAAGATCTTCCTGTTACATCTTCGAAAGATGCTGGACTTAAATAGCAGGTTTGGTATTTATCCGACTTCTCGTGTTTGAGTTACGATGTCATAGACACGTGCACACTCGAATATTGAATTTTTGGGTGGAATAAAATACCTCTTCTGCTTATTATAAGTAATTAGTTGAGAAGGCAATAATTATTTGTGGAGTCGGAATGAAAATACAATACATATTGAAAGTTTTATGACTGCTTCACACACTATTTCTGTCTACAACGTTTCACTAGTTGATTAATAACTACGGAAGCTAGTATTTTCGGTTTCGGAAAAGGTAGCTTTGGAATTCCCCATGCCTTGCATACTGAAGAGAGCCTGTGTGGGAAAAACAGTTTAGTGAATTAATTACTCTCTTTCTTGAAGGTGCAGGTAGCGTTTAGTATGTCGTATAAATCTCTGTGGCGACTTAATGTTTTATTTGTGATTCCATGAACGTGAAGTGAATTAATTGAGTTGCAAGCTTCATTATTATCAAAGAAACATTTGCATTATAATGAGAAACACACATAATAAAGTAGAGACACCAAGACAAGGTTTTATTGAGGCGTCGCATAGATTCACAAAAAGAACTCCCACTTTAGTTAAAGCGTTCATCATTCATTTGGAAGCGTTTCAAATGTATTCAGTTTGGCACAGAGACTACTATCTTAAATGAATATGCATGCTTACCCGCGTGTAAAAGATTAGGTTACCTAACTTCACGTGATACTAATAAGGAAATTGAACGTGGACTAGATGGCCTCGGTTCTATACCAGCGGGGGTCCTGTGATTTAAATTTCTTTTGTGTAGCGTTCAAATAGATGTCATTAAAACAGACAATGCAAATGAGTAGTCTTGCGTTGGGGACAGTTCGAATGAAGGTTTTCTTATGAGTACTTCTTCTTTTACAAGTTTTCCTTTTAACCGGTCAGATGAAAACAAACAACATCGTTATACATGATGGACCATTTAAGTTGAGACTGTACAATATCTCTAAAACTAAGGGTTGTAGAAAGAAATGTCTTTAATAAAAATTTGATGTGTTACACTCACATGACTTTCAATACTCTTGTACAAACTATTTTTACAAACGCTTATTCTCCATATGCTTCATGTTAATCGAGATGTTAATCTTATTGCTAATTTTCTTGTAGATGCAAGGAGAATATGACAGGCTTAAAGCGATAGTCAAATCTTTTAAGAGCTGGTTGCTATGTGGCGCATTCCATTCTCTTTGCATGTCCAGTACATAAAATAAACGAACAACGAATTCCCATTTGAGAAAAGTATTGGACAATTTAAAGGAACAACAAGCAATATCTCGAAAATGGTTCACTCAACAAAAAAATGTGTCTGGCATAAATTGTGTATTTTAACGTGATCTACATTTTTTGTGTAGTAAAATTTTGTCTATCTCTTATGGTTTACCAGTAATGCAAAAGTCGTTCACAATGAAGAATACTTTTGGAGACATTTCCAGAAAATTCGAGATATACATTTCATTTGTCATAAAATATCTTAAACATATGATATTTTAATCACAATCGTTAGAGTCATTTTTGAGAAAATTAAAATTTTCTAAAAATGTTCCATGTAAAGGGTAATCTGGGGTGGGGGAATTTTCTTGTAAATCTTCGTGTCGCATCTCTGGAAGATACTGAACCTAAATACCAAGTTTGGTGTTCATCCAACTGTTCGTTTCTGAGTTATGCTGTTCACACACACACACACACACACAGACACACACACACGGAAATGTTTCCAAAAATGCTTTTTATGATTCAGAGGGTCTCAAAGCATGTATTTCCGATGAAATCTCGGTATCGAATTTTTGGGTGGAATACAATACTTCTCCTACTTACTATACGTAGTAGAAAAAGTAAAAAGGTAGGTTCCTATTTTAAAAAATTAAATTTACCCGAAAACTACCATCATAACGTCCTCCAAATAAAACACGACTAATTACATTTACTTACCCCCATAATATCAAGCAACTTTTATTAAAGGCATTTCCTTCTACAAGGCTTTGTTTTGGAGATATTTTACAGTCTGAACTTAAACAGTCCACTCTATATATTTCATATTTTGAGGAAAGTTAGATGAATGCCAAACTTCATATACATAGAAAATGCTTCGTTATTTTTTTCGTAAAAATTCATGCCAATAACAACGGATACCTTGAAAATGGCCGAAACCGCAAAAATGTTATTTAAATAAACTGTGTATTTTCAAGAGATCTGTATATTTGTATGGTTTGTCGGTATCTTATAGTGTACCAAATATTCAAAATTATACAAAATTCCTTCATAATGGAGAGGACTTCCCTGTCTATTCTCAGAAAAATATAGTATACATTTTATTTGTTATGTAAAACTCTTTAATATATTACAAACTGAGTTTTATTTATGGACGCTCTTAAACTGCTATAGTCCTTAGCGTCCCATTCTATATTGGGCGTGAAAGACCGGTAACTTTACTCAGAGGCCTCTTTATCAGATTTGAGGTTTTTTTTACGTGCCGTAAATCTACGACACGGGACCACCGGCTTTACTTCCCTTCCGAAGGAGGCCATGCTAAGATAATCTGAAAAAATCATCGCCCAAATTGTTAGAGCTATTTTTAGAAAATAAAAAATGTGGAATATTTTTCCATGTAAAGGGTAGTTGGAGTGGAGGTTTTCTTGAAAATTTTCGTATCGCATTTTGGAAGATACTGACCTTAAATACCAAGTTTGATGATCCGACTTTCGTTTTTGAGTTACGCTGTTCACAGACACAGACACACACACACACACACACACACACACACACACACACACACACACACACACCTTTTTCTAAAAGTAGTTTTCTTTGGATTCAGAGGATCTCAAAGAATATATTTCCACTGAAATCGAATTTTTGGGTGGAATGCAAATACCTTCTTTACCTACTAGGTACGTGGTAGAGAAACTAAAAAAAAATCTGATGTGTTACACTCATATGGCTTTTTCTACTCTTGTACAAGCTATTTTTACAAGCACTTATTCTCCATCTACTTCATGTTAATCGAGATATATATTTGCTTATTGCTAATTTTCTTGTAGATGCAAGGGGAATATGGAAGACTTTAAGCGACATTCAAATGTTTTAAGAACTGGTTGCTATGTAGAGCATCTCATTCGCTTTGCATGTTCAGGACATTAAAAAAGGAATAAGGAATTCCCATTTAAGAAAAGTGTAAGTATTAGAAAATTCAAAAAGTAACAGGAACATCTCGGAAATGGTTCACTCAATTAAAAAAATGGATATGGCATAAACTATGTGGTTTAATGAGAGCTACATTGTTTGTTTAGTAAAATTTTGTCCATATGTTTACGGTTTGCCAGTACGGTATGTCAGAATGAAGAGGACTTTTGCAGACAATCCCAGAAAATTCAAGATGTGCATTTCGCTTGCCATGAAAATATCTTAAGCATATTATATTTTAATCCAAATCGTTAGAGCCATTTTTGAAAAATCAAAATGTTCTAAAAATGTTTGTGTAAAGGGTAGTCTGTAATGGGGCGGTTTTCTTGAAAATTTTCGTGACGCATTTTTGAAGATACTTAAATGAAATACCAAGTTTGGTATTTATCCGACTTTTCGTTGTTGAGTTATAAAGACACACACATAGACAGATAGGCAGACACGCGGACATATTTCCAAAAATGTTTTATTTGGATTCAGAGCACCTCAAAACATGTATTTACCGTGAAGCCTCGGTATCGAATTTTTGGGTGAAATGCAATACTTTCTTTACCTACTAGGTACGTGGTGGAGAAACTAAGAATGAAGTATTTAAAAATTTAAACTAATATTAACGGATAATTCGAAAATGGCTGATAGAATAAAATAAATTGTGTGTTTTTGGTTGTCTTATGGTTTACCAATGATAGAGAATTACACCCATGAACAGACTTAACAGGCTGTTTTCAGTAAATACAGGATGCAATTTTATTTTTCATATAATTATATTAAATGTATATTTTAAACAAAATGTTAGCACATAAGCAATAGAGAAGGTAACAACGTACGCTGTGATATATTTTTACTTTCTCTACTACGTGTAGTAATTAGGGGAAGTATTGTATTCCAACCAAAACTTCGATACCGAGATTTCACTGGAAATATGTGTTTTGAGACCCCCTGAATCCAAAAAATTTATCTTTGAAAACATGTCCGTGTGTGTGTGTGTGTGTATGTGTGTCTGTGAACATCATAACTCAGAAACGAACAGTCGGATAAACACCAGACTTGGTATTTAGATTCAGTATCTTCCAGAGATGCGACACGAAGGTTTTCAAGAAAATCCTCCCAACGATTTGAATTAAAATATAATATGCTTAAGATATTTTCATGACAAATGAAACGTATATCTCGAATTTTCTGGGAATGTCTCCAAAAGTATTCTTCATTGTGAATGACTTTTGCATAACTGGTAAACCATAAGAGATAGACAAAATTTTACTACACAAAGAATGTAGATTTCGTTAAAATACAAAATTTAGGTCATATACATTTCTTTTATTTAGTGAACCATTTTCGAGATATTGCTTGTTATTCCCTTAAATTTTCTAATACACTATACTTTTTCTCAAATTCATTATTCATTTTTTTTGTCCTGGTAATGCAAAGAGAATGGAATACTCCACATAGCAACCAGCTCTTAAAATATTTGACTATCGCTTAAAGCCTACCAATGTCCCTTGCATCTACAAGAGAATTAGCAATAAGATTAACATCTCGATATCTCGATTAACATGAAACATATGGGGAATAAGCGTTTGTAAAAATGGTTTGTACAAGAGTAGAAAAAGTCATGTGAGTGTAACACATCAGATTTTTTTAGGTCCTGGACATGCAAATAGCGCTTAAAAGATTTGACTATCGCTTAAAACCTATCATATTCTGCTTGCATCTACAAGAAAGTTAGCAATAGGATTAACATCTCGATTAACATGAAGTATATGGAGAATAAGCTTTTCGAAAAATAATTTGTACAAGAGTAGAGAAAGTCATGTGAGTGTAACACATCAGATGTTTTTATTCCCGCTATTAAAATTAGGAGTTTTCCTTCCATTCATTTGGTTGGTAGAGTGAAGACGAATGCTTTCTGGGACCGCTTAGACGTAAAGGACAATTTGACTAATACAAGCGGAAAGACAGTGTGTGGTAAACTGTGTTGCCGTGCTAAGCTCACCCCCTCTAGTGCAGTTGTGTTTATACGTGTGTGGGGAAATGCAGTGCTTTGAGAACACGCTTGATGCAAAGAAGTACTCCAAGGAAGGAATTTCTAAGGGATCGGACGACTAAAGGGCATCGAAAGGGATGCAACACACACAAGGTACTGCTTTATGCTTACTAATGTGAACAGCACTGAATTCTTAATATAAAATTCACACTTTGTTTCAATATTAGACGTGTGTGTATCGCTGCTAGCCATTACGTGAGGTAACTGCAGAATGTTCCGTAAATGTTAAGGACAAATTGTCTAGTTATTAGAATGTGCTTGGGGTTAAAACACAACACATAGTTTGGACATTTGTGTACAATGACTTACTCGGTTTACGAAAACCACGAGTTTGTCATTACTTTCCACACTAGTGCAATAGAAGAACTACTGCAGACATATCTGGGTTTGACTATGGGTGGCTCTTACAAGCCAAATCTTGGAGGTCTTTATTCCCAGACTTTAGAATAAATAAGCAGCTTTATAACCATGAACGTTCTGCGAATTAATTTTATATTTGTCGTCAATTTGACCTATGTGGTTAAAAGGAGTCGAACTGGTAACCACCTGACTCCACAAATATTTCCTTACGGTTTAAAAGGATCTACTAGCCAAGCAAATGGAAAGAAAATCAGCGTTTTTAAAATATATAATGAAATACAATTTGCATGTTGTGTCGTTTTTTAGCTCGGTAAATTCAGAATCTTTCAAAGATCCGAATTAAGGTTTTTGAGACCGTACCCCAACTCAAACTAAGTTTTATAAGGAACAAGTTTCTTTAATTTTGATTTTCTTAAAAATGTCTTACCGATTTCAATTAAAATACCGCATTGGCATAGCAAATTAAATGTATATTTTAGAGAATTGTGAATGGGATAGTGAAGTCCTCGTCATTATGAATGCATTATGTATAGTTTTGTATTAGTGGTAAAACATAAGTCATAGACAAAAGCTTAACACACAAGAAATGTAAATATCGTTAAAACACAAACATTATTTAAAATAATTTTTATAGCATCGGCCTTTGGCGATATTCGTTGTTATTGGTTTGAATTTTACAATACATTTTTACTTTCTCTACCACGTTACTAATAGGTAGAGGAAATATTGCATTCCAACAAAAAATTCGATATCGAAGTTTCGTAGGAAATGCAAGTTTTGAAGACCCAAGAACAAAACAAATCATTTTTAGATTAGGCAAGGACCAAGGTCTCCGTGTGTACGAGTGTGTGTGTGTGTGTGTGTGTGTGTGTGTGAACAACATAACTTAAAAACGAAAAGTAGTATAAACATCAAACTTGGTTTCAAGTTCGTATTTTCAAACGATTCCACATGAAGATTTTGAAGCTATTCCACCCAACTACGCTTTATATGGAGCTTGTTCGAAATTGGCTATAAGGGTTTTGATTAAAATAAATGCATTATTTAAGATACATTAAACAAATCTGATGTGTTACATTCACATAGCTTTCTCTACCGGCTATCGTTAATTAGTGGGTATACAAACTATTCCTACGAGAGTTTATTTTTCTATCTACTTCATTTTATTTGAGATTTTGTTAGGGTACATAGGGAACAACGATAGTCAAATGCTTAAGAACTGTGTCCATGCAGTGGCGAGAAAAACTGAGAATCGACGGGACTTATAAAGTATTGAAGAAATCGAACCATTAATAACGAATATCTCGGAAATGGCTCATGCCACAGAAACGTTATTTGAAATAAATTGTGCGTTTTAAAGAGATCTACAGTTTTTGTGTAGTGCGTTTTCATCTATCGCTTAACGGTATACAAGGTTATACAAAATTCATTCCGAAAGAAGAACTTCATAGGCTATTCCTAGAAAATTCAAGATATATATTTTATTTGTGATGCAATATATTTCACATATGGTATTTTAATAAAAAATTTTAGAAACAATTTTTAGTAAATCAAAAATTTTGAAAACATTTTCTATGTAAAGGGTAGTTTGGGGTGGGGGAATTTCCTTAAAATCATCGTTTCGCATCTTTGGAAGATACTACACTTAAATACCAAGTTTGAAATTTATCCAACTTTTCGTTTTTGAGTTATGCTGTCGGACACACACGGATCTTTTTCTAAAATGTTATTTTTTGAATTCGGGGCCCCCAAAACATGTAGGTAGTTCCGGTGAAATCTTGTTATCAATTTTTGGGCGGAATACAATACCTGCTCTACCCACTATGTACGTGGTAGAGAAAGTATAAATACATATCTTGAATTTTGTGAGAATAGGTATAATTTTATATAATTAGTAAACCATAGAAGAGAGACAATTATATAATCATGCAGATCGTTTTAAAAGGCATCATTTATTTAAATAACTTTTTGTGGCATCAGCTATTTACGAGATATCCGTTATTATTCGTTTGAAATATTCAATACTTTACCATTTCTGAAGTGCTGTGACATGCAGTTGTTTCTTGCGATATCATGGAAATACATGGAATTTCAAGGCCAGCATATAGCCACCCGCTCTGAAACATACTTTGGACTATCGCTTCAGCTTGCTGTATCCCTCGTGTACCTCCAATGAAATATATAATCGGTTATCTCAATTAATATGAAGTAGATGGAAAAATAAGATTTTGTTAAGAACAGCTTATAACTGAGAGAGCAAAAAAATACTGATGTGCTACATTCACACGACTTTCTCTAACCTCAATCTCAAATGTTTAAGAACTGGACGCTATATGCTGACCTTAAAATTCCATACTGTTTCCATGACATCGCCGGAAACAGCTGAATGTTGACAGGCCTTTTAATAAATGATATCTCAAAAACGGCTCATGCCATAAAAAAAGTATGTTAAGTAAATTCTGTGTTTTATAGAGATATACATTTTTACTTTCTCTACTACATAGTAAGTAGGGGAAGTATTGTATTCCACCCAAAAATTCGATACCGAGATTTCACCGGAAATACATGTTTTAAAACCCCCTGAATCCAAAAAAAAACATTTTTGGAAACATATCCGTGTGTGTCTGTGAGCAGCATCACTCAGAAACGAACAGTCGGATAAACACCAAACTTGGTATTTAGGTTCAGTATCTTCCAGAGATGCGACACGAAGGTTTTCAAGAAAATCCCCGCACCCCAGATTAAACTTTACATGGAACATTTTTCGAAAATTTTAATTTTCTCAAAAATGGCTCTAACGATTTGATTAAAATGTCATATGTTTAAGATATTTTCATGACAAATGAAATGTATATCTCGAATTTTCTGGGAATGCCTCCAAAAGTATTCTTCATTGTGAACGACTTTTGCATAACTGGTAAACCATAAGAGATAGACAAAATGCTTGTTATTCCCTTAAATTTTCCAAAACTCATACTTTTTTCTCAAATTCCTTATTCAATTTTTTTTGTCCTGGTAATGCAAAGAGAATGGAATGCGCCACATAGCAACCACCTCTTAAAATATTTGACTGTCTCTTAAAGCCTACCATATTCCCCTTGCATCTACAAGAAAATAATCAGTATGATTAACATTTCGATTAACATGAAGCGTATGGAGAATAAGCGTTTGTAAAAATATTTTGTACAGGAGTAGAGAAGGTCATGTGAATGTAACACATCAGATTTTTCATGTAGCACGTCTTCGTCTATCACTTAACGTTTACAAGTTATACAAGATTATACAAAATTCCTTCCGAATGAAGAAGACTTCCTAGATTATTCCCAGAAACTTTAAGATATACATTTTGTTTCTCATGTAAATATCTTTAATATATGGCATTTTAATCAAAATCGTAAGATTTATAAAATCAAAATTTTCGAAAAATGTTTCATGTAAAGGGTAGTTGGCGGGGGGAATTATTTTGAAAATCTTCGTGTCGTATCCATTTAAGATTCTAAACTCAAATACCAAGTTTGGTATTTATCCGACTTTTCATTTTTGAGTTGAGTTGTTCACAGACACAGATACACACATGCTTTTCTGTGTTTCTAAAACTGCTTTATTTGGATTCAGGGCGCTTCTAAACATGTATTTCCGTTGAAATCTCGGTATTGTATTTTTAGGTGGAATGCAATACTTCACCTAATTCACGTAGTAGAGAAAATAATAAAGAATAGCGTGCGAAAAATTCATATGAATGTAGCGTATAAGATATTCTGAAGGACAGATAAATGCTTTCCGCAGATAGTATATTTAAGTAATATTTATCCTGCAACCCTACATTTTCATCTGCGTCTAAGAGAAGTGTGTTCACTTCTTGTAAAGGGATTCGAGATTATTAATGTGATGTGTTCATACCAATTTTTAATTAATCAGATTTGTATTAAAAATAACCCATATTCACCTTATATTAAGGTACTGTGGCACCCCTAAAGTTACAAAGCTTCAAATGGTTACAGAATAAATAAAACGTATAGTGCATGATTCAAGATTTTTGATCAGGGTATAAAGCTGCCTGTTTCCTTTTACAGTATATTGTACTTGAAGCAGTACATTCTGAATATCTAAATATAAAATTATAACCATAGGTAAACTAAATATTAATAACAGTAGGAACAGTATTATTAAGTAAGACTGGGTAGTGAATATCACATCTACAGGTGAATATGGGTGGTTGATAAGACAGTGCCAGCAGCACGCCGGAAATGGAGTGGTTTTTCCCTTATTCTAACAGAGTGAGAGGAGAATACGCTTTGTTAGTGTACCGTTAGGTCGCATGAAAGTCACATGTGTAGAACACCGTCAATGCTCGCCGACAGCTTCAGAGGCATCCAATAAGAAAGAAGGCAAAATCATGTGATAGTGAAGTGGGGAGATAGGAATTTTGAAATAAAGAAACAGTTTAGAAGACGCACTTCTTCTTCGTGGTAGTCCTTGGAAGTGCTTCTTAAACAATGTGTCGGCGGATAGGGGCGATAGTATGAAGCATAGCAATAGAGAAATGCGCGTGTGTATGTGGTGAGGTAACATCAGGAGTAAAGTTTTTTATTGTTATTGTATAAATTAATTATACTTTTAATAGACCTTAGCCTGGCCTAGGCTGTAATGTAGAGTCAATTGAAAAATTCAACGCCACCTCCAGGATTTGAACACGGTTCTCCGCTCTCGGTGCGGTTGCTCTAACCATTGAGCTACTGTGACAACATCCCGGTGGGGCATTGAATTCCCTAATTGACTCAAGTTGTTTCCCAGACATACCTACCAAGGTATCTTTATCGGGATCACAAACTTAGCGGCGACTTGCTTATTGCAACTACTTCAGTGCTGGGTACATAATTTATTCAGGGTTTTTAATTTTTTTATTGTTATTGTATAAATTAATTATACTTTTAATAGACCTTCAAATCCTGGAGGTGGCGTTGAATTTTTCAGTTGACTCTACATTAAAAAATCAGGAGTCAAATTTTAAAACGGTGACGGGAAATAAACGGGCAGGAAAATGAATCAGTCGTATTAACCACTAACCCTAGATCCCAGATCCATGCAAATCCCTGTGCTAGCATCGAACCCGGGACCATTCCTACAAATCCCGTGCCGCAAATTGGCGCTCAACAGCACGTACCCCCGCACACTATATATAAGTACCTCAGATTAGATTGGAAGCAATATTGATTTTTACTTTCTCTACTACGTATAGTAAGTAGGGGAAGTATTGTATTCCATCCAAAAATTCGATACCGAGATTTCACCGGAAATACATGTTTTGAGACCCCTGAATCCATAAAAAGCATTTTTATAACATGTCCGTGCGTGTGTGTCTGTGAACAGCATAACTCAGAAACGAACAGTCGGATAAACACCAAACTTGGTATTTAGGTTCAGTATCTTCCAGAGATGCGACACGAAGGTTTTCAAGAAAATCCCCCCACCCCAGATTACCCTTTACATGGAACATTTTTAGAAAATTTTAATTTTCTCAAAAATGACTAACGATTTTGTTTAAAATATGATATGTGTAAGATATTTTCATGACAAATAAAATGTATATCCAGAATTTTCTGGGAATGTCTCCAAAAGTATCCTTCATTGTGAACAACTTTTGCATAAATGGTAAACCATAAGAGATAGACAAAATTTTACTGCACAAAAAAAGTAGATCGCGTTAAAATACACAATTTATGTCATATACATTTGTTTTGTTGAGTGAACCATTTTCGAGATATTGCTTGTTATTCCCTTAAATTTTTCAATACTTATTTTCTCAAATGGGAATTAGTTATTCATTTTTTGTCTTGGATATGCAAAGAGAATCTGTGGCAAAGAGAATGGTGCTGCACATAGCAACCAGCTATTAAGAGATATGTCTATGCTTAGACTACTGTATTTCTATATTACCCTTGCAAATACATAACGTTTATAGTACGTCTTAAGCGATAGACAAATATTTTTAGAACTGGTTGCTATGTGTAAAATGTAATTCTCTTTGCATGTCAAAAGATCGTTTCTGCAAATGTTTATCTCGATTAATATGAAATAGATGGAGAGTACAAGAGTAGGGAAAGTCATGTGAGTGTAACACATCAGAATTTTTTTAGACGGCATGGCCTAAAAGTTAACTTCTAACAGTGCACACGAGCTATAGATTATCGCTTTAGTACGATAATCTTCATTGCGACCAAGTTTGGTTTCAAGTCCAATCACATGGGAATTACCCTTTGTATTTGCACATGTTTAATAACTCGACTTGGTTTGATTAGGTTTTACTTCTCATTGTGTCTTTTTACATGATTAATTTCTCGTGGCGCTCGCATTATCGTTCACAATACATCAATTTATCGCGATTCGTTGTGGAGTTAACCTATACGTTATATTGGCAGCTTTCTGCGGCAATTATAAATTCAGAAGAAACTGAAATGGAAGAGCCAGGTGAAATAACAGAAGCACCAGAAAGAATAACACTAGAACTACTTACCCAAACATTCCAGAGAGCAATATGATATAGTATTTAATCGCTTCATTAGCTGGTGTAAGGCAAAGCATGTTGAAAATAATTTTACTGAAAATGACTGCTTGCGAATCAATAAAACATCTGACATCTCGTATTTTTAACGTCATTTCTCTTGTTACAAGAACCGTGTTCTAAACGTAATCTGTTACTTTCAGGAATCAACATATTTTACAAATTCCTGCGCTGTCTATAAAATACTATATGCCACACGTGTTAAAAGTGGTTTTACCTCTTTCATCATAATCTTCTATTGTGTAGCATTTTATTATTGGGCTGATGTTAATAAATCCGTTTTTGTGTGTATTTTGTTTTGTTTAATGTTTTGTTTTACCTTTTTGCCCATGGTTACGGAACTGGGTATAAAATATACTTTAGATCTTAATTATGGACTGCGCTACATAGTATCGTATTTATTTTCTCCAAAGAGAGGGGCATTTTAATGGGGGATATAGTGAAAAAGAATATAAAGCCACTCGCGTATTATTGAGCTCCTTTTAGAAACATATACAAAAAGCTATATTTGTAAGCGTAATTTCTAATTATTTTACAAGCTTATCATCCCGATAGCTTAAGTTCGAAGCTTGGTTAAACAGGCTACCTGGATAAGGTTTTCCTTCCGAAATTTTTGTATGCATGTTTATAATTTTTATCACAATGGTTGCGCACTAAATGCCATCTAGAAAGTCTGATGTATTACATTCACATAACTTTCTCTACCCCTATCATTGTTTAGTGGGTAAACAAATTATTCTTACTAAAGTTACTTTTTTATATGCCTCATTTTAATCGAGATAAACCTCTGCACAAAGAGCATAGCTCTCTGCATAAAGGGCACATTCATTTACACTACACCTTTCGTTAGGCAATAGCGATAGTCGCATGCTTAAGAACTAGACGCTATATGCTGGCATTAAACTTCCAAACTCTTTCCATGCAATCGTGAGAAACAAATGAAAATCGACTGGACTGCGAAAGAATGACAAAGTATTGAACATATCGAACCATTAATAACGGATACCTTGGAAATGGTCGATGTCACAAAAAATATTTTAAATAAATTGTGTGTTTTAAAAACATCTACACTTTTTGTGTAATACGTTTTTGTCTATCGCTTACTGTTTACCAGTTATACCAGATTATACAAAACTCCTTCCAAATGAGGACTTCACAGGCTATTCCCAGAAAATTCTGGATATATATTTTGTTTATGTAAATATATTGAATATATGGTATTTTAATCAAAATCGTTAGCCATTCTTTAGAGCCGAAAATTTAAAAAAAATGTTCCATGTAAAGGGTAACATAAGGTGGGGAGATTTTCTTGAAAACCTTCGTTTATATATTTGGAAGGTACTGAACCTAAATATCAAATGTAGTATTTATCCGACATTTCGATTTTGAGTTATACTGTTCACATATACGCACACATACACACGCAGACCTTTTTTCTAAAAATGCTTGTTTGTATTCGGGGGTTCTCAAAACATATATCTCCGGTGAAATATTGGTATCGATTTTTGGTTGGAATACCTTCTCTACCTACTAGGTACGTAATAGAGAAAGTTTAAATTCTCCAATACTCGATAATTTCTTCACCTCCAAAAACTTCTTCCAGACTGCACAACCTCTACGTAACTTGGGAGTCTTCAGGGGGAGGGATTAAGAAAATAAAAAATATAGTATCAGTCGATATTTCATACCCATTTATCTGAATGTCAGAGAAATTTTCATCATTTATTAGGAATATAACGGGGCTGTGAGGGGTATGTTTTACCATAAAACATCTATATCATGTAAATAATTTTAAACGCTTACGTGACGGGTAGGTAAATAAAATTAATTTCATTTCATTCTAGGTTTAAAAAGCCACCCGTGCAATATCGGGTGGGTCAGCCAGTAGGATGAATAATTAAACATGTTATTTGCATATTATTCTTTCTGCTACAACACTTGCTTCCATTTATGCCGTCACCGCAGCTTTGGGAGGCATTTTACTGGCCTTCACAGCTGGTGTGTGTACCTGTTTACCTTTCAATGCATGAAGTGGCGTCGTGTTTAACGTTCACAATTCTAGGTTATTCACGCATGAATGCATTGCTTTGAACAATAGCTTTACTCGTGTTCAGTTATAATACTCATATTTAAATATATAACTAAATAAACCCCAGTTTCGCACAATATTTCCATAAAAAGTGTTTGTAAGACAATATAATGTAAAACTGAAGTAAATTATATTTTTTACTCTCAAATAGGACACATTTACTAGACATTATTTTAATGATCTGTACAATCTCCATTCTGTCCTATAAAAAGGATAATGCATTTTATTTTTTTGTTATGTTGCCATTACAAATATTTTTTCATGGAGATATGATTTTATGTAGTTATATATTTAAACTTGGCTGTTATAGGAGAAGACTAGTAAAACTGTTGCTCAAAGTTGTATATTCATATCTGAATAATCCAGAATTGTGCACGTAAAACAGGACGCCATTGAATGCACAAAAAGGTAAACAAATACACACACCTCCTCCTTGCTATATATACTCCACCTGTGAACGCCAGAAGAATGCGTTCCAAAGCTGCGGTGACGGGAAACATGAAGCGAGTATGCCTGTCACACAGGAAATATTGCATTCCATCCAAAATTTGGGCGTTGAGATTTCATCGACAATACATGCTTTGAGATTCCCTAAATAAAGAAAAAGTTAAGAAAAATGCTCGTGTGAATGTTTATCTGTGTACACACAACTCAAATTAGATTTCCGATAAGCACTGAAACTTGGTATTAAAGTTCAGCATCATCCAAAGATAAGACAAGAAATTTCCAATAAAATCCCTCACCTCAAAATATCCTTTACATAGAAAATTTTCAATATTTTTGTTTTCTCAAACATGATGTTTAACATTTTCATTAAAATACCACATGTTTAAGATATTTGTATGAGAAATAAAATGTACAGTGCTTTTATTCCACACAGCGGTTCGCGCGCAAGCTGCCGCAGCTCGGACTCTCGCAGAAGCAGTTTTAATATTCCCGCAACCGCCACACGTTCTTATAGTTACAATAGCAATGATATAAACACGTACCTTATAATAAGAGATGTTGAAAATGTTGTCCTCTATCCAACATCTTCAGGAAATTTTAATTTACTCTCGAGAGTTCAATATCTAAAGTTGAATGAATTTCTCGTCTGATGTTTTCTTTTAGTTCTTCCAATGAATGGGTTTTGTTGCATGCAGTTTATTACGTTCTCTACTACGTGCAGTAAGCAGGGGAAGTATTGTATTCCACCCAAAAATTCCATACCGAGATTTCATCGGAAATACATGTTTTGAGACTCTCTGAATCCAAAAAAAGTATTTTTGGAAACATGTCCGTGTGTGTGTGTGTGTGTGTGTGTGTGTGTGTCTTGTCTGCTTGTGAACAGTATAACTCAGAAACGAACAGTCGGATAAACACCAAACTTGGTATTTAGGTTCAGTATCTTCCAGAGATCCAATACGAAGGTTTTCAAGAAAATCCCCCCACCCCAGATTACCCTTTACATGGAACATTTTTCGAAAATTTTAATTTTCTTAAAAATGGCTCTAATTATCTTGATTAAATTATCATATATTTAAGATACTTTCATGACAAATAAAATGTATATCTTGACTTTTCTGGGAATGTCTCCAGAAGTATTATTCATTGTGAACGACGTTTGCATAACTGGTAAACCATAAGAGATAGACAAAGTTTTACTACACAAAAAATGTAGATCGCGTTAAAATACACAATTTGTCATATACATTTTTTGTTGTTGACTAAACCATTTTCCAATACTTATACTTTTTCTCAAATGGGAATTCGTTATTCATTTTTTTTGTCCCGGTAATGCAAAGAGAATGGAATACTCCACATAGCAACCAGCTCTTAAAATATTTGACTATCGCTTAAAGCCTACCAATTCCCCTTGGATCTACAAGAAAATTAGCAATAAGTTTAACATCTCGATATCTCGATTAACATGAAGCATATGGAGATAAGCGTTTGTAACAATAGTTTGTGCAAGAGTAGAGAAAGTCTTGCGAGAGTAACGCATCAGATTTTTTTTAAAGTTCTCCCATAAATTAAAATCGCTTACGTGCACATAATCCCTTACTAATTACCTAATCTTCAAACATTTCCTGCATTAAACCTAATGATTCATCAGCTGTATGCGCGGTAGCAAAGCCTTGTTTGGAAATACCCAGACTGACATTAAACATCGGCCGGGTCTTCAAAAACGGTGTAAGTCATTCCAGTATCTCCCTGCGTTTATTTGTTCAGAAAAGATAGCTCCTAGTAATCTGTGTGTATTAACTGCACACAACACACAAATTTTCGCGTCATGTAAGGGAATCTCGTGTGTAAAATCGTGTTTCTCTGTGCTTCAATATATGTTATTTTACGAGGAACATAAAATGGAACATATAAATGGAACCATACTTCGTCAGTTACTCTATCATTGACATTTCGTGAAATCCAATTACAGAAATTTACCCGACTCTGAAGATAGCGCGAAAAATAAAGTGCATGCAGCAAAGCTCATACATTGGAAAAACTATTATAAAAACATTAAGTGAGAAGTTCAGTCAATTTCTGATTTTGAACTCTCGAGTGTGAATGAACATTTCCTAAGAAGATGCCAGAAATGTGTGGACAGAGAACAACATTTTCAGCATTTCTTTTCATAAGGTACGTGTTTATCATCGTAATTGTGACTGTAAATATGAGAAGGTGAGACGGTTGCGCGGATATTGTAACTGATTCGGCGGGAGTCCAAGCTACGGCGGGCGGCGCGTGAACCGCCGTGAACATTGTGAAAGAAAATCACTGTATATTTTGAATTTTCTGGAAATAGCCTGCAAAGCACTATTCACTCGGAAGTTATTTTGTAAAATTGGTAAACCGAGAGAGAGAGAAGGACAAATAAACTACAAAAAATGTCAATAAAACATACGATTTATTTCAAATAATTTTCTTTGAGGCATCAGACATTACCAAGATACTTAAACTTTATTACTGGTTTGATTTTTCAATACTTTGCCATGTTTTTAAACTACTGTTGCTTTTCTTTTGTTTATCGTGAGTCATGAATAAGAATATAGAATTTTTATGCCAGCATATAGGGATCTGGATTTTAAAAATCTAAATATTGATTCGTTTTTCTCTATCTCCCTTGTATCTGCAATGAAACTATTTCTGTAAACTTTTATCTGGATTAACATAAAGTAGATAGAAAAATAAGGTTTCTAGCTAATAGCTTGTAGAAGCTACATCCAATAGTTGTCGTAGTTCTCATGGCTCGTGCTATCTTATATACTGGGCGCCTCTTGTTTTATTATTTCAAATTTAGGTTCATTGTCCTCCGGCTAGCTTTTATAACTCAGTCGAGTAAGTAACTCTAAGCAGGGCGAGTAATCCGAAAGAAGTTGTTGCTAAAAGATAATACTGAAAAAAATTGTTTCTACGCTTTTATTGCTGTCGCAATTAATTAATAATTTATATATTTAATCTTTATACACGCCTGATTGAAACTGTGATATTTACGAATGTAACTACAGTAGTTTAGTTGCCGCGCATCAATTACTTCGCGTACTTTACATTTTTATAACTATGCGACGTGCACCTCGTGAAAGTTTCTTCAAAACTGCGTGACGTGTACCTCGTGAGAGACTCTTCAGAACTTTGCAACACTTGCTAATGGCTCGAGAATATATACTCCTTCACCTCGAATTGCCTAAACATTATAATACAGCTGCTATTGGTTACCAAATCGCGCCAACTTTAGCGTCTGTTTTGTCAGCCAATCACTACTACTAACATACATACTCTAGGGAAGATATTCCCTCCATTTATAAAAAAAGGCACGCTACCCTGACATCATTTGTTTGTCTCTTCTTAGTGATAAACATCTCGGCCCCCTCTGTTTATTGTTACCCACTTCTATTGTCAGTTTCAGTGAGGCCGTGTAAACTTATTTCCTAACAATACTTATGGCTAACAAACATCTA
This sequence comes from Deroplatys truncata, assembly GCA_030765065.1. Taxonomy (NCBI): domain Eukaryota; kingdom Metazoa; phylum Arthropoda; class Insecta; order Mantodea; family Mantidae; genus Deroplatys; species Deroplatys truncata. The sequence continues at coordinate 291,565,444 of CM060975.1, read as the reverse complement.
TAATCCTGTGCATACAATAATATTAATTTACACTACAATCACTTTGGCATTCACAGCATGTTATGATATAAAATTCTGCCTCATAGTATATAAAGAAAGTCATGTGAATGTAACATCAGAATTTTTTCAGTATCGTCAGCCAAATAACGCGTCACTTTAAGAGATTGTAATTTTCTCATTTATTATAAGGACTGGTATACACGCTGACTGTGGAAGGAGATCTGTCTAATCTCCTCCACATATGCTTTACATGTTTGAATCCCTCCGCTACACGATGTCAGCCATAGAGGTATTCCAGCACTTGACCAACGCCAAGAACGTCCTCCTGACGTGTGTACGCAGCTTTTATCTCTGAAATTAACTTGAAAGGAATTTAAACGCTTTTATACTTCAGCTAGCCAAGTTTTTTAATTACTCCTGCTCCGTAAAATTTGCTTCATTTGTTTGTTCAGGCAAGCATTGGAGTTAATGACGGGAGTTTTGGCTAAAAAAAGTTTCTCAATTAGCAGCAACTTTTATCTCAGAAATACAGTACATCATTATTAAAAGACAAATAACAGTTGCTAACAAGAGAGTTCTAGTAGCTTTCTAAGCATAGACAACTCAAGGAGAAATAGGTTGATGCAAACTAGCTTTTTTGCTTTCTGTACCAGCAGCTAGTAGGTAGACGAGGTATTGCATTCCAACCAAAAAAGTTGATATCGAGATTTCAGCGAAAATACGTGTTTTGAGGCCCACTGAAACAAAACATCTGATGTGTTACACTCACATGACTTTCTCTATTCTTGTACAAACTATTTTTACATAACGCTTATTCTCCATATACTTCATGTTAATCGAGATGTTAATCTTATTGCTAATTTTCTTGTAGGTGCAAGGGGAATATGGTAGGCTTTAAGCTATAGTCAAATATTTTAAGAGTTGTTTGCTATGTGGAGTATTCCATTCTCTTTGCACTACTAGGACAAAAAAATCAATAACAAATTCCCATTTGAGAAAAAGTATAAGTATTGGCAAATCTAAGGGAATAACAAGCAATATCTTGAATATAGTTCACTCTACAAAAAAAATTGTATATGACATTGTGTATTTTAACGCGATCTACATTTTGTGTGTAGTAAAATTTTGTCTATTTCTTATGGTTTACCAGTTATGCAAAAGTCGTTCACAATGAAGAATACTTTTGGAGACATTCCCAGAAAATTCGGGATATACATTGTATTTGTCATAAAAGTATCTGAAATATATATGTTAATCAAAATCGATGGAGCAATTTTTGAGAAAATTAACATTTTCGAAAAATGTTCCATGTAAAGGGTAATCTTGGGTGGGGGGGATTTTCTGGAAAACCTTGGTGTTGCATCTCTGGAAAATGCTAAACCTAAATATCAAGTTTGGTGTTTATCCGACTGTTCGTTTCTGAGTTATGCTGTTCACAGGCAGACGCACACATGTTTCCAAAAATGTTTTTTTTTGGATACAGAGGGCCTCAAAACATGTATTTCCGGTGAAATTTCGGTATCGAATTTTTGTTTGGAAAAATATATTCAGGCGGCTAACAATTTCTCCTTATAAAGTCCTTATCAAATCTTATAGCTTAAATCTCCCCGCTATCATTTTATGTTATTCCGGAACTTAGCTAATTCGTCACACGATCTTCCCACACACATACGCATCATCTTCTACCTGGTTGCACAATTTAATTAAATGACTGATTTTAATGTCAGTTGCTATGGTAGTAGCACGCAAACTAGTGCCAAGAGAGTATCTGAGAGAATTGTGTAAACTCGGGGCTTTCCTCCCTATTTATCTGCTATCCTATGACGGCAGAATTTGCGCTTTCTTTTGTTATAAAAATTTTTATTGGTTCTTGAGTATGCTATGAGAATAAAATGCGCCAAATTTCTGAAGTCACGTGTCCTGCTGACTTATCCAGCAAAATCTAATGTCTCTGTCCTCTTCAGTGCACGTTTCCTTTTTGTATTTTACCAACTCCCTCGAGTTCCGGGAAATGGACCACTGTTTCTGTCTGTTTCTATTCTCTGCTCTTACTTTCTATTTTATGACATTTTAGCCTGAACCCTGTGCATATTAGCACGCATTTTAGTGGTCTTTCACCTCTTGTTTGCTAGCTCGTCTGTTCTAATTACAACTATGTTACAACTTGGTTTTTCATTTTAAATAATTCCCAATGTTTTAACATTGATTCTTAATACTATTTCCAATATTTTATATGCTGTTATTTCCTATGCTTACGAGGACGGATTGATAAATCAGTGACCTTTTAAACAAAACAAAAACTCAATTTTATTTCTCAACATAGTCTCCTTTCAATTTAATACACATCCAACGTTTCTCCAATTTTTTTAACCCTTCCAAAAAATATAATTTTTCGAAGTCTGCAAAATATGATGTGTTCACTGGACGTGAATTTCTTCCCAGCGAGCCAATTTTTCAGGTTTGCGGAGAGGAAGAAATCGCTCGGAGCCAGATCTGGAGAACATGGTGAGTGAGGTAGCAGTTCGTAGTCCAAATCTACAAATTTTGCGATGGAAATGGCTCACTTGTGTGCGGGTGCATTATCCTGGTGAAACAGAACTTTTTTCTTCACCAAATGGGGTCGTTTCTTTAACAATTACTTGTGAAATTGATCCAGCATTGTGGAATAATATGAACCTGTGATCGTTTCACCCTTTTCCAGGTAGTGATGTCTGTCACCCCTTGTGAATCCCAAAAGACAGCTGCCCATAACTTTTACTGCCAACGGAATGGTTTTCGCTTTCTTTGCAGCAGGTTTGCCGAAAGAAATCTACTGTTTTGATTGTTGTGTGGTTTCAGGTTGATAGTAATGAATCGAAGTTTCATCAACCGTGATATAACTCCGCAAAAACTCATTTGGGTTGCGCTGGAACATGTTCAAATATTCCTGTGAAATGGTCACACGATTCCGCTTGTTCTCAACTGTGAGCAGTCGCGGCACCCATCTTGCTGACAGCTTTTTCATATCCAAAAATTCGTGCAGAATGTTATACACCCATTCACTTGAGATGTTTACGATCCTAGCTATCTCACGGATTTTCTCTCGGCGGTCTTCCTAAACAATATCGTGAACTTTGTTCAACATTTTTTTTTGTTGTGACCTCAACAGCCGCATCTAAATTCTGTGAACCACTTGTGAACGATGGAGCAAAGTCCCCATAATACTTGTTCAGATTTTCTTCCGTTTCCTTCACCATCTTACCACGCAAAAAGTAGTGCTTTATCAGAACACGAAATTCACTTTTCTCCGTTTTCTACGAATTAATTTACATCTGCTTATTTTAGACGCTCTCAACAATGTGCTAAGAAACAAATGACAACGAATTTCTGCGATTATACTGAGAATAGATGTAAGACTTAGGTGCAAACAAGAAACCTGTGATTAGAACGCTATCTCTCGTAAAGGTCATGGACTTATCAATCCGCCCTCGTATTTATTATTAGGTATGTCCCCTTACAATAACCATAACTGTCATAACCCAGTGTAAGAGATATTTGTAAGCTGGTATTGCGTAGTTAAATTCTTGAGTGTCACAGAGTTGCTGTTTTCCACAGGCGTATTAAACGAGAAAGAAAGGTTTGTAATTGTGTTAGTGTGTGTATAAATATGTTTCTACTGCGAGGTAGACATTTGTATTCCTTGGAGCATTTTCTGATTTTGCGATGCATCAGATTAGAGGCTGTCAGCAGAAGAGAGGAAAATGAAGGGCCACAATGGGTTTACCTGATTTGTGCCATGAGCCGAAATGAAACACAGACCGTCAACGTAATACGAAAAGCAATTACACACACATACGATCTGTTCATTACTTGACGTCATTCTGCTGTCCCAAATTAGTTATTCCGATGATGCTTTGCTCTTGCAGCCAATATCGAGCCGATAGGAAATCATAAAGAGCGGACCAAACATCCCCTAACGATATATGGCGATAATCACACGTCTAATGTAAATGTTTGTGCGTTAGATAGCTCTGTTACAACAGAGGATTACTCGTGTAAAGAGATCACCGTTCTCCACCACCCAAAATACACGCGTTCTTTAGTGCAGGTGATATAATGTTGACTACTTTCTCTACTCTTACCTAAGGTAGAGGAAATATTGCACTAGATAACTTTATTTCAGGAAACACGACTTTGGGACTAATAGAAGGCAAAATCTGATGTGGTGCATTTACGTTACTTTCTCTACTCGCTCTTTTACAAAAATTCTTTAAAAAAATCTGGCATGTTACACTCGCATGACTTTCTCTACCCCCTAAGGTTTATTAGTGGACATGCAAATTATTCTTACGAAAGTTTATTTTACTTTCTGCTTCACTTTAAACGAGATAAACCTTTGCAGAAATAGCTAAATTACACATTTCGTTAGCACACAAAGAGAACAGCGATAGAACTGGATGCTATATGCTGACCTTAAAATTCCATACAGTTTCCATACAATCGCGAGAAACAACTGAAAATCGACGGGACATACAAATCGAACCATTAATAACTGATATCTCGGAAATGATTGATGTCACATAAAAACTTTGAAATTGAAATAAACTTTGGTTTAAAGAGTTCTACATTTTTTGTGTAGTACGTTTTCGTCTTTCGCTTAACATTTACCACTTATACAAGATTATACAAAATTCCTTCCGAATGAAGAGGACTTCACAGGCTAATCCCAGATAATTCGAAATGTACTTTATTTGCCAGACAAATATCTTAAATATACTAAATTTTAAACAAAATCGTTACATCCGTTTTTAGAAAATAAAAAGTTTCGAAAAATGCTCCATCTAAAGGGCAGTTTGGGAGGTAGGAGGATTTTCTAAAATTCTTTGTGTCGCATTTGGAAGTACTGAACATAAATACCAAGTTTGGTGTTTATCCGACTTATTTTATTCAGGGGTCCTCAAAAAATGTATTTCCGTTGAAATATCGGTATATATAATGCAATACCTTCTCTACCTAAATTGCACCACTGGGCTTTTCCCATACCCAGAGGTGATAAAGGAAAGGACTATTGCGTAGGAGCTAGGAATTGGAAAGAATCACCGCCACATATGTTAGCAATTTATTATAAAGTTTTGAATTTGTTAACAATTCTGTCATCAGCTTGCTTTAGCATTTTAAAAGTTTTGTGATTTTCAAATAATATGCTCGGAGACTACAATGTAATATACTCTTCTATCTTTTTAGAATTTAAGTTGTCGATACAAATTGAGAATATTTCTCAAACAACAATGTTACACCAAGTGAAAAATATGAATGCTTCTCCCTAAATGTGAATTTAGAAACACCAAGAGTAAAACGGTTAAATTTTGTAGCTTACCAAACATTTAAAAATAATTTAGAAAATCCAAAAGGTTACTCTTTGTGGTTTACGCCAAATTTCGCCGTCACAAAACCAGAATACAAGTCTGGGTGCTATCCACTCGGTCCCTGGCCGAAGAGTGCTCTTGCTGCCTGCCCAGGAGTTGCTGAAGTTGACCACGAGCGTGATGCCGCCGCCCGCAGTGGCGTGAAGCAAACCAGCCAGTGATAACTCTGCACGATGCTTTGAGTTGTGGAATGATGGATTATGTCATGCATGAAATCTTTCTCGAAGCTTCGGATATTAACTGCTTCTCTCGATGACCCAGGTCATCATTTCCTAAGCATTGGGCCGTTCTTGAGCTGGTTGCATAAGCCATGACCAAGGGGGAGGGAGAAAACGGCACACAACGTACGTGGTAGAGAAAGTAAAGAACGTATTCTTCTATCTACTTCTTGTTAATCGAGACAAACCTTCTTTACACATTTTGTTGTAGGTATAAGGAGGATATAATAAAGCGATAGTCAGATCTTTAGAAACCTTTATCATAGCTTTGAGATTCCGTGGTTCCTGCATGACTACGAGAAAAATACGAATAGCGACTTAGCTTTCATAAGAAATATCTCGGAAATGGATAATGTCACAAACATTTCTTCCATATAAATTGTCTTTTAACTAGATCTACATTTGTATGTGTGGTAAGGTTTTTTCTATGTCTTTAGGCTTAAAACTTATACAAGAGACTTCACAGACTACGCCCAGAAATGTAAATTTTATTTGTCATGCAAAATCTTAAACATATACGAGCATTTTAATAAAAATCGTTAGTCATTTTTGAGAAAACCAAAAGTTTCGAAAAATGTTCTATGTAAAGGGTAGTTTGGAATGGGGAATTTTCTTCAAAATCTTCGTGTCGTATGTTTGAGAGATGAACTTAAAATACAATGTTTGGCCTTTAATCGACATTTTTGTTTGAGTTATGCTGTTCACAGACACACACGCATACATACATACATACATACATACATACATACATACATACATACATACATACATACGGACCTTTTTCAAAATTATTTATTTATTTTTATTTAAAGAACCTCAAAACGTGGATTTTCTAAGAAATCCCTGAAAGAGAAAGTAAAACTCGTATGCGCTATACTTACATGCTTTTCCCTATTCACTCTTCTAATAAATATTCTGACAAAAGCTTATTCTTGTATCTGCTTCTTGCTAATCAACATAAACTCTCGGAAACGTTTAATACCACAAAAGAAGTTTTTTCGACATAAATTGTTTTTTAAACGAGATCTACTTTTTTATGTGGGTAAGCTGTTGTCTATTTCTTACGGTTCACAAATTATAGAGGTTATTTAGAATAAGAAACTGCACAGGCTATTCGCAGAAATTTTAAGAATTACATTTTATTGTTCCCAGAAATATCTTAAACATGTGGTATTTGAATAAAAACCTTTAGAGAAATTTTGAGATAATAGCACATAACGAAGCATTTTCCATATAAAGGGTAGTTGGGTTTGGGGTATTTTCTTAAAAATCTTCTTGTTTAATCCCTGGCAAGTCCTGAACATAAATATCAAATTTGTTAATTGTTGAAATTTCCTTGGTTTCTTTTGGATCTAGAGGGCTTCAAAAGATGTATTTATAGTAAAATCTCGGTATCAAATATTTGGGTGGAATATAATACTTCCTGTGTTTACTATAGGTAAGTAGTAGAGAAAGTAATAAACATTATTGGGTAGAGAAAGTTATGTTAATGTAACACATCCGATTTTTCTGCAACGTGCTGTTAAATGAGTCAGAAAGTGGACATGTGAAGTGTTATTAAAGTCTATAGGGATCTTTTAGGCCCTTTATTCGCTGATATGTCAAGTTTCAACTCTCCTTCATGGATTTGGTAAGACTCTAGTGATAAACGCCTTCTTTACAAAAGTTCACCCTCAGAATTAAGCCCTCTGCGACCGTGATGAATGACACGGGGGAGGCTACATGGTTTCATCAACATCGCAATAATCGACTCCATTAATCATCTCACCTGGAGGGGGCGGCAACTGTTGAAAGATAAACAAGAAATGTTACATGGGGCTAGTCAGTACATTCCGCGCGCTCGGTTGGTAATTAAACTTTGTTTGTAACGTCAGTGGAGTTGATTCTCTACGCTAAACAAGTGGGTAGACCCTCTGTTTATTCATTACGAAGCACGGCAGTTAACGAAGGAAAATATAGATAGCGTTCTTCAAGTTCAAAAACTTGCAGCCTGCTAGTACACACAGGGCTATTGATTGTCAGATGAGGTAAACAAAATAGCCTTCCAAAGGTGTGCAAATGAAGAAAACTCCATTTTCTGTAATGGTAGAGAGATGGCGTTTCATGTCAGATTACATTATATCAATTTGGGGTGTAACGTTCCCATAGAGGATGTCAAAAGATGTTGCTCAGGGTTGCTAGATGTAAAAACAGGCATATTGCACGTGCGCTTGGGATCAGAAAAACTGATCTTAGAGCGCAGCAATGCTGTCTTAAGGTTTTGTAGGGGAAGCGCCTACCCAACTTTAAATATAAAGAAGTTATATGAGGAAATAACTGTTGCAAGAAATACTTCAAAGTAGGAAATAATGATACAACAAAAGAGGGACTAAGTAAGAAATAATAGAGAATGAGAAAACAGATAGGAATGGCAAATAGTTATGTAAATAAGCAATATAATGTGTGAATATTCTGTATGCATGCAGAGGGGCAAAATTTGTACAGAAAGCTGGCTAATAGAGAGAGGTAATGTTTAAGCGGCGGATCAGAGTAACCGTTTTTATGAGGTTAACATACCGTATTTAGTTAGCTCCTCTGCATTGCTCCCTCCAGGGGTTCGATTTCGTCAGCTTCGTCGGCATTTGGACTTTACGCCAGCGTCGGCCCTTCCCAGGGGGGAAACGCTTTTTTCTCCATGGTTGCGCACTGAGGCCCACTGTCACCTTGGGTTAACGTCCATGCCCAAGAATGGGACACCTTCAGTCCTAAGATCAGCGTTTTTAAAACTTCAGGCGCAATTCGGGGACTTTAATTTTATATATACTGATGGGTCTAAGACTGATGTTGGAGTAGGGTGCGCCTTTGTTTTTGGTCAACGTAGTTTTACCTTTCGTTTACCCGGCAATGTTCGATTTTTACCGCCGAACTTTTTAGTATTTATCAAGCCATTTTATACATTCAGCGGACCGACTTGCGCACTGTGTTGTTTGTACGGAATCTCTGAGTGCCTACAGAGTGTTAACGCGCTGTATAATTACCATCCCCTCGTACAGCGCATTCATGACCTGCTGCACTCGCTTGGTGCCTCTGGCACCAGCGTCTCCTTCCTTGGATTCCAGGTCATGTGGGTATCTCGGGGAACGAGTCTGCCGACGCCGCTGCCAAATCGGCAATTTTATCGCCCACAATGTTTACCTCTGTTGTTCCCTCCACTGATTTCTATGTTATTTTACGGCACCGCATCCTCTCGCATTGGCGCGATGAATGGACGGCCCTCCGGGGGAACATGTTGCGGGAGGTTACACCTATCCCGGTTGTCTGGGCCACTTCTTCTCGTGCTTGTCGACGTGAAGAGGTCATTTTAACACGACTTCGTATCGGACATTGCCTTTTTAGTCATAGACACTTGCTTAGTGGTGACCCCGCACCACTCTGTGAGCGGTGTGCGTTACATGTTAACAGAGTGTCAGGTTTTAGCTCAATTGCGCGTTCGTGTGTCTCTGCCTGTCGGTTTAGCCAACGTTTTGGCAGACGACGCGAATACTGTAGAATGTCTTTTACGTTTTATCAGTGAAATTGGTTTTAGCCGACGCATTTGATGCGCTGAGCGTCTTTTAGTTTTGTGACTTTATACTGTGTGTTTTAATGGGGACACTTCTCCCTGGCGGAGATATGGCGCTCTTGTCCCTTGCGTTCTACAGTTCCTGAAACGTCGTTTTACTCTTGTTTTATTCACCATGTTTTTGTGGTGGTTTTAAAATTTGATGGCTTGTTTTATAGTGTTTTTGACTATGCGGTTTTTTACCCGTATTTTATTTTTGGATTTTAAATGTTATACTTTGTAAGGCGCTGATGACCTTAGCTGTTTAGCGCCCTTAAACCGCATCTCATCATCATCATCATCATCATCATCATCATAACATACCGTGTACTGTAGTCTGTTTATGTTGAAAGCAGAGAGGGTGAGTCCAGATGTAAACGGGCGCGTGCCTGCAGTGCTCGTGCAGGTCGTATCAAAAGAATGTCTAACTATGCTGTATATGACGGCTGTTAATTTTTTTATTTCGTCATAGAACAGTACATTTTATATATATATATATATGTAAAGTAAATACTATATAGTCTGTACATTGCAGTGGACAGTAATGTACATGCGGAAATTGACGAAAGTCGTTCTCCATCTCTCGCTTAAAAGCTATATCGTAAGACATCGGCATCGCAAGAGGTAATAGGTGCATACGAGTAATACACTTATGTCGCTGTGTGATGTTTCTTATTCTATTTGTGAAGCAGAACATCGTGCCTACTACGGTATATTTCTTTACCCACCGCCTGTACCCAGGGTACACGTGCCAAGACATATGCTCTCTGCATCGGTAACTTGAAATTACGGATCAGGTCACTGTAACCAGCCCTCTTAGTAATTACAAAACGGACCACACGAGTACCTGGGCAGAACTACATATTGCAATACTAACTTAAATCTCCTCGTTCCAACATTGATCATCGAGCGGAATGGCTCATTCGGTTTCGTCTATGGCCCGAATTCGGGAGGTCGTGGGCTCAATTACCGTGGCCGTCCTTCCTGACCCATCGGTTTTTTCGAGGGTTTCCCGGGTCACCAGGCTAATGCTCGGAAGAATTCTTGCATACCCCGAATTTCCTGTCCCTCCATTTCATCTCCATCCTCATTTCACTTCATCTTTCGTCCATTAGTCTCTTTCAGAATTGGAAGTGTCAGCGATGGTATTTAGGTGCAGTGTGGCAGGGGAAAAGGATGCTCTTTATGACTCTCCGTCCCTCGGCTTTCGGCTGGCTGCCGGAGGTATCCGAAGCCCCTTGAGGAGCATTGGACTCCCTCTCTGCGGGGTGGGGTCCCCAGTCTGCCTGACTGCCGCGGAGTCTCCATCTGTAAACTTGGGCAACCTGCCATTCCTGTGCCGACACTCCTGGTTCTGGTCGCCCGGTGTCTCCTCTCGCCTCATTCTTCCTCCCAGGGACGTCCCCTTGTGGGGCGTAGTTACAATATCCCCTATGTGGATAAGTGCCGAGTCCCGTCTGTAGGCAATCCAATCCTATATAGACCTTTTATTATGCTCCCAAGTATACATACAGACATGGTGGTGGTGGTGCTGGGCAGGTTCAACATATACGTTGAACTTTACATAAAGAGATTTCCTTAAAGTATTTTTAATTTTGCGGTTAACCATTTCGAAATGTTTGCTGCCATTAAGGTGTAGCTATGCGTACATGAGGCGGTTGCGGGGACATAATAACTGTTTTGTCGGGAGTCCGAGTGTCGGGACTCCCCGGCGCGCGAGCAGCAGTCCTATGGCCACAGTGTGAAGAAAAATCACTCTAATATAAACAATGTACTTAAATAGCTTTGGACATAAATGATCATGGTTGGAGACAATTGTGAGAGAGTTAGTTAACGTAAAAATATTCCGACTTATAAAAATATACCAGAAATGAATTTATGTACTATAGTTCCACTTTTCAGCAAATTACTGGAATCTTAAAATATCAGTTGCAGTTGCTGCTACCTAATTTTAGGTGGTACAGGAAGTATTTTAGCCTACCGAAAAGTTCTATATACAGATTTCACCTAAAACACATCTTCTTAGGTCCCTATATACAAAAAAATCTAATGTTAGTCAAATGTTTTAGAATTCGACACTACACGCAGGCCTTCAAATGCTATACTCCTTTTCATGGCAAAACAGAAGTAATTTAGAATCGACAGGAGTTAAAAAGTATGTCTACTGAACAATTCTAATCATTAGTAACGGATGGCTGATGCCATAAAAAACTTAATTTAAATAAATTGTGTGTTTTAGAGAGATCTACATTTTTTTTTGTAGTACGTTTTCGTATATCGCTTAACGTTTACCATTTATATAAGATTATATAAAATTCTTTCCGAATGAAGAGGACTTCAAGGGCTATTCTCAGAAAATTCAAAATATCCCTTTTATTTGTCATGTAAATACGTTTATGGTATTGTTGTCAAAATTGCTATAGCCATTTTTTAGAAAAAAAATTAAGAATCTTCATATAAAGGTAGTCTGGAGTGGGGGGATTTTCTTATAAATCTTCATGCTGTATCTTTGGAAGATGCTGAAGTTAAATACCAAGTTTGGTGTTGATCCGATTTTTCATTTTTGAGTTATGCTATTCACACACACACACATGCACATACCTTTTTCTAAAAATAAGCTTATTATTATTATTATTATTATTATTATTATTATTATTATTATTATTATTATTATTTAGGGGCCCTCATAACGTGTACTTCCAGTGAAATCTCGGTATCAAATTTTTGGGTAGAGAAAGGAAAAAAAACAACAAATAAACAAACAAAATACTGAATTTAAGAAAATGACGTAAAGTTTACAAGGAGAGAGAATTTAAACGTCAGGTGCGTTACAAATGGGTCCAAATATATGTTACATCCGCCCTAGAGGATTAAAACCTCCCATATATACATCTTGAAGTATGATGCGTTGTTTGCACTAAAAATGGAGTTTTTTTTTTACCAAAATGGCTAAAATAGTACCTCGATGGTCTCTTGACATGATGTAGGAAAAAAATAAAGGTTTTCTTTAGGAAAATGATTGTTTGGGTTTATCAGAGCCAAAAGCTCAAATCTTTTCTAACCCGGTGCCTCACATTTGAAGATTATGTGAGAGGTAGATTCATCCTATTTGTTACATAGTCTGCATACTGGTTCCTCTCTGAAGATTCCCATTTGCGTATATAGTGGGCCGACAAGAGCCCGGTTATCAGGTTTATTTCAGATCCATTAAGATTAAGCACATCTTCAGTGAGAGAAGAGGATATACTGTTCATCATTCTCTTACTGTGCTTGCATCTCTCTGTTTGAACCCATCGCAACTGGTAGTTGTGATTAATCCACTCAGCAATGGCTCTTCGAACAGAGTTTAAGGGCATGCCAAATACTGGTTAATTCTGGTTCAGTAGGTGTTCTTTTCTTGCCAGAATATCTATTGTTTCATTGCCTAAAATTCCCTTATGTCCAAGCACCCATCCAAGATTAACCTTCTTCTGTTTTTCAATTGCATACGGTTAATTAGGCATTTCCAGACTAACTTAGTTGTTATCTGATAACTTGCAGTTGATTTTAGCACAGCCTGACTATCAGGAAAATTCAAAGGTTGCTTCCTTTATAGCCCTTTTTAGATTTTCCCTGTCGCAGGTTTTAATTGCATAAACTTCCGCTTGAATTACAGTGGCGCTGCGACCAAGAGCGACATAAATCACATTTTTATGCCTCCCCATGTATTCCAGCTCCAGATTCATTATCCATTTTAGTGTCATCTGTGTACCAGATTAGGCTAACTTCAGGACATTGCATCTTGTTCTGACTCCATTCTAACACTATGTTGAATAACTTATCACAGCATAATTAATATAAGATAACAAATAACGGGAGAGCCAAGAAACTACGAACCAGCTGCGCGGTGTCTTTTCACTGGACTTTTGGAAACATGATAACGCACTGCTGCTATAAACAAGGTCACGCTGTTAACGTGGTTTTGCTCTGCAGTGTGAAGTGCAGTATTGAGTTGACGGTGATGTGCGGTAGTTGAGTTATTACGAGTTATTTATTATTTTGTCCTTTACTTAGTCACAAAGTATATTATGGCTCAGTATATGTTTTTTACTGCACAGCGTGTATTTATTTATGATTCGTATGTGTTAACCCAGTCAGCTCGCCAGTTCCAGGCCGTACAACAATCCATGAACTTTACAATAAATTTCAGGCCACAGGAAGTGTTCAGGCTAAGAAATCTTCGGTTCTAACCGAAGAAAGATTAGATGACAACGATCATCGTTTGGAGAATTACCCCAAAAATCACTTAGGCGTCTTCCACAACAGGCAGGCATTTCTTATGGCTCTGTGTAAAGAGCTACCAAATTGCTGAAGTTAAAACCATACAAAATAACTGTGGCACATGCTCTTCAACCAGGTGATCCTGTAATTAGGCGCACATTTTATGAGTGGAGTCTCAATAATGTACACAATGGCGACATAGACGAATATTTAATATTTTTCATGGACGAGGTCTGGTTCACATTCATGAATATGTGTGTGCACAAAATAATCGTTATTGGAGCTCTCACAAACCTAATATTGTTTATGAAGTACCCCTTCATGACGAAAAAATCTGATGTGTTACTCGCATGACTTTCTCTACTCTTGTACAAACTATTTATACAAACTCTTATTCTCCATCTTTTTCATATTAATCGAGATAAACATTTGCAGAAGCGATCTTTCGACATGCAAAGAGAATTAAATTTTACACATACCGACCAGTTCTAAAAATATTTGACCATCACTTAAGGCGTACTGTGTTCCCCTTGTTTTGTATTTACAAGGGCAATATAGAAATACAGTAGCCTTTAAGCACATACATATCTCTTAATAGCTGGTTGCTATGTGCAGCACCATTCCCTTTGCCACAGATTAATACTCTTTGCATATTCAATACAAAAAAATCGGAATAACCAATTCCCATTTGAGAAAATAAGTATTGAAAACTTTAAGGGAATAACAAGCAATATCTCGAAAATGGTTCACTCAACAAAAATGTATGACATAAATTGTGTATTTTAAGGCGATCTACATTTTTACTTTCTCTACTACGTATAGTAAGTAGGGGAAGTATTGCATTCCACCCAAAAATTCGATACCGAGATTTCACCGGAAATACATGTTTTGAGAATCACTGAATCCAAAAAAAGCATTTTTGGAAACATGTCCGTGTGTGTGTCTGTCTGTGTGTCTGTGTGTCTGTGTGTCTGTCTGTCTGTGTGTCTGTGTGTCTGTGTGTCTGTGAACAGCATAACTCAAAAACGAACAGTCGGATAAACACCAAACTTGGTATTTAGGTTCAGTATCTTCCAGAGATGCGACACGAAGGTTTTCAAGAAAATCCCCCCACCCCAGACTACCCTTTACATGGAACATTTTTCGAAAATTTTAATTTTCTCAAAAACGGCTCTAACGATTTTGATTAAAATATCATATGTTTAAGATATTGTCATGACAAATAAAATGTATATCTCGAATTTTCTGGGAATGTCTCCAAAAATATTCTTCATTGTGAACGACTTTTGCATAACTGGTAAACCATAAGAGATAGACAAAATTTTACTACACAAAAAATGTAGATCGCGTTAAAATACACAACTTATGTCATATACGTTTCTTTTGTTGAGTGAACCGTTTTCGAGATATTGCTTGTTATTTCCTTAAATTTTCCAATACTTATACTTTTTCTCAAATTCGTTATTCATTTTTTTATGTCCTGAACATGCAAAGAGAATGGAATTCGCCACATAGCAACCAGCGTTAAAATATTTGACTATCGCTTAAAAGCTACCATATTCCCCTTGCATCTACAAGAAAATTACCAATAAGATTGACATCTCGATATCTCGATTAACATGAAGCATATGGAGAATAGGCGTTTGTAAAATTAGATTGTACAAGAGTAGAGAAAGTTATGTGAGTGTAACACATCAGATTTTTTATGTAGTAAACTTTTGTCTATCTCTTATGGTTTACCAGTTATGCAAAAGTCGTTCACAATGAAGAATACTTTTGGAGACATTCCCAGAAAATTCAAAATATACATTTTATTTGCCATAAAGATATCTTAAACATATGATATTTTAAACAAAATCGTTAGCCATTTTTGAGAAAATTAAAATTTTCGAAAAATGTTCCATATAAAGGGTAATCTGGGATTGGCGGATTTTCTTGAAAACCTTTGTGTCGTATCTTGGAAGATACTGAACCAAGTTTGGTGTTTATCCGACTGTTCGTTTCTCAGTTATGCTGTTGACAGACAGAAAGACACGCACACACAGACACACGCACACGGACATGTTTCCAAAAATAATTTTTTTGGATTCAGGGGGTCTCAAAACATATATTTCCGGTGAAATCTCGGTATCGAATTTTTGGGTGGAATACAATGCTTCCCCTACTTACTACACGTAGTAGAGAAAGTAAAAATTGGTATATGGTGCGCCACGAGCGGAGAAAAAGTTATAGGGCCAATTTTTTTCGAGTCAACTTTTGACGCCGTACATATGTGAATACAATATTGCCCCCCCCTTTTTTGGAGAACTAACAGACAGGGAGCGTGATTTTTCCTTTTTTCAACAAAACTCTGCAACAGCTCATACTGCCAATATTTCGAAGAGAACAATTGAAAGTGGTTTGAGGACGGAATTATTAGTAGAGATTTGTGGCCCCTTCGGTCCCCCGGCCTAACCCCCTGCGATTTTTATCTCTGGGGTAACTTAAAACGTAAAGTGTAAAAGACAAACTCACACACCCTGGAAGAATTAAAACAAAATATTCGCCAGGAAATTGCCAGCATTTCTCAACGTGAAATACGGCGAGTGACGGATAGTTTCCTAAAGAGCTGCCAAAAATGTATGGACAACGACGGTGGCCAGTTTCTGCATCTCCTTTCATAAAGTTGCTAAGTAAAGCCTTTAACAGTAGTTTTAAAAATGTATGGTTTCATCCGCGCCTTTCTATGATAGCGGAGACGGCAACGAGCGCCGAGGACGCGGACAGGAGAAACACCACGCAGCCAGTTCGTAGTTTCTTAGCTCTCTCTGCATAATCACTACCCATCTAAAGATGAGGGTTATTGATTATATTTGTAATTTCTTGTGCCCTAAGATATTAGGGTTGTACCAGTTTGAGTTGAGTTTCAACAGATAAGCCCTCAGAAATAAGCTTTTGTAAGATTAATTTGTATAGGAGATACACAAATAAACGATGGCTAGAGACAATCATGTGAGTGTAACTCATCAGTTTTTTCCTTTCCTTTGTCAGCCAGAAGAGGTGTCAAAATGCAAAAAGCTATCAAAACATTTTGTTCATTACGTTACCGCATTGAATTTCCTTTCATCGTGAAATCGATAGTTTTTTCTCTCTGTTATTTTGTACGATATTTACTTTACTTTTTTCCTCGGTTTTTACCATGTGTTTATAAAACGAAGACATAAAGCGTTGTGTTATTGTTCGGTGTCAATATTTGTCGTGTAAAGGGATTTGAAAGCCTGACTGAGATATCATAATGAACCAAACACTCAATAGAATTCCGATGAGCGAGTTTTTGCACACACACACACACACACACACGCACACATCGCAACTCGGCAGTGCAGGGCAGAGGAAGCCGTGGGAAACAGATACCACTACCTCGCTGTAATATCATTTATTCAAATTATACCTTTCCATTTAACTGTAGCCCCTGCGGAAACTGGAACCCACTCGCTGATAAAAATTCATATGGATGATTATGATTAGCGGAATCCCAAACTAATTCACACACAGCTCTGAGCTATGACAATTAAATACCGATGACTGCTGTTTCCTCCCACTCTGTGTCCCTCAACACGTGAGCTCTCAACAGCTTTTATCGTCTTTCGTTGGGGTAAAACAATGCAGCTGTTACGGCTGTGGACATAACATAGCAAACCAGTCGATAGAGAAGGTATTGTATTCCACGCAAAATACGATATCCAGGTTTCACCAGAAATATATGTTTCATGGTCTCTTAAATCCAAAATAATCTGATGTGTTAATTCATATAAACTTTCTCTGTTCACTCTCCTACAAACCTTTCTCACAAAAGCTTAGTGTTGTATCCAGTTCTTGTTAATCGACATAAGCTTTCATTATATGAAATATTTTTAGATATTATATAACTGTTATACTTCAGTCCTACCGAGCGGGATAGCTCCGGCGGTTTCGTCTATGGCCCGCATTCGGGAAGTCCAGGGACCGTCCGCTCTGGCCCATGGGTTATTCGTGGTTTCCCCGGGTCGCCAGGTGAATGCTGGGGTGGTCCATCTTCTACCACGACTGTCCTCTCCCTCTTTCCTGTGCCCACCATCTACTTGTCATCTGTTTCGGGGTGGTAGGACCAGACGACAGTGTTCGGCGGATTGCGGCTGGGGCTGCTCTGTACCGCTCAGTTAGGTCTCTCCTCAGGGTGGGACTCCGCTCCGAGGATCCTGGAGGTTGGTGGCTTGTGGCCTGGGATATGCGGCGTCGGATGCGTTCTATCTGGAAACGTTAGGGACCTCTCCTATGCTTGCGTCCGTCGGCATCTGGATCTGGTCGCCCTTTGTGTATTTCCCCCCATCCCTCCCAGGGGTCACGTTGGAAGCACAAAGGCCGACTGGCCTACTTGCGGTGTTCTGCCCCGGTTCCGGGGGCCCCTCCGTGATATATACCTTTAGCTTTATACTTCGGTCTTTTAGCCAAATAGAGGTACTTTTTGTATTGATGATATGTACACAACCATGCTACTCCGATATAAGGTCATTGTAATTCACCTGGGATCATAGTGTAATTGAATGTAACTTAGTTCTGTATATATAAATAAAGATGATCATGAATTACCAACTAGAATATTATTTGGTTCTAATATGTATCATTTCAAAAATACATTACGTAACGTTGATTGGGACTTGCTTTTAACAGTAAAAGTAACATTGTATTGCGATGGACCTCCTCTTCCTTCCTAGTGTGGGTGTTAACTTGCTGTAAGAGAATGCCCTACAACACTTCTGTGTTGGCTTAATCTTCTTGAATGTGATCTAGGGAGTGGTCTCATGAGACGAAATGAAAAAGTTGAGCTTCACTTTAACCATAATTTATTTGCACGTTTGTTCGCAGCTAGCTGTGAATTATACCCCAGAATTATTTACTAGGCAATGGTGAGCCTATCAAGCTTCCACTCTGTTGTTCCTAAATTCCTAACATCATCTTTATAGACTTGACCATCTGAATGGCATGAGGTTCACACCCCGAGGAAATTATATAAAGTTGTACAAATGCCGGGGCCCTGTTTTATCTCGTATATACCCCACTAAAGACGCTATTTACCCCCACAACTATCTTAAAGCGATATTGTGATTGGCTGATAACATTAGCTGTATGAGAACATTTGTTCTCGCATCTTTCCTTATGACAAATTTGGACTTCCGTTTCTGTCGCGGTTTCTCTCTACCTCTTTTCCTCTATGTGCTTTGAGTCACCCTAGAAATATATCCGCCTGGTACCTCTTAGCTTCAGGCACTTAAATTGCCTGAACGACTACCTAGCTTTCGTTACATTTACACTTGTATAACATTATTTACATTAATGAAGATATTTATATTGATGCACCATTGTTCCCACGAATATCTTTGACTTATTTTTAAAGTTTATTTATTATCTCTCTTGTAGGTTTTCCTCTGACAATGGTATAATGTTCTATTAACATGGATAAGTCAACCAACAATACTAGCACATTCATGAATTAAATGCTACGAAAAGTGAAGTTATATCTCTGCATAAACTCTGCAGCATCATAAATGATATAAAAGTAAAGTGTGGTGGTGGTGGTGGTAGAAGATTAATTGCATAACACAGTCACATGGGTCGTAAGACCGTACATGCTCTCTAGAAAAATACCTAGACTATATACGTGACTTGCAGTATCGACCAGAAAACAACTACTTTTTATAATCACCACACTACATACATACATATAAAATTGAAAAAAAAACACTCTGAATCACACACACACACCCACACACACACACACACACACACACACACACACAGTCGCGCACAAGTACTCAAGCACCACATATGTTTAAAGAAAATTTACATAAACACCTTATCTCTTAGTACACGTACTTCCATTAAGTATGTGCCCAAGCTTGGCCAGTTTTGGCTGTTTAGAATGAAGTCCCAGCATGCTGTCCTCCGTCTGTTGGAAGCCAAAAATACTTCCGGTAATAGTTTTTTCCTAATACGCTCCGTCTGCACGCATGCTGCCAAAATATGCGTCCAGTCTTCTTGTTCCCCACATAATGGGCAAATCCTTCTGCCGTCATCAACAATCTTGCGAGCTTTCCACCCTCCCAACCTAAGCCATGCTATTCCAGTCTTATGGCATTGCCATATATTTAACAAATTAAAATTTTATAATAAAAATATTTACGACAAGGATTTGAATCCATGTTGTTCCACTTACGAGACAAATGCCGCTCGGCTACTATGCATACAACCAAACTAAAAGGCATCTTCCTACTAATCGCATAGCTTTGAAATGAACGCAGGATGATATTAAATCGTGTATTGTGAACGCAGCGTCAGCGAATGCTTCCGATGTTTTCCGAATCGAACTTCGCTGTTGCTCATTTATTTTGCGTTAGGCTGTATAACGCTCCAGCTTACTTTGTGGTGTATGATACTTTTCTTAATAGCCATGCTAATATTGGAGACTTTAAATTGGATGCTGAGCACATTTTTTCTGAAAATAAAAATTTGTTTACTGCCATGGATTTTTTAATGAATGATAATAAAAATGATCTATTAACTTTCACCGAAGAAACGCGCAAATCTACTTGGTATCTCTTTGGAAACAACCCTATCTTGGCTAGTCATGTCGAATATGTTTGTAAAAGATTGTTTTGTATTTTATTTTTGTTAAAGAATTTAATAACTATATATGCTAAAATTTCTTATTATTCCTATTTTGAAACTGTCATAAAATATCGACTCTTAATTTGGGGCAATATGACGCGCAGAAATAAACCATTTCTACTTCAGAATAAAACAATCAGAATTTTGGCAAATCTCCTCTTAGGGTTTCTCCGTTGAAGATGCTTATAAAATGAAAAGGAAAGCCAATAAATTACCTTAGGAGTGAGTTTAGAACAGGATGTGATCTCTTCTATATCTTGTGCCCACCTGCCCGACGCTTTTAGGTGTTCTACTTATATAGGCAAATCGTGTCAGGAACACAACAAACGTAGTCATTTTTCCGATAAATCACATGTAAAGTGGGTAATGCCAACCTAAATGAAAATGTGAAATCCGCTAAAAATACGATGCGCTGTTGTTACCACTATTTCTTCTTCGTTTCCGCTGAAAAAACGCAACGTATTCTTAGTAAGAAAGACTATCCACAAAAATTCTAATTTTTGTATTCTTTTTGTGAAAGTTGGTTATATTAATATATTATTTCCATTAAATAAAGAAGTTCCTTTACTGCAACAGTGGTAGATAGTTAACGCAAGCTTACATAAAAAAAACCTAACTTAAGGCTAACCTTCCGTGAATTCAGAAACGTAAGCTTATACAAAAAAAAAACTAAACCTAACCTCCCCTCCCGTGAAACAGAAACCTAAGCTTAGGAATGCACTCTCGCTTCGCTCGCGTGCTTTTGTGTAACCACTGGTAACAACTTAAAGCAAGGTTATATATATATATATATATATATATATATATATATATAAAACTAAATCAGAAACCTAAGGTTATATAAAAAACTAACCTAAACCTAACCTTCCGTGAATTCAGAAACGTAAGCTTATATAAAAAAAACCTAACCTAAACTTCCGTGTATTCATAAGCCTAAGGTTGTATAAGATCACTCGACTACGCTCTGTGATCATTTTCGCAGACGCGGCGTTTTGGCGGCATTAATTTTTCATACGTTGGCAGCATAAGCGTATGGCATACAGTGACATCTGTTGAGCTAGTGCATGACATAGTGTGACATCTGTTGGACATATAACACATCGTATTCATCGCCTGGGGGATACTCTAAGAGGAGATGGTCCAGAATTTTAACTAAGTGAGATGTAGATGACCATTGTGGACCACTATGTATTAAACAAAACTGTTACATCCCTGTACATACTTGATGTGCTATATTTTGTAAAAAATAATTCTAATACATTTTGTATTCAAAATAATTGCATTCTTATTATACCAGACAGCAACTCAATATCAGCATTCAATGTTTCTTTCAGCAGCCTTACAATAACCATGAAAAATCATCCAACTACGTTATTAAAATAGCGAAAAGATTTCCGCTAAATATATATCAATAAAAAATCTGATGTGTTACTCACATGACTTTCTTTACTCATGTACAAATTATTTTTACAAGCTCCTATTTTGCATCTATTTCATATTAATCGAGATAAACATTTGCAGAAACGATCTTTTGACATGCAAAGAGAATTACATTTTACACATAGCGACCAGTTCTAATAATATTTGACTATCGCTTAAGGCGTACTATGTTCCCCTTGTTTTGTAATTGCAAGGGCAATATAGAAATACAGTAGCCTTTAAGCATAGACATATCTCTTAATAGCTGGTTGCTAAGTGCAGCACCATTCTCTTTGCCACAGATAAATACTCTTTGCATATCCAAGACAAAAAAAATGAATAACGAATTCCCATTTGAGAAAAGTATTGAACAATTTAAGGGAATAACAAGCAATATCTCGAAAATGGTTCACTCAACAAAAAAATGTATATGGCATAAGTTGTGTATTTTAACGCGATCTACATTTTTTGTGCAGTAAAATTTTGTCTATCTCTTATGGTTTAACAGTTATGCAAAAGTCGTTCACAATGAAGAATACTTTTGGACATATTCCCAGAAAATTCGAGATATGCATTTTATTTGTCATAAAAATATCTTAAACATATGATATTTTAATCAAAATCGTTAGAGCCATTTTTGAGAAATATAAAAAATTTTCGAAAAATGTTCCATGTAAAGGGTAATCTCGGGTGGGGGAATTTTATTGAAAACCTTTGTGTCTCATCTCTGGAAGATACTGAACCTAAATACCAAGTTTGGTGTTTATCCGACTGTTTGTTTCTGAGTTATGCTGTTCACAGCCACACAAGCAGACACACACACACACACACAGACATGTTTCCAAAAAGGTTTTTTTTTGGATTCAGGGGTCTCAAAACATATATTTCTGGTGAAATCTCGGTATCGAATTTTTGGGTGGAATACAATACTTCCCCTACTTACTATACGTAGTAGAGAAAGTAAAAAAGAACCAATACTTCAGCGACACATTATAATCCTACTGGATGCGCCAGCAGCACATACCTTTTAACACCTTCAAAGCAGCAATCCACTGGGATCCATTCCCCAGATAAACAATGAAATATGTGTATTTAAAATAAAGTAATTTATGTTCCTGTAAATTTAATATTCAAATAATTGAGCTCATTTCCTTTGTTTCAATATTGTTCAATATACTTTATCCTGCAAAAAATCAATAAATACAGCGTGGACTCAATAGAACTGCCATCTATTGCAGACCCGCAAGCTCAAGGTGCTGCCATCCGATCAGTATTTAATTGCACACAATTAACAAGGGGCGGCGCCGTGGCCGAGTGGTTAGACCGCTTGCCTCCCACCGAGGCGGCCCGGGTTCAATCCCAGGGACCTGCATGTGGGATTTGTGGTGGACGAAGCGGCGTCTGGGCGGGTTTTCTCCGGGTTCTCCGGTTTCCCCCGCCATTCATTCCACCAACTGTTCCATCATCACATTTCCTTTCATCCATTTCACCCACATTTCGTTTCACCTACTTCCTTCATACCATACCAGGCATCGGGCTGATCACCCATCCTGGATGCTCTGTCTGATCCATGAGTGTCTGCTCCTCGACGGGCCTCTGACCCCAGGCACCCGCTTGTAAGTCCTGGGGGGTGTAAGTCCTACATAAGAGGAGGGTAAACAGATAATGAATGAATGAATGAATTAACAAGGCAAGCTTTTTTTGTAAAAACGCAAAGTTTTGAAATTATAGTGTGGTCGATCAAAACCAGTCGTAAGCAACTTGACTACAATGCTAATTAAGACGCTCGTATGAAAATTATCAAACTCACTACCGCTCATTTCATAAAAATACTCGCCTTGTAATTACTGCCATTACATCTTTCTACATAACATACTATTTAATTTTACTGCTTAGTAGTAGACCATGATCCAAGGGGTAAAGTAGGGTTTTATTTTGTTAGTAGGAATGTTTGTGAAACGAAGGCACTAGGCATATACTATTTTTAGACAGCCCTCAAATTTGCAAAATATCAGTAATATTATACTGATTCCTAAAACTAACAGAGATCAGGCTTAGAACATGGTTCCTGAAACAAGAGAAATGACGTTAAAAAAAGCGACATGTCGGATGTTTTGTTGATTCGCTAGCATCATTGTCAGAGAAATTATTTTCAACATGAAGCGTTTATAAATGCTTTATCATATTCCTTTCTGTTTTTTTTTTGGGGGGGGTAAGTAGTTCTAGTTTTTAATATAGAGTCGAATGAAAAATTCAACGCCACAGCTGGGATTTGAACATGGTTCTCCCGCTCTCCGTGCGGTTGCTCTAACCATTGAGCTATTGTGACGACATGCCGGTGGGACATTGAATTCCCCAATTGACTCAACTTGTTTCCCAGACAGACCACCAAGGCATCTCACTAGAGATGACAATCTTAGCGGCGACCTGCTATCGCAAGTACTTGAGGCTGGGTTGAGACAGTGTTTTTAACACTTAAATGATTTCAGTCAAATTATATAATATGTAAATTCAATAACATCCCGCCTTGAAGCAATATGTGTATGTAACAGTCATTGCATATGCTTATATTATTGTATACATGTTCAATAATGTTATATGAATGTATTACGTAATTTAATAATGTAGGAGCTGTGAGAATAATAAGTTAAACGTTGCTAACAATGAGGTAACCTTGAGGCAATAATGAGTTTGAGAGTTTAAATGTTATTTGTGATTCTTGGAAGCATTAATCTAATTTTAGTGACAGTTTATAAAAAAATAGCCAATCAACAACCAGAAAAAGCTTTAGTTAAATGCAAGTATTCTATTGGAGTAGGATTAGCCAAACATAGACTTGAAATACAAAATTTACAAGTTTAGACGGTTGAAATCTAGTCAGTTACGCAGACAATGATAGTAACCGGATGCATGATGCGTCCTCGAGAAATTAAATACGTATTCGTGGGAGACGAAAATAGTATATGTATTAAAAACTGCAAGTATTAAATAAAAGAATCTCTCAGCTCTTTATATCAGTGAAGTGCTATTGAATTTGTGTCAAGGATTAATGAAAAGGAGCGAATTAAAAATTAATATCTGTGTAAGCCTACATTCTTATCGCATCACGCCATGCCAAGACTTCCATGTTTCTAACAATAATACTGACGCAGCGGAGGCAAACATAAGCTTTTAATATTTAAAGAAACAGTTTAATTACAAAGTTAATATTTTTTAAACTTGGGGCAAAGGAATACATCTGGGGCGAAGGCTAACGGAAAGTGTTTACCATACTTGCGGTTGCAACTACTACAAGTTCGGCTCCCCAACAGTTGAAATACGATACAACTCCTTTAATACAGCTACTTCAAATCGGCTTTTCATACATAGGAGCAAACAACGGAAAGAACAATACTACTTCAAGTTGGCGTCCATGCGTGGAGCGTAAAGAAACTATCTTCTCCGGGTAAATGGGTTATTAAGGTTTTTAATTTTTTATTGTTATTGTATAAATGAATTACACTTTTAATAGACCTTAGCCTGGTCTAGGCAAGTTTTTAATATAGAGTCAACTGAAAAATGCAACGCCACAGCCGGGATTTGAACACGGTTCTCCCGCTATTCGTGCGGTTGCGTTGAATTTTTCAGTTGACTCTATATTAAAAACTTACCGAGACCAGGCTAAGGCCTATTAAAAGTATAATTAATTTATACTATAACAATAAAAAATTAAAAAGTAGTTCTAGTGTTATTATTTTTGCTGGTTCTGTAATTTCACCTGGCTCTTTCATTCAGTTTCTTCTGAATTCATAAATTTACGCAATTTAATCTTTAGTAAGTTATACTCAATAAAAGAACAATGTTTTAGACCAAAGAAAGCAGAAAGCTGACAGTATAACTTATAGGTTAACTCTAAAACGAATTGCGATAAATTGAAATATGACGATTTCTATTGTGAACAGATAATGTGAGCGCCTTGAGAAATTAATCATGTATAAGGATTTAAAAGTAAAACCTAATCAAACATGTGCAAGTACAAAGAGCAATTGGCATGTGATTGGACTTGAAACCAAAGTTGGTCACAATGAAAATTATCGCACTAGTGCAATAATCTAAAGCTTTTAGCTCGCGTGCACTGTGTTAGAAGTTATACTTTTAGGCCATGCTGTCTAAAAATGAACATCATGCCTCAAAAAATTATTAGTGTAGCTTTGTGACATGAAATGGCAAATACTGCTTCCTGAAAACGTTATTTACGTTTTTGTTGACAAAGGTGGCTTTAATAATTATTGCAGACTGAACTGCGAAACTGCCAGCGTTGCAACTGTTATTAAGTATATCGTGCTATTATGTAACTTCGCTCACGACCCTTGCCTCATCACCCTGCATCCCTCCAACTACATAGGAATCACCCTGTCTCGTCGCCATGTCAACAAGAATGAAGCTAACGCAATGATTTTTATTCCTTTTACAACCATCAATTTATTATATTAGCAAGCGCCATAGTGCTTGCTCCGAGCTGGAGTCTCGCATAATGCTTTATTGAAAGCTTTTTGTAGAGAACACACTCGGAGTCTATCTGTTCTGTTATTCTGTGAGTTATACAGTTCCAATTCTATTCGCATTCAAATTAGCGATTTTGAAATAAAACAGCTAATTCAAAAACACCTTCATTCAAGGGTTAGGTTAGAAAAGGGGAGAACATAGCATTGACTTCATGTATTACTTTCTCTACTACTTATAATAAGTAGGGGAAGTATTGTATTCCACCCAAAAATTCGATTTCGAGATTTCACCGCAAATACATGTTTTGAGACCCCCTGAATCCAAAAAAAGCATTTTTGGAAACATGTCCGTGTGTATGTCTGTGTGTTTGTCTGTGAACAGCATAACTCAGAAACGAACAGTCGGATAAACACCAAACTTGGTATTTAGGTTCAGTACCTTCCAGAGATGCGACACGATGGTTTTCAAGAAAATTCCCCCACCCCAGATTACCCTTTGCATGGAACATTTTTCGAAAACTTTATTTTTCTCAAAGTTGGCTATAACGATTTTGAATAAAATATCATATGTTTAAGATATTTTCATGACAAATGAAATGTATATCTTGGGTTTTCTGGGAATGTCTCCAAAAGTATTCTTCATTGTGAACGACTTTTGCATAACTGGTAAACCATAAGAGATAGACAAAATTTTACTACACAAAGAATGTAGATCGCGTTAAAATTCACAATTTATGTCATATACATTTTTTTTTGCTGAGTGAACCATTTGCTTGTTATTCCCTTAAAATTTTCAATACTTATTTTCTCAAATGGGAATTCATTATTCATTTTTTGTCTTGGATATGCAAGGAGCATTAATTTGTGGCAAAGAGAATGGTGTCACACCTAGCAACCAGCTATTAAGAGAGATGTCTATGCTTAAAGGCTGCTGTATTTCTATATTGCCCTTGCAAATACAAAACAAGGGGAACATAGTAGGCCTTATGCGATAGTCAAATATTTTTAGAACTGGTCGCTATGTGTAAAATGTAATTCTATTTGCATGTCAAAAGATCGTTTCTGCAGGTGTTTAATATGAAATATATGGAGAATAAGAGTTTGTAAGCCTAGTTTGTACAAGAGTAGAGAAAGTCATGTGAGTGTAACACATTAGATTTTTTATATATAAATGCATTATTTAATTTCACAGTGTTTTTATACACACAAAAAGATACGCATCACAAATTAGAAATGCATGGAATTAAACCTGCATCCTTTATTCGCCGCAGAACTGTTCAAACTTATCCAAGGAACGATTAATTTACTTTAACATCCTCAGTTGAATTGTGGTCGGAAGTGGACACACGTCGTCTTCTTGATAGAGGACTCTCTCCTGCATAAGCTCCCCCACCTCTGAACTATAAGTACAGCGAGTGTAATACGCCTTGCAACCTCACGAGCTGAAAAGCCTGCGACATTCACTAGTGCAAGGCGAGATTCTCTGTGGCTACATCGCTTGTGTGCTTCACTGAAAACAAACCTGTTAAGAGGATCTTGCATTTGCGTAAACCGGGAGCCACCATGTGAGTCACTGTTGCATCAGTGACATGGTAATTGCTCCGGAGAACCCCTGGAAAGAGATGCCGAAGGGAACCAAAAGGTTTTATAAACTCGTATGTACAAAGTTCATTCCCCTTGCCTCGTGGTCAAACTTGAGGTAGTATTTTTAACACTTAAATTATTTCAGTCTAATTATATAATATATAAATTCAATAACAGCCCGCCTTAAAGCAATATGTGTATGTAACAGTATATAACAAGTGTATATTACAGTCATTGTATATGTTTGTATTATTGTATCCATGTGTAATAATGTTAATATGAATGTATTACGTAATTTAGTAATGTAGGAGCTGTGAGAAATAGGAATAGTTGCTAACAATGAGGTAACCTGAGGCAATAATGAATTTGAAAGTTTAAGTGCTACTAGTCATTATTTGAGCAACAATAATGTTAATTTTGAGACAGTTTAAAAATAGCCAATCAACAACCAGAAAAAGCTTTAGTTAAATCCAGGTATTTTATTGGAGTAGGACTAGCCAATCAGAGATTTGAAATACAGAAATTTACAAGTTTAGACGGTTGAAATCAACTCGGTTGCTTGCAGACAGCGTTACTAACCAGACGCAAAAAGTGTCCAAGAGATTTAATATGTATTCGTGCGAGACGAAAAATAGTTTTACGTATTAAAAAGTGCAAGTATGTAATAAAAGAATCTCACAGTTCTCTATATCAGTGAAATGTTATTTAAATCGTATCAAGTATTAATAAAAGAAGTGAAGTAAAATTATAATATGTGTAAGCCTACATTCTTCAGTCGCACCACTCCCTGCCTAAGAGAAACGTGTCTCCAACAATAATATTGACGCAGCCGAGGCAAACAAAATATTTAATACTTAAAGAAACAGTCAAATTACAAAGTTAATGTTTTTTAAACTTGGGGCAAAGGCCACCTGAAAGTACATTTGGGGTGTAGGCTACCGGAAACCGGGTACCATACGTGCGGTTGCAAACACACTTCAAGTTTGGCTCCCCAACAGTCTAAATACAATACAACTCCTAATTCAAATCGGCTTTTCCACACGTAAAAAAATAAACCTTTCTTAAACTTCTCCTATCCCCTTATCTCACCTGTCTTAACACATATTGGTGTGACCCTATGGCTTTGAAATTCCATACTCCTTGCACGAAGCAAAAACGAATGCCGAATTATCACTTAGAAAAATATAAGTGTGTAAAAATTCAAAAAATAAAATAAAATATCTCGGAAATGGTTAACGCTACAAACATGTTTTGACATAAATTGTGTGCTTTAATGAGATCTACATCTTCTGTGCAGTAAGATTTGTCTGTCTTACGTTTTACGAATTATATGGTCGTCATTCAGATCGACTGAGGCCAGCACTGGCTATTTGCAGAATAATCAAAATGTACATTTCAGTTGTCATGCAAATATCTTATACATGTGATATTTTAATCAAAATTATTAACCATTTTTGATAAAGCTACAAATAAAGTTTTTTTTCACTTAAAGAGTACTTTATTCTGGGAGGTGTTTCTTAAAAATCTTCGTGTTGCAATCTTGAAAGTCGCTGAACTTCAATACCAAGGTTGGATTTCAACCGAATTTTCGTTTTTATTTCCAGGGAGCCTAAGGCAGTATTTTTAACACTTAAATGATTTCAGTCAAATTATATAATATGTAAATTCAAGCAATATGAAGGCTTGAAGCAATATGATTATGTAATAATTTGTAAAATGTATGTAACAGCCATTGCATATGCTTATATTATTCTAAACATGTTCAATAATGTTATGTGAATGCATTACGTAATTTAATAATGTAGGATCTGTGAGAATAACAAGTTAAAAGTTGCTAACAATGAGGTAACAATGAGGTAAGCTTGAGGCAATAATGAGTTTGAGAGTTTAAATGTTATTTTTGTGATTCTTGGAAGCATTAATGTAATTTTAGTGACAGTTTATAAAATAGCCAATCAACAACCAGAAAAAGCTTTAGTAAAATGCAGGTATTCTATTGGAGTAGGATTAGCCAATCAGAGACTTGAAATACAGAAATTTACTAAGCTTAGGCGCTTGAAATCAGTTAAGTTGCCTGCAGACAGTGATTGTAACTGGATGCGTGATGCGTCCTCGAGAATATAATACGTATTCGTGTGAGACGAAAATAGTATATGTATTAAAAAGTGTAAGTATTAAATAAAAGAATCTCGCAGCTCTCTATATCCGTGATGTGCTATTTACTTTTTGTCAAGGATTAATAAAAAGAAGTGAATTTAAACTTAAAATCTGTGTAACCCTACATTCTTGTCGCATCACGCCATGCCAAGACTTCCATGTCTCTAACAATAATACTGACTCAGCCGAGCCAAACATAAATATTAAATATTTAAAGAAACAGTCAAATTACAAAGTTAAATATTTTTTTAAACTTGGGGCAAACAACGTAAAAATAACAATAACAGAAACAAACCACCTTCTTCAAGTCTCGAGACATATATTTTTGATAAATCTCTTATAAATTTGTGGTTGGAATGCAATATTTCTTCTACTTAGACAAGTAGTAGAAAAATTTTGTAAGAATAATTTATAGAAGATACATAAAATAAACGACAGTGCGTAGAGGAAGTTATGTCAGTGCAATAACCAGATCCTTTTTTCTTAAGAGTGCGGATGTGTCGGAGCGGAAAGACTGTTTTACTCATTCCGAGTTTTGTTCTTTGGTTTGCCTATCATCCAAGAGTTCCTCCTTTATCAGCATGGTGTTGCCATAGAGTTCAGCTATCAGCAAATCACGATGATGGAGAAGGAAAAGACAATGAGTGACACTAAATACATGCCTGCCGTAGGATGTATACTCGTTCAAACTAAAAGTGGCCGGTCTCCCTTAAGCAGTTCAAAGTTTTCAAAGTCGCTTCGAGTGAGCGCTCGGTTCACAACCGTCAACTTTTGTGCGCCGCTTTGGCTAGCACTGTAACACAAGCCACAAGACACTGATTGGACTAACGCAACCAGCTCGAGTTTGGTTCTCCGTAGATGAATGTCATCGTTTATTTTTTTACAACTCATTTTACTGTAATATAGTTAAATAACTTTGTTTGTATTACTTCAGTTTACTTACAAATATAATTGCATGAATAGTGAAATTTATGGTTATGAAATTAAATTGATTATGAAATCCCCTCCTGACCGATAAACTATTGTCATGTATTCCATCTATCGGTATGACGAACTACTAAAGACGCGAATGAAACCTTACAACATTTTTAAAACTACTTTTAAAGGCTTTTCTTACCAACTTTATGAAAGGAGATGCTGAAACTGGTCACCGTAGTTGTCCATACATTTTTGGCACCTCTTTAGGAAACTATCCATCACTCACCAATTTCTTCCGAGTCAACAGTTCAAGCCCGTACATATGTGAATACAATTTTACCTCCCTTTTTTTTTTAGAGAACTAACAGCAAGGGAGCGTGATTTTGCCTTTTTTCAAAAAGACTTTGCAACAGCTTATACTCTTAATATTTAGATGAGAAAAATTGAAGTGTGTTTGAGGACAAAATTATTAGTACAGATTTGTGGCCCCCCTCGGTCCCCCAACCTAAGCCCCTGTGATTTCTATCTCTGGGGTAACTTAAAATAAAGTATACAAGACAAACTCACACATCCTGAAATAATTAAAACAAAATATCCACCAGGAAATTGCCAGCATTTCTCAATGTGAACTACGGCGAGTGATGGATAGTTTCCTAAAGAGGTGACCAGTTAAGTAAAGCCATTAAAAGTAGTTTTAAAAATGTTGTATGGTTTCATCCGCGCCTTTCTATGATAGCGTCAGACGGCAGTGAGTGCCGAGGACGCGGATAGAAAAACCACCACGCAGGCGGTTCGTAGTTTTTTGGCTCACCCTGTATTAAAATGAACTTTGGACACTTCTGAAATTTGAACGTACAACCTCAGGAACATAACCTAACTGTGTACCACCGAGCTAAGTGTGCTGCAGTAAGCGTGGCATTCTAACAAACTTTAAGTCTTATTTCACTTGAGAACCATAAGTCAATAACGCGTGTTTTGGTTACAAATATTCAGTGTTGAAACACTCTGAAACATCTGTTTGAATTCTTGTATAGGAATTATTTTCTGAGAAGACTTTTGTAATTACAGTTGTGTTCCCCATTATAACTACTACAAGAATATACGCAGTCTTGTGAAAAAAGCCTGGCTGCCCCGAGCGCACACGGAAGTACCCGATTCGAGCTTCTCTCAAACGCCGGCCAGTTTTAAATTGACCGTGTTTACATTGAGAAAAACTAGGCCGATATAAGAAGTATTATGAAGAGGTTTTGAAAACCCTGGGAAGTCAGTGTTCGCAAACGTCTACCCTGAAAGTAACAATCTTTATTATAACCAAGGAGGTCAGGCGATATCTTGTAGTGTATAGGGGAGAAAGTATAAACGTGTAGAGTAAAAGTTATCACATTGCCTGCTAGAGGCCATAACTGTGTGTGTGATATTCAACAAAGAAAACGTGGCATTGCGTGACCCGTGGACCTATTTCAAACAAGGTATATAACGGCGAAAGGGCAGAACAAGAAAGCAGTAGTGGATTTTACAACTTACTCTACAGAGAAATAAAACATCAACAATCGGATAATGAACAGCTGAATGGGAGAAAATATTTCCCTTCGCCAGAACCTCTATTTTAACATTCGCTTTTACCTTTGCACGCTCCCTTATAGTGATATTAAATCACAATAAAATACATGTTGTAATTTACCCGTCGTTCAAAGCTGGCAACTTCATTTCAAACATCTAAGTAGTTGTCTAATGAAAACTAGCGTCTAAATAGCAGAAATAAAACATTTTGAGCGTGTTTAGCAAAATAATCAGCTTTACTTGAACGTGGAAACATCAACTGAGGTCTATAAACTTTGTAATTAATTTCTGCGTAAGAGGCTTTGAAATTCTCTAAGCGTCAATACTCCGAGGCATTAATAAAATGAGTAGTTAGTAATTCGCATTTACTTTACATAGATGCTTACTAACTGTAAGCCATTTATACGCAGCATTAGCCATGTAGGTTGAGAGGGAGATAATATAGGCCACCAAAATATCTGATGCGATACACTCACATGACTTTTTCTACCCTCTATCCTTTATTAGTGGGTATACTAGTCTTAATAAAGCTTATTTTTATGTCTACTTCAGTTTAATCCAAATACACTTTTGCAGAAATTGCTGCAAATTATGCTGTAAACACAAAGGGAACGCTATAGTCAAATGTTTAAGAACTTGACGCTATATACTAGCCTTAAAATTCCATACTGTTTCATGCAATTGCGAGAAAGAAATGAATGTTGAAAGCACTTTAAAAGAATGTCTAAAGCCCCTTGAACACGATCAAATTTTCGTCAAATTCAATATTTTACAAGACGTTTCAAGAGTTGTCACAACTTTACAACTTTTCTTGTCAAATTGTTTCCAATGCTTTTAAACTCTTTGAAAGACTTGAACAAATAAGGACATGCTCTAAACGATCAAAGATTTAACAATGATTTAATGGCTTCAGCCAATGAAATAAGAGTATTTACAATGTGTCACGAAATATGTAACGTGGCGGAAAGCGAAGAGATACAAAAATGGCTAGCCCGCCAAGGTATGTTGTATGCGAACTGATTAGGTTATACGTAAGCTGGTCATGCCCGTATGTCTAGGACTCTGTGGGTTACCACAAGATGAAGCAGATGAAGGCATATCAAGAAATAATTGCCAGGCAGATTTCCGAACTAAGTATACATTAATGCAATGGTATATAGCGTGGTTAACCTATCAGTTGGTGTTATTTCCATTGTATTCCACACTCGTAATGTGATTTCATTGGATACATTACGTAAAAGTGCTACATAATGTTAGTAAAGAACAGTATTGCATTGCAAACTGTTATACCGTGAAGCAAATAGTAAATTTGCTTGTGCGTAATAAATTATTTATTAATGTATTCTGAAGGGTTTCAATTTGAAAAAAGACAACTGATAGATACACATTTATGACATTGTCAGGTCTTGTCCAATCTTGTCACATATTGAAAAATGTTTGACAATTTTTCTTGTAAACTCTTGAATTGGAAAAAAAGTTTGATCGTGTACAAGGGGCTTAAGAATTGAACAATTCCAAAAATTAATAACGGATATCTCGAAAATGTCTGATACCACAAAATAAGTTATTTGAAATAAATTGTGGGTTTTACAGAGATCTACATTTCCTGTGTAGTACGTTTTTGTCTATCGCTTAACGTTTACCAGTTATACAAGATTATACAAGATTCCTCCCGAATGAAGAGGGCTTCAAAGGCTGTAACAGAAAATTCAAGATATACATTTTATTTATGTAAATATCTTTAAGTATGGTGTTTTAATCAAAATCGGTACAGCCATTTTTAGACAACAAAAAATTTCGTAACATTATCCATGTAAAAGGTAGTTTGGGGTGGGGGGATTTTCTTGAAAGTCTTCATATCGCATCTTTGGAAGGCGCTGAACTTAAATACCAAGCTTGGCGTTGAACCAACTTTTGTTTTTGAGTTACGCTGTTTACAGACACACACACTGGCCATTTTATAAAAATGCCTTTTTTGGCATTCAAAGGTCCTCAAAACATGTATTTCCAGTGAAATCTCAGTATCACTACTAGGTGCGTGGTAGAGAATGTAAGCATAGCAGTTACATGGCTTCGGAATGATCAAATACACTGAGTGCATTTGAGCGAGTTCGTCTGGTATTTCAGTGGAGAGCAACAACCGGATTTTTGCTGCCTGAGGTATGCATATTTGGAGGTCTGCTTGGTCCGAAATTCTTAGGTCCGGGTCCGGGTCCGATTGTTTAATTTTGTTTTAAATAAATTATTTTGCACTTATTTATTATTTATTACTTAAGGAAGCGGTGCAGCCTGCGATGCGAAGGGTTCCGGATTCAATTTCTGGTACCGGTAGGTATTTTTTTTTTCCTTTGCTGGAAGACCGGTAAGCAATTCACCCAGTTTCTGGGAGTAACTTAGGAGCCATTTTACAAAAATAGTGGCTTTGAGGTCCTGGGATCCTCATGTATGTTGAAGGTACGCTGCCTTATTGACCACACGTCGCCTCTATTACTGCACTTTGCCAAGGATGTCCTGGGTGTGTACGGATGGAGGCGGAGCTTGCAGCTGCCGTGCTATTGCAGTTATTCTAAATTGGCCGAAGGAAGCATTTATTTATTATTACTACTGCTATGGATGTGTGCATGCTGTGATTGTGTTAATCCGGGTATCTAAACATTGCGGACCAAAAATGCAGAAACTTATTTCTTTTTGTCTTAATTTTCTGTTTACTTGGAAAAAAAATGTTTTTATTTTCTCAAAATTGCTGCTCATGATTATGTTTATGTATGTTTGAGATATTAACAAGACAAATAAAACGCAAGTTGTGTTGAGTGTGATAAATGAATTTATTTCGTCTTTATTTTCAAGCACAAGCCCGTGCAGACTTCTAACACATATATCATTTATACAGAACTGTGGAGTACATTCCGAAGTCACTTGTACAATAAGCAGATTTCATAACGTGTGCAATCTCCTCAACGCAAAAATCTTCTAAGTATGGAAGTATTCCACCTGGGCAAGCACAATTTATTTCTAAATCGGTATATACGTAGCACAAGAGCACCCGAACGTTTTGGTACCTTGCGGTTTTATTGGTTATTTTTCGTTGAATGATGTTATATGTAACATGTATGTGGTAATTTAAAACCTATGGGGTTTAATTATACCACGCCACTTCTCTAAACTCGATGAAATGTGGCAACAGGGTTGGTAGCGCATCTTATAACTTTGCACGTTTTAAGGAGCTTTTGCGCATGCGCAACTAGTATGAAGTAGTTACTTTATGGGCCAAATACATACTTGTAAGCGTGCACGAAGCTTCTTCCGCTCTGTGTTTCCATAATTTCACTAAACTGTTTGTTAATGCCACTAGATGATAGCACTGCGGCAGAAGTAGGACACGTGCACAGCGCGGGAACTTCTCCCGGTTATTCCAGACTATCCGTGGTCTCAACTACAGTTTAATTTAAAAATTACTTCTGTCTGTCTGTCTATAACAACCCTTTCTTTCGTCAGATAACTTATGCTTTATTATTATTTATTTATTTTTGTTGAGACTGCAGTTACTATATCAAGTGGTTCATAATAGTAACTATTATGCACATTTTCAGGAGCTACCCGATTCTAAAATTTTGTGAACACCCAAAAAGCATACTCAGGAGGCCCTTCTAATAGTTAGACTTTTGGTCGATACAAACTAGTAATAGTCATTCCGTTAGCTTTTCCGTTTTAGATGTCGTAATTGAAATCGGCAATTACTCCAGCATTTTGCTAACACGTCGAGCATACACAATAGACACTGGTGGTCTGATGTTACAAACCACACATTCGTTCTTTTGGATTCTTGGAGTGGAGGCTGATAATACTATCTTTAATTACCAGGGAATTACAAGGTTGTATATCAATAACAAGGATGTAATGGGTTATTTAAGTGCCACATCTTCCAAGGATGCGACAGGAAGGTTTACAAGAAAATCACCTACCTTAAACTATCCTTTTACAAGGCGGGGTTTTAAAGTATCGATAATTTTTTAAAAAAAAATCTGATGTGTTACACTCACATGACAGACAGACCGACCACACACACAGACACGCAAGACATACACACGAACATGTTTCGAAAAATGCTTTATTTTGTCCTGGACATACTAAGAAAATGCAATGCTCCACATAACTACCACCTCTTAAAATATTTGACTATCGCTTAAAGCCTACCAATTCCCCTGGCATCTACAAGAAAATTAGCAATAAGATTAACATCTCGATATCTCGATTAACATGAAGCGTTTGTAAAAATAGTTTGTACAAGAGTAGAGAAGGTCATGTGAGTGTAACACATCAGATTTTTTTTCTATCTACTTCATTTTAATGGAGATAAACCTTTGCAGAAATAGCTATATTATGCATTTCGTTGCATACACAAAGGGAACAGGGATAGTCAAAATGTTGAACCGGCCGTTATACGCTGCCTCAAAACTGTTTCAATGCAAACGAGAAACAACTAAAAATCAACAGAACTTTTAAAAAATGACCAAGTATTGGCCAATTCGTATCATTAATAACAGATATCTCAGAA
Organism: Deroplatys truncata; assembly: GCA_030765065.1. NCBI lineage: Eukaryota > Metazoa > Arthropoda > Insecta > Mantodea > Mantidae > Deroplatys > Deroplatys truncata. The sequence continues at coordinate 291,528,620 of CM060975.1, read as the reverse complement.
ATGGTTTAAGCAACAAAAAAGTTATTTGAAATAAATTGTGTATTGTAACGAGATCTATATTTTTTGTGTAGTGCGTTTTCGTCTGTCGCTAAATGTTTACCAGTTATGCAAGTTTCTACAAAATTCCTTCTGAATGAAGAGGACTTCACAGGCTATTCTCAGAAAATTCAAGATATAAATTTTGTCCTTAAATATATGGTATTTTAATCAAAATCGCTAGAGCCATAATTATAAAACCAAAATTTTAGAAAAATGTTCCATGTAAAGGATCATTCGGGTTTAGAGGATTTTGCTGAAAATCTTATTGCAGCATCCTTGGAAAATACCGAGCTTAAATACTACGTTTGGTGTTTAACCGGATTTTAGGTTTTTAATTATACTGTTCAGATACGCACACATACCTACTTCACTTCTAAAACCCTTTTTATGGGGTGGGGTTCAGGGAACCTGAAAACAGGTACAGGATTATTAAAAAAAAAGGAACAGAATTTAAATAATTATTTCTAATGAACGACAGTAGATAGCGACACATACGGGACACCATTGAATAGAGAAAAGCTCAAAGTTTTAAGCCCCATCTATTAGTTCCCTTCAGTGAGTACAACGGCGTTGTGTTTGTTTACGAGAAAATGGCGACGCCTCAGGAAAAGTCGTTTTGTGTGCTGCATTATGCAAAGAGTGAATCCATTGTTTCATTGCAGCGTGCATTTCGTTGCAAGTTCAACAACGAGCCGCCTCATCATAAAAAATTTACAATTAATACAATAAATTTGTGGAAGATGGTTGCGTATGCAAAGAAAATGCAGTGGCGTCCTTGCATAACAAATGGTGCTCACTTTGAACACACAAAATGAAACTTTGAACTTTTCTCTATTCAGTGATGTATTGCATGTGTCACCATCTATTTTCGTTCATTAGAAATAAATATGTAAAATTTGTTCCTTCTTTTTGAATAACCCTATTTTTCCGGTGAAATCTCGACATCTAATTTTTGGGTAGAATACAATACTTCCTCTACTTACTATATGCAGTAGAGAAAGTAACAAGTTATTTATTTAATGATTTATATATTTAATATTGAAGTATTTAATGTAGGTCGTTACGTATTGCAAAAGGTTGTAGCAGTTTAGAAATCAATGCGATCTTTTGCTCCTGGTTTATTCGCTGCGCACATGGCTTTATTCGCAGTGTGTTAGTTTTTTGTTCTGCCGCAGGTAACGTTTTTTCCTGCACAGATTACCCTCTCATTTACTCACATACCTACACCATTTATTGACTCGTTTCAACGATTTTCTGGCAATTTGGCTTTAAATCCCTAACTACGCATTACTAACACGTTACATTTGAATATTTGCATATTTTAGCTGACATTTGCATACCTGCATCCTTTACCAAGGCGAATATAGCAGAGAGATCTCGTTTCTTGTCCTTCATGGGAGTCGTAATTTTCGACAATGCTCCTAGTTCTCTACTTTCACCTCTCAGTTTATATTTACTATTGTGTAATGATTAAATTGCATTTTGCCTCTGGGACGTTCATCCCTACTCTTTCGCTTTGTATCGTCATTCTTTTTCAAGGATTCGCCTTTATTTATTTAATAAGCATTTCTCCCAGAAAAAAAATTGTTACTCGTATTATTTGTATTTTTAAAAAATATTTCTACCTTCCATATACTCTCGCTAAATATTGTGATGAATTTTTATTTTCTCTGCTATTTAGCTGTAGCAAATAAAGGAAATGTTTCATTCCACCAAAAATTACGTATGGAGATTTCACCCCAAATACGTTTTCAGACTCCCTGAATAAAAGAATCTTATGTGATACATCATATAACTTTCTCTACCCTCTATCGTTTATTAGTGGGTATACAAACTAATCTTATTAAAGCTTATTTTTGTACGTACTTCATTTTAATCCAAATAAACTTTTGCAGAAAACACATTTCGTTATAGATACAAAGAGAATAGCGACAGTGAAATGTTTAAGAACTAGACACTATATGCTGGCCTTAAAATTCCATACTGTTTCCGTAACATCGCGAGAAACAACTGAATTTTGACGGGACTTTAAAAAGATCTTTGAAAATGGAAAACCTGAAAATGCATCTTGTGACCCAAGCGCAACTCTGCAGAAATTGAAGTTTGACAGGACGTGTTAACTAATTCGGAATACTTTAAGCAAGTGATGTGCAGTACTAAAAACATGGTTTTATTGCTTGTATAGATGTTATTGTTTTCACTGTATTTCCTGTTGCTTTTCTATTTTTTCCAGAAACATGGAGACATTTCAAAAATAATTACTAGTTAGTTTCAAACACTGCAAAAAAGTGAGTACTATACTCGCAATTTGTTCTGAAGTGAATTTTGTATCACGTGGTACATAAAACAAATCAACAAGAATGCTTTTAATTAAACTTATATAATCATATTTTATCTTTTAAGGCCATATTTATAAAAGTTTTGTAATAAAATCCGGGCCCTAGTGATAAGATATGTGTAATTGGAACTGTTAACTGCGAGAACGTGAGCCGGTTGCGGAGATATAAATGATTCGGTGGGAGTCCGAGTTGTGCGGGCGGCATGCGAGCAGCCTTGCGGTGGCCATAGTGTGAAAGAAAAACATTGTAGTTTTTATCTTTCAGTTTTCTTTCTTTCTTTCTTTTTTTGGGGGGGGGAGGAGGGAGTTCTTAATCCCATTCTCCTTCGCTGTTATTTATCTGCATTATTGTTCCTTGGACTTGTACCTCTCCTGCTGCCAGAGCCATATTCTTCGTCAAATCGTATTAATTTTTAATTTATTTTTTCCTTGTATCATATTACTTGCTTTTGGAAATTGTTAGCGATGTTGTATTAGGACATTTTATCCTTGTATTTAATCCCTTTGTCTTTATCAGCCAGATGGTGCAAGGGTTTCAACATTCTCCCCCACACCTTCATTTTGACTTCTTGGCATCTTGGCTTTCCCTAGCTCCTCTTTCTCTAATCTTCTGGACTCCGTCATCCCTTTGCCATCGATTCCCTTTTCCAGCAGAAAGGGTTGTATCGCTAGCGGAAGTTGGGAGCATTTGAAATTGCTATAAACAGTTTCCGTGACTGCTGCTCACGACGTGACGGGCCGCACTCATACAAGTTGCCAACTGTTAGGGCATTATCTCTCACTAATCCACTCGGACAACGTGCAGCTGTTGGCTACACTCAACTAATGAAAACACTCATTGATGAAAAACGCAACTTCAACTTGTCCTAGCTGCAGGGCCAGGTTTCGAGAAGTATCGAGACTGACATCGACTAATTGTATTCTTTGCACTAGTTGGAGGATGTAAACAGATCGAATGTGTAATTTCTCTGGCCGTTTCCATTTGACAGGTATCTTCTACACAGTGTGTTCTGGTTATATATAAATATAACTCAGCTGCCATAAATTTTTGCTTTCTCTAATACCTACCTATAGTAGGTATTGGAAGTGTTTCATTCCTCCCAAAATTTGGTATCGAAATTTCACCGGAAACACTCCCTTTGAGACTCGCTGAATAAATACATAAAAGTAATTCTAGAAAAAATGATCCGTGTGTGCGTGTCTGTGAAGAGCATTAGTTAAAAACAAAAAATCAGTTAAATAACTAAACTTTGTATTTAAGTTCAGCATCTTTCAAGAATGCGACCCGAATATTTTATAGAAACCATTAAATGCAAAAATTCTCTTTAATTTTTATTTTCTCAAAAATAGCTCTTGACGATTTGGATTAAAATACCATAAGACATAGGCATGACAAACCTGAAAAATTGGTTCACTGGGAAGAAATTCACGTCCAGTGAACAAACACATCATTGCAGAAACAACCTCATTTTGCAAACTTCAAAAAATCATATTTTTTGGAAGGGTTAAAAAAATTGGAGAAACGTTGGTCAACCTGTATTAAATTGAAAGACTATATTGTGAAGTAAAATTGATTTTTTGGAAAAAAAATTATTTTCTTTAAGAATTCACTGACTTGTCAATCCGCCCTCGTATATTTGGCGGCGAAATCCCACTTTTCCCAAGAGGATATCAGACATTTTGTATCTCCCAAAGTAATAAGGTGTTCATTATGATCGCATCAGTATACTGTACTGCAGGCTAGGCCCTTCATTATTTCTTTGGTATGGCTTGTTTATTGCATATTTTCTCTTGCAAGCGAAACAATTACTACATGGGGAAGTGGTGGGGATGCTCTGAGGTATGTAATATTGGAGGGAGGAGTGGTAAGCACGTAGAGGCTAATAACACACGATACGCGTAGCGATTGCAGCAATATAATTAATATCTAATTGCCTTTAAGGGGAGAGTAAATTGCGAAAATTTTAAAAAAATAGTTTTTATAGTGCTCTAAAATAGAATTTCCTCTTTCATTTAGTATACATTTTATCTTTATAGGCACAATAACTTGCATTTTAAATAGTATTAAAAATGGTGTTGCATGGGCCATTTTTACACTTTATACAATGTACCTATAGTAAGTAGGGGAATTGTTGTATGCCACCCAAAAATTCGACACCGAGATTTCGCTGGAAATATGTTTTGAAGTACCCTGCCCCCAAAAAGAGGTATTTTTAGAAAAAGCTCTGTGTGTGTGTGTGTGTGTATAAACAGCATAACTAAAAAGCAAAAAGTTGAATAAATACCAAACTTGGTTTTGAAATTTAGCATCTTCCAAAGATGCGACACGAAGATTTTCAATAAAATCCCCCCACCCCGAACTACCCTTTACATGGAATATTTTTGAATTTTCCTCATTTTCCAAAAAAAATGGCTTCTAAAGATTTGATCAAAATACCACACATTAAAGATATTCACATAAAAATAAAATGTATATCCGGAATTTTTTGGAAGTAGCTTGTAAAGTCCTGTTCATTCGAAGGAAATTTATGTAATCTTGCATAAGTGGTAAACGTTAAGCGAGACGAAAACCAATACACAAAAAGTTAGATATATTTAAAACACACAATCTATTTTAAGTAACTTTTTTGTAGCATCAGCTATTTCCGAGATATCCGTTATATATGGGTTTGAATTGTCGGTTTTCAGTTGTTTCTCGCAATTGCATGGAAACAGTATGGAATTTTAAGTTCAGCATATAGCTTTCACTTCTTAAACATTTGACTATCGCTGTTCTCTTTGTATCTATAACGATGTAGGTATTTCCGGAAAGCTTTGTCTTGATTAAAATGAAGCATATAAAAAAAATAAGCTTTCTTATGAACAGCATTATCCCCAATAAAGATGTAGAGAAAGTCATGTGAATGAACATAGGTTTTGTACTGTGAATTCTCACTTCCACATACAAAAAAAATCATAACTCTTACACACCTTGGAGTACAGAGGTGAACTTGAGCCCTCCTTTGGGGGAACTTTTGCTCTTCTCTTTTCTGCTTTGTTGTTTGTGCTTTGGAGAGGGATAGCGCAGTTGTCTTCTGCCAATAAAGAGAATAGGTTTTGCTTCTCATTGGTGAAAAGAGGGTGTGGCACGGTAATAACCGGATGAATTTTTCCTTTTTCTTTCTCTTCTTAAAGAGAGAGTTCGCTTAGGGATAGGGTACTCTGAGCGTATAATGTCTCTACAACAGCAGATTACATTTTCCGTATCTCATACAAATATTTGATGAAATCTAGTTGTAATTATTAGAGAAAAATGGGCATATTTAGGAATATTTAGGCTTGTAGTATGATTTTAACCGACCTTCCTTCCTTCTTCACCGTCATATCAGGCATTGGGCTGATCACCCATCCTGGATATGCTATGATCCAGAGTTTGCTTGCTCCTCGACAGGCTACTGATCCAAGGCATTGGCTTTTAAGTCTTATAGAGAGAGGGAGTAATCAGTTAAAGAAGAAGTAGGTATATCATTTTTAGCTGCTGCATTAGAGTACATTTTTTTATTCTTCTGAAAAAGAAACTACTACATTTTTAAAAATTCTCAGTGTAAATTCTCCTATTTTTTTTTTCTTTCTTGCGTACGTCTATGCCTGTAAAATCGATGGTTACCTTTTCAACCTCATAAACGTGCGCTAAAATATTCAATAAAGCATGTAATTAAGGACTGCAAATTTTCAGCTTTCTACCTTCATTAATTGTAGAGTGAAAGGGACGTTAATATCTATAAATTTCAACTTGAGAAAGCAGAGGTTAAAGAAAGAAAACACACCTATTTAAAGGGAGGCGGTGTACATTTTAAATCCTGTTGAAATATCTTGTCTTAATATCTACGTATATTAAAAGTGAATATTTTCTGAAACTAAAAGCTAAAAGATATTTTACTCTCTCTTCAATTTGCCTGCAGTAAGTAGGGAAAGATACTGCATTCCACCCAAAATTCGATGTAGAGATTTCATTGGAAATACACGTTTTGATGTTCCTTGAACCCAAAAAAAGGGTGTTTAAAAAAAAGGCTGTGCGCGCACGCGCCTGTGCCTGAATGTGAACAGCATACCCAAGAACGAAAAGTTGGTTAAACACCAAACTTGGTATTTTAAATTCAGTATCTTCCAAGGATGAGCAACGAAAGTTTTCAACAATATCCCCCGGCCCAAGCTATGCTTTACATTGAAAAAAAGTTTACTTATTTTGATTTTCTAAAAATCTGGCTCAACTTTTATTCAAATCCATATACACTTTGTGATCAAAAGTATCCGGACACCCCCGCAAATATACGTTTTTCATCTTAGGTGCATTGTGCTGCCGCGACCTCAGTAGTCATTAGACATCGTGAAACAGCACAATGGGACGCTCCGTGGAACTCACGGACTTCGGACGTGGTCAGGCGATTGGGTGTCACTTGTGTCAGAAGTCTGTACGCGAGATTTCCTCACTCCTAAGCATCCCTAGGTCCACTGTTTCTGATGTGATAGTGGAGTGGAAACGTGAAGGGACATGTACAGCACAAAAGCGTACCTCGTCTGTTGACTGACAGAGACCGCCGACATTTGAAGAGGGTCGTAAAGAGTAATAGGCAGACATCTATCCAGACCATCACACAGGAATTCCAAACTGCATCAGCATCCACTCCAAGTACTATGCCAGTTAGGCGCGAGGTGAGAAACCTTGAATTCCATAGTCGTGCGGATGCTCATAAGCCACACATCTCGCTTAGTGTAAGGAGTGATGCAGTAATTTGTATCATAAATTATTTAAATGTAAAGAATGATTATAGTATGAATATGCATTTTTGTGTGACATTAATTTAAGATGTTTGTTGATTGTAATTATTGTCGAGAAGTAAGTTTATACGGCCTTACTGAAACTGACAATAATAGCGTGCAATAATGCAGCGAGGGGGTGAGCTGTTTATCATTATTAGAGACGAGGAAGTTACGTAATGTTGGCGCGTTTTTCTTTAGAATTTTCTGGAATATTTTCCCTAGAGCATATGTATTCATAATTTTCATTGGATATGAAAATAGACGCTAATGTTGGCGCGTTTTATTAGCCAATAGCAGCTCAGTTATAATCTTTAGGCATATCGGGGCGTAGGAGTAAAAAAAGGGCTAGGTTAGAGGTAAAGTCCTTCAGTCCGTCAGTTCGTCGAAAACATTTGTACGTTACACGTCGCCGTCAGTTCGTCGAAAATATTTGTACGTTACACGTCGCCTTCAGTCCAGCAGAAATATTAGTACAGTACACGTCGGCTATCGATTCGCAAGTTACGCGTAGCAGAGTTATGAAAAATCTCAAGTGTTGTAAAGTTAATCACACAAAAAGTTGAAGTACGCGAATTAAGAATGATAAGTAATGAAGTTATTATAACAGTTTCAGTTTGGCGAGTGTCAAGATCAAAGTGTAAATGTGATAGTGAATGTGTTCGACAATAAAAAGTGTAAAACAAATTCTTTCATCAGTGTTATCTTTGGATAAAAGACTCCTTTCCGTTTACACAACCTGTATAAAGAGAAGTGCTCAACCAAAAATATCATAGCTAGCCGGAGGACAGTGAACCAAAATTAAATAAAATAACAGTAGCATTCTTTCAAACAAACACTAATACTGCCGCAAATTGCTAACACCAGATGGAGCTAACAAACCTAACAAAGAATCAAGTCACAAAATGGCTTCACCACGTGGAGTAAACACAAATACACAAACATTATAAATAATACCGCCGCAAATTGGCTTCCCAAACGTGGGGCTCAACAAATTAAATATAACTTAACAAGTTAACGCCGCAGGAGCGTCAACATTACACGATTGGGCAGTGGCAAAACGTTGTGTGGAGTGACGAATCACGGAATACAATGTGGGATCCGATGGCAGGGTGTGGGTATGGCGAATGCCCGGTGAACGTCATCTGCCAGCATGTGTAGTGCCAACCGTGAAATTCGGAGGTGATGGTGTTATGGTGTGGTCGTGTTTTTCCTGGAGGGGGCTTACACCCCTTGTTGTTTTGCGTAGCACGATCACAGCGCAGACCTACATTGATATTTTAGGCACCTTCTTGCTTTCCGCTGTTGAAGAGGAATTCGGGGATGGCGATTGCATCTTTCAACACGATCGATCACCTGTTCATACTGCACGGGCTGTGGCGGAGTGGTTACACGACAATAACATCCCTGTAATGGTCTGGTCCGCACAGAGTCCTGACTTGAATCCTATAGAACACCTTTGGGATGTTTTGGAACGCCGACTTCGTGCCAGACCTCGCCGACCTACATCGATACCTCTCCTCAGTTCCGCACTTTGTGAAGAATGGGCTGCCATTCCCCAAGAAACCTTCCAGACCTGATTGAAAGTATGCCTGCGAGAGTGAACGCTGTCATCAAGGCTAAGGGTTGGTCAACACCATATTGACTTCCAGCATTACCGATTGAGATCGCCTCGAATGAATGAATTTTGTTTATTTGGTAAACCGTAGAGACAGACAAAGTCTTACTCCACAAAAAAAATTTCGATATAGCACATAATTTATGTCTAATAAAATTTTTGTATCGTTAACCATTTCCGCGATTCCTTTATTATTTCTTTTTAAGTGATAAGTCGCTATTCGCGTTTTGTTTTGATTTTTTCTCGTGGTGATGCAAAGAGCATGGAATTTGAAAGCCGTCACTTGCCGATCCACGTATCAAAAATCTGAACTATCGGTGTAGCCTACTGTATTCTTATATCTACAACGAAGTGTATAAACGTGTAATAAACGTTATCTAAATTAACAAGAAGCAAATATAAGAATAAGCCTTTGTATAAGAGTTTTGATGAAAAGAGAGTATAGAAAATAATGTAATGCAAAAATATCAAATTCATCATCCCTTGGCAGGAAGCGAATCCTGCTGTTAATAACTTCTCTGCGTCAATGACAGTGTATTTGTACCCTCTAGTGCATCCCGATAAGTGAAATAAGTTGTTTTATTTGTTATTGCAATTGATGAATATCTGACGATCAGTTCGGTGATGCTATTTTGTTCTTCCCTCGAGTTTGCTGTGCTATTGTGTAGCCCCTCCTGAGTTATAATGAGACGGAGATAAGAAACAGGAAAGAGAGAAAGAAGTATAAACGGAAACCCCCGGTGGGTAATTAAAGAAACTTGGCTGAAGAGTGCGTATATCACCGATGGCAGACTTCCTCTCCTGCAGCATTGTGGTTTGTGCAAACCATTAACGTCAACCAACAAAACATGCTGCATGATGTATCTCTCGAGGCTTTTATTTTGTGTTCAAGCAGTCATTATATTGTCTCTACCTGCTTAAGTATTCAGTGCTGCCACACTTACTCCATAGTGCTGGTGTTTTAAAAAACAAAACCAAACAACGTATTCCAATTACATCAATTTTGTTGCCTGCAGGGAACTTTATGGTGAGCCACTGTAAACACGTCTTAGAGAAGTGATTGTTAAACTGTGGACCGCAGCTGCCTAGGAATACGAAACTTTGGAAGGGTACTGCAAATACGTGCAGTAAATAGTTTGTTACGTTATTCGCACCACGCTTTGGGCGGCAATTTGAAGTAGGTCGTATTGAAGGAGTTGTATTATATTTCAACTGTTGGGGAGCCGAACACTTGTAGTAGTGCAACCGCACGTATAGACTTCGCACAAATGTACTTTCATGTGGCCTTTGCCCCAAGTTATAAAAAAATTAACTTTGTAACGACTGTTTCTTTAAATATTTAATATTTATGTTTACCTCGGCTGCGTCAGCATTTATTTTAGAGACATGGATATCTTGACAGGGTTGTGATGCGACAAGAATGTAGACTTCACAGATTATAATTTTACTTCACTCCTTTTATTAATACTTGATACGATTTAAATAACACTTCACTGATATAGAGAGCTGTGAGATTCTTTTTATTAATTAATTACACTTTTTTAACATGTAAATTTATTTTTCGTCTCACACGAATACATATTATATATCTTGAGGACACTTCTTGATCTGGTTAGTAACTCTGTCTGCAGGCAACTGAACTCTAAATTTATAAAATTTTCTCCTTTTCAGTTTGTGATTGGCTAATTCTACTCCAATAGAATACCTTCATTTAACTAAAGCTTTTTCTGGTTTTTGATTGGCTATTTTATAAACTGTCACTAAAATTACATTATTGTTACTCCAAGAATCACAAGTAGTACATTTAAACTTTCTTACTCATTATTGACTCAAGCTTACCTCATTGTTAGCAACTTTTAACTTATTATTCTCACAGCTCCTACATTATTAAATTACGTAATATATTCACATAACATTATTACACATGAATACAATAATATAAGCATATGCAATGACTGTTAAATATATTTTACAAATTATTACATACACATATTGCTTCAAGGTTTGCTGTTATTGAATTCACGTACTATATAATCAGACTGAAATCATTTAAGTTTTAAAAATGCTGCCTCATAGGAGGGCGGATTGATAAGTCGTGACTTTTTAAAGAAAAGGTGTTAAGAAAATGTGACAACACTAGCTGTAGATCTACCCTGTGTTGAGTTGGAGCTTCAGTTGCATCAGATAGGCTGACGTCAGTGTGGCAAGAAATGGACTGGCTGGATGTGCGCCGTGCCACAAATGAGTCCCATATTCAAAATTTCTAATTTGTGTTATAGTAACTTCTACAGTGTTTTTTTCAATTTAAGTTATGATCTTTGGCGGCTGCTGTAAAGGACCACAAGAACATGTGAACACCTTAACTTTTGCTACTTTGCTGACTTGGTTATTTTTCTTCGAATGCTTTTAAACGTAACATATAGGGTAATTTAAAACCTACAGAGTTGATGCAGTAATTTGTATCACAAATTACTTAAATGTAAATAATGATTGTAATATGAATATGCATTTTTTAGTGACATTGATTTCAGATGTCTATTAATTGTAATTATTATTGGGAAATAAGTTTATATGGCCTTACTGAAACTGTCAATAATAGCGCAATAATGCAAAGAGGGGGGTGAGCTGTTTATCATTATTGGAAACGAGGAAGTTACGTAATGTTGGCGCGTTTTTCCGTTTAGAACCTTCTGGAATATTTCCCTAGAGCATATGTATTCATAATTTTCATTGGATATTAAAATAGACGCTAATGTTGGCGCGTTTTATTAGCCAATTGCAGTTCAGTTATAATCTTTAGGCGTATCTGGATGAAGGAGTATAAATAGGGTAGGTTAGAGGTAGCTTGAGGCCAGTTCATCAAAATTCTTTGTACACTACACGTCGTCTTCAGTTCGTCACTTCGTCAAAATATGTGTATGAGATACGTCGGCTATAGATTCACAAGTTACGAAAAATCTAAAGTGTTGTAAAGTTAATAATACACAAAGTTGAAGTACGCGAATTAAAAGTGATAAGTAAGAAGTTATTATAACAGTTTCAGTTTTGGCGAGTGTCGAGATAAATGTGTAAATGTGAGAGTAAAAGTTTTCGACAATAAAAGTATAAAACAAATTTCTTCATCAGTGTTCTCTTTGAATAAAAGATTCCTTCCGTTTACACATCCTGTTTAAGAGATATGTTCGACCAAATAGCTAGCCGGATGATATTTAAATAAAAATTAAAATTCTTTCAAACAAAAGACTAATACTGCCGCAAATTGCTAACACCAGATGGAGCTACAAACCGAACAAATGAATGACGTCACAAGATGGCTTCAACACGTGATGTAAACAAACATTATAAGTAATACCGTCACAAATTGGCTCCCATACGTGGGGCAGTTAAAATTATGTAACCAAACAAAACAAAAGCAGCACAATATAAGATCTTCAAGTTCTAATAATTTACGTAAAAACATATTACGTAAGCACAAATGTTACTACAAATTGGCACCCAGAACGTGGGGCAGAGTGACCAGGAAAGGAACACGATGACCAGGAAAGGATCAGAATTACCAGAAAGGGGCAGAATTAACCAGGAAGAAGTGAGATGACCAGGAAGGGGCGAATGGAGCAGTGAAATGATCTACAAGACGCAGATTCCAGAAACAACAGGGACGACAGACTACGCAGATGATTGGACATCGTAATTCCGAGATTACAAGGCAACAGGGAAATTCAAACTACAGGACAACAAAACGACGTAGATTCATCATAACACAACGCAGAAGCGACATACAAATCTAGGAGAGAGGGGCAGGAAGCTGGACATCAAAGTAACAACAACAGACAGCATCACAAAGGTCAGAGTAGAGTAATTTTTTTTAGAAAACAAAATTGTAACCTTCAAATGTACTTAAGCAGTGGTAGGATAAAGAAAATAATGGCTACTAATAATATTGAAGAAATAATTATGGAGGGAGATAATGTAACAGTTAGCTGTAATTCAATACAGGATACAGAAAATAGCTTAAACAATGTAGTATTTGATGGAGAAAATGTTAGTACAGAAAGTGAGAATAGAATAGCAGGAAATGTTAATTTTGATGCTAGTATGATGATGGAAATGCTGAAAGATGTTGTTAAGAGTATGAGGGAAGATAGTAGTAAGAATAATGAGAAATTAGAAAAATTAACTCAGAGTAATGAGAAATTAAAGGAAGATATGCAAAAGAATAATGAGAAATTAGAAAAGAAAATAGATCAAAACAGGGAAGATATGCAAAAGAATAATGAGAAATTAGAAAAATTAACTCAGAGTAATGAGAAATTAAGGGAAGATATGCAAAAGAATAATAGGGAATTAAGAGAAGATATTGATAGGAGTTTAGAACAAAACAGGGAAGAAATTGAAAAGAAATTCATGGAGCTAGATAGTAGTATGATGAGAATGAGAAATGAAAATCAGGAAATGATAGCAAATGAAATAGGTGAAGTTTCAAAGAAAATGTCAGAAATGAGCAGGGAAATATCAAACCAAAAAAGTGAGGTTAATAATAAAATAGAACATGTTGATGTAAAATGTACAGAATTAGGTAGCCGAATGAGTAGCATTTCAAATGAGTTAAGAGAGATGATGGAGGCTACAAATGCAGATTTAATTCAGGTGCAAGTTAATTTCAGAGGGGAAATATCTGAAATTCAGAAGGAGTCAGAAACACAGAGAAATAAATTGTCGGAAGATTTGAATCAAAAGCTAACTTCTGAAATTAACAAACACCAAGCTGTTCAAAATGAGAATAATAAAAAATTGGAACAGACAATAGAAAATCTGCAAGGTACAGTAAATAGGTTAGAATTGAATTCAAGGGCAAATATATATGATGTGAATGTATCAGATGTACAAAATAATGATAGAGGTAGTTCCTCAGGTATGACAAATAATGTGAGTGATGCGGCAGCTTCATCTATAGCTAATGCTGAAACTCAGAGTGCACAAGTAACACTAGAGAATTTAAATATGGGAGTAGGGAATTTGCAAAATTACAATCATATCTTAAGTGATTTTCCACTTCCAAAATTTAATGAAAACTCCAGTCCAGTACAGTTTATTGCAGACTTATTAGAGTATTTTCAAATTAAAAAGATACCTGAAGCATTAAAAATGATAGTTGTCAAAAGATGTTTGGACCAGAAAACTCTAGATTGGTTACAAATGGTATCAGGGGGTGAAATTTCATATGAATCCTTTAAGAGGTTATTCATGAACAGATTTTGGAATGTTACGGTACAGCACAGAATTCGAGCAATGCTTAGTCATGGTCAATTTGATCCACGAGAGGGAATATCAATGACTGATTACTTACTGAAACATGCAAGTCAGGTTAGGAACTTGTCACCTCCAGTCAATGAGGAAGATTTTGTGAGTTTGCTCACAAGGCATTATCCTTTAAGGATACGAAATTACTTATTAATTGCAAAACCACGTAGCATCTATGAGATGACAGAATTAATGACAGCTTTGGAACAACAGGAAGAAGATATATCTCGAGAGTGGGAACATAGATTTTTAGATGTGCGAGATAGAAGAAATTACCAAGGTAGTTATCAGCAAAGTAGAGGACAAGACAGGCGTCATAAAAATAATACCAGACAACGGTATCAATCATACGTTCCACAATTTGAAAGATCGAGGATAGATGGGAGACCAGGTCGACAGGAACAAATAAACTATGTCAGGACAGAAAGATTGCCTGAAAGAGGGCAAAATTATAGAAGGCGGTACATTAGACAAAGGGGAAATTTCACTCACTGGAGGGAAAACAATAACCGGGAAAGATCTGAGGAACGGCAAGACAATTATGTGCCACGAGGACATAATTTCAGAAATCGAGGATTTCGAACTCGAGGAAGGGGAACTCAAAACAATGGTAGCGACAATGAGATAGATTTAGTGCCTGTTAGGAATGGCAGTCCCGTACGTGAACATGGAAATAACCAGGAAAACTGTTAATAGACTCCTGTACAGTAGGTTCTCAGGACGTCTTTAATAATTCAGTATCCATTACCAATACAAATAATATGCCTACACACACACCCTGTAATAAGATTGCAGCAACACAAGATAAGGGAGAAAATTTCGAGTCACCTCATGTTAGGATGGAAATTGCGAAGAAAGAGATCATTGCAACTATAGATTCTGGTTCGTCAGCTTCAATTTGTTCACAGAAATTTTACATAAATTTGATTAATGAAGGTAACAAAATTATGGCTCTTCCTACTAGTAATTTAGTTTGTCGTGTTGCAATCGGAAGAACGACACAGGTCATAAAAAAACAAGCTCTACTTAACATACTTATCGGCGGAGAGAATTTTGAGGTTATGTTTCTAATTGTAAACCATCTGATTTGTGACATAATTATAGGATGTCACTTCCTACATGAATATGAAGCAAGTATAGATTTTAAACATGAAGAGTTAAGAATGACAAAAGACGATAGAGAAATAAGGGTACCATTTATAAAAGAGAAAGTTTCTGTAATCGAGATGACGAAGGATGAGAAAAATCTTTGTGACCAAGAGTTTTTTGTACAAATAACAGAGACTGATACAAATAGTCAGATAAAGCAGGTAGTCACAGAATATGAAGGGAATACCACGCCATATTTTCAACAGCTAGCAGAAATGCCAGAAGTAGAGAAATTTGCAATCCAAACAAAAGACGACCATGTGAGCGAGACAGACAACAGCTGGGATGAGAAGAGAAATGAGGAAATAATACACAAGTGTGAAGAAGCTTATAATATTACGATAATGCAAAAACAAATCCTTCATGATGTTTTGATGAACAATAGTTCAGTATTTAGTAATATCCCAGGCAGATGTAATGTATATCAGCATACATTTCAAGTAGAAGACGTACCACCATATAGACACAAGTATGACAATTTACCTATAAGTCTTCGGGACAAAGCTAGACAACTAATAAATAGCATGTTAGAAAATGGGATTATTGAGCAAAGTAATTCTCAGTATATAAATTCAATCTGCTGGAGTATTAAACGAGATGGTAGTTTGAGATTAACATTAGACGGTAGATATGTCAACAGTATATGAAACCAGATCATTTTCAAAGTGAGGGAATTGAACAACTAATTACGAAACTTTCAAGAGGGAGATTTTTGACATCCATTGACCTCACTGCATCATATTGGCAAGTGGAATTAGATCCACAAGTGCGTGATTACACTTCATTTCAATACTCGGGGATCCAGTATCGTTTTTGTGTAAATCCTTTTGGTTTAAAGAACTTAGGAAGTGGATTTTTGAGAGCCATTCACAGTATCTTTGGAAATTCTGCAGATGACTTTTTAATAAAGTATATTGACGACTTCCTAATCATTAGTCAAACATTTGAAGAACACATGAATAATGTCCATTATGTGTTAAATAAACTGCAACAACATGGTATGACTGTGAACATACAAAAATCAAAATTTTGTGTCAAGGAAATAAATTTTCTGGGTTATGTAGTGGATGATTGAGGTATAAGACCTGATCAGAAGAGAATAGAAGCAATAATGAAAATTCCACCACCAAGGAACGTAAAACAAATTAGACGTCTCTTAGGGGTATTGAACTTTCAGAGTAAGTTCGTACCAAGATATTCGGCTGAAATAGAACCCCTGCGGCAGCTACTCCGAAAGAACAATAAGTGGAGATGGACAGAGGATCATCAAAAATGTTTTGAGAGACTAAAAGAACTCTTTGCTAAGTCCATATTGCTCGAGAGGCCCAGAGAAGATTTGGAATATGAGATTTATGTCGACGCATCAATGCAAGGATACGCCGGAATTTTAGGACAGCGAGACATCAACAATGACTTTCACGTCATTAGTACAGCTTCTAGAGGACTTAAAAATATGGAGCGGAATTCTTCAGTGACTCAGCTAGAAATTGGAGCACTATATTTCTCATTAATTCGTTTTAAAACCTATATTTATCAGCAAAAGGTGAAAGTATATTCAGACCATATCAGCTTAACTTTCATACAACGGTGTAGATTATGTAGTGGAAAACTTGCTAGATACATTCATGCAATATCTGCATTCGATATTGAGATTATACACATTCCTGGCAAAAATAATACCTTCAGTGATGTGCTATCAAGATTGAACTACAACCCACAAATTCCCGAAAATATTGAAAGGCCTAGAAATGAAGTCAAAATATTGACAATTGAAATTCCTTTAAGCAAAGAAATGATTAGAAAATTGAAAAATATAGGGGAAATTTAAAATGAGGACGCAAAATTATTAGAATTTAAAGAAAAGGCACCACTAGTTGAAGAGGCAAAGAAGGAAATTGTAGCAATTCGGGATGGGACATTATACAAGAAGCATGGAAAAGAAGTGCCTAGTTGGAAGGTAATGGTTCCGAAAAGCATGGAAAAGGAACTAATTAAGAATTTTCACGAAGGGTTAGCACACTCAGGGACGGACCGGACAACTTCTATGATTTTAGAAAATTTATACATATCCAAATTGCGTCAGAAAGTACAAAAATTTATATCTTGCTGCAACCTGTGTCAGAAGGCAAAGCAAATAAATGCAGCATATGCATTTGAAACTAATTCGGTTATAAGGGATAAGCCGAGATGCGTAATTAGTATTGATATTCATGGTCCGATGCCTCCAAGTCAATTTGGAAACAGATATATATTTGTCTGTTATGATATATTCAGCAAATATGTATGAATTTACCCTTTGAGAAAACCTACAGGTTTAGCATGTTTGAATAGACTACTCAAGTCATATGTGATAGAAGGACCTATTCAATCTGTATTGAGCGATAATGCTTCATACTTCACAGGAAAAAAGTTTATGGATGGACTGAAAGAAAATGGCATTAAACAATATTTTTCGTCAAGATACAGACCGAACTCCAACCCAGTGGAGAGGGAAATTAAGGAAATTTCAAATTATTTAAGGGTGCTGTGTCATCGAAAACAAACCCAATGGTATGGATATGTGAATTTCGTTCAGAATCTACTAAATGAGACAGTAAACAATGTGACTGGATACAAACCATGTGAACTTAAGTTAGGAAAGAAGATCAATACAATGTGTAAGAAAATTCCAGAAGCCATTCCAGATGCGCACTCGATACCACAAACAGAAGAAGAGATGTTCCGAAAAGCATTCGAGAGGATGAAGAAAAAGGCCATAAAAAGAAAAATTAAACATGAAGAAAAGAAGAGAAAGGAATGGAGGATCAAAATTGGAGATTTAGTTTTGGTTAAAACCAAGAAATTGTCGGATAAAGCAAATAAACTTTATTGGCGAATGTTTCTCAAATACCATGGACCATATGAAGTTGTTGAAGTATATGGAACAAATACATATGAGTTATGTAATCCAACAACTCGAAAAAGCATTGGAAAGTTCCATATTGAGGTGCTGAAACCATACAACAATGAAGATAAAGGTGAAACAGAAGCCAATGATGATAAATAGTAAATGCTGGATGGTTAAAGAGGAAATGCAGAGAAATGTATTGGAACGTAAGAGGGTTAATTATGTATGTATGTCATAAGATAGGAGAAATAAATTTTGGACATAACTAAATGTTTAAAAGGAAAATAACATTCTATTAGTAACTGTGACAGCATTTGAAATAAAGCATGATGTTATATTAAAGTACGTAGATATAATTCTAAGAGTATTGTGAATATGCAGTACAAAAACAACAAAAATTGGGTAAAAATAATTAAAACAAATACTTGTGTAGCAAACAGAACATGTGAAACAGTGCCTAGATTTAAGAGATGTAAATATATTTGTGTAGAGGGTGAATATTTTGGTAAATATGTTTAATAATTACAAAAATTCTTAAATGTATAAATTTTTGTCAACAATATAAGAGTGTAAACCATTTTGAAACAGTAATTAAATAATTCAGGGTACAGTATTGGCTAAAAAAAAATTGTAATGTTAGATTAAAGTCTAAACACATTAGACCAGAGCCAGTAAGTAGTGGCAAGATAAAAACAACATATGTCGTGTGTAAATGCGTGTGATGTGTTAAGTGAAAGTGATAGCGTGTGTTCCAAGATTTAGGAGACTAAAAACCCAATTATAAAATTTCCAAACAAGTTGTAAATATTTATAATTATGTTTCTAGTGGGGCATATGATGCAGTAATTTGTATCACAAATTACTTAAATGTAAATAATGATTGTAATATGAATATGCATTTTTATGTGACATTGATTTCAGATGTCTAATAATTGTAATTATTATTGGGAAATAAGTTTATATGGCCTTACTGAAACTGCCAAAAATAGCGCAATAATGCAAAGAGGGGGGTGAGCTGTTTATCATTATTGGAAACGAGGAAGTTACGTAATGTTGGCGCGTTTTTCCGTTTAGAACCTTCTGGAATATTTCCCTAGAGCATATGTATTCATAATTTTCATTGGATATTAAAATAGACACTAATGTTGGCGCGTTTTATTAGCCAATTGCAGTTCAGTTATAATCTTTAGGCGTATCTGGATGGAGTATAAATAGGGTAGGTTAGAGGTAGCTTGAGGCCAGTTCATCAAAATTCTTTGTACACTACACGTCGTCTTCAGTTCGTCACTTCGTCAAAATATGTGTATGAGATACGTCGGCTATAGATTCACAAGTTACGAAAAATCTAAAGTGTTGTAAAGTTAATAATACACAAAGTTGAAGTACGCGAATTAAAAGTGATAAGTAAGAAGTTATTATAACAGTTTCAGTTTTGACGAGTGTCGAGATAAATGTGTAAATGTGAGAGTAAAAGTTTTCGACAATAAAAGTATAAAACAAATTTCTTCATCAGTGTTCTCTTTGAATAAAAGATTCCTTCCGTTTACACATCCTGTTTAAGAGATATGTTCGACCAAATAGCTAGCCGGAGGATATTTAAATAAAAATTAAAATTCTTTCAAACAAAAGACTAATACTGCCGCAAATTGCTAACACCAGATGGAGCTACAAACCGAACAAATGAATGACGTCACAAGATGGCTTCACATGAAGTAAACACACATACACAAACATCACAAGTAATAAACATTATAAGAATTACACTCGCAGAGTTTAAATCTACAGCGCTACTCCTCTAAAGTCAATGAGATATACAAGAAAATCTCACTGCACCTCTCGTCTGTCACATTAATTATCGTTGTACGTGGCCTTGTGAAGCCATGGCCATTTCATTCGTTTGCTTTGGGCCACGGTGCAAGGGTGCGCCACTCCTTCTGCTAAATTGTTGCACCAATAACCACAACAAAGGTTACAAAATGTCGTAGAAACGAAATATATGTTTACGCTCTTGATCGTATTGGCTAAAAGAGAAAGAGGTAGAGTGAATGCATTCAGTTAGTCATACAGACCTCTTATCGTGAACGGTAGCCCATACCTTATCGGCTAGTGCAGGACACGCCTTTGAAAGGGTCAAAAGTTAAGGGGAAAATTTGATGAGCGCCCAGGTTAGCGAAATGTGTAGTGTGAGAAGATTTTCAGGGGGTGCAAATTAAAGCTTGAATAGTATTCATTAAATACACAGCAAGACACTGTGATATAAAGGCTTGTTGCTTCATAGAAACAAACTTAAATAAATAATAAATAAATCAGCACGTTTTCTCTCTAATTCAAGCTCTCCAATCTGTTAGTACAGCTTTCTAACTATTGCTGTTCATAGGAATGCAACAGGATAATAGACAAAAATATAACCCAATGTGATATGCAGTAAACCATATACGTATTTATTTCTAGTATCCAAACATGAGTCAATTATAACGAAAGGGTAATTTCCATTCAGTTAACGAATATCATCTGCGGCTGTTTTACGGGGACTGCCCACTTTCTGACGAGTATGTCGACCGTCTTCCCCACTGTCCCGGAATATTTTTATCCAGTAATTTACTATAAAAAACACTTTTATGCCCTGCCGTTGCGATTGCTGTAACAGTGCGAAAAGCCTCCGCATACCAACGATACGTCAGTAATTTAGCTAGTATACGGCATGGACTGGTTCTGAGACAAATAAACTTGTTGAGGCAGTATTTTTAACACTTAAATAATTTCAGTCTAATTATATAATATGTAAATTCAATAACGAGGGCCTGAAAGCAATATATGTATGTAATAATATATAAAAATATATATTACTGTCATTGTAAATGTATTACGTAATTTAATAATGTAGGAGCTGTGAGAGTAATATGTTAAAATTTGCTAACAATGGGGTAACCTTGAGGCAATAATGAATTAGAAGGTTTAAATGTTACTTGTGATTCTTGGAAGCAATAACGTAATTTTAGTGACAGTTTATAAAAATAGCCAATCAACAACCAGAAAAAGCTTTAGTTAAATAAAGATATTATATTGGATTAGGAATAGCCAATCAGAGACTTCAAATAAGAAATTTACAAGTTTAGGCGGTTGAAATCAATTTAGTTGGTTGCAGACAGCGTTACTAACCAGACGCAAAAGGTGTCAAGAGATTTAATACGTATTTGTGTGAGACGAAAAATAGTTTACGTGTTAAAAAGTGCAAATAATTAATAAAGAATCTCACAGCTCTCTATCAGTGGTATTATATAAATTTTATCAAGCATTAATACAAGGAGTGAAGTAAAATTATAATCTGTGTAAGCCTACTTTCTCGTCACACCACAACCCTGCTAAGAGAAACGTGTCTCTAACAATAATACTGACGCAGCCGAGGCAAACATAAATATATAATATTTAAAGAAACAGTTAAATTACAAAGTTAATATTTGTTTAAACTTGGGGCAAAGGCCACCTGAAAGTACATTTGGGGGGAAGGCTACCGGAAACTGTTTACTATACGTGCGGCTGCAACTACTACAAGTTCGGCTCCCCAACAGTTGAAATACAATACAACTCCTACTTCAAATCGGCTTTTCCATACGTGAAACAATAACCTTCTCAAGGTTTCGGTTTCAATAATACCAAAAAAAGCAAAGGCATCAACCTTCCCTCTTTTTCCCCGTTATTGCTGTGTTATCAAGCCATCACGCTCTGCGATAGGTAAGGTGAAAGACACGCCTCAAAAGACGCCAGAAAACGATACAAAATCCACCAAAGATTTTCTCTGGCTCACAGTGTACCACATCTTGACTTGTGCTCGTTTTAAGGAGCTTCTGTGCATTCGCAAATGTATCACGTAATTGTTCTATGGATCAAATACATACGGATCGTGCACACTCGGAGGCGTGCACTGACGCGCAAAGCGGCTTATGCGCTGTTTCCCTACCATTAAAATTTTATATCAATGCCACTAGGTGGAAGCACACTACTACAGAAGTACCATGTGAGGTAATGTGCACGAACGCGGCAACTTTTCCCGATTTCTCCATACTATTCATACTCTCAACTACCATTTAATTTACTGATCACTCCCTTCTTGTCCTAAAACGATGTTCTTAATTATGTACATAGCAACAAACATACACAAAAACAAAGCTTTCTTTCGTCAGATTGTTAATATTTTTGTTATTGTTGTTGTTACTGTGGTAATGGTGGTGGTTACAGCTGTAGCAATTTGTTCATAATAATAACCAGAGACCAGAATATTTGGCAGAATCCCTTTTTAAATGTGTTAAATCTTTCTTCAATTTGAACGTGAATCAATACGATTTACATCTTTGTGATTTAACGCCGCAGTTTTATGTTGCCTGTTCCAGTAGTTTTTACATAAATGCCTACTTGTCGAAATAAATCCCTTCTGTTGTCTTCTTGATTATTATTTATTACTTTGTTATTAACAATTGCACACATTGTTTTAAGTTATTTCTGTAACCGCCACAAAGAACGTGATTGCACCGAAACTACGTTATTTATTGGCTTCCAGTCAGTCCATATTCTCATTATAACCAACAGTGATTGTTGTTGTAAAAATCTGATGTGTTGCATTCACATGACTTTCTCTACTCTTGTACAAACTATTTATACAAACGCTTATTCTCCATCTACTTCATGTTAATCGAGATAAACATTTGCAGACTTTTCTTATTGCTCATTTTCTTGTAGATGTAAGGGGAATATATGTTTACAAGGGCAATATAGAAATACATCTTTAAGCATATACATATCTCTTAATAGCTGGTTGCTAGGTGCAGCACCATTCCCTTTGCCACAAAATAATACTCTTTGCATATCAAAGACAAAAAAATGAATAACGAATTCCCATTTGAGAAAAGTATTGAAAAATTTAAGGGAATAACAAGCAATATCTCGAAAATGGTTCACTCAACAAAAAAAATGTATATGATATAAATTGTGTATTTTAACGTGATCTACATTTTTTGTGTAGTAAACTTTTGCCTATCTCTTATGGTTTACCAGTTATGCAAAATCGTTCACAATGAAGAATACTTTAGGAGACATTCCCAGAAACTTCAACATATACATTTTATTTGTCATGAAAATGTCTTAAACATATGATATTTTAATCAAAATCGTTAGAGCCTTTTTTGAGAAAATTAAAATTTTCGAAAAATCTTCCATGTAAAGGGTACTCTGGGGTGAGGGTATTTTCTTGAAAACCTTCGTGCCGCATCCTTGGAAGATACTGAACCTAAATACCAAGTTTGGTGATTATCGGACTGTTCGTTTCTGAGTTATACTGTTCACAGACACACAGACACACACACGGACATGTTTCCAATTCAGGGGGTCTCAAAACATGTATTTCCGGTGAAATCTCGGTATCGAATTTTTGTGTGGGATGCAATACTTCCCCTACTTACTATACGTAGTAGAGAAAGTAAAAATAGGTAACATTAGTTAAGAGTTATTACCACTTACTTAGGTTCCTAACGGATTATACCTCCTTTAAAAGCAACAAAGAGTGCAGGAGCTAAACCATGGTTTAATTATTGTTATAAATTTCTCTTTCTTTCAGTTTTCGTTGCGACTTATGCACGGTAGCTAGTAACTTGCCGAAATTCTGTGTTCTTTTACACATAAATAGCAAAGTTACATTAATACTTTAGGATCCACGCATTCTCTACTGACGACAAAATACCTACTTCTTTGCAAAATATGTGGACAGTCATTGGACTACGAAAATAAATATTTAATTTCTCAACATATCAAAACAACCAAATACAAAAATACCTTTCCAAGGCTACTGGGATAAAGATTTCTTTGCTTGCAACGGCAATGTGCAACATCGATTCGAAAATCGTAATTTGCATTCGACTTATGTAAAGCTTTTATTGATGCCGGAATCCCTTTGTGGAAACTACAGAATCCTACATTAAGACAGTTTTTCGAGAAGCATACGGACGGATGTGTACACATTGAGTCGAGTTTGTGAAAATGTTACTTAAGTGAACTTGACGCTGAATAAAGATGAACTAAAAAATATGTTACACTCGCATGACTTTCTCTACTCTTGTACAAACTATTTTTACAAACGCTTATTCTCCATATGCTTCATGTTAATCGAGATATCGAGATGTTAATCTATTGCTAATTTTGTTGTAGATGCAAGGGGAATTGGTAGGCTTTAAGCGATAGTCAAACATTTTAAGAGCTGGTTGCTATGTGGAGTATTCCATTTTATTTGTATTACCAGGACAAAAAAATTAATAACGAATTCCCATTTGAGAAAAAGTGTAAGTATTGGGAAATTTAAGGGAATAACAAACAATATTTCGAAAATGGTTCACTCTACAAAAAAGGGTATTTTAACGGGATCTACATTTTTGTGTAATAACAGTTTGTCTATCTCTTATGGTTTACTAGTTATGCAAAAGTCGTTCACAATGAAGAATACTTTTTGGAGACTTTCCCATAAAATTCAAGACATACATTTTATTTGTCATGAAAGTATCTTAAATATATGATATTTTAATCAAAATCGTTAGTCATTGTTGAGAAAATTAAAATCTTAGAAAAATGTTTCATGTAAGGGTAATCTGGGGTGGGGGGGATTTTCTTGAAAACCTTCGTGTCGCATCTCTGGAAGATACTGAACCTAAATACCAAGTTTGGTGTTTATGCGACTGTTCGTTTCTGAGTTATGCTGTTCACATACACACACACACACGGACATGTTTCCAAAAATGCTTTTTTTGGATTCGGGGGGTCTCAAAACATGAATTTCCGGTGAAATCTCGGTATCGATTTTTTTGGGTGGAATGCAATACTTCCCCTACTTACTATACGTAGTAGTGAAAGTAAAAGTGTCTCAGTGAACAAGCTATCGCCTTTACCGATGTTTATAAAGTGAGTATCGTTGCTCAAAAATCAGCATCGGTATCGGGTATCGACAAATTGTGGTATCATCCCATCAATTAGTTTAAAACTTTGAAATTACTTAAGTATAATACAACACGATGTAAACATAAATATGCTGATTGTGCGACTGTCTGAATAGTGCAAATGTAGAAAAAAAGTAGGCATAATATAAGGTATTTCTGTATTGCCTATTTTAATGATTTATAATACATAACCTTCCAGTCTCTGATCATAATATTATGCAACAGATGCTATTTTCAGATCTACCAGAATCTAAAATTTTATGAATACCGAAAATGTACGTTCATGAGTCGATACTTGTTATTCAAAACTATATTGTATATTGCAGAGAAAATATATACATTTAAAACTCTATAATCATTTGTGTACACCCTGTATATCGAAGCTTTATACATTACCTGTCTGAGAAATTGAAAATTAAGTATTATTATCGTTAATTATTCCATTACACTGCCCTGTGGGCTAATGTGATCAGACGTCCGTATTAGCCGGGACATTGGGTGTTTTTATAATGTAGAAGCAGGACCCAAAATGTCCCTTTTTGTGGCAATGACTTATCGGCAAAAAACCCGTTATCTGTAGTTTTAAAAAATTAAAAAATGTCCTGTTTTGCATCAGTTTGATTAAAAATTTAAAGATAATAACAACTGTAAAAGCGCTATTTATATAATGGATCTACAATACATATGTACCTGAAACCGTGTATAGACTTCGCTTGTAAAAGCTCAGTTGCGGACAACAATTGAACTGTGCCGGGCTGCGCTATCAACAAACAAACGTAATCACTCGTGTTGATATGAATGCTGCCAACAATAACGAAAACTATAAACCCATATGCTTGACTCACAAGAAATTCATTACAGCTGTGACGTTGGTAGAAGACAGTAGTGTGTTCTACATTTGTGAAGTAATAAAATACAGGAAGTTTTGTAAACTGTGAGTGCTGAAATACTTGAAATTAATAATATGCCACTACCGAGAAGAAAGTGGTTTTTAATAGTGGCCCACAAAAGGACTATCCATACATTAAAAAAACAATTTCTGATTCAGATGTCCATGCGATAAGTGTGCATTTACTTTCAGGGTAAGACATGGCCGTCTACCGCTGTCATAGAAAGGCGCGGATGAAACATACATGTTTAAAACTACTTTTAAAGGCTTTGCTTACCAACTTTATGAAGGAGATGCTGAAACTGGCCACCGTCGTTGTCCATACATTTTTGGCACCTCTTTAGGAAACTATCCATCACTCGCCGTAGTTTACGTGAGAAATACTGGCAATTTCCTGGCCGATATTTTGTTTTAATTCTTTCACGGCGTGTGGGTTTGTCTTTACACTTCATGTTTTAACATACCCCAGAGATAAAAATCGCAGGGGGTTAGGTCGGGGGACCGAGGGGGCCACAGATTTCTACTAATAATTCTGTCCTCAAACGCACTTTCATAAAACATAAACAATGAAAAACATAATCTGATGTGTTACACTCACATGACTTTCTCTACTCTTGCACAAACTATTTTTACAAACGCTTATTCTCCATATGCTTCATGTTAACCGAAATATGGAGATGTTAATCTTATTGCTAATTTTCTTGTAGATGCACCGGAATTGGCAGGATTTAAGCGATAGTCAAATATTTTAAGAGCTGGTTGCTACGTGGAGTATTACATTCTCTTTGCATTACCAGGACAAAAAAAATGAATAACAAATTCCCATTTGAGAAAATAAGTATCGAAAAATTTAAGGGAATAACAAGCAATATCTCGAAAATGGTTCACTGAACAACAAAAATGTATATGACATAAATTGTGTATTTTAACGTGATGTACTTTTTTTGTGCAGTAAAAGTTTGTGTATCTCTTATGGTTTACGAATTATGCAAAAGTCGTACACAATGAAAAATACTTTTGGAGAAATTTCCAGAAAATTGGAGATATACATTTTATTTGTCATGAAAGTATCTTAAATGTATGATATTTTAATGAAAATCGTTACAGCCATTTCTGAGAAAATTAAAATTTTCGAAAAATGTTCCATGTAAAGGGTAATCTGCGGTGTAGGAATTTTCTTTAAAACCCTCGTGTCGCATCTCTGGAAGATACTGAACCTAAATACCAAGTTTGGTGTTTATCTAACTGTTCGTTTCTGAGTTATACACACAGACAGACACACACACACGGACATGTTTCCAAAAATGCTTTTTTTTGGATTCAGGGGGTCTCAAAACATATATTTCCGGTAAAATCTCGGTATTAAATTTTTGGGTGGAATGCAATACTTTCCCTACTTACTATACGTAGTAGAGAAAGTATTAAAAGAATGGTGCGTGCAAGTGTTTCTTTTAGCATCGTATTGAGAAATTATTTTTAAAGTGAAAGTTTTGGTGATAAAGATATGAAATTAGCAGTTGTTGAAGGGTCGTTTGCTTACCATAGTGTTCGCCACAACCAATCTTTCAGATCAATGCTTCTAAGCTTATCCAATGAGGAATGACCCCTGCACTAGTAATTCTACAGGATTGTTTGGCTGGAGTGAACTCAGAGCTATTATATATGTGACTTACACATTAATTATTTGTTATTAGTTACGAAACCTTCGTATTTATGTCGAAACAATTTTACCCATTCTCTTTTTACATTCTCTGCTACGTATAGTAAGTAGGGGAAGTATTGCATTCCACCCAAAAATTCGATACCGAGATTTCACCGGAAATATATGTTTTGAAACCCCCTGAATCCAAAAAAAGCGTTTTTGGAAACATGTCCGTGTGTGTTTCTGTCTGTGAACAGCATAACTCAGAAACAAACAGTTGTATAAACACCAAACTTGGTATTTAGGTCCAGTATCCTCCAGAGATGCGACACGAAGGTTTTCAAGAAAATCCCCCACCCCAAATTACCCTTTATATGGAACATTTTTCGAAAATTTTAATTTTCTCAAAAATGGCTCTAACGATTTTGATTAAAATACCATATGTTTTAAGATATTTTCATGACAAATGAAATGTATATCTCGTATTTTCTGGGAATGTCTCCAAAAGTATTATTCATTGTGAACGCCTTTTGCATAACTGGTAAACCATAAGAGATAGACAAAATTTTACTATACAAAAAATGTAGAGCGCGTTAAAATACACAATTTGTGTCATATACATTTTTGTTGAGTGAACCATTTTCGAGATATTGCTTGTTATTCTCTTAAATTTTCCTATACTTTTTCTCAAATGGGAATTCGTTATTCATTTTTTTATGTCCTGGACATACAAAGAGAATGGAATAGTCCACATAGCAACCACCTCTTAAAATATTTCACTATAGCTTAAAGCCTACCAGTTCCCCTTGCACCTACAAGAAAATTAGCAATAACATCTCGATTAAAATGAAGCATATGGAGAATAAGCGTTTGTAAAAATAGTTTGTACAAGAGTAAATGTCATGTGGGTGTAACACATTAGATTTTTTAAAAAGTGAATGTTTTGGTGATGAAGATATGAAATTAGCAGTTGTTGAAGGGGCGTTCGCTTACCATACGTTCGCTACAACCAATCTTTTAGATCAATGCTTCTAAGCTTATCCAATGGGGATTGACCGCTGCACTAATAATTCTACAGGATTGTTTGGCTGGAGTGAACTCAGAGCCACTATATATGTGACTTACACATTAATTATTTGTTATTAGTTACGAAACCTTCGTATTTATGTCGAAACAATTTTACCCATTCTCTTTTGTTCCTTGTTTCACTGAGAAAAACTTAAAATGTCCCGTTTTCTTGTTTCAAAAAATATGATCACTTTACTGTAGGCTAAACTTGGAACAATGAATCACTATGCCTCATCTCCAAAATAGAAATAAACGGCCTTTCAGATAAAGTTGATGCTGTTCATGTTATTTCTGTAACGAGTTGTTCTGAAATAATTTGTAATGAAATAATCAGAGTGGAATGTTTCACAGCTTGTGAAGCTGTTGAAAGCAAGCCGTGTGATACACCGTTTAAGGGCATAGGATAATAGCCACCGTTATTACAAGGGCACGGCGTGATGTACAACCCGAAGCTAACAATAGCATTGCTAGTGCTGCCACTTGATTGATAGCTGCCAGCAGTGTAAATAACACAACTGGTTTGTTGTTTTTACGGTTACAAAGAAATTAATTAAAATTTCCATACCATTAAACACAACATATTGTGTAACTTGCTTTTATTTTAGCACTACATTGAAAAACGTTTAAACCGTGCAACAAAATCACTTTCACTCATTTTTTATATTAAATAATAACTAATTTTAATCACCAGGGCCAGGATTTATATATAAATTCACATTTATTAATTGACCGTTTACTATTAATCGCTGGTATTATTTTGTTTTCAAATAATTACATTTGGAATTACGAAACAATTTGATTTTTCATATTTTTATATATTTCCTAGTAGATAGTATGCATTCTCAACTGTTTAAGAAAAGTACACAGTTTAAAAAATCTGATGTTGCGTTCATATGACTTTCTCTACCCTCCAACGTTTATTAGTGCATGTACAATTTATTCCTCCGAAAGTTTATTTTCTTACCTACTCAAAGTTTTATGCCTGACCTTAGGATTTCATGCCCTTTCCATGCAATCACGAGAAATACCTGAAAATCGAGAGGTCTTTTAAAGAATGACTAAATATTGAACAATTCTAACCATTAATAATGGGATATCTCGGAAATTGCTGATGCCACAAAGAAGTTAACTGAAATAAAGTGTGTTTTTTAAACATATCTAAATTTTTTGAGAGGTACGTTTTCGTCTATCGCTAACGTTTACCGCTTATGTAAAATTATGTCCAAGTTCCTTCCGAATGAAGAGGACTTCACAAGCTAATCCCAGAAAATTCAAGATATACATTTTATTTGTCATGTAAATATCTTAAATGTTTACGATTTTAATAAAAATGGGTAGCCTTTTTTCAGAAAATAAAAAATTTCGAAAAATGTTCCATGTAAAGGGTAGTTTAGGAAATACATGTTTTGAGGTCCCCTTAATAAAAACAGCATTTTTAGAAAAAACGCCCGTGTATGTGTGTGTGTGTGTCTGTGAACAGCATAACTGAAAAACCAAATGTCGGATAAACTTCAAACTTGGTATTTAAGTTCAGCATTTTCAAAAGATGCAACACGAAGATTTTCAAGAAAATACTGCTATCTTTTACATAGAAAAATGTGTTTACTTTCACTTACTCAAAGATGGCTAACGATTTTAATTATAATACCATATGTTTATGACATTTGCGCGCTAATGAAATGTATATATTGAATTTTCTGCAAGTAGCATATCAAGCCCTTTCCAGGCCATGTAATTTTGTAAAACGTATAAAAGATAGACAAAATCGTACTATAAGAAAGTTGTAGGTATTTATAAAGCACAATTTCTGTCACTTTTGTGGTATTAAGCGTTTCCGAGATTATGCAAAGGAAAAAAAAGAAAAGGGCAGGCTCTTGAAGCGTATATCTGTCTTAAGTCTAAATCGTTTCCGCGGTCGGTTCACAGTGGTGTCTCGGGACGTGTGCCTTTGAACTCGTTCTATTGTCACCTTTCATAGCGAATCCCAACTACTGAATATGCTCCGACAGCCGAGCGGCTATAAGCATGGTTTTTCTTTTTTTAGTGCAGAAAAACGCAATGTTTATTAGGCATATTATAATATAATTTCCAATTGTAAGGTATTATCTGACTTAAAAGCATTTATGCTTGCACATTAAAACTGAAACACTCTTATTTTCGTTTTCAAACTACATAAGAAATAAATAAATACTGTATTCCTAAATGAAAAGGCAAATAAAAATAGAACTCAACTTAATATCGGGTTGTAAACCCTCTACTTCCGTTACTGCCCTCATACTGCACGGATGATAAATGCTGAGTCAAATTTTCACGGGAGGATACTTCCCCCCAAGCATCTGTATTTCATTCCTCTGGCTTTGATGTTTTGTAGGCCAATTTAACACCAAAATTTTCCTCACCTCTGCCCACATATTTTCAATAGGATTAAATATGTTATGCATTAGTCGCTGTGATCTTACGTTTGCGAGAACAAATTTGAAAGCTGTTGACATGTGTGGATAGGGTGGTTATCCTGCTGGAAATCAATCATTCCCTCGGGAATTCTAGTCCTTAAAGAAGGAACCATGATGTTTTCGAGAATGCCTTTATACCGATGGCTATTTAATATGCTATCAAGCTGTCGCAGCACACCTAAACTACCTCGTGGCATCCAACCTCAACAGGACACGATACACAACCTTGGCGATTCATTTGTGCTACTTATTTCGCGTCGTAACGCTTTCCTTGGGGGCGGTAGATAATTACTTTCCCCGAATTTGTAATTGAAAATGTCACCTCATCTGTGAATATATCCCTATTCTAGTTCTGGTTGACATATTCTTCTGCAAATGTGAGGAGACATAATATGTGACCGAGCGTCTTAGCCGCCGATCGAGCAAAGAGCCCTACTGTAGTCAAGCGACGCAAGGCTGTGCGGTTCGACCCAAGAAATTAGAATTACTTCTTATTGTAGACACATGCTAGAGGGAATTGCTGTCTGCCTCTTCTAGAAGTGTAGTGTCCTGCTGAAAAGTGGACAAACGTTTTCGACCCGAACCAGGTCAACGACGAACAATCCCTTCCCTTAATAACAGTAGCCACCTCGCAGCCGTAGGTATGTGTTCAAGAGGATTTGCAGCCCGAGACATAGAGTATACAGCAATATTCACTAACGTAAGGAGAGATCTCCTTGTAGCTTCGTCTTTGTGTGTGCACTCAACCATAGTAAAAGTATATATGATTGCTAACACACCTATCATGCAGAACTTCAAGGCTATGAGGTGCGCACACATGATCACGCCAATGCCAGTCATAGCTGAGGAATCAGACAATGTGTGCACATCCAATATTAAATCAATTAAATATTTTCTTTAGTTTTTACTTTAGCATTCTTACTAATATGACATTTATTTTGAAAACCAAGAGAGTACGCATGAATATCTTAAAATGAGCCAGTATTTTTAACACTAAAATGCTTTTTAATCAAATTATATAATATGTAAATTCAATAACAGCCCGCCTTGAAGCAATATGTATGTAATGATTTGTAAAATGTATGTAACAGTCATTGCATATGCTTATATTATTGTATCCATGTGTGATAAAGTTATGTGAATATATTACGTAATTTAATAATGTAGGAGATGTGAGAAATAGGTTAAAAAGTTGCTAACAAAGAGGTAACCTTGAGGCAATAATGAGTTTGAGAGTTTAAACGTTGCTTGTGATTCTTGGAAGCACTAGTGTAATTTTAGTGACAGTTTATAAAAATAGCCAATCAACAACCAGAAAAAGCTTGAGTTAAATGCAGGTATTCTATTGGAGTAAAAAAAGCCAATCAGAGACTTGAAATACAGAAATTTACAAGTTTAGACGGTTTAAATCAAATCAGTTGCCTGCAGACAGCGTTACTAAGCAGACGCAAAAAGTGTCCTCAAGAAATATAGTATATATTCGTGTGAGACGAAAGGTAAGTTTACGTGTTAAAAAGTGTAATTAATTAATAAACAGAATATCACAGCTCTCTATATTAGTGAAGTGTTATTTTAATGGTATCAAGTATTAATAAAAGGAGTGAAGTAAAAATTATAATCTATGTAAGCCTACATTCTTGTCGCATCACGCCCTGGCAAGACTTCCATGTCTCTAACAATAATACTGACGCAGCCGAGGCAAACATAAATATTTAATACTTAAAGAAGCAAGCAAATTACAATAATAATATTTTTTTAAACTTGGGGCAAAGGCTCCTGGAAACTGTTTACTATACGTGCGGTTGCAACTAATACAAGTTCGGCTCCCCAAAAGTTGAACTATAATACAACTCCTTCAATACAACCTACTTCAAACTGACTTTTCATACGTAGCAGCAAACAACGTAAAGAGCAATTCTACTTCAAAAATTAATAAATATCTTATGCATGGAGACATACAGCATTGCCATATATTTAGCAAATTACATTTTAAATAATAAAAATCACAAGGAGTCGAACCCAGGTTATTCAGCTACGAGACACCTGTGTAACCGCTCGGCTATTACTCATATATCCAAACTGAAAGGCATCTTCCTATTTATCGCATAGCTATGAAATGAACGCGGAGTGATATTAAATCGTATATTGTCAGCGAATGTTTCCGATGCTCTCTGAATTGAACTCCCTTTCTGGCTGTTGTTCCTTGTTTTATCTTAGGCTGTATGCTGATCTTTATTTAAATTTCCTAGTGCTAGATAGGCATATATTTGTCAAATATGATATGTGAACGATGGTCATTACAGTCCCGCGATGGTCGCCAGTATGAAACAGTACCAAGATGCCGCGATGGTGCGACGATTTGAAGCAGAATGTAGCTGCCACCTTCTCCCGTTGGCTACAATATCTGCTGTTGATTCTGATGCCGGCTGCTCCAGTGGTAGAGCTACGAGTGCTTTTCCCCAGGGTATGCGTGGATGCATTGTGGAGGACTACACGAGTTTAAATTGACTGAAAAATTTATTGTGAACTAATGAAGGGAATTGCCGGCCGTTTGAAATAAGAAATATATTGACTCTGAATTATAGCACTCGAAACTATAACACCTGAATTATTATACCTGCCAGCTTCTGCTGGATAAATTTTACGGTTTGAAACAACTGTTTCCGCAATAAAACAAATTAGACGCGTAACTCGCCGTCATTGGCTAAAATGTTTACCGATAGGATCCCTCGCGCTAGCCGCTGTTTACACCAGCGCGTCACTGGGCGCTTAAAATATCACACGAGCAAGTACCGCTGGTGGTACCAGAGAAGAGTGTAACACTCGGATCTAGATGCACGAGGATTTATTAATTTTAGCTTCGCCTGCATATTATTCCCACAGCAACGTGTTTTTTTTTCACACGCAGCGATTCTTTCATTCTTACGTGTTGTTACGTCTCTGACTTTGTTACTAACTGAGGCGGGCTAAATAATCGGAATATAAATGCCTTTCTCTTTTCCAGAATTTCTGCCTACGTGCCTGTGCAACGTAATGAGCTTGTAACCTAGATGGCGTTCCCAGAAATTCTCAAGCTGTACGGAAATTATTTACTGCAATTATTTCTCTATCTTACTGTCATTTCTTTATTTAATTATTTATATATTCCCGTCGATAATTTTTAAGTACTAAACTACCGTTCTTTTTTTTCTCATAGTCGTGCAAAGAGTGGGATTTGAACGCCAGCATACAGCAAGCTGTACTTTAAAGATTTGACTTTCGGCTCAGCCAACTGTATCTTTCATTTATCTACAACAAAAAGTGCAATTAATTTCTGTAAAGTTTCTCTCTCTATTTACATTACATACGTACAAAGTAAGTTTTTATAGAATAGTTTGTAGGAGAGATATAAGAATAACGGCAGTAAAAGTCATGTGTAAGTTTAGACATCAGATTTATCACAATATGTTGATATTCAGAGAACCTCCGATAATACATTTCGAGTAAATCTCGATATTAAATATTTATATCTAAAGAAAGTAAACGGAGAGGGAATGAGGCAGATAAAATATTTCATGTCGTTTATAAATGCTATAGAACCGTCAGAAGGATCCAGCTCTACAGCAGCAGTAGATGTTAATCTAAAAGGAAAGAAGTCCGGAACGGAGAAGGGTTGTCCTTTACCAGCACTACTAAAGTAACGGACACATTGATGGAGAAGGAAGTACACGAAAGGAAAAACAGTGATGGATCAGATTAAAAGCAAACCGACTTAGAAAGGAAAAGGTGCGACGGGGTTGCAGTAAAATAGTGAAGTGGAAGAAAAATGGGAACAATGGAGAGTAAGAACGTTGAAAAATAGCAGACTTTGGAGATCACTTCGTCAGATACGGTAGGAGCAGTAGAAATTCATGGTAGTAGAGCTTGTAACATAGAGTGGTGTGTATATTCGAGGACTTAATACGGTTCTTTTGTACCCTTTCTATTACTAATTATGAGAAAGCAAAAATATCGATACGTTTTCTACATGAAAGGGGAGTTTGGGAGGGAGAATTTTCTTAAAAATCTTCATGTTCACCTTTAGAAGGTACTGAGATTAAATGCCAAGTTTGGATTTATCCAACATTTCGTTTTTGAGTTACGTTTTGTGTGAGTCACACATACACACATACACTATGTGATCAAAAGTATCCGGAAACCCCACAAACATAGTTTTTCATCTTAGGTGCATTGTGCTGCTACCTACTGCCTGATACTCATAAACCGCGACCTCAGTAGTCATTAGACATCGTGAAACAGCAGAATGGGACGCTCCATGGAACTCACGGACTTCGAACGTGGTCAGGTGATTCGGTGTCACTTGTGTCAGAAGTCTGTACGCGAGATTTCCACACTCCTAAACATCCCTAGGTCCACTGTTTCTGATGTGATAGTGAAGTGGAAACGTGAAGAGACATGTACAGCACGAAAACCTACAGGCCGACCTCGTCTGTTGACTGACAGAGACCGCCTAAATTTCAAGAGGGTCGTAAAGAGTAATAGACAGAAATCTATCCAGACCATCACACAGGAATTCCAAACTGCATCAGGATCCACTCCAAGTACTATGACAGTTAGGCGTGAGGTGAGAAACCTTGGATTCCATGGTTGACCGGCTGATCACAAGCCACACATCACGCAGGAAAATGCCAAGCAACGCCTCGCTTGGTGTAAGGAGCGTCAATATTACACGATTGAACAGTGGCAAAACGTTGTGTGGAGTGACGAATCACGGTAGACAATGGGGTAATCCGGTGGCAGGATGTGGGTATGGCGAATGACCGTGAACGTCATCTGCCAGCGTGTGTAGTGCCAACAGTGAAATTCGGAGGTGGTGGCGTTATGGTGTGGTGGTGTTTTTTCTGGAGGGGGCTTGCACCCCTTGTTGTTTTGCGTAGCACGATCACAGCGCAGACCTACATTGATATTTTAAGCACCTTCTTGCTTCCCACTGTTGAAGAGCAATTGCATCTTTCAACACGATCGAGCACCTGTTCATACTGCAGTGGCTGTGGCGGAGTGGTTCCACAACAATAACATCCCTGTAATGGACTGGCCTGCACAGAGTCCTGACTTGAATCCTATAGAACACCTTTGGGATGTTTTGGAACGCCGACTTCGTGCCAGGCCTCACCGACCTACATCGATACATCTCCTGAGTTCCGCACTCCGTGAAGAATGGGCTGCCATTCCCCAAAAAGCTTTCCAGCACCTGATTGAAAGTATGCCTGCGAGATTGAACGCTGTCATCAAGGCTAAGGGTGGGCCAACACCATATTGACTTCCAGCATTACCGATGGAGGGAGCCACGAATGTGGACGTCATTTACAGCCAGGTGTCCGGATACTTTCGATCACGTAGTGTACATACATACACACACGCGTCTTTTTCTAAAAATAATTCAAAAAATAATCTTTTTGACTTCGGGAGCTTCAAGACTTGTATTTCCAGTAAATCCCAATATCTTAATTTTTGGGTAGAACACTGTACTTCCTCTGATTACTCTAGAATTAAAGAAAGTAATAAGTAACTATAGTACAGTAACAACTGAATAACGACATAAACAGCATAAGAATAAAGCAGCAATACATTTATCTCTGTTGCATCCACTCTCCTAATGCTAATCTTCTCTCAGATGTCTGGCCTCAAGTAGAAATTTACGTAAGTCTTTATCTTCCCTGTTTGCCAATAGGGCCCAGCATGCTCTTAATTCTCCATTCCAGGTGTAGTAACTATGTTTATATTTCTCTGTCCCTCCACACCTCTACAACATGTCATCTATATTATCCTCACAAATGGAGGGATTCTGTACTATTTCCATTAGCAATCATTTTTTCACCAAGTTTAAGCCACGGGAGTCACTGTCTTAATGAGTTTGACTACTGGTTTTATGAATTCCTCCGCACATCACTCCATTTTTAGTCTTTCTGTAATTGCAATAGTCTGACGAAGCAAGCCACTGTATCCCAGCTCCGCACTTAAGCCATCTCAGTAGGTCCATTTTGTCTTACGTGACCCCTGGGAGGAAGGAATGAAGGGGAAACCGGAAGGGCAACCATCGGCCGTCCAAGCGCCAGGAAGAAATCCTTTACACAGCGAAAGCGCCACCGTTCCGCCGTCACGCACCAATCGCCGTCACCTGGTCCTGCAACCCTGAAACATACGAACGTGAAACAGATGAAACGAAATGGAGACAAGATAAGTTGAATCACCCTAGTATTGGTCATCAATCTGAGAAAACCACGGAAAATCCAAAAGTCAGCGTGACTGACCCAACGGGGTTCGAACCCGGGACCTCCCGAATGCGAGGCTTACACGCTACCACGGAGCCTTTTGCTTGTTTGTTAACCAATTAAGTAATACATGTCATATCCATTCACGTTGGCAGCACTGAAGCTTGATAACCGACGAGAATGAGAGTTTTACAGAGCCTTCGTTTGCACATGTTGCCGTATTACGGGTAATTGCTTGCGTTACACTCCGCTGTTTCCGACAGGATCTGTTTCCCCTCTTCCCGGTGTACGGCTAAACAGTTGATGCGAAGCATGTATTGTACAGAGGTTGACGCGTTGCGAGGCCAGTGTTTCAGTATCGTAGTATGCGAGGTGGCTATAATGCAAAAAGGTCCGTATACTTTAGCATACAGAATCTTTATGTATGATTCCTATGTGACAACAAACTCTTGCAGAAGAGTGAGACGGTGATTTATGGACAAATTCACTGCTTTTTGTGTGCCTCACAGAGAAACGATTCGCAATCTTGTGAATAGAGATATGGAAACGGGAGCTATTCTTGATAATAAACCGAAAGGAAATCGCCGTGTTCTTACAGAGGTAAAAGTTAGATATCGGAGAAAAGTAGAATAAAGTCCAAAGAAATCAATGATAAAGTTTGCACAGGTATCAGGATTTTCGCAATCCTTGGCTTCGAGTATCACTAAACTTTTACAATAAAAACCCTATAAGATGATAACTGTGGTTCAGGAATTGCAATCGCGCGATAATATAAGTAGAGTTAACTGTGTACTATATAATGTGAAGTAGATGGTTTGTTGCGTTATTTGCACCACGCTTTGGGCGTCAATTTGAAGTGGGTAGTTGCTGCTACGTATGAAAAGCCGATATGAAGTAGGAGTTGTGTTACAGTTCAACTGTTGGGGAGCCGAATTTAAAATTCGTTGCAACCGCACGTATAGTATACAGTTTCCGGTAGCCTTCCCCCCAAAATGTATTTTCAGATGGCCTTTGCCCCAAGTTTAAAAGACTTATTAACTTTGTAATTAAACTGTTTCTTTAAATATTTAATATCTATGTTTGCCTCGGCTGCGTCAGTATTATTTTAGAGACATGGATATCTTGGCAGGGCGTGATGCGACAAGAATGTAGGCTTACACAGATTTTAAGTTTTAATTCACTCCTTTTTATTAATCCTTGACACAAATTAAATAGCACTTCACTGATATCGAGAGCTGTGAGATTCTTTTATTTCATACTTGCACTTTTTACCACATATAGTATTTTCGTCTCACACCAATACGTAATTAATTTCTCGAGGACACAACTCGCGTCTGGTTATGAGCACTGTCTAGAAGCAACTGAATTGATTTCAACCGTCTAAACTTTCTGTGTTTCAAGTCTCTGATTGGCTTATCCTACTCCAATAGAATACCTGCATTTAACTATAGCTTTTTATGGTTGTTGATTGGCTATTTTTATAAACTGTCACTAAAATTACATTATTGTTACTCCAATAATCACTAGTAGCATTTAAACTTTCAAACTCATTATTGCGTCGAGGTTACCTCATTGTTAGCAACGTTTAACTTAATATTCTCACAGATCCTACATTATTAAATTACGTAATGTATTCACATAACATTATTACACATGTATACAATAATGTAAGCATATGCAATGACTGTTACATACATTTTACAAATTATTGTTACATACACATTGTTTTAAGGCAGGCTGTTATTGAATTTACAGATTTATATAATTAGACTATATTGCCTCAAATGTTAATGATCATTTTGTTGACCCATGCTTTAACGTTTCTTTACGGACGAAGCGTGGCTTTATTTACATGACCATGAATTAACGAGTGTTAATGCAAATGTGTTTAAAAGATATGAGAGGAGTGTCCTGGCGCAAGGCCGCCATTTACATCATCATATCTATGACACAGATATGTACTTCCCTACGAGAAAATCACCGGGGCTGAGGAACAGGGGAGTAACATGAATCTTATGAATCCTTGCACTGCACAGCTGAAGGTGCTATCATCTGCTTAAAGACATACTACTAATGAATCGTACTGTGCTTTAGTACTTCTGTGGGTTGTATTTGGGGCAGTTGTGATCGTGTGAGAACGCCTTAAAGGCTTACTAAGTAAAAAAGATAAAACTTGTCACGTAAAGCGTTGAGAGTTTGTCGCAGTTCTTAATAGCTAGTGTTATCTTATTTGCTGAGCGCCTGTTATTGTTTAATTATTTTAAATTTTGGGTTCTTTGTTCTCCGGCTAGCAGGGCGTGTAAACGGAAAGGAGTTGTTGCTAAAACATAACACTGATAAAATAATTTGTTTCTACACTTTTATTGCCGTCACACTTAATTAATAATTCACATATTTAATCTTTATACACGCCTAACTGAAACTGTTATATTTCCGAATGTAATTACTGTTGTATTAGTTGCCGCGTACTTCACATTTTGTAACTAACTTTACGACGTGTACCTCGCGAGAGATTCTTCCAAACTGTATGACGTGCACCTCACGAGAGATTCTTCAGAACTGCGCGACACATGCTTATGGCTCGTGAATATATACTCCTTCACCCTGAATTGCCTAAACATTATAATAGAGCTGCTATTGGTTACCAAATAGCGCCAACATTAGCGTCTGTTTTGTCAGCCAATCACAACTACTAACATATATACTCTGGGGAAGATATTCCCTCCATTTCTAAAGAAAGGCACGCTACCCTGACGTCATTTGTTTGTCTCTTAGTGATAAACAACTCATCCCCTCGGTTTATTGTTACCCACTTCTATTGTCAGTTTCAGCGAGGCCGTGTAAACTTATTTCCTAACAATACTTATGGCTAACAAACATCTAAAATCCTGCACATACAATAATATTAATTTACACTACAATCACTCTGGCATTCACAGTGTTGTGATATAAAATATTGCCTCAAGTTATAGCAAACGCCCGATGAAGAATAATAGAACAACCACCCCCTAACCACCCTTTTCATCCGTGCTAAAGTAACATGTTCACATTATACAATAACAGGAGTATCAACGTTTGTGGTTAACTCTCCGACGCCAGTTAAATGAGAGGACAAAAAGAAGGCTCATCTACTTTGCATGCGTCTGAGAAACAGTGGCAAAGATTACGTGACCGAAATATCAGCATCGATGATTTTGCGTTGTGTGTGAAACGCAGAGCCATCTATCCAGGATTTGATGCTGTAAACAAGGTAGCGCCCAAATATTCTGCTGCTCTGTTAAGAATTTGCGAAAGCTGCTGAATTTTGATTCTGTACTTAAGAGATGACAGATTTATTAAAAACAGGAATTAAATGGAAGGTGATACAATTTGGAAGACATTATAAGGTATTTTTCACATCGGGGAATGGATATTGTAGCAACCCTTCGTGGTATTTGATCCAGAACCAGGAAGTTGAATTAGATTTTATAATGTGGCGTAACTGGAACAAACCAGCAATGACGACGGCGGAGGATATATATTAGTTACGTTTTTTAGGTCAAGCTCTCAATCTTCTGCCGCCTCGCGGCTTTGAAGACACCCCTCGTCTATGTTATGATTGGGTCTCGGACGCCGGCCTAAGTGATTTAAGTCCTGCTAGATCTGTCTTCAGACAAGTCCTTATGATGTGTACCTATGTTCCTGCACCACAGGCTTCATCAGAGAGCCCCCAAACCTCAACTCGTTTAATTAAATGGCCTAGTAAACAGTTTTTATAGAACTGGTGTAGTAGTCGATAAAACATTAAAATCTTCCGGGCTGGAAGGCCGTGGTGTAAGGGTAAAATTACCAGCACCCGACGTTTCGGTCAACTCTGTGGTTGCCATCTTCAAGAGTGTAACAGCCAGGACAGCTTGATAACGACTGCCAACTAGGCAAGAAAAGTTCCGCAATTTATAGCTCACGTCAAGGTCAAAACTGCCGCAGTGGGTCTACAGTGACGTGTCATCGCTGGTATCCACGTGCGATTGAGCTTAAATTTTTCTTATTTTATTGGAGTGTTTATAAATATCAATTGCTTCTCTATGGAGTCTAGCGTGATAATATTCTGTAGAAGATAGTACTTGCGTGTCTTCATATAGGATACGATGACCCATGGTAACAAAGTGTTCAGCGACTGCAGACTTATCTGTTTGTGCAAGGCGACAATGTCGTATATGCTCTGTTATTCGGGTATTTATACTACGTTTTGTTGTTCCGATA
The DNA here is from genome assembly GCA_030765065.1 of Deroplatys truncata. NCBI lineage: Eukaryota > Metazoa > Arthropoda > Insecta > Mantodea > Mantidae > Deroplatys > Deroplatys truncata. The sequence goes on along the minus strand of CM060975.1, from coordinate 291,486,972 downwards.
TAAACAGAGCCGCATGTGCAAGGTATTCTATATACCCCTGGAATACATAAGGGGTCTCTTGTCTTTTTCAGATTTTAAAGTTTGTTGAATTTTTCTGGTTGGTTTATATATTGTATTTATTTTGTGCTTTTTAAGTATTTTTCCAATGCGATCTGTGACGTTTTTAACATAAGGTAAGAAGACTTTTCCCTTATATGTAGACGATTCGTGGCCTTGACGTGATATCTTCTTAGGGTGAATTGCTCTGTTAAAATCTTTATTCGTAAATCCGTTTTGTAACATAGTCAGCCAAGATGCTGCATTTCATCACTTAGGTATTGCCCTGTACAAATACGTTTGGCTCGGCCCACTAGGGTTTTGATTATTCCTCTCTTTTGTTGTGGGTGGTGATTGGAGCTTTTATTTAAATATCTGTCGGTATGGGTGGGTTTCCTATAAACAGTTTGAGACAGTGATCCATCAGCATTTCTTATTACCAGAACATCTAAGAAGGCTATTTTATTGTCATGTTCTGTTTCCATATTAAATTGAATCTTGGAATTCATACTATTAAGATGTTCCAGAAAGTTTGCAAGTTGTTGTTTACCGTGAGACCACTGGAGGAAAACATCGTCAATATACCGATACCAACAGCTAGGTTTTAACGGAGCAGTGTCTAAAACTTTAGCCTCAAAATGATCCATAAAGAAGTTAGGAATGGCGGGCCCAAGAGGATTTCCCATAGCGATGCCATCTTGTTGTTGATAAAACGTTTCGTTTCATTGAAAATAGGAAGTCGTCAAACAGTGTTTAAAAAGGTTAAAAATATCTGTAGGAAAAATACCCTCAATCTGAGTTAAAACTTTGTCTACAGGTACATTGGTAAAAAGAGAAGTTATATCTAAACTGACTAAAATGTCGAGTGGTGTACAATTTAAGGAATCTAACTTCTCCACAAAATGTTGCGAGTTTTTTATATAGCTGCCGGATTGTCCAATGTGAGGCTGTAGTAAGGCCGTCAAATGTTTAGAAACAGCATAAGTTGGAGACCCAATCGTGCTTACTATAGGACGAAGAGGAATATTTTGTTTGTGTATCTTCGGCAGTCCATATAGACGTGGCGCATAAGCTTCTGATGTGCATAATATCTTCTTTCTATCTGAGTTTATTGAAGTAGACTCTTTAATTAGTTTACTTGTTTTTTAAGTATGCCCACCGCAGGATCTCGCGTAAGCGTTTTTTAAAGCTAAGGGTCAAGGAGATCACTAATCTTCTGCTTATAGTCCGACTTATCCATTATCACGGTGGCATTTCCTTTGTCCGCGGAAAGAATTAAAATATTAGTGTCAGCACTCAAATCTTTGAGAGCCCTCCTTTCTTTGGAGGAAATATTCCTTACTGGAGGCTTAGCTTTACGTAAAATTCTTGATGTTTCGGATCGTATTTCATCGGCCACACTCGCTGGTAAATGAACTAAGCCTGCTTCTACATTAGCAATAATGTCCTCAACAGGCAATGTGATGGGTATAAGAGCAAAATTTCCACCTTTGGCAAGAACGTTGTACTCATCCGTGGAAAGTTGTCTGTCGGATAAGTTGTCAATGCTTTGTTTACATTCCGGTGGTTTGACCTTAGATGGACGTAGACGGTTAAACTTTTTCTGTTGTCGAGCGGAAGAAGAAATCACTACTTTTTCCATCGAGCGAAAAGTAAGTGCGTCGATATTATTCCAGTCGTTATCAAGCTGTTCTGGGTGTTTCACTCTTGAAGATGGCAATCACAGAGTTGACCGAAACGTCGGGTGCTAGTAATTTTACCCTTAGACCACGGCCTTCCAGCCCGGAAGATTTTAATGTTTTATCGATTAACTCCGGCCGTGAAAGCCTTCGTACTGGTGTTGTAGTTATTTGACGATCCCCAGCTTCTCCAAGACATACCTATCCCTCCGGTTGAAGTAGGTTAGTTTCTGCCCCACGTATAGAAGCCAGTTTGAAGTAGTTCTTATTTTAGGAGTTGTATTGTATTTCGACTGTTGGGGAGCCGAACTTGAAGTAGTTGCAACCTCACGTATAGTAAAAAATTTCCGGTAGCCTTCGCCCCAAGTTTAAGAATATCAACTTTGTAATTTGACTGTTTCTTTAATTATTTTATATTTATCGTTGCCTCGGCTGTGTCAGTATTATTGTAAGAGACATAGATTTCTTTGCAGGGAGTAGTGTGGCTTAGAATGTAGGCTTATACAGATTATAATTTGCACTTCACTCCATTTATTAATTCTTTAAACGATTAAAATAACACTTCATTGATATAGAGAGCTGTGAGATTTTTTTATTAAATACTTGCACTTTTTAAACACGTAAACTATTTTCGTCTCACACTGAATACGCATTAAACTTCTCGAGAACGCGTTTCGCCTCTGGTCAGGAACACTGTCTGTTAGTAACTGACTTGATTTCTACCGCCTAAATTTGTAAATTTCTGTATTTCAAGTCTCTGATTGGCTATTCTTAATCCAATAGAATACTTTTACTTAAGCTTTTTTCTGGTTGTTGATTGGCTATTTTATAAACTGTCTCAAAATATACGTTATTGTTGCTCCAATAATCACCAGTATCATTATTAAACATTCTAATTCATTATTGCCTCAAGGTTACCTCATTGTTAACAACTTTTAACCTATTATTCTCACAGATCCTACATTATTAAATTACCTAATACATTCTCACAACATTATTTAACATGTACATAATAATATAAACATTAACACAATGACTGTTGCATGTATTTTATAATTTATATTATACACATGTTGCTTTAAGACGGGCTGTTCTTATATTTTATATTATATAATTTGACTGAAATCCCTTAAGGTTAAAAATACTGCCTCACGGTATGGTCATCGCAGCCTTCGGATCCCCAAGCGGCGACCTTTGTGCAGTAGCCAAACACTTGTTCCCTACCCTCCCTAACCGCAAGCACCATAAAATCTTAGTGACATCCATGTGCATATGCGCGTTGTTGCCAAAATTAAAAATAGTATTTAAAAGCAAAACTTTGCAGGTGATTTCCACATGTACAGAATACAATCATGCAGTTTGTCTGCTTGCTTTACACACAAAATAACTATGTAAATAACTATGAATCGCATAGTAATTACATTTAAGTTGCAAACGCTTTAAAATATAACTGAACTAATGAATGATCTGAACTAATATACTGCGCTACAAGAATAGAAATGCATGTTAACATATCCGAGAGAAACTTAGAAACATGTTCCGAATAAACTATACATTGTTGGACTATCATTAAATAATTAAAATACATAAATATTAATTTATTTTGAAAGGAACTCTTACTCCCAAATCAAAGCATCATTTTTGATTATGCTGTGCGCGGAGCTATGGTAAAAAGTTTTTTATCACTTGTATCACAACAATGTTTTATTAATATAAAGCTAATACAAGAAGTTGTGTATTGTTTAAGGTGTAAGATTTATAAGCATGACATCTTCTGTTTACTTAAATGAATAGCTTTATTATAAAATGCAGGATAAATAAAAATACGAAGGCAAAAGAAAGAAAATAAAAAAAATCTTATGTATTATATTCACAAGATTATCTCTACTCACTCTTCTACAAACTACTTTCACAAAAGCTTATTCTATCTACTTCTTAAATAATAAGATAAAATTTCATTGCACATATCGTTGTAAATATAAGGATACATAGGCTAAAGCGATAGTCAGATTTTTAAAATACAGATGACTATATGATGACTTTGAAATTCCATGCTCTTAGCATGACCACGAGGAAAATACAAACAGAGACTTCCAACTTGTATTTCAAAATTCAAACCAACAACAAAAAATTTCTCGGAAATGGTTAACACAATTTGACCTAAAATTTGTCCTTTACCGAGATTGCATTTTACGCAGAGTAAGATTTTGTCTCTCTCTTAGAATTTACCAGTAATACAACAAGTTGAGAACGAGGAAAATTTTACAAGTTATTCCCAGAATATAAAATTCATGATACAAATTTTATTTTTCCTGCAAATATCTTAAACTTGCGGTATTTTACTAAAAATCGTTAAGCTGTTTTTGAGAAATTCAAAACAATAACAAACATTTTTCCACATAAAAGGTTCTTTTCTACATGTTCTTGAACATTACACATAAAAATCTGGCTTTGCTTATTCAGTTTTTGTAGCCCTTTTCTTCGTGGTCTTGGCATTACTGATATTCGGCAGAGGGTCACTTGCTGGTGCGACCTGAGGGGCATCAACTTGGTTCGTTTCCCAAGGTCTCCACATCTTAATTAAACTATTAAACGCTAATAACTATTAAACACTGCTAAACTTACAAAACTGCACTAAGTAAAACACTATATAACTTCTCTGAAGAAGTAATATAGAAGCTTAGCTGAACATGGAAGAAAAGCACGAGCGAACAGTCACAGCTGCTAAAACCGGCAACAACGCTTTGCTTTGGTGGAGCTGGAGAAAGGACCACGTGTTGTGTTTAAGGGATGGGAAGACCCTACTAATCGTTTACTGATGGGTTTATGGTCAGGCTTCAAAGCTTCCCGTTCGCTTTGAAGCCGGTTGGGGAAAGGATGCCCGCGACTAGTTTACTGAATGCGCCTACCCTGAGCCTATGGTCCCTTTGTTGTTAGCAATCCCCGAATATGCTGTCGTACCAGGAAAGTAATGAAAGGCAACATTTTCAACCAGTAGGGCTCAGGAGGCAGCAAGGCCAAAATCATTTTAAAAGCATGACCTTAAAAGAAGCATTGTCTAAAAAGAGAAAGTGAGTTACCCACCCCTTCTTTGGGTACAAATCCTTTGAAAGCCAGCATTAAGAATAGGTTACGGGAGGCAGAGCAATAAAATGGTAACTAGGCAACACGCTCAGAATTCAGTTAGGAAAACACTATTACAGTAGCTCGCGAAGGGTTTGGATGAAGTTTCCATACAGTGGTAGTAATGTACGTAATCTAAAAGTTCACAATACTTTGTTATGCAATAAAATATATCACAAAAGTAACTACGTAAATATTTGTTTAGTTCTCCTGCAATTTACTCCAAATTCAACGTCATAGAAAGAAAATACGAAGACGTCATTCAAGTAACGCAAAAATATCCTGCTCCTGAACATCTGAGATGGGAAACACTAGAATACGAGGTGTGATCAAAAAGTTTCCGGAATGGGTTCACAACAATTCTGACGCTGAGATTTCTTTAATTCTTACCCAAACTGTACATGCAGCGTTCTTTCCCGATAAAATGAGAGGTCACGTGACTTCCTGTGACCATGCAGTCACGCTCTAAAGTGAACACGTGTTTTGCATGTGCTGCGATTTTTCCGCGTAGCAAAAATGTCAGATTACGAAGAACAAAGAACGAACATCAAATTTTGCTTTAAACTCGGTAAACAGAACAGAACAGAAGCCTATGAAATATTAAGAACAGCTTATGGGGAGGACGTTATGGGCAAAACTCGAGCATTTGAGTGGTTTTTGAAATTTAAAATTGGTGTGACATCAGTTAAAGATGCAGATCGTTCGGGGCGACCCTGTTCCAGCAAAACTGATGATAATATCAATCAGGTGAGGGAAATGGTCTTAAATGATAGGCACATTACAATAAGAGAACTTTCTGACTCATTAGGACTCTCCTTTGGAAGTGTTGAAAGCATTTTGAAAGACAATTTGCATCATGACAATGGGTCCGCGCTTAAAGTCCTTCTGTTCGTCAATTTGCGGATAAAAATAGGATGAATATTCTCCGGATTTGGCACCAGTGGACTTTTTCTTTTCCCGCGATTTAAAATGCGGCTCCGAGGACACCGTTTTGAGGACATTGATGTCATCCATCGCAAATCGCAGAAGACTCTGAACATGTTGAAAGAAGGGGACTTCCGGAGGTGCTTCCAGCAGTGGCAGAATCGCTGGGACAAGTATATCAACTCCCAAGGAGACTACTTCGAGGGTGGCAGTGCAGATTAGACAAAACAAACTGTTGTGTAGTATTTATGACGTTATTCCGGAAAATGTATTTACAAACAATTAAAACACCAAGGACTAGCCAGCGTTAAACAAGTTTTTATGAGTGAAGCCCCCTAATTAGAATAATCAACGTCAGATGGGACTGATAATGCTTCAATTTTCAGCGGAGGAAGTGCAGACTGAAGTAAACGTAAGTTTCTCGTCGAGAGACCGGATATTGTACTTTGACGTTCAGGGTAGATACTTGAGAAATAAAGGAGCCTCATAGTATGAGAAAGCCAATAATTTATCCAAATGAAACATGGGTAGACATTAACGTCACTTTTAGAATATATTGGCAGTGTGATATTATCGGTGTTTGTGGTGATGGAAATTCCAATAATAGTTCTTGCCGGTTTCCGAGCAAGTTTTCTGAAACAGCTCTATTGCACTCACATGACTTTATTTATTCTTGTACAAACTATTCTTGCAAACGCTTGTGCTTTATCTTCTTCATGTTAATCTAAATAAATATTTGCAGAATTTTCTTATTGCATATTCCCTGTAGGTACAACGGGATAAGGAGAACGCAGTAGGTTTTAAGTAATGGTCATAGCCTTCAAGAGGCGGTTCGCTATTTAACAGCTTTGAAATTTCGTTCTCTTTGCATGGCCCAAGACAAAGGCGGGGAAAAGAAGGAAAGAAAGAAAAAAACGAATAACGACTTTCCATTTGGGAAAAATATATGTTAAAGTGCAAACCAATAAAACGAAGTATCTCGGAAATGGTTAACGAATAAAGACGCAGTATTTGACATAAATTGTATAGTTTAACGAGATCTACATTTTTGTATAGTAAGATTTTGTCTATCTTTATGGTTACCGCTTATACAAAAGCTATTCATAATGCAGAGGACTTCAGAGGCTATTCCTAATAAATTCGAGATATACATTCCATTGTCATGACAAAGTCTTAAACATATGGTATTTTAATCAAAACCGTTAGAACTACTTTTTGGAAAATCAAAATATTCGAAACAATTTTACAGGAAGCATAGATAGTTTGGGCTGGGGGTATTTTCTTGAAAATGTTCGTGTTTCATCCTGGGAAGATATTGAACTTAAATACCCAGTTTGGTTTTTAAGTGACTTTTCATTTTTGAACTACGCTGTTCACACACACAGACAGACAGAAACACATTTCCGGTGAAATCTCGGTGAAAATCGAATTTTTGGGTGGAATACAATACTTCCCTACTTACTAAACGTAGTAAAGAAAGTAAAGCAGCAGTATTAATTTACAAAACTGGGTCTTAAGTCCATTATTATCATGGACAAATGAAGGATGCAAATTTAAGGAATGCGTAAGAGATAAGCTAATGCAATCTGTGCTGAAAAATGCTGTAATAAAAAGCTATATTCGGAAGCATACCTTTTTAGGCGACATGTCACTGTTGCCTACGGCTGAAAGAACTAGCCGCACCGGACTTGAAGTCGTGACATTGGAAGACGGGTCTTTGTTGTGCCCACGCGCAGAAAGAACAAGAGTATTGGATTTACGGTGGGATTGCGTCAGATGTGGTAGTCGCAGCTATAGTAATTGAAAATCCTAATGACACAAGTGAAGAGAAACGCAATATGAATGAATATTACGCTATTAAAAATGACAATTTATATGCACTTTTAGATTGGAGTTGCTTTATACCTAAACCAGGTCGTGTGGTCGTATAAATATACTGTGACCTTGTCCAGATTTTCAGCTTTCACTTCTCTCAATTCTCACCTATACTGTTCTGATCTGGTTCAGCTTTCACTGGTACTTCACTTAGTTCACACTGTTACTTCACTTTCTTCGTGATGAAGCCTCATTTTCCGGACGGTTCACTTGCTGGGGAGTCGAACACAGGACTTCTAAAAAATCTCTTCCTCCGTAGTAGCAATCGCTGCACACCACAGCAGTCGTCACCAACTCGCTCGAAGAACTACACTTGATGTCGTAGGAGAAACACGCTCAAAAATCACTTATTCACTCATTGACCCACTCAACTGACTAACTCTCCTCGCGAGAACGCTCGCTTATATAGCCGATGGAATCTTCCACAGAACATTGTAGAACTTTCTGGGCACACAGTTGGCGGGGGAAAAGCAACTTCCAAGATTGTGGTTATCTGCCGATAAGGCTTCTAGGGTTTACGTCCGGCGAGAGCGTAACTTCTCTTTATTTAACTCCTGTCTAGCGCGACCTCCCGATAACTCTGGGCCATAGCCTCTGCGTCGCAATACTATATTTCCTTTATCCGTCTTTATCCTTCATTGTCAAGCCCATTACTGTTGTCTACCTTCCATAACTATTTTTGCCTCACCTTTCTATGTATTTGCCAAGTTGTTTATATTTTCTTATAATCTTAAATTCAAAATTCTTCTGCCTCTTATATCATTTGGTAAGTTTTTCCATTTAATAGAAGGAACTGCTCTCTCCAACTCTTGGTTTGTAGACATTCCAAAAACACAATGTTCTAGTACTGTCTGGTCCTTTACACATCGGGCATTTCCTCGTAATATAAATTTTATGTATTCCTTAATTCACTTAAACCTATTACTCCCGTTCTATACCATCTATTCCTTCTCACAAATGCTAATATATATTTCTCTTCTCCAATCATTTTTCAAATATTTTTTTCGACACAGTTTTTAATTTTATCTCCTTTCAGAAAACTTCCCTTTAATTGCAGCGTTCCCATAAAATGCGTTCCGAGCTCGTGAACCCAGGAAGGAATGCGCACTCGCGCACTCAATTATACAGGCATGACGACTAATGAATCAAAAGTCGCGCATAGTCAGACACGGTGTTGAAAAATAACCAGCAACCTTTACGAAGATGGATATAATCTAAAACTTTTCGTTCTAATAGGGTAAAAACAGCAACTCCAAATTTATTAAGGGGATATTATATTTCCCTTTACCAGGGTTTTATATTCATATAATATGATGTTATAACAATAGAAGGTGGGTTTAATTTAATAATTTCTCATCGAAAAAAATAAATTGATTATAATATTAGTGCATTTATGATTAACAAAGGCTCATCTAGACGCTCCAGTTTCAAGATCTATAATTTTGCCTACCATATATTAGCGGCCGTGCTAATTCCTTGTCCGATTCTTACTTAGTGAACTACACTGAGTAAAGTAGGCTATGTGAATGCTGCAGGTGAATGCTGACAAAGACCCTATCGTTCGCTGCATGGTAGCTCGCTGCATAACGCAAGTTGCACTTTTCCCTCTCTCCACATCTCATCCCGCGGGGCTCATGAGTCCAAAACACAACTATACCAACTTGTAAATTTGAATGACGAACAATCCAGTGAACCGGAACAGGAACCCGCCGACTCTGAGCTGCTCAACCGTTATAAAACAATGCCGTTTTCTTAATCTTATGTTAGCGTTTGATAGAAGCGATGTATATTTTATACTTATCAATTGTTTTAAGTCTACAGTGCAGATATGAACGTATGTTTTCTGCTTGACATATTGCACTAATGTGCCTGATCCGCTGTGTAGAACATTCTCCAGCAGTACGGTTCAGCTGATACATTCCTCTCACAGCTTTTCTCCTGGTTGGAAATCAGTAGAAGAGACACAAAAACTAAGCAAAACCTGTGCGTGCGTCGTATTGGCAGGTTGAGGGCAACCCGATGGTGTGTTAGGCGGTACCTGTTCTAATTAGGGTTAACCACGTAGTGACGGGAAATGGGGGTTACAAGATATCGGTTGTTTAGGTAGAGGAGAGAAAGAAAGTAACAAATTGTTCCTCAACGGTGGCCGGTCATGGTGCAACGGTCCTTGTGCACCGCTGGTGTTTGTTGTTTGTTAATTTAAGAATGCATGGGTAGTAATTTTGATGTCCAAGCTACTCTTGAAGGGATTGTATAGGAGTTCAGCGTTAGCTACTGTTGGAGGTACTCCGTTGTTACCGGATATGCCCGCATGCCATGCGGGGAAGCTGGAGGCGTGTTCTGGGGTTATAATCCCCAAGAGACCAAACGAGGGCGCTCTGATGGTATAGCAACTGGTCGTAAAATGTTGCGGTCCGGCGCCTAATTTTATCCTAATCAGGAATCAAAAGCACCGGGGTGGCTAACCCCTTCCCTGCACCACCACCGCACATGCTCCTATAACCGGACCAATCGCGTGAGAGCAGTCTTGAGTATAAATACTACCGCTATTTCACACCAACCAGCTGGTGAACTCTTTGGGCCGCTACGACCAAGAGTTACCGGTTGTCGAAGGACGGCTTGGGCCCCCGAGGCTGAGGTCTGCGAATCCCTCACTCCACAAACTCCCCCAAGTTAAGCAGCATTGGGCTCGGTCACTGGCTGGGTGACTGACCATCTAGCAGCGACACGCCCTGCTGCCAACTTGAATACCCCCATTCCATTACCTAGTTTTCCCATCTTCCTTTGCTGCCATGCCGGCCTGCGTGACTTGACGACCACACAAGCGGTCGCCCAAGTTAAGCAGCATTGGGCTTGGTCACCACATGGTCGCTAGTCCGCCCATGTGGGAACTCCGAGACCCAGCCAATGGTGGCACAGCAAGCTAAATTCCGCCCAAGACAAATTGACAAAAATGAAAAGCTTGTGTAAATTCTTTCAAACCTTCTCTATCGCACAGGCAAAGCCGCATACGCGGCTAGGTACTGTGGCGATCACACTTCGCCCAGGTGAACCTGGGCCACGTGTTCTCGATTGCTGGATTGCCAACGAGTCAGTTGCGACCAAACCTTCACGAGAAGACTTAGACCACGCCACTGAAGATGTTCACCGCAGTCGTGAACGAAACGTCTGGACCTGAAAACTCCAGCAGACCACGGCTTCTCAGCCCGGAAAATTCTTCTAGTTATAATTCAGTAGTTATAATTTACATGAGAAATTTATGCATTTAAATTTAAAGGACTATGAATATGCGACTCCGCCGGCAAACACCGCCCTTCCGGGTGCCAAGAAAACTCCAGTTATGTCGGCCACGTATCCAAACGAAGGCTTTGTAGCCAATGCTCCAACGACATGTGCTGCACTACGGTAGTGCGAAATACTTTACGTTTCTTTCGCCGGTATCTATCAGTTTGGTGCAGTAGGTATCTTGCTATACACTTTCCTCGCAGACGTTCAATAAATCAATGATACCAATTGAGACCGCTACACCACAACGGTAGCAGAAGGCTTAAGTGCCTTTTGTGGGAAACGAAGCTGATAGAAGTTCTTGTCGCCTGGCTGGAACTGATAGTTACAAAGGAGAGGTTAAATTAAATTATCGGGAGGTGAGAACTCTATGTCCAAGAGTGGCAAGATTCCCACGGGCCCGCAAGGACAAGGAAGTCTTCTTAAAACTTGTCTCCAACTGTTGCTGCGGCTGATGCGCACAAACTTCCCTTCATTTGCAACTGGTTAATGTTTCAGTGCACTCTCCTCGTACATTAACGCGAGTATATCCTTTATCGTCGAACTTGGCTGTCAAACTGCAAATTCCTGCAAACTTTAAAAGCAAACACCACTATTTGACACTCTCCCACCACATTTGCGCCCGCCTCAGCGCGAGCCTCCAGTCGAACAGTGTAGATATTTATTTAAAACAAAGTATACCTACATTTATCCCTATTATTATAATACATTCAATAATAAAACAAGATAAAAAATGTTGTGTTGCATTTTCAACACACTCCTTTACATACAATTCTTGCAAAACTTATTCTTCTGTCTACATTATTTTTGTTTCTATTTTACATCGCTTTAACTTTAGACAAATTATATAATATATAAATTCAATAACAGCCGGCCTTAAAGAAATATGTGTACGTAATATATAAAAATGTATATTACAATCATTGTAAATGTTTATATTATTGTATCCATGTGTAATAACGTTATGTGAATGTATTACGTAATTTAATAATGCAGGAGCTGTGAGAATAATACCTTAAAAGTTGCTAACAATAAGGTAACAATGAGGTAACCTTGAGGCAATAATGAATTTGAAAGTTTAAATGCTACAAGTCATTATCGGAGCAACAATAATGTAAATTTTGAGACAGTTTATAAAAATAGCCAATCAACAACCAGAAAAAGCTGTAGTTAAATGAAGGTATTTTATTGGATTAGGAATAGCCAATCAGAGATTTGAAATATAGAAATTTACAAATTTAGGCGTTAAAAATCTTGTCAGTTGCCTGCAAACAGTGTTCCTAACATGACGCGAGACACATCCTCGAGAGATTTAATACGTATTCGTGTGAGATGAAAATAGTTTTACGTGTTAAAAATTGTAATTAATTAATAAAAAAGAATCTCACAGCGCTCTATATCAGTGAAGTGTTATTTAAATCGTGTCAAACATTAACAAATGGAGTGAATGAAAAATTATAATCTGTGTAAGCCTACATTCTTGTCGCATCACAACTCTGTTAAGAGAAACGTGTCTCTAACAAAAATACTGACGAAGTCGAGGCAAACATAAATATTTAATACTTAAAGAAACAGTCAAATTACAAAGTTAATATTTTTAAAAATTGGGGCGAAGGCTCCCGGAAACTTTTTACCATACGCGCGGTTGCAACTACTTCAACTTCGGCTCCCCAACAGTTGAACTACAATACAACTCCTTCAATACAAACTACTTCAATTTGGCTCCCAAGGCGTGGGGCAAATGACGTAATAAAAGAACAAAAAAGCTTTCTCAAACTACGTGATGATATCGTAACGGATCTGTAAGGAGATAATGTCTCGTGGCTCGGTGTGTGGTGGACAGTTAGGTCTCATCTCTGTGACATATCTTGCTTTGTCAATATCCACAGAGACCTTAGTGCCAGGCAACTGTACATCCGCTTCTATACATAACGGGCATTACGGTGCTGACTACCCGCTATTATTATCTATTTATAGATGACAGAGCTTTCATTATTACCACCTGTTTTCAATTTCACTTTCGCTACTACGTAGAGTATGTAGGACAAGTATTGCATCCCACTACAAAATTCGATACTGAGATTTCAGGGGAAATACATATTTTGAGGTGCTCTGAATCCAAACAAAGCATTTTTGGAAACGTGATTCGTGTGTGTGTGTGTGTCTGTGAACAGCACAGCTCAAAATCGAAAAGTCTGATAAATACCAAACTTGGTATTTGAGTTTAGTATCTTCCAAAAATGCGACACGAAAATTTTAAAGAAAATCCCTCACCACAGACTACCCTTTACATGGAACATTTTTCGAAAATTTCGATTTTCTCAAAAATGGCTCTAATGATTTTGATTAAAATATCATATGTTTACGATATCTTCATGGCAAATGAAATGTATATCTTAGGTTTTCTGGGAAAGTTCCCAAAAGTCCTCTTCATTCAAAATGACTTTTGCATAACTGGTAAACCGTAAGAGATAGACAAAGGTTTACTACACAGAAAAGCAGATCTCGTTAAAACACACAATTTGTCATATACATTCTTTTTATAGTAAACCATTTTCGGGATATTCCTTGTTATTTGTTTGAATTTTCTAATACTATAGTTTTTCTCAAATGCGAATTCTTTATTCGTTTTTTTATGACCTGGACATCAAAGCCTACCATATTCCCCTTGCACCTACAAGAAAATTAGCAATAAGATGGTTTCTGCAAATGTTCATCTTTTTCATGTTAATCGAGATAAAGAATAAGTTTCTAAATATTATTTGAACAAGAGTAGTGAAAGTCATGTGAACGTACCACATGAGAATTTTGCTATTGTTTTAGACTTGTGGCGTTAATAATCCAATGACGACCTTGGCGCCTGAGGGAAACTGAAAAAAAAGGGTCAAATTTGTCGCCCGTAGGATTTTACAGGAATCCCCAGATGACAGGTCAAAACGTTACCCCCTGAGCTATTCCCCTCCGTTATGTACTTATTAACCAGATAATCTTTCTCTACACATTTACAATATTCACTGCACGTATAAGAGGGATACTGTAGGCTAAAGCGATAGTCAGATTTTTAAAAATCTGATGTGTTACACTCACATGACTTTCTCTACTCTTGTACAAACTATTTTTACAAACACTTATTCTCCATATGCTTCATGTTAATCGAGATGTTAATCTTATTGCTAATTTTCTTATAGATGCAAGGGGAATTGGTAGGCTTTAAGCATTTAAGAGCTGGTTGATATGTGGAGTATTCCATTCTCTTTGTATTACCAGGACAAACAAAAATGAATAACGAATTTGAGAAAAAGTATAAGTATTAGAAAATTTAAGGCAATAACAAGCAATATCTCGAAAATGGTTCACTCAACAACAAAAATGTATATGACATAAATTGTGTATTTTAACGCCATCTACATTTTTTGTGCAGTAAAATTTTGTCCATCTCTTATGGTTTACCAGTTATGCAAAAGTCGTTCACAATGAAGAACACTTCTGGAGACATTCCCAGAAAATTCGAGATATACATTTCATTTGTCATGAAAATATCTTAAACGTATGATATTTTAATCAAAATCGTTACAGCAATTTTTGAGAAAATTAAAATTTTCGAAAAATGTTCCATGTAAAGGGTAATCTGGGGTGGGGGGATTTTCTTGAAAACGTTCGTGTCGCATCCTTGGAAGATACTGAACCTAAATACCAAGTTTGGTGTTTATCCGACTGTTCGTTTCTGAGTTACGCTGTTCACAGACACACACACACATGTTTCCAAAAATGCTTTTTTTGGATTCAGGGGGTCTCAAAACATATTTCCGCTGAAATCTCGGTATCGAATTTTTGGGTGGAATACAATACTTCCCCTACTTACTATACGTAGTAGAAAAAGTAAAAAGTGGACTGCTATGTGATGTCTGAAATTCAGTACTCTTTGCCTGACCACGAGAAAAAATCTGATGGTTTTATTCACATGAATCTCTACCCACTATCGCTTATTTTTATATAGCTTTATCTGACATAAATTGTGTACTTTAACGAGTTCTACAATTTTTGTATAAGAATTTTTGTTCCATACGGTTTACCAATTACACAAAAGTTCATTCAGAATGAAGAGGACTTCATAGGCCATTCCCATGAAATTCAAGATATGCATTTTGTTTGTTATGAAAATATCTTGCATATAAGTTATTTTAATACAAATCATTATCCATTTTTCAGAAAAGGAAAAATTATGAAAATTCTTTCTTGTAAGCTATACTCTTGAGAGGGGATATTTTCTTTAAAATTTTTTCCTCATCCTTGGAAAATGCTGAACTTAAATCCCAAGTATGTACCATGCTATTTAACCGACATTTCGCTTTTGAGTTTTGTTTCAAGATCACATACACTCGGAGAATTTTTTGAAATGCATCTTT
This sequence comes from Deroplatys truncata, assembly GCA_030765065.1. NCBI lineage: Eukaryota > Metazoa > Arthropoda > Insecta > Mantodea > Mantidae > Deroplatys > Deroplatys truncata. Next base: position 291,471,644 of record CM060975.1, on the reverse strand, counting down.
TAATTCAGGAGGCTCTAACACATATTTTTGAAGAAATCCGGATATGGAATTTTGGGTTGAATGCAATACAGAAGATAACTAAACAGAAAGTGGGGAAAGTCAGGTTACGGTTAGTCTATATACACCTACTTCTTTACTATCAGTCTTCTCAGGTCTCCACCATCACGCCTTACGTAGAAATAAGCTATCCCCTCCACGTCTTCGCTGCCTGCCAGTAGCGCCCAACATACCCTAAGCTCTCCATCGTGGTAATTTTTACTTTCTCTACCACGCATATAGTAGGTAGAGAAATTATTGCATTCCACCGCAAACTTCTATACAATATTTCACCATAAATACATTTTTTAAGGTCCCCTAAAATCATGTTTAGAAAAATGTCCGTATGTGTGTGTGTCTGTGAACAGCATAACTCAAAAATGAAAAGTCAGATGAATACCAAAATTGGTATTTAAGTTCAGTATCTTCAGAATAAGCAACACGAATATTTTGAAATAATCCTCCCGTCCAGACCATATGGGCCATTTTTTTAAAACTTTTGATTTGATAAAAATGACTAACGATTTTGATTAAAATGCCATATATTAAATATATTTACATGAAAATTAAAATGTATATCTTCAATTTTCTGGGAACGCCTGTGAGGTTCTTTTTTTTCGGAAGGAATTCTGTATAATCTTGTATAACTGGTAAACGTTAAACGATAGACGAAAACGTACTACACAAAAAATGTAGATCTCTTTGAGACACACAATTTATTTGAAGTAACTTCTTTGTAGCATCAGCCATTTCTGATATATCCGTTGTTAATGGTTCGAGTTGTTCAATACTTAACCATTTTTTAAGTCGAGTTTTAGTATACCCACTAAGAACGATATAGGGTAGATAAAGTAATGTGAATGTAACGCAGATTTTTTTTCTTTAATATGTTGATGTGAAAGTTAAGTATCAGAGGAAGTAGAGGCAGCAAAAATGTGTAGATATTGGATGTTAGAATCGAATGCTATACTTCCGGTAAGCGACGAGCTGTAACTAGCGAAGAAGTACTTGAACTAAATCTGTTTTTCATGTTGAAGGTTAATCTAATTTTGAAAGTGCCTTCTCTGAGATGAATAGCGATTTTTTTTAAAGCACGAAATTGGATGATAATGATAGAGTGGTTTGGTTTCCTTGGGCTGACCAGCCAAGTGAATGCTTTGACATTGATTCGTGAACCCAAGTTGAATAGTAGCAAGCAGCGGTGACATGAATCGTTTCAAATAAATCATTAGACCTTCCTTCCTCGGTATGAACAGCACGATCTGGTAATAAAAACGGTGCATACCCTGGCCAATCTGTTGTTAGCCCATCAGGGTGTCTAGTCTGCCGTGTACTGCGCATGCGTCTCTTGATAACATTGACACTCCTTACAACCTAACTTTCCCTCACCAGTAATTTATAGCTGGAAAGGACACGTCCTTGCCCTAACAGTTCCGAGTTCATAACTCGTGCAAGGGCCGCAAAAGAAAATTAACTTTTAAGTTCAAGTGCAACAGATTAAACATAGTGGTATTGTTTTTTATTTTGAAGGCGAGAGGTATACTTTTGTTTTACTTTGTCTGTTACCTACCTATAGTAGTAGGACAGAGGGGGTATTACATTGTACCCAAAGATTTAATATAGTATTTCCACCGGAAATATACATTTTGAGACTACCTGAATCCAAAATCTAAGCATTTATAGAAAGAAAAACACGTGTGTACGTGTGCGTGTATGCATGCCTGTGCACGCGCCTGAGTATAGCAAACTAAAAAAATGAGTATTCCATTAAATACTAAACATGGTGTTTAAGTTTAGCACCCTCCAAAGATGAAACTTTAACATCTAAAAAAAAATCTGATGTGTTACACTCACATGACTTGTATAAAGTGTTTTTACAAACGCTTATTCTCCATCTACTTCATGTTAAACGATGTAAAAATATGCAGAAACTATCGTATTTTTCTTGTAGGTGTAAGGGGAATATCGTAGGCTTTAAGCGATTGTCAAATCTTTTAAGAGCTGGTTGTTATGTGAAGCATTTCATTCTCTTTGTATGTCCAGGACATTAAAAAAAATACGAATTCCCAATTTAGAAAACGTATAAGTATTGGAAAATTCAAAGAAATAACAAGGCATTTTTCAGAAATGGTTCACTCGGCAAAAAGAAGTGTATATGGTATAAATTGTACATGTTAACGAGATATACAATTTTTTGTAGCTAAAATTTTATCTGTCTCTTACGGTTTACCAGCTACTCAAAAGTCATTCAAAATGAAGAGGATTTTCTAGGAGATTCCGAAAATTCATCGTACACATTTCATTTGCCACGAAAATAGCTTAAACGCATGATATTTTAATCAAAATCGTTAGCCATTTTTGAGAAAATTAAAATTTTCAAAAAAATGTTCCATGTAAAGGATAGTCCGGGGTAGGGTTTTTCTTTGAAAATGTTCGTGTCGCATCTTTGAAAGATACTGAATCTAAATAACAAGTTTGGTATTTATCCTACTTTTCGTTTTTGAGTTATGCTGTACATAGACACACACACCTTTTTCTAAAAATGCTTTTTTTGGATTCAGGTCACCTCAAAACATGTATTTCCAGGGAAATCTAGACATTAAATTTTTGGATGGAATGCAATACTTCCCCTATTTACTATAGGTAGTAGAGAAGTAACGAGAATTCCATTAAATACCAAACATGGTATTTAAGCTCAGCATTCTCCAAAGATGAAACATGAACATTAGAAATGAAGCTTCCTATTTACCCTTTAAATATCTTAGATACAGTACTTTTTGCGGACGATCAAGTCATATTTGCTGCCACAGCTGCTGCTTCAGAAAGCTATTGTAGCATTAGACAAAATTAGGAAAAAGTATACTTCAAACATTTCACAACCAGAAACCAAAACAATGGCATCATATAGAGTGTAAAATAGTACTCGATAATAAAAATAATTCATCAGGTCACCAGGTTCAATTATCTTGACTTCAATATTTCGTGTGGATATAGACACAAAATTAAATAAATTTCAATCGATCTGTGTAACCATCAGAATATTAAAGAATAAAATAAGAAGAACTACACAATTAAAGCTATACAAAACATTTACTTTGTTACTCAAATGAAAACTGGACCGTAAGCAGACAGGGCAGAAGAAGAATTGAAAGCTTGGAAATTAAATTCCTCAAATCACTAGCCGGATATAAGTTAAGAAATCGGAAGAGAAAGGTGGAAATAAGAGAGGAACAACAAATATATAACCTAAACTAGCATACACGAGAATTAAGAAGAGGCTGGTATCAACATATAACGAGAAAGCCAGATCGCAGATTCCCGAAAGAGTCCCAAGGTTGCGGAAACAGATAGACCAATTCTGAAGTCGGAACAAGCCCGATGGCTAATACTTGTGGAAGTACAAGAACAATTCCCTTTAAATACTCAGTTTTTCTCAAAAATGCCACTAACGATTTTGATTAACGTATCATATATTTAACATATTTTGAAGAAGATATTATACCTTTACGTTATTTACACCACGCTTTGGGCATCAATTTGAAGTAGATATTTTGTTGGAGTTGTTTATTTATTTAGCTTCACGTATGGAAAGCCAATTTGAAGTAGAATTGTTCTTTACGTTTTTATTTATTTAGCTCCACGTATGGAAAGCCGATTTGAAGTAGTTTGTATTGAAGGAGTTGTACCGTATTTGAACTGTTGGGGAACCGAACTTGTAGCAGTTGCAACCGCAAGTATAGTAAACAGTTTCCGGTAGCCTTCGCCCAAAATGTACTTTCAAGTGGCCTTTGCCCCAAGTTTAAAAATAATAGCTTTGTAATTTGACTGTTTCTTTAGATATTATATATTTATGTTTGCCCCGGCTGCGTCAGTATTATTGTTAGAGACATAGAAGTCTTGGCAGGGCTTTGGTACGACTAACAATGTAGGCTTACGCAGATTTTAAGTTTTAATTCACTCATTTGTATTAATCCTTGACACAAATTAAATAGCCTTTCACTGATATAGAGAACTGTGATATTCTTTTTATTAATTAGTTACACTTTTTACCACGTAAAACTATTTTTCGTCTCACACGATACATATTAAATCTCTCAAGGACGCATCTTGCATCTGGTTACTATCACTGTCAGCAGGCAACCTACTAGATTTCAACCGTCTAAACTTGTAAATTTCTGTATTTCAAGTCTCTGATTGGCTAATCCTAGTCAAAAAGAATACCTGCATTTAACTAAAGCTTTTTCTGGTTGTTGATTGACCGTTTTTAAACTGTCACTAAAATTACATTATTGCTTCCAAGAATCACAAATAACATTTAAACTCTCAAACTCATTATTGCCTCAAGGTTACCTCATTGTTAGCAACGCTTAATTTATTATTCTCACAGCTCCTACATTATTAATTTTACGTAATACATTCACATAATATTATTACATGTATACAATAATACAAACATATAAAATGACTGTAATATACACTCATTATATATAGTTACATACACACATTGCTTTAAGGCGGGCTGTTATTGAATTTACACATGATATAACCCTACTGAAATCAGTCAAGTGATAAAAATACTGCCTCAATTTACATGACAAAATTCATACCTTGAATTATTCGAAAAAAACTGTAGATCTAAAACTAAACAATTTAAGTCAAATAAAAATTTTGTGGCATTAACCATTTGCGAGGCATTCTGCCATTGGTTTGAATTTATAAACACTTACTATTCTCAAGTGGGATGTAGCTATTCACATTTTCTTGTGGTCATGTAAAGAGCATGAAATAAAGGGTCTTTCAACAAGAGTGTCCTATCTTTAACATGTGATAGCTGCCGTTGTTGTCGAGTTACAGAAAGCATTTTTTTTTCATGTGGTTATAGCTGTTATTGGCAAATATCCTTGCAACGTTACAGCGTTCAGAAACGCGTAGAAATGGTGAAAATTTATTATCAAAATGGATCATCTGTTCGCCAAACCTTCCCTGTATTGCGTGAAGTTTACGGTGTGCATAATCGTCCCTGTAAGAGAACGCTTCATTTGATCGGTGTTAACGGTGTTAACTCAAGAACTGAAGCTCAACGACCATAGGTTGCGCCTTGTATTCGCTGATTGGACTGTGCAGCAATTGGAAGCTAACCCGAAGTTTTGTCGAAGAATCATCTTCAGCGACGAAGCCCACTTTTGGTTGGATGGTTGTGTTAACAAACAAAAATTGCCGTATTGGAGCAATCACAATCCAATGCAGATTCAAGAACGACCACTTCATTCCCAAAAGGTTACTGTGTGGTGTGGATTTTGGTATGGTGGGATCATTAGTCCATATTTTTTCCAAGATGAGGATGGAGAAGCTCTAACTGGCAATGGAGAAATATACCGGGCGCTATACCGGGACTGTTTTTGGCCTCGATTGGATGGTATGGATCTAAGAAACATCTGGATCCAGCAAGATGGTGACGCATGTCATACTGCTCTCGAAACAATCGATCTTTTGAACGAGAAGTTCAGAGGTTTCATCATTTCCCGTAGTGGTGATGTTAACTGGCCCCCTAGGTCATGCGATTTAACGCCGTTGGATTACTTCTTGTGGGTTTATGTTAAATATCGAGTTTATGTCAACAAGCCAGAAACAGTAAATGATCTTACGAATATCATCACGGTGTCATTGGTGAAGTTGGACCTAATTTACGTTCTTGTGTCATTGAAAATTGGGTCAATATTATACGCGCAACCCAACGAAGTCGCGGCGGTCACTTAACTGATGTTCTCTTCCACACGTAATGACATTAATTATGTACCAAAATAAAAAAATAAACAAACATCTATCAATTATAGAACGTTGTTTATTTAAGTTCAAAGATAGGACACTCTTGTTGAAAGACCCTATACTACAGCCATCATATAATGGCCTCTCTTTAAAAATCTGACTATCGCTTTAGCCCACTGTACCCTACTTATACCTACAACGAAATTTGTGCATGTGTAATAAAAGTTTACGAGGGCGATACTGAAAAATGTTAGAATGCCATGTTTCTAAAAACAAATGAAATTTCTTTATATTTGGCCAGCTACTTTCCGTTTTGGGATTTGATTGCCGCGTGGTCTGTTCGATTATCTGTAATAGTTAATTATCATTGAAAGATTTAGTGTTCACCTAAAAACGAATTTGACTAAACAACATTTCCAGGCTATGACTTTTTACAATTTTAAATCGCCATTAACGCCTAAAAAATGCGAAAATCGACTTGCAACTGCATTTGGCGAAGAAGCCCCATCTAAGGCAACAATTTATAATTGGTACAACTAATTCAAAAGCGATCGGTAGTGATGCATTTCGTAAAGGACGCCCAAGAACTTCTGCTACTGATAAAAATATTGCTGCTGTTCGAACAATGCTTGAAGAAGATCGACGGACCTCTTATGAATTTATTTGGTGGTATTAGGAATTGGTATGAGTCAAATACAAAACATTTTACTTTAACAGTGTAACAGTAAGAAAACTTTGTTGTGGATAAATTTCACATAAACTGACTCTCGACCAAAAATAACAACGAAATGACTGTACAAATTCCAAGGCGGCACTTCAAATTTGGTTTGGAACATCATTGGTGGTGATGAAACTTGGACTTATTATTATCCTAAAAAGAAAAGTCAATCGGCTTGATAGGTCTCTCGAACAGAACCAAAGTCTACAAAAGGCCGATGAATTCACAGTGCTGGTAAGACGACAGTTGCTAGTTTTTTTCTAAAACGGATCATATTGCTACTATAGCATTAGAAGGTAGTCGTACTGTTACTGCCAATTGGTACAAAAATGTCTGTTTATCACAGATTTTTTATAAAGTTATGAAAAACACTCAAAAGGAAAAATGTTACATCATGACAACACATCGTCGCATACAGCAAAACTAACAAATGAATATCTAGATGCATCAAGGTCACCACCATGGATATCCACCATACAACCCTGACCTACACTACCGCTCAAAAGTTTTTGAACAGCCTATTTTGCTGCAATTAACAAGTGTATAAAGCCAAACAAAGCCAATGTCATATTATAAATGGTAGAAATCCATGCAAACATAATTAAAATTTACTATGCTACCTTTTGTTTGTCAATTCCGTGCATTTTGAAAATGTAGCATTTGTTGGCCCTTATAGGAACAATTACCCTAATGTTGTTTTGGATGTCATAGTATGTCTGTAATTCCCTAGATGTCGTTCACAGACATCTGTAAATAGGTGTTGGCTGCGAACAGCATTTCAGTGCTTCATAAGTAGGTGAATGGTACACATTGTTATTGTGCAGTTGAAAAGTCTGAAATGGTTAAAAGAAGGGAGCTTTCAGCAGAAAAACGTGCTGCAATAGTCAGCTTACAATAAGCAGGCCACACCATGCGTCAAATTGCCACACAAGAACACGTTTCCTTGGGAAGTGTCCACTACACTGTAAAGAGGTATGTAACTACAAATAGCAATAAGGATTGTTATCGAAAGGGGAGGCCTAGTGTGACCTCGAAAAGTGAGGATAAACATTTAATAATGCCAGCAAACGTGCTCGTTTCAAAACAGCACCAATGCTGACAGCAGAACTGAACCAGTGGAGGGATTAATCTGTGAGTGTTTCTACAGTGAAGAGACGACTTCAGGATGCGCATCTGAAAGGTTGCATTGCGGCAAAGAAACCCCTATTGAGAGCTGTCAATAAACGGAAATGATTACAATGGGCCAAGCGACATGTAAGCTGGACTGTTGATCTGTGGAAAAAGGTATTATTTACTGACGAATCTAAGTTTGAGCTATTTGGCTCAAAACTCGCCAGTTTGTTCGACGTGCAAAAGGTGAACGCATGACACCTCAGTGCATATCCCCTACAGTCAAGCATGGAGGTGGTTCGGTGCTGGTATGGGGTGGTTTTGGTGGCAATAGGACAGGCGATATTGTGAAAATAGAAGGAATTATGAAGAAGGAGCATTATCACAATATTCTCCAACGCCATGCCAAACCATCTGGGATGCAGTTAACTGGCAAGGGGTTCACTCTGCAGCAGCACAATGGTCCCAATCATACATCTACTCTGTAGAAGATACGTTGAACGATTGGAAGAGACACAAGACTTGAAGAACGTGGCTTGGTCCCCTCAAAGTCCTGACTGCAATCCTACTGAACTATTTTGGGATCATGTGGACGGAGAGGTAACAAAGAAACAGCCCACTAATGTAAATGTATTGTGGAGTCAAGTGCAAAACATATGGAGGGATATTTCTGAAGACACACTGGCGCACTTAATAGAAAGAATGCCCAGAGTTTGCGAAGCTGTAATTAAAGCAAGGTGAGCTTACTTTGAAGAAAGCAAAATTTAACATGTATTGATGATTTTCATTAAATATACTGTTGTGACTAAAACTATGTCTTTTTTATTCCATTGTTTCAATAAATCTTAAAAATGAGGTGTGTTCAAGACATTTTGGGCGACAGTATAGCACCTTGTGATATCTTTTAGTTTCCAAAAATTAAAGATGAAACGCATGGAATCACCTTTCTCCATCAGATAAAGCAGTGAAACATTAGAAAAACCTGGTTTTTGAAGTGCCCTCAGGAAGAATGACATTGCTTTAAGGACTGGTTTCATGGAATGCAAAAATGTATTCGTGTTAAAGAGGAATGTTTTGAAAATCGATTAAATCATTTAAATTTTTTAAAACTAATGCTTGTTTGATTTTCTAAAAGTGCCGCCCTCGTTTTTCAATAAACAAGAAGTAGATAGAACAAGAGTCTATTGTGTGAATAGCTTCTAGAAGAATGAGTGGAAAGTCATGTGAATTCTCTATGCATTATATTTTCTCATCTCACAGTTTGAATTATACGTTACTGTTGAAAAGTGATTTTTACTTTCTCTACTACGTATAGTAGGTAAGGGAAGTATTGTATTCCACCCAAAAATTCGATACCGAGATTACACCAGAAATACATGTTTTGAGGCCCCCTGAATAAAAAAAGTATTTTTGGAAACATGTACATGTTTGTCTGTGAACAGCATAACTCAGAAACGAACAGTCGGATAAACACCAAACTTGGATTTAGGTTCAGTATCTTCCAGAGATGCCACACGAAGGTTTTCAAGAAAATCTACCACCCCATATTACCCTTTTTATGGAACATTTTTTGAAAATTTTAATTTTCTCAAAAATGGCTCTAATTATTTTGAAAAAATATCATATATTTAAGATACTTTCATGATACTTCAAATGTATATCTCGAGTTTTCTGGGAATGTCTCCAAAAGTATTCTTCATTGTGAACGACTTTTGCATAACAGGTAAACCATAACAGATAGACAAAATTTTACTACTCCAAAAATGTAGATCGCGTTAAAATACACAATTTATGCCATATACATTTTTTTGCTGAGTGAACCATTTTCGAGATATTGCTTGTTATTCCCTTAAATTCTCCAATACTTATACTTTTTCTCAAATGGGAATTCGTTATTCCTTTTTTTTGTTCTGGTAATGCAAAGAGAATGGAATACTCCACATAGCAACCGGCTCTTAAAATATTTGACTATCGCTTAAAGCCCACCAATTCCCCTTGCATCTACAAGAAAATTAGCAATAAGATTAACATGAAGCATATGGAGAATAAGCGTTTGTAAAAATAGTTTGTACAAGAGTAGAGAAAGTCATGTGAGTGTAATACATCAGATTTTTTTATAGATATGAATAGATGTGTCGATTGCTTATGTTTGTATGTATACAAGAACTTGCATAAAACTAAATTGTTTGAGGCTAATGAACCACCCTGTACGCTAGAGGTTGTACATTCCTGAAGGGATATGATACAAGACAACCGTTGTTATCACTGCCAAAACTGAACAGGATATCTAATGCTCGCCGGACGTCATCAAAGTTCCGCTATCAGATCGCGTATGTTAAGATCGATAGCCGATATATTGACGTCGATACTATTTATTGCCTCTATACATCACACGGGACCGCTAACGAGGTGAATTTAAACGCCCAGACATAAGACGGCTTCTGTAACGAACTAGATATCTAACGAGCGATATCTGATAGCAGGCAATCGATGACTTGAAGACGAGTGCTACACAGCAGCGATAGCTTGGAGGGCTGATTGGGGCTTTGTAAGCAACGAAAACCAGGCACAGTAGCATGATGTCTTCGCCGCCTTGTACACAAAAACTCTTGAGAACAAAAATTGCCTAACTCGCTCAGAAATGCGTCTTGAAAACACTACAAACCACGATTAGCGGAAGATTCGTCAACAGATACTTCGTCAACGAAAAACGTGTCTTTTTGTAAATGCATCATCATAATGAGTTTAATATCCGAGATACTCGAAAAAGGGAATATCGAGAATAAATAATTCTTTATCGATAGTCCACATAAAATGTTAAAGATTAAGTTGAGAAGTAGGTAGTTACAGCCCCACGTATGGAAAGCCAATTTGAGAAGATGGTTTGTTACGTTATTTGCCCCACGTCAATTTGAAGTAGGTTGTATTGAAGGAGTTGTATTATATTTCAACTGTTGGGGAGCCGAACACTTGAAGTAGTTGCAACCGCACGTATAGTAAACGGTTTCCTGTAGCCTTCGCCCCAAATGTACTTTCATGTGGCCTTTGCCCCAAGTTTAATAAAAATATTAACTTTGTAATTTGACTGTTTCTTTAAATATTATATATATATATATATATTCTTTAATTAAATACTTGCACTTTTTAATACGTAAACTATTTTTCGTCTCACAAGTATTACATTTCTTGAGGACGCTGGTTAGTAACGCTGTTTGCAGGCAACTGAATAGATTGCTAGCGTCTAAAATTTGTAAATTTCTGTATTTCAAGTCTCTGATTGGCTATTCCTAATCCAATAGAATACCTTCTTTTAACTAAAGCTTTTTCTGGTTGTTGATTGGCTATTTTATAAACTATCACTAAAATTACATTATTGCTTCCAAGAATCACAAGTAGTATTGTTAAACTCTCAAACTCACTATTGCCTCAAGGTTACCTCATTGCTACCTCATTGTTAGCAACTTTTAATTTATTATTCTCACAGCTCCTACGTTATTAAATTACGTAATATATTCACATAACATTATTACACATGGATACAATAATATAAACATATAGAATTACTGTAAAATACACTTCTTATATATTGTTGCATACACATATTGCTTTAAGGCGGGCTGTTATTGAATTTACATATTATATTATTCCAAATTCCAAATATTATTAGAACAAGGGATCATCAAAATTGTGATGTGGAAAACATTTTAACCGGGCCCCTTATGGGACACAGGAAGGCAAACCTCAGAATTTTAGATGAAACTGACACTTATTTTTCACATTCTGATTCCCCTCAAACTAAGGAATTTTGGAAAGACGACTGGAAAATTCAATGCCATAGATGGGATTTGAACCATTGGATGGTTCAGATTGAATCAGACGTTCAGTTGTCTGATTCAACCTTTCCAACCCTGTCCAACACACGGCTTGTGTGGAAGAACAATTAATTCCATTAATTAACCCAATAGTGGTTGAAACTATGAAGCCCGGGACTTAAGTACTTACAACATTGTAAGTCGCCATAGGTGTATGTCATCTCAATACAATTGGAGATCTCCTTGTGGTTTACCGGGAAAAATGCGAACCAGTTGGGGAATTTAATGTCTTAGCGGATGTTGTCATGGTAGCTCAGTGACTAGAGCAACTGGACGGAGACCGGAGATCCGTGGTTCAAATCCCGGCTATGACATTGAATTTTTCAGTCGTCTGATTCTATCTTTCCAGCCTTGTCCAAAACACGGCTTGTCAGGAAGAACAATTAATTCCTAAGTAGCTTTTAATAAAACACTAACTGGTTTACCTGACGTTGCACGGGTAGCTTTCTAAATTGGAACGACGATATAATTAATTTCATTTATTCCCCCCCCTTTTTTGTATGAAACTACAAGACACTTTTACAAAGAGTTAATTAAGTCTCTCTGGGTACTATAAAGAACAAAATAAAAACACCGAGAAGACACTATGCAAAAGCTTTGTTGAACAAACACAAATACAAATGTAATGATTTCTCGTGAAAGCAGCTGACATCCACGTTGCCACATTCGGGCTGCCTGTTTATAAAGAAAATCTCAGTTGGAAAGAAATAATACTCGTTTAAGCAACGTCATTATAATATTTTTTATTCTTAGAAACCAATGTACATAAAACTTACTGAAAAAACACAAGAAAGGCAAAACAAAACAGTCCAAAATGAACATACAAAGGAGAAGAACAGGAGGAGGAGGTATTTCATCTGGTTTGATTCCGTTATAAAAACATCACAAACTTCTCATAGAAAAAACGAGATACTAAAATCTATAATAAATGAATATCCGAACATGGGAGTATGATAGCAGAATTTATGCATATGAACTTCGCCTAGTTTATCACTAGCAATGTTTGAGCACCATGGAGACACTTGTAGTCATTGCGATTATGTTGAATGCTTTTATGTTATTTTATATCAATACTCCATAAATAATGATATGAAGATAAATAAGAGGAAGAATATGCAGTATTTAGTCTGGTTTGATGCTGTTGTCACAGTCTAATATAATACATCTGAAAGTTTTCTCAGCCAAGCGATTGTAGCACCTTGATATCGTAATCATGGGCGGGAGAATATAAATAATTAAATAAAGAAATAATAATAAGATAGAGGAATAATTGCAATAAATAATTTCTGTATATTAAACGTATAATGTAACAAGCTTGGCTTGAAATATTTTGTCCAAAAAGACGAAGGTAATTAGGAAGTAACGTTAGCTAAAGTCATTAGCGACATCCGAAATAGCGAGCACATTAGCTTAAGGATTTCTGGAAATGCAGTTTGGTTATAAGTTCAGTATGCTTACACAGTCACGTAGTTAAGAGACACGTAGGATTGTAATGTAGGCATGGCTTAGTAATAAGAAGGCAGGCATCTAAATCGGATAGTTGTTCTCCCTCTCTCCTTGGTACGCCACGGTACTTCCTCGTGTGATGTTTTAAGAGCCCAGTGACGCGCTTGTGCGAGTAGCGGCTATTGCGAAGTGTCTTGCCGGTAAACATTTTAGCGACTCACGGCAGGTTACGCTTCTAGTTTCTTTTGTCGCGGAAACAGTTATTTCCGACCTTAATTTTGATATTACAGAAGTTAGTAGGTATAATAATTCATTTATTACAATTTCGAATCCTACAATTCAAAACCAATCTATATCTTCATCTCAAACGATCGGCAACGCACTTCAATAGTTCACATATTAGTTCACAATAAATTTCTCAGTCAAGTTAAACCGGTGTTGTTCTTCACTATACATCCAAGCATACCCTTAGGGAAAGTACGCATAGCTCAACCACTGGAGCAGCCGGCAGCAGAATCAACAGCAGATATTGGAGACAAGGTGGCAACAACTTTGTGTACCAAATTGTCGCATCATCTTGATTCTACTTCATCCTTTACATTTGCGCAAGTATAGCCACAGGCGGTATAGCTGTTTTAATTATTTATTTGACTGTGTTATTACTCCTTGATCAATGTCAAAGAGGAGATCAACGCATATGTAAACACGCTGTTCCTTTGTTATTTACTGAGGTCGTGAAAACCTAAGTAGTTATGTTGGCAATGTTTGATCTATTACGATTATCGTTGAGAAAGATATGGGTGGTCTTATTAAAAACTAACCGTGTGAAATAAGGCGGAATTTCGAATTCCTAACCTCGACAGTTTTTGCCTTGTGTCAAAGGTTATCTGTGCCAAGTTTAGTCGAAATCGGTGTAGCGTCGCCCGGTATATTAAGTTTGTTGAGTCGATATAGGATGTGTTCATTGAAGTATACAATAGTATCAAATAGTGCTAAACAAATAAGTCAATAAATACTCAGATGATTACTTTAAGTTACTTTGTTTAATGCTCAAAGTAGCCTCCATTAATATCTAAACACTTCGTGATTCTTTTGGAAAGTTTTTGTCTTAACTGTTAACAACATACAGGGGAAAGAGTATAATTTCTGAATTTTGAAGAGGCATAGTAAATAATCTACATGACGAACTACATGCAGTATAGTATTTTGAGAGTTCAGGTGGCTTTGAAACAACACTATAGCTGTCCTATCATTTAATACTTCAGGAGTATTTCCTCCCCTAGTTCATCAGGTGTACTAACTTGAATGAAAACAATCTATAACAGCTCAATAACTCATTTTAGAAAATGATTTAATAAACTTGCTCAGTTTGTTTAGTGGTATCAAATATAAAGAAAACTAATTATGTTCCATTTAAAACTCTGATGTGGCGCTTTATTTGGGCCACATTGTATTTTGACTAATGGTGAAATCTTTCAATACTACGGATATACCAATTTAAAATGACGAGAATGAATTTAAATAATGAAATTTAAAACGTCAGTTTGATTTGTTCTATTTATTCCTAATCGATTGTTCCTAAACTGAATTTACAAATAACACTTTTCCTAAAAAATTGTTTCTTAACCAGTTTTTTCTGAACAATTTTCCAAACATTCTTATTTACTGTTTATTTCAGTAATGAAAAATTAGCTCTAGGGTTGGGAGTGTTGGGGTGGATACATGGACACATACGGCAAATGTGGTGTTGATAGTAATTACATTAATAGAAGTTCATATATACACTTACACTAACTCGGAGGCTAACCCGTTTTTGGTTTAAACCTGGAAACGATAGGATCCCGTGGTTTTGCTGCGGCACGACGGCCTCCGTTTTCCTTCTACTGTTTATTGCAAGATCGCACAAGGTAGAACTCGCATCCATTATTATTGTGTTCTCAAATTGTTGTGTATTGACGGAAACTTCTTGTGTTGATTTTTATCTTGACTAAAATAAATGTAGATGAAAATACTTCACGAAATCTCCATAGTCATATATGCTCTTGTGGCATTAAAACATTTCAGAGATATTCTTTGTTATTTTTTTGAATTTTAAAATGCCTGAACCTTTTTTACTTTCTCTACGTAGGGGAAGTATTGTATTCCACCCAGAAATTCGATACCGAGATTTCACCGGAAATATATGTTTTGAGACCCACTGAATCCAAAAAAAGCATTTTTGGAAACATGTCTGTGTGTCTGTGTGTGTCTGTCTGTGAACAGGATAACTCAGAAACTAACACTCGGATAAACACCAAACTTGGTATTTAGGTTCAGTATCTTCCAGAGATGCGACACGAAGGTTTTCAAGAAAATTCTCCACCCCGGATTACCCTTTACATGAAAGATTTTTCGAAAACTTTAATTTTCTCAAAAATGGCTAACGATTTTGATTAAAATATCATATGTTTAAAATATTTTCATGACAAATAAAATGTTTACCTTGAATTTTCTGGGAATGTCTCCAAAAGTATTCTTCATTGTGAACGACTTTTGCATAAATGGTAAACCATAAGAGATAGACAAAATTTTACTACACGAGAAATGTAGATCAGGTTAAAATACAGAATTTATGTCATATATATTTTTTTGTTGAGTGAACCATTTTCGAGATATTGCTTGTTAATCCCTTAAATTTTTCAACACTTATTTTCTCAAATGGGAATTCGTTATTCATTTTTTTTGTCTTCGATATGCAAAGAGTATTAATCTGTGGTAAAGGGGATGGTGCTGCACCTAGCAACCAGCTATTAAGAGATATGTGTATGCTTAAAGACTATTGTATTTCTATATTGCCCTTGTAAATTAATATTCCCCTTACATCTACAAGAAAATCAGCAATAAGATAGAGTCTGCAAATGTTTATCTCGATTAACATGAAGCATATGGAGAATAAGAGCTTGTAAAAATAGTTTGTACAAGAGTAGAGAAAGTCATGTGAGTGTAACACATCAGATTATTTTTCGTTTTTTAAGAAAAAGGCATGTGAGTGGAATATATCAGCTTTTTTGTAATCTTGAAAATTCAGTACAACTCATGAAATGTCTGCCAAGTTGCCAATATATTTTATGGATTTCCTGCAGTAACCACTCAATAGAATATCTATTTCCTGTATAATGAAGATATTTTCTTCTTTGACCCAGTTAGTAGAAATATGACAAAATATAATAAATTTTAATATAAAAGCAATACTAACGTAACAACTCTGACAATTGGAATGGCTGATGTAAATTTAGTAATTTAGTGTGTTGCATTTTTCTCCTTAATTCCTTGCAGTGTCACAACCCTGGCATTTTGAAGCTCGCAGTTTGAAATAATGGAACCGATAAAGTGAGACAGTGACATGTCTAATGAATAGACAGAAATAATTAGTCACGTTCTTGAAGACCTTCGAAAGCGACATACCAAATTACATTTAAAAAATGTGTATCCTTGGTGTGGGACACGCATTAACACAGATATGGCGACATGACTGTTTACGCAACTGCAAAACAAAGGACACGCAGTATCTGTTGTTTGTAGATCTAGTCAGATAAAACACGTGCGTGCGTACGTTGTAATTGTATGTTGGAACTTTTGCCTCTGTTCGTGCGCGGAGAAACACTGTTTGGAACAAACATAGGTCATGGCCTCGTGACATTCAAATAACATGTCTTGGAGAAGATGTGGTGGGCCACCGTTCCATGCCTGGACTCTCACTTCGTACTTTGATAACGTATTTTGAAATAATAATTGTTAAAACAACTGCAACGATACTATATTGCGATACACGTGCGGTAAGTGCATCGAACGAGGAAGAGGTTTGAAAACACGAGACGAAGTCGAGACTCGGGTTACGAGATTCTCCAATATACTTAACGCTCTACCACGAACTCCAAACTACGATCCAAATGTTATAAATATCAGCGAGAAAACCTGTCTCCTAAATTTTGGGTAGATTTGGAAAGGGGTTTGAGGAGAATAGGAATGGGATCAGTATGGCTAAGAGCTGAAACAAATGACAAAAACATATGGAAAGGTGTTAAAAGAAGACTAAGAGACATCAACCAACAGGAAATAGAATCCATCCATCCATCTAGGTAGGGCATGATTTGCATTCCAACCAAAAATTTGATACCCATATTTCACCGAAAATACATGTTTTCAAGCTCCCGAATACAAAAACATTTTTAGAAAAAGGTCCAGGCGCGCGCATGTCTTTGAACAGCATAACTCAAAAACGTAAAGGTGGAGAAATACCAAACTTGACATTTAGGCTTATCATTCCAAAGATACAACATGAAGATTTCTTAAAAAAAATCCCGGGTCCCAAACTACGCTTTACGTAGAAGATTTTTCGAAAATTTTTATTTGTTTAAAAAAAGGCTAACGATTTTGATTAAAATGCCGCATATTAAAGATATTTACATGAAAAATAAAACGTATATCCTGAATTTTCTCTGAACAGCTTGTAAGCTTCATTAGGAAGGAATATTGTATAATCTTGTGTAACTGTAAGCGTTAAGCGACAGAGGAAATCGCACTGCACAAAAGATACACATCTCTTGAAAACACAATTTATTTCAAATAACCTTTTCTATGGCACAAGCCGTTTCCGAGATATCCGTTATTACTGGTTCGAATTTAAAGTCCTATCGATTTTTAGCTGTTTCTTGCGATGCCATGGAAACAGCATGGAATTTTAAGGCCATCGTATAGCGTACAGTTCTAAAACATATGTTGTCGCTATTCGTTTTGTCTCTATAATGAAATATGTAATGCAGCTAATACTGCAAAAGTTCTTGATTAAAATGAAGTAGATAGGAAATTAAACTTTCGTGAGAATAATTAGTATACCCACTAATAAGCGATAGAGGGTAGAGAAAGTCATGTGAATATATCGCAGATTTTTAGAAAAAGGTCTGTGTGTGTGCGTCCGTGTGCCTGTCTGGACAGCATAACTTAAAAACTTAAGTTCCACAAGTATCGAGCTTGGCATTTAAGTTCAGTATCTTCCAAAGATGCGATACCAAGATTTTCAAGAACATCCTCTCCACCGCAAACTATCCTTTATATGGAAAGTTTTGATCTTCTCTAAAAGTGCTCAAACGATTTTGGTTAAAATACCACACACGAGTATTAAATATATTTGCATTACAAATAAAATGAACCTAATCTTGAATTTTCTGGTAATAGCATGTGAAGTTTTCTTCATTGAGAAGATGTTTTGTATAGGGTATTTCAACAAGAGAGTCCTATCTTTGAACTTAAATAAAACACGTTATATAACTGATAGAGGTTTATTTCTTTTTTATTTTGGAGCATAATTAATGTCATTACGTGTGGAAGAGAACATCAGTTAAGTGACCGCCGCGACTTCATTGGGTTGTGTATACGGTTGACCCAATTTTCAATGACAGAAGAACGTAAATTAGGTCCAACTTCACGAATAACACGCCTATGTTATTAAGATCATTTACTGTTTCGCTTGTTGACATAAACTCGAGATAACATAACCCCACAAGAAGTAATCCAACGGCGTTAAATCACATGACCTCGGGACCAGTTAACATCACCACCACGGGAAATGACGAAACCTCCGAACTTCTCCTTCAAAAGATCAATTGTTTCGAGAGAGTATGACCTGTAGTACCGTCTTGCTGGAACCAGATGTTTCTGAGATTCATACCGTCCAATTGAGGCCAAAAATAGTCCCTTATAAGAGCCCGGTATCTTTCTCCATTGACAGAGCTTCTCCATCTTCATCTTGGAAAAAATATGGACCAATGATTCCAACATACCAAAAGCCACACCACACAGTAACCTTTTGGGGATGAAGTGGTCGTTCTTGAACCTGCATTGGATTGTAATTGCTCCAATAGCAGCAATTTTGTTTGTTAACACAGCCATCTATCCAAAAGTGGGCTTCGTCGCTAAAGATGATTTTTCGACAAAAATCCGGGTTAGCTTCCAATTACTCCATAGCCCAGTCAGCGAATACACGGCGAAACCTATGAGCTTTGGTTCTTGCGTTAACACTATTTTGTAAGCATGAAACTTCAAGTCCAGATGGAGAATTCGCCATGTTGTGGTTGGCTAAAACCCGAATTCTTGCGCTCGACGAGCAATTGATTTTTTTCCGTTCTCGGGTACTCTCACGAACGGCGCCTATGTTTTTGCTGTAGCGCTTACGTCGATTACCTACAGGCGTTCTTTGATCGCTGACAGAACCACTTCTTTCAAATTTTTCGATCAAATGCCGAATCCTTCTCTCGCAGGGACGATTATGCACACCGTAAACTTCACGCAATACACGGAAGGTTGGCGAACAAATTATCCATTTTGAAAATAAATTTTCATAATTTCTACACGTTGCTGAATGCTGTAACGTTACATGTATATTTGTCGATAGCAACTGTAACAACATAAAAAAATGACTGATGTAACTCGATAACAACGGCAGTTATCATATGTTAAAGATAGGACACTCTTGTTGAAAGAGCCTTTATAATCTTTATAACTGGAAGTGTTAAGCAATAGACGAAAACTTATTGCACAAAAATTGTAGATCTCTTGAGCAATATTGGGCTTCCCTTCCATTCTATCAGTTCGTCTCAGCAGTCATACATCGCCTTCATTTTCGACATCAGCTTATGTGGTTCGCATCTGAGAATGCAACTTGTTGGGATTGCAGTCCGAACTGGTTGGAAGCAGCGTATTCCATAACCCAGAGAGCGCGGGTTGGTAGCTCGCTAGGCAGCGTTTGAGCTGGTGACGTGGAAACACTGGTCTGCTCCGGATGGACCCTACCCTGCCAAGCGCCTCTCAGCACGAAAAGTGGAATTCAGTTGGGTATTTACGATAGCCAGAGAAGCCAGCATTAGCTCGTGCGATTGGGAAGCGGTTACGGCCACGCGCTTCTTGGCTCCGTTCTGAATTTTAGCATTCCATGTTATAAGTACTTTTCTAAATTTGATATATTCAAGTCGTGTGTTGTACCATGGGGGATATAGCGAGTTCTTAATCTAAAGACATCTTCCTTTTGAATGTACGTAAGGTATTTTATTTATGCAAGAAGAATAAGTATAGACTTTCATAGAACATACCGAATGTTAACTTGATTTGTAAGGCTTAAAATATGAAAATTGTAAATATATACTCACTTGTTCAGCTACAATGAAATTAAGCTTCATCTATACATGTGTGTTAAACCTTTCGTCTTTTTTGTCTAAACGAGTCTGCCATTACTTATTACCTTTACAAGAGTGTGTGTTTCGCAGTAAAACAAAAAAAAGTTAATGGGGCCAGCACACAAATTTCTTTATGTTAGCAAACGCATACCTTTTAAGAAACTTGTAATATGGTATGGACCTTATACAACAACCAATACTCTCTTAAAAGCATAGATTACTTCAAATAAAAGCTTTTTCTGAGGCATAACCTTATTGATGGTTAGAATTGTTCAATACTTTGTCTTGTTAAATTCCTATCGATTTTCATTTATTTTTCGCGATTGCATGGAAAGAGTATGGAATTTGTTCCATTTGTATCTATAAAGAAATGTGTAATGAAGCTAGTTTTATCTCGATTAAAATTAAGTAGTTAAAAATACAAGATTTCGCAAGAATAGCTTGTGTAGTCTTAATAGACGATAGAGAGAAGCGAAAGTCATGTGAATTTACACATTAGATTTCCTTTTTGGGCGATAGTGAATAATAGAAATAGTACTTACGCGAAAATAGAATTAATCAACTACTGAACATGGATTTGCAGTGGCAAGACCAATATGAACTTGTTGGTAGGGGCGTACCTAGAGTGTATATGGATGAGGGGTGATACAGGAATATCTAAAAAATTCGAAGTCGATTGTACCTTTACTCCGTGGCCACTTTTATAAATTTATCCATGTTTACTAACTGCATCACTGAGCAGAATATATTGACTAAATAATGGATTTGACGGATCAGCATGACCAACAACTAACCAAAAGGTAAACTGGAATAAATAGACACTAAGATATAGGTTAGGTTATTCAACGCAGTGGAACACCTCGTGCACTGCACTGCGACCTTCATAGATCTATTATGACTGCTTCCACCATCCCCAGGAGGAAGGGATGAAGTGAAGGAACCACAGGAGGCTGCAGACCACAGAGACGCGCGGTAGTCCCTAACATTTCCAAGCTCAGCAGACTCACCCCACTGCTGAAGTCGACGAGAGAGGGCGACGACCCGCCCACCAATCGCTCAGCCCTCTGGTTTCCATAAGGGAATCTCTTTCCATTAAACATGTATCCGCACCATCTGCCTGGCACCGCCATACATCGCGAAACCTAGAACCACACCTGAAAGATGTGAGGGAAGCAGAATGAAAGCGAAATGATGGAAATGAAATCTTTGTAGAGTAGAAACCACTCCAGCATTCGCCTATCCACCCCAGGGGAACTAGGAAAAGAACCATGGTTCATAGTGGGCGGTCCAGTTGATTCCAAAAGCCATCGATACCTTGCAGCTCATAGTTGCTGCTGCATGAATTAAACAATAAGTAAGTATTAAAACATAAAAAGGAAATAAAACCAAGATAAGATTTAAGTAGTAAAATTCAGATATCAAATATAATTGCATTGCATGTCTGTAATAATAAATATATCAAAAGTTAGTGGATTTAATGTAGTTCATGCACATACGTGCAGTAAAATTGTCAAAATACGCAGGTAGGTTAGGTTACCATTGAAGAAGGAAATTCAACTTTCCATCATGACAGCATGAACGAGAAGTGGATAAAAGAACACTATAGAAAAAATTGTCGAGGGAGATGGCTTAGGTGTTGCGGCCTATGACTCGCATTTTGGGGGTTGCGGGTTCAATTACGTGCACAGAAAATCTGACTAGACTTTTATTTCGAGGTTTTCTGGTCACTAGGTAAATACCGAATAGGGTATTCAGTGCCATGACCAACTTCCACTCTCAGAATAATAAGAGATAGAAATAAATTATATGGAATGGGAAAGCGACTACCCAACTAGGGCCTCTCTACGTACACATTCGCTACCAACTGAGCAGTAGTAATACGGTCATGAAAGCCCAGCATCCGTTGAAGTCAATAACAATTTAGATGGTAGAGAGAGGCATTTATGCAACTTAGGCCTGCTGTTTGCTAGATACTCAAGTAGATGTACACTCGGTCAAAATAAAAGTCGTTGGTCTCTTGAGCAGTAAAACTTTTTCAAAGCCCCTTCGAATGAGTGCGCGGTTCACAACCATCAATAACTCTATAATACAAGTACAAGGCACTGAGTTGGTCTAGCTACACACTGTGCTTGGAGTGGAACAGTGGTTAAACTACTTAATTTCTATGTAAGCGGCTCGAGTAAATTGTTATATTATATGTTTTACAACTCATTTTACTGTAATATTGTTACATAATATTGCTTGTGTTACTTCACTTTATTTGCAATATTTATGATTAATTACACTGATTATGGAATTTTTGGTGATAAAATTAAATTGGCTGAGTATGAACCTTCTCCTGACCTATAATAAATGTCATGCTTACCATCTACCACTATGACGGGCTACTAAGTAAACGCCATGTACATAAAAGAGAAGAAAGCATGTTATATTTTATTCGTGTCGTTAAAAGGAATGGGCAAAACCTTGAGTACTCCACGGAGATTTGAACTTGCAACCTCAGGGATAGTTCTACCACTGAGCTAAGAGCTGCATTCAGCGTGGTATTGTAAAGCACTTTAGTTATACTCCATTTGAAAACGATAAATCAATAAAGTGTGTTTTGGTTACAACTATGACGTTGAAACACACTGATATATCTCTCATATATGAATTATTTTCTCTGAAGCTTTTCTGATCATAGTTGTGTTCCCCAATATAACTACCACAAGAATATACGCGGTCTTGTGAAACAAAGCCTGAATGCCCCGGTTACTTCGAAATAGCTTTTCAAGTATCCGACTGTAGCTTTCTCTCAGACGCCAGCCAGTTTTAAATTGACCTAGCGTACAGGAAGGTTACTACGAAACTGAGGCCACGAGTTCTGGTCATCATTGTCTATATATGGCGATGGTCTGGCACATACTGAATGATGTGCGAAGCACCTTAGAAAATCGTCGGGATTTACCTAGATGGTAGAGAAACATTACAATCGAGGGAAGGATGATGTTTTGCTAATTCCATTTTTATTTTCTCCAATACTTCCTATAGTAAGTAGAGAAAGTATTTGCATTACATCCAAACATTCGATACTCAGATTTCACAGTAAATATGTGTTTATCCAAACAAAAAACTTTTTAGAAAAAGCTCCATGTGTGAACTGCATAACTCAAAAACGAAAAGTCTCTTAAATAATAAACATGCCTATTTAAGTTCAGCATTTTTTAAGGATGAGACACGAGGATTTTAAAGAAAATTCTACCACCCCAAACTACACCTTACATGAAAAATGTTTCCTTATTTTTTATTTCCTCGAATATGGCTCAAACGTTTTTGATTGAAATTCCACATAGTTAAAATTTTCTGAATAGCCTGTAAACACCTCTTTATTTTGAAAGAAATTTGCATAATTTTATATAACTGGTAAACTAGAAGAAATATACAAAAGCTTACAACGGAAGGAGCGTGAATCTGTTTAAAACACAGCATGTACACACACACATATATACATTATATATATACTTTTTTGGTGAAATGAAACATTTATGAGATGTTTTGTTATTCATTCGACTGTTCAGATATTTCATACTTTTTTCTCAAGTGGTAAGTCGCTATTCATTTTTTCCTGTAGTCATGCAATTCTAAACCTGTCTAGTTTTAAAATATTTGACTATCACTTAAGTCTCCTGCGTCTGAAATTTCTTAAATTCATAAAACATTTGTAATAAAGGAAGTTCTGCAAACATTTAACATAGAATAATAAGATTTTGTAAGAAGAGTGGGTGCAGAGTTATGCGAATGTAAAATAATTTTTTTTTAAATTAGTTGTGCAATTTA
The DNA here is from genome assembly GCA_030765065.1 of Deroplatys truncata. Lineage (NCBI taxonomy): Eukaryota > Metazoa > Arthropoda > Insecta > Mantodea > Mantidae > Deroplatys > Deroplatys truncata. Next base: position 291,447,672 of record CM060975.1, on the reverse strand, counting down.
CCAGCTCATTGGACAGAATGGCTAAGGCGGTAACATCTGTAGCCTGCATTCCCGGTTTCAAACCCCCGGGGACTGCTCTATGTGACCGAAGGTTTTTTCGCGGTTTTCCTCGGCCGGTAGGCAATTGCTGGTATTGGGTAATTTGATTCGCAAATTTTCCTATCATTCCTTTCATCGCTAAATTTCATTTCTTTCTTCTTCAACGCCAATTGTCTGATCACTCATCCTGGATATGCTATGATCCACAGTTTGCTTGCTCCTCGACAGGCTAGTGAGCCCAAGAATTAAATTGAGTTTTACTTATGGACGCTCTTTAACTGATGTGGTCCTTAGCGTCCAATTCTATATTGGGCGGAAAGATCGGAAATTTTGCTCAGGGGCCTCTTTATCAGGCTTGAGTTTCTTTTATGTGCCGTAAATCTACTTCCTTTTCGAAGGAAGTCATGGTAAGGATTTTTTACCTCCGAAAAATTCATCGCTTTCCGCCGGGTTTGAACCCGCTACCTCGGGAGCTAGAGGCTAGTATGGCACCCCTAGACCATGAGCTCGACATACTTGGCTTACTTGGAGGTATAAGGCTTACAAAGAGGAGGGTAATCCATTGAAAAAGAAGAAGAGGTAGTTTGTCAACTTATACATATGTAGAGAGCCTTTTCAGAATTTGAAAACAAAAAATATGTATTTTGCGACTGAAATCAGGGAACTTGAGGGTTGTAAAAATTCTTTCTAAATGAAACGAACACAGGCTTAAATATCTTTCTCAGTGGAAATAGAATTACATCAACGAAGCAGTTAAAAGAGCTAATAATACTTCTACTATCGCAGACGCTGGTGCATTTCTTGAACGCCAACTTTCGCACATAAAAGCGGCATTTCCATCTTTGCGGTTTAATAACAATTTGTGCTTCAATTATTTCTGTCATCGAATGGCTGCTAAAGAGCACTTTTATACACGTTTTTATATTCATGCGGCAATAAACGTATTCCTCCGCGAGTAAATAGTTCTTCATTAAGACGGCGATGCAGTATTTCCCTAGCGAACGAAATGGAAAGTCGGGATTATTTTTCCGCTGAGGGGCTCCTTTTTTCATTTAACTTTCCCCGAGTACTTTACTACACAAGCGGACCATATATGTGTGTGTATGTTTCATTTAATCTCCTACTCCAAAAGTTATTATTTGTAGCTGAAGTAGGTTTTTCTGTTTCAGCGATATCGCTTTGCTTTCTTCCGGAGTGTTTGTCCTTTCCTTCTGGTTTGCGAACGCTGAATGGTCCACGAGGAATTTAATAATGATTAATTTTCGTTCCTAAACTTATATTGATAACTGCATCTATAATCGATCCAGCCTTAGAACCTAGCTCAATGTAACCAAAACATTATGTGCCTCTCCGCGTTATTCTCTTGTTCGAACGCTGCGCTATAATAATAATAATAATAATAATAATAATAATAATAATAATAATAATAATAATAATAATAATAATAATAATAATAATAATAATAATACACAACCGTGATGAAACATTTCAGGAAAATGGAACCGAAATTGAAACTAAAGCTAATAAAAGTAGATGTCAAAAATACAGACAGCATATCGGTTTACTCAAAATATGCTTAGTAAAAATCTGATGTGATTCTAATTTTCTTGTAGATGCAAGGGGAATTGGTAGGCTTTAAGCGATAGTCAAATATTTTAAGAGCTGGTTGCTATGTAGAGCATCCCATTCTCTTGGAAGTTCAGAACATATAAAAAAAAGTGTAACGCATTCTCATTTCAGAAAAAGTATTTGGTATTGGAAAGTTCAACAAATAACCAGAAATATCTTGCAAATGGTTCACTCGACAAAAAAATGTATATAACATAAATTGTGTGTTTTAACATCTGCATTTTTATGTAGTAAAATGTTGTCAATCTCTTACGGTCTACCAGTTGTGCAAAAGCCATTCAGAATGAAGAGGACTTTTGGGGGCATTCCCAGAAAATTCAAGATATTTCATTTCCTATAAAAGTATCTTAAACATATGTTATTTTAATCAATATCCTTAATCATTTTTGAGAAAACCAAAGTTTTTGAAAAATGTTCCATGTAAAGGGTAGTCTGGTGTGGGAAATTCTCTTGAAAATCTTCGTGTCGCTTTGTTGAAACATACTGAACCTAAATACCAAGTTTGGTATTTATCCAACTTTTCGTTTTTGAGTTTTGCTGTTCTCACACACACACACACACACACACACACACACACACACACGGACGTTTTTTTAAAAATATATATATTTTTTTCTGCAAATGTTTATCTCGATCAACATGAAGTAGATGGAGAAATAATTTCTACCAGAGTTTCTGATTGTGACTTATATTCTGTTTTTTTTCTTTCTTCGTTGTCCACAATGGTCCTGTTTCCTTTTCTTTGCACTCACACACAAAGTTCCTCTTGGAAACATCGGTAGAATGTTAATTTGGTATTTCTTGTATTACTTTGTTAAAAACATTAAACACATTTCGTTTCTCGCCGCTTTTAAGAGCTTAGCTTTAGAATGCTTCGCTATTTCACGTTTATTGTGATTCCCCAAACTAACAGTTCTTATAGAAGCAGCCAATTTTATCCCTTTACTGACTATTCGTCATTATCATACGAATGCAGAGCTACAATAGGGGTGAAGGACAACCACATGGGAATAAACGGAGGCTACAACTTTCTTTAATTTAACTATTGATAATATTATTTCTCAAAAACTCCCACATAATAGCGCATATTTAAAGTACTGTATTACATTGCGGTGTGCTTAGGTTACCCACGCATTGCGGAATAGTTAATGACGCCATGTGTTTACATCAAGTTGGGTCCTAAGAGTGGAACGATTATAGTTTGCAGAGAAGAGCATAGACGAGAGACTAATTGGTGAAAGTTAGCAACAAATTACATTTTTTATATTTTCGTTCTATTGCTTCTTAGAAATTGAAACTTCTTGTTTAATTTTATACGTAGTTTATTATTCTCAGCACAATACTTACATTTTACATGGTTTATATGAAAAACGTAGAGCTTATAAAAATACGTAATTTTTTTCATAGCGTTAAGCATTTCCGAAATATTAGAATTGCATGAATACGCTTTCCCAACTACACTGCAGTTTGTGAAAATCGCAACTCCAAGAAGGAAATGCACGAATTCAATGAATTTATTACCACAGGTTAGGTACATGACCAGTAACAAATGATAAACATTTCAAAACTATACATGACCTTTGAGGCCTAATATTCAGTATTTGGTGTGGTCTCCATGCGCTGCAATTAGAGCTGCTATACGCCGTGGCATTGAATCAAAAAGGTTCTGTATAGTTCCTGAGGTATTTCACTCCATGCAGTTTGTATTCGAGCCCACAAATCCCTGACACTGGTTATTGGAGGACCGTGACGCACCAGGTGCCGACAAACCATGTCGCAGACATGTTCGATGGGCGACATGTCAGGTGAACGTGCAGGCCAGGGAGGCAATGGTAAATGTCGCTCTTCGAAGAAGGCTTGTATAGACCTCGCAATATGTGGCCGGACATTGTTGGCCTGTGAAGATGCCTGAAGCAGGGGAGTACCTCAGGCTGTACAACCACCGTTAGGTACCGGTTGCTGTTCAAAGTGCCCTAAATTCGTAGCAGGCGAGATCGGTTGTTGTAACTAATGGCGCCCCAAATCATCCGGGTTTGTCCGCTATAACGCTCAACAATGCAGCCCTCCAGGTTGCGCTCACTACGGTACCGCCGGATACGTATGCGGCCATCGCTGTAGAACACGTTGAAGAGGACTCGTCCGAAAAGACTACATTTTGCCACTCAACACCCCACTGTCGCTGTTCACTTGCCCATTGCCGTCGGAAGAGCTTGTGGTTTCTGGACAATGGAAGCCGACGTAATGTCATGCATGCAACCAGTCCAACCTGCAGCAGCCGGTGACGAACCGTTGATGCAGACAAGTTCACACCTGTTGCAGTGTTCCAGCGTCGAGCCAACACTGTGGATGAAGCTGTACGGTCCGTTATGACCATGCGGACAAGATGACGAGTCATCCCGTGCTGTGGCATGTTCCGTGGTCCAGTACCCACTCTTCGCTGCGTACGACCTTCATCTATCCACTGCTTCCACACACGCATCACTGTCGTAGCGGCATGCCCTGTACGAGCCGAAATGTCACGGTAGACAAACCCGATTCCAGGAGACCGATCATTCTGCCCCATTCGAACTCGCTCACATGCTGATATGCCTCCATTTGACGTCGACGAGGCATACTGGTACTTATTTAATTATTTCCACCTTGTTTGACAGCTCTACACTGACTACACTGGGCGCAACACTGACCATGTCGGACCGATACGAGAGGGCTCTGCTCAACCTCTCTGCAAACCTAATCACTTACTGCTCACACACCCTTCTACACTTCCACCAAGTTTGGAGCTATTCGGGAAATTCTTTCTTGGTGTTGCAATTTTCACAAACGGCAGTGTGTATTCGACGGGGATATGCTAGAAATTTTGTGATTCTCCTTCTTTCCTTCCGTTGCAAAAGCTTATTGTCATGGACAAACATTTGAATGCTGTTTAGGCACATATAATGTACCTAATTATTTATTGTTTAATTTTAAGTAATTCCTAGCAAGTTTTGTCTTGAATAGCGTAATATGAATAGAAGAATAATTTCTTTATATGGATACAGTAATATATAGCGAATATATGTGATGGTCACATCGTATCTTTTTACCCGCTTTTCAAAAATATCCCTCACGAACACTCTTGCGCTGGATGACATAAAAGCTAAACTTCACATGTGCCACTTGAAGTGAAGCGATATGAAAGAAAATAATGAAATAAAATTAAAAAATTGATATATTGTATTTACATAACTTTGTCTACTCACTCTTCTAAAGCTATTCTTACAAAGCCTTCTTCTATCTCACTACTGCTTGTTAAACGAGATACTTTCATTATTTACATATTTTGTTGTAAGAATAAGGATGATACAGACTGCCTCCATGGTCGAGTGGCCATCAAGCTCACCTCACCCGGAAGTCCCTCTTCGGTTCCCGGCTGGGGTGGAGAATTTTTGTTTAGCTAGAATCGTTCAATCGTTCCCTATCCCCCATGGAGTCTGGAAGTATGAATGTGTGAGTGAATGTGTGTGTGTGTGTTTGAATATAGAAATCACTAACCCAATGTTAATAACCTAGAGCCAACGTGTTGTTTACAAGCCAAAATTCAAACCAATAACAAAGAATACCTCGGAAATTGTTAACGCCACAGAACATTTTATTTGACATAAATTGTTTATTTTAACGAGATTTATATTTTTTGTATCGTAAACTTTTGTGTGTCTGATTTATACGAGGCGTGTTTTTAAAATAAGTACCGTTTTAATATTTTGCCGTTGGAGCGCTTCAGTTGCCATTTTGAGCATTAACTCAGTTCATTAGGAAGCCAGACACAGTTGAGCGATCGTCAATTTGTGTTTTCCTGTTGTTAGAGCGTTTCAAAATTTTCAAAACAATCGAACGACCCGCCGACGGTGAAGTCAAATCAGTGATCCGTTTTTTGAATGTGAGAGATGTTACGCCAGCAAATATTCATCGCCAGTTGTGCGAGGTTTATGGGGAAACAACGAGTGATAATGCCCGGATACACACACAGCCAAACAAGCTTAAGATCTGATCTATCGGGTTGTTTCATAAGTTCGTTTTGCTCGCAAGTCCCATATATAGCGCCTGAAGACCCTGAACCCTCTGTACACTCAAGTTATTCTAGTTGCCTAAACACCCCTACGACTTAGAGAAGAACAACCAGACTCACTATTGGATATGTCACTGTGCATTTGTGACTGACGTTGGATGGAACAGCGTGAACTTGTGTTTACAAATTATGGAAAGCAAAAAGGAACATTCCCGACATCTTATGCTGTTTTACTATCGTAAGGGTAAAACCGCCTCACAATGCTGGCAGAAAATGTGTGCTGTCTACGGGGAAAATGCAATAACGAAGCGAGCATTCAAAAGTGGTTTAGTCGATTTCGAGCTGGTAATATTTCGCTAAAAGACAAACCTCGGTCTGTACGGCCAATGGGAATTCATGAAACGATAGTCAACAATCCACGAATTACAACTCGGGTGTTGGCATTGGAGCTCAATTTAGCTCGTGTTACTGTAGCCAGGAACTTTGGCAATATATTGTCTACAATAATGATGTATACTGCAGGAAATAAATAGTTTGTTTACAAAACCGATCTGCCGTAGTTTCTTTTAAACGACCTAGTGTTTAAAGTCTGTAAACAGAAAGTTCGGCAACTATGCTGTCGTAGCTATGCTGCAGGTGAGGCGTGTTCCCAGGCGTTCTTAGCGATTTAAACGTAACGAAAAGCGAACGAACTTATGAGAAAACCCTATAATATTTGGGTGGGAACAATTTGACCATCCTCCCTACAATCCAGATTTGGTGCCAATCGATTTTCATGTGAAAAAATTCCTTGGTGGAAAACATTTCAACGTCGAAGATGGTGTGAAACAAGAAGTGAAGACTTGGCTAAGTTACAGGCGGTATCGTTCTTTGACGAAGGCATATAGAAATTCGACAAGTGCCCGAATAACAGCGATGACTATTTGAGAAGTAGTCTATAAAGTGTAAGGTAATGAATGATAATATTATTTGGAAAATAATGTTCCGTCATTTTTTAAAAAATTACACCTTAAACACATATCTCGTACAAAAGGCATACTTCATAGGATACTTGCAGAAAATCGAAGATTTAATTGCATTTTTCATGTAAATATCTTAAAGAATATGCATTTTAATCAAAACCGTTCTAGCCATTTTGGAGAAAATAGAAAATAGCGAAACCTTTACAGGTAAATACAGTTTGAGATAGGGGACGATACTGAACTGTGAAGGTATTATCTTTATTAGCTCCACGTATGGACGCCAATTTGAAGTAGGAGTTGTATTATAGTTCAACTGTTGGGGAGCCGAACTTGTAGTAGTTACAACCGCACGTATGGTAAACAGTTTCCGGTAGCCTTCGCCCCAAATGTACTTTCAGGTGGCCTTTGCCCCAAGTTTAAAAAATATTAACTTTGTAATTAAACTGTTTCTTTAAACATTTATGTTTGCCTCGGCTGCATCAGTATTATTTTTAGAGACATGTTTCACTTTATAGTGTTATGGTGCGACTGAAGAATGTAGGCTTACACAGATTATAATTCTATTTCACTCTTTTTATTAATGCTTGACACGATTTAAATAACACTTCACTGATATAATGAGAGAACTGTGAGATATTTTTATTAAATACTTGCACTTTTAACACGTAAACTATTTTTGCCTCACACAAAATGCGTATAAAATCTCTCGAGGACGCATCACGCATCCGGTTACAATCCCTGTCTGCAGACAACACGTCTGGTTTTGAGCACTGTTTGGAGGAAACTGAATTGATTTCAACCGTATAAACTTGTAAATTTCTGTATTTCAAGTCTCTGATTGGCTAATCCTACTCCAATAGAATACCTTCATTTAACTAAAGCTTTTTCTGGTTGTTGATTGGCTATTTTATAAACTGTCACTAAAATTACATTATTGTTACTCCAAGAACCACAAGTAACATTTAAACTCTCAAACTCGTTATTGCTCAAGCTTACCTCATTTTTACTTAATTTTAGCAAAGTTTAACTTATTATTCTCACAGCTCCTACATTATTAAATTACGTAATATATACACATAACATTACTACACATGGATACAATAATATAAGCATGTGCAATGACTGTTACATACAGTTTACAAATTATTACATATACATATTGCTTCAAGGCGGGCTGTTATTGAATTTACTTATTATATAATTAGACTGAAATCATTGAAGTGTTCAAAATACTGCCTCAGTTTGAGATAGGGGACGATACTGAACTGAAATACCACGTTTGGTATTTAACGCCCTTTGGTGTTTGAGTTATGATGTTCACAGAACACAAACATACACAACCTTTTGCTAGAAATGTTTTACGTTTTATTATTTTTTATTCAGGGGAATTCTCCATATAGAATATTTGTGAAATGCAATACTTCCTGTACTTGCTATAGATAAGTGGTGGAGAAATAAATAACGTGCACCAGTAATTTGTCATGCTTGATTAACACGGCAGTTTTCGTTTCGTCACATAATCGCTGTTACGGTAACATGCAGTGACAGACCAGCTGATATATCATAGGTTTTCCCTGAATAGTGTTACTCTACTACCACAAACAAATGAATGGCTAGTACCGCACCTGTTGATAAAACGTTGGGGAAGCAAAATCACGGCCTCCTGGCTTTTGTATTCCAATACCGGATCTCTATTGCAAAGAGTAGTAATTACCATTACTTTCCCAACCTTGCCGTCGCAATGAACTGGTTAGCTTTTTCTTCACTGACTGTTAGAATAACATTTCAGATGCTTACGTAACCTTTCAAATATTGAGAGTTAACGCACAATATTTTACAAAATATGGTATAATTAATTCATTTTAACATAATTTTATTTTCCTTTTCTACCCCTTGCTTAAAACGTAAAGTATTGCATTCGACTCAAAAGTTTAGTGTCGTTATTTCACTAAAAATAGTCGTTTTGAGGTACCTTGAAACCAAAAAGGGATTTTTTTTTGTGGAAAAAGGTCGCTAGCGCCTAGCTGTATCTGTAAATCCCTATATGCTAGCCTTAAGATTCCATACGGTTTCCATGCAATCGCGAAAAACAAAATAAATAAATAAAATCTGAACTGTACTATCCCGGCACCTTGGTTACTACCTCGGGACACACATACAAACTTTACGTTTATTCTCGCAAACACATTTACATTTTAGATTACATCAAATTTTTTTCATACAAAATAACTACAAACTACACAATGTCTACAAAGTAATAGTATAATAATAAATAAAAATAAAAGAAAGAAAAATAGAAATTATTAGGAATTAATTGCAATTCTATATTTATCTACATTTGCTGGAAAGCGGCACACTTAGTAACTGGTAGCCAGCTGCTATTTAAATATATTCACTGGAAACCAGCAAAAATGTACTGGTAACCAGCACAAAACCTTCTACTAAACTAATAATCATTTTAATAAGTTTATTTATATTTTATTTAAAATTTTCCTTAATTATATTTTTTATAAAGTTAAAGTTACCTATTTATAAGATTCCATTTTTTTCATAGTAATTATTTAATTTATAATAGTTCAATATTTTGTTTAATTCATTTATATCTTTATTTGTGCATTTGTATTAGTTATTTGCCTTATAACGTTTTATTTAATCTCCATATTAATTTTCCATTTTCTCCCTTTTAATTTGTTTTATATATCAGTTTTTAAATTTTATCACTATATATTAAAGATTTACCTCTTTTAATCAAACACTAAACCTTCCTTTTTCTTTTTTCTGTCACTAAATATCTACTCACTTTACCCCACAAAATTTCACTTCCATTTTATTCTAATACCAACTCCACCTCCAACTTATATAAACTCAAAATTCCTCTTCTATTAATACCATTAACAAATTCACATCTTCATGAATCTAACATCGCTATAACTCCACTCACTGTCGCTTCCAAATCACATTAACTACTCCTGCAATGGCAAAGCTGCTAGCCACTCCTCCAATAATGATACACCCGCAACACCATCGTCGTCTTCTCTCCTTTCCTCTTCTTCCTCCATCCTGGTTCTATAATCACGACATTTCTCTCCTTCCCGTCATCTTAATTAAAATCTTCTCTCTATCCATTCCTGCTCCGCTGAATGTTGACAGGACTTTAAAAGAACAACTAAGTAATGAACAATTTGAACCATTAATAGCGGAAATCTCAGAAATGGTCTACGCCATAAAAAAGCTATTCGTCGTAAATTGTACGCTTTAAGGAGATCTACGGCTTTTGTGTAGTACGTTTTCATCTATCACTCTATGTTTAGCAATTATACATATTATATAAAATTCCTTCCGAATGAAGAGGACCTCATAGACTACTCCAGAAAATTCAATATATATTTTATTTGTCATGTAAGTATGTTTAATATGTCGTATTTTAATTAAAATCGTTAGACATTTTTTATAAAATAAAAAGTTCTAAAAAGTATTCCGTGTAAACGATAGTTTGAGTTACAGGGATTTTCTTGAAAATCTTGGTGCCACATTTTTGGAAGATAGTAAACTTTGAGGCAGTATTTTCAACACTTAAATGATTTCAGTCTAATTATGTAATACATAAATAGCACACCTTAAAGCTATATGTGTATGTAACAATATATAAAAAGTGTATATTACAGTCATTGTATATGTTAATATTATTGTATCCATGTGTAATAATGTTATGTGAATGTATTACGTAATTTAATAATGCAGGAGCTGTGAAAATAATAGGTTAAAAGTTGCTAACAATTAGGTAACAATAAGGTAACCTTGAGGCAATAATGAATTTGAAAGTTTAGCAATACTACTTGTGATTCTTGGAAGCTATAATGTAATTTTAGTGACAGTTTATAAAATAGCCAATCAACAACCAGAAAAAGCTTTAGTTAAGTGAAGGTATTCTATTGGATTAGGAATAGCCAATCACGGACTTAAAATACACAAATTTACAAGTTTAGGTGGTTAAAATCTATTCAGTTGCTTGCAGACAGCGTTACTAACCCGACGCAAAAAGTGTCCTCAAGAAAATTAATACGTATTCGTGTGAGACGAAAATAGTTTACGTGTTAAAATGTGCAAGTAATTCATAAAAGAATCTCACAGCTCTCTATCAGTGAAGTGTTATTTAAATGGAGTGAAGAAAACATTATAATCTGTGTAAGCCTACATTCTTAGTCGCACCACAACCCTGCCAAGACATCCATGTCTCTAAAATAAATACTGACGCAGCCGAAGCAAAAATAAATACATAATATTTAAAGAAACAGTCAAAATGACACAGTTAATACTTTTTTAAACTCGGGGCAAAGGCCACCTGAAGCTACATTTGGGGCGAAGGCTACCGGGAACTGTTCAGCTTCTCAACAGTTGAACTATAATACAACTCCTTCAATGCAACAAAATACCCACTTCAAGAGAAAGTGAAAAAGTAACTCGATAACTTTGGACGTATAGCGTTTCAAAGAGCACTAAACGCACAAGCTTTAATTGCGAGAAAACTAGGAATGGAAATGAAGGCTATCAAATCAGTCATGTTATAAAGAATGACGATCGTTTTAAGCACTAGAAACGAATGCCATTCCAGACGATGATTAAAGGTGTAAAGCCGCCTATATGAAAATGTCCTTGTAAACAAATACTACCAATAGGATATTGTTCGGTAACACGCAGATGACTCAGAATGTAAACCTATTGTACAATTTTCACTTGCAACTAGATTCAGGATTACTGTAATTTTGCGAGTATGTAGTACCTCCCAGTCTCGCCAAGGTTCTGGACTCAATACTGCGTGATGTCGCCCTCGCCGTAAACCCAAGGATCCGGTAAGTCACACACCTCCCCATAACAGTGGTGATTTAGTTACATAGTTACTCTACATATTACCAAGCGAGGTAAAGTGTGAGTCTCGCATTTGGGAGGTGCTAGGTTCGATTCCCCTCTACCGCCCACTTTGACCCTTGGGATTTTCGTGGTTTTCTCTGGTCGTTAGGCGAATGCTGGGGTGATTCCATATTTACCACGATTTCCTTTCCATCATTTCCCTTACATTCCGTTTCCTTCTCGTCTTTCAGATGTAATTCTAGGTTTCTTGGCGTGTGGCAGTGCCGGACAGATGGCGCTAATGCTTGCTCAAAGGAAAGAGTATTCCCCGTGCTCTTCGAGTCTGGAACTATTAGGGACTTCCGTGCGTCTTTCTGGCCTGTCTGCCTGCGGTCTGTAGCCTCCTGTGGATCCTTCACTTCAACCCTTCCTTCTGTGCGGTGGTAGCCAAAATAGATCTATGTAGGTCGCATTGTGCGAGGTTTCTCTCTCCGTTCTATAACCTAATCTACTCTATATGTTGGACTATAAGTCGCGATGGATTTTTACTTTCTGTAGCACGTACCTAGTAGATAGAGAAGGTATTGCATTCCACCAAAAAATTCAATACCCAGATTTCACCAGAAATACATGTTTTGAGGCCCCTTGAATACAAACAAACCGTTTTAGAAAAAGGTCCGTGTGTGTGTGTGTCTGTGTGAACAACATAACTCAAAAACAAAAAGTCGAATAAACACCAAACTTGGTATTTAAGTTAAGTATCTTCCAAACATGCGATAAGACGATTTTCAACAAAATTCTCCACCTCTAACTACCCTTTACATAGAACACTTTTGAAATGTTTGATTTTGTAAAAATTGGCTCAAAATATTTTATTAATATTGTATTAAAGATATTTACATGACAATAACAGGTATACCTTGAGTAGCTTTGAAGTAATCTTCATTTGGAAGGAATTTTGTATAATATTGTATAACTGGTATATATTACACGTTAAACCAAAACGTACTACACAAGAACTGTAGATCCCTATAAAACACACAATTTACTTCAAATAATTTTTTTGTGACACCAACCATTTCCGAGATATCGCTTATTAATGGTTCGAATAGTTATATACTTTGTCATTGTTTTAAAGTTTTGTCAACATGCAGTTGTTTCTCGCGATGTCACGGAAACAGTATGGAATGTTAAGGCAGTGTATAGCGTCCAGTTCTTAAACACTTGACTATCGCTGTTCTCCTTGTATCTATAACGAAACGTGTAATGTAACTATTTCTGCAAAGGTTTATTTGGATTAAAATGTAGTAGACAGAAAAATAAGCATTAGTAAGGGTAGTTTTTATACCCATTAATAAACGATAGAGAGTGGAGAAAGCCATGTGAATGTATCTTATCCGATTTTTGCTGAAACAGCATATATATTTCAAGCACAAACTCTCTTACAACTATTTCACAGGCGAGGGAAATTTTCTGCCTTCAAATACCGCGTGTGTGAATAGTTAATTTCTTTTCAGTGAATTTTAAGGTTTCGGAAATTTAGAAAATCAAATATGTGAGATATCTTGTTGAAAGTTACGGCAGTAGTTACCTATACATAATAAAAGTAGTAAAAAGTAGTAAAAACATTTCAAAAATGTGTTTACTATGTTTCAAAATTCTAGATTGCATGGTTATTAGAATATTAATTTCTATTGTAAATTCATTGTTTCGGTACAAATGCTCTACACAATACTTCTTAAAACTACTCAAATGAATATAAATGTATTACAGTAAATGCGTTTTGAAAACATCTATCTTTTCAGATTTTTGTATTACTCCGTAATTATTGTAGAACAAGTATTAATTTTTGTATTCTCAAAAAATCTTGAGTTCTCTAAAGTTAATAATTTGGCTCTGTAAACTGAAGTACTATTTTAAAACAGTATAGGTCATTTTCTTTGGATAATTTTGAGAGGCGGTACAGCAGTTCCGAATAAAACAATAAAGAATTGCAACGTGTGTAGCATTCTTAATGTGAAAAATGCCGAAAAAAGGTTTGCGAGAGAACCATTCAATTCGTAGTTTAAATGCGCCAAGTGGAAAAAAACGATATGTTTTCTTAAAGCTTAGAATTCATACTATGTTATTATGAAAATAGCTTAAAGTGTATCATTTTTCACAATTTTTAGTCAAATTTCAGAGGAGCTTGAAGCTGTGTTCACAGGGCAAATAGATACCTATTTCATTGGATTGTTGATTATGTTGCTCAGCTGTTACGGTTTTGTGCTGTAAATAGATACTCAACTGAGGAACATCTTGTGGGCATATGAGTTCATGAAAATAATCAAACTGGAGGAATAGGGGGAGAAATCTTTCATTGCTTCAATAAAGAAGGCTCAACGGAAGCTAATTTACGGCAACTGGAGAAGACAACGTTCGCAAGCGGTTCTGTATCGGATGTTGAACGCAATGGAAGACCGCTAAGTATCTCAATAATCCCCTCAGTGATGGTATGAACGAATCATTGGTGTGTTCGGACGAGGTGGAAGTCTCATATAGCCACTAAGAAGTGGAAGGTAGAAGACTTGGAGAGGAGAAAGAGTTGGCGTACTTTGCCAGGGGATGGGGATGAGTAATGAAGGAGAATGAAAGGAAGGGAATCAAAAGCGTACGTTAGTGCGGTCCCGCATAGCGCCCACGTTAGTCGATGATATGTGCAAAGCCTCTAATCAATGGTAGGGAGCAAGGTAAATAATTACTACGTGGGATAGAATACATGGCAGAAGCCGTGAAAGCACTCCAGCGATGTCAACATTGATGAGAAGTATTCATCATCTTTATCGGTCCGAAGACGTCCCGAAGTTTATGGCATTCCGGCGATGGTTTCTTGGGAGAATGTGGGTATGATTTTGGGAGGTTTTTGTCGTGTGGTTTGAAGTCGGTGATTTGGTTGCACTTGGAGTCCAATACACTTAGAGTGCAGTGCATTGTAACAAGTTGTTGGGTGGCAGGGTGAAGGTGTTAAATTGTTGAAATCTGCATGACCTAGGCTATTGTCTCTATAGTGTTGAGTGGGCGGTGAATAGCTTCATCTGTAGATGCTCTGCTCCTGTTACGGGTTTCTCGAAAGAGATCCTCCAGCGCTGCAAACTTGGCAGTGAGATTCAGGAGCTTCGCATCAGCGACAGCTGGGCTGCGTTGCAATTGTTTGGATGCAGAAGAGACACGAATTGTCCCGTGAAATGCGACTGGCCTCCGCAGGTAACCAGAGTGTCAGTATCCTCTCAAGTCGTCCACAGTGAAGCTCCGGATAACACCACAATGGTACAGCATGATGCTAAACATGAATCATGCTGTGCCCGAAGGCACAATAGCGACGGCACAGCGGAATCTTCAATATATGTTTTATCTTATTAAGAGCAAATCCGTACACAGTGCAGCGATATAGCGTGCTCTATGGAGAAACAGGTCACAAATAAGAGGTGTTGGCCCCCGTTGTGACGCTATAATTGAGTTTTATTTATGGATGCTGCTGTGGTCCTTAGCGTCTCATTCTACATAGCGCGTGAAAGACCGGAAATTTTTCTCAGAGGCCTCTTTATCAGGACTGAGGTTCTTTTACGTACATGTATATACGACACGGGACCACCGGCTTTACTTCCCTTCCGAAGGAAGCCATGTTAAGGATTTTTACGCCCGAAAAAATCCATCGCCCTCCGCCAGGTTTTAACCTGCAAACTCGGGAACTAAGAGTTGTGACGGTACTGGCGCTGTCCTTGCAATAGAAGGTGGGTAGGCAGCTGTCGATGGACACCTACTACTGCACTAAAAGACCAGCACGGTCCACCTGTGGCTTTGCTCGCAGCTCGGAGGGCGGAACCACTGTCCTAGCGACTGGTGCTAGAGCATCAGTCGGTAAGTTTCCGGAGGTGGCCTGGGCTGTGACAGCGGTGACGGAAAATGCGTCAAAGCGGACATTACGGGCGCCTGTTCCATCTGTAACCTTTCTTCCTCGCTATAGGCATGCTGCGTTGTTCTCCGATATAAGTTTTATAATAATTTATTTATATTTATGATTTTTCGTCACTAGCTAGCTATCTATCCTATCGTGGATCACTCTCGAAAAGCTCAGGTGGGCAAGCAGACGCACTTGGCGGCGGATGTGCGCGAGGAATAATGGACAACACACCGAGAAGTTACACCAATGACGCTAAGAGTCTTACGTTATGATTTAATATGTTCAATAATTAATATTGATGCGTTGTAAGTTTAATAAAGATGTAAATGGTGTTTCAGTGGCGTGTGGCATTTTATTATTTAATAGACTAATACACAAAGTATCCGATTAGGACTTAGTTCCATCCTGTACATATAAGTCAAACGAAGCCTATTTTTCTTTCTACTTCTGTTAATGATGCACATTTGTGGCAATAGGATGAGGCAAAAGTCAACTGTTTAAAACCAAGGTGTTATGCTAGTTTTGTTATAATAGCATACTCTTTGCATCGACCCTGAGAAACAATAAGATGCCGTCTAATATTTTTATTGTAGAGCTTATAGTATTGAAAAATGTAAACGAATATTTTGGACATCAGTAGTAGTACAAAATATGATGTGACAATGCCTAAATTAATATCTGCGGTTTATCTGTAGTAAGAATTTGTCTTTTATTGTTCACTTGTTTCAGAACATTCGATAAGAATGAAGAGTATTTACAAAAAGTTCAAGACAGACACATGTGTCTTTAAAAAGTTTCTAAAACTTCCCCTAAGCAGCAGAGGGAACAAAAACAGCTTTTGCTGTTTACTGAGAGATATAAACAACTCCAAAATGTATAATGTTAGGGGGATACCATATCCGACGGTGCCTGAATAAGAAAGGAACCCGCTTTATTTTGGACGATGTTATCAGATAAAACGACGGCGCACTACGTAACCATAACAGTATCAGAATTCAGCCATGCAGGTTATTCATGAATTCTAAAGAAATTGCGAAATCCTACTACCTCAATATCCACTTCAGTTTTCATTACCGCAAACCAGCAGATTCCTTCAACACTCGGTTATTAAAATTGTTTTTAATTATTCCAATTCAAATAGTTTGTTGTTGAAAAATGTGTGTTTTTTGTGTTATTTGGGCTTATCTTAATTTTGAGACTGTCTTCTTCACTCCCCCTATCGATAACATTGGTTAGTATTATTCCGTAATATATTAGATAGTTCATTTAGTATGCCTTGCTTTGACAGCGAAACAATGATTTTCATTTTATATAGCAAAAGTAAGAAGGTAATCATTATTGATGTAATCTGTTACATTTTATTCATTGAAGAGTCTTTATTAATTCCCATTCGAGGTCGCGAGTTTTATAGATAAATTCGCTGTTGCTTTGCACTCGCAAATCTATCGATAAACTAGTAACCTCTGGTGGAATTACCTAGAAATATTTTACGAATAAAGTAAGCGAAATAATGTGTCCATGAAATGCATTAATATGGTTATAATTATAAAAACAGACCTATAGCTATAGATGTCCATAACGATATTTTAATTCTCACTAATAGTCGAACTTAAAAGACTTATGGGATAACACAGTTGGTGACAGTAATGTAAAGATAATTGCATTTCTAGGTATTAAAAACTAAAACGACAAAACTGAGAATGAAAAAAGCTGTGACTGTCCAGATTCAAAGCATTTATTTCCTGGAATGGTTATCTGATACAGTGCGAAATAGTAATGAATATCATGAAATATCTAATGTGTTGCATTTACATGACTTTCTCTACCCGCTATCGTGTATTCTTATATATACCTTCGACAAATTATTCTTACCAGTCATCATTTTACTATCTACTTCAGATTATCAAGACAAACGTTTCTAGACTTCCTTCATTACAGATTTAAGTCTATATACAGCCTAAGACAAAATAAATGAACATCAGCCAGAGAGGGAGTTCGGTTCAGAAAGCGTCGAAACATTTGCTGACGCTGCGTTCACAACACACGATTTAATTCCACCTTGCGTTCATTTCAAAGCTATGCGATAAGTAGGAAAATGCCTTTCAGTTTGGTTGTGTGCAGCGCAGTGAAACGCATGTATTTCATAATTGAAATAAGTTGCGTTCGAATCCTTGGCCTAAGTGTTCTTTTTTACTTTCTCTACTACGTATAGTAAGTAGGGGAGGTATTGTATTCCACCCAAAAATTCGATACCGAGATTTCACCGGAAATGTATGTTTTGAGAATCCAAAAAAAGCATTTCTGGAAACATGTCCGAGGTCGCGCGCGCGCGCGTGTGTGCGTGTGCGTGTGCGTGTGCGCGTGCGCGTGCGTGTGTGCGTGCGTGCGTGTGTGTGTGAGAGAGAGAGAGAGAGAGAGAGAGAGAACAGCATAACTCGGAAACGAACAGTCAGATAAACACCAAACTTGGTATAAAGGTCAGTATCTTCCAGAGATGCGACACGAAGGTTTTCAAGAAAATCCTCCACCCCAGATTACCCTTTACATGGAATATTTTTTGAAAATTTTAATTTTCTCAGAAATGGCTCTAAAGTTTTTGATTAAAATATCATATGTTTAAGATATTTTCACGACAAATGAAACGTATATTTAGAATTTTCTGGGAATGTCTCCAAACGTATTCTTCATTGTGAACGACTTTTGCATAACTGGTAAACCATAAGAGATAAACAAAAGTTTACTACACAAAAAATGTAGATCGCGTTAAAATACACAATTTATGTCATATACATTTTCTTTTGTTGAGTGAACCATTTTCGAAATATTGCTTGTTATTCCCTTACATTTTTCAATACTTATACTTTTTCTCAAATTCGTTATTCAACTTTTTTTGTCCTGGTAATGCAAAGAGAATGGAATACTCCACATAGCAACCAGCTCTTAAAGTATTTGACTATCGCTTAAAGCCTAGCAATTCCCCTTGCATCTACAAGAAAATTAGCAACAAACATCTGGATTAACATGAAGCATATGGAGAATAAGCGTTTGAAAAAATAGTTTGTACAAGAGCAGAGAAAGTAATGTGAGTGTAACACATCAGATTTTTTATTGTTTTAACTTTAATTTGTTAAATATATGGCAATGCCTGTTTTCCATGCATATGATATCTATTAATTTTAAGACATTCATGCATAAAAACACAAAAAAATTACTCTTTTCGTTTTCAAAATAAGTGCTATATTGGTAAGAATTCTAAAGTGCGTTCCACAGTATTTCCATGCGTTTGCATGTAAAAGTATGGAATTTTAAGGCCAGTGTATAGCGTTCAGTTCTTAGACATTTGACTGTCGCTGTTACCTTTGTATCTATCCCGAAATGTATAATGAAGCTATTTCTATAAAGGTTTATTTGGATTAAAGTGTAGTAATAGAAAAATAAGCCTTAGTAATGGTAATCTGTATACCACTAATAAAGATAGAGGGTAGACAAAGCCATGTGAATGTAATATATCAGATTTTTAATTTAGGACTATAATATTTACTTATTTAGTTTGAAAACGAGAAGGGGAGTGTTTGAGTTGGTTATGTGTGAGCATAAAATCAAATAAGCCTTAGCAAATGGAAATTATATTATAGTATGGGTAATAAACATTATGTTTTTCTGGAAAAAATGGAATTATGCTCGGAATACGAACATCACTGGGCCTCATTACTACACACTGGCTTATAACTGCTGGCTGTTGGCGCACATTTAGTGGCTGGCAACAATAGAGTGAAGCTAAAAGCACGCGTCGCTAGACACCATTGTGAACCGGCCGCCGCGGAAACAATTTGGACCTAGACAAATATACGCTTCAAGAGTCTGCTCTTTTTTTATTATATTTTAGGGTATACAAAGGGAATGTAGGAAACCGAATCTATAGTCAAATGTTTAAAAGTAGGTCGCTGTTTCCGTAACATTGCGAGAAACAGCTGAATGGAGACAGCACTTCAAAACTTGGCCAAGGATTATAAAATACAAGCAATTAACATCAAATACCCAAAAATGGCTTATATCAGAATAAAAGTTATTTGAAATAAATTGTGTGCTTTAAAGAAATCTGTATTTTAAGCTTTTGTGTGTTTCTAATGGTTTACAATTATACAAAATCATACAATTTCCTTCTGAGTGAATCAGCTTCTTAGGTTATTTTTGGAAATTTCAAGAGGCACATTTTATTTGCCATGTTAATATCTTAAGTATACAGTGTTTTAATAAAAATAGTTAAACCAATTTTCTATTAAATTAAATATTTCGATAATTTTTCCATGTAAAGGAGGTTTTGGAAGAAAAATTTTCTTTAAAATCTTCATGTCTCATATTTGGAAGGTGCTGAACTTAAATACCAAGTTTGGTGCTTATCCGACGCTTCCTTTTTAAGTTACATTGTTCAGACAAAAACACACACAGATCTCATTGTAAAAAATCTTTTTCTATTTTCTCTACTACGTATATTAGAATTCGATACCATGATTTCGCCGG
This sequence comes from Deroplatys truncata, assembly GCA_030765065.1. Taxonomy (NCBI): domain Eukaryota; kingdom Metazoa; phylum Arthropoda; class Insecta; order Mantodea; family Mantidae; genus Deroplatys; species Deroplatys truncata. Next base: position 291,427,688 of record CM060975.1, on the reverse strand, counting down.
AAATATATGTTTTGAGGCCCCCAGAATCCAAAAAAAGCATTTTTGGAAACATGTACGTGCGTGTGTCTGTCCGTCTCTTTGTGTGTCTAGGAACAGCATAACTCAGAAACGAACAGTCGGATAAACACCAAACTTGGTATTTAGGTTCAGTATCTTGCAGAGGGGCGACATGAAGGTTTTCAAGAAAATATACCCACCCCAGATTATCCTTTACATGGAACATTTTTCGAAAATTTTAATTTTCTCAAAAAGAGCTCTAATGATTTTGATTAAAATATCATATATTTAAAATACTTTCATGACAAATAAGATGAATATATCTTGAATTTTCTGGGAATGTCTTCAGAAATTATTCATTGTGAATGACTTTTACACAACTGGTAAACCATGAGATAGACAAAACTTTGCTGCACAAAAATGTAGATTGCGTTAAAATACACAATTTGTGTCATAAACGTTTTTTTTGTTGAGTGAACCATTTTCGAAATATTGCTTGTTATTCCCTTAAATTTACCAATACTTATACTTTTTCTCAAATGCGAATTCGTTATTCATTTTTTTGTCGTGATAATGCAAAGAAAATGGAATACTCCACGTAGCAACCAGCTCCTAAAATATTTGACTATTGCTTAAAACCTACCAATTCCCCTTCATTTGCAAGAAAACTAGCAATAAGATTAACATCTCGATTAACATGAAGTATACGGAGAGTAAGCGTTTGTAAAAATAGTTTGTAAAAGAGTAGAGAAAGTCACGTGAGTGTAACACATCAGATTTTTTAATTTAGGGAGCTTCAAATATGCGTATCTTGTGAACTCTCGGTATAGAATTTTAAGGTCGAATAATTCCTCAACATCTTAGGTAAGTGTTGGGTTAGGTCAGCCAAGTGATGGTTACGCATTAGATCTTCACATATTTTTAACATAGACATTTTTGTAATAATTATGATCAGTGCACGAATGTGGCAACTGAACCAAAATATCGCATGGTGAGGCGTGGAAGTTGACTCGTGATTTACTAACATTTCATGTTGCGTTTTTAACGGTTGTTTATTCTGTGTGTCATATAGCAATTAAACACGAGTTAAATACAAACGGTTTTACTGCATACTCTGTGAAGTTTCTCTGTTTGGTCGTAAAACAATACAATTGTTACGTTATCTCGCCGCACTGCCTAGCGAGTTGAAGATTTACAATTTGGCACGCGTTGGCTCAAAAGGCTATCGGATTGGAGAACCATTATCCGCTCAGTTAGATGTTTAAAATTGTTAAGGATTCTTACATTCACTTTATGTCCTTCAGTGACTTTCAATAAATCTATGCTAATCATATAGATAGAGAATGTATACATGTGTCTGAACGCGTGCGCGTGTTCGGGCTAATCTCGGAAACCATACGACAGCTTATCTGTAGAAAATTCATATTCTTCGCGATGAATGGATATAAGATGTTTTTAAAACATTCACAATTTAAATATTAGATTGATATCTAACACAAGGTGGGCCATAGTAACCTGACGTTTTTACTTTCTCTACCACGTACCTAGAAGGCTGGGAAAGTATTATTGCATTTTGCCCAAAATTCAGTATCGAGGTTGGACCGAAAATACCTGTTTTGAGGCCTTATGAATCCAAGAATCTGATGTATTAAACTCACATGAATTTCTCTACTCTTGTACAAACTATTGTTACAAACGCTTATTCTCGATATGCTTCATGTTAATCGAGATGTTAATCTTATTGCTAATTTTCTTGTAGATACAAGGGGAATATGGTAGTATTTAAGCGATAGTCAAATGTTTTAAGCGCTAGTTGCTATGTGGGGTATTCCATTCTCTTTGTATGTCCAGGATATAAAAAAACGAATAATGAATTCCCATTTGAGAAATAGTATAAGTATTGGAAAATTCAAACAAACAACAAGGAATATCTCGGAAATGGTTCACTCCAAAAAAGGTATACTACATAAATTGTGTGTTTTAACGATATCTACATTTTTTGTGTAGAAACATTTTGTCTATATCTTGAGGTTTACCTGTTATGAAAAATTCATTCAGAATGAAGACTACTTTTGAGGATATTACCAGAAAATTCAAGATATATATTTCATTTGCCATAAAAATATCTTAAACAAATGATATTTTAATCAAAATCAATAGAGCCGTTTTTGAGAAAATTAAAATTTTCGAAAAATGTTCCATATAAAGGGTAGTCTAGAGTGGGGGATTTTCTTGAAAATCTTCGTGTCGTATCTTTGAAAGATACTGAATATAAACATCAAGTTTGGTATTTATCCGACTTTTCGTTTTTGAGTTATGCTGTTCAGACAGACATACACACGGACCTTCTGTCTAAAAATGTTTTTATTTTTGTGGATTCAGGAAGCCTCAAAACATGTATTTTTGTGAAATCTAGATATCTAATTTTTGGGTGGAATGCAATACTTCCCCTACTTGCTACGCGTAGTAGGGAAAGTATTGGTCTTATATGTTACACTCACATGACTTTCTGTTTTCTTGTACAAACTATTTTTACAAACACTTATTCTCCATATGCTTCATGTTAATCGAGATATCGAGATGTTAATATTATTGCTAATTTTCTTGTAGATGCAAGGGGAATTGCTAGGCTTTAAGCGATAGTCAAATCTTCGAAGAGCTGGTTGCTATCTGCAGCATTGCATTCTCTTTGCATGTCCAGGACATAAAAAGGAATAACGAATTTCCATTTGAGAAAAAGTACAGGTATTGGAAAATTCAAACAAATAAAACGAATATCTCGGAAATGGTTGACTCCACAAAAGAATTGTGTATGGCATAAATTGTGTGTTTTAACGAAATCGACACTTTTTTGTGTGGAAACAATTTGTCTATCTCTTACGGTTACCAGTTATGAAAAAGCCATTCGGAACGAAGAGGAATTTTGGGGACATTCCCAGAAAATTAAAGATATACATTTTATTTGTCATAAAAATATTTTAGATATGATATTTTAATCAAAATCGTTAGAGCCACTTTTGGGGAAATCAAAATTTTTGAAAAATCGTCCATGTAAAGGGTAGCAATGGGTGGGGGGATTTTCTTAAAATTCTTCATATCGCATCTTTAAAAGATGCTGAACCTAAATACCAACGTTGGTATTTATCCGACTTTTCGTTTTTGAGTTATGTTGTTCACAGACACACACACGAACCTTTTTACTTTCTCTACTACGTATAGTAAGTAAGGGAAGTATTGTATTCCACCCAAAAATTCGATACCGAGATTTCACCGGAAATAGGTACATGTTTTGAGATACCCTGAATCCAAAAAAATCATTTTTGGAAACATGTCCGTGTGTGTGTGTGTCTGTGTCTGTCTTTGAACAGCATAACTCAGAAAGGAACAGTCGGATAAACACCAAACTTGGTATTTAGGTTCAGTATCTTCCAGAGATGCGACACGAAGGTTTTCAAGAAAATCCCCCCACCATAGAGTACCCTTTATATGGAACATTTTTCGAAAATTTTAATTTTCTCAAAAATGGTTTAACGATTTTGATGAAAATATAATATGTTTAAGATATTTTCATGACAAATAAAATGTATATCTTGAATTTTCTGGGAATGTCTCCAAAAGTATTCATTGTGAACGACTTTTGGTAAACTGGTAAACTGATAAACCATAAGAGATAGACAAAATTTTGCTACACAAAAGATGTAGATCGCGTTAAAATACACAATTTATGTCATATACATTTTTGTTGTTGAGTGAACCTTTTCGAGATATTGCTTGTTATTCCCTTAAATTTTTCAATACTTATTTTCTCAAATGGGAATTCGTTATTCATTTTTTTGTGTTGGATATGCAAAGAGTATTAATCTGTGGCAAAGGGAATAGTGCTGCACCTAGCAACCAGCTATTAAGAGATATGTATAAGCTTAAAGGCTACTGTATTTCTATATTGCCCTTGTAAATATATATTCCCCTTACATCTACAAGAAAATTAGCAATAAGATAGTCTGCAAATGTTTATCTCGATTAACATGAAGTAGATGGAGAATAAGCGTTTGTAAAAATAGTTTGTACAAGAGTAGAGAAAGTCGTGAGTGTAACGCATCAGATTTTTTAAACATGCTTTTTTGTATTCTGGGGATCTCAAAACATGTATTTATGGTGAAATCTTATTATCGAAACTTTGGGTGGAATGCAGTACTTCCCCTACTTACTATACGTAGGAGAGAAAGTAAAAATTGTGTGTGTGTGTGCGTGTGTGCGCGCGCGCGCGCGCGTTTGTTTCTGTGTGTCTGCAAACAGCATAAGCCTGATATGTCGGATAAGTACCAAACTGGGTATTCTGGTTTCAGTTTCTGGGTAACTGGAATTTCTGGTTTCCGCTGATGTCTTAAATCCTACAAGTGATTTTAGCCAGAGGATTACCCTTCAGACCGCATTTGTCGTTGAATATTTGGCAACTGTTTCAGATTTTGAGGAGCGCTTAAAAGTCTTATCCCGCGAATGTTACATTTGCAAACTTCATGACTGATTTTCTCAGAAATTATGATATCAGAATAAATGTTCATAGGATGTAGACCTATGACTTATAAGCTCATTGATAATGTGGTTTATTAAGGAGTAATGACTATTTTCTTAATATAGACACTTTTATTGAAATTTATCGGAAATTAATTTTTAAAACATAACCAACCTATTTATTAACACCAAAGTATACCCATTACATCATTGAGGTGTGTTATTATCACATCAAACTTTTCTTTTAGATATGTTCAATATTTTGAGAAAACGGGTGATTTATATCAGAAAAAGTCATTCAGGAAGTCTGTTCAAAGTAAACATGGAGAAAAACGCCTCGCATATATTTACAAAGAAAACATCACATTGCTTGAATATGCGGAAGCTGCTATATTTAGAAGTGGTACAAAATAACAGAGCAAAGCTTCCCCTAAAGATGAGCCAAAATATATCCCTGTATTCCAAAAAGAACACAAGTTAATAATTTTTCTGTAAACCAATGCAGAATTTCAAAATAGCAGACGCACTACCTTTTTTAAAAAATATGTGATACATTCGCACGACTTTATCTACTATTTATCGTTTGTTAGTGGGTATACAAATTGTTCTTACTAACCCTATTTTTCTATCTACTACAGTATAATCCAAATAAACACTTGCAGAAATAGCTACATTATACCTTTTGTTATAGATACAAAGAGAACAGCGATAGTCAGATGTCTTTAAGAATTGGATGCCTTACACTGGCATTAAAATTCCATGTTGTTTCTATGCACTCGTGAGAAACAACTGAATATTGACAGGACTTCCAGAAAATGACAAAGTAATGAACAAAGCGAACCAATAATAACGGATATCTGAGTAGTGTCTTGTGCCACAAAAAATATTATTTGAAATAAACTGTGTTTTAAAGAGATCTACATTTTTGTAAAGTACGTTTTCGTCTATCGCTTAACGTTTATCAGTTAAACAAAATTATACAGAATTCCTTCCGATGAAAAGGACATTACAGGCCATTCCCAGAAAATTTTCGTGTAAATATCTTTAATATATGGTTTTGTAATCAAACTCTTAAGAACCATGGTTTACAAAATATAAAGTTTCGAAAAACGTTCCATGTAACGGGTATTTTGCGGTGGAGGATTTTATTGAAAATCTTCGTGTTCGCATCCTCGGAAGATACTAAAACACACACACACACACACACACACACACACACACACACACACTGACATGCTTCCAAAGATGTTATATTTTGAATCAGGGGATCACAAAACACGTATTTCTGTTGAAATCTCGGTATCTAATTTTTGGGTGAAATGCAATACCTTCTTTATCTACTAGTTACATGGTAGAAAAAGTAAAAATATATTTAACACAAAAATATTGTACCTAAAATCATCAGATAGTATCAAATTAAAGAGAAAATTCTATTTTTTAAGAGCAGAGAAAAAACTAATGTAATTTTTTGGCAACGTTCACCATTATGTCGCCTCTTAAACATCTATCTTGTGCAAGTGTACTCCAATGCAGATACAGATTTCTGTCTGGAAAATAGTGAGTCTTGCATAGTTATAATTTGTCTTAGAATGGATATAGCAAAAGAAACAAGGAATAATGTTTCTTAGCCTGAGTAAAAGTTTGCAAATAAATTATTTTGCGTAGCTTAATATACGCAGCAGCCGTATACTTCATGTATGCATAATGAATTATTTTCCATGAGAAATGAATTAACAATTCTAATAGTGTGATCTTGTGGTGAAAGAAGGGCTATGCGGCTGACTTTTGCGCAAGCTGAAGTAAGGAACTGTGTCGGAGTGTATCGAATTTGGCTAAACCGAGCTACATGCTTAAGAGTTTTCGTGAATTGAAAGCTCAAGAAAACGGATTAAAGCAATTGATTGATGTTTAAGTTAAAAAATAATGTTAACCAAAACATTTTCTAACAAAATTGATAAATTTCTGTTTATAGACTTTCTTAGTGCCACGTCCACATCGAAACCAGACGTCAGGTTGTGGTAGTTAGGATGAGGAAGAAGAAAATCCTGATGTATCATTCATTATTGATAACTATAAATGTTATTGTTTCACGTATGGAAAAGCCGATTTGTAGTAGGAGTTGTATTGTATTTCAACTGTTGGGGAGTCGAACTTGTAGTAGTTGCAACCACACGTATAGTAAACAGTTTCCGGTAGTCTTCGCCCCAAATGTACTTTTAGGTGGCCTTTGCCCCAAGTTTAAAAAAAAAGTACTTTGTAATTTGACTGTTTCTTTAAATGTTAAATATTTGTGTTTGCCTCGGCTACGTCAGTATTATTGTTAGAAACATGGATGTCTTGGCAGGGTTATGATGCAACAAGAATGTAGGCTTACACATATTATAATTTTACTTCACTCCTTTTATTAATGCATGACAGGATTTAAATAACACTTCATTGATAGAGAGCTGTGAGATTTTTTATTAATTAATCACACTTTTTTAACACGTAAACTTATTTTTCGTCTCACACGAATACATATTATATTTCTTGAGGACGTGGTTAGTAATGCTGTCTGCAGGCAACTGACTTCTATTTGTAAATGTTTCTCCTTTTCAGTTTCTGATTGGCTAATCCTACTCATAGAATACCTTCATTTAACTAAAGTTTTTTCTGGTTGTTGATTGCCTATTTTATAAACTGTCACTAAAATTACATTATTGCTTCCTAGAATCACAAGTAAACTCTCAAACTCATTATTGCCTCAGGGTTAACTCATTGTTAGCAACTTTTAACTTATTATTCTCACATCTCCTACATTATTAAATTAAGTAATACATTCACATAACATTATTGAACATGTATACAATAATATAAGCATATGCAATGACTGTTACATACATTTTACAAATTATTACATACACATATTGCTTCAAGGCGGGCTGTTATTGAATTTACATATTGTATAATTTGACTGAAATCATTTGTGTTAAAAATACTGCCTCAACGTATGTGCTTATTATCCTTGTAATTGTACTTGTAATTATGAGAACGTGAGGCGGTTGGGGGATATTATACCTATTTTGGCGGTAGACCGAGCCGAGGTGACCCGTGCACGAGCTGTCGTTCGTTGGGCACAGTGTGAAGGAAAAGAGCTGTATAAGATTGGCAATACTTCACATGTTTGAGACGTTTAGACATCCTAAAAGAGCAATTATTTGGAAATACCCAGTAGAATGCCCAGAGTGTTCCGTTTAAATTACACAGTGAAGGAGTTTGCGTTGTAAATGTAAATATCTGCATTAGTACTAATAAACACGATGTTAGTCTTTAGAACATGGACACAAATTTCCGGGCAGACCAAGTGTCAGGGCTGTCCCACCCACATGATCGGTCACTGCCTTCATACTTCAAGGTAAATGTGTCTACAGGTATCATTGCAGGATAACAGTTACCTCCACGTGATCTGTAATTCACATTTTATTACTTTGTAGCTGCGTATTACAGACCGAAAAAGGAAGAACAAAAACACATCGGAATGCGGCCGTGGTTATTTGAAAGTGTATAGGATTAGTGGAGTAAGCGAGCGATTTAAATGCGCAGTACAGCATTTATAAAGTTGTTTTATAGCTCTCTTCTTATAAATAAAACTTTATGAGCGAGTTATTTCTGCGGTAGCACCTGTGGTTTACATTCGGGAGTATACGGGTTCAAATCCCGTTAACCGGCCCTAAGTCATTAAAGGTAAATATAAAAACCCGAAATTCAATAATGAACTGGAGTTCCAGCCCAATGGGTCATTCAGAATGAAGATTAAGATTGACGTAACGACGTGATATGTAAGCATAAACTTAACGCGATATAAATACGTGCAAAGGCTTTCACGGCCGGAGTTAATCAATAAAATACCAAAATCTTCCGGAATGGAAGGCTGTGGTGTAAAATTATTTACACCCGACGTTTCGGTCATCTCTTTGGTTGCCATCTTCAAGAGGGTAACACCCTGGGTAGCTTAACAACGACTGGGCAGACACGGCCTTCCAGCCCGAAAGATTTTAATATTTTATCGATTAACACGATATGTTGTCATTCACAAGCACAAACGAAAATATAAACAGCCAATCGTCAGGAGAGCGTGAAAGAGCTCAGCTAATATAGGGCCTGCAGGGCGTCCATCGACAACACGACAAAAGAGCTTAATGTATGCTCTGTCAGTTTAAACTGGCCGCCCTCTGACAGAGGAACTTGAATCGAGTACTTCCGTGAGTGCTCGGGACAGCCAAGCTTCGTTCACAAGACTGCAAATATTCTTGTAGTAGTTATAATGGGGAACGCAACTATAACGCAAAATCTTCAGAGAAAATAATTCATATACAAGATTTCAAATAGATGTTTCAGAGAGTTTTTGTGCTGAATATTTTTAACCAAAACACACTTTTTTATTTGTGGTTCTTAAGTGGATTGTGACTAAAGTTCGTTATAATGCCAAGCTTACTGCAGCACTTTAGCTCAGTGGTAGAGTGTTAGCTTACTGTTCCTGAGGCTGACACTGAAATCTCCGTGGAGCTACTAAAGTTTTTCCCCCTTTCATTTTAAATACATGAGTGAAAATATAACAAGTTTTTTCACTCTTCATATAAGTGGCGTTTATTTAGTAGTTCGCCATAGCGGTATATGGCAACCATGACATTAATTTATCGGTCGGGAGAAGTTACATACTGTTTAATTTTATAACCACAAATTTCATTATTATTGTAATTATATTTGTAAGTAAAATGAAGTAACACAAGCAATAATATAACTGTATAACAGTAAAACGAGATATAAATAAAGGTAACAACACACTACGGAGAACTGAACTCGAGCTGGTTGGTAGAAATTATGTAGCTTAACCACTGCTCCACGGTGTGGAGGTGACTTGTATTATAGGGTTAGGCAAAGCGGCGCACAGAAGTTGACGGTTGTGAACCGCGCGCTCTCTCGAAGGGGAACATTTAACTGCCCATGAGTGACTGGGTGTACAGTCTAGTGCGAAAAAACGTGCCGATGCTTTTGGTTACTTTTAGCGTTTGCCATGCTTGAATATTGGCAAAATCTCATCATTTGTGTTCCGCGCCTGCCTTAGGTGAGCTATCCTCACGCTAGCATTACCCTATGAAGAAAGTCAGTTCTAACTGGGCGATGAAAGGGGTGGAGAATTGGTATGTCACCTGAATGGTTAAAACAATATGCCTCCCAAAGACTGTGCATACTAGTCCCTAGTGCTTATTGGTTCGGCATTCAAACTTTAACCTCTGTAACCAAATGAGGGATGGAAGGCGCGGCAGAGGTATGTTAATTATTATTGACTGTCAGCTTAAACCGTGGTTCTTCATATCGGCACTTTTTTTTTTTTGCACCCGACAGTACATGAATCAAAATGAGCAAGAGCTAGCTACCGGGTTAAAAGACGAAAAACTCACAAAAACGCCCATTACATTTTGTTTTGCTGCCCCCAGTGATTGTTAGTCCTTGAGCTTACTTAGAAAGATAGTTAGCGAGTCAGCACATGACAACGGAAAATCTGATGAGTTACATGGAAAAATTGCTCTCTGATTGGCTAGTTGATGTTTGAGGTAGACATAACTAACGAGTGCATGCAAACCTGTAAGTTTAGGGTGATGCTTATATCAACGTTAGCCAATGTGAACACGTAGACATTAAGTAAGATGAAACAAGCTTCTATGCTTACGCTATGATTTGCGTCAATTGCATTGTTCGGCACAAGGTAATACTACATTGTTACTCATATCATGCTGCTCATATACTTTATAATTTGCCTTGAGGGTGCTAGTGCTCCGTGTAAATAGTTCATGTTGATGGCGCTTCGGTTGACTGCTGTCTACAAAAGGGTGTGGGGAGAATTTGTAAGGGAGAGACTTCTGGGCGATAGCCGAGAGAAAGTCCAGACCTCTCTCGGCCGTTTGGGCCGAGCGGGTTAAATAACCCAGGCAAGATTGAGTTGGCTACGGAGGGGATTCGGCAATGATCCGCATAGAGGATGTTGTACCTATACCCCACAAGGACCAGGAGGAAGGATGAGGCGAGAGGAGACACCGGGCGGCCGGAACCAGGAGTGATGGCACAGGAATGGCAGGGTCCCTAACTGTCTAAATAGAGACTCTCCAGCAGACGGACAGGCAGACCGGGGACCTCACCATACACAGACGGGTTCAACACTCTTAGGGGGTTCGGATACCCCCGGCAGCCAGCCAAAAGCCGAGGGACGGAGAGAGTCGCAACGAGCACCTTTTTCCGCTGTCACATTGCACCGAAACACCATCGCCGATACTACACTGAAAGAGACCAACGGTATGAAAGATGAAGTGAAATGAGAATGGAGATGAAATGGAGGGACGGGAAATTTGGGGATGTGAGAATCCTTCCCAGCATTCGCCTGGCGACGCGGAAAAACCCCCGGAAACACCCATGTATCAGGAAGGTTGGCCACTGGAATTGAACCCATACCTCGTGAATGCGGGCCATAGACGTAACCGCCGGAGCCATTCCGTTCGGTTAATCCGGGTATGTGATCTGTTTTAGCTATCATTTTGTGGAGAATGTGACAATTAGCAGTAACTGGACGAATCTAACCGTTTTACCATTGCTGTGCTCGTAAAATCATATTAAATAATCGTATATGTATTATCTTTGTAGCCGAAAGTTCTAGAAGTTGGGCACGTTTAATGTAATGGCTACGATTGCTAAAGGTGAAATTGGGCACTATACCCCTATTGTAAATGTTTCTGAAAATAATTCTTTAAATATTGTTGGAAACCAAATTATATGTATAGTGTACGGAATCCAGGCAAGTATTTTGATAAATCTCCGCCTTGTGTAAAGTGTAATTTAAAGAACTTTATGAGGATTTACCTATGTTCATTTCATGGTTAAGTGAATTAATGGAATACAAACGCCATGTATATTTTAAATGTATTAATCTTCAGTACGGTAAATACATACCCTGACTTGTACCTTGTCGTTTTGGTTTTTACGGATTCCTGTCATATGATTACTCGTTTTATTCAATATACAAATATGTTTTCTGAAGGTGGGGGGGGGGGGCGCCGCAGTGCAGCTTATCTCTTTAAGTTTCACGCTTAACAAATGCTACAGGAAGGTCTCTACCCATCTAAGACTATCTTTCAGCAAACAAATAGCACAGTAAGGTGACTATAAAATTAATGCCATGTTTCTGGCAACACAGTTTATGCAGGTAGAACCCCACTTAAACGTTTAGTATGCCTATTATGGAGGAGAAAATTCTTAGAATTAACACGTTAATGATATAACATATTCTGGCTATTTTTAATGTTTTTAATTTTATACGGTTTATAATTTTTGTAAATTCCATAAACTCTTCAGCACAAAATTTATCTACATGCTTTTAATTACCTATAGCTAAAAACGTCGTCGGGTTACGAGTCGTATTCCAAACCTAAGGTCTGGTGAACAATATTTAACGGATGGTAGGCCTGAAAGTCGTTTCACGCCTGCAGTGCTGTCTACCGACTCCTGAGGAACCTACCGCTATGTTGGTGTAACGCAGTAGGCGTTTGCCAGTCGGGAGAGCAGATCGCAATGCCTGCGACAATCGTAGATTCCCCCCCCCCCCGTTGTGAAATGCGGGGTGTGATTAGATTTTTGCTGGCCAAAGGATCGTCACCTGCGGACGTGAGTTATGCCTCGAGTACGGATAGGACATAATGTCTGACAAACAGGTTCAATACTGGTGTCAAGAATTTCGAAACGGCCGTAAGTTGAGCAAGTGAACCAAAAACTTCGAAGTGATCGGCGTTTGACGATTAGTGGTCTGGCTGACGAATTTTCAAATGTTGTTCGAAACTCACTTTATAGGATTGTCACTGAGCAGCTTGGATATCAGAAACTTTGTGTGAGATGGTGCTGATGCTGCTTACCGGTCAGCACAAAGAGCAAAGACTGCGTAGTGCACGACAGTTTTTGGAGCGCTATAGACAAGATGGAGATGGAAGTTTTCGTACATTGTTACGGGCGACGAGACATGGATAGCGTACACCAACGCAGAATCGAAACAACAGTCAATGTAGTGGCGCCGTCCCGGTTCACCCAAACCAAAAAAGTGTAAGCAATCGCCGTACACGAATCGTAAAATGATGGCTACCGTGTTTTGGGACGAAAAGGGCGTCCTTTTGATTGATTTCATGGACCGTGGCTGACGTGTACTGCGCAACGCTTACCAAACTGAGACGTGCGAACCAAAATCGACGTCTGGCGTCACCCTCCTGCACGACAACTCACGCCTGCACACCACTGCCAAAACCAAAGAGAAGATTCAAGAGTTTCGTTGGGAACTCTTTGACCACCCTCCATACAGTGCCGACCTGGCTCCAAGGGACTACTTCCTCTATTTGCATTTGAAACGGTGGCTGAATGGACAACGATTTCAAACCGACGACCAACTCAAGACGAGCGTTAGCAACTGGTTCAAGTCCCAGGCGGAAGACTTCTATGCCGAGGGGTTAAAGAAGCTGGTGCAGGGTTACAACAAGTGTATAGTTGTGAACGGGATTATGTGGAAAAGTAAAGTATACATATAGGCACATATTGCTGTCAATAAAAACCTTGTCTCATGAGCGATGTTGTTAATATGACCGTAGTTTTGGAATACGCCTCGTATAATTTAAAATAACGCACAAAAGATTTCGGTAGCTACATTTTGTTATAGCATACATGATGTTGGGTCATCAGCCAAAGTTTTAAAAAGCCTGTTTCTATTTTACATACGCTTCCATTGGGTTAATGGACAAAATATTGGATGCGTTGCCTTCACATGTTTTTCTCTACTCACTCTTCAACAAAGCATCCTCTCAAAACCTTATTCTTGTATCTATTTGTTGTTAGTCGAGACAAACTTTCAACACATTTCGCTGTAGATATAACAAGAATAAGCAGCCTAAAGCGATAGTCAGATTTTTAAGAAGCGCATTGCTATGTGCTGGCTTTGAAATTTGAAGTTCTTTTCATAAGCACGAGAAGAAACAAACAGTGACTTATGACGCAGTATTTTATATCACAACACTGTGAATGCCAGAGTGATTGTAGTGTAAATAAGCATTATTGTATGACAATGATTTGAGATGTTTGTTAATTATAAGCATTGTTATGAAATAAGTTTACACGGCCTCACTGAAACTGACAATAGGAGCGGGTCACAATGTAACGATGGGGTGAGTTGTTTATTAATTAGAAGAGGCAAGCAAATGACGTCAGATTAACGCGCTTTTCTTAGAAATGGAGGGAATATCTTCCCTAGAGCATATGTGTTCGTAATTTTGATTGGATATAAAAATAGACGCTAATATTGGCGCATTTTATTAACCAATAGTAGTTCTGTTATATGTTTAGGCATATCAGGGTGAGGGAGTATAAAAAGCTAAAGCCAGAGACGGGTAACGCTCAGTCCAACAGAATCATTCGCGGGTTATACGTCGTGAAGTTCTACAGAATCATTCAGAAGTTACACGTCGCCCAGTTCATCAGAATCATTCACGCGTTAAACGTCGCGCAGTTCTACAAAAATCTCTCGCGTCGTAAAGTTAGTTAAAAGATGTGAAATACGCGAATTAATAATGTGCGGCAAATAAGTGATTATAGTTACATTCGAAAATATAACAGTTGCAATCAGGCATGTATCAAAAGTAAATCTGTGAAATTAACGAAGTGTGACGGCAATAAAAGTGTAAACACAAATTCTTTTATCAGTGTTATACACCTACCACTTGAAATAAGTAACTGTTTGAAAATTGAAGCTATGAACATGGAATAGCTCGAAAATGGTTGTCACAAAAAGTATTGCATAAATTGTTTGCTTTAATGAGATTTTGTCCATTTTTTACGGTATTTACGTGAAAATGTTACTCAAATTTTTGTGTGGAATACAAAATAATAACCTTTTGTATGAACAGTGGGTAGAAACCCTATGCGCCTTTATGGTAGAATATGCCATAAACTTCCTTCACAGTACTCAGACTAATTAGGCAGATCTAAGATAACTGTTCTCGCTTTACATATAAATCGTGGGCACTAGGAAAAGAGGAACACGTTAAGGGGGTGAAAGGAGAGGCAACATTAGACAGTGTTGCTTACAGCTCATTAGCAGGCATGAAGGTCGGCAGAGGTGATAGTAATCGAACCTCCGATCACTTGAATGACAGCTGTGGAGACCTTGATACTTGGCCCAGGCTTGTTCCTTGAACTTATATCTGATATATGGCAGTTACAGACAAAATACAGCAGAAAAGGACGTGGAGAAGTATAGGTAGTTATCTTGTAAAAAATACTTAAGGTGTTGCATTTAAGTGTTACACATGACCTTCTCTACCCACTATCGTTTACTGTTTTGCCTACTATGTATAGTAAGTGGGGGAAGTATTGCATTCCACCCAAAAATTTGATACCGAGATTTCGCTGGAAATACATGTTTTGAGACCCCCTGAATCCAAATAAAGTATTTTTGGAAACGTGTTCCTGTGTGTGTTTGTGTATGAACAGCATAACGCAAAAGTCGGGCAAGTACCGAACTCGGTATTTAAGCTCAGTATCTTCCAAGGATGTGACACGAAGATTTTCAAGAAAATACCCTTTACACGGCACATTTTTCGAGAAATTCGATTTTCTAAAAATTACTAACGTTTTTTTTATAAAATACCATGTATTAAAGATACTAACATGACAAATTAAATGTATATCTTGAATTTTCTGGGAATTGCCTTTGAAGTCCTTTTCATTCTGAAGGAATTTTGTATAATCTTGTATAACTGATAAGCGATAGACGAAAACGTACTACAGAAAATTGTAAATTTCTGTAAAACACAATTTATTTCAAATAATTTTTTCTGTGGCATAAGGCATTTCTGAGGTATCAGTTATTAATGGTTCGAATTGCTCATTTCTTGGTAATTCTTTAAAGTCCTTTCAACATTCAGTTGTTTCTCGCGATTGCATGGAAAACAGTATGGAATTTTAAGGCCCGCATATAGCGTCCAGTTCTTAAAATTTTTGACCATGTTTTCTCTTTGTATCCTAATGAAATGTGCAATGTAGCTATTTCTGCAAAGGTTTATTTGTATAAAAATGTAGTAGGTAGAAAAATAAGCTTAATAAGAATAGTTAGTACACCCACTAATAAACGATAGAGGGTAGAGAAAGTCATGTTAATGAATCAAATCGGGATATTTCTTATATAGCGTCTGCAAAATATTTTTGCAAAAGTGTACTTTTCTATCTACTCACTTCCTTTTCATGGATTAGATCAAGGGTGGCGAAAATGCCCCCCCTCTCTCTCTCTCTCTCTCTCTGTCTCTCGAGTCATCAAATATGCAACACGCACTACACTACTCAGCAGCACATGGAAAACAAAATGAATAGATGGCTAGAAAAGGAGTTGCGCCTGCGAGTAATACTGCCTCGCGAGTCGAACTTTCGCCACCACTGGATTAGACCATTAGCCTGTTCCGATCTTACACCACCTTTTCATACGTCGACCTACATTTACTTTTCCTTTGTGATGATACTCGAAGGTAAGCTTGGAGATTCTATTATTGTCCATCCTTGGAAGGTGGTTCCTCCAATTTACCTTGTTTTGGGAGATTTTGTCATTTAATAAAAGTGCATTTGGTTGCTTCCTTATTTCTTCATTGCGTCTGCTACCCTTTAGGGAGTATGCTTTCACCGATATAAGGAACCTCATTCCAGATGATTGTATTCTGTTTCTGTGGCTTATTTTATTCACCCAAGTCTCGCTTCCATATATAAAAGTAGCAGGGCCATTGTCATAAAATTTCAGATAAGTCTCTTCTTGTGCTATATCCTCAAGATATAACTATATCCACATATATTGAAATCTATGAAGCTTGAGGCAGTATTTTTAACACTTACATGATTTCAGTCAAATTATATAATATGTAAATTTAATAACAGCCCGTCTTGAAGCAATATGTGTATGTAATAATTTGTAAAATGTATGTAACAGTCAATGCTTTGCTTATATTATTGTATCTCTGTGTAATAATGTTATATGAATATATTACGTAATTTAATAATGTAGGAGCCGTGAGAATAATAAGTTAAACTTGCTAACAATAAGGTAACAATGAGGTAACCTTGAGGCAATAATGAGTTTGAGAGTTTAAATGTTACTTGTGATTCTTGTAAGCAATAATGTGACTTTATTGACAGTTTATAAAATAGCCAATTAAAAACCGGACGGGGTTTTAGTTAAATGAAGGTATTCTATGGGAGTAGGATTAGCCAATCAGAGACTTGAAATACAGAAATTGATGCAGTAATTTGTATCAAATTATTTAAATGTAAAGAATGATTATAATATGAATATGCATTTTTATGTGACATTGATTTGAGATATTTGTTGATTGTAATTATTGTTGAGAAGTAAGTTTATATGGCCTTACTGAAACTGACAATAATAGCGTGCAATGATGCAGCGAGGGGGTGAGCTGTTTATCATTATTAGAGACGAGGAAGTTACGTAATGTTGGCGCGTTTTTCTTTAGAATGTGCTGGAACATTTTCCCTAGAGCATATGTATTCATAATTTTCATTGGATATTAAAATAGACGCTAATGTTGGCGCGTTTTATTAACCAATAGCAGCTCGGTTATAATCTTTAGGCATATCGGGGTGTAGGAGTATAAAAAGGGCTAGGTTAGAGGTAAAGTCCTTCAGTCCGTCAGTTCATCGAAAATCTTTGTACACTACACGTCGTCTTCCCGTCAGTTCATCAAAAATCTTTATACATTACACGTCGTCTTCACGTCAGTTCGTCGAAAACATTTGTACGTTACACGTCGCCTTCAGTCCAGCAGAAATATTTGTACAGTACATGTCGGCTATCGATTCGCAAGTTACGCGTAGCAGAGTTATTAAAAATCTAAAGTGTTGTAAAGTGAATTATACAAAAGGTTGAAGTACGCGAATTAAAAGTGATCAGTAATGAAGTTATTATAACAGTTTCAGTTTGGCGAGTGTCAAGATCAATGTGTAAATTGTGATAGTGAATGTGTTCGACAATAAAAAAGTGTAAAACAAATTCTTTCATCAGTGTTATCTTTGGATAAAAGATTCCTTTCCGTTTACACAACCTGTATAAAGAGATGTGCTCGACCAAAAAGATCATAGCTAGCCGGAGGACAGTAAACCAAAATTAAATAAAATAACAGTAGCATTCTTTCAAACAAACACTAATACTACCGCAAATTGCTAACACCAGATGGAGCTACAAGCTTAACAATGAATCACGTCACAAAATGGCTTCACCACGCGGAGTAAACACACATACACAAACATTATAAGTATACCGCCCAAATTGGCTCCCAAACGTGGGGCTCAACAAATTAAATAAACATTACAAGTAAACCACTTCAAAATTTACAAGTTTGGGCGGTTGAAATGTAGTCAGTTGCCTGTGGACAGTGTTTGTAACTGGATGCGAGATATGTCCTCGAGAAATTATTTACGTATTCGTGTGAGACGAAACTAGTATACTTGTTAAAAAGTGCAAGTATTAAATAAAAGAATCTCACAGCTCTCGATATCAATGAAGTGCTATTTCATTTGTGTCAAGGATTAATAAAAAGGAGTGAATTAAAACTTAAAATCTGTGTAAGCCTACATTCTTGTCGCATCACGCCCTGCCAAGACTTTCATGCCTCTAACAATAATACTGACGCAGCCGAGGCAAACATAAATATTTAATACTTAGAGAAACAGTTTAATTGCAAAGTTAATATTTTTTAAACTTGGGGCAAAGGCCACCTAAAAATACATTTGGGACGAAGGCTACTGGAAACTGTTTACTATATGTGCTGTTGCAACCACTACAAGTTCGGCTCCCCAACAGTTGAAATATAATACAACACCTTCAATACAAACTTTTTCAAATCGGCTTTTCATACGTAGCAGCAAACAATGTAAAGAGCAATTCTACTTCACGTTGGCGTCCATACGTGGAGCTAAATAAACAAACAACTCCAACAACAACTACTTCAAGTTTTTCCTTCACTTCGTCGTTATCTTTAAAAGATATGATTCTATCTACTTCAAGTAAATGAGAAAAGGACTTGCATTAATAGCTTCATTACACATGAAAAGAGAAAAACAACTGTCAAATGTTTTGCAGTATTTGACAGTTTGATAAAAACTGACAAGACTTGGCAATGTCATAAATGTGTGTTTACACGTTGTCTTTGCCAAACTTAACCTCTTCAGAACACATTGATAATTTATCACGTGCAAGGTAAATTACTATTAACGTCACGATATAACAATTTACAATAAAATATTGCTGTCTATGAGTAATATTATATAGCACTTTCAGGTATTTATAGGCCATGATATCAGATTGCGAGTAAAGAATACAATGAAAAGAACACGGCTTGGTAGATTAACTACACTATACAACATTGCATTAATGCATTATTGTACCTTCAGAAATTGCCCGTCAATTTCTACATGTGCTCTCGCTTTCATCTTATGGCTATCCACGAAGCCCCCGACGTAAAGACATGGCCAGTTTTCGTATAACCTAATCAGCTCCCAAGTAGACATTTTTGTTTACTTTTCGCTTTCAGCCATGTTGCAGATTACCTGACGCACTGTAAATAGCCGTATTTCATTGCCGAAAGATATCAAGTCATTGTCAAACCTTTGATCGTTTAGAGCATGTCCTTATTTATTTTAAGACTTAAAAAGTATTGGAAGCAATGTGACAAGAAAAGTTGTGAAATAAATGTAAATTCAATAACGGCTCGCCTTGAAGCAGTGTGTGTATGTGGTAGTTCGTAAAATGTATCTAACAGTCATTGCATATGCTTATATTATTGTAAACATGTTCAATAATGTTATGTGAATGTATTACGTAATTTATTAATGTAGGAGATGTGAGAATAATAAGTTAAACGTAGCTAACAATGAGGTGACAATGAGTTTGAGAGTTTAATAATACTACTTCTGATTATTGGAGTAACAATAATGTAATTTTAGTGACAGTTTAAAATAGCCTATCAACAACCAGAAAAAGCTTTAATTAAATGCAGGTATTCTATTGGAGTAGGATTAGCCAATCAGAGACTTGAAATACAGAAATTTACAAGTTTAGACGGTTGAAATCAATTCAGTTGCCTCCAAACTGTGCTCATAACCAGACGTGTTGCCTGCAGACAGTGATTGTAACCGGATGCGTGATGCGTCCTCGAGAGATATAATACGTATTCGTGTGAGACGAAAAATAGTTTACGTATTAAAAAGTAATTAATTAATAAAAAGGATCTCGCAGCTCTCTATATCAGTGAAGTGTTATTTAAATCGTATCAAGTATTAATCTGTATAAGCCTACATTCTTGTTGTATCACGCCCTGCCAAGATATCCATGTCTCTCAAATAATACTGACGCAGCCGAGGCAAACATAAATATAATATTTAAAGAAACAGTAAAAATACAGAGTTAATAATTTTTTTTTTAACTTTCAGCAAAGGCCACCTGAAAGTACATTCGGGGCGAAGGCTACCGGAAACTGTTTACTATACGTGTGGTTACAACTACTACAAGTTCTGCTCCCCAACGGTTGAAATATAATATATCATCTTCAAACTGAATTTCCATACGTAGCAGCAACAACGAAAAGACAATATCTTCTTCAAATTGGCGTCCATACGTGGAGCTAAATAAACAAACAACTTCTAAAACAAAATACCTTCTTCAACATGTGCTCTCGCTTTCATCTTATGGCTATCCCCGACGTAAAGACATGGCCAGTTTTCGTATAACCTAATGAGCTCCCAGGTAGCCATTTTTGTTTACTTTTCGCTTTCAGCCATGTTGCAGATTTCCTGACGCACTGTAAATAGCCGCATTTCATTGGCAAAAGCCATCAAGTCATTGTCAAACCTTTGATCGTTTAGAGCATGTCCTTATTTGCTTCCGACTTTCAAAGACTTTAAAAGTATTGGAATCAATTTGACAAGAAAAGTTGTGAAGTTGTCATAGCTCTTGGAAAGTCCTGTAAAAAATTAGATGTGACAAAAGTTTGATCGTGTACAAGGAGCTTTAGGATTACGTGCTCTTTCCACGACATCGCGAGAAACAGCTGAATAGCGACAACGCTTAAAAAAGACAAAATATTAAAATGGCTAATGCTACAAAAACATATTTGAAATAAACTGTGTGCTTTAAAAATATCTACACCATTTGCATAGTAGTCTTTGTCTATCTATAACGTTTACTGATTATATAAAACTATACAAAATCCCTTCCGAATGCAAAGAACTTCACCGACTATTCAGTGATAATTCAAGATGTACGCTTTTATTTGTTATAACATCTTAAATAATTGGTATTTTAATCGAAAAATTTGGAGAAGTTTTTTGCGAAAATCTAAAGAAACGAAACATGTTACATGTAAAAAATACTTGTATGTGGAGAGGATTTTCTAGAAAACCCCTATACATTTTTATTCAGGTGGCCTGAAACTTATATTTGCGGTGAAGCTCTATGTCAAACTTATGGTGAAATACAATACCTTCCCTACTTACTATGTAGATTGGCGTACACCAAATGTGGCCCATAATGGAACTTGTTTGTTGGTACTGACAAAACCTAACCCAGCCCCCTAATAGCGTGACAACCTCTGTTTTTCGAGCATAGTGCTAGCAAGTCGATTGGTAGAGTACTTTACCTTATCTAAAGTATGACCTAAGGGTAACATTACAACTTAAAAGTTATATGTTTTAAAGGAGTATTTTTAACACTTAAATAATTTTAGTCAAATCAATAATATGTAAATTCAATAACAGCCGGTCTTGAAGCAATATGTGTATATAATAATGTGTAAAATTTATGTAACAGTTATTGCATATGCTTATATTAGTGTATCCATGTGTAATAATGTTATGTGAATATATTACGTAATTTAATAATGTAGGAGCTGTGAGAATAATAAGTTAAGAGTTGCTAACAATGAGCTAACAATGAGGTAACCTTGAGTCAATAATAAGTAGGGAAGTTTAAATGCTACTAGTCATTATTAGAGCAACAATAATGTACATTTTATGACAGTTTAAAAATAGCCAATCAACAACCAGAAAAAGCTTTAGTTAAATGAAGGTATTCTATTGGACTAGGATTAGCCAATCAGAGACATGAAATACAGAAATTTACAAATTTAAGAGGTGGAAAACAGTTCTGTTGCCTACAGACAGAGTTACTAACCAGACGCAAAAAGTGTCCTCAAGAAATATAATATGTATTCGTGTGAGACGAAAAATACGTTTACGTGTTAAAAACTGTAATTAATTAGAAGAATCTCACAGCTCTATATCAATGAAGTGCTATTTAAATCGTATCAAGCATTAATAAAGGGAGTGAAGTAAAATTATAATCTGTGTAAGCCTACATTCTTGTCGCATCACACCCTGCTAAGAGAAACGTGTCTCTAACAATAATACTGATGCAGCCGAGGCAAACATAAATATATAATATTTAAAGAAACAGTAATTTTATTTTTTAAACTTTGGGCAAAGGCCACCTGAACATACATTTGGGAGAAGGCTAACGGAAACTGTTTACTACACGTGCGGTTGCAACTTCTACAAGTTCGGATCCCCAACAGCTGAAATACAATAAAACTCCCACTTCAAATCGGCTTTTCCATACGTGAAACATCATCTTCAAACTGACTTTCCATACGTAGCAGCAACAAACATTTCTCAGTTTTCGTGCTACATGTTTTCTTACTGCCGTTTAGTAGCGTCAACCTTCGTCGCTGATGAAAGCTCCCATATATGTAAATAGCTGTCGTTCAGTTTAACCAGACATGCAAATAATTCTTCACCCCTTCCTCTAGGATGATTTATGTTGTAACTGGTTTAGCCTTCCCTTGTGTACCAATCATAGTGAAACACTTTCATAGTGGTGGTATCCAAACCACCCCTTTACTTCATATAGATTATAACATCCTTCATTGGTTAGTATGTATGTCCATGAATTATTTTTCAGAGCAGTCATATAGAGAACTGATAATCTCTTGGGTAGAATCAAAGGTTGGTTACCTGAAGGGGAACCTTGCGGAGAGAAAAACACTATGTTGATCTAGAGAATGGGCCACTTTTTATGCACGGCATTGGACGTGATAGAGAAGGTAATAATGAGGTTAGATAGCTAAGGGAAATTAGCCGAGTTCTTAAAGGTTCTGATGGTGATGTGTGGGTCTACATTAGCTTATTGCCCGTTTTTAAGTTTTCTTGCATCACTTCCTGTGATGTTAAAAAGACATTTTCTGCTCTATAAGTACATCTTTACGGTTAAAAGAAATACACTAGAACCAGAATCAGATTGGATTGGCTATGGAGGCGACTCGGCACTGATTCACATAGGGGATATTGTACCCGGAAGGAAGGATGAGGCGAGAGGAGACACCGGGCGGCCGGAACCAGGAGTGACGATACAGCAATGACAGGGCCCTACGTTTCCAGATAGAGACTCCCCGGCAGACGGGACCCCACCCTGCACAGATGGGGTCAAACTCCCGTCAAGGGGGTTCGGATACCCCGGCAACCAGCCGAAAGTCGAGTGACGGAGAGAGTCACAAAGAGCTTCCTTTTTCCCTTGCCATACTGCACCGAAACAACATCCAATCCTGAAACAGAACAATGGATGATAGATAAAGTGAAATGAGAATGGAGATAAAATTGAGGAACAGGAAATTCGGGGGATGTGAGAATACTTCCCAGCATTCGCCTGGCGACCCGGGAAAACCCACGGGTCAGGAAGGTCAACAACCCACGACTATCCGAATGCAGGCCACAGACGAAACCGCCTGAGCCATCCCGCTCGTTTACTAGAACCAGAAAACATGGGAAAAATATTGTATGTTATAATTTTTATCACTTCAAGATTCTTTAATTAGAAAGGGAAGCTAAGAATAACTTACTGACGTATTTGTCTTTATGTAAAATTTTGGAATATTTGACGTTTTATTGCTAGTGTACAATGCACAAAAGAGCATTGTTTGGACACTTATTTGCTTGCATATTTTCATGTACTTCTCAACACTGGATATTAGTGAACCTAATGCTTTTAACCGTTTAAGTTTGTGCTAACAGTTTCGACATGTTTTTTATAAATGCCGAAATTAAACCTTTTGTTGTTAGGACGACGTATAATAAAATGACCTCGTTGAAACTAATAAGGCACTAAAGGGATATAGGAACGCAAATTGATGTCATCACGTGTTCTTCACAAGTTTAAATATAATTTTATTCCAATATAATTGGTCGTGGGCACATTGTTTCAACAGCTCTCGTACAGGTTATCGTTTATTTGGACTCTTGGTTGATGGCTTCAGACAAGTACAGGCGAGATAAGTGGCTACCAACAACTCTCCAGAAGCTTTGTAGCTTTATTTTGCTGCCTTTTGTTGTTCTTTTGAGTGAAATCAATGTTATTTCAAATCCCTCTTTATCCCTAATGGTCATCCTAATTATTGATACCGTTATGGAAACTTTTACACAAACCTTTGAAGCTCTCGGCTTGAAAGGATCCAAAAATTCTGTGTTGCATTCATATTGCTTTCTCTGCTCACTCTTCCACAAAATATTCTGGAAAAACTTTATTCCTCTATCTATATGTTGTTAATCGAGATACACTTTTGTTACACATTTAAACATTTCTTTTTGCGTATAAGAAGGATACAGTAGGCTAAAGCGACAGTCACATTAAAGAAACAAAATAAAAAACAGAAAAAAACGAGTCGCCGTGAGATGGCTTTGAAATTCTATGATTTTTGCGTGACCACAAGAAATAACGAAAGCGACTTAACACTTAAAAATCGGATGTGTTGCATTCACATGACCTCTATTCCCTCATATACAAATGAATCTTAACAAAGCTTATTATTTTATCTACTTATTGTTTTTGCGTGTATACACATTTTCATTCCAATGTTTTAAGTTATTAATTATGTAAGTAATTATTTTAATGTTAAACAAAAATGGGCCATACGATGAAAAAATTAAAATTGTACTAATATAAATATTTTACTCTAACGAGTGTTTCAGAAAAAGGTCGGAAAGTGATATTTTATTGGTATTTTATCTTTTAAGAAAATATTATAAACCTGTGAGAAACATACTATACGTAGTAGAGAAAGTAAATTAAGTAGGGGAAGTATTGCATTCCACCCAAAAATTCGATACCGAGATTTCACAGAATACGTGTTTTGAGGTGCCCTGGAACCAAATGAAACATTTTTGAACACATGTCCATGTGTGTGTGTGTGTCTGTCTGTCTGTGAACACCATAATTCAAAAACGAAAAGTCGGATAAATGCCAAACTTGGTATTTCAGTTTAGTATCTTCAGAGAATGCGACACGAAGATTTTCAACATAATCCTCTACCCCAGACTACGCTCTACATGGAACATTTTTCGAAAATTTTTATTTTCTCAAAAATGGCTCTAACGATTTTGATTAAAATATCACATGTTTAAGATATTTTCATGACAAATGAAATGTATATCTTCAATTGTCTGGGAATGTCCCCAAAAGTTCTCTTCATTCTGATGACTTTCTCATACCTGGTATACCGTAAGAGATAGACAAAATTTTACTTACGTTACTGTGTTTTTACTGTTTTCGTTACCGATTATTACCGCACCGCACCGCACATACACACACAGACACCCCTGCCCGTGGTGGGACTCGAATCCGCAACCTTCAGCTTGGCGGAGCGCCGGAGCTATACACCACGGCTACAAGGGCCGGCTAGTTAAAACACACAATTTATGCCATACATTCTTTTGTCGAGTGAAACATTTTCGAGATATTCCTTGTTATTTGTTTGAATTTTGTAATGCTTACCCATTTTCTCAAATGGGAATTCGTTATTCTTTTTTTTTTTAATCCTGATATGCAAAGAGAATGGAATGTTCTACGTAGCAAACAGCTTTTAAAATATTTGACTTATTTATTTGACTTAAAGTGTACCACATTTCCCTTGCACCTACAAGAAAACTAGCAATAAGATTAACATCTCGAGAATAAGCGTTGTAAAAATAGTTCGTACAAGAGTAGAGAAAGTCATGTGAGTGCAACACATCGGATAGTTTTTACTAAGTTTAGTGTGTTAATTAGTTAATTTAGTTTATACTCCTCCAATGAAAACCCATAAAAAAACACTCCCAAAACTTTTATACGTATAATTTTGGGTGTTTGTGTACAAAGTTTGAAGGAAATTGAACACAATTGCATCGTATAGAGCATTTTGAATGTAAAATAAACAGAAAGGGGGAAGTTCTAAAAGGCTATATAGCCTAATGTGCAAACATATTTAAACACTCAGGAAAAATTATTTTAATCATCAGTAGCACACTCCAACACAGATTGTGAAACCAGATGATTCATTCTTAATAAGAGAGCTATAAAAATTATTTTTTTTAAGGATTTCGTTGAATGTTCACCTATGTGTATCCTTAATCCACATAAAACCTTCATTACACATTTCTTTAAACGATACAGAAGGCTAAAGCGATAGTCAGATTTTTAAAAATGAGGTCGTTAAGTGAAATATCATGCTCTGCATGACCAGGAGGAAAAGCTATTGGTGGCTTATTAGTTCAGAAAAGTATAAGTATTGAGGCAATACTTTTAAACGATTTCAGTCCAATTGCATAACATAAAATTTAATAACGGCCCACCTTAAAGCAATATGTGTATAAATAATATATAAAATGTATGTAACAGTTATTGTATTAATGTTTATATTATTATATACATGTGTAATAACGTTATGTGAATGTATTACGTAATTTAATAATGTAGGAGCTGTGAAAAAAATAGGTTAAAAGTTGCTAATAATGAATGAGGTAACAATGAGGTAACCTTGAGGCAATAATGAATTAGAAAGTGTAATAATGCTACTAGTAATTCTTGAAGGCAACAATAATGTAATTTTGGAGACAGTTTATAAATAGCCAATCAACAATCAGAAAAAATCTTAAGTTAAATAAAATTATTCTTTTGGAGTAAGGTTACCCAATCAAAAACTGAAATAGAGCAAATTGTACAAATTCAGAAGTCAGTTGCTAGTAGACAGCGTTCCTAACCGGACGCGAGACACGTCCTTGAGAAGTTTAATATGTATTCAGTGTGAAACGAAAATAGCTTACATGTTTAATAAAGTGCAAGTAATTAATAAATAATCTCACAGCTCTCTATATCAGTGAAGTGTTATTTAAATCGTGTCAGGAATTAATAAAAGGAGTGAAGTAAAAGATTGTAATCTGTGTAAGCTACATTTTTCAGCCCCACCACTCCCTGCAAAGAGAAACATGTCTCTAAAAATTAATACTGACGCAGCTGAGGCAAACATAAATATATGATATTTAAAGAAACATTCAAAATACAAAGTTGATTCTTAAACTTGGGGCAAAGGCCACCGGAAAGTAAATTTGAGGCGAAGGCTACCGGAAACGTTTACTATACGCGGTTGTAAGTACTTGAAGCTCCCCAACAGTCGAAATAAAATACAACTCCTCCTTCAATACAACCTACTTCAGTATTTAAAAATTCAAACCATTAACAAAGAATATCTCGAAAGTTTTTAACGCCCAAAAACATTATTTGACATTAATTTTGTATTTTATCCAGCTCTACATTTTCTGTGCAGTACGATTTATCGTATCACTTACGGTTTATCAATTATACAAAAGTATTTCTCCAGAATGCAGAGGATTTCTCAGGCGTTTCCCAGAAAATTCCAGATATACATTTTATTTGTAATGCAAATCTCTTAAAGTTATGGTATTTTGGTTAAATTCGTTACAAACATTTTTTTGTAAAATAAAAGGTAAAGAAAACTTTTCTATATAAAGGGTTGTTTGGGGTGGTGGATGCAGAAATTATATATCAAGCTTGGTATTCACTCAACACTTTGTTTTTGAGTCATGCTGTTCCCAGACAGACACGCGCACTCGGACCTCTCCCGAAAAATGCATTTCTTTTTTGTTATTGGGGTGCTTCAAAATATATATTTCCGGTGAAATCTCGGTATCAAATTTTTGGGTGGAATGCAATACTTCCTCTACTTACTATACGTAAGCAGTAGAGAAAATAAAAGTAAATATATGGAATCCGGCACATGCCATAGCATTATAGTAAACCTAATTACATTTTAATCCCTTAAGGACGTAATTAATTTGCTACTATACTGCTCTTCTTCAAATTCATAAACCGGCTTTCATTTCCCTTTCACAGCAACCGAAGCGATTCGAATAGCCGTGGTCATTAAGGCGAGACGTAATTGATCGGGCATCCATACAAAGCCAAACTTTGTGAGTACGAATCCCAGTGACTGCAGTCGAATGCGTTTTGGTAATGGATGGGGAGGGCCCAAGCAAAACAACCGGTGTGATGGCACGATAATGGAGAGGTTGCAGTTGCAAAGATTTTGCTTCTTGTTCTTAAAAACAAATTATTGAAAAACACTATTTTTACAGATAAAACCGCTATTAATACTTGCATTTTATTGTTGAAGATTAGTATAATATGAAATTACAAAAGTCAATTAAAAGTCTAAAACCTTAACAAATTACGTGTAAAATATGCTACTCCAGACACTAAGGGGTTAAGCATTTGAATTATAACAGATAGCACAAACGCTATGATCAATACACATTTATATATTATTGTTCACATTAGTTAAAACGTGTGTACAGGAAGAAAATAATATCTTCTGGTTTAACTATTTGAAGGGTTCAGGAGAAACTAGTACTGGGACGGTATCACTATTCCTCGATACTCGCTTCATAAAAAACTATAAAGAAGATAGTGTGTTCAATAAATTATGTTCTTATTAGTAGTTTTCTGTGTGTGAACCCATGTGACCAATTTTGTATTTAACGCTAATTCCGAAATTGTTCCTGTTCGACATTCTCCAATTGGCAGCAATTTTTTTCCTTCATAATGCCACCGGTTATATATCCCCTATTGTTAGCCAAGGCTAATGATAATCATAATAATTAATAACTTCCCTTGTTATGTAACTACATTTTGTGCTGAAAACTTTCTTCTAAAGGATTTCCTATCCATATTATGGAAATTAGTCGTACGGTATAGCTGTAAACTACCTCGTGATCCGAGTATGATTTGCGTAAACTAAACACAAACTAACGCTGATTTGGGTTTTGATTTGTTTATGCTGGTTTCGGGATTTTGATCACCGGAATAGACTGAGAGTGAACCACCAATCCAGGCTATTGCAGAAACGTAATTTAGTGAGTCAACTAAATGAGCTTCTTTCACAATTCTGTTAACACAGCAGGTTATATTAGTTACTTCCCTCATTGTTCTGCTTGTTTTCATTTAGACATAAGACTATGGAATGTAGCATTGATTCACACACAGGAAATGCATTCAAGGTCTATCAAGAGCTATAGTCCAGCAACTCTGTGGCGATACGTCCGAGGCAAAGCTAAACGCAACAACGTTCAATAATGCAAAAACCAAAAATTTGTAAGTACAGAAAAATTATCGAGGGTTTATCCCAAAGTATTAGACATGTACTTCGATAACACCAAGTATCGAGAGTATTGAGGTATCGATAGGTACAGAAGTCCCATTCCTCGTAGAAGCGCTTGACTTTTAGCTTTGTTAAATTTAGTATTACGTACTAATGTTGCCCAGCACAGTACTGGATCACGCAATTCTAACACCGCAAAATAGGAGGGATATTTGTAGTTCGCTAAACATTTACCCTGAAATAAACTGTAAAAGGGAAAAGTAATCAAAGTCGAGCGTCCATATAGTGTATTTGTATAAAAAGGGATGAATTGTGCTTTGATTGTTTTTCCACTTTATTTTGTTACAGTATTCACATGTGAAATAGTCAGTTAGAATCAGTGTTTGTATGGGCTGGTCAAGCCTTTCCATTTAGTACAATCTACCTCGTCTGTGTCATTTGTACCATTAGAAAACATATCTCTTTGTAGCTAGCTACCTTCGCTCTAAGGGAGCACGTACGAGGGGCACTATATATATTTTGAGCCTAATAATTAAAACGAAGTAATTTCTGATTGAAAACTGCTTTATTGTTTTTCAAAATACTCTCCTTTATGATGAATACACTTTTTTATCCGTTTGAACCATTTGTCAAAGTATTTATTCCAGTCTTCTTGAGACACCTCCAAAACATGGTTTTTGAAAGCATCAATGGCTTCTACTGCCAACGAATGTCGTTGTCCACGCAATTTATTCTCGATGTTCGGGAACAAAAAGAAGTCATTGGGTGCCAAATCAGGATTGCAATGCGGATGACCCATCAATACGATTTTTTGAGCCCTCAATTACTCTGTTGTTAGACGAGATATGTGTGCGCTCGCATTGTCTTGATGAACGATCCTACGGTTCTTGTTGGTTTCCCTTACTTCACTGAAGACTACCGGCAAACAATGGTTGTGTACCATTCGGCAGTGACCGTTTTATGTTCCTCTAAAGGCACTGTTGCCACATGGCTAGTTTTGCTGAAAAAGCAGGCGACCATTTGCTTCGAAGTGCTTCGAGTGCGAACAACTTTTGTTGGATTTGCTTCATCTTGAAACACCCATACAGTCGACTGCTGTTTACGTTCCGGCTCATACGCATAGATCCATGATTCGTCACCTGTTACAATCTTATATACGTCTTTTGAGGCAACGCCATTGTATTTCTTGAGAATTTTTGTACACCAATCGACACGAGTAGGTACCTTTTTGAGATTGCGTCAAATTATGTGGTATCCAACGAGAGCAAACCTTTTTACAGGGCTAAATAATCATGCAATATTTTATATATGCTTGTGGAACTAATGCCTACGGTTGTCCCAATCTCACAATAAGTCGCATGACGATCTTTCATTATTAGTTTTTGCACAGCATCAATGTTTTGGACGACCTTCACGAACTTCTTCATTGAGCAAACGGTGGCCACGATTAAATTCGTTATACCAGCGTTTCACAGTGGCAAAGGATGGGGATTCGTCGCCAAATGTGAAAGTTAGTTGAACGATGCACTCTTGTCTTGATAATCCACGTCGAAAGTCGTAATAAATTATTGTAGAACATTTTCCCGAGTTAATTCCATGTTTTTGTTTACACACAATTTTCAAGTTAGTGTAAACAAAACAAATGACGCTCTATTGACAAACGTTTTGAAGTAGATTATGGTCAAACATGTAAAAATTTTCATTGGAAACGTCAGATGGCACCTAAAACATTCAGGATTCCCAAGGCTCAAAATTTAAATAGTGCCCTTCGTACCTTCGCTCTAACGAAGGACCTATTAGTGCACTTTGTACCTCTTTCTCTGCTCGTACAACATATTTCTAAGTACCACAGGTGTAGGATTGAAACGTTATATTTGAAGCGTTTCATATTTGTTGGAGGTCCCTAAAATGTTGAAGGCAGTTTACTTGGAAAGACACTCCAAATATTGTGCGTTTGTATGTGTGCAGCATAACTAAAGAAATCTGACATGTTACATTTATACGATCTTACTTACACTCTATCGCTTATTATTGGCAATAAAATCTACTCTCACGAAAGCTTATTTTTCTATCTACTTCATTTTAATCGAGGTAAACTTTTGCAGATGTAGCTAAATTACACGCTTCGCTATACATACAAAAGGAATAGCGACAGTCATATTTTTAAGAACTGGATGCTATTTGCTTGCCTCGTCTTTCCATGCAATAGCGAGAAACAACTGAATGTCGACAGGACTTCAAAAGAATGACAGAAGTATTGGACAAATCGAACCATTAATGACGTACGATACCTCGGAAATGGCTGAGCCACAAAAATGGTTATTTGAAATAAACTGTGTGCTTTAAAGAGAGAGATTTTTATGCAGTGCGATTTCATCTATCGCTTAACGTTTACCAGTTATACAAGAGTATACAAGATTCCTTCCGTATGAAGAGGACTTCACAGGCTATTCACAGAAAATTCAAGATATACATTTTATTTCCTATGTAAATATTCTAATATATGATATCTTAATTAAAATAGTTAGAGCTTTAGAAAATAAAAAAATCTGATGTGTTACACTCACATGACTTTCTCTACTCTTGTACAAAA
The DNA here is from genome assembly GCA_030765065.1 of Deroplatys truncata. Classification (NCBI taxonomy): domain Eukaryota; kingdom Metazoa; phylum Arthropoda; class Insecta; order Mantodea; family Mantidae; genus Deroplatys; species Deroplatys truncata. The sequence continues at coordinate 291,395,996 of CM060975.1, read as the reverse complement.
TATTTTTACAAACGCCTATTCTCCATATACTTCATGTTAATCGAGATATCGAGATGTCAATCTTATTGATAATTTTCATGTAGATGCAAGGAGAATATGGTAGGTTTTAAGCGATAGTCAAATATTTTAACGCTGGTTGCTATGTGGCGCATTCCATTCTCTTTGCATGTCCAGAACATAAAAAAAATGAATAACGCATTTGAGAAAAAGTATAAGTATTGGAAAATTTAAGGAAATAACAAGCAATATCTCGAAAACGGTTCACTCAACAAAAGAAATGTATATGACATAAGTTGTGTATTTTAACGCGATCTACATTTTTTGTGTAGTAACATTTTGTCTATCTGTTATGGTTTACCAGTTATGCAAAAGTCGTTCACAATGAAGAATACTTTTGGAGACATTTCCAGAAAATTCGAGATATACGTTTCATTTCTCATGACATTATCTTAAACATATGATATTTTAATCAAAATCGTAGAGCCATTTTTGAGAAAATTAAAATTTTCGAAAAATGCTCCATGTAAAGGGTAGTCTGGGGTGGGGGGATTTTCTTGAAAACCTTCGTGTCGCATCTCTGGAAGATACTGAACCTAAATACCAAGTTTGGTGTTTATCCGACTGTTCGTTTCCGAGTTATGCTGTTCACAGACACCCAGACTCACATACACACACAGACACACACACGGACATGTTTCCAAAAATGTTTTTTTGGATTCAGGGAGTCTCAAAACATGTATTTCCGGCGAAATCTCGGTATCGAAATTTTGGGTGGAATACAATACTTCCCCTACTTACTATACGTAGTAGAAAAAGTAAAAAATAACGAATTTGAGAAAAAGTATTAAGTATTGGAAAATTTAAGGAAATAACAAGCAATATCTCGAAAACGGTTCACTCAACAAAAGAAATGTATATGACATAAGTTGTGTATTTTAACGCGGTCTACATTTTTTGTGTAGTAAAATTTTGTCTATCTCTTATGGTTTACCAGTTATGCAAAAGTCGTTCACAATGAAGAATACTTTTGGAGACATTCCCAGAAAATTCGAGATATACATTTTATTTTCCATGAGAATATATTAAACATATGATATTTTAATCAAAATCGTTAGAGCCATTTTGGAGAAAATTAAAATTTTCGAAAAATCTTCCATGTAAAGGGTAGTCTGGGGTGGGAGGATTTTCTTGAAAACCTTCGTGTCGCATCTCTGAAAGATACTGAACCTAAATACCAAGTTTGGTGTTTATCCGACTCCTCGTTTTTGAGTTATGCTGTTCACAGACACACAGACGAACACACGTACATGTTTCCAAAAATGCTTTTTTTTTGATTCAGTGAGTCTCAAAACATATATTTCTGGTGAAATCTCGGTATCGAAATTTTGGGTAGAATACAATACTTCCCCTACTTACTATACGTAGTAGAGAAAGTAAAAAAATCTGATGTGTTACAATCACATGACTTTCTCTACTCTTGTATACATACTATTTTTACAAAGGCTTATTCTCCATATGCTTCATGTTAATCCAGATATCGAGATGTTAATCTTATTCGTAGTTTTCATGTAGATGCAAGGGGAATTTGTAGGTTTTAAGCGATAGTGAAATATTTTAACGCTGGTTGCTATGTGGCGCATTCCATTCTCTTTGCATGTCCAGGGGTTAAAAAAATGAATAACGAATTTGAGAAAAAGTATAAGTATTGGAAAATTTAAGGGAATAACAAGCAATATCTCGAAAACGGTTCACTCTATAAAAGAAATGTATATGACACAAATTGTGTACTTTAACGTGATCTACATTTTTTGTGTAGTAAAATTTTGTCTATCTCTTATGGTTTACCAGTTATGCAAAAGTCGTTCACAATGAAGAATACTTTTGGAGACATTCCCAGAAAATTCGAGATATACATTTCATTTCTCATGACAATATCTTAAACATATGATATTTTAATCAAAATCGTTAGAGCCATTTTTGAGAAAATTAAGATGTTCGAAAAATGTTCCATGTAAAGGGTAGTCTGGGGTGGGGGATTTTCTTGCAAACCTTCGTGTCGCATCTCTGGAAGATACTGAACCTAAATACCAAGTTTGGTGTTTATCCGACTGTTCGTTTCTGAGTTATGCTGTTCACAGACACCCAGACACACAAACACACACAGACACACACACGGACATGTTTCCAAAAATGCTTTTTTGGATTCAGGGAGTCTCAAAACATGTATTTCCGGTGAAATCTCGGTATCGAATTTTTGGGTGGAATACAATACTTCCCCTACTTACTATACGTAGTAGAGAAAGTAAAAAGGAATAACGAATTTGAGAAAAAGTATAGGTATTGGAAAATTTAAGGGAATAACAAGCAATATCTCGAAAACAATTCACTCAACAAAAGACATAAATTGCGTATTTTAACGCGATCTACATTTTTTGTGTAGTAAAATGTTGTCTATCTCTTATGGTTTACCAGTTATGCAGAAGTCGTTCACAATGAAGAATACTTTTGGAGACATTCCCAGAAAATTGGAGACATACATTTCATTTCTCATGACAATATCTTAAACATATAATATTTTAATCAAAATCGTTAGAGCCATTTTTGAGAAAATTAAAATTTTTGAAAAATGTTCCATGTAAAGGGTAGTCTGGGGTGGGGGGATTTTCTTGAAAACCTTCGTGTCGCATCTCTGGAAGATACTGAACCTAAATACCAAGTTTGGTGTTTATCCGACTGTTCGTTTCCGAGTTATGCTGTTCACAGACACCCAGACTCACATACACACACAGACACACACACGGACATGTTTCCAAAAATGTTTTTTTGGATTCAGGGAGTCTCAAAACATGTATTTCCGGCGATATCTCGGTATCGAATTTTTGGGTGGAATGCAATACTTCCCCTACTTACTATACGTAGTAGAGAAAGTAATAAATAACGAATTTGAGAAAAAGTATAAGTATTGGAAAATTTAAGGAAATAACAAGCAATATCTCGAAAACGGTTCACTCAACAAAAGAAATGTATATGACATAAGTTGTGTATTTTAACGCGGTCTACATTTTTTGTGTAGTAAAATTTTGTCTATCTCTTATGGTTTACCAGTTATGCAAAAGTCGTTCACAATGAAGAATACTTTTGGAGACATTCCCAGAAAATTCGAGATATACATTTTATTTTCCATGAGAATATATTAAACATATGATATTTTAATCAAAATCGTTAGAGCCATTTTGGAGAAAATTAAAATTTTCGAAAAATCTTCCATGTAAAGGGTAGTCTGGGGTGGGAGGATTTTCTTGAAAACCTTCGTGTCGCATCTCTGAAAGATACTGAACCTAAATACCAAGTTTGGTGTTTATCCGACTCTTCGTTTTTGAGTTATGCTGTTCACAGACACACAGACACACAGACACACACACGGACATGTTTCCAAAAATGCTTTTTTTGGATTCAGTGAGTCTCAAAACATGTATTTCCGGTGAAATCTCGGTATCGAAATTTTGGGTGGAATACAATACTTCCCCTACTTACTATACGTAGTAGAAAAAGTAAAAAATCTGATGTGTTACACTCACATGACTTTCTCTACTCTTGTACAATCTAATTTTACAAACGCCTGTTCTCCATATGCTTCAAGTTAATCGAGATATCGAGCTGTCAATCTTATTGGTAATTTTCTTGTAGATGCAAGGGAAATATCGTAGCTTTTAAGCGATAGTCAAATATTTTAACGCTGGTTGCTATGTGGCGCATTCCATTCTCTTTGCATGTCCAGGACATAAAACGAGATGTCAATCTTATTGATAATTTTCTTGTAGATGCAAGGGGAATATGGTAGGTTTTAAGCGATAGTCAAATATTTTAACGCTGGTGCTATGTGGCGCATTCCATTCTCTTTGCATGTCCAGGACATAAAACGAGATGTCAATCTTATTGATAATTTTCTTGTAGATGCAAGGGGAATATGGTAGGTTTTAAGCGATAATCAAATATTTTAACGCTGGTTGCTATGTGGCGCATTCCATTCTCTTTGCATGTCCAGAACATAAAAAAAATCTGATGTGTTACACTCACATGACTTTCTCTACTCTTGTACAAACTATTTTTACAAACGCCTATTCTCCATATGCTTCATGTTAATCGAGATATCGAGATGTCAACCTTAATGGTAATTTTCTTGTAGATGCAAGGGGAATATGGTAGCTTTTAAACGATAGTCCAATATTTTATCGCTGGTTGCTATGTGGCGCATTCCATTCTCTTTGCATGTCCAGGACATAAAAAAATCTGATGTGTTACACTCACATGACTTTCTCTACTCTTGTACAATCTATTTTTACAAACACCTATTCTCCATATGCTTCATATTAATCGAGATATCGAGATGTCAATCTTATTGCAATTTTCTTGTAGATGCAAGGGGAATATGGTAGCTTTTAAGCAATAGTCAAATATTTTATCGCTGGTTGCTATGTGGCGCATTCCATTAGGTTTGCATGTCCAGGACATAAAAAAATGAATAACTAATTTGAGAAAAAGTATAAGTATTGGAAAATTTAAGGGAATAACAAGCAATATCTCGAAAACGGTTCACTCAACAAAAGAAATGTATATAACATAAGTTGCGTATTTTAACGAGATCTACATTTTTTGTGTAGTAAAATGTTGTCTATCTCTTATGGTTTACCAGTTATGCAAAAGTCGTTCACAATGAAGAATACTTTTGGAGACATTCTCAGAAAATTCGAGATATACATTTCATTTGTCGTGAAAATATCTTAAACATATGATATTTTAATCAAAATCGTTAGAGCCATTTTTGAGAAAATTAAAATTTTCGAAAAATGATCCATGTAAAGGGTAGTCTGGGGTGGGGGGATTTTCTTGAAAACCTTCGTGTCGCATCTCTGGAAGATACTGAACCTAAATACCAAGTTTGGTGTTTATCCGACTGTTCGTTTTTGAGTTATGCTGTTCACAGACACACACACAGACACACACACACACAGACACACAGACACACACACAGACACACACACGGACATGTTTCCAAAAATGGTTTTTTTTTGATTCAGGAGGTCTCAAAACATGTATTTCCGGTGAAATCTCGGTATCGAATTTTTGGGTGGAATGCAATACTTCCCCTACTTACTATACGTAGTAGAGAAAGTAAAAATGAGTAACGAATTTGAGAAAAAGTGTAAGTAATGGAAAATTTAAGGGAATAACAAGCAATATCTCGATAACGGTTCACTCAACAAAAAATATGTATATGACATAAATTGTGTATTGTAACGCGATCTACATTTTTTGTGCAGCAAAATTTTGTCTATCTCTTATGGTTTACCAGTTATGCAAAAGTCGTTCACAATGAAGAATACTTTTGGAGACATTCCCAGAAAATTTGAGATATACGTTTCATTTCTCATGACATTATCTTAAACATATGATATTTTAATCAAAATCGTTAGAGCCATTTTTGAGAAAATTAAACTTTTCGAAAAATGCTCCATGTAAAGGGTAGTCTGGGGTGGGGGGATTTTCTTGAAAACCTTCGTGTCGCATCTCTGGAAGATACTGAACCTAAATACCAAGTTTGGTGTTTATCCGACCGTTCGTTTTTGAGTTATGCTGTTCACAGACACACACACACAGACACACACACACACACAGACACACACACACACAGACACACACACGGACATGTTTCCAAAAATGCTTTTTTTGGATTCGGGAGGTCTCAAAACATGTATTTCCGGTGAAATCTCGGTATCGAATTTTTGGGTGGAATACAATACTTCCCCTACTTACTATACGTAGTAGAGAAAGTAAAAAGGAATAACGAATTTGAGAAAAAGTATAGGTATTGGAAAATTTAAGGGAATAACAAGCAATATCTCGAAAACGGTTCACTCAACAAAAGACATAAATTGCGTATTTTAACGCGATCTACATTTTTTGTGTAGTAAAATGTTGTCTATCTCTTATGGTTTACCAGTTATGCAGAAGTCGTTCACAATGAAGAATACTTTTGGAGACATTCCCAGAAAATTGGAGATATACATTTCATTTCTCATGACAATATCTTAAACATATAATATTTTAATCAAAATCGTTAGAGCCATTTTTGAGAAAATTAAAATTTTCGAAAAATGTTCCATGTAAAGGGTAGTCTGGGGTGGGGGGATTTTCTTGAAAACCTTCGTGTCGCATCTCTGGAAGATACTGAACCTAAATACCAAGTTTGGTGTTTATCCGACTGTTCGTTTCTGAGTTATGCTGTTCACAGACACCCAGACTCACATACACACACAGACACACACACGGACATGTTTCCAAAAATGTTTTTTTGGATTCAGGGAGTCTCAAAACATGTATTTCCGGTGAAATCTCGGTATCGAATTTTTGGGTGGAATACAATACTTCCCCTACTTACTATACGTGGTAGAGAAAGTAAAAAGGAATAACGAATTTGAGAAAAAGTATAGGTATTGGAAAATTTAAGGGAATAACAAGCAATATCTCGAAAACGGTTAGTAGGGGGCAAATGGGCATTCTAAAACAGTTAATTTATGCATGGCTATTCATATGCAAATGAGCTCCCCCACCTCCTCCCTCCCCCACCCCCTGCTACTTGGCATGGGCATTCTGAAACAGTTAATTTATGCATGGCTATTCATATGCAAATGAGCTCCTCCGCCCCCTCCCTCCCCCACCCCCACCCCCCGCTGTGCCTTGGTAGTTTTAGTTGCAGCTGCGGTCGTAAATCATGTTGAGTACAATGGAGGCTTGACAGTTAAGCAATTAAGGCTGTCAATCAACTGTCAAAACGAACAAAGGGGTCATAAATTTAAGGTTCTGTAACAAAGGCGAGATGTTTTTCCTACCCATTCCACACCCGGCCACTTCTGCACCTGGTCAGTTACCCACCCCCACTTCCATTGTGTGTCGAACACGTGGCATACTCGTTCCACTAGCTTTTAAGAAAAGAACAATGCTTAACCTTCAGCTGTCAAAATGAACAAAGCCCATGATGAATTAGGGTTGTAACAAAGCCTGACCCTTTCCATTGTGTAAGAGATTCTATTGTGTGTGCCTTTCTATTGTCCTTGGCAAGCATTCTTTAGAAAGACCACCTGCAGCGTTCCCATCCCAATAACAAAGCCTGACCCTTTCCATTGTGTAAGAGATTCTATTGTCCTTGGCAAGGCTAGTTTAGAAAGACACCTGCAGCGTTCCCATTGTTTGGCCACCTGCTAGTTTAACAAAAGAATTCGAGGGTTGTTTTATACTCGACTTGTCTTTGTCTGACTGTGGGAAAAGAGAGAGCCATGAGTTCCCACGCGTCCTGTCCTTGTTTGTGTGAAAGAGAGAGAAACTTGTTTACCAACTCTGCGTGACGTCATACTTTAGAAAGACACCTGCTCCATATCAAAGCCTGACCCTTTCCATTGTGTAAGAGATTCTATTGTGTGTGCCTTTCTATTGTTCTGTGCAAGACTAGTTCAGAAAGACACCTGCAGCGTTCCCATTGTTTGGCCACCTGCTAGTTTAACAAAAGAATTCGAGGGTTGCTTTATACTCGTCCTGTCGTTGTTTGTGTGAAAGAGAGAGAAACTTGTTTACCAACTCTGTGTGTCGTCATAGTCGGCCATCATGATTTTGCCTGAGGGAGTTCTCTCCGATGTTTTACGACCTCCTACGAATATACCCGAGCATAGTTAACAAGCATTCTGTTTCAGCCAACGACTCCGAAAAGCATCTAATATACATTTCATTACGTGCATTAAACTTCTGAGTGATATCCATAGATCGGTGTTCGATTCTTACTGTAATCAAAAGTTTATTGCTAATGAGAAATTAATGATTGATATTATTATATCATTACCTTAATTAATAAAAAGGCGTTCAGAGAATTCTAGCTCGAGTCTTAACAAGTGAAACTCTAACGCGTAATAACTATTAAACTATGCAAGGTCAGATTAAAAAATGTATTTATCAATTATAATTTAATTTTTTATATATCATTACCCTAATTAATGAAAGGGTGTTCAGAGGGTTCTAGCTCGAGTCTTACCAAGTGAAACTCTAACGCGTAATAACTATTAAACTATGCAAGGTCAGATTAAAAAAATGTATTTTTCAATTATAATTTAATTTTTATATATCATTACAATAATTAATAAAAGGGTGTTCAGTGGGTTCTAGATCGAATCTCTAATGCTTAATAAATATTAAACTATGTGAGTATTGCGCGGCCAGATTAAAACGTGTTTAACGAATATAATTTAATTAATGAAACGGTGTTCAGGGGGATCCTAGATCGAATCTGCGAAACTCTAATGCTTAATAAATATTAAACTATGCACGACCAGATTAAAATGTGTTTAACAAATATAATTTAATATACACGACATTACAATGTTTAACGATCTGTATTCTTAGGAACCAGAGGTCCATAGTTCGAATCCAACCCTGTGAAACGCTATAATAACTATTAAGTTATTGAAGCAGCGGGTGGTCGGATTAAAATTGCATTTAACAACTATAATTATTTATATTAAACCCTGATGCATACTTAGATATCTCGATGCCTAGACAACATTCTTTCTTCTTCTCCTCTCTTTTTCTTTCTATCTATCTCTTTCTTTCTCAACGACTTGTACACATTCAGGCGTTCACATATACACGAGCACTTGTACACGCATCAGCAAACATACACTGGCGCACGCATGCAAGCACACACACACACGCACATACATACACCAGCACACACACACATGCACATACATACAACAGTACACACACACACACACCAGTACACACACGCATCACGCACCTCATGCGTATACATACATACACCAGTGCTCTTACACTCACACATACATATACATGGACAAACACACACACGCGTGCAAGCACATATGCCTGTTCACTTACACCCAACAGCACCAACCCACACACGCACACACCAACTCACGCGCATGTCCTGATTGAAAAGAGACAAAATGATGCAATAAAAACTAATTATAGCTCGGGATGCAAGGCTCCATTTACGATTGCTCGAAACCGGTCTTCTAATAACTCTAAAACTAATTACAATAAAGACAGTAAATAAACTTTATTACTTTTATGCCATTAGCTCGTTTCTTGTGCATGTATATTAGAGTCCAGGTGTCATGGGTTCGATCCTTAACTTTAAAATCTCAATTATCTCGGAAACTAACAGTGATAGAGGAGCGGGTCAAAGCACGATTTTTAGTTCCTACGATGAACAATTAATGCTTTATATAATTTCCAATCAGTGTCCCTAGCTCGAATCCCGATCTTTCAGTGACTTCCTTAATTTTCCACTGTGTTCTAGAATATATCACTTAGATCAATGTTGTAACTGCATACAGGTCTTTAAACGCATCAAACTAATATTATAAATAATTTTGTTTCTGGCGTTCTGAGTTCGAATACCGATTCAATGAAGTTTACTTATAAATTTAATAACAGTAAATAATTAAGACAAAGGTACCAAATAAACCTATTACGTTTATGTCATCAGGTAATATCTTGCGGGTGTATATTAGGGTACCTGACGTCCAGGGTTCGATCCTTAAGTTTAAATCTCAATTATCGCAGAAACTAGCAGAGATAGAGCTGTAGACGAAAGCATGTTTGATAGCTCATACAATGAACAATTAATGCTGTATATAATTTTCAATCAGTTGCCCCTAGTTCGAATCCCGATCTTTCAATGACTTCACTGATTTTCCTCTGTACTCTAGAATACATCACTTAGATTGATGCTTTAACTGCATGCATTTTTGTGTAACGACATTATGGATGTACTCTGTGTGAGAGAGAGCGAGAGAGGGAGTGAGAGAGAGAGCGAGAGAGGGAGAGGAAGTGAAACAAGCAGGGATAGAAGTGCTGAGGGCCTCTGCGCATGCGTAGCAAGAGATGATGTCATTGGCTGCAATAATCACGTGACGTGTAAGCATCACAGCCATGATGACGTGCAGGCATCGCCTGGAGGGGGTTTAGATCCCTATATAAACAGACATCTGTCCCATGTTAGAACTGTTGTGTACTTATTAACTTTACATTCAAGTTTTAAAGAGCTTTAAAAGCAACGTGAGCTGCAGGCCGTCTACACATTCAGCACATATCAAAACGGAGCAATGCAAGGTGAGTTTTAAATACCTATACAAAATCACTGTTGGCTTTTACAATACATTTAATTTTATTTAAACGTTACAGTACATGAAAGACGATTCGTTACAAAGAGCATCATATTTTCTAATCTGTGCTTTACATTCACATGGATTTCACTGCATACTCTTCTTCAGTTCACATGATTTTCGCCACACATTCTTCTTACATAAACATTCACACGATTTTCCCCTTATTCTTTGTTTCACTATACACTCACATGATTTCCTCTACTCATTCTTTGTTTCCCCCTGCAGGTTCATGCTCTGTTAACATTCACATGACTTTCTCTTCACATTCTTTGCTTCCATTAACATTCACATGATTTTCGCCACACCTTCTTCTTACATAAACATTCATACGACTTTACCCTCATTCTTTGTTTCACTATACACTCACATGATTTCCTCTACTCATTCTTTGTTCCCATGCAGGTTCATGCTTTGTTAACATTCACACGACGTTCTCAGCTCATTTCTCTATTGACATTCACATGATCTTCTCAACACATTCTTCTTACTTAAACATTCATACGATTTTCCCCCTCATTCTTTGTTTCACTATACATTCGCACACGATTTCCTCTACTCATTCTTTGGTTCTCTGCTGGCTCATCTTCAATGAACATTCACATGATTTCTGTACTTATTCTTTATTTCTCTACACCTTCATAGGCCTACTTACAAAACATACACACCCTAGTTCTTCAACTTGAATAATGTAGTGAAAATAATAATTCATGGCAATGTCTGTTACAGATTGTTTAGCTGATAGACTTAACAAGATGGTGGAAGAGCGTAGTTTCCTACCGACTCGCCGAGTTCAAGATCTCGAAATAGGTCTTAACTATGAGATAAAGTCCTTAAAGAGAGTTCAAGCAAGATATGGTACCAGGATCGTATCTTCGCTGGAGGATTGTCAAGTGTTCTTGCCAGAGCGCTATAATTCGTTAACCGATCAAGAGATTGCAGAAATACCTGGGAGCGCATACCTACAGTATAATGGCATGGCAGAGACGGGGAAATTTAAGACATGTAAATTGTCTTTTTTACATGCAAAGAAGGTGCGTAGAAGTGTCAAACTTAAGTATTGAATGTTCTCCCATTTCACAATGAAAAATTCATAAATAAAACAACTGACTCATTGATATTACATATAAAGATACAAAAGATGCATATTATAGAATTTTATAAAAAATTAACGAAATTACAATATCACATGCTTTGGGTTTAATTACATCTAGAGCATTGAAATAACTCTAAATATCCGAATGTTTATACAAATCATTGTGCTTCTTTTACATGTGCCATATGCTTCATTTTACATGCATCATAACAAAAAATGTAATTCTTTCCAGGTTGCCTTTACTTGACCAAGATAGTTTTCTATGACTTTCATTGTGCAATGTTTCAGGGTGTGCAATAAGAGGAAGAAGAAGAAGAGGAATAGCCTGCTGCCATGCAATGGATGCTGACGCTATTGGAGGGTAGAATACCTACAAGAAACATTTCGGCAAGAAACGGGTGCTGAAACATCTACATCACCGAAACACATTAAGACAGGATCCTTATATAACATTACAGGGTATACAATGAAAAAATACGGTCAATTTTGTATACAATTCAATGCATGGCTGAGAGTTAGCTCGAACTAGTCTCCCTATATTCACTGAAAATAAGCATTGTGAGCAATAATTTAAGTGGCTGTGAAAATACTTTAAGTAATGGTGAAATTTGTATCCTAAAAGACTTGAGCCCTGTATACATTAACAGCATTAAGACTGTTTGCCACGCTGGAATACAAATTATGAAAATAAAAAGACTTTCATTTAAATAATAAGGAAATTTGCATAACCTGCTGTTACAAGTGTAATGACATATACAGAAACAAAGAGTCGGGCGAGAAAGTGATGGAAATGTAAGATAAATAATAACAATAAAAGAATTAAGGTATGCTTTTACATAGTGTTTTTATTCATTAAAAATCCTTGCATTCCTAATGAAAATAAATCATTACAATGATTAGTTTAAGTTATGTTACAATGATCAAAAAGAGAACCGTGTCTTTCTAAACTAGCCTTGCCAAGGACAATAGAATCTCTTACACAATGGAAAGGGTCAGGCTTTGTTATTGGGATGGGAACGCTGCAGGTGGTCTTTCTAAAGAATGCTTGCCAAAGACAATAGAAAGGCACACACAATAGAATCTCTTACACAATGGAAAGGGTCAGGCTTTGTTACAACCCTAATTCATCATGGGCTTTGTTCATTTTGACAGCTGAAGGTTAAGCATTGTTCTTTTCTTAAAAGCTAGTGGAACGAGTATGCCACGTGTTCGACACACAATGGAAGTGGGGGTGGGTAACTGACCAGGTGCAGAAGTGGCCGGGTGTGGAATGGGTAGGAAAAACATCTCGCCTTTGTTACAGAACCTTAAATTTATGACCCCTTTGTTCGTTTTGACAGTTGATTGACAGCCTTAATTGCTTAACTGTCAAGCCTCCATTGTACTCAACATGATTTACGACCGCAGCTGCAACTAAAACTACCAAGGCACAGCGGGGGGTAGGGGTGGGGGAGGGAGGGTGCGGGGGAGCTCATTTGCATATGAATAGCCATGCATAAATTAACTGTTTCAGAATGCCCATGCCAAGTAGCAGGGGGTGGGGGAGGGAGGAGGTGGGGGAGCTCATTTGCATATGAATAGCCATGCATAAATTACTTGGTTTAGAATGCCCATTTCCCCCCTACTACGGTTCACTCAACAAAAGAAATGTGTATGACATAAATTGCGTATTTTAACGCGCTCTACATTTTTTGTGTAGTAAAATGTTGTCTATCTCTTATGGTTTACCAGTTATGCAGAGGTCGTTCACAATGAAGAATACTTTTGGTGACATTCCCAGAAAATTGGAGATATACATTTCATTTCTCATGACAATATCTTAAACATATAATATTTTAATCAAAATCGTTAGAGCCATTTTTGAGAAAATTAAAATTTTCGAAAAATGTTCCATGTAAAGGGTAGTATGGGGTGGGGGGATCCTCTTGAAAACCTTCGTGTCGCATCTCTGGAAGATACCTAACCTAAATACCAAGTTTGGTGTTTATACGACTGTTCGTTTCTGAGTTATGCTGTTCACAGACACACGGACACACAGACACAGAGACACACAGACAGACACACACACGGACATGTTTCCAAAAATGCTTTTTTTGGATTCAGTGAGTCTCAAAACTTGTATTTCCGGTGAAATCTCGGTATCGAAATTTTGGGTGGAATACAATGCTTCCCCTACTTACTATACGTAGTAGAAAAAGTAAAAAATCTGATGTGTTACACTCACATGACTTTCTCTACTCTTGTACAATCTAATTTTACAAACGCCTGTTCTCCATATGCTTCAAGTTAATCGAGATATCGAGCTGTCAATCTTATTGGTAATTTTCTTGTAGATGCAAGGGAAATATCGTAGCTTTTAAGCGAGTCAAATATTTTAACGCTGGTTGCTATGTGGCGCATTCCATTCTCTTTGCATGTCCAGGAAATAAAACGAGATGTCAATCTTATTGATAATTTTCTTGTAGATGCAAGGGGAATATGGTAGGTTTTAAGCGATAGTCAAATATTTTAACGCTGTTGCTATGTGGCGCATTCCATTCTCTTTGCATGTCCAGGACATAAAACGAGATGTCAATCTTATTGATAATTTTCTTGTAGATGCAAGGGGAATATGGTAGGTTTTAAGCGATAATCAAATATTTTAACGCTGGTTGCTATGTGGCGCATTCCATTCTCTTTGCATGTCCAGAACATAAAAAAAATCTGATGTGTTACACTCACATGACTTTCTCTACTCTTGTACAAACTATTTTTACAAACGCCTATTCTCCATATGCTTCATGTTAATCGAGATATCGAGATGTCAACCTTAATGGTAATTTTCCTGTAGATGCAAGGGGAATATAGTAGCTTTTAAACGATAGTCCAATATATTAACGCTGGTTGCTATGTGGCGCATTCCATTCTCTTTGCATGTCCAGGACATAAAAAAATGAGTAACGAATTTGAGAAAAAGTGTAAGTATTGGAAAATTTAAGGGAATAACAAGCAATATCTCGAAAACGGTTCACTCAACAAAAAATATGTATATGACATAAATTGTGTATTGTAACGCGATCTACATTTTTTGTGCAGTAAAATTTTGTCTATCTCTTATGGTTTACCAGTTACGCAAAAGTCGTTCAGAATGAAGAACACTTTTGGAGACATTCCCAGAAAATTCGAGATATACATTTCATTTGACATGAAAATACCTTAGACATATGATATTTTAATCAAAATCGTTAGAGCAGTTTTTGAGAAAATTGAAATTTTCGAAAAATGTTCCATGTAATGGGTAGTCTGGGGTGGGGGGATTTTCTTGAAAACCTTCGTGTCGCATCTCTGGAAGATATTGAACCCAAATACCAATTCGTTTCTGAGCTATGCTGTTCACACACACAGACACACACACACAACCACGTTTCCAAAAATGCTTTTTTTGGATTCAGGGAGTCTCAAAACATGTATTTCCGGTGAAATCTCGGTATAGAATTTTTGGGTCGAATGCAATACTTCCCCTACTTACTATACGTAGTAGAGAAAGTAAAAATCTGATGCGTTACACTCACATAACTTTCTCTACTCTTGTACAATCTAATTTTACAAACGCCTATTCTCCATATGCTTCATGTTAATCGAGATATCGGTATGTCAATCTTATTGCTAATTTTCTTGTAGATTCAAGGGAATACGGTAGCTTTTAAGCGATAGTCAAATATTTTAACGCTGGTTACTATGTGGCGCATTCCATTCTCTTTGCATGTCCAGGACATAAAAGAAAATGAATAACGCATTTGAGAAAAAGTATAAGTATTGGAAAATTTAAGGAAATAACAAGCAATATCTCGAAAACGGTTCACTCAACAATAGAAATGTATATGACATAAGTTGTGTATGTTAACGCGATCTACATTTTTTGTGTAGTAAAATTTTGTCTATTATCTTATGGTTTACCAGTTATGCAAAAGTCGTTCACAATGAAGAATACTTTTGGAGACATTCCCAGAAAATTCGAGATATACATTTCATTTCTCATGACATTATTTTAAACATGTGATATTTTCATCAAAATCGTTAGAGCCATTTTGGAGAAAATTAAAATGTTCGGAAAATCTTCCATGTAAAGGGTAGTCTGGGGTGGGAGTATTTTCTTGAAAACCTTCGTGTCGCATCTCTGGAAGATACTGAACCTAAATACCAAGTTTGGTGTTTATCCGACTGTTCGTTTTTGAGTTATGCTGTTCACAGACACACAGACACACACACACACACACGCACACACACACACACAGACACACACACGGACATGTTTCCAAAAATGCTTTTTTTGGATTCAGGAGGTCTCAAAACATGTATTTCCGGCGAAATCTCGGTATCGAATTTTTGGGTGGAATGCAATACTTCCCCTACTTACTATACGTAGTAGAGAAGGTAATAAATAACGAATTTGAGAAAAAGTATAAGTATTGGAAAATTTAAGGGAATAACAAGCAATATCTCGCAAACGGTTCACTCAACAAAAGAAATGTATATGACATAAATTGTGTATTTTAACGCGATCTACATTTTTCTTGTAGTAAAATTTTGTCTATCTCTTATGGTTTACCAGTTATGAAAAAGTCGTTCATAACGAAGAATACTTTTGGAGACATTCCCAGAAAATTCGAGATATACATTTTATTTGTCATGACAATATCTTAAACATATGATATTTTAATCAAAATCAGTGGAGCCGTTTTTGAGAAAATTAAAATTTTCGAAAAATGTTCCATGTAAAGGGTAGTCTGGGGTGGGGGGATTTTCTTGAAAACCTTCGTGTCGCATCTCTGAAAGATACTGAATCTAAATACCAAGTTTGGTGTTTATCCGACTCTTCGTTTTTGAGTTGTACTGTTCACAGACACACAGACAGACACACAGACAGACACACACACGGACATGTTTCCAAAAATGCTTTTTTTGGATTCAGTGAGTCTCAAAACATGTATTTCCGGTGAAATCTCGGTATCGAAATTTTGGGTGGAATACAATACTTCCCCTACTTACTATACGTAGTAGAGAAAGTTAAAAGTTGCAGAATGTTCCATGTAAAGGGTAATTGGGGCTGGGGGATTTTCTTGAAGATACTAATCACAAACTTATCTGGCTTTTCGCTTTTTATTTATGCTGTTCACACACACACACACACACACACACACACACACACACACACACGGACGTTTCCTAAAAATGTCTTTTTTGGATTCAGGGGTCTCAAAACATATATTTCCGTTGAAATACATGTGGTGGAATGCAATGCTTTCTCTACCCACTAGTACGTGGTAGAGAAAATAAAAATTTGATGTGTTATATTCATACGACCTTCGCTACCCACTATCGTTTATTTGTATATAACTTCTATAAATTATTTTTATGCAAGTTTTTTTTTTCTATCTACTTCAAGTTAGTCGAAACAAATCTTTGCAGAAATAGTTTGGTTGCCAATTTCGTTGTAGGTTCGAGGCGAAAGAAGGAAACCGATATTACATTGCATCGTGAGAAACAACTGAATAATGACAAGTATTGAAAAATTCAAATGATTAATAAGATATCTTGAAGCGGCTAATGCCACAAACACTTACGGTTTATCCCCTATACAAAATTTGCAGGCTATACCCGGATAATTCTATACAGACATTTTGTATGTAATTATTTTAAATACACTGTATTTTAATTAAAATCGCTAGAGCCATTTTCGTGAAAACAAAAAAAAAATATGGAATATTTTTCTATGTAAAGGGTAGATTACGGTGGGGGGAGTTTCTTTAAAATCTTCGTGTTCATCCTTGGAAATGCTGAATTTAAATGCGAAGCTTTACATATATCCTGCATTTTCTATTTGATCTTTTTCTACAACTGCCTTTTTTGGATTCATAGGTCCTCAAAACATATATTTTGCGGTGAAATATCCTCTAATTCCTAGTTACGTGGTTAATTACCCCAAAGTACCCTTCTGGTTGGAAACGATTTTGCTTCACATATTATGATATATAAATGACATGACTAATAAAAGCTAAAACTTGAATTTCCTCGAAATAGCCTGTGAAAACACTTTGAATGAAGTTTACTGTACCAAAATGCAGATCTCATTGAAATACACAATTTATCACTTAACTTACTGGATTACCTGACCTAGTTGCGAGTAGCGTTTCGAACTCCAGTGATGAATTAATTAATTCAATTTACCTCCCGCTTTTCCCCTTATAGTTGTGCCGTGCAGTCCCGACTATTCCAAATAAAGCTTGAAAAATTTCCGAAATTCACTCGAAAGGATGTGAAAAATCGGCAGAAGTTCCGAATTCCTTAACCTGCTCCCGAGAGTCTTCCAAGTTCTGAAAATGCTGTATAGGGTTTAAATGCCCCTTGGCAATGCAAGTATCCTCGGTCGGATTCGTCAAGTAATTTTTACTTTCTCTGCCACGTACATAGTAGTTAGAGAAGGTATAGTATTCCGCCCAAGAATTCATCTTGTGGCAGTAATTTGTATCACAATAATGTAAATGCCAGAATGATTGTAGTGTAAATAAGCATTATTGTATGACAATGATTTGAGATGTTTTGTTAATTATAAGCATTGTTAGGAAATAAGTTTACACGGCCTCACTGAAACTGACAATAAGAGCGGGTAACAATGAGCGAGGGGGTGAGTTGTTTATCAATTATTAGAGACAAGCAAATGACGTCAGATTGGCGCGCTTTTCTATGAAATAGCGGGAATTTCTTCCCTAGAGCATATGTTTTCGTAATTTTTGATTGGATATAAAAATAGACGCTAATGTTGGCGCGTTTTATTAACCAATAGCAGCTGCTGTTATAATGTTTAGGCATATCGGGGTGTGGGAGTATAAAAAGCTAAAGCCAGAGGCAAGTATCGCCCAGTTCAACAAAATCATCCACGCGTTACACGTCGCTGAGTCCAACAGAATCATTCAGAAGTTAAACGTCGCTTAGTTCATCAGAATCGTTCGCGAGTTACACGTCGCAATTCTACAGAATCTCTAGCGTCTTAAAGTTTGTTATAAATGTGAAACACGCGAATTAATAATGTGCAGTAAATAAGTGATTATAGTGATATTAGAAAATATAACAGTTTCAGTCTGGCGTGTATCAAGAATCAATATGTGAAATTGAATAATGTGTGACGACAATAAAGTGTAAAAACAAACTCTTTTTATCAGTGTTATCTTTCAGTAATAAATCCTTTCCGTTTACACACCCTGTTCAAGAGATATGCTTGACTGAGTAATAACAATAGCTAGCCGGAGGACAATGAACCCAACATTCAAAGTAGGAAAACAATAACAGGCGCTCAGAAATAAGATAACACGAAGTGACCGCGACAAATTGGCTCCCATACGTGGTGCATGTAAACATGAAGCATCTTCCAACTACTAACAAATATATAACCACTTCAACCTGAAATACATGTTTTGAGACCCCCGAATCCAGAAAAACATCTTTAGATAAATGGTCCGCGCGCGCACGTGTCTGTGAACTGCATAACTCAAACTTGCTATTTAAATTCGGTATCTTCCAAGGATGCGAGGCGAAAATTTTAAACAAAATCCCCCATCCCCAACTGCCTCTTATATGAACATTTTTCGAATAGCTCTATTTTGATTAAAATGATATACACGATAGACATTTATGACAAAATGTATATCTTGAATTTTTTGAATAGCCTGTGAAGTCCTCTTCACACTGAAGGAATTTTTGTGTAACTGGTAAACGTTAAGTGATAGACGAAAATCTATTACACACAAATTGTAGGCCCCTTTAAAACACACAATTTATTTCAAATAACTGAAAAATTTATTGCCATAGCCGGGATTTAAACCACGGATCTCCCGGTCTCCGTCCGTGGTTCAAATCCCGGCTATGGCATTGAATTTTTCAGTCGACTGATTCTACCTTTCCAACCTTGTCCAACCCACGGCTTGTGTGGAAGAACAATTAATTCTATTTCTAATAAGTTTTTTCTGCCATAAGCCATTTCTGAGATGTCTGTTATTAGAGGTTCGAATTGTTCATTACTTGGTCATTCTCTTAGCTCTTGTCAACATTGTTGCTTCTCGTAATTGCATGGAAACAGTGTGAAATTTTAAGGCCAGCATATAGCGTTCAATTCTTAAACATTTGACTATCGCTGTTTCCTTTGGATCTATAACGAAATGTGTAATGTGTTGCAGTTCTCATGGCTCGTGTTATCTTATTTACTGGGTGCCTCTTGTTTTATTATTTAAATTTGGGTTCATTGTCCTCCGGCTAGCTATTATAACTCAGTCGAGCAAGTATCTCTAAGCAGGGTGTGTAAACGGAAAGGAGTTGTTGCTAAAAGATAACACATATAAAAAGTTTTGTTTCTACACTTTTATTGCCGTCACACTTAGTTAATAATTCACATGTTTAATCTATATACACGACTGACTGAAACTGTGATACTTTTTAATGTAACTACAGTCGTTATAGTTGCCGAGCACCAATTACTTCGCGTACTTTACATTTTTGTAACTAACTCTGCGACGTGCACCTAGTGAGAGATTCTTCCGAACTGTGCGAAACTTGCTTATAGCTCGAGAATATATACTCCTTCACCTCGAATTGCCTAAACATTATAATAGAGCTGCTATTGGTTACCAAATCGCGCCCACTTTAGCGTCTGTTTTGGTCAGCCAATCACTGCTACTAACATATATACTCTAGGGAAGATATTCCCTCCATTTCTAAAAAAAGCACGCTACCCTGACGTCATTTGCTTATTTCTTCTTAGTGATAAACAACTCACCCCCTCGGTTTATTCTTACCCACTTCTATTGTCAGTTTCAGTGAGGCCGTGTAAACTTATTTCCTAACAATACTTATGACTAACAAACATCTAATATCCTGTACATACAATAATACTAATTTACACTACAATCACTTTGGCAATAACAGCATGTTATGATATAAAATTTTGCCTCAGATGTAGGTATTTCTGCAAAGGATTATTTGGATTAAAACCTAGTAAGAATAGTTTGTGTACCCACTTATAAACGATGGAAGGTAGAATAAGTCATGTGACTGTAACATGAGAATTTTACTTTCTCTACTACATATAGTAAGTAGGGAAAGTATTGCATTCCACCCAAAATTTCGATATCGAGGTTTCACCTGAAATGCATGTTTTAGAGCATTTTTAGAAAAAGCTCCGTGTGTGTGTCAGCGAACAGCATAATTCAAAAAAAATAGTCGGATAAATACCAAACTTGATATTTAGGTTCAGTACCTTTCAAAGATGCGACACGAAGATATTCAAGAAAATCCTCCACCCCAGACTACTCTTTGCATGGAACATTTTTAGAAAATTTTGATTATCTCAAAAATGGCTCTAACGATTTTAATTAAAATATTATATGTTTAAAATATTTTCATCGCAAACGAAATGCAGGTGTTGAATTTTCTGGGAATGCCTCCAAAAGTAGTATTCATTCTGTATGAAGTTTGCATAACTGGTAAACCGTAAGAGATAAACCAAATTTTACTACATAAAAATTATCTCGTTAAACACACAATTTATGTCATAAACATTTTCTTTGGCGAGTGAACCATTTCGAGCAATTTCTTGTTATTTGTTTGAATTTTCCAATAGTTATACTTTTTCTCAAATGGGAATTCACTCTTTTTTTATTTATTTATCTTTTTAATGTCCTGGACATGTAATGAAAATGGAATGTTCCACATAGCAACTAGTTCTTAAAATATTTGACTATTGTATAGCCTACTGTATTCCCCTTGCGCCTATAAGAAAATTTGCATTACGATAGTTTCTGCAAATGTTTATCTCTATTAGCATGAAGATTAAGGTTTTATAAAAATGGTTTACACAAGAGTAGAGAAAGTCATGCGAGTGTAAAACATCAAATGTTACATCATGGTCATCTATGCATATTCCTTGCAATAAAATGTAACTGTGTTTTGTTTTACACTCTGCGGAGTGCAGCAACTATTTATACATAACTAGTTTTTCCACTCCATGGTATTCTCAATTAAAAGTCAAGGCCTTCTTTGTCAGCTTCCTTTTATAGCTCCAATATATTTGTATTCAAGTGCAAAGGCTTTGTTAATCCTTTTTAATGAAATTGGAATGTGCCCGTCAGAACGAATTGGGCTGAAAGAATTATCAAAGTCGGTTGAACGATTATTGAAATTACGCAGGACACACACGCACACCCAAATGTTATCCGTTTATAATATTAGTATAGGTAATAAATATTTGTAGCATTAATCATTTGAGAGTTGCTAATAGAATTTTCCAATACAAGTTTGGAATACCAGTATCTCTCTTGGACCGATTACGAAATAGGTAAATGAAACCACTTCTGCAGGAGTTTATCTCCATTAACTTAAATAAGCTTTTGCAAGAATAGTCTACAGAAGAAATACGAAAAAGTTCTGATGTGATACATTCACACGACTTTCTCTACGCTCAATTGCTTATCAGTGAGTATTCAAATTTTCTTTCGATAGTTTTTCATTTTAATCGAGATAAACTTTTCCGGAAACAGCGGCATTAAACATTTCGTTTATAGATACAACAGAAATAGCGATAGTCAAATATTTAAGAACTGGATCCTATGTACTGGCCTTAATTCTATGCTCTGCAACGCAGTCGCGATAAACAACTGAATATTGAAAGGACTTTAAAAGAATGACGAAGTATTGAACAATTCGAACCATTAATAAGGGATATTTCGGAAATTTGTAATGCTACATAAACGGTTATTTGAAATAAACTGTGTGGTTTAAAGAGATCTAGAATTTTTGTGTAGTACGTTTTCGTCTATCGCTTAACGTTTGCCAGTTATACAACATTATACAAACTTCCATCGGAATGAAGAGGACTTCAAAGGCTGTTCCCAGAAAATTCAAAATACACATTTTATTTGTCATGTAAATATCTTTAATATATGGTATTTTAATCAAAATCGTTAGCATTTTTTAGAAACTAAAACATTTTGATAAATCTTCCATTTAAAGGGTAGATCGGTGGAGGAATTTGGTACTTATGCTACTTTTAGTTTTTGAATTGTGTTGTTCAGACACAAACACAGACCTTTTCCTAAAAATGCTTTTTCTGGATTCAAGGAGCCTTAGAATATGTATTTGCGGTGACATGTCGGTATCGAGTCGTCCTAGGTGATGTAGTGGTTACCAAGCAGCCTCTAGTTCCTGAGGTCGCGGGTTCAAACACGGCGGAGGGCAATGTGTTTTTTTCGGCGTAAAAATCCTTAGCATGGCTTCCTTTGGAAAGGAAGTAAAGCCGGTGGTCCCCGTGTCGTGGATTTACGGCATGTAAAAGAACCTCAAGACTGATAAAGAGGCCTCTGAGCAAAATTACCTGTCTTTCACGTCCAATATAGAATGGAACTCTAAGGACCACAGCAGTTAAAGAGCGTACATGAATAAAACTCAATTTCAATTTTTATATCGGTATCAAATTTTTGGGAGGAATGCAATACTTCCTCTACTTACTATGTACGTGGTAGAGAACGTAATAAGTATAGATGGAAGGATAAATCTTCTCAGGATTTTTCTAACTTCAGGACCTCAGAACTGGTATTTCTGAAATGTTGACACCGAATTTCTGAGTCGAAGTAATTCTTTCTTGTGTTAGGTACCAAAATGGTATGGACAGAAAGATACATGGAAGAGATAAAGGGAAAATAAACGATGATGTAGTTTGTGGAATAGAAAGAAGCTAAGGCAAAGTAGAAACAGTTTAGAAACGAAATCCTAAGGGAAGAGAAACACTTGACTGAGAACAAAAGCAAAGGAAACTAAGGCCAGAAGATGATAATGATGTGGTAAATCATAGAGTCCCAGTGTGGTTGTAACTTTGTAGGAGAACTGTACCTCCGTAACAAATGGCTGGCGCTGCTTGAACTTGCAGCGCAGTTTCCATAAAGACTGGACTCCAGACGCCATCCTGGAGCCCGGATTTATCACAATATAACTTGTACGTGTTTATCAAACGCAAATACACTGGGGCGTCCTCATTCACGTCAGGCACCGATAACACGTCTTGGCGCTCCAGTTCCAACGTCTTAAGGGAAACACTGCAGCCTTGTTCTTGGTCAGGGCTGCCAATTTAGGGCTTTAGGCTGTCGGTTTTGCGGCGAAAAGTATGTATCTCATCCCGCTTAGCGAATATTTTAGCATTTTTAAACTAAAAATAATAAAATCAGATACTCTCTTCCACACTGATATTCATATTTCAAAATTTAGACTGTTCGGGTTAATTAATAAAATTTCTTAAAAAAAGCTTATTCTTCGATTTTTTGTTAATTGAGACAAACTTAAATTGTACCTTTACACATTTCGTGTAAAGACTAAATGATAAGATTTTTAAAACGTGTGTCACCAAGTAATGCTTTTGAAATTCTATGCTCCTTGCATCATTACAAGAAAAAAAATCTGATGTGTTACCCTCACATGACTTTCTCTACTGTGGTACAAACTATTTTTACAAAAGCTTATTCTCCATATGCTTCATTATAATCCAGATATCGAGATGTCAATCTTATTGCTAATTTTCTTGTAGATGCAAGGGGACATGGTAGGTTATAAGCGATAGTCAAATATTTTAAGCTATGTGCCGCATTACATTCTCTTTGCATGTCCAGAATATAAAAGAAATGAATAACGAATTCCCATTTGAGAAAAAGTATAAGTATTGGAAAATTTAAGGGAATAACACAATATCTCGAAAATGGTTCAATCAACAACAAAAATGTATGACATAAATTGTGTATTTTAGCGCGATCTACATTTTTATGTAGTAAAATTTTGTCTATCTCTTATGGTTTACCAGTTATGCAAAAGGCGTTCACAATGAAGAATGCGTTTGGAGACATTCCCAGAAAATATTCATTGTTATGAAAATATCTTAAACATATGACATATTAATCAAACTCGTTAGCCATTTTTGAAAAAATTAAAATGTTCGAAAAATATTCCATGTAAAGAGTAAGCTGGGGTGAGGGGATTTTTTTGAAAACCTTGGTGTCGCATCTATGAAAGATACTGAACCTAAATACCAAGTTTGGTGTTTATCCGATTGTTCTTTTCTGAGTATGCTGTTCACAGACACAGACAGACACACAGACACACACGGACATGTTTCTAAAAATATTTTTTTTGGATTCAGGGGTCTCAAAACATGTATTTCCGGTGAAATCTCGGTATCGAATTTTTGGGTGGAATACAATACTTCCCCTACTTAGTATACGTAGTAGAGAAAGTAACAAATAGCCACTTATCAAATTAAATTGAGTTTTATTTATGGACGCTCTTTAACTGCATCCAATTCTATATTGGGCGTGAAAGAATGGTAATTTTGCTCAGAGGCCCCTTTATCATACTTCAGGTTCTTTTACGTGCCGTAGATCTACGATACAGGACCACCGGTTTTACTTCCCTTCCGAAGGAAGTCATGCTAAGTATTTTTACGCCCGAAAAAATCCATCACCCTCCGTTGGGTTTGAACCCGTGAGCTTAGGAACTGGTGGTGACCACTACACCACGGAGGATGACATAGCCACTTATCACTTGAATAAGTAAGATGTCTTTATTGGTTTCAAATTATTAGAAGTATTACACAAATATTTAGTGCATAGCTCATTGGTCAAACTTGTATATTTAAGACACAATTTAAAGCTGACACAAAGAAACAAAAGAAGAAGAAAGGAAAAAGGGAAATAAATTACTTCAAACTCAGCAAATTTGATCAAACTTGTACTATAGCCAGGAAATTGCCCTTGTTTTGCCAATTCTTTTCGTAAGCCGGTAGATGCCGACATGCCATTCTCCTTCTAGCAGAACTTAAGAATTTTTCTTTTAATTTGATTGTTCGCTAGTTCTCCCATTGTGAGCATTCCGCTAAAATATGCACCTAGTCTTCATCCAAACTACAAGTGGGCAGAATTTCCTGCCAGAATCCTAAGTCATTTTCTGTGTACTCCAGCCTTCCCATCCAAACCATGCCATTCCCGATCTTTCCTCTCTTTCTTAGCATATCCCTCTTTATTCAAATTCAATTTTATTTATTTGCTAGGATTGTTTAATTTTATAATCGATTTTATTTCCTGTTGCCTTATGTTTATTAATTTTCTCATCACATCTTTTCATATGCTTCTGTCATTTAATTTCACCTCCAAGTATTTGAAAATTCAACCAATAACAAAGAATATGTCGGTTGTTAACGCCACACACACACACACACACACACACACACGCGCGCGCGCGCACACATACACGTGAATATGTAATTTTTACTTTCTCTACTACGTATAGTAAGTAGGGGAAGCATTGTATTCCACCCAAAAATTCGATACCGAGATTTCACCGGAAATATATGTTTTGAGACCCCCTGAATCCAAAAAAAGCATTTTTGGAAACATGTTCGTGTGTGTGTGTCTTAGAAAAGCATAACTCAGAAACGAACAGTCGGATAAACACCAAACTTGGCATTTAGGCTCAGTATCTTCCGGAGATACGACACGAAGGTTTTCAAGAAAATCCCCCCACCCCAGGATAACCTTTACATGGAACATTTTTCGAACATTTTAATTTTCTCAAAAATGGTTCTAACGATTTTGATTAAAATATCACATATTTATGATACTTTCATGACAAATAAAATGTATATCTTGAATTTTCTGGGAATGTCTCCAAAATTATTCTTCATTGTGAATGACTTTTGCATAACTGGTAAACCATAAGAGATAGAAAAAATTTTACTACACAAAAAATGTAGATCGCGTTAAAATACACAAGTTATGTCATATACATTTTTTGTTGTTGAGTGAACAATTTTCGAAATGCTGCTTATTATTCCCTTAAATTTTCCAATACTTATACCTTTTCTCAAATTCGTTATTCATTTTTTTTAGTCCTGGTAATGCAAAGAGAATGGTTTACTCCATATAGCAACCAGCTCTTAAAAGATTTGACTATCACTTAAAGCCTACCAATTCCCCTTGCATCTACAAGAAAATTAGCAATAAGATTAACATCTCGATATCGCGATTAACATGAAGTAGATGGAGAACATGCGTGTGTAAAAATAGTTTGTACAAGAGTAGAGAAAGTCATGTGAATGTAACAACATATTTTAAATAATATATATATATATATATATATATATATATATATATATTATGACAACAGTTATTCAGAATGAAGGGGGCTTCGCAGGTTAATTTAGGAGACCTAAAACGTAATTTCCGGCGAAATCTCAATATGGAATTTTTTTTGGTGAGGTAGTAGAGAAATTTGAAACAAATACCAACGTTTATTGCATATTTGCATTGATTATATGTTTTGATTGACCTGGGCCTGGCTTAGCCGGTTGTAGTGCGGTGGTCCATTTGCAGTGCATGGGGTTGCAGATACCGGTGCGCATTTAGTATAGTGAAGAATATGAAGAGCTGTAATTGGAACCAACTTTCCGGGAAGTGAACGCATGCTGCTGACCATGTCACCTTTTCGTGCAGTATGGATATTCATTCACCTCTGTCTTAAACATACCGTGAGGCCGCAAGTCGATTTTGAAGGCCTAGACCTCGGCCTGACGTGCCATAGTGTTGGTGTTGTTACTGCTGCTAGACTCTAATAGCATGCAGTGACAACCCTATTCATGATTTTGTAGTAGAGGTAACTTGTGCTACAGTTTTACACATGAGGGGCGTCCTATACTATTATTGTTACCCTTGGTATTACACAATTTGCAATCTGAAAGTCTCCTCATGAGCTTTGTACACTTGTTCCAAGTATGTGGTAGGCATCTTAAAAACATTTTTACAGAACGTATCATACCTACTACTGGTCATCCGGTTCCAGTTTTCAAACTCTGTAAAGCCCTTGTAAATGTTTCCTTAAAGTCCCGAAAATTGGATGATTCATGTTGGGAGAATACGGCAATCTCAGTAATCTCACCGTCACTCTCCTTACGGAATTAGTCTCCTTCTCTGTCATCGTGCGTATTCTTTTCCTGCCTTCGACTTAGTTATGCTGTCATGGCGGCTACCCAAATGCTACCGCCGAGGAATAGCCTGTTATTCTCTTCAGTGTTCACACTTTTTTCCAGAGAGAGAGTTCTTAACCACTATCTGTAGTGTCTGTCCATTTATTCGGTCATATGAATAAAAGTGAGCAAATTCTCCTGTGTACTTATTCAGGAGCAGTGGTTCACAAGGATGAGAAGTTACTCCATTTGGTATGAACAAAAGTTGTAAGCAATCAATTGATGTTTTGCTCAGCGACTTGAGCAATATTCCATGTAAAGGAAAGTCTGGGATGGAAGGAGTTTCTTGAAAATCTTCGTGTCGCATCCTTTGGATATATTCAACACAAATACCAAGTTTGGTATTTATCCTACTTTTCGTTTTTGTATGCTGTTCGCAGACACACACGAACATGCTTTATTTGAATTCAGAGTACCTCAAAACATGTATTTCTGGTGAAATCTCGGTATCGAATTTTTGGGTGAATACAATACTTCCCCGACTTCCTGTACTTAGCAGAGAACGTAAAAAGTTAGTCGAATATACGAATCTGAAGAGAAACAGAGTGGACACAACATTTCAAAAATGCACTACCTAAAATTCAGGGAAATTGAAAGGAAAAATGACCCAAAGTATATGAGAAAAAGCACTGGATTCGTCTTTTATGGTTTCCCAATTACATAAAATTCAAAACATTTTAACACTTTAACATAACAATCAGGATATATAATGTTTTTATGGCAATTTTTCACGTATTGTCTGTTGAACGACGTTTTAGCTAGCGGAATGGGGTGGCTTTTATTTCTCAGGTAAAGCTTTAGCTGGTGGTAGGGATGCACAATATGCTGAACTCGTTTCGCGCGTGGCGCATTGAGTGGAAAACAGCCAGCAGTCCTTCACTATCGCATTTTTATCTCCCATTTGCCTCATATCAAGCAAACATTACCTCCTTCCACTAACTAAGTCCCTACTTTCTTGGAAAGGCTTGCCCACCTACTAGGTAAAGCATCGAACAGGCAGTTCAGTTGATTTGAAGCTGTGATAGAATTTTCTTAAAATCATTTCCTGCTATCATTAAAATGTATCAGACTCGAGTATGGTTTTTGGAATTTATTTGATGCTTTAATTGTATTATTCACAACATAACACGTACGTTTTTGTAAACTGCATTTTTATTTGTTTGTTACAGAAGTAAGATGCAAGTTCCGAGCGAATACAGTATTTCCTTTATCTGCCATAGGTAAGTAATAAATAAATAGATAAATAGATAATAACCTTATACAGGATGAAAATCAAAACACTGGACATAGGGATTTAACATGCGAAATCAATTTTTCTCTAATCTCTCTCCCTGTCAATTTCTTAAAAAATCTTAAATGTCTGTGGTAATGCATGTTAAAAGTAAAGAAGAATAAAGTATTAATATTTTTATTTACTAACCCTTTCTATTATCAATAATTCATTACATAGCTACTTTCTATGACAGAGTAACCTAGGCTCCCATAATCTGTTGTTCATATCATTTTTCTGATTTGTTACAAACTTTTATATAATGAAACAAAGTTATGATGTAAAGAATTAATAAAAGTTGTCATATTACCGTTTACTCTAAAATAAATAACAAACGAACTCGGTGCATTTGAATTCCGTTCATTTTTTAATGTTCTTAAAGATATTCTATTAAAATTTAGCTCCAAAATCAACAGGAGGGACACTGTATCTTAAATAGTCCATCCTGTATATAAGAGGATAATGCACACATCTCTGAGCAGTTTCCACTAATATAAGCAGAAAGGATGGAAGTTAAAAATGAGTCATGTTTCAAACTGCATCCGCACGGCATGGCAGCGCTATTGTGCATAGGAGACAAAATGATGGTCATGACACAACAGCGCCCTCAGTGTGTTGTAGGTATGTGAAATGTATCGTATGGGACGTGTGGGTTTGCGGTTTCCCAAATAATGCAGTTACGCTAGTTGACTCGACCACTCACGTAAAATGTGGCTTTGTCCATGTACATCGATCGATTTACCATTGATCATCCGCTTCCTGCCTCTCATACATCATGACATCAATCTTAGAGATGAGCTTCGTAATTACGCTGTGTCAGAGCACGCTCTTTCGCTGAATATGGATGGAAGCATCTTAGACTACTGTCTAGCAATCATATTAACAATTTGTGTATGGCATATTCTGCTCTGCTGATAAGTGGTGGAGTAACTTCCATGGACTTCAACCATTTTGTCTCCTATGCACGATAGTGCTGCCATGCCACGCGGATGAGGTCTGAAACATCACTCGTTAACATCCATCCTTCCCGGTTATTTTACAAGAAGCTCATAGATGTGTGCACGGACCTCTTATATATTATGTTTCACTTTTCTGACATCTCAAACAGAAGCGCATCCTGGCTCGGCACCTGTGTGGGACCCTCGACCTGCCTTTAGAATAATAGGCGAGCAGCAAAACCATTATGTGGCGCTTTCCCGCAGTTTTTACTGCTCCAGAGAATTATTCTCAATCGCTTCCGGTAGCTTCCCCTTCTAGAACATTCCGTTTCGTATGCGAGGCCTATATAAGGAGGCTGCTCTTTCCTGGTAGTGAGTTAAGAAACCACGGATTTAAGTGCCATCAAGAAGTGTTTGGACAGTGCTGACTGTGGATTGTAACTGCAGTTCACTTGTTATTCGATTCGACGGAACTGTTGTGTTCTGTTCTGAGTGAGTGTCGAAAGTGACAAGTGTAAAGTTTATGCTGTGCTGAGTACCTAAACAAGAAATAAAGCGTACTTAGCAACAACTGGTGGTATTGTTAAATATAGAAGTGTATAAAATATCTACTATAGGTAGATGGCAAAGAAACTAAAAGGTATTCGTATCTGAAAATTCAGACCAACAACAAACAATATTTTAATATGGTAACGACACAAATAATTTTGATATAAATTGTGTACTTTAAGGAGATGTACATTTTTCGGTTACGGCTTACCAATTATAGAAAGGTCATTCAGAATGTAGAGGACATCGCAGGCTATTCCTAGAAAATTCGGTTACATTTTGTTATCAAAATATTTTAGGTATAACCTAATTTAATCAAAATCTTAGAAATTTTTTGATGCAGTAATTTGTATCATAAATTATTTAAATGTAAAGAATGATTATAGTATGAATATGCATTTTTATGTGACATTGATTTGAGATGTGTGTTGATTGTAATTATTGTTGAGAAGTAAGTTTATACGGCCTTACTGAAACTGACAATAATAGCGTGCAATAATGCAGCGAGGGGGTGAGCTGTTTATCATTATTAGAGACGAGGAAGTTACGTTGTTGGCGCGTTTTCCTTTAGAATGTGCTGGAACATTATCCCTAGAGCATATGTATTCATAATTTTCATTGGATATGAAAATAGACGCTAATGTTGGCGGGTTTTATTAGCCAATAGCAGCTCAGTTATAATATTTAGGCATATCGGGGCGTAGGAGTATAAAAAGGGCTAGGTTAGAGAGAGATAGTGCCCGTCAGTTCATCGAAAATATTTGTACGTTACACGTCGCCTTCAGTCCAGCAGAGTTATGAAAAATCTCAAGTGTTGTAAAGTTAATTACACAGAAAGTTGAAGTACTCGATTTAAGAATGATCATTAATGTAGTTATTATAACAATTTCAGTTTGGCGAGTGTCAAAATCAATGTGTAAATGTGATAGTGAATGTGTTCGACAATAAAAGTGTAAAACAAAATTCTTTCATCAGTGTTATCTTTGGGTAAATGATTCCTTTCCGTTTACACAACCTGTATAAAGAGAAGTGCTCGACCAAAAAGATCATAGCTAGCCGGAGGACAGTGAACCAAAATTAAATAAAATAACCGTAGCATTCTTTCAAACAAACACTAATACTGCCGCAAATTGCTAACACCAGGTGGAGCTACAAACCTAACAAAGAATCACGTCACAAAATGGCTTCACCACGTGGAGTAAATACAAATACACAAACATTATAAAGAATACCGCCGCAAATTGGCTCCCAAACGTGGGGCTCAACAAATAAATAAACATTACAACTAAGACCACTGCAATTTTTGAAAAATTAAAAATAACATACTTTCCATCTAAACAATAGTTTGGGCGATTTGTTTAAAATTTACGCATCGTATTCTTTAATGATGCTGAACTTAAATACCAAATTTAGCATTTAACAGATTTTTCATTTTTGAGTTGTGCTGTTCATAGAGACAGACACACACAGACATGCATTGCGCAGAACTTGCTCAGAATCTGACGTGTTGCCCTCACATGACGTTCTCTACTCTTGTACAAACTATTTTCACCAACGCTTATTCTCCATCTACTTCTTGTTAATCGAGATAAACATTTGCAGACTCTATCTTATTGCCAATTTTCTTGTATGCAAGGGGAATATGGTAGGCTTTAAGCGATAGTCAAATCTTTTATGAGCTAGTTGTTATGTGGCGCATTCCATTCCCTTTGTATGTCCTGGACATAAAACAAAATAACGAATTCCCATTTCAGAAAAAGTATAAGTAGGAATATTTCGGAAATTGTTCACTCGACAAAAAAATGTATATGACATAAATTGTATATTTTAATGAGATCTAAGATTTTTGTGTAGAAAAGTTTATCTTTTGGGGACATTTCCAGAAATTTCAAGATACACATATCATTTGTCATGAAAATATCTTAAATATGTTATTTTAATCAAAATCGTATTTTTGAGACAATCAAAATGTTCGAAAAATGTCCCATGCAAAGGGTAGTTTGGGTTTGGGATTTTCTTGCAGATCTTCGTGTCGCATCTTTGAAAGATACTGAGCTCAAATACCAAGTTTGGTATTTATTTGACTTTTCGTTTTTGAGTTATGGTGTTCACACACACACACACACGGATATTTTTCTACAAGTGCTTTTTGGGATTCAGTGCACCTCAAAATATGTATTTCCTGTGAAATTTCCGTATCAAATTTTTGGATGGAATACAATACTTCCCTTACTTACTATACGTAGTAGAGAAAGTAAAAATGTTTACCTTTTGGATTTCCAAACGTGTAGTTACAGTGAACTCCGAGTATCGAACTTGGTTCTTCGCTTACTATTGTAGCTATGACCCATTGTTTACTGGTATCAGTTTCCTATGGGAACAATTTAAGAGGCCCTGGTATACTTTCTGATCACGTAAAACTCGTATTAGACATTAAGTAACCGGCAATAGCTTTGAATAGCTAGTAGCTATCGAAAACAGTGGGGTCGCTTTTAAATTTAAGTTATCGCTTTATTTAGAACGTATTTCAATATGTGATGACGTGCTAATTCCAGAAACAAAAGCCCTGTATTATTACGGATGCAAATCACTGTTCAAAATCGCCGCTTATTTAATAACTATTGTCTTTTAATTGCTTCGCTCTTCTCTCAAAAAAGGCACATTTCAATTGCAAATGACATAAAAGTAAGCCCTTGCTTTTATGGCTTCGCCCGGCATTTCAATACACGATTTATAGTCTATGTAATACCAGTAAT
Source organism: Deroplatys truncata (assembly GCA_030765065.1). Lineage (NCBI taxonomy): Eukaryota > Metazoa > Arthropoda > Insecta > Mantodea > Mantidae > Deroplatys > Deroplatys truncata. The sequence goes on along the minus strand of CM060975.1, from coordinate 291,363,068 downwards.
TATGCTTTATAGCCAAATAGAAACTGCTTTCTTTTATGCAGCATCATTAAAGGGAACTACAAAATGATGCAAAGTTGCGGAAACGAGCGAATATATTTTTAATGATTTATTCCATGTTGTATGGTATCCCAACGCTGATAATAAAACAATAACCTCGAGTAATGAGAAAATAACCCTAGGTTTTATATTCCATTGTTCTATAGTATGGCCTTCAGCTGTAAAGTGCACTGTAATTTCGTTATTATACGATTTAGTTTACCTTTGAGAACTGCTACAGTTCCTACTTAACCGCCTTTGAATTGCTGCAAGCGGAATACAACATAGCACATGGTTAAGAGGTATCTCTACATTTTTAAGACTTTATTATAATTATGTGCCATATAAACTTCATAACTACACTTTACCTTTGTATTTGTATCCCAATTAAACGCGTTTGTCTTGCTTATGTATTACAGTATAATTATTCACTGGTTACAATACGTATAGTCACCCTCTTCACTTAAAATGAGATCTAGCAAACCAACCGACTGACAAAACAATCATTTTTACTTTCTCTACTACCATAATAAGTAGGGGAAGTATTGCATTCCACCCAAAAGTTTGATACTGAGATTTCACTGGAAATACGTGTTTTTAGAGGTGGCCTCAATCCAAATAAAGCATCTTTGGAAACATGTCCGTGTGTGTTTGTGAACAGCATAACTCAAAAACGAAAACTCGGATAAATACCAAACTTGGTATTAGTTTTAAGTATCATCCAAAAATGCACTACAAAGATTTTCAATAACATCCACCCACCCCAGACTACCCTTTTAATGAACATTTTTCGAAAATTTTTATTTTCTTAAAACTGGCTCAAACGATTTTGATTAAAATATGTGTTTCAGATATTTTCATGACAAATGAAATGTATATTTTGAATTTTCTGCGAATGTTCGCAAAAGTCCTCTTCATTTGAATACATAACTGGTAAACCGTAAGAGATAGACAGAATTTTACTACATAAAAATGTAGATCTTGTTAAAATGCACAGTTTATGTCCTGTACCTTTTTTTTGTAGAATATCCCCTTTTCGAGATATTCCTTGTTATTTGTTTGAATTTTTTAATACGTATACTTTTTCTCAAATGCAATTCGTTATTTTATTTAATTACTTACTCTACTAAATATAGTAAGTAGGGGAAGTATTGTATTCCATCCAAAAATTCCATATCGAGATTTCACGGGAAATACATGTTTTGAGACCCCTGAATCCAAAAAAACTGTTTTTGGAAACATGTCGGTGTGTGTGTGTCTGTGAACAGCATAACTCAGAAACTAACACCAAACTTGGTATTTAGGTTCAGTATCTTCCAGAGATGCGACACGAAGGTTTTCAAGAAAATCCCCCCACCCCAGATTACCCTATACATGGAACATTTTTCGAAAATCTTAATTTTCTCAAAAATGGCTCTAACGATTTTGATTAAAGTATCTTATGTTTAAGACGTTTTCATACCAAATAAAATGTATATCTTGAATTTTCTGGTAATGTCTCCATAAGCATTCTTCATTGTGAACGACTTTTGCATAACTGGTAAACCGTAAGAGATAGAAAAAGTTTTATTACACAAAAATTGTAGATTGCATTAAAAGTCACAATTTATGACATATACTTTGTTTTTGTTAAGTGAACCATTTTCGAGATATTGCTTGTTATTCCCTTAAATTTTTCAATACTTATTTTCTCAAATGGGAATTCGTTACTCATTTTTTTTGTCTTGGATATACAAAGAGTATTAATCTGTGGCAAAGAGAATGGTGCTGCACCTAGCAACCAGCTATTAAGAGATATGTCTGTGCTTATATTGTCCTTGCAAATACAAAACAAAGGGAACGTAGTACGCCTTAAGCGATAATCAAATATTTTTAGAACTGGTCGCTGTGTGTAAAATGTAATTCTCTTTGCATGTCAAAAGATCGTTTCTGCAAATGTTTGTCTCGATTATATGAAATAGATGGAGAATAAGAGTTTGTAAAACAAGTTTTTGGTCCGGAGCCTGTACTGGGAGTGTCCTACAGACCAGTGAAACAGGCTATTAAGTGCTGGGCTCAAGCAGAACACAAGAACTACTGGAACTCCATTGAGGGTTGCAGACATTCCAAGTTGTTTATTACAGACCTGGACAACAGCAGGGCAAAGTACCTGCGCGGTCTTAGTAGAAGAAGACTTGCATGGGCAACAGGATTCATTACAGGACACTGTGCCCTAAAGTTTAATCTATACAGAATGGGATTGTTTAACAACCCTATCTATAGTAGATGCCTAGAAGGAGATGAGACTGTTACTCATCTACTATGTGATTGTCCTGCTCTTGCGAATCAAAGAGCAGGTATTTTTGGCAATCACTTTCCAAAGATAGATGAACTATCGAAAGCTCAGTTAGCAGTCTGGTTAAGTTCATATCGAGCAACAGACTACTTAACTAATGAAACAGGGAATGCGCAATAGATCTTAAGATCGCAGTGCTTGGGCATAAAACCTACCCCTTTTCAAACTAGAACTAGAAAAGAAGTTTTACAAGAGTAGAGAAAGACATGTGAGTGTAACACATCAGAGTTTTTTTAATGTCCAGGACACACAAAGAGAACGGAATGCTCCACATAGCAAATGTTCATCTCGATTAACATGAAGTAGATGGAGAATAAGCGTTTGTAAAAATAGTGTGTACAAGAGTAGAGAAAGTCATGTGAGTGCAACACATCAGACTTTTTTACTTGCTCTGCTACGTATAGTAAGGGAAGTATTGTATTCCACCAAAAAATTATCTGTCGAGATTTCACCGGAAATATTGTTTTGAGGTCCCCTAAATAAAAAAATTAGAAAAAGCCCGTGTGTGTGAAGAGCATAACTAAAAAATGAACAGCTTTTGGTATTTAGGTTTAATCCAATTACAGCAAACTTAACAACGATGAACACGGTGACCTCATATCGTAGTATTACAGGTTCCAGGATATTGCCCAGGGTGTTCTTGAGGTAGCGAAGACGAAACAGGCGATCTTCTTGTTTTGCAATGCTCGTTATTAAACCTACAATGCAGCATATTCAAGACGACAGGTAAGTGTTGAAAATTGACCAATAATTAATAAAAAAACATTTGAACTCATTTGTGCGTTTCGTTAAAGGTATAAATTCTGACCAGTTGTAAGCACAAAAATTCAACATTTTCAGTAATAGTAATTATGCATATATGTATTTTAATTTGTTAAAGAAATGCATTTTGAATTTGTGAACATATTGTTAATAATGTCTATACCAATGTTGTTTATCACTCCGCATATGGTCTATGATCCTCAGGGGATATCTTCGTCCATCAAGCGATGACTGGACCCATTTCTGAGGTGGAGGCACCCTGCGGGAGGCAACCATCGCCTTCGATGTTAGGGTGATGATGAGGATGGCGGTGGTGATAAAGAGGACCTTCAGCTTTCATCGTGGTGTCCGAACCACTTTGGTCTTTGGGGATACTTCATATAAGTCAGAGGTGAAAGTGTGGATCGGGCGAAGTTAAAATCGCCAGCCCTGGGCCGGGAATCGATCCTAGACCCTCGGTCCAGAGCCGGAAACAAAACCACTGCGCTACCTCGTATATACCAATGTTAATATTGCATTTAAATAATTGACTTGTGTTTCTAAAAAGCATGTAATATATTATGTGTTATATATAAATAAATTAAAAATTTAAAGAGGTAATTGCAATTATTAAGTCCACAAAAAAGCATAAATGTAAAATTTTGGCAATTCTTCCCATTTAATCTCCTCTAAAGCTTTAGCTGCCCTGCTGAGTACTTGAGAATTTTCCTCTCTTGTAATTAAACCTCTAGTTTCGTGTTTTACGTAAGTTCCTGATACAATTGAAGATACTGTATGCCTTAGCCAACAGCTAGAGTTCAAGTCCGGTTCAGAGCAAATTAAAGTTGGAATGCACTGATATCCGCGCCGTGCCCACCGAAATGGGAGGTACAAGGGAGGATATAAGTCTCGCAACGTGAAAGGTTTCAGATGGGTGCGGTTTTCACCGTGTTGTGGTTTTTGTAACATGAAAATAGAGCATTGTACTGTCTTGCCCCATCCTCTTGGAGAACTCGGGAGAGAGAGTAACACTCCCGAATCTTTGTCCCCCACCCCAAACCCGCTTGTTTGTACACAAAACCTAGTGACTTTTACATGGACTTATCACCGGTTTGTATCTGCACGCTGTACATGTATAAAAGCGTTTTGTCGCCGCGTGTTTCAATCAACTTTTATGTGCTGCTTTCTCTCTGCAACTCTTTTGTATATCTCGGAATTAACTGCGATGTTTCGTACGGTTTACATACTGCGTATTTTAAAATGGGATAAACTGCGCCAACAATAAATTTATTCAATAGAAATATTGGAAGCAGCTTCTTTCAGGAAAACCTACGCCAATTACATGCAATATAACTTGGTATTTAGCTCATGTTATTTACTAGTAATATTCATATTTACAACGATACCAATATTATGTTTATTCTTTACTCCATTATACATGGTAGACCATTTAAGTTGAGACTGTACAATATCTCCAAAACTAAGCGTTGTGGAAAGAAATGTCTTAAATAAAAGTTGCTTGATATTGTTATATACCAGGGTGAGGCCAAACAGCTTTGGAGCTAGATATTAAATTTAGTTACTCCGGCATAAACATTGGAGGACGTAACTGCAGTGGAAACGAGAGGACCAGGACCTTAGCCACACAATTTAAAGCATGCGTGGGATATTCATAACAAAATACACATAATTTCATATTTACTGTGTTTTATTACATAGTTACCTTGGTGTTACTACATTGTTCACAACAGATTACACGACAAAATTGAAGGGAGATGCTCCACACTCACACGAAAACACACATGCTTACACTCAACCACTCGCCCTGAAGACACACACTCGACTGGCCCACGCTACTAGACTGACGCCACTAGACAAAGAAGCTAGTCCGTCTACTTGCCCTCACCCCTTTTCTCTCTCCACCCCTTGGCCAGGAGGTGGGGAGTGACAGAGATGCCGTGTCGGACGGAATTCAAACCCCAATCAAAGTAATTGGTTCAATAACGCAATAACAAAGCAATAATGTGTCCGACGCGGCAATGCACATACATACGCTACATAGAAATGTCTTGAATAAAAGCTACTTGATATTAGAGGGAAAGTAAATGCCATTAGTCGTGTTTTGTTTGGAAGACGTTATGGTGGTCATTTTAAGAACAATTTCATTTTTTTAAATAACAAAGGTATATTTTGTATGTTGTTTTCTCATTAGAAAATGGTTGGTTCCCAATTACGATACATAACTTGACCCTCAAATGACCATCCATGGATGGACTTAACTATTCATTGCGCTCTGTACACAGCCATTCAGAATTTTCGTTGTCATTTACATTGGTGAAAGAACAATTGCAAAGTGCTTTACACAAATGTTGTTTAGTTTTCTATGAGGGTGAAAAAACAACATAAAAAAGGTAACTTTCCACTTAAATAAAACTAGATTGTCCCTAAAATGACCATCATAACGTCCTCTAAACAAAACACGACTAATGATATTTACTTTTCCCCATAATATCAAGCACCTTTTATCATAGACATTTCTTTCTACAACGCTTAGTTTTGGAGATATTGTACAGTCTCAACTTAAATAGTCCACCCTGTATACTTTACTTTCTCTACTACGTATAGTAAGTGAGGGACGTATTGTACTCCATCCAAAAACTCTATATCGGGATTTCATTGGAAATACAGGTCTTGAGGTCCCTGAATCCAGAAAAAAACCACAAAATATCTGCGTGTGTCTGTGTGTATGAACAGCATAGCTCGACAACGAAAAGGCTGATAATTACCAAACTTGGTATTCAAGTTCAGTAGTTTCCAAAGATGCGACCCCAAGATTTTTAAGAAAATGCCCCCACCCTAATAATCAATCCTTTACATGGAACAATTTTTCTCAAAAATGGCTCTAACGATTTTTATTAAAATACCATATATGAGATACTTTCATTACAAATAAACTTTATATCTTGAAATTTCTGAGAATAGCCCGTGAAGTCCACTTTATTCGGAAGAAATATTGTATAATCTTGTATAACTGGTAAACTTTAAGTAATAGACGAAAACGTGTTACACATGAAATCTAGATCCCTTTAAAATAAGCTATTTGTTTCCAATAACTTTTGTGTGTTATCAGCCATTTCCAGAAATCGGTATTAAGGGCTAGAAGTGTTCAATACTTAGCCATTCTTTTAAAGTCTTGTTGAATTTCAGTTGTTTCTCGGGATGTCATAGAGCATTGAATTTCAAGGCCGGCATATAGCGTCCAGTTCTAATAAATTTGACTATTGCTACTCTCTTTGTATCATAAACAAAATGTGTAACACAGCTATTTCCGGAAAGGTTTATCTCGATTAAAATGAAGTAGATAGGAAAATTAACTCCATAAGAATAGTTTGTATAGCCAGTAATAAGCGAGAGGGTAGAGCAAGTCATGTGAATGTAATGCATCAGATTTTTACTTTCTCTACTACGTATAGTAAGTAGGGGAAGTATTGTATTCCACCCAAAAGTTCGATACCAAGATTTCACCGGAAATATATGTTTTGAGAACTCCTGAATCTCTAAAAGCATTTTTGGAAACATGTCCGTGTGTGTGTCTGTGTGTGAACAGCATAACTCAGAAACGAACAGTCGGATAACACCAAACTTGGTATTTAGGTTCAGTATCTTCCGGAGATGCGACAGGAAGGTTTTCAAAAAAATTCCCCCACCCCAGATTACCCTTTACATGGAACAATTTTCGAAAATTTTAATTTTCTCAGAAATGGCTCTAACTATTTTGATTAAAATATCATATATCTAAGATACTTTAAGACAAATAAAATGTGTATCTTGAATTTTCTGGGAATGTCTCCAAAAGTATTCTTCATTGTGAACAACTTTTGCTATACTGGTAAACCATAAGACATAGACAAAATTTTACTACACAAAAACTGTAAATCGCGTTAAATTATACAATTTATGTCATATACATTTTTTTTATTGAGTGAACCATTTTCGAGATATTGCTTGTTATTCTTTAAATTTTAAAATACTTATACTTTTTCCCAAATGGGAAATCGTTATTCATTTTTTTTGTCCTGGTAATGCAAAGAGAATGGAATACTCTACATAGCAACCAGCGCTTAATACATTTGACTATCGCTTAAAGCCTACCATATTCCCGTTGCATGTACAAGAAAATTAGGAATAAGATTAACATCTCTATTAACATGAAGCATATGGAGAATAAGCGTTTGTAAAAATATTTTGTACAAGAGTAGAGAAAGTCATGTGAGTGTAACACATCAGAATTTTTTTAGAAATTTAGATGACAAATAAAATGTATATCTTGAAACTTTTGGGAAGAGCCTCTGAAATCCTCTTCGTTCGGAAGGAGTTTTGTATATGTTTTTATAGGGATAAACCATAAGAAATACACAATAGAATACTATACAAAAAACTATACCTGTTTTAAGAACAATTTATTTCGAATACTTTTTTTGCGAAAACAGTAATTTCCGAGATATCCGTTATAATTGGCTTGGAATTTTCAACGCTCTATCATTTGTATCAGTTGCATCTCGCAATATCATGGAAATAAAATGGAATTTCAAGGCCAGCATATACCTACTGGCTTTTAAACACCTGACTATCGGCTCAGTTCCCTCTTTTCTACTTGTGCCTACAAGTAAATGTGTAATGCAACTACAATGCTTTTATTTCACGGCGGCACGCGCTGGCCGCCGCAGCTTGGAGTCGTGCCGAAACAGTTAAAACTGCCTAAAAGTACCTCACGTTCTCATAGTTACAACTTGAAGGTATTTGATTAGCTCCACGTATGGACGCCAATTTGGGAAGATGTTTTTTTATATTATTTATTAGCACCGCGCTTTGGGCGTCAATTTGAAGAAGGTTGTATTGAAGGAGTTTATTATATTTCAATTGTTTGGGAGCCGAACACTTGAAGTATGGTACCCGGTAGCCTTCGTCCCAAATTTAAAAATATAAAATTTGTAATTTGACTGTTTCTTTAAGTATTAACTATTTGTTTGCCTCGGCTGCGTCAGTATTATTGTTAGAGACACGTTTCTCTTTGTAGGGTTATGGTGCGACAAGAATGTAGGCTTACACAGATTATAATTTTACTTCACTCCTTTTATTAATGCTTGGCACGATTTAAATAACACTTCACTGATATAGAGAGCTGTTAGATTCTTTTTATTAATTACTTGCACTTTTTAACATGTAAACTGTTTTCGTCTCGCGTATTAAATCTCTTGAGGACTTTTTGCGTCTGGTTAGTAACTCTGTCTGCAGGCAATTGACTTCTGAATTTGTAAATGTTTCTCCTTTTTAGTTTCTGATTCGCTAATCCTACTCCAATAAAATACCTTCAATAAACTAAAGCTTTTTCTGGTTGTTGATTGGCTATTTTATAAACTGTGACTAAAATTTACATTATTGCTGCTCCAATAATGACTAGTAGCATTGTTAAACATTCTTGCTCATTATTGCCTTAAGGTTACCTCATTGTTATCCCATTGTTAGTAACGTGTAACTTATTATTCTCACAACTCCTACATTATTAAATTATGTAATACATTCACATAACATTATTACATGTATACAAGTAGGTATATATAGAGAGATCGAGCACAGTTTTTTGCGTTTATATGGGAAAGGATAGGGAAAACGAGGGTAGATGCGACGGTTCAAGGAGGAAAATGCGTTTATATGGGCGAGATAGGGAATACCAGGCCTGATGCTAGGCTAGTCAGATGCTAAAGGAGGGAGGCATATGCTTTATACGAGAGAGATAGGGAATACAAGGAAAGATGGTATACTAAACAGGACTTGAAGGGTAGAATATGGCGTTTTATATGAGAGGTGTAGGAAAACGAGGAGAGGTATTAAGCTAAGGAGGTTGAGTATACGTTTATAAGGAGACGAGAAAACGGAGAGATCCTATGCTAGAATAGACAGATGTTGAAGGTAGAATGTGTTTTATATATGTTAGATAGGAAACCAAGGAGATACTCAGCTAGACAGGGGGCAGGAGGGGGAATACGCTTTATGAGAGGCAGGGGATACGGGAAGAGGTGCTAGACTAGACAGTGGTTGAGAGTAGAGTATGGTTTATATGAGAAGTATAGGAAAACGAGGAGAGTCGGTAGGCTAGACAGGTAGTGTAGCAGTAGGAATATGGAATTATATACAGGAGAGATATGGAATAGGAGGGAGATACTAGACCTTGAAAGCGACTTTAAGCGAGAACTTCATGAAAATATGTTTCATGTCAATGTTCTAGACATGCCCATCACGTAACCCATTCAGGGAAAAGGTGACTCGTTCAGGGGAAAAGGTGACTGCTCAGGGAAAAAGGAGGCCCACAAAGGGAAAAAGTTGACTAGCAAAGGCAAAAACGTGACCAGCAAAGGGAAAAAGGCGACCAGCAAAGGGAAAAATGTGACCAGCAAAGGGAAAAAGGTGACCAGCAAAGGGAAAAAGGCGACATGCAACGGGAAAAAGGTGACCAGTAAAGGGAAAAAGGTGAGCAACAAAGGGAAAAGGTGAGCACCAACGGGAAAAAGGTGAGCTATAAAGGGGAAAAGGTGCCCTGCAAAGGGAAAAGCTAACCCGCTCACACTAACAGGTAAGTAATTCAGCTAGTATTGCAAGAGGCTGACTGTATCATAGCAGTGTATGATTTCACAGCTAATTCAGCTAGTATCGTGAACATTTAAGCTAATTCAGCTAGTATCACAGGAGACTAGATTCCAGAGGCTAACTGCATCATCGCTCTGCATGATTTCACAGGTAATTCAGCTAGTATCGTAGGTATTTAGGCTAATTCAGCTAGTATCACAAGAGGATAGATTCTAGGGTTGGGTATAGCTTAGTGTCGTATTTCACAGGTAATTCATCTAGTATCATTGGTATTTAAGACAAACCATTATCACAGATGCTCGCGCTAATTTAGAGAAGGAATTCGTATCAGAGCTATTTAATGTAATTTCACTTGATTCGAGTAGTATCACAGGTATTTAAGTCATTTTAACGGGCAATTCAACTAGTATCACAGGTACTCATGGTAATATAGAGAGTAATTAAATTATAAAACATTTCTCATCCAACGTTACAACAATTTATATACTTTTTTCTAAATCTTACAAACTTATTATATGTTAAACAGTTATTGTACGATGCGGAGAGGGATAAACTACATATTGGTTCACAAATTGAAAAGCTTTACGTCATATTACCTTTATTTTAGTTCGTTGTAGATGTCTCTCCCCTTTTATCTAGGCTTGAAACTAGCACTAGGATTGCTCCTAATGACAGGGTTACCACCTTCCCTTCCATGTTTTTCTTTCTTCATTAGGCGTCAGCTATCTGCATATACAGCACACAGATAACCTTCTTTTTTAAGATTGTAGACTCTCGAGAACTATGTAACATGATCACGCTATGTTACAACATGATCACGCTATGTAACAACATGATCACGCTATGTAACAACATGATCACGCTATGTAACAACATGATCACGCTATGTAACAACATTATCACGCTATGTAACAACATGTTCACGCTATGTAACAACCTGATCACGCTATGTAACAACACGATCACGCTATGTAACAACCTGATCACGCTATGTAACAACCTGATCACGCTATGTAACAACCTGAGCACTCTATGTAACAACCTGATCACGCTATGTAACAACACGATCACGCTATGTAACAACATGATCACACTATGTAACAACATGATTACGCTATGTAACAACCTGAGCACTCTATGTAACAACACGATCACGCTATGTAACAACATGATCACGCTATGTAACAACATCATCACGCTATGTAACAACATGATCACGCTATGTAACAACATGATCACGCTATGTAACAACATGATTATGCTATGTAACAACACGATCACACTATGTAACAACACGATCACGCTATGTAACAACATGATCACGCTATGTAACAACAATATCACGCTATGTAACAACATTATCACGCTATGTAACAACATTATCACGCTATGTAACAACATTATCACGCTATGTAACAACATGTTCACGCTATGTAACAACACGTTCACGCTATGTAACAACATGTTCACGCTATGTAACAACACGATCACGCTATGTAACAACCTGATCACGCTATGTAACAACCTGAGCACTCTATGTAACAACCTGATCACGCTATGTAACAACACGATCACGCTATGTAACAACATGATCACACTATGTAACAACATGATTACGCTATGTAACAACCTGAGCACTCTATGTAACAATACGATCACGCTATGTAACAACATGATCACGCTATGTAACAACATGATCACGCTATGTAACAACATGATTATGCTATGTAACAACATGTTCACGCTATGTAACAACATGTTCACGCTATGTAACAACACGATCACACTATGTAACAACATGATTACGCTATGTAACAACACTATCACGCTATGTAACAACACTATCACGCTATGTAACAACACGATCACGCTATGTAACAACATGATCACGCTATGTAACAACATGATCACGCTATGTAACAACCTGATTAAGCTATGTAACAACATGATCACGCTATGTAACAACATGATCACGCTATGTAACAACATGATCGCGCTATGTAACAACCTGATCACGCCATGTAACAACAATTTTTCCAGAGTTACACAGATTCTAAGCTTCTAAATCGAACCCGGTAATACTTTTAATAAATGTATTTTAGCTCCCCAATATCAGCATCTACCATTTAATCTTTACTCGAACCTGATATGATCCATAAGCTTGAAGATATATGAAATCACCCTTCGGGATTCGATCTGAGTACTTTAAAGTAATATTTGTCACGATAACGATATTTAAGGACTAGATACTCTGTTTGCGTCTACCTTGACATGTTTATCTAAATTAAATTACGAGTTATTAAATTTTTGCAAGTAAATTTCATTGAATCGGTATTCGAACCCAGAACACCAGGAACAAGATAATTTATAATATTAGTCTGACATGTTAAACAAAGTTGTATGCAGTTACATCATCGATCTAAGTGATATATTCTAGTGTACAGAGGAAAATTAAGAAAGTCATTAAAAGATGAGGAATCGAACCAAGCACAACTGATTGACAATTATATACAGCATTAATTACCCATCATAGAAGCTATCAATCATGCTTTGCTGCACTCCTCTACCTCACTTATTTCCCGAGATAATGAACATTTAAAAATTAAGGATCGAACCCAGGATGTCAGGTATCTAATTACACATTTACAAGATACTACCTAATACCATAAACGCAATAAAGTTTATTTGGCGTCTTTATCTTAATTGGTTTAGGAGTTATTAAATTTATAAGTAAATTCCATCGAATCAGTATTCGAACCCAGAACACCAAGAACAAAATAATTTATAATATGAGTTTGGTAAGCTTAAAGGTGCTGTATGTAGTTACAGCATCAATTTAAGTGATAGTTTCTAGAGTATAGAGTAAAATTAAGCAAGTCATTAAAAAATCGGGATTCGAACTAGGGACAACTGATTGGAAATTATATACAGTATTAATTACCCATTATAACAGCTATCAATCATGCTTTGGTCCATTCCTCTAGCTTTCTTAGTTTCCGAGATAATGGAGTTTTTAAAATTAAGGATCGAACCCAGGACACAAGGTACCAAAATATACATCCACAAGAAACTACCTAATGACATTAATGTAATAAAGTTTATTTGACGTCTTTTTCTTAATTAGTCTCTGAGTTATTAGAAGATGAATTTGCATTCACTCCTAGGATTCGAACCCAGGCATCCCGGTCAACTTGGAACAAGGTCCTAATGACGCGGCGCATTCCAAAGAATTGATTAGTTTTTATCTCAATGTTCTATCTCTTGTCATTCAGGAGATATAAGCGATTAAACAGTAGAAATAAAATGGGCGGAGCTTGCCGGCATAGATCAAAGAACTTTATCAGATGTCGGCATCTCTCTGTGGGCTCAAGTCGCCAATGACATTAATGTAATAAAGTTTATTTGACGTCTTTATCTTAATTAGTCTCTGAGTTATTAGAAGATGAATTTGCATTCACTCCTAGGATTCGAACCCAGGCATCCCGGTCAACTTGGAACAAGGTCCTAATGACGCGGCGCATTCCAAAGAATTGATTAGTTTTTATCCCAATGTTCTATCTCTTGTCATTCAGGAGATATAAGCGATTAAACAGTAGAAATAAAATGGGCGGAGCTTGCCGGCATAGATCAAAGAACTTTATCAGATGTCGGCATCTCTCTGTGGGCTCAAGTCGCCATTATATTTCTACTACTGTTGTTACATAGTGTGATCATGTTGTTACATAGCGTGATCGTGTTGTTACATAGCGTGATCAGGTTGTTACATAGAGTGCTCAGGTTGTTACATAGCGTGATCAGGTTGTTACATAGAACAACACGATCACGCTATGTAACAACCTGATCACGCTATGTAACAACCTGAGCACTCTATGTAACAACCTGATCACGCTATGTAACAACACGATCACGCTATGTAACAACATGATCACACTATGTAACAACATGATTACGCTATGTAACAACCTGAGCACTCTATGTAACAATACGATCACGCTATGTAACAACATGATCACGCTATGTAACAACATGATCACGCTATGTAACAACATGATTATGCTATGTAACAACATGTTCACGCTATGTAACAACATGTTCACGCTATGTAACAACACGATCACACTATGTAACAACATGATTACGCTATGTAACAACACTATCACGCTATGTAACAACACGATCACGCTATGTAACAACATGATCACGCTATGTAACAACATGATCACGCTATGTAACAACCTGATTAAGCTATGTAACAACATGATCACGCTATGTAACAACATGATCACGCTATGTAACAACCTGATCACGCCATGTAACAACAATTTTTCCAGAGTTACACAGATTCTAAGCTTCTAAATCGAACCCGGTAATACTTTTAATAAATGTATTTTAGCTCCCCAATATCAGCATCTACCATTTAATCTTTACTCGAACCTGATATGATCCATAAGCTTGAAGATATATGAAATCACCCTTCGGGATTCGATCTGAGTACTTTAAAGTAATATTTGTCACGATAACGATATTTAAGGACTAGATACTCTGTTTGCGTCTACCTTGACATGTTTATCTAAATTAAATTACGAGTTATTAAATTTTTGCAAGTAAATTTCATTGAATCGGTATTCGAACCCAGAACACCAGGAACAAGATAATTTATAATATTAGTCTGACATGTTAAACAAAGTTGTATGCAGTTACATCATCGATCTAAGTGATATATTCTAGTGTACAGAGGAAAATTAAGAAAGTCATTAAAAGATGAGGAATCGAACCAAGCACAACTGATTGACAATTATATACAGCATTAATTACCCATCATAGAAGCTATCAATCATGCTTTAGTCCACTCCTCTACCTCACTTAGTTCCCGAGATAATGAAAATTTTAAAATTAGGATCGAACCCAGGACGTCATGTATCTAATTACACATTCATAAGATACTACCTAATAACATAAACGCAATAAAGTTTATTTGGCGTCTTTATCTTAATTGGTTTAGGAGTTATTAAATTTATAAGTAAATTCCATCGAATCAGTATTCGAACCCAGAACACCAAGAACAAAATAATTTATAATATGAGTTTGGTAAGCTTAAAGGTGCTGTATGTAGTTACAGCATCAATTTAAGTGATATTTTCTAGAGTATAGAGTAAAATTAAGCAAGTCATTAAAAAATCGGGATTCGAACTAGGGACAACTGATTGGAAATTATATACAGTGTTAATTACCCATTATAACAGCTATCAATCACGCTTTGGTCCATTCCTCTAGCTTTCTTAGTTTCCGAGATAATGGAGTTTTTAAAATTAAGGATCGAACCCAGGACACCAGGTACCAAAATATACATCCACAAGAAACTACCTAATGACATTAATGTAATAAAGTTTATTTGACGTCTTTTTCTTAATTAGTCTCTGAGTTATTAGAAGATGAATTTGCATTCACTCCTAGGATTCGAACCCAGGCATCCCGGTCAACTTGGAACAAGGTCCTAATGACGCGGCGCATTCCAAAGAATTGATTAGTTTTTATCTCAATGTTCTATCTCTTGTCATTCAGGAGATATAAGCGATGAAACAGTAGAAATAAAATGGGCGGAGCTTGCCGGCATAGATCAAAGAACTTTATCAGATGTCGGCATCTCTCTGTGGGCTCAAGTCGCCAATGACATTAATGTAATAAAGTTTATTTGACGTCTTTATCTTAATTAGTCTCTGAGTTATTAGAAGATGAATTTGCATTCACTCCTAGGATTCGAACCCAGGCATCCCGGTCAACTTGGAACAAGGTCCTAATGACGCGGCGCATTCCAAAGAATTGATTAGTTTTATCCCAATGTTCTATCTCTTGTCATTCAGGAGATATAAGCGATTAAACAGTAGAAATAAAATGGGCGGAGCTTGCCGGCATAGATCAAAGAACTTTATCAGATGTCGGCATCTCTCTGTGGGCTCAAGTCGCCATTATATTTCTACTACTGTTGTTACATAGTGTGATCATGTTGTTACATAGCATGATCGTGTTGTTACATAGCGTGATCAGGTTGTTACATAGAGTGCTCAGGTTGTTACATAGCGTGATCAGGTTGTTACATAGAACAACACGATCACGCTATGTAACAACCTGATCACGCTATGTAACAACCTGAGCACTCTATGTAACAACCTGATCACGCTATGTAACAACACGATCACGCTATGTAACAACATGATCACACTATGTAACAACATGATTACGCTATGTAACAACCTGAGCACTCTATGTAACAATACGATCACGCTATGTAACAACATGATCACGCTATGTAACAACATGATCACGCTATGTAACAACATGATTATGCTATGTAACAACATGTTCACGCTATGTAACAACATGTTCACGCTATGTAACAACACGATCACACTATGTAACAACATGATTACGCTATGTAACAACACTATCACGCTATGTAACAACACGATCACGCTATGTAACAACATGATCACGCTATGTAACAACATGATCACGCTATGTAACAACCTGATTAAGCTATGTAACAACATGATCACGCTATGTAACAACATGATCACGCTATGTAACAACCTGATCACGCCATGTAACAACAATTTTTCCAGAGTTACACAGATTCTAAGCTTCTAAATCGAACCCGGTAATACTTTTAATAAATGTATTTTAGCTCCCCAATATCAGCATCTACCATTTAATCTTTACTCGAACCTGATATGATCCATAAGCTTGAAGATATATGAAATCACCCTTCGGGATTCGATCTGAGTACTTTAAAGTAATATTTGTCACGATAACGATATTTAAGGACTAGATACTCTGTTTGCGTCTACCTTGACATGTTTATCTAAATTAAATTACGAGTTATTAAATTTTTGCAAGTAAATTTCATTGAATCGGTATTCGAACCCAGAACACCAGGAACAAGATAATTTATAATATTAGTCTGACATGTTAAACAAAGTTGTATGCAGTTACATCATCGATCTAAGTGATATATTCTAGTGTACAGAGGAAAATTAAGAAAGTCATTAAAAGATGAGGAATCGAACCAAGCACAACTGATTGACAATTATATACAGCATTAATTACCCATCATAGAAGCTATCAATCATGCTTTAGTCCACTCCTCTACCTCACTTAGTTCCCGAGATAATGAAAATTTTAAAATTAGGATCGAACCCAGGACGTCATGTATCTAATTACACATTCATAAGATACTACCTAATAACATAAACGCAATAAAGTTTATTTGGCGTCTTTATCTTAATTGGTTTAGGAGTTATTAAATTTATAAGTAAATTCCATCGATTAAACAGTAGAAATAAAATGGGCGGAGCTTGCCGGCATAGATCAAAGAACTTTATCAGATGTCGGCATCTCTCTGTGGGCTCAAGTCGCCATTATATTTCTACTGTTTAATCGCTTATATCTCCTGAATGACAAGAGATAGAACATTGGGATAAAAACTAATCAATTCTTTGGAATGCGCCGCGTCATTAGGACCTTGTTCCAAGTTGACCGGGATGCCTGGGTTCGAATCCTAGGAGTGAATGCAAATTCATCTTCTAATAACTCAGAGACTAATTAAGATAAAGACGTCAAATAAACTTTATTACATTAATGTCATTGGCGACTTGAGCCCACAGAGAGATGCCGACATCTGATAAAGTTCTTTGATCTATGCCGGCAAGCTCCGCCCATTTTATTTCTACTGTTTAATCGCTTATATCTCCTGAATGACAAGAGATAGAACATTGGGATAAAAACTAATCAATTTTTTGGAATGCGCCGCGTCATTAGGACCTTGTTCCAAGTTGACCGGGATGCCTGGGTTCGAATCCTAGGAGTGAATGCAAATTCATCTTCTAATAACTCAGAGACTAATTAAGATAAGGACGTCAAATAAACTTTATTACATTAATGTCATTAGGTAGTTTCTTGTGGATGTATATTTTGGTACCTGGTGTCCTGGGTTCGATCCTTAATTTTAAAAACTCCATTATCTCGGAAACTAAGAAAGCTAGAGGAATGGACCAAAGCGTGATTGATAGCTGTTATAATGGGTAATTAACACTGTATATAATTTCCAATCAGTTGTCCCTAGTTCGAATCCCGATTTTTTAATGACTTGCTTAATTTTACTCTATACTCTAGAAAATATCACTTAAATTGATGCTGTAACTACATACAGCACCGTTAAGCTTACCAAACTCATATTATAAATTATTTTGTTCTTGGTGTTCTGGGTTCGAATACTGATTCGATGGAATTTACTTATAAATTTAATAACTCCTAAACCAATTAAGATAAAGACGCCAAATAAACTTTATTGCGTTTATGTTATTAGGTAGTATCTTATGAATGTGTAATTAGATACATGACGTCCTGGGTTCGATCCTAATTTTAAAATTTTCATTATCTCGGGAACTAAGTGAGGTAGAGGAGTGGACTAAAGCATGATTGATAGCTTCTATGATGGGTAATTAATGCTGTATATAATTGTCAATCAGTTGTGCTTGGTTCGATTCCTCATCTTTTAATGACTTTCTTAATTTTCCTCTGTACACTAGAATATATCACTTAGATCGATGATGTAACTGCATACAACTTTGTTTAACATGTCAGACTAATATTATAAATTATCTTGTTCCTGGTGTTCTGGGTTCGAATACCGATTCAATGAAATTTACTTGCAAAAATTTAATAACTCGTAATTTAATTTAGATAAACATGTCAAGGTAGACGCAAACAGAGTATCTAGTCCTTAAATATCGTTATCGTGACAAATATTACTTTAAAGTACTCAGATCGAATCCCGAAGGGTGATTTCATATATCTTCAAGCTTATGGATCATATCAGGTTCGAGTAAAGATTAAATGGTAGATGCTGATATTGGGGAGCTAAAATACATTTATTAAAAGTATTACCGGGTTCGATTTAGAAGCTTAGAATCTGTGTAACTCTGGAAAAATTGTTGTTACATGGCGTGATCAGGTTGTTACATAGCGTGATCATGTTGTTACATAGCGTGATCATGTTGTTACATAGCTTAATCATGTTGTTACATAGCGTGATCATGTTGTTACATAGCGTGATCATGTTGTTACATAGCGTGATCGTGTTGTTACATAGCGTGATAGTGTTGTTACATAGCGTAATCATGTTGTTACATAGTGTGATCGTGTTGTTACATAGCGTGAACATGTTGTTACATAGCGTGAACATGTTGTTACATAGCATAATCATGTTGTTACATAGCGTGATCATGTTGTTACATAGCGTGATCATGTTGTTACATAGCGTGATCGTATTGTTACATAGAGTGCTCAGGTTGTTACATAGCGTAATCATGTTGTTACATAGTGTGATCATGTTGTTACATAGCGTGATCAGGTTGTTACATAGAGTGCTCAGGTTGTTACATAGCGTGCTCAGGTTGTTACATAGCGTGATCGTGTTGTTACATAGCGTGAACATGTTGTTACATAGCGTGAACGTGTTGTTACATAGCGTGAACATGTTGTTACATAGCGTGATAATGTTGTTACATAGCGTGATAATGTTGTTACATAGCGTGATAATGTTGTTACATAGCGTGATCATGTTGTTACATAGCGTGATCATGTTGTTACATAGCGTGATCGTGTTGTTACATAGTGTGATCGTGTTGTTACATAGCATAATCGTGTTGTTACATAGCGTGATCATGTTGTTACATAGCGTGATCATGTTGTTACATAGCGTGATCATGTTGTTACATAGCGTGATCATGTTGTTACATAGCGTGATCGTGTTGTTACATAGAGTGCTCAGGTTGTTACATAGCGTAATCATGTTGTTACATAGTGTGATCATGTTGTTACATAGCGTGTTCGTGTTGTTACATAGCGTGATCAGGTTGTTACATAGAGTGCTCAGGTTGTTACATAGCGTGATCAGGTTGTTACATAGCGTGATCAGGTTGTTACATAGCGTGATCGTGTTGTTACATAGCGTGATCAGGTTGTTACATAGCGTGAACATGTTGTTACATAGCGTGATAATGTTGTTACATAGCGTGATCATGTTGTTACATAGCGTGATCATGTTGTTACATAGCGTGATCATGTTGTTACATAGCGTGATCATGTTGTAACATAGCGTGATCATGTTACATAGTTCTCGAGAGTCTACAATCTTAAAAAAGAAGGTTATCTGTGTGCTGTATATGCAGATAGCTGACGCCTAATGAAGAAAGAAAAACATGGAAGGGAAGGTGGTAACCCTGTCATTAGGAGCAATCCTAGTGCTAGTTTCAAGCCTAGATAAAAGGGGAGAGACATCTACAACGAACTAAAATAAAGGTAATATGACGTAAAGCTTTTCAATTTGTGAACCAATATGTAGTTTATCCCTCTCCGCATCGTACAATAACTGTTTAACATATAATAAGTTTGTAAGATTTAGAAAAAAGTATATAAATTGTTGTAACGTTGGATGAGAAATGTTTTATAATTTAATTACTCTCTATATTACCATGAGTACCTGTGATACTAGTTGAATTGCCCGTTAAAATGACTTAAATACCTGTGATACTACTCGAATCAAGTGAAATTACATTAAATAGCTCTGATACGAATTCCTTCTCTAAATTAGCGCGAGCATCTGTGATAATGGTTTGTCTTAAATACCAATGATACTAGATGAATTACCTGTGAAATACGACACTAAGCTATACCCAACCCTAGAATCTATCCTCTTGTGATACTAGCTGAATTAGCCTAAATACCTACGATACTAGCTGAATTACCTGTGAAATCATGCAGAGCGATGATGCAGTTAGCCTCTGGAATCTAGTCTCCTGTGATACTAGCTGAATTAGCTTAAATGTTCACGATACTAGCTGAATTAGCTGTGAAATCATACACTGCTATGATACAGTCAGCCTCTTGCAATACTAGCTGAATTACTTACCTGTTAGTGTGAGCGGGTTAGCTTTTCCCTTTGCAGGGCACCTTTTCCCCTTTATAGCTCACCTTTTTCCCGTTGGTGCTCACCTTTTCCCTTTGTTGCTCACCTTTTTCCCTTTACTGGTCACCTTTTTCCCGTTGCATGTCGCCTTTTTCCCTTTGCTGGTCACCTTTTTCCCTTTGCTGGTCACATTTTTCCCTTTGCTGGTCGCCTTTTTCCCTTTGCTGGTCACGTTTTTGCCTTTGCTAGTCAACTTTTTCCCTTTGTGGGCCTCCTTTTTCCCTGAGCAGTCACCTTTTCCCCTGAACGAGTCACCTTTTCCCTGAATGGGTTACGTGATGGGCATGTCTAGAACATTGACATGAAACATATTTTCATGAAGTTCTCGCTTAAAGTCGCTTTCAAGGTCTAGTATCTCCCTCCTATTCCATATCTCTCCTGTATATAATTCCATATTCCTACTGCTACACTACCTGTCTAGCCTACCGACTCTCCTCGTTTTCCTATACTTCTCATATAAACCATACTCTACTCTCAACCACTGTCTAGTCTAGCACCTCTTCCCGTATCCCCTGCCTCTCATAAAGCGTATTCCCCCTCCTGCCCCCTGTCTAGCTGAGTATCTCCTTGGTTTCCTATCTAACATATATAAAACACATTCTACCTTCAACATCTGTCTATTCTAGCATAGGATCTCTCCGTTTTCTCGTCTCCTTATAAACGTATACTCAACCTCCTTAGCTTAATACCTCTCCTCGTTTTCCTACACCTCTCATATAAAACGCCATATTCTACCCTTCAAGTCCTGTTTAGTATACCATCTTTCCTTGTATTCCCTATCTCTCTCGTATAAAGCATATGCCTCCCTCCTTTAGCATCTGACTAGCCTAGCATCAGGCCTGGTATTCCCTATCTCGCCCATATAAACGCATTTTCCTCCTTGAACCGTCGCATCTACCCTCGTTTTCCCTATCCTTTCCCATATAAACGCAAAAAACTGTGCTCGATCTCTCTATATATACCTACTTATATGGTTTACCTTAAATACCAATGATACTAGATGAATTAGCTGTGAAATATGAAACTAAGCTATACCCAACCCTAGAATCTATCCTCTTGTGATACTAGCTGAATTAGCCTAAATACCTACGATACTAGCTGAATTACCTGTGAAATCATGCAGAGCCATGATGCAGTTAGCCTCTGGAATCTAGTCTCCTGTGATACTAGCTGAATTAGCTTAAATGCTCACGATACTAGCTGAATTAGCTGTGAAATCATACACTGCTATGATCCAGTCAGCCTCTTACAATACTAGCTGAATTACTTACCTGTTAGTGTGGGTGGGTTAGCTTTTCCCGTTGCAGGGCACCTTTTTCCCTTTATAGCTCACCTTTTTCCCTTTGTTGCTCACCTTTTTCCCTTTGTTGCTTACCTTTTTCCCTTTGCTGGTCACATTTTTCCCTTTGCTGGTCACATTTTTCCCTGAGCAGACACCCTTTTCCCTTTATGGCTCACCGTTTTCCCTTTGGCGGTCACCTTTTTCCCTTTGCTGGTCACATTTTTCCCTGAGCAGTCATCCTTTTCCCTTTATGGCTCACCGTTTTCCCTTTGGCGGTCACCTTTTTCCCTTTGTTGCTCACCTTTTTCCCTTTGTTGCTCACCTTTTTCCCTTTGCTGGTCACATTTTTCCCTTTGCTGGTCACATTTTTCCCTGAGCAGTCACCCTTTTCCCTTTATGGCTCACCGTTTTCCCTTTGGCGGTCACCTTTTTCCCTTTGTTGCTCACCTTTTTCCCTTTGCTGGTCACGTTTTTCCCTTTACTGGTCGACTTTTTCCCTTTGTGGGTCACCTTTTTCCCTGAGCAGTCACCTTTTTCCCCTGAACGACTCACCTTTTCTCTGAATAGGTTACGTGATGGGCATGTCTAGAACATTGACAACAAACAGTTTTCCACTAAGTTCACGTCTAAAGTCGCTTTCAAGTCTAGCACCTCCTATTCCCTATCTCTCCTGTATATAAGTCCATATTCCTACTGCTACACTACCTGTCTAGCCTAACACCTCTCCTCCTGTTCCTATACCTCTCATATAAACCATACTCTACTCCTCTAGCTCTGTCTAGCCTAACGCCTCTCTCGTTTACCTATGACGCTCACATAAACCATACTCTGCTCCTCGACCTTTGTCTAGTCTAACTCCTCTCCTCGTTTTCCTATACCTCTCATATAAACTATACTCTACTCCTCAACCTCTGTCTAGCCTAGCACCCCTCTTCCTGTTCCTATACTTCTCATACATATAAACCATGCCCTACGTTTCAAGCCCTGTCTAGCCTAACACCACTCCCCGTATCCCCTACCTCTCAAAAGCTCATTCCCTCCTGCCCCCCCTCTAGCTGAGTACCACTCCTTGGTTTCCTATCTAACCTAACTTTAACACCTGTCTATCCTAGCATAGGATCTCTCTCCGTTTTCTCGTCTCTCCTTATAAACACAAACTCAATTCTCCTAACCTAATACCTCTCCTCGTTTTCCTATACTTCTGATATAAACCATACTCTACTCCTCGACTTCTGTCTAGCCTAACACCTTTCCTCGTTTTCCTATATCTCTCATATAAACCATGCACTACGTTTCAAGCCCTGTCTAGTCTAACACCTCTCATCGTTTTCCTATACCGCTCATATAAACCATACATTACTCAGCCTCTGTATAGCCTAGCACGTCTCCACGTATTCCCTATCTGTCTCATATAAAGCGCACTCCCCCTCCTACCACTGTCTAGCCTAGCGTCAGTCCTCGTATTCCCTATCTCCCCCATATAAACGCATTTTCCTCCTTGAACCACCCCATCCAGCCTCGTTTTCCCTATCCTTTCCCATATAAACGCAAAAACTGTGCCAGCTCTCTCCTATATATCCTACTTATACAATAATACAAACATATACGATGACTGTTACATACACGTTTTATATATTGTTACATACACATATTGCTTTAAGGCGGGCTATTATTGAATTTATATATTATATAATTAGACTGAAATCATTTAGGTGTTAAAAATACTGCCTCAAACTACAATGATAATAAGCACATACCTTATCACAAGAGATGTTAGAAATGTTATCCGTCTCTAACATCGTATTTCTGGCATCTTCTCAGGAAATTTTCGTTCACACTCAAGATTTCAGTATCCGAAATTGAGTGAATTTCTCGCAGGATGTTTTCCTTTAGTTTTTAAAATGTATGGGGCTTTGTTGTACACGCCCTGTTTTTCATGTGATCGTCATAGCTGGGTAAATTCCTGTAATTAAATAAATTAAATTGAGTTTTATTTATGGACTCTCTTTAGCTGCTGTGGTCCTTAGTGTTCCATTCCATGTAGGGCGTGAAAGACCGATAATTTTGCACAGACGCCTCTTTATCAGGTTTGAGGTTCTTTTACATGTCATAAATCTACGGCACGGGAATACTGGCTTTACTTCCCTTCCGAAGAAAGTCATGCTAAAGATCTTTACGCCCGAAAAAGTTTATCACCCTCCGTCGGGTTTGAACCGCGACCTCGGGAACTAGAGGCGAGCATGGTAACCACTAAACCACGGAGGACGACTTATTGTAACTGGATTTTGCGGAATGATAAGAAAAATTGACCAGGCTTACTATTCTTCTCTGATGAAGCATGGTTCCATTTACATGGTTATGTTCTTTCACAAAATAACAGATATTGGAGCACAGAGAAACCCGGTTGTACACACGAGATTCCCTTGCATGACGCGAAAATTGGTTTGCACTAACTGAATACACAATAATAGGACCTATATTTTTTTACAAAAAAAATACAAATGCACAGAACTACAGGAATGACTTACGGCATTTTTTGAAGAGCTGGCCGAGTTCAGTGAGCCTGAATTTTTCCAATAAGACTTTGTTACCGCATATACAGCATTAAAATTCATTCAGGAAAATTTTGTAGTTAGGGTAATTGAACTGAAAAATAAGATGTGTACAAAAAACATTGTAAGGGCTAAAAGAAAACATCACGCGGGAAATTCAGCCAATTTCCGATATTGTACACTCGTGTGTGGATGAAAATTTCCATAGATGTCAGAAATATGGGGATAGAGAAGACCAAAGAACATCTCTTATGAAGTTTTGTGCTGATTATCATTGTAACTATGGGAACGTGAGTTGGTTGCGTGGCCCTCCGGTGGCCACAGTGTGAAGGGAACTCACTGTATTTCTGCAAAGTTTATCTCCATTAATATCAAGCAGGTAGAAAGCTAAGCTTTCTTATTACTAGTCAGTAAAATCTACATAAAAATAAACGATAGAAGGTAGAGAAGGTCATATGTAACATATCTTTATTACAAGTTCTCTTGCAGCCTACATTATTACGCACTTGTTAGCATTAAGCACGAGTATTTCCAGCAGAAGTTTGAAGGAGCTCTTCAATTCCACGAGGCGGCCAGTCTTCGAATGCTTTAACGTGCATTTCTGAACATCTCTTGGGGTTATTTCCTAAAAATATGATTATTGCTGCAGAAGAATACAAACATGAGTGGCTTTCTGCTCTTCAGCACACAATTTTTGCAATATAATGGATCCTTACTATTCCACTAGAATAACAGGCCAACTCAAGTACACGAGACTTCAGGTGAAATAACGAGAAGAGCGTATGCTTCCTTAAGGAATATTCCTGGAGAACCTATTGCCTTATTAAACAGAGTTGCTTCTACAGATAAGAATTGCGCATTTCTACATTATCCTTCGTAAATAAGGAGTACATTTTTAGGCTTGAGGAATGGAGCAGGTATATTGTAGAAAATGTAATTTTTATTTCAAGAAACAGGCCGAACCCGCATCTGTGCTCGAGCTATTGCATTAAATGCGGAGATTCTTAGCTATTTTTCTCCTTCTCTTATCTCTTTCAACATCTTTCTCTTTCTCTCTTCTCCTCTGCATCCTATTCTCTCTCCTTCCTCTCCATTGCCCTCGCCAAAATGTGGCAAAACCAGGCGGTTCAGGCTGAAAGTTTGTCAATTACAATCCTACAAAATTGCAGATAGCTTATTTTTTTCCTGCTAAAATAAGCGTTCACAAATTATGTATTTTATACAACTTTTCATTTGTCTTTGTGCAGTCGAGTGCAAAAACAAGTTCAGGCAGTATTTTATATCACAACATTGTGAATGCCAGAGTGATTGTAGTGTAAAGTAGCATTATTGTATGACAATGATTTGAGATGTTTGTTAATTATAAGCATTGCTAGGAAATAAGTTTACACGGCCTCACTGAAACTGACAATAGGAGCGGGTAACAATGAGCGAGGGTGTGAGTTGTTTATTAATTAGATGAGACAAAAAATGACGTCAGAGTAGCGCGCTTTTCTTTAGAAATGGAGGGAATATCTTCCCTAGAGCATATGTGTTAGTAATTTTGATTGGATATAAAAATAGACGCTAATGTTGGCACGCTTTATTAACCAATAGCAGCTCTGTTATAATGTTTAGGCATATCGGGGTGAGGGAGTATAAATTCTAAAGCCAGAGACAAGTATCGCACAGTTCAACAGAATCATTCACGGGTTACACGTCGCGCAGTTTAACAGAATCATTCACGAAGTTCACGTTACGCAATTCTACAGAATCTCTCGCGTCGTAAAGTAAGTTACAAAATGTGAAATACTCGAATTAATAATGTGCGGCAAATAAGTGATTATAGTTACATTCGTAAAATATAACAGTTTCAGTCGGGCGTGTATCAAGAATAAATATGTGAAATTAATAACGTGTGACGGCAATAAATGTGTAAAAACAAATTCTTTTATCAGTGTTATCTTTTAGTAACAACTCCTTTCCGTTTACACACCCTGTTCAAGAGATTTGCTCGACTGAGTAATAATAGCTAGCCGGAGGACAAAGAACGCAAAATTAAAAATAGTAAAATAATAACAGGCTCTCAGCAAATAAGATAACACGAACGATACCGCGACAAAGTGCAGATGCTTTTGGTTACTTTTAGTGTTCTCCGTTCTTGAATGTTGGCAGAATCTCCCTAGTTATGTTCCGCGCCTGCCTTAGGTGAGCTAAAGTTTTAGCTGAAGTCCGATACGCTAGCATTACCGTATGAAGAAAGGTCAGGCCTAACTGGGCAATGGAAGGGGTGGAGAATCGGTATAGGTCACGTGAATGGTTGAAACAATATGCCTCCCAAAGACTGTCCCTGAATGACGCGGCTCTTATTGGTTCGGCATTCAAGCATTAACTTCTGTAACCGAATGAGGGATGGAAGGCGAGAAAGAGGCGTGTTGATTTAAACCACGGTTCCTCATATCGGCACTTTTTTTGCACCTGATATGCATAGAATCACCTAAGGGAATTGCATCTATAGCCTTTCCACCTGAGGCCTATTTCACAATGTTTACAAACCTTGTAAATTGTAAACTTTGTTCATTAAAAATCTATTTCACATTGAAAGTTTTTCTAAATTTGAACTTTACAAACAGTTAAATATTTATAAATTAAATTTTATAGAATTTTAAAGCCTTTTTGTTTCACACTCGAATATTACTTTTACAAATTGTACTGTGTATCCGTAAAATAAACAGTTTATTAAAAATTGCTTAAGGTTTGTAAAGGAAGCTATATTTTCATAATATATTTAGCAAAGAAAAAAAATTCTGGTGTACTACATTCACATGACTTTCTCTACCTACCATATCCTTTATTTTTTATTTCACTTGTACAGAATAATCTTATGAATGCTTATTTTGTATCTGCTTTACTCTAATCGAATTAAATGTTAGCAGAAATAATTTCATTTGAAATTTCGTTGTAGGAACAAGGGAAACAGAGGAAACCAAATCGTTAGTTGAGGCAGTATTTTTAACATTTGAATTATATAATATGTAAATTAAATAACAGCCCGCCTTGAAGCAATATGTATGTAATAATTTGTAAAAAAATGTAACAGTCATTGCATATGCTTATATCATTGTAAACGTGATTAATAATGTTATATGAATGCATGAGGTAATTTAATAATGTAAGGGCTGTGAGAATAATAAGTTTA
This sequence comes from Deroplatys truncata, assembly GCA_030765065.1. Classification (NCBI taxonomy): domain Eukaryota; kingdom Metazoa; phylum Arthropoda; class Insecta; order Mantodea; family Mantidae; genus Deroplatys; species Deroplatys truncata. Next base: position 291,335,273 of record CM060975.1, on the reverse strand, counting down.
AAGCTGCTAACAATGAGGTAACAATGAGGTAACCTTGAGGCAATAATGAGTTTGAGAGTTTAAATGTTACTACTCATCATTAGAGCAATAATAATGTAAATTTTGTGACAGTTTAAAATTAGCCAATCACATGCCAAAAAAGCTTTAATTAAATGCAGGTATTCTATTGGACTAGGATTAGCCAATCAGAGACTTGAAATACAGAAGCTTACGGGTTTTGACGATTGAAATATGTTCAGTTGCCTGCAGACCTTGGTAGTGAGCGGATGGATGATGTGTTCTCTAAAGAAATATTACGTATTCGTGTGAAACGAAAATTAAGTATACGCATTAACAAAGTGCAAGTATTAAATTAAAAGAATCTCACAGCTCTTAATATCAGTGTAGTGCTATTTAATTTGTGTCACGGCTTAATAAAAAGAAGTGAATTTAAACTTAAAATCTGTGTAAGTCTACATTCTTGTCCTACCACGCCCTGTCTAAGAGATACGTGACTCTAAAAACAATACTGAAACATCAGAGGCAAAAACAAACATAAATAATACCTATAGAACCAGTTTAATAACAAAGGTTAATAATATTTTTAAACTTTGAGCGTAACAACAAAATATACATCTTCAAATAGGCTTTATATACGTAGCAGCATATTACGTAACAAACAATCTTCTTCAAACGTGAAGCTAAATAAATAAACTTTTAAAGACAATATCTACTTCAAGTTAACGCCCATACGTGGAATATAACTACTTTAAGTTGGCTCTCCAACGTGGGGCATATAATCTCTCATAGTCAGAGTTTAAAAGCAAGTGCTGGCCTAGAAATTTCATACACTTCCCATAACACTGCGAGAAACAACTGAACATCGACGGCACTTTAAGCAAATGGCAGAACAATAATAAATGATATCTCGAAAATGATTAATTCCACAGAAACAGAAATTTGAAATAAACTGCGTGTTTTAAAGCGTGGTAAGTTTATGTTTAAATCGTATGGTTTACCCGCTGTACAAAATTATATAAAATTCATTTAAATAAAGAGAACTTCATAGTCTATTCCCAGTAAGTTTAGATATATATTTTATTTGCAATGTAAATGTCTTAAATATATGGCATTTTAATCAAAATCGTAGTAGACATTTATGAATAAATCAAACATTTCGAAAAAAGATTTCATGTAAAATTTAGTTTGGAATGGGGGATTCGTTTTTAACTTCTCTACCACAAATCCAGTAGTAGAAAGTATTGCATTTGATACGTCCAACAGGCCCGGTAATTATTTAAAATAAATTGACCCTATATAAAGTAATACTATTTTAATATAAATGATGGAATATTAGGAAGCGATTGCAACCACCCAATAGCACTTGTACTTAATATTGTAACTTGTATAGGAAAAACCTTATATATAATATAATACTGTGACTTGTGATGAAGAGAGGAATCGTGTCAGCCACCTGTTCCCCTCCTTGGGACAGGCGGCATTGAAACACAAAAGGCGAGGAATCAAGACCCAAGGTTTATGGACAAAGGGCTCGGAATTTTTCGATTCGTTTCAAAGTTGGAAGTGCGTGCGGTTTACAACAAGTAAGAAGATTATAGTCATAAAACTACATACGTGATACAGCACAGATTTAACTAGTGCCATGGGAAAGAGAAAGCTAGGAACTCAACGAGAAGCCCAAATAAATTCAAAGTAAGGAGTATGAACTAGCGAATGTAAAAAGAAGAAAGCCACATGATTAAAAAGCGCGTAAAGTAATCACGTGACATATAGGGATGAAATCTGACATGGTAAAATTCACAAATCGCAAATAACTTCACTTTTCTGAACTCTACAGCACTCGTGTGTGTAAGGCCACGGCAATTCACGCTGGGAAAAATCGCTCTACGACAGTATTAGAGAACTTAAAAATCTCGCCGTCTTACAAACTATCGCTATGTTAACGTTCGAGTTGTTTGCCTCGAATAAGTAACGGAGTGGTGAAGCGGTTCCAGAATGTGTAGCAATGACTTAATAATAAAGTTAACATTTATTAGGCCAATGTTTACATTAACGCCATAATTTACCTCTCCCTGCAGACATTACAGAGTCTATAATCCTCAACGCTAGCCAGCCAGAGGAGAAAATCTACACCGGGAGAGCAGCTCAATCACAGGCTGAGGAATTCTGTAGTTAAGATTACGCATCTAGAACGCGGTTAACTTCGTGAGGCGCCCAAAGTGGGGTACATCCCTCTGTAACGTGTAGCTCAAACACCTCAAAGCGCAAACGTAGCTGGAAAGATTCACCAAAATTAAGGCTAGAAATGACGTCCAAGTCAATCGACAAGTATACCGGATGGCAGCTAAACATAGCCGAAGACAACCCGACATCACTGGCGAACAACTAGAACTCTGGAGATCCAACCTGAGACGACGGAGAAGTAGGAACGCGATCGAGAGGGCAACGAAGCCAACGAGATGCAACGAGACCTGGATGCACAACACACCACATCAGTTGCGCCAGCGTCGCCTTCCCCTATTCAAGAAGCGACACCAGCACCCCTTTCCCCTTCTACGAGCATCGATCCTTCATTTTTTGTTGTATTAGTGAAACGTACTTTTTAGTGAATAGTGAAAAATACTCATTGGATACCAGCACATCGATTGGTCGAAGCAGACAGTTAGCAGCAAAAAAAGAATATGTCACAAAGACATAGTTACGTTTAATGTATTTTGGATGGGTATAAATAAGATGCTTATTAGTGGCAGGTTACATCGTTTATGAAAGACAAGCAGGTAAATTATTGCTGGAGAAGTAACTATAATCAGGGGTCATCGTGTCCTGTATCAGTATTAGATGAAGCTGAGGAGTAATAAATTAGTGGGGAAAACTGCAGAAGATAAAATGGAAAATAACAAACTGGTAGAGAATGAAGGTACCTACATTCGAAGGGGAAAGTCAGAGAAGTGACAGTATGCGGGAAGATGGTGGACATAGCGATAGCCGGCAAGAGACAGTAAACCAAGCCAAGTCGCGATTAATGAAGAAACAGAGTCGATCGTCTTGGCCAGCGTGATAAGAGAGATGATGTTATAATTAGACAATTGTCGATTAAAATAGCAGATCAAGGGGAAATGTTGTAGCAACAACTGTCAAGCAGGATAGAAATTCACAGGGAAATGTTGCAGCAACAATTAGCAAATAAATTAAAAGAGCAAGGGGAATTTTTACAAAGACAGATCACGGATCAATTCCTCGCGCAGGGGGAAGTAATCTTGCAGAAGCTGAGCGCCCAGCGTGAACTAGAAACGCGCTTACAGAGCATGGCCTCTCAAATGAGATCTGCGCAGGAAAGCCTGCAGGGGGAAATGGTTAATATCAGAAGTGAAGTAAAAGCGCCTGAGTCCTCAAATAAAGAAATGATGGTTCAACTAGTTACCAAAGTTGAAAATGTTAAATGGCAAGCTGGTTCAGGCAACTCGGGAACGAATAAAGGATGGAGCGTGGGCAACTTGTTATATGATAGAAGGCCGACAACGTACCATCGACATAGGAGTTAACGCTGAATTGAATAAATTCAAAGTAATAATGGAGGATAAGGAAAACTCACATGAGTGAGATTACACAGATAAGGGGTGAGATGTCGCAAATTGTCGCTGCTCAAAAAGAGGTGGTGCTAACCCTCCAGGAAAGGTCTAGGGAAATTACTGAAATACGCCAGGGAATGGAAAGAGTGCAATTGGGCGCCCAAACCACTGCGCTCCCGGCCTCTTTACACCACAGTATTAATTATAAAAATGTAAACACATCTAATATTAAAATAGCAATGCATGCGCCCAGCATGAAATCAACGTACACTACCCATGCAATTTCTTAACCAATTGCCTGTTCCAAAATTTGACTGCAGTAGGATAACGCGAAACAGTTCATTAGTGGCTTAGAGGCATTCCCGTTAGGTTTGGGATGATTTTAGTACAGAGAAGTTATGGTAGGCCGCGTGCTTAGCTGGTTCCTCTTAACAGTTGGCGAATATGCGGAATACGCCCACTTTAACGCAGCACTTTTAGGTAAATACTGGGACGCAAATGTACAGTACATGGTACGTACTCAAATCACCAACGGTAGGTACCAACCTAAAGCCGGCGAAAGCTTTGCTGATTATTTCCTGCGCTATGGGCAAAACCCCCACTTGGCGAACAGTAGTTTATATCACAATGATGAGGCATTTTCCCGACACCATAAGACATCTAGTAGTAGCGCGCCACGAACACTGAGCGACGGGATATCATTACTGACAATGCTGCAGGGACATGGCAAATAGGACCGAGATGCCAATGCGGGATAGACTGGAATGAGGCCTGGAACGCCCAACGCGCAGCTGGGGTGAAGGCAAACGGTTCTCTGAATCAGGAAAGAGGGAGAAATTGCGGAGTACGACTGAATCATGACCCATATCCCAGAAATCACGAAAGGGACGAAAATAGACCAAGCAACGGTTGAGGGAAACAAATGGTCCCACGGGACCTTCGAGAGGTTCCCGGTGCATTACATGAAGTTTGGGAGAAACCAACACCGAGGGAGGCATCAGCGCCAATACGAAGGCCAGGCGAGTACCATAATAGGGCCAGAGGCCACGACGACAGAGATAAGAGGCCGAATGGCAAGCGAAGTCCGATGCGAGCAGGAGAATAACGCCGATCTCCCAACATGGCACAGGACAATGTACATACATCCGCGCTATTCAACATAGGGCCGTCAGCTGTAAGACGCCGACCATGGTAGGCCCGCCCCCAGCAGCTAGACAACCATCAGCGCCTTCGTAAAACCGGTTGCGGGTGGAATTGTAGATACGTCTCCAGATTCCACCCGAAGAGATAATAGTCAGATCTCCATTATCAAAGGGACGTAGGTGGAGTGATGCGTATGGATGAAACAGGGAGAAGGGTGGAAAGTGGACCTCTTGAAATTAATCAGCAAAAGGCTGACCGTAGGGATGTGACTGTGGCGCAAGAAATAATGGAAGCACCGCGTATACTGAAGCGATTATAGGAAATGAAGCACTTTTGATTCTGATTCATGAGCTCTGCATGCAGCCAGGCCCTGTTCGAACATTTGAAAACAAGTAATGTGAACTTAGAGATTATTCCTCTAAAGAACACTTTGTATTTTAGCAGTTGCGAGAGCAAAACAAAAGAAGTGATGATAACAGACGCTATATGTGGACATAATCTTGAGTTTTCTGTCTCGTGATTTTTAAGCCCGTGGTCGAATTAATTTTGGGTAATGATGTGCTATTTGGCATGAGAGCTATCATTGATTATGGACAAGCTCAATTGACACTTTACACACTTAATGATCTCTGTTGTGCCCTTTATACAGCCGTTAAACGTGGAGAATGTTAACAGAAGAAGGTATGCTTATCTCCGGAACTTTTTTTTTGAATATCTGAGTATTCAAAATAGGGCTCAGGTAGTGAGGGTATTGCCACAGCTGATTGAAGCAGACGAGAGCAAGTATGAAGTAATGATGACTTCAGACGAAAGTGCAGGATGAGCGCAAAGTCCATTTACCTCCCTTAACCCGGTTCTATGAAGCAAAGAAGGAAGGAAATGTGTAATACGAATATAAATTATCGAATTTGTAATCGATTATTGATAAAACCGGTAGATCTGACAGCGCCGTTAGTAATACTGAAAGCAATACGCCACAATACTCGCTTAAAATGGCTGGTCAAGTCTTGACCGATATAAGTCCTTTTAGTGTGGAAGAGCGTTTGGTACTTTTTAGCAAAACACCACCGTCACTTTTATGAAGAGATTCAGAATAATCCGCCTAGTGTTATGGTTTGGACAGAGATGACAGCGGATCTGATGGGTCCCTATTTCTTCGATTGCCCTGTCAATCAACTAGCTTGTTTGAAAATGATCGAAGAGTGGTTACTTGCAGAATTGACGACACGAGAAATTGCCGATACCGTCTTCTTTTAACATGACGAGGCACCAGGACATTTCGTCGTCCGCGTCCACCAAATCCTGGAGGAAATTTTTCCAAATAGCTGGATTGGACGTGGCTCAGAACAATCTCCGGTTCCAAGATCTTGGCCTTCAAGAAGTCCTGACATCACCATACCTGATAATGCACTCTAGGGTATTGTGAAAGATGAGATAAAGCGCCGATACCTAAAGGATGAGCAATTGGAAAACGCTGTCTGTGCGGCGTTTCAAACCATCACCCCTAATCTGTGGTTACAGATGAACAATTGGACACGGAGGCACATTAAATTATGCTACAAACATGGAGGAACCTACACAGACGTTTTGGACCCATAGGAGGTAAGCTGTACATAACTACATAGTTTCAAAGGTAGTGTAAACGGACTTTCTGATCACACGTACAGCTGATAGTCACGTCATCCAGCCCTAGGGAATGTTTTGCAAAGCCGAGGACAATGTTATGATGCCTAAAGAACCGACCTACATTCAGGTAGACAAGGATTGTAACCTGTCAATTACCGTGCTGATACGGGATGGGGTTGCCATGACCGTCCATTTAAATGACAGGTAGAAGTAGCATCTGTTCGCCATCCTTATGAAGTCCAGAGAGGTATTTTCGGAAGAAACGGGATTATGCAAAGGATTTCAATACTCTTTCGAAGTGAACAACATTGAGCCATTCAGTCACAGAAGTCGCATGATTCCACAAGATTTAAAGGAGGCGATAAACGCAAAAAATACAGCAAATGCTGTCTGATGGGATAATAGAGCTATCAAACACGCGCTCAGCAAACCCCCGTATCCATATTCTGGCATTGGTAGGCAGAAATGTTTCATGTTCCTGAACCTAACTATTTCTTATATACAAATTAAACTATGCGAATTGCTATTACCCACAAGCTAATCCCTTGAATGCGTAACAAGAGATTTGACACTACAGCTTAGTATATTAGATAATAGAAAAAATCATAGGCAGATATAATATAGTTTTGATGAGGCTATATAAGGAGAAAATTAGACCTCCACCAATGAACTGATTCCTGTTCATATCGTCAACCTTAAAATAAAATCTCAATTGGGAGGTGGAGACGACACACAACTGTCAAAGAATTTAAATCTGTCAAACGGCAGTCCTTTATCTATGACTTCCTTAAAGATAAAACGTATGTACTCAAGCCCAATTTGTTGTATATACTCCTATTTAAATGATAAATCTTATCTGTAGTAATATTCAGGATTGTACGTTTTGCATAAATGTAAATACATGTTTTTTTATGTGTGTGTTGCATTGTGAAATTATAAGTGCATCAATATCGCTATGTCAGTGTGTCCTAAATTACACCAATTCTATGCTGAATGGGTTGTATTTAAAGTGGTAAATAATGTATACATCAGTGTGTATATTTATAAGGTTTTACATAAATTCACACACAGATGATTTCGAATTTGTCGAATATTCTAGCACCCATCATATATGCATTACTGTGTCTGTTGATAACGCTTTGCTTAAACTATGTAAAGATTCTTTTACTGCGTGTTGTATGGCCGTGTATCTATAGACAGTGTTTTGCTCAAATCTGTTTTAGTGTTACTTAAATGTGATGTTTTAATTGCCAATTATACGAGGGCGGATTGATAAGGTTTTTAAAGAAAATAACAATTCTTTCCAAAAAAAATCAATTTTATTTCTCAACATAGTCTCCATTCAATTCCATACAGGTTACTCAAAGTTTCTTAAATTTTTTTAACCCTTCCAAAAAATATTATTTTTCGAAGTCTCTGAACCTGTCATCGTTTTACCACTTTTCCAGATAGTGGATGTCTATCACCCCTTGTGAATCCCAAAAGACAGCTGCCAGTTTTCCTGCCCATGGAATGGTTTTCGCATTGTTTGGAGCAGGTTCTCCGAAGGAAATCCACTGCTTTGGTTGTTGTTTGGCTTCAGGTTGATAGTAATGGATCCAAGTTTCATCAACCGTGATATAACGCCGCAAAATCTCATTTGGGTTGCGCTGGAACATGTTCAAACATCCCTGTGAAATGGTCACACGACTCCGCTTGTTCTCAACTGTGAGTAGTCGTGGCATCCATTTTGCTGACAGCTTTGTCATACCCAAAAATTCGTGCAGAATGTTATGGTTCACTTGAGATGTTTGCGGTCTTGGCTATATCACGCAAATTTCAGTCGAGTCTTCCAACATAATATTGTGAACTTTGTTTACCATTTATTCTGTTGTGACCTCAAGCAGCCGTTCTGTGCGCATCTCTTGTGCTCGAACGGCCAAATGGAATTCTGTGAACCATGCCATGTGATGGAGCAGAGCTCCATAATACTTGTTCAGTTTTTCTTCCGTTTCCTTCACCGTCTTACCACGCACAAAGTAGTATTTTATCAGAACACGAAATTCACTTTTCTCCATTATCTACGAAGCAACACACATCTGCTTATTATATACGCTCTCAACAATGTTCTGAGAAACAAATGACGACGAGTTTCTGCAATTATACCCAGAATAGGTATAAGACTTGGGTGCAAACAAGTAACCTGTGATTAGCTATTCAATCCGCCTTCGTACATAAGAAATCTTTCAAATTTTTATACTTTACTTAAATTTAAAACTAGTTGTATTCACCATGTTGTATGTAAATGGGCTAAGTGAATGAATACAAATATTTATGGACACTCTCACCTCACTTGGTTTTCACTGTCACCTCACTTGGTTTTCACTGTCACCTCACTTGGTTTTCACTGTCACCTCACTTGGTTTTCACTGTCACCTCACTTGGTTTTCACTGTCACCTCACTTGGTTTTTACTGTCACCTCACTTAGTTTTCTACTGTCACCTCACTTAGTTTTCTACTGTCACCTCACTGAGTATTTCTACTGTCACCTCACTTAGTTTTCTACTGTCACCTCACTGAGTATTTCTACTGTCACCTCACTGAGTATTTCTACTGTCACCTCACTGAGTATTTCTACTGTCACCTCACTACTGTCACCTCACTGAGTATTTCTACTGTTACCTCACTTAGTTTTCTACTGTCACCTCACTACTGTCACCTCACTGAGTATTTCTACTGTTACCTCACTTAGTTTTCTACTGTCACCTCACTTAGTTTTCACCGTTACGTCGCTTTCTTCGCGACGCAATGAAATACGTATGATGTAGCCTTTCTTCACTCCCCGGGGAGTCAAATAGAAGGTCTCTCTGATCTCTTTCTGCAGCTCTCACTATCGTGACAACAGCCGTCGTAAACTCACTCGGAGAACAGCAGTATTTGTTGCGTCAGAAACTCCCTCACTATCTTAATAACTTGCTGATTCATGAGAACCTCAACTATATAATCGCTGGAATCTTCCTTAGAGTTCCAGAACGTTCGAGAAGGGGCGGGAGAAGGGAATCTTAAAAAAGCTTAGGTTATATCTGATAGCGCCTCTGATGTTTACGCCGGACGACAGCACTTACCACCCACCCACCCACCCACTCCATCCATCCATCCATCCATCCATCCATCCATCCATCCATCCATCCATCCATCCATCCATCCAGGCAGTCAGTCAGTCAGTCAGTCAGTCAGTTAGTCGGTCGGCGGTTATAACGATAATCGAGGCACATAGCATCAGAATAATATATATTTAGGAAATTTATATAACAAATAAAACTTATATTCTCGATCATCTGGGATAGCCTGTTAAGTTTACTTTATTCGAAGGGATTTTGTATAATCTTGTATAACGAGCAAAACATAAGAGATGTACAAAAGGCCTACTGTACAAAAAGCGTAGACCTGTTTTAAAAACAGAATTTATTTCAAATACCTTTTTTGAGCATTCAGCCATTTCCGAAGTGTCCTTTAATATTTGTTCGAATTTTTCCATACTTAGTAATGGTTTTAAAGTGCTGTTGTTATTCAGTTATTTCTCAGGATGTCGTGGAAAGAGTAAGAGAATTCAAGTCCAGCATATAGCAGCACGCTTTTAGGTATTTGACTGCCGATTCGGTTTCCTCTTTTCTATTGTACGTACAACGCAATGCATTAAGAAACTATTTTTGCAAATGTTATCTCCTTTAAGACGAAAAACATTTGAAGTATTACATTCACGTAACTTTCTCTACCCCTTATCGTTTTCAATTGGTATACAAAGTATTCTTTCGAAAGTTAATTTTTTATCTACCTCATTTAAATCGAGATAAACCTCATCAGAAATATTTATATTACACATTTCGTTATACATACATAGGAAACAGTAGTAGTCACTGTTTAAGAACTGGACGCTATACGCTGGCTATAAAATCCCATACTCTTTCAATGCAATTGCGAGAAACAACCGAAAATCGACGGGACTTTAACAGAAATACAAAGTTTTGAACAAATCGAGTCTTTAATAAGGTATATCTCGGAAATGGCTACAAATGCCAAAATTGCACCAACAGTTATTTGATATAAATTGTATGTTTTAAAGAGATGAACACGTTTTGTATATTATGTTTTCGTCTATCACTTAATGCTTACTACTTATACAAGGTTATATAAAATTCATTCGGATTGAATAGGACTTTACATGCTATTTCCAGAGATATTCGAGATATACATAGAAAATAAACAAGAATCGAAAAAAAAAACATGTAAGGGTAGTTGGAGTGGGGGATTTTCTAAAAAATTTTCCTGTCGTATTTTTGTTAATTGCCGAACCTAAATAACAAGTTTGCTATTAATCGGAGTTTTCGTTTTTGAGCTATGCTATTCACAGACACGCGCACACAACACGGACCTTTTTCTATAAATGCTTTTTAGCGGATTCAGGAGATCTCAAAACGTGTATTTCCAGTGAAATGTCTTCTCACATTTTTACGTGGTATGCAATAACTTCTCTACCTACTACACACGTGGTAGAGATGGCCATAAGCTTTCGGAAGAGAAGCTATATAAAAAATATTGGATGGAGAAACTCACGTGCATATAATACATTAGATATTTACTTTCTCTACTACGTATAGTAAGTAGGGGATGTATTGTATTCCACCCAAAAATTCGATACCGAGATTTTACCGGAAATATGTTTTGAGACCCCCTGAATCCTAAAAAAGCATTTTTGGAAATATGTCTGTGTCTGAACAGCATAACTCAGAAACGAACAGTCGGATAAACACCAAACTTGGTATTTAGGTTCAGTATCTTCCAGAGATGCGTCACGAAGGTTTTCAAGAAACTCCCCCACCCCAAATTACCCTTTACATGGAACATTTTTCGAAAATTTTAATTTTCTCAAAAATGGCTTTAACGATTTTGATTAAAATGTCATATGTTTAAGATATTTTCATGGAAAATGAAATTATATCCCGAATTTTCTGGGAATGTCTCCAAAAGTATTCTTCATTGTGACCGACTTTTGCATAACTGGTAAACCGTAAGAGATAGACAAAATTTTACTATATAAAAATGTAGATCGCGTTAAATACACAATTTATGTTACATACATTTTTTTTGTTGAGTAAACCATTTTCGAGATATTACTTGTTATTCCCTTAAATTTTCAAATACATATACCTTTTCTCAAATGGAAATTCCTTATTCATTTCTTTTATTTTTGTCCTGGTAATGCAAAGAGAATGGAATACTCCACATAGCAACCAGCTCTTAAAATATTTGACTGTCGCTTAAAGCCTACCAATTCCCCTTGCATCTACAAGAAAATTAGCAATAAGATTAACATCTAGATTAACATGATGCATATGGAGAATAAGCGTTTGTAAAAATAGTTTGTACAAGAGTAGAGAAACTCATGTGAGTGTAACATATCAGAGATTTTTTTTGAGTTGTGAAAATCACAATTCAGTAAAAATGAGCGGGTGTATTTCTGCTATATTTAACTTTCACGTTTTACCTGTACACTACAGAAGACAGAATTCTCTTAGAGTGAGTAGATGTATATGTCGAAACCTTTGGACACGAGCTTCGCTTCGCATATCCTGTTACATCAAAGACTCTGTTAATAGCTTGTTCTTACAGAAACTGTGTGGTACTTCACATATTCCTTTCACTCATAAGATCTCCAAATTACAGCTTGTAAAAGATTCCTACCTTTAATGGACCGAGGGCTTGGCGATAGCGCAATATTATCGCTGATGCTACGTTTAATTCTTAGATTTTCATGTTGTAAAGCTTGTCGTCTGAGGTGATACAATCAAGACCTTGGAGATAATACCTTCTCGTACACCCATACCAAACAAGAGAAGCATGTAATCTATTGACACTGTCAAGGATTATTTATGACACTTCTAAAATTATATACAATTTTGTGAAATATTCTCCCATACTTAGAAAAATTACTTCGATATATCTTGCCCTATATCTCAGATATCGTTTATATCTTCGCCATTGCTGGTATGCTGCAATACCTCCATGGAAAATAAATTTTGCTGACGTAAAGGACGTTTTCGCTTGAACGCAACATTTTTCTAAATGCTATAAGCCACTAGAGCATCTGTTTTATGATATACGGTATTCTGCGTTTTCCAGTGGTGTGTTCGCGGGCGGCTGTCTTTCATTTTGAACCACCAATACCTTTAAATAATTTCTGCATGAAATTAACTCAAGATTATAGAACTTAACGCGCAAACCCTGAATGATTCAGCACCTACATTGTAGTAAACAAGAGAAGCGTGCTTCCCACGTGAGCAAAGACAACTTAGTAGATGTACGAGGACGGATTGATAAGTCAATGACTTTTTAAAGAAAATAACAAGTTTTTCCAAAAAGACAATTTTATTTCTCAACATAGTCTCCTTTCAATTCAGTACACCTTGTCCAAACTTTTCTCCATTTTTTTAACCCTTCCAAAAAATATGATTTTTCGAAGTCTGCAAAATACAGGTTGTTTCTGCCATGAGGTATTCACTGGACGTGAATTTCTTCCCAGTGAGCTCGTAGCCAAATCTGGAGAATATGGTGAGTGAGGTAGCAGTTCGTAGCCCAATTCCACAAATTTTGCGATGACAATGCCTGACGTGTGCGGGTGCATTATCCTGGTGAAAGCGAGCCTTTTTGTTCACCAAATGGGGTCGTTTCTTTAACAATTCCTTGTGAAACTGATCCAGCATTGCGGCATAATATGAACCAGTGATCGTTTTACTCTTTTCCAGGTAGTGAATGCCTATCAACCCTAGTGAATTCCAAAAGACAGTTGCCATGATTTTCCTGCCCGCGATGCATTTCGCTTTCTTTGAAACAGGTTCGCCGAAGGAAATCTACTGCTTTGATTGTTGTTTGGTTTCAGGTTAATAGTAATGAATCCAAGTTTCATCAATCGTGATAAAGCGCCGTAAAATCTCGTTTGGGTTGGGCTAGAACATATTTAACATTCCTGTGAAATGGTCACACGATTCCGCTTGTTCAACTGTGAGCAGTCGCAGCACACATCTAGCTGACAGCTTTCTCATAACCAAAAATTCGTGCAGAATGTTATACACCCGTGCACTCGAGATGTTTAAGGTCTTGGCTATCTCATGGATTTTCACTCGGCGGTCTTCCAACACAATATCGTGAACTTTGTTCACCATTTCTTCTGTTGTGACTTCAATCGGCCTCTTGTACGTACATATCTTGTGCTCGAACGGGCATATCGAAAGTTTGTGAACCACTTGTGAACCATGCCATGTGATGGAGCAGAGTTCCCATAATACTCGTTCAGCTTTTCTTCCGTTTCCTTCACCGTCTTATCACGCACAAAGTAGTGCTTTATCAGAACCCGAAATTCACTTTTCTCCATTTTCTACGAAGCAACACACATCTGCTTATTTTAGACATTCTCAACAATGTTTTAAGAAACAAATGACGACAAATTTCTGCGATTATACAGAGAATAGATGTAAGACTTGGGTGCAAATAAGAAACCTGTGATTAGAACGCTATCTCTCGTCAAAGTCGTGGACTTATCAATTCGCCCCCGTATGTGTGCAGAAAACGGACTAGGGCACATTCTCTTTCTGTCCAGGCTTAGCAGGGCAGACTGCTTTGATTTAGAAAGGGTTATTATGCTGGACATGAGGATGGGTTCGCAAGGACGCTTCACGAACTGTACACATCTGTGGACTTGCCTTGCACATACGCCTTAGCCTTACTCCCTACATGAGCATCTGCAAGAGGAGCTTTCCTAGGTGATTTGTCGTGAGGTCAACGTTATTACTGCCATCAGCTGTTTTTTCTTTCTCGCAAATGGCTTATGAGGAATATAAACTATACGAAAGTCTTTCTCTATAAAGGGAACCCAAAACATTACGTTTTGAAAAGAGGAAGTATTATCACAAGAGAGCTTGAATGGTTAGTGAGAGGAGAATTTACTGAACGGATTTCATCTATAAATAGAGCGGTTTATTGCATTTTTACTTTCTCTACTACGTATAGTAAGTAGGGGAAGCATTGTATTCCACCCAAAAATTCGATACCAAGGTTTCACCTGAAATACATGTCTTGAGACCCCCTGAATCCAAAAAAGCATTTTTGGAAACATGTCTCTGTGTGTATGTTTGTATCTGTGAACAGCATAACTCAGAAACGAACAGTCGGACAAACACCAAACTTGGTATTTAGGTTCAGTATCTTCCAGAGAGCGACACGAAGGTTTTCAAGCAAATCCCCCCACCCCAGATTACATTTTTCGAAAATTTTACTTTTAACAAAAACGGCTCTAACGATTTTGAATATAATATCATATGTTTAAGATATTTTCATGACATATGCAATGTATATCTTGAACTTTCTGGAAATGATTCCAAAAGTAGGATTCTTCATTGTGAATGACTTTTGCATAACTGGTAAACCATAAGAGATAGACAAACTTTTACTACACAAAAAATGTAGATCGCGTTAAAATATACAATTTGTCATATACGGTTTTTTTGTTGAGTGAACCATTTTCGAGATATTACTTGTTATTCCCTTAAATTTTCCAATACTTATACTTTCTCTCAAATTCGTTATTCATTTTTTTTGTCCTGGTAATGCAAAGAGAATGGAATGCGCCACATAGCAACCAGCTCTTAAAATATTTGACTATCGCTTAAAGCCTACCAATTCTCATTGCATCTACAAGACAATTAGCAATAAGATTAACATCTCGATTAACATGAACCATATGGGGAATAAGCGTTTGTAAAAATAGTTTGTACAAGAGTAGAGAAGGTCATGAGAGTGCAACACATCAGATTTTTTAACTTATATTTTACTATTGCTTTCAATGCACTTTAAATCATCCCCCAAAAAGTGCCGCCGCTGACAAAAATGTTGTTTAAATATCTTAAGTATTTGTATTTATTTCTGACATTTATTCTTGCATGTAGGTTCTGAACAACAGTAATTATTAAACATTAAATAACATCTGAAATGCGTGAGAAACTTACGTGAAAATGAAATATTTATTTTAGTTAAGTATAGTGCGTAATGAATATTTTACGTCAAATAAAAACTGAATGCCAGCACATAAAATCACTTTTGACTATATTTTCGATGACAGTGAAGATTTTTCTTTTAATCATTATTATTACTTTCTCTAACCGTACGTACACGCGGTATTGCATTCCACCCAAAAATCCATACCGAGACTTAAATGCAAATACATGTTTTAAGGCCGCCTAAATGAAACCACTTTTAGAAAAAGGTCCGTCTGTGTGCCTTTCTATGTGTCTGAACAGTATAACTCAAAAACGAAAAGTGGGATAAAATCAAACTTTGTATTTACATTCACTACCTTCCAAGGATGCGACAGAAAGATTTTAAATAAAATCCCCCACCCCAAACTACCCTTTACATGGAACATTTTTCAAATTTTTTTATATTATATACTAAAGAGATTTACATAACAAATAAAATTTTTATCTTGAATTTTCTGGGAATAGCCTGTGAAGTCGTGATTATACGGAAGGAATTTTGTATAATCTTGTATAACTGGTAAGCGTTTCGTGATAAACTATACAAAGGTGTAGATTTGTTTAAAACACACAATTTATTTCAAATAAGTTTTTTTTAGCATAAGCCATTTCTGGGTTACTCGTTATTAAAGGCTCGAATTGTTCATTACTTCGTCATTCTTTTAAAGTCCTGTCAACATGCAGTTGTTTCTCGAGATTACATGGAAACGTATCCTAACGAAATGTGTAATGTAGCTATTTCTGCAAAGGTTTATTTGGATTAAAATTGTAGAAGATAGAAGAATAAGCTTTAGTAAGAATAGTTTGTATACCCACTAATAAACGATGGTGTAGAGAAAGTCATGTGAATGTATCACATCACATACGTTTTTTTTTTTGCCTGGCCTATTACATTATATAATACTTATGTATTTTAAGTAGAGGAAGAATTGTATTCCATACAAAAATTTGATATACATATTTCACCGGAAATACATATTGTGAAGCCCTCTGAATAAAAACATTTTGGAAAAAGGTGTGTGTTTGTGCCTGTGAATAGCGCAAGTTAAAAGCGAAATTTCTAATGAACACTAAACTTGGAATTAAAGTTCACGATCTTCCAGGATGCGATAGGAAGATTTTCAAGGAAATCCCGCCAACCAAACTACCTTTTACATGGAACAAATTTTAAACACTTTATTTTCTAAAAAATGGCATTAATGTCTTCATTAAAATACCACATATTAAATATATTTACACTGCAAATAAAACGTATATCTTGAATTTTCTGGGAATAGTCTGCAATATCCTGTTCATTCGAAAGGAATTTATTCTAAACATTGATTTGTTGGGTGGATGGCAAACTATAGGTAATTAATAGAGAAAGTAAAAATCGTTCTATGTTTCCAGTTAATATACAAAT
Source organism: Deroplatys truncata (assembly GCA_030765065.1). NCBI lineage: Eukaryota > Metazoa > Arthropoda > Insecta > Mantodea > Mantidae > Deroplatys > Deroplatys truncata. Next base: position 291,318,467 of record CM060975.1, on the reverse strand, counting down.
GACTAATTCTCTTTTGTTTTATTTTTGAGTTGTACCTAGTCATATGGACAACACTCTCTCTCAAACAGTATTCGTAGAACTTAAGGACTAAGGTTGTATCATTAATTTTCTTCAGATCTGTGAGATTTTCGTAAGGAAAAGGGTATCCTACTTTTGTTAATAAAACCAAAACCGCTAACGGAGGGTAGAAAGAAATGCAAGAGGGGAGATTCATCCCTGAAGCACTTTTCTTCAAGCTTTCCCTTTGCATTAGTATTTGTTGCTGAGGTTTTCCTTACCTCGGGGTGGTAAGTAATGAAACGTTTCGGGGCGAAGGGGTGTATTTAGATGGGGTACTCTATTGTAAACAAGAACGCCCTTGCCCGAAGCTTCCCCTTGCTACAAACTCGATTTCGGAGTAGTTAATGAGAAATGCGTATCACCTTTTGTAACGGTCTCCCACACGTTAAATTAAACCACCGCCAGATTAATTAGATGTATTGGTAACCGTGTTGCCGTTTGTTCTGATCGTCTGCTGTTCGCTAGGAAAACTATTATCAGAAGCTGCTTTCAACACAAGATTTCATAACCGACCTGGTACATATGGTTAGGTGCGTTCGCTACTGCAAGGAAAATTTCAGCGTCGATTTAGTCCTCAGTTAATGAAAGATTTCAAGAATCGCTGTAAGTTGCAGGTGTTGTTTGCACCCACGTATGGGAACCAATTTGCAGGAGTTGCTTATTACTGCTGTTTGCACCACGTATTGCGGGAGATAGGTTTGTTGGAGTGTTCGCCCCCACGTACGATACAAACGTTCCGGTGGCCTTCGCCCCCACATTTTGAGGCAATATTTTATATCATAACATGCTGTGAATGACAGAGTAATTGTAGTGTAAATTAATATTATTGTATGTACAGGATTTTAGATGTTTGTTAGTCATAAGTATTGTTAGGAAATAAGTTTACACGGCCTAACTGAAACTGACAATAGAAGTGGGTAACATAAACCGAGGGGGTGAGTTTTTTATCACTAAGAAGAGATAAACAAATGACGTCAGTGTAGCGTGCCTTTTAATGGAAATGGAGGGAATATCTTCCCTAGAGCATATATGTTAGTAGTAATGATTGACTGACCAAAACAGACGCTAAAGTGGGCGCAATTTGGTAACCAATAGCAGCTTTATTATAATGTTTAGGCAATTCGAGGTGAATGAGTATATATTCTCGAGCCATAAGCAAATGTTGCACAGTCTGAAGAATCTCTCACGAGGTGCACGTTGGAGAGTTAGTTACAAAAATGTAAAGTACGCGAAGTAATTGGTGCGCGGCAACTAAAACGACTGTAGTTACATTCGGAAATATCAGTTTCAGTCAGGCTGTATAAAGATTAAATATGCCAATTATTAATTAAGTGTGACGGCAATAAAGGTCTAGATTCAGATTTTTTTATCAGCGTTATCCTTTAGCAACAACTCCTTTCCGTTTACACACCCTGCTTAGAGACACGTGCTCGACTGAGTTATAATAGCTAGCCGGAGGACAAGGAACCCAAATTTAAAAAATAATTAAACAATAAGCGCCCAACAAATAAGATAAGCCATCGAGAACTGCGACAATTTACAAATCAACTTTGTATTTTAATATTAATTTAAATATTATATGTGTAATTCTCGGCTGCGTCAGTAGCAATTTTAAAACACGTATCTCTTAGCAGAGCTGGTGTGGCTAAAAAACAAGACTTATAGTACAAATTATAATTGTATTGTATTTTTGTTTATTAATCCTTCACACGATTAAATAACACTTCACTGATATATCCTAATGTAGAGCTGTGAGATTATGGTTATTTGCACTTTTTAAACACGTAAACTTTATATTATTCTCACCACAATGATGTTTTATGTCTCACATTGAACCTGTATCGTACCGATCGGGTACGCATTCTTGTAGCGTCTACTTGTTACGCTATCTTGTAGCATCTTCCGCCTGAATTCGCATATTTCCTCTATTTCAAGTCTATGATTGGCTAATCCTACTCCAAATAGAATACTTTTATTGAACTTAAGCCTTTTATTGTTTTTGATTGGCTATTTATAAACTGTTTTAAATATTACATTATTATTCCAAGAATTATTAGTAGCATTATTAAACTTTCTAATTTATTGTTGTCTCAAGGCTACTTCATTGTTTCGGCTTCTACTTTATAATTCTGTTTGTTACGGAAAGTAGTTTACTTCTATTCTCACAGCTCCTACATTGTTAAATTACATAATACATTCACATAACGTTATTATACACGTACATATTAATATAAACATAATACAATGACTGTTACATACATGTTATATAATATATTATACACATATTGCTTTAAGGCGGGCTGTTATTATATTTTATATTATATAATTAGACTGATATCATTTAAGTGTTAAAAATACTGCCTTAAAGTAACCGGGAATGAACAAAAATGTGAAAAATCTTATGTTACATTCTTATGACTTTCTCTACACTCTATCGCTTATTTGGTGGCTATAAGAATTAGTCTTACGATATTTCATTACTTTCTCTACCATGATATCCAGATTTCACAGGAAATACATTTTTTGAGGCCCCCTAAATCCCCCCCCCAAAGAAGCACTTTTAGAAAAATGTGCGTGTTTGCGCTCGCCAGTCTGTGCCTGTAAACAATCTAAATCAAAAACGAAAAAATAGGAAAAATACCAAACTTGGTATGTGGATTAAGCATGAATTTTCTACAAAATATACCCACCCCTAGCTACCCTTAACATAGAAATTTTTTCCTAAAATATTTGACTTTCTAAAAATGACTCAAACGATTTTGATTAAAATATCGCATATTAAATATATTTACATTACAAATAAAATGTGTATCTTGAATTTTCTGGGAATAACCTGTGAAGTGCACTTCATTAGGAAGAAATGTTGTATAATTTTGTACAACTGATAAAAGTTAAGCGATAGACGAATACACACAATTTATTTCAAATAACCTTTTTTGTGGAATCAGCTATTTCCGAGATATCTGCTATTAATGCTTCAAATTCTTCAATACTTTTTTCATTCTTTTCAAGTCCTTTCCATATTCAGTTGTTTCTGGCGATTGCCTCAAAGAGCATGGAATTTGAAGGCCAACGTATAGTGTCCAATTCTTAAATATTCGACTATCGCTGTTACCTTTATATCTATAACGAAATGTATAATATACCTATTTCTGGAAAGTTCTATCTCGATTAAAATTAAGAGGATAGGAAAATAAACTTTCGCAAGAATAATTTGATATCCATTAATGAGCACTAGATATTGGAGAAATATGAATATTTACATAAGATTTTCCCCCTATCTACTTCATTTTAATCGAAGTAAACCTTTTCAGAAATAGCTGTATTTCGTTCTTAGATGCAAAGGGAATAGCGATAGTCAAAATTCCATACTTAACAATTCCTTAAAATCCCATAATCTCTCCATGACATCGCGAAAAATGCACGAGAATCCACAGAGCTTAAAAGAATGGTTGAAGTACTGAAAAATTCGAAGCATTAATAACAGATATCTCAGAAATGTGACATAAATTGCGTTTTTTAAAAAGATCGACATTTTTTTGAGTAGTATGTTTTTGCTGTCGCTTGACGTGTGCTAGTTATGCAACATTAAATAAATTTCATTCCAAATGAAGAGGAACTTCACAAGCATTCCTAGAAAATTCAAGATACATATTTTATTTGTCATGTAAATATCTTTAATACATGGTGTTTTAATCAAAATCATTACAGCCATTTTTAGAAGTTAAAACATTTCGAAACTTTTTTCATGTAGCTTGCGATGGGGGATTTTCTTGAAAATCTTCGTGTTGTAACTTTGGAACACACTGAACCTAAATACCAAGTTTAATATTTATTGGACATTTTTTCAGCTATGCTGTTCCGACACACACACGGACATATTTCCAAAAATGCTTTTTATTTTCTCTACTACGTATAGTAAGTAGGGGAAGTATTGTATTCCACCCAAAAATTCGATACCGAGATTTCACCGGAAATATATGTTTTGAGACCCCCTGAATCCAAAAACGCATTTTTGGAAACATGTCCATTTGTGTGTCTGTGAACAGCATAACTCAGAAACGAACAGTCGGATCAACACCAAACTTGGTATTTAGGTTCAGTATCTTCCAGAGATGCGACACGAAGGTTTTCAAGAAAATCCCCCCCACCCCAGATTACCCTTTACATTCAACATTTTTCGAAAATTTTAATTTTCTCAAAAATAGCTCTAACGACTTTGATTAAAATATCATATGTTTAAGATATTTTAATGAAAAATGAAATGTATATCTCGAATTCTATGGGAATGTCTCCAAAAGTATTCTTCATTCTGAACGACTTTTGCATAACTGGTAAACCATAAGAGATAGATAAAAGTTTACTATACAAAAAACGTAGATCACGTTAAAATACACAATTTATGTCGTATACATTTTTTGTTGTTGAGTGATCCAATTTCGAGATATTGTTTATTTCCTTAAATTTTCCAATACTTATAGTTTTTCTCAAATGGGAATTCGTTATTCATTTTTTGTCCTGGTAATGCAAAGAGAATAGAATGCTCCACATAGCAACTAGCTCTTAAAAGATTTGACTGTCGCTTACATCCTACCATATTTCCCTTGCATCTACAAGAAAATTAGCAATAATATTAACATCTCGAAATCTCGATTAACATGAAGCATATGGAGAATAAGCGTTTCTAAAAATAGTTTGTACAAGAGTAGAGAAAGCCATGTGAGTGTAACACACCAGATTTTTTTTAATGCAAAGAGAATGGAATTTCAAAGCCAAGCACACAACGGTCCCCGTTTAAAAACCTGAGTATCCTTTAGTTGACTGTATTTTTATAGCTACAACGAAATATGTAATGAAAGTTTATCTCTATTATCAAGAGTAGATAGAAGAATAATCTTTTGTAAGAATAGTTTGTATAAGAGTTGGGAAAGTCATGTGAATACAACATCAGAGTTTTTACTTTCTCTACGACGAACCTGGTAGGTAGAGAAGGTATTACGTTCCACCCGAAAATTCGATATCGAGATTTCACCGGAAATACATGTTTTGTGGCTCTCTGAAACAAAACAAAACAAAATTTTTAGAGAAAGGTCCTTGAACGTGGCTGTGTGTCAGTGCGTCTTTGAACACCTTTACTCAAAAAGGAATATTCGGATAGGTACCAAACTGGTTATTTAAATTCAGTACCTTTCAAGGATGCAACGCGAACATTTTCAATAACATCTCCCCATTGCACCCCTCCAGTTCCCTTTTATATGGAACATTTTCGAAAATTTTGATATTCTAAAGTTTGGCACTAAGAATTTTGACTAAAATGCCATAGTACATTAAGATATTTACGGTCAAATAAAATGTATATCTTGAGTCTTCTGGGAATAGGCTTTAAAGTCCTCTTCATTCGGAAGGAATTTTATATTATCTTGCATAACTAGTAAAGGTTAAGCGACAGACGAAAATGTACTACACAAAACATATAGATCTATTTAAAATACACAATTTATGGCTAATAAGTTTTTTGTGGCACTTCTGAGATATCCGTTATTAGTGGTTCGAATTGTTCCTTTCTTGATCATTCTTTAAAGTCCTTTCAACATTCAGTTGTTTCTGGTGTTGTCATGGAAACACTATGGAATTTTAAGGCTAGCATATAGCGTCCAATTCTTAAAAATTTGACTATCGCTATTCTCTTGGTATCTATAAAGAAATGTGTAATGTACCTACTTTTGCAAAGGTTTATTTGGATTAAAACGTAGTAGATATAAAAAATAAGCTTTAATAAGAATAGGGCTGGGAAGAGAGAGATATGATACATAGGAGTTTTTGTAGAGAAGTTTTAGGCCTGTCAAATGCTACAGTTAAGGAATTTGCTCTAATTGAAATGGAGATAGTGGGGAGACAAGGGGTAATAATGGAGAGAGCTCTTAAATGTTGTTACAGGCTATTAAATTTAGAAGAGAAGAACTATTTGGGGCAGTGTTTGGAATTTCAAGAAAGGAGTTTAAAGAAAAATGGGTGGAGTTATAGTATACAAACTAATTTGGAATTTAGCAGTGTGGTAGAAATTTGGAGAAGGAGGAAAAATAATGTTAAGGGTTTTTGGAAAGAAGCTAGGTGGAGGTTTGAAGATATAGAGATACAACATTTATTCACTAACATTGGGAAGAACAGTTCCTTGGAATCATATATATTAATAAAAAATGTATGGTCTAGAGAACAGTATGTGGATAACTCAAATAAGGAACAAAGAGAAAGTATAGCCTGGGTACGAGCAGGTGTATGGAGACTAATAGGAGTAAGAAATGGGTTCCCACAGAACCAGTGTCCAATATGTGGGGAAAAAGAAGATTTAGAACATATCGTTTTTGATTGTAAAGGTACACAGCATTGGACTAAGCAAGCTATAGATGGGAAATGGTTAAAACTGGACAGGAAAGTAGCCTTAAGCAAGATTTTTAACAAAGACAGTAAAAAGGTAGGAGAGTACCTGTCCAAAGTAAAAAAGAAAATGGTTATGAGCAATAAAAAGAGATGTGAATTAGTTGCATTATGTGATGTTGAGTTATGTAATTATATTATCGTTATTATAATATTAGTATTATTAGATTATTATTTTGGTATTACTACTATTATTTTATTATAATTATTATCATTTTATGTCACAATTAAAGAATATAATATGGGTAGAATATGGCAAGATAACAGCTTGGGGTGATGTATAGCCATATCCTAAGGAAGATTGCTAGCACAAATAAATAAATAAAAAATAGGAATAGTTTGTATACTTACTAATAACGATAGAGGGTAGACTGAAATTTAGTTTATTACAATTTTTACTGCAGAAACAGCTTTTGAGTGAGTTGATTTGTGTGCAGCAGATTGGGACAGTTTTTGCGAGTTGCAGCTGATTGCCAATTTTATCAACAAACGAGCTACATCTTTGAAACGTTAATGTGGCTGTTTATTATGTTCAGTGGAGCTTTTAAGACATCTGGAATAATTTGCTTTGAGTAATTCAGCGTTCACAAGGGAAAACCTTATTGCTACCGCTTGATTCATTTCATTTTCAACATTTATCTCTCCCACTGTTTCGTTGCTTTGAAGCTGGCAAACCTGCTGGAAGTAATACACAAAAGAGAGTAATTTAATTATTTTGTATTTGGAACTGTAGGGTGAGAGCAGCCTTCTCACTGTGTGCGAGCATTCTCTGGAGATTTAAAACGTCATTTATACATTCTCAACGAAATGCAATCACCTGCTGCTATATTTGTGTAGCGTAATGGAAAAAGGCAGGCGCGGCAGGCAACCTCAGGTGCATATGTTTGACATTAGATTAAACATCAACATTATTATGATGGAACTAATCACCAAACTCATTTCAGTCGTAATCACATCGTTAGTGAAGCAGTAAATATTGAATGGTTTAATGCATGTGAATGCTGGACATCTGCAGGAAGCGGTTTCCACAGTGTGGATTCAACTTATGTGGTAAAGGTATGCTAAAAGCTCAGGCATGTAGGGCGGTTGGACATACTAGCATACAGATCGAGAGGTCTGACGTACGATTTCCGCTGGAAGATGGGTATTTTTGCCTAGTCAGAGTTATTTCCAGTCCATCCTAGAGTCTGGAAATGTAAATGTATGTGGGTGTGTGAATTTAATAAAGTGAAATGAACAAACAAACCCAACGTTTTCTACCACGTGCCTAGTAAGTAGAGAAGGTATTCCATTCCACACAAAAATTCAATACCGAGGTTTCACCAGAAATACATATTTTTGGGCCCCCTGAATAAAAAAAATCTGATGTGTTACACTCACATGACTTTCTCTACTCTTGTACAAACTATTTTTACAAACTCTTATTCTCTATCTATTTCATATTAATCGAGATAAACATTTGCAGAAACGATCTTTTGACATGCAAAGAGAATTACATTTTACACATAGCGACCAGTTCAAAAAATATCGCTTAAGGCGTACTATGTTCCCCTTATTTTGTATTTCCAAGGGCAATATACAAATACAGTAGCTTTTAAGCATAGACATATATCTTAATAGCTGGTTGCTATGTGCAACACCATTCTCTTTGTCACAGATTAGTACTCTTTGCATATCCAAGACACAAAAAATGAATAACGAATTCCCATTTGAGAAAACAAGTATTGAATATTTTAAGGGAATAACAAGCAATATCTCGAAAATGGTTCACTCAACAACAAAAATGTATCTGACATAAATTGTGTATTTTAACGCAATCTACATTTTTTGCGTAGTAACACTTTGTCTATCTCTTATGGATTACCAGTTATGTAAAAGTCGTTCACAATGAAGAATACTTTTGGAGACATTCCCAGAAAATTTAAGATATACATTTTATTTGTCATGAAAATATCTTAAACATATGATATTTTCACCAAAATCGTTAGCCATTTTCGAGAAAATTAAAATTTTAGAAAATGTTCTATGTAAAGGGTAATCTGGGGTGGGGGGATTTTCTTGAAAACCTTCGTGTCGCATCTCTGGAAGATACTGAATCTAAAGACCAAGTTTGGTGTTTATCCGACTGTTTGTTTCTGAGTTATGCTGTTCACACACACACACACACACACACACACACACGGACATGTTTCCAAAAATGCTTTTTTGGATTCAGAAGGTCTCAAAACATATTTCCGGTGAAATCTCGGTATCGAATTTTTGGTGGAATACAATACTTCCCCAATTTACTATACGTAGTAGAGAAAGTAAAAAAAAAAAAAAAAAAAAAAAAAATTGGAAGAAGGTCCGTGTGTGTATCTGTAAACAGCATAACTCAAAAACGGTAAGTCGGATTGTATTTAGGTTCAGTACCTTCCAAAGATACGACACGAAGGTGTTCAACAAAATTATCCCACCCTTTACGTGGAAGAGTTTTTCAAAATTTTTATTTTTTAAAAAAATGGCTAACGATTTTGATTAAAATATCATATACTAAATACATTTACATGAAAAATAAAACTTAAATCTTTGAATTTCTGGGAATAGTCTGTAAATTCCTTTTCATTTGGGAGGAATTTTGTATTATCTTGTATAAGTAACTGGTAAACGTTAAGCGATGGAAAACGTACCATACAAGAAATATAAATCTTCTTAAATCAAGTTGTTTAAAATAAGTTTTTCTGTAGCACAAGTCGTCTCTGAGACAACCGTTATTGAAGGTTCGAGTTGTTCTATACTAAGTCTCAACGATTTTCAGCTGTTTCTCGCGATTGCATAGAATCTGTGTGGAGTTTTAAGCCCAGCATAAATTTTGCTGTTCTTAAATATTTGACTACCACTGTTCTCTTTGTACCTATAACAAAATGTATAATGTAGCTACTTCAGCAAATATTTATTCGCATTAAAATGTAGTAGAAATAAAAATAAGGTTTAGTAAGAATAGTTTGTTGAGGCAGTATTTTTAACACTTAAATGATTTCAGTCAAATTATATAATATGTAAATTCAATAACAGCCCGCCTTGAAGCAATATGTGTATATAATAATTTGTAAAATGTATAACAGTCATTGCATATGCTTATATTATTATATACATGTTCAATAATGTTATGTGAATGCATTACGTAATTTAATAATGTAGGAGCTGTGAGAATAATAAGTTTAACGTTGCTAACAATGAGGTAACCTTGAGGTAATAATGAGTTTGAGAGTTTAGTAATGTTACTAGTCATTATTGGAGCAACAATAATGTAATTTTTGTAAAGGTTTATAAAAATAGCCAATCAACAACAAGGAAAAGCTTTAGTTAAATGAAGGTATTTTATTGGAGTAGGATTAGCCAATCAGAAACTGAAAAGGAGAAACATTTACAAATTCAGAAGTCGGTTACTAGTAGACCGTGTTCCTAATAGGACGCGTGATTCGTCCTCGAGAAATTTAATATGTATTTGTGTGAGGCGAAAAATAAGTTGACGTGTTAAAAGTGTAATTAATTAGTAAAATGAGTCTTACAGCTCTCTATATCAGTGAAGTGGTATTTAAATCGTATCAAGTATTAATAAAAGGAGTGAAGTAAAATTATAATCCGTGTAAGCCTACATTCTTGTCGCATCACAACCTTGTCAAGATATCCATGGATACCCATGTCTCTAAAATAAATACTGACGCAGCCGAGAAAAACATAAATATTACATATTTAAAGAAACAGTTTAATTACAAAGTTAATATTTTTTTAAAACTTGGGGCAAAGGCCAGCTGAAAGTACATTTGGGGCGAAGGCTACCGGAAACTGTTTACTATACGTGGGGTGCAACGAACTCCAATTTCGCTTCCCAACAGTTGAAACACGACAATACTCCTTCAATACAACATAATATATCTTCTTCAAACTGGCGTTGCATACGTAGCAGCAACAAATACCTACTTCTCATTCTATATCCACTAATAAGCATAGAGGGTGGAGAAAGTTATGTGAATATATCACATCAGATTTTATTCTTTTTGGGCTGGAATGCTATACTACTTCTGCTTACTATAAGTAAAGTAAAAGTAGAGAAAGTAAACATGGTTGTGAAATTCTAATTTCAAACAGGAATTTAGACAGAATGCGATACTTTCTTTACCGGAGTATCTAAAGGATAGAAAAAGTACAAAAAAGCAGGAGATTTCCTTAAGACAGAAAAGATGCTGAAGGACATAGAGTAACAGAAGGATTTAAAGTGCCTTCTTCTGTTTGTGGGAAGTTAGCTAACCTGAAACAGCAGTGCGCGGGTGTTGCTACGGATTTTGAATCCTTGATGAGAAAAGTCATTATATTCCGTCCTGCTCTAACCAAAAAGTTACGTCTTCAGTTAATGCCTTGGCGGCGGCATCACCATTATGGCACGACATTACACTGGAATAACAAGCAATTAACGTATTTAATAATGTACACCAGGTAGGGAAGTTTCCAGAGATGTGTATAAAAATAAAAACACCGCCATTAGAGCGTTTCCCCATTTAGAGGTATGCAGATTACACAAGAAACGAGTCTTTACAAATAGAGACGGCGGTTTTTATATGGACTTTCACATCCCTTTTCCAAGAAATGTGAACAAATCCTTTGTTGCAGCAGAAATAAAAGTAGACCTTACGTTGTCTTTGTGAGATTGCATATCTGCTTTCATATTATAAAGAGAGAAAATTTGGTTGTGTAATCTCAAAAACTACTAAAATGATTTTTATCTTTTTCAGCATGACAAGTGCAAGTCTGACATACATGGGTCTATAAAACACCTTCTTTATGCATCTAATTCAGTAAAATAACGTGTTTCATAATTATGAAACTAGAAGCTGAGAAAGGTTAATTTTAGAAGGAGTTGTATCGTATTTCAACTGCTGGGAAGCCGAACTTGTAGTAGTTGCAACTGCACGTATAGTAAACAGTTTCCTTTGCCCCAAATGTATTTTCAGGTGACCTTTGCCCCAAGTTTAAAAAAAATATTAACTTTGTAATTTAACTGTTTCTTTAAATATTATATATTTATGTTTGCCTCGGCTGCGTCAGTATTTGTTAGAGACAAGTTTCTCTTAGTAGGGTTGTGGTGCGACACGAATGTAGGCTTACACAGATTATAATTTTACGTCTCTCCTTTTATTCATACTTAATACGATTTAAATAACACATCACTGATACAGAGCTGTGAGATTCTTTTATGAATTCATTACACTTTTTAACACGTAAACTATTTTTCGTCTCACACGAATACGTATTAAATCTCTCGAGGACGTGTCTCGGGTCCGGTTAGGACCACTGTTTGCAGGCAACTGAACTGATTTCAACCGCCTAAACTTGTAAATTTCTACATTTCAAGTGTCTGATTGCCTATTCCTAATCCAACAGAATACCCACCAACATTTTTCTGGTTGTTAGTTGCCTATTTTTATAAACCGTCACTAAAATTACATTATCACCTCCAAGAATCACAAGTAACATTTAAACTTTCTAATTGATTATTGCCTCATGTTTACCTCTTTGTTAACTCATTGTTAGCAACTTTTGACCTATTTCTCACAGCTCCTACAATATTAAATTACGTAATATATTCACATAACGTTATTACACTTGGATACAATAATATAAACATATACATTGACTGTTGTATATATTTCTTATATATTGTTACATACACATATTGCTTTAAGGTGGGCTGTTATTGAATTTATATATTATATAATTAGACTGAAATCATTTAAGTGTTAAAAATACTGCCTCAAAATACTGCTTCAAAAGAGGAAATCTGCTCAAATCAGTCCCGAGTCACCAATTTGTTCAAAAAAGCTACAGTATAAACAGTTTACCTTTTAATAACATCAGCAGTCCTGAGACACTTAAAATAAGGTGAAACGTCATCTGTTTGAGCAGTGTCATTATAATTTTATTGAATTCTCTAATAATGTCTAATTCAATATTGGCAAGTCAATCTGTACTATCTAGCCGATGATGATAAAATCCGTTCATCCGTCCGTCCGTCCGTCCGTCCATCCATCACCTGTGTATCTGCCTGTGTGTGTCTATTATACCTATCCTTCTATATTATCTATCTATCTCTCTGTCCTTCTATATAATCTATCTCTCAATCCTTGTGTATATATCTGTCTGTCACAAATTTACTAAAAGACTAAAAATGTTTTACAAAGCCTTTGTACTTGAATGCGAACACATTGGAGTTGTAAAGGAACATACTTGTGAAGAAGGTCTTGAGTTTTAGTTGAGAATTTAATGAAAAAATCTGATGACTTTCTCTACTCTTGTACAAACTATTTTTACAAACGCTTATTCTCCATATGCTTCATGTTAATCGAGATGTTAATCTTATTGCTAATTTTCTTGTAGGTGCAAGGGGAATATGGTAGGTTTTAAGCGATAGTCAAATCTTTAAAGTGCTGTTTGCTATGTGCGCATTCCATTCTGTTTGCATGTCCAGGACATAAAAAAAATGAATAAGAATTCGAGAAAAAGTATAAGTATTGGAAAACTTAAGGGAATAACAAGCAATACCTCGATATTGGTTCACTCAACAAAAATGTATATGACACAAACTGCGTATTTTAACGCGATCTACATTTTTGTGTAGTAATATTTTGTCTATCTCTTATGGTTTACCAGTTATGCAAAAGTCGTTCAAAATGAAGAATACTTTTGGAGACATTCCCAGAAAATTTGAGATATACATTTCATTTGTCATGAAAATATCTTAAACATATGATGTTTTAACCAAGATCGTTAGAGCCATTTTTGAGAAAATTAAAATGTTCGAAAAATGTTCCATGTAAAGGGTAGTCTGGGGTGGGGGGATTTTGTTGAAAATCTTCGTGTCGCGTCCTTGGAAGATACTGAACCTAAATACAAAGTTTGGTGTTTATCCAACTGTTCGTTTTTTAGTTATGCTGTTCACAGCACACAGTCACACAAACACGGATATGTTTCCAAAAATGCTTTTTTGGATTCAATGGGTCTCAAAACATGTATTTCCGTTGAAATCTCGGTATCGAATTTTTGGGTGGAATACAATACTTCCCCTACTTACTATGCGTAGTAGAGAAAGTAATTAGATTTAGTAAGAATAAATAAATATATAAATAAAATATGAATACACTATAGAGCGGCACCTTGGTTGTCTATACCAAGTCATACATTAAAACTTTACATTTATTCTCACTAACGTGAAATTTGTTCGCATAAAATAACTACAAACTACACAATGTCTACAAAGTAATAGCGTAATAATAAATACAAAATAAAAGAATGAAAATAGAAATTATTAGATAAGGGTAAACGCGAAAAAAAACTTACAATTCTGAATTCTATAATTATCTACACTTGCTGGAAACCAGCAAAGTTAGCAACTGGTAACCAGCTATCATGTACTCCTATGTAACTATATTCACTGTAAACCAACGAAAATGTACTGTTAGCCAGAACAAAACCTTGTACTAAACTACTAATCATTTTAATAACTTTATTTATACTTTATTTAAAATTTTCCTTAATTGAATCTTTTTAAAAGAGTTATCTGTTTATAGCATTCCATTAGGCTCATAGTAATTATTTAATTTATAATTATTCAATATTTTATTTAATCTCAATATTAATTTTCTATTCAAGTATAGTCAGTATATCCTCTAATAAATTATAGGGTAGAGGTCAGTATGAGTGCAACACACAAGACTTTTTGCTTATTAGAAATACGCCATGCAGCTAATTTGATACACCAAGGAAAAGCAAATGTTTTGTCCTAGCTGAATCATGTGATGGTCTGGAAGGGAGTGTAAATTGTTCAACAGCATGGAGAACGGCATAAGATAAATACTTCTGTCAGACTTGTCGTTAATTAGCACACTACATGCTGGGTTTTATGTGCCATTCTGGACCTTGAGAGAAAATGACTTTTAATATAACTCGGGGGATGTTAGCTATGCAAGGCTTGGTTATGACCTGAAAGATGAACCTACCATCTTGATTACGGTAGGTATCTTCTTTTTAATTAAGTGAACAAAAGAAATAATAATAAAAAAAGAAACATCAAACATCTCGTACTTCTCTTATTTTACTTTTATATCGTCCTCTTCAGCAACCTTTCTGTCAGCTTTCTCGAGTTTTATTGAGCAATAAAACTAAACATAAGGTCGAAAACTAAAAGTTGTGAAGAGTTACGATTACAACTTAGCAATATTTCCTTCGCGTGGTTTGAAGGTAGCAGATAGTTAGTACTTTGTAATGCACGTGCAATAACAAATAAAACATACCTTTATGTGCTGTCGTTAGCCTAGATAAATTATTGGCGCCATATTTACAGTCATTTTGTAAACATACACAACATTTTATTTATCCCAGATTATGTTCCGAAATATTGTGCCCGCGCGCGCGAACTTACCTACGGGCTGGCGGTGCAAGTGCATCCCGATTCGCCTTTCTGGCCAGCTGGGTGCGGCTAATAACTGTTTTCTTCAGAATAATAGCCGCGTAACGAACCTATTACGTGCCACTTTCCTGCAGTTTCTACTGTTCCAGAACTTTCCTTTTGCATGTTCTAGTAGCCTCCCTTCTAGAACATTCCTCCTTGCATACAGGGCATATATAAGGGAGATGCTCTTGTCCGGAAGTTTGGAAGAGTGTTACAAAGTTAAGTGAAGTCAAGAATTCGAAGTTTTTTGACAGCTAAAGGTGGACGGTGCCGAGTGCAATTCAGTTGTGATTCCTGGCTCTGCAGTCCAATTGTGATTCGATTCGTCGGATCAGTTGTGTTCTGTTCTGGATGTGTGTCAAAAGTGTCGGGTGTAAAGTTTGTGCTACGCTGACCATCTGACAAAGTCGGTTTTGCAGCAATTGGTATTCTCATTTGTTACAGTATGTATGGAATCTCCAAATGCTATTTAACCTGGCATAAAAGCGTTTCTGACTACCTCTGCGGTCGAGTGATCAGCGTTCTTACTTCTGAAATCCTAGGTCCCGGGTTAGATTCCCGGCCAGGGAAGGGAATTTTTGTTTAACTAGAATCATTTCTGATCCTCCTCAGAGTGAAAAGGCATGGATATGGGAGTAATATGAATGTTTTTAATTGTAAAATACTTGATAAACAAACGTTAAAAAACGCTACGGTTCAGCAAAAAATAACGATTTGTTTGCCAAATCAAAGCCCAAATATGAGCCTAGAAGTTAAGGGGATTATAAAAATCAAACAAGTAAGAAAAAAATCTGTTTCCCATCTGTTTGTTTCAATCGCTATAAATATTTCAGAAAATAGTTACATTACACATTTCGTTATAGATATAAAGGGAGTAGCGATAGTCAAGTGTTTAAGAACCGGACGCTATATGCTGGCCTTAAAAATTCTATATTCATTCTATGACATCGCGAGAAACATGAAAATGGGCACTGCTTTAAAACAATAAGTATGGAACAATTCAAACGATTAATAACGGATAACTCGGAAATGGCTGATACCACAACAAGAGTTATTTGAAAAATATTGCGTGTTTTAAAGAGATTTGCATTTTTTGTGTAATGCGTTTTGATGCAGTAATTTGTATTACAAATTACTTAAATGTAAATAATGATTGTAATATGAATATGCATTTTTATGTGACATTGATTTGAGATGTTTATTGATTGTAATTATTGTTGAGAAGTAAGTTTATACTGCCTTACTGAAACTGACAATAATAGCGTGCAATAATGCAGCGAGGGGGTGAGCTGTTTATCATTATTGGAAACGAGGAAGTTACGTAATGTTGGCGCGTTTTCCTTTAGAATCTTCTGGAACATTTCCCTAGAGCATATGTATTCATAATTTTCATTGGATATAAAAATAGACGCTAATGTTGGCGCGTTTTATTAGCCAATTGCAGCTCAGTTATAATCTTTAGGTATATCGGGGTGTATGAGTATAAAAGTGCTAGGTTAGAGATAGACCCCGTCAGTTCATCAAAATCCTTAGTACACTACACGTCGCATTCTCGTCAGTTCGTCGAAAATATTTGTATGATACACGTCGCCTTCAGTCTAGCAGAAATAGTACACGTCGGCTATCGATTCGCAAGTTACGCGTATAAGAGTTATGAAAAATCTCAAGTATGGTAAAGCTAATTATACAAAATGTTGAAGTACGTGAATTAAAAGTGATCAGTAAGAAGTTGTTATAACAGTTTCAGTTTGGCGAGTGTCAAGATCAATGTGTAAATGTGATAGTTAACGTGTTCGACAATAAAAGTGTAAAACAAATTCCTTCATCAGTGTTATCTTTGGATAAAAGATTCCTTTCCGTTTACACAACCTGTATAAAGAGAAGTGCTCGACCAAAGGATAATAGCTAGCCGGAGGACAGTGAAACAAAAATTAAATAAAATAAAAGTAGCATTCTTTCAAACAAAAACTAATACTGCCGCAAATTGCTAACACCAGATGGAGCTACAAACCTAACAAAGAATCACGTCACAAAATGGCTTCACCATGTTGAGTAAACACATACACAAATAACATAAATTTACCATCGCAAGTTGGCTCCCAAATGTGGGGCTAACAAATACAAACATATACAAATAATGTTACTTCAGTTTTCGGGTATTCTTAACAAGATACAGATTATACAATACTTCTTCCGAATGAAGAGCACTTCTAAGGTATTCCTAGAAAACTCAAAATATACATTTAATTTATCGTCTAAATAGCCTTCCTATATGGTATTTTAATAAAACTCGTTAGTCACTTTTTAGAAAATTGAAAATTTCGAAAACTGTTCCATATAAATGTAGTTTGAGGTGGGGGACTTTCTTGAAA
Source organism: Deroplatys truncata (assembly GCA_030765065.1). Taxonomy (NCBI): domain Eukaryota; kingdom Metazoa; phylum Arthropoda; class Insecta; order Mantodea; family Mantidae; genus Deroplatys; species Deroplatys truncata. The sequence continues at coordinate 291,301,115 of CM060975.1, read as the reverse complement.
ATCTTAATGTCGAATACGTATTTGGAAGGTACTGAACAATCACACCAAGTTTGATATTCATCCGAGTTTGGTTTCTGAGTTATGCTGTTCTCTCTCTCTCACACACACACACACACACACACACACACATACACACACACACGGAGTTCTTATAAAACTTTTTTGATTAGGGGTTCTCAAAACATGTATTTACAGTTGAAATCTCCACAAGAAAATGTTGGGTAAACTGCAATAGTTGCTCTTTTTGCTTAAGTACGTAGTAGAGAAAGTAAAAAAGCGTTTCTACCTTTTCTACGACTTGTAATAGGCAAACGATTGCACCCAAAAATTCAATACCGATAACTGGGATAAATACCAAATTCATACTCGAATCCGCTACTGTTGAAGTATACAAGGAAAAATAATTGAAGAATATTGCCCCATCGTAAACTAATAGTTACAGGTAAAAATGTTCGTTTTTAATTTTCTCAGAAATACCTCTGACGATTTTAAGATGAAATGTGGCAAAAATTAACAAACACTTGGACTTTTTTGTTTTGTGTTTTATGTGCTTACACCTTGTACATTTTTGCGTACTTATTTCTATTTTTTAGTATCAGTTAGTTTACTTTCTTTACCACGTACATAGTAGACAGAGAAAGTATTGCACTTGTAACGTTCATACAAGGCCGATTTTAAAGTAGTCGGTGTATAGAATGTCACAATTACTTAAAAAAAATCTGATGTGTTACACTCACTGCCTTACTCTACTCATGTACAAAATATTTTTAAAAACGCTTATTCTCATTATGCTTCATGTTAACTGAGATATCGAGATGTAAATCTTATTAATTTTCTTGTAGATGCAAGTGGAATATGGTAGGCTTTAAGCGATAGTCAGATTTTTTAAGAGTTGGTTGCTATGTGGAGTATTCCATTCTCTTTGCATTACCAGGACAAAAAAATGAACAACGCATTTGAGAAAAAGTATACGTATTGGAAAATTTAAGGGAATAACAAGCAATATCTCGAAAATGGTTCACTCAACAAAAAAAATGCATACCATATAAATTATGTATTTTAACGCGATCTACATTTTTTGTGTAGTAAAAGTTTCTTTATCTCTTATGGTTTACCAGTTATTCAAACATCGATCACAATGAAGAATACTTTTGGAGACATTCCCAGAAAATTCAAGATATACATTTTATTTGTCATGAAAATATCTTAAACATATGATATTTTAATCAAAATCGTTAGAGCCATTTTTGAGAAAATTAAAATGTTCGAAAAATTTTCCATGTAAAGGGTGATCTGGGGTGTGGGATTTTCTTAAAAACTTTCGTGTCGCATCTCTGGAAGAAGTGAACCTAAATACTGTCGTAGCCTCTCTACTAAAATACTACTCAGAAACAGACGGGTGGGCACTCGCTTGCAAAAGGCACCGGTAAATTAAACAAGATCTTCACATGGCGAGGCTACGACGTGGAACGCAGCTAAGTTAAACACACAAATAATTGCTATTCCAAAATAATACCTGGCTTTAGGGAGAGGAAGGACACTACACTACCATAAATGAAACCTTCCAAGAGTAGATGGCTAAAGGTTTAATGAGATAAAGACTGATTACAGTACTTACATTCTCAGCCCAATGTCTGTCGGCGAGGCCATCGTGCTTTAGCACGAAGAAAGCAGTTGCACGTGTTTCCTACTCGGGACTTGCTTACTGACTCCTTCTCAAACCCACGCTAACTCTCAAGCGTCACTGACGCTATCCCTTCCCCTAAGACCCCTAACTTACCCCTACTCTCAGACCAAGTGCCGTCTCGGATCTCGGTGACCAGAGAATATATCCTATCATCTGTGCATACGTCACATCTCCCCCTGGCCACCGAGATCGACGACCTCGTCGACATAAGGCAAACGAATACAAAAAGGAGAATAAAATAACAAAAATGACATACAAAAATATTAATATATATGGATCACCCAGGCGACGACAATGTTGCTTTTTTTTTAGATGGCTGGCTCGAGAATCTTGAGTGCTATCGGATAATATTGTTAGAGCACTAATGCTCGAGCACCCCACACACGCACACACACCACGCTGCCTCTGTTCACACGCACACTACACTGTAATTGAGCTTGATGGTCCAATGGAACTGTTTGTGGGTGAGTTTATAATGTGCCCACAACGACGACTTGTCCTGGCTGTAGAATTGTTATTACTGCTGGTCTCTGGCGATGACAACGAAATGGGCAGTCGCTGGCTTGGACTGCCCCCCAAAATAGTGGCTCCTCATGCCACGGCAGTGTAGTGGCTGCCCGACAGCTTCCCTGTGGTGTTTCTGGAACTACTGGTGTGCCACGTGGGGATACTCCTGTGATCCTCTCGAGCTCCGCCATCAGTAAAATACTACAACAAAACCACCAAACAATAAAAAGGGTGCTCCAACAAACAATCACACATAAAAAGAACGGTATGTCATGTACAATCAAATATTTGAAAGGTTGAAAAGTTTGCACTAAAATTCTTTTAACATGGGGCAAAGAAAGAGAGAAAAAAATAAGTACAAGTTGGCATAAGAACTAAATTTTATAGAGAGTTGCCATCCAAAATGTAACTCACAATGCTTCACAATCCAAATAGAACATTAAAACAGACTCAGAATACATTAACATTATATCAAGAACAGTGAGTTTTTCATACAATAACATGACAGAAAAAACATAACCTTATTTGGGATCCCAATATTAACTCTTAATGACCAGCTGGTATCACTAACAAAAGAAAATAAGTGCACTTACAAGACAATCACACATGACAATGAAATGAACTCATTCACACTGGCCATGGCCCAAATTACACACAACACTCACTTAAATAGCTACGGAAAACTACTGTATGCATTACTACAAACTACAAAATAAATCCACAATACATCTCCAAACTACACCACGTGACATGCTTTCAACTACTATTGTCATACTCTTGTCACTAATACAATTTCTCCTCCACATTACTATCTTCATCTTATTATCATCCTTATCATCTTTCATCAGTATTTCAATTATCATTATCTCAACTTTCAATTTTCTCTTGGAAAACAAAACATCTTCACTGACGTGTCTCATTTACCATGCTGCAAAGTCAAAAACATCTAACGTAGGCATAACCTTGAAGAAATCACATTAACATTTCAGGAATGACACAAATAACATATACTGTTGCATCCACATCCTCCGAATCAAAATTAAGCTGGAAAACAGATGGTATTAACACTTGCTATATAAGATGGTACTAAACTTGTTGCATAAACAGGAAAAAAAATTATTCTCATAACAATCACTTCCATACATTTAATCTCTCGTGTGAATACATCACACACCCTATACTGGGCACGTTACAGCAACACCAATAAGCAAAATCTCTAAAATCATCACATCACATCAACTTTCAGGTACATGTAGCCCTCCTGAAAAATCAACACATGTACACTTCAACTATCGGGGTTACACTTTGGCACTTCCACCGAAGCTGACATCATCTCATCTCTTCTCATCTCATTTCTCATATTACCACCGTCGGGGTTACTCTTTGGCACTTCCACCGAGGCAAATCTCACATATATCACATAACCGCAAATACACACCTACATACACACACTATTCATGCAACAATTTTCTGCAAATAAAGATCACAGCATCACTATGAAACCCAAAATCAAATCAAGTCAAATCAAATCGAATGCAACAAAACAACATCACATCATTACTCAAAACAATATTGTCACAGAACATTCCTGAAAATGAAAGCTCAATTAAGCACATAGTACACATTAGACGCATTCCTGCAGCATAACACAAAAAACAAATGATTTGCAGTTCCCAGAACATAATTTAAAATTTAAGTTACACCCACAATAATAATACACTTTTAATTTAGCAGAGACATTCATATCACATATTCCTGAAAAGTAAAGCTTAATTAAGTATCAGAAACTCAGACTTTACAGTCTATAAGGACCCACAGGATCATAGTAAGGGTAAAGGCGTGACACATGAACACTCTGATGTTTGGTACGGGGAGCATGAGGTCGACCAACAAGGTAGGTAACAGGAGTGATCTGTCGGATAATTTCAAAAGGACCAAAATATCTATGTAGCAACTTTGTACATTTACCTTTCTTCCTAATAGGAGTGAAAACTTTAACTAATTGACCTACGTTATAAACCACATCTCTATGTTTAGCATCAAATGCTTCTTTTTGCTTCACCTGTTGCTTTGTAATGTTAGCAACAGCAACCTCCCGTGCCTTCTGAATCGCTTGCAATGTCTGTCTCACAAAAAGCTCATTAGACGTAGCTTGTAGCTGAACCTGGTTAGGTAAAGAAGGTTCTCGACTATATATCAAGAAAAAGGGGGAAAATTTAGTAGACTCTTGAACACTTGAGTAATAAGAAAAGATGACATAGGGCAAAATTGAGTCCCAATTCTTCTGATTATTGTCCACAAAATGGCTGAGCATATTTAAGAGGGTTTGGTTAAATCTTTCAGTAAGTCCGTTACAAGCTGGATGATAAGCACTGGTGAAATTGGAAGACATTGATAAAGATCTCAACAATTCTTGTGTCACTTCACTTAAGAAAACTGAGCCACGATCAGATAACAAGGCAGCAGGGGCTCCATGCTTACAGATGATGTTATGCAAAATAAATTTAGCAACTTGAGGGATTGTTGCTGAAGAAAGCGACGCAGACTCGACCCAGCGAGAAGCATACTCGGTCGCAACGGCAATATACTTGTGTCCAGAATTTGAGCGTGGGAGAGGCCCAAGCAAATCAATACCCCACCGCTCGCCTACAGATGTAACCGGAATTGGTTGTAATAAGCCTGCTGGTTTCTGATTCTTCGGTCCTTTTCTCGTTTGACAGCTGGGACAGGTTCGGACAAAATGTTCAATATATTTCTTCATTCCAATCCAGTAATATCTGGAGTGAATTTTGGCAAATGTTTTTGAGAATCCTAAGTGGCCTGAAAGAGGATCATCGTGACATGAAGAAAGAATTTCATTTTTTTGGAGCTTCTGGAATAACCAGCAGATGGAGAGGGCCAGTGGAGCCAGCATTTTTACGATAAAGAACTCCTGATTTGAGCGTATAGTTGGAAATTTGTCTCTGAAGCTTCGCAGGGGCCGACGGAGGATCATGGAGAGCATTAATAAGCTCAAGTAAACCAGTATCTTTCTTCTGGTGTTCAGCAACTTCAACTGATGACAGTAAACATGTGGGGAGTTCTTCAAACTGTTCAAGATCACTTTCTGTAGGTTGTAACACAGGAAATCTCGATAGAGTATCAGCATCATGATGTTTCTTGCCAGATTTATAGGAAATGGTGTAATCAAACTCTTGCAGTTTCAAACTCCATCGTGCCAAACGCCCAGTCAAATCTTTCAAATTATTTAAATAACAAAGGGAGTGATGATCAGATACAATATGAACCTTGTAGCCATAAACAAAACTGCGAAAGTGGGCAAGTCCAAACAGGATGGCCAACAATTCCAACTCAGAAACACTGTAATTACGTTCACATTTAGATAGTGCCCTCGAAGCATAGCCCACTGGTTTCAACACATTATCAATCTTTTGATACAACACTGAGGCAACCCCTAGTCCACTGGCATCAGAGTGTAGTTCGGTATAAGCACCAGGAGTATAGTGAGCTAAGACAGGGGCCGAAACTAATAAGTCCTTCAAATTTTGAAATGCAGTTTGCTGAGCAGATCCCCAAATAAAACTTTGATTCTTTCTAGTCAGCTGAATTAGTGTTTGAGCAATATTTGCATAGTCCTTAATAAATTTCCTGTAAAAATTAAACAACCCCAAAACTTTTCTCACATCTCGAACATTTTTAGGACGAGGCAAATTTTGAATGGAAACAACTTTATCAGAATCAGGGAAGATGCCATCTTTAGAACTTCAAAGCCTAAGAGTTTGATCTTTTGCATAGGGAAGAAACATTTTTCTGGTTTGAGTTTAAACTTGTGGTGATCCAGACGTTGAAAAACAGCCTCAAGATTTTGTAACAACTCCTCAAAGGTTTTAGCAAAAACAACAATGTCATCCAAATATGCAATAGCCTTTTTAAAATTCAAATCACCTAACAACTTGTCTGCGATGTAACTGAAAAACCTAGGGGCATTTGCCAACCCAAAACTCAAGCGTGTAAATTGATATTGACCCTGAAAAGTAACAAAAGAGGTATATTTCTGGCTATCTTCTGCAATAGGTACTTGAAAGTATGCTGACAGTAAATCTAATGAGACAAACCATTTAGCCTCCCCCAAATAACTTAACAAATCATCTATCAATGGTAAAGGGAAAGAGGTGGTCTCTGTAACAGCATTCAATTTTCTATAATCGACACAAAATCTCATGGAGCCATCTTTCTTTTTGACAAGTACTACAGGAGAAGCCCAGGAGGACTGCGATTCCTTGATAATTCCAGCATATTGCATCTCTTTAACTTGCTCAGCAATAATTTCCTTTTGTTTATGAGGAACTCTATATGGTCTTTGCTTAATTAGCTCAGGGTCATTTACTTTAATATCAAATTCTGCAACATCAGTAGTACCCAGTTCTTGTAATGTTGTGGCAAAAAGATCACTATATTTCAATAATAAAGAATGTAACTCAGCCTTTTGGGTTTCCAGGAGTTTACCATTAACATTAAAATTACAATTTGGAGCTGGCAGAGGAATAACATCGGATGATAAAACAGAATTACTCTGGACGAGTGCAACATCATAAGCTTTGGCTAAGACTGTATTTGCAAACAATGTTTGTGGAACTGAAGTATTATTGTGCACTGGAATAGTAAGTTCAGAGGCAGAATAACACAACAACGGTGGAATGGAAAGATTCTTCTTTTGCATTATGTTAAGAGCGGGTTCAAACATAACCTCATTGCTAATGGCTGACAAAGGCTTAACTGATATATAGCATGTAGACAGAGGTGGGATTTTAACATCATTCATAACTGCCATTTTAACACCAGAATCTGCACAATCATTATCTTGGAGAGGGTTTACTGCCATATCAACAAAAGGTCCTTGTGTTAGGGTTATGGGTATACTGAAAGCATCATTCTTGGAAGAGTTAAGAGTTATCAGGTTATGTGCATAGTCAATTATAACATCATGGGTCTGCAAAAAGTCATTGCCTAAAATTAAATCATGGGACAAATCTTTCACAACTAATATATCCTCCTGAAAAAGAACATCATTAATATAGAAATCTAACACAGTGTGGTAAGGCGCATCAAGTAACTTGTTTCCTGCAGTGCGGAGCATCATTTCTATGGGTTTTAATGTAGAATGGTCAAGAACATGTGCAGCATTCACAATACTCACTGCGCTTCCTGTATCGAGCAAGATGGAGAGCTCTGTCTGGACAATATGACCAGGAACTTGTAAGATCTGACCTGATAATGCAGACACATCCAGTTGAGGTGTAGCTGTGTCCCGTTGAGGTGCAGCCATGCTGGTGGGCGGTGGTGATGCTGCTACGTCTCGTCGTATGAGGCTCGGCGCCAGTCTTTTTTGACTGCGGGAGGCGGCTCCGGCAAAAGCGAGCCAGGTGGCCCTGCCTGTTGCATCTATAGCAGGAGACGGGTGAATCCCGCCGGTTGAAGTCAGATGACCGTGGAAGCTGTGAATGCTGTGAAGTTCTCTCCGAAGATGGTAACTGAAACTGGTTAACTCCGTTACATAACTGTTCCACACAATCAATCAGCTGATGCATAGGATTGATAGCTACGTCCACAAGAGAAGAAGCCTGAGAAGGCTGAGGAGAAGCTGGTAAAGTAACAGCAGGAACAGATGCATTATTAAATACAACAGAGGGTGGCGTAACCACTGCAGCCTGAGATTGAGCAGCCACTAGATGTTCACGGTTCTGCATATAAAACTTTGCTTTGTCCACTCGTCGAATAATTTGTATTACCTCATCAACAGTTTGAGGATTTAATGGCAATAAAGATTGCACATAAAGAGGTCTAAGACCTTTAAGCAAGTGTTTAATTTGTTCTAACTGCAACATAGCTGGGTTGACTTGGTCACATAAAGATAGCACGTCATAGATGTAACTAATAACAGGTTCATCATCCAACTGTACCCGCTGTCTGAGTTTCATTTCCAGAATATCACTCTGGTTTGTTATCTGAAATGCATTTAGAAATTGTGTAGATAAGAAAACCCAATCATGGTGAGGATGCCGATGGCGAAAAGTTTGAAACCATGATGCGGCAGTATCTCGTAAATAGCATGGAAAGCATTTCAATTTCATTTCTTCTGACCAGCCATTAGCAGCAGCGACCATTTCAAAGTTCTGCAGAAATTCATGCGCCGACAACTTGCTGGAATTCTCAAAGTAAGAGGAGTCAATGACCGAGCGACACACAGCTGACTGCATTGTACTCGCCGCGACAGGCGGATTAGGCATCACTGGTAATATCTGAGTAACAACAGGCGTACTAATACTGGACATAGATTCCACTTCACTATGCTCGCTAACTGGAGCAATTGCCATATCAGATTTCTGCGTAGTACGTCGCTTAGGCATGATTGCAGCGCAAAAGATAACACAACCAGTAAATAAACAATATGAAAAGCAATACAGATTACACCAAACTAAACACATATAGCATCACATGAATGTAAGTAGCAATATCAGAACATAGCCAAATAAAACAGTACCAGAAGTATTACAATTAAGCGCCCACGGCGAAATATCAGAAACTTATACCAACATACGGTTTACACAAGCATGACACGCAAACCACTTGGACACAGTACCAAGATTTTAAACAGAATGAACACATGGAAGAAAAAACAAAATGATGTCTTCAGTGAGAAACCTCGAACTGGAAGTTAAAAAAATACCACGTCACACCTACTGTGACCACCGCTAACATTATCTCAAAAGGAGCAGAATACAGACTTGCAATTTGTACGTAGTACCAAAAAAAATTCCTTCTCTTTTTTCTTTAAAACAGATGTATCTGACCTGATATACACACGCAAATAAACGCACAAAACACGTGCTGATGAAGACTGGTTTCACAAGCTAGAGTTAGTGCTGAAATGCCTGACCACGCGGGATTTACATAACACACGTGCGTACATAAAAGTTACACGAAAAATGTCCCACAAAAGTATAGTAAACAGCTAGAAATCACAATCAATGGAATATAAAGTTATAAGTTTCCAGAACCACTGCTAATAAGCACAGAAAACAATATTTTCACCTAGATCGCCAACACGTGACGAGCACATTTTCAAAGTTGCAAATATCTCACTCGTTTCACAACTCACCTTTCACAAAAATATATTTCAAAATAACCAGCACGAACCACTCAGCACAGCAATACAATTTAATAGAAATAAAGCCAAAATAAGAGGAAAATGGGGTCAGGAGTTTTAGCGTCACGCCGACAGACAATGGAAAAATGCAAAAAATGAACTCAAAATTAAAATTTAGAAACGAGACTTTCAGAAATTAAAGCAACAAAATTTAGAATATAGTAATCACAAATTACACCATCAAAATCCTTACCCTTAAGCCAGAAACAAATTTAGATTTCTAACGACCACGTGGAGGACCACAAACCGTTACATTCAGAGGAGAGAAAAAACATTTTGTACTTAAAAATCTCACAAAAACCAAACTATGCCCGGCCCTCCACCAACTGTCGTAGCCTCTCTACTAAAATACTACTCAGAAACAGACGGGTGGGCACTCGCTTGCAAAAGGCACCGGTGGATTAAACAAGATCTGCACATGGCGAGGCTACGACGGGGAACGCAGCTAAGTTAAACACACAAAGAATTACTATTCCAAAATAATACCTGGCTTTAGGGAGAGGAAGGACACTACACTACCATAAATGAAACCTTCCAAGGGTAGATAGCTAAAGGTTTAATGAGATAAAGACTGATTACAGTACTTACATTCTCAGCCCAATGTCTGTCGGCGAGACCATCGTGCTTTAGCACGAAGAAAGTAGTTGCACGTCTTTCCTACTCGGGGCTTGCTTACTGACTCCTTCTCAAACCCACGCTAACTCTCAAGCGTCACTGACGCTATCCCTTCCCCTAAGACCCCTAACTTACCCCTACTCTCAGACCAACTGCCGTCTCGGATCTCGGTGACCAGAGACTATATCCTATCATCTGTGCATACGTCAAAATACCAAGTTTGGTATTTATCCGACTGTTCGTTTCTGAGTTATGCTGTTCAGACACACACACGGACATGTTTCCAAAAATGCTTTTTTTTGGATTCAGGGGGTCTCCAAACATATATTTCCGGTGAAATCTCGGTATCGAATTTTTGGGTGGAATACAATACTTCCCCTACTTACTATACGTAGTAGAGAAAGAAAAAAATTAAGCAGAAAAACAAAATACCTGACCTATTAGAGAATGCACTGGAAATAAAGCATTCCCCCAGAGTAATAATTGTTTGTACTATTAAACATTAAAGGACGTGAAACAAGGACTTAAAGCAGCTCTAAATGAAAGTAACAATCCACACAGCCCCAAAAGCACCGAATATATTAACATTAAAATGTAGAAAGACATATATTACTATTGAAGCACATAGCATTTGAATTTGTCCTTCTCACAGATTTACCATTTAGAAATGGAATTTAAAAAGAGATGATATAATGCAGACTTGCTTCCATAAGATTTTAAATGCCGCTCCACATGCTAACGGAATTTACAATTTTGCTTACGCCAAAAGTATATGTTGTGTGTAATTTAGACAAGGCCGAAAAGTGTGGAGACGGCCGCTCCCAGAGACAAATCTTCTTCGCTGGTCGTCGAGAACTGTCACAACTCTTCTTCTTCGGAACGCATCGTTCGGGGGGCACCGGGAAGGTAAGGTGATAATGACGTGGAGACAGCATTAGCACTACCTATACTGGCGGAGAGAACGCAACCTGGCGAGCGCTGTAGAAACCTGGTGCAGCCGGCTACTGATGTTATCAGGCTGCCGACGTAATAACAAGCAGGGGCCAGGTACATAAAAGAACTGCGGCCATCTCTGGGAAAACAGGCACTCCGTGAACGGAGAGCCACAATTGGCTCACATTCCAGCGGAAATCATGTCATGTATTGAGGCCCCCTGAGTTAAAACAGAAATTAAAAATAAAACATTAGATAAAGGTCCGTGTGTGTGCTTTTGAACAGCATAACACAAAAAGGAAATGCCGGATAAATACTAAACTTGGTATTTATGTTCAGTACCTCCCAAAGATGCGATATGCAGATATTCAAGAAACCCCTACCTCAAAAGAAGATTTTTCGAAATTTTTTACTTTCTGAAAAATAACTAACATTTTGTTTAAAATACATACCTCATATTAAGCATATTTATATGATAAATAAAATGTGTATCTTGAATTGATTGGGAAGGGCTTGTGAAGTCTTCTTCATTCGGAAGGAAATTTATATAATCTTGTATAACTGGTAAACGTTAAGTGATAGACGAAAGCGTACTTCATGAAAAATGTACACCTCTTTAAAACGTACAATTTATTTCAAGTAACTTGTTTTGTAGCATTAGCCATTTCCGAGATATCTGCTATTAATGCTTCGAATCTTTCAATACTTGTCATTCTCTTAAAGTCCTGTCAACATTTAGTTGTTTCTCGTAATGTCATGGAAAATGTATGTAATTGTAAGACCAGAGTATAGCGTGCAGTTCTAAAGCATTTGACTATCACTATTTCCTTTGTATCTATAACGAAATGTCTAATGAAACTATTTCCCAAAAGCTTTATCTCGATTGAAATGGAGTAATAAATTGTATACCCACTAAATCGATAGAGCATAGAGAGAGCCAGAATTTTATAAAGTTCCGTTTTGACATATGAATGACACAATGCCATACTTTAACAATAGCAGAGCCTTATAGTTAAAAACCACTTTTCACAGAATTTTTCAGAATGCTCTTGTACAATAGTTTTAATCGATTTGCTTGAAATCTTCAGGACAACTTCAGGCTATAGAACTAGTAATCTATTGTGATGTTATTAAAATATTTACGACAGGCGGAATTGCATTACTATGTTTTCTTTACCAGAAGCCTAGCTATATATCGATTTAGAAAGATTGGGTTACTTCTCTTGTAAGTGTATAAAAAACTATGACAGAAGGTTACCAACGTGCTGTAGTTATATATGTGACTTTATCAGTACCTCATATATAATTTCAGAAAAAAATTATCAGCTTTTTAAAAATACATACACGGTATTCATCTCTAGGTTTTATATATTACACTGAATCCATAATTGCACTTAATTCTAATTTTAAATCCAAAAAGAAATTTATTTTAAAATGAATTTCAGAACAAATGTTTCTTGGAATTCCATCTAGTGAAATGTAATCCTGGACTGTCTAGTACTGGAAACCAGCTCATTTGTAGTCCATTGTAGTCATTATATAATCATTAGTGCTATTATAGCTAGAGAGAATGTGTGGTAATTTCGTCATGTACCGCCCCATAATTGTTTTGGGCGAGTTAATTGAGCCCCTAGGTCCGTTATAAATATGAAAATCAGTGTTTAATTGCGTTCTTCTTTATTGTCTTGCTGCAGTCTTCTAATATGTCTTTAAATCAGAGATGGGTAAATTAGCACACTTTATTTCAACACAAAAAATCGAATGTGTTGCATTCACATGACATTCTCTACTTGCTGTTATATCGACTGAAGCAGTAACAAGATACAGCGATGGTGCGACAATTTGATACAGGAATGTAGTTGCCACTTTTTCTCTTGTCTCCAATATCTGCTGTTGATTCTGCTGCCGGCTGCTCCATTGGTAGAGCTATTAGTATTTTCCCTCAGGATATGCGGATATATATTTAAAGGACAACAATAGTTTAAATTGACTGGGAAATTTATTGTGAACTAATATTTGAGTTGTTGAACTGAGTTGCCGACCGTTTATAATGAAATGTATTGTTGCACTCGAAACTATAACAATTGAATTATTATACCTACTAACTTCTGCGGTATCAAAGTTACGGTTGGAAATAACTGTTTCGCAATAAAAGAATCTAGAAGCGTAACTCGAGTGGATCGCTAAAATGTTGAAGGGCAGGATCCCTTACGCAGGCCGCTATTCAACACAAGTGCGTCACTGGGCGCTTAAAATATCGCACGAGCAAGTACCGCTGGTGGTACCAAGGAAGAGTAATTAATGTGTGCACAACTGTGTGTACGAACGTCGATCCGTACCAATGATGGTACCAGAGTAACCCCTGGATCTAAATGCATGAACATTTATTAATTTTAGCTCCACCCACGTATTACTCCCCCCACCAACGTGATTTTTCCCGCCCAGGCAATCTTCAATCTTACGTGTTCTTACATTTCTGACTTTGTTACTAACTGAAGCTAGCTAAATTCTCAGAATGTAAATGCCTTTCTCTTTTCCAGAATTTCTGCCTACGCGACTGCAAACGTACTGAGTTTATAACCTAACTGCGTTCCCAGAAATTCTTAAGCTAATGTTTTCGCTCCTTCTTCCCACTAATGACTTTTCTAAACAGGACTGCATAATTTCTACTCAAAACTTCTTACATTATACACTGATTTAATATACGGAAAGTATTTATTGCAATTCTTTATCTTACTGTTATTTCTTCAGTTATCTACTTATATATTCACGTCGATAATTACAGTATCACAACTATTCGTTTAAAATTTTTTTTGCATCTACTTCTTGTTTTTTGCGATAAACTTTCATTATGCTTTACACATATAGTTGTAAGTATAAGAATACATACTGTGTACTAAAGTGATAGTCAGATTTTTTAAAAAGCAGGTCACTACATGGTTTGAAACTCCTTGCTCTTTGAATGACCACGAGAAATAAACGAAGAGTGACATACCTCTTGAAAAACGAATAAGTAGTACTTAAAATTCAAACCAATAGCCAAGAATATCTCGGAACCGGTTAGTGCCGCAAAAAAGTTATTTAAATAATACTTTTCTACCTAAACAGATCTAAATTTTAGTGTAGTAAGATTTTTCTACCTCTTACGGTTTACCATTTATCCAAAAGTTATTTGGTACAAACCGAGCTGGATGGCGTATTCGGGAAGTACCGGGCTCAAACCTCCGGGTCAGCCAATGTGATCGAACGTTTTTTGGCGATTTTCGTCGGTCACTAGGCGAATGCTGGTTTGGATAATTTGTTCCCGCGAAATTTTCTATCTCCTTTCATCACTACCTTTCATTTCCTTCTTCACCGCTATACCAGGCATTGGACTGATCACCCATCCTGGATACGCTATGATCCGGAGTGTGCTTGCTCCTCGACAGACTACTGACACAACGCATTGGCTTGTAGGTCCTTGGTGGGTGTTAGTCTTACAAACATTAGGGTAATCCATTAAAGAAGAATAAAACATTTGGTAAGAAGAGGGGACTTGATAGGCAAATCTCAGAAAATTAAACATATTGAGGCAGTATTTTTAACACTTCAATAATTTCAATTAAATTATATAATATATCATTTCAATAACAGCCCGCCTTGAAGCAATATGTGTATGTAATAATTTGTAAAATGTATGTAGCAGTCATTGCATATGCTTATATTATTGTAAACATGTTCAATAATGTTATGTGAATGCATTACGTAATTTAATAATGTAGGAGCTGTGAGAAAAATAGGTTTAAAGTTGCTAACAATGAGGTAATCTTGAGGCAATAATGAGTAAGAAAGTTTAAATGGTACTAGTCATTATTAGAGCAGCAATAATGTAAATTTTGAGACAGTTTAAAAATAGCCAATCAACAGCCAGAAAAAACTTTAATTAAATTAAGGTATTCTATTGGACTACGCTTAGCCAATCAGAGACTTGAAATTCAGAAATTAACAAGTTTAGATGGTTGAAATCAAGTCAGTTGCCTGCAGACCATGATAGTAACCGGATGCAAGATGCGTCCTCTAGAGAAATACAATACGTATTCGTGAGAGACGAAAAATAAGTATACGTGTTAAAAAGTACGAGTAATTAATTAAAGAATCCCACAGCTATCGATATCAGTGAAGTGCTATTTAATTTGTGTCAAGGATTAATAAAAAAAGAGTGAATTAAAACTTAAAATCTGTGTAAGCCTACATTCTTGTCGCATCACGCCTTGCCAAGACCTCCATGTCTCTAAAATAAATACTGACGCAGCCTAGGCAAACATAAATATTAAATGTTTAAAGAAATAGTTTCATTACAAAGGTAATATTTTTTTAAAAAACTGGGGGCAAAGGCCACTTGAAAATACATTTGGGGCGAAGGATACCGGAAACTGTTTACTATATATGCGGTTGCAACTACTAAAAGTTCGGCTCCCCAACAGTTGAAATATAATACATCTTCTTCAAACTGACCTTCTATACAAACTACTTCAAATTGATGCCCAAAACGTGGGGCTAATACAAACAATAAAAACGAAACAATTCAACTTCTTCAAACTGGCGTCCATACGAGGGGCTAATAAATATTTCTCAAATTGACTTTCCATACGTGGAGCTAATTTAAAAACAATAAATCTTTCTTCACCATTGAACTAGGGTACTCCCAAAATATGAGGCACAATACACTCTTGAGCCTGTGTAAGTTACATTTCATTTTCTACTCACAAGTGAAGACGATGTTTCATAAAGTCAGAATTCAACAATGTTCATGCAGAGCTTTTATTATTTTGCATCTCGACCTCTTGCTCCTAACCTTAAAACGCTTAGTTTGGTACTGCCTTTCTGCTCTAGAAATTTCTGCAAGCTCACCTCAGTGGTGTAGGGTTACCGTGCTGCTTCACATTCTGGAAATTGCGAGTTTGAATCTCGGTTATGGTTACTTACCTGGATAACGTTTCTCCTTGGGTTATCCCTTATCCTGTGAATACGAATATCAGATAATCCTAAGCTCTGCCGAGCAAGGTGACGCGTGGTAACTTGTGCGACTCGCTTTCGGAAAGTCCCGGTTAGATTACTGGTGACCGCCCACTACGACCGATGGCTTTTTGGGGGTTTTCCTGGGTCGTCAGGCGAATGTCTGGATCGGTTCCTTTCGCCCCTGAATTTCCTGTTCCTTCAACTCTTTCTATTCGTTTCCTTCATCCTTCACACCGTTAGGTCTGTTTCAGGTTTGGAAGTGTCGGTGTTTATATTTCGGTGCGGAATGGCAGGGGAAAAGGATGCTCTCTGTAGAACTTGGAATATCTGTGTGGGGCGGGGGGCCCGGGTTTGCCTGTACGAGTGTCGGAGAGTCTCAATCTGGATGTAGGAGCCCTAACATTGCTGTGCCGTCACTCCTGGTTCCGGCATACCAGGTCTCCTATCACCCCCTCCTCCATCCTGGATGCGCCCCTTTTGGGCATAGGTACAATATCCTCACTGGAGCAATAATTTCAACCATTTCGTTCATTCACCGTCCAGTATGACGGTGACAGATAAAGGGCGTTAAACTTCAAGCAAAGTCAAAAACAAACAAACAAATCTGAAGATTGTTTTTCTTCACCCTGTATATCCACCGGAAAGCAGTTCAACTTTAATCTTCCGGATGAAGGGACGCATGGAATTAAAATCTGTAGAGGTTAGTTTATGAATCCTTTACTCCAGAGCGTAGTAATAAATTTCATTATGGACAGCTGAAAGGATTTCGAGCTTGTGCATTGTTGCAAACATTTATCGTAATTTAAATTCAAAGTCGCCAATATATTGAAGTGTTCTATCAGATGATTCAGGCTTATCACCTCCAAGTTCTGTTTGCGGTAATATAGCATGAAATTCTATTCTGCCTTATATAACAAACAGAAATTGTTTCCATTGTTTCGCACAGGCACGCTGAGAAACGTCATAAACAAACTGTTATTTTCTCTTCTGCTCGACAGCTTCTGAGCGCACATTATCAGTAATCACTGGGTTCTATTATTCCATGCAGGAATATTTTACGCTTTGCTTGAGCTTCTGATGTAGCATGAAGCATACAGTTTATTGAACATGCAGCTGACATATTTCACATATAAAAGAAACTTAACATCCCCTGCCATGTTTCCTTTTGCTTTTATCAAAAGAATATTATTTTAATGTGGCGCTTAAAGCATTAAAACTTTACTCGTAACTCTTAAAACGGTAAATAAAGTAATGATTATTTGAGCAAGTGTCGTTGAAATTTTGCAAAAATGCAAACTTTTGATAATCTGCTATTTGTTTACTTTTTACTCTTCTGGGAAATATCGCATTCCATCCAAATTACGATATCGTTATTTCACAAACACACGTTTTGAAGACCCCTGGAACAAAAAACGTTTTAGAAAGAAGTCCGTGCGCGCTTGCATTTAATGTCTGTTCTGTATGCAATGTATGTTCTGTATATTGTGTATATTCTGTATGTTATGTATGTAATGTATGGAAAGGTAGAATCAGATGACTAAAAAATTCAATGCCATAGCCGGGATTTGAACCACGGATCTCCCGGTCTCCGTCCGGTTGCTCTAACCACTGAGCTACCATGACAACATGCCGGCAAGCCATTAAAGTCTCCAGCTGACTCGCATTTTTCCCGGTAAACCACAAGGAGATCTCAAATTGTATTGAGATGTCATACCCCAATGGTGGCTTACATTCTTTGTAAGTACTTAAGTCCCGGGCTTTTTTTTCAATAACTATTAGGTCAATTAATGGAATTAATTGTTCTTTCACAAAGCCCGGGACTTTAAGTACTTACAAAGAATGTAAGTCGCCATTGGGGTATGACATCCCAATACAATTTGAGATCTCTTTGTGGTTTACCGGGAAAAATGCGAGTCAGCTGGAGACTTTAATGGCGTATCGGAATGTTACCATGGTAGCTCAGTGGTTAGAGCAACCGGATGGAGACCGGGAGATCCGTGGTTCAAATCCCGGCTATGGCATTGAATTTTTCGGTCGTCTGATTCTACGTTTCCAACCCTGTCCAACACACGGCTTGTGTGAAATAACAATTAATTCCATATGTAATGTATGTTCTGTTTATTCTCTATGTTATGTATGTTACGTATGTTATGTATGTCTGTAAACAACCGAACTGGAAAACTGCGTAACTTAAAAGTTGGTTTAATACTGAACTTGGATTTTTTAGTTTTGCGATGGTATTACTTATAATGTTGTTTGTGTATGTGTGTTTACTTCAAGCGTTGAAGCCATCTTGTGACGTCATTCATTTGTTCGGTTTGTAGCTCCATCTGGTGTTAGCAATTTGCGGCAGTATTAGTTTTTTTGTTTAAAAAAAATGCTAGTTATTTTATTTAATTTTGGTTCTTTGTCCTCCGGCTAGCTTTTGAGTCGAGCACTTATCTATATACAGGTTGTGTAAACGGAAAGGAATCTTTTATCCAAAGATAACACTGATGAAGAAATTTGTTTTACACTTTTATTGTCGAACACGTTAACTATCACATTTACACATTGATCTTGACACTCGCCAAACTGAAACTGTTATAATAACTTCTTACTGATCACTTTTAATCCACGTACTTCAACCTTTTGTATAATTAACTTTACAACACTTTAGATTTTTCATAACTCTGTTACGCGTAACCTGCAAATTGATATCCGAAGTGTGCCGTGCAAATACTTTCGACGAACTGATGGGAATTGGACGTGTAATGTACAAAGAATTTTGATGAACTGACGGGGTCTACCTCTAACCTACTCTTATTATACTCCTTCACCCAGATATGCCTAAAGATTATAACTGAACTGCAATTGGCTAATAAAACGCGCCAACATTAGCGTCTATTTTTATATCCAATGAAAATTATGAATACATATGCTCTAGGGAAACGTTCCAGAAGATTCTCAAGGAAAAACGCGCCAATATTACGTAACTTCCTCGTTTCCAATAATGATAAACAGCTCACCCCCTCGCTGCATTATTGCACGCTATTATTGACAGTTTCAGTAAGGCAATATAAACTTACTTCCCAACAATAATTACAATCAATAAACATCTCAAATCAATGTCACATAATAATGCATATTCATACTATAATCACTCTTTACATTTAAATAATTTGTGATACAAATTACTGCATCAGTTTAGTATCTTCGAAATGTGCAATATGCAGAATTACAGGAATAGCCTTCCAAATCAAACAGGTACCCCATACATGCGAATTTTGTCAGAAATGTTTGAAACGATTTTGATTAAAATACCGTATGTTTAAGATATTTACATGACCAATCAAATGTTTATCTTGAATTTTCTACAAATAGCCGTGAAGCCGTCTTCATTTCAAATTACTTTTCTATAAATTGTAAACCCAAGAGATATATAGAATCTTAAGTGTGCAGAAAACGTAAATCTCGTTAAAGTACAGAATTTTATCAGGCTTTTTCTGGCGTTACGAGATATTCCTTGTTATTGGTATGAATTTTCATGTTTATATTTATTTTTCATTGGTAAGTAGCTAGCTATTCTTTTTTCGTCGTCATAGAAAGAGCATGGAATTCAGAGTAATCACATAGCGACGTCCTTTTTAAAACACAGACGTGACGCATTTGCATGACGTTTTTCTGCCCGCTATAATCTATTTGTGGGTATATAAACTAGTCTTACTAAAGCGAATTTGTATATCTACTTCATTTTAATCCAAAAAAAAAAAACCTTTGCAGAAATAACTACATTACACATTTCGTGATAGTTACAAAGGGAACAGCGATGGTAAAATGTTTAAGAACTGGACACTATATGCTAGCCTTAAAATTCCACACTGTTTTATTGGAATCGCGAGAAACAACTGAATGTTGACAGGAATTTAAAAGAATGAGTATTGAACAATTCGAAACATTAATAACGGAATCTCGGAAATTGCTGACGCCTCAAAAAGGTTACTTGTAATAATTTTTTTTATAAAAAAGATGTGCATTTCTTGTATAGTACGTTTTCGTCTATTGCTCAATATTTACCGGTTATTCAAGATTTTACAAAATTACTTCCAAATGAAACGGACTTCATAGTCATAAATACATACCAAGTTTAGAATTTGTCCGACATTTCGGTTTTTGCTTTTCAGACACACATATACGCAGATTTTTCTAAAGATGCTTTTTATATCAGATATCCTCAAAACATTCATTTCTTGTGAAAACTAGCACGGATTTTTTGGGTGGAATGCAAGACGTTCTCTATCTATATATATCTATATATCTATATGTGGTAGAGATAGTAGAAACTGCTGCGAACGTATCGGAAATGTAACGCTATTTGTACATTTGGCATGTTCTTAATCCATAAATCTGCTCACACTGCTAAGACTCGAAAGTGATGCTACAGAAAATACTGCCAATTATTAAATCCACGAAACATGAATTGAATTGTCAAAATAGATTACAGTAATGTAGAGCAAAAATAACGATTATAGTGATAACGCTTTTGATAAACAGAGAAAAAGCAGGAAATGGTGGAAAATAGAGCAATTTTTTTTTGGACAGAAAAAGAGGCAACATCAAGAGGTAAAAAGCAAGAGCAGAATAAACCAAGAAAGAAAAAAAAAAAGAAAAAACAAAAACAAGGAAAAACAGGAAGCAAAGAAAGGAAAAATAAGAGAGAACTTATTTCCCCGACATTTTCCTTGTTCCTTTTTTCGTTTCTTTCTATTCTTATTTTAAAAGAAGTGAATATCGTTCTTATGTCACAAGAGAGCGGCAATGTTATTTTCCTCTTCTTTAGTTTCAGGAAAGGGATTTACTGTGATTCTTATTCTTCAACGTTTTTCATTTTGAAGTAAATTTGATAGTATAAACTTTCCTCGCAGATCAACGCAAATGAGATCTATTTTGCGAGTTCAAGACACAACAAAACAAAAAGTCGGAAATGCTATTCGATTAAGGGAATTTCCTTGCAAATCTGAATATACGAGGAGTACTTTAAATGTAATGTTCGTTTTTCAGTAAAGCACGAACTACTAAATATTTTCCGATATTGGTTTTTACAAGGCTTACATTTCTTTTGTACTAGTTACACTTTTAAAACGCTTGGCTTAGCGTATTATAAGTTTTTTAGAACCTCGTCACAGACTTTCGCCTCCACTTCATCTAGTAAGCGTGTAGCTGTTTCTGGAGTTAATTTTTCTGTATTCAAAATGAGCTGTGGTAATCTCTTAGGGACATAGTACGCGGCACATGCTGAGGCAGTATTTTTAACACTTAAATGATTTCAGTCTAATTATATAATATATAAATTCAATAACAGCCCGCCTTAAAGCAATATGTGTATGTAACAATATATAAAAGGTGTATATTACAGTCATTATATATGTTTATATTATTTTATACATGTTTAATAATGTTATGTGAATTATTACGTAATTTAATAATGTAGGAGCTGTGAGAAATAGGTTAAACGTTGCTAACGATGAGGTAACAATGAGGTAGCCTTGAGACAATAATGAATTAGAATGTTTAATAATGCTACTTGTAATTCTTGGAAACAATAATGTAATTTTTGTGACAGTTTCAGAAACTAAAATGAAGCAAAATTTACAAATTCAGAAGTCAGTTGCTTGTAGATAGCGTTTCTAACCGGACGCGAGATGCGTCCTTAAGAAATCTAATACGTATTTTGTGTGAGACAAAAATAGTGTATGTGTTAAAAAGTGCAAGTATTTAATAAAAAAACAAAACTCGCAGCTCTCTCTATATCAGTGAAGTGTTATTTAAATCGTGTCAAGCATTAATAAAAGGAGTGAAGTAAAATTGTAATCTGTATAACCTACATTCTTCAGTCGCACCACTCCCTGCTAAGACATTCATGTCTCTAAAAAAAAATACTGACGCAGTCGAGCCAAACATAAATATATAATACTTAAAGAAGCAGTCAAAATTACAAAGTTAATATTTTTTAAACCTTTTTGAGGCGAAAGGTACCGGAAACTTTTTACCATACGTGCGGTTGCAACTACTTCAAGTTCGGCTCCCCAACAGTCGAAATATAATACATTTTCTTCAAACTGGCTTTCCATACGTAGCAGCAACAAACCTACGGACGGGGTCCTTAATGTTTACACATTGAACACATCCGACGCCGCCCGGGCCACCCACAAGCCCCTAACCTCCGGGGGTGCCCCAAAGGAGCACCTGCCCGAGAGCACTCGGAGGAGGGTCCTAACTTAGCTGTTCCTTGGAAGAATAGGAAGAAACCTCTATACAGCGCACAACCATCGCCCAGCCGCAACCCGCCGAACACCGTCACCTGATCCATCAATCCTGAAGCAGGTGACAAGGAAGATGATGGTGCACTTGTTTATAATTTGTATGAATGCCGTGAGTGAGAATAAAGCTGTCAATTAAAAAATCCAAGCATGTTATAAATTACAACTGCACAATCAATAACTATTATAAAATGTATTCCCTAACCTCAGTTACCTGTAACTTAGTTAATTATTACATACTTTGTTTCAATAAAGTCATATAATTTTAGAGATCTCACGTATTTGTCTCCCTTTGACAAACCTGCATGATAATCTACACTGCAGTGACTAACAAACATGGTTGGCGCTAAACTAAGGAAGTTCATAATAAGTTTTTCGAAGGTCGCAAAATAGTTATCATGAAAAGAAGCATTCTTTAACCTAAATTAAATTGTCGTACAACTATCCGCTCTAGTGCTACTACTGTTGATAGTAAAAAGAAACAGCGCGGGAGAAGCTTCGTGCTTGTCTTCAAGTCTGCACTTGGTATTTAGGTTCAGTATCTTCCAGAGATGCGACACAAAGGTTTTCAAGAAAATCCCCCCACCCCAGATTACCCTTTACATGGAACATTTTTTTTTATGTTCTGGATCTGCAAAGAGAATGAAATGCGCCACATAGCAACCAGCGGTTAAAAGATTTGACTATCGCTTAAAACCTACCACATTCCCCTTGCATCTACAAGAAAATTAGCAATAAGATTAACATGAAGCACATGGAGAATAAGCGTTTGTAAAAATAGTTTGTTCAAGAGTAGAGAAAGTCATGTGAGTGTAACACATCAGATTTTTTACTTTCTCTACTACGTATAGTAAGTAGGGGAAGTATTGCATTCCACCCAAAAATTCGATACTGAGATTTCACTGGAAATACATGTTTTGAGACCTCCTGAATCCAAAAAAAGCATTTTTGGAAACATGTCCGTGTGTGTGTGTGTGTCTGTGTGTCTGTGTGTCTGTGTGTGTGTGTGTGTGTGTGTGTGTGTCTGTGAACAGCATAACTAAAAAACTAACAGTCGGATAAACACCAAACTTGGTATTTACGTTCAGTATCTTCCAGAGATGGGACACGAAGATTTTCAAGAAAATCCCCCCACCCCAGACTACCCTTTACATGGAACATTTTTCGAAAATTTTAATTTTCTCAAAAATGGCTCTAACGATTTTGATGAAAATAACATATGTTTAAGATAATGTCATGAGAAATGAAATGTATATCTCGAAATTTCTGGGAATGTCTCCAAAAGTATTCTTCATTATGAACGACTTTTGCATAACTGGTAAACCATAAGAGATAGACAAAATTTTACTACACAAAATGTAGATGGCGTTAAAATAAACAACTTATATCATATACATTTTTTTTGTTGAGTGAACCGTTTTCGAGGTATTGCTTGTTATTTCCTTAAATTTTCCAATACTTATTCTTTTTCTCAAATGCATTATTCATTTTTTTATGTCCTGGACATGCAAAGAGAATGGAATGCGCCACATAGCAACCAGCGATAAAATATTTGACTATCGCTTAAAAGCTACCATATTCCCCTTGCATCTACAAGAAAATTACAAATAAGATTGACATCTCGATATCTCGATTCATATGAAGCATATGGAGAATAGGCGTTTGTAAAAATAATTGTACAAGAGTAGAGAAAGTCATGTGAGTGTAACACATCAGATTTTTTTCTATCTATTACATTTTTAGGCAAATAAATCTATGCAGAAATAACCGCATTACAAGTTTTGTTAGGATACAAAGAGAACAGCGATAGTCAAATGTTTAAGAACTGGACGCTATATGCTGGCCTTAAAATTCCGTACTGTTTCCATGAAATAACGAGAAACAACTGAGTGTTGAAAGCACGTTAAAGAATGACTAAGAAATGAACAATTCGAACCATTAATAATGGATATCTCAGAAATGGCTTATGCCACAAAGAAGCGTATTGGAAATAATCTGTGTATTTTAAAGAGATACATAAATTTACACGAAATTTGTTCATAATGAAGAGGACTTCAAAAGTTTTTCCCAGAAAATTTAAGATATGCATTTTATTTGTCATAGAAATATCTTGAATATATGATGTTTAATCAAAATCATTAGAGTTATTCTTTTAGGAAATAAAAAAATTGAGGCTTCCATGTAAAGGGCAGTTAAGGGAGGAAGGATTTTCTTGAAAATCTTCGTGTCGCATGCTTCGAAGATACTGAACTTAAATACCAAGTTGGTACTTATCCGACTTTTCTTTTTGAGCTAGCTGTTTATGGGAACATAGACAAAAACAAACATGAGGAATCATTTCTAGAAAAATTTATTTTGATTCAGGAGCCTGAAAACATGCGGTGAAATATCGTTAACAAATTTTTTACTTTCTCTACTATAGTAAGTAGGGGAAGTATTTTATTCCACCCAATAATTCGATACCGAGATTTCACCGGAAATACATGTTTTGAGACCCCTGAATCCAATAAAAGCATTTTTGTAAACATGTCCGTGTGTGTCTGTCTGTGAACAGCATAACTCAGAAACGAACAGTCGGATAAACACCAAACTTGGTATTTAGGTTCAGTATCTTCCAGGGATGCGACACGAAGATTTTCAAGAAAATCCCTCCACCCCAGATTACCCTTCACATGGAACATTTTTCGAAAATTTTAATTTTCTCAAAAACGGCTCTATCGATTTTGATTAAAATATCATATGTTTAAGATATTTTCATGACAAATAAAATGTATATCTCGAATTTTCTGGGAATGTCTCCAAAAGTATTCTTCATTGTGAACGACTTTTGCATAACTGGTAAACCATAAGAGATAGACAAAATTGTACTACACAAAAAATGTAGATCGCGTTAAAATACAGAATTTGTTATATACATTTTTTTTGAGTGAACAATTTTCGAGATATTGCTTAAATTTTTCAATACTTATTTTCTCAAATGGGGAATTCGTTATTCATATTTTTGTCTTGGATATGCAAAGAGTATTAATCTGTGGCAAAGGGAATGGTGCTGCACGTAACCAGCTATTAAGAGATATGTGTATGCTTGAAGGCTACTGTATTTCTACATTGCCCTTGTAAATATATATTCCCCTTACATCTACAAGAAACTTAGCAATAAGATAGAGTCTGCAAATGTTTATCTCGAGTAACATGAAGTAGATGGAGAATAAGCGTTTGTAAAAATAGCTTTACAAGAGTAAAGAAAGTCATGTGAGTGTAACACATCAGATTTTTTTTGGAATGCAATACTTCCTTACTTACTATACGTGGTAGAGAAAGTAATAACCAATAAATTCTCAAAGTGTCAAAAGTTAGGGCGTTCACATGCTCTTATGCAACAGCCGCCACTGTGTCGGGTGATGTATGTATCAAACGAAAGTTCACATTAGTTCGATGTCCGTAGAACTTCAGTTAACCAGCATATAAGGTAGAACCCAAGAAAAATCCTTAGTCAGGGAACTATATTCGAACTTGGGTGCTAAGGAAATTTAGGATGTCATAAAATTTTAGTGTTTATAAAATGATATTATAAATTATGATACCATACAATATTTTGCCTGTTATGAAATTTATATGATTTATGAAACACAAAATTGTCGTAGGATATCGATAAAGTTTTCCAACCTTATTGTCCTATTTGTCGGTATTACAGAGACCAGGAAAGGGGCTGTAACACATGCATTTCAGTTCTTAAGGTTGACCCTTGCTACTATAGTATTAATAACAAAAACGATATCAGAATGTACGGCCTACTGCAGTGCCTCTCTCGGCACAGTGGGGAGTTAGAGTTAATATCTCCAGCCCACCCCCAATGTGAAGCACACGTGACGGATATTAACGTTGTATACTGCTGCATCCAGCAAACACTACACTGGTCCTTCACTCTCAGCAGCCACTAATTGCGTTATGGTAAATAAACTTGGCAATTTTGTCTCTTCCCAGTGTATTAGAATTACTCTCATTGAGAGGGTAAACTCGGCGTAACCTGACGGTTGTCATTAGCCAATCAAATGAACGGTTATGGTTCACCTAGTGATCGCCCTTCAACATAAGGCAAACCCGCCCAGTTTTGGCTCCCTGTCAAATAGTGCGCGAAAACAGAACGTAGTTGAAGATAACGTATTTATTGATCACGACTTTAGTGCCCGCTACAACTTCACTACTATAGTGGTCACATAAACATCTGATGTCACATTCACATTACCTTCTCTACCCACTCTTCTACAAAGTAATTTACACATCCATCTGCTTAATCTTATTCGAGATAAACATATTTAAAGTTCTGTTCTCTTAGTATAACCACAGGGAGGGGATAAGGAAACAAAAAGGGAGAGCGATTAAGCTGTTTAAAAGAAGTACTATGTATTTGACAGTTCAAGGTCAATTACAAAGAATATCTCGGAAATGGATAAAGCTACAAAGAAATTGACATAATTAGTGTGTTCTATCTGGATGTTTTTTATGTTTTGTGTGTTTTATTCTATGTGTTTTACTACACGTTTTGTATAGTACATTTTTGTCTATTTCTTATAGTTTTCTAATTACACAAAATTCATTAAAAATGTAGAACACAAATTGTAGAAAACGTGAGATATGCGTTTAATTTGTCATGCAGATATCTTAGTATGGTATTTTAATCAAAATCTTGTGTCATTTTTGAGTAAATCAAAATTTTGAAAGTTTTTCCATGTAAAGGGTAGTTTTGGGTGAGGGAATTTTCTTGAAAACCTTTGTGTCGTAGTATACTTGGAAGCTGCTGAACCTAATACCATTTTTGGTATTAAACCGATTCTTCGTCGTTAGTATCTCTACCACTAGTATGGCAAGTACGAGAAGTACTAGCATCCAAAATTTCGGAGTAAAGATTTCACCGTAAATATGTTTCGAGACTCCTGAACCCTAAAAAAAGGATTTTTTTTAGAAAGAGAACGGAATGTCAGTTAGATACCAAACTAGGTTTAGTATCTTCCAAGGATGCGACACGAACATTTTCAAGAACGTCCTCCCACCCCCAACTACCGCTTAAATAGAACATTTTTCGAAAATTTGTTTTTCTAAAATATGGCTATAACGATTTTGGTTAAAATATCATATATTAAAGATATTTGCATGACAAATAAAATGTATATCTTGAGTTTTCTTGGAATAGCCTGTGAAATGTTCTTTATTCGGAAGAAATTTTGTATATTAACAAATATAACTGGTAAACGTTATGCAATAGTCGAAAACCTACTACACAGCAAATGCAGATCTCTTTAAAACAACACATTTATTTCAAATAAGTGGTTTTGTGGTATAAACCATTTGTAAGAAATCCGTTACTAAGGGTTCGATATAGTTTTTTTTTTAGTTCCACTGATACCCCGCATTGGTCTTATTGGCGGTCTTTCCTTAGGAACTTATTGCCTATTGGCAATTGTGTAATTGTATTAACTCTTGTCTTTGGGTTTCTTGCAATTTGGTTTTTAATCATTAGATCATGCACACATTCACACTCTCATTCATACTTTCAGACTTTGGGGAGCATAAGGAATAATCTTGGCCGGAGAAAAATTCCCACCCCCCAGGCTGGAACCGAATCCGGGACCCCTAGCACAACAAACAGGTGCTCCCCCGGTTGAGCTACGGGGCCAGCTAGGTTCGAATTGTTCATTAGTTGGTAATTTTTTAAAGTCCTGTCAACATTCAGGTTTCTCGCGATTGCATGGAAACGGTATGGAAATTTAAGGCCAGCGTATAGCGTTCAATTCTTAAACATTTCACTGTCGCTGTTCTCTTTGTATCTGTAACGAAATGTGCAATGTTGCTAATTCTGCAAGGGTTTATTTGGACTATAGAGTAATAGGTAGAAAAATAAGCTTGTGTAAGAAAAGTATATATACCCACTAATAAACGATAGAGGGTAGAGAAATTAATGTGAATGTATCATATGATGTTTTTAGTTATGCTGTTCACACTCACACACACACACACAAATGCTTTTTAATGCCTTTTTGGACCCAGGGGCCTCAAAACATGTATTTGCCGTGAAATATCGGTATCGTATGTTTGGGTGGAATGCAGTACTTCCCCTACTTACTATAGGTAGGCGGTAGAGAAGGTAAAAAGAGCGCTTTTTCTCACATCCCTGGATTTAAACTCGGACAATTATATTTAGTGAACCTAGGTTTCTCTGTTAATTTAAACTAAAGGAACCCTTTTCACGGCAGATGGGACTCCTACGCAATTCATCACTGTGGAGGAACCGTACTTTTGTCAGTGGTTTGACAAAGGGTTTGTTAGTGCTTTAGCATAAAAGCACCTCTCTCTCTGATGTAGGCCAGAAAGATTGCTGTTTTGAAAAATGTGATTGGATCTGCCTGTGTCCCCGTATGTTTTGTTTTATCAGGAGCATCACGAGCTTAAACCAGAGGAAAATAATGACACCGACAATAAGTCAAGAGGGTTGGAGGGTGAAGCCGTGACAGATTCGTCATTTGGCAGAGCCGCGCATGCGTACAAGAACAGTATTCATTTATCAAAGTTCTGGCAAGGCGCCGATACGTTTGTGCGGCGAGCGTGATGGATTTACCAAATATCCGGTGTCTACAACGCTCTGGCCGGATATGCGGACTTTAGTTAAACTTCTCCCACAAATATCTGCAATTTTGAAACACTTTTACTTTCTCTATGCTACTTACCTGCAGTAAGTAAAGAAAGTATGAATGAATGGATAATTAGTTATAACTCCAATAAATTACGCAACATAAGAGACCGTTGTGGTATATTCACATGACTTTCTATACTCTCTATCGTTTATTAGTGGGTACACAAATTATCCTTGCTCAAGCTTATTCTTCTGCCTACTACATTTTAATCCAATTTTTTTTATATTACGTGTTTTTTTTTAAATTTCTTTCCCTTGTTTACCCAGTTTATTATTGCTGTATTTTATTGTGGGACTCGAGTCCGTGACCCTCAGCTTGGCGGAGCGCCGAAGCTATACACTCCAGCGGCCACGGCTACGAGGGCCGACAAAACAATTTGATGTAAGTATTAGATTCGAACCTACGAAACTAACCTTTGTTTTACCACATTCCGGCAGCAAACCCACTCGGCCAGAACCCACAAGAAACCCTTGTAGAAATAGCTGCATTACACATTCCGTTATAGACACAAAGAGAACAGCGATAGTCAAATGTTTAAGAAATGGACGCTATATGCTGGCCTTAAAATTCCATACTGTTTCCATGCAATCGCGAGAAACAGCTGCATGTTGAAAGGACTTTAAGAGAGTGACCAAGAAATGTAACTTTAATAACGAATATCTAGAAACCACTTATACCACAAAAAACTTATTTTAAACACGTCGTGTGTTTTAAATGTGTTTACTCACATTTTTGGTAAGAACGTTTTCAACTATTGCTTAAGATATACCAGTTATACAAGATTATACAAAATTCCCTCCGAATGAAGAGGATTTCATAATCTATTCCACGAAAATTCAAGATATACATTTTATTTTTTATGTAAATGTTTTTAGTATACGGTATTTTAGTCAACATCGTTAGAGCCATTTTTAGAAAATAGAAATTTCAAAAATGTTCCATGTAAAGGCTAGTTTAGGGTGCAGGGATTTTGTTGAAAATCTTCGTGTTGCATCTTTGGAAGATTTTGAACGTTAATACTAAGTTTGATATTTATCCGACTTTGTTTTTGAGTAATACTGTTCAAAGACACACACATTTCCAAAAATGCTTTATTTAGAATAAAGGGCCTCAAAACATGTATTTCCGTTGATATCTCGGTATCGAATATTTGGGTGGAATGCAATACTTCCCCTACTTACCATACGTAGTAGAAAAAGTAAAAGTATATGTGTTACATTCATATGACATTCTCTATCCACTTTTAAATAGCGACTGCATATTATTTCTGCGATAGCTTACTTTTCTGCCTACTTTATGTTAGTCGAAATAAACGTTTGCACAAATAAAATATGACCGTAGGCTTTCACGGCGGGGTTGTTAATAAACTACAACATAATGCATAAGCCTACATATTGGTAGGGTTATGCATTAATTGGTCTTCAACACTAGCCATGTGTGTAGGACAAGGTTGGAAAGGTAGAACAACATCACTGAAGAATTTAATGCATAACCGGGATTTGAACCACGGAGCTCTTCCTTCGGGTTGCTCTAACCACAGATCTACCAAGGTGACATGCCAGCAGGCCAACAAATTCTCTAGCCGACTGACCGGACGGAAACCGGAAGATCCGTGGTTCAAATCCCGGCTATGGCATTGTATGTCTCAAACGTCTGAATGTACCTTGTAGGTTTATGTTTGTTAAAACGGAAGTACTTGTAAACAACAAGCAGTACCACTCTAGAATGTTTTGAGAAGCCATAGAAGTATACAGCATCCTATTTAGGAATGGGACCTTGATACCTCGATACTCTTGAAGTGGTATCGAAGTATGCTTAATACTTTGAGATAAACCTTGTGTAATTTTTCGATACTTTTTAAGCTTTGCATTATTGAAAGTTATTGCGTTTAACTTTATGCTAGATAACAAATAAAAGCAGTCGAGAGTTCAAGTTATTGCCTCGCACATGTCCACAAAGTGTTGCTGGGCTATAGCTCTTGATAAACCTTGATTGCGTTTCCTGTGGTTCCATACATTCTTGTGTCTAAACGAAAGCATGCCAAATAATGGGGGAAGAGTAGAGGTACTCGAGAAACATGCAGCGTTAACTGAGTTGTGAATGAAGATGATTTAGCTGACGCACTAAATTATGCTTCTGCAATATCCTGGCTTAGTGGCTCGCTCTCTGCCATGTCCTCCGTGGTGTAGTGTTTACCATGTTTACCTCTAGTTCCTGAGGTTGCGGATTTAAACCCGCGGAGAGCGATGGGTTTTTTTTCGGGCGTAAAAATCCTTGGCAAGGCTTCCTTCGGAAGGGAAGTAAAGTCCCGGTGTTCTAGATTTACGGCACGTACAGGAACCTCAAGCCTGATAAAGTCGCCTCTGAGCAAACTTGCCGGTCTTTCACGCCCAATATAGAATGGGACGCTAAGGACCACAGAAGTTAAAAAACTTCCATAAATAAATAAATAAATAAATAAATAAAACCTCTCAGCCATTACATTGGCTTACTCTGGTAACTAAAATCTTCGAATCAGCAGAAACAAATCAGAACTTAAGACGTGAGATAGCATATCGCGTGGAAATACTTATTCTTTCCATCCGTCTGTTATACGAGTGATGTTTTAGACCTTATCCGCGTGGCATGGCAGCACTATCGTGCACAGGAGACATAATGGTGATCATGCCACTACAGCGTGCTTAGTGTGTCGTATGGTATGTGAAATGTGTCATATGAGACGTGTGGGTTCTTAATTCTCCAAATAATGCAGTTATGATTATTGACTCGGCCACTCACGAGAAATGTGGCTTTGTTTATGAACAGCCGTCGATTTAACCACTGATCATCCACTTCATGCCTCTCACACATATGACAGCAAGCTTGAGACGAGTTTCGTAAGTACTCTGTATCAAAGCTTGCTTTTGCTGAATATGGTACGGAAACATCTTAAGGTACTGTCTGTCAGTCTTCCGATACATCTTATATGGCATATTCTGTTGTGCTGGTAAGTGGTGGAGTGACTTCCATGGGCTTTAGCGCTGTTGTGGCATGACTGCCGTTTTGTCTTCTTCGCACGATAGCGCTGCCATGTTAAAAGGGTGAAGTTTGAAATATCACTCATTGTTAACTTCCATCCATTCCACTCATATGGCAGGAAATGTATAACCTCTTATATATAACGTTTTACTTTTCTGACATCTCAAACGGATCGCCCTGTAATACCACCTTGAAGCAATATGTGTATGTAATAATTTGTAAAATGTATGTAACAGTCATTGCATATGCAAATTATTCTAAAAATGTTCAATAATGTTATGTGAATGCATTACGTAATTTAATAATGTAGGAGCTGTGAGAATAATAAGTTAAAAGTTGCTAACAATGAGGTAACCTTGAGGCAATAATGAGTTTGAGAGTTTAATAATACTACTTCTGATTATTGGAGTAACAATAATGTAATTTTAATGACAATTTATAAAATAGCCAATCAACAACCAGAAAAAACTTTAGCTAATAGAAGCTATTTTATTGGATTAGGAATAACCAATCAGAGACTTGAAATACAAGTTTAGGAGGTTGAAATCAGTTCAGTTGCCTGCAAACAGTGTTCCTAAACAGTCGCAAAAGGTGTCCTCGAGAAATTTAATACGTATTCGTGCGAGACAAAAAAATAAATTTACGTGTTAAAAAGTTTAATTAATTAATAAAAAGAACCTCACAGCTCTCTATATCAGTGAAGTGTTATTTAAATCGTGTCAAGCGTTAATAAAAGGAGTGAAGTAAAATTATAATCTGTGTAAGCCTACATTTTTCAGTCGCATCACAACCCTCCGAGACACGTGTCTCTAACAATAATACTGACGCAGCCGAGGCAAACATAAATATATAATATTTAAAGAAACAGTTAAATTACAAAGTTAATGTATTTTTTTAAACTTTAGGCAAAGGCTACCGCAAACTGTTTACCATACGCGTGGTTGCAAGTACTACAAGTTCGGCTCCCCAACAGTTGAAATATAATACAACTCCTTCAAATTGAATGGATACGTGGGGTTGAAACTATTCATCTTCTTCAGTATTTAGCGGACATTTCGTGTTGGCGTTATGCTGTTCACAGGTGAGCGCACGTACACACGCACACCACACAAACATTTTCCCAATGGCTTTCTTTTGGGGTTCGCAAGCCATTAAAGCATGTATTTTCTGTGAATACTTCTATGAAAGTACTTCTACTTTTGTAGAGTGCGTAGTAGAGAAACTAAAAACTCTAGCACTAGTGCACCAAGGCCCTCTCATACTTTAACCCCCAATTTGTATGCGCGGACCATCATCAATAATCACAACTACGTATGCTCCCATACTCTTTCTTTAAACTTCTCATCCACTTATCCCTTACTTTTCCTAGAAAATCCTCCACCTTATTAATGTTCCCTACCCTGTCTGCCAACGCTTTAATTGCTACTTTATCTCGTGGTAATTTATCCCATTTTCCATCCCAGACACTATCTCTCCACATTTTAACCATTTCACACTCTATTAAACAATCGAAAGTGTCATCTAATTTCCCACATAAAATACATTTTCTGCGAAGTTTTTACCTAACCCTTTTAGGAATAACGCCCCAGTGCACATCCACGAAAGAACCCTTCTTCAAAATTGATCACAGTTACCCAAATATTTCCTCATTTCCAATTTCTTTTTAGTATTTTATATAAATTTGTCTGTGTTTCTGTAGGACCTTCTCTACCCTCTATCGTGTATTAGTGCGTATACAAACTACTTTTACTAAAGCTTAATACTTTCTCTACTACGTATAGTAAGTAGGGGAACTGTTGTATTCCACCCTAAATTTGATACCGAGATTTCACCAGAAATATATGTTCTGAGATACCCTGAATCCAAAAGAAGCATTTTTGGAAACATGTTCGTGTGAGTGTGTGTGTGTGTCTGAATAGCATAACTCAGAAACAAACAGTCGAATAAACACCAAACTTGGTATTTAGGTTCAGTATCTTCCAGAGATGCAACACGAAGGTTTTCAAGAAAATCCCTCCACCCCGGATTACTCTTTACATGGAACATTTTTCGAAAATTTTAATTTTCTCAAAAATGGCTCTAACGATTTCGATTAAAATATCATATGTTTAAGATATTTTCATGGCAAATAAAATGTATACCTTCAATTTTCTTGAAATGTCTCCAAAAGTAATTTTCATTGTGAACGGTGTTTGCATAACTGGTAAACCATAAGAGTTAGACAAAATATTACTGCACAAAAAATGTAGATCGCGTTAAAATACACAATTTATACCACATACATTTTTTTTTTGTTGAGTGAACCATTTTCGAGATATTGCTTGTTATTCCCTTAGATTTTCCAATACTTATACTTTTTCTTAAATTCGTTATTCATTTTTTGTCTTGTAATACAAAGAGAATGGAATAGTCCACATAGCAAACAGCTCTTAAATTATTTTGACTATCGCTTAAAGCCTAGCAATTCCCCTTGCATCTACAAGAAAATTAGCAATAAGATTAATATCTCGATATCTCGATTAACATGAAGCATATGGAGAATAATCGTTTGTAAAAATAGTTTCCACAAGAGTAGAGAAAGTCATGTGAGTGTAACACATCAGATTTTTTTTATATCTACTACGTTTTATTCCAAATAAATTTCAATCGCGAGAAACAACCGAATGACCTTTAAAGAAAAACCAAGAAATGAACAACTCGAATCATTAATAACAGATATCTCAGAAATGGTTTATGCCACAAAGAATTATTCCCAATAAATTGTGTGTTTTAAAGACATGTACATTTTTGTATAGTACCTTTTCGTTTATCGCTTAACTTTTACCAATCATACAAGATTATACAAAATTACTTCCGAAAGAAAAGGACTTCAAGGGCTATTCCCATAAAATTCCAGGTACACACTTTGTTATGTAAATATTGTAATGTAATATGGTAGTTTAATCAAAATCGATAGCCATTTTTAGAAAATCAAAATTTTCGAAAAATATTCGCATAAAAGGGTAGTTAGGGTGGGGATACTTATCCGACGAGTTAAGTTGTTCATACACACACCTAAACCTTTTTATAAAAATACTTATTTGTTTCACGGAGCCTCAAAACATGCATTTCCGGTGAATTCTCGGTACAAAATTTTTGGGTGGAATGCAATACTTCCTCTACTTACTATATGTAGTGGAGAAAGTAAAATGAAAAGTCGGATAAACACCAACCTTGATATTTAAATTCAGCATCCTCCAAGGATGCGACACGAAGATTTTCAAGAAAATCCGTGACCCCGAACTACCCTAAACACGGAATTGTTTTCGCTACACTCAAAACTGTTTAACGTTTTTCAGCAAAGTACATTATGTTTAGTATATGTGCATGCCAAAAAGATATGTATCTTTAATTTTCTGAGAATAACCTGCAAAGATCCTTTCATTCTGAAGGAATATTGCATCATTTTGTATAAATGGCAGATGTCCAGAAATGGACAAAAACACAGAATACAATAAATGTAGATCTCTTCACAACACGCAATGCATTTCAAGTAACTTCTGTGGCATCGGAGATATCGATTATTAGTTGGAATTGATCAATACCTTGTCATTTTGCGAGAGTAAATGGTGCTTACGTAATATTATTGTAGCCCCACGTTGTGGTAGACAATTTGCGATATACTTGCAAATGTTTGTTTACATCAGTGTTGAAGCCATCTTATGACGTCATTCATTTGTTTGGTTTGTAACTCCATCTGGCGTTAGCAATTTGCGGTTCCTAGTATCAGTTTTTGAAATAATTCATTTCAAATGTCCTCCGGCTAGCTATTATCTTATCTTGGGTCGAACATGTGTCTCTATACAGGTTGTGAAGCGGAAAGGAATCTTTTATCCAAAAATTACACTGATGAAGAAATTTGTTTTATAATTTTTATTGTCGAACACGTTCACTATCACTTTTACATATTGATCTGGATACTCGCCAAACTGAAACTGTTATAATAACTTATTACTTATCACTTTTAACTCACGTACTTCAACTTTGTGTATAATTAACTTTATAATACTTTAGATTTTTTTATTACTTGTAAATCTATAGCTGACATATGACGAACTAATACTTTCGACGAACTGACTGACTGAAGACGACGTGTAGTGTATGAATGCTTTCGGCGAACTGAAGGACTGACTGACTTTACCTCTAACTTGGCTTCTATTTATACTCCCACTCCCCGATATGCCTAAAGATTATAAATGAACTGCTATTGGCTAATAAAACGCGCCAACATTAGCGTCTATTATAATATCCAATGAAAACCACGAATACATATTGCTTTTAGGGAAACATTCCAGAAGGTTCTCAACGGAAAAAACGCGCGAACATTACGTAACTTCCTCGTTTCCAATAATGATAAACAGCTCACCCCCTCGCTGCATTATTGCGCTATTATTGACAGTTTCAGTAAGGCCCTATAAACTTATTTCCCAATATTAATTACAATTAATAAACATCTGAAATCAATGTCACATAAAAATGCATATTCATATTACAATCATTATTTACATTTAAGTAATTTGTGATACAAATTACTGCATCAATTTTTGTAATATTCTGTCGCTATTGAGCTGTTTCTCGCGATGTCCTGCAAGGAGTATGAAATTTCAAGGCCAGCATATAGTGTCCCGCTTTTAAACACCTGACTATCGATTCGGCTTCTTCTATTCCTCTTGTATCTGTAAGGAAATGTGTAACGAACGATTACCTCAACATGTAGTAGATAGAAAAGTTAGCTTTTGTAAGAATAGTTTATAGAAGCTATATAAAAGTAAATGATAGTAGATAGGGAAGGTCATGTGAAACCGAGCAGGGTGGTTGAAGCGGTAACGCCTGTGGCGTTTTACCGGTTCGTCAGGCGAATTCTGGAGTGGTTTATTTCATCCCCCGAATTTTCTGTCCCTTCATTTCGTTCCATTCATCATTTCATTCATGCTTCACCCCGTTGGTCTGTTTCTGTGTTGGTGATGGTGCTTCGGTGCAGCGTGACACGGAAGAAGTGTGCTCTCTGTGAACGTTCTCCGTCCCTCGGTTTCGGCTGGCTGCCCGGGTGAAAGGACCACCCCTTGGGAGTCGTTGGACCCTGTTTGGGGCAGGTTCCTGGTCTTCCCGTGCGATTGCCGGAGCGTCTCAATCTAGAAACTGTAGTTGTGCCGTCACTTCTGGTTACGGCCGCCCGGTGTCTCATTTCACCTCATCCCTCCTCCCCCGGCCTCCCTCTCGTGGGGCGTCGGCACAATATCCTCCTTACTAGATCGGTGCCGAATCCTCTCCGCTTCACTATCCAATCAAACCAAGTAATGCGAATATATCACAGCAGATTTGTTTAAGTGATAAGTTGCTTTTCGTCGTCTTTGGTGATCATACAAAGAACATGTAATTTCAAAGCCATCACACAGCGTTTCACTTTTTAAAAATCCGACTATCGCTTTGGCCTACTGTATTTCTCTTATTCTTACCTACAAAGCAATGGGCAATGAAAGTTTGCTCTCAACGTGTAGCAGATAGAAGAATATGTTTTTGTATAGAGGTTGCAATATTCGAGAGATTACTAAAGTGCAACTTTTACATTTTTCAACCATTATGATAAAAGTCACTAGAATCTGGTGATACTAGAGTTTTGGTATCCAATCATAACCAACAATTCCTCCGCAAACTGAGGCAGTATTATTAACACTTAAATGATTTCAGTCAAATTATATAATATAAATGCAATAACAGCCCGCATTGAAGCAATATGTGTATGTAATAATTTGTAAAATGTATGTAACAGTCATTGCTAGTGTTTATATTATTGTATACATGTTCAATAATATTATGCGAATGTATTACGTAATTTAATAATGTAGGAGCTGTGAGAAATAGGTCAAAAGTTGGTAACAAAGAGGTAACAATGAGGTAACCTTGAGGAAATAATGAGTAAGAATGTTTAATAATGCTACTAGTTCATTATTTCAGCAACAATAATGTAATTTAGTGACAGTTTATAAAATAGCCAATTAACAACCAGAAAATGCTTTAGTTAAATGAAGGTATTCTATTGGAGTAGGATTAGCCAATCAGAAACTGAAAAGGAGAAACATTTACAAATTTTCAGAAGTCAGTTGGTTGCAAACACTGTTCCTAACCGGACGCGAGACACGTCCTCGAGAAGTATAATACGTATTCGTGTGAGACAAAAATAGTTTACGTGTTAAAAAGTGCAAGTAATTAATAAAAACATCTCGCAGCTCTCTCTATATCAGTGAAATGTTATTTAAATCGTATCAAGCATTAATAAAAGGAGTGAATTGAAATTATAATCTGTTTAAGCCTACATTCGTGTTGCACCACAACCCTGCCAAGACATCCATTGCTCTAAAAAATATACTGATGCAGCCGAGGCAAGCATGAATATATAATATTTAAAGAAACAGTAAAAATTACAAAGTTAATATTTTTAAACTTAGGGCGAAGGCTACCGTTAAACGGGTAGTATACGTGTGGTTGCAACGACTTTAAAGTTCGGTTCCCCAACAGTTGAAGTATAATACAATTCCTTCAATACAACCAGTTCAAATTGACGCCCAAAGCGTGGGTCAAACAAAGGGAAAACAAAATACGTTCTTCAAATTGGCGCCCAAAACGTGGGACTAATAAAAATCTTCAACTTATACTATTACCAGAAGACCGAAATAGTGTGTCTTTTGTAAATAGATTGATGAATTCTCTGTATATATAGTGACTCAAGTTGGAACCATGACCGCCCTGATATGCTGCATTGGCATCTTTGTTTTTAGTAACCTGAATTATGCTGGGTTCCCTATAAGAGTAGTTTGCGGAAAACGGAGTAAAGAAAGTAATGTAAATTCAGTACCTACATCAGATTTCTTTTGTTATTCCAGAGAGAAACCAGGTGCTGCATTTGAAGTAAACATGACCGAGGAAAATGTATTTGAATTTGTACGTTTCTTACCAAAATATGCCCGAAGCTCTTGGTAGGTATTCTGAGACACTTGAAAAGCTTACGGCGTTAAATTAATTGCGAGCGACAATTTTCACCGTTCCGTCGTTGCGAATAGTTTATTTCCGGAAGGATGCTCGTTTCCAGGTGTTACAGACAGAGTTTATGGGCAATAAGCAATTTCCTCTGGAGCTGTAACATGTTCCGGATTCCACGTGCTGTCCGCTGGCAAAATACGCCTTAGGGAACTTCATGAAGACTTGACTCGCTCCCCCAGGAAGCATTAACTAGGTTAGGGTTGCTCGGGAATCCACCCTAAAGATCTTCGTCAAGCGCGGCAAGGGTGATGTTTCTCTCTCATCCAGGAATAGTCTGTATGGCTTGCTAGGGTAGTGAATGACTGCTAGAGAATAATAAGTGATGCAAAATAAGCTGTTCATTTCTATCAACTTTGAAGTAAAAATTCAGTTTTAATTTAAACCGTAGTTCAAATACTTCACCCTTTCCTAATGTCATGAAGGCGCTTTCACAATAAAACTTATGACGTAAGCATAGAATGCTATCCTAGTGCAGAAGTTCACATTAGCTGGCGTTGACATATCGTCATGAACTTATAACGTTTGTAAACATAGGCATTTGTAAGCTCCATGCTTTCATGTTTACAGCTACATCAAACAAAAAGCCAGCCAATCACAGAGCGATTCACGATACACCTCGTCACGTGATTATGCTGCCATCTCGCAGATTTTCCTAGTCACGTGATGACTCATTGACTACCTTTCTTC
Organism: Deroplatys truncata; assembly: GCA_030765065.1. Classification (NCBI taxonomy): domain Eukaryota; kingdom Metazoa; phylum Arthropoda; class Insecta; order Mantodea; family Mantidae; genus Deroplatys; species Deroplatys truncata. The sequence continues at coordinate 291,261,398 of CM060975.1, read as the reverse complement.
AGTGCGTTTCTTTCACAGTATGGCCACCGCGCGCTGGGCGTTACAGCTTTTGACTCCCGCCGTAACAGTTCTAATATCCGCGCAAACACCTCAAATTCTTATATTTTGAGGCAGTATTCTTAACATTTAAATAATTTTAGTCAAATTATATAATATATAAATTCAATAACAGCCCGCCTTGAAGCAATATGTGTATGTAATAATTTGTAAAATGTATGCAAGTCAATGCATATGCTTATATTATTGTATCTATGTGTAATAATGTTATGTGAATATATTACGTAATTTAATAATGTAGAAGCTATGAGAATAATAAGTTAAATGTTGCTAACAATGAGGTAACCTTGAAGCTAATAATGAGTTTGAGAGTTTAAATGTTATTTGTTATTCTTGGAAGCATTAATGTAATTTTAGTGACAGTTTATAAAAATAGCCAATCAACAACCAGATAAAGCTTTAGTTAAATGCAGGTATTCTATTGGAGTAAAACTAGCCAATCAGAGACTTGAAATACAGAAATTTACAAGTTGACACGGTTGAAATCTATTCAGTTGCCTGCAGACAGTGATTGTAGCCGGATGCGTGATGCGTCCTCGAGAGATTTAATACGTGTTCATGTGAAACGAAAAATAGTATATGTGTTAAAAAGTGCAAGTATTAAATAAAAGAAGCTCACAGCTCTCTATATCAGTAAAGTGCTTTTTAATTTGTGTCAAGGATTAATAAAAAGGAGTGAATTAAAACTTAAAATCTGATTAAGCCTACATTCTTGTCGCATCACGCCCTGCCAAGACTTCCATGTCTGTAACAATAATACTGACGCAGCCGAGGCAAACATAAATATTTAATACTTAAAGAAACAGTTTAATTACAAAGTTAATATTTTTTAAACTTGGGGCAAAGGCCACCTGAAAATACATTTGGGGCGAAGGCTACCGGAAACTGTTTACTATACGTGCGGTTGCAACGAATTTTAAATTTGGCTCTCCAACAGTCGAAATATAACAAACTCCTTGAATACATACTTCTTCAAATTGACGCCCAAAGCGTGGTGCAAACTCTTACAATAAAAACAACAAACTACTTCAAATTAACGTCCATACGTGGAGCTAAATAAATACACTCCTACAACAAAACAAAATAACTACTTCAATTTACACTATAATTACAATGATAATAAGCACATACCTTATAAGAGAGGTTGGAAATGTCCTCTACCCCACATATTTCTGGCATTTTCTCAGAAAATGTTAACTTACACTCGTGAGTTCAATATCTAAAATTGGGTGAATTTCTCTGCTGATTCTTCTTTTAGTTCTTCCAGTGTAAGGAGTTACTTGCATACAGGTTATTTTTCACGATAATCAGAGTCGGTTAAATTTCCGTAATTGGATTTTGCGACATGTCAATAAGATAATAGCCCAAGCTTAATATTTTTCTCTGAAGAAGTATGGTTCCATTTAGATGGTTATATCAGTAAATATATGCTACTGTAGACGAGATAACGTTTGTGGGGTGTTCTGCTCTCCGGAAGAGTGAGGAGGGGATAGTACTACGTGGCAGCTTACGATGATGCCATAAATAGATCTACTATCTACATTAAATACATCGTGCAACGTTAATATTGCAGCATGTTTGACTTGGAGCAGTGCGTAAGCGTTTTCTAAGAATTTATAAAGTTATTTACAATGCCCAGTAGTCATTCTGGCGTCAATTTAATTTTTAAAATCCTGAACTTACAACGTCCATCACAATGGCCATCACAACGTCCTCCAAACAAAACACGACCACTGTCATTTACTTTCTCCCATAATATCAACCAACTTCAAGATATTTCTTTCTACAACACTTAGTCTTGGAGATATTGTACAGTCTCAACTTAAATGGTCCACCCTATATGTTACTAACACTCGTAAGTAACGCGGGAGTTGCTTAACGCAAAACCCCGCAGTGTAGTAGACTGTGTTCGGAGTACGCATTCACGCGATCCGCGTGCTTGTCATAAAATGAAGGCACTGTATATGCAAGAAGGAAATGCGAATGTTTTCTTTACCTGACTGTCCTTTCGATGCTCCCGTAGGGGAGGAGTTCCGACCCCTTCAGCTGCCGTAATGCGAGCGCTGCCCACCCTTAGTACTTGTGGTACTTCTGACGAGTTGTTCGGATTGGGTTGGTCTCGACGGAGCAGTGGTTCCTGATACACATGGGAGATTGGGTACGTCTGTATGGGTTTCCAGGCAGGTGGGGTTGTGAAACACCTCAATGTCCTCCGGTGCCGCCCTGGATAGCCGGTAGACGGCATGCTAGATTGGTCGGCCCTACCGAGGTTATCGGTAGTCGCCCTTTCAGGATGACTCGCGTAAGTGGCGTATCTAATTCCATCTCCGCGTAAGCGGGAAGGGCCTTTTTAGGAAACCAGGTATTGGCCTCATGGGTAAACCCCGGTTGGAGAGCCACTCCGTTGGCGCCAATCCTAGGCATAGGAGGGGAGGCTTTCCCCCGGGTAGACCTTCGCTCTAACTGTCCTTCCGATGCCCCGCCCATTTGTTCCGTAACTGTTTACCTCCTCTTCCCATCGCACGCACTCGTATCCTGGTCTACTAGTACTACCCCAACAGATATCTCTAGCCTTATTCCCTTGCGGCGAACGCAGCCACTATCTCTGGTGTGTATAGCGAGTATAGACTTCTTTGAGTGTAAACACGATAAAGCGCCACCAAACCAGCGCCATTACTGATTGTCTGGAGTAGTAATGGTTAGTTCATCATTGTGTGTACCAGTACTTATTGTACGTATAGTGGTTACAATATACGAGAAGTTACTATAGTGTAACTTGGATATTTTTCCACCATTACCGGATAAGTCACTAGAATCTGGTGATATTGGAGTTGTTGGGTTCCATTCATAAACGGCAACTCCTCCAAAAATACCCACCAGTTACATGTATTAGGAAGGATAAGTATATTGTATCTGTCACGTTGGCGCCCTGTTTTCATATTCACGGTATTCAAACTTTGCACGCCCACCATTTAGTCACCAAATGTGGTGACCACTGATCAATTATTATCAATTGTTATTATTTTTGACGTACTGATTAATTATATTATATTATTTTATATGTCAATATATATACATATATTACTATTTATATTGGATTATTTACGGCTATACTAATTTGGATAATTACACGAGCTTTAATTATTATTATTATATTTGAATATTAGGTTATAATTAATTATTAGGACTTACTTTTGCAATTAACTAGAAATTGAAATTGCTATTGAAATATTTGGTGTAAGCGTTGTGTATTTGTATGGGCTTTTATGTTGAGAGGAAAATGATCTGCCGCGATGAAAGTCAAGAAGTGTAATTTTTTGGTTTAGGCAAGTGCACCAATATCGTTTGAAAAGTTAACTATAAGTTATTCTTCATACTATTACAGTAATTTGCAACGTTATATAAATTATGTCCTCGGCACGGTTCAGCACATAATTTAACACTTAAGGTGTAAGCAGGATATAGGTAATGAACGACTATGGCGAAGGAACGGGATGGCCAAACCTTTGCACCGAAGAAAAGTATATCCAGAGCAGTATATGTGATATAACAATGATTCATAATACTAGCAGAAGACCAAAATAGAGCGTGTTGTGTAAATAGTCTCGTGATTTCTCTGGTTATACAGCTAGCGACTCAAGTTAGAACGTTGCCCGCCCTGACATACATCAGCCATCTTTGGTTTTAGTAACCTGAGTTACGCTGCTTCTCCTATTCACACAATAGCTTATATGACAGTAGTGGATAATAACCTAAACTCAACCTAGAGGTCTCGGGTTTGATTCCCGGCTGGGATGGAGAATTGGTTTTAACCAGAATCATTACCTATCGTCCACAGAGCCTGGAAATATAAATGCGAGTGTGTTTAAAATTAATACGTTGGAGGTTCGAAAAGTAACGCACAATAACTTTTTCTGCCTTGATATTGCAGATGGAATGTTGTAATTTCACAAAGATATAGTTTGAAGTTTTCACTACAGAGGGTATTTTTTGTTTCATGTACAGCTCTAGCGAGAGAAGCGTGAACTACGCAACAAAGATGGCGGGCATGTTACTGTCGTCCACGTGTAAAGAGCAGAGAGGTGTGGTTCGATATTTGTGAGCCAAAGGGCATAAACCGATTGAAATTCACAGGGACATGCGTGGCGTGTATGGAGATGATTGTATGGTCGTAGCAATGTCTCCAGGTGGTGTGAATTCTTCCTAGAGGGCCGTGTGAACCTTAGTGATTCGCCACGCTCCGGGAGGCCGGTAACAGCTACAACCCCGCAGAACACCAGAGGCATTGAGGCGGCAACTTTGAACGACCGGTGTCTGCAACTGCGAACCTTATCGCAACATTTCAACATTTCCTATGCTGCAGTGTACGATATTGTTCAAGATACGTTGAAATTTCGCAAAGTTAGTGCTCGCTGGGTGCCTAAGAACCTGAGAGACAACCACAAGGGCAGCGAATGATGACGAGCTTGGATCCACCTAACGCGATACACCACAGAAGGGCACGACTTTCTGAAATCGTCAGTGGTGATAAGTCGTGGGCATACCACTACACGCCCGAAACCAAGCAGGCAAGTATGGAGTGGAAACATGCTGTTCCCCATTGAAGAAAAAATTCAAAGTGACTGTCTACTAGGAAATTGTTCTGGGATGTGCATGGTGTTGTATTGGTGGACTTTGCTGAACACGGGGCCACTGTGAATGCTGCAGCCTACATGAAAACTTTGGTGAAGCTGCGTGGTGCCCTTCGTGACAAACGCCACAACATGAATGCTGACGATGTCAAAATTCCTCATGACAATGCTCGCCCCCATGTTGCTGCTGCTTTTCGTCAGAAAATCACCAAATTTGGTTGAGAGGTGCTCCAGAATCCACCATACAGTCCGGACATTGCACCGTCGGACTTTCATCTGTTTGAAGAAATTCCTGGCCGGCCAACGCTTTGCGACAGATGCGGAAGTGAAATCAGCAGTCCGCAGATGGCTATACTCCAAGGAAACGGACTTCAACGAACAGGGCATATTGAAAGTGGTATCACGGTGGGAGAAATGTGTTGAGAAACGTGGTGACTATGTAGAAAAGTAGGTAAAGGTGTATGTTCATTTATGATTTTTTGTTGTTATAACTATTAAACTTTTTTGTAAAAAAATTATTGTACGTTACTTTTCGATCCGCCCTCGTAAGAACCGACATTATGAAACCTACAGTTTAGAGAGTAAAGCATCATCATCGTCATCATCATCATCATCAACAGTTGTTAAGTCAAAACTCCAGATATGACCATAGAAGTTAAAGGGTGTTATATAAATGAAACAGTAGAAGGACACTAAAAATGTCATTTTGGGGTAATTTTCATCCAGGGATGGGACCTCGATACTCGGTGGTATCGAAATAGGCCCAACACTTTGAGATAAAACTTAAATACTTTTGAATTTTTAAGTTTCGTATTATTGAAGGTTGTTACGTTTAACATTATGCTAGATAAGGAATGAAAAAGTCGAGAGTATAGCCCTTCAAAGGTTGTGTTCAAAATGACCACCGGCAGCTTCAATACGCGCTTCCAGTCTGTTATGGAAGGACTGCTGCACACGTTCTAGCATTTCAGCGGAAATTTCAGAGCAGGCAGCAGTAATACGTCGTTTCATATCGTCTGGTGAAGTTGGTACATCCTTGTAGACAGTGTCTTTCAGCCTTCGCCACAGAAAAAAGAGTATCGCCAAGTATCTCCAAAGAGCTGCTGGAATATAGTTCTGGATAGACCTTGACTGCGTTTTCTGTGGGTATGAATGAATGAATGTAACATTCCGTAGACTCTTACGTGTACATGTAAACATGGTAAACAACGGGGGAAGGATTAGAGGTACTCTTGTAAATAACATGCAGCGATAACGGAGTTGTGAGAAATTGATTTAGCTGACGTTTCTGTAATGGCCTGGCTCTATGACTCATTCTGAGCCATTACATTTATCAAAATCTGTGAAGGCAGCAGAAAAAAATCAGAACTTTAGATATGAGATAACACAGCGCATGGAAATAGTTCTTTCAAGAATGCTCGTATTCTTAAACAAAACCCTTTGATTCCTTCAAATCACTGGATTTACTTCCTTGAAATTTTGTTCATTTTTTTACGTCCTTCGTGTTGTAGTGGTTACCATGGGTTTGATCGCGCGGAGGGCGATGGATTTTTTTCGGGCGTGGCTTCCTTTGGAAGGAAAGTAAAGCCGGTGGTCCCGTGTGTAGATCTACGGCACGTAAAAGAACCTTAAGCCTGATAAAGAGGCCTCTGAGCAAAATTAGCGGTCTTTCACGCCCAATATACAGCGTGAGCCAAAAGACTCCGTACCGCCTGCGCGGTGTTTTTCCTGTCCGTGTCCTCCGCGCTCGTTGCCGTCTGCTGCTATCATAGAAAGGCACGAATGAAACCATACAACATTTTAAAAACTACTTTTAAAGCTTTACCAACTTTATGAAAGGAAATGCTGAAACTGGCCACCGTAGTTGTCCATACATTTCTGGCACCTCTTTAGGAAACTATCCATCATGGAATTTTTGGGAAAAACTTTCCAAACGATGACCGATGCCGTCTAATGTTTCTTCGGTAAGAACCGAACGCTGTATTTTATATTTCTTAGCCTGAACACATCCTGTGGACTGGAATTTACTGTAAAGTTCATGGATTGTTGTGCGGCCTGGAACTTTTACACCTGGAAATCTTTCTGCAAATCGTAGTTTCACTCGGCGAGCTGACCGAATTAACACATACGAATCGTAAATAAATACACACTGTGTAGTAGAAAACATACACTGATCTATAATATACTTTGTGACGAAGTACAGGACAAAATAACTTGTAATAACTGATCTACATCACATCACCGTCAACTCAAAACTGCACTTCAACTGCACAGCAAAACCACAACAGCGTGACCTTGTTTATAGCAGCAGTGCGTTATCATGTTTTTATCATATTTCCACACGTCCATATTTCCACACGCAGCTGTTAATATCGTTCATAAAATATCCCTTCGGGGTAACTTAAAACATAAATTTTAAAAGGCAAATCCAAACACCCTGAAAGAACTGAAACAAAATATCCGCCAGGAAATTGCTCAACGTGAACTACGTCGAGCGATGGTTAGTTTCCTAAAGAGGTGCCAAAAATGTATAGACAACGACGGTGGCCAGTTTCAGCATCCCCTTTCGTAAAGTTGGTAAGTAAAGCCGTTGAAAGTAGTTTTAAAAATGTTGTATGATTTCATCCGCGCCTTTCTATGATAGTAGCAGACGCAACGAGCGCCGAGGACGCGGACAGGATAAATACCGCACAGGCGGTTCGGAGTCTTTGGCTCACTCTGTAGAATGGCACGCTAAGGACCACAGAAGTTAAAGAGTGTCCATAAATAAAACTCATTTAAATTAAATTTAAAATTTTAAATTGTGACTAATATACCCTTGTATAAAACAAGTATATACTAATTTACGAGGGTGGGTAGTAGGGAGGTTTAATCCACAAGCCTACTATGTTTTCAGGTGTGTTATATGGCTAATTACTTATTACCAGATGAAAAAGTATATATGTGGCATTAAGAAAAAGAATGCTGCCAATTAGAAAATATCAATAGGAACAATTTCGGAATTGGATACAATCAGAATTGGTTACATGCATTTATGCACAGAAAGCTACTAATAAAAACAATTTAATGAGCGAGCTATAGCCTTTACAGCTTTTTATAATGTGAATATCGAATATCGAGTAGCGAATTGAGGCAGTGTTTTAACACTTGAATAATATCAATTAAATTATATAATATTTAAATTCAATTACAGCCCGCTTTGAAGCAATATATATTTAATCCTTTTTTTAAAATGCATGTAACAGTCGTTGCAAATGCTTACATTATTTTAAATATGTTTAATAATGTTATGTGAATGCATTGGGTAATTTAATAGTGTTAAGAGCTGTGAGAATAAGTTTAACGTTGCTAATAATGAGGTAACCTTGAGGCAATAATGAGTTAGAGAGTTTAAATGCTACTAGTCATGATTAGAACAAGGATAATGTAAATTTTGTGACAGTTTAAAATTAGCCAATCAACAGCTAGAAGAAAAGCTTTAATTAAATGCAGGTATTCTATTGGACTAGAATTAGCCAATCAGAGACTGGAAATACAGACGCTTACGGGTTTGGACGGTTGAAATATGTTCAGTTGCCTGCAGACCTTGGTAGTGACCGGATGGAAGATGCGTTCTCTAAAGAAATATTACGTATTCGTGTGAATCTTAAAATAAGTATACGCGTTAACAAAGTGCAAGTTTTAAATTAAAGAATCTCAAAGCTTTTAATATTAGAATAGTGCTATTTAATTTGTAACAAGGATTAATAAAAAGAAGTGAATTAAAAATTAAAATCTGTGTAAGCCTACATTCTTGTCATACCATGCCCTGATTAAGAGAAACGTGCCTATACAAACGTTACTGAAGCCGCCGAGGCAAATACAAACATAAATACTATCTATAGAAGCAGTTTAATAACAAAGTTAAAATATATTTTTTAAACTTGGAGTGTAACAACGAAAATACATCTTCAAATCAGCTTCTCACACGTAGCGGCATATTACGTAACAACAGTAACTGTTACGTAATCAACAACTTCAAATTAATGCCCAAAGCGTAGTGCAAACTTCAACATCAAAACACTTTATTAAATTGGTTTCCCAAGTGCAAAAATAAATAAACAACGTAAAGACAATATCTACTTCAAGTTGGCTTCCCAAGCGTAAGACTAATAAATTAAGTAAATAAAATTACGTAAACAAAACACGTTTTTCAGAATATGTACTCCAAAATCAGTATCGGTATCGAGTATGGAGGAATAGTGGTGTCGTCCCATCACAGTTAGTGTCTCCAAAAATAAGGCCTACGATTCAAACTGCATACCATAACACACAAATGATAGTTCTGCTGGTTTATGGAACGAAGACGTGTTTTCTTTACTTTATCTCTCACACACTGAGATTGAAAGACGGAAAAAGAAAACGGAAGAGCTAGGGCGGGTAACATAGTACCAGGCGCGTGTTATCAGACAGACCCGCAGCGAACAAGGAAATTCCGTCACACTTTCTCTACAATCCTTTTTTTGCGCAAGTTTTTTTTCCCTCTCATCTACCGTTTATTATTTTGGTTTTGCAGGAAACCAAGCGGTTCCTTTGCACTGTAATGGTTGTCATTCTCTGGTAGCAAATGAAGCATTGCATCTGCAACTGAGCTGGAAAGCTATCACGTAGCTATCACGTACGTGTCTACCGTAGCCGAGTAATGCAAACAATAGTTTCAATTGGCTTTGGCTACTCTAGTTATGTAACAAACGGAACATAAGTGTATTTGTGAACTAATAAAAGGAATCTCGTTGTTCTCCACTTCACGGCATGGACATGCCTATTCGTCTCACAGTTGTTCTCTCCATCTCTTCCTAAGAATCCCTTTGACTATTTGTATCATGGTACCTGTTTCAGATGCTAAAATTATATGGATTAGGGATTCGGTATCATTTTGTGCGTGTTTCAGTTCGTCCGAAATACAAATTCTTAAAAAAAATGCTTCAATTCGTCCGCGTCTATTTTATAGGTTTTTTCGTCCGAGCCTGTGGCAGGTGTCAAGCCATTAAGCTAACACATAATGATGATCAGTGACACCTTGACCAAACACCGTGATCCATACCCGCAGTCAGACAGAATAAAATGAAAACTCTGAAGTGTTACATTCATATTTGTCTACCCCCCTATCGTATATTAATGGACAAATATATAAATTGTTGTTACGAAAGTTAATTTCTTTATCAACTTCATTTTTCTTCGAGATAAACCTCTGCAGAAGTAGCTACGTTACACATTTCGTTACAGTACAAGGGAATGGTCACTCTGAAAGTTTTGAGAATGGGCAACAATGAGTATTAGATAAACCAAAGTAGCTTTTCCAAACTTCAGATTGAAGTTCAGATAGCAACATATGCAAGTCTGGGCGCGCTCCAACAATGTGCATCGTCAGCACCACGTGTGCATGTATAGCAGGTGTTGCTACGTCATAACTAGGATGATCTCAAGCGAGAGCAATGATTTTCTAAGACTAAAGTCGGTTTAGGGGAGAGAAAATTCCTTGAAAGACTGCATCGTGCATTTGGGGATCTTTGCCCTTCGCAATCCACCATTTATCGATGGTATGAAGAGTTTAGAAGAGAAGGGGTTCCCTCGAAGTTGAGACCGAGCAGGAGGCATTCTACAGCAACAATGGATGAAAGTGCAGTGAAATCAGAGAGTATGTTGCGGGTAGATCATCGTTGTAAATATGGTCAGATTCAGGAAGCCCTAAATATTGGATCGGCAGCAGTGAAAACAATCCTGAAAGAAGAACTTGACGTCAGGAAGCTCTGAAGTTCCCGAATCCCTTACTACCTCACAAATTAGCAGAAACAAGCACGTGTGCAATGGTGCCAGGAAATGATTGAACAATTCAATAGAGGAAGATCCAAAAACATATTTAACATTGTAACACGTGACGAAACCTGGATTTACTAGTGTGAACCAGAAACTAAACGACTGTCATCGGCCTGGATCTTCCCAGGAGAAGATCCTGCAACAAAAGTGAAGCGAACGAGAAGTGTTGCCAAGAAGATGATCTGTTCCTTCTCAGCAAGTGGCTATACTGAGATAGTTCCGCTTGAGGGATAAAAGACTGACTGCAAAAGAAACAACCTAATTTCTGCAAGAGTCAGAAGCCAAATACTTGTCCCATACTCCCTACGGTTCAGATATGGCCCCATGCGAAATTTGTTTATTCCCCAAAATGAAAAAAAACTTGATCAACGATTTGAGTCACCTCAAGCCGCAGTAGCTGCTTACGAAGAATCTATTTGCACTATCTCCAAAGAAGAATGGCGTCCAGCATTTGAAAAAGGATGAGACGGTGCATAGAATGCAATGGAGAATATTTTGAAAGGATGCAATAATTAGATCTACAGTTTTAATATTTCATTGCGTCCATTTTCAAAACCTTTGGAGTCATCCTATGTAGCGATAGTCACACGTTTAAGAACTGGATGTTACATGCTAGTCTTAAAATTCCATACTCTTTCCATGCAATCGCGAGAAACAACTGAAAATCAACAGGAATTGAAAAGAATGACAAAGTATTGAACAAATTGAACCATTAGTAACAGGTATGTCGGAATTGGTTGATGCCACAAAGAAAGATATTTGAAATAATTTGTTTGTTCAAAGAGATCCACTCTTTTTGTGTGGTACGTTACCACTTATATAAAACACCTACCGAATGAAGAGAAGTTCAGACTATTCCCAGGAAATTCAAAATATACATTTTATTTGTCATGTAAATGTCTAGCCATTTTTTATAAAATCAAACACTTTGAAAAATTTTTCATGTAAAGGGTAGTATAGCGTGGGGAATTTTCTTGATAACCTTCGTGTCGCATCTTTGGGAGATATTGAACCTAAACACCAAGTTTGGTATTTATCCGATGTTTCTATTCAGGAGCTTCGATGAAATGTGGTATTGAATGTATGGGTAGAATGCAATATCTTTATCACCTACTACGTGATAGAAGACATAAAAATTGACTGAATTTATCTAATAATTTTTGGATCAGCGATTGAAAATTCACAGGTTTTGATATACATATGGAACTGCTACCAAAGGAGACAGAGGAAAAATAACGCCATTGCCGAGTGGAATCACTGAGTGAATTCAGTCGTGGGTAAAGCACACCTTTATGTACCTGAAGAAAGAAACCTAACGTTCAGATGTTAAAATTCTAAGAATGGAGCTGGATTTAGAAGGGGGTGAAAGCAAGAATATCATGACTCGATGGACAACCAAATTTTAAGAGCATCTGAAGCAATAGAGCTCTCGGGAGACAGAAACTTTTTTAAGAAATGTTTTTTCTTTTATCCAAATGGATTAAAATGAAGATACCCAGGATTGGTATATAAGGAATTTGGCAAAGCTATATGTTGGCATTGTATAGTATTCTAAGGTTACAGTTTATTACTGAGATATCTACGTCTGTATATTGCTTCATTTCCCTACGTTCTCACTCTCACTGTTTTGATCTGGTTCAACTTTCATTGGAACTTCGGTTAGCTCACACTGTCACTTCACTAATATGAACTAGTTCAGTTCCCCCTTCGCTTCACTTTCTTCTTGGCGTAGCCTCTTCTTCTGGACGGTTAACTCGCAGAGACTTCTACAATCGCCAGAAACGCACTCGCTAACACGCGCACTGACTAAATCAATCAACTGACTGCTCTCGCAAGAAGCTCGCTCACATATGAGGCAGTATTTTTAACACTTAAATGATTTTAGTCAAATTATATAATATATAAATTCAATAACAGCCCACCTTAAAGCAACATGTGTATGTAACAATATATAAAAAGTGTATATTACAGTCATTGTATATGTTTATATTATTCTACACAGGTGTAATACTGTTATGTGAATGTATTACGTAATTTAATGATGTAGGAGCTGTGAGAATAATAGGTTAAAAGTTGCTAACAATGAGGTAACAATGAGGCAATACTGAGTAAGAAAGTGCAACAATACTACTTGTGATTCTTGGAGTAACAATAATGTAATTTTTTATGACAGTTTATAAAATAGCCAATCAACAACCAGAAAAAGCTTTAGTTAAATAAAAGTATTCTATTGGATTAGGAATAGCCAATCAGAAACTGAAATACAGCAAAGCTTACAAATCTAGAAGTTAGTTGCTTGTAGACAGTGCTCAAAACTGGACGCGTTGCTAGCAGACAGTGTTACTAATCAGACGCGAGATGTGTCCTCGAGAAATTTAATACGTATTTTGTGTAAGAAAATAGCTAATGTGTTTAAATAGTGCAAGTAATTAACAAAAGAATCTCACAGTTCTCTGATTTAAATCGTGTCAAGCATTAATAAATGGAGTAAAGAAAAACTTAAAATCTGTGTAAGCCTACATTCTTCAGTCGCACCACGCCCTGCTAAGACATCCATGTCTCTAACAAAAATACTGACGCAGCCGAGGCAAACATAAATATATAATACTTAAAGAAACAGTCAAAATTACAAAGTTAATATATTTCTTTAAACATTTTTTTTTGGGCAAAGGCCATCGGAAAGTACATTTGGGGCGAAGGCTACCGGAAAGTGGGTACTATACATGCTGTTGTAACCAACTTCAACTTCGGCTCCCCAACATAAGAACCATAATACAACTCCTTCAATACAAACTTCTTCTGACATAGCCAATGGAATGTTCCACAGAACATTCTAAAACTATCTAGGCACACCCTCTGAAGGGGAAGAAACGTCCAGAAGATTCTGGTTATCTGCGATAATGCTCCCGGTGTTAAAACTGGATAGCGCTACTTATGGTTGTTTATCTCCGACTGCCTGGTGCCGACCTCCCGATAAACTTGGGCCATCGCCGCTTTGTTATAATATGTATAACTGACAAAGTGACAGCTGCTAAAATTTAACTGTATAATAATACAGAGAGAGCCAAAAGAACTACGAATCGTTTGCGCGGTGTTTTTTCTGTCCGCATCCTCGGCGCTCGTTACCGCCTGCCATTATCATAGAGAGGTGCAGATTAAACCATACAGCATTTATAAAACTAATTTTAAAGGTTTTTTACTTAACGACTTTATGAAAGAGGATACTGAAACTAGCCACCGTCGTTGTCCATACATTTGTGGCACCTCTTTAGGAAACTAACCATCATTCGCCGTAGTTCACGTTGAGAAATTCTGGAAATTTCCTGGCGAATATTTTGTAATTCTTCCAGGGTGTGTGGATTTGTCTTGTACACTTTGTTTTAAGTTACCGCAGAGATAGAAATCGCAGAGGAGGTCGGGAGACAGCGAAAGAGTTATAGGACCAATGTTTTTCGAGTCAATAATTGAAGCTCTTGCATACGTGAATGCACTTTTGCCCCCTGTTTTTAGAGAATTAACAGACAGGGACGGGGATATTGCTTTTTTTTCAACAAGACTCTGGAGCAGCTTATACCGCCAATACTTCGATGAGAACAATTGAAAGTGCGTTTGAGAACAGAATTATTAATAGAGATTTGTGGCCCCGTCGGTCTCCCGATCCCGACCCCCTGCGATTTCTATCTCTGAAGTAACTTAAAACGAAGTGTACAAGACAACCCACACACCCTGGAGGAATTAAAACAAATATCCGCCAGGAAATTGCCAGCATTTCTCAACGTGAACTACAGCGAGTGATGGATAGTTTCCTAAAGAGGTGCCAAAAATGTATGGACAACGACGGTGGCCAGTTTCAGCATCTTCTTTCATAAGGTTGGTAAATAAAACATTTGAAAGTATTAATTAATTTTGAATATTTAGAAGCTAGTAACAGTGATGTGTCATAATTTAAAATAAAGAGAGTTGAAGGTTGTTAAACTACATCAGTAAAATGTTTTTACTTGAACGCGTTTCGGGAGACGGTTTGCTTCCATCGTCAGCATGTTTTCAACTGATTTTGCCCGACTACTGTAATTAGAAAACAATAACCACAAGCATATAGTAAATTCACTTTTCACCCTTGGGCACATAAATTTCCAAGGATTTTCAAGAAATACAACATCACCCTGTCTCCACAGAATAACCACACTACACAGAAACTACTATGCAACAGAACAAAAGATACTATCCCCAACGATAAATCAGCTGGTATATATCAAATTGTTTGTAATGACCGTAACTTGGTATACATAGGAAGAACCAAAAGAAATCTTGAAATAAGACTTAAAGAGCATATGAGATGCATTTACCAAAAGCAGTCAGATAAATGAGCCATCAATTCTGGTCTCCAAACATAAAACCCTTAAAACCGATCAACAGCAGCAATGAATTGGACATTTGGGGAAAAATACATATCGTCAAACACAGGAATCATCTAATGAATTTCGAACTGCCGCCACCCAGCAGCCTTTGGAGGTTCATCAGCCCAGCATCACGGAACACCACTAGCCACACACATTCCCCGGACAATAACCGACAAAATCAGTTGAAAAATGCTGACGATGGGAGCAAACGCGTTCAAGTAAGAACATTTTATTGATGTAGTGTAACAACCTTAAACTCTCTTTATTTTTACATTTAAAAGTAGTTTTATAAATGTTGTATGGTTTCATCTGCGCCTTTCTATGATAGCGGCAGACGGCGCCGAGGACGCGGATAGGAACCGCCAACCGGTTCTTTTTTGTCTTTCTGTATAAAGCATTTCGAGGAACATATTATACATGACAACGCGCAAGATACAATTTAATTTTGGGACTAGGCGTTAAATGTTAAAGCCAAGTTTGGTAAGTCCATGAAACTGTTAAATATTTAAAACATTTTATAAATAAACTTAAAAAATCCATATATTATCCTGGCGGGTCCACAGCGTTCGTGTGTTATCCTATCGCGTATGGTGAGTGCGAAGTTATACGACAGGGTCCATCTACGTTTTCATAGAGGTGCCATTTAAAGCGAACACGCAGTCCTTGCTGTCGTTAGCAGTAGATAATATTTCATTTTAGTTTAAGCAATGAACAATGGTTTTTTTACTTTCACTACTACGTATAGTCAGTAGGGGAAGCATTGTATTCCACCCAAAAATTCGATACCGAGATTTCACCGGAAATATATGTTTTGAGACCCCTGAATCCAGAAAAATCGTTATTGCTATTTCTGCGTCCCTTTACATTCGTTTTGTAGATTTTTCCGCATTACGTAGTTCTAACGTATCCTATTTTGCTATATTTAGCATTTGCACCAGTTTTTTTAATTCTTATTTTTTGGCTATTTTTGTACTTTTAGTCAATGGGGGGGTATTCTCAGTTTAGCGATTTTTAAGCATTTTACGTTATTGCCATTTCTGCGTCCCTTTGCATGCGTTTTGTAGATTTTTCGGCCTTACGCAGTTCTAACGTATCCTATTTTGCTATATTTAGCATTTGCACCAGTTTTTTTAATGTTTATTTTTTGGCCATTTTTGCAGTTTTCGTCAATTCTCAGTTTAGCGATTTTTAAGCATTTTACTTTGTTATTTCTGCGTCCCTTTGCATGCGTTTTGTAGATTTTTCGGCATTACGCAGTTCTAACGTATCCTATTTTGTTATATTTAGCATTTGCACCAGTTTTTTTAATTTTTATTTTTTGGCCATTTTTGCAGTTTTCGTCAATGGGGGGGTATTCTCAGTTTAGCGATTTTTAAGCATTTTACGTTATTGCTATTTCTGCGTCCCTTTGCATTCGTTTTGTAGATTTTTCGGCATTACACAGTTCTAACGTATCCTATTTAGCTAAATTTAGCATTTGCACGAGTTTTTTTAATTCTTATTTTTTGGCTATTTTTGCACTTTTAGTCAATGGGGGCGGGTATTCTCAGTTTAGCGATTTTTAAGAATTTTACTTTATTGCTATTTCTGTGTCCCTTTGCATTCGTTTTGTAAATTTTTCGGCATTACGCAGTTCTAACGTATCCTATTTTGCTATATTTAGCATTTGCACCAGTTTTTTTAATTTTTATTTTTTGTCCATTTTTGCAGGTTTCGTCAATGGGGGCGGGTATTCTCAGTTTAGCGATTTTTAAGCATTTTACGTTATTGCCATTTCTGCGTCCGTTTGCATGCGTTTTGTAGATTTTTCGGCATTACGATGTTCTAACGTATCCTATTTTGCTATATTTAGCATTTGCACCAGTTTTTTTAATTCTTATTTTTTGGCTATTTTTGCACTTTTGGAAACATGTCCGTGTGTGTGTGTCTGTGTCTGTGAACAGCATAACTCAGAAACGAACAGTCAGATAAACACCAAACTTGGTATTTAGGTTCAGTATCTTTCAGAGATGCGACACGAAGGTTTTCAAGAAAATCCCTTCACCCCAGATTACATGGAATATTTTTCGAAAATTGTAATTTTCTAAAAAATGGCTAACGATTTTGATTAAAATATCATATGTTTAAAATATTTTCATGACAATTAAAATGTATATCATGAATTTTCTGGGAATGTCTCCAAAAGTATTCTTCATTGTGAACGACTTTTGCATAACTGGTAAACCATAAGAGATAGACAAAATGTTACTGCACAAAAAATGTAGATGGCGTTAAAATACACAATTTATGTTATATTCATTTTTTTTGTTGAGTGAACCATTTTCGAGATATTGCTTGTTATTCCCTTAAATGTGTCAATACCTTTCTCAAATGGGAATTCGTTATTCATTTTTTTGTCTTGGATATGCAAAGAGTATTAATCTGTGGCAAAGAGAATGGTGCTGCCCCTAACAACCAGCTAATTAGATATATGTCGATGCTTAAAGGCTACTGTATTTCTATATTGCTCTTGCAAATACGAAATAAGGGGAACATAGTACACCTTAAGCGATAGATAAATATTTTTAGAACTGGTCGCTATGTGTAAATTGTAATTCTCTTTGCAT
The DNA here is from genome assembly GCA_030765065.1 of Deroplatys truncata. Taxonomy (NCBI): domain Eukaryota; kingdom Metazoa; phylum Arthropoda; class Insecta; order Mantodea; family Mantidae; genus Deroplatys; species Deroplatys truncata. The sequence continues at coordinate 291,243,848 of CM060975.1, read as the reverse complement.
GTCAAAAGATCGTTTCTGCAAATGTTTATCTCGATTAATATGAAATAGATGGAGAATAAGAGTTTGTAAAAATAGTTTGTACAAGAGTAGAGAATGTCATGTGAGTGTAACACATAAGATTTTTTAAAGCGTCATTAAACATATTAGTATGGTAGCCCTCGGACAAAACGTTACACGGTCAAGTAGCAAGCCGAACCGTAAACTACCTGTTCCTGGAATTCGGACGAAACGATACTTTTATGAAACGAAGGGTGGATTTAGTGGCCAGCTGATATATTTATTTAATACATATACAGGGTGGAGCATTTCAGTTGAGACCGTACAATATCTCCTAAACTAAATGTCATAGAAAGAGATGTCTTTAATAAACGTGGCTTGATGTTATGGGGAAAGTAAATGCCATTAAAATTAATTAGTAAAATTAAATTGACCCTAAAATAACCATCATAACGTCCTACAAACAAAACACGTCTAATGGCATTTATTTTCCCCCATAGTATCAAACAAATTTTATTCAAGACATTTCTTTCTACAACGCTTAGTTTTGGAGGTATTGTACAGTCTCAACTTGAAGTGTCCACCCTGTATATTAATATCACCTTAACGTTCCACATTAATGCATTTCTGATCGGAGATATAGAAAGTAAACCCTCCATCCGTTGGGTTCTCCAGCTTATGATTTTATTTGCTATAACCATTAATCGTAAATGTTATTAACTACATGACAACATACATAGTATAATAATTTTGAGAGAATACTAAGTTGGAGTTTTAGCTTATGCTAATGATGTCAGTGTTATTTTATCCACTGATTCGAATATTTCAAGATATGGCACAATTTTCTAGGAATTTGGAAACGTATCTGGATTATCCATTAATGAGGATAAATTCTGCATATAATCAATAGTTCCTTGGAGAGCACCACCTAAAATACAGCCGTAGAAAAATGTGAGTAAGCTTACAATTTTGGGCGTAATTTATACCTCGTATATAAATGGAATGTAGTCCGTACAGGAAACTAAATTTATCTGTAAAGACATGTATCATCGAGACGTTTGTATGAAAGAATGTGGGCCATAAATACCTATGCGCTTTCAAAATTCTGGTATTTAGGATGGTACTTCCAACTACGAAACAACTCCTTTGACAAATTACTTTAACTTTTTGTTGGTATATTTTACAGGGAAATATATTCAAAGTGCCAAAGAATCTTAAAACACGAAAAGAACATGGTGATAAAATGTAGGGCACTAGTATTCAACAAATTTAATCTCCCCTTAATTGTGTGATATGCCTTAAGAAATAGGATATCTTTGGTGAAAAAGGTCTATGAATTAATATTGTTATTGTTATTTCGGTGTGTTCAGTAACTACTTTGGTCCAAAAGACAACTTTTACATGCACATAATAGTAACAATACGTTTATAATACAATTGTTGTATGTAAATGCATACAAATAAATTTGTAAACACCACACATAAAAACATAAAAAATAGTGAAATTTCAAAACCAATATAAAATCAATACTGAAAAAATTGTGTGTGCTGCACTCGGATGACTCGTCGGTGAATATAACCTTATTCCTGTTATGGCTGACATGTTCCTCTCCAAATGCGAGACGAAATAATCTGTGATCGTCTATAAGATGGTCCTGCTGCCTGGCTGCTGTAGTCAAACGACGCAAGACTGTGAGGTTCGACACAGAGTAGTTATTACTTTTTATTGTGGACACATACTAAAAGGGATTGTTATCTTCCTTTTCTAGAAGTGCAGTGTTCTACTGGGGAGTATTCGGCCCGAACCAGGTCGACGTCGAGCAATACCTTCTCTGGATAACCGCAACCACCTCGTAGCCGTATATTTAGAACTTCAATTGTTCTTGCAGCCCGAGACTCCGAGTATGCAACAACGCTCACTAACATAAGGAGATACCCTATTCCCTTGTAGCTTCAACTTTACGTGTGCACTCAAGTCATAGCAAAAGTCATAATTGCTAATATATCATGCAGAACTCCAAGGCTATGAGGTGCGCATGCATGATCACGCCAGCGTTATTCATATCTGAAGAATGAGTCAGGAATTGACGTTTTCATCGAAAAATTGTCTACTGCCCCAGAGTAAAATATTAAGACGCAAAATACGTGGCACAAATGGATCTCCAACGTCACTTCTCTGTATCCTGTTGGGGTTGGATGTCAGGAGATGGTTGTGGGAGCTTGGTGGCACACTAAATAGCCAGAAGTATAAATACATCCTCGAAAATATCATGCTTCCTTCTGTAGGGACTAGATATCTCGATTAAATGATTGAATTCCAGCAGGATTACACCCTGCCCACACAGTCAGCAGGTTTCAAACTGGTTCTCGAAAAGGCAAGATATCACAGTGATTTATTGACCTCCTTGGCTCGTCACATTAGAATCCTGTTGAAAATGTGTGGGCATAGGTGCAGAAAGCTTTTGAGCTAAGTTGTCCTGCAAGACAAACAGAAAGCTTGGAAGGAAGTATCCTCTCGCGAAAATTTTAATTGGAATTTGATATAAACCATGCCCCGTAGAATGAGGGCAGTAATGGAAGCAGAGAGTTTATATATCAGATATTAAGTTAATTTCTATTTTTATTTGCTTTCTCATTTAGAAATGTAATATTTACTTATTTTATATAAATGTGAAATAAATTCTTTGAAATCAAATAATCCTTAGTAATTGGAAATTATATTATAATATGCGCAATAAACATTGCGCTTTCTGGATAAGAAAATGCTATGCTCGGTATACGAACATCGTTAGGCCTCATTACTGCGTACCAGCTTACAACCGCTTGTACTTGGGACTGAATATGAAAGGTGACAATACAACGAAGCTAAAGGCACGCGTCACGAGACACCATTGTGAACCGGCCGCGGAAACGACTTGGACTTCGACAAATATACACGTCGAGAGTCTCTTCATACTTTTTGGGGGGGCGGGGTCTTAGGGTGTACATGATACATAAATACATATATTACATTTTTCTGTGTTTGTAATATTAGTATAGATTACCTTCAGCAGTAGTGTTTGCTTGGACCAAAAATGCACCATGTAGTTGTATATGTTATTATTCTTGAAAATGCCCTACAACACTTAGCAAGTAAAGCTATTTTTATTCATTTGCTGTAACAAGCAACAGAAACGTGCTCATTAACAAGCTGTTATCTCGTGTCACGTATTTCACCAGGGGCAATCCGTGTGGCCATTGTTTACGTGGGAATTATCTACTGTTCAAGTGGCAGCCATGGGTTTTAGTTGTGGCCTCAAGTGCATACTGCACTGACATCTGTCGGTTTACAGCTTGCTTGCTCGTTTGTTTTCCATGTTTCTGATGATGTTAGCATAGCGAAGAAAAAAAATATTTCAGTTTATTCTGCAAATGTTTGAATGGCAAATAAACGTTTGTTTTAAAATGTATGTTTTATTTTCATAAACATCGCTTATTTTTTACTGCACAGTTAGAAACGACTAAAAATTGTAGAAGTTGATGCCGAAATAATGCACTGCTGTCTCACTAAAATAGTTCTGTGTTTGTTCACAATTAACTCGCTAAATACATTACACATTATCCTCTCAGCCGGCAATTCAGGGACTTGTGAACACACAAAATCACTTTTCAGTCTTATTACTTAGCTAGTAGACACAACATAACACCAAAAAGTATACACTGGTTCATTTAATTTTACTTATCCTTTTCATACACACATTTCTGGCTTGATTTTAGGAAATTTTCATTCACATTGGATAGTTCAGTATCTAAAGTTGAATTTCTCGTCAAGTTTTCTTTTGGATCCTACAGTGATTTGGGTTTTTTTTTGCATACATATTATTTCTTTCTCTACTACGTATAGTAAGTAGGGGAAGTATTGTATTCCACCCAAAAATTCGATACCGAAATTTCACCGGAAATATATGTTTTGATGCCCCCTGAATCCAACAAAAAGCATTTTTGGAAACATGTCCGTGTGCGTGCGCGTATATGTGTGTGTGTGTGTGTGTGTGTCTGTCTGTCTGTCTGTCTGTGAACAGCATAACTCAGAAACGAACAGTCGGATAAACACCAAACTTGGTATTTAGGTTCAGTATCTTCCAGAGATGTGACACGAAGGTTTTCAAGAAAATCCCCCTACCACAGATTACCCTTTACATGGAACGTTTTTCGAAAACTTTAATTTTCTCAGAAATGGCTCTAATGATTTTAATTAAAATATCATATATTTAAGATACTTTTATGACAAATAAAATGTATATCTTGAATTTTCTGGGAATGTCTCCAAAAGTATTCTTCATTGTGAACGACTTTTGCATAACTGGTAAACCATAAGAGATACTACACGATTTTACTACACAAAAATGTAGATCACGTTAAAATACCGGCTCTTAAAACATTTGACTATCGCTTAAAGCATACCATATTCCCCTTGCATCTACAAGAAAATTAGCAATAATATTAAAATATCGATTAACATGAAGGATATGGAGAATAAGCGTTTGTAAAAATAGTTTGTACAAGAGTGGAGAAAATCATGTGAGTGTAACACATCAGATTTTTTTTCCAGTTCCCCAATAGGTGAAAATCGCATACACTTAGCTCAGGGGTTTTTGAGGTCTATAATGCTTTACTAATTACCCTAGCTTCAGGAAATCCGATGTTATACATTCACATGACTTTCTCTACTCTCTATCTTTGTTAGTGGGTATACGAATCATCTCACTAAAGCTTATTTTTGTATCCAGCCTTCAAATTGGCTCCCAAAGCTTGGGGCAAATGACGTAAAGACAATCCTCAAGATCATGAATTTTCTGGGAATAGCCAATGAAGTCCTCTTCATTCGAAAATGGTTTGTATAACCTGATATAACTGGTGAACGTCAAGCGATAGACTAAAACGGACTACACAAAAATTGTGGATCTTTTTTTAAAACACACAATTTATGTCATAACTTTTTTGTAGTATAATTCATCTCTGAGATATCCGTTATTAATGATTCGAATTTTTTACTTGGCCATTCTTTTAAAGTCCTTTCAACATTCAGTTGTTTCTCGCGATTGCATGAAAACAGTATAAAATTTTAAGGCCAGCATATAGCGTCGAGTTCTTAAAACATTGACTAATCGCATTTTTAATTAAAGTTGGAGCCATTTTCAGAAAATCAAACATTTAGAAAAATGTTGCATGTAAAGGGTAGTTAGGGGTGGGGGACTTTTGTCGCATCTTTGGAAGAGAGTGAATTTAAATACGAAACTTCATTTCGTTTTTGAGTTACGCTGTTCATAGGCACAGGCACTCACACACACAGGAATATTTTCTAAAAATGCCTTTTGGATTGAAGTGGCTTAAACCACCTGATGTGCTACGCTCACATGACTTTCTCTACTCTTGTACAAACTTTACAAACTCTTATTCTCCATCTATTTCATATTAATCGAGATAAACATTTACAGAAAGAATCTTTTGACATGCAAAGAGAATTACATTTTACACATAGCGACCAGTTCCAAAAATATTTGACTATCGCTTAAGGTGTACTATGTTTCCCTTGTTTTGTATTTGAAACGACAATATAGAAATACAGTAGCCTTTAAGCATAGACACATCTCTTAATAGCTGGCTGCTAGGTGCAGCACCATTCTCTTTGCCACAGATTAATACTCTTTGCATATCCAAAACAAATAAATGAATAACGAATTCCCATTTGAGAACATGAATATTGAAAAATTTAAGGGAATAACAAGCAATATCTCGAAAATGGTTCACTCAACAACAAAAAAGAAAGAATGTATATGACGTAGATCGCGTTAAAATACACAATTTATATTTTTGTGTAGTAAAATTTTGTCTATCTCTTATGGTTTACTAGTTATGCAAAAGTCGTTCACAATGAAGAATACTTTTGGAGACACTCCCAGAAAATTCGAAATATACATTTTATTTTCATGAAAATATTTAAACATATGATATTTTAATCAAAATCGTTAGAGCCATTTTTGAGAAAATTAAAAATTTCGAAAAATGTACATGTAAAGGGTAATCTGGGGTGGGGGGATTTTCTTGAAAACCTTCGTGTCGCATCTCTGGAAGATGCTGAACCTAAATACCAAGTTTCCTGTTTATCCGACTGTTCGTTTCTGAGATATGCTGTTCACACATACACACACACACACACGGACATGGTTCCAAAAAGGCTTTTTTGGATTCAGGGGGTCTCAAAACATACATTTCCAGTGAAATCTTGGTATCGAATTTTTGGGTGGAATACAATACTTCCCCTACTTACGTAGTAGAGAAAGTAAAAACGGTTCCTCTACTTATCGCAGGTATGTAGGTATGTATTTAATTGCGCATGTCAAAATATACTACTAAGCAAGTAAATACTCTACATCTCGTCAACGTTTGACTTTTAATGACATTTATTCACAATGCTAAGGAAAATCATATTGATTGGCTTGCGAAACTATTGTGAAGTTATTTCATTTATGTTCGTTTGGACAGTTGGGTCTTACAGCTACATCTTGTGCTTATGTAGATTACATTGTTACAATAACGTATTCATAAATTAAATAATAATGTAAATAATAGTAAAACAGTACATGTCAAGAGATTACATCGCATTAAAAGAAAATATTCGCAAATTAAACACAACATAATTTTATTCATCTCTCCTAGGTATTTTTATCATTATGTTTATTAAATAAAGTTCTTAAGTAGAGCATACAAAATCTCCCATAATACCAATATTATTCCAGCAATGCTCCAATGCCATCATCCCGTTCCTAAGTTGTTCTTAAAAATGTGTACAATCGTCTCTTGATTTGATGAAAAATCTTGGCTAGCTTTTGTAACAGATGGAAGTCAGAGCAATCAGATTTGGAAGTAAAGAGGACGTTTAAAATATTTATACTGCGTTATTTGAATTTTCCCACTGTAGCGCTCATAGGTTTTAATGAGATTTTCTAATGTACATTAGCTATTTCCATTCTAGCGCAAGAAAAACAGTCCTTACGCGAGAGATTAGCTGGTAAGCTGCAGAAGGCTGCTGGTTTCAGGTAGGGAACGGATTAGCTCTGAGTTTGGCTAGTATTTTTTGGTATCAGAACAGCAAATACTAACTTTTAGCCAGACCCTTAGAGCTGTCTATCGAACGAGTTTTGGGCACTAATTCGTACCATTCATGCCTTCGAACACAAATGAGCTCCTGCATACTGGATGTACTGGATTCCGTGCGGTGTCCCTTTTGGAAACTTCGGAAGCTTTTGGAAGTTATGGAATAATTTGAGCTATATTAGCTATTGGTTTTCTAGAATTTGTTGCATGAGCTCACCATATATTCATAGTAGGAATGGATGTAGATACACGAGCTTACTTTAAATTCGTTTATTAAAGAAACTGTTTATTGAAAGACATTTTAAATTCATTGGAATAATCATTTGAAGAATATATTCCCTTTCTCAGACATCCGTTTGGTATACCGAACGGGTATGTGTCATTTCCGTTTGTACGCTCAGAGTGACCAGACCCAAAGGGAAGGCTCAGTCTGTTTACTTCACTATCGTTGTCCTTATACCCAGCTCAAGTTCGCGCGATAATGGAATAATGATACAAGTGAAATACAAGCGCGATCAACGGTCACAGTTGATATGGGAATGTATGTACTAACAATGAATTATTGATAATAATGTGCTAAGTACTTTTACAATTAGTTTATTATCGGTTACTGTGTGTAGATTATGAGGTATATTCTTGCTGTGAAGCCATAACAAAATTTCAACGTTTCTAGAATTTTTATTGAAGATTTTTCATAACTATCGCACAGCCTTCTTCCAGTTTATGGAGGAGATCGGTAAACCATTCCCTTTACTCATCTCTTTATGATAATTACGAACTTCTGACTGAAACACTAAATCTGCCTCTTCTATGAAACCATATTTGGCCTATCTGGCATGGCAGATTATTAGAAATGATTCTTTACCTAATGGAATTCATTCACGGCAACATTCGTATGTTGAAAGAGTAAAATGTTAAAACAAAAACAAGATATTGTTTTTATTATAAGTTATTATTATATTATATTCTCCTTCAGCTGAAAAAATTGACCACTGTGTTCATTTACAGCAACATTCATTTCCTGGAAGTGTAGTATTATTTTAAGTTATTAATTTCTTAGCTCGAAGCATACGAGATAAAGTACGATAATGTATTGTATTTTCACCAGAGTTTCTCATTTAGATTTTTAAAATGAATTCCATCATGTACACATGAAATTAGTCAGAACTAGATCATACATATTTTGCCTGAATATACATTTTCTAAAATATTGTTTTAAATTTTTTAAGAAAACTGCCTTTGGTGTTATTTTTATCTTATTTAAATTGCACAACATTAAGTTGCTTTCTTATATCGTCATTTTTCATTATTGAGTTTTTCTCAGCTTTGTTAGTTTGTATCTCATTAAATGAAAACAAAATTTTAAATACAATAAACTTATTTTTCAGTAGTGGACCTAGCTGTGTATATCATTAATATAAAGCAGCAATTTTTGAATAATTAACCTGAATTTGCGTTAAAGGTTGGTAGTAACATACCTTAATGCTGGTTTTGCAGTTTCTGGACTTCAAAGTATAATCATTGTTTGATTTATTCCATTATAAGATAACTTGTAATGTTTATTTTTACAGATGACTCAGTTGTTTTTTCCTCTCACAGAAATTCAGAATGAAGTTGTAAATGAACCTTTTATGATATTTATTTTAGAACATATTTTTATATATATTTTGCTTAGGCATAATGATAAAACAAAACATGAAAATGGAATTTGCGTATCACTATGCAGTAAAGCAAATCTTGACTATAGCAGTAGGTAGAAACAAAGTTGAAAACGCTGTAACATGTCATAGGCTATTCCTCTGCCTTAACGCAGTGAAGCACTACGCCTGACAATGCCGCTATGATGTGAACTCACAAACGAGCGAGTACTCGAACGGGTAAATATCTAATGACACCCATTTCCCACGAGCGGGCATGTGAACCAGAAGCTCGACCATAGTCGGTATATGCTTTGCTGCTTTTCGAACGAGTGGGACTGGGAGAAACGGGCGAGTCGCATCATGTACCATATGCAACGAACGGGTAAAACGCATGTCTCTGACAGCTCTAATGACCTCCTGCATGTGCGTGCTGCTTTAAACATCCAGGTAACATCCACATTCAAATAAACTCATAGAGCCATTCATTCTCATTTAAACTTGTACAATGTAAAAGTTGTTATTTTAATAAGTGGCTTCATGTTATGAAAAGATAATGAATGCTAGCAGATAAATTGGCCGATAATGGCCGTTTGTTAAAACTCGTATGATAAATTTGTGAGAATTTTTAATTGCGCTTAACATCAAGAATTCGCAATGACGCATATATTATGTATCGATGCATTCAGGAATAATGGTAAATTTAAGGACGATACTGCACACACTTGTGACTTTGTCAAGTTTTTCTACTGTCACTTCTCTCAGTTCTCGCTGTCACTATTTAGTTTTTCTCTAGTTCAGTTTCACTGGGAGTTCACTTCGTTCACATTATCACCTCATTAAGGTAAACTAGTTCAATTCTCCGTGGCTTCACTTCCTTCTTGTCGTAGTCTCTTCATTCGGTAGTCGAACACAGGACCTACACAACCATTCACTCCGAAGTAGCACTCCCTGCTCGTCACAACAGTCGTTATCAACTAGCTCGGAGTTCTACTCTTGAAGTCGCACCTGTAACTCACCCGCCGACGTAACTGTCCTGTCACTCGAGTCGCACTCAACTCTACTAACTGCTCTTGCGAGAACGCTCGCTTATATAGGTAGAGAAATTTTATCACAAGGTTCTCGGCCGTTAGGATTTTCTATATTGCCCTTGCAAATACACAACAAGGGGAACATAGTACGCCTTAAGCGATAGTCAAATATTTTCAGAACTGGTCGCTATGTCTAAAATGTAATACTCTTTGCATGTCAAAAGATCGTTTCTGCAAATGTTTATCTGGATTAATATGAAATAGATAGGAGAATAAGAGTTTGTAAAAATAGTTTGTACAAAAGTAGAGAAAGTGATGTGAGTGTAACACATTAGATTTTTGTAGATCAATCTAGATACCGATTTAGGAAGAAATCGCATCCGTCCAGTTGGGGTACTTTCCTTGTAAACAGACTCTAAGATGATAATAGATATGTTATATTCACCGTTTGATACCAATGTGTGTGGCCATTCTTGCCTGAAAAGATAAAGTGCGCGTGCGCACACAGATAATTTTTGGCTTCAGTTTTGTTCCTTGTACTCTTTAGTTTCTATTATTCCTTCAAAATTGAGAACTACCACAAAAATGTCAGTTATGGATGCCTAAAGCAAATTCCTGTAACAAGTTTTCATTCACATAACATGAACGCTACATCACGTCTAAAAGAAATAGCTGCTCAACTAGGCGGACAGCTGTCTCGAGCGAATAATCCTGTTTAGGATCTTACCGTGATATATCCCATGAGGGACTGATGGACTTGCATCACGTCTGCTCGATATTGCCCGTTAGGGAGGCACGACTGTGTTGGGGAGGGGCTCCAGGTTTGTTCTGACTGAACAGCTTTACGCGTTCTGTAGAAAATAGCGGAATAGTTTAAGCAACAACGTTGATGAAGGCAATAAAGGCATGCTTATAACTAGAGTTTGGAAGTTGAGAACCTATAAATCGCCTAAAAATACATATAGAATACATAAAAACTCCTAAAAAGAACCTTATAATTGAAACAGAATGTAACAGTGTGATGCAAATTAATTAATATTTCAATATGTCTTAGTTTCAACCACACATTTAATTAACGAATATAATGCTTAACATTAGGCAAATCATCATTACATCAGGACTTATTAAAAACGAATATGTGACATTTTCCCCCAATTGTGTTATTTATAGACACTTTATATAGATTTATTTATTTAATGCAGAACTTTTGAGATTATCATTTAGCTACATCAATAGCAACATACAGGTGTGTGGTAGTGTAAAGTAATTCATACACAAATGAGCAGATGCAGATCTCAAAATAAATACAAAACAGGAAAGTAAATGAGGAAACAATTTTCTTGTATGAGGTTTATCACTTTCTCTCTAGCTTCCCAATATCTATCAACCAGTGTTGCAGAGACCAGAATGGAGTAGTTGTTGAGATGGCCCGAGTCCAATGCAATGTTCTGGTTGTACAGTGGGAAGTTGAGGGAAATTGAAATACGAGGGGCACTATTTATATTTTGAACCTAATAATTAAGACAGAGTAATTTCTGATAGAAAACTGTTTTATTGTTTTTAAAAAAAATATTCTCCTTTATGATCAGTACACTTTTGCGGCCGTTTTGAACCATTTGTCAAAGCATTTATTCCAATCCTTTTGAGACACCTCCAAAACATGGTTTTGGAAGGCATCAATGGCTTCTTCCGTCAACGAAAATCGTTGTTCACGCAATTTATTCTTGATGTTCGGGAACAAAAAGAAGGCATTGACTGCCAAATCAGGATGTATGGCGGATGACCCATCAATTCGATTTTTTGAGCCTTCAAATGCTCTGTTAGACGAGATGTGTGTGCGCTCGCATTGTCTTGATGAAGAACGATCCTACGGTTCTTGTTGATTTTCCTTACTTCACCGAAGACTTCCAGCAAACAAATGGTCGTGTACCATTCGGCATTGACCGTTTTATGTTCCTCTAAAGGCACTGTTGCCACATGGCCAGTTTTGTTGGAAAAGTAGGCGACCATTTGCTTCGAAGTGCTTCGAGTGCGAACAACTTTTGTTGCATTTGCTTCACCTTGAAACACCCGTACAGTCGACTAGTGTTTATGATCCGGCTCATACGCACAGATCCATGATTCGTCACCTGTTACAATCTTATATACGTCTTTTGAGGCACCTCCATTGTATTTCTTGAGCGTTTTTGTACACCAATCGACACGAGCATCTTTTTGTGATTGTGCAAATTATGTGGGATCCAACGAGAGCAAACCTTTTTTACGGCTAAATAATCATGCAATATTTTATATATGCTGATGGAACTAATGCCTAGAGTTGCCTCAATCTCACAATATGTCGCATGACGATCTTTCATTATTAGTTTTTCTCACAGCATCAATGTTTTCTGGTACAACTGATTTTGGACGACCTTCACGAACTTCATCACTGAGCGAACTGCGGCCACGATTAAAATCGTTATACCAGCGTTTCACAGTGGCAAAAGATGGAGCTTCGTCGCCAAATGTCGAAGTTAGTTCATCGATGCACTATTGTCTTGATAATCCACGTCTAATGTAATAAATCATTGCACGAACATTTTCACGTGTTAATTTCGTGATTTTGTTGACACACAATTTTCAAGTTAGTGTAAACAAAACACATGACGCTTTATTGACAAAATGTTTGCAGTAGATTGTGGTAAAAATGTCAAACTTTCGATTGAAAATGTCAGATGGCACCTATAGCATTCAGAGTGCCAAGGCTCAAAATATAAATAGTGCCCCTCGTAAGCCAATACTTCTTGGTATTTGGCTAAGCAGTCATGTCTTGTAGCTAATCTGAATTTTGCAACTACTTCTTTTCGTGGCCAGTCCGGTACTGACTATGTCTTCTATACATTTACTGGTGCTAATATTATCTTATAGAGATTTGCTATGTAGCTCTCTTATTTTTCGACGTATGATGATTGACACTCGTATAAGGGGCTTCGTAAGTATAAGCCATGATTTGAATACCCTCTTTGTCATTTCTGTTTATTGCCACCTTTCTTGCAAATGTGGTGAACAACTGAGCAGCAATTTAACGTTTCCAGGGTACACCGCGAGTTGAGTTTATCATTGTACCCCTCTTGGCATTGTGACGCAGCCACTATGGCCCAAGGTTATCGGGAGGTCGACGCCGAGCGGTCGGAGTAAACAAGACAACTGCCGCTTGCCAGTGTAAACACCGGGCGCGCTATCGGGAGATAACTAGAACTTTCTGAAATCTCTAACTTCCCCCTCCTCCAGAAAGTATATCGAAATAGTTCTAGAATGCTCGAGAACCTTCTGTGGAAAATTCCACTGCCTATATAAGCGAGCGCTCTCGCGGGCCGTCAGGTAGCGAATGCGTTTCTGGTGCGACATAAAGAGCGACTCTGCGAGCGAGCTGGTGAAGACTGTTGTGACGTGCAGCGAGTGCTACGGCGGAACGCCGGGTTCTGGAGATCTTGTGTTCGACTCCTGAGTGAGGGAACCATACGATGTGAAGTAGCAACGTCACGAAGGAAGTGAAGTGACAGAATTGAACTTGTTCGCCTTAGTGCAGTTATAGTTGAACGAAGTGAATTCCCGGTGAAGGTGAACTACATAAAAACGAAACAGTGACAGTGAGAACTGAGTGACAGTTAAAAAACTGGACAAAATCACAATATTAGGTACCTACATATTACGGAAGAGAATGATGCACTTAATTTACCACGTAACACCCAAATGTTATTCCTTGAAATGGAGTTAAACATTTTTGCGTTAAAAAAATAAAAATTGTGGTCGTATAAAACATACAATGGGAAAACTTTATGAACAAAATGCTTCTTCTTTCAGTCACACTATTGTTATGTTAACCCGTATAAGTCATTGTTGCCTGATCGAATTGAGAACCAGCAGTAACAATGTAGTCGAAAAGGTGAAGCGGCAAAACAGCCGTTAAACAAACAACAAAGAAGCAAACACTAAAAAACGAATATCACTTACCACTTGATAAAAGTATTTGAAAATTCTAACTAATAATAAAGAATATCTCGGGAATGGCAAACGCCTCAAAAATTACACCTGTAGTAATTTCTTACGATTTACCAATTATATAAAAGTAATTAGAATAAACAGGACTTAACTTGCTCAAAGTTCAATACGGTTATTTTCTGATGCAAGTACCTTAAAGCATATGACAATTTAATCAAAATAGTTTAGAGCAGAAAATCTAAAATGCCAACAAATTTTCCATGTAAAGAGAAGTTAGGAGTTGAGGGATTTTCTCGAAAATCTTCGTGTTGCATTCTTGGAAGATGCTGATCTTAAAATACCAAGTTTTGTATTTAAACAACTTTTCGTCTTTAAGTTATGTTGTTCTCTCTCTCTCTCTCTCTCTCTCACACACACACACACACACACACACAGATATTTCTCTAATAATGAGTTCCCTTTTTTGATTCAGGGGACCTCAAAATGCATATTGCCAGCTAAATATGGGTATGGATTTTTTTTTTGTGGAATGCAATAATTCTAGATACTATAAGTAAGTAGTAGAGAAAGTAAAAATATTATGCGTTCGATTTTTAGCGGGGCCACAGATCGCGTATATACGTAGTTCGCTAGAACTACAGTGAGCTCGGAATGTTCCACTAGCGCCTACAGGCTGTGTTATACTGTGTCAATTTCTGATTTCTGTTCGAGCTGTAAAGACTAGTCTGTTCATTAAGCATCTCAAACTTGAAAGTTTATTCAAGATCCTTGTGTTGTGTGTGATTTACATTAAATTATTCTTATTATTCCACTGAAATGCCTATCGAAAAATTTCAGGCTTGAACCAAGAATGTTTATTAAAAACTGAATCATTTAGACAGGTGTGTAGAATGTGGTTAATAAGCTTAGGACCATGGGATCGCTAAACAATAAACCTAAGAAGCGAAAAAGAAAACCTTTACTAACATAGGAAGAAATTGATGAAATTGATGCATCATTCGAACACTCTCCAAAGATGTGTCAGGCATTTGCACAGCAAAAACCGTGTTTCAAAAGCCTGTGTTCATAAAGCTGCTAAAAGTGGCTATAGTTCACGAATTACAACCTCATCACGACGAGAAAGTCGTCCTCCGTGGTATAGCGGTTACCGTGCTAGCCTCCAGTTCCCGAGGTCACGGGTTCAAAATTATCAGAGGGCGATGGATATTTTCCGGCGTAAAAATTCACAATGAAATGTAAGCGCTAACGCAATGCAGCATAAGCGCAGGCGTGAGGGAACACCATTCACAAAGCAGCTGTAGGCGTAACGCAAGAAGTTTGCAGCGCTTCTAGATCCTTAAACTAATTGCGGAAATGTTCCGAGTGCACCGTAAGTTTCAAATTGAATAATATAACCAAAAATACCAAATAAGAACGTTCACTCAATATTTTATAATTAAGTAGGTCACAAAAAAAAAAAAATAAAATACGTCCAACAGCCGCCCGTGCGTTAGTGACATCACGACTGTTTGCTCAAAACACTGAAAGTAATTGTGCAAGTCCTATGAAAGCAGAGCCATTATTCCGTATGTGGGTAGTGAGCACTTTCGCTATCAATATGTAACACACGCACTTGCATCGTTTTAGCATTGCTGTCGTTGGCATTCTGCTGCTAAAATTTTAACATATTGGGCCCTTGTTTTATCACGTTTGCAATATCATCTGACAAGATTTCCGTAAATCTAAGCGGTCGCCAAGAAGGGCCCAATATTTTCGATAAACCAACAATTCCTACACAATTTAAGAACCCAGGATACTACACAATCAACTCTGCGTATTAAAAAAAACTCGATTCCGTAAGTTTCTTAAAATTGCATACCTCCTTCCCGCGTACGGAATAATGTCCAGAAACTGCAGCAGGTTATACATGTGATGATGCAGCTGCACAAGTTATATTAATGCAATGTTCATTATCTCTTTGCGCCTGCGCCAAGAAATCTAGGCACAGATGCCGGGTTCATCCACTAAGTGAAAGAAGATTCAGTAAGGAGACTAGCATAACCTCTTGAGAGAAACGAGAGATGGTGACCCAAAATTTGTGTAGCACTGCCAAAGGAAGAGGGCACGCATGTACATAAGACGGTCAAAGTCTCGCATCGCGATCGTCTGCTGTAGAACAGCAGGCAATGCAAAGAGAAAGAAATGTAGAATTCTTCCTCTATGCACGCAATGCAAGCATAAAGTTTGGAGATTGCAAACTCTTGCGTTGCGTGACTCTATGTGAATGCTTCCATTAAATAACATGAATTCAAAGTCTTGCGTTTATTCTACGTTTGTGCTTACATTTCGTTGTGAATGGGCCCTAAAGCCGGTGGTCCGTGTCGTAGATTTACGGCAGGTATAAAACCTCAAGCTTGATAAGGAGACCTCTGAGTAAAATTTATGGTCTTTTACACCCAGTACACAACGGGACGCTAAGATCTACAGCGTTAAAAGAGCGTCCATAAACAAATGAATTACTTAATTACAACGGGAAATGCCAGGAATGTCTCGATGAAGATGAACACCGCTTTTAACATAACTAATAACAAGGTTAGTATTCATTATAGTACATGTTACTATCACTCGTGATGAGTAAGTAATGCGGGAGTTTTAGAACGGAAAACCCCACAGTGTAATAGACAGTGCGCGGAGCGTACATATTTGCGATCGGCGGCCTGGCAGTATAACGAACACGCTGTATACGAGGAGCACTATTTATATTTTGAGCCTTGGCAACCCTGAATGTTGTAGTTGCCATCTGACGTTTTCAATCGAAAGTTTGACATTTTTTACCATAATCTACTTGAAACATTTTGTCAATAGAGCGTCATTTGTTTTGTTTACACTAACTGGAAAATTGTGTGTCAACAAAAACATGGAATTAACTCGTGAAAATATTCGTGCAATGATTTATTACGAGAGTGGACGTGGATTATCAAGACAAGAGTGCATCAAACATCCAACTTCCACATTTGGCGACGAAGTTCCATCCTTTGCCACTGTGAAACGCTGCTATAACGAATTTAATCGTGCCCGCCGTTCGCTCAATGATGAAGTTTGTGAAGGTTGTCCAAAATCAGTTGTTGTGCCAGAAAACATTGATGCTGTGCAAAAACTAATAATGAAAGATCGTCGTGAAACATATTGTGAGTTGAGGCAACCCTAGGCATTAGTTCCACCAGCATATATAGAATATTGCATGATTATTTAGCCGTGAAAAAGGTTTGCTCTCGTTGGATCCCACATAATTTGACGCAATCTCTAAAAGATGCCCGTGTCGATTGGTGTACAGCAATGCTCAAGAAATACAATGGCGGTGCCTCAAAAGACGTATATAAGATTGTAACAGGTAACGAATCGTGGATCTATGCGTTTGAGCCAGAACGTAGACAGCAGTCGACTGTATGGGTGTTTCAAGATGAAGCAAATCCAACAAAAGTTGTTAGCACTCGAAGCACTTCGAAGCAAATGGATGCCTGCTTTTTAAGCAAAAATGGCCATGTGGCAACACTGCCTTTAGAGAAACGTAAAACGGTGAATGCCGAATGGTACACAACCATTTGTTTGCCGGAAGTCTTCGGTGAAATAAGGAAAACCAACAAGAACCGTAGGATCGTTCTTCACCAAGACAGTGCGAGCGCACAGACATCTCGTCTAACTGAGAATTTAAAGCCATACCGTTCTGATATGGCACCCAATGACTTCTTTTTGTCCCCGAACATCAAGAATAAATTGCGTGGACAACGATTTTCGTTGGCAGAAGAAGCCGTTGATGCCTTCAAAAACCATGTTTTGGAGGTGTCTGAAGAAGACTGGAATGAATGCTTTGACAAATGATTCAAACGGATGCAAAAGTGTATTGATCATAAAGGAGAGTATTTAGAAAAACAATAACGCAGTTTTCAATCAGAAATTTCTTTGTTTTAATTATCAGGCTCAAAATATAAATAGCGCCCCTCGTATAAGGGATAAAGTAAAGAATACAGAAACCTCTCTAGGGAGCCCGAGGATACTAGCTTGATAGCTGATACCCAACAATGTTGATCAGAACACGAAAATAAAGTTGCTTCATTGCTTTACGGAGTCTCGCATAGATAAGAAGCGCTTTTACAGTCCGTGTGTACACACATTTATTAATGTATTGTTTAAATGTTACACACACTCTCTGGTAACAATGCACTCAGGAAGTAGCGTGCTGATAAAACTCAATTTCCTTGGATACAGTAGGGTGCAGTGCTTTTATGAATCACCTCGCATCTCTCCGAGTACAGACCCAGTCAATAAATCAATAAGGGCCAACGTGACTCCCATGTTCTGTATTTCTTCACGCTAGGTTATTGTTCGGAATTTGTTTCTCAATGTTTGTTTATCAGATATGCTCCTGAAAGAACGTGATAGTGGTGCTGGTTTTCGTGAGCAAAGTTTGTAGACGAGTTAACACAAAACAGAAATATTTTATCGCCACATCGGTTTTATATTACCATTCCAACCACGCTTATTAATAAATAAAATATATTGTGCAATTTAAAAGCCAACCTAATTATTTTCTCCATGCTTAACTATGATGGAATAAGTGTTGCATACGACACAGAGTTCTAGATTTCGAGATGTTAAAATGGATTCCGCATATATGTCTTTCACTATATGTTAAAAGGAAGATCATGAATCAAAGTAATTAATAACAAATTAGGTTTTTATTTATTTAAGAGAATACACCACCGAAAATGCTATATCTTTTCGGTAAGCTTCCTGTAAAAATATTCCATACGAAAAAATTCTAAAATAATAGTATTTATTTTAAATGACCTTGCTGTTTATCTGTTCATAGCGCAAAAAATTGGTGTTATAATTGTTATTTGTAGTTTTTGTTTGATATAAAATAAAACATTATTTTAAAATTTAGCAATCTGCATTTCTATCTATTTTTATTTTCTCTGCTACGTATATCACAGCAAGTAGGGGAAGTACTGTATTCGACCCAAAAAATTCGACACCGAGATTTCACCGGAAATACACGTTTTGAGGTGCCCTGAATCCAAATTAGGCATTTTTGCAAGCGTCCGTGTGTGTCAATCTGTGTGTGTGTGTCTGTCTGTGAACAGTACAACTCAAAAATCAAAAGTCGGATAAATACCAAACTTGGTATTTGAGTTCAGTATCCTAAAAGGATACGATACAAAGATTTTAAAGAAAATCCCCCGCCTTAGACTACCCCTTACATGGAAAATTTTTCGAACATTTTTATTTTCTCAAAAATGGCTGTAACAATTTTGATTAAAAATCATGTTTAAGATATTTCTATGGCAAATGAAATTTATATCCTGAATTTCTTGGGAAGTTCCCAAAAGTCCTCTTCATTCTGAACGACTTTTGCATAACTGGTAAACCGTAAGAGTTAGACAAAATGATACTACATAAAAATGTAGATGTATTTAAAACACACAATTTATGTCATATACATGTTTTTGTTAAGTGAACCATTTGCGAGATATTCCTGGTTATTTGTTTCATTTTTCCAATACGTATATTCTCAAAAGGGAATTCATTTTTGTTTTTTTATATCCTGGACATGCAAAGAGAATAGAATGCGCCACATAGCAACCAGCGCTTAAAATATTTGACTATAGCTTAAAGCCTACCATATTCCCCTTGCATCTACAAGAAAATTAGCAATAAGATGCAAATGTTTATCTCGATTAACATGAAGTATAGGGTCTTTCAACAAGAGAGTCTTATCTTTGGACTTAAATAAAACACGTTCTATAAATGATAGAGGTTTATTTATTTTTATTTTGGAACATAATTAATGTCATTACGTGTGGAAGAGAACATCAGTTAAGTGGCCGCCGCGACTTCGTTGGGTTGCGCGTATACGTTTGACCCAGTTTTCAATGACAGAAGAACGTAAATTAGGTCCAACTTCACGAATAACACGTGTGATGTTATTCATAAGATCATTTACTGTTTCTGGCTTGTTGACATAAACTCGAGATTTAACATAACCGCACAAGAAGTAATCCAACGGCGTTAAATCACATGACCTCGTGGCCCAGTTAACATCACCACCAAGGGAAATGATGAAACCTCTGAACCTCTCCTTCAAAAGATCGATTATTTCGAGAGCAGTATGACATGTGACATCTTGCTGGAACCAGATGTTTCTGAGATCAATACCATCCAATTGAGGCAAAAAATAGTCCCTTATAAGAGCCAGCTATCTTTCTGCATTGATAATTAGGGCTTCTCCATCTTTATCTTGGAAAAAATATGGACCACCACACAGTAACCTTTTGGGAATGAAGTGGTCGTTCTTGAATCTGCATTGGATTGTGATTGCTCCGATAGCGGTAATTTTGTTTGTTAACACAACCATCCATCCAAAAGTGGGCTTCGTCACTGAAGATGATTTTTCGACAAAAATCCGGCTCAGCTTCCAATTGCTCCATAGCACAGTCAGCGAATACACGGCGCAACCTATGGTCATTGGGCTTTAGTTCTTGAGTTAACACTATTTTGTAAGTGTGAAACGTCAAGTCCAGGTGCAGAATTCGCCAAGTTGTGGTCGGCGAAAGCCCCAATTCTTGCGCTCGACGAGCAATTGATTTGTTTCCTTTCTCGCATACACACTCACGAACGGCGCCCATGTTTTCGTTGGAACGCTTACATGGATTACGCACGGGCGTTCTTTGATCGCTGACAGAACCGCTTCTTTCAAATTTATCGATCAAACGCCGAATCGATCTCTTGCAGGGACGATTATGCACACCGTAAACTTCACGTAATACACGGAAGGTTTGGCGAACAGATAATGCATTTTGATAATAAATTTTCACAATTTCTACGCGTTGCTGAATGCTGTAACGTTCCATGGCTATTTTATCAATGCCAACTGTAACCACATGAAAAAAATGACTGCTGTAACTCAATAACAACAGCAGCTATCACATCTTAAAAGTAGGACTCTCTGGTTGAAAGTCCTTTGCGACGGCGGGATCAGAAACTTAGGTTACAAAGTCTGCACTGAAACGTGAACGAGACACAGTCAACTGATAGTACACACATTAGGTTGTTTTTCTACATAGTCTCCATCCTTTTAGGCACTTTTCGCTTCGAGGAATGAGTTTTAATATTCGCTTCTGGTAAAAATCCTGTCCTTGCGTGTTCAGCCATGTTGTTGCGAAGTCGTCTAAAGCGAATCGTCGGCCTCCTAGGTGCTCCTTCAAGTGAGGAAAAAGGTGAAAGTCACTTTGGGCGAGATCCGGGCTCTAGGGAGGGTGGTAGATGATGTCCCAGAGCAACTGCTTCAACAACGTGGTGCTGTTCTGGGCTATATGAGGTCGCGCTTTATCGTAAAGGAGGATTATGCCCTCGTTGAGAAGTCCTGGCTGTTTCCTTCTGATTTCGCGCAATTGTATCAAGGTTCCGCAGTATCAGACAGCGGTCACTGTGTGCCCTCTTTCAAAAACTCCACGAGTATGACACCCGCGCTGTCCCAAAACCTGTTGCCATCACCTTCCCTGCAGATGGCGTCACCTTAAACTTCTTTGTCATTTGAGAGGAGGGGTGTTTCTATTTCATTGACGATCGCTGGAGTGTAGTGGTGCATCCATGTTTCGTCACTCGTGACAGTGTGGCGAAACTTGGTTCTCGCAACGGTTCTCCCTTCCGTGGAGAACCGTTGCAAACGTTGCAGACTTGCCACAATGCACTTCTCCTTGTGTTGCTTGGATAGATTTCCTGGAACCCATCGGGAACAAGCTTTCCGGTACTGCAGAATATCATGAACAATGTGACGAACGGTTCCGAATGGAACTCCCTATTCTAACATCATATGCCGCAGCGTGATCCTCATGTTGTCTTGAATCACCTCCTCCACGCGAGCTGTGTTCAAATCTTTTGATGCCATGCTGGGTCGGCAACTGCGATTCTCGTCGGCGACGTTTTCTCTACCGGTCGCAAACTTTCGACACATTACAGTCTCTCCGTAAACATTTACCAGCTGACGGTGAATGTCAGCTATGGCTACAGGTTTCGCCCACAGAAATTGAATAACGATTTCTTGCGAGAACAGTTTTCCAAACGACTCGGCATTTTGTTTACCTGCAACCGCTCTGCAGGTGGCGGTTCCTAAAAGTCTATACGGTTTCCAGTGCATGTATTAGAATTACCGCCAATTTATCGGCCTTGTAACCTTAGGTTGGCTCACGAATGATGTGATAGTTTCTTCTCTACCACGATTTCCTTTCCATCATTTCCTTTTCATTCCGTTTCCTTCTCATTTTTCAGATTTGAGTCTAGGTTTCGTGGCGTATGGCGGTATCAGACAATGCAGATGCATTCTCAATGGAAAGAGCATTCCTTGTGGACAATAGAAGGTTGTTTGATTGGTGGGTTGTTCATCGCCCTCTCTCGGCGACTCCAGCATGGGGATAGGTCTGCGAGCTTGGAAATGTTAGGAACTTTGTGGCGTCTCTTTGGCCTATCTGCCTACGACCTGTAGCCTCCTTCACCTCATCCCTTACTATTGGGGTTGGCAGCCATAATAGATCTGGCAGGTCGCAGCGCGCAAGGCATCCCCTCCGTTAAATCATCTCTACTTCTTACTGGAGTAGAGATTTTGTAACTAGAAGGAAAGAGTAACGTTATAATACATAGGTATCCATATTTGAAAGCCTTTTGTGCTCCAGGATAATTAGAAATTGTGTATTAAGTCCTACAAAATTATTATTACTCTCTCTCTTCTAAATATTGACGACAAAACGTAATCACCTACTTATAAGGTGATTTAATTATCACAATATATGGCCTGTTACTTCCGCCGTTTCCCCTTGACTTGTCGATGTGATTCAGAAGACGGAGATAGCTTTAATTACGCGTAGCAACCTTTTATTACATGAAGCTGTCAGTTGCTTTAGGCGGCAATAATTTTCCAGATATATTGCTAAAATTGGCGAGCTAAATTACCGCATCATAACCGCTGAAAAAGTTAGACTCAGTTCATTTGTATACCGTCTGATGTAAACACGTCAGACTGATTAATTAAAAATACTATTATTTAATATAGCCACTCTGGAATGACATTTTGTCGCTTTTGTAGCTGAGCATGTATGCTCTGGTTTGTTGATATATTTTCTCGTACTCTCAGCAGCCTTTGTACGCAAAATGAAAATCGAGAGTTATTAGCTTATTATTACTGTACGAGTAAATACAATTGCTTAAACCTCGAGCGGTTGCTTTTTCTATTCCTGAAATCTTGCGGTAAGGCTACAGTACTAACTACATACATGCGTACTAGCATAAGGAAGAATAAAGGGTGGGGGAACATACAAGGAATATTGCATTCCATCCAAACCTTCGATGTCGATATTTCACTGGAAATTTTTAAAAGTATATTCACTTAACCTTCTCTACCCTCTATCGTTTATTATTGAGTATACAAACTATTCTCACGTTATATGCTGCCCTTAAAATTCCATACTGTTTCCATAACATCGCGAGAAACAACTGAATGTTGAAAGGACTTCAAATAATGATCAAGTAATGAACAATTTGAACCATTAATAAGGGATATATCAGAAATGACTTATGCTACAAGAAAACTTATTTGAAGTAAATTGTGTGGTCTAAAGAGATTTACATTTTCTGTGTATAAAGTTTTTGGCTATCGCTTAATGTTTAGCAGTTATACAAGGTTATACAGAATTCTTTCCGAATGAAAAGTGAGGCAGTATTTTTAATTGTACTTTTATAATAAGTAAATTCAATAACAGCCCGCCTTGAAACAATATGTATATAATAATTATTTTCAAACGTATGTAACAGTCATTGCAAATGCTTATATTACTGTAAACATGTTTAATACTGTTATGTGAATACATTACGTACTTTAATAATGCAAGAGCTGTGAGAATAATAAGTTTTAAGTTGTTAACAATGAGGAAACAATAAGGTAACCTTGTGGCAATAATGAGTTAGAGAGTTTGAATATTACTAGTCATGATTAGAGCAACGATAATTTAAATTCTGTGACAGTTTAAAATTAACCAATCAACAGCGAAGAAAAAGTTTTAAACAAAATGCAGATATTCTATTGGACTAGAACTAGCCAATCAGAGACTTGAAATACTGAAGCTTATGGGTTTAACGGTTGAAATAATGTTCAGTTGCTAGCTAACCTCGATAGTGATCGGATGTAAGATATGTTCTCTACAGAAATATTACGTATTCGTGCGGATCGTAAAAATATGTCTCCGCGTTAACTAAGTGAAAGCTTTTAAATATCTCACAGTTCTTAATATCAGTGTAGTGATATTTAATTTGTGCAAAGATTAATAAAAGAAGTGAACTTAAAAACTTTAATTGTAGACATACTCAAATTTTTTGTCGTACCGCACCCTGCCTAAGAGAAACTTGACTCTACAAACATTACTGAAGCAGCCGATGCAAAATTCAAACATAAATAATATATAGAAGCAGTTCTTAATAACAAAGTTAAATACTATAGTGTAAAACATGGAGTGTATCAATAAAAATACATCTTTAAAATCAGCTTCTCATATCTAGCAGCATATTGCGTAAAAATAGTAACTATTACGTAATCAACAACTTCAAACCAACGCCCAAAGCGTGTTGCAAACTACTTAAAGCAACTAAAATAATTTACGTAAATATAATACGTGAAGCAAACTACTACTTCAAAAGGTCTTTAAAGTCTATTCCAAGAAAATTCAAGATATACATTTTATTTTTCGTGTAAAATCTGTAATGTATGGTATTTTAATCAAAATCGTTAGAGCCACTTTTTTACAAAATCAAAATTTTCGAAAGTGTTCCTGTAAAGTGCAGTAGGGAGTGGGGCATTTTCTTGAAAATCTTCATGGTGTGGCCTTGGAAGGTACTGAAATTAAATACCAAGTTTGGTATTTAGACGACTTTTAGTTTTTGAACTATACTGTTCAGATACACAGACAAGACACACACGGACCTTTTCATAAAAGTGCCTTTTTTGGATTCAAGCTGCCTCAATACATGCATTTCCGGTAAAATTTCGGTATCTAATTTTTGGGTGGAAGGCAATACCATCTCTACCTAATATATATGTGGCAGAGAAAGTAAAAAATTCACATGTGTGTTTCTTTGAACATCATAACTCGAAAACAAAAAGTCAGATAAATACCAAATTTTGCATTTAAGTTTAGTGTCTTCCAAAGATTTGACACAAGATTTCCAAGAAAATGCCTCGCTCCAAATAATGTTTTATATGGAATGATTTTATACATTTTGTCTCAAAAATGGGTATAAGGATTTTGATTAAATTCTATATATTTAGTTCAGCAAATGAGCTAGAGGCTATGCTGAAAGGACTCAACATAATCAACTAAATAGCAGGGTCACAAATGAACCCAACAAAGACTAAAGTGTTGACAAATGGAATATACCAATAGTATTGAAAGGAACCACTATGGAATATGTGGAAAATTACTACTAGTTGGGACAAAGTATTTCAACGAGGGGTAACGGCGAGGTAGAGTTCTAAATAACAGTCAGCGCAGCCTGGAGGCAGTTCGGAAGGATATCCTATTAAACAAATACCTAAATGTAAATTTGAAAACACAAGTCTGGAATCGTAATACCAGTGCTCATATACGGAACGCAGACGTGGTGCTTCACCAAACGCCAAACAAAAGCCCTAAAAGTGCGTCAGAGAAAGATGGAACGGAAAGTGCTGAACATTAAGATACAAAATAGAATACGAAACACCGAAAGCAGAAGAATGACAGGAATGGAGGACACAACAGTACGCGCAAGTGAAAATGGGGAGGCTATGTAACAAGGATGGACTATGGAAGAATGGGCTCACGCAACCACAGTTTGGGACAACAAACTCGAGAAAAGACGCAGAGTTCGCTCATACCAGAGATAGTCAGAGGAATGGTAGGACATTCTGGAAGAAGATGAACCGGTGTAGCCAAGGACCGCCACTATGGAGATTGGCCCAGGCGACCACAGTTTGGGACAACAGGGTCGAGAAAGGAAGCAGAGTTCGTCCATACCCGAGAGGTCAGACGAATGGTAGGAAGAACTGGAAGAAGATGTACTACTCTAACCAAGGGCCGTCAACTGTGAACTCCTATTCATTCGGAAGGAATTGCGTATAAGTTTGTATAACTGTTACACCTTGAGTGACAGACAAAAAACGTAGTAAAAAAGGTGGTTCCCTTTAAAGGACTCTGGGACTGAATTGCTAATTATGTAATTTTTAAGTTATTTAGTCTAAAATTTGTATACGTGTCTCTTGTTTTACAGACAACTCATTTGCAAAACTTCAATGTGATATAGTAATTAGTTTCACAGATATTAAAATCTTTATTCAAAAATTAATATAAAATATTGATAGAACTATGTAGGGTTTTGGCAACATAAGGTTTGAAGTAGAATGAAAACTTCATATTTTTCTAGGATTTGTAGTTTTAAAAATAGGACTAGTTATTAGTTTTTACTTTCTATACTATGTATAGTAAGTAGGGGAAGTATTGTATTCCACCCAAAAATTCAATGCCGAGATTTCACCGGAAACGCAAAAAAAAAAAAAAAAAAAAAAAAATTGGAAACATGTCCGTGTGAGTGTGTCTGTGAACAGCATAAATCAGAAACGAACGGTCGGATAAACACCAAACTTGGTATTTAGGTTCAGAATCTTCAAGGGATGCGACACGAAGGTTTTCAAGAAAATCCCCTCACCCCAGATTACCCTTCTGATTTTCTCAAAAATGGCTCTCACGATTTTGATTTAAATATCATATGTTTAAGATATTTTCATGACAAATGAAATTTATATCTCGAATTCTCTGGGAATGTCTCCAAAAGTATTCTTCATTGTGAACGAATTTTGCATAACTGGTACACCATAAGAGATAGACAAAATTTTACTACACAAAAAATGTAGATCGCGTTAAAATATACAATTTATGTCATATACATTTTTCTTGTTGAGTGAACCATTTTCAAGATATTGCTTGTTATTCCCTTAAATTTTCCAATACTTTTTCTCAAATGGGAATTTGTTATTCATTTTTTTATGTCCTGGACATATAAAGAGAATGAAATGCGCCACATAGCAACCAGCTCTTAAAAGATTTGACTATCGCTTAAATACTACCATATTCCCCTTGCACGTACAAGAAAATTAGCAATAAGATTAACATCTCGATTAACATGAAGAATATGGAGAATAAGTGTTTGTAAAAATAGTTTGTACAAGAGCAGACAAAGTCATGTGAGTGTAACACATCAGATTTTTAATTCATATGTTTATTGAGGCATTAATGTTTCTGCCTCTCCAGATCCTTTCAATGAAAACGCCTAAATGTTCTATGACTAAACATTTTTTGTCCTAATCATTTTCTTAGACGGATTTCCCTCCTCGTTGTAGGACTTGCATCCACAAGGACTTACAAGCCAATGCCTTGGGGCAGTAGTCTGTCGAGGAGCAAGCAAACTCTGGATCATAGCATATCCAGGATGGGGATCAGCCCAATGCCTGGTATCGCGGTGAATCGACTTGTCTTGACTATCGTGATGGAGTCAGGTTGTAATTGCCTTTAACACTAAGCCCAGGGACTTGTATTATCTCCTATCGCTATTGTTTTAATTAAATAGTCCATTAATTAGGGACAGTAGTTAATTGACTAAGGTTTATTTGGGTTTAACAGACCCAAAAGTTGATATATTTTCTCCCCAGTGCTTCACATTTGAAGATTATGAGAGGCAGTTTCATCCTCTTTGTCACATAGCCTGCACACCGGTTCGTCCCTGAAGATATCTATTGCACGAATGTGTGTATTTCCGTAACGTACAATGCCCCGTCAAGAGCCCGGTTATCAGATCTATTGAGATGAAGTACATCTTCAGTGAGTGAGGAGGATGTACTGCTCATCATCTCTTATGAAGCATCCCTCTGTTTGAATCCATCGAAATTGGTTTTTATGATTAATCCATTCAGCAATGGTTCTTCAAACAGTGTTTAAGGGGTATGACAAAAACTGGTTGAGGTTGAGGCAGTATTTTTAACACTTAAATGATTTCAGTCAAATTATATAATATAAAATATAATAACAGCCCGCCTTAAAGAAATGTGTATAATATAATATATAAAATGCATGTAACAGTCATTGTATTAATGTTTATATTATTATGTACATGTTCAATAATAGGTTAAAAGTTGCTAACAATGAAGTAACAATGAGGTAACCTTGAGGCAATAATGAGTAATAAGGTTTAATAATTCTACTAATCATTATTGGAGCAACAATAATGTAAATTTTGAGACAGTTTATGAATAGCCAATCAACAACCAGAAAAAAGCTTAAGTTAAATGAAGGTATTCTATTGGATTGGGATTAGCCAATCAGAAACTGAAATGGGACAAATTGTACAAATTCAGAAGTCAGTTGCCAGTAGTCAGTGTTACTAACTGGACGCGAGACGCGTCCTCGAGAAGTTTAGTACGTATCCACTGTGAGAAAAAAATAGTTTACGTGTTAAAAAATGCTAGTAATTAATAAATAATCTCACAGCTCTCTCTATATCAGTGAAGTGTTATTTTAAATCGTTTAAATAATTAAAATTTCCCTGCTAAGACATCCATGTCTCTAACAATAATACTGACGCAGCCGAGGCAACCATAAATATATAATATTTAAAGAAACAGTCAAATTATAAAGTTAATATTCTTAAACTTGGGGTGAAGGCCACCGGATACCATAGTGCGGTTATAACTACTTCAAGTTCGGCTCCCCAACAGTGAAATACAATACAACACCACCATAAAATAAACCTTCTTCAAGGTTCAGTTAATGCTTGAGCAGATCCTTTTCTTGCCAGGAAATCTGCTTTTTCAATGCTTAAATTCCCTTATGTCCAGGCACTCACCCAAGATTAACATTATTGTGTTTCGCCAATTTCATAAGGTTATTGGGCAGTTCCACTAACTTAGGTGCTATGGTATGGCGGTGAAGAACAAGGAAATTAAATGTAGGGTTGATATGAAGATCCGCGGATCAAATTATCCAACCTAGCATTTGCCTAGCAACCGAGGAAAACCGCGAAATAAACCTTCGGACAGATTGGTCCATCTCGTGGGTTTGAACCAGAGACCTTCCGAATGTGAGCCACAGACTGATCATTCCGCTTGGTTCCAATCTAATAGCATTACAGTTAAAATAATTACAACTGTAAATATGCTTATAAAGATCAATCATTAAAAACATCATTAAAATTCAACTGCAACTGATAGGCAAGGAATATATGTAAAAAATAAATGTTGGAGATAAACACAAAAGAGGAAATGGTACACCTTTGAAATCTGAATTTTCATATCCCTTAGAGCACACAATTGCTTTGAAATATAACTTTTTGTGGCATAAGCCATTTCCAAGCTATCCATTATTACTGGTTTGAGTTTCGCAATACGCTGTAATTTTTTTTTTCGTTTTTAAAGTGTTGTCGCTATTCAGTTATTTCTCGCGATGTAATAGAGTATGGAATTTTGAAGCCAGTATATAGCGACGAGATTTAAACTTTTGACTATGGCTATTCCCTGTTCTGACTTCTTAACAATTCATGTTGATTCTTATGGAACATCCCGAGATCCCAGGGTAGGAGGGAGAGGAATATTCGTGAGTTTATCCTCAGCATATCTTGTACACATTATTTTCGCTCCTATCGATAATTTCTCTTCCTCTAGAAACAATTCTCTTTCTAAATTCTCGTAGAAACTGAACAGGGGAGTGATAATGGTCACCACGTTCGCACACCTCTTCCTATTATACCTTCCCCTAACACGAGATATGCTTATTATGAATATTTTCTGCTTGTGGAGCTTACTTTAGAAGTTTAAAGGTCTTCTCTCTTTCCAATGTACATTAATTTTCTTCTTAATCTTCATAAATTTCTTTCAGTCAAGTGGTCTTTCTAGGCCACAAATTAAAGATACAATTATTTTGTCTTGCTGGAAGCCAAGGGGTATACGATTTCAAGCAATTTGGTTTGAGATGTCTAGGGATATAAGATTTCAAGGAATTTAGTTTGAGATATCTAGGAGTATAAGATTTCAAGAAATTTTGTTTGAGATTTCTAGGAGTATAAGATTTGAAGGCATTTTGTTTGAGATGTCTAGGAGTATAAGATTTCAAGGAATTTAATTTGAGATGCCTAGGAGTATAATATTTCAAGGAATTTAATTTGAGATGCCTAGGAGTATAATATTTCAAGGAATTTAGTTTGAGATGCCTAGGAGTATAATATTTCAAGGAATTTAGTTTGAGATGTCTAGGAGTATAAGATTTCAAGGAGTGTTTTTTGAGATGTCTAGGAATGTAAGATTTTAAGGAATTTTGTTTGAGATGTCTAGGAATGTAAGATTTTAAGGAATTTTATCTGAGATGTAGAAATTAATTTGTGCACTTCCAACTAAGGAGCTTAGTTACTTAGACTATTTCACTCGTGGCCCCAAATGGGAGATAATGACCATTCGTATTTTAAAGATGCATTTCAACTAATCATGGTCTTGATCGACTCAAACTTTATCGAAATCGTAACCACCTGCTCCTTACGTGATAAATATAGCGCCTCCTGTTTTAATATTCTGAAAGGTATTGTCTTGCTCAGCAATTAAATGAGGAGTACTATTCCGGCTTTGTACACAAATTAAACAATATACTTGTTACTTTGTCATCTACATTAAACATAACAAACAAAAAACAAGTTCTTTACAATTCCTTCAGATTTTATTATCGTGTGTTCAATAATTATGTGTTTTATATATGTTTTAAATAATTTTTGTTGGAGTAAAAAAAAAATCGTAACCTATAATATTATTGGATTCCTGCTTCTAGTTTCTCACGCCAGATGGCAGCAAATACCATCAAATTGCACTGTTCAAACAAACGAAATGTGACCATATTATTCTGATTTCTTTTCAGCAACGCCGTTTACATTGCGGGTAAATATAAATATTTTATAACTGCGTTTTAATATTATTTTTGCATTTAAATTACCACGACCGCAGCAATATTCTTAATGACACAAACAATTGAAAGACGGTTTAATTTGAAAAATTCTTAGCTTTCATCGATTATGATAAAGCATTCGATAAGAAATATTTTGCCGCAAATATTAGAAAATAAACGAATACTATCTGTCTTATTAAGAGCAATACAGAGCCTTTACAATAATAACAAAATACAAATGAAAAATATTGTAGTATTGAAATGGCGGAAATAAATTAAGGGCTTTGACAACGATGTCCTTTGTCACAGACACGTTTTACTTTCTCTACTACGTACAGTAAGTAGGGGAAGTATTGTATTCCACCCAAAAATTCGATACCGAGATTTCACTGGAAATACATGTTTTGACACCCCCTGAATCCAAAAAAAGCATTTTTGGAAACATGTTCGTGTGTGTATCTGTGTATGTGTGTGTGTGTGTGTGTGTGTGTGTGTGTGTGTCTGTGAACACCATAACTCAGAAACGAACAGTCGGATAAACAAACTTGGTATTTAGGTTCAGTATCTTCCAGAAATGCGACACGAAGGTTTTCAAGAAAATCCCCCCACCCCAGATTACCATTTATATGGAACATTTTTCGAAAATTTTAATTTTCTCAAAAATGGCTCTAACGATTTTCATTAAAATATTATATGTTTAAGATATTTTCATTACAAATAAAATTTATATCTTGAATTTTCTGGGAATGTCTCCAAAAGTATTCTTCATTGTGAGCGACTTTTGCATAACTGGTAAACCATAAGAGATAGACAAAATTTTACTACACAAAAAATGTAGATCCCGTTAAAATACACAATTTATGTAATACACATTTTTTTTTGAGTGTAGCATTTTTGAGATATTGCTTGTTATTCCCTTAAATTTTCCAATACTTTTTCTCAAATGGGAATTCGTTATATATTTTTTTATGTCCTGGACACACAAAGAGAATGGAATGCAACCAGCTCTTATAAGATTTGACTATCGCTTAAATACTACCACATTCCCCTTGCATCTACAAGAAAATCAGCAATAAGATTAACATCTCGATTAACATGAAGCATATGGAGGATAAGCGTTTGTAAAAATATTTTGTACAAGAGTAGATAAAGTCATGTGAGTGTAACACATCAGAATTTTTAATATTAACTTTTCTAATCTGTATATGGCGAAGTCATAAGATTATGGCTAAACCAAACATTAATAGAATTCAAAATAAAATGCATAAATTGTGCAGCTATTTCATTCGCCGACGCACAGGAGATCACAAATGAAAAGGAAAATACCTTAAAACAACATGTTTTAAATTAAATCAGATAGCCTCTACCTTTACCCCGAAAATATCTGCAATTAAGAACAAATCATTCACATTCATTGGTCACCAACCTATTAATGGTAGTGAAATAGTAGAAATAAACGAATTTAATAATTTTGGAACTATACGAAGAACGTTAGAAAAAGATTGAAAACCGTGGAGTTTGTTACACGAATATGAATCAAGGGTTCTAACAAATTAAAAAAAAAAAAAAAAAATCAGGCAGCGGAGAAGAAGTTTCTCAGATTCGTAGATGAATATACCGTATTGGATAGAATAGGAAGTTACGATATTAAAAAAGAACCGACAGTAGAAACTATTCTACAAGCAATTAAGAAATATTAATGTAATTCAGTCTCACCGAATCGAGTAGCACAAGCAGAACTAGGGAGGGTGGTAGCTAAAGGCAAAATGGTAGAAAGGGCAATCAAATACGGGTTCAGAAAAAAGGTATTGGAGGAAAATGAGTTAGTGAAGGAATGCTTGGTTGTACAGGAGAAAATGGGGAAAAAAACAAACTTGGATGCACAATATACAGACAATATTCGAAGAAATAGGAATGGATGGAACATGGGCCGAATGAAACAACATAGGTAAGAGTTTCTGGGAAGAAATTGGAACAAGAGTGGAGAATATTGGAAAGCAAGAGATTATGAGTAGTTTCAAGGAAAAAAGGTCATTAATAGATTATAGATATTTAAAAACGGAATGGGGAAAAGAAAGATACATCGAAGTATGCATGGGCGAGGACTGGTGTAATGAATTTAAGTGGTCTAACAGGGAGATGAAGGGGGAGAGATGTATAAATGTAATGGATTGCATTATATTGTGGAATTCGAGGACATGGATACTGGAAGAGAGAATATAATACTAGAGAAATGGAAAAATTTATCAATAGAGCTAAAAGTTAGGAAGATTTCTAATACAATATCAAATAAATATATGGAGAAAGCAGGAAATTATTTAGGAAAAATTAGATTAAAGTGCTTAAAAGAGATGTAAAGCAAATTGGAGAAAATACAGAAAAAGGGTAACAAGGCAAAAAAAGTAAATAGTGGATACATTACACTTCTCCATTTTATAAACACGCACAAAACAGAATGGTAATATAAGGGGAAGGGAAATAATAAGCAACTCCATTAGATTGTAAACATTGTATAAATTGCATGTAAGTTCAAAGTAGGCAATAAATTATTCATTCAATATAATTCTGTAGAACGCGTAAATAGAATGTCAATTAGAAGAGTAAAAAATCTTATGTTACACTCACATGACTTTCTCTACTCTTGTACAAACTATTTTTACAAACGCTTATTCTCCATATCGGCGCCGTGGCCGAGTGGTTAGACCGCTCGCCTCCCACCGAGGCGGCCCGGGTTCAATCCCAGGGACCTGCATGTGGGATTTGTGGTGGACGAAGCGGCGTCTGGGCGGGTTTTCTCCGGGTTCTCCGGTTTTCCCCGCCATTCATTCCACCAACTGCTCCATCATCACCTTTCCTTTCATCCATTTCACCATCATTTCGTTTCATCTACTTCCTTCATCCCATACCAGGCATCGGGCTGATCACCCATCCTGGATACTCTTATCTGATCCATGAGTGTCTGCTCCTCGACGGGCCTCTGACCCCAGGCACCCGCTTGTAAGTCCTGGGGGGGGGGGGTGTAAGTCCTACATAAGAGGAGGGTAAACAGATAATGAATGAATGAATTATTCTCCATATGCTTCATGTTAATCGAGGTATCGAGATGTGCGATAGTCAAATGTTTTAAGAGCTGGTTGCTATGTGGCGCATTCCATTCCCTTCGTATGTCCAGGACATAAAAAATGAATAACGAATACCCATTTGAGAAAAAGTATTGGAAAATTTAAGGGAATAACAAACAATATCTCGAAAACCGTTCACTCAACAAAAATAAATGTATATGACATAAATTGTGTATTTTAACTCAATCTACATTGTTTGTGTAGGAAAATTTTGTGTATCACTTATGGCTTACCAGTTATGCAAAAGTCGTTCATAATGAAGAATACTTTTGTAGACATTCCCAGAAAATTCAAGATATACATTTCATTTGTCATGAAAATGTCTTAAACATGATATTTTAATCACAATCGTTAGTCATTTTTGAGAAAATTAAAATTTTCGAAAAATGTTCCATGTAAAGGGTAATTTGGGGTGGGGGATTTTCTTGAAAACCTGCGTGTCGCATCTCTGGAAGATACTGAACTTAAATACCAAGTTTGGTGTTTATCCGACTGTTCGTTTCTGAGTTATGCTGTTCGTGTCTCGTGTCTCGTGTCATGTATTTCCGGTGAAATCTCGGTATCGAATTTTTGGGTGGAATACAATACTTCCCCCACTTACTATACGTAGTTCAATTGGAAGGCCAACAAGAATATGGCAAGATCAAATTGATGTAGACGGAACAGACCAATAGGTTTATGCCTTGAAGAAGAAGGAGAAGAAGAAGTTGATTTTGGGGTATCTAAACTCATTGTATTCGTGAAATAGTCCTATCTCATGCTATCCTTGATTGCCAAATTCTCTCGTCACTTCATGACTCGTGAAACCATCCTGGTCTGGAAATTACTCCTGAAACTAAGTATGATAATTAATTAAGGAAGCCATTAAGCTAATTCTACCCAGCCAAATTTATAGACCATAAAATTGTGTACTTTTCTCATACTTAATGTACTAATAAGCCACGTATTCTTCTTTGTGAATAGTTGAACTAATAACAGCTTTCAAGTAGATCAGGTTTAATGTGCGCTAGTTAGGTAACTTTTAATAAAGCATTAATACACTGATGCAGACATTTTTTAATATTTCTACATCATAGTAGCTGCAATGAAAGATATAATAGAATGTGTAGTTGCAAGGAGACGTATTTTTCTTCGCTTTGGCTTCTGTACTTATTTCTTTTGCGGTTCCATTTGACTCTTGATATTGGAAACTATGGATATTGTTCATGGTCTGGGAGCCAAACAAAAGAATCTCGGTCTCTTTCAGAAATGGAAGTTGGAATATAAAAAGCCTCTCCTTCTAGAAGTACAGCAATTAAAGATGATTCTCTGAGCTACTTACTTCAAGTGTGTACCAACCTTACTTCCATTAAAAGAATTCAATTCCTTTTGTAAAGAAATCAAGTGGAAATTTCTATTCCGCAGCTAACGTTAAGCTGAAATAAGAAAAGTTGGTCTTCTGTTCTTTCGATAATAAGGCTATAAACCAGTGATTTGAGGTTCAACCCCGGAAACACAGCGGTAACCACGAAAACTTAACTATTTTAACAATTTATTAATGAAAAATCTTATTTGTACCATTCACAAAATTTCTCTTCCCATACTTAGAAAATCTTATTCTTCGTACCACTTGTTTTTGTTCAACATTAAACCTTCATTACACATTTAGTTTTATGTATAAGAAAGATGCAGAAGGCTGGAGAGATACTAAAACTTTTAAAAAGCGGGTTGCTATGTGATGGCTTTAAAATTCTATGTGCTCTTTGCATGGTCGCAAGGAAAAGTAGTAGTTTAACAGCTGAAAAAAAGCCTATACGCATTCGAAAGTTCTAACCAATAACAAAGAATATTTCGGAAATGGTTAACTTTATAAAAAGTTTGACACTTTAACGAGATCTGCATTTGTGTTGTTGTTGTTGATCTAATGTGCAGGATTTTGATCCATCAATGTTTCCCTAGCTAGCCAATATAAATTGTGTATCTTCCCATCTGGTACAGCTTTCCTCAATTCTGGGCATTCTAGTAGGTGTTCTCCATTTAAAATCTTGTCAGTATTGCAAATCTTACATGCTTTGTCATTTATAAAACCAAACCTATGTAGATGTTCTGTCAGACAGTCATGTCTAGTGGCTGATGTGAAGTGAGCAACGGTTTCTTTCCTTGAAATATTTTTTTTGTACTACTTCTTTTATATTTGGATAATTTTTATTAGTAATTTATTTTTGAATATTATGTTGGTATGTTTGTTCTGTATTAATTTTTACAGTTTTCGTTTCATATGTAGTCCAAAAGACTTTATAGATTTCGAATAAAACACTACACCCTTTTTGGCCAGAAAGTCTACTGTCTCGTTACCATTCACGCCCACATGTACAGGTATCCACAGTAATATTATCTGTTGAAATTTTGTTTGGAGTTAACTATAATAAAATCTCACATCCTTATAATATTGAGATTCATCTGGACTATCATATCGTTCTATTGCTTGAATGGCAGAAACTTAGTCTGTGAGAACTACCTTAATTTAATTTATATCAGTCCTGTAGTATATCTGTTCTAATGCTCGTTGTATTGCAACAACTTCACCATCAAAATTTGTGGATTGTCTAAGCAATGTAAAACAGTGTGAAAAGTATTTACAGTACACAGCACCTCCCACATTGTTTATCAATTTATCTGCAGAACCATCTGTATAAATTCTATAAATTGTTGGGGGATAAAGTAGCCTGCCTCCTTGTGGTGTCCCCTTGGTAACGCTAAATAGACTACAACACCGTGCAAGTCAGCCAATATAATCCTGAATTACTATTAACTGCAACCGACGATAAAATTAATATGATTGAGAAATATCAAAATCAGTGTTTAAGATTGATAACAGGAGTAGTGAAAACAACGCTGGTTAGTGCACTTCATGCTGGAACAAATAATATCCCAATGAAAGCCAACACTGAAATACAAGCTGCACAATTATATATAAAATTAAAAACAAACCCAAGTAACCATCAATGGTTTCAACAAGTACCTAGAGAATACAAGCTAAAAACACAGATTAAAAACAAATCTTTTTAGAGAAGAATTAAATTACCTAAATTTACCAGAAAAATGCATTCCTCGTCCTCCTAGAACTAATCCAATGGATGTTATCAAGATAGTAATAAATAAAGAGCGATAGAACAACTAAATAAACAAGAAGACTTACCAGAAGTACGCAGAATTGCTACATTTGAACTGCATTTGTTGTGTAGCAAGTCTTGGGGCAGTATTTTTAACACTTAAATGATTTTAGACAAATTATATAATCTAAAATATAATCACAGCCCGCCTTAAAGCAATATGTGTATAATATAATATATAAAATGCATGTAACAGTCATTGTATTAATGTTTATATTATTATGTACATGTTCAATAATGTTATGTGAATGTATTACGTAATTTAGTAATGTAGGAGCTGTGAGAATAATAGGATAAAAGTCGCTAACAATAAGGTACCCTTGAGACAATAATGAATTAGAATGTTTAATAATGCTACTGGTAATTCTTGGAGCAGCAATGATGTAATTTTTGAGACAGTTTATAAATAGCCAATCAACAATCAGAAAAAAGCTTAAGTTAAATAAAAGTATTCTATTGGAGTAGGATTAACCAATCAGAAACTGAAATGGAGAAAAATTTACAAATTCAGAAGTCAGTTGCTTTTAGACAGCGTTACTAACCGGGAGCGAGACGCGTCCTCGAGAAGTTTAATACATATTCAGTGTGAGAAGAAAATAATTTACCTGTTTAGAAAAAGTGCAAGTAATTAATAAATAATCTCACAGTTCTCTATATCAGTGAAGTGTTATTTTAATCGTTCGAGAAATTAATAAATGGAGTGAAGTACAAATTATAATCTGTTTAAGTCTACATTCTTAGCCCCACTACTCCCTGCAAAGAAATCCATGTCTCTTAACAATAATACTGACGCAGCCGAGGCAAACATAAATATATAATATTTAAAGAAACAGTCAAATTACAAAGTTAATATTTTTAAACTTGGAGCAAAGGTTACCGGAAACTTTTTACCATATGTGCGGTTGCAACTACTTCAAGTTCGGCTCCCCAACAGTCGAAATACAATACACCACCACCATAAAATTAATCTACTTTAGTCTTACGGGTTTCTAATTATACGAAAGTCATTCAAAATGAATAGGACTTCACAGCTATTCCCAGAAAGTTCAATATATACATTTGTGCCATTTCCTCCCCAGCTTTTCTGGTCGTGGCACATGCAACCAGCTCATGAACGACACAATGCTTCTAATATGATGACGTCGTTCTTCGAGATCAGCACGTAACGCCGGCAAGGTTCGAGAAAGACGTAATCACTCCTGACGTAACTTGTGGTAGCATAACACTATGGTCGTCCAGGGCTACGATTGGTTGGGCTGTATCACTACACTCATTGAAGCACCATCGAGCTCGTGGCCAACAGCAGCACCTCCCGGGCAGGATGGATTGACAGTCTTCGTACAGAGCAGACAGTCTGTCAGATCTTTGGTACTCTCTTCGTGACGGCGAGATTTTGGCGTAATTCACCAAGAGTAATGTTTCGGCCTTTCTAAATTATTCACAATCTTTTGATAAGCTTCAAAATTCAATTCTCACTCTTAGAGTTTCGAAATTAGTATCCGAGGAACTTTTATATGTTGTTCTTTGAAAATTGCATTTGCATTATTTGCTATCTCAAGAGGCATTTATGACTAAGTATAGTAACTTCCATGTTGTAACAAGATGAAACAGTATATTACATTATCGTTTTTCAATTTCATTATTTGTAATTCTAAAATTGTTAAATATCAAAGCAAGCTGATTTAATATTTGAATGGAAGTTGTTAACGAATGCAGAGCTTTTATAAAAAATGGTCAACACATTGATTGTGACTCCTTTCAACTCCTAACTTCTACGTAATAGTACACGATCCACATCATACCTTATGGGTATGGAAAAGTCCAGCGGAGCGTATTATATTTGTCATACATACATCGTAAACAAAATATTTTAATAAAAATCCAGCCATTTTTGAGAAAACAAAAATAAACAAACAGATTCTATGTGAAGCGTAATTGGGATGGGGGATTATCCAAAAGCTAAATATCAACTTTGGCATTTAATCGACTTCTGCTGCTCACAGACACACACACACACACACACACACATACACTTTTTGTTTTAAAAATCCTCCCTTTTATCAAGGAATCTCAAAGCGTATATTTCAGGAAGTCTTTATATCGAATTTTTGGGTGGAGTGCACTACTTGCTAGAAATAAGTAATATAGGAAGTAAAGATAGGTTCTGATACATTCACATGACTTTCTCTACCTCTATCTTTATTAGTGGGTATACAAACTAGCCTTACTAAAGGCTATTTTTCTGAATGTACTACATTTTGAACAAATAAAATTTTGCAGAAATAGCTACATTACACATTTCGCTATAGATACAAAGAGAACAGCGACAATCAAATGTTTAAGAACTGGACGCTATATGCCGGCCTTTAAATTCCATACTGTTTCCGTGCAATCACGACAAACAACTGAATGTTGACAGGACTTTAGCAGAATGACCAAGTAATGGACAATTGGAATTATTAATAATGGATATCTCAGAAAGAATTTATGTCACAAAAAACTTATTTGAAATAAATTGTGTGTTTTAAAGAGATCTACATTTTTTTATGTGGTACGTTTTGGCCTATCGCTTATCCTTTACCAGTTATACAAGATTATGCAAAATTCGTTCCAGATGAAGAGGACTTCACAGCCTATTCTTAGAATATTCAAGATATACATTTTATTTTGTAAATATTCTAAATATTTGGTATTTTAATAAAATTTGTTAGTCATTTTTTTAAAAAAGCGTAATTTACGAAAAGTGTTCCATGTAAAGTGTAGTTGGGGTGGGGGAATTTTTAAAAATCTTCGTGGTGCATCCTTTGAAGATAGTGAACTTAAATACCAAGTTTGCTATCTATCAAACTTTTCGTTCTTAAGTTATATCGTTTACAGACACACACGGACGTTTTTATATAAACCTTATTTTGGGATTCAGGGCCCGCAAAACATGTATTTCCGGTGAAATCCGGCTATGTAATTTTTGTATGAAACGCAATATCTCCTCTACCTGTAATGTACATGGTGGAGAATGTAAAAATGCTATAGAAGCTAATAACCTTGGTTGTTACGATTATGTGACGTTGTCCAGTTTTTAACTGTCACTTCACTAATGTTCTCGCTTATTCTTCGTTAAAGTGATCTGTCGTCCTGCGTGGTGCAGTGGTTATTATGCTAGGCTCTAGTTCCCGAGATCGCGGGTTCAAACCTGGCAGAGGGTGATGGATTTTTTCGTGCGTAGAAATCCTTAGCGTGGCTTCCTTCGGAAGGGAAGTAAAGCCGGTGGTCCCGCGTCTTAGGTTTATGGCACTAAAAGAACCTCAAGCCTGATAAAGAGGCCTCTGAGCAAAATTTCCGGTTTTCACTCCCAATAAAGAATGGGACGCTAAGGACACAGCAGTTATAGATCGTCCATAAAAAGAAATTTAGTCATGTAGTTTAACCATTCACTGTCCCATCCCTAATTTCTCACTACCTTTCACTCTCTTCCTGACGTAGCGGCGTAATGAAATAGCCTCTTCTTTCAGACGTTTGAATCACTGGCATCGAACGCAAGTCTTCTCCAATATCTCGCGGAAG
This sequence comes from Deroplatys truncata, assembly GCA_030765065.1. NCBI lineage: Eukaryota > Metazoa > Arthropoda > Insecta > Mantodea > Mantidae > Deroplatys > Deroplatys truncata. The sequence continues at coordinate 291,203,201 of CM060975.1, read as the reverse complement.
TAGCACTCTCTCCACGTCACGGCAGTCGTCCAAATTTGCTAGGATTACAGCATCAAAAGCATAATCGCTAACTGGCTCAACTACTAACTGACTGACTCCTCTCGCGAAAACGCCAATGGAATCTTCCAAAGAACATCCTAGAACTTTCTGGACATACATTCTGAGGCGGAGGAAGGAAACTTCCAGAAGATTCTGCTGCCGATAGCATTTCTGGGGTTTACGCCAGGCGAGAGCGCTACTTATCTTTGTTTAGCGCCGATCTGCTGATAACTTTGAGCTATAGCTGTTGCGTCCCAATATATTTCCTAACCTTTTTATACATTGGAAAATACATGAAGATAAGTTCTATAATTCATAACGTCGAATGATATAGCTCAAGGTAACATTTAGCAAGCAAGTTCTAGGTGTAGCTAAAGCTCCCCTCTTTGTCCAGGGGAAAGCGTCAATGGAGTGACTCTCCCTCCTGTGGGTTTTTCCATTACACTAATACCTTAAACTTAAAAAGGCCCCCATGTTTACGTAGGGACGGAAGTAACACGCTATTTAGGCACGTTAACCCCAAGAGTGAAGACTACCGATGAACCTCAGTGGAACTGACAAGGATCTAGTACTCTAGACTAAAATAAAAACAGACTTAGGACATCTAAAGAATAAAGTGTTTGAACATTAAAACTAGCAATAAATAATATGTTGGAAATGGCTAATGTCACAGAAAATCCATGTGATCTAAATTGTGAGAGTCAACGAGATCTACATTAATTGTCCTTAACTCCAAACTGATTAAACAGTAAATATTTCAAATATTTGAAGGAATTAACTTTCTTTCCCAGCATTTCTTAGGTTAAGCAGGCATACCTCAACAATACTCGGACCATCCTGATCCTTATGAAATATTTTTATAATGCATAGAATCAACAATAACGTATGTCTTACGGCTTACAAATCATACAAAATTATATAAAATTAGAATGAAGAGAAGCGGACTTCACAGTCTATTCTCAGGAAATACAATACATACGTTTTATTTGTCATGGAAATATTCTGACGCAGCGGCTATGGCCTAAGGTTATCGAGAGGTCGGCGCCGGGTGGTCGGAGTAAACAAGATAACCGCCGCTTGCCAGCTTAATCACCGAGCTTGCTATCGACAGATAACTACAACTTCTCGGAAGCTGCTTCTCCCTCCCTGCTTCCGGAAGTGTGCGAAATAGCTCTAGAATATTCTCGAACAATGTTGCGGAAAACTTCCACTGACTATATAAGCGAGCGTTCTCGTGATAGCAGCCAGTCGCGAGTCGAGTGCGAGAGAACTGTTAGTCAGCGATTCTCTGAGCAAGTTACTGACGGCTGTTGTAACGTGTAGCGAGTGCTACCGCGAAGCGACGGATTACGGAGATGTGTTAGTCAACCGTCCGGCGTGAAGAGCTACGCCACAAAGGAAGTGAAGTGAAGTGATAGAGAATTGAACTAGTTCACCTTAGTGAAGTAAACTCCTAGTGAAACTGTGACAGTTAAAAACTTGGAACAGTGACTGTGATAACTGAGAGAATATCTTTAACATGTGGTACTCTAACCAAAATGTTTAATGCCACTTTTGAAATAAAAAATGGCAAATTTTCAATGTGAAGTGTAGTTTGGGGTGGGAAAATTTACTTAACAATCTTAGTGTCACATCATCGGAACAAGCGGAATTGAAATACAAAGTTAGGTATTTATTCTACTTTTTTGTTTTATTTGTTTTTCACACACGGAAATGGTCCTTTTCTAAAATTATTTTGGAGGTATTCGTTGTACCTCACAACGTATATTTCCGGTAAAATCTCGATATGAACCTTTTGGGTGGAATGCAATACTTACACTTCTTATTTCTAAGTGCAGAAACTAAAAGTAGACAAAACTTAAACAGACTCGTACATATAATAAAACTAATCTTTTTTTTTATTCTGGCGATTTTCGATTTTGGATAAATGGTATGTGTGTTTCTTTTCTACTTTGACATGCAAGAATTGGCAAACCGAATGTTATTCAACATCTTAGGTCCCATTATGAAAATACCCAGTTGCCCACACAAGCCGTCTTTAGATGAAGTTAGTTTATATCGGATGTGCGGATGCCAAAAGGTTTGCCTAAGCAGAGCTGCAAAGGGGACTCCATACCGATAGAGAGGAGACCGCTAAATGAAAGACTAATGCTTGAAAAAATCACACTTTAACTGCTATTACTGATCCCAGAGCCCTTTTGGTAGCGAAACTGCCTCCTAAATGAGGTGTTTCTGGTTCGCTTCCCATCTGGGTCCAGAAAGTTGTGTTTAAAAAAAAAACACTTCACGATATGCCCAGAGACCGGTGTTTGGATGTGAAAGTACTTATTATCGGCTATTTAGTAAACAAATCGCTCATTAACAAGAATTCAGGATTGCCGCTAGATGCAAACCTGAGCATATGTGTTAAGTCGTTTAGTTCCATGACAGTTAATCTCCAATCAATACAACTAACTATATGACAAGAAATGGTGCCGCAAAATTAACAAGATTAAACAAAATTCTATTACTTTCTCTACTACGTATAGTAAGTAGGGTAAGTATTGTAATCCACCCAAAAATTCGATACCGAGATTTCACCGGAAATACATGTTTTGAAGCCCCCTGAATCCAAAAAAATCATTTTTGGAAACCTGTCCGTGTGTGTCTCTGTGTCTATGAACAGCATAACTCAGAAACGAAGAGTCGGATAAACACCAAACTTGGTATTTAGGTTCAGTACCTTCCAGAGATGTGACACGAAGGTTTTCAAGAAAATACCCCCAACTCAGACTACCCTTTACAGGAACATTTTTCAAAAATTTTAATTTTCGCAAAAACGGCTACAACGATTTTGATTAAAATATCATATGTTTAAGATATTTTCATGGCAAATGAAATGTATATCTCGAATTTTCTGGGAATGTCTCCAAAAGTATTCTTCATTGTGAGTGACTTTTGCATAACTGGTAAACCATAAGAGATAGACAAGATTTTACTACACAGAAAATATAGATCGCGTTAAAATACACAATTTATGTCGTATACATTTTTTTTGTTGAGTGAAACATTTTCGAGATATTCCTTGTTATTCCCTTAAATTTTCCAATAATTATACTTTTTCTTAAATTCGTTATTCATTTTTTTATGTCCTGGATATGCAAAGAGAATGGAATGCGCCACATAGTAACCAGCGCTTAAAAGATTTGATTGTCACTTAAAACCTACCATATTCCCCTTAAATATACAATAAAGTTAGCAATAAGGTTGACATCTCGATTAACATGAAACATGTGGAAAATAAGCGTTTGTAAAAATAGTTTTTACAAGAGTAGAGAAAGTAATGTGAGTTTAACACATCAGATTTTCTTGGATATGCAAAGAGTATTAATCAGTGGCAAAGAAAATGGTGCTGCACATAGGAACCAGCTTAAGAGTAATGTCTATGCTTAAAGGCTACTGTATTTCTATATTGCCCTTATAAATATATTCCCCTTACATCTACAAGAAAATTAGCAATAAGATAAGCCTGCAAATGTATATCTCGATTATCATGAAGTAGATGGAAAATAAGCGTTTGTAAAAATAGTTTGTACAAGAGTAGAGAAAGTCATGTGAGTGTAAAACATAAGATTTTCTTTTGGTCTGAATGACCTGGCTCGAATTGCATGCAGGCGACCACACGACGCTTATCAGTACGAAACTACCACACTAAACACCTGCAGTCAACAGCACTACCTCAGTGACCTTTCGCTTTGTACCTCATCTTTGAACAACAGAGATGCGGCAATTTCTTCAGCACCTATGTATGCGGGAAACACAAAACCGCTGAGAACGGCTTGTTTGGGCCACCTGGTATTATTTGACCTCAAATGAAGCGATATGGAGATACTTGGATGATACAAAAACAAAACACAGTTATGGACACAGCGTATGTTAGTGTTTCTAACGACCATGATGGATAAAAAAGCATCGCCCAAGATGCATTAAGATGTCCCTGGGTAGTTCCACCTGGGAACACCACTATGCAACAATGAATACTTTGGAAACGACGCTAATGCTACAAAAAGAAATATTGTGCACAAATTGTGTATTTCAATAGTCTCTATACTTTTATACTGTGCATTTTCTCTCTCTCTTTTGTGGTTCACCGGTGGTAGAAACTAATACAAATTGCATTGGGAATGAAGAGGGCTTCACAGGTTGTTTTTTATTAGTCACGCAAATATCTTAAAATTACGGAATTCAAATAAAAATTGGCAGTCATTTTTTAGATATTTAAAATTAAGGATATTTTTACTTTCTCTACTACGTATACTAAGTAGGGGAAGTATTGCATTCCACCCAAAAATTCGATACCGAGATTTCAGCGGAAATACATGTTTTGAAACCCCCTGAATCCAAGAAAAGCCTTTTTGGAAACATGTCCGTGTGCGAGTCTGTGTGTGTCTGTGAACAGCATAATTCAGAAACGAACAGTCGGATAAACAACAAACTTGGTATTAAGGTTCAGTATGTTCCAGAGATGCGGCACGAAGGTTTTCAAGAAAATACTCCCCACCCCAGATTACCCTTTACATGGAAACATTTTTGAAAATTTTAATTTTCTCAAAAATGGCTTTAGCGATTTTGATTAAAATATCATATGTTTAAGAAATTTTCATGACAAATGAAATGTACATCTCGAAATTTCTGGGAATGTCTCCAAAAGTATTCTTCATTGTGAACGACTTTTGCATAACTGGTAAACCATAAGAGATAGACAAACATTTACTACACAAAAACGTAGATAGAGTTAAAATACACAAATTATATAATATGCATTTTTTTTGTTGAGTTAATCGTTTTCGAGATATTGCTTGTTATTCCCTTAAATTTTCCAATACTTACACCTTTTCTCAAATTCGTTATTCATTTTTTTTGTCCTGGTAATGCAAAGAGAATGGAATGCGCCACATGGGAACCAGCTCTTAAAATATTTGACTTCGCTTAAAACCTACCATATTGCCCTTGCATCTACAAGAAAATTAGCAATAAGATTAACATCTCGATTAACATGAAGCATATGGAGAATAAGCGTTTGTAAAAATAGTTTGTACAAGAGTAGAGAAAGTCATGTGAGTGTAACACATTAGATTTTTTATAGAGAAGTCAAGATATACATCTTATTAGTCACGCAAATATTATCTTAAGATTACGGAATTCAAATAAAAATTGGTAGTCATTTTAGATATTTAAAGTTAAGGATATTTTTTCTATATAAACGTAGGTAATGGTTATAAATTTTCTTGAATATCATCTGGCACCCTTAAACAGTGTTTGATTCTAATACGAAATTGGATATTTATCTGGCCTTTTGTTTTCCAGTGATGGTGTTCACAGATAGCTGTTTTTTCGATAAATCCTTGTTTTATTTAAGTGTATTTTCGGAAAAATTGTCGCAGTTCTCAGATGACTTGTGTTATATTATTTGTTGGGCGCCTATTGTTTATTATTTTAAATTTGGGTTCTTTGACATCCGGCTAGCTATTATAACTCAGTCGAGCACGTGTCTCTAAGCAGCGTGTGTAAACGGAAAGGAGTTGTTGCTAAAAGATAACACTGATAAAAAATCTGAATCTAGACTTTTATTGCAGTCACGCTTAATTAATAATTCACATATTTAATCTTTATACATCCCTGACTGAAACTGTGATATTTCCGAATGTAACTACAGTCGTTTTAGTTGCCGCGCACCAATTACTTCGCGTACTTTACATTTTTGTAACTAACTCTGCGACGTGCACCTCGTGAGAGGTTCTTCAGAACTGTGCGACTCTTGCTTATGGCTCGAGAATATATACTCCGTCACGTCGAATTGCCTAAACATTATAATATAGCTGCTATTGGTTACAAAATTGCGCCAACTTTAGCGTCTGTTTTGGTCAGCCAATCACTACTACTAACATATATGCTCTAGGGAAGATATTCCCTCCATTTCTAAAAAAGGCACGCTACTCTGACGTCAGTTTCGGCTTTCTCTTCTTACTGACAAACAACTCGCCCCTTCGGTTTATTGTTACCCACTTCTATTGTCAGTTTCAGAAGTAATGGCTAACAAACATCTAAAATCATGTACATACAATAATATTAATTTACACTATAATCTCTCTGGCATTCACAGCATGTTGTGATTTAAAATATTGCCTCAAAATTTCTAAATACATTTTCCGGGTGTAATATCATACTACAAGTGCTAGGGGAGCTCAAAATGGAGAATAAATCTATAAACAGATTAAAATAAATGTATCAAACGTTTTCGAAAGGAGTATTATAGTATTTAATATTGTATTGAGCTGTTACCACATTTTGTCTTAGAAAAAATTAGAAATCAAGCTATTCGCTTCCGCTGCTGGGTTGTGCAATAGTCAGTTTGATTGTATGGATTTTACGTTACAGCAGCTAGGGCACAGAATTGCTTGGTGTGCATGGCCATAAGACGTAAAATTCGCTACGCACTTTCAAGGAAAACCGGAAACCTTTATTTGGATCGAGGAAAAACGAGGATATTGAATACTGGCAGGTCTGGAACTGTATAGCAGTTGATTGCAGCTCACCTTTACCTTGTCGGGAACGTAATATGCTTCACAAAAATAAATGTTAAATAAATATTTCATAAAAATACAGAGACAGGCGGAAATACTTTTGCTGCTGCCATGAAAATAATTCCAAAAATATTTTCCATATCTGGAAATAGCTTGGATCACAATTTCATTCCATACATTTCTTTTCACTTTATTCACTCATACAAATATGCTGCAGCGTTGTCAACGTTCATCAGAAAAATATTCTGTCTAGCTATTTTTATCTGCAATTCCAGTATTCATAAAGTTACGTCAGTTTTGATATGGTAGAGGTCGCAGTGAGCACCATAGCAACGCCATGTTTACAGGTCTTTGTTTTAATGTCGCATTTATATGCCGCCTTTAACATATCAGGTCATAACGGCGGCTTTTTACTTCTAGAACAATTGCTCATCAGCGCTGATATTCACTCGCCTGCAGTTAATATTTGGGTTGGTTTGCTTTTGGTTATTACGTTAAATTCGCGCGCGCGCACACACACACGCACACACACACACACACACACATTTGCACTCTGTCATACTTCCAGACTCTAAGAAGAATAGGGAATAATTCTGCCTAACTTTTTTTTCTAATCTCCAGCTGGGAACCGAACCCGGTACCGCTGGATTTGGAGGTTATCACTAACCACCAGACCACAAAGATTTACAGAATTGTTACTTCAATAAGCGGTGGTAGTGAGAACGGAGCGAGTTGGCTCCGCTGTAGTATGTGATACTCGCTTTGGGAGGTCCTGGATTTAATTCCCGTCGACCGTCCATCCTGAACCTGGATTTTTTGTGGTTTTCTCTGGTAGATAGGTGAATGCTGTAGTGGTTTTTCTTCGGCCATTCCACACAAAAATTCGATACCGAGATTTCACCGGAAATACACGTTTTGAGACCTCCTGAATAAAAAAAAATTAGAAACATGTCCGTGTGCGTGTCTGTGAACAGCATAACGCAGAAACGAACATCGGATAAACACCAAACTTGGTATTTAGGTTCAGTATCTTCCAGAGATGCGACACGGAGGTTTTCAAGAAAATCCCCTCCACCCCAGATTATCCTTTACATGGAACATTTTTCGAAAATTTTAATTTTCTCAAATATGGTTCTAACGATTTTGATTAAAATGTTTAAGATATTTACATGACAAATAAAATGTATATCTTGAATTTTCTGGGAATGTCTCCAAAAGTATTCTTCATTGTGAACGACTTTTGCATAACTGGTAAACCATAAGAGATAGCCAAATTTTACTACACAAAAAATGTAGATCGCGCTAAAATACACAATTTATGTCATATACATTTTTTTTGTTGAGTGAACCATTTTCGAGATATTGCTTGTTATTCCGTTAAATTTTCCAATACTTATACTTTTTCTCAAATTCGTTATTCATTTTTTTTATGTCCTGGATATGCAAAGAGAATGGAATACTCCACATAGCAACCAGCTCTTAAAACATTTGACTATCGCTTAAAGTTTACCAATTCCTCTTGCATCTACAAGAAAATTAGCAATAAGATTAATATCTCGATTAACATGAAGCATATGGAGAATAAGCGTTTGTAAAAATAGTTTGTACTAGAGTAGAGAAGGTCATGTGAGTGTAACACATCAGATTTTATTTTTCTTTCATTACGCTCCCTTCTCATGTTTAAAGATTTGCTTCCAGGTTTCGTAGTTTGAAGCAGTTCAGGGCAGATGATGCGAATGCACGCTACAAGGTCAGCCGGTTCAGACCTTTATGTCTATGTTACGTGAGAAGTGAAATAGCCAGCTTATTGGTATGCCTATCTTACGTCAGAGCCGATCGCGCTGGCGAGCAGAGGGTTGAGAGGCTCCCTCTCCTGACGGACTTAGCGTGCTACTTCGCGTAATTTCTCGCGAGGTTTGGTCAAGTATGCAGCAGTGTAAATCTTGATAGATTTTCTATTTTAGAATCGTTTCGGATGTTACTGAAAATTTCTTTTAAAACTTTAAATCAAGGTTATTATATTTTATTTCGGAGCCAGAGTCATACAAGTTGTCAACCAAAGCTTATACAGAGAGGTAATAGTGCGAGATTGAGAATTCTCCACAGATAATTGTTGTTTGAAATGGAAGCGGAAAGAATATACCGTAATTACTGTATGGGTAATAATTTGCCAATTGTAAAGGATATGTAAATTGTGGCGAATACATATTATGTGAATACTTGTTTTGTTATTTTGTCATCCTTTATCCTTTCTCTGCTTTGAATTCATTGCCATTTTCTCCTCTATTACAGTTTATATATGTTTAATTCTTCCTGTATTTGGGGTTGGATATTTGATCCTTTAATTTATATCCTAATATTCGTATAAGAAATTGCAACTCGGATGTTTCTAATCCTCTTTTAGAACATCTATTGAGGATCCAATTTTCACAACCAGATAAAAGTAAAGGAATTGCCAGCACCTTGTAAAATCTTATAATTGTATCTATCCTAGCTATATATTTTTGTGTTTTTGTATAGTTCTACACACGTATTGAAACTTAACTTTTTGATGTATATATTTTTCTTTTTCGTAGGAATCCAGCATCCTTAGGCTCCTTTTTCTTTGAACCTGAAGGTATAACGAGGGTAAGTATAAAGTACGTGATCTGTTTTATCTTGACCATTGGATTTTTTTAAAGAGCAGTTTGAAGCACAAAATCTATAAGAACCTACGTGCAGGCTTCAAAAAAGCCCACAAATTTCTTCGTCTTCATCAGCCGCATTAGTGTTTTGCCGCAAGAAATCTTATCATAGTGCTTGTATATGTGCCCGGCTATCTAAGCAGATACTTTACCTGGCATATTTATGACATGCAGTGCATAAGCTAAGAATACATGCATCTCAGACCGAAAAACAATGGTGCTTCTCACCAGAATGGTAAGCCTGGTTCTAGGGTCAGAAGCCAGAAGGCTTAGGTCCCATCCTATTAGAGTGATTGAACATGTCTGTTGAAACCTGGTTAAAATAAGGGAGCATTCTTTAGAGGATAGCTTAAAGCACCGCCGCTTGAGGCAGTATTTTTAACACTTGAATAATTTAAATTAAATTATATAATATGTAATTTCAATAACAGCCCGCCTTGAAGCAATATGTGTATGTAATAATTTGTAAAATGTATGTAACAGTCATTGCATATGCTTATATTATTGTATCCACGTGTAATAATGCTATGTGAATGCATTACGTAATTTAATAATGTAGGAGCTGTGAGAAAAATAGGTTTAAAGTTGCTAACAATGAGGTAATGAGGTAACCTTGAGGCAATAAGTTTGAGAGTTTAAATACTACTAGTCATTATTAGAGAAGCAATAATGTAAATTTTGAAACAGTTTAAAATAGCCAATCAACAGCTTGAAAAAGCTTTAATTAAATGAAGGTATTCTATTGGAGTAGGATTAGCCAATCAGAGACTTGAAATACAGAAATTTACAAGTTTAGACGATTGAAATCAAATCAGTTGCCTGCAGACCGTGATAGTAACCGGATGCAAGATGCGTCCTCTAGAGAAATATACGTATTCGTGTGAGATGAAAAATAAGTATATGTGTTAAAAAGTACAGGTATTAAATAAAAGGAATCTCACAGCTCTCTATATCAGTGAAGTGCTATTTAATTTGTGTCAAGGATTAATAAAAAAACAGTGAATTAGAACTTAAAATCTGTTTAAGCCTACATTCTTGTCGCATCACGCCCTGCCAAGATATCCATGTCTCTAAAATAAATGCTGATTCAGCCGAGGCAAACATAAATATTAAATATTTAAAGAAACAGTTTAATTACAAAGTTAATATTATTTTTAAACTTGGGGCAAAGGCAACCGGAAAATTTACTATACGTGCGGTTGCAACTACTACAAGTTCGGCTCTCCAACAGTTGAAATATAATTCATCATCTTCAAACTGACTTTTCATACGTAGCAGCAACCTCCTACTTCAAATTGATGCCCAAAACGTGGTGCAAATAACGTAAAGAACAATTCTACTTTACATTGGCTTCCATACGTGTTGCAAATAATAAATAACATAACAAAACGTCTTCTTCAGCCTAAAGTCCAGAGACGGTGTGAGCTCTGCCAAGCGGGATATGGAGTAGTCCGCACCGTTCCGGTTATCGCACACGAATTTTTATGGATGAAGTTAAGAGGTAGTTGAGGTGGAAAAGTAGAGAAGAAGTAGAGGGTGGTTTGGTAGATTCCCGTTAAAGGCAATTCCGGAATTTGAGAAGGATGCTACGTCCAGAGCGGGAACATGGTGTGTTGGTAGCCAGGCCATGATCATGGCACAAGACCCTGAACAGCCGAGGGAAGTAGGTGGTGTGTTAGGAGTGTGGGTGGATGGGTGTGTGATGTGGGCAAGGAATAGTTACTGATCATTTACTTCATCTAAAATTGTTGTATATCTTTTTTGGTGATCGAGGTATTGTTATTTGTTAGGCTTCAAAGAATTCCAAAGAGTAGTGCTTCAAAATCTGGTGGAACATCAGGTATTTCTTTGGTGCAGGCTTGAGAAGATTCCGAAGCTGATTGTGCTGAGGCTGGAGGAGAGTTGACGCGTTCGTTCAACTGTAAGTTGAGTGTGATGATGCCGTCCTCCAAGGACGTATTGATGATATAGTTGTTTCCAGCTTTGTGCTGGAGACGGTTGTGAGTGTAAGGAGATCCTGGAGTGTGACTTCGATGTTGCTGAATGGAGTTTCAGAGTGGACGGTAGTTGTAATGTTGCTTATGGATTTCTGTAAGTTTTGATAATCGGCATGCGATGTTTAGGACCTCGGCGTGCAGGTCCTATGCCTCTTCCTGGAAGAGCTGATTAGCCATAAGTGCTGAAGGTGGAGGAGCAGCTCTTGGTGCTGACGAAGTAGTCTGGGCTGTACGTGTTTTCGTTAGGAGGTGTTCAACACAGTGGTACACTTATAACACACAAAACTCATACGAAATGCTGGAAATGTTCTCCTCTTGCATCTATGCATACCTGTACTCGTCGAATCATGGAATGTCGCACCCTGTCAAAAACTCCGGGATGGTGTCGAATGGTTTCGCAGGCTTCCATGACACGTCGATGAAGCGCTTCTGCATCCGGGATGGCTGCTCCATAAACCAATGATTTAAGATGCCCCCAGAGCTACAAATCCACAGGATTGAGGACGCGAGAACCTGCAGGCCATGGAACTGGTCCTCCTCTGCCTATCCCTCCATGCTGTCAAGTGTGATGTACCAGATGCCACAGCCAATTGTCTTGTACTGATACCTGGATCGTCTTTGACACACTTTAACATCTGTTCTTCGCGTTCCGGCGTACGAACAACTCTTGGTCTTCCTCGATCAATAGTCCGTGGTGCAACGGTTCCTGTCTCAGCAAGGCGAAGATAAACAGCGACAAAGGTTGGATGACTCGGTTGTCTTCGGTCTGGAAACTCCATCTGATAGAGCCGTGCAGCCTCGCGTCCATTACCATTCGCGCGACCATACATAAAATTTATCCAGCCATGGTGGAACGAAACACGTGCAGTTAACTCACTACATGTACACAATTGAAACGTTGAAGACAGACTAATGACAAATGACAAACGTAAACAAGTCTCCAAGGCGACACTTCGCCATCTACCGTATGTAGTACAATGGGTCAACGCCTTCTATGAATGCATAGAGAAATGAAGTTTTGAGGTTGGACCCCGAAGGCCGTTGAACTCACTTTCATTGTGACGGGAATAACGCGAAAACCAAGGATTATGGGACATATGTTCATATGAGCTTTTTTCCTTCTTTTGTTGTGAGGAACCCATGCCCGAAGTTTGTAAGAGTATTTTTGAAAGATCCTGTATATGTTCATAGTCTTGCATTCCCTTAATTATGAATCCAAAGTTCATTACATGCTTACTTAGATACTACTGCATTTCTCGTAATTTTATATTACTGGTTATATAGCTAACAATGACCTATCCTTCTTATATTATATTTTATATGTTATAACGTTATATACTTGTTCTATACCATGTGTATATTGCGAATATGTGTTTTAATCCTCTTAATTATTATACCTACAATATTAACAAATAAAATACATAACAAGTGAAACTTCGAACAAAAAATATTAAAGAAAGAAATTATTAATGTTTTGATGCTGAAAAGCTATGAATTATTAATCTTATTACATTAATGAGTTATTGTATTAATTTGTCTGTGGCTAGTACTGTATGTTGCTTCAACTGTGACTTGAACCATTAAGCATAAACTGAAAAGTTAAGCAAATGCCACTAAATAAAAGGGGTGATCAGAAACTAAGGTTACAAAGCCGATATTCCTGGAGTTACGTCCATTATAGAGAAGTTAGTAGTGTGCGGTAATTCTAATACATGCGATTGTCAACTATGGAGAGTTTCAGCCATCCGCCACTTACAGCGCTAGTTGTAGGTAAACGTAAGTGGCGAATCGTTTGCAAATTGTTCTGCGAAGAAATCCGCTCCGTTATTCGATTTCTGTGGGCGAAACTTGTAGTCGAAGCTGAAATTCACCGGCAGCTAGTTTGCGGGTTTGAACTTCTTCTCGGCCCCGTCATATGGAGGCTCGAGTCTCCGCTGCTGGGCAGAGCTTTCTCTGGTCTCCGCAGGAGTGAGAGGGTGAGCCACCCTTCCGTGGTTTGTGAAGGCCGCTCTCCGGCTGGTTGGTCAAGCTTGTAACTGTTAGGGAACACTGCGCATCTCTCTCGCCTGCGTCGGCCGGTCCTGCAGCCCATATGTCACTTGCGGCTCCTTCATCTCTTCCGTTCCTCCCCGGGGGTCTATGCACAAAAGATCCCTGTGTGGGTCAAGGTGCTAGGTGTCCACTCCGTAGCGTAATCCTAATCCTACTATTGTTTCGCGTCCAGTTGCGTTTGACAGAATAGGGGTGGACAGAGGGATTGCAGGACCAATAGACAGAGCTACGGTTTCCTTTCAATAAAAACCTCTAAAAGAGCACGCATAGTAACGCCGAGTAATTTCGACGCACGATTGTGACACGTGATACTGTTAAAGGACGCACCTCCGAGGATATATTCGAGCCCCGCTCTCGGTATCAGCTGTCCTGAATATTCATAAGGCAAACCAAATCGTGTTAATAAGCTGCAGCGTTCCACATTTGCCGCACGCACCTGCGCGTCCCAAATTCAATAACCTGATAATTGACAGAGACTTTATTTCTTGCTGCAGAAACAAAACCCATTATATACACGTGTCGAATATGTTCCCGTGGGACCAAGCACACGCGGCCTCTTTCTGGTCTAGTGTTCCATTTTTTCGTGGCGCGTTTATGGAAATTATAGAACGCGATCTTTTTGCCAATTTGCTGTTACGAGAAACTCTATTTAAAAGTTTTATTCCATCTAGCATAGAGGGCAAAATAAAGAAGTCGTCTAGTTCACCTGGCACGGTAGCACTAGCTCTTTACCCCGATCCTTAAGTAGTAAATAACCATCGATTTCTCTCGTGTTATGCCTTTTAAGCAAACTTAATTTTTATATTTATATACTTACTTTCTCTACTACGTAGAGTAAGTTGAAAAATTATTGAATTCCACCCAAAAATTCGATACCGTGATGTCACAGGAAATACATGTTTTGAGGTGCACTGAATGCACATAAAGCGTTTTTGGGAACATGTCCGTTTATGTGTGTATGTGTGAACAGCATAACTCAGAAACGAACAGTCGGATAAACACCAAACTCGGTATTTAGGTTCAGTACCTTCCAGAGATGCGACAGAAAGGTTTTCAAGAAAATCCCTCTACCCCAGATTACCCTTTACATGAAACATTTTTCGAAAATTTTAATTTTCCCAAAAACGGCTCTAAATATTTTGATTAAAATAGAATATATTTAAGATACTTCCATGACAAATGAAATGTATATCTTGATTTTATGGGAATGTCTCCAAAAGTATTCTTCATTGTGAACGACTTTTGCATTACTGGTAAACCATAAGAGATAGACAAAATTTTACTACACAAAAAATGTGGATCGCGTTAAAACACACAATTTATGTCATATACATTTTTTTTTGTTGAGTGAACCTTTTCGAGATATTGCTTGTTATTCCCTTAAGTTTTCCAATACTTATACTTTTTCTCAAATTCGTTATTCATTTTTTTCGTCCTGGTAATGCAAAGAGAATGGAATACTCCACATAGCAACCAGCTCTTCAAACATTTGACTATCGCTTATAGCCTACCAATTCACCTTGCATCTACAAGAAACTTAGCAATAAGATTAACATCTCGATTAACATGAAACATATGGAGAATAAGCGTTTGTAAAAATAGTTTGTACAAGAGTAGAGAAAGTTATGTGAGTGTAACACATCAGATTTTTTTTTACTTTCTTTGCTACTTACTTATGAAGAAGGTTTCACTGGAAAAACACGTCTTTAAAATCTTCTAATTAAAAAAAAAATAATAATTCAAAAACGTATATTCGGTTAAAGGCGAAAGTTGGTGTTAAATTTTGGCACTTCCAAGGAAGTGACACGAGGACTTTCTGAGAAAATGCTCCCATTTAAAACTACCCTTTACTTGAAGAATTTTTCGTTACTTTTGATTGACCAAAATAGCTCTTAGGATTTTGATTAAAATACCATATTTTTGAGAATTACCAGGAACTAAAATATCATTAATTTTCTGCGACTAGCCGTGGAAATACTCTTCATTCTATGTAACTGGTAAATCGTAAGAATACACAAGATATTCCTTTAAGAAAAATGTATACGAAATAAAATTTGTTGTGCGTTAACCATTTGAGAGACATTCTTTGTTTTTCGATTGAATTTACAAATACGATTATACATTTTTTAAGTGCTAAGTTGCTATGTTTATTTTCTCTTTTCATGCAGAGTATGGATCTGCTTTTTAAAAATTTTACTGTCGCTTTAGCCCGCTGATTTCTTCTTATACCTACTACAAAATGTGTAAATTTGTAATAAAAGTACATCAACAAGAAGTAGATGGTGCTCGCGTTGACTCTTGGCCTGTGGAGAGTATGCCGGCTTGCTCCAGTTAATTGGTTCGGGAATAAAAGGGGCTCTTTAAACTGATCGCCCAGTGTCTGACTATTTTAAGCTTTCGCAGTTCTCAAATGACTTGTGTTATCTTATCTGTTGGGCGCTTATTGTTTAATTATTTTTAAATTTGGATTCTTTGTCATCCGACTAGCTATTATAACTAGCTATTATAACTCTAAGCAGGGAGTCTAAACGGAAAGGAGTTGTTACTAAAGATAACACTGATAAAAAATCTGAATCTACACTTTTCTTGCCGTCACGATTAATTAATAATTGACATATTTAATCTTTATACACGCCTGACTGAAACTGTGATATTTCTGAATGTAACTACAGTCGGTTTAGTTGCCGCGCACCAATTACTTCGCGTACTTTACATTTTTGTAACTAACTCTGCGACGTGCGACACTTACTTATGGCTAGAGAATATATACTCCTTCACCTAGAATTGCCTAAACATTATAATATAGCTGCTATTGGTTACCAAATTGGTCTGTTTTGGTCAGCCAATCACTACTACTGACTTATATGCTCTAGGGAAGATATTCTCTCCATTTCTGAAAAGACACGCTACCCGTACCTCAATTTCGGCTTTCCCTTCTTAGTAACAAACAACTGACCCCTTTGGTTTATTGTTACCCACTTCTATTGTCAGTTTCAGTTAGGCCGTGTAAACTTATTTCCTAACAAGTCCTTATGGCTAACAAACATCTAAAATCATGTACATACAATAACGTTAATTTACACTATAATCACTCTGGCATTCACAGCATGTTATGATATAAAATATTGCCTCAAAGCTCGAGGCTTCATGGAATGACTTCTGCGGACAGTCTTTATTCGGATTACACCGGCGTAATTGTATTGTGCCAATGGCGGGTAGTGAGTTATCTCGTCGGGTTCTAGGTCATACTTGCTGATGCAGCAGGATTATATGTTAGTTTACATTTTGGAGGTTAAAGTACGAGGAGTGACCAGAAACTAAAGTTACGAAGCCTGCAGTGACACGTATACATTTTATTTCATACAACCAACACAGCCAACTTATAGTGTATACATTATATTACTTTTCGACATAGTTTCCATATTGGTTTAGGATATTTACGCTTCGTGGGATGAGTTTGAATATTCCCTCCTGGTAAAAATACTTTCCTTGCGTGTTCAACCACGTTGTTGCGAAGTGTTTCACCTCCTCGTCTGAAGCGTGCTCCTTCAAGTGAGGAAAAAGGTAAAAGTCGCTTGGAGCGAGGTCCGGGCTGTAGTGAGGGTGGTCGATGATGTCCCAGCGAAACTGCTTCAACACCGTGGTGGTATTCTGGGCTGTATGAGGTCACGCGTTGTCGTGAAGAAATATGACGCAGTCGGTGAGAAGTCCTGGCGGTTTCCTCCTGATTGTATCGCGCAATTGTGTCAAGGTCTCGCAGTATTAGCCAGCGGTCACTGTGTGCCCTCTTTCCAAACCTCCACGAGTATAACACCCTCGCTGTTCCGAATCACCTTCCTGGCAATTTTTTGTCTTTGGAGAGCAGGGGTGTTTCCGCTCCATTGACGACCGCTTACTGCTGGGGGTGTAGTGGTGAATCCATGCTTCTTCACACATGACAATGTGTAGAAGAAAACTGTTCTCTTCCGTGGACAAGCGTTGCCAAAGTTGGAGACTTACCCCACGCTCTTCTGCTTGTGTTGGTGGGGCAGATTGCATGGAACATTCGGTACTGTAGAATATAGTGAACAATGTGACGGACACTTCAGAACATCATTTCCAATTCTACTGTCATATGCCGTAACCTGATCCTCCTGTGGTTCTAAATCTACTCCTCCACGCGAGCTGTGTTCAAAACTATTGATGCCGAGCTGGGTCGGACAGTGCAATCCTCGTCGGTGACGTTTTCTCTACCGGCGGCAAATTTTCGACACCATTCTGCGATATGCTAACGAGACATTAAAGTCTGTCCGTAAACCTCGAACAGCTGCCAGTGAATTTCAGCCGCGGTTACAAGTTTCGCCTATAGAAATCGAATAACGGAGCAAATTTCTTCGCGAGACAGTTTTCCAAACGAGTCACCATTTATGTTTACCTATAAGTAGCGCTGTATGTGGCGGGTAGCTGAAACTCTGCACAGTTGGCAACCGCTTGTATTAGAATTACCGCACACTACTTTCTCTATAACAGACGGAGCTTCAGGAAAATCGTCCATGTATACTTAGTTTCCGATCACCCCTCTTATTTAGTGGCATTTTCTTAACCTTTAAATGTATGCTTGATGGTCCAAGCCACAGCTTTTTGTGCTGCAGTGTTACTCAGTTTAGTTTGGGTCAAAAGCTGTACAGAATAATGTTGCAAATGTAATTTGCTAGGTCCACCATGTGCAACGGCTGGTAGTAATTAATTTTATGTTCCTGTAGGTACCGTTTCTATTATTCACTATCGTCGAAGTCGTCCTGCGTGGTGTAGTGGTTACCATGCTAGCCTCTAGTGCCCGAGCTCGCGGATTCAAATCCTGCGGAGGCGATGGATTTTTTTCGGGCGTAAAAAGCCTTAGCATGGAAGTAAAATCGGTAGTAGATTTACGACACGTAAACGAACCTCAAGCCTGATAAAGAGGTCTCTGAGCAAAGTTGCAGGTCTTTCACGTCCAATATAGAATGGGACGCTAAGAATCACAACAGTTAAAGAGCGTCCATAAATAAAAACTCAATTTTCTATCGTCAAAAAAGGATAGTGTACATACAATACACATGCGTTAAGTATATTGGGGAATTTCGGAGGTAGACTTAATCTCGTAACTTCACTTACTTACTTGTATCACAATATACTATTAAACAAGATATACAGTTTATTTGTCCTGTAAATATCTTCAATATTAGATATTTTAATCAAAATTGTTATAGCCATTCTTTAGAAAATGAAACATTTCGAAAGAATGTTCCATTTAAAGGGTAGTTTGGGTTTGGGGTTGTCTTGAAAATCTTTGTGTCGCATCTTTGGAAGGCATGAATCTAAATACCAAGTTTGGTATTTATCCAACTTTTAATTTTTGAGTTATGCTGTCCAGAGAGAACACTCAGAGACCTTTTTCTAAAATGCTTCTTTTTTGGGATTCAAGGGTCTCAAAACGTTTATTTCTGTTGAAATCTCGGTATCAGATTGTTGGGTAGAATGCAATACATTCTCTTCCATCTATGTACGTGGTAGAGAAAGTAAAAATGTTCCTTTTTTGATTCGGGGTCCTCAAAACATGTATTTTCGGCGGTCTGTGTTTACCCAAGTAAACTTGGGTGGAGTATAATAAGTCCTGGCTTGACTATAGGTAAGTAGTAAAGCAAATAAAACTATCCAATAGCTAGCTCAAATGAATAATTAACTATTTAGTGTAAAATGAAGGTGTGAAGGTTTTTCTAAAGATTCTATGCTTATATCATTAGATGCAGCCGCTCTCATTTACACGGAGAAAAAGTTATATGCATTTTTTGCACTTGTTACAGTTGAGTAACTTTAAAAGCTGGTCGCTTAGGCTAGTAGAGGGAAATGTGGTGTAGGAAATTGTTTTTATGACTAACCACATTGCCAACTGCGACGCTGACATAAGTAATTTTAAGAGACGGTTTTTATCAACCCTGAGTTTGTGGTCACGCGTTAGAAGTTTGGTTAGCAAATGCGAACAGTGGGGGTTTATTTATGATACAGAGCATAGAGAGAGAAACAAAATAATAAAATGGATACAGTTCGTATGTTGACATAATTGACAAGGGAGAAATTAGGATTTGTTTTTCCAACAAATAAGTTTGACACGTCGGAATGTTGGAATTTTTATGCGTTCATGTTGTAAAATGTGACGGCGTAAAAACAACAAAACTGATATGTATGTGGAATATGAATGTCTTTATACCGATCGTATAAAATAATTGCGAAAAAAGGGGTCAGTTTGCCGGTCAACCTTCCGCGATTTTGTTCCAACAGAGCCGTCAACCATAATATTTTAATCAGCAATTTCTCTTCCGCAAGCTAGCATATCAGTTAACTAAACAACGTTGTAAATTACGTCCGTTAACTTTAAAACAAGAAGGTGTTCTCTCAGATCAAAACATAATTAGCTAGAAAAATAAATATATTAAATAATATGTGGGTAAATTGCCCACTTTTCATAATCATCTTCATATATCTATAATTTTTAAAATGATAAATATTGTATTTTTAGTCACTGTACCTAAAACTTAAAATCTCCATGATTGTTAAAACTCTTATTTAAGGCGTTTTGCTACAGGAAAATCCCAGGCAGTCAGAATGTGTTCGGCCGTGAGAGCGTAATAACAGAATGCCGCGTGGTTGCCTCTCATTACCGGGAGTTTCACTCTGTAAAGTCCCGCACATTTTATCTTTCTAGGTAGAGGAAGTATTACGTTCCACACAAAATTTTGGTACCGAGATTTCATCGGAAATGTATATCTTGAGGGCATTGAATCCAAAAAAGTGCATTTTATTTTAGAAAAAAAAACTGCATGTGAACAGTATATTTTAAATTTTCTCAAAGATGCCTCTAACAATTTTGATTAATATGCCATATACTTAATTTATTCACATGCCAAATACAAGATATACCTCGAATTTTCTGGGAGTAGTCTGTAAACACCTCTTCATCCTGAATGTATTTTGTATACTTGCTAAGTCGTAAAAGATAAACAAATCTTACTACACAAAAAATCTTAAATGATATATTCACATGACCTTCTCTACAAAGTAGTCTTACTAAAGCTTATTTTTCTATCTACTACTTTTAATCCAAATAAATCTTAACAAAAGTAACTACAATACACATTCCGTTATAAATACAAAGATAACAGCGATAGTCAAATGTTGAGAAGATAGTTTATTGCTGCTACGTATGGAAAAGCCGATTTAAAGTAGGAGTTGTATTGTAGTTCAACTGTTGGGGAGCCGAACTTGAAGTAGTTGCAACCGCACGTATGGTACACGGTAGCCTTTGCCCCAAATATAGTTTCTGGTGGCATTTGCCCCACAAATGTTTTAAAATAATATATTAACTTTGTAATTAAACTGTTTCTTTAAACATTTAATATTTATGTTTACCTCGGCTGCGTCAGTATTATTGTTAGAGACATGGATGTCTTGGCAGGGTTGTGGTGCGACTAAGAATGTAGGCTTACACAGATTATAATTTTACTTCACTTCTTTTATTAATGCTTGACACGATTTATATAACACTTCACTGACATAGAGAGCGGTGAGGTTCCTTTTATTAATTAATTGCACTTTTTAACACGTAAACTTATTTTTCGTCTGACACGAATACGTCTCTCGAGGACGTGTTTTGCGTCCGGTTAGGAACGCCGTTTACAGGTAACTGAATTTATTTCAACCGCCTAAACTTGTAAATTTCTGTATTTCAAGTCTATGAATGGCTATTCCTAATCCAATAGAATACCTTCATTTAACTAAAGCTGTTTCTGGTTGTTGATTGGCTATTTTTATAAACGGTCACTAAAATTACATTATTGCATCCAAGAATCACAAGTAACATTTAAACTTTCTATTTCATTATTGCCTCAAGGTTACCTCACTGTTAGCAACTTTTGACCTATTTCTCATAGCTCCTACATTATTAGGTTACGTGATACATTCATATTACATTATTGAATATGTATACAAAAATATAAGCATATGCAATGACTGTTACATACATTTTAGAAATTATTACATACGCATATTGCTTATTGAATCTAAATTTATATAATTAGACTAAAATCATTATGTGTTAAGAATACTGCCTCAATGTTTAAGAACTGAACACTATAAGCTGGCCTTAAAATTTCATACCGTTCACATGCAATCGCGAGAAACAGCTGAAATTTGATGGGGCTTAAAAAGAATGTCAAGTATTGAGCAACTGAAAACTTATAACGGATGTCTTAGAAACGGCTGATGCCACAAAAAACTTATTTTATTTAAATTGTGTGTTTTAAAGAGATTTTTTGTGTTGTACGTTTTTGTCTATCGTTTAACGTTTACAAGTTATACAAGATTATACAAGATTATACAGAATTCCTTCCGAATGAAGGGGACTTCCTAGGCTATTCCCAGAAAATTCAAGATAAACATTTTGTTTTTCATGTAAACATCTTTCATATATGGTATTTTAATCAAAATCATTAAAGTTATTTTTTATAAAATCCAAAGTTTCGAAAATTGTGCCATTTAACTGACAGTTGAGGATGGAGGGATTTTTTTGAAAAGCTTTGTGTCGCATCCTAGGAAGATACTAAACTCAAATACCAAGTTTGGTATTTATCCGACTTTTCGGTTTTGAGTTCTGCTGTTCACAGAACACACAGATCGAGATGTTTCCGAAAAGGAATCAGGGCGCCTCAAAGCATGCATTTACGGTGAAATGTCGGTATCGAATTTTTGGGTGGAATACAATACTTCCCCTACTTACTATACGTAGTAGAGAGAGTAAAACGTAGACCCCCTTTAAAACATACAATTTGTTTAAACTATATTTTTAAGTGGCATCAGCCATTTCCGAAGTATTAGTTATTATTGGTTTGAATTTGTCAATACTTTGTACCTTTTCTTTTAAGGCGTTGTCAGTTGTTTCTTTCGATGCCATGGAAAGAGAGTTGGAATTTCTAAGCCAGCATATAGCGATCCGCGTTTAAACATCTGTGCATCGATTTGGTTTCCTTTATCCCCCTTTTACCTATACCAAAATGTGTTAAATGAAATTATTTCTGCAAAGGTTATTCCTATTAACATGAAGTAGCTTTTAAGGATAGTTTATGGAAACTATATAAGAATAAACGACAGTGGTTAGAGAAATCAGATTAACATATCAGATCCTTACTTACAGACACAAATTGTAGTGTTTAAAAAAGGAGGGAAATTGGGTAAGCAAGAGAGATGGAGTAAAGGGAGAAATGAATATAAAGTGGTGCGAGACTGTACCTATTTAGGGATAAATATAGATGCAGGAGGTAAATGGGAGAAACAGAAGAGATAGCTCTGGCAAAGGGGAGAGCAGCAATGACAGCTGTTAGACAATGTGTATTTAAAATGCCAGAGTTGGAGATGAAATGGTTTGAAAGATTATATAATTCAGTGGTTGAGGCACGAATGTTATATGGGATTGAAATATGGGGGCTTGAAAACGGGTGGACATGGTCCAAAGAGTATTTTGTAAGGAAGTACTAGGGTTGCCAACAGCTACAGCAAATGGAGTGGTTCAAATTGAAATCGGACGAGTAACAAGAAAAGGAATTTTTATGGAGAGAGCCTTGAATATTGGCACAGGATCATGAATTTTGATGACGATAATTTATTACAACAATGTCTAAAATACCAAGAAACTAGCATAAAAAATACGGGCTGGGTAAATGAACTAAGAAATAACCTTGAGAATAATGGCATGGGAGATGTTTGGAAGAAAAGAGATGCAAATCACAAAGGTTTTTGAAAGAGTATTAGAAGAAGATTTAAAGACATCGAGATACAACAATTATTTAGTGAGATAATTGAGAAGAGGTCTTTGATTTTTATGTTAACATAAAAACATTGGGAAAGAGAGAAATATGTATACAACACAAATAAAGAAGAAAGAGGAGGTATAGGATGGTTAAGGGCAGGAGTATGGAGGGTAAAAGGGAAGTGAAACGGCTATGCACAAGGTGAATGTCCATTATGCGGGGGAAGGGAAGATATACAACATATAATATTTGAATGCAAAGAAACAGATTTGGAGAAAAAAAGGTTTATGGTATGGAATGAATAGGAATAAAGATATACATACAATTCTAGATAAAGCTGTAAAAATTGGTTAAGTACTTAACGAAAGTAAAATATAAATGGATATAGACGGTTAAAAGAGGAAAAATAATGTAAATAAAAATAAATATAAGAAATACTAAATGTATCAACATGTAACTGTAATTCACAATGACTGCTCATCTTAGTGGCCAGGGCCAAATAGAGAAGGCAGTCCAAATATGTAATAACTTAGTTTTCAAATAAATTATTATTATTATTATTATTATTATTATTATTATTATTATTACTTGCTTACTTACTTACAGATAAACAATATTTGAACTTTGGCTGTTAATTTTCAGCAATGACTGATCCTTTTGGAAACCCCCTCTTGCTTGAGACAGAGGACATAAAAACGTTCTTGGGAAGATTTTAATGCTACCTCAGTTGACGTTAAAACCATAATTTTCCGCTTGCGAGTTCGGCGTTTTACGATCCAACTTCTGTAAATCTAAAGATCTACAGTTAATAAGTAGACTAACTTTAACGCCAGGAGGAGCTACTATATATGGAAGACAGCCCAAGCTGGAGAAGTGCTTTGACCACCGTATTCCAGGCCGAGTTATGAGATTAGCGCTTCTGTGGCGCGGAGAGTGAGGACAGGTGCTATAGCTGGTATCTGGATATATTCAGACAGCCAGCGGGCATGCGGACATTAACATCACCGTTCATGAGATCAAATATCATTAGGGAATGTCGAGAATCCCTAGAAAGGCTACGGGAATACACTAGACTTATTCTAGCATGGTCCCTGGCCACATTGGGATAAATGAAAATGAAAATGCAGACAGGGCAGCTAAAATGAGAGCACAGTCCCAATTTATAGCACCAGAAACGGTCTTGGATATTACCAAATTAATGGTAAGGACAATTCTGCTTAAATTAAGTAGGAAGCAGACGAGGCTCATGATGAATTTGATGACTGGTCATGGGAATTTTAAAAAAACACCTGCAGACGAGGCTTTCAGAAAATCCAAGATGCAGGAAGCACTGGAAGTGCATAGATACAATCAATTTGGAACTGTTGAGCCAAATGAGATAGTGTCTAATCAAAACTTAATCAACTGACTCCTGACACTTGTTAGAGTTTAGGGAGGTGATGATTGGAAAACCATGCAGTAAATCTAAGGTTTCAGTGCAGGCAGGTAGGGGTATGTCTCTCCTGTTCGTCTCGCTGTCAAATATCTAATCTGAAACATGTGTTTCTGTCCCAAGAAGAAGTGGATTAAGGTAGGAATGATGGCAGATTACTACTTGACAATATATTACATAAATTAATTAATAAGCGGAATTTCTTTCATTTAATAAATTTACACTTCTATAAAATACATAATTGCAATTTCAGAAACCCTTATTCTTCCACAACTCTTTGAATTCTTTACGGCTTCAATCCACTGAATTAAATTACAATTATTACATACTTGCTTCCTGCTCGCACAATAACCGATATATTTCAAATTTAGAACACCAATAGGCCTATATTTCGCACGATCAATCTTTCCCAGTTAATAATTACTAAAGATAATTTTGAATAAGTTAAACCAAAAGGAATTTAGAAACACTGTCCGCAATGCCTTCTTCCTAAACGTTGCCCTGCTGTTTTCCTTGTGAAAATCCTCGCCGTCGAAGAAAGACTGACTTCAGCTTCGTCCACTGCACGGTGAGGAGAGCTGGGACTGAACCAGCGCCTGCGCAGTCGACGACCACATTCGCCGACGTACTACATGAATCAAATTAACTGTGCCCTTTCTTCTTGGTCTTGACGTTTCCTTACAATGCACCACCATACTCGGTTCACTATTGTTCCCGTAGACGTCAACCTTCCTTTAGTGCAGCCCGTAGTCGCCCACAGTAGATTTCTCCGGGGAGGGTCAATTTGGCACAAATCTTAGCGCCAGGAAATTTCTGTGAAAACTGCTTACAGACATTTTCGATATTCGGGTTCTGTGAATTTCTACAAAGTTGTGGTTTGTAGCAATATTTATGTGTGAAATTATACAATGTTACATGTGAATTCCCCACAAAGACAAAATATTTCTTCCTTCGTAGAACAGACTTGGCTTTGGGCAACTTCGATACAGGCTGGTGTGGTTAAAAGTTTTATCTATGCTCATTATTTAAAATTACAACATCACCAAACAGCTAGCCACAAATTCCTTAGTCAAAACATTTATGCGAATTTTAAAGTTTTATTACTGTAGGACACTTTCTTAATGTAATAAAATCTTTAGAATCGCCCACGTGAACATTCATTCATCGCCTCTCGCTGAAACTTTACTTTCTTCAATGTCTTCCTTTTTCTAAATGAGAAGTTATTTGCTATACTGCGTCGTTTTAGGAATGTGTTTGTGTACTCTACAATTCCGCTAAAACTGTGATGATAACTAGCATTAAGGTCTGCATGGAACGCTTAACAGGCAGTGAGTAGAAAAAGAAGACCACATGTCTGGTGTGAAAGTAGTTTCTACGCTTGCATATATGTCAACAGTAGAATACAAAATTTATCTTTGACACTGAGAGCTGACACACATCAAGTTTTAAAATCATACTTAGTATGAAGATGTGTAGGGCACGACTGACTATTGCCTGTGGTTAGGCTTGTGCCGGTATTAAGTAACCCCCAATTTTGGGTTATATGCATCCTGATACAACGTGGCAAGGGGAAATGCCAGCCGTCTCTCCCCTCCACCACTATTGTCTGCCTCTCTTCCACTGCTCTGGCTTGCTGTTTGACCTACGTGAGCTGAAGACTTCTTCACTTGACGTTACAGACGCCGTCCTGTGAATTCGGATCTCCGAAGAAATCCGAATGGCTACGATGCGCAGTTTGCCTCCATTGGGCTCGTAGCGTTATGGATATTTTTGTGTTATTGTTAGCATGGCGATTTCTTCAATGTGCATGCATAGAATGTGTTAATTGGGTGAACGTTTTCTTAATGCGCACTAATGAATTTTTAAGTGGAGAATTATCTTCATTATGAGTGAAACAAAACAGTTTGCGTGTTCTGTGTGGGAAAACATAAGTACAATAACAATTTGCGGCAACACACCTAACGCCAGTTAAGCTAAGTGCCATTGTATCTCTCCTAAAAAGAAACATTTTACGCCTATAAGTGTGAAATGTTCATCAAGAATTGAAATAATGAGTATAATTCAACGACAATCAGCGAGATTATCACAGGGAGGGACTACTTGCCAAGAAACACTGAAGTGCAGCTAGTGTGATTATGAAGGAATAACGGAAAGTATTTTAAATTAACAGTTGGAACTGGTGCATAAAATATGTGTCATCGGTAGAACTGGAATTCTCATCCGTTGATGACTTCAAAAGTTGGAAACAAGAAACTGAGGCGGCAACACGGTCGTGTTTTGTGAAAATTCGTAGTTATCATACCACTGTTGGCAATACTATAAGACATTATTATGAGTGTCATTGCTCAGGGAACTTTGTCTCTAAAAGCAAAGGTGACAGACATTAAAACTGCAAGCACATATTACATACTACACCTAAAATTGATGTAGTATGTCCTGCAAGAATAAGTCATTCAAGATCAACAAGGAGTATGTAAAGTCAATTTTTTTTCAACTCATGTCGGTCACCACCATGAATAAGCTCACTTGGTATTGACAGAAAATGAAAGAAACAGTATAGCTGTGGGTATTGGTAACAAAATTCCTTTTCAAGCTATACCTGATAGAATATGAGACTCAGTATGTGTTTGTAATTTAGAAAGGGTACATCTGCTAACCAAACAGGATTTGTACAACATTGGGCGATGCTAGAGAAAAGGAAATAAGGGTAGTGCAAACTTTAATTTGTAAATAGTATAATTTAAGCGAACATTTGCATTAACAGTACCTGGGTGTGACTGTATAACTGCATAGACCGGTAGGTGTAGGATTGTTTACTTTTCCGCGTTATAATTGCATAAGGAACAGTTATGAATTTGTAATGAATATCAGTGCTTTGGCTTTCTCTCTTCACGTTTGGTGAGTGAAGACTCAGGACCGCGTCTGTCTGTCTGTACGGGTAAGTGAGCTGAGTCTCAACTCGACTCCAGTCTGATGGGATCGTGATGAGCCTAGTAGTGCTTCTGTGTAACTGCCCTTGGTAGGGCTTAACCACAGGGATGGTAGGATTGTTGCAGGGTGGTGGGTTTGGTTTTTAAGATGGTGAGATAGGAGGTAGCTTCTATATGTTTATAGGCTCCTTAGCGGCTGCCGTTTCAGGAACAGCATCCATCCGCTGCTCCGCTGGTGTCTTTTGTTCCAAATGCATTATATGTTTTGAATTTTGAATGACCACTCTCATGGGGAGGAGGGAGTACTTACTGTCAGCGTAATACCGTTGGCTGGTTTAGGGTCTTCGTTACCGGGGGTGCCCACACGCCATATGGGGAACACGGTAGTGTCTGTAGCGACGTTCATTTGGTAAGTAGTCGCCCAGGGATCTGGCAAGCGCTTTCTCAGGATTGCTCAATCTGGCGTAGAAAGTTTGAGCACGGCGCCTAATCACATCCTCCGCGTATGGTACGACCAAGGTTTCCTGCAGTAGCCTCATTGAAAAACGACTGTAGACAGAATAGATGGACCTAAGGCCTCTGTTCTGCATCCGCTGTAACCAGAGAAGCCATATCTGCTGCTGCCATACCCCACACCTCGCAGGCAGAGAGCATTAGAGGTAATATAAGCCCTTTTTAAAGGCGTAACTTTAGGTGGACCTGCATGGTGGAAGCCAGAACCGGATATAAGCCGGGTACCGCCCCCTTAGCGCTGTTCATTGTTCCCCGCAGGTATTCACGAAAAGTTAGAGCTTTATCGAGAGTGACGCCTAAGTAACGAATAGATGTTCCTCTGGCCCTTATAGGTGAATGTTGATAACTATGCTGCGGGGATTCGTCGCGTGGTAAATGGGACAGCTTTGCTTTTGCCGGATTTACAGACAAATGCCACTGTTGCATTAGTGTTGGACCAGGCTAAGATATCTGTGAATGGGGTTGGAGGCTCTGAGTATGTGTCAGTTGGTTGTTACAACAGGACGTCATTAGCAAACTGGGTCATATTGCCGCCCTGCACCATTGGGAAGTCTGCCATGTACGGACTAACTGTGGGAGACAGTACAGAGCCCTCGGGGACTCTGCCTCGTATGGGTTTCAGTGTTGATATTTTCCCCGCCACTAACACTGTGAAAAAGCTTTGGTGTAGGAAGCTGTGTACGATTTGGATTAACTGACTGTGCAGGCCAGGTTGGATACGTTTATATAAGAGCCCCTCATGCCAGGTTGTTGAGAAGGCCCTCTCTATGTCCAGAGATACCGCTGGAATGAGAGCCCTGTTCTGGAAACCCAGGGCACTAGCTTTCACCATCTGCAGCAGTTGCTGGGCGGTCGAGTGTCCAGGACGATAACCAAACTGGTGTATTGGGATGGCTTGAATGTCGACCAGTAACAGTGACAAGTGGCGCAGTATTAACCTCTCGAAAACCTTTGAGAGGGTGGGTAGGAGGCTATTGGAGCGGCAGCTAGAGGGAAGAGCAGAGTTCTTATCAGGAATGCACACCACCCGGGCAACCTTTCACTCGTGTGGAAAGTGCCCCAGGGTGACAAACATATTGAATACCTTGGTAAGGAAGAGCACCGCTCTGAAAGGAAGATTGCGGAACATGGCGGAGGTCAGCCCGTCCTGCCTGCAAGCCTCTTTTATTTTGAGACGCCGGAGTGCGCCTTGGACTGCACGTGGGCGGAAGATTGAAAATGGGTTCCCGCTCCATCAGGGGGCAATTGCAAGTAGCGATCTACCTCCTGGTAAACACGGGCAGTAATCTGTAGTCTGATATCACGCAGAACTAGTAATGAGTCGAGAGCGTTACCTTATCGGAACTACTTCCAGCACTTCCACTCGCAGTCGGAGTCGTTTCAAGGAAGTACTTCCGACCTTTGGTAGAACTAGTTCCATTGAAAGTACTTCAACGTTTTCATTCCGGAGTATTGGCGAAAGTACTTCTAGTGGTTTCCTCCGGAATGCTGCCGGAATGACTTCCTCTACTCCATAAACAGGAGGTATTGTAGATTGCAATGACGTAAAGTATTGCTATTTAAAAGAAAATTATATCCAGTAGGATTTACCTTATACAATAATTAATGTCTTCTGTCACAAAAACAAGTTTTTGAGATTTAATGTGAGGCAGTATTTTTAACACTTAAATAATTTGTCTAATTATATAATTTGTAAATTCAATAACAGTCCGCCTTAAAGCAATATATGTATGTAATAATTTGTAAAATGTATATTACAGTCATTGTATATGTTTATATTGTTGTATACCTGCAATAATGTTTTGCGAATGTATTACGTAATTTAATAATGTAGGAGCTGTGAAAATAATAGTTTAAAAGTTGCTAACAATGAGGTAACAATGAGGTAACATTGAGGCAGTAATGACCAAGAAATGTAATAAAGCTACTAGTCTTTCTTGGAGGAACAATAAAGTAATCTTTGTGACAGTTTATAAAATACCCAATCAACAACCAGAAGAATGCTTAAGTTAAATAAAAGTATTCTATTGGATTAGGAATAGCCAATCAGAGACTTGAAATACAGAAATTTACAAATTTAAGCGGTAGAAATCAAGTCATTTGCTTGTAGACAGCGCTCATAACTGGACGCGTTGGTTGTAGACAGTGTTCCTAACCGGACGCGAGATGTATCCTCCAGAAATTTAATACGTATTCGTGTGAGACGAAAATGGTATACGTGTTAAAAAGTGCAAGTAATCAATAAAAGAATCTTACAGATATCTATATCAGTGAAGTGTTATTTAAATCGTGTCAAGCATTAATAAAAGGAGTGAAGTAAAATTTGTAAGCCTATATTCCTCAGTCGCACCACTCCCTGCCAAGACATTCATGTATCTAAAAAAATATAAATACTGACGCAGCCGAGGCAAACAGAAATATATAAAATTTAAAGAAACAGTAAAAATTACAAAGTTAATATTTTTTAAACATTTGGGGCAAAGGCCACCGGAAAGTAAACTTGGGGCGAAGGCTACCGGAAACTTTTTAGCATACATGCGGTTGCAACTACTTCACGTTGGCTCCCCAACAGTTGAACTACAATACAACTCCTACTTCAAATTGGCTTTCCAACGTAGCAGCAGCAAACCTTCTTCAATGGCTTGTATGTTGTACTTTTATCCCCGTTGTATAATAAACTACAAAGTAATGTTGGTAATATCATATGTGGTAACGTATACACTACGTAGATGAATAAGTTTCATTTGTTGTAAAGAAAATATAACCAACGAAACGTAGCACTACGGATTTAAGACTGAAGTTTGTCTAGATACTTCGTAAAGTATTGCTTTAGTGTGTGTTAAGCGTTTAGGTATTAACAGTGTGGAGATAAGTTATTTTACATTAAATGTGGTTTAAACAAATATAAAATATTAATTTTTGGAAAATGAACTTGGATATACTCATAATCTCTAGCAGCTGATTTTTATGTTATTGTGAAGCGGAAAATTTTGAAAATTTAAAACAAAAACACAAAAAAAAACCACTTGAGTTTCTCTACTCTTGTACAAACTATTTTTACAAATGCTTATTCTCCATGTGCTTCATGTTAATCGAGATATCGAGACGTCAATCTTATTGCTAATTTTCTTGTAGATGCAAGCGATAGTCAAACCTTTTAAGAGCTGGTTGCTATGTGGAGTATTCTATTCTCTTTGCATGTCCAGGACATAAAAAAAGAGTAACAAATTCCCATTTGGGGAAAAAATTATTGGTGAATTCAAACAAATAACAAGAAATATCTTGGAAATGTTCACTCCTCAAAAAATGTATATGACATAAATTCTGTCTTTTAACGAGGTCTACATTTTTTGTGTAGTAAAATTTTGTCTATCCCTTACGATTTACCAGGTATGTGAAATTCCTTCAGAACGAAGAGGACCTTTTGGGACATTCCCACAAAATTCAAGATCTGTATTTGTATATCGTATTGTATTTCACCCAAAAATTCGATATCGATATCTCATCCGAATACATGTTTTGAGGCCCCGGAATAAAAAAAATGTAGAAAAAGGTCCGTGTGTGTTAACAGCATGAGTCGGATAACTAGCAAATTTAGTATTTAGATTCATATCAAGGATGATTTTCTCAAAAATGGCTCTAACGACTTTGATCAAAATATCATATGTTTAAGATATTTTCAATGCAAATTAAATGTATATCTTGAATTTTTCTGTGAATGTCCCCAAAAGTCCTCTTCATTCTGTATGAATTAGACAAAATTTTACTCCACAAAAATGATCTCTTTAAAACACACAATTATTTATGTCGCATACAATTTTTTTGTGGAGTTAATCATTTCCGAGATATTACTTGTTATTTGTTTGAGTTTTCCAGTAGTTATAATTCTTCTCAAATGGGAATTCGTTATTCGCTTTTTCAAGTCCTGGACATGCAAAGAAAATGAAATGCTCTACATGTTTATCTCGATTAACATGTAGTAGATGGAGAATAAGCGTTTGTAAAAACAGTTTGTACAGGAGTAGAGAAAATCAGTGAGTGCAACGCAACAGATTTTTAATCAATTGACCATTGCTTTAGCCTATGCAACCTTATAATTGCAGAAAAATGGATAAGTAATGAAATACAATAAAAGTTTGCGTCGATTAACGATAAGTAGATAGGTAGATAAGAGAAGACTCAAATCGATTACAATAGGTAAGTAAAACGAGTAAACGTTAAACTAAGAGTCTGAAACTACACAATAGGATATAGACCTGCATAAAACCCCAAGGACCATTAAAACGTTTTTATAGCACTTTTTGTTTTGAAATTTCTAACTCTGGAATGCAGCTGGGATTACAAAAGACTTGACCGCAGCTCACACACCACAGACAGCTAACTGCTTGTCGACTTAAAATATGGCTGTTTGACCCCGGGGTTCTTAAAATGCCTTTGTAGTGAAGTAACACGCGATGTCACATCTCTGCGTGAAACAGGTTACAACTCAATCAATCCACACTGCTGGATACGTACCATGCTTATGGACCTCAGCATTTTACAGTTTTAACTTCCAAAGAAAAACTAAACTTTCCCTGTGTCAAGGGAGAAGTCATTATCTTACACTTTCTATATGCACTGCTGTTTCCTCGGAAGTACACATTTTATGACCATAGAACACTAAAAACATCTTCTATGGATTACCTCCTCTGCATGACTTACAAGCCAATGCTTAGGGTCAGTAGCCTGTCGAGAAATTGAGTTGAGTTTTATTTATGGACGCTCTTCAACAACTATGGTACTTAGTGTCCCAATCCATATTGGTCGTGAAAGAACGGAACTTTTTCTCTGAGGTCTCGGAGGAATGGTAACACTAGGCCTCGGAGGACGAACCTGTCGAGAAATAAACTCTTGATCGTAGGCATTTTTTTATTTATGGACGCTCTTCAACTACTATGGTTCTTAGTGCCCCAATCCATATTGGTCGTGAAAGAACGGAAAGTTTGCTTAGAGATCTCGGAGGAATGGTAACACTAAGTCTCGGAGGACGAACCTGCCGAGAAGTAAACAAACTCTTGATCGTAGGGATTGTTTTTATTTATGGACGCTCTTCAACTACTATGGTTCTTAGTGTCCCAATCCATATTGGTCATGAAAGAAAGGAAATTTTGCTCAGAGGCCTCAAGATCATAGGGACGGGTAACCATCAGCCCGATGCATGGTATAGCGGCAAAGAAGAACAAAATGAAATGCAGTAATGAAAAGGATGATAGTGTAGCGGTTATGTGATGCTAGGTCGTTTAGTGAAAAAGAAGATTAGTGTAAAGGAGTTGAATTGGTCGTCTCAGGTATAAACAAATAAATAAACTGAGTTTTATTTATGGACGCTCTTTAACTACCATGATCCTTAGCGTCCCATTCCATATTGGGGGTGAAAGGCCGGACATTTTGCGCCTCTTTATCAGGCTTGAGGTTCTTTTACGTGCCATAAATCTACAACATCGCACCACCGGCTTTACTTCCGCTCCAAATAATTTTTACGCCCGAAAAAATCCATCGCCCTCCGCCCGGTTTGAACCCCCGAACTTGAAAACTAGAGGCTAGCACGATACCACTAATCCACGGAGGACAACTCTGACGGAGCATGGTTCCATTTATACGCTATGCTTCGTCGCAAAATAACAGACATTGGAGTACAGCGAAACCAAATTTTACACCAGAGATTCCTTTGATTGACGAAAATTGGTGTGCAGTCAATACATACAGAATAATATCACCTATATTACTTTCTCTACTGCGTATAGTAAGTAGTGGAAGTATTGCATTCCACCCAAAAATTCGATACCGAGATTTCACCGGAAATACATGTTTTGAGACGCCTGAAACCAAAAAAAAAGCATTTTTGGAAACATGTCCGTGTGTGTGTCTGTGAACAGCATAACTCAGAAACGAACAGTCGGATAAACACCAAACGTGGTATTTAAGTTCACTATCTTCCAGAGATGCGACACGAAGGTTTTCAAGAAAATCCCCCCACCCAATGGAACATTTTTCGAAAATTTTAATCTTCTCAAAAACGGCTATAAGGATTTTGATTAAAATATCATATGTTCAAGATATTTTCATCAAAAATTAAATGTATATCTAATTTTGTAGGAATGTCTCCAAAAGTATTCTTCATTGTGAACGACTTTTGCATAACTGGTAAACCATAAGAGATAGATAAAATTTTACTACACAAAAAATGTAGATCGCGTTAAAATACACAATTTATATCATACACATTTTTTGTTGAGTGAACCATTTTCGAGATATTGCTTGTTCTTCCATTAAATTTTTCAATACTTATTTTCTCGAATGGGAATTCGTTATTGGTTTTTTTGTCCGGTAATGCAAAGAGAATGGAATACTCCACATAGTAACCAACTCTTAAAATATTTGACTATCGCTTAAAACCTACCATATTTCCATTGCACCTACAAGAAAATTAACAATAAGATAAACATCTCGATTAACATGCAGCATGTGGAGAATAAGCGTTTGTAAAAATAGTTTGTACAAGAGTAAGGAAGGCAAGTGAGTGTAACAAATGAGATTTTTTTTAGCAAATCACAAGCGCAGATATACAGAGGAATGTCATACTTAAACCATTTTTTGAGCGGCGGGGTGATGTTGAGTGTCACTCTGGATTTTCCCAAGACTGCTACTACCCACACCGCTGAGGAATCGTTAAATTAATTCAGGAAATTTTTGAATTTTAGGTAATTAGTAAAGTATTATGGCCCTCGCAATGCTCTTATTTAACTGCGTTACATTTTTATCTATGGGGGATACTTCAGAACTAGGGCATACAAAAAAGCCACATAAGTTGGAAGAAAACATCAGGCGAGAACTTCACCCAGTTTCTGATATCGAACACTAGAGTGAGAATGAAAATGTTCTGAGAATATGCCAGAAATGTATGGATAGGGAAGGGTAGAATTTCGTACATTTCTTATGATTAGGTATTGAGGCAGTATTTTTAACACTTAAATAATTTCAGTCTAATTATATACTATAAAATTCAATAACAGCCCGCCTTATAACAATATGTGTATGTAACAATATATAAAAAATGTATGTAACAGTCATTGCAGATGCTTATATTATTCTATCTATGTGTAATGTTATATGAATGTATTACGTAATTTAATAACGTGAGCTGTGAGAATAATAGGTTAAAAGTAGCTAACAATGAGGTAACCTTGAGGCGATAAAGAGTAAGAATGTTTAATAATGCTACTAGTTATTATTGGAGTAACAATAATGTAATTTTTGTAACAGTTTATAAAATAGCCAATCAACAACATGGAAAAGCTTTACTTACATGAAGATGTTCTATTGGAGTATGATTAGCCAATCAGAAACTGAAAAGGAGAAAATTTTACAAATTTAGAGTTCAGTTGCCTACAGACAGCGTTACTAACCAGATGCAAAAAGTGTCTTCAATAAATATAATATGTATTCGTGTGAGACGAAAAATAAGTTTACGTGTTAAAATGTACAATTATTTAATAAACAGAATCTCACAGCTCTCTCTATATTAGTGAAGTGTTATTTAAATCATATCAAGCATTAATAAAAGGAGTGAAGTAAAATTATAATCTGTGTAAGTCTACATTCTTGTTGCACCATAACCCTGCTAAGAGAAACATGTCTAAAAAAATACTGACGCAGCCGAGGCAAACATAAATATATAATATTTAAAGAAACAGTAAAAATTACCTATGTTTTTACCTATATTCCCACAGTTCCTATATTATTAAATTACGTAATATATTCACATAACATTATTAAACATGTACACAACAATATAAACATTAATACAATGATATTTACATACATTTATATGTTATTTTATACACATATTGCTTTAAGTGAATGTTATTGAATTTATATATTATACAATTAGACTGAAATCATTTAAGTGTTTAAAATACTGCCTCAGATATGAAAATTTCTCATTCCAGGCCAGCAAAGCAGCTTTGGAAAAGACGCATGGTCTACGATCTTCACAAAAATAATCCTCTCAGCTGTTAATTGTAAACTATCGGTTAACAGATTTCTAAAGTTAGCATGGTATAATATTTTTTCTCTTTACACAATAATTTAACATACCGTCTTAACCATCTTGATCACAACATAGAAAGCAAATAAAACAAGACTTTTTACTTGAGGTTATGTAATATGTAACAAATATGTTAATATCGCACACGTATTGTACCTATATAAGTACATACGATTCTCTTTTGTTTTGCTGTATTTTAGTTGCTATATCGTGACCATTCACATATATATTGCTCGGAATGAAATATCCGCGGCATTTGTGTTATTTTACATGCACATTCTGTGGAAAAACAACTATTTTCTGTTCCACTTTAACTAAAAGTCAAAGACTTCTTGTCAAGCATGCTGTTATAACTCCAATGTGTTCGTATTCAAGTACAAGGGCTTTGTAAATGTTTTTAATGTTTTATGGGTCTTGTCCGCCAGAAACAATTGGGCTTTTCAATGGTAAAAGCATTTTCAAAATCGGTAGTGTGGTTTTTTAGGCCTACATACACAAGTAAAAATTTTCTCACTATAATATTGCTATTATGGATTTAGCATACTCTTGCTAACAATCTTGATTATAGAAAAAGTATTAAGGAAATAAATCAAAACTTTCCTGCATGAAAGTTAATAAATATTTGGTATTTGTACCGCACGCGTACAGTAACGTTATAAGTAGACTCGATTCTCTTTTGTTTTCCTGCGGTTTTTGTTTTCTTAGTTGCTAAATTGCGACTAAATGTACAGGATGGCCCATATAAAGTTTACAGGTGAATATTAATTCTCAAATGAATAGAAAATACCAAACGTCAAGAATTCCAAATCTTATTGGAGAAACCGGCCATCCAAATTGTGATATGGAAACTATTCCCAGGGCCCCTTATGGGGCACAGGGGCTAACATCAGAATTTTAAATACAACCATTTAGAAACACAACGCCGTATTATGCGCTTGTTGTTTAAGTAATATATCCAAACACTAAGGGAGTCAAAATACGCTATAAGCGCTGTCGCACCTTGTGCGTTCGCGCTCTCATTATTTGGAACACATTTTGTAATTTCCATTTTCTTTAGGATCATTTTCTACGGAGACATGCTGGCAACGTTGTAGGAGTTGCTGACAAATGGAACCGGGGTATATTTTTCACTTTCAAAACCAGTTGAAGGACATCGCGTAAACAGGTTTTACTTTCGCTTTCAGAGTGGCGTGTGTCTCGCGAGCGTAAACAAACAAACGTTTCGTGTCTGATACCTGCTAATAATTGCATCAGTATCTTCCAATGATGCACTTCGTAACCTAAACTCACAATACACGGGCATTTGTATCAGCTCGTTCAGCACTATACTTAAATACGTTTTGCAGTTGATACTGCTGTATTGTAAATAATGAACCAAACCATCTTTCCGACATGTAAACACAAAACCACTTCGTTAGGACCTTACTTGACACTCAAGGAACTCTTTCCATTTTGCACTGTTCTAGTGCTGGCCAATAGCTTGCCAGTTGTACTTGTTATTTTGCCAAAACATTACATCAACTTTTCGAGGTGTTTGTTGGATTAAAGGACGTGTAGAAAACAAAACCGCTAGTCACCCTTCAGGTAAAGGAGTAGTTACTCTTCCTGCTGTACACTTACAGTTACGTACCTATTGTAGGACACGCTACGTTTTGTTTACGTCCAGAAACCGATTCGGGTCGCGTGACCTACCTCAACCTGTTTGCAATGCTGATTTCTACAGCCACATTATTTCTGCAAAAAGGTGTACGGAATGCCCTTTTAAGTGATTTATTATTTCCAACCCCTGTGTGATGTCACATAGTTATTACCTAAACTACGTCAGCAATAGTTTACTCATTTTACAAGTAACACACTATTATTTTCATACATTCGTATTGAATAAAACATCCAA
Organism: Deroplatys truncata; assembly: GCA_030765065.1. Lineage (NCBI taxonomy): Eukaryota > Metazoa > Arthropoda > Insecta > Mantodea > Mantidae > Deroplatys > Deroplatys truncata. The sequence continues at coordinate 291,165,193 of CM060975.1, read as the reverse complement.
TATGGACAAAAACTATTGTTTTTGTTTTCGAAAACGGCTGCTCAAGGAATAAAATGAAATATCCGTGGCATTTGCCTTATTTTACATGCATTTTTTGTAGAGTAACAATTATGATGTGCTTTATAACAACCTCAACGAAAAGTCGAAGCCTTCTTCGCAAACATGTTCTTTTATAACTCTAATAGGTTCGTATTCTAGTATACAGGCTTTGTAAACTTGTTTTTGTTGTTGTTTGTGTTTTAGTAATTTAGGTGTTTATAGCTCATGTCCGTCAGAAATAATAGAGCTTTCCAGTTGTAAATACATTAATAAAATCGGTTACTTAGTTTTTCATATTCCCTTACACACACAGACATACACATTTTCTCTTCATAATATTAGTATGGTTTCAAAATGGTAGAAATAAACTTGGCTTAATGGCAACAGAGAAGTAACAAAAACAAATTGATATAGTTAGGAATTCCAGTCAGCGAAATAATTCCAAAGCCAGAGATAATTAGCGTTACATCCAACTAGACTATCTGCAAAGTTTCATTCTCTTTTGAAGGTATTCACACTAGAAAATCTGCAATCTGAACGTTGATAATAGATATGCATTAATCACAAATTAGTCATAAAGAATTTTATAGAAAATTCCTTTGCTAGAGTATCAACCAAACATTATCCGATTTCTATAAATTTATATAATAGCACACAAAGGGCATCGATGCATCGATTCCTATTTTATTCCAATATCGGATCTGTGTTACACGCTCATATAAAAATGGGTTTAATTTATGAGAAGGAATCAATGCATAAGAACGCCATGTTAATGTATTCATAAATCGGTCTTTTACCTACAGATTGTCAACAGAGCACTGTCATAGTATTACATCCCTAGATTTAAAATCAAATAACAGTCATATGGCGCGCTCTACTTTTTGTCAAACCATTGCACTCTGTATATCTCCACTATTCATATATTAATCTCATGTTTTCATCCACATTAGGATAAGCTGTTCGTGGTCACGGGTTCAACCCCGGTGGAGGGCAATGGATTTTTTTCGGGCATAAAAATCCTTAGCATAACTTCCTTCGGAAGGGGAGTAAAGCCGGTGTTCCAAATGGAAATATATAAAAAAATCTGTTGTGTTACACTCACATGACTTTCTCTACTCTTATACAAACTATTGTTACAAACGCTTATTCTCCATATGCTTCATGTTAATCGAGATGTTAATCTTATTGCTAATTTTCTTGTAGATGCAAGGGGAATTGCTAGGCTTTAAGCGATAGTCAAATATTTTAAGAGCTGGTTGCTATGTGGAGCATTCCATTCTCATTGCATGTCCAGGACATAAAAAGAATGAATAACGAATTTGAGAAAAAGTATAAGTATTGGAAAATTTAAGGGAATAACAAGCAATATCTCGCAAACGGTTCACTCAACAAAAGAAATGTATATGACATAAACTGTGTATTTTAACGCGATCTACATTTTTCGTGTAGTAAAAGTTTGTCTATCTCTTACGGTTTACCAGTTATTAAAAAGTCGTTCACAATGAAGAATACTTTTGAAGACATTCCCAGAAAATTCGAGATATACATTTTATTTGTCATGACAACATCTTAAACATATGATATTTTAATAAAAATCGTTAGCCATTTTTGAGAAAATTAAAATTTTCGAAAAATGTTCCATGTAAAGGGTAGTCTGGGGTGAGGGGATTTTCTTGAAAACCTTTGTGTTGCATCTCTGGAAGATACTAAACCTAAATGCCAAGTTTGGTGTTTATCCGACTGTTCGTTTCTGAGTTATGTTGTTCACAGACACACACACAGACATGTTTCCAAAAATGCTTTTTTTGGATTCAGGGGGTCTCAAAACATGTATTTCCGGTGAAATCTCGGTATCGAATTTTTGGGTGGAATGCAATACTTCCCCTACTTACTATACGTAGTAGAGAAAAGTAATAAACACATTACATCTACGAAATGTCAATATCAGGCGCTGCTTCAAAATCAAAATGATGATTAGATGTGAAGTGTAATGTAATTAAAAAGGTAGTTCCAATAATTACATGTAAACCGTCGTAGATTTAAGGTACGCAAAAGAACCTCAAGCCTGATTAAGAAGCCTCTGAGCAAAATTACCGGTCTTTTACGCCCAATATAGAGTGTGACGCTAAGAACCTTAGTAGTTATAGAGCGTCTTTTTAGTTTTATTTATGGACGCACTTAACTGTTGCACTGCGTAGCGTTTCATTCCATATGGGCGTGAGAAACCTGTAATTTTGCTCAGAGGCTTCTTTATCAGGCTTAAGGTCCTTTTACGTGCCGTAAATCTACACGCGGAAGCCGTGCTAAGGATTTTTACGCCCGAAAAATTCCATCGCTTTCGCCGGGTTTGAACCCGCGACCTCGGGATCTAGAGGCTAGCTTGGTAAACACTACACCACGGAGGACGACATTAAAGAACGTCCATAAATAAAACTCTAGCTAATTTTAAGAGTTTTTTCAGATTAGGAATTACGGTTTATATGCAGAATGCATATTTAACTGTCTGTAACAGTTCTTACGTTCACATTACTTTCTCTAGCCACTACCGTTTCTTTTTATATAGCTTCTAGATGCTATACGCGTATGTTATAACAGTATCAGGAATTTCGCTGCAAATTACCAAGAGGCACGTCTACCAATATATGTAGCGCTCCACTCTGGAACATTTTATATATCATCAAAATAATGATAATAAAAAATACCATGATCCTACACCTGCCAACCCGATTGCCGGCCGAACACCCACGTAGAGACGATAAATTTGGGCGATATCATCCAAACAATACGGGGAGGTAATGTGGCCAACATCACGCATCTCTCAGCCTCCGTGGCCGGGATCGCTACCTATGGCAGCTCCTCACTTTCTTCACGATGCTGAGTGGGCAACGGTCCTACACCCAGGACATAAAATCCGCACACGCATGGGTGGAATCCAATCCGTGCGTGCCGGGAATCACAGTGCCACGCTTTAGCCCGCAGCACCACGGTCCAAATCTCGTTTATCATTAGCAAGTGTACATAATTATAATTTTACAACATGAGTACTAAAGAGAAACATTTGTCCAGCTGTAATAGTAGCTGGGAGAGCTAAACCATAAATCCATAATAACACGGCGCCCTTAACACCGACATCAGCATTAGCACCTGAAATTGAAGTTTGGGAACATACTTAATGAAAGTGCGTGTACTAGGAGAACAGGTATTTGTGTAAATTTTGTTTAAACTTGAGCATTTATATTTGAGTGTGATTTTTTTTATTTTTATTTTCTCTTCTACGTATAGGCACGGCACTAGGGGAAGTATTGCATCCCCCCCCTCAAAACTTCCATACCGAGATTTCACTGGAAATACATGTTTTGAAGCTCCCTGTAATCCAAATACAGCGTGTTTTGAAACACGTCCGTGTGACTCTGTGAACACCATAACTCAAAAACGAAAAGTCAGATAAATACCAAACTTATTATTTAGGTTCAATATCTTTCAAAGATGTGATACGAAGATTTTCAACAAAATTGCCACATCCCATACTACCCTTTACACGCAGCATTTTTCGAAATTTTTAATCTTCTAAAAATGGCTAATGGCTTTTATTAAAATGCTATATATGAAAGATATTTACACGAAAAATAAAATGTATATCACTATAGAAGGTAGAGAAGGTCATGTGAATGTATCACATAAGAGTTTTTTATTTTAAGTGTGTGTTTACAGTGTTGTGAATATAAAATATGTTTTCTGGTTCTGCAAGTAAAGTGTATTAGATCACGTATTTTTACTTTCTCTACTACGTATAGTAAGTAAGGGTAGTATTGTATTCCACCCAAAAATTCGATACCGAGATTTCACCGGAAATATATGTTTTGAAACCCACTGAATCCAAAAAAAACATTTTTGGAAACATGTCCGTGTGTGTGTCTGATAAACACCAAACTTGGTATTTGGGTTCTGTATATTCCAGAGATGCGACACGAAGGTTTTCAAGAAAATCCCTCCAACCCAGATCACTCTTTACATGGAACATTTTTCGAAAATTTTAATTTTCTCAAAAACGGCTATAAGGATTTTGATTAAAATATCATATGTTTAAGATATTTTCATCAAAAATGAAATGTATATCTCGAATTTTGTAGGAATGTCTCCATAAGTATTGTTCATTGTGAACGACTTTTGCATAACTGGTAAACCATAAGAGATAGATGAAATGTTACTACACAGAAAATGTAGATCGCGTTAAAATACACAATTTATGTCATATACATTTTTTGTTGAGTGAACCATTTTCGAGATATTGCTTGTTATTCCCTTAAATTTTTCAAATTTAATTTTCTCAAATGGGAATTCGTTATTCACTTTTTTGTCCGGTAATGCAAAGAGAATGGAATACTTCACATAGCAACCAGCACTTAAAACATTTGACTATCGCTTAAAGCCTACCATATTCCCCTTGCACCTACAAGGAAATTGGTAATAAGATAAACATCTCGATTAACATGAAGCATATGGAGAATAAGCGTTTGTAAAAATAGATCACATCAGATTTTTTTTTGTAAACTCTTGAATTGAAAAAAAGTTTGACCGTGTATAAGGGGCTTTACGGTGGCCAGAGTGTGAAGCAAAAGCAATGTACAATTTCTTTGTATTTAATGTAAGGTAGTTGTGATTCCTACAGGAACTAATAACGTTGTTTTAAAAATTGAATTGTAATAAAATTAATGTAGCATATATTTTATTTTATATAGCAAATCAGATAACACGTTTAGTCCAAAATAGTTTTTAAGATTAAGCCGCCTGTTAGGTGAGAGTGTTACTGCACTCAACAACTCCTGTGTGTGAGTAATTGAATCATACACCGTAGAGATCTGACAAGCGAGGGTCAGGATCGCTGGCAACAAAACCACGTTATCGAAATGAGTGTGGGGCAATTCAGTACTTTTATTTTTGCCGCTGGTTCGTGCCCCATCAGGACTCGCTGCTGACCGCTGCCAGTGCTGCGGTTTGGCGGTGCAACAATCCTGCTCACAAAAGACGCATGCAAATCAAACAAAATCGCTACCCACAACCACACTGGCTTGCCAACTTTTGTTTCATGTTTGGGAATGCTTCTGTTTAATGTGACCTTCAAGTTGAAGCGGTTCTTTTTTATCATTCAAATGCTTTACGATCTCCTTGTCTCTTTGTTTTCAACTTAGTTTTAGGTGCGTTCGCTACTTTGGAACGCGTATTTGCTTTGATTGTCCATTTCTCATTCCGTCTTGCACATAAAATAACTCACGAAGTTTCGCACGTATGTGTAAGTTTGAAGAAAATTTGCTTACATATTTTAAATATTGTGACAACTGGTATAAATTAAGGATTGTTTATCCTAATGAGCCACACAATTATAAGTTTTGCTTTCTCTGCCACATACCTAGTGGGTAGAGGAAGTATTGAATTTCACCTGTGCTCCCGTGTCGTAGATTTACAGCACGTAAAAGAACCACAAGCCTGATAAAGAAGCTTTGAGCAAAATTACCTGTCTTTCACGCCCAATATAGAATAAGACGCTAAGGACCACAGTGGTTAAAGAGCGTTCACAAATAAAACTGAATTTTTGAATTCCACCTGTGGTCGTATAAAGAAAATAGAATTTCAAAGCCATCGCATAGCGATGCACTTTGAAAAGTCTGACTATCGCTTTAGACTACTGTATTCTTCTTATACCTACAACCAATGTGCTAATGAAAACCTTATTCTGATTAACAATAAGTAGATAGAAGCAGAATTTGTAAGAATAGTTTGTAGGCGAGTGATTACAGAAAGTCATGTGACTTTCAACATTGATTTTATTACATTTTACCAAGAAACAGCTTCATATTCACGCCCATATTCATATTTCCGGACTCTGCGGGGTAGGGGATGATTCGATTAAAGAAACATCTGGTGTGTTACACTCACATGACTTTCTCTGCCGTCTACGGTTTAAAAATAAGTACACAAATCATTCTTACGAAAGTTTATTTTGAAGTAGAATATTTGTTGGTAGTTGGAAGATGCTTCATGTTTATCTGCCCCACGTATGGGAGCCAATTTGTCGCGGTCACTTCGTGTTATCTATTGCTGAGCGCCTGTTATTATATTAATGGTTTGAATTTTGGGTTATTTGTCCTCCGGCTAGCTATTATTACTACTCAGTCGAGCATATCTCTTGAGCAGGGTGTGTAAACGGAAAGGATTCGTTACTGAAAGATAACACTTATAAAAGAATTTGTTTTTACACTTTTATTACCGTCACAATCAATTAATTTCACATATTGACTCTGGATACACACCCGACTGAAACTGTTATGTTTTCTAATATCAATATAATCACTTATTTGCTGCACATTATTAATTCGCGTATTTCACATTTATAACTAACTTTACAGCGCGAGAGATTCTGTAGAATTGCGCGACGTATAACGCGTGAATAATTCTCTTAAACTGTGCGATGTGTAACCCGCGAATACTTCCGTTGAACTGAGCGACGTATAACCTGTGAATCCTTCTGTTGGACTGAACGAAACCTGTCTCTGGCACGGAATTTTTACCCCCTCACCCGATATGCCTAAAGATTATAACCGAGCTGCTATTGGTTAATAAAACGCGCCAACATTAGCGTCTATATTTATATCCAATCAAAATTACGAACACATATACTCTAGGGAAGAAATTCCCCCATTTCTAAAGAAACGCGCGCTACTCTGACGTCATTTGTATGTCTTCTAATTAATAAACAACTCACCCCCTCGCTACATTGTTGCCCGCTCTTATTGTCAGTTTCAGTGAGGCCGTGTAAACTTATTTCCTAACAATACTTATAATTAACAAACATCTCAAATCAATGTTATACAATAATGATTATTTACACTACAATCACTCTGGCATTTACATTGTTGTGATATAAAATACTGCCACATTTTTTCTATCTATTTCATTTTGATCCAGAGAAACCTTTCCAGAAATAGCTACATTACACATTTCGTTATAGTTACAAAGGAAATAGCGATAGTAAATATATGCTGGCCTTAAAACTCAGTTTTTTCTATGACATTGTGAGAAACAACAGAAAATTCACAGGAATTTAAAAGAATGGTAAAGCATTGAAGAATTCGAACCATTAATAACGGATATCCCGAAAATGGCTGATGCAAAAAAAAATTATTTGACATAAATTGTGTGTTTTAAAATATCTACATGTTTTGTGCAGCAAGTTTTCGTCTATCGCTTATCGTTTACCAGTTATACACGATTATACAGAATTGCTTCCGAATGAAGAGAACTTTAAAGGTTATTCCCAGAAAATTCAAGATATATATCTTTTAATTGTCATGTAAATATTATTAATATATGATATTTTGATGAAAATCGCTAGAGCCATTTTTTATAAAATAAAAGTTTTAAAAAATGTTCCATGTAAATAGTAGTTTGGGGTAGAGCGATTATCTTGAGAATCTTCGGGTCGCATCTTTGAAAGGAACCTAAATACCAAGTTTGGTATTATTCGACTTTTCAGTTTTGAGTTATGCTGTTCACACACACACACACACACACACACACACACACACACACACACGGGTGTTTTTAAAAAGGCTTCAGGGTGCTAAAACATGTATTTTTGGTGAAATCTGGATATATAATTACTTTCTCTACTACGTATAGTAAGTAGGGGAAGTATTGTACTATTCCACCCAAAAATTCGATACCGAGATTTCACCGGAAATACATGTTTTGAGATCCCCTGAATCCAAAAAAAGCATTTTTGGAAACATGTCCGTGTGTGTGTGTCTGTGAACAGCATAACTCAGAAACGAACAGTCGGATAAACACCAAACTTGGTATTTAGGTTTAGTATCTTCCAAGGATGCGACACGAAGGTTTTCAAGAAAATCCCCCCACCCCAGAGTACCCTTTACATGGAAGATTTTTCGAAAATTTTAATTTTCTCAAAAATGGCTCTAACGATATTGATTAAAATATCATATGTTTAAGGTATTTTTATGACAAATAAAATGTATATCTTTAATTTGCTGGGAATGTCTCCAAAAGTATTCTTTATTGTGAACGACTTTTGCATAACTCGTAAACCATAAGAGATAGACAAACTTTTACTACAAAAAAATGTAGATCGCGTTAAAATACACAATTTATGTCATTTACATTTTTTTTGTTGAGTGAACCATTTTCAAGATATTGCTTGTTATTCCCTTAAATTTTTCAATACTTATTTTCTCAAATGGGAATTCGTTATTAATTTTTTTGTCTTGGATATGCAAAGAGTATTAATCTGTGGGAAAGGGAATGGTGCTGCACCTAGCAACCAGCTATTAAGAGATATGCATGTGCTTAAAGGCTACTGTATTTCCAAATTGCCCTTGTAAATATATATTCCTTACATCTACAAGAAAATTAGCAATAAGATGGAGTCTGCAAATGTTTATCTCGATTAACATGAAGTAGATGGAGAATAAGTGTTTGTAAAAATGGTTTGTACAAGAGTAGAGAAAGTCATGTGAGTGTAACACATATTTTTTTAGGTGCAATGCAATACTTCTCTACAATTGGGTGAAAGGTGCCTATATGAGGAACCGCGGCATAAGTTGGCAATCAATAATTAACAAGCCTCTGCCGCGCCCTCATTCGGTTACAGAGGTTAATGCTTGAATGTGAACCAGTAAGAGCCAGACTCATTCAGGGGCAAGTATGGACATCACCCGTTTCATAGTCCAGCTAGCCTGACATTTCTTTATAGGGTAATGCTAGTGTATCGGATTTCAGCTAAAACCAATTAGAGGAAAGCTCACCTAAGCCAGGTGCGGAACACAAATGATAGGAGATTCGGCCAACATTTAAGAATGGAAAACATTAAAAGTAACTAAAAGCATCGGTACTTTTTTCACACTCGACTGTACGTGGTAGAGAAAGTAAAACGTCTACTGGCCTAGCTGGAAATCGAATCTAGAATTTCTGGTTTGAGAAGACAAAATGATGAGATGATCTTTCACTAAAATTATTGCATTTATATTAACACAGTGGGTGATAGTTGTTTAAAATGCGAAACTGAAGATCTTCAAAGTCGTTTGTCCTTGTTAAACACAGTCCAGAAATTCAATTTGAGGCTTGCTGGTTTTCCCATTAACAAGAATGTGAGACAGTGGTTTTTGAACGAATAGACTAGGAATATTTTTCGTGGTTTCGTATGAATTGCAAGGAGTAGCACAACTATAGCTTGAAGACGTACATAGCCACGATGTTAGTTGATGACCTCTTACGCTGAAAATGGTTCGTTTCATTACAGTTGCCACATCTTTTCATTTAATATGTGCCTAAAGTAGTAAATAGTTAAGATAATATCGATTTTAAAGAATTTTTGGCGATAATTGGCAAAAAAAATATTTTTCATAAGTAACCTCATGGGTGGTTACAATTTTATCGATAATCAGTGCTACCAACAGTGAGAATCAGAAAATTACTAGCCTCAGAGTAAAATAAAGAACTTTGTTTCAAGAACTTAATTATTTGCAAACTGAAACTATATGAATGTGCACTGATCAAAAACCAATTAGTGCTTACATACGATATAATTACGCTTCAGTAACGACCTGAGCATTTATCCGATAAAATCTTATCCTTGCAAACATATTATAAGATAAACAGCAGTGTTCGGAGAGAATTAGAATCCGCCTCAGATGACATACGAGAGCTGATCAATAAAGACTGAGACTGATTTTTTTCTGTAATTTCCTTGATAGTTTTATGTCTCTACCACGAATACTTGAAAAGAGCAGGGTTTCTTGTATAATGTCCATAAGCGACAGCACTCTCGTAATGGTAGGTTGGTAGTAAGGCTGTATATTGTTGACCCTACTTGAATTTCGCATACCACAAAATGGAGGTGACACGAGAGGAGCAATACAGCGCAATAGAATTCTATTTTCGTTTTAATCATACAGCCTTGAAACTTTCGAAAAGCTGAAGCAAGCATACGGTGAAGATGCACTACCTCGTGCAACGGTGTTTAGGTGGTTCAAGGACTTCAAAGAAGGGCGAGTCCTCTGTGCTAAGCAAGGTGGGCCTGGAGTTTCGGAATGGAATGATTTACCAGCATGCATTCCCCCCCTCACACTACTGTTACAGCAGCTACTACACGTCAGTATTGGCTACACTGAGGAAGCACATCACAAGGAAACGTTCAGAACATCGTCGGAATGGGTGGCGACTTCATCACGACAATGCGCTGCCTCATGTCGCAAATCAAGTCCAGGAATTTTTGGCTAAATTCAACAGTACCTGTATGCCGCATCTGCCTTAAAGCCCCGGTCTTACTTCCTGTGATTTCTTTTTATTCCCATTACTAAAGGCAAAGCTCCGGGGCATTCGATTTGAGAGCACTGAAGCAGTGCTAAAGAAAAGTGAGGCGATTCTCAAAGACCTGACAAAGAATGGCCTGCACCATGTGTTCGAGGACTGGCAGAGACGTTATAAAAAGTACATTCAGTTAGGATGGGACTACTTTGAAAAAGATCATGTCAACATTGAAATGGGGTAATAAATATCTGTGAAAAAAAATCAGTCTCAGTCTTTATTAATCAGCCCTCGTACAATTTTAAGTAGTCGTCAAATCACGATGGTTTCCTGTTCCAATAATTATTACTTTTCATGTCACTTCAGTTTCTACCGCGTGCGGTGTTGTATGCACTAAGAAGGGTTTTAAATACTACAGAAAAAGTCACAGTGACCTCTAAACGTGGGCATAACTGACCTACATGGTCGAAGCTTACAAAACGCAGCCAAAATCGAGGTTAGCTAGTCATCGCTCACTAATTGGCGCTCAGCGTAGGGCTACAAAATGCTCTGTAAAGGAAGGAAGGAAGAAAAGCAGTCCTAAAAACTAATGGCTTATTTGGAAGATAACTAAACATTTTCTACGAAGTGTGTACCAAAAATATTGATTTCATTTAAAGATGCCCAGTTTTTCTTTGTTGTATGTGAAATGTGCAATATATTAGGCATGTTTTTAAAGTAAGTAGCGATAATGTTTTTAAAAAAAATACTATCATTCATTACTTTACACCTTAAACTACTTCTTCACACAGTCACAGGCACTTGTCGTAACGGAAAACCAGTTTTTGTATGATTTCGTCAAAGAATGATCCCGCCTGTGATGTAAGCCAAGTCTACACTTCTTGTTTCATAATACCATCGTCGTTGAAATGTTTTCCACAAGGAATTTCTTCAGATCAAGAAACAGATGAAAACGCTTGGTGCCAAATCCGGTCTGTAGGGAAGATGGTCGAATTGTTCCCAACCAAATAATGCGATCAGATCTTGAGTTAGTTTGGCTGTGTGTGGCCAGACCTTATCACTCGTTATTTCCCCATAAACCTCGCACAATTGGCGATGATTGTTTGCTGGCGCAACATTTCTCGTACTCAAAAAACGTATCATTGATCTGACTTCACAGTCAGTGGGTCCTTCGATTGTTTTGAACATTGGAAACGCTCTAATAACAGGAAAACATAAACGCTCACATCTGCACTATCTACCTAATGAATGGAGTGATTGCCGTGGCAAAATATTAAAACGTTACTTGCTTTAAAAACACGCTTTGTAGCTGGCTTCAGTAAATGTTGTCCTTCACCTCACATTTCTTGAAACGACACGTGGCGCAGCTGTGAAGGACTGCCAGGTCACATAAACATACTGAGCATAGAACGAGCTGTCATAAATTTGTTTACATTGTTGCAGTACCACTGAGGACCTCCTGCAACAACATTGTTATGTCTCACCCTGTGTGTTATACACTTGTTACCCCGCCACAAAACTTGAACCTCCGAGTGTTTTCACGTGCTAGCTGTTATGTATTGCTCTCTAACCACATACTTATGTACATCACACTGACGTGAAAACACTCCACGTATCGATTTCTGCTACGTGACATCCAAACACTTCTCACGCAACCACACGTGTCCTAAGAATTCCTTTAATACAATATTAATATTTACAGTTTACTTTCTTTACCACATAGTTAGAAGAACTACTGTGTGTCACCAAAATGTGTTTTTAGGGCTTATCCTACAGAATATTGTCGCAGTAATCTGTTCGTGTTATCATTTTTTACTTGGCGCCTATTATTGTTTTACTATTTTGAATTTTGGGTTCTTTGTCCTCCGGCTAGCTATTATTACTCAGTCGAGCAAATATCTCTTGAACAGGGCGTGTAAACGGAAAGGAGTTGTTACTAAAAGATAACACTGGTAAAAGAATTTGTTTTTACACTTTTATTGCCGTCACACTTAATTAATCTCACATATTTGATCTTGATACACGCCTGACTGAAACTGTTATATTTTCGAATGTAACTACAATCACTTATTTGCCGCGCACTACTAATTCGCGTATTTCAAATTTTGTAACTAACTTTACGACGCGAGAGATTCTGTAGAATTGCGCAACGTGTACCTCATGAATGCTTCCTTAGAACTGCCTGACGTGTAACTCGCGAGAGAGATTTCTTAGAACTGCGCGACGTTTACCTTGTGAATGATTCTGTAGAACTGTGCGATACTTGCCTCTGGCTCAAGAATTTATACTCCCTCACGCCGATATGCCTAAACATTATAATAGAGCTGCTAATGGTTAATAAATCGCGCCAACATTAGCGTCTGTTTTATAAGCCAATCAAAATTACAAAAACATATGCTCTAGGGAAGATATTCCCTCCATTTCTAAAGAAAGGCGCGCTACCCTGACATCATTTGTTTGTCTCTTCTAATTGATAAACAACTCACCCCCTCGCTTCATTGTTACCCACTCCTATTGTCCGTTTCAGTGAGGCCGTGTAAACTTATTTCCTAACAATGCTTAGAGCTAACAAACATACAAAATCATTGTCATACATAATGTTAATTTACACTACAAACACTCTGGCATTCACAGTGTTGTGATATAAAATACTGCCTCAATATAAGGAATTAATATAAGCCTTGGAAAACACTAAACATCTAAATGGAGTAGGGAATGGTGGTACAAATACTGAACTATTAACATGCTCCTCAACAAATTTAAAAGTAAGACTTCTAAGAGTATTGAATAAATGTTGCTTCTCCAAAGAATGGAGAATTTCAACAATTAAACCAATATTAAAATGTTCAAAAGAGTGTGAGAACTATAGTGGTGTATGTTTATAAACACAGCTCATAAAATATATATAAAAATTCTGATGTGCTGCACTCACATGACTTTCTCTACTCTTGTACAAACTATTTTTAGAAGCGCTTATTCTCCATCTACTTCATGTTAATCGAGATATCGAAATGTTAATCTTATTGCTAATTTTCTTGTAGATGCAAGGGGAATATGGTAGGCTTTAAGCGATAGTCAAATCTTCTAAGAAGTGGTTGCTATGTGGCACATTCCATTTCAACGAATTCCCATTTGAAAAAGTATAAGTATTGGCACATTCAAGCGGAAACAAGGAATATCTCGGAAATGGTTCAGTCCACAAAAAAGTATACGACATGAATTGTGTATTTTAACGTGAACTACATTTTTTGCGTAGTAAAATTTTGTCTATCTCTTACGGTTTACTAATTATGCAAAAGCCATTCAGAGTGAAGAGGACTTTTGGTAACATTCCCAGAAAATTCAAGATATAAATTTCATTTGTTGCAAAAATATCTTAAATATAATACTTTAATCAAAATCGTTAGAACCATTTTTGAGAAAATCAAAATTTTCCATATAAAGGGTAGTGTGGAGTGGGGGCATTTTCTTGAAAATATTTGTGTCGCTTACTTGAAAAATAATAAACCTAAATACCAACTTATATGTTTATCCAAGTTTTAATTTTTCAGTTATGATTTCACAGGCATATATGCACACACATGGACGTTTTTCTATAACTGTTTTTTTTGGGGTCAGGAGGCCTCAAACCATCTATTTTCGGTGAAATCTCGATATCGAATTTTTGGGTGGAATGCAACAGTTCCCCTACTTACTATACGTGGTAGAAAAAGCAAAAAAAAAAAAAAAAACACTCACAGAGAGATTAAAACCAATATTAGAAGTAATACTACTAGAGAAACAAACATAATTTAAAATGGGTAGATCACGTGCAGATAATGTCTTTATATTACAACATATGTTTGAGAAACATTGATACTTTAATACAGAAACATATTATTTATTGACTACAGAATAGTCTTTGATAAAATTATAAGACATACACTTTGGAAAATTATGAGCAAGCGAGGAATTCCACTCCATCTAATTGAAATAATTAAAAAAATTCTGATGTGTTACACTCACATGACTTTTTCTACTCTGTAAAAACTATTTTTACAAACGCTTATTCTCCATATGCTTCATGTTAATCGAGATGTTAATCTTATTGCTAATTTTCTTGTAAATGCAGGGGAATATGGTAGGCTGTAAGCGATAGTCAAATATTTTAAGAGCTGGTTGCTAGTGGTGCATTCCATTCTCTTTGCATGTTTAGTACATAAAAAATGAATAACGAATTCCCAAATGAGAAAAAGTAGGCGTTGGAAAATTTAAGGGAATAACAACCGTAAGAGACAGACAAAATGATTCACTCACCCAAAAAAAGTATATGAATAAATTGTGTATTTTAACGGGATCTACATTTTTTGTGTAGTCAAAGTTTGTCTATCTCTTACGATTTACCAGTTATGCAAAAGTCGTTCACAATGAAGAATAATTTTGGAGACATTACCAGAAAATTCGAGATATACATTTCATTTGTCATGTAAATATCTTAAACATATGATATTTAAATCAAAATCGTTAGAGCCATTTTGATAAAATTAAAATTTTCGAAAAAGTTCCATGTAAAGGGTAATCTGGGGGGGCATTTTCTTTAAAATTTTCGTGTCGCATCTCTGGAGGATACTGAACCTAAATACCAAGTTTGGTGTTTATCTGACTGTTCGTTTCTGAGTTATGTTGTTCAAAGACAGACAGACAGACACACACACACACATACATAAACGGACATGTTTCCAATTTTTTTTTTGGATTCAGGGGGTCTCAAAACATATTTTCGGTGAAATATCGGTACAGAATTTTTGGGTGGAATACAATACTTCCCCTACTTACTATACGTAGTAGAGAAAGTAAAAATTATTAAGAAACTAAAACTCAAATCTCGAGAGCTAAAAAGTAAAAAAGCTTAATTTAGGCATGAGACAAGTATGCAGTTTGTCTCCAGTACTTTTTAACCTTTATACTAATAAAATTGCTAGACAGTGGATTAATACTATACTTTTCTATTTAAACGGTTTTAATGAAAAAGTCTCTGCACTAAGTTTAATGCTCGCAGATGACCACGTTATTACCTCTAATTCAGAAGAAAATCTTCAAAAGTCAACTTATGCACAGAATAAAGTAGCATAGGAATATAAAATCAGAAATTGTTATAGAATTTAAGATTGAGGAACGGATGGTAGAAAATAAATTTTTACGACACATTTCACACACACCCCCCAAAAAATCCACAGCAAAACAAACAAAAAAGAATGATCAATTCAGAAAATCGGAAGTCTTTAAAATGTTTGAAAAAGAGAGCAAGGGAAGACAATATTGAAGTCTTGTAATAGTGCCGAAATTGCTCTATGGGAGTGAAGCATGGGTAATGACAGATAAACAAAAGCAGACTCGAAGTGAAGAAATGAAGTTTTAAAGAGCAATGCCAGAATATCAGAGGGCAAATCGTAAAAGAAATAAAGATATAAATAAGTAATTAGATATACAATTTGAAGAAGGTATTTTTGTATTTTATTTCAACTGTTGGAGATCCGAACTTGTAGTTGTTGCAACCGCAAGTATGGTATCCGGTTTCCAAGTTTAAAAATATTAACTTTGTAATTAAACTGTTTCTTTAAGTATTAAACACTTATGTTTGCCTCGACTACGTCAGTATTATTGTTAGAGACATGGAAGTCTTGGCAGGGCGTAATGCGACAAGAATGTAGGCTTACACAGATTTTAAGTTTTAATTCACTCCTTTTTATTAATCCTTGATACAAATTAAATAGCATTTCACTGATATCGAGAGCTGCGAGATTCCTTTATTTAATACTTGCACTTTTTAACAGGTATATTATTTTCCGTCTCGCACCAATACGTAATTAATTTTCGAGGACACATCTCACGTCTGGTTAGTAACTCTGTCTGCAGGCAACTGAATAGATTTCAACCGTCTAAACTTGTAAATTTCTGTATTTCGAGCCTGTGATTGGCTAATCCTACTCCAATAGAATACCTTCATTTAACTACGGTTGTTGATTGGCTATTTTATAAACTGTCACTAAAGTCACATTATTGCTTACAAGAATCACAAGTAGTACTGTTAAACTTTCTTACTCATTATTGACTCAAGGTTATCTCATTGTTACCTCTTTGTTAGCAACTTTTGACCAATTTCTCACAGCTTCTACATTATTAAATTACGTAATGCATTCACATAACATTATTGAACATGTTTACAATAATATAAGCATATGCAATGACTGTTACATACATTTTACAAATTATTACATACACATATTGCTTCAAGGCGGGCTGTTATTGAACTTACATATTATATAATTTGCCTGAAATCATTTAAGTGTTAATAACACTGCCTCAAATTTTAATGAAAACTTAAAGAATACAAAACTAAATGGTTAAGTTATATTCAAAGAATGAGACTACCGTTCAATTTTAAGAATTCTAAACCTATAAACAAAATAAATATTGGAAGACCAAGTAAAAGATGACACGAATGGAACATGTAGATTATTACAGATAAAAATGTATTAATGCATGAAGGAAGGTCTTCTGAAAAAATCAACAAATTTAAGAAACTGCAGTCAGTACCTATGCGTGCGTGTGTGCCTGCCTGTCTGTGAAACACGTAACTGTGAAAGCGAAGCACATAAATAACAAATTTCATCTCCTACCCAAACCAGACATTATTTAAGAATGCTAGGTGAAGATTTTCAGGAAAATTTCCCCAACTCAAAGTGTTGTATATAAGGACGCATTTAAGCATTTTGAATAAAATAATATAATTTTGTATCAACAGGCATAGGAATTTCTAAGCATTAAACAATAACGAAAGGAAATGAAGTTGAACTATACTGGATTTTACGCAGTGACGTTGCCAGTTACAAACCACCCCATCTCTGGTTTAATCTGTTGACGTTTGTACTTACCAGACCTGCTTACCTGCCCGTCAGTAACTCGTGACCGCTGTTGCTTACATGCTTTTTATTGACATTGAAAGGGGATATATTACACATATATAGGGGAATTGTACATATGAAAGGGGAACCATACATATAAGAATTGTACAGTAATAATTTAATTCACTAATATGTTAAAATATTCAACACCTAACATTTGTACAGAGCTGATTGTAAGACACGGGCGAGCTAGAAAGAATTCCAAGAAATCATAAAGACCGTACCTGTCACTGAGCGGTACCACGCCACATGATGGCGCCCAAGCGCACGGATCTGAAACCACACATTCTCATACATGTCAGGGTAACGCGGCCTAGGGCCAATAGGAAACGTTACATTTTCAAACGCAGAGGTGAGCGTCACTAGGCTCCCGTATATGAGGGCAGACAAAGCCTCAGAGCCCGCTCTTATTCTAAATCTAACTCGTCGAGAAGTCACGTCGACACGAGGTGCTACAGATGCACCTGGGTGCACAAGGGTGGGGTGCGTGTGAATATAGCTAGGCTCCTGACTAACTTAAAGTGGTGGGATTATTATAATAATGGGAAAAGCTAGCCGCTCATAGCTATTCAAACTGTGAAATAAACTTCATTGATTAAGGGAAACTTGCAGTGTATTTTTTAACTTGCCTCGCCCACTAGAACCTGAGATTTAATAATTAGAGATAGTTAGGAATGGAATACTCAACAACCGACGAGCACTAATAGCCGAGGAAGAACAACACTGCAACAGGCAACAACGACCTAAAGATCATCGATTTCCCGCTACAACATACGGGTTGAGTGTAGATAAATATTTAAGGGAGTATGTACGTCAAACAAGAATGATTTGGTCACATTTGCAAGGCATTGCATAAAATCATATTTAACAGGACTTATAGAAAATAACAAACTGTTATTTTGCAGACATGTTAATGCTTATACTGATACTTATCTTTAACTGGTACAAAATTCATAGATATAAATGAAAAATATAAATTAAAACTTTGAATTACAAGAAATATTTTTTTATCTTAGCTTATAATTGTTAAAGTAAGCAAGGTTTACTAAAGATGTATGTAAGTTTATTATGTATAAACTTGGTGAAGCTCCATTATATAGTATATTCAGTAAAACGTGTACCCGATTAGAATGGTGCGTTACTTATATTCATAGAATGTAAATATATTTATAAAATCTAAATTAATTGTAATAGGATAATAAGGTTCACAGTAGACTTTCACTGAATAGTGTTTAACAAGTTTGCAAATTATAGTTTGATTTGTTAAATAAGATTTTATTTAACGTTGCAATGTGACCAAATAAAGACACATGTTCCTTTAACCATTCCTATGCCTGTTGTTGACTAATCAAATGCATATCTTGAATTTTCTGCGAATAGCTCTGAAGTCGTCTTCATTTTGGACGAATTTTATATAATTTTGTTTAGCAGGTAAATCATAAAATATATACAAGAAGTTTCTTCAAAGACGTAGAGCTTATTAAAATTTGTCTTATAAGGTTGTTTCTTTTTCATAATATTAGTATATTTCGAAATATGCGTTGTTGTGTATTTAATTTTACAAGAATCAATTGGTATGTGACGTGTGTAAACTGTCTTATACGATTGTTTTTATGGATGATCGCAGATTATGCGACTTTTCCAAAGAGGGTAACTTGGTGGCCTGGGAGTGCGTAATCTACTTGTTCACCAGCTTCACCTCTACTTCATTGTACATGTTAAGAGTTCCTGTATTAAGTGTAAAATGTGTACATTTTGTGTTATTAAATAACTAAAGGATCAAAGAGAAGGCACAAAGGTTTAAAATTCCACCACCAGAGCGTACTTATAGACTATGCAGCATTTCCAGAACTTCGAAGACTATTGGGGGAGGTTTTAGGAGTCAGAATTTTCACCGATGTTTCGAATCCTTTTGCGTGCATATCAGGGTATTTTTCATCCGTTATTAGGAATCCCCGTATCTGTATGAAATTACAAGCGATACGAGTAACGGGAATGGTTCAGTATCAAAATCGTAACGCTCTTGTACAATACTTTCATATAGAACGGATGGGGGATTCGTCATTCGAAACCATACAATGTGAGCAACTAGTTATAGTATAACAATTTAGTAAAATCCCTCGGTCTACGTTCTGCGCGAGTATACAGGAGGTATAAATCGCTTCTACTCGTCTTTTGCGTTTAGCTATTGAGTTATCTAATGAGGTGTCTTAAAGAGGAAGTGGGCTGATACGCGGGAAACAAGTGTCAAGTTACTGTTGTGAACACAGCAATTTTATAGTGTAGAAAAATTTAAAAGGATCTTATTTGCATCTTGATACTTCAAAAACTAAAATCCTTATCCCTGTTCTGTAAGAGTGAAGATGATTATTGTTGAATTGTTGTACTTGCTTCACATATGGAAGCCAATTTGAAGTAGATAGTTATCTTTACGTTATTTGGGCGTCAATTTGAAGAAGTTGTATTATATTACAACTGTTGCGGAGCCGAACTTGTAGTAGTTGCAACCGCACGTATAGTAAACAGTTACCGGTAGCCTTCGCCCCTAATGTACTTTCAGATGGTCTTTGCCCCAAGTTTAAAAAAAAATATTCACTTCGTTATTTGACTGTTTCTTTAAATATTATATTTATGTTTGCCTCGGCTGTGTGAATATTATTGTTAGAGACATGTTTCTCTTCGCAGGTTTGTGGTGCGACTAAGAATGTAGGCTTACACAGATTATAATTTTATTTCACACCTTTTATTAATGCTTGACACGATTTAAATAACACTTCACTGATATAGAAAGCTGTGAGATTCTTTTTATTAATTAATTACACCTTTTAACACGTAAACTTATTTTTCGTCTCACACGAATACATATTATATTTCTTGAGGACACTTTCTGCGTCTGGTTAGTAACGCTGTCTGCAGGCAACTGAACTCTAAATTTGTAAAATGTTGTAAATGTACCTTCATTTAACTAAAGCTTTTTCTAGTTGTTAATTGGCTATTTTATAAACTATCACTAAAATTACATTATTGCTTCCAAGAATCAGAAGTAGTATTGTTAAACTCTGAAACTCATTATTGCCTGAAGGTTACCTTATTGTTAACAACGTTTAACCTATTATTCTCACAGCTCCTACATTATTAAATTACGTAATACATTGATATAACATTATTGAACATGTATACAATAATATAAACATTTACAATGACTGTGATATACACTTTTTATATATCGTTACATACTCATATTGTTTTAAGGCGCGCTGTTATTGAATTATATATTATATAATTACACTGAAATCATTTAGATAAGTGTTAAAAATACTGCCTCAAGAGGTATGTTGAACAGCACAGTTTCGAGATGATGTATGATTGGTCCCCTGTAAAAAATTAAAGCCACCATCTTTCTTTGTAAAACTTCAATTAAATAATTTGTTTTATGAAAATCAATCAGCAAGGAACTTTTGTCCTTGAAGAGATAAATGGGGAGTAAAAGTTATGAAATATCCTAAAAAGTGTGAATTAACATTTGGAAGATATCCTATCGTAATACTGCATGTATGCTATCGCTAGTTGTATGCAAACATTTGTTTCCACACCCGTAGAACCTTGCCCTTTTCTTGGCCTGTCACATCATTTTTGTTACAATGCTCTTGTGTCTTTAGTCTTGCCTCTGCAGTTGGATAATTACAACAGTGGCGTGTTAAACGATTTTGTGAGAATAAAATAAAACACGGGCTACGCGAAATTATGGCGTGTGGTGTTTAAGCAGATTAGAAAGGCTTGCCCATCCAAGGCAGTTAGATAGGGCGAATAGGTGACCTCCCCTCAAAAGTTTTTTTTCTAAGTTACTGAACAATAGCTCCTTCATATACGTGCAATACGTTTTATTAAGAGAAAAGTATAGTTCTCGTGTCAGGTGTTTACTTTTGTATACAACGCGGAATGTTTTCTCTCCAACATTTCGAACAGCAGTGCCATATTTATCGGTCATTCCACCATCGTGGCACCTAATGCACCTCCCCATTCCCGTGGGGGCTAAAATCTCGTTAGCAGCGTTCAAAAAGTTAATTATTGACTGATGTAGCGGCCTCAACAATGCGCATGCCCATCTTAGCTGGACACACGTGTGCACGTGAAAGAGTTATAAACGTGGTCCATGGTGGCAATCAGGGTAAGCCCAGCACCACGCGGCCCGGAAGAAAATAACGTGCCTCTAGCCAGTAGCCATGTGAATGTATTGGTTGTAAATTACCCACCACAGGTGGTCTCAATAGGTGGTCAGTCTTGCCAAACTCCGGCTTTACAGTTTAGAACCCAAAATCCTAATATCCATGTATGTTTACAGTTGAGTAAATTATAGTTTTTGCATCACTTTACACTTATTGGAACATTTGAACTTGCTGATATGTTCTTTCCAGCTCATAAAGTTAAGTGTTGCAACATTTTGTGTGAATAAAGCGAAGATTCCAGTACGCAAAACGATAGATCGTACCTTCGGTTAAACATGATGCTATTCATGTAACAGTTATTTATGGAACAAGGGTTAAAAGCGAGATTTAATCCTCCGAGCAGAATCAAATTGCTTTGAAAATGTGTGCCAACCACAATTTTTTAGATACTCATCAATATTTATAGACGAATTATAGATTATACCTATTTCGTACCTGTGATACTCAGCGTGGCTGTGTTGGATTTTCACTTGTTTCTTTTTAGCATCATGCTGACAACGTTACGAGTTAGAAAAAGATTATACGTAAAGAAGCCTATCAAAATTATTCGGCTTCTAAGAATGCTATGATTTGGTAGTATTTACTGTCGTTGTTGTCCTTGGCATTGAGGCACAATTTTACCATAGAGTAATTTGTCCTCATTGTTGAAGATATCCACGCTTTGGCTTTATTTAAAAAATATGCTAACAGCACATTTTACTATAATTAGTACGTTTCTTAATTTGCACCAATTAAGAAACTTTTTATATATTATTTCGTACACCATCGACCGCCCACTCTGACTTTGGGTTTTTCGTGGTATTCCCTAGTCGGTAGGAGAATGCTGAGGTAGTTTCTCATCTATCACGATTATCCCTTTCATTCCGTTACCTTCTCATCTTTCAGGGTGCTTCTACGTTTCGAGGTGTATGGCAGTGCTAGACAGATGGCGCGGTGGTTACTCAAAAGAAAGAGTACTCCCCGTGGACACCAGCGTGTTGCTTGGTCGTTCATAGCCCTCTCTGGACAGCAGTGGATGCGTCTTCGAGCTGGAACTGTTAAACTTCCGCGTCTCTGTGACCTGTCCTGCCTGCGCTCTATAGCCTCCTGTGGGTGGTAGCCGCAATAGCCTTGGTACTGATTGTTATCATCTCCGCTGCTTGTAACATTCTGAATCGTCCTTCAGATTCCATAATTATCCACCATTACATCAACAACACAAGTCTCTTAGATAATAATTTTCACATCTGCCAGGAAATCAAAGTTAGTAACTCTGGAGTGTTAAACTAGTTCTTCTATGCGGTGACCTAGAAATGCTATAAAATTAATGAAAATGGTCTTCAGTTGCTTGCATCATATGGAACTTAAGCGAAGAAGTTATAAAACCACTACAAAAATACAAAGAATAAAATTGTGATGTGATCCCATGTCTTTCTCTACCTATAATCGTTTATTTTAATGTAGCTGCTATATACTATTCTTACAAAACCTTATTTTTGTATATACTTCATGTTATCGAGAAAAGTTTGCAAAAATATTCTCATTACACATATCGTTGTTGGTATAAAGGGTATGCAGGATACCGTAGCGACAGTAAAATGTTTAAAATTGGATTGCTTCATCGATAACATCGTGAGAAACACCTGAAAGGCGACAGCACCTCAAAAATGACAAAAGTTTGAAGCAATAGCAACAAATTTCCTGGAAGTGATTGATGTCTTAATAAAATGTATTTCAAATAAATTGCTTATTTCAAAGAGATGTACATTTCTGTCCAGTAAGTTTTTGTCTATCTATTATGCTTTACAGATTATACAAAGTTACAAAAAAGTCCTTCGTACTGAAGAGGACTCGCAGGTTGTTCCCAGAAAATTTAAGTTATTATAAAGCAGCGGCTACGGCCCAAGGTAATTGGGAGGTCAGCGCCGGTGAGTCGAAGTAAAGAAGGGTAAATGCTGCTCGCCAGAGTAAACACCGCGCGGTTATCGGTAAATAACGAGAACCTTCTGGAAGTTTCCCTCCCCTCCTTCAGAACGTGTGTCGAAATAGTTCTAGAATTTTCTTTGGAAGATACCACTACCTATATAAGCGAGCGTTTGCGCGAGAGTAGTCAGTGGGAGTCGAGTGTGACTTGAGCTGCGTCGGTCAGTCAGTGAGCGAGTTGAGGGGTGCAACAGCAAGAGCGATTCTCGAGCGAATATGTGACGGCTGTTGTGATGTGCAGCGACGGGTTGTGGAGGTTTTTTCGACTCTCGCGTGAAGTACACCATCCGGCGTGAAGAGGCTACTTTGCGAAGGAAGTGAATTGCGGAGAATTGGAACTAGTTCACCTTGGTGAAGTGTGCACGAAGTGAACTCCCAGTGAAGTTGAACTATATAAGAACTTACTGACAGTTGAAAAACTGGACGAAGCACAGTATACACTTTGTCATGTAAGCATCGTAAACACATGGCGTAAATATCCAAAACGTTTGAATTATATTTAAGGAAATCGTGTAAAAGGAAGTTTCATGTGTCACATGTTTGTAAGGAAGTGAAGTTAAATACCAAATTAATTTGCCGAAATTTCGTTTTTTGTTATATTTGTTCCCACACATGCACGCAGACACATACAGGGCCATTTTCTAAAACACTTTTTTACTTTCTCTACTACGTATAGTAAGTAGGGGAAGTATTGTATTCCATCCAAAAATTCGATAACGAGATTTCTCCGGAAATATATGTTTTGGGACCCCCTTAATCAAAAAAAAAGCATTTTTGGAAACATGTCCGTGTGTGCGTGAGTGTGCGTCTGTATGTCTGTGAACAGCATAACTCAGAAACGAACAGTCGGATAAACACCAAACTTGGTATTTAGGTTCATTATCTTCCACAGATGCAACACGAAGGTTTTCAAGAAAATTATCCCACCCCAGATTTACATGAAACATTTTTCGAAAAGTTTAATTTTCTCAAAAATGGCTCTAACGATTTTGATTAAAATGTCATACGTTTAAGATATTTTTATGACAAATAAAATCTATATCTTGAATTTTCTGGGAATGTCTCCAAAAGTATTCTTCATTGTGAACGACTTTTGCATAACTGGTAAACCATAAGAGATAGACAAAATTTTACTACACAAAAAATGTAGATCGCGTCAAAATATACAATTTATGTCATTTACATTTTTGTTGTTGAGTGAACCATTTTCGAGATATTGCTTGTTATTCCCTTAAATTTTTCAATACTTATTTTCTCAAATCGGACTTCGTTATTCATTTTTTTTGTCTTGGATATGCAGAGAGTATTAATCTGTGGCAAAGCGAATGGTGCTGCACCTAGCAACCAGCTATTAAGAGATATATATATATGCTTAAAGGCTACTGTATTTGTATATTGCCCTTGTAAATATATATTCCCCTTACACCTACAAGAAAATTAGCAGTAAGATAGAGTCTGCAAATGTTTATCTCGATTAACATGAAGTAGATGGAAAATAAGCGTTTGTAAAAATAGTTTGTACAAGAGTAGAGAGAGTCATGTGAGTGTAACAGATTTTTTAATCCGGGGTCATCAAAACATATATTTCCGGTAAAACATCGATATAGAATTTTAATACAGAATATAACACTTCTCAGTCTACTAGGTGCGTGTTAGAAGAAGTAAAACCTGCTATTAAGGGCATGAAAAATAATTTTGTGAAGACCATACACGAAAATGTTGAGAAACCTCTGTAGTTTCAAAAAATTATGAAGAATTCTGAAAAGTCATGAACATTAAACGGTAATATGTTGCATTTAGTCTCCATATTAAAATGAGATTTTTCTCTGTTTTATTTTAGCTATTATAATTTTTAATGTCGTGAATACTTCCCGGAGTACTGTGTATAAAAAAAAAGAAAGGCCTCGGGCCTAATGGTATTCAAAGTTAAATACGAACAGTGGAACAAGTCACAAGAGGTAATTAAATAGGTTTATAAAAGTATCCATTTCAGTAATTTTTTATGGGTAGCATACAAGTTAGGTTTAAAATCTGACAACAAATCAGAATTCAACTCAAATATTTTAAAATTACGATATACAATGATTAAGAAGTCGATGTTTACAATGAATACAAAAAGCAGTCAAACAAAACAGGCGACTGCATGCGTGCAAATAGTCAAAATGATGCATACAATGTAAAAGTCCTATTGTTGACCTTAAAGTGATCCAGCGTACACAATTACACCTACATCCAAAATCAAAACCCACCAAAATATCTTTCGGTTAAGTTTTCTCCATCACGTACCTAATAGATAGAGCAAATATTGCATTCGACAAAAAACTTCGATACCGAGATTTCGCCGGAAATACATGATTTGAGATCCCTGAATAAAAAAGCATTTTTAGAAAAATATGTGAGTATGGGTGGGTGTCTCTCTGTGGACCCAAAAAGGAAAAGTCGATTAAATACCAAACTTGTGTTTATGTTCCGTATCTTCCAAGGGCATGACACGAAAATTTTCATAGAGAATTCCTCCACCCCAAACAACCCTTTACATGGGGAAAAAAATGTTGCTAATTTTGTTTTTCTCAAAAATGACTTCAACGATTGGGATTAAAATATCATGTATTTAAGATAGGGATGGGACTTCGATACCGTCGGTAACTCAATACTTGGTGAAATCGAAGTATGCTTAAATAAACCATTGATATATTAAAAGTTTTGAATTTTGCATGATTGTGAGTTGTTGCGTTTTTCTTTATGGTAGATAAGAAATGAAAGGAATCAAGACCATGTTATTGCCTCGCACGTGTCCCCAAAGAGATGCTGGGCTGTAGTTGTTTACAGACCTTGACTGCGTTTCCTGTGGGTGGATCACTGCTCTCCTATGTCTAAATGAAAACATGCAAAACAATGGAGGAAGGTGTAGAGTTACTCATGTATCACGCAACTTTAACTGAGTTGTGAATGAAGCTGGTTTAGCTGACGCACTAAGTCACGTTTCTGTAAGAGCCTGGTTTAGTGACGCACTCTCAGGCATTACATTCACCTACTCCGGTGACCAAAATCTGTAAAACCAGCAGAAACAAATCAGAACTTACGAGGGGCACTATTTATATTTTGAGCCTTGGCGACCCCGAATGTTGTAGGTGCCATCTGACGTTTCCAATGGAAAGTTTAACATTTTACACTAACTTGAAAATTGTGTGTCAACAAAAACATGGAATTAACTCGTGAAAATGTTCGCGCAATGATTTATTATGACTTTCAGCGTGGATTATCAAGACCAAAGTGCATCGATCAACTAGCTTCTGCATTTTGCAACAAGTTCCATCCTTTGCCACTGTGAAACGCTGGTAGAACGAATTTAATCGTGGACGCCGTTCGCTCAATGATGAAGTTCGTGAAGGTCGTCCAAAATCAGTTGTTGTGTCAGAAAACATTGATGCTATGCAAAATCTAATAATGAAATATCTTCATGCGACATACTGTGAGATTGAGGCAACCCTAGGCATCAGTTCCACCAGCATATATAAAATATTGTATGATTATTTAGTCGTGAAAAAGGTTTGCTCTTGTTGGATCCCACATAAATAGACGCAATCTCTAAAAGATGCTCGTGTCGGTTTTGTACAAAAATGCTCAAGAAATACAATGGCGGTGCCTCAAAAGACGTATATAAGATTGTAACAGGTGACGAATCATGGATCTATATGTATGAGCCGGAACGTAAACAGCAGTCGACTGTATGGGTGTTTCAAGATGAAGCAAATCCAACAAAAGTTGTTCGCCCTCAAAGCACTTCGAAGCAATGGTCGCCTGCTTTTTCAACAAAACTGGCCATGTGCAACAGTGCCTTTAGAGGAACGTAAAACGGTCAATGCCGAATGGTACACAATCATTTGTTTGCCGGAAGTCTTCGGTGAAGTAAGGAAAACTGACAAGAGCCATAGGATCGTTCTTCATCAAGACAATGCGAGCGCACACACATCTCGTCTAACAACAGAGTATTTGAAGGCTCAAAAAGTCGAATTGATGGGTCATCCGCCATACAGTCCTGATTTGCTCCTCAATGACTTCTTTTTGTTCCCGAACATCAAGAATAAATTGCGTGGACAACGATTTTCGTTGGCAGAAGAAGCCGTTGATGCCTTCAAAAACCATGTTTTGGAGGTGTCTCAAGAAGACTGGAATAAATGCTTTGACAAATGGTTCAAACGGATGCAAAAGTGTATTGATCATAAAGGAGAATATTTTGAAAAACAATAAAGCAGTTTTCAATCAGAAATTACCTTGTTTTAATAATTAGTCTCAAAATATAAATAGCGCCCCTCGTAAGACCTGAGATAATACAGCGCATGGAAATATTACTTTCCTTCCATCTCTTTAGCGTGTGTTTACGCAAGTCAAAATTGGGTCACCAGCATAGTTTCTACAGGAATATCGTAAGACTAATTTTCATAATATGAATAAAAAATCCTTTAAAAGCAAGTTTTAAGCTCAAAATATAGTTACATAGAAAGGGAAACAAAGAAATTATTGGAAAGGTAGAATCAGACGACTGAAAAATTAAATGTCATAGCCAGGATTTGAACCACGGATATTCAGGTCTCCGTCCCGGTGCTCTAACCGGTGAGCTACCATGACAACATGCCGGTACAACAAATAAATTATTATGATTATTATTATTATTATTATTATTAGGCCTGACTAACAATAGAGATATATAACCCGTGGAAGTATCAAGTTAAAAAGATTGGTCCAATAGGAATTACAAACAGGTATGTTTTCGGAATTAGCATACAAACAAAATTGGTTGCATGTGTTTATACACAGAAAACTACTAATACGAACATAATTCAGTGAACAAGCTATCGCCTTTACAGACGATTTTTATAAGTGAATATCGAATATCGAGTATCGGTGCTCAAAAATCAGTATCGATCGAGTATCGAGAAATAGTAATATCGTTCCATCACTAGTTAAGACATCATGACAGATGAAATGTATATTTTGAATTTTCTGTGAAGTCATTTTCATATTGAATGATTTATATAATTGATAGGCACAAGAAGTAGTCAAAATCTTACTACACAAAAAAGTAGACTGCCTCCGTGGTCTGGTGGTTAGCATACTGACCTTCGAATACAGAGGTCCCGGGTTCGATTCCCGGCTGGATATTGCCTATAATTCAAATACGTACTTTAAGAATGGTTGGAAGGAACGCTAACAGAAGTTTCTCAGTGTTCGAGTAGGAAGGTAGTGTATAAACTCGTCTCCGAATAGACGTTCAAACTACTTATTTTCTTCAGCCAGGATTATTCTACATCCTACCTAGAGTCTGGAAGTATGAACAATAGTGTTAATATGTGTGTGTGTGTCTATGTGTGAATTTAATCTAATAATCAAAAGTAATACTAACCCAAAGATTAACATCACTGTAGGCGAGTGAACGTCATTGTTGATGAGCAATTGCTCAAAAAGTAAAAATTCGTATGTGTTACACTCACACGACTTTCTCTACTCTTGTGCAAACTATTTTACAAACGCTTATTCTGCATATACTTCATGTTAATCCACATATCGAGATGTTAATCTTACTGCTAATTTTCTTGTAGATGCAAGGGGAATTGCTAGGCTTTAATCGATAGTCAAATATTTTAAGAGCTGGTTGCTATGTGGAGTATTCCATTCTCTTTGTATTACCAGGACATAAAAAACCTAATTACAAATTCCTATGTGAGAAAAAGTATAAGTATTTGGAAATTCAAACAAATACAAGGAATATCTCGGATATGGTTCATTAAATATAACAGAAATTGTGTGTTTTAACGAGACCTGCAATTTTTTTTGTGTACAGAAGTTTTTTCCATCGTTTACGGTTTACGTTATGCAAAAGCCATTCACAATGAAGAGGATTTTTAGAGACATTCTTAGAAAATTCAAGATGAACATTTCATTTGTCATGAAAATATCTTTAAACATATAATATTTTAATCATTATCGTTAGTCATTTTGAGAAAATAAAAATTTTCGAAAAGGTTTCTATATAAAGGATAGTCTGGGTTGTGGGATTTTCTTGAAAACCTACGTGTCGTATCTTTGAAAGATACTGAACCTAAATCCAAAGTTTAGTGTTTATCCGACTTTTTGGTTTTTGAGTTACGCTGTTCAGAGACACAGCCACATACTACGTATAGTAAGTAGGGGAGGTATTGTATTCCACCCAAAAATTCGATACCGACATTTCACCGGAAATATATGTTTTGAGACCCCCTGAATCAAAAAAAAAAAGCATTCTGTGAAACATGTCTCTGTGTGTGTCTGTGTGTCTGTGTGTGAACACATAAATCAGAAACGAACAGCCAGATAAACACCAAACTTGGTATTTAGGTTCAGTATCTTCCAGAGATGCGACACGAAGGTTTTCAAGAAAATTCCCCCACCCCAGATTACCCTTTACATGGAACATTTTTCGAAAATTTTAATTTTTTCAAAAATGGCTCTAACGATTTTGATTAAAATATCATATGTTTAGGATATTTTTATGACAAATGAAATGTATATCTCGAATTTTCTGGGAATGTCTCCAAAAGTATTCTTCATTGTGAACGACTTTTACATAACTGGTAAACCATAAGAGATAGACAAAATTTTACTACACAAAAAATGTAGATCGCGTTAAAATACACAATTTATGTCATATACGTTGTTTTTGTTGAGTGAACCATTTTCGAGATATTGCTTGTTATTCCCTTAAATTTTCCAATACTTATACTTTTTCTCAAATGGGAATTCGTTATTCATTTTTTTTGTCCTCGTAATGCAAAGAGAATGGAGTAATCCACATAGCAACCAGCTCTTAAAATATTTGACTATCGCTTAAAGCCGACCAATTCCCCTTGCATCTACAAGAAAATTAGCAATAAGATTAACATCTGAATATCTCCATTAACATGAAGCTTATGGAGAAAAAGCGTTTGTAAAAATAGTTTGTACAAGAGTAGGGAAAGCCATATGAGTATAGCACATCAGAGTTTTTGTTATTCAGGGCTTCGAAACAGTATTTTCAGTGAAATTTCGGTACATAATTTTTGGTTGGAATGCAATACTTCCACCTACTTACTATATGTAGTAGAGAAAGTAAAGCGGCTTATAATAAAAACAAACGTAGATCTGTTTAAAACGCACAATTCATTTCAAATAACTTTTTAGTTGCACCAACCATTTCAGGAATATCCGTATTAATGTGTGCCCTGAGCCTACCGACGCTTGATGTGGCCTGGTCTTATATTTGTGCGGCGAAGACACGTTTGCCAGCTTGTCTTTGCTTTGAGCCAAAGAGACTAATCCCAGAGCATGAGATGGCAATAATAACGGCTGACCACGATATATTCTCCGAGATTAGCGCCCGAGGGGACCTCACATATCGCTGCAGTAAATATCTGTAATTGGTTCTCCATCAGAGTTGCAATTATCTGGAGATTATCGAGGATTTGGCTACCTGAGGAATCCTTTCAGTTGCAACTCGTGACTGGGGACAGTAGCCTTTTTATCTCCCGCCGTATCAGACGTGCCGCTGCAGCTTCTTACTTGTGCTTCAACGGTTGAGTGCTTCCGAACAAGGCAAAGAAATGAACACAAGCTCTTGCATTCATGTCGTCTGACAGCAAGATAAGCGCTTCTCCACTATTGAGCTGCGCGAAGCCTTCTACATAATAGTAGATCCTTCAATAAATTTTATATTAGCCATTGGGAGATACACTCGTGTTATTAAATTAGTTGCGGAGATTTCTCTCTCTCTTTCTCTTCCTTCTCTCTCCTACTTATCTTCCTCTCTACCAAACTCTTACTCTCTCTCTCCTTTTCCTTTTCCCCTCTACCAAGCTCTTTCTCTCTCCTACTCCTCTTCTCCCCTAATAAACTCTTTCACTCTTTTCTACTCCTCTTCCCCTTGTACCAAAATCATACTATCTCTCCTACTCCTCTCTCTCTCTCTCTGGTACTCGGCTACTCCTCGTCGCCTCTATCAAACTCGTTCTCTCCTTCTCCTTTACGAAACTCTTTCTCTCTCTCTCCTACTCCTCTTTCCCTTTATCAAACTTTTACTCTCACCTGCTCCTCTTCCCTTCTACAAAACTCCTACTCCGTTAACAAACTCTTACTCTCTCTCTCTCTCCCCTGCTCCTCCTCCCCTCTACCAAAAACATACACTCTGCCCTACTCCACCTTCGCTTTAACAAACTCCTACTCTCAAGCCTGCCCCCTCTTCCCCTTTATAAAATTCCTACTTCTTTAACGAACTCCTATTCTTTCTCCCATGCTCCTCTTCCCCTCTAAAAAGCTCCTACTTTCTCTCTCTCTCTCTCTCACTGCTGTTGCTCTTACCAAACTCCTATCCTCCCTCCTGCTTGTCTTTTCCTGTGCAAGACTCCTACTCTCTCCCCTGCTCCTTTTCCTCTCTACAAACCTTTATTCTCTCTCCTACTCCTTTTCACCTTTAACAAAATCTTACTCTCTCTTCTCTGCTTCTCTTCCCCCATACAAACCTCATACTCTCTTCTACTCCTCCCTTTTAATAACCTGTTTCTAACCTCTCTCTCCTACTCATCTTCTCCTCTGCCAAACCCTTACTCTCTCCCCCCTACTCTCCCTTCTACCAAACACTTATTCTCTCTCTCTCCCTCTGTGCTACGATATGTTCATGTGATGTTTCGAGAACCTAACAAGACTACAACCTAAAGTCTGAAGTGTTGCATTCATATTACTTTTGCTACCCATTATCTACCCACTTTTATCTAACTTCTATAAACTGATACTAACAGCTGTGAGATTCTTTTAATTTAATATTTGCACTTTGTTAACGCGTATACATATTTTACGATTCACACGAATACATAATAGTTTTTTAGAAAACACATCTTTCATCCTGTCACTACCAAGGTTTGCAGGCAACTGAACATATTTCAACCGTCCAAACCCGTAAACTTCTGTATTTCAAGTCTATGATTGGCTAATCCTAGTCCAATAGAATACCTGCATTTTATTAAAGCATTTTCAGGCTATTGATTGGCTAATATTAAACTGGCACAAAATTTACATTATCGTTGCTCTAATCATGACTAGTAGCATTTAAACTCTCAAACTCATTCTTGCCTCAAGGTTACCTCATTGTTAGCAACTTTAAACTTATTATTATCACAGCTCTTACATTATTAAAGTATGTAATGTATTGACATAACATTATTAAACATGTTTGCAATAATATAAGCATTTGCAATGACTGTTACAAACATTTTACAAATTATTACATATATATTGCTTCAAGGTGGACTGTTATTGAATTTACATATAATATAACACAATTGAAATTATTCAAGTATTAAAAATACTTCCTCAGTATAACTGGTAAACTTAAGAATAGCCAAAACCGTGTAACACAAAAAATTTAAATTCCTTTAAAACGCATAATTAAATTCAAATAAATTTTTTGTATGATCATCCATCTCCAGGATAACTGTTATTATTGGCATTACAATGCGTTTTTCAAAGTACTGTCGCTATTCAATTGTTTCTTACGATGTTCACGGAAAGAATATGGAATTTCAAGGACAGCATATAGGACTCCTTTTAAACGTCTAGCTATAGATTCGGTTTTCTCTGCGCTCTACAACGAAATGTATAATAAAACTACTTCTAAAAACGTTTAAAGTCGTGTGAATGCAACACGTCAGACCTTTTTAACTTGTTATATTTATGCTGAGAGTTGCAGAATCAAACATGTGGATTTAAAAGTAAAAATTCAGTAAAGTAAAGAGCAAAGATGTCTGATATTGTACACCCTATTTATTCAGTAGTAATGTTTTCAGTTTTCAAATGTCGTCCTCTGTGGTATATTGGTTACCATGCTAACCTCTAGTTCCCGAGGTCGCGGGTTCAAACTCGGCGGAGGACGATGGATTTTTTCGGGCGTAAAAATCCTTAGCATGGCTTCCTTCGGAAGGGAAATAAAGCCGGTGATCCCGTGTCGTAGATTTACGGCACGTAAAAGAACGTCAAGCCTGATAAAGTGGTCTCTGAGCAAAATTTACCAGTCTTTCACGCCCAAAATGGAATTGGACGCTAAGACCACAGCAGTTAAAGAGCGAGGATAAATAAAACTCAATTTAATTTAATTTAATTTAGTTTCCATAAGTAGAATTTTGCATTCGTTATTAGAGCAACGTTAAGCTCATTTAATTCATTACATTTGAAAAAGAGAAGAAAGGTTTAGCGAAGCAAGGCAAAAATGAAAATAACAATCATAGGTATATTCGTATTAAATATATCCACGCTCGATTTGGGAAAACAAAATAGCAGTCCTTTTAGTTGAAGAGAAGCGAGTCTCTTTCTTTGTTGGTATGTGAAGAATTCCGAACATCAGTTCTGTAGGACGAGTAAAACCAATGGCATTTGAGGTGCAAAGTTTGCTGAAAACAAAATGCTTGCTCATGTCAAGCGAGTCGAATTAATAAAGGAAAGGAAATGCCAGCGGAAGCTTTTAATTAATTCTTGAGACCCAGGAGTTTAATGAGTTTCTTAGGCACGAAAATAAGCCCCCATCAACATGAGCAGTTTAGTTGCTGCCTTGGATATTCAGAAAGAAAAAAAAATGATTCCCTAAGTTTATTAAGAACTTAAACTGAATATTGTGGATAATTACTGGACAGAATAAGAGAGGATTATACTTTGAATTAATTATTTATGCACGAATTAATGAAAGGCTATGTGGCAGTCACAATCAAACTCTAAACTTTGCCAAAATTTATGGATAATTTATTATCACAAACACCAGCAAGAGTTTCCTGTACCCGGGAGCTCCAGCGCAAGTCAACTGTTACCATTGCATTTTTACTTTCTCTGCCACTACCTATAATAGGTAAGGGGAAGTATTGTACTCCATCCAAAAGTTCGATACTGAGAGTTCACTGGAAATACATGTTTTAAGGCCCCTTGAATCCAAAAGGAGCATTTTTAGAAAAACTTCCGTGCTTGTGTGTCCGTGAACAACATAAAAATCGCATAAACTTGCATATAAGTTGGTTTGGTATATACCAAACTTGATATATAACCTCAGGATCTTCCGAAGATGTGATATGAAGATTTTCAGGAAATTTACCAAAATGAAATGACCCTTTACATTGGGTGTTTTTTTCAAAAATGTCCAACGATTTTAATTAAAATAAGATATTCTCATGACAAATTAAACGTCTATTATTTATTTGTGCTAGGTTATTTACACATTCGGAGTCTATTGGGTTTGACCTTAGCCACTTTATTCCCCAGATCTCCCATATTACATTCTGAGTTATATCCCTTACATTAAATTCTCCAATCTTCCTCATTCTCTATTTTTTCTTGTACTATTTTAAACTTCTCTCAGCTTCCCAGTTCCATTTCCTTCTCACATTCCACATAAATTCTCCTAAACTCCTACTGAGATAAATCTAAAAACAGTTTATTCATTTTTACAACGCTATTATTACTTTTTCTACTGCGCATGGTAAGTAGGGAAAGTATTGTATTCCACCCAAAAATTCGATACCGAGATTTCACCTAAAACACATGTTTTGAAGCCTCCTAAATCCAAATAAAGCACTTTTAGAAAAACCTGTCTGTGTGTTTGTCTGCGAACCGCATAACTAAAAAACGAAAAGTTGGATAAACACCAAATTGGGTATTTAGGTTCAGTATCTTTCAAGGATGCAACACGAAGCTCTTCAAGAAATTTCCCCTATACCAGGATACACTTTACACGGAACATTTTTCGAAAATTTAGGTTTTCTCAAAAATGACTCAATGAATTTTGATTAAAATATCATATTTTAAAATATTTTTATGGAAATTAAAATATATATCTTGAATTTTCTGGAAATGTTCCAATAAGTCCTCTTCTTTTGCATAACTGGTAAACCGCAAGAGATAGACAAAATGTTTTTACACAAAAATGTAGATCTGGTTAAAACACACAATTTATGTCATATACATTATTATGTGTGTAGTGAACCATTTCCGAGATATTCCTTGTAATTTGTTTGAATTTTCCAAAATTTATAATTTTTTCAAATGGGAATTCGTTATTCGTTTTTTTATGTCCTGGACATACAAAGAGAATGGAATGTTCCAAATAGCAATCAGCTCTTAAAAGATTTGACTATCGCTTAAAGCCTTCCATTTTCCCTTTGCACCTACAAGAAATTTAGCAGTAAGATAGTTTCTGCAAATGTTTATATCGATTAAAATGAATTAGATGGAGAATAGGCGTTTGTAAAAATGGTTTGTACAAGAGTAGAGTGCAACATATCAGATTGTTTTTGATTAATTTCTCTCTTAACAAATCTTTTCCTCCATTCATTTGTTCCTTTATATACTATCAGAATGTGTATTCCATGTTCAATTTCTCCTAGTATAACATTACCTCTTGAGTCCCCCAAGTTTCCATACTTCTAACCTAAACCACGCTATTGCTTCCCTACCCTTTTATTACAAATTTCTATGCATTTTTCTTTTCGTAATTCTGTCTTTGTCATTTTGTAAAATGCCAGTGATCTCAGTGTATTACTCCTTGCTTATCAATGTCCTCACATCTTTCTCTGACAATTTTCCAGAATCCCTGTATCATACCATGTCTTTCCTCTCGTATGTCACCTAGACCAGCAAATAAAATTTGTATCTTGAATTTTATCGGAAGAGCTGTACAGTCCTCCTTATTCCGAATGACTTCTATATAATTGATAAACTGTAAGAAAGAGACAAAACATTACCATACAAGAAATGTAGATCGTTAGAGAACACAGCTTATGTCATTGGGGGGGGGGGACGTTAACGACTTCGAGACGTTCTTTGTTATTGATTTGAATTTTCTAATACTATGGTTGTTTATAAGTGGTAAGTCGCTATTCATCTGATGTGTTACATTCATATGACTTTTCTACCTGTATCATCTATTAATTATATAAACACTATTCTTACTTTTCCATCTACTTCATTTGAATTGAGTTAAACGTTTGAAGAAGTAGCTACATTACACATTTCATTATAAATGCAAAGGGAACAACGCCTTTAAATTTCATACGACCGCGAGAAACAACTGAATGTCGACAGGACTTTACAAGAATGTCAAAGAACTAAACAATTAAAACCATTAATAACAGATATCTTGTAACGGCTGTTGCCACAAAAAAAAACATTTGAAACAAATTGTGTATTTTAAAGAGATGTACATTTTTTTCCTCTATCGTCTAAAGTTTACCAATTATACAAGATTATACAAAACCTCTTCGGAATGAAGGTGATTTTACGAACTATTCGCAGAAAATTCAAGATAAACATTTTATTTGACATGTAAATATTTTAAATTTACGGCATTTTAATCAAAACCGTTAGGACCATTTTTTTAGTAAATAAAAAATTTCGAAAAATGTTAGGGCACATGTAGAAGCTCCAGTTTCAGGGTCTATAATTTTGGCTGGGGTTTTATTAAAACAATTGTTTCAATGCAAACTATAAATGGTATTAATATACTAGGAGTTCCTTGAACTATATGAGCAAATATATGTTTAGAGTTTTAAATCATCCAAAAATTATGAATCTTAATCATAAAGGGTAGTTTAAGGGGGGGATTTTCTTAAAAATCTTCGTGATATCTTTGAAAGTTATTGAAATTCACAGACGTTTTTCTAAAAAAAAGTTTTATTCTATTCGGGTGGCCTCAAAACAGTGTTTCCATTGAAATATCCGTATCGAATTTTTGGTGGAATACAAAAAATACCTTTACTGCCTACTAGGTACATGGCGGAGAATGTAAACGCCTGACTGTTGCTTTACCTATTGTATCCGTCTAATACCTAGAACGAAATGTGAAAATGTGTAATAAAAATTTATCTCGTTTAACAAAACATAGACAGAAGAATAAGAGTTTGCATGATTAGCTAGTAGAGGAAGAATAGAGAAAGGCATGTGAATGCAAAGCATTAGATTTTTATGACTGCTTTATCAGCAATTTCCTTGTTTGCTGATATAAGGAAAATCGAAGGCAGGGCAAGTCTCTGGTATTATTGCCAATGAAAGAACCTGCTCTCCTTCAGATGAGTGGGAGTGTTTCTACGACATAAACGTCATTAAATGTAAGAATATTCAGACAACCACACCCACACGTCGACCCTCTCGGTCGCTTTTTCATCTTATCGAAACGTCTTGCCACTTTCCGCAATCATTACGCGAGCGAGGAAATTGAGGGGGTCACAATGGAGTCTAACGTGTTCCATAAATGCAGCAGGAGGGGAGTTTCTCCTTATTCCGAAATCAAATGTACACCTTCGCAGTAGAAAAAATACGATCGCCCAATGGGGGGTCTTCACGTGGCGGGGAATAGCAACGGGGGCGGAATATATAAACTCAGGGGTGCGGAAAACACACCGAGATATACCTGAAGCTACCAAGCAGTCTTCAGAGAGGGAAGAAACTCAAAAGCATTTGAACACCAAAGCTTTAGGCAAGCGACAAAAATTTTGGTACTGTATACCCCTCTGACGCCATATTCTTCTTGTTTTTACTTTATTTACTAATTTCTTACAGTAAGTAGAGGAAGTATTGTATTTCACACAAACATTTCATGCCAATATTTCACCGGGAAGTATTTGTTTTGCGGTCCCCTGAAACCAAAATGGATTTTTAGAACAATATACATCTGTGTGTGTTACATTCACATGACTTTCTCTACCCATATCTTTGTGTCAAATGTTTGAGAAGTGGACGCTATATGCTGGCCTTCATGCAGTCGCGACAATCAACTATTGTTGACAGGACTTTAAGATAATGATCAAGTAATGAACAATTCGAACCTTTAATAACGGATATCTCAGGAATGGCTTATGCCACAAAAAACTTTTCGAAATAAACTGTGTGCTTTAAAGACCTATAATTTTCTCTGTTACGTTTTCGTCTACCGCTTAACGTTTACCAGTTATACAAGATTCCTTCAGAATGTAGAGGACTTTACAGGCTATTCTCAGAAAATTTAAGATATAGATTTTATTTGTTATTTAAGTATCTTTAATATATGCTATTTTAATCAAAATCATTATAGAATTTTTTTTATTAAATAAAGTTCAAACATTTTTGCAGTAAAGGGTAGTTTGAGGTGAGAGAATTTTTTGAAAATCTTCGTGTCCCATCTATGGAAGGTATTGCATCTAAATACCAAGTTTGGTAGTTATATTCAACATTTCGTTTTGAGGTATGCTGTTCTCTCTCTCTCACTCTCACATACACACACATTGTCGTCCTCAGTGGACTAGTGGTACCGTGCTATCCTCTAGTTCCCAAGGTCGCGGGTTCATATCCGGCGGAGGGCGATGGATTTTTTCTGGCGTAAAAATCCTTAGCATGGCTTCCTTCGGAAGGGAAGTAAAAAGCCGGTGGTCCCGTGTCGTAGATTTACGGCACGTAAAAGAACCTCAAGACTGATAAAGAGGCCTCTGAGCAAAATTACCGATCTTTCACGCCCAATATAGAATGGGACGGTAAGGACCACAGTAGTTAAAGTGTCTCCATAAATAACTCAATATAATTAACACACACACACACACACTTGAGTCTTTTTCTAAAAATGCCTTTTTTGAATTCCGGGGCCTCAAAATATGTATTTCTCTTGAAATCTCGGCATTGAATTTTTGGATGGAATGCAATAACTTCTCTAACTACTATGTTCGTGGTAGAGAAAGTATTTAGTATGTCCCGAATTTTATGGGAATAGCCTACGGTGTCCTCTTCATTCTGAATGACTCTTCGTACAATTTGTAATCCGTAAGAGACAAAATCTTAGTGCATACAAAATCTGATGTGTTACACTCACATGACTTTCTCTACTCTTGTACAACTATTTTTACAAACGCTTATTCTCCATATGCTTCATGTTAATCGAGATGTTAATCTTATTGCTAATTTTCTTGTAGATGCAAGGGGAATATGGTAGGCTTTAAGCGATAGTCAGATATTTTAAGAGCTGGTTGCTATGTGGAGTATTCCATTCTCCCTGTATGTCCAGGACATAAAACATGAATAACGAATTCCCATTTGAGAAAATGTATTGGAAAATGTAAGGGAATAACAAGCAATATCTCGAAAATGGTTCACTCAACAAAAAAATGTATATGAACATAAATTGTGTACTTTAACGCGATCTACATTTTTTGTGTAGTCAAATTTTGTCTATCTCTTATGGTTTACCAGTTATGCAAAAGTCGTTCACAATGAAGAATACTTTTGGAGACATTCCCAGAAAATTCAAGATATACATTTCATTTGTCATGAAAATATCTTAAACATGTGATATTTTAACCAAAATCCTTAGAGCCATTTTTGAGGAAATTAAAATGTTGGAAAAATGTTCCATGTAAAGGGTAATCTGGAGTGGAGGAATTTTCTTGAAAACCTTCGTGTCG
Organism: Deroplatys truncata; assembly: GCA_030765065.1. Lineage (NCBI taxonomy): Eukaryota > Metazoa > Arthropoda > Insecta > Mantodea > Mantidae > Deroplatys > Deroplatys truncata. The sequence continues at coordinate 291,125,236 of CM060975.1, read as the reverse complement.
CATCTCTGGAAGATGCTGAACCGAAATACCAAGTTTGGTGTTTATCCGACTGTTCGTTTCTGAGTTATGCTGTTCACAGACACACAGACACACACTGGCACACACAGGGACATGTTTCCAAAAATGCTTATTTTGGATTCAGGGGATCTCGAAACATATATTTCGGGTGAAATCTCGGTATCGAATTTTTGTGTGGAATACAATACTTCGTCTACTTAATATACGTAGTAGAGAAAGTAAAAATCGCAGATCTCGTTAACACTCAATTATCTCAAAATATTTTTCTGGTGTTTATCATTTTTGGGCTATTCTTTATTGTTGGTTTGATTTTCAAATACTTACACTTTTTTCAATTGGTAAGTTATTCGTTCTTACTTTCTCTACCACTTACCTATAGTAAGTAGTGGAAATATTGCATACAACCCAAAAATGCGATATCCAGATTTCACCGGAAAATTATGGTTTTAAAGATCCCCGAATCCCCCCCCCCAAAAAAATAGAAAAAGGCCTTTGTGTGTGGGGGGTGGAGATTCGTGTTTTTCTCATGCTCATGCAAAAACCATTGAATGTCAAAGCCATTAAATAACGACACGCTTTTTACTTTCTCTACCACGTGCATAGTAGGTAGAGAACGTACCGCATTCCATCCAGAAATTGTATACGGGATTTCACGGGAATTACAAATTTTGAGGCCCCCGAACCCCCCCCCCCCCCAAAAGAAGCCTTTTTAGAAAAGGTTCGTGTGTGTGTCTGCCTGTGTGTCTGTGAATAGCATAACTCAAAAACGAAAGGTTGGATAAGTACCAACTTGGTATTTAAGTTCAGTATCTTCCAAGGATGCAACACAAGATTTTCAGGAACATTCCCGACCCCAGTTACCTTTACAATGAAACATTTTTCAAACATCTTTATTTTATAAAAGTAAATAACAAAATGTATATCTTTAATTTTCTGGGAATAGTTCGTAAAGTCATCTTCATTTGGAAGAAATTGTGTATAATATTTTTTGTCGCTGATCTCTTGGTTTCTATAACGAAATGTGTAATATAGATATTTCTGCGAAGCTTTATTTGGATTAAAATATAATAGATAGAAAAATGAGCTTTAGTAACAATAGTTTGTGTACCCACTAATAAATATAGAGAGTAGGGAAGGTCTTATGAATGTATCACATTCGATTTTTTAAAAATCCGTTACTTCAGCCTTAATGTATTCTTATACTCATAACGAATTGTGTAATGTGTAATGGAAGTTTATTTCTTTTAACAAAAAGGAAATAGAAGGATAAGGTTTTCTAAGAATAGCTTGTAGTAAAGTTGGCAGAGAAAGTCATTTGAATGTAGCAAATCAAATTTTTGCTCCAGTTCTTACAAATTTTCAGTATAGGTTCTTTGATGGTTGTCGCAGTTCTCATGGCTCGTGTTATCTTATTTACTGGGCACCTTTTGTTCTATTATTTTAAATTTGGGTTCATTATCCTCCGGCTAGCTATTACAACTCAGTCGAGCAAGTATCTCTAAGCAGGACATGTAAACGGAATGGAGTTGTTGCTAAAAGATAACACTGAAAAAAATTTTGTTTCTACACTTTTATTGCGGTCACTTTATTAATAATTCACATATTTAATCTTTATACACGCCTGACTGAGTCTGTGACAATTTTGAATGTAACTACAGTCGTTTTAGTTGCCGCGCACCAATTACTTCGCTTACTTTACATTTTTTATAACTAACTCTGCGACGTGCAGCTCGTGAGAGATTTTTCAGAACTGTACGACGTGTACCTCGTGAGAGATTCTTCAGAACTGTGCGAAACTTGCTTGTGGCTCGAGAATATATAGTCCTTCACCTCGAATTGCCTAAACATTACAATAGAGCTGCAATTGGTTACCAAATCGCGCCCACTTTGGCGTCTGTTTTGGTCAGCCAATCACTACTACTAACATATATACTCTAGGGAAGATATTATCTCCATTTCTAAAAAAAGGGCACGTTACCCTGACGTCATTTGTTTATCACCCCCTCGGTTTATTGTTACCCACTTCTATTGTCAGTTTCAGTTAGGCCGTGTAAACTTATTTCCTAACAATACTTATGGCTAACGAACATCTAAAATCCTGTACATACAATAATATTAATTTACACTACAATCAATTTGGCATTCACTGCATGTTGTTATATAAAATACTGCCTCATGGTTCATGGAGATATGTAAAATTAGCCTTTTCTTGATATAAGTTATAGCTGGTTACGGTTTTAGTAATCTAATGCGTTTGTGATTTCTAGAAAATTATAGGTATTGTTGTACTGAACAAACGTGTGTCATATTGTTGAAAATTTGTAGAAATTAACAATTTTAGTGTCATGCACTCTGAAAATCTTGGATTATCTTATAGATAAAGCGGAGAGAGAGAGGATCACCCTTGTACTTTATTAGCTGCTGCACATAGCCAGTATATTTTAATAGGTATTCTTTGCTTTTCGAACCAGAAGTTTCTACAATTTAGTTAGTAGGAATATGTTGTTCTAACTTGAAACTTGGTATCAATATGCATTGTGGAGGTCCCACTTAGAAAACATATTATAGACCATCTTGATTATTTTATCAGAGGAAGCCTCAGTAGCGTGTCAGAAAACCTAATAGACCTGAATAATTGTATTTTTTTTAAAATACTTACACAGCAAATGTTTACAAGCCTAAGGTTTGTGACAATTTTGGTTGTTTTCTTTAGAATGAATGTTTTAGAAGGCACTGTGAAGTAGGGAAAGCATTACAATTCTGATAGGAAAACAATCTTAAGGAAAAGCACAAGTTTATATTCAGTTCTTTATGATTTAATTCTCATTAATAAGGAGTTTAATTCTCATTAATAAGGAGTCTAATTACACTTTTAAAATATTAAACGATATGCACGTTGTACAATAAGGGGAGAGAGTGGCAGAGGAAAAGCGAGAGAACGACAGAGGGAGTATTGAGGGAGAGGAAGATGTTCTGAAATAGAATTAGGGGGGAAACAGAGGCAGAGAGAGAGAGAGAGAGAGGATGAGCGCAAGGTGCTAACCTAGTGGTTCGGATTTTTCATCAGGGCCAACACCTGTTTTCCAAAAAAGCTCCCTCCCCCTGTTTCCGGAGAACATCAAGGTGTCTATTATACAACCTCCCGGACGTATCCAGTCTCCCATGGGTAACGGGCCCAATTGCCCCGTCGAGACCAACACAATCCAAACAGCTCCCCAGGGCTGAGATGTTTGGCCTGACGTACGTGTCCGCAGCGCTCGTCCCACGGAGTTAACGGTGTCAGGGCCCCTTCTCTACTGGAGGTGTGAGGGAGACATTAAGACAGAGAGACCGTTTCACTCAAGAATGGCGTCGCTGATTGCTGTGAAACTTGGTGTATAGAACACGTAAACTCCAAGATAACAGTAGACTGTATGACAGCCTAATTACCTTCACCACAGCGCGCGAGGTTATACCGAGCTAGAAATCAAAAACCTTCTTGTGCTCCATCTTGTCAGCCATTGCAGGGTTGACCCACACGCCTATAGCTTTGTGCTTTATAATTTTCATGGTTTGTTTAGGAAGGTGATCATTATACATATGGTATATGGTGGTACCGGATATTCTTTCCTGCTTCAGTTCTTTCAATTACATAAAAAACATATGATCAGTACTTTTCCACCAAACATTCCATATAGAAATTTCACTGGAAATACTCATTTTGAGGTACTTTTAGAAAAAAAACATGTATTTATGTTTATGTCTGAACAGCACAACTCTAAAACGAAAGTCGGGTATGTACAAAACTTGGTATTTAAGTTCACTATTTTCTAAAGATGCGGCAAGAAGACTTTCAAAGCAACCCACACTCCAAGTTACATGAAACAGTTTCAAAATGTTATATTTTGTAAAAAAAAAAAATGATTCTAAAGTTTTGATTAATGTGCCATATGCTTAAGATATTTACATAACAGATAAAAGGTATATCTTGAATTTTCTGGAAACAGCCTTTGAAGCCCCTTCATTCTGAACGACTTTAGCACAATTTCGTTTATCTAGTAACGTTAAGAGATGTACAAAAACGTACTACTCAAAAAATGTAGAACTCTTTAAGACACACAAATTATTTCAAATATAGGGTAGTTAAATTATATTCGAACCCACTCCCGGCCTCTCTCTACTGCGCGAGACAGCCGGCAGTCGCCGGAGAAATTACGCCGGCAGAGGCGGACTAAAATCGTTACCTTATAATAGATGCTGGAAATATTGACCTTCTGCTCTCAAACATATAGCATATCTCGTGTAAATATGCTTGCTCACTCTCCGAAGTTCAGCAGCAAGAATTTCTGTGATATCTTGCACAATGTTTTCTTTAAATCGCTATAGAGTGCGAGGATTGAAACAATACACTTTGTCTTTTAAAGAACCCCACAAATAAAAATCACGACTGGTTAGGTCAGGAGAACGAGGGGCCTACAAATCAACACTAATTATTCTGTCATATTGCATGTAATGATTCGGTAACTGTATGTGCTGTTGCAGAATCTTGCTGGAACCAACTATGCAATTTATCTTCTCCTGTCAAGCGATTGCAAAATGAATATTTACACGAGATATGCTGCCTGTTTGAGAGCAGAAGGCCAGTATTTCCAACATCTATAATAAGATAAGGATTTTAGTCCGCCTCTGCCGGCGTAATTTCCCCGGCGAATGCCGGTTGTCTCGCGCAGTAGAGAGAGGCCGCGAGTGGGTTCGAATATAATTTAACTACCCTATACATTTTTTGTGGTGTCAGCCATTTCTGCAGTATTCCCTATTACTGGTTTGAATTTTTCATACTTTATAAATTTTTAAACGTGTTATCGCTACTCATTTGTTTCTCGTGATGTCATTGAAAGAGTGTGGATTTTTAAGGCCAGCATATAGCAACCCGCTTTTAAATATCTTTGTAGCGTTTCAGCTTCCTGTATCCTTGTACCTACAACGAAATGTGTTCTGTAACTATTTCTGTAAAGGTTTATCTCGATTAATGTCAAGTAAATAGAAAAATATGTGGACTAAAGATTGGAGCTCGGGTTCGATCTCAACCATTGGGGGGGGGCAAATTTTAAGTCCAGGTGCCCACTTAGCAACATGATGAAAGTAAGGAGCTGCGATAGGCAGCGATCCCGGTCACGGAGGTCTATATTCTGGCTGAGGGATGCGTGATTCTGGCCACATCACCTTTCCGTATCAGTTGGATTATCGCCCACCTTTGCCTTGTGTACGTAGACGTGAGGCTGGCAATAGAGTTGGCAGGTCAAGACCCTTCATTGCCTGTAACGCTGCGGTGGTATTATTATTATTAGCCAGAAAAATAAGCTTCTGTAAGAACAATGGGAAGAAGTTATGTAACACTAAATGATAGTGGGTAGAGAAAACTATGTGAATGTAACTCCACACACGAACGAGTTTTCTTTAATGAGCATGGCTCCCTCTTCTTCCCAGAGTTTGAGAAGCGCATGTGAATAAAATGTTTGGAGTTAACAGCATTGATTTAGTAGTACTTGCTAAATCGAGTTTGAGCGGAAAATATGTATACAGTAATTCCTATTTGAGGGCAGTTTTTGTACTTGCGATGTTAGCAGACACGCTTGGCTGCTGCTTCATTTTGTTTCCGGAGAGTTCGATTTCCGGAGAGTAAAGATGAAGACCCTTGCCTCACGTATTCCATCGTGGGTTTTATTTTGCTGCCGCGAGCGTATTGGAAGCGTTTTCTTTTATTTCTGTCCTCGCATAGAGTAGTAAAAAGAAATGAAGAAAATTGGACAAGGCTTCTGGCTTATTTTTCCACGTTTTTCGAGTATCGTAACACCAAAACAACGTGAAAAGTCATACTTTTACGGCTCTGAGAGAAAATTACGTTAAAACGTCCGTGAAATTGACGATTCAGGAGAAATGTGATGGTCACTTGAAAATATACTCAAAGATGGGAAGAGAATTTTATTTTCTTGCGTTTAAAAGTAAATAACAGCAACGTCGTTTAAGTTTACGGATTCCAGAAAACTATATTTGATGCGGGTTTTTTTCCAGTACCATAAATGCATAGGTAAGGCGATGGTGAATAGAGCCTTAAAGAGCATGGAATTCTTGCTATACTTATGTTTCGATTCTAGCATGAACACTTAGACTTAAGTAGAGGTCCTTAGATATCAGAGAATAATTGCATCCAAGTCTGGATTGCACACACAGGAGAATCATCTGCCGCTGGATTTCTGTATCTATTCTACTCGTAAACTGTTACCTTTTATGAAACGTCGAATCTTTTCTCAAACAGCTAACATACTTGTATTTACCCCTATACCCAACCGGCATTATTTATTAGTTGTTTTGCCAAAACAACGGACGACAGTCTTGTGGTTCTGTGGTTTCTCAGCTTAAAGGTACCGGGTTCAGTTCCTGGGCATGAGAATTTTTCAATTAAAATCTCCCCTACTCTGCAGAGTCTGGAAGTATGAATGTGGGAGTGAATGTGAGTGTGTTTAATGTTGAAGGTGATTAAAACCAACTTTTGAAAAAAAGAAGCTAAACTCAATGAGTTGTTTCTAAAGTCAAAGACCCGAAAGGACCTTAAAAGTTAAACAGGGCTATGCAAGTATACAAGAAAACACAAAAAGCTGCAGAAAGTTTGAAAAGCAACAGATTGTCATTGATCTCAAAGCAGAGTGTTAAAAAAAATTAATTTAGTTTTATTTAACTGCTGTGGTCCTTAGTGTTCCATTCTATATTGGGCGTGAAAGACCGTTAATTTGCTCAGAGGCCTCTTTATCAGGCTTGAGGTTCTTTTACATGCCTTAAATTTACGACACGGGACCACCGGCTTTACTTCCCTTCCGAAGGAAGCCATGCTAAGGATGTTTACGCCCGCAAAAAATCCATCGCCTTCCGCCGGGTTTGAACCCGCGACCTCAGGAATTAGAGGCTAGTAAGCAGAGTGTTACAAAAAATATCTCGCTGTAGAAAATCCTTAATGGTCGGGTGCATTGGCGTTTAGTAACCATACACATATTATCGTCATACAGAGTACCGAATTCTGCTGTAGAACACTTTTATTGCCTTTTTTCTACTGTTTACTTAGTAAGAAGAGGGAGTATCGTCTTATGGTTGGGACAGGAAGGGGGTAGATCAGGTTTCCAGACGGGAGAGCAAAGTTTGGCAGAGGGCTGGCCGAGGAGCAGTGGTGAAGGTAGGCAAATTATTCAGGTGTAACTCTGGTTCCAAATTTAGATTATCTACAGCGCTAGTCTACACTAATATAAGCACGTCAGCAATGTTTAGTTAGCTAAATTTCTACTCTACATTATTACAAACATCAACCAATAATAAGGCTGCAACCAACACGTTTACCTGGGGTGCAAAGAAGTTTGGGCTTTCCATGTTCCGGAGGTCCTGCGGCGTAGCTAAAGATAAGGTTAAAGAATAAAAGACTGAGGGTCGAATTTCATAGTCGTCGCTTATTTCAAGGAAGTCCTTAAGCAGCGATTTTTTAATACACAGACGTTACTCTTTCAGGCGAATAAGGAAATGCTTATTCATATAATGAAGCTCCGACCGCCGCTTATATGCAATAAGGAGAACCGACGCCATCTTGCATCAACCGCCTACAACGGTGGTTAACAATAATAGCGATTTCGTGGAGTTAAAGCCGGTAATCCAGGCGAAAAAACAATAATAATAATGATATAATACGATCAAAACCGTAAATAGACAACTAAACGAGAAGACAATATTAATATAAAAAATCTGATGTGTTACACTCACATGACTTTCTCTGTTCTTGTACAAACTATTTTTACAAACGCTTATTCTCCATCTACTTCATGTTAATCGAGATAAACATTTACAGACTTATTGCTAAGTTTCTTGTAGATGTAAGGGGATAATATATTTACAAGGGCAATTTGGAAATACAGTAGCCTTTAAGCACATACATATCTCTTAATAGCTGGTTGCTAGGTGCAGCACCATTCCCTTTCCCACAGATTAATACTGTTTGCATATCCAAGACAAAAAAATGAATAACGAATTCCCATTTAGGAAAATAAGTATTGAAAAATTTAAGGGAATAACAAGCTATATCTCGAAAATGGTTGACTCGACAAAAAAATGTATATGACATAAGTTGTGTATTTTAGCGCGATCTACATTTTTTGTATAGTAAAATTTTGTCTATCTCTTATGGTTTACCAGTTATGGAAAAGTCGTTCACAATGAAGAATACTTTTGGAGACATTCCCAGAAAATTCAAGATATACATTTTATTTGTTATAAAAATATCTTAAACATATGATATTTTAATCAAAATCATTAGAGCCATTTTTGAGAAAATTAAAATTTTCTAAAAATCTTCCATGTAAAGGGTAATATGGGGTGGGGGGATTTTCTCGAAAACCTTCGCGTCGCATCCTTGGAAGATACTGAACCTAAATACCAAGTTTGGTGTTTATCCGACTGTTCGTTTCTGAGTTATGCTGTTCACAGACAGACAGACAGACACACAGACAAACAGACACACAGACAGAATTACAGACACACACACGGACATGTTTGCAAAAATGCTTTTTTTGGATTCAGCGGATCTAAAAACACGTATTTCCGGTGAAATCTCGGTATCGAATTTTTGGGTAGAATACAATACTTTCCTTACTTACTGTACGTAGTAGAGAAAGTAAAAATAACAAACATAACAACAAATAATGTTGAACAACGATATAAGGAGTATAAAGAGAATCAATTAAAAAAAATGCGCGCTCTGTAAACTCATACTGGAAATGGGTTTTGTTGAAAAGGCAGAAAAACAATTTTTGTTTTCCTCGAAAGAAAGGCAGATGACACACATACTTGCTATCGGCGCTGTGAAGTCTATCGGAAGTCCCGCCTTCGTACCCCGGGCCGGACGTGAAGCTAACAATGGCTCCAAAGCTTAGCAGGGTCAGAAAGCATGCGTGTTTTATTTCCGATCTAAGAATATTCGTGGGAAGATAACTCAAAATAAGTTGTAAGAAGCAGACGTTAAAGTTGTCGAAGGGGGGATAACCAATAATAAAATCATGAAAAGAAAATGATAGCCAATAAAAGATCGCGTATACATCCTGATTCGTGGAACTCAAAACGGAACGAAGCATAAGAAGGGTGGGGGAAAATTCTAAGTTTAGCGAAAGGCGTCAAAAAAAAATTCTCATGTGTTACACTCACATGACTTTCTCTACTCTTGTGCAAACTATTTATACAAACGCTTATTCTCCATCTGCTTCATGTTAATCTAGATAAACAATTGCAGACTCTTATCTTATTGCTAATTTTCTTGTAGATATAAGGGGAATGTATATTTACAAGCGCAATTTGGAAATACAGTAGCCTTTAAGCACATACATATCTCTTAATAGTGCTGCACCTAGCAACCAGCCATTCCCTTTCCCACAGATTAATACTCTTTGCATATCCAACACAAAAAATGAATAACGTAATCCCATTTGAGAAAATAAGTATTGAAAAGTTTAAGGGAATAACAAGCGATATCTCGAAAGTGGTTCACTCAACAAAAAAAATGTATATGATATAAATTGTGTATTTTAACGCGATCTACATTGTTTGTGTAGTAAAATTTTGTCTATCTCTTATGGTTTACCAGTTATGCAAAAGTCGTTCACAATGAAGAATACTTTTGGAGACATTCCCAGAAAATTCAAGATATACATTTTATTTGTCATACAAATATCTTAAACATATGATATTTTAATCAAAATCGTTTAGGCCATTTTTGAGAAAATTAAAATTTTCGAAAAATCTTCCATGTAAAGGGTACTCTGGGGTGGGGGGATTTTCTCGAAAACTTTCGTGTCGCATCCTTGGAAGATACTGAACCTAAATACCAAGTTTGGTGTTTATCCGACTGTTTGTTTCTGAGTTATGCTGTTCACAGACACACACAGACAGACACACAGACATACACACGGACATGTTTCCAAAAATGCTATTTTTGGATTCAGGGGGTCTCAAAACATGTATTTCCGATGAAATCTCGGTATCGAATTTTTGGGTGGAATGCAATACTTCCCCTACTTACTATACGTAGTAGCGAAAGTAAAAAACGCGAGGATGGTTGACAAAAACCCACCCTTGTGAAACCTAATGACTACCGCCGTCGGTAAAGGACTCAGCGAAAAAGAAAAGAAAGTAATCAGGAAATTTGAAGTGTGGTAATGAAGTGTCGAAATCTAGACATCTAGTGGTTTTGACGACGAAGATGTCGAGTCGACCAAATAGGAATCTTCTGAACAAAAATAAAAGTAAATAATAATTCAATCTTCGCCGACAGCATTATAAATATTATCAAGGCAGTGTCACCACCCTTGGAAACCAGAACCTCAGCTCTAACAGAGCAAATTCGTAATCCCTGGAATCCAACAATCGACTCCGGGACTCCGAAACTCCTCGAAGTAGCAGCAAGAAAGAACACAGATGCGGCAAAGGTAGCGTCAGTGTGTATGGAATTTCATAACGAAATTTTACTGCGCGTTAATAAACGGATTTGCGCGATTTGCAGAATTCACTTGAAACGCATAGGGATGCTGAATTTAAGAAGCTATCCCTTTACCAAAGCCGCTGTTGTAATACTCTAATGCCTCTACTAAACCACGTAACCTTAACAAACAGAAGTTATGAAGTAGCAACGTGAGACAGGCTTACTTGTAAAGATAACGTTTAGAATCTCAGTATTATAACACTATCCATATGTTTCCTTTTCAGACACTTTCCCATTTATGTTTTCCAACGTACTTATGTCCCAAGAAATCGAGATTCCGCTGGACTTACTCAGAATCCTTTAATAACACCCTAAAAATAAAATGCAGAAATATTTGTGCAATAAAGTACATCTCTGCAGTGGTTTTCTCAATCAAATTGCCTGTTTTGCATAATTGCCACTACTGCAATGTATCACTCAAGTTACACGTCTTTACCATTAATTCGCAAATATACGTGGGTTATCAAAATCTTGAACACAGGTTTACCAATTTCGCATGAAAATCCGCCGTTAAAGCCAAACACTAAGTTATTGGGTACTTTTGCTTTTCTGATTACTGCTAGATGGTGCAGTAATTGCATTTCTCATGCAAATCAGTGATTTGCTTCCATTGAGGCAGTATTTTTAACACTTAAATGATTTCAGTCAGATTATATAATATGTAAATTCAATATTGAAGCAATATGTGTATGTAATAATTTGCATATACTTATATTATTGTATACATGTTCAATAATGTTATGTGAATGCGTAATTTAATAATGTAGGAGCTGTGAGAAATAGGTTAAAGGTTGCTAACAATGATGTAACAATGAGGTAACCTTTAGGCAATAATGACTTGAGTGTTTAAATGTTACTTGTTATTCCTGGAAGCATTACTGTAATTTTAGTGACAGTTTAGAAAAATAGTCAATCAACAACCAGAAAACCTTTAGTTAAATGCAGGTATTCTATTGGTGTAAAACTAGCCAATCAGAGACTTGAAATACAGAAATTTACAAGTTTAGACGGTTGAAATAAATTCAGTTGCATCCAAACAGTGCTCATAACAAGACGTGTTGCTTCTAGATAGTGCTCATAACCAGACGCGAGATGTGTCCTCGAGAAATTAATTACGTATTCGTGTCAGACGAAAATAGTATACTTGTTAAAAAGTGCAAGTATTAAATAAAAGAATCTCGCAGCTCTAGATATCAGTGAAGTGTTTATTAATTGGTGTCAAGGATTAATAAAAAGGAGTGAATTAAAACATAAAATCTGTGTAGGTCTAAATTCTTGTCGCATCACGCCCTGCCAAGACTTCCATGTCTAACAATAATACTGACGCAGCTAAGGCAAACATAAATATTCAATACTTAAAGAAACAATCAAATAACAAAGTTAATTTTTTTTAACTTGGGGCAAAGGCCACCTAAAAATACATTTGGGTCGAAGACTACCGGAAACTGTTTACTATACGTGCTGTTGCAACTACACAAGTTCGGCTCCCCAACAGTTGAAATATAATACAACCCCTTCAATACAAACTACTACAAATTGACGCCCAAAGCGTTGTAAAAAATAACGTAACAAACTATCTACTTCACCATGCATGCATACACAAGTGCGCATAGTGTAAATACTTCTTGCTACTAACAATTTATGCTAGAAAGTCAGGTTTCCACGAGTGAATACCACTTAAGGCCAGTACATCAGACAGCGTCCTATTGCCTGCATTCTACGATGTCTTTGTATCTCAGCAACAACTCCTTTAGTTGGTTTCTTTCCTGCTCGCTGAAGTGCGTTGAAATTACAATCTACTTGATTTTAAACGAAAGTTAACTAATTAATAAATGTACCATTTAAAACCCTCAAACTTCTACCACCTGCTCAACAGCTGTTGTGAAAAAAACGACGAAAATGAAAATGGTGGTTGGCTACGTTCGTTTATACACTCCTTCGCGCATCCAATGGCTGTGAAACAGCCGAACCATGTTGCCACATATGCTTCTGAACTAAGTAAGCGTTTAGCGTCGAGCATATAAATACCATCTATGTGTACCAAATGGTAATAAACGTTTCTGCATCAGAAGGAAATACTTATTGCTTAACATCTCCTTTTCATATAAACGATGACTATGAATTCGACCCTGAATGTCGCAGATTCCTGTTAGCACGTGTCTAGAAACACAGCCTAGCAGAGCCCGATCCGTCAAAAGCTCTTAAGTTTAAATACCGGAGGAGTACTCTGACCAATGCCTTAGACAGCACTGATGTAGGCGGGTGTCAGTATAATTTGCATCATCCACCGATGAACCTGAGGTGATTATTCCTCTTAAAACTCCCGCATCTAATCCCTGCTTATTTAGGCATCTGACTCCCAAGAATCCTAAAGCCAATTTCATGGCCTTCATGGCTTAGCTTTTTCCCCTAAACATCTCGAGCTTTATTATCACATTACTGTCAAATAAATCTGTAAATGTCACAGTATTCCGCACAAAAACGATGTATAAAGGTGTAACAGAATTACAGGTTTTGAGATTCTCTGACTCCCAAAAATACATTTTAGATAAAGGTGTGTGTGTATGTGGTGTACACGTGTGTTCAACTTGGTATTTAGGTTGAGCAACTTCCAAGAATGTGACAGGAAGGTTTTAAGTAAAATATCCATGTCTTTTATATGGAAAATGCTTTAATACTCTATTTTGTCAGAAATGGATCGAACGATTTTGATTATAATAGGGAAAAGCTTCCTATATTGAACCACTTAAGCCTAAATAGCAAATAATAATTATAATTTTAAATCAAAATTTTCAGAAACACAAGCGTTAAAGTGTTAAATTAATTAATGAAGTGACAGCTAAAACACAACTAAATTACATTAATGATGTGACGGTTAAAACTCAACTAAATTACATTAATGATGTGACGGTTAAAACTCAACTAAATTACATTAATGAAGTGAGGGTTAAAACACAACTAAATTACATTAATGAAGTGACGGTTAAAACACAACTAAATTACATTAATGAAGTGACGGTTAAAACACAACTAAATTACATTAATGATGTGACGGTTAAAACTCAACTAAATTGCATTAATGAAGTGACGGTTAAAACACAACTAAATTACATTAATGAAGTGACGGTTAAAACACAACTAAATTACATTAATGAAGTGACGGTTAAAACTCAACTAAATTACATTAATGAAGTGACGGTTAAAACACAATTAAATTACATTAATGATGTGACGGTTAAAACTCAACTAAACTACATTAATGAAGTGACGGTTAAAACACAACTAAATTACATTAATGATGTGACGGTTAAAACTCAACTAAATTGCATTAATGAAGTGACGGTTAAAACACAACTAAATTACATTAATGAAGTGACGGTTAAAACTCAACTAAATTACATTAATGAAGTGACGGTTAAAACACAACTAAATTACATTAATGAAGTGACGGTTAAAACACAACTAAATTACATTAATGAAGTTATGGTTAAAACTCAACTAAATTACATTAATGAATTGACGGTTAAAACACAACTAAATTACATTAATGATGTGACGGTTAAAACTCAACTAAATTACATTAATGAAGTGACGGTTAAAACACAACTAAATTACATTAATGATGTGACGGTTAAAACTCAACTAAATAGCATTAATGAAGTGACGGTTAAAACACAACTAAATTACATTAATGAAGTGACGGTTAAAACTCAACTAAATTACATTAATGAAGTAACAGCTAAAACTAAATTAAATTACATTAATGATGTGACAGTTAAAACTCAACTAAATTACATTAATGATGTGACAGTTAAAACTCAACTAAATTACATTAATGATGTAACGGTTAAAACACAACTAAATTACATTAATGACGTGACGGTTAAAACACAACTAAATTACATTAATGGTGTGACAGTTAAAACTCAACTAAATTACATTAATGAAGTGACGGTTAAAACTCAACTAAATTACATTAATGGTGTGACAGTTAAAACTCAACTAAATTACTTTAATGATGTGACGGTTAAAAGTCAACTAAATTACATTAATGAAGTGACAGATAAAACTCAACTAAATTACATTAATGATGTGACGGTTAAAACTCGACTAAATTACATTAATGATGTGACGGTTAAAACACCACTAAATTACATTAATGATGTGACGGTTAAAACTCAACTAAATTACATTAATGATGCGACGGTTAAAACTCAACTAAATTACATTAATGATGTGACGGTTAAAACACAACTAAATTACATTAATGATGTGACGGTTAATACTCAACTAAATTAATCAATGATGTGACGGTTAAAACTCGACTAAATTACATTAATGATGTGACGGTTAAAACACAACTAAATTACATTAATGATGTGACGGTTAAACCTCGACTAAATTACATTAACGATGTGACGGTTAAAACTCAACTAAGTTACATTAATGAATTGACAGTTAAAACTCAACTACATTACATTAATGAAGTTACAGTTAAAACTCAACTAAATTACATTAATGAAGTGACAGTTAAAGCTCAACTAAATTACATTAATGATGTGACGGTTAAATCTCAACTAAATTAATTAATGATATGACGGTTAAAGCTCAACTAAATTACATTAATGAAGTAACAGCTAAAACTAAATTAAATTACATTAATGATGTGACAGTTAAAACTCAACTAAATTACATTAATGATGTGACAGTTAAAACTCAACTAAATTACATTAATGATGTAACGGTTAAAACACAACTAAATTACATTAATGACGTGACGGTTAAAACACAACTAAATTACATTAATGGTGTGACAGTTAAAACTCAACTAAATTACATTAATGAAGTGACGGTTAAAACTCAACTAAATTACATTAATGAATTCACAGTTAAAGCTCAACTAAACTACATTAATGATGTGACGGTTAAAACGCAACTAAATTACATTAATGATGTGACGGTTAAAACTCAACTAAATTACATTAATGATGTGACGGTTAAAACTCAACTAAATTACAGTAATCAAGTGACAGATAAAACTCAACTAAGTTACATTAATGATGTGACGGTTAAAACTCAACTAAGTTACATTAATGAAGCCATAGATAAAACTCAACTAAATCACATTAATGAAGCGACGCTTAAAACTCAATTAAATTACATTAATGAAGCCACTGTTAAAACTCAACTAAATCACATTAATGAAGTGACAGTTAAAACTAAACTAAATCATATTAATGAAGCGACACTTAAAACTCAACTAAATTACATTAATGAAGCGACTGTTAAAACTCAACTAAATCACATTAATGAAGTGACAGTTAAAACTAAACTAAATTGCATTAATGAAGCGACTGTTAAAACTCAACTAAATCACATTGATGAAGTGAGTTAAAACTAAACTAAATCACATTAATGAAGTGACAATTAAAACTAAACTAAATTACATTATGGAAGTGACAGTTAAAACTCAACTAAATCACATTAATGAAGTGACAGTTAAAACTAAACTAAATCACATTAATGAAGTGGCAGTTAAAACTAAACTAAATCACATTAATGAAGTGACAGTTAAAACTAAACTAAATCACATTAATGAAGTGACAGTTAAAACTAAACTAAATCACATTAATGAAGTGACAGTTAAAACTAAACTAAATCACGTTAATGAAGTCACAGTTAAAACTCAACTAAATTGCATTAATGAAATGACAGTTAAAACTCAACTTAAGCACATGAATGAATTGACGCTAACAGTGACCTGAATCTCATTAAGAAAGTTACAGTTAAATCTGAACTAAATTACATTAATGAAGTGCAGTTAAAACTAAACTAAATCACATTAAAGAAGTGGCAGTTAAAACTAAACTAAATCACGTTAATGAAGTCACAGTTAAAACTAAACTAAATTACATTAATAAAATGACAGTTAAAACTCAACTAAATTGCATTAATGAAGTGACAGTTAAAACTCAACTTAAGCACATGAATGAATTGACGATAACAGTGACCTGAATCACATTAATGAAGTTACAGTTAAATTTGAACTAAATTACATTAATGAAGTGCAATGAAAACTGAATTAAATTACACTAGTGAAGTACCAGTGAAAACTGAATTAGATTACATTAGTGAAGCGACAGTCAAAACTAAAGTAATTCACATTAGTGAAGTGACAATTACAACAAGTGAACAAAATCATGTTATGAGGTCAAAGTGAAAACTAAACTAAATCATATTAGTGAAGTAATAGGCACACTGTGAAAATATTTAAAATTAAAGAGAAAATTCTAATTTATAAAAGTGCATAAAATATTAAGGTTGTCATATTTTGGCAATTTTGCCCCTAAAATGCTTAATTCAATAGAAAGAATTCTGGAAGGAGTTGAATAACAGTTTTTAATTGACCTTATAATTTCTTTTATAGAAGAAGGATTTAATTCATTCCAAATTTAATTAGACCAACTGTTTTGTTGTTATTCCCTGAATAAATACGTTAGAGCTAGAGCCTGTTTGTGACTACTTGTTGCTTTCTCAAGGGTCTGTACACCCCTGTTTTCTTGGTAGACGTCTATAGATACCGGACTGTTTGTAGAAGCCCAAACAATTGCCGCTTGATGAGCCAGCCGGCTTCCTTGGAAACGGAAAAAGGCAGTTCTCTGCTCGTTTCACGATATCATCCAAATCCAATATAACTCGATTTCCCTGTTTGTGCTGATTCGTCGTAAGGTCAGTTATCTGCAGCAGGATTTAGGAAAAGATACTAACTTCCGAATTTTCTCATTCCAGGCACGTCTAAAAGTGAGACATGGCGTCGAAAAGAGAGGGATTCTGAAAACCCTTTTCATAATGCACGTTTTAGCACAAATGTTCTTACACATAATATAGCAAGTTTATTTGTACACGTCTAGATAAAACTGTTTTTATGACCCGAGAGTAGCTGGAAGATTGACTAGCGAATGTTAATTAACTGTGTTTATAAATAAATGATACACAAATACTCGGGCTGCAATGTTGAAGATTGTGAGGATCATTCTTGTAGATAATCTGTGCACTGAAGCACAATTATTGCATTTATGGCATCGAAAACAGTTGAATTTTTACTTTCTCAACCACGTAGTATAGAAGGTAGGTATTGGAAATTTCAACCAAAAAGCCGATATCGAGATTTTACCGGAAATAATTCTTTGAGACTTCTTGAATAAAAATAAAGGTAATTTTAGAAACAGGTGTGTGTGTGTGTGTTTGTTTGTTAGTAATAATTCAAAACAAAAGTTCCATTTTGAGGCAGTATTTTTTATCTCTTAACTGCTATCAATTTAATTGTATAATATAGAAATAATAGCCCGCCTATAATCAATCAATAACTGCTATAAGTGTATATTACAGCCATTATGTTATGTATATTTATTGTATATATGTGTAGAATATTATTTGAATATATTCCTTAGTTTAGAAACATAGGAGCTGTGAGTGTAGAAGCAAGCATTTTTCTGTAGCAAACAGTGTCATAAAGTGGAAAAACAGAGGGTGGCTATCATTAAGTTTAACCTTAGCAGAACGATAAGTTAGAAAGCTAAGGAAGGCTACCAACAGCCGATGGAAAAATACTGATGTAACGTAGATAAGTCTGTGAATAGTCACGTGGGCGCAAAAAGCCAATGAAAGTCAAACTCAAGTGTTCTGCTAGAGTAGCTTAGCCAATCAGAAAATAGAAACATTAAATTTAAAATGTTAAGCTGTGGACGCTAAGAGGTAGCGTACCCATGCCAAGTAAGTTCAGTAGATGGAGCTCAGAGTGTGCAGACGTGAAATGTTAGTGCAGTGCGGAGAAGATACATTTTGACCTCTAACAAAAATGTAGTTAGCAACAGATAATTACTACAACCATAAAATATATTTCATTGTATATATTCGTAGAGATATATATTTGTGTGATTTATAATTTTTAACGCGAATAAAACACTTAAGACATTCTCTAAACTACAGTTCGTTAGCACACATATAGAACTTAATATCTTACAGCTGTATGCGTAAATACTTCAGTAATTTGTTATTATTTAATATATTATTCAACTGTCTTCAGGAAGTAATAAAGTAGTGAGAATTTAAGCTATAACTTGTGTAAAGTGTGTGAAACTATTCTACAGCCGTACCAACCTTGTTAAGAGGTACTTGCTCTACCAGATATAACTGACGCAGCCGAGGTATAATTTTAAATTAATCATAATATAAGATATCAAAAATCACTACATATAAATTTTATTACGAACACACATACGAGACGGTATGCAATCAAGATATTCAAGTTCAGCGTCATTAATGGATGCGACACACTTTACATGAAAGAATATTCTTTATTTTTTTATTTTCTCAAAAATGGTTCTAACGACTTTTATTAAGATACCATATGTTTAAAATATGAGCATGAAAATAAATTTAAAATTTCAGTGAATAGTCTGTGAAGTCCTCTTCATTCTGAAAGGCTTAATTAATAAATGCATAATTAATAAACCGTAAGAGACTGACAACACTCACCACACAAAAAATGTAGATTTTAAAGCACACAATTTATATCGCACAAAGTTTTTGTTCGTTAAGCCTTTCCGAGAAATTCATTTTTATTAGTTTGAATTTTCAAATATTTATACTCCTGTAAAGTTCTTTCCTATTGGTTTTTACTTTCGCTACCACGTTCATAGTAGACAGAGAAAGTGTTGCATTCCAACCAAATAGGTATTTGAAATCGACATTTAAACGTAAATATTTGTTTTGAGGCCCCTGAATAAAAAAAGCACGTTTAGAAAAAGGTCTGTCTGTCTGTGTGTGTGTGTGTGTGTGTGTGTGTGTGTGTGTGTGTGTGTGTGAAGTGAGATAAATACCAAACTTCCTACTTGGATTTAGTACCTTCCAAAGCTGTGACACGAAGCTTTTCAACAAAATTTTCGCACCCCAAACTACCCTTTACACGGAAGATTTTTCAATTTTTTTTTATTCTCAAAAATGACTATAACGATTTTAATTAAAATACAATATATTAGAGATATGTACATGACAAATAAAATTTACATCTTGAATTTTCTAAAAATAGCCTACGAAGTCCTCTTCATTCGGAAAGAATTTTGTATAATCTTGTATAACTGGTAAACATTAAACGATAGACGAAACCGTACTACACAAAAAATGTAGATGTGTTTAAAGCACACAATTAATTTTCAATAACGTTTTTTCTGTAGCATACGCCATTTCTGAGATATCGCTTAGTTAAGGTTCGAATTTTTCAGTACTTTGTCATTCTCTTGAAGACCTGTCGACATTCAGTTGTTTCTCACAATTGCATGGAAACAGTATGGAATTTTAAGGCCAGCATATAGCGTCCAGTTCTAAAGCATTTGACTATCGCTGTTCCTTTTGTATCTGTAACGAAATATGTTATGCAGCTATTTCTGTCAAAGTTTATTCGGATTAAAATGTAGTAGATAGAAAATAAGCTTTAGTAAAAATAGTTTCTATACTCACTAATAAATGACAGAGGGTAAAGAAAGTCATATGAATGTATCTAACTATCGCTTTACCTACTGTATCCAAAAGTAAATGTATAAATGAGAATTGAACTTCTATCTGAACATGTAGAATAGCAAGATTTTGCAAGCATAGTTTGCATAGGAGTGAGTAGATAAAGTTATGTAAATACAACACAAAAGGCTTCCTTTTTGTAATCAGGGGACACCAAAAGTATATTTCCGATCACATCGCGATGTCCAATTTTTACTTTCTCTACTATGTCTAGGAAGTAGGGGAAGTATTGCATTCCGCTCAAAAATTCGATACCGAGATTTCACCGGAAATACCTCTTTTGAGGTGCCCTGAATACAAATAAAGCATTTTTGGAAACATGTCCGCATATGTGTATCTGTCAGTGTGTGAACAGCATAACTCAAAATGGAAAAGTCGCATAAATACCAAACTTGATATTTGAGTTCAGTATCTTTCAAGGATGCGACACGAAGATTTTCAAGAAAATTCTTCCACCCCAGACTACCCTTTACCTGGAACATTTTTCGAAAATTTTGATTTTCTCAAAAATTAATAACGATTTTGATTAAAATATTCTAGTTCTAGTTTGAGAAGGGGTGGGTTTTATTTCCAAGCAAAGCGACCTTAAGATCTATTGCGCATCCCCCCTTTCATCAGTTAAGTAGTCTGTTGCTCGATATGAACTTAACCAGACTGCTAACTGAGGCTTTCGATAGTTCATCTATCTTTGGAAAGTGATTGCCAAAAATACTTGCTCTTTGATTCGCAAGAGCAGGGCAATCACATAGTAGATGAGTAACAGTCTCATCTCCTTCTAGACATCTACTACAGATAGGGTTGTTAAACAATCCCATTCTGTATAGATTAAATTTTAGGGCACAGTGTCCTGTAATGAATCCTATTGCCCATGCAAGTCTTCTTCTACTAAGACCGCGCAAGTATTTTGCCCGGCTGTTATCCAGGTCTGTAATGAACAACTTGGAATGTCTGCAACCCTCAATGGAGTTCCAGTAGTTCTTGTGTTCTGCTTGAGCCCAGCACTTAATAGCCTGTTTCACTGGTCTGTAGGACACTCCCAGTACAGGCTCCGGACCAAAAAATGGGATTTCACTGCCAATCTTGGCTGCTTCATCTGCTTTCTCATTGCCTAGTATACCTATGTGTCCTGGCACCCACATAATTTGAACCTTATTGTGTTCAGCCAGTGTCATTGAGGATTCCCGGCATTCTGAGACGAGCTTTGATTTTATTGATGGTGATTCAAGTGCTTTAAGAGCAGCTTGACTGTCTGAGAGGATAAGAACACATCTATTCTTATATCTCCTTGATTAAAATATTATGTGTTTAAGATAATGTTGTGACAAATGAAATGTATATCTTGAATTTTCTGCGAATGTCGCCAAAAGTCCTCTTCATTATGAATGGCTTATGCATAACTGGCAAACCGTAAGAGAACGACAAAATTTTACAATACCAAAAATGTCTACTCGATTTCTGTCTTATAGGGGAAAGGTCCCTATATTGAATCACTTATGCCTAAATAGTAATTATAATTTCAAATCAAAATGTTTAGAAACACAAGCGTTAAAGTGACAAATCCTTGCGCTGTCAATATCCTCAACACAATTTAAAATTAATACAATTATCAATTAAATAACATTTAAAAAGTGAGATGGTGTAAATCGGTTCAAATTAGGAACGTGGTCCATAAATTGAACCACATACTTTTAAGCTTAAAAGTATTTTTATTGATACAAAATACCCATATTTTATTGTGCATTCAAAACAAATATGCTATGAGCAACAAAATTAGAATCCAAAATTCTGATAAGAATAGCAATTTCCTTGAAAATTTTGAAATTTTATATAATCAAAATCACATGGTTTTTGGAATAGGTATTATTTGCAATATAGAGTTTATACTAATTTTTACTCTCATAAAAAATAGTCCAATTATACACAGTCTTCACAATAAAACACTTTCTTCTTAGCACTAACATTTGCACACTTTTGGTGAAGCCATATGCTACAACTCATACAATGAATCATGTCCATAATTTCAGACAATTCACATTCACATATTCATGTCAGCCACTGTTTTTAACATGATTTTTTAACTTAGCATATTATGTGGATATTTATTCACAAGATATACTATTAGCAGTTAAGCAATCCTAGAACTTCAATAGGTTTCCTAAATTGGACAGTTCAATATAGGGTTCAAACAGTGGTTTAATTTACGAGTCACGCCATTTTCGAAGCTTTAACATCTATGTGACAAGGAGAGACGCTGCTTGAAACAACGCATGCATGAATACTGTTGCTAAATAAAAACTTCATAACATGATAGATAGATCATCTAAAGCTTGCCTAATTGGTCGTATAAGCTTAGCTAAATGAATCAAATATTACTTCTGAAGCACCAAAAACACACAACACTTCATACAACTAAAACCACAACTCAGAATGCAAAGTCAACAACTCCAAGCATTCTTAGCTGTACACCCTAATATCTGCTAGGATTATAGTGCCATCTGTAGAAAAGTTTGGAAATTTATCGGAGTGATTCAATTTAAGAGGCAGTTCAAATTAAGGACCTTTCCCATACGTTTTTGTTAATTTAACCATTTACGAGTTATTCCTGGTTATTTGTTTGAATTTTCCAAATGGGAATTCGTTATTTTTGTATGTCCTGGACATGCAAAGAGAATGGAATGCTCCACATAGCAACCAGCTGTTAAAAGATTTGACTATCGCTTAAAGCCTACAATGTTCTCCTTGCACCTACAAGAAAATTAACAATAAGTTTTCTGCAAATGTTTATCTTGATTAACCTGAAGTAGTCTGCACAAGAATAGAGAAAGTCATGTGAATGCAACACATCAGATTTGTTGTTCTAGTGCAATATTTTCTCCGTATTCCTTTAGCAGTAGAGAAAGGAGAAACACGACGCTAGAGTAGGTGAGTAATTTTCTTTTTAAGAAACCGATGTGTTGGTCCCGGACTACGATGACAGCTCGGGAGTCGCGTAAAATACGGTATTTAGTGAGCACTGGCACGTCATTTCAGTGAGACATGTAATTTTATAACTTGTTTAACTCTGAATGTAATCAAATATGATGCGCTGTACAAATTGCATTTACTGTTCATTATATGAAATTGTGTTTCAATGATTTTGAAAACGATCATTGGTGTGTAAAGTGAATTTAACGTACTATTATAATCTCCTTCAACATTCAATTTGTAACCTATAAACGGAAGCGTTTCTGCAGGGGATTAGTATAATAGTGTTCGTATCCTGTTATGTATTTTGGAGATATAACACTCCGATTCTATACAACGATGAAACAAATTATATACGTCAAATATTCAATACATCTACAGAAACCTGATATGTTGCACCCACATGACTCTCTACTCTTTTACAAAGCATATTTATAAACGCTTATTCTCCATTTACTTCATTTTAATCGAGATGTTAATCTTATTGCTAATTTTCTTATATGTGCAAGGGTAATATGCTAGGCTTTAAGCGCAAATCTTTTAAGAGTTTAAGAACTGGTTGCTATGTGGAATATAAGTATAAGTATTGAAAAATTCAAACAAATAACAAGGAATATCTCGGAAATGATTCGCCCACAAAAAAATCTGATGTGTTACACTCACATGATTTTCTCTACTCTTGCACAAACTATTTTTACAAAAGCTTATTCCCCATACGTTTCATGTTAATCGAGATATCGAGATGTTAATCTTATTGCTAATTTTCTTGTAGAAGCAAGGGAATTGGTAGGCTTTAAGCGAAAGTCAAATATTTTAAGAGGTGGTTGCTATGCATTACCAGGACAAAAAGAACTGAATAACGAATTTGAGAAAAATTATAAGTATTGGAAAATTTAAGGGAATAACATGCAATATCTCGAAAATGGTTTACTCAACAAAAAAATGTATATAACATAAATTGTGTAGTTTAACGCGATATACTTTTTTGTGTTGTAAAATTTTGTCTCTCTCTTATGCTTTACCAGTTATGTAAAAGTCGTCCACAATGAAGAACACCTTTGGGGGGATTTTCTTGAAAACCTTCGTGTAGCATCTCTGGAAGATACTGTACCTAAATACCAAGTTTGGTGTTTATCCCACTGTTCGTTTCTGAATTATGCTGTTCACAGTCACACACACACACACACACAGACAAACACACGGACATGTTTCCAAAAATGCTTTTTTTGAATTCAGGGGGTCGCAAAACATGTATTTCCGGTGATATCTCGGTATCGAATTTTTGGGTGGAATACAATACTTGTGTAGGACATAAATTGTGTGTTTCAACGAGCTCTACATTTTTTGTGCAGAAACATTTTGTCTTATCTCTTACGGTTTACAAGTTATGCAAAAGCCGTTCAGAATGAGGACTTTTGTGGACAACCCAGAAAATTCAAGATATAGATTTTGTTGTTTATGGCTTAAATATGATATTTTAATCAAATTTGTTAGGCATTTTTGAGAAAATAAAAACTTTCGAGAAATGTTCCATGTAAAGGGTAGTCTGGGGTGAACTAGTTTTCTTGGAAATCTTTGTGTCGAATCCTTGAAAGATAGTAAACTCAAATACCAAGTTTGGTATTTATCCGACTTTTCCGTTTTGAGCTATGCTGTTCACAGACATACACGGGCCTTTTTCTAAAAGTGCTTTTTCGGATTCAGGAAGCCTCAAAACATGTATTTCGGTGAAATTTTGGTGAATGGAATACTTCCCCTATTTACTATACGTTGTGCAGAAAGTAAGAAGTTGCTAAGACTTAAGGTTTTCCCTAATTAAAGTATCAATTCCCAAAACACTTTAATTGCACTCGCATTCAAAACCTATTTAGTAGCTTTACATTGTTTAAAACAGTTCCTTAACTTCTTGCTTGGCATGAAACTAAATAAAAGACAACTGAAGTTCGATGTAGTGCTACGATCCAACATTTCGTTTTTAAGTTGTGCTGCTCACGCCGAGTGCCACCATAAGGACTCAGGGTTCGATTCCCGGCGATCGCCCACTCTGACCCACGTATTTTTTCGAGGATTTTCCAGTGTGGTGAATCTGAAGTGATTTCTCTCGTTTCCGAATTTCCTGCCCCTGTATTTCGTTCTGTTCATTTCATCCATCCTTCACCCCCTTAGGTTGTTTCATGATTGGAACTGTCGGCGATGGTGTTCCGGTGTGGCGAGGCAGGGAAAATAGAAATCTCTGTGTGAAATCTTCTCCTTCCTTTAAATTTCGGCTGGTTGTTGGGGTATACAGTCGGCTTAGGGTGCTCGGTCTGCCTCTCAGATTGTCGAGGCGTCTCAATCTGGAGACTCCAGGAACCCTGCCATTACTGTGCCACCACTTCTGGTTCCGGCAGCCCGGTGTCTCCTCTACCCTCCGCCCTCCATCCCGGGAGTGCCCCCTCGTGGAACATAGGTACAACATCCTCTCTGGATCGGTGCCGAGTCCCCTCCGTTCTACATTTCATTTCATTACATTCATTGTGCTGTTCACACACACACACGGAAAACCTTTTTCTAACATACCTTTTTTGGATTTATGGGATCTCAAAACATGCATTTCTAGTGAAATCTCCATATCGAATTGTTGGGTGGAACGTGTAAGTATATCTTCTACTTATTATAGGTGAACATAGAGCCTTCATTTTTATGCGTGGCCGGCCTAACGATAATTTTCTTGGCATCGGGAAGCACACTGTTCACCGGCGGATTCGAATATTCATAGTTCCTTAAATTCAAGGGCATAGATTTCTCATATAAATTATAAGTACTATAACCACATAACTTCGATATAGAAGACGATGAAAATTATGTGCTTGACTCGCCACATATATTTTAAGAAATTTTGCATTGATACTCATTAATTATCATGGCCATGTGAATAAATATCATCCGCTAAAAAATAAAACATGCTTTAGTGGAGCGATCATTAGCATTATCTAACATTCAATTGCATATATGAATTCTACACGCATTATCGCCTGGTTGCAACTCCTAAATCACGATTATTTATAGAGTTGTCATTTTAAAGGTTTAGTGATATACCAAGCCGAGGTTTGCAAAATTCCTGATTCCTGGAGAAGGTTTCTTTGTACTTCGTTTCAACTTTTCTCCGATATCATCGAGTTTTTCCCCTGTATGAACATGGCGCTTTACTTTCGGTTTATTATAAAGAATAGATCTCGGTTCCCTAAATCTATTCACATGATTATAAACTGTTTCTATATGAGGCGCACGTACGGTATAGAATTTGGTACTAAATAAATAGTTGAATTTCCTGGTGTTTTTATGCAGTTTATTTCTAGAAATAAACAAAAAGCAACAAGGTTTTAAGTGAAAGAATTGAGATGTTAATGATGAACTGGATATTGTTACATGCTGGGTAGATGACCTAAAAGTTCACATGAAAATTAAATTAATTTCTAATACCCAGCACGCTCATTGAGGGGACCGAAACGTGGTGTGGAAATTAAGAGGAAGGCGTGGGTTTTTCACTGTACAAAATCCATAACACAAATCTACTCGCACAACTTTAGATCTATTTCCAAACCGTTTGGGGTTCCTACATTATTAAAAATGGAAATGGGAGGGGATGTCCGCGGATCCAAAGCCCGACTTTGAGGCAGTATTTTTAACACTTAAATGATTTCAGTCAAATTATGTAAGCAATGTGTGTATGTAAGAATTTGTTAAATTATGTAACAGTCATTGCATATGCTTATATTATTGTATCCATGTGCAATAATCTTATGTGAATATTTTACGTAATTTAATAATGTAGGAGCTGTGAGAATAATAAGTTAAACTGCTAACAATGAGGTAATCTTGAGGCAATAATGAGTTTGAGAGTTTAAATGTTATTTGTGATTCTCGGAAGCATTAATGTAATTTTAGTGACAGTTTATAAAATATAGCCAATCAACAACCAGAAAAAACTTTAGTTAAATGCAGGTATTCCATTGGAGTCAAAATGGCCAATCAGAGACTTGAAATACAGAAATTTACAAGTTTAGACGGTTGAAATCTATTCAGTTGCCTGCAGTGTGTGCTCATAACTGGATGCGTTGCTTGTGCGTCCTCGAGAAATATAATACGTATTCGTGCGAGACGAAAATAGTATACGCATTAAAAAGTGCAAGTATTAAATAAAAGAATCTCACAGCTCTCTATATCAGTGAAGTGCTATTTAATTTGTGTCAAGGATTAATAAAAAGGAGTGAATTAAAACTAAAAATGTGTGTAAGCCTACGTTCTTGTCTCATCATGCCCTGCCAAGACACTCATGTCTCTAACAATAATACTGACGCAGCCGACGCACACACAATTATTTAATACTTAAAGAAGCAATCAAATTACAAAGATAATATTTTTTAAACTTGGGGCAAAGGCCGCCTAAAAATACATTTGGGGCGAAGGCTACCGGAAACTGTTTACTATACGTGCTGTTGCAACAACTACAAGTTCGGCTCCCCAAAAGTTGAAATACGATACAAGTCCTTCAATACAAACTACTTCAAATCGGCTTTTCATACGTAGCAGTAAACAACGTAAAGACAATATCTACTTCAAGTTGGCGTCCATACGTGGTGCTAAAAAAATTCGTAAAAATAATTTACTACTTCACCTTACACTCGCGGTCCGTTCCTCACGGAATCCTAAGAGAGACTGTCTCTATATTGCCCCACTACTCGTGGCTAGCAAAAGCTACCAGCCAAGAGTGACGTAAACAATGTGTCTGGTAATGACAATGTAGAACAATAATGTAACCCCCAAATTATTAATAAGCCACATCATGCTGACAGAAACGTACACAAGACACACCAAAATAAAAGACAATAGCTTAAAGCTTATATTTCAACTATTTGATTACCATAGCAATTGATAGATTGTAAACTCACATAGAATAATAAAATCTTTGGGATGGTATACAACAAAAATATAGGGTGTTATTTAAAAATGTTATCGGTGACGTAACAACTTGTACAACAATTATAAATGATTTGTTTGCGTGAAGAGGTGTCTTAAAATATACCGTTTGACACGTGCATGAGGTTTGTTTGTAAAATGATTCCATTTAGCTGTAGCAGAAAATATGCGAGGCTTTGAAACGCACTGTATATTTCTACAGAACGATTTCTGAAACGTTACAAGAGGAAGCTGTAGAGGGCCACTAATACAATAGAAACGAATTTCCAAGTAAGTTGTAACGTATTGCAAGAGCAGGTGAAGCCCTAAAGGCCCTCTGACTCACGGATCGTGACTAGCTGGGTGTAACACATACACCTGCAGTGTTTCTCTCGATGCCAAACGTGCATTAAGAATGTAATTTTTCCTGCTGAATTTCTCCAACAGGGACATGTCTCGCCCTCAATAAATCACAAGAATGCATCGAGCGTGCGCCGCCCATCAGAAGCGCATCAT
Organism: Deroplatys truncata; assembly: GCA_030765065.1. Taxonomy (NCBI): domain Eukaryota; kingdom Metazoa; phylum Arthropoda; class Insecta; order Mantodea; family Mantidae; genus Deroplatys; species Deroplatys truncata. Next base: position 291,096,681 of record CM060975.1, on the reverse strand, counting down.
TAGCTCTCATTTTACATCCCCCAGTTCTGTTTGTGACACGCGCTAAGTCAAACGTCAACTTTTTTATCCAGCTCATGCAAACAGGACCAACCCACTGTCAGCTCCACATAGTGACAAGACGGAGAATTTATCTTGAAACAAATGAGCGAATATGTTTCGGAGTTTGTGTACATGGCGCTATTTTCGCATTGGTTAGGGTAGAGTTACTTCTCCTCCATCAACCTACGAATAAAAACCTAAGGTGCTACATTAACATGAATATCTCTACCCTCTATCGTTTAAGTGGTTTATAAAATATTCTGACGAAAGTAGGTGAAGTATTGTATTCCATCCAAAAACCTATATCGAGTTTTCAGCGGAAATACACGCTTTGAGGGCCCCTGAACAAAAAAATTCTGATGTGTTACACTCCCATGACTTTCTCTACTCTAGTACAAACTATTTCTACAAACGCTTATTCTCCATATGCTTCATGTTAATCGAGATGTTAATCTTATTGCTAATTTTCTTGAAAATGCAAGGGGAATTGGTAGGCTTTAAGCGATAGTGAAATATTTTAAAAGCTGGTTGCTATGTGGAGCATTCCATTCTCTTTTCATGTCCAGACATAAAAAAAAATGAATAACGAATTGGAGAAAAAGTATAAGTATTGGAAAATTTAAGGGAATAACAAGCAATATCTCGAAAATTGTTCACTCAATAAAAAAATATACATGACATAAATTGTGTATTTTAACGCGATTTACATTTTTCGTGTAGAAAAATTTTGTCTATCTCTTATGGTTTACCAGTTATGCAAAAGTCATTCACAATGAAGAACGCTTTTGATGACATTCCCAGAAAATTTGAGATATACAATTCATATGGCATATAAATGTCTTAAACTTATGGTATTTTATTCAAAATCGTTAGACCATTTTTGAGAAAAATAAAATTTTCGAAAAATGTTTCATATAAAGGGTAATCTGGGGTGGGGGATTTTCTTGAAAACCTTCGTGTCGCATATCTGAAAGATACTGAACCTAAATACCATGTTTGGTGTTTATCCGACTGTTCGTTTCTGAGTTATGCTGTTCACAGACAGACACAGACACACACATCCACGCAGACATACATGTTTCCAAAAATGCTTTTTTTGGATGGAATGTAATACTTCTTCTACTTACAATACGTAGTAGAGAGAGTAAGGTATCTTTTAAAGATGCCACACGAAGACTTTCAAGAAAATCCCTCCCCACCCCAGATTACCCATTACATGGAACATTTTTCGAAAAATTTGATTTGTTCAAAAATGACTAACGATTTTTATTTAAATATCATATGTTTAAGATACTTTCATGATAAATTAAAATGTATATCTTGAATTTTCTAGGAATGTCCGCAAAAGTCCTCATTCTTTACGAATTTTACATAACTGGTAAAGAGAGAGAGGGAAAGAGAGACTAAATTTTACTACATAACAAATGTAGATCTCATTAAAACACACAACTTATGTCATACATTTTTTTGTGGAGTGAACGTTTTCCGAGATATACCTAGTTATTTGTTTGAATTTTCCAATACTTGCACTTTTTCTCAAATAGGAATTAGTTATTAGTTTTTTTTATGCCCTGGACATACAAAGAGAATGGAATGCGCCAAATAGCAACCAGCTCTTAAAAGATTTGACTATCGCTTAAAGCCTACCATATTCTCCTTGCACCTACAAGAAAATTAGCATTAAGATTCTCTGCAAAGGTTTATCTCGATTAACATGAACTATGGAGAAAAAGCGTTTGTAAGAATAGTTTGTACAAGAGTAGAGAAAGTCATGTGGGTGTAACATATCAGATTGTTTTTCTATCTACTACATGTTAATCGAGATAACCTTTGCAGAAATGGCTACATTACACGTTTCATTACATATACAAAGAGCGCAGCGATAGTTAAATGTTTAACAACTAGACGCTATATACTGGCCTTAAAATTCCATACTGTTTCCATGACATCGCGTGAAACAACTGAAAATCGATAGACTTGACAACAGTGACAAAGTATTGAACAATTGGAGCGATTAGTAATGGATATCTCGGAAATGGCTGATGCCACAAAACGAAGTTACTTGGAAAAAAACTGTGTGTTTTAAAGATATCTATAGTTTTGCGAGGTAGGTTTTCGTCTATCCCTTAACGTTTATCATTATACAAGATTATAGAAGACTCCTTTCATATGAAGAGAACTTCACAGGCTATTCCCAGAAAATTCAAGATACATATTTTATATGTCATGTAAATATCTTTATATATGGTATTTTAATCAAAATCTTTATAGCCATTTTGGAGAAAATAAAATATTTCGAAGAATATTCCATATAAAGGCTAGTTTGATGTGGGGGATTTTCTTGAAAATGTTCGTGTCATATTGCATTTGGCAGATCCAGACTACACACAGAAATGCCTTTTTGGGGTTCAAGAAGCCTATATTTCCGGTGAAATATCGGTATGGAGTTTTTGGATGAAATACAATACTTCTCCTACTTACTACACGTAGTAATGATTCTATCTACTTATTGTTAATCATATTTATACTTTTCGTTGTTGGTATAAGAAGGATAGAGTAGGCTAGAGTCCTGTGTTTTAAAAGCGGTCGCTTTGTGATGGCTTAAAAGACAATTAGTGACTCAATTACTTGAAAAAGTTATAAGTAAAATTCAAACCAATAAGAAATAATATCTCGCAAATGATTAACGCCACAAAAATTATTGTTTGACATAAGTTAGGTGTCTTAAGGAGAGGTTTTTTTTGAGTACTAAGCCTTTGTCTGTTACAGTTTACCAATTATACAAAAGTAATTCAGAATTAACCGGACTTCACAGACTATTGGAAGAAAATTCAAGATATAAATTTTATTTGCCATGCAATTGTCTTAGATAATCCTCTTTTAATCAAAATGGTTAAGGCCATTTTTAAGAAAGTAAAAAATAACACTTTTCATTGTAAAAGGTAGTTTGGGGTGGGAGCATTTTCTTGAAGGTCTTAGTGTCGTATCCTTGAAAGATATTCAACTAAATATCAAGTTTGTTATCTATCCAGGATTTCGTTTTTGATTATGCTGTTCACACACACACACACACACAAACACACATAAACACACACAAAAACACCCGCGTAATTTTTTTTCTAAAAACTTTTCTTGTTTTTTATTCAAGGTGCCTCAAAATATGCACTTACAGTGGAATCTAAATATCGGATTTTTTAATGGAATTCATCAGTTTCTCTACTTGCTATAGGTAGGCAGTGGTGAAACCTTAATGCTGTTATCCTAATTGCCGTTTTTCTCTGGAGGTAAGCAAATATTTTAATATTATCTCTAGATACATGCTTTTTGCGTCTATTGATCTAGGTCATTAGTTTATTTTCTTATATACAGAATGACCGTGAAATCGTCACTAACTCTCCAACAACCTACTCTACGAACAAATTGGAGACAAAAGTTTATTGCTCAAATATTGTAATATCACAGCATAGCGCTACGAAATTGGAGGCATGTTACTAAAATTCATGAGAGCTGGCCGGGTTACCTGCCTAAAGGTTAAAATGCCGGTGTTTCTTCCTTCCTGTAACTCTGATGAGTTGAGGACATTACAGGGCTGTAAAGGAAAGGGAAGGCACAGTGACAAATTTACCTTTAGCAGATGTTATTAGCAGCAGACTGGCAAAACTGTGTTACAATATGGTGTCTTTTCATTGTTTGGCTTTTTACGGCTATAGCTTTATGTCTATTACACTATGAAAATGATTTATGGCTCCCTCTGCTATGTGAACTTTCAGTAAGTAGAGGGAGTATTGTATTCCAATAAAAAATCAGTACCGAAAGTACATTTTTTGAGGGCCCCTGAACCTAAAAAGCATGTGTAGAAACATGCCCTGTGGGTGCGTTTACGTCTGTGAATTGCATAACATAAGAACGAAAATTCTATTAAATACCAGACTTGGTATTTAAATTATTCTTCCAAGAATACGACACCAAGACTTTCAAGAGGATACCTCCATCTGAATCTATCCTTTACTGGAACATTTTCGGTTATTTTCGATTTTCTCAAAAATGCTCTTAAACGTTTTCATTAAAATAACATGTTTAGGATATTTAAATTACAAATAACATGTATAATAAAGTCCTGCTTCTGTATAATAAGGTAAAGGGTGCGAGATAACATGTTACTTCATCAAAAATATGAGCTCGTTAAAACAGAATTTGTCAATCTTTTGTTAACCATTTCCGAGATATTCCTCGTTATTTTTCAAGTGTTAAATCGCCATTCGTTTTTTTTCTTGTGGGCAGAAAATAGATTTAATTTCAAGCCATTAAATAGGGATCAATTTTTTAAAAGTATGGCCATCGTTTTACCTAACTTTTTTATGTTCTATTTATTTTACTACGCTTTAACTAAATGGTCATATCGCGACGGATCTCTTAGGAGATATCTCTTTGATCGGCATGTGGCGGACAGTTAGCCTTCAAGATCTCATCGCTGTACTGTACCATCTTACTTCATCACGTATCCACAAAGACCTTAGTGCTAGGGCACTGTGCCTCCGCTCCTGTGACGGACAGATAACAGCTTCTACACGTGCCAGTCAGATGGCATTAGGATGACGTCCAGTCTACTTGCTTTCATTATCTGTTGATAGATGGCAGAGCATTTCGTTATTACCATCTTATTTTCAGTTTTAGCACGTTTTAAGATACTTAATGTGGAACCTTGAGTTGTGGTATTAAATATCCAATCCAGTTTTTAATATAGAGTCAACTGAAAAATTCAATGCCACAAACGGTTCCCCGCTCTCTGTGCGGTTACTCTAACCATTGAGCTACTGTGACAACATGCTGGTGGGACGTTGCATTCCCCAATTGACTCAAGTTGTTTCCCAGACAGACCACCAAGGCGTCTCACCCGAGATGACAAACTCAATGGCGACCTGCTATTGCAAGTACTTTCAGTGCTGGGTACATGAGTATTTTTTAAGGTTTTACCTTTTGTTGTTACTATTTCTATTAATTATACTCTACCATTTCTGAAAATTGCAACACGAAAAAAGATTTTCCCGAATAACTCCAAACTTGGTGGAAGTGTAGAGGAGTGTGCAAGCAATAAGTGATTAGGTTTGCAGAGAGATGGGTACACGTAGGTCGAGCAGAGCCCGCTCGTGTCGGTCTCCGACAAGGCCAGTGTTGTGCCCAGTGTAGTCAGCGCATGGCTGTCAAACAAGGTGGAAGCAATTAGGTAAATGCCAGTATGCCTCATCGACATCAAAAGGAGCCTTATCGGCATGTGAGCGAGTTCGAACGGGGCAGAATGATTGGTCTCCGCGAATAGGGTTTGTCATGCCGTGACATTTCGGCTCGTACAGGGCATGCTGCTACAACAGTGATACGTGTGTGGAAGCAGTGGATAGATGAAGGTCGTACGTAGCGAAGAGCGGGTACTGAACCACGGCACATGACCACGGCACGGGATGACAGCATCATCCACAGTGTTGGCTCGACGCTGGAGCACTGCAACAGGTATGAACTTGTCTACATCAACGGTTCGTCGCCGTCTGCTGAAGGTTGGACTGGTTGCATGCATGCCATCACGTCCGCTTCCATTGTCCAGAAACCACAAGCTCCTCCGACTGCAGTGGGCACGTGAACACCGTTACTGGGGTGCTGAGTGGCAAAATGTAGTCTTTTCGGGCGAGTTCCGCTTCAACGTGCCCTACAGTGATGACCACATACGTGTCCGGCGGTACCATGGTGAGCGCAACCTGGAGGGCTTCATTGTTGAGCGGCTTAGTGGACAAACACCAGGTGTGATGGTTTGGTGCTCCATTGATTACAAAAAGCGATTTCGCCTCCTACGAATTGAGGGCACTTTGAACAGCAACCGGTACCTAACGGTGGTTGTAGAGCCTGAGGTGCTCCCCCTGCTTCAGGTACTTCCACAGGCCACATTTCAACAGGACAATGCCCGGCTACATATTGCGAGGAATGTACAAGCCTTCTTCGAAGAGTGACGGTTGCCATTGCTTCCCTGACCTGCACATTCACCTGACATGTCGCCCATCGAACATGTCTGGGATATGGTTGGTCGGCACATGGTGCGTCACGGTCCTCCAGTAACCAGTGTCACGGATTTGTGGGCTCGAATACAAACTGCGTGGAGGGAAATCCCTCAGGAACTTATTCAGAACCTTTTTGATTGAATGCTACGGCGTATAGCAGCTCTAATTGCAGCGCATGGAGACCACATGAAATACTGAATATCAGGGCTCAAAGGTCAGGTATAGATTTGAAAAGTTTATCATTTGTTACTTGTCATGTACCTAACCTGCGGTATTAGATTCATTGAATTCATGCGTTTCCTTCTTGGTGTTGCAATTTTCACAAACGGCAGTGTATATATAATGATAACAAAAAGTAAAATCCAATCCAGTATTTACATTAGCCAGAGAGAAACCACGAAAACACCCAGTGAGATTGGTGGCCCAAGTGATGTGAACCCACGTACCTCGCGAATGCGGGTCAAGGACGTTACCGCCTGAGCCATCTCGCTCGCTGCTTTAGCCCACTTTATCTCGCTTATAGGTACCTAAAATGAAATGTGTAAAGAAGAATAACCTTGTGTAAAAATAATTTACAGAAGAATGAGTAGAGAATGAAACACAAGGATTTTTACTTTCTCTACTACATGTAGTAAGTAGGGGTAGTATTGCATTCCGTTCAAAAATCCGATACCGAAAGTTTTCTGGAAATAAAGTGAAAGTCGGATAAATTCCAAAATTGTGTCGAAGTTCAACATCTTCCAAATATGCGACACGAAAACTTTCAAAAAATCCCCACCACAAACAAGCCTTTACATGGAACATTTTTTGAATTTTGCTATTTTCTTAAAAATGGCTGTGACGATTTTGATTAAAATACCATATATAAATAACATTTACATAAAAATAGAATATATATTGAATTTTCTGGGAATATCCTCTGAAGTCCTCTTCTTTGGGGGAATCTTTTATAATCTTGTATAACAGGTAAACGTTAGGAAATAGACGAAAACGTATTATACAAAATATGTAGATGTCTTTAAAACACACAATTTATTTAAAATGAGTTTCTTGTGGCATAAGCCATTTCTGACATCCGTTATTAAAGGTTCTAATTGTTCATTTCTCTTAGTGCTTCTCTTAAAGTCCTGCCAACATTCAGTTGTTTCTCGAGATGTCATGGAAACAGTATGGAATTATAAGGCCTGGGTATAGATTCCATTTCTTAAACATTTGACTATCGCTGTTGCCTTTGTATCTATAACGAGATGTGTAACGTAGCTATTTCTACAAAGGTTTATTTGGATTGAAAAGTAGTAGGTATAAAGATAAGGTTTAGTGGTGGTGGTGGTGGTGGTGGTGGTGGTGGTATTACATTAATTGCATAACACAGTCGCATGGGTCATAAGACCGTACGTGCTCTTTATAAAAATACCTGGTCTGTATAAGTGACTTGCAGAATCGACTGAAAACAACTATTTTTATAACCACCACACTATATACATACATATAAAATTAAAAAGTACTCTAAATCACTCACGCACATAAGTGCTCAAGGACCACATATATTTAAAGAAAATTTACATAAAACACCTTATCTCTTAGTACACATACTTCTATTAAGTATGTGCCCAAGCCTGGCCAGTTTTGGCTGTTTAGAATCAAGACCCAGCATGCTGTCCTCCGTCTGTTGGAAGCCAAAAATGCTCCCAGTAATAGTTTTTTCCTTATACCAAAATATGCGTCCAGTCTTCTTGTTCCCCGCATAATGGGCAAATCCTCCTGCCTCATCAGCAATCTTGCGAGCTTTCCACCCTCCCAAGCTAAGCCATGCTATTCCCGTCCTCTGTTTTATACCCAATTCCAAAATATACGTTTCCTTACCCTACATAGTTTTTATTTCATTTTGTATCTCCAATGTTGATCTTTGTCTACATTCAGACTCTATTTCCTGCCTGTTTATATCACATAGTCGTCTTTTGACTTTTTTCTTTCCCCTTTGCCAGATATCGTTTAAGCCAATTTTTGATAATTCCAGTTGTAACCCCGCCGCCCACCATTTTGGGTGCTCTATGTTGTTCATTTGATGACGATAACATATTGCTCTCAGAGTTGTTTGATCACCTTTAATTATTCGCAGCCAGTACCTAACTACATTTAGTTTAGCAATTCCAGCATCTTCCCAGCATCCTACCTCACGAAGAACTCCATAGTATAAGCTTTAGTAAGAATACCTTGTATACTAACTAATAAACAATAGAGGGTAGAGAAAGTCATGTGAATTTATCACATCAGAATTTTTTCTCTTCTATTTATTATACTACGTTTTAACTACTTCTCATATTCAACGGACTCTACCATACCATCTTGCTTCGTCACATATCCACAGAGACCTTAGTGTTAGGCAACTGTGTCTCTGGTTCTGTACGTGCACGGGAGCTTCCACATGTGTCCACAGAGACCTTAGAGCTGGGCAACTGTGTCTCTGCTTCTACACGTGCCAGGCAGATGGCATTAGGCTGCTGTGGTCCTCCTGTTTTAATTATCTGTAGATAGATGGCAGGGCATGTCGTTATTACAGTCTTATTTTCATTTTTAAGAGACTTAATTTGGAGCTTTGGGTCGTGGTATTAAATATCCAGTACGGATTACCTTGGCCAGGGAGAAACCACGAAAAAGCTCAGTCAGATTACTAGGTCCGCGTGATTTGAACCTCGGTACCTCGCGAATACAGACCATACCGCCTGAGCCATTCCGCTCTTTTTCTTTTTTAATTTCCCTTGTTTTACCCAGTTTATATTTTATCCATGCCCATGGCGGGACTCGAACCCGCGACCCTTAGCTTGGCGGAGCGCCGGAGGTATACGAGTCACTCCAGCGACCACGGCTACCAGGGGCGGCAGAAAAATTCCCACCCTCCAGCCGGCAATCGAGCCCGGGAGCCCTAGCACAACAGGCAGGCGCTCTACCGACTGAGCTGCGGGCCAGGCTTTAATCTATTGTATACCGCTTATAGATACCTAAAACGAAATCTCTAAAAACGAATAGCCTGGTGTAAGTATAGTTTGCAGAAGAATAAGTAGGGAAAGTCTTGTGAATGCAGCACAAGGATATTTTTTGTAAGTGGAGAGGAATATTTTATGGAAATATTACATATCGGCAAGGGAGAGACAATATACAGTATTCTAAACAGCTGCTATAGACAGTTATTTGGTTTACATTTTCACAATCATTGTAGGAATAACATTATTTGTGTCGGCTGTGTTTATCGTATTTTCTGTTCCAGCGGCTGTAATTTTCTTCCATTGCCAGTGAAATATGCCAGTTTTCAGGAATAAGTGTTTTCACCTCGTCGTCATGTTGGCGTTTCTGCCTACGGTCGTTATATATGTTGCCAACTATAGCATCAATCTCTGGGGTAATAAGGAGGAGGGTGAGATTCCAAACCTCTTTTCATGCGAATAGTACAAGAGAATTAACTACGTTTTCATGAAGTTGCTCTGATAAAAACATAGCATTTCATTCCACCTAAAGGGTTGTCCAACGGTGACACTTCGTGACCACGATCGTTAAAGCGTTTGGCTTTGGTGCTACTTGGAATGGGAGACTGTGGATTCGAAGTGAGAATCTGTGCGTGAATATGTGTTGGTCAGAAAATTAACATGTCTATAGACTGGAATCCGAAACATTGTATATGCCAGCCAGCAACGGAGAAATTAATAAATCTGTTGCATCTACTGAATAAATAACTGATTCCCTCACAATATTATAAATAGAACAAATCTGAGGTGTCTAATTCACATGGCGTTCTCTACTCACTCTTCTACAGGCCATTATTACAAAATTGGAAAGGCAGAATCAGGCTGAAAATGCAATCCATAGCCAGGATTTGAACGACAGATTCTGTGAAAGATTAATTAATTAATATATTGTTACAAAAGTTTATTCTTGTATCTACTTCTTGTTAATTTAAATAAACTTTCATTACACAATTAATCATTTCATTAGTGTAAGAAATAACAGTAGATAAAAGATACTCAGATTTTTAACAGCGGGTCGCAATGTGACGGCTTTAGAATTCCATGCTGTTTGCATGACCACGAGAAAAAATATCTGATGGTATACATTCACATGACGTTCACTACGCTCTATCATTTATTAGTGGGTTTACAAAGTATTCTTACGAAAGCTGATTTTTCTATTTAATTTTATTGGAGATAAACCTTTGCAGAAATAGATACATTTTATTACGTATACAAAGAGATCAGCGATAGTGAAATGTTTAAGAATTGGAAGCTATATGCTGGCCTTAAAATTATATACTGTTTCCATATAATCGCGAGAAACAAGCGAAAATCCGCAGGACTTTAAAAGAATGACAAATCGAAGAGTTAATAACGCATATCTTGGAAATGGCTGCCACAAAATTTTTTTAAATAAATTGTGTGTTAAAGAGATCTACATTTTTTATGTAGTACGTTTTCGCCTATCGCTTAAAGTTTACCACTTATACAAGATTATAGAACATTTCTTCCGAATGAAAAGGACCACACAGGCTATACCCAGATAATTTAAGATATACGTTTTATTTGCCATGTAAAATATATTTAATATAGAGTGATTTAATCAAAACCGTTTGAGCCATTATTTAAAATTAAAAATTTCGAAACATGTTCCATGTAAAGGGTAGTTGGCATGATGAGATTTTCTTGAAAATCTTCTAGGGTACTGAACCTAAATATCAGACTTTTCGTTTTTGAGTTATACTGTTCACAGGCTCTGAGGCTGCCCGTACCCATTGAGTTACTCCATACACTCAACACTTCATAATTCGAGTTGCGGAGATGGATGCTGTGTTGATGATACAGGAATCCTGGCAGGTGTGATGTGAAGCTTTGGGATTCATATCGGGGTGTTTACTGCTGTTCTCAGTTGGAGACTCTCTTTATAGTAATTTGTCAGGAGGTAGTTGCTTCCTGATTTACTTTCAAACTGCTGTAGTAAATACACACGCCGACAGTTTAACCTATACTTTATTCCCTATGTTTATTCACGCTTGCTACCGTGTTCATCTTGTGTGTGTATCTAAATGACGAGTGTTATTGTTCAATATCAGACAAAGTTGCTGATTCATCCCGTAATCGTTAAGTATGCGCGCGCGTTTAAGTGCGCTCGTTCCTCTCTTTACCCAAGTTTGGCTCCTGGAAGTCACATGTACGTCAGGACTCCACCTGGTGCGTCTATCCTTGTACATTCTGTTTTTTGCCATGTTAGTAATTTCTCCCACTCATGCTTTAATTTTTAGGTTTATACGCAGTCTTGTGGCATTTCCGCTGCTCTTGATTGCTTATTTATCGTTTTATGCGCGTTCTCACGTCCTGCAACTAATTTATGCGAAAACACGTGTAGATTTCTTCGAAAATAAGCTGTTCGCTATTTTCGATGTCACGTACATATTCGTAACAAATGGTTTCGTTTCGTCCTTCAGAAAAGCGTATTCGCCTGGAAGGAGTATTTTATGGTACGGTCAGACACCGTCTTTTGTATTTAAGTATTTATTTCATTGAAGCTATCACTTCGAGAATAATGTCAATTACTTACATATATTTATTTCTTATTTAGTTGTTTATTATAAAAATGTATCAATATTTTATATCTAGTTGCTCTTATACAGTGCCTTCGTGTTATACCAAGGCCGCGGATCGCGCGAATGCGAGCTCCACGCACAGTCCACTACATGCGGGGTTTTCTGTTCCGTACCTCCCGCGTTACTTATCTGCAAATGTTACTAACATATCTGTAAGAAGTAATAACCTTGTTTTAAGTGTTGTTGAAAGTGGTGTCCGTCTGCACGAAGACATTCCTGACATCGTCGGATAAAATTACCATTCACACGCGTAAGTTCCTCTTGCGTAATATTCATAACTTCTGCTTTTATATTGTTCTTAAGTTCGTCTATGGTGTGGGGGTTGTTCCTATAAACGTCATTTTTTTAGCGTTTAGCGATCCCGTTGTTCTAAATGTGGTGACCAAACATCTCACAGTGTCTCTACCTGGAACTGAATAACCGCGAAATTGCTGCTAAAATTGTCTATACACGTGTCTACATGGTTCAGTTTTCACGTATATATCGTACATTAAAAAATACGCTACTGAAGCGTGAATTTGTTGGTAGGTATCTCCGTGGAATAATAAGAGAATAACATTCCTAAAGACATCGCACACAACACACGTATTGTCGAAAACCTTCACAGCACGAAGACAAAGCAACGACTGAGACAGCTTGCAGCTGATAAACGTACCCTTGACACTTCTGCGCAGTGGCATAACACTGAGGTCACCGCCGATACCTATATAAGGCGGTTGTGGCTTTGTCATAAAACGAAAGCACTGCGTTAAGCATGTTAACATAAGTTTTATGAACCGAAATAACTGCATCAACGCGCGCGCACACACAGACACACATCCACGGGCATTTTTCTACAAATGCTTTTCTTTGGATTCAGTGGGCCTCATAACACCTATTTCCGTTGAAATCTCGGTATCGAAATTTTGGGTGGAATCTAGGAGTAGGTTAACGCCACAAAAATGTTATTTGATAAATATCATTTGAAATGTGATCTTGATTTTTTTGTTTACTAAGATTTTGTGTGTCTCTTATTTACCACTTTTGCAGAAGTCTTTCAGCGTGAAGAGGACTTCAGAAAATTTAAGATATACCTTTTATTTGTTATGCGACCATCTTAAAACACATCGTATTTTAATAACAGCCTTTAGAACGACTTTTGAGAAAATAAACAAAAATGAACATTTTTCAGTGTAAAGTGTAGTTTCGTGCGGCTATATTTTGTTGAACACTTCGTGTCGTTTTTGAAAGATGTCGAAATTAAATACCAAGTTTAGTATTCAACCGACTTTTCATTTTTGAGTTTTGTTGTTCATACAAACACATACACGTACATTTTTTTTCTAAAAAACAAAAATGCAGTAAGCGTGGCATTGTAACGTTTAGTCACTCCACTTGAGAACCATAAATCAATAAAGTATGTTTTTGTTACAAATATTCTGCGCTGAAATACACTACAACGTTAAAAAAATTGAGTTTTTATTTATGAACACCCTTTTACTGCTATGGTCGTTAGATCCCATTCTATATTGGACGTAAAAGACTGGAAATTTTGCACAGAGGCCTCTTATTAGGCTTGAGGCTCTTTTACGTGCCGTAAACCTACGACAAGGGACCACCGGCTTTACTTCCCTTCCAAAGAAAGCCATGCTAAAGTTTTTTACGCCCGAAAAAATCCATCGCCCTCCGTCGGGTTTGAACCCGCGACCTCTAAATCTCGTAGAACGACGCTACAACATCTGTCTGTTTGAAATCTAGTATAAATTATTTTCTCGGAAGACTTTAGTGAGCCATTGTAACTACTACAAAAATATACCTGTCTTGTGAACAAAGCCTGGTTGTCCGAGCGCTGACGGAAGTACTCGATTCGAGCACCGTACTCAGATGCCGACAAGTTTTAAATTGACCGAGTGTGCATATTTCCTCTAAGTTTGTCAATGAAATGCTGTTTTATCCTGTAAAACTCAGATTACAAGAATAAAGAAAGGGGGAGAGAGAAAGGGAGGGAGGGAGAGATTGATTGTTTAAAAAGGCGAATTATTGAACTAAACCTTTTAGGTAAATGCTAGAAGTGCTTAGTAAATAACCGACTTAATTTGTTTTCTGTCTGTCTTGCAGTAATATGCATAGATATGATACGAGCCTGTCCTGAAGTTCCTCCTCCGTGCTTGAGTTGGCCTCACAGGGAAGGATTGAAATTTGCAGAGCGAGTGAGTATATATACCAATGCTTTTTATGAATACTTTGACTATAGAGATATATATTATAATTGCTAAAATTCCATTTTAGAGGATGTTTTTATGAACGGTTTCTAACATGCATACTTGAAGATTGGATTAAAACAAAGTTGTTCAAGATATATAATGTGCATCCATTCACTAGAAGTCTTTCGGCTATTCAGCTTTAATTATTACGCTGTTGTGCTCCTGCGATACGATTGTCTGAACCTTAGGTGTTTTAAACGCTTCTTTATTTGGGAGTTTAGAATCATCATCCATTATTTTAGAAACTATTTAAGATATCAGACTGAATTTTGACAGGATGTAGACACATGCCTTCTAAGTTCAGTGATAAACATGCATCCCATAAGTTTATTTATGAAGGAAATTAAGATTATGTCCTTATTTATACAATTTTTATTAAACTTTTTCAACAATTGTTTTTGCTAAAATTAACCGAACGTGTTATTAACACCTAAATAGATACACAATAGCACTTAGAAGTTTTCTATTGTCCTAAAATTTCGTTTATCTGTCTTCAATGTAAACCATTGAGAAAATGGGTAATTTAATCCAGAAAATGTCATTCGCAGAAAAAGTTGTTAAAAGCAAAATTGTAGAAAATAAACTTGCATACATTTTCAAGAAACACCATGGGTTGAGCACACAGAAACTGCCATATTTAACACTTTTACCAATTTGTGCCGCAAAACTTACCGTAAAAAATGGGCTAAAGTTCATCCCTCTACTCCAAAGCGTGTAGCAGTTACGGTTTTTTCCCCCGAGAAGGAGTTCACAGTACAATACGCCAAACACAGTACTATTTTAAAATATATTTAAAATGTGAATATTATTGAATATTATACCTACATTTACTGTATACCGCGTGAGTCTTCTCATCCTACGGATTGGTAACTAGGCAACACTGCATTTTACAGACGATGCGAATTGCAGGTGCTGACACCGCATTCACCAGCCCGCTGATTAGGGCTACCGTGGTGCTTGTTGTTAACGTGCTCTAGCAGCGCAATGGTTAACATACTGGAAAGGCATGGTGAAGGTTGAAGAAGTTCTTCACTGCCCCACGTATGGGAGCCAACTTGAAGTAGTATTGTTCTTGGAGTTTACGTTGTTTGAGTTTGCACCACGCTTTGGGCGTTAATTTGAAGTAGATTGTTTGTTACGTAATATGCTGCTACGTATGTAACACCGATTTGAAGATGTTTTTTTTTTGTTGTTGTTACAATCCAAGTTTAAAAAACAGAGTTATCCACTAACAGCTCCGTCGCGATAAGACCATGTAGTTAAAGCGACGGCTGCTCCAGCATGAAATCTTAACCTCAGGGTATGCGTGGGTGTATACAGAGAAACACACAAACGCTGTCTTGGAACACTTTTATTCACTATTTCAAATAATACTTTCGGTTTGCCGATCACTATTAAATGCATACGATGATACTTTGTCTTTACCAAGACCGAAGAATATTAACTACAGCTAAGCATTCTACCCGCTAGCATGTTCGCCACCATTCTTCTCCACACGAGAAAGTCGTCCTGCACTCACCAGGCACTCAGGCAGACTGATCTATCCACGCTGCACAAGGAAAAGCAACGCCTAAACTTCCTCTCTCCCCTCAAACGCTCGTCACCACTCGGCGTCATGATGCTTAGAGGGGCCTTCACCAGGCTAAGTGCAGCTGTACTCGGCTGTTTACCAGGAAAAACTTGCTTCAATGGTATTTACCCTTTCTACCTGAGGCTGGTCCCTAATTAACTAAACTGTGCCTGTCTGGTCTTTCTGACGCTTTTAACAGTCAACACTTTTCACAATGCTTCTCCTTTTTATACATACACTGATTTTAAATATATTATTACTTATTTCATATCGCTATCCTTCTCAGAATATTATGATAATTATTGCTTTTATATTTCCGGCTTCAATACTTTCATGACAAATAAAATGTATATCTTGAATTTTCTGGGAAATTCTCCAAAAGTATTCTTCATTGTGAACGTCTTTTGCATAACTGGTAAACCATAAGAGACAGATAAACTTTTACTGCACAAAAAATGTAGATCGCGTTAAAATACACAATTTATGTCATATACATTCTTTTTATTGAGTGAACTATTTTTGAGAAATTGCTTATTTCCTTAAATTTTCCAATACTTACTTTTTCTCAAATGGAAATTCGTTATTCATTTTGTTTTTACTTTCTCTACTACGTATAGTAAGTAGGGGAAGTATTGTATTCCACCCAAAAATTCGATACCGAGATTTCGCCGGAAATACATGTTTTGAGACCTCCTGAATCCAAAAAAAGCATGTCCGTGTGTGTGTCTGTGTGTGTGTCTGTGTGTCTGTGAACAGCATAACTCAAAAACGGACAGTCAGGTAAGCACCAAACTTGGTATTTAGGTTCAGTATCTTCCAGAGATGCGACACGAAGGTTTTCAAGAAAATCCCCCCAACCCAGACTACCCTTTACATGGAAGATTTTTCGAAAATTTTAATTTTCTCAAAAATGGCTCAAACGATTTTGATGAAAATATCATATGTTTAAGATAATGTCATGAGAAATGAAATGTATATCTCGAATTTTCTGGGAATGTCTCCAAAAGTATTCTTCATTGTGAATGACTTTTGCATAACTGGTAAACCATAGGAGATAGACAAAATTTTACTACACAACAAATGTAGATCGTGTTAAAATACACAATTTATGTCATATACATTTTTTTTGTTGAGTGAACCATTTTGAGATATTACTTGTTATTCCCTTAAATTTTTCAATACTTTTCTCAAATGGTAATTCGTTATTCATTTTTTTGTCTTCGATATGCAAAGAATATTAATCTGTGGCAAAGCGAATGGCGCTGCACCTAGCAACCAGCTATTAAGAGATATGTATGTGCTTAAAGGCTACTGTATTTCTATATTGCCCTTGTAAATATATATTCCCCTTACATCTACAAGAAAATAAGCAATAAGATAGACTATGCAAATGTTTATCTCGATTAACATGAAGCATATGGAGAATAAGCGTTTGTATAAATAGTTTGTACAAGAGTAGAGAAAGTCATGTGAGTGTAACACATCAGATTTTTTTCCTGGTAATGCAAAGAGAATGGAATACTCCACCTAGCAACCAGCTCTTAAAACATTTGACTATCGCTTAAAGTCCCTTGCCCTTGCCCTTGCACCTACAAGAAAATTAGCAATAAGATTAACATCCCGATTAACATGAAGCATATGGAGAATAAGCGTTTGTAAAAATGGTTTGTACAAGAGTAGAGAAAGTCATGTAAGTGTAACACATCAGGTTTTTACTCTACAGACAATGACAAGTAAACTGAGAAGCAATTATTAATTATTTAATAATTAGGTCACGAAATCGCACGTGAATGGTACAGTATGGGTGGGGTGTTTTGAGAGGAAGGGGAGAGCATAAAGTTCACATTATCACCGCTGTCACTGATCAAGATGGTTTTAACGTAAAGGTTATAAAAGATCTACCGTGATAGTATGGTAGTATGAAGGTCGGATACAGCCTACAGCCAGAGTCGAGGTGCGTGAGAAAGGTATATGTGAATCACGATATCTCGCGACAGCTAGCGGAATGACTTTTACCTCTTGTTATCGACCAAAAATCTACCTACCTATCTACCTACTTGTCGACTTAGTAAGAAATCTGGCCTGTCCAGATTTGAATGAGTATGCTAATTTTAATTAAATTTGACCCTTAAGTTAACTTGAGAAAACGCAGAATTATGCTAAGAAAGGTTACTTGTAATAAACTGAAAATTAATCAACAAGTACGAAAATCTTGGAAAAAAAATTATATATAATGGATTATGCACAAATTCTTCATACATTTTTTCCCAAAGATGTATGTGTGAACTACACTTTCCTGTATTGCACAGGCACACCTATAATACTAATCTCCCTTCACCAAGAAGCCTCCAGATCAGAGGGTAATGTTGGTCTCGACCCGATTCCTCCTTTGGGCGGAACTGCCTTCAAAACGCAAAGGTTAGAGGAATCGTGAATATCAGCTTTCGTCCTTAACCCCTTTGCCCTTCTTTGTTAAGCGAGTAGCAAACAAATATTGGTCCCCGACTCAACATTACCTTGTCACAGTTCAGTCTTCTAACATCAAGAAAACACCTGTTGGAGCTACGAAAATTTCAAACAGTAAATCGTCAAGAACTGCAGAAGGTACTGAAAGAATACTTTTTGGACACGAACCCATGTCCGTAAACGCACAGTTTCCGTCGTAAACCTACAGTTTGAAATCAACATATATTTTGCTTCTGTTGGGTGGTTCTTGAAAAGAACGTTATTGAATATTACTATATGCTGGGGTGAGGGCCAAAGGGTTTCCAGAAAATTATTAAATTTTAATCACCCCAACATGCACATTGGGGAAGCGTAGCTACAGATACTGCGAGAGAACCAGGACCTTGATGTTCACATTCAGATTAAATAAAATGAATGGTGTCCCTACATCACACACAAGGGAATAAAGAATTGAGGGGAGATGCCTCACACGCGAGCTACATCTACACTCTTTCACACAAAGAAAGTAACGCTAAACTATTTCCCCTCTCTCTCCACCTCTAGCTAGGTTCGCCAGCTAGAGGTGGCAAGTTGTCACGCCAAATGAAACTTCAAACACAAAGCCGAAAACACAATGCTGTTTCCAGTGCGACGAAATAATGTGTCTGGCATGACAACAGCTACTAATACACCACAATATTTGCGACAAGAATAATTTAAGCACGACAGTGCGCTATCTCACTTCGTATGTCACATGATATCGGCTTCATCGACGATTAGTACGCAGCTGGATAGGTAGAGGCGGCCTAATGTCATAGCCTTCACGATCGCTGGATTTAGCTCCAGTGTTTTTTTATCAATAAGTCTGATGTAAAGATATGTGCACCAGAACACGGTTGTGGAAATTTCGAAGCGCTGTTTTAGGTACCAGAGTGCTAAGTATATTTTAAAACAACATTTTCTTTTACATCGATAAAATGAATACGTTTATTATTTTTGGTACTTCTGTATTCCACCTAAAAATTCGATATTGAGTTTATAACGGAAATACACGTTTTGAATTTTAAACAATTTTAAAACTATATGAGAGACGAATAACTCAAATCTGAAAATTCAGATGGAAAGCTTCACGTTATTACTTTCTCTACTACGTATAGTAAGTAGGGGAAGTATTGCATTCCACCCAAAAATTCGATACCGAGTTTTCACCGGAAATACATGTTTTGAGACCTCCTGAATCCAAAAAAAGCATTTTTGGAAACATGTCCGTGTGTGTGTCTGTGTGTGTGTGTGTGTGTCTGTGTGTGTGTGTCTGTGTGTCTGTGAACAGCATAACTCAAAAACGAACAGTCGGATAAACACCAAACTTGGTATTTAGGTTCAGTATCTTTCAGAGATGCGACACGAAGGTTTTCAAGAAAATCCCCCCACCCCAGACTACCCTTTACATGGAACATTTTTCGAAAATTTTAATTTTCTCAAAAACGGCTCTAACGATTTTGATTAAAATATCATATGTTTAAGATATTGTCATGACAAATAAAATGTATATCTCGAATTTTCTGGGAATGTCTCCAAAAATATTCTTCATTGTGAACGACTTTTGCATAACTGGTAAACCATAAGAGATAGACAAAATTTTACTACACAAAAAATGTAGATCGCGTTAAAATACACAACTTATGTCATATACGTTTCTTTTGTTGAGTGAACCGTTTTCGAGATATTGCTTGTTATTTCCTTAAATTTTCCAATACTTATACTTTTACTCAAATTCGTTATTCATTTTTTTTATGTCCTGAACATGCAAAGAGAATGGAATTCGCCACATAGCAACCAGCGTTAAAATATTTGACTATCGCTTAAAAGCTACCATATTCCCCTTGCATCTACAAGAAAATTACCAATAAGATTGACATCTCGATATCTCGATTAACATGAAGCATATGGAGAATAGGCGTTTGTAAAATTAGATTGTACAAGAGTGGAGAAAGTCATGTGAGTGTAACACATCAGATTTTTTTATGTTCTCAAGTCCATTCTAACGACTTAGTTTTAAATAATATGTGTTTGACGCATTGATACAGGGGTAAAATGCATGTGTATCTTGAATTTTGTGTGAATGGCCTTTGAACACCTCTTCAATTCTGATTTAATTTTGCGTAATTATAAAACCATAAGAAACAAACTGTACCTTAGTGGAGAAACAACTATAGCATGTTAAAAAATATATTTTGTATTAAATCTTTTCTTGGTAGCTTTAACCATTTACTATACAGGGTGGACCATCTAAGTTGAGACTATGCAATATCCCCAAAACTAAATGTTGTTGAAAGAAATGTCTTGAATAAAGTTGCTTGATATGGAGGAAAGTAAATTCTATTCGTCTTGTTTTATTTGAAGGACTTTATAATGGTCATTTTTAGGGTCAATTTAAATTGTCCTAATTGCAGGTTCTCATTTAAAAAAATTGACCCTACAATTGAGGCAGTATTTTTAACACTTGAATAACCTTAATTGTATTATATAACATATATAACAGCCCGCCTTAAAGCAATATGTATGTAATAATTTGTAAAAATGTATGTAACAGTCATTGCAAATGCTTATATTATTGTAAACATGTTTAATAATGTTATGTGAATGCTTTACGTAGTTTAATAGTGTAAGAGCTGTGAGAATAATAAGTTTAAAGTTGCTAACAATGAGGTAGCCTTGAGGCAATAATGAACTTGAGAGTTTGAATACTACTAGTCATGATTGGGGCAGCAATAATGTAAATTTTGTGACAGTTTAAAAATAGCCAATCAACAACTAGGAAAAGCTTTAGTAAAATGCAGCTATTCTATTGGACTAGGATTAGCCAATCAGAGACTTGAAATACGAAGCTTACGAGTTTTGGACGGTTGAAATATGTTCAGTTGCCTGCAGACCTTGGTAGTGATCGGATGAAAGATGTGTTCTCTAGAGAAATGTTACGTACTCGTGTGAATCCTAAAAATAAATATACGCGCTAACAAAGCACAAGTTTTAAATTAAAGAATCTCACAGCTCTTAATATCAGTGTAGTGCTATTTAATTTGTGACAAGAAAAAATGAAAAGAAGTGAATTTAAACTTAACATTTGTGTAAACCTACATTCTTGTCGCACCACGCCCTGCCTAAGAGATACGCGACTCTAAAACAATACTTACGGAGCCGAGGCAAACATAAACATAAATACTACTTATAGAAGCAGTTTAATAACAAAGTTAATATAATATTTTAAAACTTTGAGCGTAACAACAAAAATACATATTCAAAAATCGGCTTCTCATACGTAGCAGCATATTACGTAATAAACAATCTTCTTAAAAATTAACGCTCAAAGGGTGGTGCAAAACCTCCAACAACAGTAACTCCTACGTAAACAGTTAAACTAAAAAACAATTCAATCTCAAAATGACCATCAGAACGTCCTCCAAACAAAATACGACTAATGGCATTTACTTTCTCCCATAATATCAAGCAACATTTATTCAAGACATTTCTTTCTAGAAAGCTTAGTTTTGGAGATATTTTACAGTCTCAACTTAAATGGTCCCCCTGTATATATCCTGTTGTTCGTGAAGCTTTACAGTATTTCAGGCTACACATTTTTTAAATGTACGACCGTTCTTTTGTTTCCTACCAGACCATGCTGAGAGTGTTCAAAATATCAAATCAGCATATAATTAGTGAGCTTGTTTTTAAATATTTGACTGCCATAGTAGCGCCGTGTATACTTCTATGTAGCTACAACTGAATATGTATTCAAACCATTTCAGAAAGCACTTATCATGTCTAACATATAGTATAAAGAGTTTAATAAATAATTTGCAGAATAGATGTGAAAGTAAATTATCCTGGGTAGCTAAATTCGTGAGATAATAACCATAATATATTTTGGTAGCATTAATGGTTTAATGGTATATAATGGTAATGGTATATATATTCACAATTATTCCACGTGCAAGCGTTTCATTTGTTGAACATACTTAAAAACGCTTTTTTATTACTCTATTTATTTTACGTCGCTTTAACTACATGGTCTTATCGCGACGGATCTGTTAGTGGACAACTCTTAGATCGAGGAGTGGCGGACAGTTAGCCTCCTAGGTCTCATCCCTGTAATCACCCGCTTCATCAGGCCCATAGAGACCCTAGCGCATAGCAACTGGATCTTCTGCTTCGTGCCGTGGAGAAGGCTTTACGGTGCCGTCCTGCTTTCATTGTCTGTGGATAGGTGGCACAGCATTCGCTATTACCACCTATTTATCATTTTTACTATTGTTTTAGACTTATGGTGGAACTTTGAGTCGAGGTTTTAAATATTCAATCCGGTATTTACCTTTGCGGCTGAGGGAAACCACGAAAAATCCAGTCAGATTTGAACCCGGCACCTCCCGAATGCGGGCCTTGAACGTTGTTTCTTCATGTCGTATGTAGCTAAACCATTAGTTTTAAATAATTTCTAGGTAAATGCAGTATGTTACGTAAAAAATGTTTTCGGCTATAATTTTTTTTATCTAGCTCCGGTTTATGCGGTAATGGTGAAAAGTTGAATTTCCTGTATTCAGTGCTGATAACCTAACCTAAAACCTGCGTGTTTTGAATATTTAATGCACGTATGTACATGAACTATATTAAATCCTCTTTAACTAATTGGAGCTATGGAATTTAATAATATTTGGATGTTAAATTTTACCATTTAAATCTTGCGTGGGGTCTTTACTTTCCATTTGTTAATATTTACTAACGATTTAACTGATGCAGCAGCTAAATATGAACTAAAAGTGGTTGACCTTTTTTATGGTCAATAACCAAGCGATGACAAACCGACCGTCAGTTCGCCATCTATGTTAATTTTAATGGCCTTACTACTGGAACCACCGTGTTCAACAGCTACTAGTAATTAATTTTATTTTCGCGTTAGTAATTATTTGTATTATTCACTATCGTCGAAACAATTGTACACAAAATATACATTAAGTGTATCATTGGAGAATCTCGGAAGTAGGAGATACTCGAATTTCTGTCGTATTTTCAAACTCTTCCTCGTTCCCCAATGATGCACTTACCACACTTGTGTCGCAATATAATATTATGGAAATGGTTAATATACAAGTGATATATGCACGTTTACAATTGATGGAGAAAATGGTGCGAATGTTTTACATATAAGCCATTTAAGTAGGGAAAGTATTGTTTTCCACCCAAAATTCGATATCGATATTTCACCAGAAATACATGTTATGTGTTTTGAGGACCCATTAACTAAAATAAGTGTTTTTAGAAAAAAGGTCCATGTTTCTGTGTGTGTGCCTGTGAACAACATTAACTCAAAAACTAAGAGTCGGATAAATACTAAACTTGGAATTTAGGTTCAGTAACGTACAAAGATGCGACACCAAGATTTTTAAGAAAATCCCTCCACTTCAAACTATCGTTTACATGGAACACTTTTCGAAAATTTTGATTTTCTAAGAAATGGATTTAACGATTTTGATTAAAATACCATATATTAAAGATGTTTACATGAAAAATAAAATGTGTATCGTGAATTAATTTTCTGGGTTTAACTATCGAAGTCCCCTTCATTCTGAAGAAGTTTTGTATAATCTTGTATAACTGATAAACGTTAAGCGATAGAAGAAAATGTACTATAAAAATTTTTAGATCTGTTTAAAACATACAATTTATTTCAAATAATCTTTTTGTAGAATCAGCCATTTACGAGTCAGCGGTTATAATGAATCGAATTGTTCAATAGCCATTCTTTTCAACTTCTGTAGATTTTCAATTGTTTCTGCGATTGAATGGAAAGCGTATGGAATTATAAGGTCAGCATATAACATCCAGTTCTAAAACATTTTATTATGGCTGCTTTCTTTGTATCTATAACGAAGTGTGTAATATAGCTATTTATACAAAGATAAATCTAATTAAAATGACTTCGCACCCATTAATAAATTAATACAGGGTAGAGAAGGTCATGTGAATGTAACGCATAAGAATTTTTTCCAGTAGCAAAGTTCGTAAACATTTGAATGGCGGTAACAAGTGAACTACAAAAGAACACAAAGCCGGCTATGAATGCAGGCGACATCCGGATTTGGTCGTCTTTAAATTAGAACCCGTTTTATCATTATCTCAGGATTTTATCGGGCTATTAGCATATAATGAATTGCCAACATTTAACTGCCATGGAAACTGGACAGTGGTGCAGGGAATAGGATCTATTTACGGCTTAAAATTGATTGCTCTCGCATATAAGGGCCCAGTCTTATTATTCTGTGATTCAAAATGAGTCTGGGTGTGAGAATGTGAAGGACAATTTTAAATATGTGACTCTCTCTATATTGTTGATGACTTCCTTTTTACTTGTCGCCCAATTAGAAAACTGAAAGATCCATCTGTATTTGTCCAATATCTCGTGACTTCTTTAGACGTTTTATAACCGACTGGGTGCGCGCGTGCGTTGACCACGGGAGTGGAGGCAAACACGCGAAAGCTTGTATCGTATAATTATTTGCTTTGTATAGGCACAGAAGAAGGGTAGCAGCTAATATGTTTCTTACAACACTTTATCAATAGATTTTACGTTCTATACTACTTACTTTTAGTAATACATTCCATTAAAAAATTCGATACAGAGATTTCAACGGAAATACATATTTAGAGACTCTCTGTGAAGAAGGTGTTTTATTAGTACCACGTATGGACGGCAATTTGAAGAAAGGAGTTTTGTTACGTTATTCCAACTGTTGGGGAGCCGAACTTGTAGTAGTTGCAACCACACGTATGGCAAACAGTTTCCGGTAGCCTTCCCCCAAATATATTTTCAGGTGGCCTTTGCCCCAAGTTTAAAAAATAAAATTACGATTTCTTTAAATATTATATACTATTTATGTTTACCTTGGCTGCGTCAGTATTTGTTAGAGACACGTTTCTCTTGGCAGGGTTTTGGTACGACTAAGAATGTAGGCTTGCATAGATTATAATTTTTATTTCACTCCCTTTTATTAATCCTTGACACAAATTAAATAGCACTTCACTGATATCGAGAGCTGTGAGATTCTTTTATTTAATACTTGCACTTTCTAACACGAATACTATTTTCGTCTCACACAAATACGTATTATATTTCTCGAGGACGCATCACGCATCCAGTTACAAACACTGTCCGCAGGCAACTGAATAGATTTCAACCGTCTAAACTTGTAAATTTCTGTATTTCAAGTCTGTGATTTGCTAATCCTACTCCAATAGAATGCCTTCATTTAACTAAAGTTTTTTCTGGTTGTTTATTGGCTATTTTATAAACTGTCACTAAAATTACACGATTGCTTCTCCAAGAATTAAAGTAACATTTAAACTCCCAAACTCATTATTGCCTCAATGTTACCTCATTGTTAGCAACGTTTAACTTATTATTCTCACAGCTCCTACATTGTTAAATTACGTAATACATTCACATAACATTATTGAACATGTATACAATAATATAAGCATATGCAATGACTCTTACATACATTTTACAAATTATTACATACACATATTGTTTCAAGGCGGGCTGTTATTCAAATATATATTTATATAATTTGATTAAAATCATTTGAAGTGTTAAAAATACTGCCTCACCTGAATCCATTAAAAATATGTTTTTAAGGTCCGTGAGCGAGCGCGCGCGCGTCTGTCTATAAACAACATAATTCAAAGACGAAAAGTCGCTTTATCCCTAAATTACCTTTCACATGGGAGCAGCATGTGTGGCTGTTACCGGAGTTATGAAAACAACAATGGTGACACTTTTGAACCTGACTCTATTGCATTTACTTGTAATGAAGGAGAGAAGAACGATACTGTATAGACTGCAACACGTTAAGCAACTGAGAATTCCTGAAATAGACTCAGGTTTGCTAAGAATTAGGAAAAATGTAGCAGATGTATCTTTAGAAATGCCGTCAGACTGTATAATTCTAATTAAACATTTTATAAAGAACTTCAGGGTCATAATTGATCCTGAATGTTGTAGTAAAAACTCTGTAAACTCCTGAAAAAAACTTCGATGTAGTTTACAGACGCCCGGAGTATATGGCATAAGACCAAGATACAAAAAGTTCTTTTTCTCCTTGGGTGAATACTCTACTGTTTTTAAAACAGAATTATTCAAATCGCATATTATGAAAACATAGGGAGAGCTTACACTGGCAAATATGAGGGGCATTCAAATGAAACCTGGTCAGTGCGTCTAACTTTGCACTACACGAAAGGTGGCACCACGTAACTGCATGTATGGTGGCACCATCTATTGGTAGAGCGACTACAGCGTGACATTGCATAGCGACAGTGCGGTTTCACGCCGAAGAGAAGGTGGTCACACAAGTTATCGTCCACTACTGAACATGAAGGCGAGTAAGCAGGAACAATGAGGAGTGAGTCAGAGTAAGCAGTGGAAACATGCGACTTCACCACCTCCAAAGAAATCAAAGGCCGTGCACACCAGTTTTTGATCACAAGGGTCCACTGCTTGTCGAGTTCCTGGAACGGGGGGAACCACCATCAATGCCCAGCGTTATCAAGCCACTTTACAGAACCTTAGACGAGCCATGAAGTCGAAACGCCCAGGCATGTTGTCCAATGGCGTTATTCTCCTGCATGATAATGCCCGCCCACACACTGCCAATGCGATGAAGACGACATTGCAGCAGTTTTGATGGGAAACGCTGGAATATCCACAGTACAGTCCAGACCTTTCGGACCTCTAAAACAAGCTATTCGCGGACATCGATTCACAATGGACGACGAAGTGTGTGAATGGATCCAGGCCTGGATCCGACAGCAGCCTACTAGCTTCTTCAAAAATGGAATCGACCGGCTAGTGTCGCAATGTGCCAACAGTTTTGGCGACTATTTTTGAGTTAATAAAATCGTTACCGTTACTTTACGCAAGTGACCGGGTTTCATTTGAATGACCCTTATAGATCAGATAGCCAGGCTGCACTTAAACCTCTAACTCATCATAAGGTTTAGTTTATTTTATAATAACATTGACATCGCACCCAAGGTGCTCACAGCAGTAAAGCGGAATCAACTACGACCACGAGATTTACTCTGTGGGGAAGATATTCTTATGGCTTTGATTGGCTAAGGTTATATATGAATGGATTCCTACTGGATGTAGTCGGAGTAGCAACGAACTCTGCTCTAGTAAATGTAACATTCTTCATATCCTATACGCCAATTTTTCTCCATTTTTACATTGAACAGTTTTTTCTCTTAGTGAGACATTTTCTGATATAAATGACACATTATATCAGATAATATTAAAAATTGCTAAATGAAGTTTTGGTATGATACAAACACCACCTCAATGCTGTTACTGATTTGCTTTGGTGTCAATAAGTTGCTTAGTTATATTTTTAAAAAAATAATTTATGATAAATATTAATAACGAATATGTAATGAAGAAAAATTCGTTCTTTCTTAATAAACAATATATTGTACATACTATTGTATAATAGCATTATTCAGCGCAGCAGCGGCTTGTGAGTATACATATGGTTGTGAACAAACTGATTCATTAATAATAATAATAATAATAATAATTAATAGGAGGCGTGTTTTAAAAGTAAGTACCGTTTTAATATTGTGCAACTGCAGCGCTACAGTCGCCATTTTGAGCACGCACGATCACTTCCTCCATGCATTAGGAAGCCATGCGCAGCTGTGAGCGATCGTCACTTTGTGTTTTCCTGTTGTTAGAGCGTTTCAAAATGTTCAAAACAATCGAACGACCCGCCGACTGTAAAACCAGATCAGTGATTCCTTTTTTGAATGCGAGAGAAGTTAGGGCAGTAAACATCCTTCACCAATTGTATGAGGTTTATGGGGGAAAAGTAATGAGTAACAACGTCCGCACACACTTACACACAAAACCAAAAAAACTCGTAATAATAATAATAATAATAATAATAATAATAATAATAATAATAATAATAATAATAATAATAATAAATATCTTGTCCAAGAAGGAAAGAGCTGTTTTTGAATGTTTATTGTTGTGTATATAATTAAGTACACCGTGTTAGGTCAAGAACAAAGTAATGTCTAAATTAAATTCTATTTCAGATTCTACAGTAACTCTTTAACTTCTGCCGTAGTGTGCTATCACATAGTGGCATTGACGTAAAATTGTAGTGATAGTGGAAAGAGTGCAGAGAAGCTTGTGCGCACTAGTGCACATTTTCAAGTGTGCACGGCCCGACATATTTGGCCCCATTAGATATTTACGTCATACCAGTCGTCCAAGCGCAGAAGCTCCTTAAAACATGCAAACGTGCATTACGTTTAATAACATTTAAAGATAAACTGACGGATAAGTACGCAAGGTGTCAAAAGTTAGGGTGTTCACGTAGTCTTATATACCAGCCGCCACTGGCTCCGCGAATCAAATCCCACCAGGGCCGTCCACCACGAGGATTTTAGTAGATTTTCCTCAGTTTCCATAATTGGCAATAGCCGGGAATGTACCCTAAATTTGGACCTGGAGCGCTTCCTTCCAAAATTTCCTTTATTATCATTTCATTTTATGTATCATCGGTGTCCACTGCCTGTGGTGTCATCTACAGTAGGAATGGGCGTTAAAAGTCTAGTGAAATAACTGTCCCCCGGTTTCAGTAAAAATAGCATGCTTATGAATACCCCTCATAAAACCAAGCAAGTATGCAGTTTATGTTGGCTTCTCCAAAAGAAAGAAGGTGATAAAAAAGTAAAAACAAAAGCCTTTGTAGATTTTAAAAGCTTATTAGTTTTTCCTGTAATTCAGTCAGCAGTCGACTTTATTAAGGTGATTCAAGTTTTTATTTAGCTTGGCGGAAATTCTACTGCCAATCTTGCGCGTTTATATGCAGCTCGTAAAGCCGGCGTGTCTTCTTTAATATTCAAAAGGTTAATTACAACGGCCTTAACCCACATTCTCTGTCTAGCTGAGGTCTGTGTTAAAAAGCCGTAAAAACTAAAGCGCTAAGCCGGTATGAATCAGGATCAGCGACAGGGTTTATGTAAAGCAGGCCAGCTTAAATCCAGCAGAGATATTCTGGCCGACCACTTGCACCTTTAGTGGCATGCAGTACCACAAACAATATACATTTACCACTAATGTAAACACATTTGACTTCCTATGCCTCTCTAAACACTACCTCTTGTGTAATTATTTACTCTTCACAGTGCTGCCAATAATTACTGTGCTTTGTTTCGTATATTTTGATTAATTTGAAAAAAACAATTCTTATTTACATTCACATAACTTTTTCTATCCACTATCAATTATTTTTACATATCTTCTACAAACAGGTCTTACGAAATGAAATTTTGGTAATGGTCCCGTATTGTTACACAGCAACTGTGGTCCAAGGTTATCGCGAGCTTGCCACCGGACATTCGGAATAAACAACGATAATTACCGCTCGCCAACGTAAATATCGGGCGTGCTATCAGTAGATAACTAGATACTTCTGGGAACTTCTTCTCCCACCGTTCTGCTCCAGAAAGTGTGTTGAAATCGTTGTAAAACGTTCGAGAATCTTTGGGAAAGATTCCACTGACTATATAAGCGAGCGCTCTCGCGGGAGTTAGTGCGAGTCGAGTTGCGTCGGTCAGTCAATGAGCGAGCGAGTTGGCAGGTGAGTTTACCATGCGACATTAATGGCAACTCTCCGAGCGAGTTGGTGACTATTGTATCGTGCAGCGAGTGCTACTGCGGAGCGACGGGTTGTGGGGGTCTTGTGTTCGACTCCCGAGTGTAGTGAACCATCCGGTGTGAAGTGGCCACATCGCGAAGGAAGTGAAGTGCTGGGGAATTGAACTAGTTCGCCTTAGTGAACTAACTTTACTAAAGTGAACTCCCAGTGAAGTTGAACTAGATAAGAATTAGAACAGTGATCGTGAGAACTGAGAGAGTGACAGTTTAAAAACTGGACGAAGATATAATGTATACCTTCCGACTGAAATGCGGGGAAAAGGACAATTTAAAGAAGGAAAATGCTTATAATACATTTTGTAAGGAAACGAAGATTTCAAGAAATTCTTCCACCACAACTATCCTTACATGGAATTTTTTTTCGAAATTTTGTATTTTCTAAAGAAGTTCTCTAAATATTTGATTAAAATATCACGTATTAAACGTATTTACATGACAAAATGCATATCTTGAATTTTCTGAGAATTGTCTGTGAAGCCCACTTCATTCGGAAGAAATTTTGTATAATGTTGTATAACCTAAACATTAAGCGATAGACGAAAAGAACTATTCAAGTAATCTAGATCCCTTCAAAACACACAATTTATTTTAAATGAGTTTTTATGTGGCATAAGCCTTTTCTGAGATATCCATTATTAAAGGTTCGAATTGTTCATTGGTCCTTTTCTCTAAGTCTTGTCAACATTCATTTGTTTCTCGCGATGGAATTTTAAGGCTAGCATATAGCGTCAGTTCTTAAACATTTGACTATCGCTGTTCTTCTTGTATTTACAACGAAATGTATATTGTAGCTGTTTCTGCAATGGTTTACTTAGATTAAAATGAAGCAGATCGAAAAATAAGCTTTAGTAACAATAGCTTTTAAACTCACTAATAAACATTAGAGGATAGAGAAAGTCACGTGAATGTATTACATCAGATTTTCTTATTTCTGCTGTAATTTCTTTTTTAATTGTTATTTTGTATAATTCTAAATCTGAAATTATATTTGGCCGTCATATTCTTATAATTCTGCTTAAACGTCTATTGACAAATGTTTGTACTTTGCTGAATGATTTTATTAGTTTTCCAATTTAATAAAACGGATTTCACATTAGTGTTGAAAATGCCAATTTTTAGTACGTCTTGATATAACGTTAGATTTTCACACCAATTGTTTCGTTTATTCTATTCTTAATATCTTCAAGGGCTCCACAATTCTTATCAGTTATACTACCCAGATATTTGAATCCCTGAACAATACCAGTATTTTTATTATCTATCATAATTTTATTTTGTTTTATTACGATTCCGTCTCGTTTCTTAAGCTTTCTTCATATTATTTTCAACAGTAATAGCACTAGTGCTGATAGTTTTACAATTTAAGGAATAATTAACTTATGAAAAGATGCACGAGCTTGAAACCAAAATTAAATTTTCATGTAAAGCTAGTAGCACTCGTGCTACTAGACTAAATAATCGTACGAAAAAGTTATTATGAACTTGCCTTGTTTAGTGCCAACTATTTTGTTAGTCCTGTAGAATGAAAATAATCTCTTTGTCGCTAATTTCTCTCCGTAGAGAATTCTGAAAATTGGTTCCACACCATTCTTTTGTTCTTCTTTGGTTTTCTGTCGTTAAATTATCTACAGCTGTTTTTATATTCCCAATATTTTGACTTCCAAAGCGCGGCATTTTAGTTGTTATTATTGTAGTTGCAGCCAACGTGATTTCACTCACTGCATTCGTACAAAATACAAACAAATGCACCATCATGAAATACTATCAGTGTAATACGGCTTTGATTGGCTAATTGACTAAAGTGGCTTAACTTCAAGTTTAAAGGAGTTGTAAATAAAACCACCTCATTGTCTGTTGGGCAAACTACAACTTTTCCTGCTTAGCATGTTGTCTCTTCCTCTATACTGCATTCGCTCTTAAGTTGATCCACGCCAAAACAAACGCACATGACCAGTGCACCGTGGACAACTCTGTAGCATTGTGTGTAGGAAAGTAGTCCCATGCTAATAATCTAAATTTTAGAATTAATTTATCTTTAAAAAGTATAATATTCTATACAAATTCCTTAAAGTTTAATTAACGCCAATTTGTACCGTTAAACAGAGCTACAAGTCCCAACATGCAATTCATATATGTAACTGGCATCCGGGTATGCGCAGAATATTGTCTGTACCCAGAAACCAGCAGTTTCTGTTTAGTATCGTGGCGGACGGTGATTTTCTATTGCATTTTCATTGAAAGCGGTTACACTCGGAAAAACAGAAAGCGTGTGAAATACGCGATGCAAGAATGGGACAAAAATGCAATGTACGTAACAATACTCAATTTCGTTTTTAAAGATGAGCCGACAACATTTGATAAAGTGCCGCTTCCAGAGAGCAAATAAATGTGAGATATCGAATACCTGTTACTTTCTTTTTCGCTCGTTTCTTTTAGAATCAACCATTATTATATGCGCAAACGTTTATTTTATTGCAACTACCAATCTAATCTCCTTCTACCCTAACAAAATATGCTAGTCACGGTTTAAGCTGTTGGACCCTGTTCTTTTTGCATTACGTGCCGCCTATACTCGTCGCATGGTTGTGAAGGTATGACAGCATTTCTGTCGCGAATGGCGGAAGGATACGTTATACAAGTGCACTGGTCACCTGGGTTTTGTTTTGGCGCGGATCAACCTAGAGTGTGTACAGTTTACATGATACAGTTCGGTTCAGACCGTAATATTTTGTGGTTATTCTCATGCAGAGAAAGTTTAAAAAGCCCATTATTGTAACAGTTGAATGTATGAAAATAAATGTGTTTGTTCAGATTCACCCATAACTAAACGAACCGTTACAGCAGAGGGTTTAAGAGGCTATGCGCAGACGCTGGAGTTCGTTACTGGTTTCCGAATAAGTCGTCAGTGTACTTTTGTAACGTGAGAAAATATTACTTTAGAGAATGTTATGTCTGAGAATCCTCTGCCACTATGGAAAACATAAATACGGGAAATGGACAGCAGACAATTGTGTTAAGGGGACAAGCTACTCTGAAATGCTCCAAAATCACATTTTTTATTTTAGGCACTAATAAAACCTCTATTATATCCAGTTTCAGAAAATATATCCTATTTTGGGTTAAGAGATTTTTAAGACAATTAAATACCATTTAAATTCTAGTCTGCATACCTTCAAAGCTGTCATGCAACGCTCCTATTTTGAGGCAGTATTTTATATCAGAACACTGTGAATGCTAGAGTGATTGTAGTGTAAATTAGCATTATTGTATGACAATGATTTGAGATGTTTGTTAATTATAAGCATTGTTAGGAAATAAGTTTACACGGCCTCACTGAAACTGACAATAGGAGCGGATAACAATGAGCGAGGGGTTAGTTGTTTATTAATTAGAAGAGACAAACAAATGACGTCAAAGTAGCGCGCTTTTCTTTAGAAATGGAGGGAATATCTTCCCTAGAGCATATTTGTTCGTAATTTTGATTGGATATAAAAATAGACGCTAATGTTGGCGCGCTTTATTAACCAATAGCAGATCTGTTATAATGTTTAGGCATATCGGGGTGAGGGAGTATAAATTATGAAACCGGGGGCAGGTATTGCCCAGTTCAACAGAATCATTCACTATTTACACGTTGCTCAGTTTACGAGAATTATTCGTGGGTTACACGTCACACAGTTCAACAGAATCATTCACGGGTTATACGTCGCGCAGTTTAACAGAATCATTCACGGGTTGCACGTCGCACAGTTCAACAGAATCATTCACGGGTTACACGTCGCGCAGTTTAACAGAATCATTCACGCGTTACACGTTACACAGCTCAACAGAATCATTCACGCGTTACACGTCACACAGTTCAACAGAATCATTCACGGGTTACACGTCGCACAGTTCAACAGAATCATCCACGTGTTACACGTCGTGCAGTTTAAGAGAATCATTTACGGGTTACACGTCGCACAGTTTAAGAGAATCATTCACGCGTTACACGTCGCCCAGTTCAACAGAATCATTCACAAGGCAAACGTCGCGCAGTTCTACAGAATCTTTCGCGTCGTAAAGTTAGTTAAAAGATGTGAAATACGCAAATTAATAATGTGCGGCAAATAAGTGATAATAGTTACATTCGAAAATACAACAGTTTGAAGTAAAATATTTTTTTGTAGTTGGAAAATGCTTCATGTTTATCTGCACCACGTATGGGAGCCAATTTATCGCGTTTACTTCGTGTTATCTATTGCTGGGCGCCTTTTATTGTATACTAGTTTAAATTTTGGGTTCTTTGTCCTCTGGCTAGCTATTATTACTACTCAGTCGAGCATATCTCTTGAACAGGGTGTGTAAACGGAAAGGATTTGTTACTGAAAGATAACACTGATAAAAGAATTTGTTTTTACACTTTTATTGCCGTCACTTTTAATTAATTTCACATATTGACTCTTGAAACACGCCAGACTGAAACTGTTATATTTTCTAATATCACTATAATCACTTATTTACTGCACGTTATTAATTCGCGTATTTCACATTTATAACAAACTTTAAGACGCGAGAGATTCTGTAGAATTGCGCGACGTATAACGCGTGAACGATTCTCTTAAACTATGCGACGTATAACCTTTGTATGATTCTATTGGACTGAGCGACGTTTACCTCGTGAATTATTCTGTCAAACTGTGCATTACCCATCTCTGGCACGGAATTTATACTCCCTCACCCTAATATGCCTAAACATTATAACCGAGCTGCTATTGGTTAATAAAACGCGCCAACATTAGCGTCTATATTTATATCCAATCAAAATTACGAACACATATGCTCTAGGGAAGAAATTCCCTCCATTTTTACAGAAAAGCGCGCTAATCTGACGTCATTTGCTTGCCTCTTCTAATTAATAAACAACTCACCCCCTCGCTCATTGTTGCCCGCTCTTATTGTCAGTTTCAGTGAGGCCGTGTAAACTTATTTCCTAACAATGCTTATAATTAACAAACATCTCAAATCAATGTAATACAATAATGCTTATTTACACTATAATCACTCTGGCATTTACATTGTTGTGATATAAAATACTGCCACAAGTTTCAGTCGGGTGTGTATCAAGAGTAATTATGTGAAATGAATAAAGTGTGACGGCAATAAAAGTGTAAAAACAAATTCTTTTATCAGTGTTATATTTTAGTAACAACTCCTTTCCGTTTACACACCCTGTTCAAGAGATTTGCTCGACTGAGTAATAATAGCTAGCCGGAGGACAAAGAACCCAAAAATTCAAAAAATAGTAAAACAATAACCGGCGCTCAGCAAATAAGATTACATGAAAGTTACCGCGACAATTTAGAACATTTTGTATCTTTCAACAACAAACGACTATATCATGTCCAGCGAGCAGTTCAGCAACTAACAAAAGAGGCCAGGACCAAGAGAAAGCAATCAGAAAAGCTGAAGCGATCCAGGAACGAAGGTGCAGATGATTATGTATGTACTGAAATGTGTCTGAATTTTAATGTTCAAACTTTAAATTCAGCTTTCTCAAAACAACGTTTTTGGATACTTCTGTACCGTTTTATCAGAAAGTATGCGAGATAGAGAGCTGAAATTTTTAGTACATGTATACAACGCATAGTTAAACTTTCTAAATCACAATCATAATTTTATAATGTATATTAGTGATATTAAGAAAGCAACAAGTTTGCAAATTTTCCACATTTTTCCTTTTTTAATATTGCAAATAATATTTTTTTTCAATTTCTAGTGAACTTATACAAATAACTAAATAATTGAGGTTCAGAAGATAGCTGATTATACTAAAAAAAAGCATGCAAAAGTGTGATTCTGTAATGCAAATAGTGTCAGAGAAAAATATACATGAATTCACACGTTTTAAGGTAACATTTTATTATTTTACTGCTGAATGCAATAACTTTTACGGACTCAACTACATAAGCTATCAATGCAAGCAACCACTTTAAATAATTATCATGAACAATTCACAAAAAGTTCAGGAAAAACCATTGAGAAATTTAAGAGCAGTGGTAATTTAACACACTTAAGGTGTAATTTCCGTGTGTTCAGACTAACTTGTCCCCTTAAATGCTTTTAACAACTGTGGAAAGTACTCGCCTTTAATCGACAATGAATATGGTTGGCCATTGTTTAGCAATAATTAAACTTCTTTGTTAGTGATGTAGAATTGTTGCTCAGATTTCTTGGGTCGTAATTGTTTTCTGTGGTCTTCCAACCTATAGTGCTAATCATTTTCTTAACTTGTTGACCCATTAAAGGTTAAAGCAAAAGTGTTATACTGATATTAGTCATTAAATGAAAAGTTTAATCCAGTACCTTTCATCACAGATACTCAACTGTTCAGGTACTACTTTTATTTGTCTACTCTTAGCATTATGTGCTAGAAGTTTAAGATGTAAGGCAAAATATAGGAACAAGACATACAATATTTAAAAGCTAATGATCCCCAAGCAGCGCAATATACTGTATCCGCATTCTGTATGAAGCAATTTCCTCCCACAGGTCTTAGTTCCCGTCATCCTCCACGTGGTGCTGCCATGTGCTCGGCGGAGTGATACATTTAAGTTTTGTTTACTTCTCCTTTCAGTTTATATTGAACAAGGTACAGCATATTCTACCTGCCATTAGGTAATGACATATTGATTGCGATATCATATGAATCTTCTTTATTACTTATAGAGTATTTTTATACATCGGGGTGAGGTTTGCAGCTAAAATATTAAATTTAGTTACCCCGGCACAAACATTGGGGAGCGTAGCTACAGAG
Organism: Deroplatys truncata; assembly: GCA_030765065.1. Taxonomy (NCBI): domain Eukaryota; kingdom Metazoa; phylum Arthropoda; class Insecta; order Mantodea; family Mantidae; genus Deroplatys; species Deroplatys truncata. The sequence goes on along the minus strand of CM060975.1, from coordinate 291,060,136 downwards.
GCATACGATAGATACCAGGAACTTGCTGCACAAAGCTAATGCGTGCGTAGGATATTTATAAATAATACATATAAATTCACATTTAATTCTGGTTTATTATAAAGTTACCTTGGTGCTGTTGCATAATTTCCAAAAGGTTACAGAGAAACACTGGGGGAGATGCCCCTCACATACACCGTAACACGCACTCCTACATACATCCACACCTCTGAAGATATACACTCGACTGGTTCTACTGGTGACGGCACTCTCTTAGACAAAGAGGCTCTTCCCTCAAATTGCATTCCTCCACCTTGACTAGGAATTGGAGGGAAATATGTCGCGCCGGACAAGAATGCAACTCACAATCCAAATAATTAGTTTAACCATATCATTATACACAGCAATAATGTGTCTGACGCGACAATATTCAGTTTACTTTGCATATTATCAAACTTTTGGGAAAGTAGGCAAACATCTGCGAAGTGTAAGTCTTCCAGGGTATCATTCTGTTCCCATCTTATGTCTCTAAATGCATGTTTATCTTGTAAAAAATACAGTCTCATATCCTAAAAAGTTCGAGATAATGGCTCATGAGTTTAGGATACTCAATATTTGCGGCGTAGTGCTTTTAATCTCCCTTAATCTATAAAACGTCTGGGAATACGTAAGCCTGCAGTAAGTTTTTGCAGTGTACGTTAAGGTGGGTTTTGTCACCCCTTAAGCGGTTAAAATCGTGCCTTCGATTCTTTTTCACGACGATGCTAAGGTGCATAATTCACAATCGTTGTGCGCCTAAAGGCTAAGCTAAAGGATTATTATGGAAATTTATTTCAAGGTATTCTGCGGCAAGATTAGAACAAAAAGCGATACCGGAATTTCACACACGTTTGCCGCTTGCATCACGAGAACAAAGCACCTCTGTAATTTTGCAATGATAATAATAGTAATTCGTTATAAATTAGCTTGAACTTGATAGTAATCGTCAGTGTAAGAGAAACAATAAAAAATGATACGTAAAGGCATAGAGCAACGTTTATTCTGCTGTTGACAAACGCATAGACATCGAGAGAAAATCACATATATTTATAAAACATCCTGTCACACAACGTAACGGTAAAACTCCACACATTGAATAAGTGTGTTTTGTTGTAGGAGTTTTTATTAAAAATGTTATTTTTCTTTACGTTGTTTGCTGCTATGTAAGCAAAACCGATTTGAAGTAGGAGTTGTATTATTTTTCAACTGTTGGGGAGCCTAACACTTGAAGTAGTTGCAACCGCACGTATGGTAAACAGTTTACGTTAGCCTTCGCCCCAAATGTACTTTCAGGTGGCCTTTGCCCCAAGTTTAAAAAAAAATATTAACTTTATTACTCTACTGCTTCTTTAAATATTTATGTTTGTTTGCCACGGCTGCGTCAGTATTGTTGTTAGAGACACGTTTCTGTTAGCAGGGTTTTGGTACGACTAAGAATGTAGGCTTACACAGATTTTAAGTTTTAATTCACTCCTTTTTATTAATCCTTGACACAAATTAAATAGCACTTCACTGATATAGAGAGCTGTGAGATTCTTTTATTTAATACTTGCACTTTTTAACGCGTATACTTATTTTTCGTCTCACACGAATACGTATTATATTTCTCTAGAGGACGCATCTTGCATCCGGTTACTATCACGGTCTGCAGGCAACTAAATAGATTTCAACCGTCTAAACTTGTAAATTTATTGCTAAAGCTTTTCTGGCTGTTGATTGGCTATTTTTAAACTGTCTAAAAATTTATATTATTGCTGCTCTAATAATGACTAGTAGCATTTAAACTCTGTAACTCATTATTGCCGCAAGGTTACCTCATTGTTAGCAACTTTTAACTTATTCTCACATCTCCTACTTTATTAAATCACGTAAAGCATTCACATAACATTATTACACATGGATACAATAATATAAGCATATGCAATGACTGTTACATACATTTAACAAATTATTACACACATACTGCTTCAAGGCGGACTGTTATTGAATTTACATATTATATAATTAGACTGAAATTATTTAAGTGTTAAAAATACTGCCTCAACATTGTCAGTGGCTCCGGGAGGTATTAGTCTCTACTTCAAAAATTCTTGTGTTACATTCACATTACTGTCCCTACGCGCTATCGTTTATTTTATATGGCTTATACAACTTATTCTTGAGAAATCTTATTTTTCTGTCTACTACTTATTAATGGAGATAAACCTTTACAGAAACAGTTTCATTACAAATTTCGTTGTAGGTACAAGAGAGATAGCGGAAACTGAATCGATAGTCAGATGTTTAAAACCGGATCTCTTGGTTTTAAAATTACATACTCTTTCCATACATCGGATAAACAAGTGACTAGCGACAGGACATTGTGAAAATTACGAAATATTGACGGATATCTCGGAAATGGTAGATGCCACAAAAAGTTATTTGGAATAAATTGTGCTTTAAACAGATCCATATTTTTTGTGTATTCTGTATATGTTTGTCTTATCTATAGCATTTTCAGTTATACAAAATTCCTTCTAAATGAAGAGAAGTTTAGAAAAGTCAAGATACACGTTTTATTTGTCATAAATGTATTTTAAATACACCATACTATTTTAATCAAGAATGTCAGAGCTATTTTTGAGGAAATCCTAACACTTTTAAAAATGTTCTATGTAAAGGATAGTTTGGAGTAGGGGAAAACTTCTTGGAAATCGTGTTACTTATTTATAAGATATTGATTTTAAATGCCAAATTTAGTATTTATCCCAATAATTTTTGAGTTAGCTGTTCAGAAACTCGTACAGACACACGGAATTAATTTTATTTTTTTTTAGCATTTCAGGAGTTTTCTAAAATACGTATTTCCAATGAAATATGGATATCTAATTTTTGAGTGGAATAAAAGACTTCCTCTACTTAATATAGTTAGGTGGCATAGAAGGTAAACATTGTAGCAGCCTAATTAACGAGAAGAATATTATCTTTCTTTTAATATACAGAATCGACGATATTGTTTGCATGTACAGGTATTTTTCCAGTTTCATGATTAGTGTTTAAAAAAACTGTTGATACATTTAAATGATTTTCTCTACCACTTTAATTTAATATCCCTCGACTATTTCTTGTGTGGTGTTTACAGAATTCTTTTACATGCCAGTATCTAAATTGCAGTAAAATACATTTTGGCTTAACAGAGCGCAAAAACGTCAGAGATAGGAGGTTTCAGCGCTTTTACTGAACGTTTTCATTCACGACTCTGCCTTTATGACTTCACAATTGTGGTTTTTATTGAGCATAAATTATATGTTTGTAACATATCCAAATATTGCTTCATAAATGCACATAAAACAATTTTGTAAGTGCCTTAAATGGGAAAGGTTGAAAAACCCGCTCAGTTAAAATAATGTATATTAATAAAATAAAAACGGGCTCCGGGGTAGCCCACTAGTTTCGTTTCCCATTTTCGTTCTGAGGGTCCGACGTTCAATTCCCGGATCTGGGGTGACGGTTTTAAGTAGGCTATATCCACACCTTCACCTCTGACTTACTCACGTGGAGGACCGATGTGGCTCGAGTCCATGGTAAAAGCTGTAGTTCCTCCCATTTTACTGCCATCCTCATCAGAGGTAACGGGCTCTGACCACTTGGTACCTTCACCTCAGAAATGGGTCCAGTCATCGCTTGGTGGAATGAGGTAACCCCATAGGCCTATATGGGGAGCGTTAGAGAAGACATAAAATGGAAAAGGCCAGAACATACAGATTGTAATATCGCTTGTTCTTTCTGCATTTTAGTGCTAGAGTTTTTACTTTCTCTACTACGTATAGTAAGTAGGGGAAGTATTGTATTCCACCCATAAATTCGATACCGAGATTTCACCGGAAATACGTGTTTTGAGACCTCCTGAATCCAAAAAAGCATTTTTGAAAACATGTCCGTGTGTGTGTGTGTGTGTCCGTGAACAGCATAACTCAGAAACGAACAGTCGGATAAACACCAAACTTGGTATTTGGGTTCAGCATCTTCCAGAGATGCATCACGAAGGTTTTCAAGAAAATCCCCCAACCCAGATTACCCTTTACATGGAAAATTTTTCGAAAAGTTTAATTTTCTCAGAATGGCTAACGATTTTGATTAAAATATCACATGTTTAAGATATTTTCATGACAAATGAAATGTATATCTCGAATTTTCTGGGAATTTCTCCAAAAGTATTCTTCATTGTGAAAGACTTTTGCATAACTGGTAAACAATAAGAGATAGACAAATTTTTACTACACAACAAATATAGATCGCGTTAAAATACACACAATTTATGTTATATACATATTTTGTTGTTGAGTGAACCGTTTTCGAGATATTGCTTGTTATTCCCGTAAATTTTCCAATACTTATACTTTTTCTCAAATTCGTTATTCCTTTTTTTGTCCTGGTAATGCAAAGAGAATGGAATACTCCACATAGCAACCAGCGCTTAAAATATTTGACTATCGCTTAAAGCCTACGAATTCCCCTTGCATCTACAAGAAAATCACAATAGGATTAACATATCGATATCTCGATTAACATGAATCATAAGGGGAATGAGCGTTTGTAAAAATAGTGTGTACAAGAGTAGAGAAAGCCATGTGAGTGTAGCACATCAGATTTTATTGAAATAGGAAAAGGATACTATCAGGACTCGCTGTGCATATATAGTTAGGATGTTTGCTAAATCTGTGATATTTCTATAAAGATTTATTTATTTTTATTAGAAGCTTTTGTATTCTTTTAACTTGCGAAGATATATTAAAAATATTTCCAGAGATTTCCGAGCGCATGTCGAAGGAGCTGAGATTTATCAATTCACGGCAATGCATTTAAAATAAACAGTTCAATTAGGTCCCTGTGTGTCCGTGAACAGCATAACGCAGAAACGAACAGTCGGATAAACACCAAACTTGGTATTTCGGTTCAGATAATTAAATGTGGAACTGCAGATAATTAAAAATACATTTAATTCATTTAAGGTTTAAAAAGGTAGATTAAAACCGCAATATCCTTTAGACAATGAAACTTTGTCTCTCGCATGACATGTGCGAGCACAAACCATTACACCACGTAAACTGTTTGGAATGGAAGAGGATATATATATATTACCGGTCACAGCCCTGGACTCCATTATGGTTACAGACGGCTTTTAACAGCTATAAAAATTAAGTAAAAATAAAAACTTACCATTTCCTTCCGCCGATTAGCAGCCGAATCTGTGTGTGTGTTTTTCATTGAAGTATTACCTTTAGCTAGAAAAATTTCAAAGCCTGTAGTCCAGTTCGGTAATATTCAGCAGCAACATCTAATTATACGTACCCTTAATTTTTTATCGATTTCAATTCTATTTTAATTGTGACGACAAACTTTGTATGCATTCTTGTGGATAAACTTCAACTCTAAGTGCTGTAGTTTGACTAATATTATAAAATTTGTAAAGCGCTAAAAATTTTAATATAAAATAATTCCAGCCAAAAACGTTATGTAGTATACCAAGGTACACATGTCTTTTTGCTGGAGAAATATGAATGAGTGTTCAAGAAAGTATGTTTAGTGCATATTTTGTAAATGGAGAAATATTCTTCCCTTGGTATAAAATATTGCTTATACAGGGCTGTTCATTAGTAAGGAATAATTCGGATAAAGTTAAAATTAACTACTTTTTTAAACCGACATGTAAAATTTAATATTTTGAAAGACAAATTTTGCAAAAAAGAAGCAGCATTTTGAGCCATTATTATACAGGTGTGCCGACATCGACAAAACATTTAAATCCAACATATATTTTTAATGTTTTTCTCTGAAATGTAGTTATCTAATTTAGTTGCATGAACAATTTCATTGTTTCATACAAAATGTTTGGTTACTATGGGAACAGTTAATTGATGGCTTCTTTTAACACTTTTCTCCACACTTTACACAACTGCTATAACAAAGTGGCTAAGTCGAAGCGTGAATTCTTGTTGGACATTTTCAATAATTCTCTGCATTCTTTCGTGATTCTCATTTTTAACTCTTCCATATTAGCAGGTCTCGTAACAAAGTCTGCATTTCAAATATCCCCATAAAAAGTAATCAAGTGGAGAGAGATTTGTTCCCATAGTAAACAAACCTTTTGTATATGGCAAATTAAATTGTTTCATCCAACTAACTACCTTTCAGGAAAAAATAAGCAATTTAAAAACTTTGTCATTGACATCACAGCCTGTATAATAGTGGCTGAAAATATTCTTTTTGTAGAATTTTCCTTTCAAAATAACAAATTTGATGTATCCTAATATTTTTTGAGGCAGTATTTTTAACACTTAAGTGATTTCAGTCTAATTATATAATATATAAATTCAATAACAGCCCGCCTTAAAGTAATGTGTATGTAACAATATATAAAAAGCGTATATTACAATCATTGTATATGTTTATATTGTTGTATCCATGTATAATAATATTATGTGACTATATTACGTAATTTAATAATGTGGGAGCTGTGAGAATAATAGGTTAAAAGTTGCTAACAATGAGGTAACCTTGAGGCAATAATGAATCAGAACGTTTAAATGTTACTTGTGAGTCTTGGAAGCAATAACGTAATTTTAGTGACAGTTTATAAAAATAGACAATCAACAACCAGAAAAAGCTTTAGTTAAATGAAGGTATTTTATTGGATTAGGAATAGCCTTGAAATACAGCAATTTACAAGTTTAGGCGGTTGAAATCAGTTCAGTTGGTTGCAGACAGCGTTACTAACCAGACGCAAAAAGTGTCCTCAAGAAAGTTAATGCGTATTCGTGTGAGACGAAAAATAAGTTTACGTTTAAAAAGTGATGGTAATTAATTAAAGAATCTCACAGCTCTCTATATTAGTGAAGTGTTATTTAAATCGTATCAAGTATTAATAAAAGGAGTGAAGTAAAATTATAATCTGTGTTCTTGTTGCACCACGACCCTGCCAAGACATCCATTTCTCTAACAAAAATACTGACGCAGCCGAGGCAAACATAAATATATAATGTTTAAAGAAACAGTCGAATTACAAAGTTAATATTTTTAAACTTAGGGCGAAGGCTACCAAAAACTGTTTACTATATGTGTGGTTGCAACTACTCCAAGTTCGGCTCCCCAACAGTTGAAATGTAATACAACTCCTTCAATACAACCTATTTCAAATTGACGCTAAAGCGTCTAATTTTTAAAAAAAACGAGTGAAGTTTTATGTTAGTTTAGATTTAGTTTTGTATTTCATTATTCCTTATGAAAGACCTTGTGTAGTACGTATGTAGGTATAAGAAACAAACAATAGCTATTGAAATGGATAATTTATGTTCGTAATGTACGAATTAAACCCGTCTACATTGCTTGCTCCTCGTTTCTCTACCAGTGAAGGAAGGAAAAATAGTCTACAACCTAACTCAAGAAATTGTTGCTGCATCTAGGGAGAGGATATGTAAGGAGCTTTAATCAATCACCGCCAGGAGTGCTGAATAATGACGTTGTCAACAATCAATCATTCTTGTAACCATTATTGCTGTATCAGACGAACTTCTCTTGCACTTCTGTATTCTTGATTATAATCTAAAGCCAAATTATCCTTATAACTTGATAAAGTATTGCTTTTTCATTCACTTATACGGAGTTGCAGTACATTAAAGCAGTAACACATGATGCTGCGATGGTGCGACATTTTGGTACAGGAATGTACTTGCCACCTTTCCCCGTTGTCTCCAATATCTACTGTTGATTCTACTGCCGGCTGCTCCAGTGGTAGAGCTATGAGTATTTTCTCACAGGGTATACGTGGATATATTGTGAAGAACAACAGCAGTTTTAAATTTGCTGAGAAATTAATTATGAATTAACATTTGAGTTCTTGAAATGAATAATTCATTCATTCATTCATTCATTATCTGTTTACCCTCCTCTTATGTAGGACTTACACCCCCCAGGACTTACAAGCGGGTGCCTGGGGTCAGAGGCCCGTCGAGGAGCAGACACTCATGGATCAGACAGAGCAGCCAGGATGGGTGATCAGCCCGATGCCTGGTATGGGATGAAGGAAGTAGATGAAACGAAATGTTGGTGAAATGGATGAAAGGAAAGGTGATGATGGAGCAGTTGGTGGAATGAATGGCGGGGGAAACCGGAGAACCCGGAGAAAACCCGCCCAGACGCCGCTTCGTCCACCACAAATCCCACATGCAGGTCCCTGGGATCGAACCCGGGCCGCCTCGGTGGGAGGCGAGCGGTCTAACCACTCGGCCACGGCGCCGCCTTGAAATGAATAATAATAATAAAAAAATAGGCGGATTTTTAATTCTGGCACTCGAAACTATAACACTTGAGTATTTCCTGGGATCAATTTTACGGTTTGAAATACCTATTTCCGCAATAAAAGAAACTAGACACGCTACTCAACGTGGGTCGATAAAATGTTTACCGGCAGGATCCCTCATGGTAGCCGCTACTCACACAAGCGCGTCACTGGGCGCTTAAAATATAAACGAGCAAGTACCGCTGGTGGTGCCAGAGAAGAGTAATTAAAGTGAGCACAATGTGCACGAACACCCTTTTTTATCGATTATGGTATGAGAGCAGAGTAACCCTCGGAGATAGATGCACGAATATTTGTTAATTTTAGCTCCGCCTATATATTATTCTCTCACCAGCATTCTACCTTATTTATTGACAAATCTCAAAATTCTTTAAGTATCTGAATATGACTCTGTTACTAGAAGATTAGCTAAAATTCTCTGAATTTACGACTCCTCTCTAATTTCCAGAGTTGGCCTAAGTGTCTGTGTAACGTACTGAACTTGACTCTAAACTGTAATCCCAGAAATCCTTAAGCTAATGCACCTGTTCCTTTACCGCTCAATAATGACTCTGGCTAGCCTGACTCTTAATTGCGCCCATCTTGTAGCAATTCTGTTCAACTCAAGCTTGTTACATTATACACTGATTTAATATGCGGAAATTATTAATTGTAATTGTTTCTTTATTTAAGTGTTTATATCTGCCCGTCACTAATTACGTATCAACTTTGATAACCCGTAAACTTTCTCGTGGTAAGGTTATAGTAAATTATTGTAAAGCTCACTTAATGTAGATGTTTAACCAATAATATGACCGTCTGCATGCCAAATTCAGAAAATTACCTAACCTCAAACCGAGTGCACACGCTTCGATCTAAATCGAGCTATAAAACTCGATCTTAATCTCTTTTATTAACCGACGGCTTAAAACACTGGATATCTGCCAGGCCGCATCCAGTGATTTTTATTTTCCTGCAATTAGCGGTAAAAAAGATGTGCCTTGGCTTAAACATGTAATTTATTGTCCAACTTTACCTTCGGTTTAAAATCCCTTTAGGTTTTTATATTGCAGTTGGCAGATGTAAGAAAGGGTTAACATAGAATATCGATTTGGCTTTTAAGAGAGTTTACGAAAAGATGGAGGGAATTCTAGGAGCTTTTAAAATGCTCGCATTTATTGCCTTTAAAACAGTTTTTCATTTAACTCTTTGCATTTATTGTTATAAAACATTTTCTTTTACAGTTCGGTGTTGAGGTTTCAGGAAGTTACACAAGGACTTTGGTACTTTTATTTTCTCTATACAAGAATTATTATTATTATTATTATTATTATTATTATTATTATTTTATAATCATTCATAGTACATTACAATTGGATCATGTCATAACAACACATACATGCTTCTAATCTAGGGTGATTTTAATGGACTGTATTTCAGACTGCGAAGATACAGAGAAATTTAAGATTAATGTTATTTCATTTCATATATTATGGCCTGCGGAATGCCCTGCTTTCTGCTTCAGAGTTAAAATACGCGTTTTCCGTTTGTATTTCTTTTTTACTTTCTCTGCTACGTATAGTAAGTAGGGGAAGTATTGTATTCCACCCAAAAATTCGATACCGAGATTTCACCGGAAATACATGTTCTTAGACAAACCTGAATCCAAGAAAAGCATTTTTGGAAATATGTGTGTGTGTGTGTGTGTGTGTGTGTGTGTGTGTGTCTGTGAACAGCGTAACTCAGAAACGAACAGTCGGATAAACACCAAACTTGGTATTTAGACTCAGTTTCTTCCAGAGATGCGACACGAAGGTTTTCAAGAAAATCCCCCCACCCCAGATTACCGATTACATGAAACATTTTTCGAAAATTTTAAAATTCTCAAAAATAGCTCTAACGATTTTGATTAAAATATCATATATTTAAGATACTTTCAGGACAAATGAAGTGTATATCTTGAATTTTCTGGGAATGTCTCCAAAAGTATTCTTCATTGTGAACGACTTTTGCATAACTGGTAAACCATAAGAGATAGACAACATTTTACTACAAAAAACATGTAGATCGCGTTAAACTACACAATTTGTGTCGTATACTTTTTTTTTGTTGAGTGAACCGTTTTCGAGATATTGCTTGTTATTCCCTTAAATTTCCCGATACTTATACTTTTCCTCAAATTCGTTATTCATTTTTTTTGTCCTGGTAAGGCAAAGAGAATGCAATACTCCACATAGCAACCCGCTCTTAAAATATTTGTCTATAGCTTAAAGCCTAGTAATTCCCCTTGCATCTACAAGAAAATCAGCAATAAGATTGACATCTCGATATCTCGATTAACATTAAGCATATGGAGAATAAGCGTTTGTAAAAATAGTTTGTACAAGAGTAGAGAAAGTCATGTGAGTGTATCACGTCAGATTTTTACTTTCTCTATTACGTATATTAAATAGGGGAGAGGAAGTATTGCATTCCATACAGATGAAGCTTTTTGAAAACATGCCCGTGTGTGTGTGTGTGTGTGTGTGTGTGTGTGTCTGTGAACAGCATAACTCAAAAACGTGAAGTTGGGTAAATACCAAGCTTGTTATTTGAGTTTGGAATCCTCCAAGGATATGACATGAAGGTTTTCAAGGTAATATCCCCACTCCCAATCACCCTTTACATGGCACAATTTTTATTTTCTAAAAAAATGCCTCTAACGATTTTGATTAAAATACCTACATAAACGATACTTACATGACAAATAAAATGTATATCCTGTATTTCCTGGGAATAGCCTATGAAGTCCTCTTCATTCGGAAACAATTTTGTATAATCTTGTGTAACTTGCAAACGTTAAGCGATGGACGAAAACGAACCAGACAAAAAATGTAGATCTCTTTAATGAATGAATGATTTACTGTCTACTTTGAACTTACATGCAATTTATACAATGTTTACAATACAGCGGAGTTGCTTATTATTTCTCTTCCCCTTATATTTAACTCTCCAATTTGCTTCCCCTTTCTTTTAACCACTTTAACCTAATTTTTTCTAAATATTTTCCTGCTTTCTCCATATATTCATTTGATCTTGTATTGAGTCTTCCTAACGTTTAGCTCTATTGGTACATTTTTCCATTTCTCTCCCCCCTTCTTCTCCTTGTTACACCACTTAAATTCATTACACCTGTCTTCGCCCATGCATACCAATTCTGGCGTCTTTGTGGCAGACTTCCATGTATCTTTATTTTCCTCATTTCGTTTTAAAGCACTTATAATATATTAATGAACTTTATTCTTTGAAACTATTATAATTTCTTACTTTTCAATATCCTCCACTCTTTTTCTAATTTCTTTCCATTAACAGATCCCTTTAAAACACTATAAAATAAGCCTTTTTGTGGCATAAGCCGTTTCTGAGATATCGGTTATTAAACATACGAATTGTTCAATACTTGTCATTCTTTTAAAGTCCAATCGATTTTCAATTGTTTCTCGCGATGTCATGGAAACAGTATGGAATTTTAAGGTCAGCATATAGCGTCCAGTTCTTAAACGTTTGACTATCGCTGATCTCTTTGTATTTATAACGGAATGTGTAATTAGCTACTTTGCAAAGGTTTATTTTGATTAAATGCAATAGATATAAAAATAAGCTTTAGTAAGAATAATTTGTATACCTACTAATACAGCTGATCAGACCTTTTATCCATGTTAATGTGACAATGTACCAGAATTCAAGTTTATTTTTTTCTCGTATATTTAAATTATCCTAATATAATTATTTGTACTTTCCGATTGTTATCAATTCAGGGGGGAAGGGACAGTAAGCATCTGCTGCGTTAGAACAGTTAGAAAGTTGTAAAAGTACGTTGTGAAGATCCCTCCAAGAAAGGAATGTTTTTAATTCGCAACTGAAGTCAATTTATCCATTCCTAAAGAGAGGGTAAACAGATAGTAAGTAAGGTATACTGTCAAAAATGTTCAGCTGAGTTTTCTATTACCATGAGTGGAAAGAGAAATAGATAACTCCGCATCTCCAAACGTTAAAACATAAATAATCCCATACTGCTGTTGCATTTAGCGCTTCACTTTCTACATTTTTCAGAAATAGTATTTCGCAACCAAAGAACAAAACTTAGCAGAACGGAAGCGTGTTTTTCATTTCATACAGTGCAAATAATCGTTTCGTCTTCAAAACTAGTAAACAAGTGCGTTGACCGCAATATTTTTGTCAAGAACAGAACCTGAACTTATTGAGACAAATCTGACCAGCCCTTCTGTAATTTAAGAGCTTCAGGAGTTATTCCAATCGTGGACATAGAAAACTAACACTAATTAGCATAATGCGCATTCAAGTGATGCTAACCAATGAAAAACGCTGCACCACTAAGAATTTATAATTAAACTAATTTAAAAAATATTTATTACTGAAATTGTTTAGAAAATCAAATAAGTATTGGTTTTAAAAAATTTAAAATAATTTATTGTTTTTTAAAATATTCCGCTTTAACATCAACACGTTTTTGCATTCGATGAAACCAGTCCTTAAAGCAATGATGTCACTCTTCCTGAGGCATTTCAGAAACCAGGTTTTTATAATGTTCCACTGCTTCATCTGATGACGAAACGTGATTCCACGCATTTCATCTTTAAGTTTTGGAAACAAAAAGATAGCAAAGGGTACTAGTTCAGGGCTGTATGGTGGAGCCTCCATGGTGCCGAACTTTAGGGCATCCAGATATCAATTGTTAGTTTCGCTGTATGCGACGATGCGTTGTCATGATGAAACGTTAATTTTCCTTTTGGGTGTTCTTCACGAACTTTTCCAAAAATTTGCGGTAAACATACATTTTTGTAGCAATCGGCAGTAACAGTACGTCTTGTCTTCTAATGCTATATTAGCAATATGGCCCGTTTTAGAAAAAAAAGAACAATAACCATCTTATCAGCATCGCGAATTCGTCGGGCTGTTGTAGGTTTAGGTTCTGTTCGAAAAACCCATTGAGAGATTGACTTTTCTTTCCAGGATCATAACAATAAAACAAAGATTTATCACGAGTAACGATATTTCAAACCAAATTTGAAGACTCACCTTGGAATTTTTCCATATTTTTTCTGCAACAATCAATGCATTGTTGCTTTTGATCGGGAGTCAGCTTATGTGGAATCCATTGACAACGTTTTCTCAAGCCTGACAGTTGATGTTAAATATTATGGATTTGACTCATGACAGTGCCTAATGTCGCCCCGAATAAATTCATAAGATGTCCGTTGATCTTCTTCAAGCAATGCTCGAACAGCGAGAATATTTTCATCAGTAATAGCAGTTCTTTGGCATCCTTCACGAAATTTATCACTAAGAAAAAACCGAAAAAAGCAGTTATAAAATTGTTGCCTTACATGGGCGTCTTTGCCAAATGCATTTCTAAGCCGATCTTTACATTATTTAGGCGTTAATGAAGATATAAATCGTAAAACATCATAGCCCGGAAATGTTCTCTAGTAAATTCATTTTTGGTTGAATATAACATATTTAATGGTGATAATTAACAAACTATTAGAGCAAATCGAACAAACTACGCCATCAACTCGCAAAACATTATAAAGCAGTTGTTAAATATTAACAAATTTCATTTATGTTTAGAAACATTTATGTTATCGTCCTCCTCTCTAGCTTCTAGAAATGTAGGCTAAACATTTACTCTTTAAGCATTATTTGTAAATATGAAATGTCTAAAGTTATAAATAAAGCTATTCAAAGTATGAAAATAGCTGTATTTTGCTGACAAATTACTTCAAGAACGACATTATTCATATAAAATGTAACATACATATTTGTCATGCGCTCTCATGAAAACTCGATTAACATTTAATTTAGATATCGTGTTTATGCTTACCTGTGCAGCTATTTGTTTTTAAAATGTAATTTCATTGACTAATTTAGCCGTGTTATAAAACGATTACATTGTTTACTGAGTGAGCAGAATGAAATGAGCAGGGTGTTTAGTTTAATGCATGTATAGTTGTGGAAAAAATGTGTTGCACACACATGACTTTCTCTACTCTTGTGCAAACTATTTTTACAAACGCTTATTTTCCACATGCTTCATGTTAATCGAAATAAACATTTACAGAAACGTATTGCTAATTTTCTTGTACGTGCAAGGGGAATATGGTGGGCTTTAAGCGATAGTCAAATGTTTTAAGAGCTGCTTGCTATGTGGAGTATTCCATTCTCTTTGCATTACTAGGACACAAAAACGCGAATAACGAATTCCAATTTGAGAAAAAGTGTAAGTATTGGAAAACTCAAACAAATAACAAGGAACATCTCCAAAATGATTCACTCGATAAAATATATCTATTTTATATAAATTGTGTGCTTTAACAAGATATATATTTTGTGGTTTGTCAGTTATGCGAAAGTCATTCAGAATGAAGAGGACTTTTGGGATATTTCCCAGAGAATTCAAGATATACATTTCATTTACCATGAAAGTATGTTAAATAAATGATATTTTAATCAATATAGTTAGTTATTTTTAAGAAAACCAAGACTTTCGAAACATTTTCCATGTAAAGGGTAGTTGGGGTGGAGGGATTTTCTTGAAAATCTTGATGTCGCATACTTGGAAGACACTAAACTCAAAACCAAGTTTGATATTTATCCAACTTTTCGTTTTTGAGTTATGCTGTTCACAGACGGACACACACATACACGGACATGTTTCCAAAAATGCTTTATTTGGATTCAGGGCACCTCAAAACATGCATTTCCGGTGAAAACTCGGCATCGAATTTTTGGGTGGAATACAATACTTCCCCTAATTACTATACGTAGTAGAGAAAGTAAAAATACACGTGCACTGCCGGGTTTGAACCATCTCTTCAGATAGTACCCTGAACGTCTAACCATGAACGTTGGCACGGAGCCTCTTCTAGGTATTCTCTCTTTATGGTCATGGAAACAAAGGTTCAAATCGAAACGTTTGGGTTTGTATTTGAGTATTTACCTGTGCAACTTTTTGCCAAGAACCACTCCTTAATTATTTCCCCGGTAGTTATTTTGTATAATAACGCGATACTTTGTATCTTAGCTGGAGTTTACATAAGTCTGGTTTGTATTGAAACACGCTGCACGTGTGTACCAAGCACCTGGTGTATTTCCGTGGGGCCGTTGCAATACTTTGAAGATTTACAGTGCTGAATCCTTTTTTTTTACTTTCTCTATTACGTATAGTAAGTAGGGAAAGTATTGTATTCCACCCAAAAATTCGATACCGAGATTTCACCGGAAATACATGTTTTGAGAATCACTGAATCCAAAAAAAGCATTTTTGGAAACATGTCCGTGTGTGTGTCTGTCTGTATGTCTGTGTGTCTGTGTGTCTGTCTGTCTGTGTGTCTGTGTGTCTGTGAACAGCATAACTCAAAAACGAACAGTCGGATAAACACCAAACTTGGTATTTAGGTTCAGTATCTTCCAGAGATGCGACACGAAGGTTTTCAAGAAAATCCCCCCACCCCAGACTACCCTTTACATGGAACATTTTTCGAAAATTTTAATTTTCTCAAAAACGGCTCTAACGATTTTGATTAAAATATCATATGTTTAAGATATTGTCATGACAAATAAAATGTATATCTCGAATTTTCTGGGAATGTCTCCAAAAATATTCTTCATTGTGAACGACTTTTGCATAACTGGTAAACCATAAGAGATAGACAAAATTTTACTACACAAAAAATGTAGATCGCGTTAAAATACACAACTTATGTCATATACGTTTCTTTTGTTGAGTGAAACGTTTTCGAGATATTGCTTGTTATTTCCTTAAATTTTCCAATACTTATACTTTTTCTCAAATTCGTTATTCATTTTTTTTATGTCCTGAACATGCAAAGAGAATGGAATTCGCCACATAGCAACCAGCGTTAAAATATTTGACTATCGCTTAAAAGCTACCATATTCCCCTTGCATCTACAAGAAAATTACCAATAAGATTGACATCTCGATATCTCGATTAACATGAAACATATGGAGAATAGGCGTTTGTAAAATTAGATTGTACAGGAGTAGAGAAAGTCATGTGAGTGTAACACATCAGATTTTTTTTACTTTCTCTACTACGTATAGTAAGTAGGGAAAGTATTGTATTCCACCCAAAAATTCGATACCGAGATTTCACCAGAAATGCATGTTTTGAGGCGCCCTGAATCCAAATAAAGCATTTTTGGAAACATGTCCGTGTGTGTGTCTGTGAACAGCATAATTCAGAAATGAACAGTCTGATAAACACCAAACTTGGTATTTAGGTTCAGTATCTTCCAGAGATGCGACACGAAGGTTTTCAAGAAAATCCCCCACCCAAGATTATCCTTTACAAGGGAACATTTTTCGAAAATTTTAATTTTCTCAAAAATGGCTCTAACGATTTTGATTAAAATATCATATGTTTAAGATATTTTCGTGAGAAATGAAATGTATATCTTGAATTTTCTGGGAATGTCTCCAAAAGTATTCTTCATTGTGAACGACTTTTGCATAACTCGTAAACCATAAGAGATAGCCAATAGTTTACTACACAATAAATGTAGATCGCCTTAAAATACACAATTTATGTCATATACATTGTTTTTGTTGAGTGAACCATTTTCGAGATATTACTTGTTATTCCTTTAAATTTTTCAATACTTATTTTCTCAAATGGGAATTCGTTATTCATTTTTTTTGTCTTGGATATGCAAAGAGTATTAATCTGTGGGAAAGGGAATGGTGCTGCACCTAGCAACCAGCTATTAAGAGATATGTATGTGCTTAAAGGCTACTGTATTTCTATATTGCCCTTGTAAATATATATATTCCCCTTACATCTACAAGAAAATTAGCAATAAGATAGACTCTGCAAATGTTTATCTCGATTAAGATGAAGTAGATGGAGAATAAGCGTTTGTAAAAATAGTTTGTACAAGAGTAGAGAAAGTCATGTGAGTGTAACAATCAGATTTTTTCCAGTACTGTACATCCCAACCTATGAAATATTATAAATATGCAAAACGTTTTGTGTATATTACTGCGTTATTATAAACCCGATTTCAGCATTTGAAGTTTTCTGTGTTCAAAATGTAGTGATGTAAGAGAAATGGCACAAGAGGAATGATAAGGTCAGTTGCAGTCTGTATTTAAATATGTAGCATGTATTACGGTCTCCTTTCAGTCCACCGATTAGCATTTGGTGCTCGTCTGCACTCTTTATCAATGCGTGATAAACTGTGGAATAAAGTCCACGTTAGTGACGCCACTTACAGCAATGTATGGGCCGCGAGATGGAATCCCCTGTTATGTTAATGATAAAGGTGTTTTCAGCAAAGTATTTGATCTTACAACCGGTGAGACGAACTGGTTTGCTTTAAAGGTAACCAATTACAACGAAGTCGATGTTGAAATTTGGTAAGCAAATTAGTGACAACGATCTAAAACTCGCTTTCATTAAACATTTTCAGTCCACCCGTAAATTTATTGTATGGAAGTGTGTAATAATCTCAACCACCACTACACTGCAAAAATTTATATAATGATAAGGGAGGCTTCAAAGTAACAACACCATTATAAAACAAGTGACTTATGATACAGCAAAAGGCTTTGAAAGGTCTATTTCAACACATTTTTACTTTCCCTACCTTACCGACTTAGTAAGTAAAGAAGGTATTGCATTCCACCTAAAAACTGTGATACCGAGATTTCATCGGAAAATACATGCTTTGAGGTCTCTGAAAAAAAATGTATTTTTAGAAAAAGGTGCGCGCGTGTGTGTGCTACTCAAAAACAAAAATTAAGTTAAGTACCAAACTTGGTATTTGAGTTCGGTATCTTCCAGAGATGCCACACGATGATTCTCAAGAAATTCCGCCCACCCCCACCCCTTACCATGGTAAAGTTTTCGAATTTTTTTATTTTCCCAAACAATTTTCTAGGAATAGCCTGAAATGAAATTGAGTTCTAGTTATGGACACTCTTTAACTATTATGGTTCTTAGCGTCCCATTCTATATTGGGCGTGAAAGAGCGAAAATTTTGCTCAGAGGCTTCTTAATAGGCTTGAGGTACTTTTACCTGCCGTAAATCTACGACACCGGCTTTACTTTCCTCCGAAGGAAGCCATGCTAAGGGACTTTACGCTTGAAAACGTCCATCGCTCCCAGCGACCTTGGGAACCAGAGGCTAGCATTCTACCCCTGGACCACGGAGGACGACTAAGAATAGCCTGTAACGTTTTCTTTATTTGGAAGCAATTTTGTATAACTGATAAACGTTTAGCTATAATCCAAAACCTGCTGCACAGAAAAGTAAATATCTATAAAATACACAGTTTATTCCAAATGATCTTTTTCGTGGCATGAACCATTTCCGAGATATCCGTTATTAATTATTCGAGTTGTTCAATATTCTCGCCATTCAAGTTCTGCCGACATTTAGTTGGAAAGTATATGGAATTTTATGGCTCAGGACTGTTCAGGCGGTAACGTCTATAGCCCGCATTTGGGAGGTTCATGAACCAAACCCCGCGGCCGACCAACCTGACCAAAAGTTTTTTCACGGTATTCATCGGTCGCTAGGCAAATCGTCTTCACGCCATTCCAAGCATTAGCTGTTCAACCATCCTAGATATACTATGATCTAGAGCTTGCTGGTCGTCTTCCGTGGTGTAGTGCTTAAGTCTAGTTCCCGAGGTCGCGGGTTCATACCCCACGGAGGGCGATGGATTTTTTTCGGGTGTAAGTATCCTTAGCATGGCTTCCTTCAGAAGGGAAGTAGAGCCGGTGGTCCTGTGTCG
This sequence comes from Deroplatys truncata, assembly GCA_030765065.1. NCBI lineage: Eukaryota > Metazoa > Arthropoda > Insecta > Mantodea > Mantidae > Deroplatys > Deroplatys truncata. The sequence goes on along the minus strand of CM060975.1, from coordinate 291,040,979 downwards.
TAGATTTACGGCCCGTTAAAAGAAGCTCAAGCCTGATAAACAGGTTTCTGAGCAAAATTACCGGTCTTTCACGCCCAAAATAGAATGGGACGTTAAGAACAGCAGCAGTTAAAGAGCGGCCATAAACAAAACCCAATTTAATTTTGGAGCTTGTTTGCTCCTGGATAGGTTATTGGCCCAAGAAGTTTGCTTGTAAGTCTTTGAGGTTGTAAGTCCTACAAGAAGAGGGTAATCCGTTAAAAGAAGATATGGTTGAAGCTCTTCAGAGATAGCAATATAAAATCTGCAAAGAAAAAAGGAAGATGTTGCCTATGAAGAACGTCTAATTGCTTTAAAAAGAAGGGGGCGTATCACCAGAAGGATAGTATATTGCGATGAGAGTGGAAAGTGCATTATTAAGGAGTCGAGGAATAGTTTGAAGAGATTGTGTGCACATCTATTGCGCAATCTTTTTTAGCAATCGTGTGCTTTATTGTGTTGAATGAATTAATAATAAACAAAGCATTTTTAGTGAACTTACCCCTCGTGACTTCAGATTTCCGGTAGCGCACTGCTGCCAATTCAGCTTCTATAACTAATACGATGGGTTAGTAAGGCACTATCAGTTAGGACTTAAAATAATGTTGATTTAGTATTTCGAAAAGAATTTCAAGTAGGAGTCTTGGATTATGAAGACGCGGGTGATTGAAGAGCATGAAAAATGCACGTCATTGGTTGCTGAAAAACCTTGAATGATGTAGGAAATGTTAATTCACCTTTAATTTGAATAAGATTTGAAATAACACACATCATTCTATTCGAAGTGCAATGTGTTATTACTGTTTATTTAAACGATGGAAATTAAGGTTTCAAGTGTAATATACTTCTCACCTTTAAATACAATGTATCTATGTTATTACAGCCACCAGATTCATTTTGGTAGATATGAGTTTCCTTGGAAACGAATTCATGCACTGGAATTCTAAACTTCCTTCTGTGTGAATATCACCGAGAAGGCGAGAAAACACATGATCGTGCAAAAAATATATTTCTAGGTGACTGTTGCGTGTATTAAAAATCTGATGTGTTACACACACATGACTTTCTCTTCTCTTGTACAAACTATTTTTACAAACTCTTATTCTCCATCTATTTCATATTAATCGAGATAAACATTTGCAGAAACGATCTTTTGACATGCAAAGAGAATTACATTTTACACATAGCGACCAGTTCTAAAAATATTTGACTATTGCTTAAGGCCTACTATGTTCCCCTTGTTTTGCATTTGCAACGGCAATATAGAAATACAGTAACCTTTAAGCGTAGACATATCTCTTAATAGCTGGTTGCTATGTGCAGCACCGTTCTCTTTGCCACAGATTAATGCTCTTTGCATATCCAAGACAAAAACATGAATAACGAATTCCCATTTGAGAAAATAAGTATTGAAAAATTTAAGGGAACAACAAGCAATATCTCGAAAATGGTTCACTCAACAAAAAAAATGTGTATGACATAAATTGTGTATTTTAACGCGATCTAATTTTTTTGTGTAGCAAACTTTTGTCTATCCCTTATGGTTTACCAGTTATGCAAATGTCGTTTACAATGAAGAATACTTTTGGAGACATTCCCAGAAAATTCAAGATATACATTTTATTTGTCATGAAAATATCTTAAACATATGATAGTTTAATCAAAATCGTTAGAGCCATTTTTGAGAAAATTAAAATTTTTGTAAAATGTTCCATGTAAAGGGTAATCTGAGGCGTGGCGGATTTTCTTGAAGACCTTCGTGCCGCATCTCTGGAAGATACTGAACCTAAATACCAAGTTTGGTGTTTATCCGACTGTTCGTTTCTGAGTTACGCTGTTCACACACACAGACACACACAGAAACAATGACACACACACACGGACATGTTGTCAAAATGATTTTTTTTTTGATTCAGGGGGTCTCAAAACATATATTTCCGGTGAAATCTCGGTATCGAATTTTTGGGTGGAATACAATCCCCTACTTACTACACGCAGTAGAGAAAGTAAAAATGACCTTAGACATGTCGCTTTCCTGGTAATTTCATTATTTATGTTGATTGTAACTGCACAGCGATTCGTGGATAAAGGAAAACAAGAAAATCAAATCTGACAGCAGCGGGAATCGAATTCAATACCGTTCCCTGAGGCTAGTGACTGAACCTGTTTGCTCAGTCTATTAGCGAGATCTAATATCCGGGAGAACATATTTCATGCCGTCGAGTTGACAACGGAACTAGTTTACAAATTGGCAAATACATTATGTAGCAATTTTCAACAAGGACTCGAGTCTATCTGCTAGCAAAATCTCCTGTATCCTTGGAATGCAACAGGCAGAAAATTGGTAGACAAATATACAACCATTCAGAGTCGCAGTGCATTACAGGAATAAACGCCCACAGGTTGTTGCGAAGATTCAGATAAATAGTAAATAATATACCTGCACACAGGGCAGATCAGAAAATATAGTAAATACGGATTTAATGCTGTAAGTTACTGGCTTTACCTTGAAAGCGCGAGTGACAGCCGCAGTGTAATAGGTATTCAACGGTGGGGGACGCCTCGTGCATTGCAATGTACGTGAAATATATAGTGGCTACCACTCCCCAGGAAGAAGGGATGAAGTGAAGGAACCACAGGAGGATACAGGTCACATAAACGTGCGGAAGTTGCGTCAGTCCTCGCCTCTCTATGCAGTCCACGTTTCGATGCCCGCGCGGGTTAGAGTCGAACGCGGTGTAGTGGTAGATACAGGAGTAATGGTGAAATTCACTGTACCTGTTTTCTCCATCCGACGTGGCTTCGTCTTGTTGTCCTGGCTGGTTGATTTAATTGTACGGTAATTCTCGCTGTTGCCCTGGCTAGTTGGTTCTCAGCGAGATGTCTGCATGGACTTTGCCTACCAGGATTGCTAATAAGCTCGTCGTTCTCGATTGTGGTACAAAGGAGCTCAGAGGGAATTCACTACTCATCATAATGTTGGGTTTATCGCTATTTATTGTCACTTCACTCTAACACTACATAATGTTCCTGTTTAATTATCACTTTATATAGAGCACCATTTGCGCGTCAACTTTGTTTGACGGAGAAGCGTGGAGTCCTCGTCTGTATCTACAAGTCAATTCTTAATTTTTGTGGTAAATCTCAGCTATTTAAAGACCATGACCTCCCACCTAAAGTCTTGGGATCTGATTTCTCATTGGAGGACTTTTCGCGGTTCTCTCAGCGTGGGTAAATATTATTTAATTTATATAGTTTCCTATTGGCTTGTATATATCATGTGATCTTTTTTCCGGGCTTCTGTTGGTAAACTGCCGTTCTGTGTTATTTTCCTTGACTCCATATTTCCGGAGCCGAGACAAATAAAGTCATAAAGCCTTACTCTTCTATTCTAACACAAAAGATCACGTTTTGCTGCACATGCGAACAGCATATTTCTATCATAACTGCAGAGTTCAAGACATTCTAAACTTAGTTAAACAGGAATATTATGTACAAGACAAATATTACATTTTACAAAATTACTATTTACATGGTGATCACATTGTACACATATATAAAATTAAACACTAAATAAATCAGCACATAATAGAATTAATTCGGGCACGTTCTGTCTCAGCCTCTAACTTCCTGGCTCGAAGTCCTGCGCCACTAGTGGAGTTGCCCAAAGAGGGCAATGAACGATCCGTTCAACCAAGCAGCCCTCTAGTACCCACGGGGCATACTCTTTCCTTGAAGCAATCATCCGCACCATCTGTCCAGACCAGCCACACATCAAAAAACCTAGAAGCACACCTGAAACCTGAGAAGGGAGGTAATGAAAGGGAAATGATGGTACATGAGAAATCACCATATTCGCCTACCGAACGGGGAAAATCACAAAAAAACCCAAGCTTAGAGTGCGTGGTCAACGATAATCGAACCCGGGACATTCCGAAAACCATCTCACACGTTACTGCGGAGTCCGTAGCAGACACCGGTTGAATGATCTCGCTCTGCGGTAGCCTGGCTAACCGAGGGTAACGTTTTTGTCATTATGAGAATATGCTTTATGAAGCTGTCTGTGTGTGTTGTAGCGGGAAAACGTTGGTCCTCTTGGTTGATGCCCTCTGCTGCAGTGTTATGGTCTCCGGCTACCTCTGCTCAGTGGCTGATCATTTCTCCATTCCTATTAAATTACGTATCTAACTAGTTTCACTGATCTCAGGGTTTTCGTAGGTGAGGTAAAGTAAAATACACTGCATTTTCCTTAAAAATGTGGTTTATTATCAAATACTTACGGGCGGCTAGCTTTTCCCATCTGTAACAATTCCCACCATAATGATAAATTAGAACCCTAATCTAACTGCACACCCATATGTACACATGTGCATCCGTCGTCCAGAGAGTACCACTGTGCGTCAACGAGATTCCATAAGAGAGTGAAAATCTGGGGCCTGCTTCCCCCTTTTATACCCAAACCTAGTGACGCGCCTTAAAGTGTAACGACATTCCTAATTGGTCCTCAGACCGCGTTACCTTATTATGTTTGAAAATATTCTGCTCCAAAACTTTTCGCACACGCATCCCTGTGACACGTCCGGAAGTAAATTCAATATCTCTGTCACTTTCCTTTCTGTATCTGTCTCTTTCTATTTCTTGTTATTCCTTCAAGTTCCGTGCTCATTAGCTTGGTGAGAGGAGGTGTAGTTTATCTAGAATTACTTTTACCTGGAATTACCTATACTTTTTCACTATAAGCTGAAAGGAGAAGTAAACAAAACCACGTGACAAGAAAGCACCTCATTGGCTGATGGGCAAACTACAACCTTTTCTGCTTAGCATGTCGTCTCTTCCTCTACAAAAAACAGTTCGGTTCGGATCGTAACATGTTGTGATTATTCTCGTGCAGAGAAATTTAAAACACTCATTATTGTAACGGTTTAATTTATGAAGCTAAATGTGTTTGTTCAGATTCACTTATAACTAAATGAACTGTTATAGCAGAGGGTTTAAGAGGCCATGCGCAGGCGCTACACTTCGTTTCCGGTTTCCGGCTGAGAATCTTCTGCCACTGCGAAAAACATAAACGCGGGAAATGAAAGAAAGCAATTGTTTTAAATGCTTTTAACAAATTCTGTGAAAAGTACCCACATTTAATCGACAATGAATATGGCTGGTCATTATTTAGCAATAATTGAACTTCTTGTTAGTGATGCGTTACCTCGGATATCTTGGGTCGCAGTTGTGTTTTAACCTATAGAGCTAATCATTATTTAACTTGTTGACTCAGAAAAGGTTAAAGCAAAGCTGGTATACTGATATTAGTCATTAAATGAATGATTTCTAAAGCCTGAGGTTAAGCACAGTTTAATCCAGTACTTTTAATTACAGATGCCGAGCTGATCATGTACAAATTTTATTTGTCTACTCTTAGTATTATGTGTTAGAAGTTTACGATGTAAGGCAAAATATAGGAATAAGACACACAATGTTGAAAGACTAATGATCCCCAAGCTGCGCAATATACTTCTGTCTGAAACAATTTCCACTCACGGTTCTTAGTTCCCGTCATCCTCCACGTGGTGCTGCCATGTGCTCGGCGGAGTGATACATTTAAGTTTTGTTTACTTCTCCTTTCAGCTTATAGAGTAAAAGGTATAGCTCGTCCCTTACTTATCTAAGTTACAATCTGTTTTGTACATCTCTTGGCTGCGAAATATTCTAACATCTTTCTTGCTGAATTATATTATTATATATAATTCCTGTTTGATATTGATTTATATGTCTATATGTATATAAGTGTGTGGTATATCCCCTTTCAGTGTCTCGTATTACAGGGGAGCGTGTGTTTATTCTGTTAAGTTTTGCTTGAACGGAGTCACATGTAGACTGTCAGCTTGAATTTATACAAATATTTCATGGTGCTGCCGTACCTAATAAATCAACAATTTTTAAACAGACTGGGTCTTGGTGAACAAAATTAAACATAGTTAAAGAGTTCTAACCGAGGAGAAAAATTGTCACGAAAAGACGTTCAAGAAAATCACTGCTCGTATTTCAACAGCCCTTTTATGACAGAATAATTGGCTTGCTCTCCAGATCTAATTCGTGTGATTATTCTCCACGGGAAACATTTAGAGATAAAATATTTGCGTCAAATCGTCATACTTCAGGCCTGGAACGTTTCCTTCACCAATTTTATTTCTTAGCGTAATTTGTTTTAATAAAGGATGCAGTGGTAGATTTAAAGTTATGCCAAAATTTGGGTAATCAAAATTGGTGAAAGTATGAAAGCAGCAATTATAAGAAATGATATACGTCGACTTTCAGAAACTAAAACGGCAGCTCAAATAATTGATGACAATTCTCGGTCCAAGAAGGGAGGGAGATGCCCAAAATAATCTCAATGATGAGGAATATGGAGCTGGCATGTTCTGAAAAAGTCAATAAATGAGCATTAACTACACTTTAAATTTTCATCTCAGTTTCCTGTAACTTTATTTTTAACATTTCAGGTGCACTTTTCTCAAAGACTCTTAAAACTATTGCTCTGATATTTTACTCTACATATATGGTTACCTAGTTTATCTACTGAACTAGCTCTTTTGGGTATATTAAGTTTAACGTGGATAGAAAAAATGTAAAAAATGGGTTACTTGTGTCATTAGACGTGCAACAACTCCCTTTTAATTTTTATGGTATACAAATTGAATTTAGTTCCAGATACCAAATTATATTTCAAGTACCACAGGGAGAAAACGAAACTGATGGAGAAAAGGTACCAGAAATATGAGGTAGAAACCATTTTTTATCAGAAAACATGGTCTGCCTTATGCCACCTTTCCTAAATATTGCACTCTTATTAAATGCAGAAACACCTGTTCTCCAAAACTCCCAAATATCGTTTTAATCATGCTAACTGTGGCAACAAAAACTGAAATTTAATTGTACACATAACTTGGGTATGAAAGAAATGCAATCACTTTCTAGTGTCCTTAACACCATTATACAGTGTGATCCATATAAATCTGATCCACTTTAATGGACCGTAACTCTTGAATGAATAGTAGGACACATGTGCAACTTTGGGAAAATATAACAGACAATTGGTAGATTACATTGTACATTGTTTCTCAGAGCAAATGTTGGAAGTGTCCTCCACCGGGACCCATACATACACTATGTGATCAAAAGTATCCGGACACCCCACAAACATACTTTTTCATCTTAGGTGCATTGTACTGCCACCTACTGCCTAGTGCTCATTACCCGCGACCTCAGTAGTCATTAGATATCGTGAAATTGCAGAATTGGAAGCTCCGTAGAACTCACGGACCTTGAACGTGGTCAGGTGATTGGGTGTCACTTGTGTCAGAAGTCTGTACGTGAGATTTCCACACTCCTAAACATCCCTAGGTCCACTGTTTCTCATGTGATAGTGAAGTGGAAATGTGGACATATAAGTACAAAAGCGTACAGGTCGACCTTGTCTGTTGACTAACAGAGACCGCCGACATTTGAAGAGGGTCGTAAAGAGTAATAGGTAGACATCTATCCAAACCATCACACAGGAATTCCAAACTGCATCAGGAGCCACTCCAAGTACTATGACAGGCGTGAGGTGAGAAACCTTGGATTCCATGGTCGAGCGGCTGCTCATAAGCCACACATCACGCAGGAAAATGCCAAACGACGCCGGGCTTGGTGTAAGGCGCGTCAACATTACACAATTGAACACTGGCAAAACGTTCTGTGGAGGGACGAATCACGGTACACAATTTGACGATCTGATGCCAGGGTGCGGGTATGGCGAATGCCCGGTGTATAGTGCCAACAGTTAAATTCGGAGGTGGTGGTTTTATGGTGTAGTCGTGTTTGTCCTGGAGGAGGCTTGATCCCTTGTTTTGCATGGCACGATCGCAGCGCAGACCTACATTGATATTTTAAGCACCTTCTTGCTTCCCACTGTTCAAAAGCTATTCGGGGATGGCGATTGCATCTTTCAACACGATCGAGCACGTGTTCATACTGCACGGGCTGTGGCGGAGTGGTTACACGACAATAACATCCCTGTAATGGACTGGCCTGCACAGAGTCCTGACTTGAATCCTATAGAATACCTTTGGGATGTTTCGAAACGCCGACTTCGTGCCATGCCTCGTTGCTTATTTCATTTCTAGTGGATTCATGGAGTTCAACCCTGAGGTTAGGTCAGGTTACTTGGGGGGGGGAGCACAGACTTTTCGAGACTAATCCATTATCAAAGAAACTGTTACTAGTGGCATGGAGGATGTATGACTCGTTGCTCCATTTGCTGGAAATAACCTATCAATTCGATAGCATTCAGTTGCTTCACAAATGGCGTATAAACTGCCATGTCTACAGTCGCATCACAGAAAATGGCACCTACAACCCTGAAAGTGAAACGCGCACCATACTCCAACCTTTTTCATCATGTAGTGGTGTTCCGTTGATGATATGGGGGTTTACAGCAGACCAGTATCTGTTGATGTAGCCTAACAGATGAAACCATGCTTCATCTGTAAACCACATTATGGAGAGAATGTCTAAACGTGGAATAAGAAAACCCCGAAACCATCGACAATAACGCATTGTGCTTTTCATGACCTGCTTCTTTCAATTACTCACCAATGCACTCTGTATGTTGCATTCCCGATTTCTTCACAGCTCTTTACATGTGCCATATGAACAGCCTGTCTCCTGGCTCAATCAACGCAACGATTTCTTTGGAGAGTTCACTAAGCGTCTTCGAGCATTATCACCAGGCTCTGCACTCAGTGATGGTCTCAGTTTTCCAATCTCACTGACGAGTACGCCAGTTGTCTTCAGCTTTCTTAGTAGCGATAAAATTGTTGCCTTTGTTGGAACATCACGCACTATGAGTTATCTTCAAAATTCCCGTTGTGTTATCAATGAATTTGTCTTGCAATACGTTATCACAATACAAATCTCATGTGTTACACTCACATGACTTTCTCTACTCTTGTACAACATATTTTTACAAACGCTTATTCTCCATATGCTTCATGTTAATCGAGATGTTAATCTTATTGCTAATTTTCTTGTAGATGTAAGGGAAATTGGCTTTAAGCGTTTAAGAGCTGGTTGCTATGTGGAGTATTCCATTCTCTTTGCATTACCAGGCCAAAAAAATGAATAACGAATTTCGGAAAAGGTATAAGTATTGGAAAATTTAAGGGAATAAGAAGCAATATCTCAACAGAAAAAAATGTATACGACATAAATTGTGTATTTTGTGGCGATCTACATTTTTTTGCAGTAAAATTTTGTCTATCTCTTATGGTTTACCAGTTATGCAAAAGCCCTTCAAAATGAAGAATAGTTTTGGAGACATTTCCAGAAAATTCCAGATATACATTTCATTTGTCATAAAAATGTTTTAAACATATGACATTTTAATCAAAATCGTTAGAGCCATTTTTGAGAGAATTAAAATTTTCGAAAAATTTTCCATATAAAGGGTAGTCTGGGGGTGGGGGGATTTTCTTGAAAACCTTCGTGTCGCATTTCTGGAAGATACTGAACTTAAATACCAAGTTTGGTGTTTATCCGACTGTTCGTTTCTGAGTTATGCCTTTCACAGACAGACACACACACGGACATGTTTCCAAAAATGCTTTTATTGGATTCAGGGGGTCTCAAAACATGCATTTCCGGTGAAATCTCGGTATCGAATTTTTGGGTGGAATACGATACTTCCCCTACTTACTATATGTAGTAGAGAAAGTAAAAACACGGCTGGCCCCCTATCTCATTCGGTAGAGCACCTGCCTGTTGTGCTAGGGGTCCCGGGCTCGATTACCGGCTGGGGGTAGGAATTTTTCTCCGTTCAAGATTACTCCCTGTCCTCACCAGAGTCTGGAAGTATGGATGAAAGTGTGAATGCGCCGTATGATCTAATGATTAAAATGAAAAAAAAAAACTAAAGTGCAAGAAACCCAACGAGAAGAGTTACACCAGTTAACACCATTGCCAATAAGTTCCAAAGGAAATGCCGACGATAATACCAATGCAGTTAAAAGCTGGGTATAAATGGAAATTTAAAAAAAAAATAATAAAAACACGTTTTCGAAGTCAGTACTGTATGTTTCTGTTACGACTGCAAACTAAAGACTGTCAACAACGCTCGTAATTTCCATTGAAATCAACAAAATAGTCAACAAAGGGCAGTGGAACTAATTCTCCTAGAGTCGCTTAGATCATTAAAACAAACCTCACATTTCTATGAGCTTTCAGAGGGAAATTATGGCTCATTAAAGTAGTTCAAGTTTATATGGATCGCACAGCTGGTCACTATATGATAGCTTTGAAACTCGATGTTCCTATCATTAACCCCCAACCCCCAAAGGGGAGAAAACTATAAATTACTTGAAAATTTAAGTAAATAACAAAGAATATCTCGGAAAGAGTTAAAACTACAAAAAGTTGAGATTGTACGTTTTAATGAGAGTTATAATTTTTATGTAAGATTTTTGTTCTTTCGTATGGTTTGCCAATGGTACAAAAGCATTCTGAATGAAGAGAAAATTGAACATGTACAGTTTATTTGTGATGTAAATATTTTAAGCATATGATAGTTTAATAAAAATCGTTACAGCCATTTTTGAAAAAGTAAAAATAACGAAAAATGTTTCATGTAAGGGATATTTTGGCTTATGCTGTTAATAGACAGACACATATACATGCTACCTTTTTATTTAGGAACATAAAAACGTGTATTTATGGTGAAATATTGGTTTCGAATTTAGGGTGCAGGGATATAGTTTTCCTACTTACTAAAAGACAACTAAAAAGGAAAGTTACACCAAAAAAATTAGCTAAAGATAAAATAAATTTGATAATGTTTATATATAATTCATTCTATGGTGAATAAATTCTGCAAATTTTTCATAAAATAAATAAAACTATTACAGTTAATGTAACATATGGATGTTACGATGTTATCAATAACTGACAGAAGAAGGCTGTGTTGAGCAAGGAAAAGGAAGTGGAACACCCAGGAACAAGGCGTCTCGCGCAAGACGGTAAAATATCTTTCCTCTCTCGTCAGCAAAAGGAAACTGGGTGCTATAAATAATATTTCTTCGTGACATGTGGCAGAACACACGACTGACCAAATTCAGGCGTTAAAACTGCAGCGTTCACACGAAAAAGAGAACGCTAATCTGCGCTGACTAAGCTCGTTGCAATAAATCCCGCCAGGCGGCGCGCCTGTGCTCCAAGATAAATGCACGCTAATTTATTTACGTTATTATCATTACGGGAGATGTGTTCCCTCACAATTACAATTAAAATGTATTAGAAATAATGGAGTTTCTAGCTCTAACGTTTCAATAATCTGGAAAGAAAATCTGCTCAAAGATATCCTCTTTTGCCTGTTTCAAATATATGAGCGGTAACCATTGAATTGTTTTAACATTGTCTGTTTAAATAGAGAAATTTCTGTGTTTCAGTCATTCACTATCATTTATTTTCATACTTGTTATACAAATGATTCATTAAAATATTTTTTCTGCTCACTTTTTGCTATACATTGTAAATCTTTCCATAAATGGTATCACTGCACATTATTTTGTTGCCACACGGAAGTATAGAGGGTGCTTACTTACTTACTTAGTCCGCTTACCCTCTTATGTAGGGCTTGCACCCACTGGGACTTAAAACCGAGCCTAGGGTCAGAGGAGGGTCTGTCGAGGAACAGACGGACAATGAATCAGAGAATGAATTACCCGGAACAGAGGATCAGCCCGTAGCCAGGTATGAGATTGAGGAAGATGATATGAAATGAAGGCGAAATGAATGGATGATGGAGCAACTGTTGAAATGAACGGTGGCGGAAGCCGTAGAAGAAACCCCCCCCAGATGCCGCTTCGTCCATCACAAATCCCCATGTGGATCCCTGGGATCGAATCCGGGTCTAACCTCTAGGCCATGACGCCGCACCTTGGAGAGTGCTATGTTAGTAAAATGTTTAAGAAGCTGATGTATTAACCTCCATTAGATTCTCTACCCTCTTTCTATAGCTTCTACAAAATATTGTTACATGCTGGGGTGAGGGCCAAAAGGTTCCCAGCAAATTACTAAATTTTGATCACCCCAACACGCACATGGGGGAGCGTAGCTCACAAACAGCGAGAGGAACGGGACCGTGGTGTCTACATTCAGATGAAGCTGTGAGATTTTTTGGCAAAATACACAAATATTATATAAAACATATTACCTGTAATTCATTGATAAAACACTTAGCGACTCTACATTACACTTGGGGAAACAAAGGATGAGGGGGATGTCTCGAAGTCGAAGAATGACCACACACTACATGATCCTTACACTCTCACACACAAAGTGACGCGTACATTCAAGTAACCCTAACTATGTACCCCCTTCCCAACCCTAGCTAGCCAGCGTTGGCGTCATACCGGGCGAGATTCAAACAAAGTCTTCTCTCTCTGGCGTGTTCCGCGCCAAAGGATATGGCTTGTTCAGAAATAATCAAAGTAACCTAATAATGCTATCGAAGGCGACACAATAATGCGTCTGGTATGACAATGCTTACTGATACACCACAATATTTATGTTAACCGCTAATTTTTGCAAAATTAGCTTCATTACACATTTATTTTAGGTACAAAGTGGATACAGGAGGTCGAACGATGATTAAATGTTTAAAAGCGAACCTCTATATGCAAGACTTGAAATTGCACCCTCTTTCAATGACATCGCGAGAAACAACTGAATGACGACAGCACTTCAAAAAATGTCAGTGTTGAAACATTCAAATCTGTAATGACGGATATCTCGGGAATGATTGATGCCACAAGAAAAGTTATTTCAAATAATTTATACTTTTATATTTATTTCATTCTATTACTACAAACAAAATTCAGATACAAATGAAATAATGATATAAGCCTAAACCTAGACACAAGTTTAACAAGTTAGTATACATTACTTGTCTATCATAAACCGAGTTGCTGTGTATCCTCATCGTTCCTGTAACTTATTTAATGCCATCTATTATTTAAGACTCCTCTTCATCATGTATGCAAATTTTTCCTCGGTCATTTGACTCTTAATTTGCCCAAAACGTTTCCTATTTCCTATCTTTTTCTAGATGTTACATTAATAAAATTTTTCCCTTGAACTTCTTTTGTAATTATTTCAATTAAATTGTTTGCTTTGAAGAGGTCTACAATAGTTTTGTGTTGTAATTTTTGTCTCTTTCAGGATTTATCAGTTACATAAACTTATAAATAAAATATTACGAATAAAGAGGACATTACAGGCTATTCCTAGAAAAATTCAATTATATACATGTTGTTAGCCATCTTAGAATCATTTTTGAGAAAATTAAAAATATCTAAAACTTTTCCATCTAAAGAGTAGTTTCGGGTGGGGGATTTTCTTGAAAATCTTTCTTGCAGCCTTGGAACACCCTGAACTTAAATACCAAGTAAGGTATTCATGCACACACACGGAATTTTTTTTCTAAAAATGCTTCTTTTTAAACTAGGGGCCTCAAAACGTGCATCTCCTTTGGATTCTCTATATCGAATTTTTGGGTCGAATGCAATAATGCCTCTACTTTGAAAATAAAAAATGTGAATGGTCAAGCAAGAAACCTACATATATTTATATGCTATAAATCCTAGCCCTGACGATGAAGTTTAAAGGCGGCTACACACGCAACTGTATGGTTGCCAAGCATGATCATTACCTTCTCTACTACGTATAGTAAGTAGGGGAAGTATTGTATTCCACCCAAAAATTCGATACCAAGATTTCACCGGAAATACATGTTTTGAGACCCCCTGAATCCAAAAAAAGCATTTTTGGAAACATATCCGTGTGTGTGGCTGTGAAAAGCATAACTCAGAAACGAACAGTTGGATAAACACCAAACTTGGTATATAGATTCACTATCTTCCAGAGATGCGACACAAAGATTTTCAGGAAAATCTCCCCATCCCAGATTACCCTTTACATGGAACATTTTTCGAAAATATTAATTTTCTCAAAAATGGCTCTAACGATTTTGATTAAAATATCATATGTTTAAGATATTTTCATGACAAATGAAATGTATATCTAGAATTTTTTGGGAATGTCTCCAAAAGTATTCTTCATTGTGAACGAAGTTTGCATAACTGGTAAACCATGAGAGATAGACAAAATTTTACTGCACAGAAAATGTAGATGGCGTTAAAATACACAATTTATATCATATACATTTTTGGTTGAGTGAACCACCTTCGAGATGTTGCTTGTTATTCCCTTAAATTTTCCAATACTTATAATACTTCTTCTCAAATTCGTTGTTTTTTTTTTTGTCCTGGACATGCAAAGAGAATGGAATGCGCCACATAGCAACCAGCTCTTTAAATATATGACTATCGCTTAAAGTCTAGGAATTCCCCTTGCATCTACAAGAAAATTAGCAATAAGGTTAACATCTCTATTAACATGAAGCATATGGAGAATAAGCGTTTGTAAAAATAGTTTGTACAAGAGTAGAGAAAGTCATGTGAGTGTAACACGCCAGATGTATTTTATACAAGCATGCTTGGTCTCTATATGATAAATTTGGATAAGTATTTGGATTGTATAAGTGGCTTGAACACTGATTATGTTCCTCTACATGCTTGATAATCTTGCGTAAGTCGCAAATGAGCTCTTGGTAATATGATAAGTACTGTTTAGTTAGCAGGACTGCCAAACTATGAAACAGAAAGTATGAAATACTCAAATAGTTTAAGTTACGAAAGTCAGCCTTGTCCCTGGCGTATCAAATGCGTCGAATATCAAGATGAGGCGAAGAAAAATTGTTTTTGGTTCCCTTAATAGGTTGACACGAAAAAAAAACCTTCTTCCTTCATCCCGCATTCTACGTTGCTTCATATTCTCCTTTTGGGACAAGGGCAGTCAAAGCAAATGCATTGTCATCTGAGCTCGACATGTGCCCAGCACAAACTGGCGATTCAAGCATGTGTGTAACGTGTATTAATGACGCGAGTTGTGCATGCATATGGATCACGCACGTTTGAAGCTTGTGATCGCATGTGTAACCGCCTTAAGGCAAAACTAAATGGCCAACATTGCCTAAAAAGTGCTTGTAAAACTAAAAATCTTATCTTACAAATTCGGATTTCCTCTTTAATTTGATACATAACTTATCACTAAACACACAAAATATGTTTTTATAAATGGTACTGCATCTGTTATTTTTTACTCTCAATCCTGCATCGTTTCACATAAAAAGTTTTCTAACACAGGCATCAGCCAACAGGAAATAGGATCGGATTGTAAAATTAAACCATCTCTAAGTCTAGCAAATGAAATAAAATTGAAATGAGGTAAAGAGGTATATATACTTAACATAGGAAGAAAGGAAAGATCAGAAATGGCAAGGTTTACATTGGGGGAGGGGGGCTGGAGGGCACAGAAAATGATGATGGTTCTGGCAGGAGAATCATTCCTTTCTGTAATTTGGATGAGGACTGGGTACATTTTTGACGGAATGCCCACTCAGGAAGTTCTGCTAGAAGGAGATTGGCATGTTGGGCTCTACTGGCTAATCGAGGAACTGAGAAAAGAAGGGTAATGTGCGCGAAGCGCGGTCGAATTTGATCTGTTAGCCAAAGGTAATTTATCTCTATTTTCCATTTTATTCCTTTTATTTTGTTTTGTTTATTTTTCTGTTGTTTATTTTGTCATCGTACCTTGTATCTTAAATATGCATGTACGGTCAATAGCCCATGCACTAAATTCTTGTGTAATAACCTCAATAATTTGAAACTAATAAAGATACCTTGTCTGTCTATCCATCCATCCATCCATCCATATCTATGTATCTTATCTTATCCTAGTCTAATCTAATATCATCTTCTACCTACCCTAATCTAATCTTATCTACCTACCTACTTCTATTTACCTACCTACATATTCTACTCTATCCTAATCTAATATATCTATCCTAATCTGGAGTAGAATGGTAAAGTTTAGCCCATCTTTCAGGACACGTTGTGCTCTACAAATTGACGTTACTATTAAATGTGGAAGCTTCTGTGTGGTCAAACCATGTGGTTTCTGTCTTTGCAAATAGATGAGATTGTTTTGTTCATGTTTTGCTTTGAACAGCTTTTTCTGTGAATGTAATTTCTGGTATAATTTCTTCAGTAATTACTGAATATCAAATTTTAGAATGGTAAAAATAACCTCTCGAGTTCAAACCCGGCGGAGGGCGATGGATTTTTTCGGGCGTAAAAATCCTTAGCATGGCTTCCTTCGGAAGGCAAGTAAAGCCGTTGGTCCCATGTCGTAGATTTACAGCACGTAAAAGAACCTCAAGCCTGATAGAGGCATCTGAGTACAATTACCGATCTTTCACGCCCAATATAGAATGGGACGCTAAGGACCACAGCAGTTAAAGAGCGTCCATAAACAAAACTCAATTTTAACCTCCGGGAGGAAGGGATGAGATGAATGATCCGAAGGAGGGACACCCGGGTCAAGTAGCGGCAGGTGCGGATATTGCGGGTGCCAAGAAGTTCACAGATCCAGTGCTCCACCTGACGAACACATCCGAACTGCCCGGATTCGGAAGAAACCGTCACAGAGCGCATATCCACTGCACACCACCAAACTACCCAGTCAAGCCCCGTACCTGTAAAGTGATAGGAAATAAAATGGTGGGGAATGGGGGACCAGAAAAATTCGTAGTATTAGAAAAACCACCCCAGAATTCGCCTGGCGACAAGGAATAACCACGAAAAACCCAAGTCAGAGTGGGCGGTCTCGGGTATCGAACCTGTTGACATAAAAAATTGTCATTCACAGAAAAATCAGATCAAAGTAAAACATGGAGAAAACAAGCTCTCATATATTTTCAAAGACAGAAATCACATGGTTTGAGCATACAGAAGGTTATATATTTAGGTAATAATAGTGCCAATTTGTAGAGCAAAATTTTGCCTAGTAGATGGGTTGAAGTTTACCACTCTACTTCAAGGTATGTAGGAGTTGTGATATTTTTTCTGTGAAATAGTACAGATTGAGCGTACAGAATGAGAGATGCAGTACCATAGAATAAGAAGAAACGAATCGTGCGGGATGGAAAGAAGGACTTCCGAATACGGGCCACAGACTTCGCCGCCGAGACAACCCGCTCGACTACCTTGGTGTTTGGTTATTTTTAAAAAGTCTTATCTGATACAATCTCTACTGTCTTCCTCCGTGGTCTAGGGGTGCCTGTATGTAGTTCCCGAGGTCGCGGGTTCAAACCTGGCGGAGTACAATGAATTGTTTTTTGGGTTAAAAATCCTTAGCATGGCTTCCTTCGGAAGGGAAGTAAAGCCGGTGGTCCCGTGTAAAAGAACCTCAGGCCTGATAAAGAGCAAAATTTCCGGTCTTTCACACCCAATATAGAATGGGACTGTTAAGTACCATAGTAGTTGAAGCGCGTCCGTAAATAAAAACTTAATTTAATTTTGCTCTACCCTCTGTCGTTTATTAGTGGGTATACAAACCACTCTTAATAAAACTTATTTTTATATCTACTTCATTTTAATCCAAATAAACCTTGGCAGAATTAGCTACATTACACATTTATTTATAGATACAAACGAAACAGCGATAGTCAAATGTTTAAGAATCGGACGCTATATGCTGGCCTTAAAATTCCATACGTTTGCATGCAATCGCAACAAACAACTGAATGTTGGCATTACTTTAAAAGAATGCACTAACTATTGAATAAGTCGAACCAATAATAACGGATATCTCGTAAATGGTAATGCCACAAAGAAGTTACTTGAAATAAACTGAGAGAGACATTTTATTTTCGTTTAGGGGTTTAGCGTTTACCAGTAAATTACACAAAATTCCTTCCGAATGAGGAGGACTTTATAGGATATTTCTAGAAAGTTCAAAATATATATTTATTTGCCATGTAAATATCTTTAATATATGGATTTTAATCAAAATCGTTTAACCGTTTTTTAGAAAATAAAAAAAAATTGGAAAAATGTTCCTTGTAAGGCATAGTTTAGTGTAGGGGAATTTTCTTGAAAATCTTCGTGCCGCATTTTTGGAAGATACTGAACTTAAATACACAGTTTGGTGTTGATTGGCTTTTCGTTCTTGAGTTATGCTGTTACACAGACACACACACGGACGTTTTTCTTAAATTTTTTTTATTCATGAGGCCTCAAAACATGTATTTTCGGTGAAATCTCATATCGAAATTATGGGTGGAATGCAATGCCTTTTCTACCTATTTGTACGTGGTAGAGAAAATAAAAAATAATGTTGATAAATTTCAATGAAAGACCATTTTATGTTCCTTAATAAACAATTATATGGGAAGTAAGTAGATCAGTGAAATTAGAAGCCACGCTCTACATCTTGTAAAAAAATTTCAGTGTGATGTTTTAATTACTTTCTGAGACATAGGGTAAGGAATTTAGCAACTGTAACATTGGCGGTGTGGAGCTTTTAATGTTTCCTTGAGGAAAGTTACAGAATAATAATT
Source organism: Deroplatys truncata (assembly GCA_030765065.1). Taxonomy (NCBI): domain Eukaryota; kingdom Metazoa; phylum Arthropoda; class Insecta; order Mantodea; family Mantidae; genus Deroplatys; species Deroplatys truncata. Next base: position 291,022,408 of record CM060975.1, on the reverse strand, counting down.
TTCAGCTGGCACGCACAGTAAAAGCCGTCTAGAGTATTGTTCACTTCTGATCCGGCCCCCTCAAGGTCTGAAAGTGACGTTAATGTTTTGCTATAGGTTGTTACTTTGTCCTTCGCTCCCTCCAACACGCCGATCACCAACCAATACAACTCCGTTAGTACTACGCATTAATAACGGCATTTTTCTTCCTCAATGCCGCTCGAGAATTCCGGAAACAATCCTCTACAAGGCCTCCTGATGCGTGCAACCCTTCACACCTGGAAATTATGTTGTTACTGAAGTATCCAAAAGTAAAACTTAATAATAGCTTGAGAGTGAAGGACATCATACTTGAAGGGATTAACATACAAGGAAGAGGCTTATGGTCTTCACGCCTACCTGCTAACGTAAAGCTCTCGAGCCGGCGGCTTTGTTACGCCCGCGTCCGTCTGTAGGCGTGCGGCATCGATCTTCCGAGCTGAGCCTTTGCGTTCTTGGTGCTTGTTTTCATTTAGTACAGCTGAAATTCCTGAAAATTAAGAAACGTGTTTGATGTGTAGCAGTCACACGATTTGTTTTCTATCCGCTATTACAGTAAAATTCTGCTTAACCGAACTGCGTTACCCTAAACGGTGGAGAAGCGGGAAAAGGAAGAAAGGAAAGAAAGAAGGAACGAAAAATCTAATGTGTTACACTCTTATGACTTTCTCTTATCTTGTAATCTTATTCATAATTTTCTTGTAGGTGCAAGGGGAATATGATAGGTTTTAAGCGATAGTCAAATGGTTTAAGAGCTGGTTGCTATGTGGCGCATTCCATTCTCTTTGTATGTCCAGGACATAAAAAGCGAATAACAAATTTCCATTTGAGAAAAAGTATAAACATTGGAAAATTCAAACAAATAATAAGGAATATCTCGAAATGGTTCACTCCACAAAAAAATGTATATTACATAATTTGTGTGTTTTAATGAGCTCTACACTTTTTATTAAGAAAATTTGTTTCTGTCTCTTACAGTTTACCAGTTATGCAAAAGCCATTCAGAAAGAAGAGGACTTTTGGGGACATTTCCAGAAAATTCAAGATATGCATTTTATTTATCATGAAATATCTTAAATATGAGAATTACTAGCAATAAATATATGCATTTTTTAGAAAATTAACATTTTCGAAAAATGTAGTCTGGGGTGCAGGGACTTTCTTGAAAATCTTCGTGTCTCGTCTTGAAAGATGCTGAATCTAAATGCCAAGTTTGGTACTTTTCCGACTTTTCGTTTTTGAACTACGCTGTTCACAGACACACACACGGACCTTATTCTATAAGTGCGTTTTTGGATTCAGGGGGCCGCAGAACATCTATTTCCGGTGAAATCTCGGTATCGAATTTTTGGATGGAATACAATACTTCCCCTACTTACTATACGTAGTAGAGAAAGTAAAAATACGATATGTTCAAAATCACGCTATCAGGGTTGCTGTGACAATTGAAAATGATCTTTTGCCCCAATCCTGAATTCCAATACAGGTACTTGGTATATAGTTAATCCTCACTCCCTACTCCACATTCTAAGAAATGTTGTACAGTGCGCCTCCGCGTTGATGTGTTAACTAATTGCACACGTATTCAATGTGGAATCCACAGTTATTTTACTGTTGGTGTTGGTTAATGTGGTTTATTCGTGTTTAAGATGTCAGCGAAAAGAAAGCGTGTTGTAATAAGCATTGAACAAAAGCTCGAAGCCGTTAGTGACAGAAGGACAGCGAACGAACGATTCAAATCATTAGAGGTAAGAATGACTACAAAGTTGTATTCAAATCTTAAGGCGGAATGTTGAATTACGGCACTATCAATAACGCAATATTTGGATTTTAAGGTTCTTTAAATACTTAGTTCACAGGCACAAACACACCACACACACACAACCTGTTTATAATCTTCTTTATTCAGGGAGCCTCAAAAGTGTATTTCCTTTGAAATGTCGGTATCGAATGTTTGATTGGAATGAAGTACTTCCTGTAGGTAGCTAGCATAGAGAGTAACAAGAAACATTTCACTTAAATGACGTACTTAAAATAATATACAGCATCGAATATTACGAAAATGACCATCGCTACAAACTTACAATAACACGATTTTCTTTATTCCATTATAATTTAGATTCGTATTAGATTCGTGCTGAAAGCTTGATTTTCCAATCACATTAACCATGATTCACTTTTTGTTCTGAAATTGGTTTAAAACACATGTCATTGTATCTACATGAAACATATCGAACACTACTAATGCAGTCAAAATGTTCAAAAAGAAGCTCACTGTATGTATAACGGCTTTAATAATTTTAAGATACTTTGCATGGGCTGTTAAGAACACATCAACGGGTACAACATTTCAAAAGCATGTAAGTTGAAATAATGAGAGATTCCGACCAATAGCAATAAATATTTATTAAACAGTCCATGAAAGGAAGAAAAACAAACCAATTGCAAACTATATATTTTAGGAAACCCTACATTTTTACTTTCTCTACTACGTACAGTAAGTAGGGGAAGTATTGTATTCTACCCAAAAATTCGGAAATATATGTTTTGAGACCCCCTGAATACAAAAAAAGCATTTTTGGAAACATGTCCGTGTGTGTCTGTGAACAGCATAACTCAGAAACGAACAGTCGGATAAACACCAAACTTGGTATTTAGGTTCAGTTTCTTCCAGAGATGCGACACGAAGGTTTGCAAGAAAATTGCCCCACACCAGATTACCCTTTACGTGGAATATTTTTCAAAAATTTTAATTTTCTCAAAAATGGCTCAATCGATTTTGATTAAAATATCATATATTTAAGATATTTTTATGACAAATAAAACGTATATCTCGAATTTTCTGGGAATGTCTCCAAAAGTATTCTTCATTGTGAACGACTTTTGCATAACTGGTAAACCATAAGAGAGAGACAAAATGTTACTACACAAACAATGTAGATCGCGTTAAAATGCACAATTTATGTCATACATTTTTTGTTGTTGAGTGGACCATTTTCGAGATATTGCTCGTTATTCCCTTAAATTTTTCAATACTTATTTTCTCAAATGGGAATTCGTTATTCATTTGTTTGTCTTGGATATGCAAAGAGTTATTAATCTTTGGCAAAGAGAGTGGTGCTACACCTAGCAACCAGCTATTAAGATATATGTCGATGCTTAAAGGCTACTGTATTTCTATATTACCCTTGTAATTACAAAACAAGGGGAACATAGTACGCCTTAAGCGATAGTCAAATATTTTTAGACCTGGTCGCTATGTGTAAAATGTAATTCTCTTTGCATGTCAAAAGATCTTTTCTGCAAATGTTTATCTCGATTAATATGAAATAGATGGAGAAAAAGAGTTTGTAAAAATAATTTGTACAAGAGTAGAGAAAGTCATGTGAGTGTAACACATCAGATTTTTTAGTAGTTTATAATTACTCCTCGTGTCAATATTAACGCATGATATATTAATCACCTTGTAGAGATTCTGCGTGTATACTTAGTACGGAGGCAACCCGCTTATCCCAGATATTAAAAATAAATCCTTTGGAGTTATAGCCCGCGAAAGGCCTAACGCCCAAGTGCGCACGGCTGAGGGTGGGTGTAGTGCCCAGCATCACGCATCCCCCGGCCAAAATGTTGGCTTTTGAGGCCAGGAACGCTGCCTATCGCAGCTCCTCACTTTCCTCACAATGCTGAGTGGGCATCGATCATATACCCAGGAGCTAAAGTCCCCGTGAGTCGCGTCGAGACCGGGAGCATCCCGTGGCCCCAAACCAGAGCAACGCTCCAACCCCTTCGCCACGGCGCAGAACTACCCTACATATGATATAATTATAAACCACATGGAAGACGAAGCGTAGCCCTACCAAATGGACGATGGCGTCACCTGACGGAACAGGCCACATGACCTAAACCGTACTGTTATTGAGGCTGATATTTTAATCGATACTGTTATAATCATTTTTGAGAAAATGCAAAATAACGAAACATTTTCCTTGGAAGACTTCGAAATTGAATGTCAAGTTAAACATGTATTCGAATTTTCGTTTTTAAGTTATACTGCTTACAGACACACCGCGCGCGGACCTTTTTCTAACAATGCTTTACTTATTTATTTGTTTATCCAGGGGACTCAAAACGTGTAAATGCGATAAAACCTTGATATCAAAATTTTTACTTTGAATAGATTGCTGTTTCTTATTATAGGTAACTGGTGGAGAGAGGAGGGGGAGAGTTAAAATGTTAACAAGCATACAGAAAATATTCTGGTTTTACTATCTTAATTTATTATCAATGCTATGTATTAAAATAATTATGGTACGTTTATTGGATTTTTTTTTGTAACAGGCCAGGCAACTATTGACCTGTAAAAATAATAGATGTTACCTTTGATAGCCATTTCATTAACATTTTAGTTGTTATTATTGTTTTGTGCTATTATTACCATTATTATTACTGGTATTTCTTGTGGGTTGTTTATTATTATTCTCCTCACTGTGGAATTATTTACTCTAATTTCCAATTTGATAAGTTAAGCACAGAAGTGTATCGTTGGTATTCAGCAGCTCAGAGTGATCCGCACGAGAATATTTGGGTCATCTTTGTGTGGAAACCTCAAGTTGAGGTTGTGACATTGCACGTTCAACATACGCAACTCCCCAGCGATCTCAACGCAAACTCATTTGTAATGCAAGACACACTTCTTCAACACACGGGGATGTAATGTACGTTACAGTATCACGTACTATTGACAAAGCTCTGGTTTTTCCTATTTATTTCACACCATGTACAGCAAAGTATCCACTTGCATTTGTTTAATCCAGGACTATCATTCGGAAAGGTTTGAGGGCAAGCTAATATTGCATGTGTGTAATACTGGTGAAAAATCACTTGATTTTTTTATGCCCGATAATAAAAAATCAACGGAGATTCCAAAAATAACTATTTCACGAACAGATGTATGGCCAGTGAATAAAGTAGAACTAGCAACGAAATATGTAAAAATTTCTCGCACTTTGTGAACTCAATAGACTTTGACAATCTATAGTACAAAACTTAGTGAAATAAATTCAAATATATTGTAAAGAACTAAACAAATATTGAACAAACTAGTATAACATCAAGGAAAGCAAGTGTATATACCATAGCATGTATTATAATGGAACAAGCTATAAAATTAGCAAAATTAAAATATAGTTACAGGTAATAAAGTGGTGTTTAATAATTCTAAAAGAAAAATTTCTATTTAATTACATAACGTAATGAAAATACACGGTTAAAGATTAGAAATAATAAACAATTACAATTCAAGATAATAACTGAATCAGTTTAGTTACTGAACTATTTCATATAGACAAATTACTGATATAGAAATAAAACTGCCAAGTTTCAAAAAAATCAATAGGGACAATAACAACACACTATAAACAATCTTGATGTGTTGCTCTCACACGACTTTCTCTACCCTTGTACTAACTACTTTTACAAACGCTTATCCTCCGTCTACTTCATGTTAATCCAGATAAACATTAGCAGAAACTAACTTATTGCTAATTTTCTTGTAGATGTAAGGAGAATATGGTTGGATTTAAGCGATAGTCAAATCTTTTAAGAGCTGGTTGCTATGTGGACCATTCCATTCTCTTTGTATGTCCAGAACATAACAAAAAATCTGATGTGTTACACTCACATGACTTTCTCTACTCTTGTACAAACTATTTTTACAAACGCTTATTCTCCATATGCTGCATGTTAATGGAGATATCGAGATATTAATTTTATTGCTAATTTTCTTGTAGATGCAAGGGGAATTGGTAGGCTTTAAGCGATAGTCCAATATATTAAGAGCTGGTTGCTATGTGGAGTATTCCATTCTCTTTCCAATACCAGGACAAAAAAAACCTGATGTGTCACACTCACATGATTTTCTGTACACTTGTGCAAACTATTTTTACAAACTCTTATTCTCCATATGCTTCATGTTAATCTTATTGCTAATTTTCTTGTAGGTGCAAGGGGAATATAGTAGGTTTTAAGAGATAGTCAAATATTTTAAGCGCTGGTTGCTATGTGGCGCATTCCGTTCTCTTTGCATGTCCAGGGCATAAACAAAATGAATAACAAATTTGAGAAAAAGTATAAGTATTGGAAAATTTAGGGGAAAAACAAGCAAATCTCTAAAATGGTTCACTCAACAAAAAAATATATGGCATAAATTGTGTTATTTAAAGCGATCTACATTTTTTGTGTAATAAAATTTTGTCTATCTCTTATTGTTTACCAGTTATGGAAAAGTTGTTCACAATGAAGAATACTTTTGGAAACATTCCCAGAAAATTCAAGCTATACATTTTATTGTCATAAAAATATCTTAAACATATGATATTTTAATCAAAATCGTTAGCCATTTTTGAGAAAATTAAGATTTTCGAAAGTTGTTCCGTGTAAAGGATAATCTGGGGTGGGGGATGTTCTTGAAAACCTTTGTGTCGCATCTCTGGAAGATACTGAATCTAAATACCAAGTTTGGTGTTTATCCGACTGTTCGTCTCTGAGTTATGCTGTTCAGACACACAGACACACACACGGACATGTTTCTAAAAATGCTTTTTTTGGATTCAGGGGGTCTCAAAACATGTATTTCCGGTGAAATCTCGGCATCGAATTTTTGGGTGGAAGACAATGCTTCCCCTACTTACTATACGTAGTAGAGAAAGTAATACGCTTTAGTAAGAATAGATTGTATACCCACTAGTAAACGATAGAGGGTAAAGAAAGTCATGCCTCAGCAGAGAAAGTAAAATGTTAAAAAATTTGTTATATTTGATCAGCTTACCGTGCATATCATTTCCTCACTTGTATAATAATTATGTAGATTTCATCCCAACTAACCGACTTATGGGATTGTATTAAAACACGGTTTCGTTAAGTACGCGAGCATGCATACAAAATTGAACGAGTAGTTTGAAGTAAATATGATCTAAAATAATGAAGGAAGCGGTTAAGAATAATAACATTCTTTCCGTAGCATTGCCCTTCTAACGAGCGCTAGTTAGAAGCGGCACGGTCGTAAACGTCTGCCCTACATGTAATGAATTTCAATAGAAATACTTCGCAAGAAGCTAGTCAACTTTTGCAACACATCAATCAGGTGACATCCCATCACCTGAAGCGCTTTCTAAGGAAAAAAGCGAACATTTCTGTATTTTCGCCGAGCACAGCTGTTGGGTCAACAAGTTCACCGGTCTCATAAGTCACAAGGCGGTATTTATAAAAGAGAAAACCAACCTTTTCAATCAAAGCCTTTACCTCTGCAAACAAAACCGTGAATGTCGTCTGCTTCCTGGTCAACTCAAGGCTGTTCAAGATTGCCGCATTGATTGTGTAAACTTTTCTTGAGCAAATTTCACTTTCTGTATCTGAACGAATTGCCAACAAGTTTGGCCATCGAGAATCAACAAGTCCTGTTGAGAAACTTGTGTCAAAGTTTAACTATCCTTTCATTTTTTATCATGGTGTTATTTCTGCTCTGAATGAAACCCATTCATGTGTGCATTTTGTGATAGACCTCTTGAGCAGTTTCGCTTCTTCAGATTCGAACAGTCCACATTAATATTATAAAGAAAGAAAATGTGTATGTGTGTGTGGCCGGCAGAAGAGAAAAAGCATAAAAAATAAAAAATTGATGAGCTTACACGCACAAGCACCATTCGCGCTTCTGGAACTATACAAACGATGTACACACCGACCATCTGGCCATTATTAGACGCAACTAGCCACCAATTGATTGTTACAAAAATGAAACAGCCTAAAATTGTTCGGTTTATAGCATAGTACATATATAGAAGGCTACCGTGTAGTAAAGTCTTTATTTATGTACGTATATGCCCTGTTTTGTGGTGCGTTTTGGTGGTTTCAAAGAGGAAATTAAATTAAATTGAGTTTTATTTATGGACGCTCTTTAACTACTATGGTTCTTAACGTCCCATTCCATATTGGGCGTGAAGACCGGTAATTTTGCTCAGAGGCCTCTTTAGCAGGCTTGAGGTTCTTTTACGTGCCGTAAATCTATAACACGGGACCACTGGCTTTACTTCCCTTCCGAAGAAAGCCATTCTAACGATTTTTACGCCTGAAAATGTCCATCACCCTCCGCCGGGTTTGGACCCGCGACCTTGGGAACTAGAGGCTAGCACGGTACCACTAGTCTACGGAGGACGACTTCAAAGAGGAAAAAAGTGTCTGTTTGAATGGAATAAAAACTGAAAGCTTTGAAAAGATTCACCAAAGATGAGACGTTATTAAACGTGGCTCAAGATTATAACATGGAAAGAACGACCGTAAGAGACTGGAAAAGAAACCGACAGGAGTTAGAAAAGTGGTGTCCCGAATGAGTGACAACTAACAGATGTAATTTTTAAAATAATAAATATATTTTGTCGGTTTCAACTGTTCTATATGTTAACTTTCCGCGTCATCGGACCAGGTCACGCCCGTTTAAGTCTGATAATCGGAATTCTATTCTATATATTGTGACTGTCCAGATTTCAACTGTCACTTCTCTCCGTTCTCACTGTTACTGCTTTGTTTTTTATCTAGTTCAAGTTGACTGGGAGTTCACTTCAATCTGTCTCTTCACCAAAGTGAACTACTTCAATTCTCCATCACTTCACTTCAAGACATAGCCTCCTCTTCCGGACGGTTACTCGCTGGCAGGTGGAACACAAGACTTGCACAATCCCTCGCTCCGCAGCAGCATCCGTTGCAGTCGCCACAAACTCGCTTGGATAATGCAGTTGATGTCGCACGAAAAATTCAACCGCCACTTCGCTCGACGCAACTTTAACTCTCGACTCAACAACTCATTAGTTCCCGAGGTCGTGAGTTTAAATTCGGCGAAGGGCGAGGGAATTTTTTCGTGTCTAAAACTCCTTAGCATATTTCCTTGGCAGGGGAAGTAAAGCCGGTGGAATTACGATACGTAAAAGAACCTCAAGCCTGATACAGCATTTTGGAAGCAAAATTTCGAATTCCAGTTTGAGAAAAAGTATAAAATTGAAAAATGCAAACCAATAATAAGGAATATCTCAGAAATGGTTCACTCCCACACACACACCAAAATGTTCATGACATAAATTGTGTATTTTAACGAGATTTAAATTTTGTGCAATAAAGCTTTATCTATCCCTTACGGTTTAATCAGTTATGAGAAAGTCATTCAAAATGGAGATGACTTTTGGGGACATTCCCGAAAATTGAAGATATCATTTTATTTGTTATGAGAATATCTTGGACATATAATATTTTAATCAAAGTCGTTGCAGCCATTTTTGAGAAAATCAAAATATTTGAAAAATGTTCCATCTAAAGGGTGGTTGGTTGGGGAATTTTCTTGAAAATCTTCGTGTTGCCTCCTTCGAAGTTACTGAGCCTATATACAAGTTTGGTTATTTATATGACTTTTTATTTTTGAGTTATGCTGTTGACAGAGCGACAAACACACACACGGACATGTTTCCAAAAATTGTCTTATTGGATTCAGGGCACCTCAAAACGTGTATTTTCGGTGAAAACTCGGTATCAAATTTTACTGTATTTACTCTACGTAGTAGAGAAAGTAGTAAGCTTTCGCAAGTTTGTGGAAGGTTTAGAAGAGAAACGATCATGGATAGAGAAACTTATATGAATGTGTCACATAAGTTTGTTTTTCTGTGTCGTGAATTATTTGTATATAAACTGCAATTACTGTTATTCTAACAAACTAATATTTTACTTTATTATCACAAAATGTTCTTTGCAAGAAGTCGCAATAAATAAGAATTTTGTGCTAATCCATAGGTCGCTAGTTCAAATCCGGCCCGGAGGAAGCAATTTTACCGAGCGGGATGGCTCAGGCGGTAAAGTCTGTGGCCCGCATTCGGGAGGTCCCGAGTTCAAATCCCGTGGGCCGACCAATTTGAGTTTTTTTCGTGGCTTACCTCAGTCGCCAAGGTAAATACCGCGTTGGATATTTAATACCACGACCCAAAGTTCCATGTTTAGTGTAAAACAATAGCAAAGTGGTAATAGCGAATGCTATGCCATCTATATACAGACAATGTAAGCAGTTAGACTGAATGGCACCCTAAAGCCATCTGCACGGCACGAAGCAGAAGATGCGGCTGCCATGCGCTGGGGGTCTCTGTGGACACCGACAAAGGAGATGGCATTTCCAGGGATGAGACCTAGAAGACTATCTCTCTGCCTTTCTGTGTGAGGATGGCGGTTGGACTGAACGGCACCCTAATGCCATTTTCACGGCATGAAACGGGTGGTTACAGGATGAGACCTAGAAGGTTATCTGTCCGCCTTTCTGTGCGAGGGTACGGTTGGACTGGACGGCACCCTAATGCCGTCTGCACGGCACGAAGCAGAAGATTCGGTAGCTATGCGCTAGGGTCTCTGTGACACGTGACGGAGCGGGTGGTTACAGGGATGAGACTAGAAGGGTATCTGTCCGGCTTTCTGTGCGAGGGTAGTGGTTGGACTGGACGGCACCCTAATGCCATCTGCACGGCATGAAGCGCGTGGTTACAGGGATGAGACCTAGAAGGCTAACTGCTTTTATATGGGAGCGGCGGTTGAACTGGACGGCATCTTAATGCTGTCTGCACGGCACGAAGCAGAAGATTCGGTAGCTATGCGCTAGGGTCTCTGTGATATGTGACGGAGCGAGTGGTTACAGGGATGAGACCTAGAAGGCTAACTGTCCATCACATATCGTTCTAAGAGTTATCTACCAACAGGTCCGTCGTGATATGGCCAAGGAGTTAAAGCGACGTAAAATGAAATAGACTAAAAAAAAAGAATTTTGTTTTTAAATTCGATTTGAACAATTCTTTTAATCTCTAAACAGTAATATAATAATAATAATAATAATAATAATAATAATAATAATATTAATTAATTAATAATAATAATAATAATAATAATAATAATAATAATAATAATAATAATAATAATAATAATAATAATAACGTTTTGAAGCAAGCATAACTGTTTTCAGACCACTATTCGTAACATATAGTTTTAAAATAAAAGGTATTTTTCCAGAATAGTCTCAATTTACCTTTATTCGTCATACCTGACAATGAACCCTCCAAACGGCTAAATGTCGCTACATGCCTGTGAAAACCTTGCTCTAAAATGATTTAGCGGCCAATTGATGATGCCTGAAATAAACTAATAGATATAATCATATCTTAATTACAGTATCTAATCAATATTTGTGCTCATCCTAGCGGCTCCAGGCACCAAAGAATTAAAAGTGGAAAACAAGGGTTGGGCAAGGAGATCTTCCTTCTCCTCCAATTCAAGAAATATCACTGGAACATACTTATAGATGTATTCCAGTGGATGCGCTTTAGTTTTCTTTGTTTTATTTCCAGATGTGGAGGTTTAATATGAATGCTGGTAAGGCACAAGAATTAATGAATACAAAAGAATACCCCAGATGCAGCTATTGTTTGGTTAAGGGGCAAAGTTTCCACCTTGGACACTAGTATCCGAGCTACATAGCTACGGAAACCTAGGGACGATTGATGCACCTGGTGTATCGAACACTGCCCAGAGTAATTGTTCCAGTTGAGATGATTTATCCGGAGGTTTCCAGTCTCAGGGAGGAACAATAAACCCTGAATCACAACTCATTAACCAGGTATTCGCTTGGCTTGGCCTTGGTGCACGGTGGATGATTCAGATCGATGGAAATTGAGAATATATCTCAGGAGGAGCAGGATACATGGGTACAACTCATGGCAAACTGTTGAACAGAAGACTGAGTATTACCTTTCATGGCTCTTTAACACATGTAATCCTCTGCGATGGGTATAATGGGTGCTACTGTTTGGGTAAATATTTGAAAGTGCTGTAGGAAATGTATGGGACAGAATAAAGCAAATTCTGCGCCTTGCCTGTGCTATTTTAATATTATTTTATTGCTTTTCTATCACTTACATAAGCTATATGAATGCTATACTTCCCCTCTCAAGATATATAGAAAGCATGAGCAAACTCATGTGAACAGCTTAAGGTAAACAAGTTAAAGAATTTCTGTTAATATTACTAAAACCTCAAACTTTTTATATGGGTTTAAATTCAGTCATTTAATGTTCTTCTACAACTCCAGCAGCTCTTCCGGCAGCTGTTTTAATGCAGTCTATCATTATAAGCTAGTTCCACCTTTAGACCACCACTTTTGCACCATCGAAAAAGTTTCACCTTCAATAAATATTGAGTTACAAATCTTATTTTTATGTATATTCTTAAAATTATAAGTAGTAGTTTGGAGCTATAGCTTAATTGCCAGAAATTAAAAAAGGTGGCAATAATTTATTTAAACAATGTGTTTCAATATTGTGATAACTCTGAGCCTTCACTTAATGGATAGCAGCATGTCCTTCAGCGTAGTCGGCATATGATTGGAAAGAGAGAGGGGGAGGCGCTCTCGGCTCACGAAGTATCTGGAAGGCTGATGTAGAGGAATGGCGAAATTTCGAGACCTGACGGAGTAAAAAGTTTCTCGAAAGCTTTTGCCGGTAAAAAGACAAACGTATTCACCGCAGTATCAGGTTGTTGATGTGACGTACAGTGTTGTGTGCTGTCAGCGAACGTAAGAGAGAAGAGGAGCCCTGTGTTCGACTCCAGTGAGCAGCCGGAAAATAGAAGAGAAGTCCTGTGCTCTGCACACAGGTGAGTGACCGGAAGAGAGAGGAGTTCTGCGTTTGACACTGAAGTGAGCGACCGGAAGAGAGAACAGGAGTCCTGTGCTCGAATTCCAGTGAGCAACCGGAAGAGAGAAGAGTAGTCCTGTATTCGACACTCCAGTAAGCGATCGGAAGAGAAAAGAAGGTTCCTGTGCTCGACACTCCGGTGAGCAACCGGAAGAGATAGATGAGTTCTGTTCTCGACACTCGTGAGCGACACTCCATTGAGCTACCGGAAGAGAAGAGGATCCCTGTGTTCGATACTCCAGTAAGCGATTGGAAGAGAGAATAAGATTTCAATGCTTGACATTCGTGAGCGACCGGAAGAGAGAGGGGAACCCTGTGTTTGACACTCCAGTGAGCGATCGGAAGAGTATTCCTATACGCGACACTCCAGTGAGCGGCGGAAGAAAGAGGAGTCCTGCGTTTGACACTGAAGTGAAAGAGAAGGTGTTCCGTGTTCGACAATGCAATGAGTAGACGGAAGAGGCTACTTCGTACCAGGCTTATTTTAATGCTGTGCACAGGAGAAAGTAAAGAGTGACGGGAGAAGAGGTAACAATATTCTGAAGCTTATTACAATTTGAAACCAAGCGAATAATAGAGTGGCAGAAAAAAAGGAATTGCTGCCGAAACATATAATTGAGCTGGAGTAATAAATGAATATTGAACTACGCATCCTTCAAGGATGTAAAATGAGTTTCTTTTAGTAAATCTTCCAACTTGAGGCAGTATTTTTAACACTTGAATTATTTAAATTAAATTATATAACATTTAAATTCAATAACAGCCCGCCTTGAAGCAATATGTATGTAATAATTTTTAAAATGTATGTAACAGTCATTGCATATGCTTATATTATTGTAAACATGTTTAAACATTTTATGTGAATGCATGCATTACGTAAATTAATAATGTAAGAGCTGTGAGAATAAGTTTAAAGTTGCTAAAAATGAGGTAACAATGAGGTAACCTTGAGGCAATAATGAGTTTGAGAGTTTAAATGCTACTAGTCATGATTAGAACAACGATAATGTAAATTTTGTGACAGTTTAAAATTAGCCAATCAACAGCCAGAAAAAGCTTTAGTAAAATGCGGGTATTGTATTGCACTAGGATTAACCAATCAGAGTCTTGAAATACAGAAGCTTACGGGTTTGGACAGTTGAAATCTTTCAGTTGCCTGCAGACCATGATAGTGACTGGATGGAAGATGTGTTCTCTAAAGAAATGTTAATTACGTATTTGTGTGTATCGTTAAATTAAATATACGCGTTAACAAAACACAAGTTTTAAATTGAAGAATCTCACAGCTCTTGATCTCAGTGTAGTGCTATTTAATTTGTGTCAAGGATTAATAAAAAGAAGTTAATTTAAACTTAAAATCTGTGTAAGCCTACATTCTTGTCGCACCACGCCCTGTCTAAGAGATACGTGACTCTAAAACAATACTGAAGCAGCCGAGGCAAACATAAACATAAATAATATCTATAGAAGCAGTTTAATAACAAAGTTAATTAATATTTTTTAAACTTGAAGCGTAACAACAAAAAAATACATCTTTAAATTGGCTTCTCAAGTGTTAGGCTAATAAATAAACAGTAAACACTGTATCTACTTTAAGTTGGCGCCCATACGTGGGTCAGTTAAACAGAAATAACTACTTCAAACTCCAACTCTCACTTAGAATTTTTTCCGTCATTGAAATGAAGAATAAATCCCATAGTTATGCTGAATTTCCAGCAGATAGCCTGTCTTCTCTTTGGATTTCATTTAACTGGGTAACCACAGACAAACCGTTATTCGACACCAAGTCAGAACAACTTCATTCCTTTAAGGTTTTCGAAGCTGCATTCTTTCACATGGCAAGCGGAAAAGAACTACATTTATCAAACGGCTTTGTGCAGATGAATAGCTAAAAATATGACGTGTTTCGTTCACATGAGCTTCTCTAACCTCTATCGTTTATTAGTGGGTATACAAATTATTGTTAGAAAAGCTTATTTTTCTATCTATTTCATTTTAATCGAGATAAACCTTTGTAGAAATAGCTACATTACACATTTCATTAGGATGCAAAGAGAAAAGTGATGTTTAAGAACAGGACGCCATACGCTGGCCTTAAAATCCCATACTCTTTCCATGATATCTCGAGAAACAAGAATGTCGACAGGACTCAAAAACAATGACAAAGTATTGAAGAATGCGAACCATTAATAGCGAATATCTCTAAATGGCTTATGCCACAAAAAAGTTAATTGAAGGAAATTTAGTAAACAGATATACAGTTTTTGTCGGTACGTTTTCGTCTATTGCTCAAAGTTAACCAGTTATACAAGATTACATATAAAATTGCTTCCGAATGAAGAGGATTTCATGGCTATTCCTAGAAAATTCAAGATATATATTTTATTTGTCATGTAAATATCTTTGGTATGTAGTATTTTAATCAAAACATTTGGAGCCATTTGTTATAAAATCAAAAGTTTATAAACATGTTCCATATAAAGAGTAATTTTTGGTGTGGGTATTTTCTTGAAAATATATGTTTTCTAAAAACGCCTTTCTTTAATTCCTGGGATCTCAAAACATATATTTGTGTTGAAATCTCCATCTGGAATTTTTGGGTGGAATGCAATCAATACCTTCTCTACCTACTATGTACGTGATAGAGAAATTAAAAATGGTATAACTCCTTAAAAGTTCATGATATTTTGAAAATTACAAATTTTTATATACATAATGCTTATACAATTTTACGCAATTTTTTCATAAAATTCAATACTAAGTGATAAATAAGCAAATTATGGGACTACCTAAAACCTCGCCTAAAATCTACCCTCAGTACATTCGTCTTTGAGACACATTGTGGCGTATTAGTAATTTGAAGGGTTACATTCTCATTGCCAGTCTTATTATTGTTCTACATTGTCATTACCAGACACATTGTTGTTTACGTCACTCCTGGCTGGTAGCTTTGCTGGCCACGAGTGTTGGGGATATAGCGTCTGTCTTAGGATTCCATGAGAAGCGGGTCGCGTATGCAAGCCGGCTTTTGGATCGGTGGACATCTCCTCTCACCTTTCATATTTAATAATGTAGAATCTCCAAACGGTTGGGAATTAAGGCTAGGAATATCTTAGTAAGTTTGTGTTATGGATTTTGTACAGTGAAAAACCCACGCCTTCCTCTTAACCTCCACTCCACTTTTCGGTCCTCCTCAACCAAGGAACTGTACGTCCCCTCAATGTACGTGCTGGGTACTGGAAATTAATTTAATTTTCATGTGACATTTTAGGCCTCTACCTAGCATGTACCAATATCATGTCGCCATTTCCCAGTGGTAAGAAGCGTAGCTGCGCTTAGCACACTTCTGGTATAATTTTTGCTTCAAAGAAAACACGGAGTAAGTGCATTTGTTATATTATATTAATTATATACGTTTATGGCGTTCTCTGAAAATTTCGTGATATGTGGAAGGGAAAGAGTTGCAACTAGTAAACAAGTTTGATTATTTGGGAGTGAGAATAAGTAGTAATGGGAGATGGAATGATCACAAGATAAGTGCCATAGCTAAGGGAAGATTAGCAATGACTGCTATAAGAATATGCTTAAAGTAAATACCAGATTTGCAAATTAAATGGTTGGAAAGGGTTTTCAAAGCTGTAGTTAAGCAAAAATGGTCTATTGATCAGAGATTTGGGGAGGTGACAAAGGATGGGAAATGATTGATAAAGTACATAGATCGTGCTGTAAATGTATGTTAGGTTTATCTATTTCATCACCTAATGGAGCAGAAATGTTGGAGTTGGGAGGAGTAGGTAGTAATGGCTTGATAGTAGAAAGGATACTTAAATATTGACATAGATTGAAATCATTGGACAAGCATAATATCTTAAGACAATGTTTAATAATACAAGAAAATCCAGTGCTGGGATGAACTGGGCTCAAGGAATAAGGAGAATGTTACAGGAAATAGGAATGGGTAACTTATGGGAGGAGAGAGAGGGGTTAGTTAAAGGTTTCTGCAAAGAAGTGAGGAACAGAGTAGAAGATATAGAGAAACAAGAATTATTTCAAAGTCTGGAAGGAAAGTTTGGAACTATATAGACAATTAAAGGTGGACTGGGAAAGGGAGAAGTATGTGGATATAGGTAAAAGGTTAGTGAGAGAAGGGTGGACCTGGTCCAGTTTAAGTGCATATAGGCTAAGGGGAGATAGGAAGGGAGCGAATTTGAATGTGTTCTCTTTGTGGAGAGGCAGATAATGATTTGCATTATATAATTGAATGTGATGAAACTAAGTTATGGGGAGATCAGTTTTACCTAAAGAATGGGAGAATGTTAACAAAGGAGTATTAAAAGTTAGAATAATTAAAATACAAAAGGAGAGGGATATAAAAAGAATAGGAGAATATATGGGGAGAGTAAGAGAAAAATGGTTTAGAAAAATAAAGCAATATGAATTTGTTATGATCCACCATGCATAAATAATCACGGTGTTAAAATGCATGATGGACCAAAGAAAGAAAAAAATAGCAACTCAAAGTAATGTAATAATGTGACATGTGTGAACTTTTTCTAACAAAAAATTAATAGTGCCTCATTCCTGAAGCAAAATTTGGGTTATGGGGAAAGGGCAGGCAGATAACCAGCTTTGTCAACAAGTAATTCACAGCAGCCTTATCCAGGGCAATGAAGTGTTTTCATAAAGCAGCAAGGGAAAGAAATACCAAACCATACGTATTGGTAAATATATTTTATACAATAAGCCCCCATGATCTCTGCAGTGATGCTTTTCTATTTGTGCATAATTATATAATATGCGGCTTTTGTGTCATAAGAGAAAAGTAATGTGTTGATTAATCACTGATAAATAAAGGATTGAATGGTTTCATGCATGTTGTACTTTATATTACACTAACATATCTCACAGTGTAATTATAAACTAAGATTTATTCTTCTGAACTTAATTTAACGACATTTAGTCGTAAATAACAGGTATAAAGTACCCCCATGTGTGGACAATATTAGCCAGTAAGATCACTTAGGTTTTCGTTTCATAAGGAAAAATTCTTGTGTGTTGCACCTACATGGCTTTCTCTACTCACTCGTCTACAAAGTATTCTTACAAATGCTTATTATTCTATCTACTTCTTGTTAATACAAATAGATTTTAATTACAAATTTATACATTGCGTTCTAGAATACAGAAGCTAAAATGACAGCCAGATTTTAAAGGCTGTGTCGCTGTGCGATGGCTTTGAAATTCCATGCGTTTTGCATGACTACAGAAAGAAAATAACTATATCCCATTTCAGTAAAGTATAAGTGTTTGTAAATTCAAAACGGAAGGAATGTCTCTCTCCACAAATATACCTACGTATATTTCACGTAAGTTGTGTATCTTAGCGTGATTCACATGCTTTTATTAGGATTTTTCTGTCTCTTACGATTTACCAGCTATACATAAGTCATTCAGAATGCAGAGCACTACACAGCCACTCCCAAAAAGAGAAGATACACGTTTTATTTGTCGTGTAAACATCTTACACACTGAAGTAGTTGCAACCGCACGTATGGTAAAAAGTTTCCGGTAGCCTTCGCCCCAAAAACTGTACTTTCCGGTGACCTTTGCCCCAAGTTTAAAAATATTAACTTCCTAATTTTGAATGTTTCTTTAAATATTATATATTTATGTTTGCTTCGGCTGCGTCAGTATTTATATTTCTTTAGCGACATGAATGTCTTAGCAGAGAGTGGTGCGACTGAAGAATGTAGGCTCACATAGATTATAATTTTACTTCACTCCTTTTATTAATGCTTGATACGATTTAAATAACACTTCACTGTTATAGAGATTCTTTTGTTAATTAATTGCACTTTTTAACACGTAAACTATTTTTGTCTCACACTCAATACGTATTAAACTTCTCGAGGACGCATCTCGCGTCCGGTTAGGAACACTGTCTACAAGCAACCGACTTCTCAATTTGTAAATTTTGCTCCATTTTAGTTTCTGATTGGCTAATCCTAGTCCAATAGAATACCTTCGTTTAACTAAAGCTTTCTCTGGTTGTTGATTGGCTATTTTATAAATTGTCTGCAATATTACATTATTGCTGCTCCAAGAATTACCAGTAGCATTATTAATTCATTATTGCCTCAAGGTTACCTCATTGTTAGCAACTTTTAACCTATTATTCTCACAGCTCCTACATTATTAAATTACGCAATACATTCACATAACATTATTACACATTTATACAATAATATAAACATATACAATGACTGTAATATACGCTCTTTATACCTTGTTACATACACATATTGCTTTAAGGCGGGCTGTTATTGAATTTTATATTATATAATTTGACTGAAATCATTTAAGTGTTAAAAATCATGCCTCAAATCATAGTATTTTACACGCAATGCTCCATAGAAGGTGAGTTTGTGGTGGGGGAATTTGGTAAAAGTCTTCGTGTCGCATCTTTGGAAGATACTGATAATGCTGGCCCTCGCACCGTGGTCACTTGAGTGTGTAGTTTCGGCGCTCTTCCAAGCTGAGGGTCAAGGGTTCGAGTCCCGCCTTGGGCAAAACACAGGTATAATAAACACTTAAACATACGACATGATGAAAGACATGAAGAGGTACTGATAGCTGCTACTGCATACTGATAACAGACAGAGATGGGGTTCCATTGTTAAAATGTTATTCAGATCAACAAGCTTCCACTAGTTATAAATTTTATTGCTGCTCACTCTGCAACAGGGGGCACATTCTTTCCTTGGAGAAGTACATTGAACCTCTGCTGGGCGATTCAAGTTTGCTTTGCAGAATCATGACATACTCATCAGATGGAGCAGCGCACGTGCAATTGATTTGATCTGTAATAATGTGTATACATGGACAATGAAATAATAAAACCCAGTTTTCATTTCTAGATGTTTAATTTATTGTATAAGCAATGTGTTAAACTGTTATATATAGTATGAGAAATATGTTGGTATGTATGATTACTTTAATGGATGAATTGTAAAATTAAGTGTCTGTTGTAGACCTTAGATCCAGAGCGTATAATATAAAGTAAATTGGAATTAAATTTTAAAAAATGGGTAAACAAGGGAACTTAAAAAAAGAGCAAGTTTAGTATTATGGGATTTTCGTTTTTGAGTTTTTATATTCACAGCCTACACATACACACACAGTGGACCCTTCTTCTAAACATTATTTTTGGGAGGTTCAGGTAGCCTCAAAACTTGCATTTCCGTTGAACTATCGGTATCGAATTTATGGGTGGAATACAATACTTCCTCTACTTATTTAAGTAGTAGAGAAAGGTATATTATGCAACAAGACTGTAATGGCAGTTATTAAGACACGAGTATGTTTTAGAAACTACGGTTAGCGAGTTGCATAATTTTGATACGAGTGTATTAATTATCATTATATTCAAGCTGCATATGACTATAGCTTCAAAACTTTGATTTTTTACAAAAATATCTTAGTTTTGCAATTAAATGTTGATTGGATGGCAGTACTGTTGTGTCCAGACCGTATTTATTGATTTTTGTAGTGTGCCAAATTGACCCTCCCGGAGAAATCTACTTTAGGCGACTGGGCTGTACTAAAGGAAGGCTGACATGTACGGGAACAGAAGTGAAACGACTATGGTAGTGGTTCTCAAGCAGACGACAATAACAAGAAGAAAGGGCGCAGTTATTTTGAGTCACGCAGTACGTCAGGCGATTGTGGTCGTCGACGGCACAGGCGTCGGATCAGTTCCAGCTTTCTTCAATGTGCTGTCCACAAGGCTGAACAGTCTTTCTTCGACGGCGAGCTAGGTTACGAGGAAAACAACAGGACAACGTATAGATAGAAGGCATTCTGGACTAATTTTTGGCTTAACATATTCAAAATTCTCTTTAGTAATTCTTCACTGGCAACTATAGTCCTATTGCTGTAAGTTTAAAAATATATCGGTAAATGTGAGAGCAGGAGGCAATTCTGTAATTATTGTAATTTAATTTAAAGCATTGAAGCCGTAAAGAATGTAAACAATGGTGAACGAATAAGGGTTTTGTAAATTGTAATTATCTATGTTATTGAAGTGTGAGTTTATTAAATGGAAGAAATTCGGCTTGTTAATTAATTTATGGAATATATTTTCAAGTAGGAATCTGCCATTATTCCTAATTTAATCCACTTCCTCTTGGGTCAAAAGAGCACGTTTCAGTACATAAGGTGAAAGAATCACATTGAAGCAAGGGAAATAACTTACCATGAACAGAATTTACTTTAAATGCACATTTCATTGTTTATTTGGATCCTTGAACGTGTTTAATGGTTATGGGAGACCTACGCATGCGGCTGAGTAAGATTATGAGTCGCTGAAGTATAATGTATGCCATTATAGTTCAGTTACGTCACATGAAATCAGCGTATTACAGTGTGGTCGATCAAAAAGTAAAAACTACTTTAACGTGTGCATAGATTTACTTCAGTAATCAAGGATACGAATGGTTAGAAATTAAAATGTTCAATTCTTTCACTAATTCCTGATTACTGACATTGTTTAAGTGACCGGCATTTGCACCTTTTCCCCAATAGATTACTATGACAATGTAAATCTGGACCAGTCTAGATCTCTAATCTGGGTAAACATTTTTAGATCTTCTCTGTTGCTCTGCAAAGCAGGCGACTTCAGATGCCTACCGACTCCTGCTCCAGCTGTGTCCTCTAGAAAGAGCCTGTCTTCATCTACCAAACAGACATGCGACATTTCTGAGTTCTCTCGTGATGTTTGCTATGTTTCAAACACATCATCTGCTCAAATATGAAGTTATTAATGATGATTTGTAGGAACACAAAGTGACGCAAATGGCTGCGACAGTAAATGCATTTCGCCACTTGTCATTGACAGGGGAAACTGTCAACCACGCCGTATTTCTGACAACATGCTTCAGATCCGTGATACATGTTTGAGCATTAGTCGTCATTAATGCTAGGGTGATTGTGAAGTGAAAGATTTCTCTCAGGAACAGATCATGACTGACATACGATTGTGTATATCCGCCTCCTTCAGATCTAATCTGGGCAGGTTGTTCAGCACAAAGACGTATACTGAGTGACTGCACAATCTTACCCGCTTGAATACATAAATAAATAAAGTCTATTGATTTTCCTGGACCTTGTCAGCATTTTGCTTTTGCCTCTTTTGGTTCCTTCAGAACGTTATTTGACAGGATGACTCATGAAGAATAATGAAAAGAAAACCGGATTGAAACTATTCAGTACTGAAATTTATAATCTCTACCAATTCAGCTGAAACAATTGTTCAACATAATATTCAAACAAATTAATTTTTCTTATCCCACGTTTTTAATAAAAAATTGAAACTTGCAAACCTTTAAGTATTACATATTATCGTAAAATATGTTTTAAGTAAAAAATTAATGCTTCTGTAATATTAAATTTTTCCTGAAAAAATAAGAATGTAAAGCCTAATGCACTTCAAAAAGCTCACACTTGTGGTAGGAGGTTGCACAAAATTTATTGCGCATGAAGAGGACTTACAAAGTATTGCATCCCAACCGGACATTCGATGCCGGAGTTTCACTGAAAATACATGTTTTGAAGCTCCCTGATGAAAAGAAACGGATTTTTTAGAAAACCCTAAGCCTTGGCGTAGTGGGTTGGAGCGTAGTGCTCTGGTTTCCGGCCACTATGCGCCTGGGTTCGATCCCACCCTTGGGGGTGCGGATTTTAACTCCCGGATATAGGACCGGTGCCCACTAAGCATCATGAGGAAAGTGGGGAGTTGCGATAGGCAGCGACCCCGGCCACGGAAATCAACATCCTGCGTGATGTTGGCCACATCATCTCCCTATATCTTTTGGATGATCGCCCACCTCTACCGTGCATATGTGGGTTGGCAGGCCAAATCCAATGTTCGCTATTTAAATTCAATATCTTCCAAGGATGTGACACGAAGATTTTCAAGAAAATCTCCCCCATGCCAAACTACCCTTTAAATGGAAAAACTTTCGGTAAAGGAATTTGATTAAAATACCACCTATTTAAGATATATACATGACAAATAAAATGCATAATCTTTAATTTTCTAGGAATAACCTGTGAAGTACTTTTCATTCCGAAGGAATCCTGTATAAAATTGTATAACTGGTAAACCAATACCCCTGTTTCGGCTCCTTCCGCGGGATCCTTCCGCGTCTGAGTGGTCTTCCAATATTTCTAATAAATACTAACTGGTTTGCATTGCAAGGCCTATTTTGTCAGTCTTTCCTCGAGAGATATGATGTTTCCATTTCATTTTACTTTCCCTGACTCTGTCATTTAAAGTAAATATTTAATTTGTTCTCTTATCGAATCACATTAAATGTCATCTTTAAGACTACAGCCAGCTATACACCTAAAAAAATTCATTTAGGTGGTTTCAAATATTCTTTTATAATTTCTATTACGGCCTAGGACTCGGCTCCATAAGACATAATGGGTATATCGTATGTATTCTGTTTTGTTTTTCAATATTCGGTTTTCAGTGCCACATATATATTGAAATTTATATACTTTTTCTTTTAAATCTCTCTCATATTCATATGAAATGTCACACACCAGGCAGTTAAAATATTTCACTTGTTCAAATGCTTTGCCTTTAGGAGTATTTTTGATCGGATTCAGTATTTACCAATAAAGGCAATCACTTTTGTTTTATCTGCTGAAAAAATTACGCCAAATTATATAAACAGGCACAAAGTACTACATAGAATGTAGATCTGTTTAAAATGCACAATTTAGTTTGAATAACTTCATGGCATCACCCATTTCTGAAATGCTGTCGCTATTCGATTGTTTCTCGCGATGTCTTGGAAAGACTATGACATCAGCATATATCTTCACGCTTTTGAATATCCAAATCGATTCGAATTCCTCTATCACAAAGTGTTATTTGGATTAATATGAAGTAGAAGCTTTCATAAGAGTAGTTTGTAGGCATAACTATAAACGATAACGGGTAGTAAAAGTAATGTAAATGTAGCACATCGTATGTTAACTTTTTTTATTCTCTATTTTGTAACATCAGTGTTCATTTATTATGCCTGCGTCTAGTCGTCAAAATTGCGGAAGTGAATTCTTGGACATCAGCTCGTTAGATGTCTTATAATGTATCGCATATTTACGGGAAGTGTACGGCCGATAGAACATCAATAAAACATTCTGGCCACTCCCGCTGCTAATCTCTACATTTTAATCTGCGGCGTTATTTTTGAAATTCATGAGGCGGCGGTCACATGGCCCCAAGGAAGTGAACTCCGAGGACATTGTTCCCAACAAAGGTTGTTCGGATTCTTTTCAATTATCATTAAAGTCTCACTGCCATAGTTGAGATTCCGTGCAATGATTGTCCTTGCAACGCGAAAACCAGTAGTAGCAAAAATTTCATCTCATTAATTCAATAAAGCTACTTCTAATTATATGGTACGCACGAACCGGATAGTTAGAGACGCAGGAGCATCGTAATAATAATCATTATAAGTCGTTAGTTTATAACTTGTTTAGCGACACCAGCTGTGTTGTCGAACCTTCATAAATACAGCACAGGTGCAGAAAGAATACTTTCAAATAACTATTAATACAAACTGCCTCCACTACATAGAGGTAGCAGTCAGGGCATATAGACATAAGACTGGGAATAACTGGGAATCCGATGGATACCTAAGAACTCTGACTAAAATCTTGAATGTAGTGAAATTAAGTCCGATAACTCAAATGACCTCGGACCAGACCAAGCCTTCCCATTTGAAAGGGAATATACAACACACACACATACATATATAGGAATACATAGAGATATAAATCAATATTAAACAGGGTTTCTACATGATAATATAATTCAGCAAGAAATATGTTAGAATATTTAACAACCAAGAATTGTACAAAAGCAGATTGTAACTTAGGAATGGGCGAGCTAGCTAATTCCAGGTAGAGCCCACCTTTCACCAAGATATTGAGCAGGGAACTGGTAGCAGTAAGGAGAAATAGAAAGGAAAGAGACAGAGATATTGAACCTGCTTCCCGACGCGTCACTCGGACGCGTATGCGAAATCTTTTGGAGCAGAATATTGTCATACATAATAAGTTAACGCGGTCTGAAGACCAATTAAAAATGACTAGGCTTAGGTATAAAAAGGAAAAGAAAGCCCCAGATTTTCACTCTCTTATAGCATCTCGTCGACACACAGTGTTTTAGTCTCTGGACGACAATGCATTGGATGAGAAGCCTGTGCAGTTATACTAGGCTCCTAATTTATTATAATGGTGGGAATTGTTACAATGGGAAAAGCTAGTCGCCTATAAATATTTATTCAATAATAAACCACATTTTTAAGGGAAATGCAGTGTATTTTAATTTGCCTCACCTAGGGAAACCCTGAGACCCGTGAAATTAGCTAGATAGGTAATGATTAGGAATGGAGAATACAGCAGCCGACGAGCAGCTATAGCCGGAGACAAGAACTCTGCACAGCAGAGGGCATCAATCAGAGGACCAAGGTTTTCCAGCTACAAATGATGCACAACGCTTTCCCGCTACACATTATTCAAGTAAATCTTTTGGGGTAAAGATCAAAAGTGAAGAAAAATGGGAAGGAAAACATAAATCCCAATCAGGGGACATTATTTGGTTCACTGATGAGTGAAGTATGAACGATAGCACTGGTCTTGGTGTATATGGGGTTCAGCAAGACTGGAGAAGTTATATTCTCTGGGGAAGCTGACCACAGTATTTCAAATGGAGGTGTATCCAATCAGAGCTTGCATGATGATAATCTGTGTAGGCAGTACAGGAATTGTAGAGTCTACATTTATTCAGAAGCCAGGGAGCAATGAAGCCATTGCACCAATAACGAGAGCAAAAATTATAATAATTATTAAGCATTGCCAAGAAGCCCTGCAAAGGGCAAAAAGATTTGTGTGAGAATAAGTCAACACGTATCTGCACGTAATTTTTTAAATTTAATATAACAGCAATAGAAACTTATAATTACATCATTTTTAACATAGTTCCCTTGCTTCTCAATGCACATGGTCCATCGTTCACAAGCTTTCTAATGCCCTCAGAAAAAAAAACGTTTTTTCATCTCAGTAGCAAGCCATGTATGCACTGCTTCTTTCACTTCTTGATCTGTGGTGAAGCGGCGGTCCCATAAGGCATTTTTAAGTGAATCAAAAAATATATGGTTTGCCATTTCATTGGCAGTCAATCTTCGGTTCTTTGAATTAAGACACGAACTTGCTCATTGTTGGCATCGCTGGTGGATATGGATGGGCGTCCTGCTCTTTCCGCGTCCTTCACAGTTGTCCGACCATTTTTGAACTTTTCAATACACATTTCGCCGGGGTAAATATTGCCCCCATATTGTGCGAAAAGTCTTTGATGGATTTTGGCTCCTGCTCTACTTTGGTGCAATCGGGAAGAGCATGCTTATTATGCAACAATGCAACGCTTACTGGAGTGATAACGGTCAAACATTCCACAAACGGAGATGAAGGAACAACATGTCTACGTGCGCGCGCACAAACCGATGCAGCCAAGTTACAAAAAATTAAAAATAGTATGCGGGTACTTACTGACTTTCCCTTGTTTCTCAGATACAAATGACAATGGAAATGCAGATAAACTAGCTAAGGCAAGGGCCATAACTCCGTTTGTAGGGCCAGGGCCTGTCTTGGGCATTACTAAGATGACCATATGAACCAAACTGCTAAGCTGGATTCATAGACGGCATGCAGTTCATTGGGTAAAGTTCCCCAAACAAAGTTATAGCAAGATAATGATGCCCACACGATGTCCAAATGGAAATATTGCGATTCCGAAATTGGACAGGGAGCAGATGAAACTCATGGTAGTCTAATGATCGACCACGGGAATTTCAAGAAACATCTGTACACAATGGTGATTGAGAAAGGTCCTCAAAGTTTAGAATGTGTAACAGGGAAGGCGAAACTGCCCTGCATCTTGTATTCCAATGCGATGCATTGGAAAATAGAGGATACAATCTTTTAGGGATTTCAGTGGTTCATCAAATACGCATCTAGTTAAGGGTCTTCCACAGAACAGGTTGGATGAACTATATAAGCCACTGGCTTCAATGCGAGCAAGATGGTAAAGCTTGTTTTGTCTCGCAGACTTCCTCAATCAATACAAACTAGTATATAGCAATTCGGACTTATTATTTTGACATTGTTGTTGGAAATTCGTCTTCAAAACTTACCAAAGAATCTGAGATTAATAAATTCCTTTATATCCATTCTTAAATTTATTTATAAAAATCTGATGTGCTACAATCACACGACTTTCTCTGCAAACTATTCCTACAAAAGCTTATTCTTCAATCTATTTCTATAAACTTTCGTTACACGTTTACAAATTTCGTTTAAGGTATAAGAAGAATACAGCAGGCTAAAGAGAGGCATAGTTTTAAAGAGTGTGTCGGTGTATCGTGGCTTACTCTTTGCATGACCAAGAGGAAAAACGAATAACGACTTACACTTGAAAGAAATATAAATATTTAGAAATTTAAACAATTATTTTCTCGGAAATGCTTGCCACAAAAGAATTCATTTGACATAAATTGTGTGATTTAACAAGATCTATATTCTTATTGAGTTTTTTTAAGACTTTTCCTCTCTTATGCTTTTCCAATTATACAAAACGCACCCTGTATAAAACAGATACCACGGGCTGTTCACAGAAAATCAAGATATGCATTTTATTTCTCATGAAAGTCTGTCTATTATATTATAATCAAAATCCTTGGAACCATTTGTGCAAAAATTGACAATTTCGAAAACTTTTCCATATAAAGAGTAGTTTTGGGTGGGAAGATTTTTTGAAAATCTTCGTGTTGAATCTTTAGAATATACTAAACTTAAATACCAAGTTTATTCGAAATTTCGGTTTTGAGTTAAGCTGTTCACAGGCACATATTTGCGCGCGTGGACCTTCTTCAAATAATAATTTTTGGGGGAATTCAGCAGGCCTCAAAACATGTATTTCTGGTGAAATCTCGACACGACAGTTTAGATGGAGTACAGTACTGTCTATGCCTCCTGGATACTTGGTACAGAAAGTAAAAGCTCATTGCAAGTGTGTTGGACCATACTCTATGCATATTCTGATGAGAAACAAAACAACGCACATAATATTTTAAAAGTGCGTAGCTTAAAATGATGAAAAATTCCAAACAGCAGGAGGAAATATCTTGTAAATGGCTAAAGCTACAAAAAGGAAATTTAAGAAACTTAATATTTTTCTGCAGTATGTTTTTGTCTTATATCTTTACTTGTACAAAATTCAGTCAGAACGTCTTCACAGGCTACTCACATTACAGTTTAAGATAGAAATTTAAGTTTTTATGTCAATATGTTAGATATGTGAGAATCAAAATAAGATTTTAGAAAATAAATAAAAGAAAATAATATTTTCTCCGTCCGGCTTTTTCTCATTTGGGGATTGTAAGTATATATATGTGTTTTTTTTATAGAAGATGAGGTTATCAGCCCGATGCTCAACCATCATTCCTGCTGGTCCGGTTTGTTTAGAGTTTCTTCTCCTAGACAGGGCATATAACTGGACTACGTGCTCTGTCTGCCCATGGATTGTTCTTTGCTTCCCCTCGCCTTTGCCAGTGTAAAACTATAGAAAATAGAAACAATTGGAAAGAACACCTAAAATGATGGAACTCTGGAATAGCAAGAAAAATTTTAAAACACAATCCAAGATGGATAAGAGTAGAACGCCATATTTGAGATGGGGTGACCAATGATTTTGGCCGTGAGGAAGGAACAGTTCAGTGATGTACTAAAAATAATCTGATGTAATACATTCACATGAATTTCTCTATCGTCTATTGTTTATTAGTGGGTTAAGTTTATTTTTCTATCTACTACATTTTAATCCAAATAAACCTTTGTAGAAACAGTTGCTATATACATTTCCTTATAGATACAAAGAGAAGAGCGAAATGTTTAAGAACTGGACGCTGTATGCTGGCCTTAAAATTCCATACTGTTTCCATGCAATCGTCAGAAACATCTGAATGTTGACAGAACTACAAGAGAATGGCCAAGTAAGGATAATTCGAACCATTGCTAACCGATATCTCAGAAATCTTATTTTAAATAATTTGTGTGTTTTAAAGAGATCTACATTTTTATGTAGTACCTCGGCTATTGCTCAACGTTTACCAGATATACAAGGTTATCCAAAATGCCCTCCAAATGAAGCGGACATCACAGGCTATTCCCAGAAAATTCAAGATATACATTTTATTTTTAATGTAAATACGTTTAATATATGATATTTTGATCAAACGTATTAGCCATGTTTTAGAAAATATACATTTCGAAAAATGATTCATGTAAAGGGTAGTTTGGGGGGAATTTTCTTGAAAATCGTCGTGTCATATCTCTGGAAGGTACAGTTGAATACTAAGTTTGGTATTTATCCGACTTTCTGTTTTTTAGTTATGCTGTTAGCAGACACACAACCTTTATCTAAAATGCTTTTTTGGATTAAGGGAGTCTCAAAACATGTATTTCCGATGACATCTCGGTTTCGAATATAGAGTGGAATGCAATACCTTCTCTACCAAGTATGTACTGTCGAGAGAAAAAAAAATTTTCACGTAAAGGGTAATCTGTGGTGGGGGGGATTTTCTTTAGAACCTTCGTGTCGCATCTCTGGAAGATACTGAACCTAAATACTAAGTTTGGTGTTTATTCGACTGTTCGTTTCTGAGTTATGCTGTTCACAGACACACACACACACACACGGACATGTTTCCAAAAATGCTTTTTTTTTGGATTCAGGGGGTCTCGAAACATGTATTACCGGTGAAATCTCTGTATTGAATTTTTGGGTGGAATACAATACTTCCCCTGCTTACTATACGTAGTAGAGAAAGTAAAAATCTGATGTGTTACACTCACATGACTTTCTCTACTCTTGTACAAACTATTTTTACAAACGCTTATTCTCCATATGCTTCATGTTAATCGAGATACCGAGATGTTAATCTTATTGCTAATTTTCTTGTAGATGCAAGGGGAATATGGTAGGCTTTAAGCTATAGTCAAATATTTTAAGAGCTGGTTGCTATGTGGAGTATTCCATTCTGTTTGCATTACCAGTACAAAAAAAAATTAATAACAAATTTGAGAAAAAGTATAAGTATTGGGAAGTTTAAGGGATTAATAAGCAATATCTCGAAAATTGTTCACCAAAGAAAAATGTATATGACATAAATTGTGTGTTTTAAAGCGATCTACATTTTTTGTGTAGTAAAATTTTGTCTATCTCTTATGGCTTACCAGTTATGCAAAAGTCGTTCACAATGAAGAATAATTTTGGAGACATTCCCAGAAAATTCGAGATGTACATTTCATTTGTCATGCAAATATCTTAAACATATGGTATTTTAATCGTAAGAGCCGTTTTTGAGAAAATTAAAATTTTCGAAAAATGTTCCATGTAAGGGGTAATCTGGTGTGGGAGGATTTTCTGGAAAACCTTCGGGTCGCATCTCTGGAAGATACTGAACCTAAATACCAAGTTTGGTTTTTATCCGACTGTTCGTTTCTGAGTTATGCTGTTCACACACACACACACACACACACACACACACACACACACACACACACACAAAGACGCACACAAGGACATGTTTCCAAAAATGCTTTTTTTGGATTCAGGGTGTCTCAAAACATATATTTCCGGTGAAATCTCGGTATCGAATTTTTGGGTGGAATATAATTCTTCCCCTACTTACTATACGTAGTAGAGAAAGTAAAAAATTAGCATGCACATACTTTTGGTTACTTTTAGTGTTTTCAATTGTTGAATATTGGCAGAATGTCATCATCATTTTTGTTTCGCTACTCCTTAGGTGAGCTTTCCTCTAATTGGTATCAGCTAAAGTCGATACGCTAGCATTACTCTATGAAGATAAGTCAGGCCTAGCTGGATATGAAAGGGGCGGAGAATCGGTATGTCACCTGAATGGTTGAAACAATATGCTCCCCAAAGACTGTCCATAGTACCCCTGAATGAGTCCGGCTCTTATTGGATGGGCATTCAAGCTAACCTCATAACCGAGGAATGGAAGGCGCGGCAGAGGCGTGTTAATTGTTAATTGCCAAACGATGGTTCCTCACATCGGCACGATTTTACATGGTAGAGAAAATAAAAACAATGTAATAACGTTCCACTTAAAGTAAATTTGGGGTGAAAGGATTCTCTTTAAAATCTTCGTGTCGTATCCTCGGAAGACGGTGAAATACAGCATTGCTTTTGGGTTATGTCAGGTTATGTCTTTTTCCAGACTCAAGAGTAATATTTATTTCATTTACACTATAGATAAAATAAAACTAAAACTAGTCGAAACAAAAAATGACCTTGGAGTAATTTTCAATAAAGACTTATTATTCGCAAAACATATTAATACTATTGTTGGTGTAGCACATAAAAATTTCGGATTTATCATTCGTAATTCATCTCATTTCAATGATCCCAGAATTTTTTTATATTGTATAATTCATTTGTGAGATCCAAGCTTGAATATTATTCTATTATATAAAGTCCTTATAATGATAAATATGTTAAACTTATTCAAATAATTCAACGTATATTTCTTAAGTATGTATTTTTAAAGACATTTGATTTTTTCCCTAATTTAATACCTTATTACACATTACTTCGATTATTTTAAAAGCTTCTCATAGAAGGAATTGTGGCTTATTACTTTTGCTTTACAAGTTATTAAATAATAAGGTCGATGATTCAAACCTAAGACAATATACTTTTATGTTCCCAATATTAAGCCAAACCGTTTTCGTAACATCTTCTTTATTCCAAGAGTCAATACTGATGCAATTAAATATAGTAAATTGTATTACTTAACTTTTGATATATTCAATATGAATCATAACAATTTCGCTTTGTCATGTGATCATTTACTATAAATATGTACCAAATTACCAAGTTTATCATTTTTATGTTATTTTATGTAATTTGTGTTATTTGGTTTGTTTTATATTATAATTTTTTGTCATTGATTGTCGATGGATTGTATTGTGTTTAATTTTTGAGGCAGTATTTTTAACACTTAAATGATTTCAGTCTAATTATATAATAAGTAAATGCAATAAGAGCCCGCCTTAAATCAACATGTGTATGTAATAATTTGTAAAATGTAATAATTTGTCATTGTATATGTTTATATTATTGTATACATGTTCAATAATGTAATGTGAATGTGTTACGTAATTTAATAATATAGGAGCTGTGAGAATAATAGGCTAAAGGTTCCTAACAATGAGGTAACAATGAGACAACCTTGAGGCAATAATGAGTAAGAAAGTTTGGTAATGCTACTAGTCATTATTGGAGCAACAATAATGTAAATTTTGAGACAGTTTATAAATAGCCAATCAACAACCAGAAGAAAAGCTTAAGTTAAATGAAAGTATTCTATTGGATTAGTAATAGCAAATCACAGAATTTAAATACAGAAATTTACAAATTTAGGCGGTAGAAATCAGTAAGGTTGCTTGTAGACAGTGCTCCTAACCGGACGCGAGATGTGTTCTCGAGAAATTTAATACGTATTCAGTGTGAGCCAAAAATAGTTTACGTGTTAAAAAGTGCAAGTAATTAATAAAAAATCTCACAGCTCTCTCTCCCCCCTCTCCCCCTCTCTCCCTCTCCCCCTCTCTCTCCTCTCTCTCTCCCCTCTCTCTCCTCTCTCTCTCCCCTCTCTCTCTCTCTCTATATATATATATATATCAGTGAAGTGTTAATTTAATCGTGTCTAGCATTAATAAAAGGAGTGAAGTAAAATTATAATCTGTGTAAGCCTACATTCTTAACTCGCACCACTCCCTCATAAGACATTCATGTCTCTAAAAAAAATATAAATACTGACGCAGCCGAGGCAAACATAAATATATAATATTTAAAGAAACAGTAAAAATTACAAATTTTATATTTTTTAAACATTTGGGGGGGGCAAAGGCCACCGGAAAGTGCATTTTTTGGGGCGAAGGTTACCGGAAACTTTTTACCATACGAGTGTTGCAACTACTTCAAGTTCGGCTCACCAACAGTCGAAATACAATACAACAAAATAAAACATCTTCAAATTGGCTCCCAAAGCGGGGTGCAAACAACGTGAAGAAGACCCCTTCTTCATTTTTCGTTGAGTTGTAATTGTAAGAAGATTTTATTTAATCAAGCGAACATTGTAATCGGGGAAACCTGTAATGTTCATAAAATAAATAAAATAAAAAATTCGCGCGCGCGCACGCAAACACCACTGACCTTTTTCTAAAAATGCATATTTTGGTTTCAGTGGATATAAAAAGATGCATTTGCTGTGTAGTCTCGATATCGAATTTGTGATTGGATTGCAGGGCTTCCTCTACCCACTACAGGTAGGTGTGGTACACAAAGCAAGAACTATATCCTTGAAGAGAGCTGCTGCAGAAAATGGTCAGTGATTAATACAAAAACTAAGAAATCTCGAAGCGCTGGCAATGAATCACAGCTGAAATGTTTTTATTCTTTTGCAGCACCTAAATAGGAAGGTACATGAACAAGGTAACAGAGATTTCTAATCCGTTCCGTCATAAAACCGCAAAGTAGCCCGTTGCTCAAGGGCAGAAGAGTTTAGGCAGTAGAGGAACCACTAACTGTATTCCATGATCAACAGGATGCTGTTATCTTAATGATACAGATTTTATGTCTACGCCCAGGAAGTTTGCAGGGAATTGTACCTGGCTAATTACTAATTGCGATGTAATCTGTATTCCTGGGTTTCATAAACTCGGATTTAACGGTATAGCAAGTTGCTATTGAGTGGGCCGTGAGATTAAACTTCTATGGCATATTCAGCTATACTGGAAGGTGTTACTGGATAACAGTTTATAGCGCTTTAAGGCAAGATGGACCTTTTAACCTTCTCTACTATGTACACTAAGTAGGGGAAGTATTACATGCCACCCAAAAATTTGATATCGAGATTTCAACGGAAATGCATGTTTTAAGTCGAAATAAGGCATGTTAGGATACATGTCCGCGTGTCTGTCTGTCTGTCTGTCTGTCAGTCAGTCTGTGAACAGCATAACTCAAAAACGAAAAGTTGGATAAATACAGAAATTGGTTCTTGAGTTTACTAACTTCCAAAGAAAATCCCCCACCCCACACTACCCTTTACATGGAACACTTTTCAAAATGTTTATTTTCTCAAAAAAGACTCTAAGCATTTTTACTTTCTCTACTACATATAGTAAGTAGGTGAAGTATTGTATTCCACCCAAAAATTCAATACCAAGATTTCACCGGAAATACATGTTTTGAGACCCCCTGAATCCAAAAAAAGCATTTTTGGAAACATGTCCTTGTGTGTGTGTCTATGAACAGCATAACTCAGAAACGAACAGTCGGATAAACACCAAACTTGGTATTTAGGTTCAGTATCTTCCAGAGATGCGACACGAAGGTTTTCAAGAAAATCCCCCCACCCCAGATTAACCTTTACATGGAACATTTTTCGAAAATTTTAATTTTCTCAAAAATGGCTCTAATAATTTTGATTAAAATATCATATGTTTAATATTTTCACGACAAATAAAATCTATATCTCGAATTTTCTGGGAATGTCTCCAAAAGTATTCTTCATTGTGAACGACTTTTGCATAACTGGTAAACCATAAGAGATAGACAAAATTTTACTACACAAAAAATGTAGATCGCGTTAAAATACACAATTTTTGTCATATACATTTTTTGAGTGAACCATTTTTGAGATATTGCTTGTTATTCTCTTAAATTTTACAATTCTTATACTCTTTCTAAAATTCGTTATTAATTTTTTTTGTCCTGGTAATGTAAAGAGAATGGAATTCTCCACATAGCAACCAGCTCTTAAAATATTCAACTATAGCTTAAAGTTTACCAATTCCCCTTGCATCTACAAGAAAATTAGCAATAAGATTAACATCTCGATTAACATGAAGCATATGGAGAATAAGCGTTTGTAAAAATAGTTTGTACAAGAATAGAGAAAGTCATGTGAATGTAACACATCAGATTTTTAATTGAGTTTTATTTATACACGCTCTTTAACTACTATCGCTCTTAGCGACACATTGTATATTGGCCGTGAAAAACCGGAAATTTTGCTCAGAGGTCTTGAGGATTGAGGTTCTTTTACGTGCAATACATCTACGACACGAGACCACCAACTTAACTTCCCTTCCAAAGGATTTTTACGCCCGAAAAAATCCATTGCCCTCCGCCAGGTTTGAATCCATAGCCATTCGGGTATCAACTAGTACTGATACGTATGCTTCTTCTAAACATGCAACATTATTTAATAATTTATAAACTACAGTATTTAACTATGCATTCATTACTGTAATTAGTATTATTTTTTCGAGCGATTAAGATTAATTTTTATCTCGTGGCAATAATAATGCCGAATTGGACTAATACTGCATAGGATGTTTAAAATTTGTTTTTTATTTCCTTTTTAATATTAAGAATTAATATATTTTAAAGGAAGCGGTGTATGACAATAATTCTACATCCATGTTAAACCTTAATATGAGGCAGTATTTGTAACACTTAAATGAATTTAGTCTAATTATATAATATATAAATCAATTACAGCCCGCCTTAAAGTAATGTGTATTTAACAATATATAAAAAGTGTATATTACAGTCATTGTATATGTTTATATTATTGTATACATGTGTAATAACGTTATGTGAATGTATTACGTAATTTAATAATGTAGGAGCTGTGAGAATAATAGGTTAAAAGTTGCTAACAATGAGGTAACAATGAGGTAGCCTTGAGGAAATAATCAGTTTGAAAGTTTAACAAGGCTACTTGTAATTCTTGGAGCAACAATAATGTAATTTTTGTGACAGTTTATAAAATAGCCAATCAACAACCAGAAAAAGCTTTAGTTAAAAGAAGGTATTCTATTCGATTAGGAATAGCTAATCAGAGACATGAAATACAGAAATTTACAAGTTTAGACGGTTGAAATCAGTTCAGCTGCCTGCAGACAGTGTTTGTAACCGGATGCGAGATGCGTCCTCGAGAGATTTAATACGTTTTTGTGTGAGACGAAAAATAAGTTTACGTGTTAAAAAGTGATATTAATTAATAAAAAGAATCACACAGCTCTGTATATCAGTGAAGCACTATTTAAATCGTATCAAGTATTAATAAAAGGAGTGAAGTAACATTATAATCTGTGTAAGCCTACATTCTTCAGTTGCACCACAACTGCTAAGAGAAACATGTCTCTAACAAAAATACTGACGCAGCCGAGGCAAACACGAATATTTAATACTTAAAGAAACAGTCAAACTACAAAGTTAATATTTTTAAAAATTGGGGCAAAGGCCATCGGGTACCATACGTGCGGTTGAAACTACTTCAAGTGTTCGGTTCCCCAACAGTTGAAATATAGTCAACTCCTTCCATAGAACAACATCAAATTGACACCCAAAGCGTGATGCAAATAACGTAACAAAACACCTACTTCAAATATGTTGTTAAACGGCGAAAACGTTTTGAAATTGGTGATTTAATTACGACTGGATCCAGGAATTTATGCTTAAGTGTCAAAGTTTGCCACTTTACTTGTGTTGTAAGATTTATCTGCCCTTCTGACCACTGCTGAATTCATCTAGGGGAGTTCAAAATCACGAGCTACATTTATAGAAACATATCCATAACTAAAATGTGGAAAAAACTACAAATATCTATTATAAAAAAACACATGATTATAATGGATCTTCACTTTTTTAAGTAGCAGCTCTGTTGTTTAAAATGTCGCAAAAAGTTCTATTGTTTAAAATCAAACACTGTCATAAGACAGAGAGTTAGGATAGGATACAACTATGAGCGGAGGGGGACTTCGACCTACGCAGATTTTTTGTAACTAGGCTCTCGGGAGGGAGGGATAAGGTGAGAGGAGACAGAGAGCGGCCGAACCAGGAGGCACGAAGATACAGGGCAGAGTCCCTACCGTTTACAGATTCAAATTCCCCGGATGACAGCTGGTGGAACCGCTTCCCTCCCCCTTCCTCCAGGGGTTCGGTACCGGGAGACTGTCTCCATTCCGGGGGAGAGGGTTTACTCAGAGCATCCTTTTCCCTTGACATGCACACTCCGAAACCTCTGCCGACACTTGAAACCCTGAAAGAACCAAGCAGGAGAAAGGTGAAATGAGAAACGAGGTGCAATGGAGGGACAGGAAATTCGAGGGACTAAATGATCCTTCCCAGAATTCGCCATGGGTAAGGAAGCTCAGCCGCGGGAATTGAACCCACGACCTCCCTCCGAATGCCGACCGCAGACGTTGCCGCCTAAGCTCTCCCGCACGGTATGGCAAATAATTAAATGTTCAGAGAAGAAAATGCGAAAATGTTTACTCTTAAGTTGAGAAACTTAAGTCTTACAAAATAAGAAAATAAAACTTGACAATAAATAAATTATGTATACAATATATGTGTGCGAGAGAGAGAAAGAGAGAGATACTGAGGCAGTATTTTTAACACAAATGATTTTAGCCAAATTATGTAATATGTAAATTCAATAACAGCCCACATTGAAGCAATGTGTGTATGTAATAATTTGTAAAATGTATGTAACAGTCATTGCATATGCTTATAATATTTAAACATGTTCAATAATTTTATGTGAATGCATTACGTAATTTAACAATGTAGGAGCTGTGGGTATAATAAGCTAAAGGCTGCTAACAATGAGGTAACAATGAGGTAACCTTGAGTCAATAATGAGTAAGAAAGTTTAACAGTAGTAATTGTGATTCTTGGAGTAACAATAATGTAAATTTTGAGACAGTTTAAAAATAGCCAATCCACAACCAGAAAAAGCTTTAGTTAAATGAAGGTGTTCTATTGGAGTAGAATCATCGAATCAGAAACGGAAATATAGCAAAATTTACAAATCTAGAAGTCAGTTGCCTGCAAACAGTGTTCCTAATCAGATTCAAAAAGTTACCTCGAGAAATTAATTACGTATACGTGTTAAAAAGTGCAAGTATTAAATAAAAGAATCTCGCAGCTCTCGATATCAATGAAGTTCTATTTAATTTGTGTCAAGGATTAATAAAAAGGAGTGTATTAAAAATTAAAATCTGTGTAAGCCAAGATATCCATGTCTCTAAATTAATACTGACGCAGCCGAGGCAAACATAAATATTTAATAGTTAAAGAAACAAACAAATTACAAAGTTAATATCTTTTTAAACTTGGGGCAAAGGTCTCCTAAAGTACATTTGGGGCGAAGGCTACCGGAAACTGTTTACTATACATGCGGTTACAACTACTACAAGTTCGGCTCCCCAACAGTTGAAATATAATAAAACTCCTCAATACATACTATTTCAAATTGACGTCCAAGGCGTGGTGCAAACAACGTAAATTAAAGAAACTATCTTCTTTAATACTCATTTACTCCTGTATACGTCTGATTTGGCTACCACTTGAAATAAAGCTATATACTACGCTTTCTATCCACTTAATGATCATCAGGTTTCAATTAAAATCAGTTGGTAGCCTCTATGTTATAATAAATGAATACCGTATCCTTCGAGCACTGTGTTTTACAAAGTCCCAATTTTACCATGACCTTGCTAAGTACAGTACGATATAGAAAAATTCTACAATTCCTGACTTTTTACTTTTCCTACTACTTAACAATAGAGGTAGAGGAAGTATAACATTCCACCCAAAAATTCTCTATGGAGATTCCATCGGAAATGCACATTTTGAGGCTGCATTAATTAAAAAAAGCTTTTTTATAAAATGTTCTTTGTGCCTTTGAACAATATAGCTAAAAAACCAAAATTTGGTTAAACACCAAACTTGGTTTTTAAGTTCAGCATATTCTATGCATGCGACACAGTTTTTAATGAAAATCCTCCCCCGTCTATGTAGAGATTTTGGTTAGTCGTTGTTTTCTAAACAATGGCTAACAATTTTGATTAAAATACCATATATTAGCGGTATTTCATTAAAAATCTGACGTGTTACACTCACAAGACCTTCTCTACTCTTGTAAAAACTATTCCTTCAAACACTTATTCCCCATATGCTTCATGTTAATCGAGATATCGAGATGTTAATCTTATTGCTAATTTTCTTGTTGATGCAAGGGGAATTGGTAGGCTTTAAGCGATAGTCAAATATTTTAAGAGCTGGTTGCTATGTGGAGTATTCCATTCTCTTTGTATTACCGGACCAAAAGAAATGAATAACTACTTTCCCATTTGAGAAAAAGTATTAAGTATTAGAAAATATAAGGGAATAACAAGCAATATTCCTAAAATGGTTCACTCAACAACAAAAATGTATATGACATAAATTGTGTATTTTAACGCGATCTACATTTTTTGTGTAGTAAAATTTTGTCTATCTCTTATGGTTTACCAGTTATTAAAATTTCATTCACAATGAAGAATAATTTTGGAGACATTCCCAGAAAATTCGAGATATACATTTCATTTGTCATAAAACTGTCTTAAACATATGATATTTTAATCAAGATCGTTAACGCCGTTTTTGAAAAAATTAAAATTTTCGATAAATGTTCCATGTAAAGGATAATCTGGGTTGGGGGGATTTTCTTGAAAACCTTCGTGTCGCATCTCTGGAAGATACTGAACCTAAAGACCAATTTTGGTGTTTATCCGACTATTCGTTTCTGAGTTATGCTGTTCACAGACACACACACACACACACACGTTTCCAAAAATGTTCTTTTTGTGATTCAGGGGGTCTCAAAACATGTTTTTCTGGTGAACTCGGTATCGAATTTTTGGGTGGAATGCAATACTTCCCCTACTTACTATACGTAGTAGAGAAAGTAAAAATAAAATGTATATCTTGAATTTCTGGGAATAGCCTGTGAAGTCCTCTTCATTCGGAAGGAGTTTTGTATAACTGGTAAACGTTAAGTGTTAGATGAAAACGTACCACACAAAAAATGTAGATCTCTTTAAAACACACAATTTATTTCAAATAACTTTTTTGTGGCATCACCATTTCCATGATATGTGTTATTAATAGTCATTCTCCTAAAGTCCTGTCAACATTCAGTTATTTATCGCGATTGCATGGAAACAATATGGAATTTTAAGGCCAGCATTTAGCTTCCAGTTTTTAAACATTTGACTATCGTTATTCCCTTTGTATCTATACCGAAATGTCTATTGTAGCTATTTCTGCAAAAGGTTTAT
This sequence comes from Deroplatys truncata, assembly GCA_030765065.1. Taxonomy (NCBI): domain Eukaryota; kingdom Metazoa; phylum Arthropoda; class Insecta; order Mantodea; family Mantidae; genus Deroplatys; species Deroplatys truncata. Next base: position 290,982,290 of record CM060975.1, on the reverse strand, counting down.
TTGGGTTAAAATGTAGTAGGTAGAAAAATAAGCTTTAATAAGAATAGCTTCTATACCCAGTAATAAAGATAGGGTGTAGAAAAGTTTATGTGAATGTAATAAATCAGAATTGTATAGATGTACAGATGTTCGTATCATTTGGAAATATAAACGCAGAATTCCACAAAAATGTACGACTCTCCAGAACTTCAATTGTCATCAAGATGTACAAAGAAAACAATGTGCATTGAAATTGATTTAACACATCAGTAAGTTCATAAGAATACCACCAAAATCCGTAGTGGAACAATTATTGTGCCATTCGGTGAAATCAATATGGCTTATGCACATAGAGACGTGGAAATTGGACAGGGAACAGAAAAGCATGTCTCACTTGGAAATTTTTATCAATAGACAGAATTTATTGCGACAAACCCGTACCACTTCCATTTGCTTTCAGCGAGCATTGGTTTCATTCTGTACGGAAACACAAAGAAACTCTAGTACCATAAAAGGCGAAGATATCGAGAAACAGTCACGCAAGGGTTCCTTTCGTTTCTGCCCTACAAATGGGACAAGGTGTTAACGGAAATTTCTATGCAAATGTAATTGGTGGTCCTTTGATGCCTAAATTAGCAAAAAAGTGATCCGTTACCTTCCTCGTGAGTGGACCTTGCCACACGACCACGCGATTTGCGTGAACATTAGTCAAGTTTTAGATACCTGACTTAACACTCACTTGCCCCTTGATAATATGAAGAAAGGATTGAATTTCAAAAGGTACAGGTGGACAGCAGCTATTAAGAAATAACACCTTTTTCACATCCCACTGCCTCTCGGACTGAATATATAAATTAAAATGAAATATTTTAAATACGAGGGCAGCCCAGAAGTACCCGACCTGAAGTATATATAGCGGTTGTTTCAAACAAATGACTGTGGTAGAAAGTACCACCCCTATAAACTTTAAGTTTGAAGTTTGACGATGCTACGTTGTTTAGTAATTGTTTGGCAGCCATCAATAGTGAGCTCTCCCAGCGAAGGGAAAGGTCTTAGTCCAACTAATATTAAAGCTCAGCTAGATTCTACTCTGAGGGAGTCTGCTCCTTCGTTTATAGCAGTAAAATATTGGGTGGCAGAGTTTAAGCAAGGCCGTAAGAGTTGCAAGACGAACATCGCAGTGGTCGACCAAATGAGGTGACCACGCTAGAAATTGTGAAGAAAATTCACAAAATGGTATTGGAATGACCATCGACTGAAAGTGCGCGAGCTAGCAGACATCGTAGGCATTTCAAAAAGTGCCGTACATCGCATACTGACTGAAAATTTAGACATGAGAAAGGTGTGCACAAGACGGGTGCTGTGTTTACTCACAATGGAAGAAGAGCAGCGTCATGAGCATGTTTCATTCGAGTGTTTGGTGATGTTTCGCTACAATAAAGTCGAGTTTTTGCGGCGATTCATAACCATGGATCCATTACTTCATAATTGAGACGAAACAAAGTGCATTGAAAGAGGAGAATCTGTTCCAAAGAAGGCGAAGACAGTTCCATCTGCAGGCAAGGTCATGTCGTCACTTTTTTGGAATGCGCGTAGGATAATTTTCATTGGTTATCTTCAAAAAGGAAAAACAATCAATGGCAAGTATTGGATGATGAAATAAAGCAAAAACGCCCTCGTTTAGCTAATGTATTTAGCGTGAAAAAGCTTTTTTCCTTTATCTTTATTTTTTTTTATTTTTTATCTGGGTTTAAAAGTTTTATTTTAAGGGATTAAATATTGAAATTAATATTCTTTTGAAGGATTTAATTAATAATTTTAATTGAAAATAACTATAATCAAGCCATTCAAGGATTAATTATAATTGTCGTTTTAGGTATTTACTTTACCATTTTACAACTTAATGAATATTAGGAAAAAGAAAGTTTTGTTTCATCAAGACAATACACCAATTCACAACCCATTATCGACATGGCTAAAATCAATGAGTTAAAGCTCGAATTGCTTCCTCATGTACTCTATTCGCCAGACTTAGCCCCCTCTGATTATTTTCTGTTTCCAAAGTTGAAGGAAATGACTTGGTGCTAAAAGATTTGCCAACAATGAAGAGGTGGAGTTTGCAGTTGATGGCTGTTTTGCAGATCTCGACGGTTCTCACTATAAACAGGGTATCGAAGCTATTGAACATCGCTGGAAAAGTGTATCGACCTGAAAGGAGACATTGTAGAGGAATAAAGATGTTTTTTCCCAACATTTTTGTTTTCTCTTTGTTAGGTCGGGTACTTCTGGGACAGCCCTCGTACATGTTATATTTGTGCCGTTTTCCCCACCTCCTTGGTCATGTCTTATGCAATCAGCTCAAGAACGGCCCAATGCTTCAGAAATGATGACGTGAGAAACAGTTAACATCCGAAGCTTCAAGAAAGATGTCGTCATGCATGACGTAATTCATCATTGCACAACTCAAAGCGTCGTGTAGAGTTACTATTGGCTGGTTTGCTTTACATTACTGACGCCAGCGCCATCACGCTTATGGTCAACATCAGCAACTCCTGGGCAGACATCAAGCTCACTCTTCGGCCAGGGACCGAGTGGATAGCTACCAAACTTGTGTTCTGGTTTCGTAACGACGAGATTCGGTATAATTCACCAAGAGTAAAGTTTCGCTTTTCAAAATTATTTTCAACTGTTTCGTAAGCTGCAAAATTTAAGCTTTTTATTCATGGTGTTCCTAAATTTACATTCACGGGAGAAGCATTTATATTTTTCAGTTCGTGTAACATTGCATTGTATTATTCGTTGTTTGAGAAAAAGGTTACGTTGTTGTCTCCGAGCATATTATTTGTAATTCAGAAACATTTAAAATGTTAAAGCAAACTGATGATGGAAATGTTAACAAATGCAAAACTTTATAATAAATTTTTAACATATGTGGCGGTGATTCTTTCCAATTCCTAGCTTCTACACAATAATACTTTCCACAATATTTAGTACCTCTGAGTACGGAGAAGCCAGTGGCGCATATTTTACGTAGGTGCATTTCAAAAGAAACAAAAGCCATACATTTTTCAGAAATTTGTTTTCAACCAAACAGAAGGTTTCACTCGTGCTAAATTTTTCGCACCCAACATCATTTACCAGAGGGTGTTTTTGAGTATACAGATCCGGATTATTGACAGCTTGAAACCAAAATAATACAGAAAGCGCAAAGAGAGTATTATACCTTTTGGAAGCAGTGTAACAATTCACATCGCTCATTCTCTGTTTAGAGTTGGATAAAGAAAGATCCTTTAAAATTGCGGACTACTAGAACAGAGGATGACCATTTAATACACGCATTTTTAGTTCTTTACTTTTAGTATTTAATCTCTGGACGATCCTTATATTCTTAATTCCTCTCTCTCCCTCCCTCCCTCCCTCCCTCTCCAGGCCTCCATTCTGACCAACAAAGACAGATGAAATCCCTGTCCTTAATCTCTGCATTCTTCACAACGCCACAGAATGAATTGCTTTGGTTAGCAGAGTATGCTAATGCGCAAGAAAAAGAGAATGGAATAGTAAAAGAAATAATTAGAACTGGAAACTTGTCCGGAAGGTAAAGATTCAGAAGAAATTAAACATTAGTAGGAAAACTTACCACTGGATAGATATCGCTTAGGTAAACAATATATCTCAAAGAGAATTCGTGTAACATTAAGCACAATGATATAAATTACTGAGGGTCATTTTAGTTTCCCACATTTAAGGAATATTCTTTAAACTGATAAATAAATTTCTCCTCTCGTAAGTAATAACACGAGCCTATCATGTATAGACATTAAAAGTTGACTGACGTCTCATTTTTCTGTATGTTCCATGTGTACGTACCGCAGTATCAATTTGAGATCAGAAACCCTGGTCTGGAAACCACAGTGTCGAAACTCATAAGCGAAATTCGTTGTGCATAGATATAGGAAATACTTTTATTTATGAGTGAAACTTTCACAAGGCGCTACATTCACAACAGCTCTGTTGTAACTGTTGGAACAACCCCGGTGTCGTTCGAACAATGCCACAGTTAGTAAAGAGACCCTCTTCAATCTCGAAGGTTTTGCTGAGAAACTTATCTCCGAGTTGTTGGAACATATTCCACTTGATGTTCGTCAACATAGATGGTTCCAACATGATGGTATCCCATCTCACTTCGCACATACTGCTCGTGAGCACCTACGTCAGGCGTTCCTGAGAGGTGGATAAGAAGAGGAGGCCCTCTTTCGTGGCCTGATCTGACCGTAGTTGATTTCTGTGAAAAGTCTTGTCGATACTTAAACCAGACTTTTAGCTGTATGAGATACCGGGGTGTTCCATCGGGTACAACAGAACTTTTTGGGATGATGTCATGCCGGCATCAAAGTTGAAGGATGCGGTTTGGGCACCTGTTTTGAACACGGCCTTTGTGAGAGTTGTACAGATAAATAAGTGTTACCTAGATCTACACACCGAATTTTACTCAAGTTTCGATTCAATATTTTCCAGACAAGTGTTTCTGAACTCAAATTGGTACAATTTTTCCCTCTTCGTCACCCCTGAAGGTTTGTATCGACAGTTCGGAAACACTTTGTATATCGCGATGAACAGAAAATTTATTGAACACATTGAAAATAAATGATGGATGAAGGAAATCGTGTGATTATTACATATGAGATTCTTGACCTTCTACAAGTTATCGTAAAATGCGTGCCGAGAATTACTACACAATTATAAAATTCTTAAGCATTTGCTTCTCTTGAAATATTCATCATTTCCTCATGCCTCCCCCCAAAAAACAGTAATTATTTAAACAGTATCTGGGCTATGAACTTCACCTTAAGGAGAGAGGTCGAATGGCCAAATCTCATCATTTCAGCAAGGCATTTGAGTGCAAACCTTGATTTAACATGCAAAAGTACTTTTCTGTAAGTGCTGCGACCCTGAAATATTATTTTCTGATTTGACTTCACCTTTTGGAGAAAGAAATTCACATATCAAGAAAATGGCAGGGCAGCTTTATTAACTTTTAGCGTTTTCTGTAGGAGAGATTGAAAAAAACTATTCACTTCAGACCTCTCTAAACCGATAGATCCACTTTCGTCAGATAACGCAGAGATAGACGTTCAAATTTGATTTAGTTCCTAATTAAAATCTTCGATAGAGCCGCTATTCACTGCCTTTCCACAGTGGGTGACGTCAGTAAACAAATATGACAGGTTTGATTGCTCCCTTTCACTTCTAACGACGTTTGACTTCATTTTCGACCCATTTTGTGAATCTCATATTTACTGCTCTTCTGTGCAAATGAAGTTTGTAGTTTCACCCTCTCCAACCGAGCGGGATAGCTTAGGCGGCAACGTCCAGATCTGTGGTCTGCATTTGGGAGATCCGGGGTTCGATTCCCGGTGGCCGCCCCTCTGGCCATTGGGTTTTTGTGGTTTTCCTCTGGTTACTTTAGCGAATGCTGAGGTGCTACCATCGTTTCTCCTTTCATTCATTTTCCATCATTTCATCTCTCCCTTTCATGTTTCAGGAAGTGTCTCCGGTTCCGCAGTGCGACTGCTGTCGGACAGATGGTACGGTTGCTGCGCTATGTAAAAGATTCCTCCCCGTAAAACGCCAGGGTGCCTTGCTCTGCCCGCTAGGGTCTGCTTCGTTGCCCTTTCGCGGGGTTCTTCGCCTCTTCTGGTGAAGGCGGGTGTTTCAAACTGGAAATGATAGGAACTTCCGGGTGTCGCTGTGGATCTGCAACCTCCTGCAGCTCCTTCTCTTCATCCCTGCCTCCCGGGGGTGTAGTCACAATAGATCTAATTGATTGCAGTGACGAGGTGTTCCCCTCCTTAACAACCTCTACCTCTCACCCTCTTCAAGTGTCAGACTTCCCCACCCCAGGCATAATTCTAGTCACTTCATTGAAAAATTCTTTACTTCATCCCAAAATATGGGTGGAGTGTAACACTGCCAAACAGCTGCCTGTGTTCTTGTTAGTTGAGTTAATTAAATTAATAATAGACATAATGCACCATAATGTATGCAATTAAATACACTTTTTGATTAAGTTGGTCGTATCAATGTAATAATAATAATATTAACAACAATAATAATACTTGGTTGAGAAAAATTTTAAAGATCTTGGTGAAATAATTCAGGAAAGTGGAATTGAAATTAAAGCTAATAAAAGCTGATGCCAACAAATAGAACCAGCATATCGCTTACTCAAAATATCTATAATAAAAAGTGCATTTCTAAATATACAAAATTAAGACACTATAGCATTTTAATTAAACTAGAGTGTACGGAGCAAAAACATGAATTTTGAACAGAAAAGCATATATCTAAAATATTGTGAGAAAAGAATATAAAGTTTTAGGTCCACAAGACGTAGGTAAACAATACAGACTCAAATTGTAGAGAGAAAAATCTGATCCTTTACACTCACATGACTTTCTCTACTTTTGTACAAACTGTTTTTATAAATCTTATTCTCCATCTACTTCATGCTAATAGAGATAAAAATTTGCAAAAATTCTTATTTCTAATTTTCTTATAGATACAAGGGGAATATGGTAGGCTTTAAGCGATAATAAAATCTTTTAAGAGCTGGTTGCTATGTGAGCAATTCATTCTCTTTGCATGTCAGCTAACGAATTCCCATTTGAGGTGTAAGTTTTGGAGAATTCAAGCAAATAACAAGGAATATCTCGGAAATGGTTCACTCGACCAAAAAAGGATGTATCTGACATGAACTGTGTTTTTTTAACGAGATCTACATTTTTTTGTGTAGTAAACTTTTGTCTACCTCCTATGGTTTACCAGTTATGCAAAATTCATTCAGAATGAATCCGACTTTTGGGGAAATTCTCAGAAAATTCAAGATATACATTTCATTTCCAATGAAATTATCTAAAACATATGATATTTTAATCAATTATTTTAGAGCCATTTTTGAGAAAATAAAAATCTTCGAAAAAGGCTAGTCTGGGTTGGGGGAGTTTTCTTGAAAATATTTGTGTCGCATCTGTGTAAATGCTGAACCTAAATATGAAGAAGTATTTTGTTGTATTGTTATTATTTGCCCCACGCTTTGGGAGCCAAATTTGAAGAACGATTTTTGTTGTCCTACGTATGGAACCCAATTTGAAGAACGTGTTTTCTTTTTCCTTGTTTCCAACATGTTTTGGGCGTCAATTTGAAGTAGGTTGTATTGAAGGAGTTGTATTATATTTCAACTGTTGGGGAACCGAACTTGAAATTCGTTGCAACCACACGTATGGTACCCGCTTTCCGGTAGCCTTCGCCCCAAATGTACTTTCAGGTGGCCTTTGTCCCAAGTTTAAAAAAATATTAACTTTGTAATTTGACTCCTTCTTTAAATATTATATTTATGTTTGCCTCGGCTGCGTCAGTTATTGTTAGAGACATGTTTCTCTTTGTAGGGTTGTGGTGCGACAAGAATGTAGGCTTACACAGATTATAATTTTACTTCACTTGTTTTATTAATGCTTGACACGATTTAAACAACACTTCACTGATATAGAGAGCTGTGAGATTCTTTTTATTAATTAATTACAGTTTTTAACACGTAAACTTATTTTTCGTCTCACACGAATACGTATTATATTTCTTGAGGAGAATTTTTGCGTCTGGTTAGTAACTCTGTCTGCACCAACTGAACTCTAAATTTGTAAAATTTTCTCCTTTTCAGTTTCTGATTGGCTAATCCTAGTCCAATAGAATACCTTCATTTAACTTAAGATTTTTCAGGTTGTTGATTGGCTATTTTTAAACTGTCTCAAAATTTACATTATTGTTGCTCCAATAATGACTAGTAGCATTTAAACATTCTTACTCATTATTGCCTCAAGGTTTACCTCAATGTTAGCAACTTTTAACCTATTATTCTCACATCTTCTACATTATTAAATTACGTAATTCATTCATATAACATTATTGAACAGCTATCAATAATATAAACATATGCAATGACTGTTACGTACATTTTACAAATTATTACATATACATATTACTTCAAGGCGGGCTGTTATTGAATTTACATATTATATAATTAGACTGAAGTTATTTAAATGTTAAAAATACTGCCTCAAATACCAAGTTTGGTATTTATTCGAATTTTCGTTTTTGAATTATGCTATTCAAAGACACACACAGACATTTTCCTTAAAAAAATTTTTAGATTCAGGGGTCCTCAAAACATATATTTTCGATGAAATCTCGGTATGCAATTTTTGGGTGGAATGTAATACTTCCCTTACTTTATGTAGTAGAGAAGGTAAAAATATCGCAACTTAATAATTAAAATTGCCGTTAGCATTTCAAATTAACCGAGCTGAAATTGTGTATCCCACAAAACTCTCACAATTAGGCATCCATAAGTGTTATGCCTTTCCTTTTTGCCCATTCATGTGTGCCATACTTCGTCTAAGTTTCCTGCATTCTATGAAATGGTAATGGATAGAGCAAGTTCTGTACCAGTTTCACATGATTTACAATCACTCATTCACTGAACTACTGACAGTTATATCTAGCAAACTAAAATGAAGGGAACTTCAAGGAAACTTGCAGTAAATGCAGTTTAGCTTCATTTGAGAACACGCAATAGAGAATCCTTTGACTGTAGCAAGATTATGTTTCATATTGCAGCAGAAGCATTTAGAGAATTAGAACGTCGTTACCAGGCGACGTTCTCCAACTATACAGGGTGAACCACACCACCGTAGCACTCATTTGTTTCGGAAAGTACGGCATTAAACTTTTCGAGATAAAAGTTGATATGCATAACTAAAGCATATGCGAACTTTCAGTTGAGCTTTAATTCATGGAGTCATAATCAGAAGTGAAATCAGTGTGAGGCAGTATTTTTAGAACTTAAATGATATCAGTTTAATTATATAATATAAAATATAACAGCCACCTTAAAAGAATATGTGTATAAAAGTATATAAAGTGTGTATAACAGTCATTGTATTATGTTTATATTATTATGTACATGTATAATAATGTAATACTAATGTATTACATAGTTTTAAAAATGTAGGAGAATGAGAAAAGAAGCAAGCTGCTTTTTGTAGCAAACAGAATTATAAATTAGAAGCCGAAAGTACCTAACAATGAGGTAACAATGAGGTAACCTTGAGGCAACAATAAATTAGAAAGTTTAATAAATGCTAGTAATAATTCTTGGAACAATAATGTAATATTTAAAACAGTTTATAAATAGCCGATCAAAAACTAGAAAAAGTTAAGTTAAATAAAAGGATTCTATTGGAGTAGGATTAGCCAATCAGAGACTTGAAATAGCGGAAATGCGCAAATTCGGGCGGCAGACGCTAAAAATAGCGTACCCAAGCAGTCAGATTTGGTACGTGTTCAGTGTGAGACATAAAAATTCATTACGGTGAGAATAATATAAAGTTTGCGTGTTTAAAAGTACAATTAACAATAATCTCACAGCTCTACAGTAGGATACATCGGTGAAGTGTTATTTAATCGTGTGAAGTGTTGATAAAGGGAGTGGAGTACAATTATAATTTGTGTAAGCCTTGTTGTTTAGCCATACCAGCCCTGCTAAGAGATACGTGCTCTGAAAAATACTACTGATAAAGCAGAGGCATATATATAATAAATAAATAAAAAAATAACATTAAAAACTTAATTCTTAAACATGGGGCGAAGGCCACTGGAAAAGTAAAGGTGGAGCGAAGGTCACCGGGAAGTTTGTACCGTACGTGGTGCAACCACAACAATTAAAGCACTCTCAAGTGGCGTATCACTTTAAAATTTCAAAAGAGGGCTAAGGATCAAATAGGGTACAGTTATATGGAGCTCTTCTAAACAAACTTTCGAAGGAAACATTTTTATTAATTCACACTCCTTCAAGGAGAAAAGTATACGAAAACGCAGCGCATTCCAACCCCAGATATGGAGATAACGCCATTCATATTGAGAAATGTTGCAAAAAGAAAATTAAAATTAATGTTGGCAAAGGAAAATCAGATGGCCTTGCACAATACAGTCACCATTGACTGTTTGGTTTTCTTTGGTTAATGAAATAATTATAAACATAAAAAATGATTACAAATGCCTTACTTCTGCTACAAATAGTGGTGGTTATATGTTAATGGTATTAGGCTGCCGAGCATATGTACGCTGAGAGATACCCTAAAGAGATACCCTGCTCGTCATGCGTCTTGCTGCTCATGTACAAGCAACTGGACACCTGCAGCCTATCCACAAAAATTCACATGGCTTTCTCTATGCTCTATTAGTGGGTATGCAAACTAATCTTACTAAAGTTTATTGGTTTTTCTACCACGTACATAGTAGGTAGAGAAGGTATTGCATTCTACCCACAACATTCGATACTGAGATTTCATGGAATATATGTTTTGAGGACCCATAAATCCAAAAAAGGTATTTTTAGAAAACGTACATCTGTAGGTGTGCGTGTGAACACAACTAAAAAACGTAAAGTCGCATAAACACCAAACTTGGTATTTAGGTTCAGTACCAACCAAAGATGTGACACGAAAATTTTCAAACAAAATCCCCCCACCCCAAACTACCCTTTACATGGAAGATTTGTTCGAAATTTATTTTCTAAAAAATGCTCTAACGGTTTTAATTAAAATACACATATTAAAGGCTTTACGTGACATAGGAGAAATAAGCTACTCGGGGCGGACCAAAACTAGCATCTACTGCGTTGTACAGAGATATTGGTTTGTCAAATGCTAAAGAAAGAAAACCTTGATTAAAAATCACTTCATTCTCCAGGTTGGGTTTGATGTGATTGTCCAGCTCCCCATTTATTGGAAAAAAGAGGAAATGTTAAAATAAACCCCAAGGAATTACGCCGGATAGATTTAAGAATATTTGAAAAAGGCTATGGAAACGGGGCGATTGAAGTGAAACATGGAGCATACAGGAAATAAGTAATAAATTTGGGGAGATATGTAAAGAGTTAGAGATTGGAAACCTAGATATTATGATGTTATCGGATACAAAAAGAAACAAAATGGCGCGGAATATCTTTCATGCATTGTACAGTGGAGTGCATAAAAAATCAAAGAGCCAAAGTGGAGTATCTATATTAATAAAAAAACAAATTTGGAAAATATATTACAGGCAGCCCATAAACATGTGACAAACATTTGACTATCACTATTCCCCTTGTATCTATAACGAAATGTGCAATGCAGCTATTTCCGGAAAGGTTTATTTCGATTAAACTAAGTATACAGGAAAATGAGCTTGTAAGAATAATTTGTATACCCACTAATAAGCAATAGAGGGTAGAGAAAGTCACGTGACTTTCCTCTCTCGAGATCAACTCTTTATCTCTCCGTTTAACGTATATTCGTAATTTTTCGAAAATCTGGATTAAAGCTACACTTTCTGGGCTGTTAATAAAAATAATGAAATGCCTTATATCATACAACTATGCCCTGTTTTTTGCTTTCTCTACTACGTATAGTAAGTAGGGAAAGTATTGTATTCCACCCAAAAATTCGATACCGAGACTTGACCGGAAATATGTTTTGACACCCCCTGAAACCAAAAAAAAGCATTTTTGGAAACATGTCCGTGTGTGTGTGTCTGTGAACAGCATAACTCAGAAACGAACAGTCAGATAAACACCAAACTTGGTATTTAGGTTCAGTATCTTCCAGAAATGCGACACGAAGGTTTTCAAGGAAATCTCCTCACCCCAGCTTACCCTTTACATGGAACATTTTCCGAACACTTTAATTTTCTCAAAATGGCTCTAATGATTTTGATTAAAATATCATATATATAAGATACTTTCAGGACAAATAAAATGTATATCTTGAATTGTTTGGGAATGTCTCCAAAAGTATTTTTCATTGTGAACGACTTTTGCATAACTGGTAAACCATAAAAACGAGACAACATTTTACTACACACAAAATGTAGATCGCGTTAAAATACACAGTTTATGTATATACATTTTTTTTTGTCGAGTGAAACATTTTCAGGATATTGCTTTTTATTCCCTTAAACTTTCCAATACATTTTCTCAAATGGGAATTCGTTATTCATTTTTACTTTCTCTACTATGTATAATAAGTAGGGGAACTATTGTATTCCACCAAAAAATTCGATACCGAGATTTCACCGGAAATATATGTTTTGAGACCTGAATCCAATAAACGCATTTTTAGAAACATGTCCATGTGTGTTTCTGTCTGTGTAACTCTGAACAGCATAACTCAGAAACGAACAGTCGGATAAACACCAAACTTGGTATTTAGGTTCAGTATCTTCCAGAGATGCGACACAAAGGTTTGCAAGAAAGTCCCCCCACCCCAGATTACCCTTCACATGGAACATTTTTCGAAAATTTTCTAAAAATTGGCTAACGATTTTGATTAAAGTATCATATGTTTAAGATACTTTCATGACAAATAAAATGTATATCTTGAACTTTCTGGGAATGTCTCCAAGTGTTCTTCATTGTGAACGGCGTTTGCATAACTGGTAAACCACAAGAGATAGACAAAATTTTACTGCACAAAAAATGTAGATCGCGTTAAAGTGCACAATTTATGTCATATACATTTTTTTTTTGTTGGGTGTATCATTTTCGAGATTTTGCTTGTTATTCCCTTAAATTTTTCAATACTTATTTTCTCAAATGGGAATTCGTTATTCAATTTTTGTCTTGGATATGCAAAGAGTATTAATCTGTGGCAAAGAGGATGGTGCTGCACATAGCAACAAGCTATTAAGAGAATGTCTATGCTTAAAGGCTACTGTATTTCTATATTGCCCTTGTAAATATATATTCCCCTTACATCTACAAGAAAATTAGCAATAAGATAGAGTATGCAAATGTTTATTTCGATTAACATGAAGTAAATGGAGAATAAGCGTTTGTAAAAATAGTTTGTACAAGAGTAGAGAAAGTCATATGAGTGTAACACATCAGATTTTTATGTATGTACGGGACATGCAAATAGAATGGAATGCGCCACATAGCAACCACCTCTTAAAATATTTGACTATCGCTTAAAACCTACTATATTCTCCTTGCATCTACAAGAAAATTAGCAATAAGATTGACATCTCGATTAACATGAAGCATATGGAGAATAAGGGTTTACAAAAATAGCTTGTACAGGAATAGAGAAAGTCATGTGGGTGTAACACATCTGATTTTTTCTTTCTTTTGAATTTATGGAGCTTGAGCTTCAATTTCCGGTTAAATCTCTTTATCAAATTTTTGGATGGAAGGAAATAAATACTTTTTGTATTCTGTAAAGGTAATAGTTGGTAGAGAAAGCGAAAATTAGGATCTCGAAACGTCTTTTTTCCTTGCTATAATGTGAAATAGGTGAGAGTGGAAATTGGGTGCTTTTCAGAAAGCATCAAAGTTTACATATGGAGATGAGAAAAGTGTTTCCCAGTTTGAACCCATGACTGTCGTGCTGAGTAACAGACACGAAGACACGTAAAGTTATCTTCAGTAAGAGGGAGAAGAATGAACTCCGGGAGTCACGAGCGGAGGTCTCAACCATGAACCCCACATTTGGGCCAAGGATGGTGTACACCTCATCCCGACCGATATTAATTAAACTAATGAGTGTTATAAGTCACACACTGAACCTCGTTAGCTTTTAAAGTGCTGAGCGTGACACGTTTTGAAAGACGTCAGAGCTCCTGACCCATTACTTGATAATATCGACTTATTGCTTAATTGAGGAAATAATGGGCCTTAGCCATCTTATTATCGTTCTTAAAACGCCATTATTGCCTTAAAATACACAATTTTCGTTTCTTTCTTCACTCCGTATAGTTTAGCTCTTCGTGCCAAAGTTCACAGAAAATAGCCGTTTTTATTTGCATGAGTACGTGACATTAATAATAAGCCCCTTATCTGAAAGTGTTGACTAAGCGTTGATTTACTAAGTTCATTTTTTATCAATATCAAAAGGCCTTTAACCTTTCAACTCAACGAATCACGTAGCCGTTGGATTATAGTTGTTTATGCTCCTTTAAAAACAATTTTATTTGCATTGAAAGACTCCGGGTTGAAACCCCTGAGCTAATGGTTAAGCCACTAAGCTTCAAGTCCATGGGTTCCCAAATGGATGCTGGGAAGTTTTGATTCCTCTACCATATACCTTCATAGTAGGTAGATAAAATATTACATACCTCACAAAAATTCTGTATCGAGATTTCACTTATGGAAGTAGGAGGCGTATTCCAAAACTAAGGTCCGTTTGGTCATAATAACATCACTCATGAGACAAAGTTTTTATTGACAGTAATATGTGCCTACATATATACTACAAAATCGCCGTTCACATGTACACACTTGCTATAACGTTGCACAGCTTCTTTAACCCCTCGGCATAGAAGCCTGCCGCCTGGGACTTGAACCAGTTGGTAACGCTCGTCTTGAGTTCATTGTCGGTTTGAAATCGTTGTCCACCCAGCCACCGTTTCAAATGCAAGAAAAGGAAATAGTCGCTTAGTGCCAGATCGGGACTGTACGGAGGGTGGTCAAAGAGTCCCCAACAAATTCTCGAATCTTCTCTTTTGTTTTGGCAGCGGTGTGCGGGCGTGCGTTGTCGTGCAGGAGGATGATGCCAGACGGCAGTTTCCCGCGGCGTCGATTTTGGTTCGCACATCTCAGTTTGGTAAGCGTTGAACAGTACACGTCAGTTGTAATTATTGACCCACTATTCATGAAGTCAATCAAAAGGACGCTCTTTTCGTCCCAAAACACGGTAGCCATCATTTTGCGATTCGTGTACGGGGATTGCTTACACTTCTTGGTTTGGGGAACTGGAACGGCGCCACTGCATTGACTGTTTCTATTCTGCGTTGGTGTACGCTATCCATGTCTCGTCGCCCGTAACAGTGTGGGAAAACAAACCAGCTCCATCTTGTCTATAACGCTCCAAAAACTGTCGTGCACTACGCATTCGTTGCCCTTTGTGCTGACCGGTGAACAGTTTTGGCATCCACCTCGCCCAAAGTTTCCGATACCCAAGTTGTTCAGTGATAATCCTTTAAAGTGAGGTTCGAGCAACATTTGTGAATTCATCAGCCAGACCACTAATGGTCAAACGCCGATCAGGTCGAGGTTTTTGGTTGATTTGCTCAACAATTTCATCGCTCCGAATACTGATCCTACCACTCATCGTGAACATTTGTGCGGCCATTTCGAAATTCTCACACCATTGTCGAATCTGTTTGTCACTCATTCTGTCCGGTCCATACACGAGGCACAACTCACGATGGATGTCCGCAGCTGACGATCCTATTGCCAGCAAAAATCTAATCACAACGCGCACTTCACAACTGGCGGGATCTACGATTGTCGCGGCCATTGCGATCTGCTCTCACCGACTGGCAAATGCCTACTGCGTCACACGAACACTGCGGTAGTTCCTCAGGGGTCGGTAGGCAGTGTTGCAGGCGTGAAAGGTCATTCAGGCCTACCATCTGTTAAATATTGTTCAACGGACCTTAGTTTTGAAATATACCTCGTACTTGTTTTAAGCCCCCTGAATAAAAATAAAATATCCGTGTGTGTGTGTGTGTGTGTGTGTGCGCGCGCGCGCGTGTATGCATGTGTATGTGAACAGCATAACTAAAAAAAAAAACAAGAAGTCGGATAAATACCAAATTTGCTATTTCAGTTCTGGATCTTCCGCAGATTCGATACGAAGGTTTTCAAGAAAATCCCTCCAACCCCAACTACACTTTATATGGAAGATTTTTCGATTTTTTTATTTTCTAAAAAAGTGGTCTAATAAATTTCATTAAAATGCCATATACATAGGTCATTCGGTTATTAGTGGCAACAATGTTTGTATGTGGCGCTATAATCGGTAAATAATGCAAGCTGATAACAATGAGAAAGAAGAGCATCTGCTGTGTGTTATCTGTGAGTTGAAGACAGTGACATTATTTATAAGATATTTGTAGTTAGTTTAATTCAATGACTGTGGTGCTCTAAAGTGTTTAGTAAATACGAAAAAAGATGCTTCATTAAAATTCAGATTGCAGGAGGTAGGAATGCTCGACAATGCCATGCAGCATTACTGGAAGCTTGTGGTAGAGACTTTATCATATCGTACCGTGGCTAGGTGGAAGCGCAGAGGTAGGGAAGATGCTCATGGAGCGTGGAGCTGGCAAACCGCGATCACCAACTGATGATGTGAACACTGTTAGAGCACTGCTGGAAGAACACTGTTGTTGGACTTATATTAAACTAGCAAGGGAAGTTGGAATTGCTCCTGGTACGTTAGAAGAAGTTACAGATGAGGAAAATATTCGTTCGATGGGTTCCACACGATCTTGAAGGGGAAAACATGTGGCAGAGAATGGAAACAGCGAGACTTCACTTAGAACGCTATGGACGTGAAGACGAGCGTTTCCTTTATAACTTTGTATGAAGCCTGTGTTCGATGCTACCAACCAAAATTAAAGAGACAATCAAATCAGTGACGGCACAGTGATTTCCCACTGCCCAAAAATGTATCGCCAAGAACAGGATCCACTTAAAGTCATGTTCATAGTTGCTTATGACTTTGACGATGTCCTTGTGAAGTAGTTTTGTTGTATTGGAGGAGTTGTACTATATTTCAACTGTTGGGGAGCCGAACTTGAAGTAGTTGCAACCACATGTATGGTACCCGGTAGCCTTCGTCCCAAATTTAAAAATATTAACTCTATAATTTGACTGTTTCTTTAAACATTATATATTTATGTTTGCCTCGGCTGCGTCAGTATTGTTAGAGACACGTTTCTCTTAGCAGGGTTGTAATGCGACAAGAATGTAGGTTTACACAGATTATAATTTTACTTCACTCCTTTTATTAATATTTGATACGATTTAAATAACACTTCACTGATACAGAGAGCTGTGAGATTCTTTTTATTATTAAATACTTGCACTTTTTAACACGTAAACTATTTTCGTCTCACACGAATAAGTATTAGATTTCTCGAGAACACTTTTTGCGTCTGGTTAATAACGCTGTCTGCAGGCAACTGACTTCTGAATTTGTATATGTTTCTCCTTTTCAGTTTCTGATTGGCTAATCCTACTCCAATACCTTCATTTAACTTAAGCTTTTTCTGTTGTTCATTGGCTATTACTTTCTCTACTACGTATAGTAAGTAGGGGAAGTATTGCATTCCACCCAAAAATTCGATACCGAGATTTCACCGGAAATACATGTTTTGAGATCTCCTGAATCCAAAAAAAGCATTTTTGGAAACATGTCCGTGTGTGTGTCTGTGTGTCTGTGTGTGTGTGTGTGTGTCTGTGTGTGTGTCTGTGTGTCTGTGAACAGCATAACTCAAAAACGAACAGTCGGATAAACACCAAACTTGGTATTTAGGTTCAGTATCTTCCAGAGATGCGACACGAAGGTTTTCAAGAAAATCCCCCCACCCCAGACTACCCTTTACATGGAAGATTTTTCGAAAATTGTAATTTTCTCAAAAATGGCTCTAACGATTTTGATTAAAATATCATATGTTTAAGATAATGTCATGAGAAATGAAATGTATATCTCGAATTTTCTGGGAATGTCTCCAAAAGTATTCTTCATTGTGAACGACTTTTGCATAACTGGTAAACCATAAGAGATAGACAAAATTTTACTACACAAAAAATGTAGATCTCGTTAAAATACACAACTTATGTCATATACATTTCTTTTGTTGAGTGAACCGTTTTCGAGATATTGCTTGTTATTCCCTTAAATTTTCCAATACTTATACTTTTTCTCAAATTCGCTATTCATTTTTTTATGTCCTGGACTTGCAAAGAGAATGGAATGCGCCACATAGCAACCAGCGTTAAAATATTTGACCATCGCTTAAAAGCTACCATATTCCCCTTGCATCTACAAGAAAATTAGCAATAAGATTGACATCTCGATATCTCGATTAATATAAAGCATATGGAGAATAGGCGTTTGTAAAAATAGATTGTATAAGAGTAGAGAAAGTCATGTGAGTGTAACACATCAGATTTTTTTTAAACTGTCTCAAAATTTACATTCTTGTTGCTCCAATAATGACTAGTAGCATTTAAACTTTCAAATTCATTATTGCCTCAAGGTTACCTCATTGTTAGCAACTTTTAACCTATTATTCTCGCAGCTTCTACATTATTAAATTACGTAATACATTCACATAGCATTATTCAACATGTATACAATAATATAAAAATTTACAATGACTGTAATATACACTTTTTATATATTGTTACCTACACATATTGCTTTAAGGCGGGCTGTTATTGAATTATATCCATTATATAATTAGATTGAAATCATTTAAGTGTTAAAAATACTGCCTCAATATTACAGTTACTTTCTGGAACACCATTTATGACCAGCTTTGCGTCGTAAACGTCCAAATCTCCTGAATTCTCATCGTATTGTGCTACATGATGGTGTTGGCTCTCAAATAACTGCTCCTTGGTTAATTTATTTCGCAGATGGAACTGGGAAATTCTGGAGTATACTCCATACTCCCAGATATGAGCCCATGTGATTTTGACGTTTTCACGAAAATGAAATGACCACTTAGAGGAGTTCGCTTTAGAACCAGACAGGCAAATTACAGCACCAGTAGAACAGTCTGTTCGAAGATTAGTAGAACAAGACGTCATGGATACCATCCGTCGACTCCCTGAAATGTCGCGGTGGATTATTTATGTTGGAGAAGATTACTTCTTAGCGCAGCAGCAATATGACTGTTCCAAAATGTTTTCTTTCTAATTAATTCAAATGTTGTCACTGATTATCGAATGACCCATGTATTAAATATATTCACATGACAAATAAAACGTATATTTTGAAAAAAAGAACGTAGATCCCATTTCATATAACATTTTTGTGGCATAAGCCATTTCCGATATATTCATTATCAATGGTTTGCGTTATTCAATACGGTGTCATCCATTTAAGTACGGTCGACATTAATTTTTTCTTTTTTGTGGTTGCATGGAACCAGTATGAAATTTTAAGGCCAGCATATAGCGTCCAGTTCTTAAACATTTGACTATCGCTGTTCGCTTTGTATATATAACGAAATGTCGCAATGTAGCTATTTCTGAAAGGGTTCATCTGGATTAATATGAAATAGAAAAAAAAATCTGATGTGTTACACTCACATGACTTTCTCTACTCTTGTACAAACTATTTTTACAAACATTTGTCAATATGCTTCATGTTAATCGAGATATCGAGATGTTAATCTTATTGCTAATTTTCTTGTAGATACAAGGGGAATTGGTAGGCTTTAAGCGATAGTCATATATTTTAAGAGCTGGTTTCTATGTGGAGTACTCCATTCTCTTTGCATTACCAAGGCAAAAAAAATGAATAACGAATTCCCATTTGAGAAAAAGTATATAAGCAATATCTCGAAAATGGTCACTCAACAAACAAAAAATGTATATGACATAAATTGTGTATTTTAACGCGATCTACATTTTTTGTGTAGTAAAATTTTGTCTATCTCTTATGGTTTACCAGTTATGCAAAAGTCGTCAACAATGGAAAAATACTTTTGGAGACATTCCCAGAAAATTCAAGATATACACTTTCTTTGTCACGTCATTAGAGCCATTTTTGAGAAAATTAAAATTTTCGAAAAGTGTTCAATGTAAAGGGTAATCTGGGGTGGGGGGATTTTCTTAAAAACCTTCGTGTCGCATCTCTGGAAGATACTGAACCTAAATACCAAGTTTGGTGTTTATCCGACAGTTCGTTTCTGAGTTACGCTGTTCACACACACACACACACACACGGACATGTTTCCAGAAATACTTTTTGGATTCAGGGGTCTCAAAACATGTATTTCCGGTGAAATCTCGGTATCGAATTTTTGGGTGGAATGCAATACTTCCCCTACTTACTATACGTAGTAGAGAAAGTAATAACTTACGTAGAAATAATTTGTATACGTAATACGATAACGATAAAGGGTAAAGTGCGAATGTAACATGTAAATTTTTGGAGAAAAGATCGCCGTTAGTATGTCTGGAAACAGCACAACTCAAAAACGAAAATTCGGATAAATAACAAAACAAATGTTTAAGTTCAAGGTTTCGACACGAGGATTTTCAAGATAATCCCTTCCATCCAAAACTATTGATTATATAGAAAACTTTTCGAATTTTTTAATTTTGTCAAAAAAAAATGTTGTAACATGTTGCTTAAGTACCAGATATTTCGTATATTAAATGACAAATAAGATGTATATTTCTAATTTTTGGGGTATAGCCTATGAAATCCTCTTTATTTGGAAGACTTTTGTATAATTTTGTATAACTGGTAAACCTTAAGGCAACCCTATAGTGAGATTTTGGTTAAAAAGTTCAAAATTTCCATTTTTTTGTTTTTGCGATTTTATAATAATTTAGAGCCTATGGACTCATTCCCTGTTATTTTGGCCATCTAGGAATATTATGTATGAGAATTTTGACCAAATCTTGAATCAGAAACAGAAAATGATAGCATATGCATATTTAACCTGAGTTTCTAAGATACAAAATTTTCCACATTTTTCAGTATATATAATATTTCTCCGATGCATCTTTCATCAATCGTAATGAAACATGACAGCTAGGCACATAAAATAAAGACAGAACACTTAAAACGGTCCTTTTATAAGTAGGTACGTAAATGATTAAAAAATAAGTATTTATTAATTAGAGAATAAGTGCAAATGTTGCGTATTTGCTCAGTAGAAATCAAGAAGAAATGTATTTTGTTTGAAGTTTGCAAATATGGAAAAACTGAATTTTCGAGTGTCATAAAAATATCGTTTGTCATATCAGGATTTTATGTAAAATCTTAAATCATTCGTTTCGTGTGACATTTTATCTGATTACTAGTGTTAACATAAATAATAATGAATGATTTCTGTATTAATTGCATAAGTTGCATAGAAGTTTGTAGACACATATAAGATAATCTTTATAACTCGTGATTAACATTTGAAAGCAATTGGTTAAGAATTAAGGAATTTGAAAAATTCACCATAGAGTTCCCTAAAGAGATGGACAAACACGTACCTATTAATCCAAAAATATATATCTTTAAAACACATAGTTTATTTCAAATGATTGTTTTTGGCATTAGCCATTTCTGAGATATGGTGTTATTAGTTTTTCAGTAGTTCATTTTTTTTAAAGTACTGTGGATTTTCAGTCGTTTATTGGTTGTCGTGGAAAGAGTGGAGATTATAGATATAGACTCTCTCAAGAAAGTATTCGTCTGCACTTTAAAAAATTCTAACAGCCAAATTAATGGAGGTAAAAATCTAACTTTTTGGACATAAAATCAGCTTTATAATTTTTTTTAAAGATACACCAAAATTTCAAGATCTTTGTACGTAGTGTTTTCAAAATTACCTTTCATGCATTGGGAAGGGAATTTGATTGTGCATGCATCCACACTTCCATTGACATTGAATTAAACTAGTAAAGAAATAAATTCGTGCAGTTTAAAAACTGAGCAAAAAATGAGAAAGTAAGACGTTGAAAATTCCTAACTTTTTCCGTCAAAAATCCTATTTTCACCAAATCAAGTTATATACAAAACAAAAATGCTCTACTCAATGCATTAAACATAATTTTGAAAACACGTACAAAACAGTTGCAATGTTAGCATATTTTCCAAAAATTTATTAAAACTAATAAAGTGAACGGTCTGAAAACCGTCAAAACACGTAAACCGTTTTACCATTTGATGTTTATGTCCAAAAAAATAGATTTTTCGTTCCATTAATTTGGCTGCTAGAGTTTTTTAAAGTACAAACGAATACTTTCTTGAGGGGGTGTATACATTTCTAAAGAACAATCATTTTACTAACGTTGCTACCACATACATTTTTAAATTTCTTGTATATAGACTGATAAAAGTGGAAAATATTCTTAATCTGCTGGATGTTTGAAGAAATGTGTGAAGTTTTACTGCTTCCCTGGTTCCACATGGAGCAGTTTCTTCACTGAACCTTCTGTCTTCCCGATAATTGATGCTTTGGTCTCCCGTTTAGTGGTCCGCCATCTTCCCAAACAAAGTCTTAAATCAGGGTGCAGCGTAGCCATAAGTTTGGTAACTAGGTGCACGTAAAATACGACCCATTCTTCTCAACAAAACAAATGAGTCTCGACCAAGGAGTAATTAAGGACAATGCCTGTTTTTGTACCGACAGTGTGAGAAATGCTTCTCCCACAACGCATTCAAGAAACAATCTAAATTCTACATTTCTCACAAAAAGATCCCACAAAAGCTGCCGTTTTTTGTTTTCTCTCCCACTTGTCTATAGTAAGTAGAGGAAGTATTGTATTCCACCCAAAAATTTGATACTGAGATAAGAAACAAATGTAGGTCTTCAAAAAAATGCCCCCACACTAAACTACCCTTTACATGCAAAAAGTACTAGGACGCATCAAAATGTATCAATTTTTTCTGCCTTTGTATTGCAGGTGGAATGCTGCAATTTCACTCAGATATAGTTTGAAGTTTTCACTACAGAGAGTATTTTTTGTTTCATGAGAAGCGGAACTACGCAACAAAGATGGCGGGCATGTTACTGTCGTCCACGTGTGAAGAACAGTGTGGTTCGATATTTGTGGGACTATAAACCGAGTGATATTCACAGGGACATGTGTGGCGTGTATGGGGATGATTGTATGGAGCGTAGCAATGTCTCCAGGTGGTGAGCATTCTTCCTAAAGGGCCGTGTGAACCTTAGTGATTCGCCACGTTACGGGAGACCGCTAAAGCTTCAACCCAGCAGAATGTCGGGGGCATTGAGGTAGCAATTTTGAATGAACTGTGTGTGCAACTGCGAACCTTATCGCTACAGTTCAACATTTCCTATGGTGCAGTGTACGGTATTGTTCATGACACGTTGAAATTTCGTAAAGTTAGCGCTCGCTGGAGACCTAAGAACCTGAGAAACAACCACAAGAGCCAGCGAATGATGACGAGCTTGGATCACCTAACGCGGTACACCGCAGAAGGGCATGACTTTCTGAAAGGATTCATACACGCCCGAAACCAAGCAGGCAAGTATGCTGGTTCCCCAATAAAGAAAGAATTCAAATGATTCAATCTGCTAGGAAAGTGCTTGTGACGGTGTTCGGGGAAATGCAAGGTGTTGTATTGGTAGACTTTGCTGAACACGGGACCACTGTGAATACTGCAGTCTACATGAACACTTTGGTTAAAGTTGCGTCTTGCCCTTCGTGACAAACGCCACAACATGAATGTTGACGATGTCAAAAATTTTTCATGACAATGCTCGACCCATGTAGCTCCTACTGTTCGTCAGAAAATTACCAAATTTGGTTGGGAGGTGCTCTAGTATCCACCATACAGTCTGGATATCGCACCGTCGGACTTTCGTCTCTTTGGTCCCATGAAGAAATTCCTGGCCGGCCGGACAGATGCGGAAGTGAAATCAGCAGTCCGCAGATGGCTATACTCCAAGGAAACGGACTCTACGAACAGGGTATATTGAAACTGGTATCACGATGGGAGAAACGTGTTGAAAAACTTGATGACTATGTCGAAAAGTAGGTAAAAGGTGTAAGTTCATTTGTGATTTTTGTTGTTGTTTGAACTATTAAACCTTTTTGTAAACAAATTATTGTGCGTTACTTTTCGATCCGCCCTCGTATCATTGTTTTTGGTTTTCTAAAAAATGGCTCTAACGATTTCGATTAAAACACCATATGTTTAAGATATTTGCATGACAAATGAAATGTACCTATATCTTGAATTTTCTGCGAAAAGACTGCGAAGTACTCGTTCTGAATAGTTTGTATAACTGGTAAACTATAAGAGAGAGAAAAAATCTTAGCAAGCAAAACATGTAGATCTCGTTAAAGTGAGCAATTTATGCCAAATAATTTTTTTGTGGTGAGAATCATTACCGAGATATTTCTTTGTTATTGGTTTGAATGTTAAAATACAGCAGAATCTCTGTTAAGTGGAGCAAAGCATGGTTTCGGTTAACCAAAATTTGGATAAAAATAAAACTACGTCTTTAGTGGTAAGGGGGTTGTATGTAAAAGTAAATGAAGACCATACATACACCTACACACAATGTCAACAAGGTATTTAATAAACGTAAGCTACTGCATTTACAAAAAAACTAATTTTGTTTGAAAAATTCTTCTATTTTCTTTTTCCTTTCACTTCGTTTTCTAGCCCTTGTGTCACGTCACCATTAGCAGAACGTCAGATAGCATCTTTCGACAAACTGTAAAGCTATTTGGCAAGGTTTTTAGTAGAAAAAAAAGTAGATTCACTTCCATTGCATTAATTTAGTTACCGGACGGCAACTAGGAAATCTACATGAAAAATTGGCAGAATAGATTGTATCTTGCTGTCCATAATACTATGTTCCCCAGCAAGAATACTTAGCTGCAATGACAGCCTCCAGGTATGACTGTGACCGTAAATGACTGACGGCTGACAAAAAGAAGGTATGCCTGCCATTAATGAAAGAGCTAAAACAGTTGCTAATAGAGAAGGGATGGAAGCAGTAAAGTTCAGAGTCGAGGCATTCCGTTATGCATCCCCTTTGTCATTCCTAACATAAGTTAACGATGGTTCTTCAATTTGTTTTAGCAAAAAAACAAGAAATATCTCGAAAATGGTTCACTCAACAACAAAAATATATGACATAAATTGTGTATCTTAACGCGATCTACATTTTTTGTGCAGTAAAATTTTTTCTATCTCTTATGGTTTATCAGTTATGCAAAAGTCGTTCACAATGAAGAATACTTTTGGAGACATTCCCAGAAAATTCAGGATATACATTTTATTTGTGATGAAAATATCTTAAACGTATGATATTTTAATCAAAATCGTTAGAGCCATTTTAGAGAAAATTAAAATTTTCGAAAAATGTTCCATGTAAAGGGTAATCAAGGTGGAAGGATTTTCTTGAAAACCTTCGTGTTGCATCTCTGGAAGATACTGAACCTAAATACCAAGTTTGGTGTTTATGCGACTGTTCGTTTCTGAGTTATGCTGTACACAGACACACACACGGACATGTTTCCAAAACTGGTTTTTTTGGATTCAGGGGGTCTCAAAACATATATTTCCGGTGAAATCTCGATATCGAATTTTTGGGTGGATTACAATACTTCCCCTACTTGCTATACGTAGTAGAAAAAGTTATATTTTTTCGGTCATTTCAGTTAAACGTTATTTCGGTTAGAATGTTTAGGATAATAGTAGTTCTGCAGTAGTTATACTTTTCTAAAATAGGGAAGTAGTCGTTTTTATGTTCTCTACCATTCAAAATTTCACCGAAAATACAGACTTTAAGGCCCCTGAATCTCAAAAAAGCATTTTTATAAGAGGTCTGCGTGTGTGAATAGCATAACTCAAAAACGAAAAGTAATACCAAACTTGGTATTTTGGTGCGACACGATTTTCAAGGATATCCGGCACCCCAAACTACCCTTTACGCGGAAGATTTTTCGAAATGTTTCCATTCTAAAAATGATTAACGATGTTGGTTAAAATACCATATATTAAAGATATTTTCCTAACAAATAAATGTATATCTTTCATTTTCTCAGAATGCCTGTGAAGTCCTCTTCATTTGGAAGGAATTTCTAATAATTTGCATAACTGGTAAACGTTAAGCGATAGACGAAAACGTATTACACAAAAAGTGTAGATCTCTTTAAAACACACAATTTATTTCCAATAAGTTTTTTGTGGCATAATCCGTTTCTGAGATATTCGTTATCAAATGTTTCGAATTGTTCATTACTTGGTCATTCTTTTAAAGTCCTGTCAACATTCAATTGTTTTTTTGTAATTGCATGGAAACAATATGGAATTTTAAGGCCAGCGTATAGCGTCCAGTTCTTAAACATTTCACTATCGCGGTGTTTTTCTTGTCCGCTTCCTCGGCACTCGTTGCTGTCTGCCGCTATCATAGAAAGGCGGACGAAACCATACAACATTTTTAAAACTACTTTTAAAAGGTTTTACTTACCAACTTTATGAAAGGAGATGCTAAAATTGGCCACCGTCATTGTCCATACATTTTTGACACCTTTAGGAAACTATCCATCACTCGCCGTAGTTCACGTTGAGAAATGCTGGCATTTCCTGGCGGATATTCTATTTTAATTCTTCCAGGGTGTGTGGGTTTGTGTTGTACACTTTATCTTTTAAGCTACCCCAGAGATAGAATTCGCAGTGGGCGATGTCGGGGGACCGAGGGGTCACAAATCTCTACTAATAATTCTGTCCTCGGACAAACTTTCAATAGTTCTCATCGAAATATCGGCCTATGAGCTGTTGCAGAGTCTTGTTGAAAAAAGGCAAAATAAAGCTCCCTGTCTGTTAATTCTCTAAAAGCAGGGGGCAAAATTGTATTCACCTATGCACGGGCTACCACTATTGATTCGAAACAAATTGGGCCTATAACTCTTTCTGGCCATAACGACGGTGGCCAGTGTCAGCATCTCATTTCATAAAGTTGGTAAGCAAAGCCTTTAAAAGTAGTTTTAAAAATGTTGTATGGTTTCATCCGCGCCTTTATAAGATAACGCCAGACGGTAACGAGCGCCGAGAACGCGGACAGAAATACACCGCGCAGCCGCTTCGTAGTTTCTTGACTCTTTCTGTATTTCTGCAAAGGTTTATTTGGATTAAAATGTAGCAGATAAAAAAATAAGCTTTGTTTGTATACCCACTAATAAACGACACAGGGTAGAGACAATCATGTGAAGTATCATATCAGAATTGTTTTTTCTCTTGGTCATGCAAAGATTTCCAAGTCATCATATTGCCACACGGTTTTTAAAAATCTGACTATCGCTTTAGCTTCTGTATCCTCCTTATATCTATGTAAAATGAAATGTGTAAACGTGCATGGAATAATAATCTTTTTTAAGAATAGTTTGTAGACCAGTGAGGAGAGAAAGTCATGTGAATTTTTGTACCTAAGGATACGTACAATCCAGTATTGCATAGACCCTACAGGTTGCAGCTATCCCAGAGTGACAGCAGAGCGCATAGCAGCATATCTAAGGCAAAAGATTGAAAGCTATGTAGATCTATCTCCTGCCTTTCCATTACACATATAATAAATTAATTTAATGAGGCATTAAGAAGTAGCTGAAAGGTTTCAACTTGAGCCTAATATTTCGTATCAGAGCTTCTGATGTTTTCGCCTTCACGACCTTGTCAGTAATCTACATTATTACTGCTAAGAACATGAAACATGTTAGCAACCAACATAACAAACGGCCAGACTCTCGGGAGGTCAGGAAAGCGTAGTTGTAGGAACGTAACTGATGTTCGCTGTTTTTCTTGGGTTTTCATATTACAAGGGCGTCTAAAAGAGTTTCAGTGTAAGTTATGAGGAAACAAGTTCGTGCACATGAAACACAGACAGGATTCATAACACACCCTTGACAAGCAGTACTCCAGAAAATATTAATATTCATCCGGTTCCTTGTACAGTAAATCACACCTAAGAATTACTAGCCTAGTTGTTAACCTTTCGTAAGTGAAAGGATTTTTATGAATGTGGTCCCAAAAACCATGTTCAGTAATATTAAATATTTCACTAAAATAACCACACATTTTCCTGTTATTGAAACGAAATAAATTGGAATTTAAGATATTTTTAATACTGAACTGGAAAATGGCGTTAAACAATTTGATATATTTTATTTACGCATAATTTAATAAAACTTATCCTAAAAAGGAAGAACACCAGCCAAATTCAGGCAATGGAGAGGCGTCAAAGATTGTACGAGAGAAGGCTATCTAGGTAGCGATGAAGGCAAGAAAATTATATTAAATTGGGTTTTGTTTATGGATGCTCTACAACTACTATGGTTCTTAGCGTCCTATTCTATATTGGGCGTGAAAGACCGGTAATTTTGCTGAGAGGCCTCTTTATCATACTTGAGGTCCATTTACGTGCCGTAAATCTACGATACAGGACCACTGGCTTTACTTCCCTCACGAAGGAAGCCATGCTAAGGATTTATACGACCGAAAAAAACCATGGCCCTCCGCTGGGTTTAAACCGGTGACCTCGGTAACCCCTAGACGACATAAGACAAGAATTAGACATATGTACTCTTAATGACAAAATTATAGATTCTCACATGAACTGGACACAACATGTGCAAAGAATGAAACCAACAAGAATACCAAATCCAGCCCTAAATTACAGACCAATAGTAGAAGAAATATAGGTAGACCTATGAAACTTTGGTGAAAGCAGTGATTGTAAAGATGGAACAGGCTTTAATCCTAATCCCTGGACATGAAGAAGAAGTATATTAATTTAAAAACAGCATTTCCCTTGAAGAGAACCACATGTAAACCATGATCAAGTTTACTTTTTTATTCGTTTACATTCTCTGCACATTTACCTATTGTAACTAGAGAAGGTATTTCTTTTCACCCAAACAATTCGATATCCAAATTTCACCGGAAATACACGACCACAATTAGCTATTTATGGAAAAACATATATGTGTCTCTGAAGATCTGCTTGTGAACAGCATAACTCAAAAACGAAAAGTCCATTAACTACCAGACTTGGTATTTCAGTTTAGTATCCTACAGGGATGGAACCTAAAGATTTTAAAGAAAATCCCGTCCCAACTACCCTTTACATTGGTACATTTTCGTTTTTTTGTTTATGAAATGACTCTAATGGTTTTGTATAAAATACCATATGTTTAATATTTTTGCATGGCAAATAGCGCGTATATCTTGTTCTTTTCTGGGAATAAAGTCCTTTTGATTCGTAATGAACGTTCTACAATTTTAAACCCTAAAAGCTTATTACATGTCGATCTCGTTAAAACACGCAATTTACGTCAAATATGTATGTTGTCAAGTTAAACAATTCAGAGATATTCTTGAATTTTCAGATACAATGGTTTTATTTCAAGTGATAAGTCGCTATTCGCTTTTTCTCGTGGTAATGCAAAGAGAATGGAACTTGAAAGGCCTCGTTTTTTAAAAAGCTGGCTTTGGCTTTTAGCCTGCTTTATCCTTCTTATACATACAACTAAGGGCGGATCAGGGTGTCCGTTTTTATGAAGTTAACTTACCTTGTACTGCAGTCTGTTTATGTTGAAGAGAGAGCGAGTCCAGATGTAAACAACAGGCGCGTACCTGCGATGCTCTTAAATAAATTCGTATGCTATGCTGTACACGACGACTGCTAATGTTTTTATTCCGTTATAGAACACTACATTTTTATATTATGTAAAGTGAATATTACATACTCTTGTGTGTTGCAATGGACATGAATATACATGCGTTCTCCGTCTATCACTTAAACAAAAGCTATATCCTGAGAAACTCCTTTCGACATCGCAAGAGGTAACAAGCGCATATGAATAATACACTTATATCACTGTCTGATAGGTTTCTTAGTCTCCGAAGAGGAACATCATGCCCACTACGGTATATTTCTTTACCCGCCGTAAGGTAGAAACATTGATTGTATTTTACTTCTCTTTAAACTTATTCACACTTCTTCCCCTACATACCTAGCTCTCGTTTTAAAAGTTTGTCTTCGTCTCACAACCTTCATACATACTTTCAATACCACTTCATCAAACATCTCATTATCTTTTACTGGTTGCTAGGCTCTGAAATTCACTTCACAAGATGTGGGGCTTTATATGTTTTTCGTTACAGGTTGGATATTTTAGTTAATGCAATTGTTAACTTGAAAGATATTATTTTCATTGTATATATATAGTGTATGCATGTCATATCTTTAAGATATTAAGGGTGTATTTTTAACACTTAAATGATTTCAGTCTAAATATATAATATAAAATTCAATAACAGCCCGCCTTAAAGCAGTATGTGTATAAATAACATATACAATGTATGTAACAGTCATTGTATTATGTATATATTATAATTTACATGTATAATAATTTTATGTTAATGTATTAAGTAATTTAATAATGTAAGAGCTGTGAGAATATAGCCCAAAAGTTGCTAACAATGAGGTAACTTTGAGGCAATAATGAATTAGAAAGTTTAATAATGCTACTAGTAATTCTTGGAAACAATAATGTAATATTTTTAAAACAGTTTATAAATAGCCAATCAGCAACTAGAAAGGCTAAAAGTTAAATAAAAGTATTCTATTGGAGTAGGATTAGCCAATCAGAGACTTGAAATGCAGAAATTTACAAATTCATAGGGTAGAAGCCAGTTACTACTAGACAGCGTTCCAAACCGGACGCTATACGCGTTCCTGAACAATTAAATACGTATTCAGTGTGAGACATATCAAATTCATAAAGGTGAGAATATTATAAAGTTTACGTGTTAACAAAAAGGGCAAGTAATTAATAAAATAATCTCACAGCTCTCTATATCAGTGAATTGTTATTTAATCATGTGAAGGATTAATAAAAGGAGCGAAGAAAAATCATAATTTGTGTAAGCCTACATTCTTTAGCCACATCACACCCTGCAAAGAGAGACATGTTTCTATAAATTAATACTGACGCAGCCGAGGCTAACATATATATATATATATATATATATATATATATATATATATATATATATATATATATATAATGTTTAAAGAAACATAAAAATACAAAGTTGGTTCTTAAAAAATGGGGCGAAGGACACCGAAAAGTAAACTTGGAGCGAAGGCCACCGGAAAGTGAAGGTTGGGGGAAAGGTCGCCGGAAACTTTGTACCATTCGTGGTGCAGTTACTTCTTCAAATTGGTTTTCCAAGAGTGAAGCAACTAAAAATCCTTCAATATCCATTACTATTAACTTAGTTTCTTTATATTTTCAATTAACTCAACTTTACTGTTCTTCTAATATTTGTGTTATTTCTGTTTTGTGTTTCTTTAGATATTATGTGTGCCATCAATGTGATTGGAATATTGTATTCGTCATTGTACTATGTGGTGAGCGGAAGAAAAGGCCAAATCGTCTTAGTTCTGCCACAGTAAATAAATAAATAATAATATACGAGCAGACACGTGCCAAAACATTATGCTCTCTGCATCGGGGACTTGAATTCACGGACCAGGCCACTATAATCCGCTCTCTATGTATAATCAAATGTGTAAATATATAAGAATAAGATTTTGAAGGAGTTTGTAGAAGAGTGGGTAGAGAAAGTCATGTGAATGTAAGTCATAAGATTTTTTTTTCTTGACGCTGTAATTCAAGTGCATCTTAGTATTTCTATTTTAATTCACAGTTTTATTCGGCAACCCAATTTTCTCTGAAAGACGCATTCCCTACTTTGTTGTTTGTAAATTGGTCCAAGACAACCAGAACCAAAATATTTTACTGTGAATAATATACCTAAGTATTATTCAATTTTAATATTGTTGGATTCCTTACGTTCAAGACCGAAAGGAAAACTAACAGGAAGGTAGACAATTACCATGAAATAATCCGCATTGTTCGTAGAAGAATTTATTGAACGCGTTGTTTGAAACGGTGCAATAGCGAATAGTGATGATGCAATTCCGCAAAAAGCGGTGCAGCCATCTGGCGATCATTTCACTATAAAGTTGATGTTGGAAGCCATATTTGGTTCCCTAATAACTTATTCACACAGCAGACACAGTATTAAAGGCAATCTCCTCCTAACCTTATACGCTATGGCAGAAGAGATTTCAGTATGTGTTCTTTATAACCTTTTGTGGTTGGAAAGGAAGTTTGTAGCTCAGCAATTCAAATAACTTTCACCTTTCTGAATGAAAATTGTATTTAAATATAAAGCTGAGGTTAGGTAACAGAGGGAAAGACCTTGCTCACTGCAATCTACATTACGTGATCAGAAGTATCCGGACACCTGACTGAAAATGACGTACACGTTCGTGGCTCACTCTATCGGTAATGCTGGAAGTCAATATGGCGTTGGCCCACCCTAAGCTGTGATGACAGCGTTCACTCTCGCATGCATACTTTCAATGAGGTTTTGGAAGGTTTCTTGCGGAATGGCAGCCCATTCTTCACGGAGTGCGGAACAGAGGAGAGGTATCGATGTAGGTCGGTGAGGCCTGGCACGAAGTCGGCGTTCCAAAACATCCTAAAGGTGTTCTATAGGATTCAAGTCAGGACTCTGTGCAGGCCAGTCCATTACAGGGATGTTATTGTCGTGTAACCACTCCGCCACAGCCCGTGCAGTATGAACAGGCACTCGATCGTGTTGAAAGATGCAACCGCCATCCCCGAATTGCTCTTCAGCAGTGGGAAGCAAGAAGGTGCTTAAAATATCAATATAGGTCTGCGCTGTGATCGTACCACGCTAAACAACAAGAGGTGCAAGCCCCTCCAGGAAAAAAACGACCACACTATAACACCACCACCTCCGAATTTCACTGTTAGCACTACACACGCTGGCAGATGACGTTCACCGGGCATTCGCCATACCCACACCCTGATATCGGATCGCCACATTGTTTACCGTGATTCGTCACTCCACACAACATTTTTCCACTGCTCAATCGTGTAATGTTGACGCTCCTTACACCAAGCGCGGTGTCGTTTGGCATTTTCCTGCGTGATGTGTGGCTTATGAGGAGCCGCTCGACCATGGAATCCAAAGTTTCTCACCTCACACCTAACTGTCATAGTACTTGGAGTGGATCCTGATGCAGTTTGGAATTCTTGTGTAATGGTCTGGATAGATGTCCGCCTATTACTCTTCACGAACCTCTTCAAATGTCGGCGGTCTCTGTCGGTCAACAGACGAGGTCGGCCTGTACGCTTTTGTGCTGTACATGTCCCTTCACGTTTCCACTGCACTATCACATCAGAAACAGTGGACCTAGGGATGTTTAGGAGTGTGGAAATCTCGCGTACAGACTTCTGACACAAGTGACACCGAATCACCTGACCACGTTCGAAGTCCGTGAGTTCCACGGAGCGTCCCATTCTGCTGTTTCACGATGTTTAATGACTACTGACGTCCTGGATAATAAGTACCAGGCAGTAGGTGGCAGCACAATGCACCTAAGATGAAAAATGTATGTTTGTGGAGGGTGTCCGGATACTTTTGATCACATAGGTACATGATCTATTGTGGCTACCACCCATAAGGAGGAAGGGATGAAGTGAGGAACCAAAGCAGGGTAGAGGCCGCATGCAGCCAGGCCACAGAGACGCCGAGACAAAATGTACCCGGATTAATTTTATAATGTGTCAATTTATTAAATGATTAATTTGATATATGAATGGTATATATGTGTAAAGTGGATAACGTGTAAATAGTCATTTTTGTGTAATGTAATATTTATAATGTTTCTGTTTCACTAATTTTAAGATGTCTTTAACTCTGCGGTTTTATAGAAAATATGCAGTTCCCAAGCACAGAGAAAGTTGGGATCTTTAGTATCAGAACCGAGGGTAAGGTTTTATGATCTTATTTGTCTCCGCTCGAGATGTAAGGTGTGAGGGAAATTTAACCGAGAACGGAAAATTGCCGAGAGAAGCCCGGGAGAAAGTCACGTGATATATATATAAACCAATTAGAATATGTATATATATAAATGAAGTAATGTTTAAACACTCTGAGAGAGCCCCGAAAACTTTAATGAGAGATCAGATGTTTAAATCCTAAGTGCGGAATCGTAATATATAAATAGTAAAGTTTACCCCAAAATTTAGGAGTTGATTTGCAGTTAAAGACTAGGAATCCACGCCACTGAGTAATACAAAGTTGGCGCGCATTTTGCCGAAATATGTGTGACTGCCGCGTATTACTTCACACCACATTTTGTGCTTCCTGAGGCTGAAGAAGTTTTATTTCGTTGTATTATTATTTGCCCCATATTTTAGGACCCAATTTGAAGAAGATGGTTGCGTAGCTGCTACCTATGGAAACTCAGTTTGAGGATGATGTATTATTTTTCGACTGTTGTAGAGCCGAACTTGAAGTAGTTGCAACCGTACGTATGGTAAAAAGTTTCCGGTAGCCTTCGCCCCAAATGTACTTTCCGGTGGTCTTTGCCCCAAGTTTAAAAAACATTAACTTTATAGTTTGACTGTTTCTTTAAATATTATATATTTATGTTTGCCTCGGCTGCGTCAGTATTATTGCTAGAAACATGGATTTCTTTGCAAGGCGTGGTGCGGCTGAAGAATGTAGTCTTACACAGCTTATAATGTTTACTTCACTACATTTATTAATCCTTGACACAATTTAAATAACACTTCACTGATATAGAGAGCTGTGAGATTTTTTTATTAATTACTTGCAGTTTTTAATACGTAAACTATTTTCGTCTCACACGAATACGTATTAAATTTCTCGAGGATACATCTAGCGTCCGGTTAGGAACACTGTCTACAACCAACGCTTCCAGTTATGAGCGCTGTCTACAAGCAACTGACTTGGTTTCTACCGCTTAAATTTGTAAATTTCTGTATTTCAAGTCTCTAATTGGCTATTTCTAATCCAATAGAATACTTTTATTTAACTTAAGCTGTTTTCTAGTTGTTGATTGGCTACTTTATAAACTGTCTCAAAATTTACATTATTGTTGCTCCAATAATGACTAGTAGCGTTATTAAACTTTCTTACTCATTATTGCCTCAAAGTTACCTGATTGTTACCTCATTGTTATCAACTTTTAACCTATTATTCTGACAGCTTCTACATTATTAAATTATGTAATACATTCAGATAACATTATTACATGTATGCAATAATATAAATACATACAATAACTGTAATATACACTATTTATATATTGTTACATATACTTTTTGCTTTAAGGCGGGCTGTTATTATATTTTTTTAAGATATAATTTGACTAAAATCATTTAAGTGTTAAAAGTAATGCCTCAAGGGTAGTCTAGAGTTCTGAGTGAACAGGAACATTATTCAGTGTTTTAGAAGTGCAAAAATGATAATAAATTGCAGTAAGTCAGACATTGTGATGTCTTGTAAATTCTCCTCAGAGTTCCTTAGTTCCAATACCGAGGTCAACGAGCTTATTAGCAGTCCTAATAGGCAAAGTCCATGCTTTTATCTCCGCGGAAAGCAACGCCAGCGCAACAGCGAGGATTAAATCATTTTATTTTTTTCATCACCTTTCCACGCCGAACGGAGGATTCATCATTACCCCATTACCACTCCTGTACCTACCACTGCACCGCGGTCGATTGTAAACAGCGAGGGCATTGAAACTCGGACTGCAACTAACAGGTACAGCTAGGCCACCTTCTCGGCGCAGTCTTCTAAGCAGGTGTGCAAAGACCACCCCAACGCGCGGGATCTAAGACCCCTTCCACTACCTGGAGTTGTCTAGAGAGGGCGATGAACGACCCTTCGACCAGGCAGCCCTCTAGAAACCACATCTGAAGCACACCTGAAAGATGGCAAGGAAATGGAATGAAATGGAAATGATGGAAAGGAAATCGTGATAGATGAGAAACTATCCCAGTATGGGTCTGCCGGACAAAGTAAACCGTGAAATACTCAAAGGTCGGTGTGGGCGGTCAATGGGAATCGAACCTGGGACCTCTCGAATGCGAGCCTAACAGGTTACCGCCAAGCCAACTCGCGGTTATTTAAATATAACTTATATAAGCGTAATAGAATTAGTTGAGATACACGAATCCTTGGTGGAAATACAATAGTTATCACACAATAGCAAACCTTTACTTCAAACATGACAAAAGTAATAAAAATTTTACGTTTTATTTTTTGGCATTAAATGTTTTCTTGGTGTAACGTAATCTAAATCTACTATTGTAATTTTTTCTTCCTGATAGGCTCGTTTCAACTGTTAAGGTCTTATTTCTACTTTCTCTACTACTTAACTATAGTAAACAAGGAAGTATTGTATTCCATATAAAAATTCGAAGTGAATAAATCACGGAATATTCACATAATTTTGAATTCCTATAAACAAAGACAAATTCGGTGGCCTTCTCTACCATCTATTGTTTAATAGCAGGTATACAAATTATTCTTACTAAAGCTAATTTTCTTGTCTACTTCATTTTTATTCAAGTCAACTTTTGCATAACGAAGTAGAAGTTTTGTTGGAGTTGTTTATTTATTTAGCTTCACTTATGGGCGCCAATTTGAAGTAGAATTGTTCTTTACGTTCTTTGCTGCTACGTATGAAAAGCCGATTTGAAGATGATCTATTGTAATTTAACTGTTTGGGAGCCGAATTTAAAATTCGTTGCAACCGCACGTATAGTAAACAGTTTCCGGTAGCCATCGCCCCAAATGTATATTTAGGTGGCCTTTGCCCCAAGTTTAGAAATAATAGCTTTGTAATTTGACTTATTCTTTAGATATTATATATTTAAGTTTGCCTCGGCTGCGTCAGTATTATTGTTAGAGACATGGATGTCTTGGCAGGGCGTGATGTGACAAGAATGAATTCACTCCTTTTTATTAATCCTTGACAGAAATTAAATAGCACTTCACTGATATAGAGAGCTGTGAGATTCTTTTTATTAATTAATTGCACTTTTGCCACGTAAAACTATTTTTCGCCTCACGCGAATACATATTAAATCTCTCGAGGACGTATCTTGCATCCGGTTACAATCACTGTCTGCAGGCAACTGACTAGATTTCAACCGTCTAAGCTTGTAAATTTCTGTATTTCAAGTCTCTGATTGGCTACTTTTACTGCAATGGAATACCTGCATTTAACTAAGGCTTTTTCTGGTTGTTGATTGGCTATATTTTATAAACTGTCACTAAAATTACATTAATGCTTCCAAGAATCACAAATAATATTTAAGCTCTCAAACTCATTATTGCCTCAAGTTACCTCATTGTTAACTTATTATTCTCACAGCTCCTACATTATTAAATTGCGTAATATATTCACATAATATTATTACACATGGATACAATAATATGTAATGACTGTTGCATACATTTTACAGATTTTACATACACACATTGCTTCAAGGCGGGCCGTTATTGAATTTACATATTATATAACCAGACTGAAATCGTTCAAGTGAAAAAATACTGCCTAAGAAACAGCTACATTACACATTTTGTTATAAACACAAAGGTAACAGCGATAGACAGATGTTTAAGACCTGGACGCTATATACTGGCCTTAGAACTGCATACTATTCCCATGCAATCGTGGGAAACAAGTTAATGTTGACAGGACTTTAAGCAACCTTTAATAGTGGGTATATCAGAAATTGTTTGTGACACAAAAAAGCTTATTTGAATTAAACTGTGTTTTAAAGAGATCTACGTATTTTGTGTAGTACATTTTCGTCTATCGCTTAACATTTACCAGTTCTACAAGATTATACAAAATTTCTTCCGACTGAAGAGAACTTCAAAGACTATTCCCCCAAAATTCAAGATATACATTTTATTTGTCATATAAATAGCAGTAATATATGGTATTTTAGTCAAAATCGTTACAGGCGTTTTTTATAAAATCAAAATTTTTGAAAAATGTTCCATGTAAAGAGCAGTTGATGTAGCGGGATCTTCTTGAAAATCTTTGTCGCATTTTGGAAAATTTTAAACCTAAATACTAAGCTTGGTATTTATCCGAATTTTCGTTTTTGAGTTATGCTGTTCATACACACACGCACACAGACACACATTGACCTTTTTCTAAAACGACATTTTTAGATCCGGAGGGCCTCACAACATGTATTTTCTGTGAAATCTCGGTATCGAATTTCTGGGTGGAATGCAATATTTTCACTACTTTCTAAACGTAGTAGAGAAAGTAAACATAGAGAAAAGGTACATGTGTGAACAGAAAATTCAAAATTAAGTTTTACTTGTCATTTAAATATCTTAAATATACTGTGGCTTCCTCCAGTTTTTCGACTTTCACTGTTCTAAGTTATCACTGTCACTGTTCTATGCTCTTATCTAGTTCAACTTTAGTGGGAGTTTACTTCACTTTTGTCACTTCAGTGATGTGAACTAGTTCAATTTTTTGGTGAAGAAGCCACCTCTTCTTGATGGTTCACTTCACTTGGGAGTCGAGCACAAAACCTCCACAAAATGTCACTCCGTAGTAGCATTCGCTTACACGTCACAACAGACGTGCGAGAGCGTTCGCTTATATTGTTGGTGGAATCTTTCCCCAAGGTTCTCGAATGTTTTAAACTATTTCGACACAGTTTCTGGAGAAAGGTGGGGGAAGAAGCTTCCAGAATGTTGTACTTATCTGCCAATAGCACTCCCCGTGCTTATGCTGGCAGCTATCGTTATTTATTCTGACTGTCCAGCACCGATCTCTCGATAACCTTGGGCCATAGCACCGGTGCGTCACAATGATATTTTAATCAGACTATTTAACTATTTTTGAGAATAAAGAATTTCTAATTGTTGCATGTAAAGGGTAGTTTGGGGTGGGAGGATTTTCTTAATACCAAATTCGATATTTATCTAATCTTTTGTTTTAGAGTTATATTGTGCAGACACACACACACACACACACAGACAAAAACAGTTTTTTACTCATGGGGGCTTAAATCGTGTACTTACGATGAAATCTCCGCATCAAATTTTTGGGTGGAATACAATACTTCTTCTTACATATTATAGTTAGGTGGCAGAGAAAGTAATAAGCTTTAGTAAGAATAGTTTTTGAAGAGTGGGTAAAGAATATATTGTGAATGTAACACACAGTTTCTTTTTGCACCACAAAAGATACGTTCAATAATTACAGTTTTTAGCAGCCACCACTGCACTGAGTTATTAAAGAACCCCACAACGTTGCAGTTGCATGCACGATGTCGTTACAGCACACTTTCTGCGCGAAGTAAACAAAAGCCTAAGATAACGGTGGCCATGCAAGTCGCGAGAGTTTTGTTAAGGTTCGTTTATCAGTACCAGATTTATGGTGCGGAAACAGGGAGTGGGGTGCGCAGGTAATCGGTTGGATTTTCCGAACGTATTTCACACTCGCCTACTACTTAACGTTAGTTCAACTTAAGAACAATTTCCTTACTTCTGAGCGTGCTTTAGACTAAATGGACATAAAATTTATGTTAATTGTTAGAAGCGGTTCAAAGAGCTCTCGACCCTGCTTTAAAGGAACATGCTTATAATTTGAATATTTTTTCGACATAATCTTCAGACTAATTCAGTGATGGAATAGTTATCTCAGAGTTATCATTCTATATTCTGTGTATATTCTAGAAATATGCTTGAGATAATGGATGCATGTTCAAATTGATGAAAATCATTTAACTCCACGATTCAGCACTAGTAAACACTATTAAGGATTTTTTTTCTAAAGCCGAAGCACTATTTTTCAAGATATAAAATAAATAGTCCTCCAACTTTAGAGTGAAGGTATACATAAATATACCTGTTAAAGCTAATATTAAAGTAGAACCATAAATTTTTGTTGCATTTCGGAATGCTCAAGCATTTTATCTCACTTCAATTTCATGCCTTCACGAGTTTAACAGTAATACCTTTGGCAATATTTTTAATTGCTTTCAAATGATTCAGCTTCTTTAATGTTTTAATTGCTGTATAAATACTTGACTTGATATTATTTATATCATTATGTCATTCTATTCATATAAGAAGCGATTCTCTAATTCCCGAGGTCACGGGTTCAAACCCGGCGGAGGGCGATGGATTGTTTCGGGCGTAAAAATGCTTAGCATGATTTCCTTCTGAAGGGAAGTAAAGCCAGTGGTCCTGTGTCACAGATTTACGGCACGTATAAGAACCTCAGCCTGATAAAGAGGCCTCTGAGCAAAATAACCGTCTTTCACGCCCAATATACGAGTAGAATGGGACGCTAAGAACCACAGCAGTTAAAGAGCGTCCATAAACAAAACTCAATTTTTTTAAGGATCGATTCTTCCTTCTATCAACGTTACGTTCTACAAGATAAAATTTTCCCTAGGGTTGCTTTGGAATTAAACAAGAAGTGTTTAGTTATAAGCTTACAACTTTTGCAAGTACCATTAAAATATTTATTCGTGGTAACAGATTATTGTTGAAAGAACACAAACTTTCAAGCATGTCCCTTTAGATTACGTTTTGAAAAGACCTAAAGTTTCAACATGAAATGTTATAAAAAAATGGGTAATGTTAAAAAACAGGTTATGATGTTTATTATTTTAATAAACTTTATATTACTTTCACTACCATGTATCCATGCAGTAGAGAATGTATTGCATTGAACCCAGAATATTTCACTGCAAATACGTGTTTTGAGGATAACTAATTAAAAACATTTCAGAAGCTCCGTGTGTGTGTGTGTGTGTGTGTGTGTGTGTGTGTGTGTGTGTCTGTGAACAAAATAACTTGAAAACGAAAACTCGAATACATACCAAAATTGGCATTTTACTTCAGTATTATCCAAAAATTTGATTTTCTCAAAAATGGCTCCTAACAATTTTAATTAAAATACCACTAATATGACAATTAATATGTATATTCTACATTGAATTTTCTAAAAGTAACCAGTGAAATCCTCTTCATTTAGAAAGAATATTGTTTAACGGGTAAATCATAGAAGATACAAAAAAATACAGTACAAATATAGATCTCTTTAAAACTTAGAATTTATTTCAAATAACATTTTGTGGCGTCACCTATTTCCGAGATTATTGTTATTATTGTTGTGAATTTGTCTATAACTTGTGATTTTTAAAGTGCTGTCACCATTCAGTTGTTTCTCTCTGTCATGGAAAGTGTGTGGAATTGCATTCTCCATGTACCTCTCAGGAAATATATCGTGAAACCATTCCACATTCGTATAGGTTATATAAAAATAAATGATAGTGACTAGAGAAAGTCATGCGAATGTAACGCATCAGATTTAACTACTGAGTTTGCAAGAGTTATATAAATCCAGCATTGCGATTCTATTCCTTGCACGAGTGCCGCCCAAGGTATGACAAATCGAGTTAGTAAACCAATCATTTGTTAATTACCGAGCGGTTGCCTGTAATTGGTGAGAAAGACCTGCAGAATATAAATCTCCCTGGTAATTCAAACTAGCATCCGTTCTGAAACCGCAAAGAAAACCATTGACTTTAAATACCTCTCCTTTTTTACCCAGCATTAAGCTTTCGACTTTACGTTAATCATCAGTTCTGAGAAGGAAATAATTTTTTAAGAGTGCTTCGTGAGGCTGAAAAGCATGTTCCTATGACCGCACCATGCTAATTTATCCTTTGTAATTAAGCATTCCCTTTGCCAGACTTTCTATACTGCCACAGTGATGACTAACTTTTCTGCAGAATGTAGCTGTGAATAGGCCTCCCCAGCTTCGTAATTATTGGTACTGAATATGGTATTCTTTACGTTTACTACCGCATTTGTAGCGGAAGTACAGTGCGGCCCATTTCAAACCTTTCGGCGCTCTAGCGGGCCGCAAGGAGCAGTTTTACCGGGGAGATACTACACCGCTCTCGCACGGTAACAAACCCCATGTGCGGTAAAAGGCGGTTAGACCTACCGTCCCATACAAATAATGGGCCCGCAGGAGCTAATAAGAAAATGTAAAATTGATCTACCTTTTATCGAAGCATATGTTGAAAATAATGTCCATTTTTTACTTTCTCTATTACGTATAGTAAGTAGGGGGAGTATTGTATTCCACTCAAAAATTCGATACCGAGATTTCACCGGAAATATATGTTTCGAGGCCCTCTGAATCCAAAAAAAAGCATTTTTGGAAATATGTCCGTGTGTGTGTGTCTGTGAACAGCATAACTCAGAAACGAACAGTTGGATAAACACCAAACTTGGTATTTAGGTTCAGTATCTTCCAGAGATACGACACTAAGGTTTTCAAGAAAATCCCCCTACCCCAGATTACTCTTTACATGGAACATTTTTCGAAAATTTTAATTTTCTCAAAAATGGCTCTAACAATTTTGATTAAAATATCATATGTTTAAGCTATTTTCATGACAAATAAATGTATATCTTGAATTTTCTGGGAATGTCTCCAAAAGTATTCTTCATTGTGAACGAATTTTGCGTAACTGGTAAACCATAAGAGATAGACAAAATGTTACTACACAAAAATGTAGATCGCGTTAAAATACACAATTTATGTTATATACATTTGGTTTGTTGAGTGAACCATTTTCGAAATATTGCTTATTATTCCCCTAAATTTTCCAATACCTAAACTTTTTCTCAAATGGGAATTCTTTATTCATTTTTTTGTCCTGGAAATGCAAACAGGATGGAATGCGCCACATAGCAACCAACTCTCAAAATATTTGACTTCGCTTAAAGCCTACCATATTCCCCTTGCATCCACAAGAAAATAGTTTGAACAAGAGTAGGGGAAGTCATGTGAGTGTACCACATCAGATTTTTCTGGATGCAAAGGACACGACTGCCTATAAAATTCTGAAATACCTTCTGCAACTCTGTAATTTAATTGAGTACTCGCCTGATTTCATTCCCAAGCTCTTGAAGAGAGCATGGGTTATTTGCATACACTTTCTGTTTTACGTTCCTCCACAGATAAACATCACATTATTCTTTGCTCAACACTGTATCGCATTTATAAACAAGGAATTTACTGCAACTCGCGTGTTTTCAGTCAGTCGTTAGAATGACACTGAACGTGAGGGAGCGATCGGTTCTACCCAGTAAGCTCGTGCCGCTGGAACGCCGGTAGGTTTTGAAATGGTCCACACTGTATATACTGCACAGTGTGTTTCTAAATTAGAACGACAAACTTTGGCATCAGAAAGCTAATGTCCTTTGACGCACTGTTTGTTAGTGACATATAGCGGGTGACATAACCAGTTCGACCATTATTGGGTAAATGCGCCCCAAGAAAGAAACAAAGAGATAACGTAAAGAAAGAAAGAAAACAAATCATACGGACTCACAAAATTTAGAAAAAGGCTATTTCTGATTTCAAGGTAGCCCACAAAATTTTCGGTTGTGGTTTTATTATACATATACACTACTTTTAGTGGAACCTAAATTCCCAAAATACAGGATGCAATATACTTTAATTATCTAGTGAAGGAAATAATGACAAGTTCCAACTTTTAACAATAATGAAATGCCATTCTGCATGAATTGAATTGTAATTTTAGAGCCCTTATATTCTGCATACGACCTTTACACTCTCAATTTGCATTTTCACTATACATTATTACAGATGAGCTTGTGGCTAAGAGATTAACTTCTTTTATGGTTAGTTTATTAGTGTTTCAGCTGCCTATAACGAAATATGTATATAAATATTGTATGTAACAAACTGACACAACCTGCATGGAAACTGTATCATACTAAAGTAAAAATATATATTGTGGACACGAACATAACTTTCACTACTGTTGACAAACTCACATTTATCCATTAAATATTATAGCACTCTTGTAAGATATTGGCTTTTTCCCCAAGTATTACTACGACTGATTTCAAATTAACAGTAGTACTCGGTAACATTCAACATGTGGAAACAACATTCAAATGTTTAGCCGTAACGAGCTCTTGCGATCGAAAGAAAGAAAAAAAAAATGTGTTACATTCACATGACTTTCTCTGCTCTAGTACAAACTATTTTTACAAACTCTTATTCTCCATCTATTTCATATTAATCGAGATAAACATTGATGCAGTAATTTGTATCACAAATTATTTAAATGTAAAGAGTGATTATAGTATGAATATGCATTATTATGTGACATTGATTTGAGATGTTTGTTGATTGTAATTATTGTTGGGAAGTAAGTTTATACTGCCTTACTGAAACTGACAATAATAGCGTGCAATAATGCAGCGAGGGGGTGAGCTGTTTATCATTATTGGAAACGAGGAAGTTACGTAATGTTGGCGCGTTTTTCTTTTAGAAATTGCTGGAACATTTCCCTAGAGCATACGTATTCATAATTTTCATTGGATATAAAAATAGACGCTAATGTTGGCGCGTTTTATTAGCCAATTGCAGCTCGGTTATAATCTTTAGGCATATCTGGGTGTAGGAGTATAAAAAGGTAGGTTAGAGGTAAAGACCCCGTCAGTTCATCGAAAACATTTACACGTAACACGTCGCGGTCAGTTCATTAAAATTCTTTATACACTACACGTCGTCTTCACTTCAGTTCGTCGAAAATATTTTGTATGATACACGTCGCCTTCAGTCCAGCAGAAATATTACACGTCGGCTATCGATTCGCAAGTTACGCGTATAAGAGTTATGAAAAATCTCAAGT
This sequence comes from Deroplatys truncata, assembly GCA_030765065.1. Lineage (NCBI taxonomy): Eukaryota > Metazoa > Arthropoda > Insecta > Mantodea > Mantidae > Deroplatys > Deroplatys truncata. The sequence goes on along the minus strand of CM060975.1, from coordinate 290,938,060 downwards.
ATGGTAAAGTTAATTATACAAAAGGTTGAAGTACGTGAATTAAAAGTGATCAGTAAGAAGTTGTTATAACAGTTACAGTTTGGCGAGTGTCAAGATCAATGTGTAAATGTGATAGTAAATGTGTTCGACAATAAAAGTGTAAAAAAAATTCTTTCATCAGTGTTATCTTTGGATAAGAGACTCCCTTCCGTTTACACAACCTGTATAAAGAGAAGTGCTTGACCAAAAGATAATAGCTAGCCGGAGGACAGTGAACAAAAATTAAATAAAATAACAGTAGCATTCTTTCAAACGAAAACTAATACTGCCGCAAATTGCTAACACCAGATGGAGCTAACAAACCTAACAAATGAATCACGTCACAAGATGGCTTCAACACGTGGAGTAAACACACATACACAAATAACATTATAAATTTACCATCACAAATTGGCTCCCAAACGTGGGGCTAACAAACAAACCATAAAACACTTCAAATTGGCTACCACAACGTGGGGCTACAATAATGTTAAATACAAACATATATAAGTAATATTACCACTTCAACATTTGCAGAAACGATCTTTTGACATGCAAGGAGAATTACATTTTACACATAGCGACCTGTTCTAAACATGTTTGACTATCGCTTAAGGCCTACTATGTTCCCCTAGTTTTGTATTTGCAAGGGCAATATAGAAATACAGTAGCCTTTAAGCATAGACATATCTCTTAATAGCTGGTTGCTTTGTACAGCACCATTCTCTTTGCCACAGATTAATACTCTTTGCATATCCAAGACAAAAAAATGAACAACGAATTCCCATTTGAGAAAAGAAGTATTTAAAAATTTAAGGGAATGACAAGCAATATGTCGAAAATGGTTCACTCAACAAAAAATGTATATGACAATAATTGTGTAATTTAACGCGATTTACATTTTTTGTGTAATAAAATTTTGTCTATCTCTTATGGTTTACTAGTTATGCAAAAGTCGTTCACAATGAAGAATACTTTTAGAGACATTCTCAGAAAATTCAAGATATACATTTTATTTGTCATGAAACTATCTTAAACATACGATGTTTTAATCAAAATCGTTATAGCCATTTTTGAGAAAATTAAAATTTTCGAAAAATGTTCCATGTAAAGGGTAACCTGGGATGGGGGATTTTCTTGAAAAGCTTCGTGTCGCATCTCTGGAAGATACTGAACCTAAATACCAAGTATTGGCTTGATTAGTCACATTAATATCTCAAATATATAAATGTTATTTCAGGGTTGCCACTGAAGGGGACACGAGGTGTAACCAATCCCGCTGTTTTGTTCTTCGGTTTGCGTACCGTCAAAAAATGGCATAATGGGTATTAAAATTTAGTTCAACTCGTTAGTCATTTTTCAGAAAACTAATAAAGAAAGAAAGGGAAGGGAAAGGGAGGAACGAAGGCAGGCAGGAAGGAAGGAAATTAATTTCCTATATGACCGATTGCTTTTAGTGAGGGGTTCCTGCAATTCTTCGCTTGGCTTACTTGAATGTGATGGTTTGGAATTCGCTGCTTATCCGAGTTTTAATTTTTTAATTAATGTGTTGACACACACACAGCCACAGGGATTTATTTCTAAAAGTCCTTCTAGTTTTTTCTGCTATTTACCTGCTGAAATAGAGAAAGTAACGCAAAAGTGCATTTTTAGAAAATGTGTGTGTGGCGGGGGGTAGCATAATCAAAAATAAAAAGTAATTTAAATGCCAAAATTGGTATTAAGTAAATCAGCCTCTTCCAAGGATGCGACATGGTGGTTTCAAAGAAAATCCCGCACCCTAATCTAACCTTTTCATGGAAAACTTTTCGTTATGTTTTATGTTCTCAAACATGGCTCTGGCAATTTTGATTAAAATAATATATGTTTAAGATATCTACATAAAAATAACATGTATACCTTGAATTTTCTGGGAATAGCCTGCAAAGTCTTCTTCATATTGAATTACTTTTGCATAACTAGTAAACCTTAGGAGTTGGAAAAAATCTTACTGCATAAAACATGTAGCACAGGATTTGTGTCAAGCAAAACTTTTCTGCATTCCACCCAAAAATCGTTACCAAGATTTCACTAAAATAGATGTTCTGAGGTACCCTGAATTCAAATAAATCATTTTTGTAAACATGTCCGTGTGTGTGTGGGCGTGTGTGTGTGTGTGTGTGTGTCTGTGAACAGCATAACTCAAAAACGAAATGTCGGATAAATACCAAACTTGGTATTTGAGTTAAGTATCTTCCAAGGATGCGACTTAAGATTTTCAAGAAAATGACACCATCCCGGACTACCCTTTATATGCAACATTTTTCTTAAATTTTAAGTTTCTCAAAAATGGTTCAAACGATTTTGATTAAAATATCATATATTTAAGATATTTTTGTGGCAAATTAAGTGTATATCTTGAATCTTCTAGGAATGTCCCCAAAAGTCCTCTTCATTCTCAATGACTTTCGCATAACTGGTAAACCGAGATGGACAATATTTTACTACACAGAAATGTAGATCGCGTTAAAACACATTGTAGTAGTATTCCACCCAAAAATTGGATACCGAGATTTCACCGGAAATACATGTTTTGAAACCCCCTGATTCCAAAAGAAGCATTTTTGGAAACATGTCCGTGTGTGTGTGTGTGTGTGTGTGTGTGTGTGTGTGTGTGTCTGTGTCTGTGAACAGCATAACTCAGAAACGAACAGTTGGATAAACACCAAACTAGGTATTTAGGTTCAGTATCTTCCAGAGATGCGACACAACGTTTTCAAGAAATCCCCCCACCCCAGATTACCCTTTACATGCAATATTTTTCAAAATTTTTAATTTTCACAAAAATGGCTCTAACGATTTTGATTAAGATATCATATGTTTAAGATATTTTCATGACAAATGAAATGTATACCTCGAATTTTATGAATGTCTCCAAAAGTATTCTTCATTGTGATCGACTTTTGTATAACTGGTAAACCATAAGAGATAAACAAAATTTTACTACACAAGAAAAGTAGATCGCGTTAAAATACACAATTTATGTCATATACATTTTTTTGTTGAGTGAACCATTTTCGAGATATTGTTTGTTATTCCCTTAAATTTTCCCCAATACTTTTTCTCAAATGTGAACTCGTTATTAATTTTTTTTGGTCCTGGTAATGCAAAGAGAATGGAATACTGCACATAGCAACCAGCGCTTAAAATATTTGACTATCGCTTAAAGCCTACCAATTCCCACCATCTCAGCCTACCATCTAAAAGAAAATTATCAATAAGCTTAACATCTGGATATCTCGATTAACATGAAGCATATGGAGAATAAGCGTTTGTAAAAATAGTTTGTACAAGAGTAGAGAAAGTCATGTGAGTATAACACATCAGATTTTTCTATATCTGGACATCCAAAGAGAATGGAATGCTCTGCATAGCAACCAGCTCTTAAAAGATTTGACTACCGCTACTGTATTCTTCTTATATCTACAATGAAATGTGTAAATATATTATGAAGTTTTATCTCGATTAACGAGAATTGGATAGGATAATAAGCTTTTTGGAAAAAGAGAACAGAATGGTCAATCTTTTTTGTAGGATTCAGTGAACCCCAGAACAAGTATTTCCTGTGAAATCTCTATATGGAATTTTGGGAGTAGATAAGGTGATGTGTAATATAAATGTCGTCTACAAGGAGTATGGGATAATGTTTATAAGAAGTTTGGAGTATTTCACATGAGAGTTTCATGCTGTGACCGCGCGCGCGAATTCGCCTACCTTGCTGACTGGGTGCAGCTAATGACCAATCCCTTCAGAATAATGGCCGCGCAACCAACTCATTATGTGTCGCTTCCTCTCAGTTGTTACTGTTCAGAATTTCCCGTATGTGGGTGGGGGAGTTCCGACCCCTTCAGCTGCCGTGGTGCTGGCGCTGCGGACTCGGAGCACTCGTGGTACTTCTGCCATTACTAGAAGTACGCTGGGCCAATCATCCGAGCCCCACACGTGAGGGTGTCGTTTGGATTGGGTTGAACTCGGCGGGGAAGTGATTTCGGACATCCATGGGAGCCTGGGTACGCGAGACTGTGAGACGCCTCCAGGTCCTCCGGTACCGCCCTGGGTGCCGGTAGACAGTCTGCTAGGTTACTGTCGTCTCCATCGAGGTCTAAGTAGTCTTACCTTTCTTGGGGGTTGACGCGGTAAGTGGCGTATCCATTTCCACCCTCTAATGGGGAGCCGGATTTAATTTTCAGGTGCCCTTCTACTGGAAAAGCTTTCGGGGGAGGGAGAGCCGCTCGGATGACATCCTCCTCCCAGGGTCACATGGGGCACAGTCCCCCTGGTGATATGTTCCAGAATATTCCTTTCGCCATGTTCTAGTAGCCTCCCTTTCTAGAACATTCCGCCTATATAAGGAGCTGCTCTTGCACGGAAAGGAGAGATCCGTTGGTCATGAAGTTAGGAAGTTAAATGGAGTTGAAGTTAATTGTGAGTCGTGACTCTGCAGCTCAATTGTTAATTGTGACTCAGCAGTTCAGTGATTCGATTCGACGGATCAGTTGTGTTCTGTTCTGAGTATCAAAAGTGTCTCAGGTGTAAAGTTTGTGCTACGCTGAGTACCTAAGTGGGAAATAAAGTGTGTTTAGCAGCAACTGCTATTCTTATTTTCTACAATACTATGTTCACATTATACGCTTCTATCCTTTTTCTTCAAACTACTATGCTGTTTATGTATAAAGCTAAGCTAACTATATTTATACCAAGCGAAGATAACTTGATGAAGGATATTTCAAAGTGTTGAGGGAAACAAGTTAACACTTACACTGTCACTGGATGTGAAACAAAACGAACTTTTGATACTTCACGTCCATCATCTAGTATCTGTTTTTATCCGAATTTTTAACGCGGTCTCCTGACGTACGGATGATGGACGACGAGTTAAAGGAATGAATTTTAATAAGCCCGGAGACAGCTCATCTGTAAATTACCTGGCATTTGCTTTTTATGTAAAGTAAACCTTGTAGCTTAAAAATTCCTACTGGGGGATTATAAAAAACCTGACACGGAAAGAGAATCTCACATGAGGCTACAGCGTTGTGGTAATGCGATAACATTCTATCGACATTTCTCGCTTTGGAAGCAGATATATGCTGGTTATTACGGTAATACATGTATTGAGGCAGTATGTTTAACACTTAATTGATTTTAGTCATATTATATAATACAAAATATAACAGACCGCCTTAAAGCAATATGTATATGTAATAAGATATAAAAAGTGTATATTACAGTCATTGTATATGTTTATATTATTGTATACATGTGTAATAATATTATGTGAATGTATTACGTAATTTAATAATGTAGGAGCTGTGAGAATAATAGGTTAAAAGTTGCTAACAATGAGGTAACCTTGAGTCAATAATGAATTAGATTGTTTAATAATACTACTAGTGATTCTTGGTGCAACAATAATGTAAATTTAGTGACAGTTTATAAAAATAGCCAATCAACAACCAGAAAAAAGCTTTGGTTAAATGAAGATATTTTATTGGAGAAGGATTAGCCAATCAGAAATTGAAATACAGAAATTTGCAAATTTAGGCGGTATAAATCAAGTGAGTTGCTTGTAGACAGCGCTCATAACTGGACGTGTTGCTTGTAGACAGTGTTCCTAACCGGACGCGAGATGCGTCCTCGAGAAATTTAATACGTATTCAGTGTGAGACGAAAATAGTTTACTTGTTAAAAAGTGCAAGTAATTAATAAAAGTATCCCACAGCTCTCTATATAAGCGAAGTGTTATTTAAATCGTATCAAGCCTTAATAGAAGGGGTGAAGTAAAATTATAATCTGTGTAGCTCTACATTCTTCAGTCGCACCACTCCCTGTTAAGACATTCATGTCTCTAAAAAATATATAAATACTGTCGCAGCCAAGGCAAACATAAATATATAATATTTAAAGAAGCAGTAAAAACTTACAAAGTTAATATTTTTTAAACATTTGGGCCAAAGGCCACCGCAAAGTACATTTGGGACGAAGGCTACCGGAAACTTTTTACCATACGTGCGGTTGCTACTACTTCAAGTTCGGCTCCCCAACAGTCGAAATATAATACATCATCTTCAAACTGACTTCCCATACATAGCAGCAACAAGCCTACTTCAGTATGTTTACAACAGTAACATTAAAAGCTTTAGAAAGTAATTTTATTACATGCAAACGGGATATTTAAAATCCTTCATTTAGGGGATTTATTATATTTTAAGATTAAGATTATATTTGAGATGTATTTCTGTTCAAGTATGTGCCTGCAAATTTTAGTCAGATAACTAAACAATTTTATAGTTTTAAGCTCTGAATCCTTTCTAATTTGTAATGTATTGTAGAAAATAAATTGTTCATTGCTCCCAAATCATTGGCTTTGCATAAAAAACTGGTTGTAATTTTCATTAATACATATTTCTTTTATGCATGTTCTGAAAATGTATGAATTTCCTCTGTAAGGAGAGTTTAATACAAAAAGGTGCTAAAATAATAGTTAAATTGAGTTTTATTTAAGACGTTCTTTAACTGCTGCGGTGCTTAGCGTCCCAGTTTACGTACATTAGCCCCTTTATTAGGCTTGAGGTTCTTTTATGTGCCGTAAGTCTAAGAAACGGGATCACCGACTTTACTTCCCTTCCTAAGGAAGCTATGCTAAGGATTTTTAGAGCGTAAAGATCTTAATTAAATACTACAAGTATTTTGAAATGCAAAATCACCAATTCAATCATAACCTTGGAATTAAATGTTCCCTTTGAACAACTGTTCCAGATTACATTACGACTCATATTATAGAAAAAGAAAAACCAAGCCCCAATTTTCATCGCGGCGGACAACGCCCCCCTCATCAAAGGGCATTCAAATGACCAAAAAGGTAATAAAATCAACGTGAAACATGAAAAAAGCATCACGGAATTTGTAGAGCTGGAATTTATTTTTTTAAATTTCTCATTATCTGTAAAGTTGCCACAATGCTATGAAGGAAGCTTACAGGGCTGGAGCTGGCATCTTAACTACAGTATCTTTACTTTTAGATGGTAAATTTAAAATACCGTATTGCCCCGAAAACAAGTTGCACTTTTGGTCCAGATTTCAACGGCTAAAAGTCTGGGGGGGCCCATTTACAAGAAATGTAAGCGCAGACGTAGCATAAGCGCAAGACTTTGCATTCATGTTATTTAATGGAAGCATTCACATAGAGTCACGCAACGCAAGAGTTTGCAAACTCCAAACTATATGCTTGCGTTGCGTGCATAGAGGAAGAATTCTGCATTTCTTTCTCTTTGCATTGCCTGCTGTTCAACAGCAGACGATCGCGATGCGAGACATGCGTGCACTCTTCTATTAGGCCGTGCCACACAAATTGTGGGTCGCTATACTTTGGTGTTCTGTGATCACCATCTCTCAAGAGGTTATGGCAGTCTCCCTAATGAATCCTCTTTCATTTAGTGGATGAACCTGGCATCTGTGCCTAGATTTCTTGGCTCAGGCTTAAAGAGATTATAAACATTGCATTAATATAACTTGCTGCAGTTTCTGGACATTATTCCGTACGCGGGAAGGAGGTATGACATTTTAAGAAACTTACGGAATGGGGTTTTTTTAATGCGCAGAGTTGTTTGTGTATTATCCTGGGTTCTTAAATTGTGTAGGAGTTGTTGCTTTATCGAAAACATTGGTCCCTTCTTGGCGACCGCTTAGATTTTGCGGAAATCTTGTCGGAAGAAATTGCAAACGTGATGAAAAAAATAAGGCTAATGGAATGTCGCGAAGCAAGGAAAATGTAGCTAAAGTGGATCCTTCGAGTTAGACGCGCAGATCCTACGGCTACGCCATGTCGTCGCTCCATAGCTGCGGCCCTTGCGGCTTAGGACCCATTTTGGCAGCAGAATGCCAATCTTTTGAACAGTCGTGTTGTCACTAAACGCTACGGGCGGCTGCTGGACGTATGTATATTATTATTAATATTATTATTATTATTATTATTATTATTATTATTATTATTATTATTATTATTATTATTTTGTTTTGTTTTATGTGAGGTACTTATTTATAAAATATTGAGTGAAGTTTCTTATTTGGTATTGTTGGTTATATTATTGAATTTGAAACTTACGGTGCACTTGGAACATTTCCGCAGTTAGTTTAAGGATCTAGAAGCCTGTACAATCTTCTTGCGTTATGCCTACGGCTGCACTGCGAATGGTGTTCCCTTCCGCCTGCGCTTTTGCTGCATTACGTTAGCGCTTACATTTTTGTGAATGAAGCCTGGTGCGGCTTACATTTGCTACCTTGTTTTTTTAAATACCTTTGCTCTTAAAATCTATGTTAATTTGCAACAATACAGCTAATGTCTGGAACCTAAAATGGCGGCATTTTATTACGCAACAATGCAAATTTTTACCGGCGTTTTGGCTTTAACATCGTGAGTAATTTGGTTTCGTTAGCTTCTATCGAATACGCTGGATGCCGCGAGGTTGACGTATTGTATTAGAAGAATGAAGAAAACGGTGAGAGTGATAAGTGGATACTGGTACTGATGATATATCAATGTGTATGGTGCCAATGTGATGTACCATAGGAAAAATGTTTACGTGCACGTAAGTACTGTTTCTTTAAGTCTAAGATTTTCTCTACTCATTACCGGTTCCTAATAAACTTTAACTACCAACGCAAAACGTAATTCTTCCAAATATCTTACGTTAATCGCGATTAAACGCACTAAGGGCTTAGTTATACAAGATGTGCAGACAACTCTCAAATGTTCATATCAAAAGTTACTTTCCTCCTTCACAAATAACAAGATTGTATACTTCTCAAACATTTTACATTTCAGATGCATGGAGGGTGCACACTGAATATTTCAGTAATAGTTATATAATACTACGAAGATAACTATTTCACATAAACTTAATGAAATCTTGTGTTTTTTTATAATAAGGTTTTGTTTAGCCCTTCTGCTTCATCACATATAGAATTCAATGAAAATGAAAGGATTTTGCAAGTTTTTTATAACTAACTACAATTATTTCGCAATACCAACAGAACAAACATATGGTACAAAAGTTAATAGCTGTATTTGATAAGATTAAAAAGAAGGATTAATTTTTACTACCTCTACTACGTGTAGTAAGTAGTCTAGGTATTACATTCAAGCCCAAAAATTCGATACCGAGATTTCACTGGATATACATGCTTTGAGGCCCCCTGAATCCAAATAAAACATTTTTGGAAATAAGTCAGTGTATGTGTCTCTCTGTGAACTGCATAACTCAAAAATGAAAAGTCGGATAAGTACCAAACTTTGTGTTTAAGTTCAGTATCTTTCATAGATGGACACGAAGATTTTCAAGAAAAATCCTCAACCACCAACTACCCATTACATGGAGCATTCCTTAAAAATTTTGATTTTCTAAAATATGGCTCTAACGATTTTTATTAAAATACCATATATTAAAGATATTTACAGGACAAATAAAATGCATATCTTGAATTTTCTAGGAATAGTCTTTGAAGTCCTCTTCATTAGGAAGGAACTTTGTATAATCTTGTATAACTGATAAAGTTAAGGGATAGACGAAAACGAAAAAATGTAGATCTCTCTAATGTTTTGAATTACTCATTTCTTGGTCACTGTTTATGTCCTAACATTCAGTTGTTTTTCGTCACTGCATGCGAAGAGTTTTTGTTAATGGAATTAATTGTTCTTTCACACAAGCCGTGTGTTGGACAGGGTTGGAAAGGTAGAATCAGATGACTGAAAAATTCAATGCCATAGCCGGGATTTGAACCACGGATCTCCCGGTCTCCGTCCGGTTGCTCTAACCACTGAGCTACCATGGCAACATGCCGACACGACATTAAATTCTCCAGCTGATTCGCATTTTTCCTGGTAAACCACAAGGAGATCTCAAATTGTATTGAGATGCCATACCCCAATGGCGACTTACATTTATTGTAAGTACTTTAAGTTCCGGGCTTTATAGTTGCAACCACTATTAGGTCAATTAATGGAATGGAATTTGAGATCTCCTTGTGGTTTACCGGGAAAAATGCGAATCAGCTGGAGAATTTAATGTCGTGTCGGCATGTTGCCATGGTAGCTCAGTGGTTAGAGCAACCGGACGGAGACCGGGAGATCCGTGGTTCAAATCCCGGCTATGGCATTGAATTTTTCAGTCATCTGATTCTACCTTTCCAGTTTTTGTTAATGTTTTGTTTGTAGTTAAGGATGTAATTTAATAAAAAGATATGTAGAAATTTTATTTTGTTTTAAACTACTTATGTAATATTTAAAATCAAATTAATGCATAGTCTCTCTTTCCTTATGGAATTTTAAAGCAAGTACATAGCGTCCAGTTCTGAAGCATTTGAGTATCTATAACGAAATGTGTAATGTAGCTATATCTGCAAAGGTTTTTTGGATTAAAACGTAGTAGAATAAAGATAAGCTTTAGTAATAATAATTTGTATACTCACTAATAAACGATATAGAGTAGAGAAAGTGATGTGAATGTATAACATCAGGTTTTTTTCTATCTAGGAAACTGTGTTGGCCGACATATTTTAGTTTTTGAGCCACGCTGCATGCATACTTTTTAATTCCGGGACCTCAAAATGTTTGTTTCGACATAGGCAGAGCGAGATAAAGAAATAACTTGCTAAATTCACTTGGTGGCTCACAATTTTTAATATTCTATTTCTGGTAAACAATTATAATAAAGAGAAAACTTAAAAAAGCGAGGATTCATGACAACCAAAATGCCAAAGGGGGCATATAATATGTTAATGAAAAACCGAAGAGAAACCACGAAGGAATCATAGTTCTTCAGCAATAATTTGGCTTGCTCCTGAGCACACACTTCCAGGAATGCCTCGGGTTTAGTTCCCCAGGACAGAAGCCTTTCCGAGGAATTCCCGGAACGTTTCCCGCCCCATCGTACCGGAGACTTTAAGGTGCAGTTAAAGGGAGCGTCTGTAACCGAATTAATGCCATGTCCTGCTTATTCAATGCAAAACTTTCATCAGTCGCGTTGCTCAACTGCAGGCGAAATTTCGATCGTGATATGGCGAACCTTTCATCGTTTTCTTCCGTATATGCGTGTTTTGAAGAAGTAAGCCTTTCTGCTGTTTAGAAGAAGTGTCTGTGAGAAAGCTCTAGTAAGGATGTTGATGTATTTCCTGTTTCAATCCCGAAATTATTGTGCTCTTTGGTACTTTGCATTGGTGCAGTTGAAGAAACACGTCTCCACACTGAGATTTCACTGAAAATACACGTTTTGAGGCTCTGAATTTCTTCCAAACAACATTTTCTAAAAATATGAGTGTGTGAACAGAATAACTAAAAAACGAAAAGTCTGTGAAATACCAAACTTGCTATTTAAGTTTACTTTCTTTCAAGGATGCGACACGAAACACTCCAAATTACCCTTAGCATGGAAACATTTTCGTTATTTGCTATTTTCTCAAAATATTCCAAAGATTTTTATTAAAGTACCATATGTTTAAGATAATTGTATGACAAATAAAATATGTACAGGGCGGACCATTTAAGTTGAAACTTTACAATATCTCCAAAGGTAAGTGTTGTAGAAAGAAATACCTTGAATAAAAGTTGTTATGGGGGAAAGTAAATGACATTAGTCGTATTTTATTTGGAGGGCGTTGTGATGGTCATTTTAGGTTTCCCCCATAATATCAGCAACTTTTATTAAAGACATTTCTTTCTACAACGCTTAGATTTGGAGATATTGTACAGTCTCAAATGTCCAGTCTTAAATGGTCCACCCTGTATATTGAATTTTCTGCGAATAGTCTGTGAAGATCTTCATATAGAAAAATTTTTTAAATAATTTTATTTAATGGGTAGATAGATAAAAGCTTACTGCACAAAAATGTAGATCTCTTTAAAATACTTTTTGTTTCTCAAATAATTTTTTTTTCTGTATTAGTCATTTATAAATAACCGTTAATACTGGTATGAAATGTTCAATACCTTTGTCATTTTTAAAGTATTGTCGCTCTTCAGTTTTTTTCTCTCGCATTATCATGGAAAAAGTATAAAATTTCTGGAGTAGGTGTAGCCATTGAGGCAGTATTTTTAACATTTAAATGATTTCGTCAAATTATATAATATAAATTCAGTAACAGCCCGCCTTAAAGCAATTTGTGTATGTAACAAAAAAGTGTATATTACAGTCATTGTAAATGTTTATATTATTGTATACATGTTCAATTATGTTATGTGAATGCATTACATAATTTAATAATGTAGGAGCTGTGAGAATAATAGGTTAAAAGTTGCTAACAATGAGATAACCTTGAGGCAATTATGAGTAAGAAAGTGTAACAATACTACTTGTAATTCTTGGAAGCAATAATGTAATTTTTGTGACAGTTTATAAAATAGCCAATCAACAACCAGAATAAAGCGTAAGTTAAATAAAAGTATTCTATTGGATTAGGAATAACCAATCAGAGACTTGAAATACAGAAATTTACAAATTTAGGCGGTTGAAATCAAGGCAGTTGCTTGTAGACAGTGCTCATAACTGGACGCGTTGCTAGCAGACAGTGTTACTAATTAGACGCGAGACGCGTCCTCGAGAAATTTAATACGTATTCAGTGTGAGATGAAAATAGTTTGCGTATTAAAAAGTGCAAGTGATTAATTAATAAAAGAATCTCATAGCCCTCTATATCAGTGAAATGTTACCTAGATTGTGTCAAGAATTAATAAAAAGAGGTGAATTAAAAATTTTAATCTATGTAAGCCTACATTGTTCAACCGCACTACGCCCTGCTAAGACATCCATGTCTCAAAAACATGCCGAGGCAAACTTAAATATATAATATTTAAAGAAACAGTCAAATTACAAAGTTAAGACTTTTAAAATTTTTTGGGACGAAGCCTACCGGGTACCATACGTCCGGTGCAACTACTTCAAGTTTGGCCTCCCCAGCAGTTGAACTACAATACAACTCCTCCCAAATTGGCTTCCAAAACGTGGGGCAAATAACAATACATAGATACCATCTATTTCACCATTTGCCTTTAAACATCTATCGATTCGGTTTGCTCTGTCCACCTTGTACGCACAAAGAAATCTGTAACAAAACTACTTCTGCAAAAGTTTATCTCGATTAACATGAAGTAGAATGCAAGATAAGAATACTTTGTAGATATATTAAAAATAAACAATACTAGGTCTCTGGCTTGCAATGACAAGGTTCTAAGTGAATACTTACTTGTTTTGAAATAAACAGCTTCACAGTTTCCAGCCTTACTCTATTTTGGCACTGATACTAAAAATACAACTCTCTTAATACGGTGCCTTCGTTTTATGCCAAGGCCACAATCGCCTTAAATGCATATAAGACGGCAGTGGCCTCGGTATTATGCCACCGCACAGAATCTGCGCAGGAAGTGTCAGGGGTACGTTTTATCATCTGTGAGCTGTCTCAGTCGTTGCTTTGTCTTCGTGTTGTGAAGTGTTTCGACAATACGTGTGTTGTGTGTGATTTCATTCTTCTCTTATTAGACTACGGAAATGCCTGACAACATATTCACGCTTGAAAAGCGTATTTTTTATGTACGATACCTACGTGAAAACTAAATCATGTAGACAGGTGTGTGGACAATTTCATCAGCAATTTCCTGAAAATTAAATTGAGTTTTATTTATGGAGCTCTTTAGCTGCTGTGGTCCTTAGCGTCCCATTTTATATTGGGCGGGAAAGACCAGTAGTTTTGCTCAGAGGCCTCTTTATCAGGTTTGAGGTTCTTTTACGTGCCGTAAATCTACGACTAGAACCACTGGTAACCACTACACCACAGAGGTTCAGTTCCGGGTAGAGACACTGTGAAATGTTTGGTCAATAAATTCAGAACAACCGGATCGTAAACGTTAAAAAGTAAAGTTTATAGGAACAATCCACACACCATGACGAACTGTAGGGTCTGAGTAAATTTAATGGTTGATATTTTTGAAAATGACACAGGCTTGTAATTCAATAATAGTGCAGTTGAATGAAAGTCTAGGAAGCCCTGGTTTTGCAACTCGATTACTCTAAAAGACCTACATTAATTTATTTGTTTAATTAATCTAACTAAAACAAAAGGTGAAATCAGTTCGGATTTTTTCATAGCATTTTAAATTAAACTATGTGCACTATTCAATTCCTGGCAGCAAGAATAGCTGGGCGCAGAATATTTCATGGTTGAACTACGTATTTGAGGACGTTCTCGAAGTGAAGCACTGCATTAGAAATGTGTGAACTACGGTTCTGTGAAACAAAAGCGTCACTCCATGTTGCCAAGTCTTGAAATTCATTTTCTGAAGAAACTGCTTCTAATATTTTTACTTTCTCTACTAAATATAGTAAGTAGGGGAAGTATTGTATTCCACCCAAAAATTCGATACCGAGATTTCACCGGAAATACATGTTCAGAGATGCATTTTTGGAAACGTCCGTGTGTCTGTCCAAACTGGTATTTGAGTTTACTCTTCCAAGGATTCGATACGAAGATTTTAAACAAATTCCCCATCCCAGACTACCCTTTACGCGGAACATACATCCAAAAATTTTAAGTTTCTCAAAAATGTCTCTAACGATTTTGATGAAAATGTCATGTGTTTAAGATATTTTCATAAAAAAATCTTAGGTGTTACACTCACATGACTCTTTCTACTCTTGTAAAAACTATTTATACAAACGGTTATTCTCCATCTACTTCATGTTAATCGAGATAAACATTTGCAGAGTCCATCTTATTGCTAATTTTCTTGTAGATGTAAGGGGAATATATATTTACAAGGGCAATTTGGAAATGCAGTAGCCTTTAAGCATATACATATCTCTTAATAGTTGGTTGCTATGTGCAGAACCATTCTCTTTGCCACAGATTAATACTCTTTGCATATCCAAGACCAAAAAATGAATATCGAATTCCCATTTGAGAAAATAAGTATTGAAAAATTTAAGGGAATAACAAGTAATATCTCGAAAATGGTTCACTCAACAAAATAAATGTATATGACATAAATTGTGTATTTTAACGCGATCTACATTTTGTGTGTAGTAAAACTTTGACTATCTCTTATGGTTTCCCAGTTAAGCAAAAGTCGTTCACAATGAAGAATACTTTTGGAGGCATTCCCAGGAAATTCAAGATATACATTTTATTTGTCATAAAAATTTCTTAAACATATGATATTTTAATCAAAATCGTTAGAGCCATTTTTTGAGAAAATTAAAATTTTCGAAAAATCTTCCTTGTAAAGGGTAATCTGGGGTGGGGGGATTTTCCTGAAAACCTTCGTGTCGCATCCTTGGAAGATACTGAACCTGAATACCAAGTTTGGTGTTTATCCGGCTGTTCGTTACTGAGTTATGCTGTTCACAGACAGACACACACACGGACATGTTTCCAAAAATGCTTTTTTTGGATTCAGGGGGTCTCAAAACATATATTTCCGGTGAAATCTCGGTATCGAATTTTTGGGTGGAATACAATACTTCCCCTACTTACTGTACTAGTAGAGAAAGTAAAAATGAAATATATATCTTGAATTTTCTGAGAATGTCCCCAAAGGTGCTCTTCATTCTGAATAGATGTAAAAATCTGGTAAACTGTAAGAGAATTGAAACACCAAGTTTGCAGTTTAACCGACCCCTCATTTTTTAGTTAAACTGTCCACACACACACACACACACACACACACACACACACACACACACACACACATACACACACACACACCTACCTACCTGTTTCTAAAATTCCACATTTTACTTCTAGGAGCCTCAAAACATGTATTTCCAGTAAAATCTCAGTATAGAATTTTTGCATGGAATGCAATACCTCCTCTACTTACTATAGGTAAGTGGAAGTAATATAACCAACCCCCTTCCCCCGGAATATTGGTCTACAAGTGAAAGGGAAGTGAATGGCATAACAAAAGTGAAACCGATAAATAGCATTTAAAGCAGCACAGCAGATCGACGATTTAGTAATTACAAAGTCTTGAAGCAGGCTACAAAGATTCCTTGTATTGGTCAATGTCCCTAGCTGGAAGCGTGACGTCATCTCTTCTAGTTCCTGATACCATCGTAACGCTGATCTGAACAACATGGAATGCCATGCAAGATTGCGCTGCGCCACTGAATAATCAAACAGTTGAAGAGCGAAAGCCGACCCAACCCATAGCATCGGGAGCACTGTTGCCTTTGGGTGCGTTCACTAAATCGATTATATACGAAGCCATTCCTAATAATAGGTGCCATAACTCTACTGACGTCTTCATATCACCTGCTTTTAAGCCAAGTAGCTTTTCACACAAAGTTGCAAGGTAAATTTGTAGGTATGAAGCGTGTTTTACTTTGTATACTACGTATAGTAAGCAGTGGAAGTATTGCATTCCACCCAAAAAATCCATATCGAAGTTTCACCATTAAATACATGTTTTGAAGCCCCCTCAATCCAAGTAAAGCATTTTTAGAAACATGTCCACGTGTGTGTCTGTGAACAGCATAACTCAAAAAGTCGGATAAATACCAAAATTGGTATTTCGGTTTAGTACCTTCTAAAGATGCGACACAAAGACTGCAAGAAAATCTCCACCCCAGAATACCCTTAACATGGAAGCTGTTTAGAAATTTTTTATTTTATAAAAAATGGTTCTAACGATTTTAATTAAAATACCGTATACTACAAATGTATAACTTGAGTTTTCTGGGAGTAGCCTGTGAAGTCAATTTCATTGGGAATATATTTTATATAGTCTAGTATAACTGATAAACTTTAAGCGATACGTGCTACATAAAACATTTAGAGCACACAACTTATTTCAAATATGTTTTTGTGATGGAAGCCATTTCTGAGCTATCCGTTATTAATGGTTCGAATTGTTCATTTCTTGGCCATTCTTTTGAGATACTGTTAATATTTAGTTATATCTCGCGATTGCATGGAAATACTATAGCATTTTAAGGCCAGCTACAGCGTCCAGTTCCTAAACACTTGACTGTTGCTGTTCCCTTTGTGTCTATAACGACATGTGTAATGTAGCTATTTCTGCAAAGGCTTATTTGGATTAAAATGAAGTAAATAGAACAAAAATATGATATGTTTCACATGCATGACTTCCTCTACTCTTGTACAAGCTATTTTTACAAACGCTTATTCTCCATATGCTTCATGTTAATCGAGATATCGAGATGTTAATCTTATTGCTAATTTTCTTGTAGATGCAAGGGGAATATGGTAGGCTTTAAGCGATAGTCAAATATTTTAAGAGCTGGTTGCTATGTGGCGCATTCCATTAACTTTGTATGTCCAGGAAAAAAATACAAATCAAATAGACAAAAAGTGTAGTATTGAAAAATTCAAACAAATAAAAAGGAATATCTCGGAAATTATCCACTGGACAAAAAAAATTACATTGTGCGTTTTAACGAGATCTACATTTTATGTGCAATAAAACTTTATCCAAATTTTGGGAACATTCCCAGAAAATTCGAGATATACATTTCATTTGACATAAAAATATCTTAAACATACGATATTTCAATCAAAATCGTCAGAGTTTATTTTGAGAAAATAATAAAGATTTTCGAAAACTTTTCTATGTAATTGTTGGTCTGGGGTGGAGGATTTTATTGAAAATCTTTGTGTCGCATACTTGGAAGATACTAAAGTCGAATACGAAGTTTGGTATTTATGCGATTTTTCGTTTTTGAGTTATGCTGTTCACAGACAGACACACACACACTCGCACACACATCTTGATTGACAAACACACGGATATGTTTCTAAATATGCTTTATTTGGATTCAGGGCACTTCAAAACATGCATTTTTAGTGAAATATCGGTATCGAATTTTTGGGTGGAATGCAATACTTCCCTTACTCAATCTACGTAGTAGAGAGAGTAAGACTAAGTTTTTTCCCGCATTTTTTCCATTTTTTCGCATCTATCCATGTAAATTTCAAATCAAAATCTTAAGAAGTATATTGTTTAAGAGTTAAAAAGTGAATGAGGATAAAAAGACAGATTTATATGTTAATAAGTTCTATTCATTACAATGTTAACAGCTTTGGTTACTTCCTTTGAGTAATTCCGTAATCTGTTTTTCAAATTGTGACGCGGTGGCTATGGCTGAAGCTTCGGCTGGTCGGCACCGGGCAGTTGGGGAGAGAAATAGAGATAAGTAGCGCTCGCCCGGCGTAAATACCGGAAACGCTATCGTCAGATAACCATAATCTTCCGGAATTTTCCGTTCTTCTCATTTCCAGAACACACTACAAGATTCTGTAAAAATTTCCAACAGCTATGTAAGCGAGCGCTCTCGGGAGTGAATTAGTCGGTCAGTGAGTTAGTGAGTGCGTTTCTGGTGCGACGAAGTGCTGGTTATTCGATGAATAACTGAGCGATTTTGCGACGACTGTTGTGACGTGCAGTCTTGTGTTCGACTCCCCAGCGAGTTATCCATCTCAAGTACATCGTGTGTATTTCTTTATGCCGTTACGTCGCGAAGAAAGTGATAACTAGTGACAGTGAGAACTTAATGAAGTGAAGCTTGAAAACTGGACAAAGTCACAATGTTATGATTCTCATTTGTTATAAACTTGTGTTGAGTCGTCGTCTTCCGTGGTCATGGTAGTTTTAGTTCCCGAGGTCGCGGGTTCAAACCCGACGGAGGGTGATGTATTTTTTTCGAGCGTAAAAATCCTTAGCATGGCTTCCTTTGGAAGGGAAGTAAAGCCGGTTGTCCCATGTCCTAGATTTACGGCACGTAAAAGATCCTCAAGCCTGATAAAGAGGCCTCTGAGCAAAATTACCGCTTTTTCACGCCCAATATAGAATGGGACGCTAAGAACCACAGTAGTTAATGAGCATGCATAAAAAAATATTTTTTTTTTGTGTTAAGTCATTGCTCACGTTAAATGAAACACAGCTAATGAGCTAAGGAACTAATGAAAACTGGCATATTATTTTGTCTAAAATAAATAAATAAATTTTCTGCCTATGGATTCTATTCCTTGTTTGATGCTCTTGAAAATATTCTTGTAAAATTTATCTCTAAAATCATCAGGGGAAACTGATTTCCATGTTATATCCCTATGTCCGGTAATTTGATTTCCACCCTGCATATTACAGTGTTTATATAAAATGTCAATCTTCTATGAACGTTACGTTAATCACGATATATGTTTTTCATACGAATGATTTCAAATTAAGCATTAAGTGCATAGTTAAAATATGCGGAAACAGCATTCAAATCTTCAGCTATGTCCGTTCGGTGACGTACTTTACATAAAGTAAGTAAACTTGCAACATGAACTATTTCGCAAACGGGTAACCATGTCAAAAAGGTTTTAAAAATGACGTATTTGAATCAGCTTTTCATTTTTGCTGTATAGGTTTTTATCTATCTTTCTTGATTTCCCAGTTATATAAAATTATACGTTATAATGAACTCTTTACAGGTAGTTCACAAAAAGTTCATGATATGCAATTTATTAGTCGTACAAGTGCCTTAAACATACTATATGTTAATCAAAATTGTTAGTCATTTTCGAGAAAATCAAAATATGCTGTTTTTTCCATGGAAGGTTGGTAATGATCGCAATTAACCGAGCCCGTGGCCTGTGGGATTAGAAGGCAGCATACGGGCAATCACATGGTAGATCCAATTTGCACATCGTTCTTTTCTTACCGAGTGCAAATCTCCGAGTATTCGAGAATGCCTGGAGAGCAGAAATGCTTAACGCACCTGTTCGGAGGTCCCTCTTAAATCACCAGGCTTAAATTATTTACTGCACTTAATGCACTGGACGACTGGTTCCTGTTGCTGTCCACAGAGAGAGAGAGAGGGAGAGAGGGAGAGGAGGAGGAGGAGGTGGAGAGAGAGACACTAAAATATATTGAAAATAGTTTGCTGGTTAACATAAGTTAATCTAAAATCAAAAGCTAGATACTAAGGGAAAAAATTATTGTTACATTCACATGGCTTTTTTACCCACTATCGTTTATTTTTATATAATTTCTGCAAACTGTTCTAACGAAAGCTTATTACTTTCTCTACTACTCAAAAATTCGATATTTTAAGGTACCCTGAATGCAAATAAAGCATTTTTGGAAACATGTCTGTCTGTGTGTCTGTCGATCAGTCTGTGAACAGCATAACTCAAAAACGAAAGTCAGATAAATACCAAACTTGGTACTTGAGTTTACTACCTTCCAAGGATGCGACACGAAGATTTTTAAGAAAATCCCCCACTCCAGACTACCATTTACATGGAACATTTTTCGAAAATTTTGAATTTCTCAAAAATGGCTGTAACGATTTGGACTAAAATATCATATGCTTAAGACATTTTTATGGCAAATGAAATGTATATCTTGAATTTTCTGGGAATGTCCCCAAAAGCCCTCTTCATTCTGAATAACCTTTGTATAATTATTGGTAAGCCGTAAGGGATAGATAAAATCTTATTAGATGGGAGCTTTAGATCTCGTTACAGCACACAGCTTATGCCAACTAACATTTTTGCAGTGTAAGTGATAAATTACTATTCGTTTTTTTCCATGGTTGTGTAAGGATCAAGGAATTTCAAAGACATCGCATAGCCAGCAGCTTTTTTTTTTTTTAAAAAAATCTGACTATCGCTTCAGCCTACTGTGTTCTTTTTATGCCTACAAAGCAGTATGTAATTAAAGCTTAAACTCTATTAACAAGAAGTACACAAAAGAATAAGCTTTTGTAAGAATGGTCTGTGGAAGAGTGAGTAGAAAAGATTAGGTGAATGTAACCCATCAGATTTGTATTTTTGTTACTGACTTTGATTTTGTTTTGATCAACAACAGTAATAATATAGTATTATAAATAATAAAAACACTATAATAAAAATGCGCAGAAATCTAAGGCATAACACTCCAATTAAACACTGTGCCTCTGCGGAGCAGAAACATTAATTTTGAACAGAAAAGCAGACATCGAAAATATTGTGAAAAGGGAATGTAAAATAATAATAAAATTTCAACTCCGCAAGTCAAAAGTGAGCAATACAGACTCGAAAGTAAAAATTAAATAAATAAATAAATAAATAAATAAAAAAAAGCCGAGGTGTTGCACTCAAATGACTTTCTTTACTCTTGTACAAACTATTTTTAAAAACGCTTACTATACTTTATATTAATCGTATTGCTGATTTTCTTGTAGGTGTAAGGGGAATAGGTAAGGCTTTAAGTGATATTCAAATCTTTTAAGTGGTTGCTATGTGGAGCATTCCATTCTCTTTGCATGTCCAGGGCATTTAAAAAGAGAGAGAGGGAAAATCGAATAACCAATTCACAATTGAGAAAACGTATTGGAAAATTCAAACAAATAATAAGGAATAACTCGTAAATGGGTTACTCGACAAAAGAATGTATATGACATAAGTTGCGTGTTTTAACTAGATCTGCATTTCTTGTGTAGTAATATTTTGTCTATCTCTTACGGTTTACCAGTTATGCAAAAATAATTCAGAATGAAGAAGAGTTTTGGGGAAATTGCCAGGAAATTCAAGGCATACATTTAATTTGAAATAAACATATTTAAAATATATGTTACTTTAATCATATTCGTTACAGCCATTTTTGTGAAAATCAAAGTTTTCGAAAAGTGTTCCATGTAAAGAGTAGTCTGGGTTGGGGGGATTTTCTTGAAAATCTTCGTGTCACATCCTTGGAAGGTATTTATCCAACTTTTCGTTTTTGTTATGCTGTTCACAGACAGACACACACACGGACATGCCTCCAAAAATACTTTTTTTTTTGGATTCAAGGCACCTCAAAATATGTACTTCCATTGATATCTCGGTATCGAATTTTTGGGTGGAAGGCAATATTTCCCCTATATGTAGTAGGGGGAAGTAATACATATAGACACTCACAGTAACATTAGAAAACAAAGTTGAAATTTTTATAGACATATAAAGCGAATGAACTCAACAGGCTTACAAAACAAATAATGAAATTCTACGGAAATAGAAATAAAGGACAAGTATATACTACAAAGTGGATTGGTGAAGTGAAAAATGACTTAACATTGTCACGAATTATGCAATAAGTTATCCTAAACAGAGATATCTTTAGAATCAAAATGCTTAATTAGCAAGTTGAGCAAGAAAACAAACCCAAGAAAAAATTAGAACAGATGAGAGAAACACAACCAAAGAATGAGAGAACTATAGATTCACAAAAGAAACGTCTCTAGGTATTTTGCGTGGTCCTGTGTGCATTCGCAAATAATAATAATAATAATAATAATAATAATAATTGTATTTATTGTACTAAGAGTTTTACAATTTGGTTGTCTACTACACTTTGACCCTGGCCACTCATTCAGTAGACAATCACTACAGTTTATTTACATTTTACAATTTCTTGTCCATAAATTATCTGGGTTAATTTTCAGTTTTTTTATGTCCCATTTCCACTTGTTTTTCACTTATTGATTACTTAACCATCACACATTCACTATAGTTTTCCATTCAAAGTAAGATACACTACCTCTTATTTTTCCCTATCCACTGTCCAAAGCCATTTATTTTTTACTTTACACAAAAACTGTGCAATGCTTCTAGCGTCCTTGCACATCATTTCGATCATAAGTGTATTTCTATCACCCTTCAACCACTTCTTATTAAAAAATTCTTTTCTCCAATTTTCTGTTCCTTAGAACTTCAATACTATGTGTTCAGTGTCTTCATTACCACCACATATCGGACATTGGCTTTGAGGAATACCCTGTCTTAACCCTCTTAGCCTCCATGCCCCGGTTCTTACCCATGCAAAAGATTCTCTCTCTTCTTTATATACTATAATAATAATAATAATAATAATAATAATAATAATAATAATAATAATAATAATAATAATAATAATAATAATAATAATAATAATAATAATCTTGCATTGTGCTAATAGTTCGGTTTTGT
Source organism: Deroplatys truncata (assembly GCA_030765065.1). Classification (NCBI taxonomy): domain Eukaryota; kingdom Metazoa; phylum Arthropoda; class Insecta; order Mantodea; family Mantidae; genus Deroplatys; species Deroplatys truncata. Next base: position 290,915,029 of record CM060975.1, on the reverse strand, counting down.
TTATCTTGCACATTCTAGGTTGCTTAATTTGAGTATATTTCTAGTCAAAAATGCATCGTGAATAACGCCAAATGAACAGAAGAAACGCCCTTTATATGAATAGGGGATTATGTGAAGCTGTAATGAATAGAGAAAATTATGTAAGAAATACTGGATTTTTTTTTGGGGGGGTTAATACATTTAGGCCATATTTGACTGAAAGACAATGTTGGGACGTGAGAATTTTGAAAGGAAATGGTGTAGTCTACACATTAAGTGCACGCCCAATGGACTACATTGCTTACTCCCTTATGTAGTAATGTATATCATGGTGGATTAATGTGGAATTTATTAAGTGACTGGCCGACAGTCCTGAACCTGAAGAGATTTTTCAATTAGATGGCTCAGCGAATGTGCTGCGCGTGTGTGTACTCCAAACAAAGCGATCACAAGCCACTTTCTCACGGGCATTAGCTACACCTCAATTATTAAACGCTACCTGCAGGTATTATCTGGACCAGGATAGCCTCAATGATGTCATGGTGCAAGTACACTCACACCAACAAAAAACTGCCTCTGGCAAATCAGCGCGATGAAAGTTAACAAGCTGTGATTTGAGGCAATTTCTCAAGCCGATCGCTATAAACCCAACTTTGCCAGTTGAATGGGGCAACTAAGTTGTTTTCCTTTTGGAGTACTTATAAGGATTGTCGACAATTCCATTAACTACAGGAAACAATTCTGGTTATGTACATAGACTTTGAAACAATGAGGTAACCCCCAAATATAATAAAATAGTTTCATTAAACTGTAAATTTTTTTAATGTTACATTTTCAAAATTCAATGCTTTTGAGTATGTAAAAGTTTCTTTGTGTATACTGATATAGTTTATTTGCAGTATTTCTTTTAGAAATGCGATATATTAAATATATTAAAATTAAAATGTGTTACAAATGCTCAGTTTTCCATTTATTACAGGTTACGATACAAAAGTTTGCAGAAATGCTTCTATTAAGAATTTTATTATAGGTTAATGGGGAACACAGGGAGCCAAAATCATAGTGTCAAATGTTTATAGAATGGGTAGGCTGTATGCTGGCTTTAAAATCCCTTACTTTTTCCATGATATCGAGAGAAACAACTAAATGGTGACAGCCCTTCAAAAAATCACAAAGTGTAAACCAATTCAAACCAGTATCAACTAATGTCATGGAAATGGCTGTTTCCTCAAAAATAGTGTGTTTTAAGGAGACCTAAGTTTTAGAAACCTTTATTTATCATTACAATACAAACTTATACGAAATTTCTTCAGAATGAAAAGGACTTCAGACTATTCCCAGAAAAATTCAGGATAATATTTTATTTGTCAGAAAATATCTTAAATATGTGTGATTTTAATCAAGTAGGGCCGCTATTAGAACATCAAAAATGGCGAAAAATGTTACATGTAAAGTATTCTTTGGAATGGGGAGATTTCCATGAATATCTAGGTGTTGTATCTTTGGAAAATACTTAATTTAAATACCAAGATTGATATTTATCGAACATTTTGGTTTATAGCTCTACTGTTCAAAGACAGGCCATAGATGGAGGCTTTCTAAATGTGCTTTCTTTTATTCACGGGCAATAAATACTTGTATTTCTGGCGAAAACTCGATTTCAAATTTTTGGCTGGAATACACTTCCTCTTACCTCATTGGGTGGTAGAGACAATAAGCATCTGATGAGTCACATTCACACAACTTTCTCTAACCATTAAAACCTCACATTATCCCTTAGACCTTTGGTATCCAGATAATCCTTACCCCTTACGACTAGGTTTTGACAAGAAATAATCCCAAATTAAGCAATATTGGTCTGGTTTCGCTTATTTTAAGTAAGTTGGTAAGAAACAATATAATAGTCTATACTAATGAATAGACGAATCTTAGCAGTTCAACCTGTAAAAGTTTAGAATATTTCGAAAATGGAAACAGCTATAAAAATTTGTTTGACATGACTTTTACACAACAACCGACCATGCATTCCTTTTTTTCTGTCAGCAAGTTTCTGTCTATCTCTCATTCAGAATGACAGGACGCAGCAACCTTTTCATTAAAAAAAATCTCATGTCTTACACTCACATGACTTTCTCTACTCTTGTACAAACTATTTTTACAAACGCTTATTCTCCATATGCTTCATGTTAATCGAGATGTTAATCATATTGCTAATTTTCTTGTAGATGTAAGGGGAATTGCTAGGCTTTAAGCGATAGTCAAATATTTTAAGAGCTGGTTGCTATGTGGAGTAATCCATTCTCTTTGCATGTCCAGGACATAAAAAAATAAATAACGAATTCTCATTTGAGAAAAAGTATAAGTATTGGAAAATTTAAGGGAATAACAAGCAATATCTCGAAAATGGTGCACTCAATAAAAAAATGTATGACATAATTTGTGTATTTTAACCGATATACATTTTTGTGCAGTAAAGTTTTGTCTATCTCTTATGGTTTACCAGTTATGTAAAAGTCATTCAGAATGAAGAGGGCTGTTAGGGACATTCCCAGAAAATTCAAGACATACATTTCTTTTGCCATAAATATGTGTTAAACATATAATAATTTAATCAAAATTGTAAGCGCAATTTTTGAGAAATTCAAAATTTTCGAAAAATGTTCCATGTAAAGGGTGGTCTGGGGTGGGTGGATTTTCTTGTAAATTGTCGTTTCGCACTCTTGAAAGATACTGAACTTAAAGTTTGGTATTTATCCGACTTTTCGTTTTTGAGTTATGCTGTACAAGGCCAGACACACTCACACACACATACACACACACGGATGTGTTTCCAAAAAAGCTTTATTTGGATTCGGGGCACCTCAGAACATGTATTTCGGGTGAAATCTCCGTATCGAATTTTTGGTTGGAATGCAATACTTCCCCTACTTACTATACGTAGTAGAGAAAGTAAAAAAGCGTTTTAGAGAATGTCTATGTGTGTCTGTTGAGGTAGTATTTTTAACACTTAAATGATTTCAGTCAAATTACATAATATAAAATATAATAACAGCCCACCTTAAAGCAATATGTGTATAATATAATATATAAAATGCATGTAACAGTCATAGTATTAATATTTATATTATTATGTACATGTTCAATAATGTTATGTGAATGTATTACGTAATTTAATAATGTATGGACTGTAATAATAATAGGTTAAAAGTTGCTAACAATGAGGTAACTTTCACGCAATAATGAATTAGAATGTTTAATAATGCTACTGCTAATTTATGGAGCATCAATAACGTAATTTTTGAGCCAGTTTATAAATAGCCAATAAACAACCAGAAAAAAGCTTAAGTTAAATAAAAGTATTCTATTGGAGTAGGATTAGCCAATCAGAAACTGCAAAGGAGCAAAATTGTACAAATTCAGAAGTCAGTTGCTAGTAGACAGCGTTCCTAACAGGACGCGAGACGTGTTCTCGAGAAGTATAATACGTATTCAGTGTGAGACGAAAATAGTTTACGTGTTTTAAAAAAAGTGCAAGTAATTGATAAATAATCTCATAGCTCTCTATATCAGTGAAGTGTTATTTTAATCGTTTAAAGAATTAATAAATGGAGTGAAGTACAAATTATAATCTGTGTAAGCCTATATTCTTAGCCGCACTACTCCCTGCAAAGAAATGCATGTGTCTAACAATTATACTGACGCAGCCGAGGCAAACATAAATATATAATGTTTAAAGGAACAGCCAACATTACATAGTTATATTTTTAAACTTGGGGGAAGGTTACCGGAAACTTTTTACCATAAGTGCGGTTGCAACTACTTCAAGTTCGGCTCCCCAACAGTCGAAATAAACTACAACTCCTCTTAAAAAATAAATAAACCTACTTCATTTTGGCTTCCATACGTGGGGCAGAAACAAAACATACTTCATATTGACGTCCAAAGCGTGGTGCCAATAACGTAAAGACAATACATCTTTCTCATTGTGAATAGCGTAACTCAAAAACGAAAAGTCTGAGAAATACCAAACTTAGTATTTGAGTTCAGGATTTTCGAAATGTGCAATATAAAGATTGTCCAGAAAATACTCACACTCGAAACTATCGCTTACATGCAAAATGTTTCGAAATTGATGATTTTTTCACATCATTTTCTAATGATGACCTCATATATTTAATATATTTACATAAAAATAAAACATCTTGTTGATTTTTTTGGAAATAGTGTGATGTCCTCTTCATTCGTAAGGAATTTAGTAAAATTTTGTTTAACTGGCAAACGTTAGGAGATAACAAAAGCACACTATACAAAAAATGCATATCTGTTTAAAACACACAATTTATTTCCAGTTGAGCTTTTCAATTGTGAAATATTACCAAGGTCGGCTGAGTCGTTTTTGAGATTGTAATACGAACATACAAATTTTCTCTCTGTACGGGTTAGTACAGATTTCGTCCGTAAACATAGGCATTGGCATAATGTTTTATACTGCTCATTTGATGATTATACAGAGTGCTCCAAAACTACTCGTTGAAATTAACACAGATGGTAGAGAACATCAAAACGCATATTTCGATAAGGAACAATTTCTGATGCTAGGTACGATTTACACAAAAGGTGGCCATTACAGGAACTGCTCGAATGCGCGACCTATGGCGTGTATGTATTTAGTGCATGGGTCATTGACCGTACATGCATATCTAAGATACAATAGGGTGACCAAATAAACAACAGAGAAAGAAAACACAACAAAAAGGAACAAGAAAAAGGGAAATAGAGATAAATTACCTTTGTCTAACTGAACAAATTTGACCTAGGTTCGCGCACTTTGGCCAAGAATTTGCCCATGTTTTGCCAGTTCCTCTGGTCAGCCAGTAGATCCCAACATGCCAATCTCTTTCTTGAGGGACTTAAGAATTTTTCTTTAAGTTTAATTGTTCGCTGGTTCTCCCACTGTGCACATTCCGCCAAAATATGTACCCAGTCCTCATGTAAATCACAGAGTGGGCAGATTCTCCTACCAGAGTTGTCAGTCATTTTCTGTGCCCTCCAGGCCTCCAGTCTAAACCATGCCATTCTTGATCTTTCCTTTCTTCCTAAATTAACTATATATGCTTCTTTACCCCAGTTCAACTTTATTTCATTTGCTAGACTTAGAGAAGGTTTAATTTTACAATCCGATTTTATTTCCTGTTGATTGATATCTCTTAGTCTTCTTTTAACACCTTTCCATATGTTTTTGTCATTTGTTTCAGCTCTTAGTCATACTGACCCGATTCCTATTCTCCTCAAACCCCTTTCCAAATCAGCTGCCCAAAACGTAGCAGACAGGTTTTCTCGCTGGTATTTATAACATTTGGATCGTAGTTTGAAGTTATCCCCCTGCATCAGCCTTAGCCAGTACTTCACTGCTCTTATTTTGCAGTGTATTGTGTCTTCATAACATCCCACCTCCCTCAATACCCCCGAATTGATGTGCCTTGTGAAACTCCAAGAACTCTTTTCCAAAATGCTACCTATGTTTTATTTACATGCTCTGCTCTTTCCCATCCCCAGATTTCACTTCCGTATAACAAAATCGTCCTTATCATTGAGTTATACATCCTTTCTAATATATCTACAGGTACATCCGTTATCCGCAAGAGGGTACGTAATAATTCACTTAACTTCCCTCGTGCTTTGTAGTTAGTTACTGATAGATGTTTGTTCCATTCTCCTCTCATATTAAACATTACTCCTAAATAGGAGAAATGTTTAACGTTTTTCCACAACGGTTTCATACAGCTGCTGCTTCATATGCCCACAGAGGAAGAAATTCAGACACGTGAGGCCAAGTAACCTGGGTGGCCAGGTTACAGGACCACCTCGACCTATCCATCGATTCGCGAAGGTGGCTCTCAGATGATTCCTTACAGCTGAAATGGTCTGGAGCCCCATCGTGCTGGAAGTACAATCCTTTGTCTAACATTCAGAGCTACATCCTCCAGCAGTTCTTGCAACACATGTTCCATGAAGATGCGATAGCTCGGTCCATTGAGGAGGAATGGAAGAATATATGGTCCAATCAACCTATCACCGAGAATGCCCTGTTTCCAAGTAGACCACAGAGCCAGCACAGAGCAGGTTGAAGGTCAGTACATATTCCTAGTCAGCGACACTGACACAAACAGTTGCCTAACATTACAAGCTGACTTGAGAGGCCACATGTTCCTTATCGAAATATGTTTGTTTTGATGTTCTGGACCACGTGTATTAATTTGAACGAGTAGTTTCGGAGCACCCTATATACTATGCGGTTTTTGGCAACAGAATCGATTATATACGGTTTACATCCTAAATTCTCCGCAATTTTTTACTAAAAAGATGTGCGGTTTTTGATTATGATTTCTGCGATTTTAGCTGTAGCCGTTTTTGTATTTCATTGCTCTAACGCAATTATCAAATAACTACCAGGGTCATGTAGATGCGTATCTGCCATTTTTATGATCAGGGTAATATAATTTTGCGTATTATGTTCAGCGATTAGCAGATCATGAATGTAATTGAATAGAAATAATGGGCTGAAACATTTGCGGAGATTTTAATACGCAAAGCGAATCCGCTAATTATATTACGTAACTTCATTTCAGTACAAGAGGAAAAAAACAGGGAAGCTGCCTACAGCTAATTGCTCATAATTTAATAAAGTGTTGGAAATGCGAATCTCTTCCTTCAAGGGAACAAACCCGTAATTAGGGATACTTGGCATCTTTGAATTTATTATTAAATTACTGGCAGTTTTAATGTCATTTTCTAAAAAGGGGTTAGCAATTAAATAATGCGAATTTCAATTCATACCTGACCAAAAGATTTGAGTGGCGCCTTTTTTTTTATAACGACAAAAGTCGATACATTACACTACAGGTGGAAGTATACATTTTTGTCATATATCCTTATTTTTGTTTATTATTCTCAGCTTGACCAACGTTTATTTCCTCTTCGCATTTATTATTATTATTATTATTATTATTATTATTATTATTATTTTCTCATACTTGTCAACCTTTGCGATTTGGCAGTAAAATCTATGGGAATGAAGGCCAGTTTACAACTTTATGATAAAAGAGGCAGTTTTACGGAATTGGGGCAGATTCAAAGTGTTACAGATTTTAACCAAGAACATGACCAATTATATTGTAACTTAAGATTACAGACTGTGAAATGATTCTATTGTTAGCTCCACGTATGGACGCCAATTTGAGAATAAGGTTATTGTTTCACGTATGGATTAAGCCGATTTGAAGTAGTTTGTATTATTTTACTTCTTCTCCTTTTATTACTGCTTGACACGATTTAAATAGCACTTCACTGATATCGAGAGCTGTGAGATTCTTTAATTTAATACTTGCACTTTTTAACAAGTATACTATTTTTCGACTCACACGAATACGTAATTAATTCTTCGAGGACACGTCTCGCATCCAGTTACAAACACTGTCTGCAGGCAACTGACTAGAAACAACCGTCTAAACTTGTAAATTTCTGTATTTCAAGTCTCTGATTGGCTATTTTTAATCCAATAGAATACTTGCGTTTAACTAAGGCTTTTTCTGGTTGTTGATTGGCTATTTTTTATAAACTGTCACTAAAATTACATTAATGTTCCAAGAATCACAAATAACATTTAAACTCTCAAACTCATTATTGCCTCAAGGTTACCTCAATGTTACCTCATTGTTAGCAACGTTTAAGTTATTATTCTCACAGCTCCTACATTATTAAATTATGTAATCTATTCACATAGCATCATTAAACTTGTTTACAATAGTATAAGCATATGCAATAACTCTTACATACATTTTACAAATTATTACATACACATATTGCTTCAAGGCGGGCGGTTATTGAATTTACATATTATATAATTAGACTGAAATTATTTAAGTGTTAAAAAATACTGCCTCAGCTGAATGTACCGTTTTAATTGGATGGACTGCTATAATAGGCTAGAGCTTATCTGTGTATCCATTCCTCACCACGATCCTGGTCCCCTTTGCTGGGATGCATGCGGATTTAATATTGCACCACTAGTTAGCAGTAAATGAGCGCGAACATTCAATAATGGACAAAGTGAATTATAAAGTCATCTCCCTCAAAGTGTTTTATCTTATTCGCGTTCTATGGCTGCTGTCTTTGTTTATAAACCGTGTTATAAAGAGTAAAATGTGGACTAGAAATCTAGGAATTGGTGTTCTTTGCTTTAATGAGCGTTTATTGTGGTACCAAAAGAACTTCAACATATGTGACAAAGATGCAATACTACCAGGTTTTCAAGGATTCCTTTGTAAGGTTTATTTTTAATTCCCAAATATTTAGGCTGCTACATCTGTTTTCCAATCATGCATGAGTTATACTCATATATTCCTTAATTATAATTCAGTCATCTGTAATAATAACCAAGGGGTATACAGAATGTAAACGATATCCGAGCCGAGCTCTATTAGATTAGGATAGTCATTTTACTAATGTGAATCCTTTTCTACTAAAGGTAGGCTCCAGTCACACGCCTATACCTCAGAATGTACTCTTGGGTGTAAAAAGGGTGTCCCGTATCCATATAATCGTACTTTAATTCTTTTCCAACGTGGCTAACGCTAGACTCCATCCGGCCCTTATTTTCTTAATATGACTGGTCAGAAATATATATGAGCTATGTGATAAGAACGAGGGATCAAAAACACCTCTCAGAATGAATTATGCTGCAGTTGGTGTAAACTACTAGAACTGCGCTAGCTTCCTACAGCTACTGGACCTACTAGACGGGGCGGGGAGAGTACGAAATAAGTATTCTGTAGCGTTAAAATGCACAACACTGCAATGTTTATGTCAAACGTTTCTTCTGCGTTTGCCATATTCAACAAAATATTTGAATAAGTTTTGTTCAAATTTTGAGTGTAAAATTTCAGCCTTCTTGAAAGATTTTCGCAGGCTCACCATGCAAACTGCCCTTAATTTTGTACCAGCTTCAACCAAATCTAAATTCCACACTTGTAGCAGTTGGTTAGTGGTTTCGTGCGTACGGGAACCGACTCTAGTGCTTTGTAGTAGTGAACACACCCTAAACATACTATTATCGAAATAAATTGATATTACGGTGAATTCAGATTGGAAACATACAGAATTGGCGCACACAGAAGAAAACCCACTCGCTACTGAAGTTGCTATTTTCTACAAATATCAAGCAATTTAGCCAGTTTTATTTAACTTAATAGGATACAATTCTTGTTATATATAAAATACCCCACTTGACGAAAACTTAATGTTATTTCTCGATTAATTCCTTACAAACAACGTTAAATTTAGTGCAATATTAAAACCTTTCCTGGAATAAAAGAATAAAGTACGTAATTCCCTTATGTTTCTAAACATCAGACATATAATATTAACTTATTAAAACACCAAATCCAAAACTATGCTTATAATATAAAAATAGGAGTTCTTTAGATTTATCCATCGACCTTCAAGGAATATATTCCGAAAATTTGAAATAAATTGAACAAAATTGCACCATGAACATTTTGAAATGAAAAATAGGAAGAAAACAAATACAATTAAGTTCACGTACTATTTAAACGCACCTGCACTCGTATGTTTAAATGACACGTTTGCGCATTTAGAAGGCATAACCGCAGCCGAAATCTACATTTTGTTTTTTTCAATCTTTGTGTATCACGTAGTAAGTAGAGGCACAACCTAAATAAAAACAAATACAAAAAAATACTATTTAGAAAATGGTTTCATGTGTGTGTGTGTGTGAGAGAGAGAGAGAGAGAGAGAAACAGCTCAAAAACGAAAACTGGGATAAACCCATACTTGATATTATATGTGTTCACTATTTTCCAACGATGCTACAAGTAATTTTCGAAAAAACTCCGCTGAATCAACTTTTTACACGAAAAAATCCTAATTTCTTATTTTCTCAATCCTTTTAATTAAAATATCAAGCATATTTTGTAGGAGCTTTATGAAAATAAACGTTTATGGGCAGTGAAGGTGATTTTAATATAACACATCCGTTTTTTCTCTCCCAAATTTATCCTCAAAGTTTCACGCGCTGTAGATATTAGCACCATTATGAACATTAATTATTTTTACTTTCTCTACTATAGTTAAGTATGGGGAAGTATTGTATTCCATCAAAATTTTGATATCAAGATTTATATTTCACCGGAAATATATGTTTCGGGGCCCTCTGTATTCGAAAAAGCATTTTTAGAAAAACACCCGTGTTTGCGTGTCTGTGAAGTGCATAGATACTCAAAAACGAAAAGTCTAATAAGTACCAAACTTCGTATGTAAGTTTAGTACCTTCCAAGGACGCGACATCAGGATTTTTAAGAAAATTCCTCCACCAAAACTACGCTTTATATTGAACATTTTTCGAAATTGTTTATTTTCTAAAGAATGGCTAACGATTTTGATTAAAGTACAATATATTAAGGAAGTTACATGACAAATAAAATGTATATCTTGAATTATCTGGGAATAGCCTGTGAAGTCCACTTCAGTTGGAAGAATTTTTACTTTTTCTACTACGAGTACGTATAGTAAGTAGGGGAACTGCTGTATTCCACCCAAATATTCGATACCGAGATTTCACCGGAAATATATGTTTTGAGACCACCTGAATCCAAAAAAAAGCATTTTTGGAAACATGTCTGTGTGTGTCTGCATGTGTGTCTGTGTGTCTGTGAACAGCATAATTTAGAAACGAACAGTCGGATAAATTTAGGTTCAGTATCTTCCAGAGAAGCTACACGAAGGTTCTCAAGAAAATCCCTCCACCCCAGATTACCCTTTACATGGAATATTTTTCGAAAATTTTAATTTTCTCAAAAATGGCTCAAACGATTTTGATTAAAATATCATATGTTTAAGATATTTTCATGAAAAATGAAATGTATATCTCGAATTTTCTGGGAATGTTTCCAAAAGTATTCTTCATTGTGAACTACTTTTGCATAACTGGTAAACCATAAGAGATAGACAACATTTTACTACACAAAAAATGTAAATCGCGTTAAAATACACAATTTACGTCATACACATTTTTGTTATTGAGTGAACCGTTTTTGAGATATTGCTTGTTATTCCCTTAAATTTTCCAATACTTATACTTTTTCTCAAATCTGTTATTCATTTTTTTTTGTCCTGGTAATGCAAAGAGAATGGAATACTCCACATAGCAAACAGCTCTTAAAATATTTGGCTATAGCTTAAAGCCTACCAATTCCCCTTGCATCTACAAGAAAATTAGAAATAAGATTAACATCAGGATATTTCGATTAACATGAAGCATATGGAGAATAAGCGTTTATAGAAATAGTTTGTACAAGAGTAGAGAAAGTCATGTGAGTGTAACACATCAGATTTTTGTATAATCTTTTACAACTGCTAAACGTTAAGCGAAAGACGAAAACGCACTACCCAAAAAGTGTAGATCTCTAAAACACGCAATTTACACCAAATAAGTTTTTTGTGGCATAAGCCATTTCTGAGATATCCCTTATAAAGTTTCGAATTGCTCATTATTTGGTCATTCTTTAAAGACCTGTCAACATTTAGTAGCATGGAAACGATTGGATGGAAACATTATGGAATTATAAGGCAGCATATAGTGTCCAATTCTTAAACATTTGACTGTCGCTATTCTCTTTGAATATGTAACGAAATGTGAAATGCAGCTAATCCTGCAAAGATTTGTTTGGATTTAAATGCAGTAGATAGGAAAATAAGCTTTACTAAAAATAGTTTGTGCACCCACTATTAAATGTAAAAGGGCAGAGAAAGTCATGTGAATATGTCACACCAGATATTTTTGTATAAAATTCCGATATAGTACACAGGGTCAAGATAGCACGCGGTCATCCAAAACGTTATTTTAGTTTCATAATTTCTGGTATTTATTTATTTACTTATTCGTTGTTTCAAGAAGAGTCAGAATCCTACACCGGCCTATCCATTTCAAAGGTTGCTTCGATAAATGTTAAAATTTTCACTCCCTTCCCGTCCAGAATCAAAAGAGGTAACCCGATTACTCTTGGCAAATAATTTCAAACTGCTCTTTTTATCAATTCGCTGCTAGGGTAGAATCCATTTGCTGCTTTATTTTCATATTTTTCACTGCTTATTATTATTTGCCCTCGAAGCATTAATTGCATCTGATATCGCAAGCGAGCGCTATAAAAACGTTTCGGTGGGGCAGATTGTACCAATAATCCGCTGACTCGGTAATTGAAACCCAAATGCGAAACAATTATTGTAACACAAACATACCGGTATCTCCACTGGGGATTCCCCTAATCAATGGTTTTCCAGTTACAGGGTTACAGAAACACTCTGCTCCCCACCAACTGTTGTGGATATGCAAACTTAATCAAGGAGCACGTGTTTAAGTTCGCAATTGCTATAAGACAAACTGGCTACACCTTTCAGGCTGGACTTGAGTTTTAATCACCGAATAATATACAGTATTTCTAATTAGAAGGTTAAATAAGTTCCAGTCTTCTATTACGATATCAACAATTTGTAATAAAAGATGTGGTGGGCATACGTAAAATAAACGGTGAAGGGCACACGTGGATGTTAACGAAACTTTGGTAGTGAAACATGCTTTGGATTGTACCTAAAAGAATCTCATGTGTTGCATGCACATAACTTTCTCTACTGGCTCGTGTGAAAACTATTCTTACAAAAACGTATTCTTCTATATACTTCTTGTTAATGTATACATACTTTCATTATGCATCTACATATTTCGATGTAGGTATGAGGGATATAGCAAGCTAAAGCGACAGTCAAATTTTAAAAAACAGATCTCTTTGTTAATTAAGGCTTTGAAATTCGATGCTCCTTGCATGATCACGAGAAGAAAACGAATAGGACTTCTTACCACTTAAAAACGTATAATTATTTGAAAGTTCAAAGCAGTAACAAAGAATATCTCGAAAATGGTTCACACAAACAGAAATTTTATTGGACATAAATTGTGTGCATGTGCCCTTAGCATGGCTTTCTTTGGAAGGAGAGTATAACCGTTGGTGCCGTGCAAAGTGCACGTAAAGGAACCTTACTTTGATAGAGAAGGTTCCCTAAGAAATATTTGTCGGTCATTCCTTGTATCTCTCCCATATCGCTGTATATGGGCGGTGGGCTAATCTCCTGCCAGCATGCGCGCCGTGGCGAATCCGTGACTTTATAAAACACAGCTAGGTGTTCTTATACGTCAGTGGCGAAACAAGAATCTACATATATCGTTACCTACTTGAAGTATAAAAATCTTATTTATATTCGCACGATTTTTCTACCCACTATTGTATATTTTATATCACTTCTACCCATTATTCTTTGAATGCTTATTTTTCTGTACACTTAATATTAATTGAGAAAAACGTTTGCAGAAATGGTTTCATTCATTCTATATACAAGGGAATAGAGGAAACGTGTGGATAGAAGAATTCATAGATGTTTAAAATTGGACCTTGAAATTCCATACTCTTTCCATGACATTGTGAGAAACAACCGAAAAGCAACATCACTTTTACAAATGATAAGAGACTGAAAACTATAGTAACCGATATATTGGAAATTGCTGATGCCATTAAAGTTATAGGTAATATATTATGATAATTAAATTTTTTGTACAAGCCGTGTGTAGGATAAGCTTGGTAAGTTAGAACCAGAAAACTTGATGCATAGTCAGGATTTGACCCACAGATGTATCTTCTGGTTTCCACAGTTCAAATCCCGGCTATAGCATTGCATTTTTCAGTCTCATTCTATCTTTCCAACAAATTTTGTGTTTTGAATTTACTAAGTTTTATGTGGGTTGGTTCTTACCTATCTGTTTTGGTGTACCCTTATACAAAATTAAACAAAATTGCTTCCAAATGAAGAGGAAGTCGCATACTATACCCAAAAGGTTAAAATATACATTTTATTTCTCATGTAAATATCTTTAAAACGTGGCATTTTAATCACATTCATTAAGAGTCTTTTTTGGGTAAAACAAAAAATATCAAAAATGTGTATATGTAAAGGGTAGTCTTGGTTGGAGATATTCTCTTCGAAATATTCGTGTCCCCTCTTTGGAAGATGCCATATTTGAATACCATGTTTAAAATTCATCGAACGTTTTTGAGTTATAGTGTTCATACCCACCCACCCACCCACCCACCCACCCACAAACAAGCGGATATATTTCTAAAATGGTTCAGGAGCCTTAAAACATGTATTTCCGGTGGAATCAGCTTACGCACCATAGATAAGTGACAGGAAAGATAAAAGAACAAATAAACTATGAGAGACTACTGTTTTTTCTTTGTTCTATTTGACTTTAAGTGTAATAGGCATATCGGCCGGCATTTACCTCTGGGATATATTTTCTATTGACAGTGGTGTTAACTCTTATACGGTTGTTATTGAATTTATGGTCTTTGTATTTTATACATAAGATTACACACATATTCATACTTCAAGACTCTGGAAGTATAGGGAATAATCTTAGCTAGAGAAAAATTCCCATCCCCAGCCGGGAATCAAAAATCGCCACCCTGGTATAGCAGTCAGGTGCTCCATCAACTGAGCTGGAGAGAATAATTCTTTAGGTTTTATTTGGAATTACGAGAGCAGTCTCAGAAGTACCCGACCTAATGATATATAGTGGTTGTGTTGCAAACAAATGACTGTGGTAGAAAGTACCAAACTTATAAAGCTTAAGTCTGAAGTTTGATCATGTTTCTTACTTCGTTTATTAATTGTTTGGCAGCCATCAACAGTGAACACACTCAGCAAATTTGTAAACATGGATAAAACTGGTCATTGTTATGTGATACAATACTTTCATTTGAAAGGTCTTAGTTCAACTAATATTAAAGCTGAGCTAGATTCTACTCTGGGAGAGTCTGCACCTTCGTTAACAACAGTAAAATATTGGGTGGCAGAGTTTAAGCAAGGCCGTAGGAGCTGTCAAGACGAACATCGTAGTAGTCGACCAAATGAGATGACCACGCCAGAAATTGAGAAGAAAATCCACAAATTGGTATTGGACGACCGTCGACTGAAAGTGCGCGAACTAGCAGACATCGTAGGCATTTCAAAAAGTGCTGTACATCGCACGCTGACTGAAAAATCTATGTGCAAGATGGATGCAGCGTTTACTCACAATGGAACAAAAGCAGCGTCGTGAGGATGTTTCAGTCGAGTGTTTTTGCGTCGATTCATAGCCATGGATGAAACATGGATCTATCACTTCACAGCTGAGATAAAGGAACAGTCAAAACAGTGGATTGAAAGGAGAGAAGCGGCGCAAGAGACGGTGAGACAGTTCCATATGCAGGCAAGGTAATGGCGTCAGTTTTTTGGAATGTGTGGGAATAATTTTCATTGATTATATTGAAAAAGGAAAAGCAATCAATGGGGAGTATTATGCTAACTTATTGCAACGTTTTAATAATGAAATCCAGCAAAAACGGCCGCAATTAGTGGAAAAGAAACTTTTGTTTCATCCATACAATGCACTTGTTCACACATCCATTATCGCCATGACCAAAATCAATGAGTTAAAGTTCGAATTGCTTCTTCATGCACTCTATTCGCCAGATTTAGCCCCCTCAGATTATTTTATGTTTCCAAAGTTGAAGAAATGACTTGGCGGTAAAAGATTTGCCAACAGCGAAGAGCTGGAGTCTACAGTAATTGGCTATTTTGCAGAGCTCGATGATTCGGTTTCGGAGTTTTGAAAAGTGTGTCGAGCTGAAAGGAGACCCACCAAAATTGTTGTGTTCTATTCATTTATTTATATATTTAAATGTGAATTCAATATTACTAAGGGTACAAAACAGGAAATAAAGAAGTAAAGATTGTACGTTTGCTGCTTGAAATTGCAGCTTTTGGTTAGCTGCAAACTGACAGAAAAGTTTGCCCCACTTGCGTGAAGCTAGCACATCAAATTATGAGGGCAGAGCGCATTGCAAGAGTCATAATATCTGTTAAAGCAATAACATGAAGAGGTTAACATCATTATGACGTGGATAGTTGTGAACTGTGAAATACACGGGAAAAAGCTGCAGCTAATTTGGACAGATTGGGCAGGAGGGGATGTAATGAGAAAACAGCGCCGTTAATTTGACGCAGCAACGACCCAGTCCGGGACCACAAAGCGCACTGTTCTATTGGCATGGTCAAATTCCCACCCTTTTTCGTATTGGTACTTGGGATCGCAGACGTAGCAAATAAACATTTACCACCCTCTAAAACGCCGCATGTGCTCGCTCGGCGAGGTTGCATGTGAGTAATATCCTATACGTGTATCTCTAGAATAAAACGAGCTGTTCGTTGGGATTAGAAAAACGAAGCTACAGGAGGAAATGGAGCTGTACGTTTCGACAAATTTAGCTACGATAAGCTAGTAAAACACACAAAAGGATGTGATGTGTTGAATTTACATCACGTTTCCTCCTCACTCTTCTACAAATTGGTCTTGCAAAAGGCTACGAGGTGTGTTTATTTTAAAGTAAGTGACGATAATTTTTAAAAAAATCTGATGTGTTACACTCACATGACTTTATCTAGTCTTGTACAAACTATTTTTACAAACGCTTATTCACCATATGCTTCATGTTAATCGATATGTTAATCTTAATGCTAATTTTCTTATGGATGCAAGGGGAATTGGTAGGCTTTAAGCGATAGTCAAATATTTTAAGAGCTGGTTGCTATGTGCAGTATTCCATTCTAATTGCATTACCAGGACAAAAAAATGAATAACTTATTTCCCATTTGAGAAAAAGTATAAGTATTGAAAAGTTTAAGGGAATAACAAGCAATATCTCGAAAATGGTTCACTCAACAAAAAAATGTATATGGCATGATTTGTGTATTTTAACGCGATCTACGTTTTTTGTGTAGTAAAAGTTTGTCTATCTCTTATGGTTTACCAGTTATGCAAAAGTCGTTCACAATGAAAAACACTTTTGGGGACATTACCAGAAAATTCAAGATATGCATTTTAATTGTCACGAAAGTATCTTAAATATATAATATTTTAATCAAAATCGTTAATGCCATTTGGGAGAAAATTAAAATTTTCGAAATCTGGGGTGGGGGGATTTTCTTGAAAACCTTGTGTCGCATCTCTGGAAAATACTGAATCTAAATACCAAGTTTGGTGTTTATCAGACTGTTCGTTTCTGAGTTATGCTGTTCACAGACACACACAGACATGTTTCCAAAAATGCTTTTTTTTGGATTCAGGGGGTCTCAAAACATATATTTCCGGTGAAATGTCGGTATCGAATTTTTGGATGGAATAAAATACTTCCCCTACTTACTATACGTAGCAGAGAAAGTAAAAGTAACAGAAAATTATTTTCCAAATACTTTATCATTCATTACACCTTACACTACTTCTCTACATAGACACTTTCAGGCACTTGTTGTAACGGAAAACCAGTTTTTGTATGCCTTCGCCTTTGATGAAAGCCAAGTCTGCACTTCTTGGTTTTGAGAAGAAGGTTTGTTGTATTGATTATTTACCCCACGCTTTGAGAGCCAATTTGAAGAAGGTAGTTTCTGCCCCACGTATGAAAAGCCAGTTTGAAGAAATATGTATCTTATTTCAACTGTTGGGGAGCCGAACTTGATGTAGTTGCAACCGCACGTATGGTAAAAGTTTCCGGTAGCCTTCACCCCAAATGTACTTTCCGGTGGCCTTTGCCAAATAAATGTTTAGAAAATTATTAACTTTGTAATTTTACTGTTTCTTTAAATATTATATATTTATGTTTGCCACGACTACGTCAGTATTTATATTTTTTAGAGACATGAATGCCTTAGCAGGGAGTGGTGCGACTGAAGAATGTAGGCTTACACAGATTATATTTTACCTCACTCCTTTTATTAACGCTTGACACGATTTAAACAACACTTCACGGATATAGAGAGAGCTGTGAGATTCTTTTTATTAATTACTTGCACTTTTTAACACGTAAACTATTTTTGTCTCACACAAAATACGTATTAAATTTCTCGAGGACGCATCTCGCGTCCGGTTAGAAACACTGTCTACAAGCAACTGATTTCTGAATTTGTAAATTTAACATTTAACGAAAGCGTTTACTGGTTGTTGATCGGCTATTTTATAAACTGTCACAAAAATTACAGTAATGCTTCCATGAATCACAAGTAGCATTATTAAACTTTCAAATTCATTATTGCCTCAAGGTTACCTCATTGTTAGCAGCTTTTAACCTATTATTCTCACAGCTCCTACATTATTAAATTACGTAATACATTCACATAACATTATTGAACATGTATACAGTAATATAAACATATACAATGACTGTAGCGTACACTTTTTATATATTGTTTCATACACGCATTGCTTTAAGGCGGGCTGTTATTGAATTTATATATTATATAATTAGACTGAAATCATTTAAGTGTTAAATTACTGCCTCAGTTTACATCATCTCGTTGAAATGTTTTCCACAAAGAATTTCTTCGGATGAAGAAACAGGTGAAAATAGCTTGGTGCCAAATTCGGACTGTAGCCTGCTGTATTCTTATACCTACAACGAAATGTATAAATATAGATGGTGTATCATAAGTAATGTTAGTTTTTAGACAAAACGTTGTTTGGAATGTTTTATGACAAGAAATTAAGCTATTCTTCAAAGTAGAAACCAACGGATTCTATGGTCTTTTCAGCGAGGTTTATTATCTCACGTCGGTACCAGTCTCTGATTTTTGATGCGAGGAATTCGGCGAGACCCATTTCCACAGCTTCAATGTTTTCGAAATTTCTTCCACGTAAGAAATGGGCCATGAATCGAAACACATGGTAATCTGAAGGCGCAAGATCAGAGCTGTATGCTGGGTGTGGTAGCGGTTCTACTCCTTCTAATTCCTGATTTTTCATCATGGTTGTTCGTGCAGTATGGGGTGTTGCATTTTCCTGCTACAGGACAACTCTGATTTGTTTAACTAATGCTGGGTATCTCCGTTTCAAAGTTTCATGAACTCGTTCCAGTTGTTGAGAATAAAGATCCGCATTGACCCCCAGTGAATCACTCCTTCAAAATTACATCAGTCACACAATATTACTTTGGGGCCGAACCATTTTTGTTAAAGATGACTTTGGCAGGTTGACGGGGACTGAACCATTGTTTCGAGGCGTCAGATACGGTAATAGACCCATCTTTCATCACATGTGACAATTCTCCTGATAATCATCCATGAGATTACCGATAAGCTGCGACAGATATCCACTCTACGTTGAGCCTGTTCAGGTATCAGTTCATGAGGTACAGATCTACAGCTTCTATTTGATTTTACAAGTTTCTTAATCTGGCGATGTTTGTTATCTTTTGATAAACCAACTTCTTCTAACAGCCTAGGATCCTTTTTTTTTGCGGATTTTCTTCCAAAACTCTGCGTGTATTCTCATTATCCAACAATTTAGATCTTTCAGAACGTGATAAATCTTTAGTGTTTTCTTCTCCAGTGTTGAAACGTTGGAACCATCGTTGTGCCACACGCTCACTAACGACACCTTCTCCTTCCACTTCACATATTTTTCGAGTCACGGCAGCAGCATTATAATCTTGTTTCCAGTAGTGGTTTAGGACTCTAACCTCAAACTTTGTAACTTCCATTTTGTGATTGTGTATTAACAACTGACGTCTGACATATTCGCGCAATATACACAATACTAGCGATGGCATCCTGTAAATACCATTGGCGAACCAAAGGAAATCATTTCTGTCTTATAAAACACCAAACTTAAAAACCAACTTTAGTTATGAGACAACCTAATATGTAATGAAAGTCTATCTCAATTTGCAAGAAGTAGATTGAAAAAAATCTGATGTTTTACACTCGAATGACTTTCTCTACTCTTGTACAAACTATTTTTACAAACCCTTATTCTCCATATGCTTCATGTTAATCGAGATGTTAATCTTATTGCTAATTTTCTTGTAGATGCAAGGGTAATTGCTAAGCTTTAAGCTATAATCAAACATTTTAAGAGCTGGTTCCTATGTGGAGTATTCCATTCTTTTTGCATTACTAGGACAAAAAAATGAATAACAAATTCCCATTTGAGAAAAAGTATAAGTATTGGAAAATTTAAAGGAATGACAAGCAATATCTTGAAAATAGTTCACTCAACAAAAAAATGTATATGACATAAATTGTATTTTAACGCGATCTACATTTTTTGTGTAGTAAAATTTTGTCTATCTCTTATGGTTTACCAGTTATGCAAAAGTTGTTCACAATCAAGAATGCTTTTGGAGACATTCCCAGAAAATTCAAGATATACATTTTATTTGTCATGAAAATATCTTAAACATATGATATTTTAATCAAAATCGTTAGAGCCATTTTTGAGAAAATTAAAGTTTTCGAAAAATGTTCTATGTAAAGGGTAATCTGGGGTGGGGGATTTTCTTGAAAACCTATGTGTCGCATCTCTGGAAGATCCTGAACCTAAATACCAAGTTTGGTGTTTATCCGACTGTTCGTTTCTGAGTTATACTGTTCAAAGACAGACAGACACATACACACACCCACACACACACATACACAGACGCACACATGGATATCTTTCCAAAAATACTTTTTTTTTGGATGCAGGAGGTCCCAAAACATATATTTCTGGTGAAATCTCGGTATCCAATTTTTGGGTGGAATGCAATACTTCCCTTATTTCTATATGTAGTGGAGAAAGTAATAAGCTTTTATAGACGATTGAATAGAGAAATTTGTGTGAATACAAAATATCATAATTATGTTTCTTCAATGCCAGATAAACATTACACGAGGGATTTGAAAACACACATAGCGAAATCCTGAATTTTTCAACATATTTAGGCGTACCCTCTAGGGCATGTAAACATGGTGTGCAAATACAAACTTGTGTCTAGAAGGAATTTTCAATACATATCTATACAGATATATTTTGTGTATATGAATACAAGGAGTAAATACTTCGATGAAAATGTTATATATCCTCCCTCCCCAATTTGAGTCAACCACTAAAATGAATGTGATTTCTTTGAAAATATATCTGTAGCTCTGTCGACAAAGCCTTTAGTTAAAACACGCTGTTTCTTTCCAGAAACCCTACGCCAACATAAATTTCCGGACTTTAATATCGCCGTATCATCTGCTCCCAATTACTTGACGAAAGTCATAGATACTATATTTAATTAAAACCTAGCACTAACAGCAGCAATTGGATGTAGTTGAGCATCGGAGAGCACGAGGTCAGCGAGGAGAAGAGAAAAACTACAAAAATTCATATAACTGTGATTTCGTAATGGATGAAATCGATAACATAGACACGTATGGGAAAGTCAGTGGGTGTAAACTAACAAGGGAGGAATTGTGTTTGAATATTTTCCCCTCTCATAATTACGATATTGCTCTGGTGATTAGCATGAGATCCCGGGTTCGATTCCCGGCTGGAGGTGGGAATTTTCCTTTAACCAGGATTATTCCCATACCTCCCTATAGTCTGTAAGTGTGAAAGGGAGTGTGTGGGTATGTGTATTTGTGAATTTAAAGACAACCCAATAGAAAACCAATGTAATACAACAGTAAACGAGTGAACGTGAAGCTGATGAGCAATTGTTACTAAGATGTTAAAGGCAGCATATAAATGAGAAAAAAGAATTACAATATTCACAAACAGTTTTGTAATTCACGACTTATAGTGGGACGAATCGAAAATCTAGCTGGAAAAAATTGTTTTCTCTCATACTGTATAGATTTATATGAAAATTTGCATAGGAGTTACAGTAGCATTCTTGAACACATTTGGATAATATAAATTACCCCTTTATAGTGGTGAATATAGACGCAATCACCAACTTCTGTTTTAGTTAACATATTTTCATAAAACTTCGATAGGAGTTACAAGTAGCATACTATATAAAAGTTATAAATACATTTTATAATGGAAACTACCCCTTTTACGTGTGAATTTAACAAAACTACTAACTGCTTGTTTATTAAACAGATTTCCATAAATCTTTGTATAAGAGTTACAAGTAGTAAGTTCTTATTGTGTAAAAATTCTGAATACATTTGTATAATAGACACCACTCCTTCATAGAGCGCAACTTTAGACAAAATTAATGAGTACTTTCTAATTCAGTAGATTGGCTTACAATTTTGCAGATCAGTTGCAAGTAGCATGCTGTTATTGTGTAAAAACTCTGAATACATTTGGATATTATAAAAACTACCCCTTTATATGGATGATTTTAGATCAAATAACTAACCTTTTTCTTAGTTAACAGGTTGTCATGAAGCCTTGTATAAGAGTTACAGGTGGAGTTTACAAATTCGAAATACAATTAGATAATCGAAAGTAATAGGGGGTTAATTTCCCCTTTTTTTGCCCTTCGAGGTGTTTCAAATTGAAATCTTGGTGCGAAACAATATTAGTGAACGGAGTTTTGGTTGATTTACCAATAATGCAAGTTTTTTTTCTAAATCGTTCCATTATTTTCTTTTAGCTCATTTCAACTATCTTCTAGTTTTAACATCTTACTTGCTAAGTCATAACACCCAAAGGATGAGTTATATGTAGGCAGAATTCAAAGAAACATATCCAGGAATATAAGACTAACGGACCAAAATAATAATTTTCTTCACTCGCGATCTTTATTCATTCTGAATAGGATGTAACAAACCGTTTGACCCAAATTAATTGAAATCCATTAATCTCTCTGAAAAAAATGCACATCTTAATTGATTTTTTTAATGTTCTATTTATCTGCCAACCTTAACATTCAAGGTCATAGCGACGGCTTTGCCATTGGAACAATACCTCATCGGCAATGAGTTCACTC
Organism: Deroplatys truncata; assembly: GCA_030765065.1. Classification (NCBI taxonomy): domain Eukaryota; kingdom Metazoa; phylum Arthropoda; class Insecta; order Mantodea; family Mantidae; genus Deroplatys; species Deroplatys truncata. The sequence goes on along the minus strand of CM060975.1, from coordinate 290,892,143 downwards.
GCTTTAATCTTTGCCTTGTATTACTTATACTTTCGACTCCAGGAAGGATAGGTAATAATCCTGGTTAAAGAAAAATTCCCACTCTCCAGCCGGGAATCGAACCCGGGGCTTCTGAAATGAATTGTGTTTTATTTAACTACTATGGTCCTTAACGTCCCATTCTATATTAGGCGTGAAAGACAGGGAATTTTGCTAAGACGACCTTTTGTCAAGCTTGATATTCTTTTACGTACCGTAAATCTACGACACGGAACCACCGGCCATACTTCCCTTCCGAAGAAAGCTATGCTAAGGATTTTTACGCGCGAAACAAATCGATCGCTCTCCTTAAGGCTGTATTTTTAACACTTAAATGATATCAGTCTAATTATATAATATAAAAATAATAACCAACCCTTCTTAAAGCAATATTTATATAATATAATATATAAAGTCTACGTTACAGTCATTGTATTGTGTTTATATTATTATGTACATGTATAACAATGTTATGTGGATGTATTACATAGTTTAACAATGTAGGAGCTGTGAGAATAGAAGCAAGCTGCTTTCCGTAGCAAACAGAATTACAAAGCAGAATCCGAAAGTTGCTAACAATAAGGTAACCTTGAGACAACAATAAATTAGAAAATTTAATAAAGGCTACTAATAATTCTTGGAACAATATTAATGTAAGATTTAAAACAGTTTATAAATAGCCAATCAAAAACTAGAAAGGCTAAAAGTTGAACAAAGGTATTCTATTGGAGTAGGCTTAGCCAATCAGAGACTAGAAATAGAGGAAATTTACAAATACAGGCGGCAGGCGCTACAAGATTGCCTACCCGAGCAGTTCGGTACGGTACGTGTTCGGTGTGAGACATAGAAAATTCATAGTGGAGAGAATAATATAAAGTTTACGTGTTTAAAAAGTGCAAATAACTAATCTCACAGCCCTACAGTAGGATACATCAGTGAAGTGTTATTTAATCCTGTGAAGTATTAATAAAGGGAGTGGAATACAATTATAATTTGTGTAAGCCTTCATTCTTTAGCCGTACCAGTCTGGCTAAGAGATACGTACTCTAAACTACTAATAACGTAACCAAAATATACATATATAATAAATAAATAAACATTAAAATACAAAGTTGACTTTTAAACGTGGGGCGAAGGCCACCGGAAAGTTCGTATCGTACGTGGGGGCGAACACTCCTAAAACAATCTTCCGCAAAATTGGCATCCCTTAGGTGTGTAGTCTAAAACAGCTTCAGGTTGATGTACCATTACGTGGTGCAACAACTACAACAATTAAACTCCTCGTGACCTCGGGAACTAGACGCTAGCATGGTACACCTAGACCACGGAGGACGACCCGGGACCTCTGGATTTGGAGGTTAGCATACTAATTGAAATTTTGTATGCGGTCTTTATATTAAATTACCATTTTGTGATAGAAATTTCAGGTTGTGGAGTTTTAGGTTGTTCACAGGAGCATTACCTTAGAGTATACGCTGAGTTTAAACTGGTATTTTATTTTGAGGCAGTATTTTTAACACTTCAATAATTTCAATTGAATTATATAATATGTAAATTCAATAACGGCCCGCCTTGAAGCAATATGTGCATGTAATAAATTTTAAAATGTATGTAACAGTCATTGCATATGGCTATATTATTGTATCCATGTGTAATAATGTTATTTGAATATATTACGTAATTTAATAATGTAGAACCTGTGAGAATAATAAGTTAAACGTTGCTAACAATGAGGTAGCAATGAGGTAACCTTGAGCAATAATGATTTTGAGAGTTTAAATGTTATTTGTGATTCTTGGAAGCATTAATGTAATTTTAGTGACAGTTTATACAATATAGCCAATCAACAACCAGAAAAAGCTTTAGTTAAATGCAGGTATTCTATTGGACTAGGATTAGCCAATCAGAGACTTGAAATACAGAAATTTACAAGTTTAAACGATTGAAATCTATTCAGTTGCCTGCAGACCGTGATAGTAACTGGATGCAAGATGCGTCCTCTAGAGAAATATAATACGTATTTGTATGAGACGAAAAATAAGTTTAAGTGTTAAAAAGTACAAGTAATTAAATAAAAGAATCTCGCAGCTCTCAATATCAGTGAAGTGCTATTTAATTTGTGTCAATTATTAATAAAAAGGAGTGAATTAAAACTTAAAAATCTGTGTAAGCCTACAGGGGCATCATGCCCTGCCAAGACTTCCATGTCTCTAAAAATAATACTGACGCAGCCGAGGCAAACATAAATATTAAATATATAAAGAAACAGTTTGATTACAAAGTTAATATTTTTTAAACTTGGGGCAAAGGCCACTTAAAAATACATTTGGGGCAAAGGCTACCGGAAAGTGTTTACTATACGTGTATTTGCAACGAGTTTCAAGTTCGGCTCCCCAACAGTTGAAATACGATATAACTCATTCAATACAACTCCTACTTCAAATCGGCTTTTCATACGCAGCAGCAAACAACGTAAAGAACAATTCTACCTCAATTTGCACCAATCTTAGTAATTTTCCATGTTTTGTCTCAGTTTTCCTGCTACCCATTCCATCGCAATATAAAAGAATGCGAGTAACTGTATCGTAACGATGATGGCAGGTTAATGTAACACTAACCTGCACGGGTGAGGTTCGGCTTGACATTTAGATAATGTTTAACCTGAAATTGCCCTCTTGATTATATAGCGAGCTGTTGCAATAGAAACACGGGTCGAGAGGTGTATTGTTTCCCAACTCTTTTGGGTCGATACCGCCGTACACCAGATTCAGTACGAGATATTGGTGTTCTCTTACTAACTGCTTCATGTTAAATGAACCACTTCAGAAATTAAAGATTTACTAGATAACCCATGAGAAAATTCACGTAATCTTCATAATTATCTAAGTAACCATGAATTGTCACTCACATGTAACAGTTTATGTGAATGTGCAGTGATATATTTAATTATGAAGGCTAATAATACTTATATTGTTCCTCATTGACATTTCTTAACTCATGTTGTCCTTAATTAAGTGTATCATGAGTCATTTTTATTTTCTCTACTACGTATAGTAGATAGATAACTTTACTTCTACATTTTATACACAATTCTTTTTACAATGTTCCACTTATAAACTAACTTAACCTATGTACAAATTTCCTTGCCAGCTATGCTGCTCTTTTTCCCTGGCACCCTGGCCTTCTGGCTCTCTAAGCATGCCTTGCTATCCTTAATCTCTATTGCCCATCCTCTCCTTCCTTAGTTTGCCTTTCTACCTTTCTTATCTCTCTTAATTTTCTAATCCATTTCTCTTTACTTTCTTTAAGAACTCCCCCATATTCTTATTTTGCTTTTATTCTTTTCTTGTTAACATTTTAATTGCTACAATTTTTCCATCCATTTTTTCCAATTTTTCCTCCCATACTTTTTGTCTCCATTCTGCTAATTCTTAGCATTCTGTCGTATAATGCTGTGTGCTTTCACTACCTCCGCATAATTCACAAATTCCGTTTTTTTTAATGGTCTCTTAGCCCTCTCAGATACATTGACCCTGTTCTTTTTCTGCTCTATCTAAGCTTCCCCAAATCTCTTGTCTTTCTATGTCCTCCACTCTGTTTCTTACTGTTATCCAGAAGCCATTGCTATTTCTTTCTCCTGTTCTCCAAATATCTCCCATTCCTATCTTTCCATATTTTTTTCTACCCCTGTCCACCAGCTATTTTTATTTTTCATACTCTTTTGTTGTTCCATGCATATCTTTAAAATTTCCTCTTCATATTACGTATAGTAAGTAGGGGAAATATTGCATTCCACCCAATAATTCGATACCGAGATTTCACGGAATTACATATTTTGAGGCCCCCTGAATCCAAAAAAGCACTTTTAGGTCCGTGTGCGTATGTGAAGAGCATAACTTAAAAACGAAAAGTTGGATAAATACCAAACTTAGTATTTAGATTCAACATCTTTCAAAGATGCGACACAACGATTTTCAAGAAAATGCTCTCCCACAGACTACCCTTTACATGGAACATTTTTCGAAAATTTCGATTTTCTCAAAATAGCTCTAACGATTTTTATTAGAATGTTATAGATTTAAGATATTTATAAATAAAATCTACGAGTGAACTTTCTGGGAATGTCCCCAAAATTCCTCTTCTTTCTGAATGGTTTTTGTATAACTGTTAAACCGTAAGAGATAGACAAATTTTTCTCCGCAAGAATTGTAGAGCTCGCTAAAATGCACAATATGACATATACACTTTTTTGTTTGTTTTTGTTTTGCGGGGTGAACAATTTCCGAGATATTCCTTGTTATTTGTTTGAATTTTACAATACTTATACTTTTTCTCCAATGGGGATTCGTTATTCGTTTTCTCATGTCCCGCACGTGCACAGAGAATGGAATGCTCCACATAGCAACCAGCTCTTAAAGGATTTGACTATCGCTTATAGCCTGCCATATTCCCCTTGCACCACAAAAAAGTTAGCAATAATATGAGTTACATATTACGGGAAATACGTTTGTTTTATCTCATCTCCTAGGAAAATAAACAAGCCACCAATTTAGTCACTCAATTCCATAGTACCTAAACGAAAACTCCAGTAGATACGAAAATTTCCATCACAGCACTCGAGGTTTTGTAGAAAGCGGACGTGCTGATGCGCTGGACTAAAATATTACGTCTGAAAGGGTCGACCAATACACAAGCGATAGCTTAAATAATCGTTTATTGTGCGCTCGTTTGATTTTATATATTTATAATAAGATAAATAAATTTTGTAAAGTTTAAACTTCGTTGAATTACTGTTCTTATGCGACCACATCCCTAAGACAAAGACTCATGACTAAAGATGAGAGGTTTGTGAGCGGCACGAAATACACGTTGAAACGGCAACTCTAGGCCGGGCCCGAAAACAGTAATTCTAGACAATTTATTAATTAACTTTTATTGATGTTAAATCGTACTATGTAAACATCTTTTTCTCAATACTGCTTGTATATTTTAAGAAGGGTGATTTAACGTTATGTATCTATCTAGGTTATTAATATTAGTAGAGTTATAAATGGTTTAATGTAAATAATTTAAACGCTATGTTAAAATACTGTCCACGAGGGAAAGTTTTAGCTACAGGAATAGTGCTTTCGAAGGCAGAAAACCTAGTTTTATTACCTCTCTCCGGTCGCAGTGCTATTATTCCTACAGCGAGGGTGTAGAGCCTTTGTCCCATTATTTGATAATTCGCCGTGACCAAGTGAGTGAGAAGGACAATCTAACGGTACATGGAGGAAAAGCCGCGATTTATATTAAAATTGGACCAATGAGATCCCTGAAAGTTTATTCGAAATAGTTAGACGCGTCGAGTCGCGCTAAAAATGGACCAATAGGAAAGGAAGCAGCCTCAGAAGCCTGAGACTATAAATGGATCTGTTTGGGGAAAATTCGGGACAGTTTTGGTAATGTGTAGTCAGGGAGAGATGCTGCAGGATGGGTGAGATATCGCGCCAAAATGGGAATCAAGTCAGCTTTGTCATGTCAAGTTAGCATTGCATTTTATTAGACAGTTTATGTCATGTGTGGTCAGGGAGAGATGCTGCAGAATGTGTGAGATATCGCGCCAAAACAGGGAATCAAAATAGTTTTAGCAACACACCTAAGATCCGATACTCTGAAAGCGACAATAAGAATAGTTATATTTCGTGCCATATCCACGCCATAGTTTAACAGCAGTGGACAGTATTTTACAGCGGCAATACCAGTTTTGTATACTACGAGTGTTAATTAAATAAAAAGAAACGGCAGTGTCATCTTTTCATAAACAAAGCAAGTCTATGTCTTCCTATATCACCACCCGAGATCTACGTTTTCCTTTACCGAGGATAAGTCCATGCTCCCATATAATTTAAGGAAAATTACTGCAGCTAGCCGAGGATAAATTGAAGAACCAACACGCTGAGAACTTCTGGAAGCAACGGGAGAAGCATCAAGGTAAGCTACAGCAACGGATGAGGAGGTGAGCGCCGCAAACTGGCGCCATAACGTGGAGCTCGAAGGGAAGAACGACACAAACGGAGGACTAGGAAACAACGAACAGACGAAGAATCTTCAGAGGAAAGGGGCACAGCAGAACAAAACTACAAAGCGAACTTCTAGTCTACCTACGTGGGACAACAAAACAGCTGAGAACATCGCTTCTAGAACTTCACCAGGAGTCGAACCCGGAACGCATCAGTTAACATTGAAAAAAATACAGGTTAGAACATTTATTCAAAAACAAACAAAAATGCATGCAGAGTAGTGACTCAGTTTTGTGAACACATGTTATTGAGAGGGGGTAAAGTCATTACTAGGGAGGTAGAACTTGCTAACGGAACCATGAGTAGGTCAAGGGAAGGTTCAGAAGAACTGGATGGGGAGGCAATTGTCAGCATAACAACAGATGGAAAAAATATGGGTGCAGCAGAAGTAGAAGTTAGGCTAGAAAGGCAATCACCGATTGAGCAGGTCATTGACGCAGGTCAAAACCAGCTGCTAATATTGCTTCAACATTTGAGCACAAAGATAGACGAGATGAGTAAGGAGTCAAAAAGAAATTTCAATGAACATAGTAAGAACTTAGAAAGCATATTCAATGAACATAGTAAAAAGTCAGAAAGCATAATAAATGAACGGGGTAAGATCTTAAATGAACATAGCAAAAAGTTAGAGAGTATAGTAGATGAGCATAGTAAGAACTTAGAAAGAATTATAGATGAGCGGGGTAAGAACTTAGAAAGCATATTAAATGAACGGGGTAAGATCTTAAATGAACATAATAAGGACTTAGAAAGAATCGTAAGGGAACAAGATAAGAATGTAGAAGCGAAATCAAATGAGCAGAGTAGGAACTTAGAAAGAATCGTAAATAAGCCGAGTAAGGGCATAGAAAGAATCGTAAGTGGACAAGATAAGAATGTAGAAGGTGAATCAAATGAGCAGAGTAAGGACGTAGAAAGAATCGTAAGGGAACAAGATAAGAATGTAGAAGGGAAATCAAATGAGCAGAGTAGGAACTTAGAAAGAATCGTAAATAAGCCGAGTAAGGGCATAGAAAGAATCGTAAGTGGACAAGATAAGAATGTAGAAGGTGAATCAAATGAGCAGAGTAAGGACGTAGAAAGAATCGTAAGGGAACAAGATAAGAATGTAGAAGGGAAATCAAATGAGCAGAGTAGGAACTTAGAAAGACTCGTAAATAAGCAGAGTAAGGGCTTAGAAAGAATCGTAAGTGGACAAGATAAGAATGTAGAAGGTGAATCAAATGAGCATAATAAGGACTTAGAAAGAAGCGTAAATAAGCAGAGTAAAGACTTAGAAAGTATCGTAAGGGAACAAGATAAGAATTTAGAAGGGAAATTAAGTAAGCAGAATAAGGACCCAGAAAGAAACTTAAGTGAACAAGATAAGAATGTAGAGGGGAAATTAGTTGAGCTGATGAAGGGGAAGTTAATAGAAACACTTGAAGGGAAATTACTACAGATACTAGAAACTAAAGATCCGAAAACACTAACGGGAGTAGAGACGTTTAATAAAGCTTTTGAAAGAAGGTCAAAGAGGGCGCAGAAAAGAAAGGAGGAATTTAAAACAAAGAAGCGAAAGAAATGTTTGATCGAACTTGGAGAATTAGTATGGGTATAAAAAAAAAAAATCCAGCATTCAAATTAAAAAAAAAAAAAAGAGACATAATATCATTGATCCTGACTCTACAGTGCCTGGAAAGGAGAGTTTTCACATGTGAATTAATGAATTGTCTTAAGCAGTTGTGCAGAACATTTTTTTTCATTACTAAAGAGACTTGAGTATTAAATGCTCATTAGTGATAGTGAAGAAGAACAAGAAACACCTTTGCCATTAATATGTTTCAGTTTCTTCCTGCTTGAATAAGTTTGTCTTAAGGTTGAAACAGCTTTTATTGTCAGAATATTTATTATTTTTTTTGATATTTAGCAATATTTGTAAATTATTAATTGGCTGGTATGCTAGCAATATGCTGACAGTGTTCTTTAAACATATAAATTAGTTTTGTTAATTATATAAAAAAAAAGAGGTATCAAAGAAAGGAAAATTTATTTAAAGGTCCATACCGGGTGATTAACATTTTTGGCTCGGATACATTTGAGTTACAAGAAATAAAGAATTCCAAGATCGTAGGGAGATATCATAAACAGTTGCTCAAACCATACAAATGTTTGGAAAATGAGAAGGGTGAAGAATGTAATGAAAAGAATCAGGTTAGTTTTACTCGAAATGAGGTAGCAACCCTATGAACAAATAGTAAAGGTAATACACCCGATAAATAAGGACATAAGGAAATAAATGAATGCATAATAATTATTATGTACCAACATGTATGTAAATAGATTTAATTTTAGAACTTAAATTGGGTATTAGAGTATTTGTTTGCGTCACAAGTTATTCGTGTGCGGGAAATGTATTGTGTATAAGAATGTCTCTCGGAAACCTGTTTTTAAAAGGGAGAGTGTAGAGTGAATGACCCAAATATAAACACCACTGGTTTGGCAGAACCCTTGTGAATGTACAGGTATAGCGAAGGGTCTCTGTCAACAAAACAAAACAACAAAGGCCATAATCAGAGGAATTATTCTGTAAAAGAAAATTGTATCAAGTGCTGAAAAATGTATTCTTTTCCAGAACAGGGCAATTTGAAACGGCAACTCTAGGCCGGGCCCGAAAACAGTAATTCTAGACAATTTATTAATTAACTTTTATTGATGTTAAATCGTACTATGTAAACATCTTTTTCTCAATACTGCTTGTATATTTTAAGAAGGGTGATTTAACGTTATGTATCTATCTAGGTTATTAATATTAGTAGAGTTATAAATGGTTTAATGTAAATAATTTAAGCGCTATGTTAAAATACTGTCCACGAGGGAAAGTTTTAGCTACAGGAATAGTGCTTTCGAAGGCAGAAAACCTAGTTTTATTACCTCTCTCCGGTCGCAGTGCTATTATTCCTACAGCGACGGTGTAGAGCCTTTGTCCCATTATTTGATAATTCGCCGTGACCAAGTGAGTGAGAAGGACAATCTAACGGTACATGAAGGAAAAGCCGCGATTTATATTAAAATTGGACCAATGAGATCCCTGAAAGTTTATTCGAAATAGTTAGACGCGTCGAGTCGCGCTAAAAATGGACCAATAGGAAAGGAAGCAGCCTCAGAAGCCTGAGACTATAAATGGATCTGTTTGGGGAAAATTCGGGACAGTTTTGGTAATGTGTAGTCAGGGAGAGATGCTGCAGGATGGGTGAGATATCGCGCCAAAAAGGGAATCAAGTCAGCTTTGTCATGTCAAGTTAGCATTGCATTTTATTAGACAGTTTATGTCATGTGTGGTCAGGGAGAGATGCTGCAGAATGTGTGAGATATCGCGCCAAAACAGGGAATCAAAATAGTTTTAGCAACACACCTAAGATCCGCTACTCTGAAAGCGACAATAAGAATAGTTATATTTCGTGCCATATCCACGCCATAGTTTAACAGCAGTGGACAGTATTTTACAGCGGCAATACCAGTTTTGTATACTACGAGTGTTAATTAAATAAAAAGAAACGGCAGTGTCATCTTTTCATAAACAAAGCAAGTCTATGTCTTCCTATATCACCACCCGAGATCTACGTTTTCCTTTACCGAGGATAAGTCCATGCTCCCATATAATTTAAGGAAAATTACTGCAGCTAGCCGAGGATAAATTGAAGAACCAACACGCTGAGAACTTCTGGAAGCAACGGGAGAAGCATCAAGGTAAGCTACAGCAACGGATGAGGAGGTGAGCGCCGCAACGTTGACTCGACAGGGAGCTTGTGTAGACACATAGGTAAACACTACAAGGGCAGTGCACCTAAAACAAGTGCAACAAGACGTTACAAATATCCAAGGGCATAACAATAACAGAAGAGGTGTCAGAAAAAATCAAGAAAGGACCTCCAGGACCATGCACACAGAATAGAGAATAAATAGCTACAGAAAAAAATCTGATGTGTTACACTGACATGACTTTCTCTACTCTTGTACAAACTATTTTTACAAACTCTTATTCTCCATCTATTTCATATTAATCGAGATAAACATTTCTAGAAACGATCTTTTGTCATGCAAAGAGAATTACATTTTACACATAGCGAACAGTTCCAAAAATATTTGACTATCGCTTAAGGTGTACTATGTTCCCCTTGTTTTGTAATTGCAAGGGCAATATAGAAATACAGTAGCCTTTAAGCATAGCCATATCTCTTAATAGCTGGTTGCTAGGAGCAGCAACATTCTCTTTGTCACAGATTAATACTCTTTGCATATCAAAGACAAAAAAATTAATAACGAATTCCCATTTGAGAAAATAAGTATTGAAAAATTTAAGGGAATAACAAGCAATATCTCGAAAATGGTTCACTCAACAAAAAAAAGGTATATGACATAAATTGTGTATTTTAACGCGATCTACACTTTTATGTAGTAAACTTTTATCTATCTCTTATGGTTTACCAATTATGCAAAAGTTTTTCACAATGGTGGAGACATTCCCAGAAAATTCAAGATATACATTTTATTTGTCATGAAAATGTCTTAAACATATGATATTTTAATAAAAATCGTTAGAGCTATTTTTGAGAAAATTAAAATTTTCGAAAAATGTTCCATGTAAAGGGTAATCTGTGGTGGGGGAATTTTCTTGAAAACCTTCGTGTCGCATCTCTGGAAGATACTGAACGTAAATACCAAGTTTGGTGTTTATCTGAATGTTCGTTACTGAGTTATGCTGTTCACGGACACACACACAGACGCACACAGGGTCATGTTTCCAAAAATGCTTTGTTTGAATTCAGGGGGTCTGAAAACATATTTCCGGTGAAATCTCAGTATCGAATTTTTGGGTGGAATACAATACTTCCCCTACTCACTCTACGTAGTGGAGAAAGTGATAAGGGCTATGTAACATTTAGTAACACGATGAAGAATACAATATCAACAGATGGCAGCATAGTATACTTATATGCACCGTTAACGTCTTGTAACGTTGAAAGAAGCTTCTGGTAGTTCAAAAACTGTTTAAATGATCGCCACCGACCTTTGATATTCAATAATAATTTAAGGAGGTCTATAGTAGTTATTGCTTTGCAATTCGGCTTGTGATGGCTCTGATGCTATGGATGAATCATAAAGGCAAGTTTCATATTGTCATCTGCTAGTCCTTAACGGAGTATTGCATTTCTCATTTTCGCGTGGTTTGTGAACGCCGGAAGTTCAACACAGACACTGGGCATACAGCTGTATAACGTCTATGCCCACGCAACCTGATGACAAACCTCACAAACCCTTCATCTTTACTCATGACGCATCCATTTTCTTAAAAACCCGCTACACTACCATACTTAAATACTGGACACACCTGGTTGACATGTTCAAGGGGCACAATGTTAGCCTCTAATTCCCGAAATCGCGGGTTTAACCTCGACGGAGGGCGATGAGCTCTTATCCTTAGCATGGCTTTCTTCGGAAGGGAAGTAAAGCCGGTGATTCCGTGTTGTAGGTTTACGGCTTGTAAAAGAACCTCAATCTGAGCAAAATTACCGCTCTTTCACGCCCAGTATAGAATGGGACGCTAAGGACCACAGCAGTTAAAGAGCGTCCATAAATAAAACTCTGTATAAGAGTAACTAATATAAATAAAGAACATTTGTAGGTATTTGATGGTAATCCCAAAAACCACTAAACCGATTTTGATAATTCTTTTACCAACGAAAAACCCTATTGTGACGAAAATGAGCTATTAACTTCCAATTTAAATTCATACATTACTAAATAATTACTAAAATATTTACAAAGTCCATGTACCAGAACATAAACCCTTTGAAGGCACCAAAAGAACATCCTGCGATAAGATTGCCATGTAGTAGAAAACAGTTGTTACTTCACACAAAATTCATGCAAAATAAAAGAAACCCTGTGGATGTTTCATTCCAATATAGGTGTATAATCAATTGTCGCAGTTCTCAATGGCTTGTGTTATCTTATTTGTTGGGCGCTTATTGTTTAATTATATTTTAATTTGGATTCTTTGTCCTCCGGCTAGCTATTATAACTCAGTCGAGCACGTGTCTCTAAGCAGGGTGTGTAAACGGAAAGGAATTGATACTAAAAGATAACACTGATAAAATAATTTGAATCTAGACCTTTATTGCCGTCACACTTAATTAATAATTGACGCCTGACTGAAACTGTGATATTTCCAAATGTAACTACAGTCATTTTAGTTGCCGCGCACCAATTACTTTGCGTACTTTGCATTTTTGTAACTAACTCTGCGACGTGCACCTCGTGAGAGATTCCTTAGGACTGCGCGACGTGTACCTCGTAAGAGATTCTTCAAAACTGTGCGACACCTGCTTATGGGTCGAGAATATATACTCCTTCACCTCGAATTGCCTAAACATTATAATATAGCTCCTATTGGTTACCAAATTGCGTCCACTTTAGCGTCTGTTGTGGTCAGCCAATCACTACTACTAACATATATACTCTAGGGAAGATATTCCCTCCATTTCTAAAGAAAGGCACGCTACACTGACCTCATTTGTTTGTCTCTTTTTAGTGATAAACAACTCACCCTCTCGGTTTATTGTTATTCACTTCTATTGTTAGTTTCATTTAGGCCGTGTAAACTTATTTCCTAACAATACTTATGGCTAACAAATATCTAAAATCCTGTACATAGAATAATATTAATTTACACTACAATCACTCTGGCATTCACAGCATGTTGTGATATAATATATTGCCTCCCAATATAAATAACTAAAAAAACAAGTGACAGTAAAACTAAAGGGAATCGATTCTGCTTATAACGCTACGATACGCATGCAATACCAACATTTAATAACCTCATGTAAGAAAGTTTTTCCTTATTTCCTTTGGATTCATATTGTAATCAATCGGGTTGCAGGGCATGTTAAATAATTGTATAAAGAGAAAAAAATTGCTATCGTTGCCAAACAGAGAACCTATATTTTATAATTAAAACTGAGATGATTATTTTTGTGATAGTCGCAGACTGTGTTTCTTCCAAAGAGTTTGGTTAACCCGGTGGCCTGAGGGTGCGGAATCTTCATACTCATCAACTTCACCTTTATTTCGTTGTATATGTTTAGAGTTGCTGATTTATTTGAAAACTACGCAGCTTCTTTGTTATTAAATAACGGGACCAACGAGAAGGTACAAAGATTTAAAAGTACACTTACTGTAATGATCTAAAAATTTACTTGACCACTCCGACCGATGATTGTTCCACCGCCAAAGGGTACTTATATTATACAGCATTTCTAGAACTTGAAAGGCTCTCGGTGGGAGGATAAGGAACTCAGACGTTCCGCCGATGTTTCACATTCTTTTGCGTGAATTATCAGATGTTTCATCCGTAATTAGCAATAGCCAAGGCTGGCTGTAAAGGGGAAGATTCACTATAAAAACTTTCAGATCATTGTGCATTATAACTGCCATAAAGAACGGGAGGAAATAAATATAATTAATTAAATGGTCATTCGAGGTTTAAAAAATCTACCAGTACAGTGTCCGGTTATCCAGCTAAACGTATATAAAGTTATAATATGTATTATTTGTCTTTTTTCTATAACTTAAAAATGTTTCAGGGGACAAGGTAGTCTCAACACATGAAAATTACACCTTAAGTGTGTAAAATTACCACTGCTCTTAAAGTACTCAATGGTTTTTCCTGCAATTTTTATGAATTACTACGTAAATCATGGCAATTATTTCAGGGGGTTGTTTGCATTGATAGATTATGTAGTTCAGTCCATAAAAATTAGTTCATTCAGCAGAAAAATAATAAAATTTACTCTTAAAACATGTGAATTCAGGTATCTTTTTTCTGATACTACTTGCAGTACAGATTCGCACTTATGCATGCTTGTTCTTAGTATAATCAGCTATCTTCTGAACCTCATTATTTAGTTATGTATATTAGTTTATTAGAAATTGAAAAAAAAGGGATTTGCAAAGTCAAAAAAGTAAAAGAGTGGAAAATTTCCAATGTTGTTGCTTTCTTAATATCACTAATATGTATTATAAAATTATGATTGTGGTTCAGTAAGTTTAACTATGTGTGGTATACATGTACTGAAAATTTCAGCTTTCTACGTCTCATACTTTATGAGAAAAAGGTACACAAGTATCTAAAATTTTGTTTTGAGGAAACTGAATTTAAAGGTTTAACATTAAAATTCTGACACACTTCAGTAAATTCCAGGGTCGTAATCACCAGCACCTTCATTTCTGGATTACTTCAGCTTTTCTGATTTTCTTCTCTTGATCCTGGCCTCTTGTTAATTTCTGAACTGCTCGCTGGGCATGATATAGTCGTTCGTTGTTGAAAGATACAAAAATGTTCTAAAAAGGGGCGTTGCATGACAGCTTTAAAGGAATGCAGACTAGCATTTAAATACCTTAAGAACCTCTTAACCCCCCAAAAGTATATATTTTCTGAAACTGGAAATAATAGAGATTTCATTAGTCCCTAAAACAAAAAATGTTATGTTTGACCATTTCAGAGTACCTTGTCCCCTTAATAAATAATAAATTACAATATCTTAATATACACACGAGAGAAAAGAAGCTAACTGCCATGCACTGAATTACAATAGCTAAATAGTGTAGATAATTCAAAATCGAATTTGAATATTTATTTTAACAATAAATATCCGTACTACATTATCTTTTTACTTTCTCTACTACGTATAGTAGTAGGGGAAGTATTGTATTCCACTCAAAAATTCGATACCGAGATTTCACCGGAAATATATGCTTTGAGATCCCCTGAATTTTTGGAAACATGTCCGTGTGTGTGTCTGTGTATGTGTCTGTGAACAGCATAACTCAGAAACGAACAGTCGGATAAACACCAAACTTGGTATTTAGGTTCAGTATCTTCCAGAGATGCGACACGAACGTTCTCAAGAAAATCTTCCCACCCCAGATTTTAATTTTCTCAAAAATGGCTCTAACGATTTTGATTAAAATATCATATGTTTAAGATATTGTCATGAGAAATGAAATGTATATCTCGAATTTTCTGGAAATGTCTCCAAAAGTATTCTTCATTGTGAACGACTTTTGCATAACTGGTAAACCATAAGAGATAGACAAAATTTTACTACACAAAAATGTAGATCGCGTTAAAATACACAATTTATGTCATAAACGTTTCCTTTGTTGAGTGAACCGTTTTCGAGATATTGCTTGTTATTCCCTCAAATTTTCCAATATTTATACTTTTTCTCAAATTCATTATTCATTTTTTTATGTCCTGGACATGCAAAGAGAATGGAATGCGCCACATAGCAACCAGCGTTAAAATAGTTGACTATCGCTTAAAAGCTACCATATTCCCCTTGCATCTACAAGAAAATTACCAATAAAATTGACATCTCGATTAACATGAAGCATATGGAGAATAAGCGTTTGTAAAAATAGTTTGTACAAGAGTAGAGAAAGTCATGTGAATGCAACATCAGATTTTTCTTATTTATGAATAATTATCTACCACACAGTAGTTTTCTTACAACCCATGCATAATTTTATTTCTCCATAAGTCCTTATCCTCTGTATCTGAATTTGTTATTCTTCTAGACGCCATGGTTCTACGGACCCCATCTATCCCTTCTTCTCTTGATCTTCACCGGCTTCTGTTTCCTTCAGCTTCCTGTTCTAGCACCACTCTACTACATTTTCAATATTACGATTATAAAGAATGAAAAAGTTGATTTGTTGTAGTTGTTTGCACCACGTATGGAAAGTCAGTTTGAAGAAGTGTGTTTTTATTTTAACTGTTCGGGAGCCGAACTTGTAGTAGTTGCAACCGCAAGTGTATTAAACAGTTTCCGGTAGCCTTCGGCCCAAGTTTGAAAATAATAGCTTTATAATTTAAACTGTTTCTTTAAGTACTATATATTTATGTTTGCCTCGGCTGCGTCAGTATTATTGTTAGAGACATGGAAGTCTTGGCAGGGCGTGATGCGACTCGAATGTGGGCTTACACAGATTTTAAGTTTTAATTCACTCCTTTTTAATAATCATTGACACAAATTAAATAGCACTTCACTGATATTGAGAGCTGTGAGATTCTTTTATTTAATACTTGCAGTTTTTAATACATATGCTATTTTCGTCTCGCACGAATACGTATTTAATTTCTCGAGGGCGCATCATGTATCCGGTTACTATCACTGTCTGCAGGCAACTGACTAGATTTCAACCGTCTAAACTTGTAAATTTCTGTATTTCAAGTCTCTGATTGGCTATTTTTACTCCAATAGAATATCTGCATTTAACTAAACCTGTTTCTGGTTGTTTATTGGCTATTTTTTATAAACTGTCACTAAAATTACATTAATGCTTCCAAGAATTGCAATAACATTTAAACTCTCAAACTCATTGTTACCTCATTGTTAGCAACGTTTAACGTATTATTCTCAGAGCTCCTACATTATTAAATTACGTAATATATTCACATAACATTATTACACATGGATACGATAATATAAGCATATGCAATGACTGTTACATACATTTTACAAATTACTACATATATATATATATATATATATATATATATATATATATATATATATATATATATATATATATATATATATATTGCTTCAAGGCGGGGTGTTATTGAATTTACATATTACATAATTTGACTGAAAATCATTTGTTTTAAAAATACTGCCTCAAGAGAAACACAAATCCCTTTTATATAAGCATACTTTTGTATTAGAGATTGCTATGGTATTAGAATTCTTGGCAATGTAAGTCCACGATTAGTGCCAAATGGTCTCGCCGATATCATCATTTATTTCTATAAAACCTCTTTTAAAAGTCTATATTTCCTGCGTAATTTCCTGGAGAAACTATTTGCTGTTTAATGTCCTCGAAATAACGCCCTCTTAACAAAGACACATATAGCTAGCTGACCATGGCTAAATACTGGCTGCGGCAAAAACAGACCCAGTTTTTCTAGAGTTTGTCCTTGAGCCTTATTTATTTTCGTGCACACAGCCCATAAAGCGACCAACCGAGGTTCGAATTTAGGTCCTCTGTCTTTCCAATCCGAGTGTAGAATATTTTGGTGAATCTATGTAATGTGTAATTTAAATTTACCAGCGTGTCTTTTTATCTGTACAGGGACTTTATGGCTGCGTTTTGTGATACGAGTGCGATGTAACATGCTTCTAAAAACAAGTTAAGTTGTTTTTTTTATATTTTATGTTTGACAGCTGCTTTCTGATGTTTTGCGAGTTCACTTCCGTGTAGTTTGTTCGATTCGCTATAATAGTTTCTTAATTATCATTATTTAAAGGTTTTTGTGTTCACTCAAAAATGAATTTAATTAGAAAGCATTTCGCGGCTATGATTGTTTACGATTTTAAATCGTCATTAACGCCTAAGCAATCTGAAAATTCGCATGGAAATGTATTTGGGAATTTGAAGTAACAATTTATAATTGGTACAGAGAATTCAAAAGAAAGGCTTTATTTTAGTCATGAATTCCGTGAAAAACGCCCTGTTCGAAACACACTTTTTTGTGATATTTGAATTAGTTTCAGCCAACTTTCGTAGTGTGCGAATAGTGCTTTGCTTTTAATGAGAGGCGAGGGTCCGAATTCGAACATCAGTTGGGGTTAGTCGCTTGCGAAAGCACGGCATGGTACTGAAAAAAATAGTTTTCAAAACTTAAATTACTTTTTGACTCTGAATAACCTCAAGGTCATCCGTAAAACATTTGTAATATGGGAGCCAAAGAAAATAATGGATCCTTAGGTAACTTTTTTTTCTTTCTTTTGCGAAAGTTTGACCGAGAGCCAGAATGAACCAGACACATTTATTTTTCCACGAAATACATCTATCGACTAATGGCAAATATAGAAAATAGAGTAATCTAAACAGAAGGCTTGCCTTTCGCTGTTTTTAACTAGAAACCCGAGTTTCAGATAAGTTCATGCTTGGCAAATTATACGGGAGTAGAAGCCGTTTTACGACGTTTCGGCAAAGGAGGTGTTTCACGCCTTTTTGGGCAGATATAAAGTGTTACACATTTTCTCCAAGCACATAACAAAGCATTAAATTCTACTACATTATGTTGTAACTTAAGATTACAGACTGAATGTACAGTGCTATGGTGGAATAAGAGTTTATTTGATTTGAATTTAATTGAGTTTTTTTAATGGACGCTCTTTAACTGCTGCGGTCCTTAGCGTCCCATTCTATATTGGGAGTGAAAGACCGGTAATTTTGCTCAGAGGGCTCTTTATCAGTCTTGAGGTTCTCTTAAGTGCTGTAAATCTACGACACGGGACCACCGGCTTTACTTCCCTTCCCTAGGAAGCCATGCTAAGGATTTTTACGCTCGAAAAAATCCATCGCCCTCCGCTGGGTTTGAACCAGCGACCTGGGGAACCAGAGGCTAGCATGATAACCACTACACTACGGACGGCGACGAGCTTATTTGTATGTCTATCCGTCATTGTGATATGGTCCCCTTTTAAGCTGCAGCAAAATGTATAGTGTGCGGATTTAAAATATGATACCATCACTAGTGACCTCTAGTAACCAATAGTAAATAATGGACAAAAACATTCAGTAACACACAACGTGAATTATGAACTAGACTCCCTCACATAAACTGTTTTATCTTATTCACGTTGTATGACTGCGGAATATAAGTTTCTCTTTTTTGTGAGTTGCATTTTTCTTTTGTAATTCATGTTAAGCATAAAATATGGACCAGAAATCTGTGTATTGCCTAAGAGGTGGTGTTCTTTGTTTTAATACGTGTTTGTTGTGGTAGGGAGAATTTCAGCATTTCTGGCAGAAAGAAACAGTGCACCAGGTCTTTGAGGATTCTTCTAAAATTAAATTTCTATTAATTTTACATGTAATGTTTTAACGTTTATTACACTGGATATGTTACACTTTCTGAATTCCATATCATCGAAAATTTATTACGTTTTACTGGACGAGGGATGGTATTACGGATTTCAATTTCAGGAAGTTAATTATGTGAGTGTCTAATTAAAGTGTAGAAAATCTGAAACGTTGGTTTCAGTTTGTAGATTGTAGCGCACAAAAATGCTATTTTGGTACCACTAAAAGTTTCCTAATTAAGATAAGCATATTGTCGTACCCGCCTGCAAACTCCATCAAATCATTAATTTTCCTCTGGCTGAAATTACAGAACTCTAGCAGGACAAAATATATGTCATCCGAATTCAATTGCTCCATTGTGTTTTTGTTCGTCAAATGAACAATAGAAGTAATTAACAATCAGGTGCATATGAGAAATAGGACCACGGCCCACACATTCACATTTACGTAGGACAATACCCTGTGTACATTTATAGGCATTCCCTGCAATGTGGGTAATACTAAAAGCAAAAAGGAATGTGGTCTTCTACTGCACTGATGAGAATTCCTCGCAGGTGCTGTGCAAAGCGTCTGAAAGCAAATGCATCTCATATGTGCCAAGCACAGCACACGGATTACACAATCAAAACTCGCTTAAATGACTGGAATAGCTTCATAGCTTCATTTTAAGTTCGTGTTTAACCGAGCGAGATGACTCCACGGTAACACGTGAGGCCCTGGGTTCGTTTCCCATCAACCGTCCTTGCTGACCTTGGGTTTGTCGTGGTTTTCCCTGGTCGGTAGGTGAATTTTGGGGCGGTGTTTAATCTACCGCGATTTACTTTCCATAATTTCCCTTTCATTCCGTTTACTTCTTATCTTTCAGCTCTTGTGCTTCTGGATTTGGTGGTGTATGGCAGTGCCGGACAGATGGCGCGATACTTGTTTAAAGAAAAGAGAGCTCCCCGTGGACACTACAGGGCTGCTTGGTGAACAGGTGTTTATCGCCCTCTCTAGGCAACTCCAGCAGTGGGAGAGTTCTTCGGGACTGGAATTGTTAGGGACTTCCGCGAGTCTCTGGGGTTCGTCTGCCAGCGGTCTGTAGCCTCCTGTGGTTCCTACATTTCACTTCTTTCACCTGGAGTGTTAGCCACAATAAACCGTTGTAGGTGGCAGTGCGAAGTGCATCAGACAACTCCTGGCATCGCATTGTATGTGTGAATTACTCCAGCGAACACTAAGAACCTTATTTTGGATAGATTCGCTCAGCATTAATAAAGCAATTCAGAATCTGGATAAAATATATAATAAACAAAATAACTTCATCTGAGGTCAGCCACATAAGCCCCTCTGGCACCAAATAATTACAAATAATTGTACACATGGTTCCTAAATGTCTTCCAATTCACAATCACTCTGTGGTGGTTTACCTGCCTCTTTCTCAGCTCAGAAGTTGGTGAGTTGATCTCTGGATGGAAGTTCTTGATGGTCTGTAATCTGGAATGCTGTAACTTTGAATTGCCGAATTTGAATTTACCGTGTTGATTAAAGCAGTTGATAGTATAGGTATCTGTCTGGCTTGGCAGAACTGATTCTTGGCGGAAGTTTCCTTTTGCTAGTTATTGTTGGAATATACACATTGTGTGTTACTCTAATAATTTTGTTAACACTTTATTCTATTTGTCCGATGTGTTTTAAATTATGAAAATACACATAGCTCAGTTTATAGCAACTGACAGCGTATTCTGTGTTTGTAAGGTAAGACAGTTAAATAGCAATTACAATAATTTAATTTCACTAAAAATTACTTTTATTTCACGGGCAATGTGAATGGCTAAACGATGAGGCAGTATTTTTAACACTTAAATGATTTCAGTCTAATTATATAATATATAAATTCAATAACAGCCCACCTTAAAGCAGTATGTGTAACAATATATAAAAAGTATACTACAGTCAGTGTATATGTTTATATTATTGTATACATATAATAATGTTATGTGTATGTATTAGGTAATTTAATAATGTAAGAGCTGTGAGAATAATAGGTTAAAAGTTGCTGACAATGGGGTAACAAGGAGATAGCCTTGAAGCAATAATGAGTAAGAAAATGTAATAATGCTACTAGTCATTCTTGGAGCAACAATAACGTAAATTGTTTGACAGTTTATAAAATAGTCGATCAACAACCAGAAAAAGCTTTAGTTAAATTAAGGTATTCTATTGGACTAGGATTAGCCAACCAGAGACTTGAAATACAGAAATTTACAAATTTAGGCGGTGGAATTAAAGTCAGTTGCTTGTAGACAGTGCTCATAACTGGACGCGTTGCTTGTAGACAGTGCTCATAAATGGACGCGAGATGCGTCCTCGAGAAATTTAATACGTATACGTGTGAGACGAAAATAGTTTACGTGCTAAAAAGTGCAAGTAATTAATAACAGAATCTCACAGCTCTCTATATCAGTGATGTGTTACTTAAATTGTGCCAAGAATTAATAAAAAGTAGTAAATTAAAAAATTATAATTTGTGTAAGCCTACATTCTTCAGCCGCACTACACCCTGTTTAGAAATCCATGTCTCTAACAATAATACTGACGCAGCCAAGGCAAACATAAATATATAACTTTTAAAGAAACAATCAAATTACAAAGTTCATATTTTTTAAACATTTGGTGCAAAGGCCACCGGAAAGTACATTTGGGGCGTAGCCTACCGGAAAGCGGGCACTATACGTGTGGTTGCAACAAATTTCAAGTTCGGCTCCCCAACAATTGAACTACAATACAACTCCTACTTCAAATTGGCTTTCCATACGTGAAGCAACAACCTACTTCAACGATGAATACGATTTATCATTCTTAATACAATTCTTTACTTACAATTTTATAATAATTCTTTGACTTTCTTTTGTAGTACAACAGTTAATTATCTACACTTTCTTGTATACAATACAATTCGCCTCGCGAATCCATATGAGATTTTAGCTATTTAGAAAGTGTTTTCTTCTTCAGAAAATTTATAACAGTTCTTGAAAAAGTTGAATATTGTTTACTTTTTTGTGCTTGGTTACTAATCATAGCGAATTAAGTACATTGAATATAAGATTTTTCGCAGCTAAATAACTCGCATAGTAATAAAAATAACACGTTTACAATTCTAATTAATTTAAAACATATTTCAGTTCAGATTTTCTCTTTTGATATATTTATTAGTTTTTGCTATAATTGTTTTTTGCTTTATTTTCGTTCGTTCTTTATAACGTATTTAACTTTGACGTTGTTATTTTTATTTCTCTCATCTACAATTAATACCTCTTTTTAATTGACCTTTCACAACATACAAATGCTTTATGCAAATATTATTATACAAATAGTATTTTCAAACAATAGCAATTATTATTTATGACACAATGTATTCATAATAATATGTGTTAATTTTTCTCCACTCCCTTAGACTTGTGATTTTAGTACAGCTTAGCGAATTTATTGAATAAATCCCTTCTTTCATTAATAACTGCGTCAACTTCCGGAACACAACAGTCCTGTGGGAGATGACTCTTGATCTTGGGATCTTTGGCAGAAGGAAAACTATCCTGCCCAAGGTGCTAACTGAAGATGCTGAAAAAATATGTGAGTCTGAGAGCGAATATGTGCACAGATAGTACTGAGTTCAAGTTTATGATGTACGAGGGGTGATCAGAAACTAATATTACAAGACCGATATGCCTGGAGTTTTGTCCTTATACAGAAATTAGTAACGTGCAGTAATTCCAATATATGCAGTTGGCAACTGTTCAGAGTTTCAAACTCGTTATTCGATTTCTGTGGGCGAAACATGTAACCTCGGCTAAAATTTACCGACAGCTGGTAGAGGTTTATAGAGAGACTGTAATGTCTCATCAGCATGTCGCAGAATGGTGACGAAAGTTTGCGGCCGGTAGAGAAAACGTCCCCGACGAGGATTGCAGTGGCTGACCCAGCACGGCATCAACAGATTTGAACACAGCTCACGTGGAGCAGCTGATTCAGAACAACAGAAGGATCACGTTACGACATATGACGGTAGAATTGGGAATGTCATTCGGAAGCGTTCGTCACATTGTTCACGATATTCTGCAGTATCGGAAAGTTGTTCGCGGTAGGCTCTACGAAATCTGTCCAACCAACACAAGAATAAGCGCATGGGGCGGCAAGTATTCAACTTTTGCAACAGTTCTCCAAGGAAGGGAACAGTTTTCTTCACCACATTGTCACGGGTGACGAAACAAGGATCCACTACAACACCCCAGCGGTAAGTGGTCGTCAATGGAATGGAAACGCCCCTCCTCTCTAAAGACAAAGAAGTCTAAGGTGACACCATCTGCTGGGAAGGTGATGGCCACAGTGTTGTGGGACAGCGTGGGTGTCATACTCGTGGAGTTTCTGGAAAGAGGGCTCTCAGTGACCGCTGACCGATACTGCGGGATCTTGACACGGTTGCACGAAGCCATCAGGAGGAAGTGGTCAAGACTTCTCATCAAGGGTATCATCTTCCTTCACGACAAGGCACGACCTCATACAGCACATAAGACCACCACGCGGTTGAAGCATTTTCATCGGGACATCATTGACCATCCTCCTTTTAGCCCGGATATCGCTCCTAGCGTCTTTCACCTTTTCCTCTCTTGAAGGAGCACTTAGGAGGCGCACCGACGATTCGCTTCATACGAGGTGAAACACTTCGCGACAACGTGGCTGAACACACAAGGACAGGATTTTTACTACGAGGGAATATTCAAGCTCATCCCACGAAGCGACAAGAGCTAAACCGATATGGAGACTATGTCGAAAAATAACCTAATATATGTACTACAGTCGGCTGTATTGGTTGTATGAAATAAAATGTACATGTTTCACTGCAGGCTTTCAACCCCCCAATCTGGGTGCTTCTGACATACCAAAACGAGCTTAGTGTAAGCCTTAAAACGAGAGCCTCTGAGTAGTTTGAGAAAGTCGATTCCTTCAAGTGCTCAGTGCAAGATGTAACAGTTCATTTACAACAATCTTGAAACTAGCGATCCTATAATATTTAGTTGACATATTCCGATCTCGAAGATTGGCATATGATCAGAACTTTTAAGAAGATACCAGGTCGCCAATGCAAGAACAAGACACGACCATAGTTGACCATCCATTTATTATACGATGTCTCCAAGAACTTCCCATATATGGTCAGAATTTTCAAGAAGATATCAGGTCGCAAATGCAAGAACAAATAACGACCATAGTTGACCATCCATTTATTATACGATGTCTCCAAGAACATCCCATATATAATCAGAACTTTCAAGAAGATACCAGGTCACCAATGCAAGAACAAGACATGACCATAGTTGACCATCCATTTATTATACGATGTCTCCAAGAACATCTCATATATAATCAGAACTTTCAAGAAGATACCAGGTCACCAATGCAAGAACAAGACATGACCATAGTTGACCATCCATTTATTATACGATGTCTCAAAGAACTTCCCATATATGATCAGAACTTTCAAGAAGATACCAGGTCACCAATGCAAGAACAAGACATGACCATAGTTGACCATCCATTTATTATACGATGTCTCGAAGAACTTCCCATATATGATCAGAACTTTCAAGAAGATACCAGGTCGCCAATGCAAGAACAAGACACGAGCATAGTTGATCATCCATTTATTATACGGTATCTCCAAGAACTTCCCATATATGATCAATATGATCAGAACTTTCAAGAAGATACCAGGTTCGCCAATGCAAGAACGAAACGCGACCATAGTTGACCATATCCATTTATTATACGATGTCTCCAAGAGCTTCCCAAACTCTAGCCATAGCTTCGCCTGATGCCCATGTTACCATGCATTAAACCAGTACATCATAGTGTTTAAAAGAACCTAAGTGAAGCTCACAGGAGGTTGTGAATGTCACATAAGTTGAAGACATTTCGAATTATACTTTCAAATATTCGTTTCTTAGTGAAGAAGCATAATATTAGAGATTATATGCACATTCATATGACTTTCTCTTCTATCATTTAGGTATTGTATATACATATATTTCCGTTGAAATCTGATACAGAATTTTTGGGTGGAATGCAAACTCTTCTCTACCCGCTAGGTAATCGGCGGAGAAAGTAAAAGCTCTAAGTAGTTGAACATTAAAAAAATAACAAGGAATATCTCGGAGACGAAAGTGATGCAGAATGAAGTTTTCACAGGTTATTCCTGAAAAATTCAAGATATAGCCACATTTTGCTTGTCCTGGTATTTATTTTTTATGGTATTTAAATTCAAATAGTTAGAGCCTTTTTGAGAAAATAAAAACTAACGGTTTAGGATGAGAGGATATTCTTTAAAATCTTCGTGTCACATTTTGGAAGGTGCTGAACCTAAATACATGTTTGGTATTTATTTTGTCATTATATTTGGGTGATGCTATGTTATGCTAGTTTTTAAACGAGAGTCTACAATTAGGGTCAAATTTAATTGACGCTAAAATGTCCTCCTAATAAAACACGACTAATGGTAATTACTTTCCCAAAAATGTCAATAAACTTTACTCAAGACATTTCTTTCTACAACGCTAGGTTTTGGAGATATTGTGCAGTCTCAACTTAAATGGTCCATCCAGTATAATAGTAGACTATGATACAAGTGTTAAAAGCTGAGGCAGTATTTTTAACACTTAATGATTTCAGTCACATTGTATAATATGTAAATTCAATAACAGTCCACCTTGAAGCAATATGTGTATGTAAAGATTTGTAAAATGTATGTATCAGTCATTGCATGTGCTTATATTATTGTATCCATGTTTAATAATGTTACGTGAATACATTACTTAATTTAATAATGTAGGAGCTGTGAGAATAATAAGTTGAAAGTTGCTAACAATGAGGTAATAATGAGGTAACCTTGGTTCAATAATGAGTAAAAAAATTTAACAGTACTAGTTGTCATTCTTGGTGTAACAATAATGTAATTTTACTGACAGTTTATATAATAGCCAACCAGAAAAAAGCTTTAGTTAAATGAAAGTATTCTATTGGACTAGGATTAGCCAATCAGAGACTTGAAATACAGAAATTTACAAGTTTAGACCGTCGAAATTAATTCAATTGCCTCCAAACGGTGCTCATAACCAGACGTGTTGCTTTTAGACAGTGCTCATAACCAGACGCGAGATGTGTCCTCGAGAAATTAATTACGTATTCGTGTGAAAAGAAAATAGTATACGTGTTAAAAAGTGCAAGTGTAAATAAAAATCTCACAGCTCTCTATGTCAGTGAAGTGTTATATAAATCGTATAATGTATTAATAAAAGGAGTGAAGTAAAATTATAACTGTTTAAGCCTACATTCTTGTCATAACACAACCCTGCCAAGATATCCATGTCTTTAAAATAAATACTGACGCAGCTGAGGCAAACATAAATATTAAATATTTAAAGTAACAGTTTAATTACAAAGTTAATATATTTTTTTTCAAAACTTGGGGCAAAGGCCACCTGAAAGTACATTTGGGGCGAAGGCTAACGGGAACTGTTTACTATACGTGCGGTTGCAACTACTACAAGTTCGGCTCCCCAACAGTTGAAATATAATACAACTACTTCAATACAACCTACTTTAAATTGACGCCCAAGGCGTGTTGCAAACATGTTAAAAGAAAAATACTTCTCAAATTGACGCCTTAAGCGTGATGCTAATAAATAACGTAAAGACAATACAACTACTTCAAATTGGCGCCCATACGTGGGGCAAATACAACTCCTTCTAAAATACTCCTTTCTCAAAGTAGGGCTTTATTTTACGAGTAGGAATATTTGCAATCTTACGAGCAATGTAAAATCACTTTTAACACGTGTGCCATACTTTTACTATCTTTTAGACAGCTTTCGAATTTGTCAAATATTAATAAAATAATAATATACTGATTCCTGGAACGTTTAAAACTAGATCAACTCACGTGTACAGCGAGATGTCGGATGTTTTGATGTTTTGTTGATTCGCTGATTCGCTAGCAGTCATTTTCAGTGAAAATATTTTCAACATCTTTTGTGTTACACCAGGCAATGAAGCGTTTAAATTCTCTGTTATATTGCTTTCTGAATGTTTTAGATAAGTAGTATTAGTAATAATAAATAATATAAATAAGTGGTATTAGTATTGTTTCTACTGTTTCTGTAAGTTTACTTGGATGTTTCATTTCAATTTCTTATGAATTCATAATTGCCGCCATTTAATCTTTATGTAGGTTATACTAGATAAACGAATAACGTTTTAGATCAAAGAAAGCACAAGGCTGCCGATAAAAGTGTAGGTTAACTCTACAACGAATTGGGATAAATTGAAGTATAACCATTTGTATTGTGAACAAATGATACTGCATGAGAAATGAATCATTTAAAAAGTTATAATGAAAAGTAAAATATAATCAAGCCAAGCCGAGTTATTAAACATGTGCAAGTATGAAGAGTAATTGCTATGTGATTGGAAATGGTCACAATAGAATGTTCTTACGTTTAAAAATCCTACTTTTAGGCCATGCCGTCTAAAAACATATTTAATGTTGAGGATATATACCAAAGCACGCTTCAAGCATTTTAGTACAGAAAATATCTTTGTTTTTTTCGGTCTTATGAACATCAGGAAGGGTAATTATTTAAATCCTCAGGAAATTTCTGAGAACTGGTTCTTGCTATAAATAACATTATTGTGATTACCGCTCTAACAGAGCTTTAACTTAAACCTCTTAATTTTCTGAAATATTTCGATATCTCTTCAAGGGGCAGCAGTGTTTTAATAACGGTTACTAACTGTAGAAACCTCGCAACAAACCGTTTTGAAAATAATTACCTTTCCCTAAAATACCTCGTGAAGTGTGGAAGAGGTCGTTACATTTGCTGTTCGTGACTGAGGAACAAATTGCGCCCCATGAGAAAAGCCTTCATCTCGTTTTATTGCTACCTTTCAAGGTTGTTCATCGCGCTTAAGAACTGTTATTAAAAGTCAGGTGAAGCTGCTACCCAGGGTGTGAATTAAACTCCACTCGCCAATCGGGCTTAACTCCTGCAACGTGTGCCGTTCAAGCTAAGAGTTCAGTTTCGTAAGCTAGTAGTGTAGCAATACTATAGCACCAAAAAACAAAACGAGTCGTGTATTTGTATGTGAGCAACACAATTTCCAAAATATGCATGCCACTATGACCTAAAACCCTCTAAAATATGCCTTATATATGGGTTAAACTTCAAAAGTGTAAAATATATCACGAAATTTCCTAGCACACATATTGTTGTTGTTTCTAACGCTCCCAAACGGCCTATGACCTTTGGGGGATACTCATTCCTCCTAACGATGACTGGACCAATTTCTGAGGTGGAGCAAAATCCGTATCTCCAATGATAGCGTGATGGTGAGGATGGCGGTGGAATGAGGGGACCTACAGTTTTTACTGTGGACTCCGATTCATGTTAGTGCTTCGGGATACTACACTGGAGCAAGTCAGAGAGGAAGGCTTAAAATCGCTACTCCTGAGCCAGGAATCGAAACTCGGACCTCAGTACGAGAGATGGAAACGAAACTACTGCGCTACCTCGGCGTTTTAAAAAAATGGGAATAAAGGGTAAGGTCAGCAATGGAGAACGTATTTCACTTAGTGTGCCACCTAATATTACTTTTATACTACTTATTTACTGTAAGTAGAGGAAAAATTATTCAATTAAATAAAAATTATTTTAAATACGTGGTCCTTTCGCAGTAAGATATTTAATGACACCCAAATATTCGTACCGTGTAAATAGCGTTTTGAGGTTCCTAAATAAACACAAGTATTTTTAGAAAAAGTCTGCGTGAGTGTGTATGTACGAGGTGTGATTAAAAAGTTTCCGGAATGGCTTTACAACATTGCTGATGCTGAGATTTCTTTAATTCTTGCACAGATTGTACATGCAGCATTCCTTCCGGATAAAATGTAAGGTCACGTGACTTTTTGTGACCATGCAGTGACGAGGTAGATGCTCTGAAGTGAACACGTGTTTTGCACGTGCTGCGATTTTCCGCGTAGCAAAAATGTCAGATTACGAAGAACAAAGAACGAACATCAAATTTTACTTTAAACTAGGTAAAACTGCAATAGAAGCCTATGAAATGTTAAGAACAGCTTATGGGGAGGAAGGTATTTACGGACCAAACTCAAGCATTTGAGGGTTTCTGAAATTTAAAAGTGGTGTGACATCAGTTAAAGATGCAGATCGTTCGGGGTGACCCTGTTCCAGAAAAACTAATGAAAATATCAATCAGGTGAGGGAAATGGTCTTAAATGTTAGGCGCATTACAATAAGAGAACTTTCTGACTCATTAGGACTCTCCTTTGGAAGTGTTCAAAGCATTTTGAAAGACAATTTGGACATGTTCCTGCATCATGACAATGCGCCCGCACAAAGCCCTTTCTGTTCGCTATTTTTTGGATAAAAATAGGACGAATACTGTTCCCCATCCCGCCCATTCTCCAGATTTGTCACCAGCGGACTTTTTTCTTTTCCCGCGACTTAAAATGCGGCTCTGAGGACACCGTTTTGAGGACATTGATGTCCATCGCGAATCGCAGAACGCTTTGAACATGTTGGAAAAAGAGGACTTCCAGAGGTTCTTCTAGTAGTGACAGAATCGCTGGGACAAGTGTATCAACTCCCAAGGAGACTACTTCAAGGGTGACAGTGCAGATTAGACAAAACAAACTGTGTATAGTATTTCTGACGTCATTCCGGAAACTTCTTGTTCGCACCTCGTGTGCCTGTCAAACTTGGTATTTTAAATTCAGCAGCTTCCAAGGATGTGACACAAAGATTTGCAATAATGTGCCCCCAACCAAAACTATCTACTATAACTATGACGACTTCAAGCGGTTGCGGCGATATTCTACTTCTGTCAGCGGTAGATCAAGCCGAGGAGACGGGCGCGCGAGCCGCCAAGCGGTGGCCTCAGTGTGCATGAAAAGCACTGTAGAATAAGGCATTTACATGCTAAATAAAATATACAGGCTAGACCTTTAAGTTGAGACTGTACAATATCTCCAAAAATAAGCGTTGTAAACAGAAATGTCTTGAATAAAAGGTTGCTTGATATTATGGGGGGAAAATAAATGCCATTAGTCGCATTTTGTTTGGAGGAAGTCATTTTAGGTTCAACTTAATTTTTTTTAATAGAAACCTATAGTTTTTATGTTTTCTCATTAGTAAATGGTTTATATAAAGCTGTTTATTTTATGATGAATATGGAAATGAAATAAAAAATGTTGGTTCCCAATTACGAAACGTAACTTGACCGTCAAATAACCATCCATGGATGGTCCAACCATTCATTGCGCTCTTCGTACATAGCCTTTCATAATTTTTGTTGACATTTTCGTTGGTGTAAGAACATTGCTAAGTGCTTTATAAAAAGGTTGTTTAGTTTTTATGAGAAGTGAGAAAACAACATAAAAAGGTAGGTTCCCATTTAAAAAAAAATAAACTGGCCCTAAAATGATGATCACAACATCCTCCAAACAAAACACGACTGACATTTATTTTCCTCATAATATCAAGCAACTTTTATTCAAGCCATTTCTTTCCACAACACTTAGTTTTGGAGATATTGTACAGTTTCAACTTAAAAGGTTTATCCTGTGTGTCTTTAATTTTGGGAACAGCCTGTGAAGAACTCTTCATTCTGAATGAATTTTGTATAACTTTAAACTATAAATGATGGACATAATCTTATTCCGCAAAAAGAAACGCATATCTTGTTACAACACGCAATTTGTGAACTTTTTGTGGCGTTGACCATTTCCGAGGTATTCTTTGTTATTAGTTTTAATTTTCAAATACTTATACTGTTTTAAATGGTAAGTCGCTACACGTTTTTTCTCGTGATCATGAAAAAAGAAAAAAAATAGAATTTCAAAGCTATCACATAGCGACCCACTTTTTAAATATCTGACTATTACTTCAGCCTACTGGATCTTTCTTGTATCTACAACGAATATGTAAATGTATAATTGAAGTTTATCTCGATTAACAATAAATAGATGGAAGAATAAGCTTTTGTAAGAATATTTTGCAGAAGAGCGAGTTGAGAAAGTAATGTGAATGCAGAATATGATGGGATTTTTTTAATGGAAGTCAAAAATCTCTAATTTCACTTCTAATTTCCAATCAGCTTTTAGGAATGAACAGCGCCACGCAAATACATTGGACTGTAAGTTCGTTTAATTAATTTTATTAATACCGTAAATATTGAATTCCAAAAGCATTATAGGGTAAGAATGGGATAGTTGCTTTAACCGTATAATGTAATGAAACAGGGGTGCGCAAAATTAGATACACAATTGTGGCACATGTAATATTATGGGTCAACAAATACAATGATGAAGAGTTCTGTTTCCAGCAAGATGGAAACTCTTCCTCACTAAGCCTAAATTGTGGGAGATTTGAAGAATTTTCAAATTATTGAATAGGATGAATGGAATCAGCTGAATGGCCAACAAAATTCCGGATCTTAATCGTATGGATTTTTTTCTTAGGGATGTTCTTAAATACAGACTGTTAAAAAAAAAGTATTCCATATTTTGAGAGGTGGTATTATGGACCAAAACAAGAAAAATATTCAGTAAACATGGGTTTAAAATGTATACCTTAAGAGCTAAGAGCGCTTATTCATCTTCGCTGCAAGTTCTTTGCTGTTATGTGTGACCTACAGAATGCAGTAAACAAATGAGGACTGTGAAACAGCATAGCTTCTAATATAACATGCTTGCGATTACATACGACCTGCACTTGTGAACCATCGCTAAAGAGGTACTCAATATGGTGCCCTTCATAGTATGACATGCTTCTGTCCGACGTCTTAGGGAATCACACTCTCTCTGAAAGACTCTAGGTTGTCCACGGATGCTCTGGCAGGCATTGATGACGGCTTCCTGTAGTGTTTTGTACGTTATTAATGGGGGTGCGTACATTAAAGATTTCAAGATTTAACAATGTAAAAGCATTTCATAAACTTATCAATACACAAACTGATTCCATTAGAAATAATAAGAATAATCACTGCACTTACCCAGAACTGTGAATACGGTTTACAGTAACAACACTAACACATGTTTATTTCATGCTGTATCCATAGACAGTAACAGTCCTTATTTGTGTACTGCCTTCTGTAGGTTGTACGTAATAGCAAAGAGCTTGCAGTAGAAGATATGTTTCACAGTAGCAAAGATGAACAAATGCTCATAACTCTTATGGTATGCATTTTAGAGCCCATATTTACGGACATTTTGTTCTTGTTTCGGGCCATACTGCCACCTCTAAAAAATATGGAATACTTATTTTAACACCTGGTATAGGATTTTGCAAGAAGACCACGTACTGTTGATTGCATGATTCAGTTCATTAGGGAGACATGGAGACATGTCAAGAAATTGATAGAAATAAAGAACTGAGTAGTAAAATATACTTGAGTGTCAAATTTAGACCACAGCAGTGTGTAAATCTGAAGGCCAAATTTGAAATATTCACAAGCGAGCACTATAATGTTATAGGTTACTTCATATATCTGTATCATACTATATTACGTTGTCTTTGCATACCTAATATTTCATTACTGTATACCCGCTGTATATACGTTTGCCTACCCCTGACTAATAATCCCATATAATTAATTGCTTAATTATTTATTATTGCATAAACTAAGGCGTAAACAAGCTAGACTAAAATTCTTCTGTAAAATTCCCCAAGCTGCGCTTCAGGTGGAAAAAAAGATTTCGTAATTTTTTATTTTCTCAAAACTGTCTCTAATGACTAAATAACGCATTATCAAACATATCGCATCTTGAATTTTCTATGAATAGCCTGTAAAGTCTGCCTTATTCTAAATGAATTCTGTATGATTTTGTATAGTTTCTAAACTATAAGGGATAGACAAACGCTTTTATCCGAAAATAAAGAGTCTATTGAAACGGAACGGACGATAGCAGTTGTGTTTGCAATATGAATGCCGTGGGTTCAAATACCATGTATTTTCCAATTTTAATGGATATTTTTTCATGGGTTTCCTCAATTGCTAGGTAAATAAGCGAGCGAATTTTTCAATACCATGACCCAAGGTTCCATCCACAAATAAAATGGCATAGATGGTGCAGTAGGATAACTACGCAACTGAGGCCATCTCTCTAGAATTGTACACTCGAAGAACATACAGCAGTTCTTGACCCACATTTTAATTGTAATGGAAGTTAGTAGCGACAATATACATGGCACAGGGATGCGGCTAAGCAACTAAGACCACTTGTCTCACGAATAAGCAAAGTTAAAGTAATGGTCATGATACTATGACGATTACTGTAGGTGGAAAAAAAGTCACTGAAATGAGAAATGGGTAATGGAATGTTGGTAACTATGAAAGGTGTAATGATGGTGAAGAATGAAATTGGCTGGAGAATTAAAGCTGTAATCCATTAAGCCATTCTTTACAACGTGAAGTTAGATACGTCAGCAATAAATGAAAGAAAAAAAAAACAGCAGAAAAAGCTCTCGCGGCGAAAATGAATTATCAGAGAGCAGAGAAAAATTAAAGGATAATGAAATAAAGAGATTGATGATGTCGGGTAAGGCGGAAAATAAGAGCAGCATAGTTATTCAAGGCCATGGAGAATAAAGAAGGTAGTTGTGAAGTGAAAGGCGAGGAATAAGGAAGGCAACAGGGAAATGTAACAGATGTTCGCAATACAGATAATGGCAACTGACTTACATCAAGCAAGTTATTTTCAATTGCCTTCAAAATGGAACACAAAAAGTAAGGTCGTGCTGCAATACATGCCCGAATGTGTACGCCTTTTCCATCCTTACTGTTGTGATCTATAGATACACCTGCCTTATTTAAACCGAAAGAATGTGGTGCAATGATTATTTAAACTGTATCTATCGTTTACTTTTGAAAAGTAGAGGAAGTGCTGAATTCTACCAAAAAATTTGTACTAATGAAATAATAATAATTTATTACGGCCTTTAAATACACTTTGGTGGGTACATATGGTCAGAATTAAAGTACACAAGGACATTTTGCAAATTCATTATTGCATATTATGGCAATCCATTATAAAATGTGATGCAGTCAATTAAATAAATATTATTAAATAAATAGTAACTTTCGTAATCTTGAATATGGTTTATTAAGCTTGCGTGTACTCCTGGTATTATAGTTATGAAGTTATGGAGATGAAGTTCGGTGAATATTCATCACTATCTTTAAATATATATAACAGAATTTCAAGTATATAGTAATTGTATACTGCTAAAAATCCCTCTTGTCTAAACAGAAGTTTATAAGAGGTTCTTGAAAATAAATTGGTAATAGTAGAACCCTTCTTTTGCAACAAAAAAGTCCTTTGATCTGCTACTACAACCATAAACCAATAAATGCTTTCAAATAAATTTGTTTCAAGTAATTCAAGGAATTTTATTATAAATACTTCTCAACGGATACAATACTCGTGATAGTCTTTTGTAAACATAATTGATGTGGTCATTCCAATTTAATTATGGGTCTAAGGAACATTCCTAATAGCTTCACATTTTGATTAGCCAAACTTGCTGGAACTTTCCTAAGGTTTGATATCGTAATTATTGACGAAATGATAGAAAGATAGAGAAATAATTGCAATAAATAATTTCCGTGTATTAAGTCAATGAATAATGTAGTAAGTTTGTTCAACAGAAACAAATAAAATGGTATGGGCATACTAAAAGAACGGAAGAATAAATATTACCCAAAAGAATAATGGAGTGGACGCCATCAGGAAGGAGGAGAAAAGGAAGACCTTATAGCATGTCGATTCCGGGAATTAGAGGGGCAATGAGGATTGGGAAATTGAGGAAGATTTATGGTTCAATAGGCAAGAATAGAGAAAAGCTATAAGATATTAAAAATTGTAGTCATGGATAGCGGGAAAAATGTTTGTAGATTGTAAAAGCGGAATATATTTAATCTAATAAGATTACATTAATTAGCGAGTCATGTTAAGCAAAGCCATTAGTAACAACGAACGGCGTTCGCATAAAGATTCCTGAAATGCAGTTAGGTTATAAGTTAAGTACGTTTACAAGGCACGTAGATCACGATTCCGTAAACTAGAGAAGTGAAATGTATTTCTGAGAGTTTAGCGAGACCCCCATAGCAACATTTCAGAGACGTATACCAAATGGTTTGGGGATTGGCCCACGTATGAAGTAACTTTGGTGTGAGCAGTCATAGGTAGGTGGAGCTTAAGTTAAGAAATAGCGTAAATTCTAAATCAAAGGCACATTCGTCACACACTCTCTTGAGACTTATTCAGTTAATTGTGTGGTTTACTCGTGTGTTATTTTAAGCGCTCGGCGACGCGCTTGTGTGAATAA
Source organism: Deroplatys truncata (assembly GCA_030765065.1). Taxonomy (NCBI): domain Eukaryota; kingdom Metazoa; phylum Arthropoda; class Insecta; order Mantodea; family Mantidae; genus Deroplatys; species Deroplatys truncata. The sequence goes on along the minus strand of CM060975.1, from coordinate 290,856,703 downwards.
TATTATGCGGCCAATGCGAGGTTTTGCCAGTAAGCAGTTTAGGGACTCACGGCAAGTTACGCTTCTAGTTTCTATTATTACGGTAACGGTTATTTCAAACCGTAAAATTGACACTGGCATAATAAATCAATTGTTATAGTTTCGCATGCTGCGATTCATAATCATTTTCATTCTTTATCTTCAAACGGTCAGCAACTCGCTTCAATAGCTCAAGTATTAGGTCATATTAAAGTTCTTAGTCATTTATAAATTGGTGTTATGCTTTCACACCCGCCCACGCATACCCTGAGAGAAATGTCTCACAGCCAACCATGGTAGCAGCGGGCACCAGAATTAACAGTAGATATTGGTGACGACGTCTAAAAGAATGACAATCGCCCGGTTTCAAACTTGCTGAGTCATAGGCATATAGCACTGTTTTAATAGGTACGATATTAGGAAATTCATTTATCATAATAAGAAACAGAAACGGTCCCATAATGGAGCCCTGGGGAACAGCATATGGATATTTCAGCGGTAAAACCACGCTTTGAGGTTCATGGAACCCATAAAGAGCATCTATATAAAAAGAGGTCCCGGTTAGAGTGGGAGTGGGAGTGAGAGTGAGAAAGAGGGAGAGGAGAGAGAGTGTAGGGTATAAGGTATAGAAAGGAGGGGATACCTCATGCACTGGGACCTACGTGAGATCTATTGTAATTAATTACCCTCCCATCAGGAGGAAGGGTTGAAGTGAAGGAACCACACAGCAACTATGGCAACTTAAAATACAAATTACATATCACAAGACTTTAAATAATTTCATTTAGAACATGCACAGTCGGGTGCAATGAAAGTGTCTATATGAGGAACCGCGGTTTAAGTTGGCAATCAATAATTAACACACTTCTGCCGCGTCTTCCATCCCTATATATGGACAGTCTTTGGGGTGCACATTGTTTCGACCATTCATGTCACATATATAAAGTCTCCACTCCTTTCGTTGCCCAGCTAGGTCTGATTTTTCTTTATACAGTAATGCTAGCGTATCAGACTTCAGCTTAAAGAAGTTTTTTGTTTTTGTATTGTTATTTGCCCACGTATGGAAAGTCAATTTGTAGTAGATAATTTCTTTACGTTATTTGTACCACGCTTTAGGCGTCAATTTGAAGTAGGTTGTTACTTCTACGTATGGAAAGTCAGTTTGAAGATGATGTTGTATTTTAGTTCAACTGTTGGGGAGCCGAACTTGAAGTAGCTGCAACCGCACGCATGATACCCGGTAGCCTTCGACCCAAATGTACTTTCCGGTGGCCGTTGCCCTAAATGTTTAAAAATATTAACTTTGCAATTTGACTGTTTCTTTAAATATTATATGTTTATGTTTGCCTCGCCTGCGTCAGTATTATTTTTAGAGACATGAATTTCTTAACAGGAAGTGCTGTGATTGAAGAATGTAGGCTTACACAGATTTTAAGTTTTTCTTCACTCCATTTATTAATACTTGACACGATTTAAATGACACTTCACTGATATAGAAAGAGCTGTGAGATTCTTTTAAATTAATTACTTGCAGTTTTTAACACGTAAACTATTTTTTTGTGTCACACAAAATACGTATTATACTTCTCGAGGACGTGTCTCGCGTCCAGTTATGAACACTGTCTATAAGCAACTGAACTCTAAATTTGTAAATTTTGCTATATTTCAGTTTCTGATTGGCTATTCCTAATCCAATGGAATACTTTTATTTAACTTAAGCTTTTTTTTGGTTGTTGATTGGCTATTTTACAAACTGTCTCAAAATTTACATTATTGTTGCTCCAATAATGACTAGTAGTACTATTAAACATTCTTACTCATTATTGCCTCAAGGTTACCTCATTGTTACCTCATTGTTAGCAACTTTTAACCTATTATTCTCACAGCTCCTACACTATTAAGTTACGTAATACATTCACATAACATTATTACATGTATACAATAATATAAACATACAAGACTGTAATATACACCTTTTATACATTGTTACATACACATATTGCTTTAAGGCGGGCTGTTATCTAATTATACATTATATAATTAGACTGAAATCATTTGAGTGTTAAAAATATTGCCTCCAGCTAAGGAGGGCGAAGAGCACAAGTGATCATATTCTGCCAATATTCAAGAATGGAAAGCACTAAAATAACCAAAAGCAACGGCACGTTTTTTCTTCTTTTTTTTAAATGAATAGCTAAGCTCGTCTTGAAAATTCCATGAGTATAACATAATATTGCGTTCCACAAGTTGCGCACAGTATTTTATTCATTATTCCACAGGAAAGTAGCACAATATATGTTTTAAGTGGCTTTTATTTTTAAAAGCCATAACAAAAATACACAAACTCAGAGCTTAGTTTGGGTAAGATATAATCAATATGATATTTTCAGATCACAGTAACACAAATAAATGCTATATTACAAGATTCCGAGAAAATTAGTGCATTTAGCTTTTCTCAAAATGTATAGGACCTTTTTATTTTAACCTTTAACCTAAAGTCATACAGCGACATTAGAATTAATTGTACATAAATATAGAAATTATATGAAAACATTATAATGCCTCTTGATACTTTTAAAGAACTGAATTAACTTGACGCAGTAGGAGAGGAGTATTTGATAAGGCTGTTGCCAACGGTTATAACGTTGGCAGTCTGTGATAATGTGCTTGATCATCAAATGCACATTAATCGGAGGTTGGTTCTATCTGTGATCTTGGAGTGAACTATTCTTAGTCGTGATATTAAAACTTCATCTATCCAGATAGATTTTTCACAGGCAGTTGGAATACAGTAGTGGACATTATGTTTTGCAGTTTGCATTGCAAGGCATCTCATCTTCCACTCCATATTTTCACAATGTGATAATGTCACTGCACGGTGTAGCAATTGTTGAATCGCTTATGTTGTTACTGTCAAAGCAATTGCTTATCTTTGGATAAATCTGAGAGGTGACTCATTATGTTATTTCAAGAGGATATTTATTTTGCATCTGAATAAAACAAATACATAAACACATTGGTTTACTGCTGATGGGAGATCGTTGGTGCATAGAAGGAAAAACAATCTGATGTGATACATTCACATGACCTTCTCTACCCTCTGTCTTTATTAGTGGGTGTACAAACTATTCATACTAAAGCTTATTTGTCTATCTACTACATTTTAATCCAAAACCTTTTGCAGAAATAGTTACATTACACATTTCGTTATAGATACAAAGAGAACAGCGACTGTCAAATGTTTAAGAACTGGATGCTATATGCTGACCTTAAAATTCCATATTGTTTCCATGCAATCGCGAGAAACAATTGAATGTTGACATGGCTGTCTTTTGACAAAATTACCAAGGAATAAATAATTAGAACCTTTAATAATGGATATCTCAGAAATGGCTTACGCCACAAAAAATGTATTTGAAATAAACTATGTGTTTTAAAGAGATATACATTTTCTTATGTAGTACGTTTTCGTCTATCGCTTAACGTTTAGCAGTTATACAGGATTATACAAAATTCCTTCCGAATGAAGAGGACTTCATAGGCTATTCCTACAGAATTCAATATATACGTATCATTTGTCTTGTAAATATCTTTAATACGACGATACGTCAATAAGTACCCGCCAATATTTTTACTTTCTCTAATACGTATAGTAAGTAGGGGAAGTATTGTATTCCACCCAAAAATTCGATACCGAGATTTCACCGGAAATACATGTTTTGCGACCCCCTGAATCCAAACAAATGCATTTTTGGAAACATGTCCGTGTGTGTGTGTCTGTCTGTGAACAGAATAACTCAGAAACGAACAGTCGGATAAACACGAAACTTGGTATTTAAATTCAGTATCTTCTAGAGATGCGACACGAAGATTTTCAAGAACACTAAAGAGAACACTAAAAATAAAATTAGAAATGATTCAATAATAAAATTATATAAAGCAATGGCCATCCCCACAGTAACTTATGGGTCTGAAAATGGACAGTGACAGCAGAAAATAAAAGAAGGATACAGACAGCTGAAATGAAATTTCTCAGACCTATAACAGGATACAGAAGACTGGATAAAAAACCAATGAACGAAATAAGACAAAATTTAAAAATAGAAGAGTTAAATAAAGTAATAGAATATATAACTAACTGGAAACAACATTTAGAAAGAATGCCATTAAATTGGATATCCCGTGCAACATATAACTACAGACCCCAAGGATACAGAAGCCCAGGACGACCAAAAAAGAGATGGACACAACAAGATTTTGGATCCGGAACAGGCTAAATGGCCTAAAAACATGAAGTAGAAGAAGAAGAATAAAAAGACCTCCAATGACGAGGTGCGAGGGTCTCTGAATCCTCCAAGGACCCTCAGCGTTCCCTACTCTTCTATTAATTTTACCTCGTGGTCATGCAAAGAGCATGCAATTTCAATGCCATCATATAGCGACCCGCTTTTTACTTTCCCTACTACGTGTAGTAAGTAGGGGAATTATTGTATTCCACCCAAAAATTCGATACCGAGATTTCACCGGAAATATATGTTTTGAGACCCCCTGAATCCAAAAAAAGCATTTTTGGAAACATGTCCGTGTGTGTGTGTCTGTGAACAGCATAACTCAGAAACGTAGAGTGGATAAACACCAAACATGGTATTTAGGTTCAGTATCTTCCAGAGGCGACACGAAGGTTTTAAAGAAAATCCCCCCACGTAGATTACCCTTTACATGGAACATTTTTAGAAAATTTTAGTTTTTTCAAAAATGGCTCTAACGATTTTGATTAAAATATCATATGTTTAAGATATTTTCATGACAAATGAAATGTATATCTCGAATTTTCTGGGAATGTCTTCAAAAGTATTCTTCATTGTGAACGACTTTTGCCTAACTGGTAAACCATAAAAGATAGACAAAATTTTACTACAAAAATAGTGATCGCTTTAAAATACACAACTTATGTTATATACATTTTTTGTTGTTGAGTTAACCATTTTCGAGATATTGCTTGTTATTCCCTTTAATTTTTCAATACTTATTTTTCTAAATGGGAATTCGTTATTCATTTTTTTTTGTCTTGGATATGCAAAGAGTATTAATCTGTGGCAAGGAGAATGGTGATGAACATAGCAACCAGCTATTAAGAGTAATGTCTATGCTCAAAGGCTACTGTATTTCTATATTGCGCTTGTAAATATATATTCCCCTTACATCTACAAGAAAACTACCAATAAGATAGTCTGCAAATGTTTCTCTCGATTAACATGAAGCATTTGGAGAATAAGCGTTTGTAAAAATAGTTTGTACAAGAGTAGAGAAAGTCATGTGAGTGTAATACATCGGATTTTTTTCTCAAATGGGAATTCGTTATTCAGTTTTTTGTCTTGGATATGCAAAGAGTATTAATCTGTGGCAAAGGGAATGATGCTGCACCTATCAACCAGCTATTAAGATATATGTCTATGCTTAAAGGCTACTGTATTTCTATATTGCCCTTGCAATTACGAAACAAGGGGAACATAGTACGCCTTAGGCGATAGTCAAATATGTTTAGAACCGCTATGTGTAAAATGTAATTCTGTTTGCATGTAAAAAGATCGTTTCTGCAAATGTTTACTTCGATTAATATGAAATATTTGGAGAATAAAAGTTTGTAAACATAGTTTGTACAAGAGTAGAGATAGTTATGTGACTGTAACACATCAGATTTTTTAAATTTCTTATAACACAGTAAAAGCTTTTAATTACCTCATTTTTAACGCAGTCCCCGTGTTCTTCACATGATCCATCCTGGCACAAACTCTCGGATGCCCTCAGAAAAAAAATGTTCTTTATTCGGCTGAGCAGCAAGCCATGTATGCACCGCTTCCTTCGTTTCTTGCTCTGTGGTGAAGCGAAGGCCCCTTAAGGCATTTTTAAGCGGATCAAAAAATATATGGTTTGCCACGTCATCGACAACGGATCTTCGGTTCTCTGAAGCAGAATACGGACTTGCTCAATGGTGGTGTCACTGGTTGATATGGATGGGCGTACTGTTCTTTCGCGTCCTTCACAGCTGTCCGACCATTTTTGAACTTTTCAATCCATTCGTACACATTTCTCTGAGGTAAAACATTGCCCCGATATTGTGCGAAAAGTCTTCGACGCATTTTGGCTCCTGGTACATCTTCAGATGACGAAAACGGATAACTACACGCTGTTTCTTCTTTGGTGCAAAAGGTGAGGAGTGCAGCAATGTTTATTATGCAACACTCACTGGATTATAACGGTCAAACATTCCATAAGCGGAGACAAAGGAACAACCTGTCGACGTGCGCGCGCACAACCCGATACAGCCAACCTGCAAAAGATTAAAAACAATGTGCGGATACTTAGTCACTTACCCTCGTATATGGTGTTTTAATCAAAACCTTTTTTTAGAAAATCAGAGATTTCGAAAAATGTTCCATGTAAAGAATAGTTTGGGGTGGGAAATTTCTTGAACATCTTCATGTCGCAGCTTTGAAAGTAACTGAACTAAATACGAGGGCTGATAAACAAAGACACAGATGTTTATTACTTCAATTCAATGTTTACATGATCTTTTTCAACGTGTCCCCTCAATGCACTTTTTATAGCGTCTCTGCCAGTCCTTGAACACGTCCTGCAGACCATTCTTTGTCAGGTCCTTGAGAATCGCCTCACTTTTCTTGAGCACTGGTTCAGAGTTCTCAAATAGAATACCCCTAAGCTTTGCCTTTAGTGATGGGAATAAAAACAGTCACAGGGTGCAAGATAGGGGCTATAAGGTGGATGTGGTACACAGGTAATGTTGAATCGAGCCAGAAACTGCATGACTTGATTTGCAACGTGAGGCCATGCATTGTCATGATGAAGTAGCCACCCAGTTCGAGAAAGCTCTGGTTGTTTCTTTGCAATGTGCTTCCTCAGTGTAGCCAATACTGACGTGTAGTATGCTGCCGTAACAGTAGTGTGAGGGGGAATTTCATGCTGGTAAATCATTCCATTACAGTCAAAAAATGTGATCACCATCACTTTCCCTGCAGATGGAACAACTTTTGCCTTTTTTGGTGTTGGAGAACCTGGGGATTTCCACACTGTGCTGGCTTGTTTTCCTTCAGGATCATAAAGATGCAACCATGACTCATCACCGGGGATAATCGATTTAAAAAATGCATCCCCTCCATCAGAAAAGGGGCGCAGCACCTGATTGTCTGGTATTCGAAATGCACATAGGGTCTACAAAATAGAGCATTACTACCAACCTACCAATACGACAGTGCTGCCGCCTACCAACATTATACATAAAAACCTGCTCTTTTCAAATATTTATGTTACAGATACGTAACTATCACGGAAGCTACAGTAAAAAATCAGTCTCAGTCTTTGTTGATCAGCCCTCGTACTAAGCTTGGTATTCATCCGACGTTTAATTTTTGTGTTATGCTGTTCACAGTACACCCACCCACACACACGCACACATTTCTTCACACTTTTGTATTCAGGGGACCTCAAAACATGTATTTCCGATGAAATCTCGGTATTGAATTTTTGGACGGAATGAAATACCTACTCTATCTACTATATGCGTGGTAGAGAAAGTGAAAATGGATGCAAAATTGAACCTATCTTCGAGATTGCTGTTTACAAGTTATTTAATATTGTAAAATGTTAACGACACTGGGGCTGAATTATATAACCTTTTTAATTTTAAATCTTTGTATTTGAAAATTGTTACCTTAATATGAGTAAATAAAGAAATGACTGCGCCAAAGCGTATAGCTGTTGTTCAAATAGTTTCTGGTGTAATACAATTAAATATGTTTAATTAGCGAAAAAAATGAAATTTTTCTAAATCTGCCTTACTCATTTACATTTGTCAGTGATATTGTCTAATACTTAGTACAGTAAAAATAAATGTAAGGGTGTGATTGATGTTAATGCTATTAGTTGTGGAGAAATACTGGTTTATTTTTATGAAGTTGGTGTTAAAATTCTCCTTGTTTTTCAGTATAATTTTTTTTGAACCAATGAATAAAGCAGTCATAAAACGCATTCTTACTCTAGATGGCACAATTTAGATTATGTATGAAAATATTCATATGTCGGAGCAAATCTAGAATTTAAGGAAGAAATTTCATGCGTAAAAATGTGAAACTTAAAAATATACAGAAAGAGACCAGTGGTTAAGAGGGAGCGCAAGGGTTATTTACACTTGTTGCTGGGCTTTTAAAAATTGAGGATCGTAAAAAATTCTTGATAAAGATGATTCACAGTGTCTGTAAAGTATTTATATTATATAACTAAAAAAATTTGTAATTTTAACTGAAAACGTGGTCTCAATGGCCATTTACAAGTGTGGAGTTTGGAATATATGCCATAATCAAGTAGACTCGTGCTGTCACACCTCAAGGAATAATTTAAATGGTAGAGCTAAGGCATTGGATCTATTCTGATTTAAACCACGGCGGAGGGGGATGTTTTTTGGGCATAAAAATCCTTAGCATGGCTTTCTTCGGAAGGGAAGTAAAGCCGGTGGTCCCGTGTCGTAGATTTACGCCACGTAAAAGAACGTCAAACCTGATAGAGAGGCCTCAGAGAAAAATTACCAGTCTATCACGCCCAGTATAGAATGGGACGATAAGTACCACAGCAGCTAAAGAGCATCCATAAATAAAAAAAGCTTCCTAATTTCCATATGGACAGGAAGGGAAGGGAAAATGCCTTCAAGAACACAACACAAATTCAAACAGCAATTACGCACATTTTTTTAAATACAAAAACAACATCATTACCTTGTGGTCGATGGAAGAATTGTGCGTGCTAACCCATGTTAACTTTGTCGCCGTACACGACTAAAGAGAGAGATAGCTCACTGTCCGCGAGAATATGCCTGTTAAGTCCTCCCACTAATCCTTACGTCATTACCGCCAAATTGACCCCTGAATATACAATCCCCCCTAATATACTAACATAATGTCGTCCTCGGTGGCGTTACCATGCTAGCCATGTTTCTGAGGTCGCGGGTTCAAACCCGGCGGAAGGGATGGATTTTTTGGGCGTAAGAATCCATAGCATAGCTTGCTTCGGGAGGGAAGTAAAACCGGTGGTCCCGAGTCGTAGATTTACGGCATGTAAAAGAACCTCAAGCCTAAAAAAAGCCTCTGAGAAAAACTTTCGGTCTTTCACGCCCAATATAGAATGGGACGCTAAGAACCGTAGTTGTTAAAGAACGTCCATAAATAAAACTCAGTTTTATTTCGGATGATTTCTCTATAAATTATATAGCATTCGGACAGGAATGGAAGCGTAGTTTAACTATTCATGCATTATTATTATTGTTATTATTATTATTATTATTATTATTACATCCTCCTAACTTCTACATGAACAGGAAGGAAAGAGAAAACACTTTCAGGAACGCAACCGAATTCAAACAACAATTAGGCATATTTATTCTAAAGATAAAAGCAATGTCCGTGAAAATATGCCTGGTAAATCCTCCCATGAATCCCTACGTCACTACCGGCCAAATGCTGCCAACCCCCGGATATACAATCCCCCCAAATACACTAACATAATCCTCCCAAAGCCCGCTAGACGCCACAATATCAAGGGTGTCCCGATTGGCTTAGCAGTATAGTTTTGTGTGTAACGATTTGAAAATAAATGATATGGACAGTTTTTAAAAATTTCTAAGCACAACGTGTTAAAAGTGTTGAGTGACTTTTGTAACCTATGTGAACTAAGTACTGTCTGTTCTGCGACGTTTTGATTAGAATGCAGATGGTGTTTACTAGGCAGGTGAGGGGTAAGTACTCTCATAGTGAAAGCTTGTTAGCTGTTTTGCACTGTAAGCGTCACGCGCGGCACCAGTTCAGCATGCGTACCCCTTCCCCGCACTAGATGAGACTTTGCAGAAAAGACACAAAACTATTTTTTTCAGATACTATTGTTTAGTATATTACAATACTTAATTAAACAGATCACAATTCTACATAAGGTATTATATAGGGAAGGGTAGGTTTGGAGAGTTTTGGTAAAAATTAAATAATACCAGATGTAAAGTTAAAACTGCTGAGAGAGTAAGGAAAATACTAAGAATAATACAGTAAAGGAATATTAACGTAGTAGAGGGATTTAGCAGTATTAACGTAAGCCGAAGCAAGGTGTTTTGAATATAGAACAATACAGTACGGATTAATTTCAATGACGAATAATCAGTCTGGTGGTGTGATTTAAAGCTTTCATAATTGCGAGATTAACAAGTGACAGCTGCGGCGCATCCGTTGACGTGAATATGTGAAATAAAGAGGATTTGACGAGAATCATTTGGCATTTCTATGGTAACTGACGGCTGGTGTCTTATGAGAGGGGTACAACAGGAAAATGCTTTCCAACTACCCGCTGGGCTGCAACAAACAGGACAGCTACGAGAGCCAAAATAAAGTAACTCGTCACCAGAGGAACGTTAACTGTTATATTACCTCTGACATTCCTCGGTGCAAAAATTTTCACAGCTCTGGGTCATAACGTTCAACACAATCCATTTAAAATGTGATTAACCTTTGGGCTTTTACTCGATAAAGTAATTTACTGATTCCAGATGATTACTTCATCCAGCGCCAACTTATAGTACGTAAAGTATTATATTCCATCCAAAAGTTCAGTACCACATGGATTCATATGGCATTCTGTACTAACTCTTCTACAAACTTCATACAAAATCCGATTCTCCTTTCTACTACTTGTTAATCCAGATAAACCTTCATTGAACATTTTGTTGCAAGTATAACAAGGCTAAAGCTTTCTAAAACTCTATTCTGTTACATTCAATGACTTTCTCTACCCTCTACGTTTATTAGTGGGTATAAAATTATTCCTACAAATGTTTTTATCTACTCAATTTTAATCAAGATAATCCATTGTTAAAAAAATCTGATGTGTTACACTCACATGCCTTTCTCTACTCTTGTACAAACTATTTTTATAAACGCTTATTCTCCATATGCTTCATGTTAATCGAGATGTTAATCTAGTATTGGAAAATTTAAGGGAATAACAAGTAATGTCTCGAAAATGGCTCACTCAACAAAAAAAATGACATAAATTGTGCATTTTAACGCGATATACATTTTTTGTGTAGTAAACTTTTGTCTATCTTTCATGGTTTACCAGTTATGCAAAAGTCGTTCACAATGAAGAATACTATTGGAGGCATTCCCAGTAAATTCGAGATATACATTTCATTTGTAATGAAAATATATTAAACATATGATATTTTAATCAAAATCGTTACAGCCATTTTTGAGAAAATCAAAATTTCGAAAAATGTTCCATGTAAAGGGTAATCTGGAGTGGGGGGAGTTTCTTGAAAACCTTCGTGTCGCATCTCTGGAAGATACTGAACCTAAATAAAAAGTTTGGTGTTTATCCGACTGTTCGTTTCAGAGTTACGCTGTTCAGACACACACAGACATGTTTCCCGAATTTTTTGGGGGGATTCAGTGGGTCTCAAAACATGTATTTCCGTTGAAATCTCGGTATCTAATTTTTGGGTTGAATACAGTACTTCCCCTACTTTCTATACGTATTAGAGAATTACAGAGATACAAAGGGTACAGCGATAGTCAAATGTTTAAGAAGGCAATATATGGCCTTAAAATTCCATACCCTTTCCATGAAACAACGATAAGCAACTGATTGTCGACAGCAATTTAAAAGAATGACAAATAATTGAAGAAATAAAATATTAATAGGAATTATTTCGGAAATGGCTCAAGCCACAAAAATTATTTTAATTACTTTGTGTGTTTTAAAGAGATCCACATCATTTTGTGCAGTACATTTTCTATGGTTCAACGTTTACCAAGATTATACAAAATTCCTTCCGAATGAAGAGGACTTCATAGGCCATTCCCAGGAAATTAAGATATATGTTTTATTTGTCATGTAAATATATTGATTACATGGTATTTTACTCAAAATTGTTAGTAAAGGAAAAAACGTAAAAGGACCTCAAGCCGGCGGCGCCGTGGCCGAGTGGTTAGACCGCTCACCTCTAACCGAGGCGACCCGGGTTCAGTCCCAGGGACCCGCATGTGGGATTTGTGGTGGACAAAGCGGCGTCTGGGCGGGTTTTCTCCGGGTTCTCCGGTTTCCCCCGCCATTCATTCCACCAACTGCTCCATCATCGCCTTTCCTTTCATCCATTTCACCATCATTTCGTTTCATCTACTTCCTTCATCCCATACCAGGCATCGGGCTGATCAACCATCCTGGATATTCTGTCTGATCCATGAATGTCTGCTCCTCTGTAAGCCCTGGGGGCGTAAGTCCTACATATGAGGAAGTTAAACAGATAATGAATGAATGAATGAATGAATGAATAAACTCAAGCCTGATAAAGAGGCCTCTGAGCAAAATTACTGGTCTTTCACGCCAATTATAGAATGGGACGCTAAAGACCACAGCACTTAAAGGGCGTTCATAAATTAAAAAAACAACATATATTTCATTGTAGGATGCAAATGAATAATTGAATGTATAGTATATAAAGCGATAGTCAGATTTGAAATTCATGCTTCCCACTTTCCAGTCGATAAATATTTAGATCAATAGCAAGGAGTATCTCGGAAATGTTTAATTCTACAAAACGAATTATGCAACATAATTTGTGTGTTATACAAACATATATGCATAATTTTTGTGTAGTATGATTTTATGTTTCTTACGGCTTATCGATATACAAAAGGCATTCAGAATGAAGACTTAGGAATATTCCCAGAAAATTCAAGATATATATTTCGTTTGTCATGAAAATATTTTAAACATATGGTGTTTTATTCGAAATCGTTAGATATTTTTGAGGATATAGAACCTTCGTTTCGCATTCTTGGAACATACGGAAATTAAATAGTAAGTTTAGTATTTAAGTAACTTTTCGTTTTAAGTTATGCTGTCCACAGCCACACCCGCGCGCGCGCAGCGTGGACCTTTTTATAAAAACTTTTTTATTCAGAGAGACTTTAAATCTTGTATTTCCAGTATTGAATTTTTGAATGAACCGAGAGTGATGGCTTAGGCGGTAACGCCTGTGGCCCGCATTCGGGAAGTGCAGGGTTCAAACTCCATGGCCGACCAATCCGACCGAAGAATTTTTAGCGGCTTTCTTCTGTCGCTTGGCGAATGCTGGATTGGATAATAATTTTCCTCGAATTTTACTGTCATCCCTTTCATCATCAGATTTCATTTGCATCTTCACGTTAAAAATGCGACACGAGGATTTTCATGAAAATTCCCCACACCATACATGGGAGATTTTTAGAAACTTTTGATGTTCTTAAAAATGGCTCTAACGATTTTGACTAAAATATCATATGTTTAAAATATTTTCATGATAAATGAGATGTATTTCTTGACTTTTCTGAGCATTACCCCAAAGTTCTCTTCTCTGTAAATGGATTTTACATAGCTGGTAAACTGTAAGAAAGAGAGAGAGAGAATTTTTCTACACAAAAGTGTAGATCTCTTTAAAACACACAATTTATATCATAGACATGTTATTTGTGGTGCGAACTATTTCGACATATTCCTTGTTATTTGTTTGAATCTTCAAATACTTATACTTTTTCACAAATGGGAATTCGTTATTTGTTTTATACTTTCTCTACTACGTATAGTAAGGAGGGGAAGTATTGTATTCCACCCAAAAATTCGATACCGAGATTTCACCGGAAATACATGTTTTGAGACATTTTTGGAAACATGTCCGTGCGTGTGTCTGTGAACAGCATAACTCAGAAGCAAACAGTCGGATATACACCAAACTTGGTATTTAGGTTCAGTATCTTCAAGAGATACGACACGAAGATTTTAAAGAAAATCCCCCCACCCAAGATTACCCTTTACATGTAACATTTTTCCTAAATTTTAATTTTCTCAAAAATGGCTCTAACGATTTTGATTAAACATCATATGTTTAAGACATTTTCATGACAAATAGAATGTATATTTTGAATTTTCTGGGAATGTCCCCAAAAGTATTCTTCATTGTGAGCGACTTTTGCATAACTGGTAAACCATAGGAGATAGAAAAAATTTTACTACACAAAAATGTAGATCGCGTTAAAATACACAATTTGTTATATACATTTTTTTTGTTGATTGAACCATTTTCGAGAAATTGGTTGTTATTCCCTTATATTTTCCAATACTTTTTTTCTCAAATTCGTTATTCATTTTTTTGTCCTGGTAATGCAAAGAGAATGGAATACTCCACATAGCAACCTGCTCGTAAAATATTTGATTATCACTTAAAGCTTCCATATTCCCCTTACACCTACAAGAAAATTAGCAATAAGATGTTTGTCACGATTAACATGAATTAGCTGAAGATTAAAAATTGTTTGTACAATAGTAGGGAAAGTCATGTGAATGCAACACAATGCAGATTTTTTCTTCAGAAATTTAAAAAAAAAAAAAAATCGCCAACGTATTTAAATTCATACACAGGCTCATGAAGTCGAAGTGATTTGCTAGGCGTTAATTCAGTTTATACTCGCAAATTTACATAGATAAGCAATTATTATTCCAAACAGAACTCTCAGTCGTTTGGTTATTTGCGTTATTGATGTTCTAATTGAGGGAAATTTTAGTGTTGGAATAGTAATAAGGTCACTCAGTACACGTTATAAATACATAGCTAAAACGCACAATTAATTCAACGTTATATACTCCCGCAATTGGAAAATCACAGCAGCTAAACCTCTGCGAATTCCAGGAAGCTAATTTGATTCTTCAGGTACACCTCCGCAATACGAGAGTTGCATTTAGATCTCCTTGTGTGCCTTTTAACGAATCAGGTTGCTGTAAAGTAGTTCATATACAGGTTGGAGGATTTTAGATTTAATCCTCTTAAGAGATGGTTCTGTATACAAAGACGAATTAATACTTACTCTGAAGGGAAGGATCAGGCATCAACGTCTGTGGCTTGCACTCCCCTGGTTCGATCCTGGTGACCGTCCACTCTGGTCCGTGGCTTTTTCGTGTGGTTTCTTCGGGTCGATAAGCAATGCTGGAGTAGTTCATCTTCTATCACGACTCTCTTCCTTCTCATTTCCTATATCCATCACGATTGTCATCTGTTTTAGGGTTGTGGGACCAGGCGACGGTGTTCAGCGGGTTGCGGCTGAATGGTGGCTTCCGCACTGTAGAGGTTTCTTCTGGCGTTGTTGCGGAGACTGCTCAGTTAGGTCTCTCCTCGGAGTGAACTCCCGGGAACGCTGGAGGTTGGTTGCTTGTGGGTAGGATGGGGGCTACGGATGCGTTCTATCTAGAAACATTAGAGACTAGGTCTGTGCTTGCGCCCGTTGCCATCCGGATCTGGTATCGCTTTGGATCTCTCCCCTCCCGGCGGTCACTGGTTGACGCACAAGAGGCCCACTGGCCAACGTGAGGTCTTTGACCCCTCTGTTCGTTCGTACCTATACCTCTGAATGTTTATAATCGATCTCGTGTGTGTGCGTGTGTGTGTGTGTGTGTGTGTGTGTGTGTGTAACTAAAGAAAATCTGATGTGTTACACTTGTTTTAAAGAGCTCCACATGTTTTGCGTATTATGTTTTCGTCTATCGCGTAATGTTTACCAGTTATACAAGATTATACAAATACCTACCGAATAAGGACTTCAAAGGCTATTCCTAATAAATTCAAGGTATATCCTTTTTTTGTAATATAAATATGTTTAATACATAGTATTTAATCAAAATCTGCAGCGCCATTTTTGTAGAAAAACAAAATATTCGAAAAATGTTCCATGCTAGGGGTAGTTGGCAGTGGGGAATTTTCTTGAAACGTTTCTTGGAACATACTGAACTTAGATACCAAGTTTGGTACTTAACCGACTTTCTGTTTTTTAAGTTCACTGGCACACAGAGACACACACGGACGTGTTTCCAAAAATACTTTATTTGGATTCAGAGGCCTCAAAACATGTATTTCTGGTGAAATTTCGGTTAGAATTTTTGGGTGGAATGCAGTACCTTCTGTACCTCTATGTACGTGGTAGAGAAAGTAAAAAGTAATTTTAGGGAAACGGGGGGGAGGGGAGGTCACAAAACAAAAACGAAATTTCAGGCGATTTCCAACGTTGGTATTTATATTCAGAATCTTTCAAGGATGTAACATAAAGATTTTAAGAAATTCCTTTTCCCCAAGCTACGCCTTGTATGTAAAAGTGTTCGTATTTTTTACGTTGGTTATTTATTATTTTCTCAAACATGCTCTTACGTTTTTGATTAACATATATGTTTGAAGTGCTGACATGAGAAATGGAATATATACATTTAATGAATTGTCTGTGAAGTCTCTTTATTTGTGAATTTTGAATAATTTTGTAAATCTTTGAAACCATAAGTGATACATTCAGGCAGTATTTTTAACACTTAATGATTTCAGTCTTAATTATATAATATGTAAATTCAATAACAGCCCGCCTTAAAGCAATATATATATATATATATGTAACTATATATTTAAAAAGTGTATATTACAGTCATTGTAAATGTTTATATTATTTTATTTATGTTTAATAATGTTATGTGAATATATTATGTAATTTAATAATGTAGGGGATGTGAGAATAATAAGTTAAAAGCTCCTAACAATGAGGTAATCTTGAGGCAATGAATAAGAAAGTTTAACACTACTACTTTTGCTTCTTGGAGTAACAATAATGTAAATTTTAGTGACAGTTTATAAAAATTGTCAATCAACAACCAGAAAAAGCTTTAGCTAAATGAAGGTATTCTATTGAAGATTAGCCAATCAGAAACTGAAAAGGAGAAAATTTTACAAATCTAGAAGTCAGTTGCCTGCAGACAGTGATTATAACTGGATGCGTCCTAGAGAAATATAATACGTATTCGTGTGAGATGAAAATAGTTTACGTGTTAAAAAGTGTAATTAATTAATAAAAGAATCTCGCAGCTCTCTATCAGTGAAGTGTTATATAAATCGTGTCAAGCAGTAATAAAAGGAGTGAAGTAAAATTATAATCTGTGTAAGCCTACATTCTTGTCGCACCAAAACCCTGCTAAGAGAAGCGTGTCTCTACCAATAATACTAAAGCAACGGAGCTAAACATAAAAATATTAAATATTTAAAGAAACAGTTTAATTACAAAGTTAATTTTTTTAATCTTGGGGCAGAGGCTACCGGGAACTGTTTTCTATACGTATGGTTGCAACGAGTTTCAAGTTCGGCTCCCCAACAGTTGAAATACGATACAACTCCTTCTAAAATAACACCTTCTCAACATAAAACTTGCCACAGGAAAATCGTACATCCCTTTAAAACACAAAGTTTATTTTAAATAACTTTTTGTGGCATCAGATATGCCTTGTTATGAGTTTGAATTTTTAAATAGTTATACTTTTCTCAACTGGGAAGTTGGGATTCTTCCTTTCTTAGTGAAGTGAAGTAGGCTAGCTGCATACGCAAGGAATATCAAAAAGGCAAGTGCGTCATAGATAACTTCCTTACTTGGTTGTTTCTTTGTAACGGACGGCATTCTCTTCCTGCAAGTCTTGTTAAGGTCAAGAGTAGAGTAACGGCAGGTCACAGCTGACATTGCAAGCCTTTCCTTTGTGGGATCCCACTCCGAAGAATCGAGCATACCGAATGCAATTGGTTTCACTTACGCTATTAGAAATTCGTAATGTGCTTGGGGATATTTGTGAAAGGTTGTCTATACCTTTCTATTAAATTTGTCTCTATGCCTTGAAGCACGGTGTGCCTTGTTACTGCATTGATTTACAAAAATTCACCTCTTGTATTTGTTTTCATGATAAATAAAAATTGTGTGACAATAATGATAATTGCACACAAGATCGGAAGTATCATTCAGTTTGAGGCAGTATTTTTAACACTTAAATGATTTGAGTCAAATTATATAATAAGTAAATTTAATAACAGCCCACCTTGAAGCAATATGTGTATGTAATTATTTACAAAATGTATGTGAAGTCATTGCATATGCTTATATTATTGTAAACATGTTCAGTAATGTTATGTGAATTTAACAATGTAGGAGCTGTGAGAATAATAAGTTTAAAGTTGCTAACAATGAGGTAACAATGAGGTAACCGTGAGGCAATAATGAGTTTGAGAGTTTAATAATACTACTTCTGATTATTGGAGTAACAATAATGTAATTTTAGTGACAGTTTATAAAGTAGCCAATCAACTAGAAAAAGCTTTAGTTAAAAGAAGGTATTCTATTGGATTAGGAATAGCTAATCAGAGACTTGAAATACAGAAATTTACAAGTTTAGACGTTTGAAATCAATTCAGTTGCCTGCAAACAGTGTTCCTAACCAGACGCAAAAAAGTGTCCTTGACAGATTTAATACGTATTCGTGTGAGACGAAAAATAGGCTTGTGTTAAAAAGTGTAATTAATTAATAAAATTATCTCACAGCTCTCTATATCAGTGAAGTGTTATTTAAATCGTGTCAGGCATTAATAAAAACGAATGAAGTAAAATTATAATCTTTGTAAGCCTACATTGTTGTCACATCACAACCCTGACAAGAGATACGTGTCTCTAACAATAATACTAACGCAACCGAGGCAAACATAAATATATAATATTTAAAGAAACAGTCAAATTACAAAGTTAATATTTTTTTAAACTTGTGGCAAAGGTCACCTGAAAGTACATTTGGGGCGAAGGCTACCGGAAACTGTTTACCATACGTACGGTTGCAACTACTACAAGTTCGGCTCCCCAGCAGTTAATATATAATACAGCTCCTTTTAATACAAACAACTTCAATTCGGCTTTCTATACATGGTGCAAACAACGTAAAGAAAAAATCCTCCTCAAATTGGCCTTCCATACGGGGGGGCAAACAACAATACAAAAAGACAATGTCTACTTCAAATTGGCGTCCATACGTGGAGCTAATAAAATATTTTCTCAATTTGTTTATATCACAAATAGGTTTTTGCTTTCTTTACTACTAATGGGTAGGAGATGCCTAAGTAGAGAAGAAGTGTATTCCAACCAAATATTTGATACCGAAATTTCACCGCAAATACACGTTTTCAGACTACCCGAATAAAACAAAATTGAATGAATGAATAAATTTATTTATTATCCACCTATTAATACATACAATATATATAATATAACTTTAAAATCCCTTGACCAAACAAAGTAAAACCTACAATACTAAATACTAGTGACTTTTTCTCGAGAGTTGCTGAGTAATTACGTGGCCCGACTAGTTTCAACGTTGCGGTTGTTCTCCATTTTCTATTAACCTTCCCCAAACTCTAAGATTCCTTGCCTTGATTTCAAATTCTTCAACATTTTCCCCTTTATCTCTATTGGTAGATTAGCCCATTTCTCAACCCTAAGTCTTCCACTCATTATTTTGGATTCTTTGCATTTCAAAACGGCATGCCAATAATCATCTTGCCTTCCACACATTGGACATTCCTTTATTTTCAGATCTCCCCTCTTATTCCTTTCAATTCCACTACCCCTGTCCGGGTCTATGCAGCTCCCTCCCTCGTCCTCTGGTTGCCTTTGTCTACTTAATTCTCTCTACGCCATACTTTCTTTATCTCCCTGTATATCGCCAATAACACTTTGTTGCTGAAACTACTAAATATCTCCTGGATTTCCTAAATTCTTTGTTTGACTTCTTTCCTAAAACCTCTCTCTTTAGGCCCTCACACCACATCATGCCTAATCCGATTTCTTTCATGGTATCTTTAAAAGAAAGTTAGAAAAAGGTCCAAGTGTGTGTGTGTGTGTGAACAGATTACCCTTTCCATGAAAAAAAATGACATCTAACAATTGTAATTAAAATACAATGCTTTTCCTTCACACTGTGGCCACCGCACGGCGTCTCGCGCGCCGGCCGCCGTAGCTCGCACTCCCGCCGAAACAGTTCTAGTATCCCCACAACCGCCTCAGGTTCTCATAGTTACGGTTACAATTACAATGACAATAAGCACATTCCTTATCCCAAAAGATGTAAGTGTTATCATTCTCCATCTGCATGTTTCTGGCTTTTTTTTATGAAATTTTCATTTGCACTAGAGAGTTCAGTATCCGAAATTTAGTGAATTTAGCGCCTGATGTTTTCTTTTAGTTCTTTATGTATTGGGTTTGTTGCATACACCTTGCTTTTTATGTTCCTCATAGACAAAAATCACATGCAGTTAAATAAGAGGATCGAGAAGGTCATAATCCCTTACTAATTACCCTATCTTCAAAAATTTCCAGAATTAAATACTGATATGCAAGTTGCTCGCTGTAGCAAAAATGATGTAAGTCATTCTACACTTCTTTGTATTTATTATTTTTTTTTGTTCACAAAATTATAGGTCCTATTATTCTGTATACATTTAGTCACACCAATTTTCGCATAATGCAAAAGAATCTCTTGTATAAAACCGGGTTTCTCTGTTCTGCAATATCTGTTACTTTGCGACGAAATATAGCGATATAAATGGAACCATGCTTCGTCAGAGGAGGATATTAAGCGTTAGCCAATTACTCTGTCATTTCGTAAAATCGACTTACAGAACTCACACTACTTAAATGATCACATAAACAGTAACGTGTATGCAGCATCTCCATACATTGGAAGATGTAAAGAAATAAATCAGGCGAGAAATTCTATTTCCGATACTGAACTCTCCAGTGTGAATGGGCATTTCCTGTCATATATGACAGAGAAGGATAACATTTCGAGTGTTATGATAAGATATGTGTTTATTATAATTGTAACCGTGAGGGCGTGAGATGATTGCGGGTGTATTGTAACAATTTCGGCGAGAGTCCGAGCTGCGGCGGCCGAAGCGCGAGAAGCCGTGCGGTAGCCACAATTTTTATGGAAAAGGTGTACCATTGGTAAACGGTAAGAAATAGACAAAATCTTATTACACAAAGAAGAATAGATCCTGTTAGAACACACAATTTGTGACGTCAACTATTTGCAATATATTCGCTTTTAATAGTCAAATACTTTCAGGAACTTCAAATGATAAGTTGCTATTAGTCTTTTTTTTCTCGTGGATATAAAGGGCGTGGAATTTCAAACCAATCATATAGCGACCCGCTTTTTAATAACTGTTACTATCGCCTTTGCCTGCTGAACTCTTCTTATGCCTGAAATCGAAATGTATAAATGTGTAGTTGTCGCAGTTCTCATGGCTCGTGTTATCTTATTTGTTGAGCACCTCTTGTTTTATTATTTTAAATTTGGGTTCTTTGTCCTCCGGCTAGCTACTACAACTCAGTCGACCAAGTGTCTCTAAGCAGGGCGTGTAAACGGAAAGGATTTGTTGCTAAAAGATAACAGTGATAAAATAATTTGTTTCTACACTTTTATTGCCGTCACACTTAATTAATAATTCACATATTTAGTCTTTATACACGCCTGACTGAAACTGTGATATTTCCGAATGCAACTACAGTCGTTATAGTTGCCGCGCAACAATTACTTCGCGAACTTCACATTTTGTAACTAACTTTGCGACGTGCACCTCGTGAGAGATTCCTTAGGACTGAGTGACGTGCACCTTGTGAGAGATTCTTCCGAACTGCGCGATACTTGCATATGGCTCGAGAATGTATACTCCTTCACCCCGAATTGCCTAAATATTATAATAGAGCTGCTATTGGTTACCAAATCGCGCCCACTTTAGCGTCCGTTTTGTCAGCCAATCACTGCTACTAATATATATACTCTAGGGAGGATATTCCCTCCATTTATAAAAAAAAGGCACGTTACGCTGACGTCATTTGTTTGTCTCTTCTTAGTGATAAACAACTCACCCCCTCGGTTTATTGTTACCCACTTCTATTGTCAGTTTCAGTGAGGCAGTGTAAACTGATTTCCTAACAATACTTATGGATAACAAACATCTAAAATCCTGTACATACAATAATATTAATTTACACTACAATCACTCTGGCATTCACAGTGTTGTGATATAAAATATTGCCTCGTAGTGAAAATCTAAAATTAGCTTTTGTTTGTAGAAGAGAAAGTCATGTGAATGCAACACTTCAGATTTGTGCTGCTATTTAGCCTATTTGGTAAAGAAGAAGAATTACACCTATTTTATAGATAGAGGCACCAAAGCTTTAAAAACATCAACATGATCGGCGAATATATTAGAAGCAACCAATGCTACGATAGGTCATTGAACAGAAAGTGTATATTTTAACGAGGTAGAATATTTAAGCATTTATTGCTAATGTTGAAAACATTAGATATTTTTGAGGAAATAAAAAATTACTAAGCTTCTCCCTTGTAAAGCATTGTTTTGTGTCTGGAATTGCATTGAAACTTAAACACGCATTGTTCAACGTCACAGTATTACTCCCATTTTACTTTCTCTACTACGTATAGTAAGTAGGGGAAGTATTGTATTCCACCCAAAAATTCGATACCGAGATTTCACCGGAAATATATGTTTTGAGGCTCCCTGATCCAAAAAAGGCACTTTCACATAAAGGTCTGTGTATATCTGTGTCTGTGAACAGCATAAATAAATATTATCTGATGTGTTACACTCGCATGACTTTCTCTACTCTTGTACAAACTATTTTTACCAAACGCTTATTCTCCATATGCTTCATGTTAATCGAGATGTTAATCTTATTGCTAATGTTCTTGTAGGTGCAACGGGAATTGCTAGGCTTTAAGCAATAGTCAAATATTTTAAGAGCTGGTTGCTATGTGGAGTATTCCATTCTTTCTGCATTACCAGGACAAAAAAAATGAATAACGAATTTGAGAAAAAGTATAAGTATTGGAAAACTTACGGGAATAACAAGCAATATCTCGAAAATGGTTCACCCAACAAAAAAATATATATGATACAAATCGTGTATTTTAACGTGATCTACATTTTTTGTGTAGTAAAAGTGTGTCTATCTCTTATGGTTTATCAGTTATGCAAAAGTCGTTCACAATGAAGAATACCTTTGGAGACATTTCCAGAATACTCGACTTATACATTTCATTTGTCATGGAAATATCTTAAACATATGATATTTGAATCAAAATCGTTGGAGGCATTTTTGAGAAAATTAAAATGTTCGAAAAATGCTTCATGTAAAGGGTAATCTGGGGTGGGGGAATTTTCTTGAAAACCTTCGTGTCGCATCTCTGGAAGATGCTGAACCTAAATACCAAGTTTGGTGTTCATCCGACTGTTCGTTTCCGAGTTCTGCGCACACACACACGGAAATGTTTCCAAAAATGCTGTTTTTGGATTCAGGGGTCTCAAAACTTGTATTTCCGCGAAATCTCGGTATCGAATTTTTGGGTACAGTACTTCCTTTGCTTACTATACGTAGTAGAGAAAGTAAAAACAAAAAGTCGG
The DNA here is from genome assembly GCA_030765065.1 of Deroplatys truncata. NCBI lineage: Eukaryota > Metazoa > Arthropoda > Insecta > Mantodea > Mantidae > Deroplatys > Deroplatys truncata. Next base: position 290,833,278 of record CM060975.1, on the reverse strand, counting down.
ATAAATACCTAACTTGGTATTTAGGTTCAGTATCTTTCAAAGATACGGCACGAAGATTTTCAGGAAAATCTGACGATATCAGACTACCCTTTACATGGAATATTTTTCAAAAATTCTGATTATCTCAGAAATGGCTCTGATGATTAAAATATCATACATTTAAGATATTTTGAGGACAAATAAAATGTATATGTTGAATTTTCTGGGACTGTCCCCAAAATTCTCCATCTCTCTGAATGGCTTTTGCATAACTGGTAAACCATAAGATGTAGAGCTCGTTAAAACACAGAATTTATATCATATACATTTTTTTGTGGAATGAACCATTTCTGAGAGATTCCTTGTTATTTGTATGAATTTTTAAATACATATTCTTTCGCTCAAATGGGAATTCGTTATCCGTTTTTTTATGTCCTGAACATGCAAAGAGAATGGAATGCTCCACATAGCAACCAGTTCTTAAAATATTTGACTATCGCTTAAAGAGTACCAGTTCCCATTGCGCCTACAAAGAAATTAGCAATAAGATTAACATCTAGAAAGGAATTTTTAAATGATAACATTTAACATATTTTGGGTTTATCATAAAAACAAACAACTTTTGTCAAAAATATTTCTATGATCAAATATTTTTGTTTAAATAAATATTAAAGCAACCATTATTTAAGGAACTATTTAATAGGCTTAAAAGGTGTATTAAAATGAATGCACTGAAAGATTCTCTTAGATTTTATTTGTTTGAATTTAACAAAACGCCGAGCGGGATGTCTCGGGCGGTTAAATCTGTGACCCTCATTTAGGAGGTCCCGGGTTCAAACTTGACGTAAGTTTTTTTTTAGCGGTTTTCCTCTATATCTAGGTCAATACTAGATCGAATAATTTACATCTACAAGAAAATTGCAATAAGATAAGTTCTACAAATGTTTATCTCGATTAACATGAAGTAGATGGAGAATAAGCGTTTGTAAAAGTAGTTTTTACAAGAGTAGTGAAACTCATGTGAGTGCAACACAATAGATTTTTTGGTTATACTATTTACTCCCAGGCACATTCTGAATGAAATGTCTTTTAGTTCAGGGACCTCAAAACGTGCATATCGGGTGCACATAATACTTGGTTAGTTACACATTCGGGGTCTATTAGGATTGACCCTGGCCACTTGTTTCTCAAGGCAAACATCATTAAGTATATTTTGGTGTTTTTGTATTCGGAGCTTTTAAGGATTTTGTATTGACAAAGTAGTATTTTCAAAAGTCATATCATTTGAGCTTTTATTTAAAATGTGGTATATTATTCTTGATACAAGTGTTAAATAGAAATGTGTGGATTGCAGAGAACTTCAGTATTTCCCAGCAAACGCTTTACTGCACTAATGTGGCTAAGGCAGTCTGAGAAGGTAATCTTCCTGGTTTTATTTCTGCGAACTAAACCGTGAATTGTGGTTCGTATATTTCAGTAGAACTGCCACGCATGAACAACTTGCTCAAGAGACCGCGACGTAAACGATCATCCGAATCCTCAAGAGCGAATGAATCTGTGCCGAAGTTTCACTGGAGCATCTTAGACTCACTTGCTACCAGCGCGTCTGCTAGTTTGAGTATGTGGGCTACCTCTAGTGGTGGTCGTTATGGTCGACCACACTTAACATGCTGATTACATGCTACGTAACTGAACTACAGGGTGATTTATGAAGAACTGGCACATTTCTTTCTTTAATTATACTGTTCAAAATTTACTCAATGCCCCAATTTTACCACCAAATTAAGTAGAATGTTCTGTAGTTTCGATTGCCTGTCCGATGCTCTTGTTTTATTTGTAATTGTTAGTTTTATTGTCGGCAACGGTTTTCGAGATTTTGTCCTAGTCAACGTGAAAATGGAGTACTCATTAAATGAACGACTCTTCCTTGTATAGCAATACTGGATTACAAATTCAATTACAGCTACTCAAAGGGCATAGCAGAGAGAATTTGGTGTTCGGAATCCTCCCCAAAGAAACACAATACTGGGACTGGTAAACAAATTGTAAACAGATTTATCTCTGGTGAGTGAAAAAGGCAAAACTCATTCGTCTAGGCTTCCCACGGTTGTTGACGTAAGAGCACGATTGGATCAGTAATCCAAAAAATCATCAAGACATTTGTCGTAGGAGACAGGGTACAGCTACTCAAATGTGTCGGAGAGCTGTGAAAAATGCAGGCCTAAAGCCGTATAGGATTACGGTTGTCCATCAGCTACAGGAACCAGATAAGATTAGACGACTGAATTATTATCGTTGGTTTCAGGCGTTCATTGTGCAAAATTCTGACATATTGTCCATCATATGGTTCACAGATGAAGCGTGGTTCCATTTATCCGGCTATATAAACTCAAATAACTCACGCTATTGGACCAGCGAAAATTCACAAGTTATTCTTGAAGCACCTATGCACCCAGTTAAAATCCCGCAATATCCACACAGAGAATAGTGGGACCAATTTTGTTTTAAAACAATGTGAACACTGCAGAGTACCAACGGATTTTCATGGTGTTTGCTGAGCAACTAGACGATGTAGAGCTGAATCAAGGATATTTTCAGCAGGATGGCGCTACATGCCATACATCAAATGAATCCATGGCACTACTTGCAAGTTTCTTTGACGATTGGATAATTTCAAAGAACCTGCGGCCACCGAGATCTCCGGATTTGACATCGCCGGACTTCTTTCTATGGGGTTACTTAAAAGACAGGGTTTATGCCACACGTCCACAGACATTGGACGATCTGAAGCACAACATTACACAGGAGATTCAAGCTATGGACAACAGAATCCAAAGAGTGGCCAGTAACATGGAACGACGTGTTGAGTTGTGACTTATGCAGGATGTATGACATTTTCAACATTTGCTATAGAGATAAATAATCTCCTAAAATTACTCTGCATTTCAGTTATAATAAGTTGTCGCTAGCATAACTCGTTTTGAAACAGTTAAAGCAATAAATGTGTCGGTACTTCATAAATCACCCTGTAGAATGGCATTCATTATAGTTCAGCAACTCAGTATGATCTTAATCGGTGGTACGCGCATTTTTCCTATCGCCCATACCTTTTAACACCTACAAAGCAACAGTCCACTAGGATCATTCCCCAGATAAATGATGAGATATGTGAATTTAAAATAAAATAATTTCTGTTCATCGTAATTTTAATATTCCAATAAATTGATTTACTTTCTATTGCTTCAACATTGTTGAATATCTGTTACCTGTAAAAAATCAATATATACGGCCTGGACTCAATAGTACTGCCATCTGTATCAGTACTCGCAAACACTTCAAGGTCTGGCCATCACTGCTGCCATCCGATCAGCATTTAATTGCACACAATTATTAAGGCAATTATATTAAACCATAAGTAACAGCTATTTTGGGCGATCGTGCTTGACTATAGTAAAAAGAGAAAGTATAGCATTCCCTCAAAAATGTAATACCGAGATTTACTGGATATACACGTTTTGAGGCGCTCTGAATACGAAACGAAAAGGTGTGGTTAATACCAAATGTAAATTCAAGTTAAGTGTCCTTCCAAGGATACGACACGAAGCTTTTCAGGAAATATTCACACCACAAACCACCATTTACATAGAAAAATGTTCCTTATTTTTAATTTTATCAAAAATGACTGCCACGATTTTTATTAAAATACCTTATGAATGAAATGTATATATTGATTTTACTGAAAATACCATGTGAAGTCCTGTTCATTCAGAATAACTTCTCTATATTGGTAATATAAGACAAAGGCAGAATTTACCGCACTAAACATATAGATCTTGTTAAAGCACACAGTTTATGAAAAATAATTTTTACTTTCTTTATTACGTATAGTAAGTAGGGGAAGTATTGTATTCCACTCAAAAATTCGATACTGAGATTTCACCGCAAATACATGTTTTGAGGCCTCCTGAACCCCAAAAAAGTATTTTTGGAAACATGTCCTGTGTGTGTCTGTCTGTAAACAGCATAACTCAGAAACGAACTGTCGGATAAACACCAAACTTGGTATTTAGGTTCAGTATCTTCCAGAGATGCGACGCGAAGGTTTTCAAGAAACTCCCCACACCCCAAACAAACATGGCTCAAACAATTTTGATTGAAATATCATATACTTAAGATACTTTCATGACAAATAAAATGTATATCTTGAATTTTCTGGGAATGTCTCCAAAAGTGTTCCTCGTTGTGAACGACTTTTGCATAACTGGTAAACCATAAGCGATAGACAAAATTTTACTACATAAAAATGTAGATCGCGTTAAATTACACAATTTATTTCATATACATTTTTTTGTTTAGGGAACCATTTTCAAGATATTGCTTGTTATTCCCTTAAATTCTCCAATACTTATACTTTTTCTCAAATTCGTTATTCATTTTTTTATGTCCTGGACTTGCAAAGAGAATGGAATGCGCCGCATAGCAACCAGCGTTAAAATATTTGACCATCGCTTAAAAGCTACCATATTCCCCTTGCATCTACAAGAAAATTAGCAATAAGATTGACATCTCGATATCTCCATTAACATGAAGCATATGGAGAATAAGCGTTTGTAAAAATAGTTTGTACAAGAGTAGAGAAAGTCATGTGAGTGTAACACATCAGATTTTTTTTCGTCGTGGTCATGCAAACAGCACAGAATTTCAAAGCCGTTATCATTTGGCGATTCGTTTTTTAAAATTTCTGACCACCAACTGTTCAGCTTATGACCAAGAAATGAACAATTCTAAACTTTAGTGACGGATATCTCAGAAATGCTTTACGCCACAAAATAAACCTATTTTAAATACGTTTTGTTTTAAAGAGATCTACTTTTTATGTGGTAATTTTCGTCTATCGCTTTACATTTATCAGTTATACAAGATTATACAAAATTCCTTTCGAATGAAGAGGACTGCATCGGCTATTCCTAAAAAATTCAAGATATACATTTTATTGGCATGTAAATGTCTTTAACATATGGTATTTTAATCAAAATTGTTACAGGCATTTTTTAGAAAATCAAAACTTTCGAAAAATATTACATATAAAGGGTAATTTGGGCTGACGGGATTTTGTTAAAAAGCTTCGTGACGCATCTTTGGAAAGTACTAAACCTAAATACTAAGCTTGGCATTTAGCTGGCTTTTTTGTGGTATGCTGTTCAAAGCCACGCAGACACTGATATTTTTCTAATTTTTACAGGGGACCCCAAACATGTATTTGTGGTGACATTTCTCTATTTTTGGGTAGACTGCAGTACCTTCTCTACCTATTAGGTACGTGGTGGAGAAAGTAATAATTAGAAGTATTTCGAAAATCGCAAATGCTACTAAAAGCATATTTCACATAAACTCAGTGCTTCAATATGCTCTACATTTTTCCATCAATGCTATAGTTTACCAGTTAAACAAATTACACAAAATTCGTTCGGAATAATAAGGACTGCACAAGTTAATCATTGAAAATTCATGGTATGTGTTTTATTAGACATGAAAGTATCTTAAAAATATGATACTTAATGAAACCGTTACTCATTATTCAAGAAATGAAAAATTACAAAGATCTTTCAATTTAAAGGATAGCTTGTAGTGGCAGAATTTTCTTTAAAGTATTAGCCTGGTAGCATTAAGTATTTATCCGATTTCAATTTTACTTCTTTTACTACGTACAGTAAGTAGAGGAAGTATTGTATTCGATCCAAAAATTCAATACCGAGATTTCACCTGAAATACTGTTTTGAAACCCGCTGAAACCAAAATAAGCACTTTTATAAAAAGGTCAGCGTAGGTGTCTGTGTGTAAACAGCATAAAACAGAAACGAAAATTCGGATAAATACCAAACTTGGTATTTATTTTCAGTATCATTCAAAGATACGACATGAAGATTTTCAAGAAAATCCCCCACTCCAGACCACCCTTTATATGGAATATTTTTCAAAAAATTTGATTTTCCAAAAAATAACTTTAACGACTTAATTAAAATATCATATATTTAAGATATTTTATGACAAATAAAATGTATATCTTGAATTTTCTGGGAATGCCCCAAAAGTCCTCTTCTTTCTGACTGGCTTTTTCATAACTGATAAACCACAAGAGATAGACAAAATTGTTCTATCAAAAAATTTAGAGCTCATTAAAACACACAATTTATGTCATATACTTTTTTTTTCAAATGAACCATTTTCGAGAATTTCTTTGTTATTTGTTTTAATTTTCCAATATTTGCACTTCTTCTCAAATGGGAATTCGTTTTTGTTTTTGTGAGTCCTGGACATGCAAAGAGAAAGGAATGCTCCACATAGCAACCAGTTCTTAAAAGACTTGACTATCACTCAAAGCCCACTATATTTCCCTTGTACCTACAAGAAAATTAGCAATAAAATTAACTTCTGGATATGGAGAATATGCGTTTGTAAGAAATAATTTGTACAGAAGTAGAGAAGTCACGTTAGTGCTTCATATCATATTACTTTCTCTACTACGTATAGTAAGTAGGGGAAGTATTGTATTCCACCCAAAATTCGATACCGAGATTTCACCTGAAATACATGTTTTGAGGCCTCCTGAACCCCAAAAAAGTATTTTTGGAAACATGTCCGTGTGTGTGTGTTTGTCTGTCTGTCTGTCTGTAAGTAAACAGCATAACTCAGAAACGAACAGTCGGATAAACACCAAACGTGGTATTTAGATTCAGTATCTTCCAGAGATGCGACACGAAGGTTTTCAAGAAAATCCCCCACCTCAGATTACCCTTCACATGGAACATTTTTCGAAAATTTCAATTTTCTTAAAAACGGCTCAAACGATTTTGACTAAAATATCGTATGTTTAAGATATTTTCATGACAAATGAAATGCATATCTCGAATTTTCTGGGAATGTCTCCAAAAGTATTCTTCATTGTGAACGACTTTTGCATAACAGGTAAACCATAAGAGATAGACAAAAATTTACTACACAAAAACTGTAGATCGCGTTAAAATACACAATTTATGTCATATATATTTTTTTGTTGAGTGAACCATTTTCGAGATATTGCTTGTTATTTCCTTAAATTTTCCAATACTTATACTTTTTCTCAAATGGGAATTCCTTATTCTTTTTTTTGTCCTGGTAATGCAAAGAGAATGGAATACTCCACATAGCAACCAGCTCTTGAAATATTTGACTATCGCTTAAAGCCTACCAATTCCCCTTGCATCTACAAGAAAATTATCAATAAGATTAACATCTCGATATCTTGATTAACATGAGGCACTTGGGGAATAAGCGTTTGTAAAAATAGTTTGTACAAGACTATAAAAAGTCCTGTGAGTGTAACACATCAGACTTTTTTAAATTATTCTGTTCACATGGATGCATACATAAGGGGACCTTTTTCTAAAAAATAATTATTTGGATTCAGTGTATACCCCCAAATCAATCATGCATATCCGTAGAAATCTCGATATCGAATTTTTGGGCAGAATATAATACATTCTCTGCGCACCATAGATAGGTGGTAGAGAAAATAAAAGAGCTCAAAGAACGTTTCTAACGTTTTTCACGCAAGTGTACCAATGAGCCGTCACAGAACATCAGGGGTAAAATGCACTGAAGGGGATGGGACAAATGGTCCGCATGTCGCTTCACTCTTGGCGGTTTGCGATGCCTGCAAATTTGTGAAGTGCATATACATACAGGAACACACATCGGAACCGTATTACCGTTTTAATTACAATTTGGTCCCATGCAATTAAGGAACTCGCATTAGATATTCTGTAAGATTATTCTTGCGGTCAAACACTGAAGCCATATCACAGACCCGCAACTCAGCGAAATGGAATTGCCTTTCAAGGGTCAAAGGTCGGAAACAGGTATATTTCTAAGGTTAGTCAGTTCTCTAATATGTGGTCATAGTTTCAATCCGTACAACCGAAAAATTTAGTTTATGGGGACGTCTTTGAACTTGGGAAAACTTTTCATTATGTCACCGTACATCTATCCTCTGCACTTGTAGCAATGTTTGTATGTCCTTGATCCTTGCCAGAGGACGATTGTCCGAACTTATAGTAGAATACGCGATATTTATTGTTGTTTTGGTTACTTTGGGAATTCCAGCGTTTTCTTTGCTGAAGATTTGCTGGCATTTCATAAGAAAGGTCAAAGGAGGAATGATCCTTAGATAGTCATTTTATTTTGGAATGTCTTTCGCCTACACGGACGAAGGGGAAGAGAAAATAATGTTGTATTGTACCCGCACGGTTTTACCTACCCATGAAATTCTCACGTTTTATGTCCATTTGGTTACCAGGATGCAGGGAGAATTTTGGTACCGAAGTGCATGACAGCTCCTACAGGAAACCTGTAAACTTCCAGGAGGAAAGAAAGAGTAAGCGGAGAGTTCAGATATAAGAGGGGTCCCTAACATATCCAGATATTACACTCTATCACCAGTTGGCCCCCACCCCATTCCCCAAGGAGAGGTCTGAGGACCCGTCCCTCACCGAAAGTCAGAACAGACAGTCGTAAAAGCAAACTCTGCCGCCCACCGTCCACTCGCCTGATCCTTCGACCCTGATACTTGATGAGGAAATTGAATGAAAGGGAATGTTTTTCCTTCTCACTGAGGGCACCGAACGGCTACTCTTGCGCCAACAGCCACAACTCGAACTTCCGCCGAAACAATAATAATACCTGCGCAATCGCATCACATTCTCATATTTACAGTTACAAGTACAGTAATAATGAGCAGATACCTTATCGTAAGAGAGGATATAAATCTTGTGTTTCTCTAATCATACATTTCTGGCATTTTCTCAGGAAGTTTTCATTTACTCTCGAGAGTTCTATGCTGGAAATTGAGTGCATTTCTCGCCTGACCTTTTCTTTTTAGTTCTTCCAATGTATGTTTTTCTTTTTTCTCTGTATTTGCACACGCTTTACTTTTCATTTCCCCATAAATTAAAATTACATACAGTTAAATCAAGGGTTCTTGAGAGCCATATTCCTTTACTAATTACCCTATCTTAAAAAATCTGAATTAAATTTAATGACTCATCAGCTATATGTGCGGTAGAAAAAGTCTTGTTGGAAATAGCCAGATTGACATTTAACGTCATTCAGCTGCTGAGGCAGTATTTTAACACTTAAATGATTTCAGTCAAATTATATAATATAAATTCAATAACAACTCGTATTGTATGTAACAATATATAAAAAGTGTATATTACAGTCATTGTAAATATTTATATTACTGTATCCATGTTTAGTAATGTTATGTGATTTAATAATGTAAGAGCTGTGAGAATAATAGCTTAAAAATTGCTAACAATGAGGAAACCTTGAGGCAATAATGAGTAAGAATGTTTAATAATGTTACTAGTCATTATTGGAGTAACAATAATGTAAATTTTATGACAGTTTATAAAATAGCCAATCAACAACCAGAAAAAACTTTAGTTAAATAAAAGTAATCTATTGGATTAGGAATAGCCAATCAGACACTTAATACACACAAATTTAAAAATGTGGCGGTAGAAATCAAGTCAGTTGCTTGTAGACAGTGTTCATAACTGGACGCATTGGTTGAAGACAGTGTTCCTGATGCGCAATGTGTCCTCAAGAAATTTAATACGTATTCGTGTAAAAATACAAATAGTTAAGTATTTAATTAAAAGAACCTCGCAGCTCTCTATATCAGTGAAGTGTTATTTAAATCGTATCAAGCATTAATAAAAATAATTACAAAATTAATATTAAACTTGGGGCAAAGGCGACCGGAAACTGTTTACCATACGTGCGGCTGCAAAACAAACATCAAGTTCGGCTCCCCAACAGTTGAAATATAATACAACTCCTACGACAATAAAACAACTCCTTCTAAAATACTTCTTTACTGTTCAAAAAATGGTTTAAGTATCCCTATACCTTTCTGCGTTTATTGTTTGTTCAGATATTATAGGTTCTATTATTCTGTATGCATTTACTGTACGCCACACACCAATTTTCGGGTCATGCGATAGGATCTCTGTGTAAAATCGGGTTTCTTTGTGTTTTAGTATGTGTTGTTTTACGACGGAACGTAAACCTGTAAATGGAACCATGCTTGTTACAGAAGAATATTAAGCATGTGCCATTTACTCTTATCATTGACATTTCGCAAAATCCAGTTACAGGAATTTACTTGACTCAGATGATCAAGTGTATGCAGAGGCAGTATTATGAACACTTGATGGTTTCAGTCAAATTATATAATATGTAAATTCAATAACAGTCCGCCTTGAAGCAATATGTGTATGTAACAATTTGTAAAACGTATGTAACAGTCATTGTATATGTTTATATTATTGTATACTATTGTATCCATGTGTAATAATGTTATGTGAATGTATTACGTAATTTAATAATGTAGGAGCTGTGAGAATAATAAGTAAAAGTCGCTAACAATGAGGTAACAATAAGGTAACCTTTAGGCAATAATGAGTTTGAGAGTTTTAACAATACTACTTGTGATTCTTGGAAGCGATAATGTAATTTTGAGACAGTTTATAGAAATAGCAAATCAAGAACCAGAAAAAGCTTTAGTTAAATGAAGGTATTCTATTGGAGTAGCACTAGCCAATCAGAAACTGAAAAGGAGAAAAATTTACAAGTTTGTGCGGTTGAAATCTTGTCAGCTGCCTGCAAACAGCGTCACTAATCAGACGCGAGAAGTGTCCTCAAGAAATTTAATATGTATTTGTGTGAAACGAAAATAGTTTACGTATTAAAAAGTGCAAGTATCAAATAAAAGAATCTCACAGCTCTCGATATCAGTGAAGTGCTATTTAATTTGTGTCAAGAATTAATAAAAACGAGTGAATTAAAACTTAAAATCTGTGTAAGCCTACATTCTTGTCGCATCACACCCTGCAAGACTTCTATTTCTCTAAAATAAATACTGACGCAGCCGAGGCAAAAATAAATATTAAATATTAAAAGAAACAGTGTTAGTTACAAAGTTAATATATTTTTTTTAAACTTGGGGCTAAAAAAATAACTTCTTCAATGCAGCAAATCCCATACATTCGCAGAACTAAAATAAAACATCAGGCAACAAATTCACTCAATTTCAGATATGGAACTCTCAAGTTAAATAAAAATTTCCTGAGAAGATGACAGGAATGTGGGTAGAGGGGGACATTTCCAACATATCTCTTATGATCAAGTATGTGATTACTATCATTGTAATTCCAATTGCAAATATGAGAACTTGAGACAGTTGCACGGATATTATAAGTGTCTCGGCGGAAGTACGAGCTGTAGCTGCTGCCGTGCGGTGCCCGCAGTATGAAGCAAAAGCACTGTATAATCCAACCCAGCATTCGCTCACAACCAGGGAAAACTGCGAAAAAAATCTGATGTGTTACACTCACATGACTTTCTCTACTCTTGTACAAACTATTTTTACCAACGCTTATTCCCCAATGCTTCATGTTAATCGAGATATCGAGATGTTAATCTTGTTGCTAATTTTCTTGTAGATGCAAGGGGAATATGGCAGGTTTTAAGCGATAGTCAAATCTTTTAAGTCCTGGTTGCTATGTGCGCATTCCATTCTCTTTGCATGTCCAGGACATAAAAAAATGAATAACTAATTTGAGAAAAAGTATAAGTATTGAAAAACTTAAGGGAATAACAAGCAATATCTCGAAAATGGTTCACTCAACAAAACAAATGTATATGACATAAATTGTATATTTTAACGCGATCTATATTTTTTGTGTAGTAACATTTTGTCTATCTCTTATGGTTTACCCGTTATGTAAAAATCGTTCACAATGAAGAATACTTTTGGAGACATTCCCAGAAAATTCGAGATATACATTTCATTTGTCATGACAGCATCTTAAACATATGATATATTAAACAAAATCATTATAGCCATTATTGAGAAAATTAAAATTTTCGAAAAATGTTACATGTAAAGGGTAATCTGGGGTGGGGGATTTTCTTGAAAACCGTCGTGTCGCATCTCTGGAAGATACTAAACCTAAATACCAAGTTTGGTGTTTATCCGACTGTTCGTTTCTGAGTTATGCTGTTCAGACACACAGACTCAGGGACATGTTTCCAAAAATGATTTTTTAGGGATTTAGGGGTCTCAAAACATACATTTCCAGTGAAATCTCGGTATCGAATTTTGTGGTGGAATACAATACTTCCCCTACTTACTATACGTAGTAGAGAAAGTAAAATACAGGAACTCGGTGACAAGCCGACCATCTCACTTCGAATAAATCATTATATTTTTCATTTAAAACTGATTGTTCTATATACGTTACGGTATTCACAATAGTTTTTTGCCTGTAAATGATTTAAAATTAATCAGTTATTTGTCGCTCACAATATGCAGAAATAGCATTCAAAGGTTTAGTCATAATAACAAGCTCTTGCTATAGAAAAAGGAAAGATAAAAAATATTAAATAAAAATAAAACTTTCCCAGTGCTTGGAAAAGTGAAAATGTGCAACATGGAATATTTCGAAAACGGTTAACGCTACGAAAATATTTAATATAAATTGTGTATATTAAGGAGCTGTACATTTTTCCTGTGCTACGTTTTTGTCTACCTATATGACTTCCAAGTTATAGAAAATGTATTTAATTTAAAGAGGAGTTTATAGGATATATTTCAAATATATTTCTGTCAATATCCTTAGAACTGTTTAGTAAAAATGAATATTATCAAAAAGTTGTACGTGTAATCCGCACGTGGTATGCAAGCTGTACTGTACACATACGCGCGCGCGCGATAACCGGTGGAGGAAAATTTTTCAACGATTTTTTGGTCAAGGTGCATTTTTTCTAACATAGATCAGAGGCAGAAAAAGTGATTTTTTTCGGGTTTGCTTGAACCCAAACGTACATTTCATATGAAATTCCAATATCGAAATTTTTGGATGGAATGCCACACTGATACCTTGAGTTTCCAAGCGATATAAAAAGTAACAATGTGACTGTTGCTTTTAAGTTAGCTTATTATACACACCAGATAAACTTTCATAGCCGCTGTTTTACGTAATTAAAATGTTTAACGGCTAAGTCATGTTTTAAAGTTTAATAAAATAAAATCCAACGTTTTGAGACAGTTTCATATATCCTCCTCAGTGGTCTGATTTGACATCCCTGAGGAGGGGAGATGAAACACACCCGAATCATCAGTTATTTTTTCCAACTCGGAAATTAGCATACAGTTTTTATTATGGTTGTCTTATGTGAGCTTGAAAACATTATAAAACAATATCGTGAAAAATTATGTCAAAAGCATAACAATTAATTAAAATAATGAATATATTATGTGATAAGTTCCTTCGTAGTAATTCTTTTGCTTTTATAAAATGCATATATTTATCAAATAAACCTATGTATCTTATAAAACTTGAAGTTTACGGGAGACGTGTTTATCGTTTCCAAAAAGCAACATACGTGAGGCATGTATAGTTGACAGCTTGTCGCAAAACACTGCTGTGATCTTCTTGAACTCTTGACGTGTTTGGCAATGCAGAGAGTGAACGTGCAGCACTTCCAAATTCCTGCAGAGAGGTTGAACTTGATGCAGTTGAAGATATTCCAGTGGTCTGCTTCCTGGTTAAAAGTTGAAAACCAACGAACCTCCCAAGAAGATCCTTTTGTTTGAAGTAGAAGTTATTGTCTGTAGGAGTTTGTTTATGTTTTTGGAGTTGATATGGTTGTTTATTTAGCTCCACGTATGGACGTAAATTTGAAGAAGTTGTTTACGTAATATGCTGCTACGTATGAGAAGCTGACTTTTGAAGATGTATTTTTGTTGTTACGCTCCAAGTTTTAAAATATTATATTAACTTTGTTATTAAACTGCTTCTATAGATAGTATTTATGTTTGCCTTGGCTGCGTCAGTATTGTTTCAGAGTCACGTATCTCTTAGTCAGGGCGTTGTACAACAAGAATGTAGTCTTACACAGATTTTTAAGTTTAAATTCACTTCTTTTTATTAATCCTTGGCACAAATTAAATAGCACTACACTGATACTAAGAGCTGTGAGAATCATTAATTTAAAACTTGTGCTTTGTTAACGCGTATATTTAATTTTACGATTCACACGAATACGTAATATTTCTTTAGAGAACACATCGTCTATCCGGTCACTACCAAGGTCTGCAGGCAACTGAACATATTTCAACAGCCCAAACCCGTAAATTGTTGTATTTCAAGTCTCTGATCGGCTAATTATAGTCCAATAGAATACCTGCATTTACTAAAGCTTCTTCTGGCTGTTGATGGGCACAAAATTTACGTTATTACTGCCCTAATCATGACTAGTAGTATTTAAACTCTCAAACTCATTATTGCCTCAAGGTTACCTCATTGTTAGCAACTTTAAACTTATTATTCTCACTGCTCTTCCGTTATTAAATTACTTAATACATTCACATAACATTATTAAACATGTTTACAATAATATAAGCATATGCAATGACTGTTCCATACATTTTTTTACAAATTATTACATACATATTGCTTCAAGGCGGACTGTTATTGAATTTACATATTATATAATTTGACTGAAATGATTTGTGTTAAAAATACTGCCTCAATATACGTTATTATTGTGACAAATACGACAATGAACACTATATTGTCCTAAACACGGTTCTTTTACAGAGCGATTAGTAGTGGTACCTAATCTCCAGCATAATTTTTGAAAGCGGAATAATAACTTTAATGAATGTGTTATGTGCGTTACCATACGGCAAAGCTAGGCGTTAATGGATCACACAATTTATGCCACCTAATAGCTTTTGTAGCATTAACCGTTTCGAGATATTCTTATTACTGGTGTGAATTTTTTCAAATACTAATGCCTTTTAAACTGCAAAATCGCTATTGGCCTTTTCTCGTGGTCATACTAAGAAAACAGAATTTCAAAGTCAACCCTTTCTTTAAATATTTGATTATTACTTAAGCCTACTGTATTCACCTTGTACCTACAAGCAAATAATATAATAATACAGTTTCTACAAACTTTTATTTCGATTAGTATGAAGTACATAGTAGAAAAAACTTTTGTAAGAATTGTAGAGAAGGGTAGAGAAGGTCATGTGAATATAACATATCGGATTTTGTTTAAGTCCTGTCTTTAGAACTGCCATGGACAGACCATGGAATTTTAAAGCCAAAATATAGCGCCCCGCTTTTAAACATGTGACATGATTCAATTTCCTTTATCTGCCTTGCACCAAAAACGAAATCTTTAATAAAATTATTTCTGCTTTTAAATATTAAGTAAATATAAAAATAAGCTTTCGTAAGAATGGGTTGTGGAAGGTATATGAAACAAACGATAGTGGGTAGAGAAATTCATGTGTAAGTACTGCATCTTTTATATGACATTCTTTGCTACTTTTAATGTGCATTTGTATGTATTAAATTTGGGGCAGTATTTTTAATATTTAAATGATATCAGTCTGATTATATAATATAAAATATAATAACAGCCCGTCTAAAAGCAATATGTCTATGCAATAATATATAAAATGTATGTAACAGTCATTGTATTATGTTGATATTATTGTGTACATGTATAATAATGTTATGTGAATGTATTACGTAATTTAACAATGTAGGAGCTGTGAGAATAGAAGCCGAAAGTTGCTAACAATGAGGTGTGACAATGAAACAATAATGAATTAGAAAGTTTAATAATGCTACTAGCAATTCTTGGAACAATAATGTAATATTTAAAACAGTTTATAAATAGACAATCAAAAACTAGAAAAGTTTTAAGTTAAATAAAAGTATTCTATTGGATTAGGATTAGCCAAGCAGACACTTGAAATGGAGAAATTTACAAATTTAGACGGTAGAAGCTAGACGATAGAAGACAGCGTACCCAACCAAACGCTTCTAGGCAGCGTTCGATACGTATTCAGTGTGAGACATAAAAATTCATTACAGCGTGAGTAATATAAAGTTTACATGTTAAAAAGTACAAGTAACAATAAACACATCTCTACAGAAGGATACATCAGTGAGGTGTTATTTAATCGTGAGAAAGAATAATAAAAGAAGTGAAGTAAAAAATTATAATTTGTATAAGCCTTCATTTTTTAACCGCACCAACCCCTGCTAAGAGATACGTGTTTATGCAAATTACTGCTGACGTAGCCGAGGCAAACATACATATATAATTTAAAAAAAATTAAAAATACAAAGTTGAATTTTAAACGTGGGGACGAAGGCCACCGGAAAAGTGAACTTGGGGCAAAGGCCACCGGAAAGTTTGTATCGTACGTGGGGCGTACACTCCAAGAAACATATCTCCCACAATACGTGGTGCAAACAGCAGTACAAATCTACTTCAAATTACATCTGATTGTGTTATTTTAGAATCTTAGGATCTCCAACATGATGCAGTATTTTTAATACTTGAATAATTTTAATTATATAATATGTAAATTCAATAACAGCCCGCCTTGAAGCAATATGTATTTAATAATTTGTAAAAAAATGTATGTAACAGTCATTGCATATGCCTATATTATTGTAAACATGTTTAATAATGTTATGTGAATGCATTAGGTAATTTAATAATGTAAGAGCTGTGAGAATAATAAGTTTAAAGTTGCTAACAATGATGTAACCTTGAGGCAATAATGAGTAAGGAAGTTTAAATGCTACTAGTCATTATTAGAGCAGCAATAATGTAAATTTTGAGACAGTTTAAAAATAACCAATCAACAACCAGAAAAAGCTTTAGCTAAATGCAGGTATTCTGTTGGACTAGGATTAGCCAATCAGAGACTTGAAATAGAGAAATTTACAAGTTTAGACGGTTGAAATCAAGTCAGTTGTCTGCAGACCGTGATAGTAACCAGATGCAAAATGCGTCCTCTAGAGAAATATAATACGCATTCGTGTGAGACGAAAAATAACTTTACGTGTAAAAACTAAAATTAATTAATTAAAGAATCTCACAGCTCTCTATATCAGTGAAGTGCTATTTAATTTCTGTCAAGGATTAATAAAAATGAGTGAATTAAAACTTAAAATCTGTGTAACCCTACATTCTTGTCGCACCACGACCTTGCCAAGATATCCATGTCTCTAAAATAAATACTGACGCAGCCGAGGCAAACATAAATATTAAATATTTAAAGAAGCAGTTTAATTACAAAGTTAATATTTTTTTAAACTTGGGGCAAAGGCTACCGGAAACTGTTTAATATAGGTGCAACTACTACAAGTTCGGCTCCCCAACAGTTGCAAACATCGTAACAAAAAAATACATCTTTTTCAAACTGGCATTTCTTACGTAGCAGCAACTACCTACTTCAACATATCGTATAGTTTGAAACTCGCTCCGTTTGGAGTAAGTATATTTTTTGTATGCTTAGAGTTATTATGTGGATTATTTCTTGGCAGTATATTTCTTTGTATAGTACAATATATATATTCTCTGGGAGTTACAAGGTGATTCAGAGAAAAACAGGTGACATTATGGCTTCCTAATTCCAACGTTACCATATTTCAACGCTAGGCGGATATACTCAGTAAGACGTATGTTTAGTTATGTTGTTTCAGGAAAGGGCTTTCAGTTGCTGAAGTACTGGAGATAATTTAGTGTGAATTGATGGCGATGTGTTTATTGAGCCACCAGTACCAAACGTAGACACAGACGAGGAAATGAAAATGAAGACGGATTATCTGACAACTTGACAGCTCATCAATTACTGGCTAACGCTGAAATAAGGTTACCAAACAATGAAAGAATAGGTGAAGAGGAAACCAGGCGCTATGCATTAGTTTTAAATTTACAGAACCCAAAAATAACAGCAGAAGAAATATGCTGCTTCATTGCCATTCTGTATGTTGTGACTACATTAACTTGCCGTCTAAAAGGCACTTTTGGGATTCAAATGATGCCACGAAGAACCTGGCTGTTTCTGGGTCAATGAGAAGAGACAGATGTCTTCAAATCTGTAGGTTTCTGCACCTTGTAGACAGCACTAGAAGGGACCATAATGATAAGGCATGGAAAATACGGCCTATAATGGAAAAGTTAAAGAGGAGATTCGTTGATAGTTTCATACCCGAGAACAACTTATCATTTGATGAACGTATGATCAAATATTTCGGCCGACATGGATGCAAGCAGTTCATCTGTGGCAAGCCCAGTAGATTTGGCTATAAGATATTTAGCCTGAACACCAAGGACAGATATTTGGTGAATTTTGGTTTGTACCAGGGTAATGGATCAAACTGTAACGCTGATTACAATAGTTAATTGGTAAAGCAGCAAGTCCCTTACTCTTATTGCTTAACGAAGCTCCAGATGAGAAGTGAAAACTGCTACAGCTTCATGGATAATTCATTTTCTAGTGTACCACTTTTCTCATTTCTCAGGTACTGTGGCTATTCTGCCTTTGGTACTGTTAGAGAAAATAGAGTCTCTAAAGGATGCTCGCTGGAAAACAAGCAAGTATTCTCTAAAAAAAAGATCGTAGGCATTTTGAGACAGCATTAGAGAAGAGTGATGGACTCCTTTATGTCCGAAGGATGGATAACTCGATAGTCAAAACGATCTCTTCGTGTGGTGCACAAGAAATTGGCAAGGTAAAGAGATTTTCACAGCAGCAGAAGCGAAATGTAATGTTGCCAAGGCTAGTCGCCAAATACAACATCTTTATGGGAGGTACTGACCAGATGGACCAGAATATTGTCTGCTATCGCATTGGGATACGAAGCAAAAAATAGCACTGGCCTTTGTTTACGTGGATGCTAGATGTGACCATTCGGAACAGCTGGATTTTGCACAATAAAGTCAGAAGACAAAGAATATTTCAGCTGGATTTCAAAAGAGAAATGGTTACTATCTATCTCAAGAGATACCAGACTGTACCAAATGGAGTTGGAAGACCAGCAGCTTCATGGATATCTCCTAGAGGTCGCATATCAGATTCTATAAGATCTGACAGAAGCGACCACCTTGTCCAGCCGACGGAATGAGGATAAAGGAAAAGGTGTGCTAATGACAACTGTAAATCAAGTGTGAGAACAATGTGCTTAAGTGTAGTGTTGGATTATGCATCGGCTGCTTTATTGCCTTTCATTTTCATTAGATTTTGTGTGATTTTATAAATGCAGAAAATACTGATGTGTGTGTATACCATAAGTGCATTTTTGTGGAATTACACAATATGCTTTCATATTTAGTTATTATTGTTAAATGTTTTGGGTAGACAAGATTACCTTTAATAATGATGTGGAATAGTAGTCTGCTGAAGATTCAGAACACAGTTTTTCAATGAAAATTGTACACCATAAAACTAGATAGTGGAAGCGCCTAGAGTTACCATATGGTGGCGGCAAATATTTTTAAAACTGAATAATGAATAGTTATTTTTGTATTTTATGCTGTAGATTTGTGTTACTTAGAGACATAATAAACTAAAAAATCAATATAAATTAACAAAACAATAATTCAGGCCTTAATGGATTAATGAGATCTACAGTCTTTGTATATCTCTTTATGTTTTACTTATACAAAG
The DNA here is from genome assembly GCA_030765065.1 of Deroplatys truncata. NCBI lineage: Eukaryota > Metazoa > Arthropoda > Insecta > Mantodea > Mantidae > Deroplatys > Deroplatys truncata. The sequence continues at coordinate 290,813,705 of CM060975.1, read as the reverse complement.
TTTTACAAAATTCATTCCGAATAAAGAGGACTTTATAAGCCAGTCCCAGAGAATTCAAGATATACATTGGATTGCGTATTTTAATGGTATATTCAGGGTTCCTAGCGACCTGGAAAGTCGGGGAATTGCAAAATGGTCAGGGAAAGCCAGAGGAGTATTTAAGAATTGGCGTGTGTCATGGAAATTGGTTCAAAGTTATCACGGTCTGGTAATCCTCCTGCTGAAAATCTAAGCAGGATTACAACATTTATGCTCCCTAAAATCCCCTCCCAGCATTTGAAGTGTTGAATTTCAATTTAAATATACAGGAACTGATATGGGCGTCCCGTGACCGAGTGGCCTCTCACCGAGACGGTCCAGGTTCAATCCCAGGGACCCGCATGTGGGATTTGTGGTGGACAAAGCGGCGTCTGGGCGGGTTTTCTCCTGGTTCTCCGGTTTCCCCCGCCGTTCATTCCACCAACCGCTCCATCATCGCCTTTCTTTTTATCCATTTCACCATCATTTCGTTTCATCTACTTCCTCCCATACCAGGCATCGGGCTGATCACCCATCCTGGATATTCTGTCTGATCCATGAGTGTCTGTTCCTCGACGGGCCTCTGACCCGCCTGTAAGTCCTGGGGGTGTAAGTCCTACATAAGAGGAGGATAAACAGAGAAAGAAGAAGGAACTGATATGTATATGATATTTGTTCCTTTCTGTAACTGCTGCTTCGGATTGATTTACTGCATCATAAGACTCTGGTTTCGCCATCCCCCTAAGAAAAACTTTCAGTATCTCGGTAATATGGGGCGCCAGGCATGACATACGGGTGGAGGAGGCTGTTAAAAATTGCGGAAATTGTGGTCAGGGAAATGAAGTATTTTGGTCAGGAAAAAGTCAGGGAAGTTAGGTTCATGTTTTTGATTGGAACCTTGATATTATGTATATGGTATTTTAATCAAATTGTCAAAGCCATTTTTGAGAAAAAACGAATTTTTTTCCATGTGAATGGTAGTTTCGGTTGGGGAAATTTCCTGAAAATCTTCGTGTCGCATCCTTGGAAGATACTGAACTTAAATACCAATTTCTTTATTTATGGAGTATTTTATTTTAGTTTTTATGGATTTCAGAGTTTCTCTAAGCGTGCATTTCTGGTGAAATCTTGGTATCGAATTTTTGATTGCGAGGCAATAGTTCCTCTTATTTGATAAAGTCGTCGTCGTTTCTAGCGCTCTCCATATTATGACCTATGATCTTCGGGGAATACCTCATTCCATCAATTGACCACTGGACCCATTTCTGGGATGGAAACACCCAGTGACCGCAATCCGTTGTCTCCGATGATAGGGTGACGATGAATAAGAGGACCTACAGCTTTTACCATGGACTTCAAACCGAAAAAGCCTTGGCGATACTTCCATGAGCACGCCAGAGATGAAAGCAAGAATGACCGACTTAAAATCTCCAACCCAGAGCCGGGAATCGAGCCCCATTGGTTCTCCGTACAATGACAATTTTCTCTCACTGTGCACGAGTTTGAATGAAATTTATTAGAGTTGACGTCAAAAAGGGTCCAAAATGATGAATGATTTAGATGGTGAATATCCGAAAAACAATCACTGCGTTTGAACAATGTTGGTGAAAGTGTTACAAAACTAGGATACTTTATAGGAAAAGGCCCTTAAAACTTGAGAACTTATGGAATTATTTCCAAAACTATAAATTATGAATTTTACCAACACTTTCGCATAATTTCCGCCATTAACCATATAAATGCTATACGTGTTTGCCTGTTTGTTTCTGCATTGCTGTTAAAGGCACAATTGTCCCACTTTCCAACAGGCGGCAAAAGCAACCTGTTAAAGCAGGTGTTTGTAGTAATAGGAACAGACAGCTTCCAACTCCATTAAATTAGTGCATCTCGCATGTAAAATGTTCCGCAGACGTCCTCTGGAATACATACATACATACGCACACAGAAAACTTCATTCCGGTATAGACGCCTACCAACTAAATCATTTAATTTCAACACACACTGCTGTTCATAATAGAAGTGCCATTTTCACGACGCGGAGGTAGGAAGGATGTTTGCTTTCTGCAATACCTCGAGGCGATTCGTGCTTCCCACCTCCTACACCTTGGTATGTCCCATTGATAACGAGATGGCAGTATTTGGGACACCTTACAAGACATAGCAGTGGCGGCAGGTGAGATACATTAGGTTGATAATGCGGTGACGGTATTTGGGACACTTTACAAGACATAGCAGTGGCGTCAGGTGAGACACATTAGGTTGATAATGCGGTGACGGTATTTGGGACACCTTACAAGACATAGCAGTGGCGGCAGGTGAGATACATTAGGTTGATAATGCGGTGACGGTATTTGGGACACTTTACAAGACGTAGCAGTGGCGACAGGTGAGATACATTACATTGATAATGCGGTGACGGTATTTGGGACACTCTACAAGACGTAGCAGTGGCGACAGGTGAGATACATTAGGTTGATAATGCGGTGACGGTATTTGGGACACTTTACAAGACGTAGCAGTGGCGGCAGGTGAGATATATTACGTTGATAATGCAGTGACGGTATTTGGGACACTTTACAAGACATAGCAGTGGCGTCAGGTGAGATACATTAGATTGATAATGCGGTGACGGTATTTGGGACACTCTACAAGACGTAGCAGTGGCGACAGTTGAGATACATTACATTGATAATGCGGTGACGGTATTTGGGACACTCTACAAGACATAGCAGTGGCGGCAGGTGAGATACATTAGATTGATAATGCAGTGACGGTATTTGGGACACTTTACAAGACATAGCAGTGGCGCCAGGGGTGATACATTAGGTTGATAATGCGGTGACGGTATTTAGGACACTTTACAAGACGTAGCATTGACGCAGGTGAGATAGATTAGATTGATAATGCGGTGACGGTATTTGGGACACTTTAAAAGACATAGCAGTGGCGGCAGATGAGATACATTAGGTTAATAATTTGGTAAGATATTTGAAACACCTTACCAGGCATAGCAATGGCCGCAGGTGAGATACATTAGGTTGATAATGCGGTGACGGTATTTGGGATCTCTCACAAGAATAACAGTGGCGGGCAGGTAGATGCGTTAGGTTGATAAGCGTATAGCTGTATTTGGGACATCTTACAAGACGTAGCAGTGACGGCAGGTGAGATACATTAGATTGATAATGCGCTAAGATATTTGGAACACCTTACAAAGCATAGCAATGGCCGCAGGTGATATACAGTAGGTTGATGATGCGATGATAATATTTGGGACACTTTGCAAGACAAGCAGTGGCGTCTCGTGAGATACAGTGCTAATGATGGGGTGTTTGGGACACCGGCAGGTGATATACTTAATGTTGTTCACGAGATGGCAGTATTTAGGACACCTTACAAAGGCACAGCAGTGGCGACTGGTGAGATACATTAGATTGATAATGTGGTAAACAGCATTTGGATATTATAGGCCACGGGATCTGGACTGACTACTCAGTCCGCATCCTCAGACCCTAGGTGTTATGCTCGCGGGGCTTTTCCTGTAGGGCAGCACTTATTTTATATTCTGCCCCCCCTCCATGCATGGCCGAGATTGGGTCAGGACACCATCCTCCCCTCGTCTCCTGCCACTGAGACATCTTACAAAGCACAGCAGTGGCCGCTGGCGAGATACATTATTGATAATGAGGTGACAACATTTGCAAGTCATAGCAGTGCTGACTGGTAGGTGCATTAAGTTGAAAGTGAGGTGACGATATTTAGGACAGCTTACAAGATAAATAGTGGAAGCTGGTGAGATTTAATGGAGAGATTATGTTGACGGTATTTGGCACACCTTAAAAGACTCAAAAGTGATAGTCAGTAAGTTTTGTATGGGAACTTTGTTGGTAATGAGATGACGATTTTTCGGACACCGTACAGAATAAACAGTGGCGGCTGATGAAATTTGTATAGAAACATTATGTTGACAATGAGGTGATATTTCCGACCTGTGCAAAACACAGCAGTGGCTACTGGTAAGATTTGTGTGGGAATTTTATATTGATTATGACGTAACTGTTTTTAGGACACCTTATAAGACACAACATTGGTGGCTGTGAGATTTGCCTTGGAGATTAGATGCATAGAAAGGTTCTATTGATAACGAGCTAACGTTATTTGGGATACTTTAGGCAGCAGTGGCCAGGTGACTTGTGTAGGAGATTAGGTCAGTATGGTAACGTTCTATTAATAACGCAATGGTGGTATTTGGAACAGTTTACAGGCCCTCATATAGGCACAATACAGTCACAGCACAAAACTCGGGCTACCAGGAAATATGAAATTGAATTTACTCCATGATGAATTTAAAATTTTAAGTAGTTTTATGTAAAAGATAACATTTTCATTGTAAAGATAAATTTTCTAATTTTATAAATAAACGTACAAGCCTAAGAATTACCTCAATACAAACACAGTTGTGATGTGAGTCAGTAGGTAATGAGAAAACGCATTGAGCAGGTGACTTAAATGACGTTTAATTAATGAATTAGAATTAAAGTAATTTATATACTTTATTAACATCGTCACTAGAAGAAGAGGACAAAAAAGAAACAGCCAGGTTTGACATATGTCGTGGTGTCCGGAGGCCTATGCAGTTTTAACATCAGAAAAACGAAAATATCAGTTTACCATGTTATATCCCCTATCTATATGGACCTGTTTTCCCATAGTACGAGAATGTCAGGAATAATATTCCAATCTACAAATTGAATATTTAAAATGACACGTTGTCATTGCCCTTTTCAGAAAAAGATACTGAGAGGGAAGTAGAATAGGTAGAGGTGCACGACAGGGATATGCATGATTACTAATTTTGTTCTAAATATGATCGGAATATTTTGTGAAGAGCACACAAAGAAAGTAACGCTAAACTATTCCCCCTCTCTCTCCACCTCTGGCTAAGACTTGCCAACCAGGAGGTAGCATGTTGTCACGCCAGACGGAACTTCAAACACAAAGCTGAAAGAAATACTGATGTACCCCAACAATCTGTCGCAAATGCGACGCAATAATGTGTCTGGCATGGCAATAGCTACTAATACTTGCTAATATGTCACAATATTTCGTTGTACGTATAAAAGGAATACAGGTAGGCTATAGCGATAGTTGGATTTATGATGACTTTGAAATTTCATGCTCCTTGCATGACCATGAGAACAAATTCACATTCACATAACTTTCTCTACCTCCATTGTTTATTAGTAGGTATTCAAACTATTCTTATTTTTCTATCTACTACATTTTAAACCAAATAAGCTTTATTTCTCCCTTGTTTTACCCAGTTTATGATACTGAGATTTTACTGTTTTTCATTGCCACTTATTATCGCAATTACACAACAAACACAAACACCCATGCTCATGGCGGGACTCGAACCCGCGACCCTCAACTTGGCGGAGCGCCGGAGCCATACACTCCAGCAACCACCACTACAAGAGCCGGCTAAGCCTTTGCATAAATAACTATATCACACATTTCGTTATAGATACACAGAGAACAGCGAGTGTAGTGTTTAAGAACTGACACTATATGCTGGATGTAAAATTCCACTGTTCCCATACAATCACGAGAAACAACTGAATGTTGACACGACTTTAGGAGAATGACCAAGAAATGAACAACTCGAACCTTCAATAACGGATATCTCACAGATAGCTTATGCCACAAAAAAAGCTTATTTGAAATAAACTCTGTTTCAAATGGATCTAATTTTTTTTGTGTAGTACGTTTTCGTCCATCGCTTAACTTTACCAGTCATACAAGATTATACCAAATTCCTCTCGAATGAAGAGGATTCCATAGACTATTTCCAGAAAACTTAAGACATACATTTTGTTTGTCATGTAAATATTTCTCGTATGTGTTATTTTAATCAAAATCGCTAAGGTCATTTTTAGTAAATAAAAAAATTCGTAAAATCTTCCATGTAAAGGTTCGTTTGGGGTAGGGGATTTTCTTTAAAACCTACGTGTGCAACTTGGGAGAATACTTGACTTAAATAGCAAGTTTGAACTTTATTCGACTTTCCGTCTTTGAGTTATGCTTTTCACAGACACGCACACAGGGACATATTTCTATAAATGCCTTATTTAGACTGGGGGCCTAAAACGTATTTCTGGTGAAATCACGATGTCGAATTTTTTAGTGGAATACAATACTTTCTCTACCTACTATGTACGTGGTAAATAATGTAAAAGGGATTACTATTTTAAAGTTCAAAAGAGTAACAAAGGATACATCAGAAATCGTTAACGCCACGTAAATTTTATTTTGACGTAAATTTTGTGCTTTAAGGAAATCTACGTTTTTGTGTAGTAAGATTTTGTCTATCCCTTACGATTTACCAATTATAGAATGAAGAGGGCTTCACAGGCTAATTTTCAGAAACTTCGAGATATACGTTTTAACTTGAAGTAGGGGTTTTCTTTACGTTATTTGCAACGCGCTTTGGACGTCAATTTGAAGTAGGTCGTATTGAAAGAGTTGTATTATAGTTCAACTGTTGGGGAGCGGAACTTGAAGTTGTTGCAACCGCACATATAGTATCCGGTTTCCGGTAGCCTTTGCCCCAATGTACTTTCAGCTGGCCTTTGCCCCAAATATAAAAATATTAGCTTTGTAATTTGACTGCTTCTTTAGATATTATATATTTATGTTTGCCTCGGCTGCGTCAGTATTATTGTTAGAGACATGGAAGTCTTGGCAGGGTTGTGTGCGACTGAAGAATGTAGACTTACACAGATCTTAAGTTTTAATTCACTCCTTTTTATTAATCCTTGACACAAATTAAATAGCAGTTCAGTGATATAAAGAGTTGTGAGATTATTTTATTTAATACTTGCATTTTTTAACACGTAAACTATTTTCGTCTCACACGAATGCGTATTTAATTTCTCGAGGACACATCTCGCGTCTGGTTATGATCACTGTCTAGAAGCAACACGTCTGGTTATGAGCACTGTTTGGAGGTAACTGAACTATTTTCCACCTCTTAAATTTGTAAATTCTTGTATTTCAAGTTCCTGATTGGCTAATCCTAGTCCAATAGAATACCTTCATTTAACTAATGCTTTTTCTGGTTGTTGATTGGCTATTTTTAAACTGTTTCAAAATTTACATTATTGCGGCTCTAATAATGACTAGTAGTATTATTACACTTCCTTACTCATTATTACCTCAAGGTTACCTCAAGGTTAGCAACTTTAATAAACCTATTTCTCACAGCTCCTACATTATTAAATTACGTAATATATTCACATAACATTATTGCTCATGGATACAATAATATAAACATTTACAATGACTGTAATATACACCTTTTAGATATTGTTACGTACACATATTGCTTTAAGGCGGACTCTTATTGAATTTATATATTACATAATTAGACAAACTGTTTAAGTGTTAAAAATACTGCCTCAATTTGTCGTGCAAATATCTTGAATGTATGGCATTTTAAGCAAAACTGTTAAAACAACTTTTGAAAAAATAACAAGCGACTATATTTTTCCATTTAAAGGGTAATTTGGGCTAGTGAACTTCCATGAAAATCTCCTTGTTGCATCTGTGGAAGATACTGAAGTTTTATTTATTTAGGGAGTCTCAAGGCTCTCTGTAATTCTGGTGAGATTATTGGGTACAATTATCGGCTTATTGGATGGAATTTATATTGGGTAGAATAAGATACTTCCTCTATAGTTTTAAGTAGTAGAGAAAGTAATAATATCTGTGAACTTTTAAAAAAACACCTGTGCAGGAAATTGGCGAAATGCTTTGTGTGGAGTAAGGCATTATTCACTGTACGAAATTATATGCCAGGCAAATTCACATGCGGATAAGAAAATGAAACTGGAAAAATAGAAGAATGGAGGAGACTGGGTTTACATCTGTGGGTCTGTAGTTCAATAGTTTAATTGATTGATCGAATTATCTTTCTATCATAAATCAGTTGTCAAAACTACAGCGAGATTCCTCGCATTTTCATGAAAATACATCTAGTCGAAGGTAAGTAATTTTTGACCTCAAGAAGAAAATGTTCAAAGCAGCTGATTCTGAAAATAATACATATAGTATGTTGATGGATTTAATGCCATACTGAGCTTAGTATTCCTGGAGAAACGTGCCCTCGCATGAAGCCATAAAACAGACATTTCAGCAGATGTATTGCTGCCTAATGACAGAGGGCCATCCCACAAACTGAGATGCTCTTCCTTACGTAGCTTTATCATCTACTATACGGCCCAGACCTATAATTAATTTCATCTCCAAAACATCAACAAATTCATACAGGATTGTGATATCTTGCTGATAAGGAAGCGGTAACGAGTGGGCTCGGGTATCATTTATTTAAGGTTTGAAACACTGGAAGGCGTATTTCCTTTGTCTCATAAAGGTCGAATATTGATACTTTTGAAATAAGACTAAAGAGTGTCATGTGGAATGGAGTGGGAGTAAGCTACGCTGTGTAACGGGAGGCGTGGCTATCCAGAATTGAAATGGTGGAGAGTGGACACTGGAGGTCCTTGGTTTATAAGAGCAGCTGGTCGGAGTAATTGATATGCAGAAAAACCACCAATGAAATTTTACAATAGTCCTCAACCTTTGAAGTGTACATTAATGAAACAGAGTGCTACGAAGCTATTACTTTCTCCATATTTATTTGTAGTATGTAGAGGAAGTATAGCATTTCACTAAAAATGTATGTGTGGGTTTGTACAACATAACTCAGAAACGAAACATTCGTTAAATGCAAGACATACTATTTAAATTAAACGTGTCCCAGAGATGCACTACGAAGGTTTTTCAAAAAGCCCCCTGCCCTGAACTACCCTGTATATAGAAAACGTTAGTTGTGTTTGATTACCTCAAAAATGACTCAACGATTTTGATTAAGATACTACATGCTTAAAACAGTTGCATCATAAATAAAATGTAGATATGTCATTTCCTGCGAATAGACTGTAAAGTCCTCTTCCTTATGAAGTCTTTTGTATAACTGGTAAGCTGTAAGAGAGATACAAAATCCTACTACACAAAAGAATGTAGATTTTGTTAAAGCATTCAGTTCATTTCAAATAAATCTTTTTGGCGTTAACCGTTTCCGAGATATTCTTTGTTATTGGTTTGAATTTTAAAATACTTTCACTTTTTGCAAGTGGTAAAGTGCTACTTGTTTCTACTTTCACTACTACGTAGGGTAAGTAGGGGAATTATTGCATTCCACCTAAGAAATTCGATTGGTATTTCACCGGAAATACGTGTTTTGAGGTGCCCTGAATCCAAACAGAGCATTTTTGGAAACATGTCCGCGTGTGTGTCTGTCTGTGAACAGCATAACTCAGAAACGAACAGTCGGATATACACCAAACTTGGTATTTAGGTTCAGTATCTTCCAGAGATGCGACACGAAGGTTTACAAGAAAATCCTCCCAGCCCGATTACCCTTTAAATGGAACATTTTTCGAAAATTTTAATTTTCTCAACAGTGGCTCTAATGCTTTTGATTAAAATATCATATGTTTAAGATATTTTTATGACAAATGAAATGTATATATCTTGAATTTTCTGGGAATGTCTCCAAAAGTATTCTTCATTGTGAACGACTTTTGCATAACTGGTAAACCATAAGAGATAGACAAAATTTTACTACACAGAAAAGGTAGATCGCGTTAAAATACACAACTTATGCCATATACATATTTTTTTTGTTGAGTGAACCATTTTCGAGATATTGCTGGTTATTCCGTAAACTTTTCCAATACTTATACTTTTTCTGAAATGGGAATTCGTTATTCATTTTCTTTTACGCACTGGACATGCAAAGAGAATGGAATGCGCCACATAGCAACCAGGTCTTAAAATATTTGACTATCGCTTATAAACTACCATATTCCCCTTGCATCTACAAGAAAATTAGCAATAAGATTAACATCTCGATTAACATGAAGCATATGGAGAATAAGCGTTTATAAAAATAGTTTGTACAAGAGTAGAGAAAGTCATGTGAGTGTAACACACAGAATTTTTTAAACGTGGCTCTAACGATTTTTATTAAAACACCATATATGAACGATATTTACATGACAAACAAAATGTATATCTCAAATTTTTGGGGATAGCCTAGAAAGTCCTCTTCATTCGTAAGGAATTCTGTATCATCCTGTATAACTTATAAACATTAAGTGATGAAGACGTACCAAACGAAAAATGTAGATCTCTTTAAAATACACAATTAACTAAAAATATGTTTTTGTGGCATAAGCCGTTTCTGAGATATTCGTTATTAAAGGACTGAATTGTTGAATACTTGTATTCTTTTAAAGTACCATTGATTTTCAGTTGTTTCTCGCGATTGCATGGAAACAGTATGGAATTTTAATGCCAGCATATAGCTCCAGTTCTTAAACATTTGACTATCGCTATTCTTTTGTATTCATAACGAAATGTGCAATTTAACTATTTCTACAAAGGTTTATATGGATTAAATGTAGTAGATAGAAAACAAGCTTTAGTCAGAATAGTTTGTACACCCACTAATAAAGATAGCGGGTAGAGAAAGTAATGAGATTGTATCATATCAGATATTTTACTTTCTCTACTACGTATTATAAGTAGGGGAAGTATTGCATTTCACCCAAAAATTCGATACGAACATTTAAGCGGAAATACCCCTGAATTCAAATAAATCATTCTTGGCAACCTGTTCCTGTGTGTCCATCTGTGTGACTGTGAACAGCATAACTCAAAAACGAAAAGTCGGGTAAGCACCAAACTTGGTATTTAAACTCAGTATTTTCAAGGCTGTGACACGAAGATTTTCTAGAAAATCTCTCCTCCCCCAACTACCCTATTCATAATACGTTTTTCGAAAGGTTTGGTTTTCTAAAAAAATGGCTTTAGCGATTTTAATTAAAATAGCTCATATCAAACATACTTGACAAATAAAATGCATATCCTGAAATACCTGGGAATATCCTTTGAAGTCCTTTTCATTCGGAAGAAATTTTGTATCATCTTGTATAACTGGTAAACGTTAAGCGATAGACGAAAACATACTACACAAAAAATGTAGACCTCCTTAAAACACAATTAATTTCAAATACGTTCTTTTGTGGCATTAGCCATTTCTGGGAGTCCGTTATTAACTATTCGAATTCTTCATCTCTTAGTTATGCTTTAAAGTCCTTTCAACATTCAGTTGTTTTTCGCGATCCCATGGAAACAGTATAGCGTCCAGTTCTTAAACATTTGACTATCGCTGTTCCCTTTGTATCTATAACAAAATGTATAATGTAGCAATTTCTGCAAGGTTTATTTGGATAAAGATGTAGTAAATAGAAAAATAAGCTTCAGTAAGAATAGCTTGTATAACCACTAATAAAGGATAGAGGGTAGAGAGCAATGTGAATGTATCATTTCAGATTCTTTCGTGGTGACCTAACGTATAGGTACTATTACATGTATATGTGTCTGTGTGTGGTGGGGGGGTGTGCTCATAACTATAGAAAGTCATATGAGTGTTCACTTCAGTTGCTTCGTTAACGTTATAATGCCGGGTAATCCGTTAGGGTATCTATAATATTAAATATTGTAGTAGGAGGCAGTTCTTGCTGGTAATATTGTGTTAAAGGGTGGTAGTTTCCATACATGGCAACAATGAAAATCAATAGTGCATATTGATACATTAAAGTAGAAGGCGATTGAAATAGCTATTACAAATCAACAGTGAGCACAATGCGTTCATTGATATGCTAAATTTGAAATGCTAAACAAGTCCAAAGAGAAATTTGACATAAGCATGTATGCATAATGCACCTAAAACGGAAGGGTTTTGACCCTTTCAGCTGTCGTAGTGCGAGCGCTGCATACTTCTAGAACTCGTGTTATTTCTGACGTTAATGGAAATATGTAGGGTCGAGCATATGAGTCGCTCTCGATAGGAAGTTGTTGGATTGGGTTGGACTCGGCGAGGCTGTAGTTCCCGAAACCCAAGGATGATTGGGTACATCTAGGTCATGATGCCACGGCGGAATTCTGGGACACCTCAATGCCTTCATGTACTAACCTGGAGAGCTGGAATTGGCTTGTTAGGTCGCCCCCACCAGGGTTTGTCTGCAGTCTTCCTCCCTTGGGTTGTAAACGATACCCAGTATGAGAAGCAGTATCTCTGAAATCATGACAAGAACTCCTATGAAAACGTCATGTCAGCATTTTGTTCTAAAGCACGTGAAGTTGACACTTAAAAAAGTATACAAGCCTGAAATGATGAGAAAAAAAAACTCTTGTCAATTTTGCATCTATGCAAGATGAAGACGACGACTTAAAGAAATTACTGTTTACAGACGAAGCAACTTTTCATGTCAGCGGGAGAGCAAACGCTCACAGCTGTATTATTGGGCAAGGAATGTCTGCTACGAGCTTGAAGGAAAAGGTCTAAAGGTTTATAAAATGTATGGACCATCTTTTTTCAAAAAGGACATTACGCTGTAGATGTTATTTGGATTTGTTTCTCTTTCCATATGAGGAAGATAATAATACGAACATTGCATTCCAGCAAGATGGTGAACCCCCTCACTGAGCTTGGGAAGTTTGACATTTTCAAATATCTGAGAAATCTCCATTCCTTAGTTTTTGTATATACCAAGTTTCATTAAACAAAATTCATTAGTAGATATTTTACGGTGTTCTGATTTTATGCATTCCCAAAAGATAGTGATCACCCTGTATAGATAATACCTGCAATTTGGTTTCTGATAGAGAAAATCATGTGATTGTTACACTTCGGGATATTTTGCTACGTAAGTTCTGTAACAGTAGTTCTAAAAGTTGCTTTACCAGCCACCACTGAACTAGAAGGAGCATCACGGGTGGACCGCTTTGAAAAGTGCAAGGGTGTTGCGAATGAATGGATGTGTGAAAATCGTGACTTTCTAGTGGTAAACGATTGTGGCCCACTTAACATTAGGTATTTCTCTTTTATTCGCTTCCATGAACACAACTCGTCGGTAACTTGAACTTAAGAAGATTGATTGTTGTTGATGACTCGAGGGAGTTTCCATTTCTACACTCCACTTCCTAGGGGACTTGAGGCTAATATAAACGCTTCGATTAACTTGAACACAATGCACACGCATAACCACGAATACCGTTAATTGGCAAATCAATTAGTGATTAGTTTTTATATTTCAATGTTTACATGAATGGTTATTATAAGTACGCATTGGATTTTTATGCACTAAAATATCTAAAATATACATTTATGCCGTCAGAGTCTAAAATATATTCCATAATTTCGAAAATATGTATTAAGTATGTATTATATTTTAGTACTTGCAATGTACATTCTTCCTAGACATCGCTCCGGTCGTTGTAATTTGATTTGCAGTATACTTCTTCTTCCTCCTTGCAAATATTAGGCCCACCGGCCTGTTACGGTCTCATTGCCATCTCTTCCTGGCACGTCCTACGTTCCTTCTCCCTGAGGGTCGATATTTCAAGGTCATTTTCGGGATACGAGTTTCTCCATTCGTTGCGGAGGTTCTCTCCAATTTTCTGTATAGTGTAAAATTTTATCATTTATTGCATAAATTTATTCTGCCCCCTCTGGTACAACTTCTAACAGCTCGTAATAATTTTATCTCTGCTACTCGAACACTGTTTTCATTTTTTACTTTCTCTACTACGTATAGTAAGTAGGGGAAGTATTGTATTCCACCCAAAAATTCGATACCGAGATTTCACCAGAAATACATGTCTGTGACCCCCTGAATCCAAAAAGAGCATTTTTGGAAACATGTCTGTGTCTGTGTGAACAGCGTAACTCAGAAACGAACAGTCGGATAAACACCAAACTTGGTATTTAGGTTCAGTATCTTCCAGAGATGCGACACAAAGGTTTGCAAGAAAATCCCCCCACCTCAGATTGGACTTTACATGGAACATTTTTAGAAAATTTTAATTTTCTCAAAAATGGCTCTAACGATTCTGATTAAAATATCGTATGTTTAAGATATTTTCATGACAAACGAAATGTATATATCGAATTTTCTGGGAATGTCTCCAAAAGAATTCTTCATTGTGAACGACATTTGCATAACAGGTAAACCATAAGAGAGAGAGAGACAAAATTTTACCACACAAAAAATGTAGATCGCGTTAAAATACACAATTTATGTCGTATACATTTTTTGTTTTGTTGAGTGAACCATTTTCGATATTGTTTGTTATTCCCTTAACTTGTTCAATACTTATTACTTTTTCTCAAATTCGTTATTCATTTGCAAAGAGAATAAAATACGCTACATAGCAACCAGCTCTTAAAATATTTGACTATCGCTTAAAGCCTAGCAATTCCCCTTGCAATTGGAAATAAGATTAACAATTCGATATCTCGATTAATATAAAGCATATGGACAATGAGCGTTTGCAAAAATAGTATGTGCAAGAGTAGAGAAAGTCATGTGAGTGTAACACATCAGATTTTTTTCTTGTGAATCCATGGTTTTCTCGCATATAACAGGGTCGGCACAGCCATCACTTTATGAAATTTCAATTTTGTGTCTGTCCATGTAAGTTTCAAACCTCCTCCTATATTTTTATACTGAAGTAGTTAATTTATATTGCTGACATGTTTGGTCTAGTCTGTACACTAATCTAGAATTATGAGATCATTGGCATACTAAGGACAATTTAATAAACCATTTTTATTAATTTTAATGGCTTCTAAACTTTTACCCTTCCATTCTATAATGGCGTCGTCCATATAAATATTAAAAAGTTCGGATGACATACAACACCCTTGTCTAACTCATTTTCAGTATACAATAATCATTTTCTGTAAATGCTCAGGTGTAAATCTATGATGTTTATGTGTGAACATAAGTTTATATGCTGAAAGGATCTTTTCACGTTTACAGAAGTTATTGGGAAAAATTTGAAAGCAATTACTTTGGGGAAATTTCTTCAGGAAGCACTAGTAATGTTTTCATCTTGTAAATATTATTCACAGAATACGAAACCTTAATGTCAGGATTTCTCTCTGAAACACTGCACAATCTACGGCTTAATTTTCCTGCATACTTTAAATGAGCAATATTAAGTTTACTCTGAACGTCATTGAGAAATGATCAAGATTTTTCGAGTTTTTTTGTGGCTTCAGCTAAACTTTGAAATGTGCCTTGATTGCAGCGAAATTTCTCTGCCAATACTATCTCCACAGTATGGACTTTATTATTGTGTCACTAATGTGCTTGAGTATTAGTTGTAAAATTAGTAATATGTGTATTATATTTTCGATGCACGAGAAATGATGAATTACACAGCAACATCGAAATATACACCATAAACCGAGCGAGGTGGCATCGTAGTAACGGCTGCGACTCGCATTCGGGAGGTCCGGGTCCGATCCTCGGAGACCATTCACTCTGACCCATGGGTTTTTCATGGTTTCCCGGGGCGGTAGGTGAATCCTGGAGTAGTTTCCCATCTACCACGTTTTGCGTTCCATTACTTCCCCTTCATTCCGTTTCCTTCTCGTCTTTCAGAAGTGCTTCTAGGTTTCGTGGTGTATGGCGGTGCTGAAATGGACACCAGAGGGCTGCTTGGTCGACGGATCGTTGATGGTCCTCTCTAGGCAGCTCCTGCATTGAGACGGGTCTTCGAGCCTGGGACTGTTAGGGACTTCTGCGCGTCTTTGTGGCCTGTAGCCTCCTGTGGTCCCGTCACTTCATTCTGGCGGTGGTAGCCACAATAGTTCTATGTAATTCGTAGTGTGCGAGGCGTCCCTCCCCGGTGTGTAACCTATACCTATATGCTTGTAAATCTTTACATACAAGCACAGAACAACGTGTGACCTGTTGCAAAACTTAGTTCCATATAACAAGTAAAAACAAACTAAATATGCATTGCATATAAATCTAGTTAGAAACAGCATTGCTACCTTTGACATTTGAAGTCCAGCTACAAGCATAATTAATTTCTCTGTCGAGTATTCATTAACCACATCAATATATCAGTCAGTTCTCCATGTTTTGTGGTACTAACTTACAATGCTGTTTAGTTGCTTCCCTCGTGGTGACATTTAAGCTCTGGATGTCATTATAAGTATCTATAGTGCATATAGCAAGTAGAGGAAGTGTTGCATTGCAACCAAAAGTTCTATAGCAATATTTCACCACAAATACACGTGATGTAGAAGTTTTGATGCCGTGACAATTTGAGACTGGTTTGTAGAATGCAACTTTTTTCCCGTTGGCTCCAATATCTGCTGTTGATTATATTGCCGGCTGCTCCAGTGGTAGAGCTATGGGCATGCGTGGATGTATTATGAAGGACAACACCAGTTTAACTTGGCTGAGAAATTTATTATGAACTTATATTTGAGTTATTGAAGTGAGTTGCCTACCGTTTGAAAAAATAGACTGATTCTGAATTGTAGCATTCGAAGCTATAATACTTGAATTGTTAGACCTGCAGGATCAATTTTACTGTTCGAAATAACTGTTTCCGTAATAAAAGAAATTAGAAGCGTAACTCGCCATGAGTCGCTAAAATGTTGGCTAAATTTCTCGTGGCAGCCGCGAAATTTTAATCATAAGCGCGTCACTGAGCGCTTAAAACCACATACGTTAGTACCGCTGGTGGTACCAGAGAAAGAGTAATTAATGTGTACACATCTGTCTGTACTAACCGTCCGGTACCGGAGAAGAGAGTAACCCTCGGATCTAGATGCACGAACATTTATTAATTTTAGCTCTGCCTACTTTGGCATCACTCCCAACAATATTCTACCCTATACCTTGGCCAAATCTCAAAACTCTCAAGTATCCGAATGTGACACTGTTTCTAGGGAATTAGCTAAAATTGCATGTGTTCCTTCGCCTCTCTAATTTCCAGAATTGGCCTACGTGACTGTATAACGTACTGAACTTAACTATAAACTGCGTTCTCAAAAGTCCTTAAGCTAATGTGCTCGCTACTCCTCGGCTGATGCAAATGACTTTGCTTAACCTGAATCCTAATTACCTCCATCTTTCTGGACAAAATTTCAACTCAAACTCGTTACATTAACACACTGACTTAAATTATGGAAATTATTTACTGCAATTATTTCTAATCTTACTGTTTGTTTACTTAATTATTTATATATTCCCCTCAATAATTACAGTATCACACGTTTTGATGCTCCCTGAATAAAAGACATTTTTAGAAAAAGAAGTCCGTATTTCTGTGTGTCTGTGATCAGCAAACTCAAAAACGAAAAGTCGTTTATATACCAAACTTGGTATTTAAGTTCAGCGTCTTTCAAAGATTTGGCAGAACGATTTTAAAGAAAGTCCCTCCCCACTAGCCCCCTTTACATGGAAAAATGTTCGTTATTTTCGGTTTTCTCAGGAAGAAAGAAAGAAAAAAAGCTGTAACGATTTTCATTCAAACACCATTCGTTTAAAACATTTGCATGAAAAATATTGTCTTGGATTTTTGTGGGAACATCCTATGAAGTCTTCTTCATTTTGAATGATTTTTGTATAATTAGTAAACCGTAACTACAACAAAAACAAGGTCTCAATAAAGCACGCAATGTAATCAAATAATTTTTGTGGCATTAACCATTTCCGAGATATTCTTCGTTATTGATCTGATTTTCAAATGCTTATACTTTTCTCAAGTGTTAAGTCACTATTCGTTTTACTCGTGGACATGCAGGAAGTATAACATTTCAAAGCCATCGCATAACGACCCAATTTTTAAAAATCTGACTATCGTTTCCTCCTACTTTATTCAATGTCATTCAAATGTGTATTTGAAACGTTTATTTTGATTAACAAGAAGTAAATAAAAGAATAACGTTTTGTAGCAAAAGTTGGTAACAGTGCGAGTAGAGAAATTCATCGAACACATCGGATTTTTCAAGTGGTAAGTTACTATAAGTTTAGGCCATGGTCGCTGCAGCGTCTGATTTTGTGGCACAAAGGGTCGAATCCCGCCATAGCCATGAGTGTCCGTGAGTTCCAATGCTAGGTATAAGGAAAAAAACAAAAGAATATGGAAAGGCTCCCTGATTACTACTCAATTTATTCTAGTGAGTTATATGCTCTAAAATCAAGCATTTTCATACATTACAGAATCCCATACTATACATAATTTTTTCTAATTCAAAAAGTGCTATCTTACACACCCAAAATATACATGCAGAAAAAAAACTTGTGCAAGAAATACAGATGCCATATAACCTCGCAATGGAACAAGTGATTTGTTTTGGATTCCATCGTACCAACAAATACGAGGCAATGGGAGAGCAGATAAAGCGGCCATCCAAACACCAACATTTACTGCAGAGATAACAAGCCATTCAGACTTAGCCATATATATCCGAAACAAATTCATTACTTCATGGAAAGAATATGATCTCAAAATCAGGTAAACGAGCTAGTTACTGCAATAGGGTCTTCAAACAACAAATGTATTTTTCCAAACTTAAATAGGAAACATCAAGTTATCATTACCCGCTTAAGAATGGACATACACTATGTGATCAAAAGTATCCGGACACCCCCACAAACATACGTTTTTCATCTTAGGTTCATTGTGCTGCCACCTACTCCCTGGTACTCATTATCCGCGACCTCAGTAGTCATTAGACATCGTGAAACAGCAAAATGGGATACTCCGTGGAACTCACGGACTTCGAACGTAGTCAGGTGATTGGGTGTCACTTGTATCAGAAGTCTGTACGCGAGATTTCCACACTCCTAAACATCCCTAGGTCCACTGTTTCTGATGTGATAGAGAAGTGGAAATGTGAAGGGACATATACAGCACAAAAGCGTACAGGCCGACCTCGTCTGTTGACTGACAGAGAAGACCGCCAACATTTGAAGAGGGTCGTAATGAGTAATAGGCAGACATCTATCCAGACCATCACACAGGAATTCCAAACTGCATCATGATCCACTCCAAGTACTATGACAGTTAGGTGTGAGGTGAGAAACCTTGGATTCCATGGTCAAGGGGCTGCTCATAAGCCACACATCACGCAGGAAAATGCCAAACCACGCCTCGCTTGGTGTAAAGAGCGTCAACATTACCCGATTTTGAACAGAGGCAAAACGTTGTGTGGAGTGACGAATCACGGTACCCAATGTGCGGATCCAATGGCAGGGTGTCGGTATGGCGAATGCCCCGTGAACGTCATCTGCCAGCATGTGTAGTGCCAACAGTGAAATTCAGAGGTGGTGGTGTTATGATGTGGAGGGGGCTTGCATCTCTTGTTGTTTTGCATGGCACGATCACAGCGCAGACCTACATTGATATTTTAAGCACCTTCTTGCTTCCCACTGTTGAAGAGCAATTCGGGGATGGCGATTGCGTCTTTCAACACGATCGAGCACTGTTCATACTGCACGGGCTGTGGCGGAGTGGTTACACGACAATAATATCCCTGTAATGGACTGGCCTGCACAGAATCCTGACTTGAATCCTATAGAACACCTTTGGGATGTTTTGGAACGCCGACTTCGTGCCAGACCTCACCGACCTACATCGATGCCTCTCATCAGTTCCGCACTCCGTGAAGAATGGGCTGCCATTCCCCAAGAATCCTTCCAGCACGTGATTGAAAGTATGCCTGCGAGAATGATGGTGCCAACACCATATTGACTTCCAGCATTACCGATGGAGGGCACCACGAACCTGCACGTCATTTTCAGCCAGGTGTCCGGATACT
The DNA here is from genome assembly GCA_030765065.1 of Deroplatys truncata. Classification (NCBI taxonomy): domain Eukaryota; kingdom Metazoa; phylum Arthropoda; class Insecta; order Mantodea; family Mantidae; genus Deroplatys; species Deroplatys truncata. The sequence continues at coordinate 290,793,922 of CM060975.1, read as the reverse complement.
TTTGATCACATAGTGTATAAGGATGATACACTCCTATCTGATCACCAAAGAAACTCAGCCGCGGTGTTCAACATGCAAAACTCCATTGACAGTTTCCCATGTACTCGCAGAAGGCAACGTTATATCCCACACAGGAAAATATATAGCAAATAATATTATCTGTCTTAATGATTCAACAATGTGTAAAAAGATTATAATGTTCTTATAAAATATACAAAAGCATAATGAATTTTAAAACAATGATAATACAATTATAACCGTTATTTAATTGTATTGTTCACATAAGAAAAGCTTTACCTGTTTATTACCAAATGGTATTATGTTTGTATATTCCTAGAAATCTATTAATGTTCAACCACTACTGTATTAGTGTAAGAGTCGCGAATGTACCTTTGTGAGTTAAAGCGACTTAAAATAAATACATAAATAAAGACAAGGTATGCAGAAAAAAATTATGGGAAATATTAGGAAATAATGAAGTACTGATACCCTTAATAAATGTGATTACAAATTTATATGTGAAAACTAAAATTGTAATAGATAATCGAGAACCTATAATAATTCTAAAAGTTGTTAGACGAGGTTGCCCAATGTGAACCACTCTTTTTAATCTATATTTTGACGACATGATTAGTTCATGGAAGCAACAAACAGTAGGAGGGATTAATTTGGGGTCAACAACAGTAGAGACCATGATCTTCGCAGATGATCAGATATTAATAGCGAAAAGTAAAGAGGAACTTGAAAGAATGACATACAAACTAAATTTAACATCAAAAACATACAGCATGGAAATTTCAACTGAAAAAACTAAATTTATGGCATTTAAAGGTACTCACTTGGTCCGGTCTGTAATAATTATAGAAAATAAAAGTATAGAACAAGTGTCAATATTTAATTTTCTAGGATGTGAAATAACATATGCGTCTGAAATAGACATTAATAAAAAGCTAAATAAGTTTAATTACATAACGGGATCCATTAAGAGAGCACTAAAAATAAAGTTAGAAATGATTCAATAATAAAATTGTATAAAGCAATGGCCATCCCCACAGTAACTTATGGGTCTGAAACATGGACAGTAACAGCAGAAAATAAAAGAAGGATACGGACAGCTGAAATGAAATTTCTCAGACCTATAGCAGGATACACAAGACTGGATAAAAACCAAACAACAAAATAAGACAAAATTTAAAAATAGAAGAGTTAAATAAAGTAATTATATAGAACTGGAAACAACACTTAGAAAGAATAGTATACCCCAACCAACATATAACTACAGACCCCAAGGATACAGAAACCCAGGACGACCAAAAAAGAGATGGACACAAGATTTTGGAGTCGGAACAGGCTAAAGGGCCTAAAACCGTGAAGTAGAAGAACAAGAAGAATAAAAAGACTTCCAATGGATGAGGTGCGAGGGTCTCTGAATCCTCCAAGGACCCTCAGCGTTCTCTACTCTTCTATTAATTTTACCTCGTGGTCATGCAAAGAGCATGTAATTTCAAAGCCATCATATAGCGACCCGCTTTTTACTTTCTCTACTACGTGTAGTAAGTAGGGGAAGTATTGTATTCCACCCAAAAATTTGATAACGAGATTTCACCGGAAATATATGTTTTGAGACCCCCTGAATCCAATAAAAGCATTTTTGGAATCATGTGCGTGTGTGTGTCTGTGTGTCTGTGAACAGATTACCCTTTACATGGAACATTTTTAGAAAATTTTAGTTTTCTCAAAAATGGCTTTAACGATTTTGATTAAAATATCATATGTTTAAGATACTTTCATGACAAATAAAATGTATATCTCCAATTTTCTGGGAATGTCTCTAAAAATATTCTTCATTGTGAACGACTTTTGCATAACTGGTAAACCATAAGAGATAGACAAAATTTTACTACACAATTTATGCCATATACATTTTTTTTGTGTGAACCATTTTCGAGATATTGCTTGTTATTCCCTTAAATTTTCCAATACTTATACTTTTTCTCAAATTCGTTATTTCGTTTTTTTCTTGGTAATGCAAAGAGAATGGAATACTCCACATAGCAACCACCTCTTAAAATATTTGACTATCGCCTAAAGGCTAGCAATTCCCCTTGCATCTACAAGAAAATTAGCAATATGATTAACATCTCGATATCTCGATTAACATAAGCTTACGGAGAAAAAACGTTTGTAAAAATAGTTTGTACAAGAGTAGAGAAAGTCATGTGAGTGTAACACATCAGATTTTTAAATATCTGACTAACGCTTTAGCCTACTCGACTCTATCTTGTATTTTCGAACCCTTCCTTGTTCTCCAATAAAACGCTTAACACACCTTTATCACAATATACTGTTGTTGAACATGAGTTTCTACATCTGAACCTCTCTCTATGGTTTTCATTCGACTGGTAACAGAATACTGATTTACACAGGAACACTTTCGACTGTATTCTGCTCGGTTTTAATACTTTAAAAGTGATATAAAAATAAATTTGATAAACTTAATACTTTTTCAAGGCTTTATATGTACAGAAGTTGTGTTAGCACTCTTAAAGACTTTTAGACGTCTTGGAAGTAAAATAGTAAATTGATAGGAAAGATCACAGCTAGAACTATAATATCGAACAACTGCGAAACTCTGTCTTGCAAATTGAACCTCGCCCTTTCAGCACCCCATTTTTTTTGTTCTTTTTCTTCTCCCGCCAGAAGGCAGCAATGCAGAAGTTTTCTCTCACTTTGAGTATTAAGACGAGGGTAAGAGGTTTTAAAACCTCTCCATAGCACCAGCTGTGATGGAAACAAGTTCTTTTCTCTTTCTTTTACGATGGGCAATAATTCCGGTTTATATGGAGATTTATATGTTCAAGAGTGGTATACCAACTTCTGTTTCATATAACGTTTTGATTTACCACTGCAATATTTAAACATTAATTCTGTAGTAAACAGCCCCTAGACTCATAAAATCTTTACATTAAGGAGCATAGTTGGAGTAACCGATGTCGACTGTTGAGAAGTAATATATCCTGTAGTGCAATAAACTCTGGGCAATATTTACTTGTATAGTTGTCACTAGAGCAGATTTACTACAAAATTATCTCCCAAGTGCGTATCCTATCCCATTAAGCCAGTAATATTATTTCATTTATGCAAAGTCTGCTAGAATTTTATACTTATTCACTGAAGAATGCTTTTGAAATCAATCTAGATGTCTCAACCCCCAAAAAATGGATTTTAATAGACGTTTTATTTTCATTAGGAAAAGTATTGTATTCCATCCAAAAATTCGACAACGAAAAATGCACGTTTTTGGCCTCCTGAATAAAAAAATTAGAGAAATTGTCATGTTTGAGCGTGTGTTTGTGCCTGTGTGAGGTGTTGGATAAATACACAGGTTTAAGGAAATACCCCCACCCGAAACTCTGATGAGAGGAGTATTTTAAATGTAAGGTCGTTTTACAATAAAAGATGAATTACTAAATATTTTTGGATAGTTTATTTTTTAACCAAGCCTTTAACCTTACAGTATGCTATCAAGCTTTTCGGAAATTTGTTCTTATCGCAGCATAAGTTATTTTAAAACCTCGTCACAGACTTCTGCCTCCAGTGCATCTAGGAAAGAGTAGCTCTTTCTGAGTTAACTTTTTCTGTATTAACAATCTGATGTGATACATTCGCATGACTGTCTCTATCGTTTATTAGTGAGTATACAATCTATTCTTACTAAAGCTTATTTTTATATCTGCTAAATTATAGTTCAAACAAGCCTTTACAGAAATAGCTACATTACACATTTGGTAATAAGTACAAAGGGAACAGCCTTAATCAGATGTTTGAGAACTGAACGCTATACGCTGGCCTGTTTTCACACAAACGCAAGAACAACCGAATGTTGAAAGTACTTCAAAGAATCATCAAGAAATGAAGAATTTGAACATTAATAACGGGATGCCTTAGAAATGGCTTATGCCACAAAAACACATTGTAAATAAATTGTGTGTTTTAAAGAGCTCTGCACTTTTTGTGTAGTACGTTTTCGTCTATTGGTTATATAAGATTTTACAAAATTTCTTCCGAATGAAGAGGTCTTCAAAGGCTGTTCCTTGAAAATTAAAAATATAGTTTCGTTTGTCATGCAAATATCTTTAATATGTGGTATTTTAATCAAAATAGTTAGTAATCTTTTTTAGCAAATCAAATGGTAGTTGAAGTGGGGAATTTTCTTGAAAAACTTCGTGTCGCATCTTTGAAAGATACTGAACCTAAAAACCAAGTTTGTATTTATCCGATTTTTCGTTTTTGAGTTATGCTGTTCACAGACACACGCACGGATATTTTTCTAACGGCGCTTTTTTGAACTCGGGTGCCTCAAAACATGTATTTCCAGTGAAATCTCGGTATCGAACTTTTAGGTGGAATCCAATACTCCCCCTACTTACTGTACGTAGTACAGAAAGTAATTAACCATAATATTCAGTAGCTCTTATTTTATTGCATAACGGGCCATACTTTAAAAACAACCCTCGTACCTTTAAGTGGAAACCTTATCATTGTTTTTTATTTTCTCTAAAATGACTTCAATGGTTTTTATTAAAGTAACATTTGGTTAAGATATTTACATGCCTAATAAAATGTATATCTTGAATTTTCCGGAAAAAGCCGCTAAAGTCTTCATTCTGAATGACTTTGTGTAATAGGTAAACGTAAGAGAGAGAGAGAAAAGCTTAGTATACAAAATTTGTAGAAGCCGTTAGTGTTAAGGGTGTAGTTTTGTGCCTCACATTCAAGATTTCAACGTTGAAATCTTGGTTACGGTGAGCTTTATTAACTTCCCTACTACGTATAGTAAGTAGGGGAAGTATTGTATTCCACCCAAAAATTCGATACCGAGATTTCACCGGAAATATATGTTTTGAGACCCCCTGAATCCAAAAAAGCATTTTTGGAAACATGTCCGTGTGTGTTTGTTCTTGTGTGTCTGTCTGTGAACAGCATAACTCAGAAACGAACAGTCGGATAAACACCAAACTTGGTATTTAGGTTTAGTATCTTCCAGAGATGCGACACGAAGGTTTTCAAGAAAATCCTCCACCCCAGATTACCCTTTACATGTAACATTTTTCGAAAATTTTAATTTTCTCAAAAATTGCTCTAACGATTTTGATTAAGACATCATATTTTTAAGATATTTTCATGACGAATGAAAAATATATATGGAATTTACTGGGAATGTCTCCAAAACTATTCTTCATTGTGAACGACTTTTGCATAACTGGTAAACCATAACAGATAGACAAAAGTTTACTACACAAAAAAGTAGATCACGTTCAAATACACAATTTATATCGTATACATTTTTTTTGTTGAGTGAACCTTTTTCGAGATGTTGCTTGTTATTCCCTTAAATTTCCCAATACTTTTTCTCAAATGGGAATTCGTTATTCATTTTTTTTATGTCCTGGACATACAAAGAGAATGGGATGCGCCACATAGCAACCAGCTCTTAAAAGATTTGACAATCGCTTAAATACTACCACATTTTCCTTGTACCTACAAGAAAATTAGCAATAAGATTAACATCTCGAGTAACATGATGCATATGGAGAATAAGCGTTTGTAAAAGTAGTTTGCACAAGAGTAGAGAAAGTCATGTGAGTGTAACACATCAGATTTTTTTGTCCTGGTGTTGCAAAGAGAATGGAATACTCCACATAGCAACCAGCTCTTAAAATATTTGACTATCGCTTAAAGCCTACCAATTCCCCTTGCATCTAAAAGAAAATTAGCAATAAGATTAACACCTCAATATCTCGATTAGCATGAAGTAGATGGAGAATAAGGGTTTGAAAAAATAGTTGTACAAGAGTAGAGAAAGTCATGTGTGTGTAACACATCAGATTTTTTTTCCTTAGCCTTAAAGATTAATGTCGGTTAACTTTAAGGTCTATTGACCTCGGGCTCATTTGAGTATCATTTCACCCATTTTGTTCATTCATCGTCCGAAAGAAGCTTAAATTATTTTTTTTTAAAATGTAGATTTCTTAAATGTCTGATAATTGTTTTTTTTTTAGATAACTAGCTCTAAAAAGAGCTTTCAGCACGAGCCACTCATACTAGAAATTGAAGATTTTAAACAGTGGAATAAAATTGCTCTAACACTCCACTATTACCCTTGTTCATGTTGATGCAAATTATATGTGTATTAAGTGGAGGCCCTGTTTGAATTATGCAATAACGAATTATTTAAATGACTCGAAAATTCTTTAGAAACTAAAATTGCTTCACAGATTCTTCCAAGAGTTCATCTGTTTTCGATCTCAACAATGTAGTCAATGATGTCATTAATATCAATGCTACTTCCTCTACAAAAGAATTAATTTTGCAAATTGCAACAATTGCGTAATCAACATCACAATTACATTAGGGGACTAGTAATAATAATAATACTAATGATTAAAAAATTTTAATGGTTATAGTTAGCATGGGTATGGGTATGGGTATAGCAATTTTATAAGGTTAGGATGTTCAGATCAAAATGTGCTCAGGAACAAGGAATTGTCTCTAGAATTCTTGAGAATCATTTCCCGGATGATTATGTAAGCAGGGGTTGGATCGTACGATCACCTGAGGTTCATGGAAAGTTCGACACATGAAGAGATTGTGTAAATCATGCTGACACCGCTTACGCTGGTGCTGTCTAAAGCACTGGTCAGCACACTCCTCGGTTATTTACACGGCTCGCGTTCTGTCTCACTGCCTAGCAGGACTGTCGGTTCTTTAAGTTTATTTTGTGCTAGTTCAACTTCGGCATAGGCCCTAGAGACGGCGGAAATAGAACGCCGAACTTCTTCCTCTACCAGATAAACTTAAAAGCTGTCTAGTTATAAGATTATAAAGATTAAAGACTCTCTTAGAACTAGAAAAATACGTCTTACAGTGTCACTCCATCAACTCCCCGCAACGTATAACCCTCTTAATGAAATCCCTGAGCTACACCTCTCGCCTCTTTCTTCCCGTCGCCCCGGCTAGGGGTGCAGACATCTTATTTAGTGAGGATGCCATGGCGTCGGTACATCTGCTACAGGCGCCGATTTGGCCAAAGTGACGTTCCGTCAAAATATGTTTATTAATAAAAATTTACTTTAACCACCGCCGTCTAAATGTTACAGAATATAATGACTGTGTAATTGATCATTTATCATTACTGGTGCTGAAGGTTAAAAAGCAACGAAGGCCTTACAGCAACAGACTAAGGCTCACCATTGTACATGTCCGAATGTATACTGCCATTTCCACACAGATTTCAGCTCGATATTTTATAATTTAATATTCACCGCTGTCTGAAAATGACATAACACATGTTAAAAGCAAGGTTTTATTGTGCTCTAGGATTGTTAAAGTCGGCTATCAGCCTCGTTCCGCAAACATTCCTACTCGCAAATTAAAACTCCGCTTTTAGCACAATTAACTATTCTGGCGTTAACCATTTATGAAATATTATTTGTTATTGGTTTAAATTTTCAAATACTTTACTCTTTACAAGCAGTAAGTCGCTATTCGATTATCCTCTGGTTCATGCAAAGTGTGGAATTTCAAACTCGTCACAAAGCGATCCATTACAATGAAATGTGTAAATGTATAATCAAAGTCTATCTCGATTAACAAGAAGTAGATATAATAAGCTTTTGTAACGATAGTTTGTAGAAGAGTGAGTGGAGAAAGTCATATGAATGCAACATCGTAACTTTTTATATCACTTCTACAAACTACTTTTCCTGAAGGTTATTTATCCATCTCTTTAATTTTAATTTAGATATTACATGACATGAAGAAAAACAAAGCATTGGTGACCAACTACTTAGCAAAATAAAATATTGTAACACTTTAACCAACAGGTGTGCACACTTTAGGAATAGTTAATGCGAAAAGAATTCTGATGTGTTGCACTCACATGACTTTCTCTACTCTTCTACAAACTATTTTTACAAACGCTTATTGTCCATATGGTTCATGTTAATCGAGATACGAGATATTAATCTGATTGCTAATCTTCTTGTCGATGCAAGGAGAATTGGTAGGCTTTAAGCGATAGTCAAATATTTTAAGAGCTGCTTGCTATGTGGAGTACTCCATTCCCTTTGCATTACCAGGACAAAAAAAATGAATAACGAATTTCTATTTGAGAAAAAGTATGTGTTGGAAAATTTAAGGGAATAACAAGCAATATCTCAAAAATGGTTCACCCAACAACAAAAAATGTATATGAGAAAAATTGTGTATTTTAACGCGGACTACATTTTTTGTGTAGTAAAATTTTGTCTAACTCTTATGGTTTACCAGTTATACAAAAGTCGTTCACAATGAAGAATACTTTTGGAGAAATTCCCAGAAAATTCTAGATATACATTTCATTTGTCATCAAAATATCTTAAATATATGATATTTTAATCAAAATCGTTAGAGCCATTTTTGAGAAAATTATAATTTTCGAAAAATGTTCCATGTAAAGGGTAATCTGGGGTGGGGGGATTTTCTTGAAAACCTTCGTGTCGCATTTCTGGAAGGTACTGAAACTAAATACCAAGTTTGGTGTTTATCCAACTGTTCGTTTCTGAGTTATGTTGTTCACACACACACACACACACACACACACGGACATGTTTCAAAAATTCTTTTTTGTGGAATCAGGGGGTCTCAAAACATGTATTTCCGTTGAAATCTTGGTATAGAAATTTTGAGTGGAATACAATACTTCCCCTACTTACTATACGTAGTAGAGAAAGTAAAAATTGGCAAATTTCAAATTTAAGTTGCTTATATAGCCTGCTTTTGTTTATCACTTTCAGTTTGCTAACACACAAAATGTGCCAAATTTAATCAGAATGAAGAAAACTTCACAGGTTTTTTGCAGAAATTCAAAATATATATTTAATTCGTCAGGCTAGCAACTAAAATATTTGGTATTTTAATCATATATCATTAAAGCTAGTTTTGAGAAAATATACAACAGAAAATATGTTTCAGATAGTTTGGGAAATGTTCTTGAATTATCATATGGCATACTTAGAGTAATTTTATATTTATGCGAATTTAAGTGTGGACTTCAAAGTATGTAATTCTAATGAAATCCTTAGCCACATATTTTGGTTGGAATGTATTACTTTATCTGCTCTAGATAGGTAGTACGAAAATAAAAAGAAAGAAAATACAGTTTGAAATACAGTTCTTGAATTTTTCGTTTTGTACAGTTTTCTATCCACTCGTTATGTAGGTCTCATAATAAATTAAATTAAAATCTTATTTGGCATCCCAAAAGTACTTAAATTGTAAACCTATATTTGGAGAGATAAAAAATTAATTAAATTGTCTCTTGACACTCAATAATGAAATATTAGCGGAAACCTGAGCTTCACTCACGTTAGTACTTTCCACTGTTATCTCTCTCTCTCTCTCTGCGAAGTTTAAATGTTGATGTGGAGTCTTCAAAACCACTTTGTTCACCGTCGTGTTTCTCTACGCCTTCTGGATGATGCTGATACTCGAGGGAAGAAGCAGTGCCAACACGAGTGGAAAGCAAAATGTACTTGAATGTGGCAACCAGAGAACTGGAATATTTTGCTCCTGTGGACAAAATGCGCAAGCATGGTTTTCTCATTTATAGTTACTTCTCCTTTATTCATTTGCTTTTAAGCTTGTCTGTGTATTTACATCGCAAATTCTAGATTTTACAGACATCAGGTTTACTGGTATACAGAGAATTTTACGTTCTCTACTACGTATAGTAAGTAAGGGAAGTATTATATTCCACCAAAAATTCGATACCGAAATTTCACCGGAAATACATGTTTTGAGACCCCTGAATCCAAAAAAGGCATTTTTGGAAACATGTCCGTGTGTGTGTCTGTGAATAGTATAACTCAGAAACAAACAGTCAGATAAACACCAAACTTGGTATTTAGGTTCAGTATTTTCCAGAGATGCGACACGAAGGTTTTTAAGAAAATCTCCCCACTCCAGATTACCCTTTACATCGAATACTTTTCGAAAATTTTAATTTTCTCAAAAATGGCTCTAACGATTTTGATTAAAATATCATATATTTAAGATACTTTCATGACAAATCCAATGTATATCTTGAATTTTCTGGGAATGTCTCCAAAGTGTTTATTATGTACGACGTTTGCATAACTGGTAAACCATAAGAGTTACACAATTTTACTACACAAAAAATGTAGATCGCGTTAAAATACACAATTCATGTCATATACATTCTTTTTATTGAGTGAACCATTTTCAAAATATTGCTTGTTATTCCCTTAAATATTCCAATACATATATACTTTTTCTCAAATGGGAATTCGTTATTCATTTTTTTTTGTCCTGGTAATGCAAAGATAATGGAATGCTCCACATAGCAACCAGCTCTTAAAATATTTGACTATCGCTTAAAGCCTACCAATTCCCCTTGCATCTACAAGAAAATTAGCAATAAGATTAACATCTCGATTAACATGAAGCGTATGGAGAATAAGCGTTTGTAAAAATAGTTCGTACAAGAGTAGAGAAAGTCATGTGAGTGTAACATATCAGATTTTTAACAGTTGTGTTGCAATAAATAACTAGGTTCGTCGTTTCTAACGTTCCCCATATGACCAATTGCCCTCGGGGTTACCACATTCCACCAAGCGATGACTGGACCCATTTTGAAGTAGTTTTGTACAACGTATGGGCGCCAAACTTCAAGGTGTTACAGCCCCACGTATGGAAGTCAATTTGCGAGAGATATGTTTCTAGCAGTGTTACTTATGTTACTTATAATAATCCGGTAAACTTCAGAGGGCCTTGCATGCAAAAATGCAACTAAGGTTACTTTATTCTGTAAGCAGTTAGGTTAGTTTCTGCTCTTATAATTACTCGCTGAAGTAGTCAAACCAAATTTAACGCGATGTGGTTTTAGTCCTTAGGCAAAAGAACTCATGACTTGCAGCTGCTCGCGAATTTTTCGGAACAACACAACCTTTTGTTAGATTAGTTACACTAAGTAGGATAGGAATTCATAACACAAAACCTGTGAAATTAAAATGACGAATTCTCCACTTGATTATCATCATCTGGCGTGCGTGAAGTCCTGATATGCAGAATGATAGCTTTGTGCCAGTATTTTCTTGTGCTTAAGTAATTGTTTTTGTAATTTAAGTGTCCACATAATTATTGCAATTTGATTGCTGGGCGCCACTGTTTATAACCGTTATATTGCACTTGCAGTGAAGACATTAGCATTTGATATTTTTACCGAGAATACATATTTTGAGATGCCCTGAATCCAAGTAAAGCATTTTTGGAAACATACTCGCGCGCGCGCGCGCGCGTGTGTGTGTGTGAACAACATAACTAAAAACAAAAAGTCGGATGAACATCAAACTTTGTTTTCGAGTTCAGTATTTTTCAAAGATGCGACACGATGATTTCCAAGAAAATCCCCCCATCCCAGGCTGACCTTCATATGGAATACTTTTTCGAAAATTTTGATTTTCTCAAAAATAGCTGTAACGATTTTGATTAAAATATTATATCTTTAAGATATTTTCATGGTAAATGAAACGTATATGTTGAATTCTCTGGGAATGTCCTCAAAGTTCTCTTCATTTTAAATGACTTTCGCATAACTGGTAAACCGTAAGAGATAGACAAAGCTTTACTACAACAAAAAATGTAGATCTCGTTAAAACATACAATTCATGTCATATACATTTTTTGTAAAGCGAGCCATTTCCGAGATATTCCTTGTTATTTGTTTGAATTTTCCAATACTTGTAGTTTTTCTCAAATGTGAATTCGTTATTCTTTTTTTATGTCCTGGACATACAAAGAGAATGGTATGATCCACATAGGAACCAGCTCTTGAAGGATTGGATTATCGCTTAAACCCTAGCATATTCCCCTTGCACCTACAAGAAAATTAGCAATAAGATAGTTTCTACAAATGTTTATTTCGTTCAACATGAAGTAGATGGAGAATAAGCGTTTGCAAAAATAGTTCGTAGAAGAGTAGAGAAATTCACGTCATTGCAACTCATCAGATTTCTTTTATTGTTTCGGCTAGCTAATAACTGGTCGAGCACGTATCCCTTGCAGACATAAGCACGAAAGGCATGAAATGCAAGTATAAGTTGTGAAATTAGAACACGGCTGATTTACTGCAAATTCACATGTACATAACCTTAGATCCGTCGGAACATAATGTCATCCTCTAACACTTTGTACTACCTAAATCGGCTTTCCGACACATTTATCGGTAATTTTTAACGACTGCACTTCACAACGATCCGTCCTCAACGAAATCTATGTTGCAACTAACTTTATTCAGTTGAGAAATCTTAGCGTGGCTTCTGTACCTTACATACAATATTTGGAAGTTTACTCTTATGCGATTATGGTTTACTCCATGCTCTTTACAGTTGACACAAGTGCGTTCGTTTTCTCCCTTCTTACCATTTTCTTTCGGTCGTGACCATAATTTTCCCCTAAGCTAAAATTTAATGAGTTTCTGTCCGGCGAATACCAGCTTCTTCCCCGCATGGTCTATACAACAGCTAACCTTCAATGCAGTCTTTAATATATTCACTTACAACTTTTATCTTAACTCCAATTTAAACATTGTTACCATTATATTAACACTAAAGATGCAAACAATATCAATTACCATGTATATAATTAATGCTTATAATTATTATTTAGGTTTGTAGTGTGAGGCACTGTTTATTTGATGTTTATGGTGCTAAAATACTGCCACAGTTTAAGATGCTGTGGTTGAAAATTAGTTCCGGATAAAACCGGATAAAAAGAGAAAATTGACCAAAATATTACAAGCTATAGTATAAACAAGAACTCAATTCAGGAAGAAACTGTTACTTATATATTGTCGCTTTCTGTGCTCAATGTTTGGTTTTCCTCCAGGGGCGTCATTAGGGGAGTCAGTTGCCCCCAAAGTTGTGAGAAATAATTAGGCTACTGATTATCATTACTCTACCGAAAGAAAAATTACGCTTTTAATACAAATATTTGACATTTAATAGATAAAATATAATTTTTCCCTTAGATTAACTGTGTCGTTAAAATTCAAATGAAAATCCCGACAACTGTATCAGGCAATCTTGCAACCCCCCCCCAAGCAGAATCTGAAATTACGTTCTTGTTTTCTTCAGACTTCATTCATTCATTCATTCTCTGCTTAACCTCCTGTTATGTAGGACTTACAGGTGGGTGCCTGGGGTCAGAGGCCCGTCGAGGAGCAGACACTCATGGATCAGACAGAATTTCCAGGATGGGTGATCAGCCCGATGCCTGGTATGGGAGGAAGGAAGTAGATAAAAAGAAATGATTATGAGATGGATGAAAGGAAAGGTGATGATGGAGCAGTTGGTGGAATGAATGGCGGGGGAAACCGGAAAACCCGGAGTAAACCCGCCCAGACGCCGCTTTGTGCACTACAAATCCCACATGTGGGTCCCTGGAATTGAACCCGGGCCGCCGCCTCTTCAGTCTTCATAACTAACAAAAATCGGGGAGGTACCCTAAACTTAGGCCTTGAAGTTTCCCTCTCCAAATTTCCGGACTGGTAAACGGGAGATCCGTGGTTAAAATCCCGCCAAAACCGTCCTTCCTGACTGAGGTTTTCTTAGTCCTCATAACTGATAAAAGGTCTTTTAACGTAGGGTTGGAAAGCTTTCTTTCCCAATTACCATTTAATTTCATGTATTATTAGTGTCCACCGCCTGTGCTGCGGCATGAAGTAACAGTGGGCGTTTAACACTGTTCAAAACATATCCCCATTGTCTACATTAGGAATGGATCTCTATTCCACTTAATCTCCTTGAGATTGTTTCAGAATACAAAAGAAAAACGAATGCTAATTTGAGCCTACTAGGAAGAGGAAAGGTACGAAGCAAGTATCTTAGGAACAGTTAACCCTAGACCTACGAGGCCACTAAGACAGCACGACCGCTTGCACGTGACCGAGAACACAGTAGGAAATAATTTACCTCACTCCTAGTGACGTACACTTAGAGAGTACGTCATCATCTACCTTGTAAAACAAAGGCTGTCTACCACCCACGTAATATTGTTTTGACCTCTACGACAGTTTAGGCATTCTGAGTGCTTTATTACGATACCAGATCGTTATTCAGATATCAGAGAAATGTCGTGACTCGTATATCTGGAGCGCACTCAGCTTGAGATGGTCATTTATTGTAACACTGCAGTAATAAAACAACATTTATGCTTAGAAATGTGATATATGCATTGCACATAAGGTAAACATAGGAACGAGTGTCGATTTATGATCAATACAGTTTAGATGAATTCCAAAGAGAGTGTAGGTGTATAACGTCGCTAAAGGCACATCGTGATTTATTTTCAGTAGAACTGGTGCAGTCATAATATATTGGTTTTATTTTCTGTACTACTTGAGGTTTTAGAGAAATACATTTTTATAAAAAGGTCCGTGTGTCGGATAAATACCAAACTTCGTACTTAGGTTCAGTATATTCCAAAAACGCGACACAAAATTTTTTTAAGAAAATCCCCCACCCCAAGATGGCGTTTAAATGGAACATTTTTCGATTTTTTTTTTATTTTCTTAAAGATGACTCTACATATTTTGTTTAAAGCACTATATTTTACAGAATATTTGTATTACAAAATTTATATCTTGAATTTTCTGGACATAGCCTGTGAACTCCATTTCTTTCGGAGGGAATCTTGTATAACATTGTATAACTGACAAATGTTAACCGATAGACGAAAACGTACTGCACAAAAATGTAGATCTCTTTAGAACACAAAATTTATTCCAAATAACTTTTTTTGTGGCATCAGCCATTTCCGAGATATCCGCTATTAATGGTTCGAGTTGTCCAACTTAGCCATTCTTATAGGGCGGTATTTATAGTCGATCTCGATCCGGACCAACTAGCTACTTCCGGATAATCGATTTTCTTATTCACAAACCGGGACTTGCGTTCGTCCAGGGATAAAAATCCTTGGTCCGAACCAAATTTTGGTCTACGTCAGAGGAGTAAAGACACATCATCTTTACAAAATGGATAACTATGGATTGATGGGCGTGTGTCTGCTGTGCGTAGAATTCGCGAAAAAGACACTGGAGGAAAACTATCTACCAAGATTGGACATAATTCTAAAGTATGACGGCCTAAACTCCAAAAACAGATACAGGTTTAATAAAGAAAAACTTAGAAGGCTGATACAACTGGTTCATCCTGACCTATAAGGAACGATAACTGAGGTTTGAGTATCTCAATTGATACGTAAATACTAACAGCACTTCCGTATTATGCAGGAGGAGGGTATCAAGAAAACACTACTGATCTTAGTCAGGCGTCAGTAAGCCACACTACAACAGTTACAGTGTCATTGCTAGACTTGCCCTCCTTTAGTCGGGATTACGATGAACTTTACTTAACATGACGGGACGTAACATGAAGTTAAGAAATGCTGCTAAAGTAATGGTCTAATTAGGATGCATCTAACGTAACGGAAATGACTCTTGATTGACTTTTACTTTCTCTACTACGTATAGTAAGTAGGGGAAGCATTGTATTCACCCCAAAAATTCGATACCGAGATTTCACCGGAAATATATGGTTTGAGACCCCCTGAATCCAAAAAAAAAGCATTTTTGGAAATATGTCACTATGTGTGTGTCTGTGGACAGCATAACTCAGAAACGAACAGTCGGATAAACACCAAACTTGGTATTTAGGTTCAGTATCTTCCAGAGATGCAACACGAAGGTTTTCAAGAAAATTCCCCCACCCCAAATTACCCTTTACATGGAACATTTTTCGAAAATTTTAATTTTCTCAAAAATGGCTCTAACGATTTTGATTAAAATATCATGTTTAAGATACTTTCATGATAAATGAAATGTATATCTCGAATTTTCTGGGAATGTCTCCAAAAGTATTCTTCATTGTGAGCGACTTTTGCATAACTGGTAAACCATAAGAGGGAGACAAAATTTTACTACACAAAAATGTAGATCGCGTTAAAATACACAAGTTATGTCATATACATTTTTGTTGTTGAGTCTACCATTTTCGAGATATGCTTGTTATTCACTTTAATTTTTCAATACTTATTTTCTCAAATGTGAATTCGTTTTTCATTTTTTTTTGTCTTGGATATGCAAAGAGCATTAATCTGTGACAAAGAGAATTGTGCTGCACCTAGCAACCAGCTATTAAGAGAGCTCTCTATGCTTAAAGGCTACTGTGTTTCTATATTGCTCTTGCAAATAAAAAACAAGGGGAACATAGTACGCCTTAATCGATAGTCAAATATTTTTAGAACTGGTCACTATGTGTAAAATGTAATTCTCTTTGCATGTCAAAAGTCGTTTCTGCAAATGTTTGTCTCGATTAATATGAAGCATATGGAGAATAAGTGTTTGTAAAAATAGTTTGTACAAGAGTAGAGAAAGTCATGTAAATGTAACACATCAGATTTTTCTTGTGTTACTTCATGCTATTTCACGCCGATTGGATCTAATTAACAGTGATAATTAAACTTGACATAACGTGAAGGAAAAGTTTAACACTACCAAATTCTTAAGTTACATTGCGCTAAATTAAGTACGTTAAGTCGAACCTAAATAGTTCCATTTAATACAATGTGTAAGACCGTCCCGTCACGTTACGTTACGTTGCATTAAGTTAAGTTCATCGTAATTTAGCCTTTACTTACGTTTTCTCGGCGAGGACAGGAATTACCCGGAAACTTTATGAATATCAGGTTTTCCTCAGGTAGTTATTTCTCTATAATTAATATCACACAATATTTATTATTAAGATCCAATTGAGATGTTTTTGAATAAATAACAGCAAAGTTGCTTGTTATTTAAATTCAATTTCATTCTAAGATTTTAAGCTTAGAAGTTATATTCTAGCAAGTTAAATTTTTATTGGAATGATTAACAATGCCATGAAACTTTGTATCCAGTGGATATAAATGTTTCCAAAAAGGAAGGGGTGACAATAGGTTAGAATCGTGCACAAAACTACCTATATATTATCTGCCTCCACGCCTCCTTTTTTTTTTCGAAACCGATTTGTTTTCAATAATATCCATACTTTCTTGTATTAAGGAAAACAGGCATTTTCCTCCTCCGACTGATTCAGTGCACGCTTCTTGGTTATCTCCATTTTTTACTTAGGAGTGAGCACTGAACTGAGGAGAAAACAGTGGTTAGTTTACTGCTCTATGGAAGTCGCGCATGCGGAGTACTACCTTTCTTCATCGTTATCCACGACCTGTCTTAGTCCGAAGTGTTTTATCATTAGTATCGTTGATCCGGACCAAATGAATCTGGAAGTAGTGCAGACAAACACGAAATCTATGAATATAGCACTTAAAATCCTATGAATGTTTAGCTGTTTCTCGCGATGTCATGGAAACAGTATGGAATTTTAAGGCCAGCATATAGCGTTCAGTTGTTAAACATTTGACTGTCGCTATCGCTGCATCTATAACGAAATATATAATGTAGGTATTTCCAGAAAGGTTTATCTGCAATAAAATTAAGTAGTTAGAAAAATTACCTTTCGTAAGAATAATTTGTATACGCAGTAATAAGCAATAAAGCTTAGAGAAAGTCGTGTGAATATAACATATCAGATTTCTAGGAAAACGTAGATCTGTGTGCCTGTGTATGAACAGAATAATTCAAAACCCCAAACAAACTACCTGTCGTCCTCCGTGATCTGGTGGTACCATGCTAGCGTCTAGTACTCGAGGTCGCGGGTTCAAACCCGGTGGATTTTTCCGGGCGTAAAAATCCTTAGCATGGCTTCCTTGGAATGGGAAAGTAAAGCCGGTGTCCCGTGTCGTAGATTTACGGCACGTAAACGAACCTCAAGCCCGATAAAGAGGCCTCTGAGTAAAATTTCCGATCTTTCACCCCAATATAGAATGGGACGATAGGAACTGTAACAGTTAAAGTATGCCCGTACATAAAACTCAAATTTAATTTAACCATAAACTACCATTTATTGAGTCAAAAAAGGCTCTATCGATTTTGACTAAGATGCTATTATATTTATGATATTTACATGGCAGATAAGATGCATATTTTGAATTTTCTGCGAATAGTTTGTGAAGTACTCTTTATTCTGAATGACTTCTATACAATTTGTAATATACGGACAAAATCTTACCATACCAAAAATGTAGACTGCTTTGTGGTCTGGTGGTTAGCATGCTAGCCTCCTTATCCGAAAAACCCGGGATCGATTCCCTTTTCTTTAGTCAGGGCTATTCCTTATCCTCCCTAGAGTCTGGGAGGATTAAAGAGAGCGTGAATGTATATGTGAATTTAAAGACAATCCAACGATTACTGAAAACAATAAACGAGAGAATACTATTGCCATGAGCAATAGTCACCAATACGAACTAGATGTGAAAAGACATAAAAATGCAACAAAAATAAATGTAGATATCTTTAAATCACACAATGTAGGTATTTTTTGTGGCGTTAACTATTTCCGAGATATTCTTTGTTATGGATTTCAAACACATACTTTTTCAAGTGGTAAGTCGTTATTCACTTTTTCTTGTGGTCATGCAAATAGCATGGAATTTCCAATCTATCACATACCGACCCCCTTTTTAAGAGTTTAACTATAGCTTTAATACATTGCATCCTTCTTATGCAGTGCGGGCGTTTTGTAGTGAGGCCACAGACCGGCTATATGCGTAGCAGGCTGTGTAACAGTAACCTCGGTACTTTCCGATGTGCAGCTGGCGGCATATATAGAGGCCAAGGTTATCTCTATCAGTTGTATTTCAGTCGCTGGTATGTTCGTGCTGTAAAGAGAGTTGACATTGTGCATTTAAAGGTGAAAGTTTATTCAAGACATCTGTGTTGTGTGGGATTTCCTTAAGAGTGTTATTACTTCACTGCAATGCCTGTCGACAAATTCACGCTTGAGAAGTAATTACTTTCTCTACTACGTATAGTAAGTAGGGGAAGTATTGTATTTCACTCAAAAATTCGATACTGAGATTTCACCGGAAATACATGTTTTGAGACTCCCTGAATCAAAAAAAAGAAGCATTTTTAGAAACATGGCCGTGTGTGTGTCTGTGTGTCTGTCTGTGTGTCTGTGAACAGCATCACTCAGAAACGAACAGTCGGATAAACACCAAACTTGGTATTTAGGTTCAGTATCTTCCAGAGATGCGACACGAAGGTTTTCAAGAAAATCTCCCACCCCAGATTACCCTTTACATGGAAGATTTTTCGAAAATTTTAATTTTCTCAAAAATGGCTCTAACGATTTTCATTAAAATATCATATGTTTAAGGTATTTTATGACAAATAAAATGTATATCTTGAATTTCCTGGGAATGTCTCCAAAAGTATTCTTCATTGTGAACAACTTTTGCATAACTGGTAAACCATAAGAGATAGACAAAATTTTGCAACACAAAAATGTAGATCGCGTTAAAATACACAATTTATGTCATATACATTTTTTTCGTTGAGTGAACCATTTTCGAGATATTGCTTGTTATTCCCTTAAATTTTCCAATACTTATACTTTTTCTCAAATTCGTTATTCATTATTTTTATGTCCTGGACATGCAAAGAGAATGGAATACGCCGCATAGCAACCAGCGCTTAAAACATTTGACTATCGCTTACAACCTAACATATTCCCCTTGCATCTACAAGAAAATTAGCAATAAGATTAACATCTCGATTAGCATGAAGTGGATGGAGAATAAGCGTTTGTAAAAATAGTTTGTACAAGAGTAGAGAAAGTCATGTGAGTGTAACACATCAGATTTTTTTATGTACGATACATACGTAAAGACCGAATCATGTAGACAGGCCCTGGTATTCCAGTTACAGGTAGAGAAATTGTTAGACGTCTGCTTAATAAATATTAGGACACCGGGATTGCTAAACACTAAACATAAGGAACGAAAACAAGATGTTCTAATGGAAGAAAAAATTAACGAAATTGGTGCATATTATATGAACAATCTCCACCCCATAAACGAACAACATAAAAACAGAAATTACGAAATTTAAAAAGGGAGAACTTGTGTGTGAATGAAAATTTCATTCGAAGATGCCAGATCATTCCGGTCTTTCACGCCCAATAACATAAGAACAATTAACTATCAATGATTGTTGCGTTAATTCTAAATTCATTCAAGTGTTTCAGGAATGCCAAACACCACCTAAGATATTAATGCAATGTTCCCGTTTAAAATAAACATTGGGGAATCTCATAGGTTTACAAAACATCTTATCACACAACGCAGCCGTAAAACCTCCACACGGGTAGATACGTTTACAAAATGTAAAATGCACACAGGCTCACCGAATCCTTTTATACTTGGAGAAATGCTTACGTTTCAGTAAAGATTACAATTTTACATACATTTTATTGTATTGTACTCTTATGCTACTAATATCAGCCAGGCTATTCCAGTATTTATACATGCGTGAATGACCATTTAAATATTTGTCAAGCTGTCCAAAAAATTTGCCCGGGTCAGATAGTACATTCCGAAGTATCGTAATATCTTAATAAGTATTTCTCCAAAAATTGTTGGCAATGATCGATTAACCTTAGAATAAATGAACGATTTATTCTATAGCAGTTCTCAGATGACTTGTGTTATCTTATTTATTTGGCTCTCTAAGCTGGGTGTGTAAACGGAAAGGAGTTGTTGCTAAAGATAACACTGCTAAAAATATCTGAATCTAGACTTTTATAGCGGTCACATAATTGACATATTTAATCTTTATACACGCCTGACTGAAACTGATATTTTTGAATGTAACTACAGTCGTTTTAGTTGCCGCGCACCAATTACTTCGCGTACTTTACATTTGTAAATAACTCTGCGACGTGTACCTCGTGAGAGATTCTTCAGTACTGTGCGACACTTGCTTATGGCTCGAGAATATATACTCCTTCACCTCGAATTGCCTAAACATTATAATATAGCTGCTATTAGTTACCAAATCGCGCCCACTTTAGCGTCTGTTTTGGTCAGCCAACCACTACTACTGACATATATGCTCTAGGGAAGATATTCCCTCCATTTCTAAAAAAGCTACGCTACCCTGACGTCAATTTCGGCTTTCTCTTCTTAGTAACAAACAACTCACCCCCTCGGTTTATTGTTACCCACTTCTATTGTCAGTTTCAGTTAGGCCGTGCAAACTTATTTCCTAACAATACTTATGGATAACAAACATCTAAAATCATGTACCTACATACAATAATATTAATTTACACAATAATCACTCTGGCATTAACCGCATGTTACGATATAAAATATTGCCTCAACTCAGACTTTGCTTTTGCTGTTTTATTTCTAAGTCCAACAAAATAATGTTGATAAACATTATTCAGATTTAGGGAAGTGTTCGATACTTTGGTTACGAATGAATTTAATGTGATAACAGTCAGAATATTTTTGGTGATGACGACTTTGGGCGTAGGCAATTTCTGCATCGCAGAAGTGACTATTACTTTCCCGAGAGTAGGTTAAGGGATCTTATTTCGGGCTTGCCTGAATTCCTTGCAAAAACCTGTTCACATAAATTCGTGTATACCCACCACGTCATGAAGAAAGGAAGATGCTCAACCTTTAGCGACACACGTAGGTGCGTGCACAATTGGTCACGAACGCTTCTCGACTGCTTATCAAGATGGAGAGAGGCAGCAAGCAAGAAATATGTAAATATTGCTTTCGTGTAACGTAACAATTTATGTAGTTGATGCAAACCAGGTGTATTACAAACATTGCGTTTATTGAACATCATGTGTGGTCGGATTGGAATCCCACCAGGTGGCTTTGTAGGTTTCTGTAGAATCATAGCGATAAACTGTACAGTATTCTGTTAGACAGTAAAATTGAATGAGTTTCTCTGTAGGTCTGTCGTTTATAAAACCAAACATCCCTTACCGGTTTCACTGGGTGCGAAAAAAGCAGTGTGCAGGAAATTGCACAGTAGAGAGATTTACCAAAAAGCATTTTGAGGCCAGGAGCAAACCCTCGCAGAAGCTTTTTATTGAACCACATACGTCAACATAAATCCGTCATTTCAGTGTCTCCAATTGTGGAATCTGTTTGTGGCATATTATATGTAAGCCAAAGGCACTCTAGTACAGCACTAGTCACTGTCTCTAGATGTTTCTGATGTGAAGTATACTGGATGGTATGGTAATACCATCGATACCAAGATTTCGCAGGAAATACTTATTTTAAGGTCCCCTGAATCCAAACAAATGCACTTTTAGAGACAGAGAAAGACACAACTAGAAACGAGAAGTCGGGAAAGCACCAAACTTGGTATTTAGGTTCAGTACCTTCTAAAGGTGCGACACGAAGATTTTCAAGTAAATTCCCACACCCCAAACTAGCCATTACATGGAAGACTTTTCGAATTCTTTTTTATTTTCCAAAAAATTGCTCTAATCATTTTGATTAAAATACAACAAATTAAACATATTTACATGATAAATAAAAGGTATATCTTGAATTTTTTTTGGAATAACCTTTGGAGTCCTCTCCATTCGGAAGAAATTTTGTGTAATCTTATAAAATTATTAAACGTTAAGCAACAGGCAAAAAGTATTACACAAGAATTTTATTGTAGATCTCTTTAAACTACACATTTAGTTTCAAATTACGTGTTTGTGGCTATTTCCGAGATATCCGTTATTAATAGTTCAATTTATTCAATTCTTGGTCCTTAAAATTTCTTTCCACATTTAGTTGTTTCTCGCGATTGCATGAACGGAGTATGGAATTTTAAGGCCAGCGTATACTGTCCAATTCTAAAAAATCTTATGTGTTACACTCACATGACTTTCTCTACTCTTGTATAAACTATTTTTACAAACGCTTATTCTCCATATGCTTCATGTTAATCGAGATAAACATTTGCAGACTCTATCTTATTGCTAAGTTTCTTGTAGATGTAAGGGGAATATATATTTACAAGGGCAATATAGAAATACAGTAACGTTTAAGCACATACATATCTCTTAATAGCTGGTTGCTAGGTGCAGCACCATTCCCTTTCCCACGAATTAATACTCTTTGCATATCAAAGACAAAAAAATGAATAACGAATTCCCATTTTAGAAAATAAGTATTGAAAAATTTAAGGGAATAACAAGCAATATCTCGAAAATGGTTCACTCAACAAAAAAATTGTATATGACATAAGTTGTGTATTTTAACGCGATCTACATTTTTTGTGTAGTAAACTTTTGTCTATCTCTTATGGTTTACCAGTTATGCAAAGTCGTTCACAATGAAGAATACTTTTGGAGACATTTCCAGAAAATTCAAGATATACATTTTATTTGTCATGAAAACATCTTAAACATATGATATTTTAATGAAAATCGTTAGCCATTTTTGAGAAAATTAAAATTTTCGAAAAATCTTCCATGTAAAGGGTAATTTGGGGTGGGGGAATTTTCTTGAAAACCTTCGTGTCGCATCTCTGGAAGATACTGAACCTAAATAACAAGTTTGGTGTTTATCCGACTGTTCGTTTCTGAGTTATGCTGTTCACAGACAGACACACAGACACAGACACACACACACACACACACACACACACACACACACACACACACACACACACACGGACTGTTTCCAAAAATGCTTTTTTGGATTCAGGGGGTCTCAAAACATGTATTTCCGGTGAAACCTCAGTATCGATTTTTGGGTGGAATACAATACTTCCCGTACTTACTATACGTAGTAGAGAAAGTAAAAAGTCCACCATCGCTATTCTCTTTGTGTCTACAACGAAGTGTGTATGCAGTTATTTCCAGAAATGTTTATTTGGGTAGATATGAAAATAAACTTTTGTAAGAATAATTTGTATACCCACTAATAAGCGATAGAGGGTAGAGAAAGTCATATGAATGATCATATAATTTTTTCCCTACAGTACACGCATATAATGTTGCATTGTGCACTAGTACTAATTGTTTCAGACAGAACGTACACATTTGTCGTGTGGGTTACGTTTCATTTTGTCTGGCAAATGAAGATGTTTCATAAAGACAGATTTCAATTATCTTCATGTAACGCTTCTGTTGTTATGCTGCATATGCGACCCCTTGCTCCTAACCTCTAAATGCTTATTTGTACTGCCTCTCTACACTACAATTTTCTGCACTCTTTCAATTTTTAATTTTATTTACCTATTATCTCAGGTAAAGGAGCTATTGAATTTGAAGAAAGGTGTTTTTTGCTCCACGTTTGGGAACCAATTTGAAGAAGATATTGTTCTTGGAGATTATTTACTTATTTTTCTCCACGTATGGACTTCAATTTGAAGTAGTGTTACTGTTGTTGAAGTTTACACCACGCTTTGGGCGTTAATTTGAAGAAGATTGTTTGTTACGTAATATGCTGCTACGTATGAGAAGCTGATTTGTACATGTATGTTTTTTTTTTTGTTACTCTCCAAGTTATAAAAAAAATATATTAACTTTGTTATTAAACTGCTCCTATAGATATTATTTATGTTTGTTTTTGCCTCGACTGCGTCAGTATTGTTTTAGAGACACGTATCTCTTAATCAGGGCGTGGATGGCAAGAATGTAGGCTTACTCAGATTTTAAGTTTAAATTCACTTCTTTAATCCTTGACACAAATTAAATAGAACTACACTGATATTAAGAACAGTGAGATTCTTGCACTTTTTTATCGTGTATACTTATTTTTTCGTTTCACACGAATACGTAATATTTCTTTAGAGAACACATCTTCCATCCGGTCACTACCAAGGTCTGCCAGCAACTGAACATATTTCAACCGTATAAACTTTTAGCTTTCTGTATTTCAAGTCTCCGATTGGCTAATCCTGGTCCAATAGAATACCTGCATTTTACTAAAGCTTTTTCTGGCTGTTGATTGGCTGTTTTTAAACTGTCACAAAATTTACATTATTGCTGCCCTAATCATGACTAGTAGTATTCAAACTCATTATTACCTCAAGGTTACCTCATTGTTAGCAACTTTAAACTTATTTTTCTCACAGCTCTTACACTATTAACTCACGTAATGCATTCACATAATATTATTGAACATGTTGACAATAATATAAGCATATGCAATGACTGTTACATATATTTTAAAAATTATTACATACACATATTGTTTTTAAGGCGGGCTGTTATTGAATTTATATAGTATATAATTTAATTGAAATTATTCAAGTGTTAAAAATACTGCCTCAAATTTCACTTTAAATATAGCATAAACGAAAACCGAAATATCGCATAAATACACAATTTATATTTAATTTCATTGTCTTTTAAAGGTCCATCGCGAAGAGTTTTAAGAAAACCGCCATCCTAAAATAAACTTTATATGAATATCCTGTGAAGTTCACTTAATTCTGACTGCATTTTGTATAATATTGTATAACTAATAACGTATAAGAGATAAACGAAAGCTTACTGCAAAAAATTTTAGATCTCGCTAAAACACACAATGTGAAATAGCTTTATTTGTGTATGTAATTAACAATTACACACATTAATGTATTTAACAATTTCAAACTGTTATATATCATTCCTTTTAATTTTCCAATGCCTTATGTATTTTTTTAATATCCTAGGACACCACTCTTTTGTTTCCCGCTATGTCTTGCAGAGAGTGAAATTTAAAAGGCAGCATATAGGGAAGCACTACTTAAAAGATTTGACAATCACTTCAAACTCTTGTATCCCCCTTTTACCTGCAATAAAATGTCTAATGAAACTATTTTTCAAACTTATACCTCTTTTAACATAAAGTAGGTAAACCGTTAAGGTTTTTATAAGCGTAATTTATAGAAGAGAGAAAAACTAACGATAGTGGGTAGAGAATGTCATATGCGTGTAGTACATCAGAGGGCACTGCGGGCTCAATAACGCAAGTGTTTTAAAAATGCATGTTTGAGAATATGTGAATTGGAAAAATAAAATATTTTACTGTATTATAAGTGCGTGTGTGTGCGTGTGTTTTAGAGGGGGAGAAAGAGATGAGGAAGGGGAAGGATGAGGAGCAGCCACACTAGTAATTATCATAACTGTTTTACAGATTATCTATCCATTTAATGCTAATCAAGGGTACTGTTGGCTGAAATGGTTTGTTAAAGATTCATAGCATAACAGGAGGCTGGGAAGACAGTCAAACGTTTAAAATGTAAGTCGCTCTGATGTGTTACACTCAAATGACTTTCTCTACTCTTGTACAAACTATTTTTACAAACCTTATTCTCCATGTACTTCATGTTAATCGAGATGTTAATCTTATTGCTAATTTTCTTGTAGGTGCAAGGGGAATTGGTAGGCTTTAAGCGATAGTCAAATATTTTAAGAGTTGGTTGCTATGCGGCGCATTCCATTCTCTTTGCATGTCCAGGACATAAAAAAATGAATAACGAATTTGAGAAAAAGTATAAATATTGGAAAATTTAAGGGAATAACAAGCAATATCTCGAAAATGGTTCACTCTACAAAAAACCTGTATATGACATAAATTGTGTATTTTAAGGCGTTCTACACTTTTGTGTAGTAAAATTTTGTCTATCTCTTATGGTTTACCAGTTTACTTTTTCTCAAATGGGAATTCGTTATTCGTTTTTTTATGTCCTGGACATGCAAGGTCTACCATATTCCCCTTGCACCTACAAGAAAATTAGCAATGAGATTAACATCTCGATTAACATGAAGTACATGGAGAATAAGGTTTGTAAAAATAGTTTGTACAAGAGTAGAGAAACTCACGTGAGTGCAACACATCACATTTTTGTTTTATTTTCATAAAATGAATGTCTTTATTAATATAACATATATGAAGTATATTTACTGGCAAATAAAATGTATATCGTGAATTTTCTGAGGATGGCCGGTGAAATACTTTCATTTGGAACCAATTTTGTATAATCTTGTATAACTGGTAAATGTTAAGGGATAGACGAAAACGTACCACACAATTTATTTTAAATATTTTGTTTTATTTCATCAATCTTTTCCGAGATATTCGTTATTAATGTTTCGAATTGTTCAATACTTAGTCATCATTTTCAAGTCCTGCCGATCTTCAGCTGTTACTCCCGATGCCATTTAAAGACCAGCGTATACGTAGGTGTTTCTGTAGAGGTTTATCTCGATTAAAATTAAATAGATAAGAAAATAAACTTGCCCAAGAATAATTTGTATACCCACTAATACCAATAGAGTGTAGAGAAGGTCATGTGAATATAACACTGCAGGTCTTTTTTGATGGAATGCAATACTTTATCTGTTTACTATAGGTAAATAGTAAAGAAAGAAAACCACCAAATATACAATAAATTACCTAATCTTTTCACTTTGTTGCATTTCATGACATCATCGTGAAGTGGCTGTTTATTTGCAAGCAGGTTAAGAATGCCATGTGTTGAGAACGTGTTGCATGGTAAAACCTCCAGCGGTATATTTCGTCCCGTTTCTTCACGTTATTAATTCTTCGAGGAAGGTAAAAACGTTATAACCTGTAATGCAGTGATCGTGTTTCGACTCTCAAGAGGTCCGATTAAAATAGAGATATGGCAGTGTTTTATAATTCGATTGCGTGATGTCCTTGTCGTGCAATAAGAAGGCGTGCTACATGATGTGAGAATGGTAACCTTGTTATCTACAGCCAGATGTGTTCCGGTATGTTACAGTTGATTACTTCTCATTCAGACCTTGCCACCTGATACAGGAGAACTCACCTCTTCTGACAATGTGCTTATATGTGCGTGAATACAACACTGTGCCTCGGGATAAGCGGGAGATATACATACACCGTCTATTGCACAGGCTAGTAAAAACATTGTGTAATCACATGACTTCCCCTACTCACTCTTCTAAAATTATTTCTAATAAAGCATATTCCTCTACCTCCTTCTTGGTAATCCAGAAAAAACTTTAGTTACGCATTTACATATTTCGTAGTAGGTAGAGATAGGGGTGATTCAACGAAGATGGGTCTTCCTCTGTGGTTTAGGTGCCTCTGGTTCCTAAGGTTGCAGGTTCAAACCCGGTGGAGGACGATGGATTTCTTCGGACGTAAATATCCTTAGCATGGCTTGCTTCGGAAGGAAGTAAAGCTGGTGTGGTAGATTTACGGCACATAAAAGAAGCTCAAGCCTAATAAAGAGGCCTCTGAGAAAAATTCCCAATGGGGCACCA
The DNA here is from genome assembly GCA_030765065.1 of Deroplatys truncata. Classification (NCBI taxonomy): domain Eukaryota; kingdom Metazoa; phylum Arthropoda; class Insecta; order Mantodea; family Mantidae; genus Deroplatys; species Deroplatys truncata. Next base: position 290,765,645 of record CM060975.1, on the reverse strand, counting down.
AGACCATAGCAGGCAAAAAGCATCCAGGAATAAAACTCAATTTAACGGAGGGGGACAACTCGCGCACTGCGACCTGCGCAGATGTATTGCGGCTCCCACCCCACAGGAGCCTACAGGTCTTGGGGAGACAGGCCACACAGACGCGCGGAAGTGCCTAACATTTCCAAGCTCGCAGACCATTTCGCAAAGAGAGGACCAAGAACCACTCACCAATCAAGTAGTCCTCTGATGACTACGGTCTTTCCATTGCGCAAGCATACGCGCCATCTGTCAGACACTGCCATACACCACGAAACCTAGAAGCACACCGTAAAGATGAGAAGGAAACGGAATTAAATAGAAATGATGGAAAGAAAATCGTGGTGGAGAAGAAACCATCCCAGCATTCACCTTTCAACCCCTGGCAACCACGCAGTTGCCAGGGGTCGAACCCGGGACCTCTAAATGCGGGTCGCACACCTTACCGCGGCGCAGCTCGCACGGTTTTCGTTGAAGGTATAAAAAGGATACAGTAAACTAAAGCGTTAGTCAGATTTTTAAAAAGTGTGCCTATTTACTGGTTTTTAAATTCTATACTCTTTGCATGAACACAAGAAAAAACGAAGAGCGACTAACCACAAGAAAACAACAAAAAAGAAATCTTCGATATTCACACAACGGATGTTATACCTCCTCAGACAGTCTTCCAAGTTCTGAAAAGTTTGCATAGCCTGTTAAGGTTTTAGCGCTGAAACAATTATCGGAATGGTAGATTAATTCTTTGGATGACCGCAGTAGATCAAATTTTAAACTTTTATACGTTCTCTTTACTCCCGTAGTTTTCACTTAAAACAAAAAACCCTGACGTAAATATTAAAAAACATAGGGCAAAACTGGGGAATATGAAAATTCCCTTCTCCCAGATCACCAAGTAAACATTTGTTTAGTGCACGCTCTCTAAAACAGCTGCTTGTCGGACTGTTAACACGCCTAGGCCGCTAAAGTCGTCATGGAAACCTTTAGCGGCGTAATAAACAAAGTCCAGACGACAGTGATCCCATGTCGATTTACAAAAGAAACACTGCTTACCTTGCACAGTCTAATTCCGTCTCATGTTGCTACCGAGATTTTGTTGATACCAGCTCCGATTCAGTGTTTCTGGCTAAGATTGAAATTTCCTCGCGATTTTCATGCTTATTTTCAGTCACAAGCTTGTTGTTTAGAAACGAGCGCTCATAACAAACACTGCCATCTGCATACTTATGTCGTATTGTTACGGTCAACGCTTCCTAGGAGGCGTTGGTACGGTTCATAGCGTAGGATGTAGGTGGCTATCAACAAATGACTGAATTGGTTTTTCCTGTATTTATTCAGTGCTTATATTCATTTATTTTATTTAATATGATTTAGAGCTTTTACTAAAAATTATTGTATGCACCAAGTATACAAAAGTCATCCAGTATTTCGGACAAGGCTAAAGCCTTATTTTGCATACTTGAAACATAAATAGTTCTTGAAGTGCACATATTCTCAAACCAACGAGAAAAATTATATTCTCAGCTGTGAAGATGTTATTGTCTTTACGTTATTTGCCCCATGTTGGGAGCCAATTTGAAGTAGTTATTTTGTTGCTTCACCTATGGAAGGCCGATATGAGGATGTATTATATTTCGACTGTTGGGGAGCCGAACTTGAAGCAGTTGCAACCGCAGTATGGTACCCGGTAGCCTTCGACTCAAATTTACTTTCCGGTGGTCTTTGCCCCAAGTTTAAAAATATTAACTTTGTAATTTTTGACTATTTCTTTAAATATTATATATTTGTGTTTGCCTCGTCTGCATCGCTATTATTGTTAGAGATATGTTTCTCTTTGTAGGGTTTTGGTGCGACTGAAAAATGTAGGCTTACACAGATTATAATTTTACTTCACTCTTTTTATTAATGTTTGACACGATTTAAATAACATTTCATTGATATAGAGAGCTGTGAGATTGTTTTATTAATTACTTGCACATTTTAACACAAACTATTTTCATATCACTCTGAATACGTATTATAGTTCTCGAGGATGCATCTCGCGTCCGGTAAGGATCAGTGTCTGCAAGCAACGCGCCCAGTTTTGAGCTCTATCTACAAGCAAGTGAATTGATTTCTACCGCTTAAATTTGTAAATTTCTGTATTTCAAGTCTCTGATTGGCTAATCCTACTCCAATAGAATACCTTCACTTAACTAAAGCTTTTTCTGGTTGTTGATTGACTGTTTATTAAACTGTCTCAGTATTTACATTATTGTTGCTCCAATAATGACTAGTAGCATTTAAACTTTCAAATTATTTATTGCCTCAAAGTTACCTCATTGTTAGCAACTTTTAACCCATTATTCTCACAGCTCCTACATTATTAAATTACATAATACGTTCAGATAGCATTATTACATGTATACAATAATACAAACATATACAATGACTGTAATATACACTTTTTATATCTTGTTACATACATATATTGCTTTAAGGCGGGTTGTTATTGAATTTACATAATATATAATTATACTGAAATTATTTAAGTGTTAAAAATACAGCCTCACAGCTAACTATAAATTTTCGTTTGGTATTTCCGATATTGCAGTCGACACAACTTTCGTTCTGTGTATAATTATGTATCTTTATTGGTTTCAAATTATTGAAGTTATTACACAAGTATTTATTGCATGACTGTACATGCATATTTAAGATACAAGTAGGGTGACAAAATAAACAACAGAAAAACAAAAGAAAAAAGGAAAAAGAAAAAGAAAAACAGAAATAAATTACCTTTGTCTAACTGAACAAATTTGACCAAGCATCGCGCACTTTAGCCAAAAAATTGCCCATGTTTTGCCAGTTCCTCTGGTCAGCCAGCAGATCCCAACATGCCAATCTCTTTCTTGATGGACTTAAGAATATTTTTTCAGTTTAACCGTTCGTTGGTTCTCCCACTGAGCACATTCCGCCAAAATATGTACCCAGTCCTCATCCAAATCACAGAATGGACAGATTCTCCTGCCAGAATCGTCAGTCATTTTCTGTGACCTCCAGCCCCCCAGTCTAAATCATGCCATTCCTGATCTTTCCTTTCTTCCTAAATTAAGCATCTATGCCTCGTTACCCCAGTTCAATTTTATTTCATTTACTAGACCTAGAGAAGGTTTAATTGTACAATCAGATTCTATTTCCTGTTGGTTGATGTATCTTAGTCTTCTTTTGACACCTTTCCATATGTTTTTACTTTCTCTACTACGTATAGTAAGTAGGGGAAGTATTTTTATGTAGTATACGTGGTAATGAAGGTAAATGCAACATACAGAGAAAATACAGCAAAAACTTCTTACATAAGGATGATTAAAACTTTTTGGCCTAGGTATCGCCTTTATATTGCACGGTTGTAAACACGATGCTATTACTTTCTCTACTACGTATAGTAAGTAGGGGAAGTATTGTATTCCGCCCAAAAATTCGATACCGAGATTTCACCGGAAATACATGTTTTAAGACCCCTTGAATCCAGAAAAAAACATTTTTGGAAACATGTCCTTGTGTGTCTGTGAACAGCATAACTCAGAAACGAACAGTCGTATGAACACCATACTTGGTATTTAGGCTCAGTATCTTCCAGAGAGGCGACACAACGGTATTCAGGAAAATCCCCCCACAACAGATTACCCTTTATATGGAACATTTTTCTAAAGTTTTAATTTCCCCAAAAATGGCTCCAACGATTTTGATTAAAATATCATATGTTTAAGAAATGTTCATGACAAATAAATGTATATATCGAATTTTCTGGGAATGTCTCCAAAAGTATTCTTCATTGTGAACGACTTTTGCATAACTGGTAAACCATAAGAGATAGACAAAATTTTACTACACAAAAAATGTAGATCGCGTTAAAATACACAATTTATATCATATACATGTTTTTGTTGAGTGAACCATTTTCGAGATATTGCTTGTTATTTCCTTAAATTTTTCAATACTTATATTCTCAAAGGGGAATTCGTTATTTATTTTTTTGTCTTGGATATGCAAAGAGTATTAATCTGTGGCAAAGTGAATGGTGCTGCACCTAGCATCCAGCTATTAAAAGTACTGTCTATGCTTAAAGGCTAATGTATTTCTATATTGTCCTTGTAAATATGTATTCCCCTTACATCTACAAGAAAATTAGTAATAAGATAGTGTCTGCAAATGTTTTGTACAAGAGTAGAAAAAGTCGTGCGAGAATCAGAAATTTTTTTGTTTGTTTTTTGTATCTTCTCTGTTTTTCAAGTCGCTAAATCATAACCATCTGTGTATATCGTTTGTAGCGAAATAACTAGTTATTTCTAATTTTTAGCTCATTTTAGTTTTAAGAGGTACAGTAACGTCTAGAACATTGCAGCATAATTTCATAAAGAATACAGGCAGTGATAAAAGCCCACTCCTTTAGGAAGAAAATATGTAGGTTGTTGTGTAACTTATACGTTTAGAGATAGACGAAAACTTGCTACACATTGTGTATTTTAAATATATTTAAAATACACAATTTTCTAAACGTCCTGTCGCTATTCACATACTTCTTGCAATGTCATGAAAATAGTATGGAATTTTAAAGTCATAGCGAACCGCTTTTAAAGATGTGACTGTTGGTTCGGTTTCATCTATCCTTCTGACTACAATGAAACTGCATTTTCAAATGTAAACCTGAAGCATATAGAAGAATGAGCCTTTGTAAGAATGGTTTGCAGAAGTGTGGGTAGAGAAAGTCATGTGGATGTAACAGTGCATTTTTGTATTCTTCTGCTTGAGGTGGAGAAGTCTGATGGGACCAGAAGCTGACCTGGCTGCTTTATCAGTCGAAGCGATGCAATGCTGTTTTTGCGTGGGAGTCGCCAAACTTTCCGAACACGATCTCTATTGAGTGATCAGGAAGGAGAACAAAAACAAAAAGGAAGCTCGCTAAGTATGACCATCTGTTCGCTGAAATAAAACGAAAAAGTCGGCGAGAGGTGTGTCCTCGGTTACAAGAAAGTAAAAACGTTTTGGGTCCGTTGCGTGTCCCTTGCTGTAAATGATACCTGAAGATGTGGGGTATCCCTGACCGACTTATTGCCCGACGTTCTCCTGCCCTCGACCTCAGGACTCACACGAATCAACCGTATCCTAACGTTTTCGACTGTGTGTGAATTTTGCGTTTGCCTGAGGAAATGTACTCTCTAGGAGAAAATCATTCCCACTATTGTGTTTAAGAGAACTCGAAACTCGTCCTCGGTATAAGCCGTTTACAAAACTGAAGTTGGGCTAGCCTTGTGGCACGGTATGCTGAGAGAGTGTCCCGGGTTGATACCCCTGCGGGTGGGAATTTTTCTCTAGCCAACATTATTCTCTATCCTCCCCAGGGTCTGGAAGATGGAAACAGCTTTGAAATTTTGGTTTTAGAACTTTATATTTAGGAAAAAGTAATGTGTTAAGACAATGTATAGAATACCAAGAGAATAGTTTAATGAATGATGGATGAGTAAGTAATTTACGGAACATTTTGGAGAAAAATGAGTTAGGAGCCATGTAGAGTAGGAGAGAAAATAACATGAGAAAAGGTTTTGGAAAAAGGCAAGAAAAAGACTGGAAGATACAGAAATACAAAACATATTCAGTGAAACTGCCGAAAAGAGCTCATTTGTTTGTTGTAGGCCAATGAAAAATACATGGGGTAGAGAAAAATATATAGACATAGTAAATAAAGAAGAGAGAGAATCTATTGCATGGGTAAGAACCGGAGCATGGAGGCTAAGAGGGTTAAGACAGGGTATTCTTCAGAACCAATGTCCGATATGTGGTGGTAATGAAGCCATTGAACACAGTATTTAAGTGCTAAGGAACAGAAAATTGGAGAAGTGAATTTATTAAAAAGAAGTGGTTGAAGGGGGATAGAAATACACTTATGATCGAAATGATGTGCAAAGACGCTAGGAGCACTGGATAGCTTTTGTGTTAAGTCAAAAATAAATGGCTTTGGACAGTGGATAGAGATAAGTAAGAGGTAGTGTATCTTACTTTGAATGGAAAACTATGGTGAATGTGTGATGATAAAGCAATCAACAAGTGACAAGTGGAAATGGGACATGAAAAACTAAAACAAGATAATTTAATGACGAGAAATTGTAAAATGTAGATAAAATATAGCGATTGTCTACAAAATGTGTGGTGAGCTCAAAGTTCAGTAGACAATCAAATTGTAAATCTCTTAGCACAATAAATAAATAGTACAAATAGTGTGTGTATGATGTTATGTATAAAACCTAAATAAAAACCAGAAATTCAATGACAACTTTGAACGAATTAACACTGTTGCCAATGGCAAAATGTTCCAAAGGTAAAAGGCCACCGATATGATCATTACAGTTAAAGACGGGGCATAAATGGGGAAAAAAACTCTCTCTGTGGTTGGGTGGTCACTTCTCTGGCTACTGAACCCATAGGTTCCGCGGTCGATTTCCGCCTGGAACGGGCAGTTTTTCTTTGACCAAAATTACTCCCTACGAGCCTGCAAGTATTAATATGTTTAATGGTAAAAAATCTGATGTGTTACACTGACATGACTTTCTCTACTCTTGTACAAACTATTTTTACAAACGCTTATTCTCCATATGCTTCAAGCTAATCGAGATATCGAGATTGTTAATCTTATTGCTAATTTTCTTGTAGATGCAAGGGGAATTGGTAGGCTTAAAGCGATAGTCAAATATTTTAAGGGCTGGTTGCTAGGTGGAGTATTCCATTCTCTTTGCATTACCAGGACCAAAAAAAGTGAATAACGAATTTCCATTTGAGAAAAAGTATAAGTATTGGAAAATTTAAGGGAATAACAAGCAATATCTCGAAAATGGTTCACTCAACAAAAAATGTATATGACATGGATTATGTATTTTAACGCGATCTACATTTTTTGTGTAACAAATTTTTGTCTATCTCTTATGGTTTACCTGTTATGCAAAAGTCGTTCACAATGAAGAATACTTTTGGAGACATTCCCAGAAAATTCGAGATATACATTTCATTTGTCATGAAAATATCTTAAACATATGATATTTTAATCAAAATCGTTAGAGCCATTTTTGAGAAAATTAAAATTTTCGATAAAATTGGTAAAGGGTAATCTGGGGTGGCGGGATTTTCTTGAAAACCTTTGTGTCGCATCTTTGGAAGATACTGAACCTAAATACCAAGGTTAGTGTTTATGCGACTGTTCGTTTCTGAATTATGCTGTTTACAGACACACACACACAGACATGTTTCCTAAAATGCTTTTTTTGGATTCAGGGGGCCTCAAAACATATATTTCCGGTGAAATCTCAGTATCGAAATTTTGGGTGGAATACAATACTTCCCCTACTTCTATACGTAGTAGAGAAAGTAAAAATCCGACGTGTTGCAATCACCTGACTTTCTCTACTCACTCTTCTATAAACTGTTCTTACAAACACTTACTCCTTTATCTACTTCTTGTTAATATACATAAGCATTCAACTCACATTTATGTATTTCGTTGTAGGATACAGTAGGCAAAGCGATTGTCAAATTTTTAAAGAGTGTATTGGTCTTGAAAGTTCATGCTCATTGCATAAAAGAGAAAAAACAAAAAACAAATAGCGTCTTACTATTTGAGAAAGCTATAAGTGATTGAAAATTTAAATCCATGACAATGTATACACGGAAATGAATAAAGCCGCAAACATTTTATTTGGCACAAATTGTGTGGCTTATCGAGATCTACATTTGTTGTGTAATAAGATTTTGTCTATCTTATGGTTTACCAATTTTACAAAAGCCATTCAGAATGGAGGATTTCAAGGGCTCTTCTCAGTAAACTCAAGATATACATTTTATCCATCATCAAATATCTTAAATATGTATTATTTTAATCAAATCATTAGAACCGTTTTTTAAAAAATAAAAAATAAGTAAAAACTTTTAATTTAAAGAGTAGTTTCACGTGGGGGATTTTCCTGAGAGTCTTCGTAGCTCATCTTTGGAAGGTGCTGAATTTAAATGCAAAATTTGGTATTTCTGTAACCCTTTGTCTCCCTGTTTACAGACATAATGACGGATGTTGTTTCTAAAACAGTAAGTATTTTGTTAAAACCGTGGGTAGGTATAGTAAGTAGGGGAAGTATTGTATTCCATCCAAAATTCCATATCGAGATTTCACCTAAAATAAATGTCATTGACCCTCCGAACCCAAAAAGTTGTAAGGGGATATACCACATATATGTATAAGAATTGTACATAGTAATACTATAATTCAACAAGACACATGTTAAAATATTTAACAACCAGGAATTTACAAAGCAGATTGTAAGAGACGGGTGAGCTAGCAAATTCCAGGTAAAAGGTAATTCTAGGTAGAACCCACCTTTCACCAAGCTAATGCACAGGGAGCCGGTAGCAGTAAGGAGAAATAGAAAGAGACAGGTAGAGAAAAGAAAGAGACGGAGATATTGAATCCGCTTCCTGATGCCTCAGGGGACGCGTAGGCGCAAAACTTTGGAGTAGAATATTCTCATACATGTTAAGGTAACGCGGTCTGAGGACCAATTAGAAATTTCGTTACATTTTGAGGCGCGGAGGTAAGCGTCACTAGGCTTAGGTATATAAAGGGGAACAAAACCCCAGATTTTCACTCTCTTCTAGAATCTCGTCGACACAGAATGCTACGGTCTGGACGACAAATGCACGTGTACATATGGGTGCGAAGACGTGTGTAGTTAGTTTAGGCTCCTGATTTATTCAAATGGTGCGAATTTGTATAATGGGGAAAGCTAGCTGCCCATAAATATTTGAATTGATAATAAAGCACATTTATTAAGGGAATGCAGTATACTTTAATTTGCCTCACCTACAATAATCCTGAGATGCAAGAATTAGCTATATAGGTAAAGATTAGTAATGGTAAATACAGCAGCCGACGAGCATCCATAGCCGAGGACAAGAACACTGCAGCAGATAGCATCAACCAGAGGAATGACGCTTTCCACATGCTACTGATCAACGATTTCCCGCTACAAAGGCATTTTTAGAAAACGGCTCTTATGTGTGTGTCTGTAAACAGCATAGCTCAAAAGCGAAATGTGGAAAGAATACCAAATTCCATATTTAAGTTCAGAATATTCAATATATACGATATTAAGATTTTCAAGAAAATCCCCCCACCACAGATTACCTGATAATGGTACATCTTTTATTTTCTGAAAAATGACTATAACGATTTTGATTAAAATACCACATATTAAAAATATTTACAAACAAATAAAATGCATATCTTGAATTTTCTGGAAATAGCCGGTGAGATCTTGTATAACTGGTAAACCCCAAGCGATAGACGAAAACGTGCTTAACAAAAAATAGATCTCTTTAAAACGCACAGTTTGTTCCAAATATTTTTTGTGGCATAAGCCATTTCCGAGATATCGGTTATTAATTGTTCGAATTGTCGAATTGTTCAACACCGTCATTTTCAGCTGTTTCTCGCGATTGCATGGAAGCAGTATGGAATTTTAAGGCCAGCATATAGCGTCCAGTTCTTAAACATTTGACTATCGCTATTCTCTTTGTATCTATAAGAAAATATGTAATGTAGCTATTTCTGCAAAGGTTTATCTCGATTAAAATGAACCAGATAGGAAAATAAACTTCCATAGTCATGTGAATGTAACATATCAGACTTTATAACTCATTTTTGAGTACTACAAAGTACATTCAGATATTTCATAATTCGTAAACATCTATAGTTATTTTTCACTCCCGCCTAAGGAACGAAAAAGGCGTCTGGTTTAATACTGGTTGTCTGGTTGACTTGCGAGCCTACGGCACTTGATACACTTGCAGGCAGAGGTGAACTATCCTGACGTGATCATCTACGTATAAGGAAATCTGGGACGATGTGAATATGTACGTGACCTCTCATTAACCTTAGAACATGTAAGATTATAACTCGTGCAACGTTTTATTACGGTCCAGTCTCAGTTTAATGGCAGAAGTTAATTCGTCGATTTTTGCCTTGAGCCATATGTTGCTGCAGCAGCAGCGTGATTATTTGTCCGGACGATGGATGCTTTTGGCAGCCCTTAATGGCGCCATCTTTCTACAAAGTGTTCCATTAAGCGGTGTGGTCCTCCCTCTATAAATTTTTTGGAGACACGTTGAATGTACCAGAGATTTAAGGTGCTATTGCAGGGGAGCTTTATGGGTTAAAATATATGAGCTCATAATACAGAATGTTGTCTGTTGCTTCTTTACAGTGAAGTCTGTCTATACAGTTCCTGTAGCGATGCGGCATTTCTTGCATTTCAAGACGTCCAAGGTAAGAATGAGTTTCACTGCTTCTTTACTCAGGAATAGGGGTTAGTAGGGACGAATTTTGATGACCTAAAATTTTTGAAAAATGACCCTCTCAAATTAAACAAATAAGTAATTTAAAAATCTTAACTGTTACGCTCACATGAATTTCTCTACCCTATTTTGCTTATTAATTGATACGTAAATTATTCTTACGCAAGTTTATTTTCCTATCTACTTCATTTTAATCTACACAAACCTTTCCGGAAATATCTACATATTGAGGTGAAGGCCAAAAGGTTCTCAAATTACTAAATTTGATCACCCCAACACGCACATGGGGGAGTGTAGCTTACAAACGTCAAGAGGACCGGTACCTTGGTGTCTACATTCAGATGGAGGCGTGAGGTTTTTATGACAAAGTACACAAATATCGCATCACACACATTACCTTAATTTATTGATGAAACACTTGGCGGTTCTACATTACACTTAGGGAAACAAAGGATGAGAGGAGATGCCTCGTGAAACGGCAACTCTAGGCCGAGCCCAAGAACTGTAATTACAGATAATTTATTAATTAACTTTTATTGATGTTAAATCGTATTATGTAAATATCTTTTTCTCATACTGCTTGTATATTTTAAGAAGGGTGATTTAACGTTATGTATCTATCTAGGTTACTAATATTAGTAGAGTTATAAATGGTTTAATGTAAATAATTTAAGCGCTATGTTAAAATACTGTCCACGATGGAATGTTTTAGCTACAGGAATAGTGCTTTCGAAGGCAGAAAACCTAGTTTTATTACCTCTCTTCGGTCGCAGTGCTATTATTCCTACAGCGAGGGTGTAGAGCCTTTGTCCCATTATTTGATAATTCGCCGTGACCAAGTGAGCGAGACAGACAACCTAACGGTAAATGTAAGAAAAGACGCGATTTATATTAAACTTGGACCAATGAGATCCCTGAAAGTTTATTCGAAATAGTTAGACGCGTCGAGTCGCGCTAAAAATGGACCAATAGGAAAGGAAGCAGCCTCAGAAGCCTGAGACTATAAATGGATCTGTTTGGGGAAAATTCGAGACAGTTTATGTCATGTGTGGTCAGGGAGAGATGCTGCAGGATGTGTGAGATATCGCGCCAAAACAGGGAATCAAGATAGTTCTAGCAACACACCTAAGATCTGCTACTCTTAAAGCGACAATAAGAATATTTAAACTTCGTGTCATATCCGCGCCATAGTTTAACAGCGGTGGACAGTATTTTACAGCGGCAATACCAGTTTTGTATACTACGAGTGTTAATTAAATAAAAAGAAACGGCAGTGTCATCTTTTTATAAACAAAGCAACTCTATGTCTTCCTATATCACCACCCGAGATCTACGTTTTCCTTTTCCGAGGATAAGTCCATGCTCCCATATAGTTTAAGGAAAATTACTGCAGCTAGCCGAGGATAAATTGAAGAGAACCAACACACTGAGAACTTCTGGAACCAACGGGAGAAGCATCAAGGTAAAGCCTAACAGCTACGGATGAGGAGGTGATCGCCGCACTCGAAGTCGAGGACTGGCAACACGCGACTTGCTTCTTACATACTCACACACAAACAGTTAACAGTCAGGTAACGCCAACTGTATATCCCCCTCTCCAGCTCTGTCTAGGCAAGCTAGCTAGCCCAGGGCTGGCGTCATAACGGGCGAGATTCAAACAAAGCCTTCTTTCTCTGACGAGTTCCGCGCCAAAGGAGAAGGCTCGTTCAGCCGAAAGAAATAATCAGTAACCCAATAATGCTGTCGACAATGCGACACAATAATGCGTCTGGTATGACAATGCTTACTGATACGCCACACACTTTGTTATAGATACAAAGGTAATAGCGATGTCAAATGTTTTAGAACTGGATGGTATATGTTAGTCTTAAAATTCCATACTCTATCCAAACAAGACTTGAAAAGAATGACGAAGTATTGAATAATTGGAACTATTAATGACGGATATCTTGGAAATAGCTGGTGTCCAAAAAGAAAGTTATTTAAAAGTTATTTGAAGTAAATTGTGTTTTAAAGAGGTCTACATTTTTGTGTAGTACGTTTTCGTTTATTGATTAACGTTCACCATTTATACAAAGATTACATATGAAGAGGACTTCATAAACTATTCCCAGAGTATTCAAGATATATTTTGTCATGTAAATATCTTTAATGTATGGTATTTTAGTCACAATCGTTAGAGCTATTTTTCAGAATATAAAATAAAATTATAAAGTGTCCCATGTAAAGGGTAGTTTGTAGTGGGGGATTTTCTTTGAAATCTTTGTGTCGCACCCTTGGAAGGTATTTAACTTAAATACCAAGTTGATATTTATCCGACATTTCGTTGTTGAGTTATGTTGATCACAGACACACACCGACATTTTTACTTTCTTTACTACGTATAGTAAGTAGGGGAAGTATTGTATTCCACCCAAAAATTCGATACCGAGATTTCCCCGTAAATATGTTTTGATGCCCCCTGAACCCCCCCCCCCCAAAAGCATTTTTAGAAAAAGGTCCGCGCGCGCGTGTCTGTCTATCTGTGTGTGTGTCTGAACAGCACAACTCAAAAACAAAAGATCGGATGAACACCAAACTTAGTATTTAAGTTCAGTAACCACAAAAAAGGGCGACACAAAATTTTCGAAAAATGTTCCATGTAAAGGGTAATCTGGGGTAGGGGAATTTTCTTGAAAACCTTCGTGTCGCATCTCTGGAAGATACTGCACCTAGATACCAAGTTTGGTGTTTATCCGACTGTTCGTTTCTGAGTTATGCTGTTCACAGACACACACACACACACACACACACACACACATATGGACATGTTTCCAAAAATGCTTTTTTTGGATTCAGGGGGCTTCAAAAGATATATTTCCGGTGAAATCTCGGTATTGAATTTTTGGGTGGAATACAACACTTCCCCTATTTACTATATGTAGTAGAGAAAGTAAAAAATCCCTCCCCTCCAGACTATGCTTAACATGGAACATTTTTCGAAAATTTTGGTTTTCTAAAAAGTGGCCCTAACGATTTTGATTAAAATACCATATATTAAAGATATTTACATTACAAATAAAATGTATATCTTGAATGCTCTCGGAATAGTCTGTCAAGTCCACTTCGTTTGAAGGAAGTTTTGTGTAATCTTGTATAATTGGTAAATATTAAGCGACAGACGAAAACGTACTACACAAAAAATGTAGACCACTTTTAAAACATACATTTGTTTGTATAAGTCGTTTCTGAGATATCTGTTATTAAAGGTTCGAATTGTTCATTCTTGTTCGTTCTCTTAAAGTGCTGTCAATATTCAGTTGTTTCTCGCGTTTGCATGGAAACTATGGAATTTTAAGGTCAGCATATAGCATCCAATTCGTAAACATTTGACTATCCATGATCCGTTTGCACTAAATGTGTAATGTAGCTATTTTTGCAAAGGTTTGTTTCATGAGAGTCGTGATTGCGATCGTAGACGTCTCATCTGGACGGCTTTCAATTATTTTCTCTTCTGATTTTTCAGTTATCCGAATTTCAGTATCGCACATCAAAGTTTGTATTCATTTAATACCTAGTTTGTTTCCGGATTATCCGCATTTTCGTTAATTGAGATTACCTCTGGTCTCACCTAACCCAGATAAACGAGGTTCTTGTGTATTTTCAGTATGCGAGCCACTTTTCAATGCAAGTTAAGTGGAAAAGTTAGCGGAATGATATTTACCATGTTTTTATCGACCAAAACTTTACATACTACCTGTCTGAGGAATACGTGCGGATAGGATGCAGAGGAAGCTCGTTCAGGAACGTAACACACAGGTCGTATTACGTCACCATTCCCGGTGCGTAGCACGTATCGGTAAGGAAATGCAGCAATTAAGTCTGTTAGTCACACTGGACAGGTTCGCAAGTCAAAATGTAAACACCGACACCCGAAGCTATAGAAAGTAATACAAAGTAGAAAAGTAATATTTAATGTGTCACAGTTTTGTAAGGAAGAGAAACGTAACGGTCTTAACTATTTCGTTACGTACGTTGTGTTGATGTTTTGATGGTCAGATTGTACTGTAGTCTCATTCGGGCGTTATCTCTCCTGTGTAAACTTAGCCATGGCACACTAGCGATCTCGCCAAAAAAATGCACTCCTTCCAACTGCACTGAGTTAGTACATACCGATTTAAAAAAAATCTGATGTGTTACACTCACATGACTTTCTCTACTCTTGTACAAACTATTTTTACAAACGCTTATTCTCCATCTACTTCATCTTAATCGAGATAAACATTTTCAGAGTCTATCTTATTGCTAATTTCCTTGTAGATGTAAGGGGAATATATATTTACAAGGGCAATATAGAAATACAGTAGCCTTTAAGCATAGACATTACTCTTAATAGCTGGTTGCTATGTGCAGCATCATTCTCTTTGCCACAGATTAATACTCTTTGCATATCCAAGACAAAAGAATGAATAACGAATTCCCATTTGAGAAAATAAGTATTGAACAATTTAAGGGAACAACAAGCAATGTCTCGAAAATGGCTCACTCAACAACAAAAATGTATATGGCATAAATCGTGTATTTTAACGCGATCTACATTTTTTTTGCAGTAAAATTTTGTCTATCGCTTATGGTTTACCAGTTAAGCAAAAGTCGTTCAGAATGAAGAATACTTTTGGAGACATTCCCAGAAATTTTAAGATATACATTTTATTTGTCATGAAAATATCTTAAACATATGATATTTTAATCAAAATCGTTAACCATTTTTGAGAAAATAAAGATTTTCGAAAAATGTTCCATGTAAAGGGTAATCTGTGGTGGAGGGATTTTCTTGAAAACCTTTGTGTCGTATCTCTGGAAGATACTAAACCTAAATACCAAGTTTGGTGTTTATCCGACTGTTCGTTTCTAAGTTATGCTGTTCACAGACACACACACACACACACACACACACAGAGAGAGAGAGAGAGAGAGAGAGAAACATACACGGACATGTTTCCAAAAATGCTTTTTTTCGATTCAGGAGGTCTCAAAACATATATTTATGGTATCGAACTTTTGGGTGGAACACAATACTTCCTCTACATACTATACCGTAGTAGAGAAAGTAAAAATATTGAGCTTGTCCAATTGAGATACTTCCCTTATCAGTACTTTAGATGAAACTTATTTTTAGGATTAATGCTATTATATAAAATTTTTAGCACTAAGATTGGAATACGGAAATATTTAATACATTGCGAGATTCCTATACTATTATTTTAAATTATTAAAAAATGTAGGCGAATAAATGTGTATGTTCCTTATAGGCTCCTATAACTTTCCACTGATTTGGACCAAATTTCCAACACATATTCTTTAGTACCAGAGTAAAAGTACTGTAGAGGTGATATTACAAAAAAGAAACAACAGAAAACACTAACGGGAAAGAGGTTGAAAACGTTCGGCATAAATTAATCTTTATTTCAAATGCGCCTTTTTATATAATATACTTTCAGAAGTGGTAGCATAAGAACATTCCTAGGGAGTGCAAAAATCTTCTGAGGGAGAATTTTGAGGTTTTTATCCAGGAATAGTCTGTTTTCTGAAACCTTTTATTAAACGTAGAGAAAAACTTTTCTTCTTTTCGTTTAAGAGGTAAAAACATCCCCTACGCGAGAGGATGGAAATATCCTGGGGGGGGGGGAAAGTTTCAGTATTTTCAACACAAATGGGCCTATTTAATCCACCTTGCTCTCTTCATTATTTTGCTGAACAATAATACAAGTAGAAAGTGGGGAGAAAGAAATAAAAAATGAATATCGTGAATATTCTATTTTAACCTATCTAAATTTTATCTATTTTAATATATATAAACAAAATTAATATATTATTTGTGTTATTTTTGCAAAACCCGGAAACTTTTAATGTTTTATAAATACTGCTGTAAATATATTGTGAGAAGATAAGCCGCGTGTGCGAGGTGCATGAATAGCTTTTTTCTCAAACGAATGCCTTTCTATTGGTTTCTGCTCACCTCGCTAGATCAGTGTACACGCTTTCATACCGAGAAAGATGTCTCCGTGGTAACGTATAGGTTCTGATAGGGCAGTCCCCTGTTCTATTCCCATTGGACCGCCCTATTTAACATTAGGGGTTTTCGTGGTTTTTCCAGTTCGGTAAGCGAACTTTCGCGAATGCCACGAGTTTTCCTTTCCCCTAATTAGTTTCAGGTTCGTAGTGTCAGACGAGTAGACGGTATGGCAGGGCTTGCAGCGGTGGAATTTGCTTTGAGTGAATTGCCGTCCTATTCTCCGTGTGTGATGAAGCCCCAACGAGACTTGTCATTGGAGAGGCAAGCTTTTGTTTGTGTCCTGCTGGCGTCGGGAACTCACGCCTGAAAGCGTTAGGAACCCCGCCTGCATCCTAGCTTTCCGCCCGGATCTAATCTACCTATGTGTCGTTCGCTTCGCCCCTTCCTCCTGGAGGTTCAGTAAGTAGAGTAGGCCTTCTATGTGATTCTGTAACAAAATCCTCCTCCCCATCTAATCTGCTCTACTCTATCCCTTTTCATTTATCTCAGAATAAGAAAATATGTTTTCAGTAATGGTTAGATAGACAGAAAACGGGGAGTTTTTATTGGAGTTTTGTCGACCTCCAGCAGATTAGCCTAAAGACTTATTGTGCAAGCCCATTGGAAAGGGCTGTTACCTGAAAAAGTTGCGGTATCTTGGTTCCAAATGGCAGTCAAAGAGGATATGCGAGGCAGTTTTTACATCCTCTTTGCACATTTTCCAGATTTGTTCATCCTTGTAGAGTCCTACTTTACGTAGATGTTTCTTTTGAAGTGGACATATTCAGAAATTAATGCAAGTGCTTGTTCCTGTTCTTCCAGGAGAGCTGAGGAAAAAGTGTTGCATGGACCTAAGATCAGTTTCCCGTCTTGTTTTTTTCCAGGATAGCTTTGCCACCTGATTTGGCGTTTTTCCATAATCAATGATTTTACCGAGGTTTTGGCAGTACGTGTACTGATTCCAACCACAGATTCAGGGTCAACATAGGTTATCTCAGTACTTCTTTTTGCCAGATAATCAGCTTTTTCATTTCCATAGATGCCCTGATACCCCGGCACCCACCGCACTTAGAGCCTGTTGCGAGATGACAAGGAAATCAGGACATATTTTAGACTTTGCGTACCAGTTTTGGAGTGGGTGAAGGGGTCCTTTACCTTTGTGATTAAAAATTAAAGAATCGTACACAATTCTCAGCCTAATTGATTCCTGAAGCAGGGCGGCTGCATGTTTTTTTCTATGCAGTCTGCACTGCTTCACAGGTTTATGCATTCTCAGGCGACAGGCTGGCAATGGAAATGACACTCAACAGAGAGGGAATGTATGCTCTATCTCTGTCTCTCTCTCTCTCTCTCTTTATCACCTGTGAAGGGACACTCTCCCTCCCTCTCATGGTTGGCCTGGCATTTTTTTCTGCTTGCGATTTTAAACCTGTAAGTGCTAGGATGGTCTCAACAGATAAGAATCCTTTCACGTTCTTCCAAATTAGCTGTGAATCAGAATTGCCTAGAGACCAGGATAACAAAGATATGTTAACATTTGGAATGCCTACTACGCATTAAATCTATGCATAAAAAAGGAAAAGAATGGTTAATACTAATCGTAATGTCTGGAATGGGGAAGGATTTTCTGATTTTAAGAATATTACGCGAGCTCCATATAAGCACAAAGATTCCGCTCAATACCTGAAATGCAAACCAAAATGAGCAGTTGTTTAAAGAATAGAAATAAAAATGTTGACACCCTATAGGAAAATGAAAGGCTATTTATGGACATGTTCAATGAAAATGTTTGTATGAATAGACTATTTTTCCAGTTGGTTATAGATGCTGTGCTATATTTAGGTAAGAACTTGGATTTAGGGATCACGATGAAAGTGTAAGTTCAATAAATCGTGAAATTTCAAGGAACTGCTTGCTTTATTAATGTCGAAGCGTCCATTGGTAATTCAAAATCACTATTTGAAAATTAATAGTTATTCAGTGGGGACTCCAAGACAATTCAAAATGAAGTGATAACTGCATATCTGAAAACATAAAAGATCATGTAAAAAATGAAATATGTAACAGTAACTTTTGTGCTATTGAAGTTGATGATATCACAAATACAACTCAAACATCATAATGTTCTATCATAGTGAGATGTGTGAATTTTGAAGGAAATGTTTTTGATCGTTTTCTAGGGTTATATGATGTTTAGTGTTGATAGAACACCTGAGGGTTTGTTTAATCTTCTGAATGGGAGATTGTATGAGTTTTCATACGAGAACAAATTAGTGGTAAGTGTAATACCAGGTCAGTTAAATGGTCTTTAGAAGAACATTAAAGACAAAGCACCTCAATCTGTTTTAGTTCGATTAAACTTGATACTTCAAAAAAGTTTAATTGCATTTCTAAATGTCGCATATTTTTTGTAAGTGTCATTGGGACTCCTTCACTTTTCCACCATTCATCAAAAAGAACACAGGTACTAGATTCATTTTCAGCTAGACATGTTCCAACCTTAG
Source organism: Deroplatys truncata (assembly GCA_030765065.1). Taxonomy (NCBI): domain Eukaryota; kingdom Metazoa; phylum Arthropoda; class Insecta; order Mantodea; family Mantidae; genus Deroplatys; species Deroplatys truncata. Next base: position 290,746,721 of record CM060975.1, on the reverse strand, counting down.
CAGAAACTCGGAGGTGTTCTAACTCAAAACTACTCACTGTAATTGTAGAAAATTGGGAAAAATTGAAACACGTGTTTGAGAATATATGAATGTGAAGCAACTGATAAAGATCAATTCAACTCAGTAATGGATTTTTGAATGAAATTAATAGTATCGAATTTACTCTTCTGACTGTAGTTCAATGACATTTTTTCTTTGACAGATATTTTTTTGAAGTGTTTGAGAAAGCCAAAGCACTGACCAATCTAACTCAAAGAAGAGAACATGAAAACTTTACAGAATGAACTTTCAAAACACTTTAAGATTTCATTTTTCGAAATTTTGGATTCCACTTCAGTGGAAATGAAAGTAAGATTTCAGGATTGTGTACAATATACAATTTCTTGCTGTTGTGGATACCAGAAAAATTTGAAAATAACGTTAAAGATTTTCCTTTTTCAGCTTGAAAATTTACAACGATGTTATCAAAGATTTCAAAGAATTGATCGTTTAAAGAATGAAATGCGTCTTTCATATGCTGATGAAGTGTACAGAACTGTTGCTACATTGGGGTGTTTTAAATTGTGTCAAGAAAATAAGGATGTATTTGAGAAATCGTACCAGTTATTTACTTTCACAAGTGCATGAGCGGAAAGAAGTTTCTCGTGTTTGAAAAGAATTAAATCTGACTCCAGAAACACTGCATCACAAGGCAGACTCACAACATAAGTTTACATAAGTATAATATTATAAGGAATGAGCCATTATATGAGGACAAGTTTGCTGCTCTCAGATACGGGAGGATTGACTTACTATACAACAAATAAAATAGGGGAGTCTCGCATGACAATAAAATTATTATTTAGCTAAATTATTAACTTTAAATTTAGTCATCATTGTTTATTGAAGTCTGTACCTTTGAAGCAGTATTTTTAACACTTGAATAATTTCAATTAAATTATATAATATGCCAATTCAATAACAGCCCGCCTTGAAGCAATACGTATGTAATATTTTGTAAAATGTATGTAACAGTCATTGCAAATGCTTATATTATTGTAAACATGTTTAATAATGTTATGTGAATGCATTAAGTAATTTAATAGTGTAAGAGCTGTGAGAATAATAAGTTTAAAGTTGCTAACAATGAGGTAACCTTGAGGCAATAATGAGTTTGAGAGTTTAAATGCTACTAGTCATGATTAGGGCAGCATTAATGTAAATTTTGTGACAGTTTAAAAACAGCCAATCAACAGCTAGAAAAAGCTTTAGTAAAATGCAGGTATTCTATTGGACTAGCAGAGACTTTAAATACGGAAGCTTACGGGTTTGGATGGTTGAAATATGTTCAGTTGCCTGCAGACCTTGATGGTGATCGGATGGAAGGTGTGTATTCTAAAGAAATATTACGTATTCGTGTGAATCGTAAAATTATGTATACGCGTTAACAAAGTGCAAGTATTAAAAATCTCACAGCTCTTAATATCAGTGTGGTACTATTTAATTTGTGCCAAGGATTAATAAAAAGAAGTGAATTTAAACTTAAAATCTGTGTAAGCTTACATTCTTGTCGCACCACGCCCTGTCTAAGAGATACGTGACTCTAAAACATAATTGACGCAGCCGAGGCAAATATAAACATAAATACTATCTATAGAAGCAGTTTAATAACAAAGTTAATAAATATTTTTAACCTTTGAGCGTAACAACAAAAACATCATCTTCAAATCAGCTTCTCATACGTAGCAGCATATTACGTAACAAACAATCTTCTTCAAATTGACGTCCATACAAGGACTAAATAAATAAATAAACTCCAAGAACAATAACTTCTTATTTGTAAGAAGTGCTGCAAATAAACTCCAACGTAAGGACAATAACTTCTTCAAGTTGGCTACCCAATTGTGTGGCTAACATCAAAACAATAAAAAAGTAAACAATACAACTTCAATATCTACTTCAAGTTGGCTCCCATACGTGGAACAACATGTACTTCACCTTTCATCCACTATTTAAGACACAGGCCTCCACTGATTTTATCTGATCTGAGGAGTGTGCTTTTAAAGCATTTTGATTCTCTATGAGGAAGAGAATTCGTTTGTCACGGTAACCTTTCTCAAGAGCTCCTAGTCTACTCAGGATAGCAAATACTTCCATCTGAAGAACTGTGCAATATTTTCTAAGGCTTACAGTAATTTTTGTCCTTGGAGGTAGGCCATAAATTCCTGCGCCCGATTGTGTCCCTGAACACACAGATGGTTATCAGGCGCAATTCCTTCGATCCTGTTTTCTCGAGACAGATTTACAGTGAGTAAACCGAGCGGGATGGTCCAGGGGCATTCGTGAGGTCCCGCAGGTGACCTTCCTGACAGATAGGTTTTTCGGGGGTCTCCCCGGGTCCTAAGCGTATACTGAAAAGGATTATTAAGTCCCCGAATTTTCTGTTGTCCTCCGTAGTGTAATGGTTACCATGCTAGCCTCTAGCTCCCGAGGTCACGGGTTCAAACCCGGCGGAAGCGATGATTTTTTTTCAGGCGTAAAAATCCTTAGCATGGCTTCCTTCGGAAGGGAAGTAAAGCCAGTGGTCCCGTGTCGTAGATTTACGGCACGTAAAAGAACCTCAAGCCTGATAAAGAGGACTCTGAGAAAAATTTCCGGTCTTTCACGCCCAATATGGAATGAGACACTAACGATTACAGTAGTTACTGAGCGTGCATAAGTAAAACTCAATTTATTCTCTTTTGAATTTTCTGTCCCTCCATTTCGCTTCCATTCTCATTTCACTTCACCTTTCGTCTGTTTAGTCTCTTTCAGGGTTACAAGTGTCGGCGAGAGGTCTCGTCGCGTGCATGGCAGTAAAAATGATGTTCTGTGGAAACCTTCGTCCCTCGAATTGGGGACGTTCTCTCTGGTTCCCGGGCCTCCTAGGGGATGGGTAAATCCCACAGGGGGCAGAGGACCAGACTATTCCAGCGCCCATCCGGGGAGTTTAAATCTTTAAATGGTAGGGACCATGCCCCTTGCCTGTCGTGCCTCCTGGTCTCCCTCTGTCTCCTCTCACCTCATCCCTCCCTCCCGGGGAGACCCCGCCCGGGATATAGGCACAAAAGATCTGCTTAGGTCGAGGCGCTTAAGATCCTGAACCTAATCCTACAGTCAGTAATGGAGGTCGAAGGCGTCTTTTTGTTGCACATGTCGTACTTTATCAACAAACACTCCATCAAAGCTGGCATTAAGCTTTTTTTCCCTCGTTTTTACTGATTGCTTTAAAACTCGTTTTAAAAGTCACTAAATCCTGTTAATGGAACTTATTTTCACCAGTTATTGAACAAACACGTAATTATGGTAAGCATATTTCTGACATTTTGGATCTAATTCCTCTTTATCTTGTTTGCGAGAGTTACGCCGAATAACAACATTGGAACCAAATATTAATTAACATAGAACTTGTTTTCATATCCGTTGATGAATGGCGCTTTTAATGATTTTCTGTGTCGCCTCATTGTAGGCGACATAGGAACAAAGGTTAAAACTAGATATTACGAAAACCACATTACGGAAATAGCCGAAATTAGCCTGAAATAACTCTGATGGAGTTTTGTGTCTATGTTCATTTTGTATAAAAGTTTGTGCTATTTCGGCGCTTGCAGAAAATAGCTTCATTTGCATAACAGCGCAGCAAGTGGATTTCATGGCAAACGTTGGTAATTAGGCGGCAACTTGCAACTTGCGCCAAAGTGAAGCCAGTGTCTCTCTGTCTCTCTCTCTCTCTCTCTCTCTCTTGAAATAACTAGCGAATATAATTCACTACCTTGACAAGGCATGCAATGATAATGAGCTGGAATAAACATACCTGCAGTTAGTAAACTAACATTTCTGAGGCAAAGCAAATGCAGTTTTTATAGGTGCAGTTGCAACAAGAGTTGGCTATTAAGTTGCTAAGAAAGTTTTCCAGCTTTAGTTGGCCATACAAATCAAATATGTGAGAAACTTGTTAAACAAAACTTACACGCTACTTTTCCCAATCACTCCTCTACAAACTATGCTTATTCTTATGTCTAATTGTTGTTAAACGTGACAAACCTTCATTAAACATTTCTCTTAGGTATGAGAAGGATACAGAAGGCTAAACCGACGGTCAGATATTTAAAACGTCGATCGCTATGTGATGGCTTTGAAGGTCCGTATTTTTTTACAAAAGACGAATAAGACCTACTAGTTGAGAAAGCATAGCTATTTGAATATTCAAATTAGTAACATAAAATATACAGGGTGGACCAGGGCGGACTGTAGAATATTTCCAAAACTATGCGTTGTAGAAAGAAATGTCTAACAAAAGTTGATTGATATTATGGGGGAAAGTAAATGCCATTAGTCATCTTTTATTTGTGATGATCATTATAGGGCAGTTTAAATTGGCTCTAATTGTAGGTTCCCATTTAATAAAATTTGATGTCTTACGCTCACATGACTTTCTCTACACTTGTATAAACTATTTTTACAAACGCTTATTCTCCATATTGTTCATGTTAATCGAGATATCCAGATGTTAATCTTATTGCTAATTTTCTTGTAGATGCAAGGGGAATTGGTAGGCTTTAAATGATAGTCAAATATTTTAAGAGCTGGTTGCTAGGTGCAGTACTCCATTTTCTTTGCATTACCAGGACGAAAAAAATGAATAACGAATTTGTGAAAAAGTATAACTATTGGAAAATTTAAGGGAATAACAAGCAAAATATCTCGAAAATGGTTGACTCAACAAAAAAAATGTATATGACATAAATTGTGTATTTTAACCAGATCTACATGTTTTGTGTAGTAAAATTTTGTCTATCTCTTATGGTTTACCAGTTATGCAAAAGTCTTTCACAATGAAGAATACTTTTGGAGAAATTCCCAGAAAATTCGAGGTATACATTTCATTTGTCATGAAAATATCTTAAACATATGATATTTTCATCAAAATCGTTAGAGCCATTTTTGAGAAAATTAAAATTTTCGAAAAATGTTCCTTGTAATGGATAATCTGGGGTGGGGGGATTTTCTTAAAAGACTTCGTGTTGCATCTCTGGAAGATACTGAACCTAAATACCAAGTTTGGTGTTTATGTGACTGTTCGTTTATGAGTTATGCTGTTCACAGACACACAAACACACACACACACGCACATGTTTCCAAAAATGATTTTTTTTGTATTCAGGGGTTCTCAAAACATGTATTTCCGGTGAAATCTCGGTATGAAATTTTTGGGTGGAATACAATACTTCCCCTACTTACTATACGTAGTAGAGGAATTAAAAATTAAATTGACCCTAAACAAAACAGAATAAATGACATTTACTTTCCCCAGAATATCAGCAACTTTTATTCAAGACATTTCCTTCTAAATAAAATGTATAATTGTAATTTTCTGAGAATAGCATCTGAAGTCTTCTTTATTCGGAAGGAATTATGTATAATTTTGTAAAAGTGTAAAGCTTAAGCGGTAGACGAAATCGTACAACACAAAAAATTAGATCCCTTTAAAACACACAATTTTGTTTAAAATAACTGTTTTTGTAGCATCAGCCATTTCCGAGATATCCGTTGTTATTGGTTTAATTTGTTCAATACTTCGTAATTCTTTGTAAGTCCCATAAATATTCAGTTGTTTCTCGCGATGTCTGGAAACAGTATGGAATTTTAAGTCCAGCATATAACTTCCAGTTCTTAAACAATTGACCATCGCTGTTCTTTTTGTATCCAAACGAAGTGTGTAATGCAGGTATTTCTGCAAATGTTTATATATATTAAAATATATATAAAAATAAGATTTCGTAAGAATAATTTGTATACCCACTAATAAGCGACAGAGTGGAAGAACGCCATGTGAATGTAACGCAACAGATTTTTCTACCCAGTTTTCACCGATCAGTCCACGTAAGTTTCTCGGATTAAACTGTTTAACATTACCATCTTCTTCTTCTTCTCTTGAATTAGGCCCTTAGCCTGTTTGTTTTAGAGTATGAATCGCACCATCGTTTCCTTAGTCTTGCCGGGCTGTTCCCCCCTTCTGGATACTGTCTTAAGAATCCTTGAAATATGCCATTCTTGAAATGTGATAATTCCATTCTTTTCCTGGGTTTCTCTGTCCGTTCCACAATACTTTTCATTTTGCAATGTCCCTATTACCTTCGTTCCTGAATCAAATTTCGTTACCCACATTATTATTATTATTATTATTTTTTTTTTTTTTACTTTCTCTACTACGTATAGTAAGTAGGGGAAGTATTGTATTCCACCCAAAAATTCGATACCGAGATTTCACCGGAAATACATGTTTTGAGACTCCTTGAATCCAAAAAAAGCATTTTTGGAAACATGTCCATGTGTGTGTGTGTATGTGTGTGAGTGTGTGTGTGTGTGTGTGTGAACAGCATAACTCAGAAACGAACAGTCGGATAAACACCAAACTTGATATTTAGGTTCAATATCTTCCAGAGATGCGACACGAAGGTTTTCAAGAAAATCCCCCCACCCCAGAGTACCCTTTACATGGAACATTTTTAGAAAATTTTAATTTTCTCAAAAATGGCTCTAACGATTTTGATTAGAATATCACACGTTTAAGATATTTTTATGACAAATGAAATGTATATCTCGAATTTTCTGGGAATGTCTCCAAAACTGTTCTTCATTCTGGACGGCTTTTGCATAACTGGTAAGCCATAAGAGATAGACAAAATGTTACTACACAAAAACTGTAGATCGCGGTCAAATACACAATTTATATCATATAAATTTTTTGTTGTTGAGTGAACCGTTTTCGAGATATTGCTTGTTATTCCCTTATATTTTTCAATAATTTTCTCAGATGGGAATTCGTTATTCATTTTTTTGTCTTGGATATGCAAAGAGTATTAATCTGTGGCAAAGACAATGGTGCCGCACCTAGCAACCAGCTATTAAGATATATGTCGATGCTTAAAGGCTTACTGTATTTCTATATTGCCCTTGCAAATACAAAACAAGGGGAACATAGTACGCCTTAAGCGATAGTCAAATATTTTTAGAACTGGTCGCTATGTGTAAAATGTAATTCTCTTTGCATGTCAAAAATCGTTTCTGCAAATGTTTATCTCGATTAATATGAAATGGAGAATAAGAGTATGCAAAAATAGTTTGTACAAGAGTAGAGAAAGTCATGTGAGTGTAACACATCAGATTTTTTAGGATTTACATTTCTGTTATTTCTATTAATTTCTTTGTTCTTAGAGTGTCTGCTCTAGTTTCGAATGAGTATGTTAATATGGCTCTAATGACACTTTTATAAATCCTTGCCTTAGGTTCGGAATGTAGATGTTTATTTTCCCATATGACATCGTTCAGGAAACCAGATACCTAATTTGCTTTAATTGCTTGTGAAGGTACTTCATTTTTCAGTATACCAGTGCTAATTTTTTCACCTCTAAATATTCAAGTCATTAATTGTTGTATTGTACTATTTTTCATTACTAGTTTGCGTCTAACTGGTTCCTTACTTATTGTCACTGACTTGGTTTTATTAGTAGAAATTTCCATACCGACACTCCTACAAATTAAGAAAAGTTGTTATAGTAGTCTTTGTAAATTATCCTCATTATTCGAGACCAAAATACTATACTTCTTTGGTGACTTCAACCATAACAATGTTGAATAACAGTGAGCTTAGCGAATCTCCTTGTCTTACCCCTTCTGTGGCATTTCGTTGTCGCTATTTACTTTTATTTTTGTAAAATCAGTGTGCCCATGTTGCTACATTGAACAGAAGCGATTTGCACAGTTTTAAACATAACTAAATATCCTTTTAATAATGGTCAAACAGATGTATTATAAATAGAGTGCACCAATCATTTTTCAAAATTGCCGGCTTTGGCCTTCACACAGGCCCTAAGTCGGTGTCCACGCATCAATGGCATTACACACAGACTCAGTTGGACAATCCGCCACTGCCTTTACCAGGGAACGCTTCAGGTTGTCCATACTAGGATGTCTGTTCTTACAGAGCATGTCCTCAATACGGACCACAACTTGTAACCCAATGGGTTGAGGTTGGGCTTCTGGAAGGTCAATCATCCGGAGCAATGAAGTCCGTAACATTTCTCCGCAGCCAGTCCCCGCAGACTTTGCCTTGTGAGCGGGTGCTGAATCCTGCTGGAAGCTCCATTATTCATTCCTGAATAAAGCGTTGCTCAAATCCTTCAGAACAGTCTCCATATCGGTGGTTTGGTACACATTGGCAGAGGTGTTTACCCCTTTTTCACAAAAATGGACTTTGGTGGTGCTGTCATATGCTACTCCCCACCAAACCATGATTGAGGCAGGATAATAGCCTCTTTGGATCTTCGGAACCATCTCACGAGCTTCTCGAGATGATTTAGCATAGACACGATCATTTTTCCAGCTGAAAGCCTCCTGAATGGTGAAAATCTTTTCATCTGTGAAAAGAATTTTTCTGTGGCCATTGTTTGCGTAACGCTGAAGAAGGCGTTTTGGTTTTATCACCCTCTGTTCCTTCAGACGCTGGGTTAGAAGGTGACTGTGCTATACCGGTAAGCTTACAACCCTCGAGCCTGTTTTCGCACAGAATTTCGTCGAATACCAGCAGTAACTTTTTAACCACCTGCTTGTCCCTAACGTTGCATGGACGGCATGGTCTCTGGCGATCTTCAACAGTCCCTGTTTCTAGGAATCGGTAATGTAAATATTCTTCTTATTTTCAACTTCTTAAGGATAGTGAAAATTTTTCAGAAGGTGATTTACCCATCTTATGAAGGGCTATCACTTCTACACGATTTTCATATACACCGCACTCCGTCGCTACAATATACGGAAGCACACTTTCGCTTCTGCAGCTCTACTCACAATGACATCCTCTTAACTTACCCACATAAGGGTTGGTCGCGACCTTCAAAACCGGTTGTACAGCCTGTAACAAAAGTTTGTAGTAGTGTTTATGTTAAGACTAGATATAAAATTAGTCAGCTTGATACATTCCTTGCTTCTAAATTTTTTAAATCTGTATTTAATTATCAATTATCAAATGCTCTTTTCAAGTCAATAAAGCATAAAGAGGCCACCGAAATATTCTTCTGACCTTTGACTTATAATGAAGATCGCATCATTCCACGAGCGATCGGAAACTTGCTTTGAAATGAAATTATTTGTTTTAATTTTATGTAATTTGTTTTAATTGTTGTTTTCAGAAGTTAACTAAGAATATTTATTTCTTTATAATTTTCTGGTGATTGTTCATCTCCTTTTTTAAATTGGAATTAAAATGCTTGTTTTCATTCTTTTGGAATTCTTGACAGGTTAAAAATTTCTTTCATTAATGATCGATTTCTTCATACAAGCTTGTCTCCATATTGTTACATGCTGGGTAGAGGCCTAAAAGTTGTCATGAAAATTAAATTAATTTCTAATGCCCAGCACATACATTGAGAGGACGTATACTTACCTGGCTGCGGAGGACCGAAACGTGGTCAGGAGGTTAAGACGAAGGCGTAGGTTTTTACTTCACAAAATCCATAACACAGATCTACTCACAAATTCCTAGATTTATTTCCCAAACGTTTGGGGTTCTTACATTATTAAAAATAGAAGGTGGGAGTAGATGTCTACCGATCCAAAGCCCGACTTACACGCGCGGTCCGTTACTCACGGAATCCTAACTGAGAGTGACGCTATCCCCCACTACTCGTGGCTAGCAAAGCTACCAGCCAAGAATGACGTAAAACAATAATGTGTCTTTAATGACAATGTAGAACAATAACGTAACCCCCAAATTATTAATACGCCACAATATTTCAACATCTCATTGGAAATGTTCTCCATTCCTGGTGATTTTCTATTTTATAATTGTAATAGTGTTTCAGTTATTTGTTGTTTGGTTGTCTCTATAATTACCGTATAAGTGTTCTGAACCTCAAAGGTTTCTTCGTCTGCACACTAACCTGTAGAATGTTGGCTTTATAAATTTTATTTATATAATTTACATTCAAATTTATTAATCTACATTAAGAGTAGGTTTTATCCGCAAAGAATCCAAGCAGTTATTAAAGCTAACAGCCCCAGACAGAGATGCTCCGTTGGGATCGTCTTTGACGGATCGTAAACAATTATCAATAAATAGCAAACCTGTGTCGGAAGGCATTTCATAGTCACTCTAAACACAACGGCGTGAAATACAATGAAATGGTGTGAAGAATCTTTACTGGAGCGTAGCAACTTCACGCTTCATCTAGCACGAGCATGACTGGAACATTATGGCTTTTTGAGTGAATACCGACCAGCACAAAAAAGAAAACCAATATCTCTATCAGATGTTAAAAAGGATATCCATGTAGCTTACCTCACGTCATCTCGTTCAGAAATTGTTAAACGTTGTGGGTTCAGTCCTACTTCCTGCAGAATTTTAATGGGTAGCATTTGTGAGCAATAAATGTCAATAAATTAATGGGCTTTAAGGTCCTTGAATAACACAATTGAAGATATTTAAAACTCCAGAGAAGAGTCATCCTATTATATAGCATAGGAGTTAATTCCCAGAATTATAAGTCAATTAGTATTAAGATACTTTAGGCTAATCATATAAAATAGGAGAAATGAGTTTTATTTGGAAAATTACTGCATTAAATATACACTATGTGTTCAAAAGTATCCGGACACCCCCACAAACATACGCTATTCATCTTAGGTGCATTGTGCTGCCACCTACTGCCTGGTACTCATTATCAGCGACCTCAATAGACATTAGACATCGTGAAACAGCAGAATGGGACGCTCCGTGGAACTCATGGACTTCGAACGTGGTCAGGTGATTGGGTGTCACTTGTGTCAGAAGTCTGTACACAAGATTTCCACACACTTAACATCCCTAGGTCCACTGTTTCTGATGTGATAGTGAAGTGGAAACGTGAAGGGACATATACAGCACAAAAGCGTACAGGCTGACCTCGTCTGTTGACTAACAGAAACGCAGACATTTGCAGGCCGTAAGGAATAATAAGCAGACATCTATCCAGACCATCACACAGGAATTCCAAACTGCATCAGGATCCACTCCAAGTACTATGACAGTTAGGCGTGAGGTGAGAAACCTTGGATTTCATAGTCGAGCTACTGCTCATAAGCAACACATCACGCAGGAAAATGCCAAACGACGCCTCGCTTGGTGTAAGGAGCGTCAACATTACACGATTGTACAGTGGCAAAACGTTGTGTGGAGTGACGAATCACGGTACACAATGTGGCGATCCGATGGGAGGGTGTGGGTATGGCGAATGCCCGGTGAACGTCGAGGACCTGTTCATATTGCACGGGCTGTGGCGGAGTGGTTACACGACAAGAACATCCCTGTAATGGACTGGCCTTCACACAGTCCTGACTTGAATCCTATAGAACATCTTTCGGGTGTTTTGGAACGCTGATTTCGTGCAAGGCCTCGACGACCTACATCGATACCTCTCCTCAGTTCCGTACTCCGTGAAGAATGGGCTGCCATTCCCCAAGAAACCTTCCAGCACCTGATTGAAAGTATGCCTGCGAGAGTGAATGCTGTCATCAAGGCTAAGGGGGCCAACACCATACTGACTTCCAGCATTACCGATGGAGGGCGCTAAGAACTTGTACGTCATTTTCAGCGTTTTGATCACGTAGTGTATTACATTTAAATCAACAGCGTTAGCTATTTTTGAGAACATGAATCATAACCAAACGTTTCCCATATAAAGTGTGTTTCAGGGAGGCGGAATATTCTTGAGAATCTTTTTCGTAGTGTGTAAACGCCCTTTTTACTACATAAGACACTGCAGGTGGTGGACACTATGAAATGATAATTGGGAAAGAAAATTTAAGAAGGAAACGTTCAGGCCTAAGTTAAGGGTACCTCCCAGTTAAGAGGACTGAAGAACAGCTGGAAAATGCTCAGTTAAGGAGAACGGTCCTGGTAGGTTTGTACCGTAGACCTCACGTTCACTGTTCCACCTCGACTACACATATCGGTGACTCGTGTATACTTTTACCCCCTCTGCTACCTGTACAGGTCTGCACGGGCACAGTTTTCAGGCCCGGCTCAGTACAATCCGATCCAATCCGAGCCCGAGAACAGCTTATACCACACATGTTCACTAGCACTACCGTGCGTTCGTAAATCTGCCGGACCGTTCCGCGGTGGCATTAAACTGGATGAGGAGTGGCGCGCCTGTCGCCGGAGAGTAGCGCTATAGCTACTGCACTTTTAATGTTCTTCACTGATGAAGCGTGCTTTTATCTTCAAGGTCATGCTTCTACTCAGAACAATAGATACTGGACTACCGAAAATCCCCATATTATTAATGAACTTCCTCACCACATTGCAAAAGTTGGGGTTTGGCGTGCAGCGAGTGCGCATAAAATGATCGGTCCCACATTTTTCGACACAACATTTGATTCACACGTTTATATAAATTCAGTTTTAAATAAATTTTTTCCGCAACTAACAAGAAATGAAAGATTGTGTGTCTGGTTTCAGCAGGAATCAGCTATAGTGCGCACTGCTACGAATCCTGTGCATGAATTGCGAAGTGTGTATGGTGACAGAATAATTAGTCGAGGATTGTGACCACCTCGTTCCTCTAATCTATCTCCCCGCGATTGTTATTTATTTGGAACGTTAAAGAATATAACTCGAAGGGAAACAAATTTTAATTTTTACAAGACAATGGCAGTTCCTGTTTTACTGCATGGTTCGGAGACATGAACTATAAAAAAGAGGGAAGGAAGCGATGGAAGGGATTATGAGGCCGGAACGGGAGGCATATCCTAAACCATAAGTGTTGATGATGTTAAAGAATAAAGTGTACGAATCAAATCTGTAAACGTTACAAGTATTGAAGGACTACATCACGAGCGTCAACATGAACGTTTGTGAGTAAACCAGAATTGTTTTCAAGATATAGGGAATGTGCTCGCGTTGAGGGTTATCAATTTCAACATCTGTTGTGATGCAAGTAAGCCTGATGCAAGCTAGTACAGTAGTTAAGTGTTCCGTCCCCATGATTTGCTGGTCGTTTACGTGTAACTCTGGCGGAAGGCGCGCCAATCCTCAGCCTGTCCAAGGCTGCCGCGGAACGGTCTGGCCGATCTACGAGCGCACTGTATTACTACTACCACGATTGCGATATTTATTATTATTATTATTATTATTATTATTATTATTATTATTATTATTATTATTATTATTATTATTATTATTATTAGCATTGCACGAAGCACTGCCGCTTGCGTTACTAAGGGATTCAGGTTCAATATCTGGTACTGGCATGGGAGCCTGGTAAGCGTTGACCTCAGGTCCTTGGAATCGATTGAGAAGTCACTTTACAGAAAGTGGCGGCTGAAGCCCTGGAATCTGCATGTAGTAAGCGGCAATGTGACGGTTAACTGCCTTATTGACCACATGCCGTCTCTATTACTGAATTCTGTCCAGGATGTCCTGGGTGTGGGTGGATGGAGGGAGACGAAGTTTGCAGCTGCCTTGTTGTAATTTTTTTTCCGATTGGCCAAAGCAACCTTTTATTTATTACTACTGCTTTGGACTTGTGCATATTGTGATAATTATGCTAATCCTGGCATCTCAACATCGCGAACCAAAAACAAATGTGATAGTTATTTTTTGCCAAAAAATGGTACTTACGATTTATATGAAAATACCATATGTTTAAAGATACTTACATCGCAAATAAATGCTATGTTGATGTGAAAAATGTATCCTGTTTCGTTTTTATTTTCAAGTGCAAGACCTACAAACATTTTTCAAATTAAGCCGAATCGGCTCAAGGACTTTGCCCGAGCCCTTACTACGTCTAGGACCTAGAGGTTAGTGGAAGTACCTATTGCATTCCACCTCAAAATTGGAGTCTCGAGATTTCATCGGAAATACATGTTTTAGGCCCCCCTGAATGATGCATATTGAAACCCGTTGCGTGAGTGTGTGAACAACTCAAAAATAAATGTTGGATACACATCAGTTTATCTAAGTTTATCTTCCAAAAATGCGACACGAAGATTTTCAAGAATATCTCCCTACCCCTTCCTTATCTTTGATTTTCTCAAAAATGTCTCTAATGATTTAAATTAAAGTAACATATGTTTAAAGTAATTACAAGACAAATATATATCTTTAATATTTTGGGACTAGCCTGTGAAGTCTTAATTCCGAAGCAATATTTATAATTCTGCATAACGGGTAAACTATAAGAAATATAAAAATTATACTCCACTAAAAATGCAGATGTTTTTAGAACAAAATTTATCAAAAATAACGTTTTTGTGGAATCAGTAGTTTTCGAGATATTCATTGTTATTGGTTTGAATTTTTCAATACTTTTGTCATTTTATGAAGTGGTCATCATTCACGAAGGCATGGAATGGTGCATAGCATTTCAAGGCCAGCATATAGCAATCCGCTTTTACACATTTGACTGTCGCTTCGGTTTGCTGTATCCCGTATGTAGCTGCAAATAAAGAGTAATTAATCTAATTCTGCAAACGTTTATCTTGATAACATGAAGTAGATAGAATATAAAGGTTTTTAACAGTAATTGTTTGTAGAATCTATATAAAAATAAGCCATCATGGTTAGAGAAAGTTATGTATTGTGAAGAATTAGATTTGGAAAAATAGAATCTTACGAACAAAGAATGTATATCTCGTTAAAGCAAAGAATTTATATAAAAATATCTTTTATGGCGTTAATCATTTGCATGTTCAAATACTTAAATGTATTTAGGAAACAAAGAATAAGTCGCTATTGGTTTTTTTGTCGTGGACATACAAGGGTTAGGCATAAAAGTTCAAAGTCGTCACATAGCGACTCGCTTTGTAAAACATCTGATGTGTTACACTCACATGAATTTCTCTACCTTTACAAATGCTTATTCTCCATATGTTTCATGTTAATCGAGATGTTAAACTTATTGCTAATTTTCTTGTAGATGCAAGGGAAATATGCTAGTATTTAAGCGATAGTCAAATATTTTAAGCGCTGGTTGCTATGTGGCGCATTCCATTCTGTTTGTATGTCCAGGACATAAACAAAATGAATAACGAATTCCCATATGAGAAAAAGTATTGGAAAATTTAAGGGAATAACAAGCAACATCTCGAAAATGGTTCACTCAACAAAAAATTGTATATGACATAAATTGTGTGTATCTATTTTTTGTGTAGTAAAATTTTGTCTATCTCTTATGGTTTACCAGTTATGCAAAAGTCGTTCACAATGAACAATACTTTTGGAGACATTCCCCGAAAATTCGAGATATACATTTCATTTGTCATGAAAATATCTTAAACATATGATATTTTAATCCAAATCGTTAGAGCCGTTTTGGAGAAAATTAAAATTTTCGAAAAGTGTTCCATGTAAAGGGTAATCTGGGGTGGGGGTATTTTTCTTGAAAACCTTCCTGTCGCATTTCTGGAAGATATTGAACCTAAATGCCAAGTTTGGTGTTTATCTGACTGTTCGTTTCTGAATTATGCTGTACACAGACACACACACGGACATGTTTCCAAAAATGCTTTTTTGGATTCAGGGGGCCTCAAAACATATATTTCCGGTGAAATCTCGGTATCGAATTTTTGGGTGGAATACAATACCTCCCCTACTTACTATACGTAGCAGAGAAAGTAAAAACTTACCAGTGCTTTAGCCTACTTCTATAATCTCCTTTTTCCTACAGGGAAAATTGTGAATGTTTAAGCAAGGTTTATTTGACTAAGAAGAAGAATAAGCTTTCCTCAGAAGCGTAAGAAAAAGTCATGTGAATCTACGGAAGATGTTTTAGAATTCTTTCTCGTTATACCCTCTCTCTCTATTAAACAAGCAAATACATTTGAGAGAGCTTTGAAGGGCTTGGAATCGTATAACACATTTTGTGGTAGCTGTTAAAAGAAACGTGGTTGGTTTAAAGCCAGCGTCCCACGTTTTTAAGGCTTCTTTTCTGTGGAGCAGCAGTTCTTTGAGAGAGTTTCGCTGAACGTGCTATAATCGCCTCTGTCTGGTGCGTGAGATTCTAGAGGTAAGGTACTTTACCACGACGAAATGAAAAACTCCCCATTAAATCTCTTTCTCGGGCTACAACGTGCCTATCCAGAAATTCTTCTCTAAATAATTGTATCTGAACTTAAGCTGCTAACGTATTTTAAGTCACGTTGACTTCAGTTTTTAAGCTTTTCAAAATTCCCGAGAGCATCATCTTCACAGCCGTTACACGATTTCTTGCTGAGGGTAAAGGCAAAGGGTACGAGGGCTGTGCCAGAAATACCCGACCTAACAAAGAAAACAAAAAAAAAAAAAATTGGGGAAAAGGTCTTCATTTCTCTACATAGTCTCCTTTCAGCTCGATACACTTTTCCCAGCGATGTTCAATAGCTTCCATACCCTGTTTATAGTGAGAGCCGTCCATCAACTGCAGACTCCACATCTTCGTTTGGCAAATCTTTTAGCACCAAGCTGTTTCTTCAACTTTGGAAATAGAAAATAACCAGAGGGGGCTAAATCTGGCAAATAGGGTACATGAGGAAGCAATTTGAACTTTAACTCATTGATTTTGTCCATGACGATAATGGATGTGTGAACTGGTACAATGTCTTGATGAAACAAAACTTTCTTTTCCGCTAGATAAGGCCGTTTTGCTTGATTTCATCATTCAAACGCTGCAATAAGTTTTCATAATACTCACCATTGTTTGCGTTTCCTTTTTGAAGATAATCAATGACAATTATCCCACGCGCATCCCAAAACAACTGACACCATGACCTTGCATATAGACGGAACTGTCTTCGCCTTTTTGGAGCCGATTCTCCCCTTTCAATCCACTGTTTTGACTCTTTCTTCGTCTCAGGTGTGTAGTGATGGACCCATGTTTCATTCATGGTTATGAATCGACACAAAAACTCGGCTTTATTGCAGCGAAACATCGCCAAACACTCGACTGAAACATCCTCACGACGCTGCTTTTGTTCTATTGTGAGTAAACGCGGCAGCCAACTTGCGCATAGCTTTCTCATGTCTAAATGTTCAGTTAGTAAGCGATGTACAACGATGTCTGCTAGCTCTCGCACTCAGTCGACGGTCATCCAATATTATTTTGTGGATTTTCTTCACAATTTCTGGCATTTCGACCTCATTTGGTCGACCATTGCGATGTTCGCCTTGGCAGCTCGTACGGCCTCGCTTAAACCCTGCCACCCAATATTTTACTGTTGTAAACGAATGAGCAGACTCCCCCCAGAGCAGCATCTAACTCAGCTTTAATATTAGTTGAACGTTCAAATGAAAGTATTGTATCACATAACGATTACCAGTTTTATCCATGTTTACAAATTCGCTGAGAGTTCACTATTAATGATTGCCAAACAATTACTAAACAAGGTAGCATCGCCAAACTTCAAACTTAAGCTTTATAGGGGTGGTATTTTCTACCGTAGTAATTTATTTGAAACAACCGCTATCTATACGTCAGGTCGAGTACTTTTGGGACAGCCCTCGCATAATTGAACTTTTACAGAGCACCGTAAGTAGGTCAATATGGTCCTTTGTGCTTCCAACTCGACTCCCGGGAGGGAGGACGAAGGGGATACCCGGATGGAAGATGACGTGCAGCAGTATAGACGGGCGTGGTCCCTAACACTTCTAGATTGAACGCATCCGACGCCGTTTAAGCCTTTCCCGAGCCTCTCCGAGTTCCGTAAGGGATGCCGTTCTCAGAGGGCAGGCTGACCGAAGCAGGGAGAAACCTTCACAAAGTGCATCACCACCGCCCACCCGAACGCGCCGAATATTGGTCTTTAAATCCTGAAACATATGATGATGCAGGAAATCATGGATACGAAAGTCTTTTTAGTAGAGCAACCACCCCAACATTTGCCTATGGACCCAGGGAAATCACAAGGAATCTATGATCAGAGTGAACGGTCGCCGGAAATCGAATCCGGGCATCTCGAAAGCGACCTCGCACGTTACCACCGAGCCATCTCGCCTGGTCTATTACTGAGGGTGTTCATCTTTTAGTGCAAAATGTTTTAGGATCATTGTTTATTCCATACCATTTTGAGTGTAGTGTTTTAAGTGTTCCATATTCTCGTACTCTGAGAAATAAAGTAGGAAGGGATACAAAGCTAAACTTTTATGAAGTAATGGCCGTACCTGTATTATCCTACGCATATGAAGTATGGACAGCAACAAACGAAGCAGGCTTCAGAAATAAAGTTTTTAAGAAGGGTTAAAAGTTCTCTATATTTGATCATATAAAAATTGAAGATATAGGTCAAGAATTAATATTTTTAATATTATTGATAAACTGAGAAATTAAAAGCGAAAATAGAAAGAGATCTAGAAAGAATGAACAATTCAACATTGATAAAGCAGATAATGATATATAGATCAATAGGAAGAAGATCCGTGGGAACACCCAGGAGAAGATGGTTGGAAGACCTTTGACGACGCAACAGGCAGTATATTCCTATAACTTGGAGTGTAGAAGAAGAAGCTCTTGATTGTTTCTACGTCTTCTCTCTCCTTCATTAGAAAAGATCAGGCCCCCCAGTTATGATTTTCATACTGTTCATATATAACAGTATCTTGTACTACATTCATACGACTTTCTTTATCCGCTTTCGTCTATTTTAATATAGGGTCTACAAAGTATTTTATCAAAAGCTTATTGTACTATCACTGCAAGTCAATTGAGAAAAGTGTTTGCATAAATGGTTGCACTACACAGTTCATTATACATACAGAGGGAATAGGATAGTCAAATGTTTAAAAACTGGTAGTTATTTACTGGTCTTAAAATTCCATACTCTTTCCATGGAATTATGAGAAACAACTGAATAGCGATAGCACTTTAAAATGATAAAGTATTGAAAGATTCAAAGCAATGATAAGGAATATCTTGGAAGTCGCTGATGTTACGATAAAGGTTATTTGAATTAAATTATGTATTTTAATGAGATCTGCGGTTTTTATGTAAGATTCTGTCCTCTTATGGTTTAGCAGTGAAGCAAAATTATATAAAATTCCTTCTGAATGAAAGAATCTAGGCTGTTCTCAGAAATTTCAAGATATATAATTTATTACTAACCTATGGTATTTAAAGTCGCCCTTCGTTAGAGCTAATTTAGCAATTAAAAATTTAAAATATTTTTTCCTTATCAAGAATAGTTTTGGGGAAGGAAAATTTTCTTGAAAATCTTCGTGATGTATGTTTACAACATATTGAACTTAAATAACTAATTTGGAAATTATCCAACATTTGGTTTTTGAGTTGTGCTGCTCATAGGTACACACATTCACACACAAGCGCACTCGGATGTTTCTAAAAGTTATGTTTTGGATTCGGGGACCCCAACACATGCATATACAGTGAAATCTCAATACTTTGTGTGTGTGATGCAATAATTCCTCTACCTACCAGGTGGTGATAGAGAAATGCTCTATCTTTCTTTCGTATGCGTTTCTTTAGCCACTCTTTCACAGGGTATTCCTGCAAACGTTAATTGAGATAAGCGTTTCAGAAATAGTTTAATTACAAATTTCTTTGTAGATACAGTAGTCCCAAAGGCTGAAAGCGGAAAAATGAATTGTTTAACTTCGAGGGCTGATCAATAAAGACTGAGACTTACCTTTTTCACAGATATTTATTACTCCATTTCAATGTTGACATGATCTTTTTCAAACTAGTCCCCTCCTAACTGAGTGCACTTTTTATAGCGTCTCTGCCAGTCCTCAAACACATGGTGCAGGCCATTCTTTGTCAGGTCTTTGAGAATCGCCTCACTTTTCTTTAGCACTGCTTCAGTGCTCTCAAATCGAATGCCCCGGAGCTTTGCCTTTAGTAATGGGAATAAAAAGAAATCACAGGGAGTAAGACCGGGGCTTTAAGGCGGATGCGGCACACAGGTAATGTTGAATTTAGCCAAACATTCGTGTACTTGATTTACGACATGAGGCCGCGCGTTGTCGTGATGAATTCGCCACCCATTCTGAAGATGTTCTGGACGTTTCCTTGTAATGTGCTTCCTCAGTGTAGCCAATACTGACGTGTAGTAGCTGCTGTAACAGTAGTGTGAGAGGGGGAACTGAATGCTGGTAAATCATTCCATTCCGAAACACCAGGCCCACATTGCTTAGCACAGAGCACTCGCCCTTCTTTGAAGTCCTTGAACCACCTAAACACTGTTGCACGAGGTAGTGCATCTTCACCGTGTGCTTGCTTCAGCTTTTCGAAAGTTTCAAGGCTGTATAATTTAAACGAAAATAACATTTTATTGCGCTGTATTGCTCCTCTCGTGTCACCTCCATTTTGTGGTATGCGAAATTCAAGTAGGGTCAACAATATACAGCATTACTACCAACCTACCGTTACGAGAGTGCTGTCGCTTATGGACATTATACATAAAACCCTGCTCTTTTCAAGTATTTGTGGTAGAGACATAAAACTACCAAGGAAACTACAGAAAAAAATCAGTCTCAGTCTTTATTGATCAGCCCTCGTAGTTAGACTTCATGCTGTTTTGGCCGATGTCGACATACTGAACGATCTTTAGTAGCATATCACTATCTTTTCAGAAGTTGTTCTAAAGATTCTACAGCCACTGATTTCCCCAATAGGCTCGCCAGATGATAAGTCCACCGCCCATATATAGCTCCACGGGGGAAGAGTAGGATGCTGAGGGACTTTATCTTTCAAGATATGTGGTTCTTTTACAGTAAGTTAACATTACAATGCACTAAAATCTATAATTCTCTTCGTAAGGAAGCCATGCTAATGAATTTACAAAAACCATTGCCCTGGAATATTACGACCTGTAACAATGAAGTTTTAACGGAGTTAAATTAGTTACGCAGTACCTGCCTCACGAATAAAGTCCCTATAGTTTTAATTCAGTTGTCTGCTTCTAAATAAGACGTTCTTGTGGTGTGTTTGTAAGTTAAATTGTCTGCTCATATTTTTTCGTACTAAACATCGGATTTCTTGCACGAATTTCTTTGCTTTTAAAATAAAATTCAGCTTTAGGTATGATTTCTCACATTCGAGGCGTGAACTTTGTTCACCCCTTTGCACACTCTTGTCATACGGACATACGCTAGCTTTTTTGTTCCCCTCCTTTCTATCTCCAAAGCTCTAGGTGGGAGTTAAGCTCATACAAGCGCTAAAGGGCTTATTTTGACCTGCTTACCTTAGAAGCAAAGGTACACATGACAGACACAAATTTTCTAATAAGGTACATTCACATGTCTTTCTCTACTCTCTCTGCTTTTAACTATTCTTCTACTTTTTCTTAATCGAGATAAACTTTCATAACACATTTTGTTGTAGGTATAAGAAGATGATGTAGGCTAAAGTCATAGTCGGATTTTAAAAAAAATCTGGTGTTACACTCACATGACTTTTTCTACTCTTGTACAAAGTATTTTTACAAACGCTTATTCTGCATATGCTTCATGTTAATCGAGATGTTAAACTGATTGTTATTTTCTTGTAGATGCAAGGGAATTGGTAGGCTTTAAGCGATAGTTAAATATTTTAAGAGGTGGTTGCTATGTGGAGTATTCCATT
Source organism: Deroplatys truncata (assembly GCA_030765065.1). Taxonomy (NCBI): domain Eukaryota; kingdom Metazoa; phylum Arthropoda; class Insecta; order Mantodea; family Mantidae; genus Deroplatys; species Deroplatys truncata. The sequence goes on along the minus strand of CM060975.1, from coordinate 290,725,113 downwards.
CTCTTTGCATTACCAGGACAAAAAAAATTGAATATCGAATTTGAGAAAAAGTATAAGTATTGGAAAACTTAAGGGAATAACAAGCAATATCTTGAAAGTGGTTCACTCAACAACAAAAAAATGTAATGACATATGTGTATTTTAATGCGATCTACATTTTTTGTGTAGTAAAATTTTGTCTGTCTCTTATAATTTACCAGTTATGCAAAGTTGTTCACAATGAAGAACACTTTTTGAGACATTCCCAGTAAATTTAAGATATATATTTTATTTGTCATGAAAGTATCTTAAATATATGATATTTTAATCAAAATTGTTAGAGCCATTTTTAAGAAAACTAAAATTTTCTACAAATGTTCCATGTAAAGGGTAATCTGGGGTGGGGGGATTTTCTTGAAAACCTTTGTGTCGCATCTCTGGAAGATACTGAACCTAAATACCAAGTTTGGTGTTTATCCGCTGTTCGTTTCTGATTTATGCTGTTCACAGATACACACACGGACATGTTTCCAAAAATACTTTTTTTGTATTCAGGGGGCCTCAAAACATGTTTTTCCGGTGAAATCTCGGTATCGAATTTTTGGGTGGAATGCAATACTTCACCTTCTTACTATACGTAGTAGAGAAAGTAAAATTATTTGACATATACTGCGTACTTTGAAAAGCTTACTAATTTTATGGATCGTATCTCATAAGTAATGTCGGTTTTTAAGAAAAGCTTTATTTGGAACGTTTTCTGACAAGAAATTAAAATTCTCTTCAAAGCAGAGACCATTAGATTCTATGGTCTTTAGTCATCTTTCAGTGACGTTTATTATCCCGCGACGGTACCAGTCTCTGGTTTTTGATGCGAAGAATTCGGCAAGACCCACTTCCACAGCTTCAACGTTTAAGAAATTTCTTCCACGCAAGAAATGGACCATGGATCGAAACAGATGGTAATACCAAGGCGCAAGATCAGGACTGTTTCCTGGGTGTGGTAGTAGTTCGACTCCTTTCATTTCCGAATTTCTGTCTGGATTGTCCTGCTGCAAGAGTACTCTATTTCGGTTAAGTAATGCTATATATCACGGCTTAAAATTTCATGAACTCGTTCCAGCTGTTGAGAATGAAGATCCGCATTGACTGCACGCCAGTTTGGAACAAACTCCCAGTGAATCACTCCTTCAAAATTCCACCAGACACACAACTTCACTTTGGAGCCGAGCGCATTTGTTTTAACGAGGACTTTGACAGGTTGACGGGGACTAAACCACTGTTTCGAGGCGTCAGGGTTGCAGTAATAGACCCATTCTTCATCACATGTGCCAATTATCCTCATAAATCTATCATCCATCGTATTACCGATAAGCTGAAGACGGATATCCACTCTACGTTGAGCCTGTTGAGGTATCAATTCATGAGGAACAGATCTACGCTTCTGTTTGATTTTCCAAGTTTCTTAATCAGGCGATGTATGGTATCTTTTGATGAACCAAGTACTTTTTTGCGGATTTTCTTCCAAAACTCCGTGTGCATCCTCCATATCCCATACTTCTAGGTCTTCCAGAACGTGGAAAATGTTTAGCGTTTTCTTCTCCAGTGTTGAAACGTTGGAAGCATCGTTGTGCCACACGCTCACTAACCTCCCATTTCACACATCTTTCGAGCCGCTGCAGCAGCTTTATAATCTTGTTTCCAGTAGTGTTTCAGAAGAATTCTAATCTCAAACTTTGAACTTCCAATTTGTGACTGTGTATTAAGAACTGACACATACTCGCAATACACGTAGTAGTAGCAATGGCATACTATAAATAGCATTGGAAAACCAATTCCATCTTACAAAATATCAAACTTAAAAACCAAAATCACTTATGAGACAACTAATATAAAAGTCACTCAGAATGAAAAGGACTCCACAGGCTATTCCTAGAACATGTAGATCTGCATTTCGTTTTGCCATGCAAATACCTGAAACTTATGGTATTTTAATAAAAATCGTTAGAGCTGTTTTTGGAAAATAAAAGAATATCCAAAAAAACTTCCTTATAAAGGGTAGTTGATGCACTTAAAATACCAAGGGAACTCTAATGCCAAGTCTGATATTCATCCAACATGGTCAAAATACACACAGGCATTGAGCCTTTTTTAAAGCGCGTGTTTTAAATGTATTCGGGGGAAAAATGAATTGAGTTTTATTTATGGACCTCTTTAACTGCTGTGGTCCTTAGCGTCCCATTATGTATTGGGCGTGAAAGACAGGGAATTTTGCTCAGAGGACTCTTAATCAGGCTTGAGGTTCTTTTACGCGCCGTAAATCTACGACACGGGACCACCGGCTTTACTTCCCTTCCGAAAGGAGCCATGCTAAGGATTTTTACGGGCCAAAAAAATCCATCGCCTTCGGCCGGGTTTAGACGCGCGACCTCGGGAACCAGAGGCCTAGCATGGTAAACACTACGCCTCGGAGGACGACAACGTATTCAAGGGGCCTCCAGACATGTATTTCTGGTGAAATCTCGGGAGTGAATTTTTTGTGTAATAAAAAAATGCAATATTTTCTCTACTTACTATAAGGCAAGCAACAGAGAAAGTAGAAATAAGATATATATACAAGGGCATTGACATTTTGGTATAGAATATTGAAATTGGAAGAAAGGAATTTGTTAAAATTGTGTTTAGCATATCAAGAGAAAAGTTTAAAGAATAAGGGATGGGTAGACTGTCTCAGATATAACTTGGTAAGCAGTGGGCTAGAGGAAATGTGGAGAAGAAGAGAAAATAATGTGAGTAATTTCTGGAAGTTGGCAGGAAAAATATTTGAGGACATAGAAATACAAAAAATATTCAGTGAGATAACTGACTTGAGATCTTTAGTCTTCTATATACCAATGAAAGACACATGGGGAAGGGAAAAGTATATAAAAGTGACAAATAAGGGTGTTGCATGGTTGAAAGCAGGTGTATGGAGATTAAAAGGCTTAAGGAAAGGTACTTCACAAAACCAATGTCCTATATGTGGCGGAAAGGAGTATGTGGAACATATTGTATTTGAATGTAGGGGGACGGAAGTGTGGAGAAAAGGGTATATCAATAAGAAGGTTTAAAATAGTTAGAAATGTAGCGGTAGTTGACATGTTTAAAAAAGACAGTAAGAAGATGTGACAATTTTTATACAAAGTGAGAAATAAATGGATATGAACAGTGAATAGACTAATGGAGTAATAAACTAGAATCAATAAGCTATTGTAAAATATGAGTATGAGCGGTAAAGAACACCGGACACATTCACCTGTATATAGCTTATCATAAATAAATAAATAAAAATAAATAAATATACAATTTTGTTATTTACAAATATTTTAGAACGTATGGCGTGTTTTTAGGCCATTGAAGCTTCTGTTAGAGACTGTACCTCAACCGATGACTAACACCGACTGCACGCACCTGCTAAATTTGCATAAATCTGTACTTTCCTATTTTGAGTGTTTGTTGTTTTGATAGTTTATGCATGACTAAACGCTTGTTATCCACACGAATCTTAACAAAAATAGTGGCCATTATCTCACGGTATTAATGCTATGTTCCCTTTACTTGGCGACCTCGTGTCGAAGTGTTTTTTGGCATGGCGAATGTGAAAATAACGCACCTTATTCGGCGTTCCGTGGAATCTCTTCGTTGTTCTCTTGAGGTAATAACAAATAAACGACTTGCAATTTTAACCTCGTGTTGCATTCGTTTTAAAGCCACGATTATCCTCTTAGCATATACCAACAAGCAAAGCGTGCAGTCATTTAGTTTTTGTAGGAGTTGAACCGTGTTGTAACTGTATTCTGTCTTACAGTAATTAACGTTTATCTACCATCTATTGAAAAAGTTATTTTGTTGTGTTATAGTTCAACTGTTGGGAAGCCAATTTGTAGTAGTTTCAACCGCACGTATAGTAAACAGTTTTCAGTAGCCTTCGCCCTAAGTTTAAAAAAAAATATTAACTTTGCAATTTGACTGTTTCTTTAAGTATTATATACTTATGTTTGCCTCGGCTGCGTCAGTATTATCGTTAGAGACACGTTTCTCTTAGCAGGGTTGTGATGCGACAATAATGAGGCTTGCACTCCTTTTATTAATGCTTGACACGATTTAAATAAAACTTCACTGTAATAGAGAGCTGTGAGGTTCTTTAATTAAATACTTGCACTTTTTAACACGTAAGCTTATTTTTCGTCTCACACGAATACATATTATATTTCTTGAGGACACTTTTGCGTCTGGTTAGACACTCTGTCTGCAGGCAACTGACTTCTAGATTTGTAAATGTGCTATATTTCAGTTTCTGATTGGCTAATCCTACGCAGTAGAATACCTTCATTTAACTAAAGCTTTTTCTGGTTGTTGATTGGCTATTTTATAAACTGTCACTAAAGTTACATTATTGTTACTCCAAGAATAACAAGTAGTACTGTTAAACTATCTTACTCATTATTGGCTCAAGGTTACCTCATTGTTAGCAAGTTTCAGCTTATTATTCTCACAGCTCCTACATTATTAAATTACGTAATATATTAACATAACATTATTACACATGGATGCAATAATATAAACATATGCAATGTCTGTTACATACATTTTACAAATTATTACATATAGGTCTCGCCAGGGATATTGGCATTTGACCTTCAGGGCTAGCCAGTCAGCCAGCTCTCTGATGTTTCAATACCTCCCTTGCAAGTAGCACGTGGTTCCTTCTGTCCAGTTGTGGTCCAGTTCCTTCCACCGTATACAACTCCCGTCTCAACTTGCACCATTCTTCGAGCTGCAGCCCCTATGTGTCATACATCTATACGGTAAATGACTCGCATCGTAGCTTTCCATTAAAATTTTCATATGCCAAAATCCGTGGCGCGACCTGTACACATAATGCTTCAAGGCGGGCTGTTATTGAATTTACATATTATATAATTAGACTGAAATCATTCAAGAGCTAAAAATACTGCCTCAGTATTATTTCACTAGGGTTGCAGACGGTTACAAATAAATATTAAGAAAGGTGAATAAAGGAAGCTGAAATGATTGCCATTTCCGAACGAAATGATATTGTGCCATGGACAGTAAAACGTCCTTCTTTTGATTCGACTGTCGCAATACAAGAAAAGGGCAGTTGACAGAGCCGCTTTCAACAAAATCCCTCAGAAGTATGTGAGGCACATTCTTCAACATTTCTACACTAATGGATCCAGGTTATAAGAACAATGGATTTTGTGTGGTTTATCCCAAACACACGATGCTCTATAGACTACTTTATCAACCTTCTGTTGCGAACTTTTCATAATTAAGCATGCAATACAATACATTATAGATCAAAACCAAATGACACCGTATATCACATTCACTGACTCCATCAGCTAATTGCATGTGCTTCAACAGTTCCAAACATCTAACTCCCTTGATCAAGAACTATTCACACTATGCCACAGAGTAGCCACGATTGGAAAACCAATCACACTCAGTTGGATTCCATCACATACAGGGCTGGCTGGCAACCAGAACACCGATGCTGCAGTAAGAGAAGCAACACGACACGCTGTGGTAGATGGCATCAAAACTCTACATCTAGATTTCCTTATCCATGTAAAACGAGTCATAACACATCAATGGCAAAGCAAGTGGCATTCTACTCCAAACAATAAGCTTCATACAGGTGTACTAACTACAATTCAAGCTTCCTGTTTCACATTTCAAGCATCAAGACCAAGTTATCACCAGGCGCAAAGGACCCTAAGTTATTCTCATCTTCTGTCATGAAACACCACCTGTTTGTGAACACTGTCAAACCGTGCTCACCGTTCATCCATCATCATAGACGCTCCACAGTTTCAAAAACAAAGACAATATTGCCCAATTTCAAACAGTACAAAAATGGTTAAACGAAGCGCATATTTCTTTAAGTCCAAATCCTTTTCGCGGCCGGTTCACAGTGGTGTCTCGGGACGCGTGCCTTTAGCTTGATTACATTCTCACTCTTTGTATTGAGTCCCACCTGCTGAATATACGCTGATATTTTGTTTCAGAAAACGCAATGTTTATTACGCAGATTGCAATTTGTAGTTAGTAAGGCATTTATGCTCACACACAAAAACCTAAAAGCTAAATAAGAAATAAGTAAATATTATAGACTTAAATGAAAAAACAAATAAAAATATAAATTCACTTAATATCGGGTGTGTAAACCCTCTAATCTATTTCTGCCGTCATTCTATGGAACATGGATGATCAAATACCTAGCTAAATTTTCACGAGAGAATACTTCTTCCGAAGCATCCTGTACTTCGTCTTACAAAACCTTTTGGCTTGCACTGTGTTGCAGGCCAATTTAACTGCAAAACTTTTTTCGCCTCTGCCCACACATTTTCAACACGATTCAAATCTGGTGAGGAAGGGGGCCAGTCAATCACTATGATACCTTGCTTTTGCGAGAACCAGTTTGAAACTTGTTGTCTTGTGTGGATAGGATGGTTATCCTGGTGCAATTCAATCATTCCATCGGGATGTCTAGCCCTTACAGAAGGAACCATGATGCTTTCGAGGATGTCTTTATACGTAGTGCTAACTATATTTTAATGAGTCATCAAGCTGCCATAACACACTTAGACCATCTCGTGACATCCAACCCCAACATGACACAGATACACAACCGTGGCGATCCATTTGTGCCTCCATCCCATTTGTAGATGAAAATGTCACCTCGTCTGTGAATATAACCCTATTCGAGTTATGGTTGACATTTCCTTCTGCAAACGCAAGGCGACATAACCTGTGATCTTCTGTAAGATGCTGCTTCTTAGCTGCCGATCGAGTAAGAGCCCTGCCGTAGTCAAACACACAGGGCTGTGCGTTTCGACCAAGGGAAATTAAAACTACTTCTAATTTTAGATACATGCTGGAAGGGTTTGCTGTTCCGCCTTTACTGGAAATGCTGAGGAGAGGAAAAACCGGGTAGACGACGAATAATCTCTTCCATGGATAACCGCACCCACATCGTAGCCGTAGATATAGGCACTTCAAGTGTTCTTGCAGCCTGCGACACAGAGTGTCCAGCAACATTCACTAACGTAAGGGGAGATCCCCTGTAGCTTCGTCTTTATATGTGCGCTCAGCCATACAAAAGTCAGTATGATTGCTAACATAACTTGCAGAACTCCAAGGCTATGAGTTGCGCGTGCATGATCACGCCAGCGCCATTCATAACTGAAGAATGAGACAGAGAGTTTGCACATCGAATATTAAGTCATTTAAATAGTTGGTTTAATCTTTCACTTTAGAATTCTTACTAATATGGCACTTATCTTGAAAACGAAAATATACTTTGTGTTTTAGGCATGAATTACTTAAATGCGGCATTGTCATGTATTTAAGAAATTAAAATTTAAATAATAAAAAACATACACTCCAAGCATTCGAATTCAGGTTGTTCTAATTACAACGCACATGCGTTTCACCGCACGGCTACCATACAAGACATCTTCCTACTTACCACATAGCCTTAAAATGAACCGATATCAAATCGTATATTGTGAACACAACGTCAGCGAATTCTTCCGACGTTTTCCGAATATAATTCCCTTTCTGGCTGTGGCTCATTTAGTTTTTCTTAGGCTGTATGTAGTCACAATAGTACTGTAAAAGTCAAGCAAGTTAAATAAAATAAATTTAAAACAATTAAAAATATGAATATTCTTTATTAAGGACATTTATAACAAATGTATAGCGACGTCACAAACAGAGGCACATTAAAAATGCAGATCATAAAATTCGTGGACCCTATAAAAAAAAGATAGCCAAGAGAATAGATTTAATATGCCTTTTAAGGGCAGTAGAGTTTAGCTGTCTGATCCTCTCAGGTAAGTGATTAAATAAATGTAATGCTTCGTATTCAAAGTTATTTTGAGTTTTAGAATATTTACATATGTTAATACATAATTTAGTCCTATTACGAATCAAATGATTATGAATATTAAAGCATTCAATTTATCTATTAATATTGTTTTTAACATGCGTAAGACCTGAGAGGATAAAGACTGATGGAAGAGTTAAATTACGAAGTTGAATAAAGAGAGGTTTACAATAAGAAAAAGCTGAGGTATTATAAATAACAAAGTGGCAATGTACATATCCAAAATGCAGCAATAAAAGAGCTCTTAAGTTAACAAAATTTCTGAGCACTCTGAGCTTAAAGATTTCTTTAATATCTACAAATCAGACAGACGTAGAGTTATCATAATGCACCGAATTAAAACTGTGACCCATATCAGTGGTTTTATTAATATTCAAAGTTAAGTTATTGGCATTACACCATTCAATAGTTTTAGCTGAAGAATTTTCTAGTTTGCTTTGGGAAAGATATATATTTGGGCATGATACACTTAAAGTAAGATCATCAGCATATGTTAAAGTAGTAAGACAATTTTCTTTTATATTAGAATGGAGGTCATTAATATATATATATATATATATATATATATATATACATATATATATATATATATTATAAAAACAAGGGACCTAAAATACACCCTTGAGGAACACCATATTTAACCAGTACAATATCGGGACATATATATTCTTATAATGCACATATTGATGTCTTTTATTTAAATATAAATTGAATTAGGTAAAATTGTTAGGATGCAGTACGTGTGGAAAAATTATCGATTTAACATTTAATGACTCCACGTAATAAGAAAAACTAATTAAAATTATGTAAGTTCATCCGCCAGGAGAGCCACTGCACCATACATATTCTGCCATGATATGTGCCGAGTATGTCACGAGTGATTGGACGCTACCTAATATGTCTTCTAAAATTAATGCGGTGCTACCGTAAATAAAGCACTGTAGAACATCATAGATTTACGCAACATTTTATCACACAACGCGGCCTCGTATCTCCACACGGACAAATACGCTTACAAATACACATGTTCGCCGAAAACTTTTATACTTGTGTTGGACTGGCAGAGAACCCATATTCTCATCTCGATTGGTTAGTTTCTTGGCATGATCACATGCGTGCGTTCCTATGGAGATACGATGTGAAGCGTATTTTATTTTAATTAGAAATTACGTGGTAATAAATACTCGATAGAAAAAAAGAAGTTACTAATGACTTCGGTGACATTATTGAAACTACTTTAATTTAAAGATGCAGCATATATTGTAGACCTTTTCTGTCAAATACTCTACAGTGCTTTTCCTTCACACTGTGTTATGCACGGCTGCTAGCGCGGCCGGGTTCCGCGGGGACTGCCCCCGAAACAGTCATAATACCCCCGCAATCGCAACACGTTCTCATAGTTACAGTTGCAAAAATGATAAACACATACCTTATCACAAGATATTTGGAAATGTCCTTCCTATCTGCATATTTCCGGTATCTTTTGAAGGAGTTTTCATTTACAATATGCGAAATTGAGTGAAGTTTTCGTCTGAAGATTTGTTTTAGTTGTTCCAATGTGTGGGGTTTGTGACGCAGCGGGTATAACCCAAGGTTATCGGTAAGTCGGTGTCGTGCAGTTGGAGAGATAAACAGAGATATATGTCGCGGTAATGCTCTCGCCCAGCGGGAACACCAGAAGCGCTATCGACAGATAACCAGAATCTTCTCATAGTTTCACTTTCTCCCCGCATCGAGAGCATTCTAGAATGTTCTATGGAAATTTTTAGGCACTATATAAGCGAGCAAGTCAGATAATCGGATAGTGAGTTAGCCAGTGCGTTTCTGTTGCGACAAAGAGTGCTGTTCTCCGAGTGAGTTTGCAAAGACTTTGTTGACGTGCAGTGAGTGCTGCTACTGCAGGAGGTTAGAGAGCGTTGTGTTGGACTCTCCAGTGGGTAAACCTTCCGGAAGAAGAGGCTCTTCGCGCGTATTTTATTACGCGGCTACGTCACAAAGACAAGTGAAGTCACAGCGAAAGTTGAACTTAGTGAAGTGTCAGCGAACCTGGATGAAGTCTCATTACTTGGGAAAGCCCTGGAGAGAAAGGTGTATATGGAGGTGGAGAAAAGTCTTGTAATTTAACCATCAAATTTCTTAAGTCGGATATTTTAAGGGATAAAAAGGGGAATTTTTTCGGGCAATCTCTCTTCTAGAACAAATCCATTAGGTGGAGTGCAATACCGATACATTGTGTCTCTAATAATTCTAACAAATTTGAGGCAGTATTTAACTTTCTCTACTACGTACAGCAAGTAGGGGAAGTATTGTATTCCACCCAAAAATTCGATACCGAGATTTCACCGGAAATATATGTTTTGGGACCCCCTGAATCCAAACAAAAGCATTTTTGGAAACATATCCGTGTGTGTATATGTCTGTGTGTCTGTGAACAGCATAACTCAGAAACGAACAGTCAGATAAACACCAAACTTGGCATTTAGGTAAAGTAACCTTCAGAGATGCGACACGAAGGTTTTTAAGAAAATCACCCCACCCCATACTACCTTTTACATGGAAAATTTTTCGAAAATTTTAATTTTCTCAAAAATGGCTCTAACGATTTTGATTAGAGTATCATATGTTTAAGATACTTTCATGAAAAATCAAATGTATATCTTGAATTTTCTGGGAATGTCTCCAAAAGCATTCTTCATTGTGAACTCCTTTTGCACAACTGGTAAAGCATAAGAGATAGACAAAGTTTTACTACACAAAAAATGTAGATCGCGTTAAAGTACACAATTTTTGTCATTTACATTTTTTGTTGAGTGAACCATTTTCGAGATATTGCTTTATATTCCCTTAAATTTTTCAAAACTTATTTTCTCAAATGGGAATTCGTTATTCATTTTTTTTGTCTTGGATATGCAAATAGTATTAATCTGTGGCAAAGAGAATGGCGCTGCACCTAGCAACCAGTTATTAAAAGATATGTCGATGCTTAAAGGCTACTGTATTTCTATATTGCCCTGGAATTACAAAACAAGGGGAACATAGTACGCCTTAAGCGATAGTCAAATATTTTTAGAACTGGTCGCTATGTGTAAAATGTAATTCTCTTTGCATGTCAAAAGATGGTTTCTGCAAATGTTTATCTCGATTAATATGAAATAGATGGAGAATAAGAGTTTATAAAAATAGTTTGTACAAGAGTAGAGCAAGTCATGTGAGCGTACCACATCAGATTTTTAACATTTAGATTGATTTCAGTCTGGTTATATAATATGTAAATTCAATGGCAGCCCGCCTTGAAGCGGGTGTGTATGTAACAATATATAAAAAATGTATGTAACAGTCATTGCGTATCTTGTATTATTGTATCCATGTGTAATAATGTTATGTGAATATATTACGTAAATTAATAATGTAGGAGCTGTGAGAAAAATAGGTTAAAAGTTGCTAACAATAAGGTAACAATGAGATAACCTTCAGACAATAATGAATTTGAAAGTCCAAATGCTACTAGTCATTATTGGAGCAACAATAATGTAAATTTTGAGACAGTTTAAAAATAGCCAATCAACAACCAGAAAAAACTTTAGTTAAATGAAAGTATTCTATTGGAGTAGGATTAGCCAATCAGAGACTTGAAATACAGAAATTTACAAGTTTAGGCCGTTGAAATAAATTCAGTTGCCTGCAGACAGTGATTGTAACCGGATGCGAGATGCGTCCTCGAGAGACGAAAAATAAGTTTATGTGTTAAAAAGTGCAATTAATTAATAAAAAGAATCTCACAGCTCCCTATATCAGTGAAGTGTTATTTAAATCGTGTCAAGCATTAATAAAAGAAGCAAAGTAAAATTATAATCTGTGTAAGTCTACATTCTTGTTGCACCACAACCCTGCTAAGAGAAACGTGTCTCTAACAATAATACTGACGCAGCCGAGGCAAAAATAAATATATAATATTTAAAGAAACAGTCAAGTTACAAAGTTAATATTTTTAAACTTGGGGCAAAGGCAACCGGACAGCGGGTACTATACATGCAGTTGCAACTACTACAAGCTCGACTACTCAACAGTTGAAATATAATGCAAGTCCTTCAATACAACCTACTTAAAATTGACGTCCAAAGCGTGGTGCAAATAACGTAACAAACCACTTACTTCAAAATTGAAAATAATCCCGAGTGTGAATACCGCTATAAAATATATATTTTGAATTTTATATAGAGCGGCTTTTAAATCCTTTGCGTTCCATGATATTAACACAATAATAATACTATCAATGAAGTGCTTTTATCTGGAGCGGAACATATTACTTTGCTGTAGAACCATTTATTTTCCAGAATATATCCGGAGGGGGGATACTTTTTTTCTTTCCGATGTATCGGTCCGATCGGAGAAAAAATAAATGTCCATTAGAAAATACATTTATGACTAAAACCAAACGAAAACCTCGGGAGAAAACAGATGAAACCTCAGTTAAGTTTTCATGTGCGAAAAACATCGCATGTATCAATTCATATCCACAGCGAGTAATGACTACTTTAATAGCAGTCGATTGTCATTGACAACTAATATTTAGGGAATTGTCTATGACACAAAGCTGTACGTGATTCTTAAAGTAATCTGCTGGATTGCATATGTGAAGATGATAAGACTGCCTGTGGTATATCCTACTTCTTAATTTCTGACTTGCTGACTAGCTCTTTCTTGGAGGGTTATAGCACTGTAGCATCGATAACTTGAACAAACATTGATTTTAGTGTTTAGTAATAAGTTGATGGCTCTCTGTACTGAGTATCGTTTATTTTGATACAGCATCTACATACTATTTTCAGCACAATTTATTTTTCCATCTACTGCATGTTAATCGAAAAAAATCTTTTAAGAAATACGCTACCGTTTGTGAAAATTGCAACACCAAGAAAGAATTTCCCGAATAAACTCCAAACTTGGTGGAAGTGTAGAAGAGTGTGAAACCAATAAGTGATTAGGTTTGCAGAGAGATGGGGTACACGTAGGCCGAGCAGAGCCCTCTCGTGTCGGTCCGACAAATTCAGTGTTTCGCCCAGTGTAGTCAGTGCAGAGCTGTCAAACAAAGTGAAAGCAGTAAAGAGAGTGCCAGTATGCCTCATTGACATCAAAGGGAGCCATATCAGCATGTGAGTGAGTTCGAACGGGGCAGAATGATCGGTCTCCGGGAAGCGGGTTTGTCATACCGTGATATTTCGGCTCGTACAGGGCCTGCTGCTACGACAGTGATGCGTGTGTGGAAATAGTGGATAGATGAAGGACGTACGCAGCGAAGAGCGGGTACTGGACCAAGGGACATCACCGTCATCTTGTCCGCATGGTCATAACGGACCGTACAGTTTCATCCACAGTGTTGGTTCGACGCTGAAGCACTGCAACAAGTGTGAACTTGTGTGCATTAACGGTTCGTCGCCATCTACTGCAGGTTAGACTGGTTGCATGCATGCCATTACGTCGGCTTCCATTAACCAGAAATCACAAGCTCCTCCGACAGCAATGGGCACGTGAACAACGTCACTGAGGTGCTGAGTGGCAAAACGTAGTCTTTTCGGACGAGTCCCGCTTCAACGTGTCTTACAGTGATGGCCGCATACGTGTCCGGCGGTACCGTGGTGAGCGTAACCTGGAAGGTTACATTGTTGAGCGGCATAGCGGACAAATACCTACCAGATATGATGGTTTGGGGCGCCATTGGTTACAACAACCGATCTCGCCTCCTACGAATTGAGGGCACTTTGAACCTAACGGTACCTAACGGTGGTTGTAGAGCCTGAGTTATTCCCCCTAATTCAGGCATCTCCACAGGCCATATTTTAACAGGACAATTCCCGGACACATATTGCGAGGAATGTACAAGCTTTCTTCGAAGAGCGACAGGTACCATTGCTTCCGTGGCCTGCACTTGTCGCCCATCGAACATGTCTGGGATATGGTTGGTCGGCACCTGGTGCGTCACGGTCCTCCAGTAACCAGTCTCAAGGATTTGTGGGATCGAATACAAACTGCGTGGAGGAAAATTCCTCAGGAACTTAATCAGAACGTTTTTGATTCAATGCCACGGCGTATAGCAGCTCTAATTACAGCGCATGGAGGCCACAGCAAATACTGAATATTAGGGCTCAAAGATCAGGTATAGATTTGAAAAGTTTATAATTTGTTACTTGTCACGTACCTAACTTGTGGTATTAAATTCATGCGTTTCCTTCTTGGTGTTGCAATTTTCAAAAACGGCCGTGTATTTTCGTTACACATTTCATTGAAAGTCCAAAGGGAAATAGAGGACGAGTCGATATATGTTTACAGCCGACTCGCTATATTCAGTCTTTGAAACTGCATATATTCTATCCATGATATCACGAAAATTTCAAAGGAATAGTAACGGTTATCTCGAAAATCAGTGCTGTCACATAAAAATTATTTGCAATAAATTTTGTGCTTTAAAGAGATCTAGGTATCTTTTTGCGTAGTACATTTTTCTCTATCTCTTAACGTTCACGAGTTGTACAAAACTATCAAAATTCCTTCACATTTTATTAGCAGAAAATTCAATATATTCATTTTACATATCATGGAATTTTAATCAAAACCATTGGAAGCATTTTTGATATAATAAAAAAATAACGAAAGTGTTTCCATTTAAACGTTAGTTTGGGGTGCGGCTTTCCTGAAAATCTTCATCTTGCATCTTTGGAAGATATTGAATTTAAATAGCAATTTTGGTATTTGTCCGTCATTTCGTTTCTGAAACTGCTGTTCACACACACACACACACACACACACACACACACACACACACACACACACACACCACACACATAGAGAGACATCTTCCAAAAACGATACTGTTCGAATTCAGGCGGCCTCCAAACATGTATTTCCTGTGAAATATTAGTATTGTATTCTTGGATGGGTGCATTACTTTTCTGTTACTATAGGTAAGTAGTAGAGAATAGTAATTCACATATAGGAAAGTAACGTTTCCTTCCGGATGATAAAAGTATGGAAATTAGTCAAAAAATAAAACACTTCCCTACAGTTTATGTACACTAGTTTGTTTTATACTATATCCAAAATACTTTATTTACTGGTTATATATTGTATACTGCATATAATTTTTGGACTTGGACGCAGTCGTACACTATGTAATCAAAAGTATCCGGACACCCAAACAAGCATACGTTTTTCATCTAAGGTGCATTGTGCTGCCACCTATTGCCTGGTACTCATTATCCGCGACCTCAGTAGTCATTAGACATCGTGAAACAGCAGAATGGGACGCTCCGTGGAACTCACGGACTTCGAACGTGGTCGGGTGATTGGGTGTCACTTGTGTCAAAAGTGTGTACGCGAGATTTCCACACTCCTAAACATCTCTTGGTCCACTGTTTCTGATGTGATAGTGAAGTGGAAATGTGAACGGAAATGTGCAGTACAAAAGCGTACAGGCCGACCTCGTTGACTGACAGAGACCGCCGACATTTGAAGATGGTCGTAAAGAGTAATAGGCAGACATCTATCCAGACCATCACACAGGAATTCCAGACTGCATCAGGATCCACTCCAAGTACTATGACAGGCGTGAGCTGAGAAACCTTGGTTTCCATGTTCGAGCGGCTGCTCATAAGCCACATATCACGCAGGAAAATGCCGAACGACGCCTCGCTTGGCGTAAGGAACGTCAAGATTACACGATTGAACAGTGGCAAAATGTTGTGTGGAGTGACGAATCACGGTACACAATGTGGCGATCCGATGACAGGGTGTGGATAAGGCGAATGGCCAGTGAACGTCATCTGCCAGCGTGTGTAGGGCCAACAGTGAAATTTGGAGGTGGTGGTGTTATGGTGTGGTCGTGTTTTTCCTGGAGGGGGCTTGCTCCCCTTGTTGTTTTGTGTGGCACGATCACAGCGCAGACGTACATTGATAGTTTAAGCACCTTCTTGCTTCCCACTGTTGAAGAGCAATTCGGGGATGGCGATTGCGTCTTTCAACACGATCGAGCACCTGTTCATACTGCACGGGCTGTGGCGGAGTGGTTACACGACAATAACATCCCTGTAATGGACTGGCCCGCACAGAATCCTGACTTGAATCCTATAGATTCCTTTGGGATGTCTTGGAACGCCGACTTCGTGCCAGACCTCACCGACCTACATCGATACCTCTCCTCAGATACTCCGTGAAGAATGGGCTGCCATTCTCCAAGAAACCTTCCAGCACCTGATTGAAAGTATGCCTGCGAGAGTGAACGCTGTCATCAAGGCTAAGGTTGGGCCAACACCATATTGACTTCCAGCATTACCGATGGAGGGCACCACGAGCTTGTACGTCATTTTCAGGTAGGTGTCCGGATACTTTTGATCACGTAGTGTATGTTTCAGTTAAATTGCTGATTATAAAGTTGAAAGGAGTACTAAAAGATTGGTGTTGGAGTACGGAAATGTTCTGTTTCGTGTACTGGTTTGGTGAAGCAAAGACATGAAATCCCGGATAGTATGAAACAAAGTTATACTAATGCATACCTTCTATGCATTGTATCTTAATTAAATTTACAATAATGTTTGCAGTATTTACCATTACTATTAATTTATGTGGGTCAAATAAATTCCACCAACACTTCAGTAACCTCAAATTTACACAGCGTTTTCATATGTAGATCCCCTTTTTGTTTTTTCTGCCACATACATGTTAGATAGAGAAGGTATTGCGTTCCACCCAAAAATTCAATACCGAGATTTCACCAGAAATAAATACTTTGAAGCCCCCTGAAGCCAAAAATTGTTATTTAGAAAATGGTCCAAATGTGAGTCTGTGTGTGTATCTCTGTGTGCTTCTGAGCAGCATAACTCAAAAACAAAAAAATATTTAAACACTAAACTTGATACTTAGGTTCAGTACCTTGCAAATATGTGATACGAAGATTTGAAAGAAAATTCCCCACCTCAAACTAAGTTTTACGTGGAACATTTTTTCGAAATTTTCGTCTTCTAACAAAATGGCTGTGGCGATTTCGATTAAAGGATCATATACTTAATATATTTACACGAAAAATCAAATTGTTATCTTGAATTTTCTAGTAGTAGTCTGGGATTCGGAAGGAATTGTATAATCTTGTATAACTTCTAAAGCTACACAATAGACGAAAACGTGCAATACAAGAAATTAGATCTCTTTAAAACACACAATTTACTTCAACTAAGTTTTTTGTGGCATAAGCCGTTTCTGAGATATCCGTTATTAAATATTTAAAAATTTCTATGCTTATTCTTTTAAAATCGATTTTCACTTGCTTCTAGCAATTGCATGGTAACAGTATGGAATTTTAAGCAAGCATAAGGCGTCCAGTTCTTAAGCATTTGATTTTCGCTGTTCTCTTTGTATCTATACCTAAATGTGTAATATAGCTAACTGTTTTTGTAAATGTATATTTGGATTAAATGTAATACATAGAAAAAAAGCCTTTTTAACTATAGTTTGCGATCCACTAACAAAGATAGAGGGTAGAAAAAGGTAATGTGAATGTATCACATCAGATTTTTAGAAAAAGGTCCATCTGTGATCTGTGTGTATCTCTGTGTGTCTGTGAACAGCATAATTAAAAAACGAAAAGTCGAATAGGTATTTAAGTTCAGTATCTTGCAAAAATGGGACACGAAGATTTAAAAAAAAATTTGCCCCATCCCAAACTAACTTTTACATGGAATAATTTTCGAAACTTTTTTATTTTCTAAAAAATGGCTCAAACGATTTTGATTAAACTGCCATATATTAAATATATTTACATGAAAAATAGAATGTATATCTTGAGTTTTCTGTAAATAGTCTGTGAAGGACTCTTCATTCGGAAGGAATTTTGTATAACGTTGTATAACTGCTAAACCTTAAACGATAGACGAAAATGTGCAATATAAAAAATGTAAATCTCTTTAAAACTCACAAATTATTTTCAATAACTGTGTTGTGGCGTCAGTCTTTTCGAGATATCTGTTTTTGATGTTTCGAATTGTTCAATACTCAGCCATTCTTTTAAAGCTTTGCCGAGGTTCAATTGCGTGAAGCCAGCTTTGTAAATCCACTAATAAACGATAGAGGACAGAGAAAATCATGTGAATGTAACGCATCAGATTTTTAAAAATATGACTATCGCTTTAGCCTGCACTATTCTCCTTATACCTACAACAAAATATCTAAATGTGTAGTGAAACTTTATCTCGATTATCAAGAAGTAGATAAACGAATAATCCTTTGAATGCAAAGTTTGTGGAAAAGTGAGTATAGAAAACAATGTGAATGCGACACACTTTTTCACCATGTAGTTGCATAACGCATAAGCAACGTAACGGGACCTTGGCATATCAAGCAGTAAGACATATATGAATTAAAGTTTCATCTTTTCCCCGCCCAATTTTAGCACCTGCAAACTCTGTATTAGAGCAGGAAGGTGATGTTATCTCGGCATGTTACAGTAGCAGGGTGTAATCATTGTCATGTGTTAACTGGGAGAGGTCTTAAATCTTTTATTTAAATGTAGAGCATACAGTGTTTTAATAAGCCCACACGTACTTCATTGTTAAACAGTACATTCAGGGCATATCATGTCTCGGAATGGCAGATCTAACTACAGATTTCTCTAAGAATGAATATAGATTATGAAATGTTAATCCTCTGAATGTAACTACAAGTAAGTGTACTGTAACTTTACAACGCCCACATTTCTCTACTTTTATCTATGCAGAGATGCAAAGAGAATAAACAATTCATGTATACGTAGTAGTGTATATAGGGGGCGGCTGGGCTACTTTTGCGTTTATATGGGAGAGATAGGGAAAACGAGGGTGAATTCAAGGTTGGGAGAGCCCCTCCTTCGCCTGTCTAGCCTAGCATTTCTCCTTGGTTTCCCAACTCTCCCATATAAAACGCCTTCTACCTTTAACACCTGCCTAGCCCAGCAATTCGTATTCCTCACCTCTCTCGTATAAAGCGCATTCCCCTCCTTCAGCCTCTGTATAGCCTATCATCGCTCCACGTTTTCACAATCTTTCCCATATAAATGCATATTCTACTCTCAACCTCTCTCTAGTCTAGCACTTATCGTATTCCCTACCTCTCACATATAAAGCGCATTCCCCCTCCTTGAGGCCCTGCTCTACTTAGGATCTCCCCTGGTTTTCCCTTCTCTCCCATATAAATGCATTTTCTTCCTTGAACGCTCTCCCAACCTAGAATCTACCCTGGTTTTCCCTATCTCCCCCAAAGTGGCCCAGCCACCCCCTGTATATGCTACTTATGGTGTTGTTTAATGTACTTTGCAAATTTGGGCATTTACCAAAAGATTGTAAAAACACAGAATTTACTTACAACCGAGTCACTATATCCTGGCTTTGAAATTCCATTATGTTCTCTCCATGATAGCGCGAGAAACAACTGAATAGCGACAGTACTTAAAAATTTACCAAAAATATGAAAACATTCAAAGAAATTATAACGGATATCTTGGAAAATGGGTGATGCCGCATAAAAATTATTTACAGTAAATTGTGTGTTTTAAAGGGATCTAGGTATTTTTTGCATAGTACGTTTTTTCTTATTTTTAACTTTTACAAGTTATACAATATTATCAAACTTGCTTTAAAATGAATAGGTTTCACATATTGTTATCAGAAATTCAATATATAAAACATGATGATTTGATCAAAACCATTGAGGAGTTAATAAATATATATATATATATATATATATATATATATATATATCCAGGATAAAAAACAGTCGCCGAGTGAGATGGCTCGGTGTTAAAGTGTGAGGCTCATGTTCGAGAGCTTCCGGGTTCGTTACCTTCGATCGGCCCGTGGTTTTCCTTAGTCGGCAGGCGATTTCTGGGGTGGTTTCCTAACTACCACGACTTCCTTTGTATCTTTTTCCTTTTATTCTGTTTCCTTGTCATCTTTCAGGTATGATTTCAGGTTTCGTGGTGTGTGGCAGTATCGGACACATGACGCGGATGCTTGCTCTAAGAAAAGAGTACCTCCCGTGAAAACTAGGGGGCTGCTTGGTCGACAGGTCGTTGATTCCCCTCTCCAGGAACTCCAGCAGTAGGACGGGTCTTCAAGCTTGGAGTTGTTAGGGACATCCCCGCGTCTTTGTGGCCTTAACTTCTTCCCTTTCTCCTGTGAGCGGTAGCCATAATAGATCTATGTAGCTCCAATATGCAAGGTGGCCTGCTCTACAACCTATACCCATATAAAACAAATCCTATGTCTCATATTCACATGCCTTTCCTTAGTCACTATCGTTTATTTTTATATAGCTTCTGCAAACTATTCTTACAAAAGCTTATTTTTCTATCTGCTCCATGTTAATCCAGATAAACGTTTACATAAATTGTTTCATCTTACATTTCGCTATAGGTAGAAGGTGAAACAGGAGGTTAAAGCGATACTCAAATGTTTAAAAAGCGTGTCTATATTCTGGCCTTGAAATGCCTTACTTTCGATAAGGTTGCGAGATACAACAGCCTTCAAAAGTGAAAAAGTATTTGAAAAGTTTAAATCAATAACAACGAATATCTTAGAAACGTGACAAAAAATGTTCTTGAAATAAATTGTGAGTTTTAAGGGAGATGTGCATTTTTATGAAATTCATTCAGATCGAGGACATTGCAAAAAATTCAAGGAGTATTTTTGGTCAGTCGTGCAAAAACCTCAAGCATATGGCATTTCAATAAAATCGGTTCATTTTAGAGAAAATAAAAAATAAGGAAAGCTTCTCCATGTAAATGGTAGTTTGGAGTTGCCAGATTTCTTTGAAATCTTAGTGTCACAACGTTGGAATGTATATGCTTGTCACACACTCGCATACACAACTTTTTTTTTAAATATGACTTTTTATTTCTATTTGGGGTACCTCAAAACACGTATCTTCAGTTTAATATCCACGTCGAAATTATAGGTGGAATGTAATATCCTTTTATCTTTTATAAGTAGGTGCTAGACACAGTAAATGTGATATAGTAGTAATATAAGAATTATATAAAAGTAACTATTTTGATTGCATGCTACAGAACTATATACACTAGTTATAGAAAATCATTTAAACGCAATAATGGAGAAATAGTGTCAGAAATCCAACATGGTTTCTGAAGGGGAAGAAACGTACTACACAAGAATCTCATGTGATACAATCACATGACTTTCTCTAGAATCTATCGCTTATTAGTGGGTATACAAATTTATTCTTACTAATTTTAATGCAGATAAACCCTTCCTAAAATAGCTGTATCACACTTTTCGTTATAACTACAAAGGGAATAGCAACAGTCAAATGTTCAAGAACTGGACGCTATATGCTGCCTTAAAATTCCATACTCTCTCCATAGCATCACCAGAAACAGCTGAAAATCATCTGGACTTTAAAGAATGGCAAAATATTAAACAATTGGAACTATTAATAACGGATATCTCAGAAATGACTTATGCCACAAAAATATTTATTCGAATTAAAATTTGTTTTAAAGAGGTCTACATTTTTTGTTTAATACGCTTTCGTTTATCGTTAAGGTTTACCAGTTGTATACGATTAGACAAAACTCTTCGAGTGAAGAAAATTTCAAAGGCTATTCATAGAAAATTCAAGATATTGTGGCGTATTAATTTTATTTTCATTACCAGAGGCACTGTTGTACTGTATTATTGCCACCAGACGTAGCATTATTGGATCTCCTTGGTTATATTTCGGCTTGACGGTCCTTCCTTTTGGCGCGGACCACGCCGAAGGGAGAGATCTGTTTGAAATTGTCTAGTGTGACGTCAGCCCTGTCTGGCTTTGGCTAGACACAGTTGATGGGGGCAAGATAGCGTCACTCCAGAATAAGTGGTCATTGGAACCAGTCGTGTGTGGCCGGTCTATGGTCTGTAGCATCTCCCTTTATCCTGTTTCCTTTGTTAACTATGTAAGGAAGCCAAACGTTTTTGTGAATAAATTCCAGGTAATGTGTTATGTGATCTTTCAATGTAATATAAAAACCCACGCCCTTTCCCTTAAATTTACACACTAAGGTCCCGGAATTTTTGCTGCCAGCGAATTTTTGCTGTCCCCATGTGCGTGTTGGGGTGACCTAAATTTAACCTTTTGGCCTTCACCCAAACATGTAACAATATACATTTTATTTGTCAGGCCTTTAATATATGGTATTTTAATCAAAAGAGTTAAATCATTTTTTAAAGAACTAAAATTTTGAAAAACGTACCTTGTAAAGGTTAGTTGGGGTGGGGAAATTTTTCTTGAGAATCTTTGTTGCATCCTTGGAAGATACTGAACTTAAATACCGAGTTTGGTACTTATTAGATTTTTCGTTTTTGGGTTATGTTGTCTTTTTGGATTCAGGGGCCTCAGAAACATGTATTTCCGCTGAAATTTCCGTATTGAATTTTTTAGTAGAGTAAATACCTTCTTTACCTGCTTTGTAGGTGATACAGAAGGTAATAAATGTTTGTAGGTAAAGAAACTATATGTATGTTAATCCATCACATTCGTTTTATATTCTTAGCTAGAAACCTAGACAAAGAATATTTAATTATGAAACGCTTTGCTGTTATGAATGCTCGTCACCGGTAGCCATTTGCCTTCGCCGCGCCTGAGAAGCATTCGAGCGGTACGTTTTTCTTCTTTTGAGAGCTTACGATACACAAAGGGATCCCTTTCCGCGGACCATTAACGCTTTTTTGTTCAAGTTTCTTACTTTCCGGTCTAGTTGTGCTAAAAGCTGCTCTATCCGGGCGCAGACTTAAAGACTTTGGAGTCATAACCTGTGGGTTTTTATTACGGTTACCAGTCGGCGTCTTTACCTCCTAAAATTTACACAAGTACTTAAGTGCGTAGACTTCCATTCAAGCTTTAATTTTTTCAATTTTTTTCTTTGTTTAAGGGTGCTAGGACCTAAGTTTCAACATAAGTTCGTACAGATGAACTTAATGTAGTAACATGCCAAAGTAAAATTCAGTGTTAAAAATTGAAATTTTATTAAAACTAAGACTTATTTGCGAACGCAACACATCACATTTGTCAACATTCCAAATATCGTAAGCAATTGTAAAATCAAGGGTGCTTTTATTAATCTTAAACTGTTGTGCTACTTCAGCTTTAAAATTTGCAATAATAAAAGTGGTTACACTTGCTTAAAAGGGCGCCAGAGAGCAGTTTTTATGTTTCAGGCTCTCGTGCTGAGGGTCTGGTGTTCGATTCCCGGCTTTTAAGTCGGTCCTAACCTTCACCTCTGACTTTCTCATGTGAAATCCCCAAGATCCAACGTGGCTTGGAGTTCACGTTAAAAGCTGTAGGTCCTCTCATTCCACCACCATCCTCATCAACCATCCATCGGAGCAACGGATTCCGCCTGCTGGATGCGTCCACCTCAGAAATGGGCCAGCTTGGTGGAATGAGGTATCCCCGAAGGTCATACGCTATATGGAGAATGTCAGAAATGACACTTGCTTAAGAAGACAGAATTTATACATCATCCTTGAAAGGTGTTACGGTAGTTCAAATAATGAAATGTAATTACAATTTCACTGAAGAAAAAAGCTCAAAAAACAGTATTGCAAAAGAAAGGGTAATATTTTAAATTATCAGGTGCATCACGAACCAACAACGTAACGTGAAGTTCTGGAAATTTTGCCAACTGGAGAGCTACGGCGCGTCTGATTGGCTAGGGACAATCACATGAGTTATGAAGTTTCTCACTTGAGCCCATTGTTGTCATTGTAGCAAGGATTGTATCGTAAGACCCATGATGCAGAGCAGATATACTAGGCTTTCTCTTCACGATATGGATTTGTGGGCTGCTCTGAATTTCATTGAGACATTAAAAAGGGCTTAACACAGGAAATATAGTTACATGTTGGGGTGAAGGCCAAAAAGGTTACCAGAAAGGGATTAATTTAGATCACCCCAACACGCACATGGGGGTGGTGCAACTCGCTCGCAGCAAGTCCGGGACCTTGGTGTGGAATTAAGTGGAAAGCGTGGGTTTTATGCTACGCTGAAGAATTACATAACGCACATTACCTTCACATACCAGGGATTTATTCACAAAAGTTTGGAGACTTTACTTATTGAACAAAGGAAACAGGGTGGAGAGAGATGCCATTAAACCGTAGACCGGCCACACACAAACTGGCTCTAACGACCACTTCCATTAGAGAGACGCTTCTTCCCCCCCACCAACCGTGTCTAGCCAAAACCAAACAGGATTGACACCATAACAGACAGTTTCAAAAGATCTTTCCCTTTGGCCTTGTAAGGCCGTTAAGCAGAAATGTAACCAAAGAGACGCAATAATGCTACGGCTGGTAGCAACAATACAGCATAACAGTGCGTCTGGTAATGTCAATAAAATTAATAATACGCCACAATATTGTTATAATTGATATGTAGATATTTCACATCTGAAATGCAAAAATGTAAACATTACTTAGTTTTTTTTATTCCAGGAACATCTACTGTCTGTGACTCAGGAGTTTAGCTTTGTCCTTGAGGTTGACGTAAGCAAACCTGAGAGAGGGTTGTGTTATTCTTTCCTATCGCTTTATTGTTTACACCCTGTTCCAAAGGTACTTATCCTTTCTTTCCGCGACAACAAATATTAGGCGAAGTAACATCAATATTACATTATTACCGCATCAAACAAAACAATTATGATCATAATTTCAATAAGTGAACTTGTAAAGCGTGTATACATGTAAAACAGTATATTTACGACACTATACATGTGGAATATTATTTTACTAACCTCATTAATCCAAAGGGTATGCAAGATTGATGCAGATGATTCGGAGTCCGAGTCATCGGATGATATCCCTTCTTGCTCATCAGAAGAACTGTCGTTTGAATTTGAAATAATAATCTGATCGATCACATCAGAAACCACACGATCCACGGACAGTAACCATCTTCTAATTTTCTAACATGCCGGTGATATCCTACCCAGTGTTCTGCAGGTACCGCAGAGATTCCTTCGTTGGTTAAACTCAATATACGAAATAACGAAAATTCCCCAGTAACGTTGCGCTCCCTTATGAAGTGCTTTACTGTCGCCCATGCAACCTCAATGGGATTAAGATCGCAATTGTAAGGCGGCAGATACAGAGTGGAGTGTCCATGTGCATTAAGGATGCGGTCAATCTTAAATACCTTTTCTCTTGGTCAATGAGTGTTTCCTGCACTACCATCAGTAAAGCACCCCTGTGATCCCATCAGCTTGCCAACATTTCTTGAATGTTAAATTATTGTCCATCCACATTTCATCCAAATAAACGATATCCCTGCCTTGACTTCGGTATTCCCCTAGCTCAGCCAAGTATTTGCATCTCCATTCAACAATTCTTGGCTTTTCGATTAAGATTGTTCGCTTTCCTCGGCACTTGCGCTATCTAAATCCCAATTTCAGAATAACTCTCCTTAACTCTCCCCCCAAGGAAATTGTATCTTACTTCTAACTACAGGAGTAACTTTCTGCATGTCGGAACTATCTTTTTATTGACGTAGAAGTCCATTATTGTCCGCTTAATGAGCACATGTCGAAATCGCCTATATTTATATTTCGTTCTGGATTTGGAGGTCTTGTCTTGCCTACAGTGCGTAAAGGGCTTCCTTCTGTTCTCTTCGCAATTTCTTGTCTTATATTCTTAATTGTTCCCACAGACACACCGCACTAATTGCCTGTTCTCTCATCCCTCGCGAAATCCGTAGAATTAGTTGTTTCTGCTCTGCTTCCTTTTTGCACTGCTCGTTTACATGGTTTATTATTTCGCGAGCCTCGCTATGAATGGTTTTTCCCTTTTTCCGAAAGTTAGCCATTTCACTAATGGATTATATTAATTTGACACTCGCGATACAACGCGTTTTAACACTGTAACATCCTCTGACACTGCCTGCAGTAAGACTGCACTTGTTGAGAATATTTTTGAACTGTTGGTGTTGCACTATCTACACCTTACGCAAGAAGCTCCCAGGCCACTGCACGCTTGCAGTTCAAGGACAAAGTCAATCTCCTGAGTCACTGACAGTACGTCAATATATGTTTCAAAGAAAGCGTTCCTATTACGATGTTTTAACTCAAAGGATTAACCCCCAGAGATTAGTTCAAACTTCTTCATTAGAGCACATTAGGGTTAAAAATCCTTAAATATTTTCTCTCTTATAAACTAGTCTATCAGATTTATATATATATATATATATATCAATGTATAAAATTTGAAGGAATTTCAATGACCTCTACAGTGCGATCATTTTATGGTGAGGCCAGGGATCGCACATTGCGTGCTCCCGCACAATAACTCATACTTATTCACGAGTGATGTATCATGCATTATTATGAGTATAACCTTGTGATAAGTAGTGTTGGAAGTGGTACCCATCTCCGTGAAGACATTCCTGGTATCATCGAATGAAATTTGCACTCGCATAGGTTCTTCTTGCGTAAAGTTCATAATTTCTGTTTTTATACTGTCCTTAAGTTTGTATATACTAATCGGAATTCTTCCTATTTTGTAGGTTCCACACAAATATATGCCTCAATATCGTCATTTTTTTTCCGTTAGAACATTTCGTTTTCGCTTCTTAGGAGCGTTTAGCGATCCCACTGTTCTAAAATTATTCACCAGACATCTAAGAGCTTCTCTGCCTGGAACTAGCATACCAGGAAATTTCTCCTGAAATTATCTACACACCTGTGATGTAATTCGGTTTTTACTTTCTCTACTACGTATAGTAAGTAGCGGAAGTATTGTATTCCACCCAAAAATTCGATACAGAGATTTCACCGGAAATATATGTTTTGAAACCCCCTGAATCCAAAAAAAGTATTTTTGGAAACATGTCCGTGTGTGTGTGTGTGTCTGTGAACAGCATAACTCAGAAACGAATAGTCAGATAAACACCAAACTTGGTATTTAGGTTCAGTATCTTCCAGAGATGCGACACGAAGATATTCAAGAAAATCCCCCACCCCAGATTACCCTTTACATGAAACATTTTTCGAAAACTTTAATTTTCTCAAAAATGACTCTAACGATATTGATTAAAATAGCATATGTTTAATATATTTTCATGACAAATGAAATATATATCTCGAATTTTCTGGGAATGTCTCCAAAAGTATTCTTCATTGTGAACGACTTTTGCATAACTGGTAAACCATAAGAGATAGACAAAATTTTACTGCACAAAAAATGTAGATCGCGTTAAAATACACAATTTATGTCATAAAAATTTTTTTTTGTTGAGTGAACCATTTTCGAGATATTGCTTGTTATTCCCATAAATTTTCGAATACTTTTACTCAAATGGGAATTCGTTATTCATTTTTTTATGTCCTGGACATACCAAGAGAATGCAATGCTCCTCATAGCAACCAGCGCTTAAAAGATTTGACTATCGCTTAAAATCTACCATATTCCCCTTGCACCTACAATAAAATTAGCAATAAGATTAACATGTCGATTAACATGAAGCATATGGAGAATAAGCGTTTGTAAAAACAGTTTGTACAAGAGTAGAGAAAGTCATGTGAGTGTAACACATGAGATTTTTTTACGTACGCATTGTACATAAAAATTCGTTGTTAAAGGTGAATTTGTGATTAGGCATTGTAGTGGACTGGTGACAAAACATTAACACTTTTAAGCAAATCACACACAACACACACTTCTTGAATAAACTTTCACCTGTGAGATGCGCAATGTCAACTCTCTTTACAGCACGAACACAGCAGCGACTGAAACACCGCTGATGCAGATAACATTGAACACGTCAGGCCAGTTGCATATCGGAAAAGTACGGAGGTCAGTACTGTACACCCTGCTACACATATAGACGGTCCGTGGCCTCACCTTAAAACGCACGCACGGTATATACTTTTTTTAGATTTCCAAAAAGTTCACTTATTTCTACTGCAAAATAGAAACGTTTCAATAAATTGTACCCTAAAAAACTGTATGACAGCTGCGTTACGCCATCATTGCGCGTGCTGCAACTCGAATTCATGTCATACAGTCCGTTTTGCTTGAGTTTCTCGAAACTTCACTTACTACTTGCAATACATTTATGTCATTAGCTCTTCTTGTGCATTCTTCAAAGGAAAACTTAAGGGGATAGTTTGCTTAGGTCTTCCAATAACATTGAACTTGATACTTTTTAAATTATTGCACCATCCAGCTGGCTGTTTCATCCTGGTGTTTTATCTGTTTTTCTCCTCTCATGATAAAAGAAGGCAAAAGCAAAGATAAGAAAAGATAAGCAAAAAATCTGATGTGCTACACTCACATGACTTTCTCTACTCTTGTACAAACTATTTTTACAAACGCTTATTCTCCATATGCTTCATGTTAATCGAGATGTAAATCTTATTGCTAATTTTCGTGTAGGTGCAAGGGGAATTGGTAGTATTTAAGCGATAGTCAAATGTTTTAAGAGCTGGTTGCTATGTCGAGTATTCCATTCTCTTTGCATGTCCAGTACATAAAAAATGAATAACGAATTCTCATTTGAGAAAAAGTATAAGTATTGGAAAATTTAAGGGAATAACAAACAATATCTCAAAATGGTTCACTCAACAACAAAAAATGTACATGACATAAATTGTGCATATTAACGCGAATTACATTTTTTGATTAGTAAAATTTTGTCTATCCCTTATGGTTTACAGTTATGCAAAAGTCGTTCACAATGGAGAATACTTTTGAGAACATTCCCAGAAAATTCGAGATATGCATTTCATTTGTCATGAACATATCTTAAACATATGATATTTTAATCAAAATCGTTAGAGCCATTTTTGAGAAAATTGAAATTTTCATGAAATGTTCCATGTAAAGGGTAATCTGGGGTAGGATAATTTTGTTGAAAACTTTCGTGTCGCATCTCTGGAAGATGCTGAACTTAAATACCAAGTTTGGTGTTTATCCGATTGTTCGTTTCTGAGTTATGCTGTTCACAGACACACACACGGACATGTTTCCAAAAATGCTT
Organism: Deroplatys truncata; assembly: GCA_030765065.1. Lineage (NCBI taxonomy): Eukaryota > Metazoa > Arthropoda > Insecta > Mantodea > Mantidae > Deroplatys > Deroplatys truncata. Next base: position 290,696,135 of record CM060975.1, on the reverse strand, counting down.
TTTTACTTTCTCTACTACGTATAGTAAGTAGGGGAAGTATTGCATTCCACCCAAAAATTCGATACTGAGATTTCACCGGAAATACATGTTTTGAGACCTCCTGAATCCAAAAAAAGCATTTTTGGAAACATGTCCGTGTGTGTGTCTGTGTGTGTGCGTGTGTGTGTGTGTCTGTTTGTGTGTGTCTGTGTGTCTGTGAACAGCATAACTCAAAAACGAACAGTCGGATAAGCACCAAACTTGGTATTTAGGTTCAGTATCTTCCAGAGATGCGACACGAAGGTTTTCTAGAAACTCCCCCCACCCCAGACTACCCTTTACATGGAAGATTTTTCGAAAATTTTAATTTTCTCAAAAATGGCTCTAACGATTTTGATGAAAATATCATATGTTTAAGATAATGTTATGAGAAATGAAATGTATATCTCGAATTTTCTGGGAATGTCTCCAAAAGTATTCTTCATTGTGAACGACTTTTGCATAACTGGTAAATCATAAGAGATAGACAAAATGTTACTACACAAAAAATGTAGATCGCGTTAAAATACACAACTTATGTCATATACATTTCTTTTGTTGAGTGAACCGTTTTCGAGATATTGCTTGTTATTTCCTTAAATTTTCCAATACTTATACTTTTTCTCAAATTCGTTATTCATTTTTTTTATGTCCTGAACATGCAAAGAGAATGGAATGCGCCACATAGCAACCAGCGTTAAAATATTTGACTATCGCTTAAAAGCTACCATATTCCCGTTGCATCTACATGAATATTACCAATAAGATTGACATCTCGATATCTCGATTAACATGAAGCATATGGAGAATAAGCGTTTGTAAAATTAGATTGTACAAGAGTAGAGAAAGTCATGTGAGTGTAACACATCAGATTTTTTTATTCAGGGGGTCTCAAAGCATATATTTCCGGTGAAATCTCGGTATCGAATTTTTGGGTGGAATACAATACTTCCCCTACTTACTATACGTAGTAGAGAAAGCAATAAACTTTTTCAAACAGTAAGGTGTTATTAAAGAAGCCAACGAAGCACGGTGCATATCTAACAAGTAAAACAAAAATCTAATGTGTTCATTCAAATGACTTTCTCTACTCTCTAACGCTTATTAGTAAGTATACAAATTATTCTTATAAAACTTTATTTTCCTATCTTCTTCAGTTTAATCGAGATAAACCTTTCCGGAAATAGCTGTAATGCACATTTGTTATAGATGTTAAGTTAACAGCGATAGTCAAATGTTTAAGAACAGGCCGCTATACGCTGCCCTTAAAATTTCATGGTCTTTGCGTGCAACAATTGAATATCCAAAGGACCTGAAAAGAATGAAGCATTGAACAATTCGACTATTAATAAAGGATAGCTGGGAAATAGTTAACGCAACAAAAAAAACTATTAGAAATCAATTGCGCATTTTAAACAGATCTACCTTTTTTACTTTCTCTACTACGTATAGTAAGTAGGGCAAGTATTGTATTCCACCCAAAAATTCGATACCGAGATTTCACCGGAAATACATGTTTTGAGACCCCTTGTATGTAAAAAAAGCATTTTGGAAACATGTCCGTGTGTGTGTCTGTGTGTCTGTGTATGTGTGGTGTGTGTGTGTGTCTGTCTGTCTGTGAACAGCATAACTCAGAAAAGAACAGTCAAATAAACACCAAACTTGGTATTTGGGTTCAGTATCTTCTAGAGATGCTACACAAAGGTTTTCAAGAAAATCCCCCCACCTCAGATTACCGTTTATATGGGACATTTTTCGAAAATTTTAATTTTCTCAAAAATGGCTCTAACGATTTTGATTAAAATATCATATGTTTAAGATATTTTCATGACAAATAAAGTGTATATCTTGAATTTACTGGGAATGTCTCAAAAAGTATTCTTCATTGTGAGCGACTTTTGCATAACTGGTAAACAATAAGAAATAGACAAAATTTTACTACATAAAAATGTAGATCGAGTTAAAACACAGAATTTATGTCTATACTTTTTTTTGTTGAGTGAATCGTTTTCGAGATATTGCTTGTTATCTGTCATATAAATATCTTTAATACATATATTTTAATCAAAATTGATTTTTTTTTTTAGAAAATTAAAAATTTTAAAGAATGTTCCATGTAAAGGGTAGTTTGGGTTGGAGGGATTTTTTTGAAAATCTTCGTGCCGCATCTTTCGAAAGTACTGAACCTAAATACCAAGTTTGGTATTTATTCGACTTTTTGTTTTCGAGTTAAGCTACTCACAGACACACACAGGGCTATTTTTCTAAAAATGCTCTTTGTGGATTCAGGGAATCCCAAAATGTGTATTTCCGGTGAAATCACAATATTGAATTTTTGGGTGAAGTGTAATACTTTTTCTACTGCTATGCGCGTGATAGACAAATTAAAAATATCATGTAGCTATTGAAATAATTACGTTTCTTGAGAAATCTGTCATTCATTTGTGGAAAATTCTACATGACAAATAAAATGTATGTCTTAATTTTTCTAGGAATAACCTGTGAAGTCCTCTTCATTCGTAAGAAATTTTGTATAATCTTGTATAACTTGTAAACGTTAAGCGATAGACGAAAACGCACCACACATAAAACGTAAGATGTCTTTAAAACACACAATTTACTTGCTGTAATTTTTTATTGTGGCATAAGCCGCTTTTGACATATCCGTTATTAAAGGTTCGAATTCTTCAATACTTATCATTTTTTCAAAGCCCCATCGATTTTCACTTGTTGCTCGGGATTGCAGTATGGAATTTTAAGGCCAGCATATACCGTCCAGTTCTTAAACATTTGACTATCGCTGTTTTCTTTGTATTTATAGCGAAAGGTGAGACGTAGTTATTTCTGGAAAGGTTTATTTGGATTAAATGTAATAGATAGTAAATTAAGCTTTAGTAAAAATAGTTTGTATACACTCTAATAAAGATAAAGGGTAGAGAAAGTCATGTGAATGTATTATGTCATGTTTTCGTATATCTTTTAACGTTTACCACTTACACAAGATTATAGAAAATTTCTGACTGATGAAGTAGATCAGGCTTTTGTCCAGAAAATTGAAGATATACATTTTATTTGTCTAGGAAATATCTTTAATATATCATATTTTTATTAAAATCGTTAAAGCCATTTTTTAAAAACTAAATAGTTTCAAGAAATGTTCCATGTAAGGGATAGCTGTGCTGAAAGAATTTTCTTTAAAATCTTTCTGTCGCACCTTTGGAAGGTACTGAAGCTAAATATGCCAAGTTTGGTATTTATCCGACTTTTCGTTTTCGAGTTATGCTACTCATAGACACATACACATCTTTAGTTTCAGGGAACCTCAAAACATGTATTTCAGGCGACATTTCAGTATCAAATTTTTGGGTAGAATGCAATAACATCTCTGCCTAATATGCGCGTGGTAGGGAAGGTAAGAATAGCATGTAAGGTAATGAAATAATTATTACATTTCCTAAGAAGTCTGTCGTCCATATTGTTATATACCGGGGTGAGACCAAAATGTTTGGAGCTAAAATATTAAATTTAGTTACCTGGGCATAAACATTGGGGGACGTAAACAGAGGCAAACAGAAAGATACCAATAACTTGCTGCACGAAACTAAAGCGGGCATGGAATATTTGAATTCACATTTTCCTCAGGTTTATCATAAATCAAGGTGCTCTACATGGTACACAAAGGTTGCACACAAAACACTGGGGGGAGATGCCCCACGCACACGCACCCATCACACATACACCCGTTCCCTCCGAAGATTTACATTAGAGTTCCGCCAAGCCTAGCCACGCCACCATACACACACACACACACACACACACACACACACACACACATATAGCTATTACCACAATTGCCTTCACTCCCAACTAGGAAATGGAATTGCAGCACCAGACAATAATTAACACACAAACCCAACAATTAGCTCAACAATATTATGTACAGCAATAATATATCCGACGCGACAATACATACACATACGTTACAATATGTGGAAAATTCTAAGAAAGAAGAAAATCCTTTTGGATCAAAGCAGGATTTAACAGATTCTTGAATGAGCTCAGTGTACTATCTGGCGGATAACGATCGTGACCCTTCCAGTCGTTAACGATTCTCGATGTTGTCTGCGTTTCCTCGTGAGTGGTTCGAGGTGATTGTATCGTCATTATCTTACATGAAGATTTCTAGTTAAACAGCAAGTTTTCGAAACATTTACAGGAATATATTGGAAAAGTTCGTTTTGGTTGAGGCAGTATAATGAAGGAATGAATATAATGAAGTAGTGCAGCGGCTTTCGCCTCGAGTATGAGAGCAGAGGGGATGGTGTAGCAATTCACAGCTGTTATAAGTTACCCATTATTCTTATGAATCACTTCCGGATTTAAAATTCAAACAAACCCTTATCATAGTAACCAGATTAGACATTTCTTTCCACAAAGGACCAGTCCAGAATATTTAGTTTATGGAGACAGACTACAGTCAGTGTTATTCGTAAGTTTAATTTGTTGCATTTAATTCTGAATATTCGTTACATATTTAATATAAGTATTACTAGTACTGCTACAAAACATTTGCTTCAAAACTAGCAAATACATGTTCAGGAGAAAAAGAATGATTTCAGTCTAATTATATTATATGTAAATTCAATAACAGCCCGCCTTGAAGCAATATGTGTATGTAATAATTTGTAAAATATATGTAACAGTCATTGCATATGCTTATATTATTGTAAACATGTTCAATATTGTTATATGAATATATTACGTAATTTAATAATGTAGGAGCTGTGAGAATAATAAGTTAAAAGCTGCTGACAATGAGGTAACAATGAGGTAACCTTTAGTCAATAATGAGTAAGAAACTTTAACACTACTACTTGTGATTCTTGGAGAAGCAGTAATATAATTTTAGTGACAGTTTATAAAATAGCCAATCAACGAACACAAAAAGCCTTAGTTTAATGAAGGTATTCTATTGGAGTAGGATTAGACAACCAGAGACTTGAAATACAGAAATTTACAAAGTTTAGGCGCTTGAAATCAGTTCAGTTGCCTGCAGATAGAGTTACTAACCAGACGCAAAAAGTGTCCTCAAGAAATATAAGATGTATTCGTGTGAAACGAAAAATACTTTGTTTTAAAAAGTGTAATTAATTAATAAAAAGAATCACACAGCTCTCTGTATCAGTGAAGTGTTATTTAAATCGTGTCAAGCATTAATAAAAGGAGTGAAGTAAAAATTATAAAAAAAAAAATTCTCATAGTAAACAAGTGTGTTTCAATGGGTATTCTTCATAGTGAGAATGCATTTAAAACTTGCGTTGTTTTCAACAAATCTGATGCTCAAAACTGTAAATTGGAAGGCTCTTATAGCTATAGAAAATATTATTTTTGTAATAAAGTATTCTCTTATAAACAGTAAGAGTGTGAGGCTCGCATTCGGGAGGTCCCGGGTTCGATTCTGGTCGAACACCCACTTTTATCTTGGGATATGGTGGTTTTCCTTGGTAGGTAGACGAATAGTGGAGCGGTTTCTCATCTAGCATGATTTCCTTTCCCTCATTCCGTTTCCTTTTCATGTTTCAGGTGTTAAATTTAGTTTTATTTATGGACGCTCTTGAACTACTATGGTTCTTAGCGTCCCATTCTATACCGGGCGGGAAGTTTACTCAGAGGCCTCTTTATCAGGCTTGAGGCTCTTTTACATGCCGTAAATCTGCGACACATGGCTACCGGCTTTACTTCCCTTCCGAAGGAAGCCATTATAAGGATCTTTACGCCCGAAGATAACCGTCACCGTCCGCCGGGTTTGAACCCGCGACCTCGGGAATTAGAGGCTAGCATGGTAGCCCTAGACTATGGAGGACATGTGTCAGGTGAGCTTCTAGGTTTCATGGTGTATGGCGGTGCCGCGCAGATGGTGAGGATACTTGATCCAACGAAAGAGTATTCTCCGTGGATACTAGAGGCCTACCTGGTTCATCGCCCTCTTCAGTACTGGGCGAGTGTTCGAGCCAGGAACTCTTAGGGAATTCCGCGCGTTTCTGTGGCCTGTCTGCCTGAGGCCTGTAGCCTCCTGTGAAACATTAACTTCATCCCTTCCTCCTAGTGGGCTAGTAGCCACTATAGATCTCACGTAGGCCACAGTTTTGTGTGTTTCCTTTAGCCTTTCGCGCAAGAATAATCAAACTGATTGGTTAGGAACTTTTGGGGGGGGGGGGCTTTCCACCGGATTCTCTTGAAATAATCACGTCTTCCAAAAGCAATTTATGCTGAACATTACTTCATTTGAGAAAGGAAAACAGTGATATTACTTCCCTTTTATTTAGTGCATTTTTACTGGTCATTTCATGGTCAGCAGTATTTTTACTTTATCTACTACGTATAGTAAATAATGGAGTATTGCATTCCTCTCGATACGAGATTTAACCATAAATACATGTTTGAGGCACCTTAGAATCCAAAAACAGCATGTTTAGAAAAAGTTTCGTGTGTGTCTGTGAACAGATAACTAAAAAACGTTCAGGTTCGGTATCTTTCAAAGAGCGACACGAGGATTTTAATAAAATCTCCCCACACCTCGGACTACACTTTACATGTAACATTTTTCAAAAACTTTGATACTTTAAAAATGGTCCAAACGGCTTTGATTAAAATATGATATGTTTAAGCTATTTTCATGAAAAATTAAAGGTTTTTCTTGAATTTTCTGGGAATGTCTGCAAAAGTCCTCTTCATTCTGGTTGGCTTTTGCATAATTGGTAAACCGTAAGACATAGATAAAATTTTTGTGTAGATCTCGTTAAAACACAGAATTTATGTCATATACATGTGAACCATGTTCTTGATATTTGTTTGAATTTTCCAATACTTATACATTTTCTCAAATGGGAATTCGTTATTCCTTTTTTTTTTGTCCTGGTAATGCAAAGAGAATGGAATGCTCCACATACCAACCAGCTCTTAAAATATTTGACTATCGCTTAAAGCCTACCAATTTCCCTTGCATCTACAAGATAATTATGAATAAGATTAACATCTCTATTAACATGAAGCATGTGGAGAATAAGCGTTTGTAAAAATAGTTTGTACAAGAGTAGAGAAAGTCATGTGAGTGCAAGACATAAGTTTTTTTTAAATGCGAATACCTTTTCTGTTAACAGCTTTTGGATTTATCATAAAAACAAACAGGTTTCGCCAAAAACATTTTGTTTAAATAAATAATAAAGCAACCATTATGTTAGAAATTATTTAATAGGCTTAAAAACTGTATTAAAATTAATACACTGAAAGACTCTCTTAGATTTTATTTGTTTTAATTTAACAAAACGCCAAGCGGGATGGCTGGGACCCTTAAATTTGTGGCCCGCATTCAGGAGGTCCGGGTTCAAACACCCGGAGCAGACAAATCTGACCTAATTTTTTTCGCGGTTTTCCTCTGTACCTAGGTGAATACTAGATTGAATAATTTGATCCGCAAATTTTTCTTTCATCCCTTTCATCACAGCATTTCATTTCCTTCTTCTCCGCGATACCAGGCACTGGGTTGATAACTTATTCTGGATATGCAAGATCAAGAGTTTGCTGGCTCTTCGAATGTACTACAAGGAGAGGGTAATCCGTTAAAAAGAGAAAGAAGAGTTTAACAAATAACGAACACAGTTTAACTGTAGACACTAGGTTTATTTTAAAACTTCTTAAATATTTTATAAATTATTGGTGGTTGTTTTTCCCAGTTGTTATAGGTTGAATACTATATAAATAAACATTTGCAGACTCTATCTTATTGCTAATTTTCTTGTAGATGTAAGGGGAATATATATTTACAAGGTCAATATAGAAATACAGTAGCCTTAAGCATAGACATATCTCTTAATAGCTGGTTGCTATGTGCAGCACTATTGTCTTTGCCACAGATTAATACTGTTTGCATATCCAAGACAAAAAAAAATGAATAACGAATTCCCATTTGAGAAAATAAGTATTGAAAAATTTAAGGGAATAACAAGCAATATCTCGAAAATGGTTCACTCAACAAAAAAAATGTATGAAATAAATTGTGTATTTTAACGCGATCTACATTGTTTGTGTAGTAAAATTTTGTCTATCTCTTATGGTTTACCAGTTATGCAAAAGTCGTTCACAATGAAGAATACTTTTGGAGACATTCCCAGAAAATTCAAGATATACATTTTATTTGTCATGAAAATATCTTAAACATATGATATTTTAATCAAAATCGTTAGAGCCATTTTTGAGAAAATTAAAATTTTCGAAAAATGTTCCATCTAAAGGGTAATCTGGGGTGGGGAATTTTCTTGAAAACCTTCGTGTCGCATCCTTAAGATATTGAACCTAAATACCAAGTTTGGTGTTTATCCGACAGTTCGTTTATGAGTTATGCTGTTCACAGACAGACACCCAGACATGTTTCCAAAAATGCTCTTTTTGAATTCAGCGGATCTCAAAAAATGTATTTCCGGTGAAATCGCGGTATCGAATTTTTGGTTGGAACACAATACTTCCCCTACTTACTATACGTAGTAGAGAAAGTAACAATGTAATTATTTTACAAAGTTTCACTAGATACATTGGGTTTCAGAGTTATTAGAAACCCATCAGGTTATGTCTTACGAATTATACAGTGAAACTTTGGTTAGTTTGAAGGTTTTTAATTCGAATTATTATTTAATTCGTACTTTTCCTTTCTCCCTTGAATTTATTACGTAAACAGCGCATAACTATCACAAACATGATTTTGTTTAATTGGAAGAAAAATCTTCGAAGTGACGCCGAGTTATGGAATGTGGCTGTAGTGTGGCAGGGCGGTAGAGTACTCTAATATAACAATGGGCAAACTTCTATTTCTGAAACTGAGTTCTTGTACACCTAGCGCTTTTCTGCTTCCGAAAAGCAAGAGACATGGCAATGGATTCTTAAGCGCCGACCACACGGCAGCGACATACTACCTGTAGGGTATAGTTTGCACGAACAAAACGGATCACCGTGCTGTGTCCAGAAGTTGGAAGTAAGTTCGCCCAAACCTCAATATAAAGTGGATCTCTGAAGAGGAGTTTGTCGAGATAGGAAAAATGTGATCCGAAGATTTATTTTGCTATAAGCATTTACGTACTGTTCATTGGTGAAAAAAGTGTAGCAAACGATCCGATCGAAATGGTGCAAAAAGTTGCGATACAAGAAAGATACACTCGCGTATAAATTTAATGAAAGACTTAAGAGAAGATCCAGATGACTGTAATTACTTGAGAATGGTGGAAAATGCATAGAACAAGTTGCTACATTTAGTGACTCCTTTAATTGAATGTCAAAACACTGTGATCACGAATCTGTGTCTCTTCATGAAAGATTAAGTTGTAATTTAAGGTATTAGTACTGGAAGATCATACAGGGATTTAAGATTCACAGCTGCAATTTCTCCGGTGATAAGTTGCTTGGAATGGGTACACACATCACGTGTCTTGCACTTGCCTTCCCTTCCAACTGAAGGCATGCCTTGTAGGATGTCCACACGCGCACACTTTAGATTTTGCGTAAACAAATCTTCAACACTGCAGAGGCCAAGATTTTCGGTTTGTATGAGCCATCGTCTTGCCACTATAGCGGGAAATCGTTGATCAGTAGCATCTGAAAAGAGTCATTCCTCTGGTTGATGTCCTCTGCTGCAGTGTTCTTGTCCTCGGCTATGGATGCTCGTCGGCTGCTGTGTTTACCATTCCTAATCTTTACCTATATAGCTAATTCTTGGGTCTCAGGGTTATGGTAGGTGAGACAAATTAAAATATACTGCATTCCCTTAATAAATGTGGTTTATTATCAATTCAAAGATTTATGGGCGGCTAGCTTTTCCCATTATACCAATTCCCACCATTTGAATAAATCAGGAGCCTAAACTAACTGCACACGTCTTCCCACCACGTGCATTTGTCGTCCAGAGTGTAGCACTTTGCGTCGAGAGATTCTAGAAGAGAGTGAAAATCTGGGGCTTTGTTCCCCTTTATATACCTGAGCCTAGTGACGCTTACCTCCGCGCCTCAAAATGTAACAACATTTCTAATTGGTCCCCAGACCGCATTACCCTAAAATGTATGAGAATATTCTACTCCAAAGCTTTGCGCATACGCGTCGCCATGACGCGTCAGGAAGCGGATTCAATATCTCCGTCTCTTTCTTTTCTCTATCTGTCTCTTTCTATTTCTCCTTACCGCTACCGGCTCCCTGCTCATTAGCTTGGTGAAAGGTGGGCTCTACCTAGAATTACCTTTTACCTGGAATTTGCTAGCTCACCCGTCTCATACAATCTGCTTTGTACAATTCTTGGCTGTTAAGTATTTAACATGTTTCTTGGTGTATTATATTATTACTATGTACAATTCTTTATTTATAATATATACTATATTTGTGTGTTCACCATCAAGATGCACATTGTTTCCGAGACAAACTGGTGTTTGCAGGTAAAACTTGTACATGTAGCCGGTGCATTAGGGTGACTGTATACTTTCACCACGAGAACGTTGTTGTTGTTGTTGTTGTTCACCAATGGCGCTGGGGATTAATTGATCTCGATCATTTTCCCTCTGCTTTCACAATATAAACTCTGTAAGTTATCACCTTTAAGGCCTTTACATTTGGCGAGATGCTGTTTGTTCAGGATTACATCTTCACAGAGAGTGCACTTGGGTGTAGGTAGGCATGGTATCTTGTAGAGGTGTTCTGCGAGGCTATCATGGCCAGTTACCATCCTAAATAACGTCACTGCAGCTTTCCTGGGCAGTTTTTGTATATCAACTCTATGTTTAACATTAATTATAATCTCTATCTTTTAATTTATCTTCCTCATAAGTCTCTGCTGTCTTCTGAAATGTTGCAGGTTTTATTTGTTGTATTGCACCTTTCTTTGCTAATTGATCCACATGTTCATTGCACAAAAGTCCTACATGAGCTAGGATCCATTGTAGAGTAACATGATTTCTAGTTCCAACTGCTTTAATTAGGCTTCTTATTTCTTTAATATTTCTTGTTGTTTAATTATTGTATTTTACTATCCCTCTATGACTGATTTTGAGTCTGATAAGATGACTATTTTTTGTTTTATGTATGGTCTATATAGAATGTTCTGTAATGCTGCTTTTATAGCTCTTAATTCTCCAACATAGTCGTTTGACGTTTCATCTAATGTTAGATACTTTGCAAAATGTTTACAGTATACTCCTGCACTGGCGTTTTTTACTTTCTCTACTACGTATAGTAAGTAGGGAAAGTATTGTATTCCACCCAAAAATTCGATACCGAGATTTCACCAGAAATACATGTTTTCAGGCATGTAAAAAAAAGCATTTTTGGAAACATGTCCGTGTATGTGTCTGTCTGTGTGTATCTGTGTGTGTGTGTCTGTGAACAGCATAACTCAGAAACGAACAGTCGGATAAACACCAAACTTGGTATTTAGGTTCAGTATCTTCCAGAAATGCGACACGAAGGTTTTCAAGAAAATCCCCTCAACCCAGATTATCCTTTACATGGAAAATTTTCCAAAAATTTTAATTTTCTCAAAAACGGCTTTAACGATTTTGATTAAAATATCATATGTTTAAAATATTTTCATGACAAATGAAATGTATATCTCGAATTTTCTGGGAGTATCTCCAAAAGTGTTCTTCATTGTGAACGACTTTTGGGTAACTGGTAAACCATAAGAGATAGACAAAATTTTACTACACAAAAAATGCAGATCGCGTTAAAATATACATTTTTTGTTGAGTGAACCATTTTCGAGATATTCCTTGTTATTCTCTTAAATTTTCCAATACTTATACCTTTTCTCAAATTCGGTATTCATTTTTTTTTGTCCTGGTAAACAAAGAGAATGGAATACTCCACATAGCAACCAGCTCTTAATATATTTGACTATCGCTTAAAGCCTAGCAATTCCCCTTGCATCTACAAGAAAATTAGCAATAAGATTAACATCTCGATTAACATGAAGCATGTGGAGAATAAGTGTTTGTAAAAATAGTTTGTACAAGAGTAGAGAAAGTCATGTGAGTGTAACACATCAGATTTTTTTTATTGATGAGGGATGTTATATCGATTTCCTATTCCATTTTTCTTTAATTTTCGAACATTATCTTGGATAATTCTGAGGTTCTTCATATTAAATTACACAAGTGTTACTGTGCAATCCCACTTGATTTATCTCCTACACTTTCTTGGCTTCGGCAAAGATATGTATGAATAGAAACCGATGTTGTTAAGATTTTGTTTCAATTTCCTGGAGTGTTTTCTGAAAACTTATGAAATTACACACAAGTGTTGTCAAGTAGTTGTATTACACCTAGGGCCGCTTTCACCAACAGATGCCAAATTTTAACACAATATTAAACTGATTTAACTCTGAAGTTAACACAATTCTGTTTCATTAAACAAGGTTAACTTTAACGATGTGTTAAAGTCGGTACCCCTATGTTAAGGCGGTTAACAAATGTTAAAAGTTGTAAAATGGCTCCCGAAAACAAAGCTGTTGATGCGAGTCTACTACAAATGGCATTTTTGAATGTCATTTCTAATAGAAGAGTAGTCGTACGTTAATAAATTTGAAACCCCGCAAAAGTAGGAATTTTTAAAGCATTATAGACTGTCCAAGGGGTAATGAGCAAGGTTTTATGGGAAATACGAGAGGTTAGAATACTACCAACAAAAGAATGACTCTTTTTCCTAAGCGTTAATCGGATACTTAGATTTTATGCTACTAACGTTTTTCATTTACTTGTCATACTATTGGTATTTCCAAAGCTACGTTTGTAGGTTTATCCGGAAGGTTTTCAAAGCAATTGCTTCATGAAGCAAATAGTAGTTTTTTCAGGTCTGCTTGACGTGTCCAACACCAGTTTTAAACTGTCTTATACCCTCTTCACCCACTTTTCTGGTGCTGCGCTTTATGTTAGCAAAAAATTGCCACAGTTGCTTACTGGGCTTAGGAGAAACGCGTTCATTCCAATTAAATTACTCGTGGATTTTGTCCCAGGCTGAAATCTTATCCTTTAATGTAAGACCGTCAGCTTTTTCGCACTTGATAATACGTCTATACTTATAACCAGATGTTAATTAATGCGTTTCATGCGGTGAAACATTTATTTCAGTTGACATCGCGATTCTAACCTCAAGCAATCGAAAACATCACATGGCAATTGCCATAAATGTAAATAGTTATCGGCTACTGACACAAATAACGTGGCAATACGTAGACAAAAGTACATCGGAGTAGGTACGTTCAGAAGCAGTGTAGTTCGACCACCGCCTTCTCGAAAGCAGTGTTCGCAGTTGTCTTTGACGTTAAAAAAATGTTAGCTAACAATTTGCCGTAAACTCTTGATGAAATGCAAAAGTTTTAGCTTTATGTTAAATTTTGAACTCCTCGTTAACAAACAAGATGTTAGAGTATTTTTAACATCGGTTGGTGGAACCGGCCCCTAACCTATTTGAGAAGAGTGTGTGTTGGACATGCAGTACCTACGATTTGCCCGCATGTTGTCTTTGTTTACAGTTGTTTGCATCTTAGTGTGGTCACAAAGTGAAGCATGTGTGTTGTGTTTTTCTGTTTTCGTTTAGACAAGCTTCACTGCACAAAGGGAGAAGGATCTAACAAAATTATCAGGATGCGGCTCTATCGAGGTAGAAACGCTAGTGTGCACAATCTTCTTTCATTTCCTTTGAGGCGAACAAAGTGATGTAATGTGCAAGTAACTACAAGATACCGCATGTCAATACACAGGAGGCTAATAAATAACACCACGTCAATTTTATTGCTTGTACAACAGTCCAGTTCTACACATATCGTGATGAATCAGGGCTGAGTTACCATTGAGGCTTAGGAAAAAAAACTTTCATTACGTAGATCTGAGTGCCAAAAAAAGCAGAGAGAGAATGGTAAGATATCAAAAAGTTGGTAAGATTCGACATAGACTAGAAACTTCACAGATCTTGACAAAATAAATTATACAGTATCTCTAAAACGTTCCCGGAATACTGTAATTTCTTATTAATGTATGCGGTAGTAAAGAATATTGGTAACCTTCAGAATGGTACTTCCATACAATTTTCCGATTATAACGATTGTTGTCTTTACACGGCAATTAATTTTTGTTGCTTTGCATTTGATAATGTCGGACATGTTTTGTGTTTTGTTATACAAATATCCTTCAGAGACATTATGACTGTTGGAAGAAGTTGGCATAAGGTTTCAGTGAAGGCCACGATAGCACCAAAGAGGACCAACAACTGCAACAAATATACCAAGCATGAACACAGTGTTGCTGTGATAGGTGACTAAGGAAGACAGTTGAAATGGTGGCAACAGAGGGGATTTACAATTGGATGTGTTTACAAATTTTATCAGAAGCATTTAAGCATGTATTACATATCTCAACATTTCGTTCCAAAAGTATTGTTACCTAAACCAAACAATAATTATTATTTCTGAGGATTTAATCAGCATGGCTGATTCAAGATAATTATTTTTCAACAACATAATCGCTGGGGATGAAACGACCCGGTGCCTAAACGACGGTCATGTGATTGGAAACACATAACATCTCGCAAAAGATTTAATAACGACACTAGCAGAGACAATATTATGATGGAGGTTTTCTTTGATGCTCAGGGTTTCGTCCAATATGAGTTTATTCCAGAAAGAACTGTATGTGGAAATCCTTTGACCCCTCAGTAATGCAATAAAAAGGAAAAATCCGGAAAATGGGAACAAAACACCTGGTTTCTTTTGTACAACACACCATCACATCGATCAGTACTGGTAAAAATTGTTAGAGATAACGTCATTTCTAGGGAGCATCCTCTGTGCCTGTCAAGATCTGTCACCACTTGATTTGTTTCTCTTATCCGCGGCTGAAAACTCACTTAAAAGGGCGTAGATTCGAGAACGCTGATGAAGTTACTGCAAATATGACTTATTTCGCAAAATGGCTTCCAGCAGTGGTTCTAGTCACTTTATACGTCCTGGCAAAGGTGTGTCACTGCGGAAAGGAAATATGTAATTCGTAATGCAACTGATTTCTGTGTTATTAACCAGTTCCGTGAACTTTTTGAAGCTAGGATTACAAATGGTCTGTTAGTTGTTTGAGAACATCCCAGGGGGAAGATAACGAAAAGCTTCCTGGCTCCAGTGTATGTTAAGGAATGCGTTTGCCTTGCACGAAAGCATTAGGCAGCAAATTTTAACCATTGGGTAATTACGCCCACTAACTGGTTATAAGCAATGGGGGATCCTTTATTGCCACTCTTCAATGTATATTTATATGCAAAAGGAACCAGTTCCTTAAGTGTCTGAACAAAACAAAGTGTTTCTCTGATATATCACGCTGGTAAACATCTGCATAATTAAAATAATTTCAGAAAAATACGTGAACAGCCGAAGATTGCTTCTTGCAAATGATTTTGGAATATTGCTTATTTGTGTAAAGGAAGCAATTAGAGAGAGAGCTAAATAGTATTCTGGCTAACCCATTACCTAGATTGTTTATGTCCAAACTACAAAATCCCAAACTTTACAGCTATTAATCTTTTGCTTTCAGTTAAAACATATTTACAATGTTCCTTTTTATGTTTCATTGTTTTAATTCCCAAAAATCTTCTCTATTGAACACTAACAGAATTCTCTTCTATGTAAGAATAGAAGCTTCATGCTACCTGAAACAGTGGCATATCTTTTATGTCTTCGGCGTAAGCCTACTTTAGAGAAAAAACGGAGAAAAAATAAGTAAACACGGGAAACAGGAGTGGTACAGTAGTTAGCTTGTACTTTCTCGGTGTTCTGTTGAACACCTAGCATGGTGCGGCAGAAGAGTGGCTCCGCCGCTCTCAATTTCTTAAGTCAAACTTCGTCCCCTATTAAAAAAGATTAGAATGCATCGAGCACAAACATCTAGTCGTTTATTTTGAAAATAATAAGCTATTTGTAAATGATCAATATGGATTCAGAAGGGGTCTATCTACTGTGAGTGCTGTTGAGAATTTTATACGTACTTTTCATAACATCTGGTTTTGATTTTTCTAAGCATACCTTGGCAATGCTTTCTGATTTAAAGAAAGCCTTTGACTGTGTGTCTCATGAAATTCTAATTAATAAGCTCAGATGTTATAAAATTTAAGTTCTTGAATTAGAGTTGCTTAGGACTTGCTTATATGGTCGCTCACAAGCTATTTTAATAGTGGTTACGCGGATTCTATCAATACTAACTGCGGGATCACACAAGGATCTGTTTTAGGGCCATTGTTATTTCTAATGATGATTAATGATCAACCATTACAGTTTGGTAGTAAATATGTTTTTTGCTGATGATTCAACAATTTATTCTATACATGATAATTTAAATCAAATGTGTGATAAGAGAACGTAACCTTTAACGAGGCCTATGCATAGTCTGAGACAAATGGTTATTTCCTAAAATCCAACAAAACCCAAAGGACTGTATTACTTTATATAAGAACCGAAGTCATTGATAATCCTCTTTAACGTTTAAACTTTTAGTTGTTATTAACTACATGTTAATGAAGTTTGCTTATGGATCTCGAGAATAATCCAATTATTGAGACGTTTAAAATACTCGGTATCGAAGAAATTTATCAAAAGCTGTTATTATGCATCTTTTTGATAGTATTGTGACGTTATAATTTCATTTTTAAAAGAATGTGATAAATATGATTATATGAAGTTCCAGATATTCAGGACCAAGTTTGTTTAAGTAAATCGATGATATTGACTTCATCACCCTTGCAGCGGTATGATCGCATGATTTTTAGCTGAAAGATCACGCCATATCCGACACGTGGGTAAGTTATGTAATTTCTGCTGACGTTAGTTACTAGCTAGGCACTAGTCAGCATTCTCGTCGGGTATTTAAAATTAGAGTTGACTGTCTCTCGGCCTATCACTTGCATAGCAAGACCCTGTGCCAGTCAGTTTCTTAAATTTATTTTGTGCTATCTTTCAGCTTCGAAGTAGGCCTAGGGCAAGTCAAAGATGGCGCCGGGCTTCTTCTGTCATCCAGGCAAACCCACGAGCTGTGTATCTCTCTCTCTTGAAATGTAGTTTAGTTTGTTATTAGAAAGATTAAAATTTCTTGAGATCAGAATTATATGTCTGATAGTGTTACCCTGTTACCACCCTTCCAGCTACCTGTATCTCTAACTCCCTTCAATGTCATCTCTGAGCTACGTCCCTATGCCCGTGACGACTGGTGAAGGCGCAGACGGCTTTGTCAACATCTTACGTCACAGTATACTTAGCTTTGGTATTCACCTTAGCGGCAATTGTGCGAAACTCAACAAATTTCTTATTTAAAAAAGCAACGATCATACTTACTTTATTGCAGCTGATCCTGATGCCCGACAGCGGCCTGTGTTTATCGGTGGAAAAAGTTTTGACTGTATATATTTCAGTATCTAATGAAAGTAAAACGTATTTATATTAGCTTTATCAACAGTGATATCCATCGTTACTCTACAATACACCTCATTTGTGCTCCCAGGGTTAGGCTGACCAAATCCTATCATTGGTACAAGTGTTTAGCTATTCCTTTGTTTAACAAATTACCACAAGCAGCCCCATGCTTTTAAAGCTAGCATTAGGTAACCCTTTTTATGGCATAAGAGTTTTTGCATCCTGTGTAAATTTATTTTAATTTTTTTTTGGTGGGGTAATGTGTATTGAATCTGATGTATATTTTAATGAAAACCTCGTAATATTTTTGACTATTGAGAATGGTATTTGTTGCATCGCAATAGTGGATTACATCTCCTGAAATTGTAACTTCTAGCTGACACTGGGTATCGAATTTTTGGATGGAATACAATACTTCCCCTACTTACTCTACGTAGTAGAGAAAGTAGTATATATGACACAAATTGTGTGTTTTAACGATATCTACATTTTTTACTTTCTCTACTACGTACAGTAAGTAGGGGAAGTACTGTATTCCACCCAAAAATTCGATACCGAGATTTCACCGGAAATACATGTTTTGAGACATCCTGAATCCAAAAAAAGCATTTTTGGAAACATGTCCGTGTGCGTCTGTGTGTCTGTCTGTGTGTCTGTGTGTGTGTGTGTCTGCTGTGAACAGCATAACTCAGAAACGAACAGTCGGATAAACACCAAACTTGTTATTTAGGTTCAGTATCTTCCACAGATGCGAAACGAAGGTTTTCAAGAAAATCCCGCACCCCAGATTACCCTTTACATGGAAGATTTTTCGAAAAGTTTAATTTTCTCAAAAATGGCTCTAATGATTTTGATTAAAATATCATAGGTTTAAGATATTTGCATGACAAATAAAAATGTATATCTCGAATTTTCTGGTAATGTCCCCAAAAGTATTCTCCATTGTGAACGACTTTTGCATAACTGGTAAACCATAAGAGATAGACAAAATTTTACTCCACAAAAAATTTAGATCGCGTTAAAATACACAATTTATGTCATATACATTTTTTTTGTTGAGTGAACCATTTTCGAGGTATTGCTTGTTATTCCCTTAAATTTTTCAATGCTATTTTCTAAAATGGGAATTCGTTATTCATTTTTTTGCCTTGTATATGTAAAGAGTTATAATCTGTGGGAAAGGGAATGGTGCTGCAACTAGCAACCAGCTGTTAAGAGATATGTATGTGCTTAAAGGCTACTGTTTTTCTATATTGCCCTTGTAAATATATTTTCCCCTTACATCTACAAGAAAATTAGCAATAAGATAGAGTC
Organism: Deroplatys truncata; assembly: GCA_030765065.1. Lineage (NCBI taxonomy): Eukaryota > Metazoa > Arthropoda > Insecta > Mantodea > Mantidae > Deroplatys > Deroplatys truncata. Next base: position 290,677,333 of record CM060975.1, on the reverse strand, counting down.
TGCAAATGTTTATCTCGATTAGCATGAAGTAGATGGAGAATAAGCGTTTGTAAAAATAGTTTGTACAAGAGTAGAGAAAGTCATGTGAGTGTAACACATCAGATTTTTTTGTATAATAACATTTTCTCTAGCTCTGACGGTTTACCAGTTATGCAGAACCCATTCAGAATGTAGAGGACTTTTGAGGACATTCCCAGAGAATTCCAGATATACATTTTATTTGTCATGAAAATATCTTAAACATATAATGTTTTAATCAAAACGTCATAGATATTCTTGAGAAAACAAACAATTTCGAAAAATCTTCCATGTAAAGGTAGTCTGGTAGGGATATTTTCTTGAAGACCTTCGTGTCGCATCTTTGGAAGATACTGAACCTAAATACCAGGTTTGGTAATATCCGACTTTTTGTTTTTGAGTTATGCTGTTAACAGACACGCACACTGACCCTTTTCTAAAAATAATTTTTTTGTAATTCAGGGGGCCTCGATACATGTATTTCCGGTAAAATCTCGGTATCGAATTTTTGGGCGAAATGAAATACTTCCCCTACTTATTATACGTAGTAGAGAAAGTAAAAATAGCTTTTGTCGCATTGTTATACGTCACTCACCTCGCGATTAACTCCAACGTGAAGTTAACTCCAACTTGTCTCGACGACGCGGATGAGTTTTAGAATATATAACTAATCTACGCCTTGCGTTTCCTTTTTTCGCCTTGTTCCTGCAATGAAATGCGCTGTGAAATTATTTCTGCAAAGGTTTATTTCGATTAACAGGAGGTGAATGGAAAAATATGCTTTTATAAGAATAGTTTGTAGAAGGTATATAAAATTAAACAATAGTGGGTAGAGACAGACATGCGATTGTTACACATCAGATTTTTATGTTATGCTGTTGAGAATACACGATCGTGCGCTATTTTCTTCAGTGGACCTGAAATGTATTTTTGGTTAAACTCCTATTTCGAATTTTTGTGGAGAATACAATACTTCTGCACCGAGGGGGATGCCCAGGCGGCAACGTCTGTGGCCCACATACGGTGGGGGGTCCTAGGTTCGATTCCCGGTGACCGTCCCGGATCCTGCTGTGTTGGCTGTGTCGGGCAGGTGACGCGGATGCTTGCGCATTAGAAAGATTTCTCCCCGCGAACGCCAGGGTGCGTTTTCTGGCCCGTTAGGTGGCTTTAAGATACTTCACCTCTAATGGTGCGTGGTTGTTCAAACTGTAAACATTATGAACTTCTACGCGCCACTGTGAGCCTGCGGACGTGAGACCACCTATGGCTCCTTCACCTCATCCCGGGGGCGTAGCCAAAAATAGAACAAGCTGGTCGCAGTGGCGAGGTGTCCCTCTCTGGTAAACACATCCTACTACACTCGCTATCCATCAGAGAATGTAATTAATCTCACAAACATGCTTATATTCTATTTCAATTGTTATTTTTGGGAATCTTTCTTTTTGAAATGAATATAACCATAATTACCTCTCTTAGCTGTGTGTATTTAATAAGTCTGTACCACACACACATGCCGTAACGTAATGAAATGAAACCTTTTTACGTGATATTAGAGCAGACGGCACCGAGCTGGCACAAATCCTCTTTATAAGCTCATTTTTTGGTCCTTTGTGACATTCTTGCCACAGAGATTTCAGTGCAAATTCTGCAGTATGGTATCCTTTTTTTTTCTCCTAACGTAACGTAATTACTTTGAATGTTAATATACTCAGAAGGTAATGGCATTATTTATGAATTAGCGAGAGAGGATATTATGTTTTTCCACCACTTCTCCCGAGTGCGGAAATATATGTGCTTTACATGACTGTTGTTTCAAATTTGAATCATCTTTGGTATTAAAACATCATGGAGGGGTTATTTTATACATGGTTTAAGAACGAAAAACGATTATGCATTCGTTATTAAAATTTAACGTTGACATCTTGTCTGAAATACATCTTTGAGGCTCCCTGAATCCAGAAGTGTGTTCCATGTGGGCAAGAAAGAAAGAAAGAAAAAAAGAAAAGTTATATAAAGCTAATTTTTTTTCCAACTCCGGCATGATTTGAAAGCCTATAAATTGAGTAATTTTAAGGAATTATAACACGTCAAACCGCTCATTTCGTTTAAAACCATTATTTTATTTTGTTTTCTGAAATTACTACAATGTCATTAAAATGTCATATATTTAAGATATTGTAATTCGTCAAATGGATGACTTTCACTTTCTGTAATACAGACTTTGAAATACTCTTGATTTTTACTTTCTCTATCACTTACCCTACAGGGAGCAGAGGAAGTATTGCATTTCACCACATGGAGATTTCATTGAAAATACACATTTTGAGGTCCCTTGATTCAAATAAAGTATTTTTAGAGCAAAGATCTCGGTGTGTGTGTGTGTGTGTGTCGGTATATGCACCCGTCTATCTGTCTGTCTTTGAACAGCATAGGTTTAGGAGTAGCAGTAGGTACGCAGTGCGACTTAGCCCTCGATCTACACGATCTATTGTGCCTAAGCCCCTAAAGGGATGCCCCAGGGAGGGAGGGGCAAGGTGAGAGGAGACAGTGCGGCAGGACCAGGAGGCACGCCAGGGCAGAGGGCAGGATCCCTACCTTTGACACATTCAAACTCCCTGGATGACAGCTGGTGCAACTGGCTCCCCTCCCCCTGCAGGTTTGCACATTCCACTGGGGGCCCGGGCTTCTGTGCCATGCAACATAGAGACTCAACGCCGACACTTCAACCAAGCAGTTGAAAGGTGAGGTGAAATGATAATGGAGGTGAAATAGAGGGACAAAACATTCGGGAGAAGTAATGAACGTTTCCAGTATTCTCCTAGCGACCGTTGGAAACCCCGAAAAAAACCCATGGGTCAGGAAGGGCGGGCGCGGGAATCAAACCCACAACCATCACTCAAACCCAAAAACTAAAAGTCAGTTAAATACCAAACATAGTGTTTTAAGTTTAGCAGCTTTTAAGGATACCACTCGAAGATTTTCAAGAAAATTCCCCCTCTCCCAATCTAAACTACGCTTAACATTGACATGCTTTGGTTATTTCTTATTTTCTCAAGATAGGTCTAACAATTTCGATTAAAACTCCACGTGTTTAAGGTGTTTGCATGACAAATAAAGTATATACCTTGAATTTTCTGGGAACGGTTGATGAAGCTCTCTCCATTCTGAATGACTTTTTCATAGCTTGTAAACTATAAGAGATTTTTCTACGCAACAAATGTAGATCTCGTTAAAGCATATGACTTATGTCAAATGCATATACCTTTTTCAAGCGAAAATTTGCACCTGTCGTGTAAAGAGAACAAAGTTTGAAAGCCCATATACACTATGTGATCAAAAGTATTCGGACATTCTCACAAACATACGGTTTTCATCTTAGGTGCACCTGCCACCTACTGCCTGGTACTTATTATCCGCGACCTCAGTAGTCATTAGACATCGTGAAACAGCGAATGGGACGCTCCGTGGAACTCACGGACTAAGGACGTGGTCAGGTGATTGGGTGTCACTTGTGTCAGAAGTCTGTACGCGAGATTTCCACACTCCTAAGCATCCCTAGGTCCACTGTTTCTGATGTGATAGTGAAGTGGAAACGTGAAGGGACACGTACAGCACAAAAGCGCACAGGCCGACCTCGTCTGTTGACTGTCAGAGACCGCCGACATTTGAAGAGGGTCGTAAAGAGTAATAGGCAGACATCTATCCAGACCATCACACAGGAATTCCAAACTGCATCAGGATTCACTCCAAGTACTATGCCAGTTAGGCCTGAGGTGAGAAACCTTGGTTTCCATGGACGATCGGCTGCTCATAAGCCACACATCACGCAGGAAAATGCCAAACAACGCCTCGCTTGGTGTAAGGAGCGTCAACATTACACGATTGAACAGTGGCAAAACGTTGTGTGGAGTGACGAATCACTGTACATAATGTGGCGATCCGATGGCAGGGTGTGGGTATGGCGAATACCCGGTGAACGTCATCTGCCAGCGTGTGTAGTGCCAACAGTGAAACTCGGAGGTGGTGCTGTTATGGTGTGGTCGTGTTTTTCCTAGAGGGGACTTGCACCTTTTGTTGTTTTGCGTGGCACGATCACAGCGTAGACCTGCATTGATATTTTAAGCACCTTCTTGCTTCCCACTGTTGAAGAGCAATTCGGGGATGGCGATTGCATCTTTCAACACGATCGAGCACCTGTTCATACTGCACGGGCTGTGGCGGAGTGGTTACACGACAATAACATCCCTGTAATGGACTGGCCTGCACAGAGTCCTGACTTGAATCCTATAGAACAGCTTTGGGATGTTTTGGAACGCCGACTTCATGCCAGGCCTCACCGACCTACATCGATACCTCTCCTCTGTTCCGCACTCCGTGAAGAATGGGCTACCATTCCCCAAGAAAGCTTCCAGCACCTGATTGTCATCAAGGCTAAGGGTGGGCCAACACTATTGTTAGCTATATAACTAGTAATATAAAATCCGAGAATGCAGTAGAATCTATGTTTGCATGTAACGAACCTTGGAGTTATAATTAAGATGAAAGTCTGTAAAGATATATATATATATATATATATATATATATATATATATACATACATACATACATACATACATATATGCATAGTTGAAGTATATTCGAACCCACTCGCAGCCTCTCCCTACTGCGTGAAACAGCCGGCAGTCGCCGGGGAAATTACGCCGGGCGGACTAAAATCCTTTACCATTTAATAGAAGCTGGAAATGTTGACCTGCTCTTAAACAGGCAGCATATCTCGTGTAAATATTCTCGTTCACTCTCCGAAGCATCCTTTCACATTTCAGATCATGAAGAGAAATTATTTCTGGGTAGATCCCTAGAATTACTTACAAATGTTCACATACATTTTAATATTTATGGGCGAATTGAAAAGACTGTCCCATAATACCACCTTTTCCTCTATATGTAAACTTTCACGCTTCTCCCTAGTTTCTTAACGTACTGAGTTCTACTTACATGAACCGTAAGCTATGGGTTTCTTGATGACTGAGTTCGCCGAAACACCTAATTGTCTTAGCTACTCTGACTTCTAAGTGCTTTGCCTGAACACGTAATTTGCCTGGTAATGACTCCTTACGGGCTCTGAGAATTGCAACCCGTTCTTCTTGCTTTATGCATTGATTTTAATATATGAAAATAATTTATTGTAATTATTTATCTATCTCCCTACCATGTATTTATACGAGGGCTGATCAACAAAGACTGAGACTGACTTTTTTCACAGATGTTTATTACTCCAATTCAATGTATACATGATCTTTTTCAAGGTAGTCCCCTCCTACTTCAATGCACTTTTTAAAGCGTCTCTGCCAGTCCTTGAACACGTCTTGCAAACCATTCTTTGTCAGGTCCTTGAGAATTGCCTCACTTTTCTTTAGCACTGCTTCAGAGTTCTCAAATCGAATACCCCTAAGCTTTGCCTTTAGTGATGGGAATAAAAAAAAGTCACAGGATGCAAGATCAGGGCTATAAGGTGGATGTGGTACACAGGTAATGTGAATCGAGCTAGAAACTGCATGACTTGATTTGCGACGTGAGGTCGTGCATTGTCATGATGAAGTCGCCACCCAGTCCGAGAAAGCTCTGGTCGTTTCTTTGCAATGTGCTTCCTCAGTGTAGCCAATACTGACGTGTAGTATGCTGCTGTAACAGTAGTGTGAGGGAGAACTGCATGCTGGTAAATCATTCCATTACAGTCAAAAAATGTGATCACCATCACTTTCCCTGCAGATGAAACAACTTTTGCCTTTTTTGGTATTGGAGAACCTGGCGATTTCCACACTGTGCTGGCTTGTTTTCCTTCAGGATCATAATGATGTAGCCATCACTCATCACCTTGCTTAACACTGACAAGTCGAACTTCTTTGAAGTCCTTGCACCACCTAAACACTGTTGCACGAGGTAATGCATTTTCACTGTGCGCTTGCTTCAGCTTTTCATAAGTTTCGGTGGCTGTATGGTTTAAACGAAAACAGAATTTGATTGCGCTGTACTGCTCCTCTCGCGTCACCTCCACTGTCTGGTATTCGAAATGCACGTAGGGTCTACAAAATAGAGCATTATTACCAACCTACCAATACGAGAGTGCAGCCGCCTACCAACATTATACATAAAAACCCGCTCTTTTCAAATATTTATGTTACAGATACGAAACTATCACGGAAGCTACAGGAAAAAATCAGTCTGTCTGTTGATCAGCCCTCGTAGAATTATTAATCGTACGAGTTAATGATGAAGGGAAATATGTGGTATATGAGTATGTCTAATACTTTTAGATAAACATTCGATACTTTTTCGATACTTTTAAATGTTTAAGCTTTGCATTATAGGAATTTGTTACGTTTAATTTTATACAGATAAGGAACGGAAGATCTGAAGACTTCATTTATTGTCTCACACGTGCCACGAAAAAGTTGCGGACCATAGTTCTCGTAGACCTTGACTGCGTTTCCTGTGACTGAATGAATGCAACATTCCATACACTCTTGTGTCTAAATTAAAACATTGCAAAACAGTGAGGAAAGGAGTAGAGGAACTCGTGTAATGCTGCTATAACTGAGTTGTGAATGAAGCTGATGCACTAAATCACATTTCTGCAACAGCCTGGCTCGGTGAAGCACCCTCAGCAATTATTACATTTATCTATTCCGGTGACCAAAATTCGTGAATCCAGGAGAAACAATCAGAACTTAAGACTTGAGACAATACAGCGCATGGAAATATTTGTTTTTTTAGTTGTTTGAGTTTTATAAAATATATATATTAATCTATATTTTCAAGACTGCAGTATAAAGAATTGCTAGTATTTGGTTTCTATGGGTAGAAAATCCTTTAAAAAGAGAAGCATTGAAATTAATATTAGCCTTGACTAACAATAGGGGATATATAAGGTTTGTTCCAACAGACGGTTCTGAACGGGTTCCGAACTAATTCCAACACATGCTAATGCACATGCGCCAATACGGTACGCTAACAGAACTAATTCGGAATTTTGTGTGGTTGGAACACTACTTGAACCGTTCGCGTTCTGTCACGGCCTTCTTCGTTGCACGGTCAATCAGAAGACGATCAAATATCTACGTTTACAGCGTTGATGAATGAAATCAAACTCGTAAGCGTTTCTTTCATACTGATTCCAGTCCTAATATTCGAGCAAAAATAAATCGCGTTCGTTTATCGGCTTAAAGCCATTGATACTGAGTTATTGCGAATAACAATTGTAATTTATAGATATTATATTTAAACCAGAACCCGGAAAAAGTAATTTAACACAATTCCAATTTAACATTAGGTTTCCTGCTACAGAAGCTTCTAAACACAATGTTTAATTTAAAACTCCAATACTCTGAGACAAAGACACCCCACATAAATTCTATTCCGAACGTAATGCAAATAATACAAAACTACATGGTACCAATGTATGCTTATGATCAGGGTTAGGATTTTTAGTTGCAAATTTCAGATGAAAAAAGGAAGGGAAAAGGTGCTCAAATAAGGTGAAAAAGGCACAATAAGGTGCTGGTTTATTTAAGGGGATGCACAACTGAAATTGCTATTTTCTAAACTATCCATTCAATTGGGCTGAAATTTTTATTTCTTTATATATAATTGTTTTGTGAATTATAGCCCAGTCTTAATAATTCTCGGAACTGCGCGGTTGAGGTTATTGTCGTCTCTGCCTGCCCAGGCTTCGTCTCCACGTAAACAGATGACGTCTCTCACAGCAACAAACTCACATTCACGAACAGCAGGCTACTGATTCTGGTGGGATAGAATCACTCATTGTCAATTGCATTATTGCGGGCTACTTTATAGCAGTAAAGTGAGAGAAAGAGGTTATCGTCGAACACACAATTATTTTCCATTGTTGCGGGTGTGCCTTCAATTCCCGCGCGGCGTTTACTGAAAGAGGTAGACTTACTATTCGCACGTACACAGCAAGCTAAGGAGACGTTAATTGAAAGTTAAAGAATAAATTGGAATGAAACTTAAAAGAGAAAAGGGGATTATGGGCATGGTTGGGGGGAAATGGTATAAAGGTGCCAAAAAGGGGTAAAGGTCCCAAAATAACGGAATAATGTTTAAATGGAAATAATCCTCTTCTTCGGAAGTCGATGCATCATTAAAAAGATCACTGTCACCTTCTAAATCACTCATTATTGTTATCTTTGAACGCTGTTTTGCTCCCTGGCTTTGTTAGACGTTTGTTCTTTTCCTCAAGTATGTCGCCATACTACTCAACAGCGAGCAACTGCTTATCAAACACCTTTGCTATTCCGTATTGAGAAATAAACACGAATGGAGGAATAAATTACATATTCAAATTTATTTTCTACTGAATACAGAGAGTATGTCGCTTTTTAAATACTCTCTGTCGGGTTTGTTCCAAGCGATTAGAATTGATTCTGAATTAACTGAGTATGCGCTGTAGACCATACAATCTGCGCATGTCTGGAATTTTCAGTTCCTATTCTTAATCACGAACCGATTTCACTCGTCCCGAACTAGTTCCCAAATACGTTGGAACTGCAAACTGGAAATTCAGAATTGGTTCTGAACTGATTCTCTGTCGTGTTGGAACGCCATTTAGCTACTGCGCACACTCAGATAATTCGGAATCGATTCTGAATCGTGTGGGAACAAACCTATAATCTGTGGCATTATCATGATAAAAGGTCATTGGCAATTTAAGTTGTTTGTTATTGGCGAACGTCAAGCAGGAACAAATTCGGAATTAACATCTATAGAACTTTGGGTACATGTTTTTATACACAGAAAACTATTAATAAGAGCTAACGCGAGTGTCAAGTATCGGTGCTCAAAACTCCGTATCGATATCGAGTATCGAATATCGAGAAATAAATAATGGACAGGGAATTCGTCGTATAGGAGGAGGCATCCCAGCATTCGCCTACTGACCTACGTAAACCACGAAAAAATCTAAGTTGAGAATGGCCGCCCAAGGGAGCTGAACTCGGGTACTCACAATATAAGTCTCACACGTTACCACGAAGCCATCTCGCTGGGTATTCCTCCATTATACTTGGATACTGTACACTTTCTTGAAACTCGACGGGTTATGAGAAGCAATTTTACTTTGACAGAATGTTCCTGTGTGTATTAAACCATCTTTACATCCCCGCAATTAGGAAGCTGTCTGCGGTAAATGAGCACGCTAGGTGCATAGCATGTTTCTAGCATTTAACGACACTCGTAAACGAAACGCTCCCGAGTTAATATTTCTGACACGAAATACCACGATGAAGTTGGTAGCTAGGGTTACAAGATGTCCTCAATTACTGGCCCAAGGCATCCCGGTAATTATGCTTCCAAAACGTTTCGATAATATACATTGTTTGGTTTTAAAATTTATAAGCGAAGAGAGCATATTATGAATTTTACGATAAACAGGGTATTTGTCTTCAATTAGAATGATTATTTTGGTAACCCTAATTGCTTTACAGTAAACAAAGAGGAGTAGAAGTTCTTCTTTGTAATTGACTAATTTTACCAAGATCTCACAGGCAACAGCCTCCTTGTTTTATAAATATGTTAGAGAAAGCCTTCTTATATAATACAGTCTCTATCAAAAGTTTAACCAGGGTGCAGGACTTCAAATGAAGGGATTGAAGCATAGGTTACCCCTCACAATCGACGTACAGATTGCACTAAACAGTAGCAATGCAAATATAACAGCTGATAAATGTTTACTCTAATCATAAAAGCAGAATAAAAGGGAAATAAAATAAAATTCTGACATGTTACACTCATATGACGCTCTCTACCCTCTATAGCTTATTATTGGGTATGCAAGTTTATTTTCGTATCTACTTTATTTTAATCGAGATAAAACTTTCGAAAATAGCTACAGTACGCATTTCGTTATAGATACAAAGAGAACAACAATAGACAAATGTTTAAGAACTGGAAACTATACGCTGGCCTTAAAATTTCGTACTGCTTCCATGCAATCGCAGGAAACAACTGAATGTTGACAGGTTTTAAGAGTATGACCAAGAAATCAACAATTCAAATTTTTAGTAATGGATATTTCAGAAATTGTTTGTGCTACATAAACACTTATTTGAAATAAATTGTACGTTTTAAAGAGATCTACATTTTTTGGGTAGTAGGTTTTCGTCTATGGCTTAGCGTTTAACAGTTATAGAAGATTATATAAAATGTCTTCCAAATGAAGTATACTTCACAGGCTCTCCTATAAATTTCAAGATATACATTTTATTTGTCAAGCAAATATGTTTAATATATGGTATCTTAGTCGAAATGGTCATAACCATTTTTTAGAAAATAAACCATTTCGAAAAATGTTCCATATAAAGGGTAGTGTGCGGTGGGGGATCTTCTTGAAAACCTTCGTAAGGTACTGAACCTAAATACCAAGTTTAGTGTTTATCCGGGTTTTTGTTTTTGAGTTATACTGTTCACACACACACACACACACACAATATAAATATCGGTATAGAACTTTTGAATAGAATGCAATAATTTTTCTACCTATATGTACGTGGTAGAGAAAAAAGAAATATTTTGTATTTTATCACAAATCCAATTATTAAGTATCATTTATTTAACTAGCGGGCCTATCTGAAGTTGCGAGGTTAGCTTTTTAAACTAGAATAACGAATTTATTTACACCACCTCCCGTTCTTTATGAAATTATTTATAGAATGATGTGGTGGTTTTATATGAGGAATCATTCTCTTTATTTATTATTATTGCATTTTTAACAGCCCCGGTTATTGCTAATAACGGATAAAACACCTCCTAGTATTCGCGCAAAAGGATGGGAAACATCGGCGAAACGTTTCACCTCTTTTAACTTCTCCCCGACAGTCCAGTACAGTTCTGGAAATCCTTCATAGCTTATGCACATCTTTTGTCGGTGGAACAATCATCATTTGGAATGGTTGAGTAACTTAAGGATAATTACAGAAGGTGAAATTTGAAACCTTTTTACCTTTTGTTTTTCCCGTAATTATTTAATAATATAAAAGATGCATAATTTTCACATAGTGCACAAATCCTTAACATATATAACGAAATAGAAGTGAAGCTGGTGAATATGGAGATTCCCCACTTCCAGGACACGAAACATTACCTCTCTGGAAAATACATATAGTCTGGGACCATTGATAAATGGAAAATACATATACGAGGGTAGTCCCAGAAGTACCTGACCTGACGTATAGATAGCGGTTGCTGTTTCAAACCGCTGACTATGGTAGAAAGTACCACATTTATAAAGTTGAAGTTTGACGATACCATATCGTTTAGTAATTGTTTGGCAGCCATTAATAGTGAACCCTCTCAGCGAATTTGTAAACATGGATAAAGCAGGTCATCGTTATGTGATACAATAATTTCCCTTGAAAGGTCTTAGTCCAACTAATATCAAAGCTGAGCTAGATTCTACTCTGGGGGAGAGTCCATTCCTTCGTTTACAACAGTAAAATATTGTGTGGCAGAGTTTAAGCGAGACCGTACGAGCTGCCAAGACGAACATCACAGTGGTCGAGCAAATGAGATGACTACGCCAGAAATTGTGAAGAAAATTCACAAAATGGTATCGGATGACCGTCGACTGAAAGTGCGCGAGCTAGCGGACATCGCAGGCATTTCAAAAAGTGCTGTGCATCGCACACTAACTGAAAATTTAGACATGAAAAAGCTGTACACAAGATGGGTGCCGCGTTTACTCACAATGGAACAAAAACAGCATCGTGAGGATGTTTCAGTCGAGTGTTTGGCGATGTTTCGCGGCAATAAACCCGAGTTTTTGCGTCGATTTGTAACCATGGATGAAACATAGGTCCATCACTTCGCACTTTTGGCCATGGTGATAACCGATGTGCGAGCTGATGCGTTGTCTTGATGAAACAAAAGCTTCTTTTTCACTTAATGGGCCATTTTTTGCTTGATTTCATCCTTTAAACGCTGCAATAATTTTGCATAATACTCGCCATTGACTGCTTTTCCTTTTTGAAAATAATCAATGAAAACTATACCACGCGCATTCCAAAAAACTGACCTTGACTGCCGATGGAACTGTCTTCGCCTTCTTTGGAGCCGATTCTCATTTTCATTCCACTGTTTTGACTATTCCTTCGTCTCAAGTGTAAAGTGATGTTTCATCCATGGTTATGAATAGACGCAAAAACTCGGCTTTATTGCAACGAAACATCGCAAACATTCGACTGAAACATCTTCACAATACTGCTTTGTTCCATTGTGAGTAAACGCGGCACCCATCTTGCACATAGCTTTCTCATGTCCAAATTTTCAGTCAGTATGCAACGTACAGCACTTTTTGAAATGCCAACGATGTCTGCTAGCTCGCACACTTTCAGTCGATGGTCATGCAATACCATTTTCTGGAGTTTTCTCACAATTTCTGGCGTGGTCACCTCATTTAGTCGACCACTGCGATGTTCGTCTTGGCAGCTCGTACGGCCTCGCTTAAACTCTGCCACCCAATATTTTACTGTTGTAAACGAAGGAGCAGACTTCCCCAGAGTAGAATCTAGCTCAGCTTTAATATTAATTGGACTAAGACCTTTCAAATGAAAGTATTGTATCGCCTAACGATGGCCAGTTTTATCCATGTTTACAAATTCGCTGAGAGAGTTCATTATCGATGGCTGCCAAACAATTAATAACAACGTAACATCGCCAAACTTCGAACTTAAACCTTATAAGGGTGGTACTTTCTACCATAGTCAGCGGTTTGAAACAACAACCGCTAAATATACGTCAGGTCGGGTACTTCTGGGACTGCCCTGTATATGATGACGAAGCCACTGGAAGCATTCGATGCAGGAAGACTGAAGGTAAACATAGAAAAAAACAAAATATTTAGTAGTGGGTGGTGAAGGCCGAGATATTATTCTTCCACGAGGGAACATTAAAGCTATAAAACAATGTAAGTACTTGCGTTCCGTTTTACATGGATCTCGTAGTTGCAAAGCATGTTGCAGGCAAGGACTATAAAAATGTTGAATGCGATTTTATGGAGCGGAGTTATATCTAGAAAAATAAAACAATATATACTTATAACGGTAGTGGAAACTATTATGACATATGGAGCAGAGAGTGGGATACTAATTGAGAGTCAAAGTAAAATACAGGAAGTGGAGATAGATGGGATACTTAGAGGAGCCAGAGTGTCTAGTTGGAGAGGAAAAGGAATGAAGAAGCAAGGCAGTTAATGGGAATGGATGAACCAGTTACAGAGAGAATTGCAGAGGAGCTCTTCATATATGGCCAGGCCGAGGAATGACAAAACAAAATCTGATGTGTTACACTCACATGACTTTCTCTACTCTTGTACAAACTATTTTTACAAACGCTTATTCTCCATATGCTTCATGTTAATGGAGATATCGAGATGTTAATCTTATTGCTAATTTTCTTGTAGATGCAAGAGGAATATGGTAGGTTTTAAGCGATAGTCAAATATTTTAACGCTGGTTGCTATGTGGCGCATTCCATTCTGTTTGCATGTCCAGAACATAAAACAAATGAATAACGAATTTGAGAAAAAGTATAAGTATTGGAAAATTTAAGGGAATAACAAGCAATATCTCGCAAACGGTTCACTCAACAAAAGAAATGTATATGACATAAATTGTGTATTTTAACGCGATCTACATTTTTCGTGCAGTAAAATTTTGTCTATCTCTTATGGTTTAGCAGTTATGAAAAAGTCGTTCATAATGAAGAATACTTTTGGAGACATTCCCAGAAAATTCGAGATATACATTTTATTTGTCATGACAATATCTTAAACATATGATATTTTAATCAAAATCGTTAGAGCCGTTTTTGAAAAAATTAAAATTTTCGAAAAATGTTCCATGTAAAGGGTAGTCTGGGGTGGGGGGATTTTCTTGAAAACCTTCGTGTCGCCTCTCTGAAAGATCCGGAACCTAAATACCAAGTTTGGTGTTTATCCGACTCTTCGTTTTTGAGTTATGCTGTTCACAGACACAGACACTGTGTTCTTCATTATGAACGACTTTTGCATAACTGGTAAACCATAAGAGATAAACAAAATTTTACTATACAAAAAATGTAGATCGCGTTAAAATACACAATCTATGTAATTTTTTTTTTGAGTGAACCATTTTCGAGATATTGCTTGTTATTTCCTTAAATTTTTCAATACCTATACTTTTTCTCAAATTCGTTACTCATTTTTTTTGTCCTGGTAATGCAAAGAGAATGGAATACTCCACATAGCAACTAGCTCTTAAAATATTTGACTATCGCTTAAAGCTTACCATATTCCCCTTGCATCTACAGGAAAATTAGCAATAAGATTAACATCTCGATATCTCGATACATGAAGCATGTGAAGAATACGTGTTTGTAAAAATAATTTGTACAAGATTAGAGAAAGTCATGTGGGCGTAACACATCAGAAATTTTGTTACACCTCTTCGACAACATCGAATTTTTCGATCTACTTTCGAGATAAACTTTCGCAGAAATGGCTTGATTGCACATTTCGTTGTGGGTACAAGGGCGATGCAGGAGATTGAAGCGATAGTCAAATGCTTAAAAACCGCCTCTGTGTACTGGCGATTTAATACTTCTAAAAATCTGTGTTAAATCTATCAGAAAATTTACAAGGAAACTCACGAAAATGATTGGTAATGCACAGTTTTATTGGATATAAATAGTGTGTTTTAATGAGATATTCATTTTCCAAATGAACACTTCACAGGTTATTCGATTAAAATATCCATTTTATTAGACATGTAGGATATCCTATTCAAGTAAAGAATATTTTGGGATGAGAGAATTTTATTGAACATCTTTGTGTCACTTCCTTGCAAGAGTTGTACTTAAATACCAAGTTCGGTATTTATCCCACTTTTCGTTTTGTAGTTATGCTTTTCTCCCTCCCACCCTCCCTCCCCCTCTCCCTCTCTCATATATACAAATTGAAATTTTTGTAAAAATAGTAATTTTTCTGGAGAGCACAAAAATACATTAAAGGCGAAATCCAATTCTCGGATGGAATACAATACCTCCTCTACCTACCAGTAGGGACACTAAAACGTTATAGAATCACTAAACTGAATGCATTAGAAATATTTATTCATTTTGCAAGTCCTGCTCAGTGGCGATGTGGGCAAGGGAGTGCAGCTCTGGTTGCCAGCTACGGAATGCCCCGGGTTTGATACTACCCATAGATTTTAAGTCCTAGATATAGGACCGTTGCCCACTCATCATCGTGAGGAAAATGAGGAGCTGCGATAGTCAGCGGTTCTGGCCTCGTGAACCAACTTTTCGGCTGGGGAATGCGTGATCTAGCCACATCACCTCATCAGGTAATCACATACCTCTACCAGCGTAAATAGGCGTGAGGCCGGCAGTCGGTGTGGGAGGCCCAGGTCCTTCGCCACAGTATTTATGTATTTTTATTCCTTTTGAAAACAAAACTAGAGAATATAATACTTGAGAAAGTGTTTCTGTTGTTGGAGTTGTTTGTCCCACGCTTTGGGCGTCAATTTTAAGAGGTGTAGCCGTTGGTTTGATAGTTTCTGCCCACGTTTTGGGCACCCAATTTGAAGTAGTTGATAATTATTTACGTAATCTATTTATTTAGCTCCACGTATGGACGTCAATTTGAAGTAGATTGTTTGTTACGTAATATGCTGCTACGCATGAAAAGCCGATTTGAAGTTGTATTTTTGTTGTTACGCTCTAAGTTAAAAAAAAAAATATTAACCTTGTTATTAAACTGCTTCTTTAACTATTTATGTTTACCTCGGCAGCGTCAGTATTGTTTTAGAGACACCTTTCTCTTAGGCAGGGCGTGGTGCGACAAGAATATAGGCTTACACAGATTTTAAGTTTTAATTCATTTCTTTTTATTACTCCTTGACACAAATTAAATAGCACTTCACTGATATCAAGAGCTGTGAGATTCTTTAATTTAATACTTGCACTTCAAATATATATATATACTTATTTTTACGTCTCACACGATTACGTAATATATTTCTCTAGAGGACTCACAAGCAACGCATCCAGTTACTATCATCGTCTGCAGGCAACTGACAAGATTTCAACCGTACAAACCCGTAAACTTCTGTATTTCAAGTCTCTTATTGCTAATCCTAGTCCAATAGAATACCTGCATTTTACTAAAGCTTTTTCTGGCTGTTGATTGGCTATTTTTAAACTGTCTCAAAATTTACATTATTGCTGCCCTAATCATGACTAGTACCATTCAAACTCTGAAACTCATTATTGCCTCAAGGTTACCTCATTGTTACCTCATTGTTAGCAACTTTAAACTTATTATTCTCATAGTTCTTACATTATTAAATTACGTAATGGATTCACACAACTTTATTGAACATGTTTACAACAATATAAGCATATAAAATGACTGATACATACGTTTTACAAATTATTACATACATATTGCTTCAAGGTGGGCTGTTATTGAATTTATATATTATTTCATTTAATTGAAATTATTCGAGTGTTAAAAATACTGACTCATACCCATAGATTTTAAGTCCTAGATATAGGACCGTTGCCCACTCATCATCGTGAGGAAAATGAGGAACTGCGATAGTCAGCGGTTCTGGCCTCGTGAACCAACTTTTCGGCTGGGGAATGCGTGATCTAACCACATCACCTCATCAGGTAATCACATACATCTATCACGCGTAAATAGGCGTGAGGTCGGCAGTCGTTTAGCAGGCCCAGGTCCTTCGCCACAGGATGTATGTATGTTTATTCATTTGGAAAACAAAAATAGAGAACATAGTACTTTTAAATAAGGCAAATGTCGGAGGTAAGACAGTGAACTGTTATACATATTACTAGATGAAGCGTGCAAATATTTCTCACAATCTCGAAAAATATATAAATTCATCATAAATTGCAATGCACTGCTTAAATACTGAACTCATCTAGCTGACAGAAGTGGCATAGAATATAATGTTATTCTATACATAGTTTTGGTATTTATCCTAATGCATTTATTTCTAAAATTAAAACACGTATTTAATAAACAATAAATTCCAGAATCTTCATATACATATAGGAAAAAAGAAGCTAAGTGCCATTCACTCAATCATATTCAGTATTAACATTTTTTCTATTATTTTTGTTATGAGCATTCCTTTATGTTGCAGGTTGCTGTGATATGTCAACTTTTTGGCAAAATAAGCTCCATTTTGTTGTGCTGCATCCTTAGTGTAAAACAACTTCAATGGTGTCACCACAACATCATTAGCAACTTCTTATTTTATGCTTTTCCATGGAATACTTATTTCCGCTGAATTTCTAATTTTAAAAAATCTGATTCCACCTGACTTTCTCTACTCTATAAATTACGCTTACGAAAGTTTATTTTTCTTTCTAGTTCATTTTAATCCAGATAACCCTCTGCAGAAATACTTGTATTACACATTTCGTTAGGGTACTAAGGGAGCAGCAACCGTCAAATGTTTAAGAACTGGACGCTATATGCTGGCATTAAAATTTCATACTGTTTCCATGCAATCGCGAGAAACAACTGAAAATCCACAGGACTTTCAAGGAATAGCTAAGTATGGACAAATCGAACCATTAGTAATGACATCTCGGAAAAGTTATTTGGAATAAATTGTGTGTTTTAAAGAGATCGAATTTTATGTGTAGATCGTTTTCGTCTATCGCTTAATATTTACCACTTATACAAGATTATAGAAAATTCCTTCCGACTAAAGCGGACATCACAGGCTAAGATATATATTTTATTTTTCCTGTAAATATCTTTAATATAGGTGTTTTAATCAAAATCGTAGACATTTTTTTGGAAAATAAAAAAAATTCGAAGAATGTTCCACGTAAAGTGTAGTTTGGGATGGAGGATTTTCTTGAAAATCTTCATGTCACATATTTCCAAGGTAATTATCCGACGTTTCGCTTTTGAGACACACACACACACACACGTACCTTTTTCTAAAATTCTGTTTTTGGATTCAGGGGCTCAAAATATGTATCTCGGTATCGAATTTCTAGGTGTAAACGGAAAGGAGTTGTTGCTAAAAGATAACACTGATAAAATAATTCGTTTCTACACTTTTATTGCCGTCACACTTAATTAATAATTCACATATTTAATCTTTATACACGCCTGACTGAAACTGAGATATTTCCGAATGTACTACAGTCGTTATAGTTACAGTCGTTTGTAACTAACTTTGCGACGTGTACCTCGCGAGAGATTCTTCACGACTACGTGACGTGCATCTCGTGAGAGATTCTTCCGAACTGCGTGATACTTGCTTATGGCTCGAGAATATATACTCCTTCACCCCGAATTGCCTAAATATTATAATAGAGCTGCTATTTGGTTACCAAATCGCGCCTACTTTAGCGTCTGTTTTGTCAGCCAACCATTGCTACTAACATATATACTCTAGGGAAGATATTTCCTCCATTTCTAAAAAAGGGCACGCTACCCTGACGTCATTTGTTTGTCTCTTCTTAGTGATAAACAACTCACCCCCTTGGTGTATTGTTACCCACTTCTATTGTCAGTTTCAGTGAGGCTGTGTAAACTTATTTCCTAACAATACTTGTGGCTAACAAACATCTAAAATCCTGTACATACAATAATATTAATTTACACTACAATCACTCTGGCATTCACAGTGTTGTGATATAAAATATTGCCTCAATATGCTATAAAAATATCGGACATACAGATATGCATTCCTACACGAACGCTGGCATGGATACATCCAAAAAGGTGACCAGTCGAGTTTCAAATCTGGATCCTCTAACAGTCAAACCCAATATGAAATGGTATCGCTGAACCTATGTACTTGTGTGTATTTTACATTTTGAAGCCGTATCTATCCATGTGGAAGTCTTAGGGCTACTTTATGTGACAGGATGCTTTCTAAATCCATTTACTTTTAGCTGTGTTAATTACGAAAATGTATGTTAATTTGGTTTTATTATTAAATTGAGTCGTATAATGTTGAATTCATAAGTTTGTGACACATTGTGTGTCCTAATGCTTCTAATGTGCGTATGTTCATTTATGTCATTTTATTACGTGATTTCCATTGTATTTGTTCAAAACCACCTGCAATCCATAGTTCACTAATGTATAGGGCATGTTAACAGTGCTTTTTATCTTTTTAATAAGACCTTTCGAACGATTAACTCCTCTCGCTTTTTATATACAGTAATAATGCTATTAATTGTTATTATTATACAAGGAAAAGATAAGTAAAGAAAGAAAAACATTTGGAATATTGAAACCGATGTAATGGAGCAAAAACATAAATAAAACTAAAAACTTCATTTATAATTCAGTAGTACAAAGTATAAGATATGAGGTTTTTACCGAAGGTGTACACTTCGACACTGCGGCCAACTAGATGTATTGTGACTACACCCCCAGGAGGGATGAAGTGAAGGAGTCGCAGGGGGTCATAGGACCACAGGCAGAAGGTGCTCAGAGACGCACGGCACGGAACTCCCTAATATTTCCAAATTGAAACACCCGCCGGCACCAGCATAGGGGATGAACCCCGTGAGTAAGAGCGATAAAGCGACCTTAGCAATTGAGCCAACGCACCCTGAGTTTTTTCGGAGAGAAATGATTTACAAAGCGTAGCAACCATGCCATTTTCCCGACGCTAACGGTACTGCGGAACCCGAAGACGCTTCCTGAAAGATGAAAGGGCGAGAAATGAAATTATAGAAAATGAGGGAAATGAGAAATCGTGGTAGAATACACCACCCCAGCATTAGCCTAGGCGACCAGAGGAAAACTATGCAAAACCCCGTGGTGAGAGTGGATGGCCACCGGGAATCAAACCCGAACGTCCCGAATGAGGGCCACAGACGTTACGCCTGAGCCAATCCTCTCGGTTGTACAAAGTTTATTACTCTATGTAGCAAACTTGGACAATGAATAGAATTTTGGAGAATGAGTAGGTAATAAGAAAGAAAATTATTAACACACAGATGGATTTTTGGCAGAGGCCTTCGAATCTCAAGAAGGGATGTAGAAGTACAAAAATTCGGGAAGTAATACATGTAAAAAAGTCTGATGTGTTGCACTCACATAACTTTCTTTATTCTTGTACAAACTATTTTTACAAAAACTTATTCTCCATCTACTTCCTGTTAACCTTATTGCTAATTTTCCTGTAGTTACAAGGGGAATATGGTGGTCTTTAAGCGACAGTAAAATGTTTTAAGAGCTGGTTACTATGAAGAACATTCCATTCTCTTTGTATGTCCAGGAAATAAAAAAAAATAACGAATTCCCATTTGAGAAAAAGTATGTGTTGACAAATTCAAACAAATAACAAGGAATATCTCGGAAATGGTTCACTCTACAAAAGACAGTATATGACATAAGCTGTGTGTTTTAACGAGATCTACATTTTCTCCGTAGAAAAATGTTGTCTATATCTTACGGTTTAGCCGTTATGCAAAAGCCATGCAGAATAAAGAGGAATTTTGGGGACTTTCCCATAAAATTAAAGATATACATTTTATTTGTCATGAAAATATCTTACATATATGACATTTTAATTAACATCGTTAACCATTTTGAGAAAATAACAAATTTATAAAAATGTTCCATGTAAAGGAAGGTCTGGGATGGGAGATTTTTCTAAAAATTTTCGTGTCGCAGTTCACAGACACACATATACGCGCACACGGATCTTTTTCTAAAAATTCTTCATTTTGGATTCAGGGCACCTCAAAACATGTATTTCCGGTGAAATATCGATATCGAATTTATGGGTGGAATGCAGTACTTCCCCTACTTACTCTACGTAGTAGAGAAAGTAAAAATGTATTGGTATAATAGAGGAGACGATATTAAAATGGTTCGCCTATGTGAAAAGAATGGGAAGCAATACAATAATAAGAATGGTTCTAGAATGGGAAGACCAAGAGAACAATTCATGGAAAGGGCTCGAAAAAGTGTTGCGACTAGAGGTCTAAAGATGAAAATGTAAAGGATAGGGATTTATGAACAAATAAACTCGAATGGATTGTAGGAAAACTACTCTGTAGTAGATAATTCCTAAGTAAAAATTTTTGTTGTTGTTGTTATTACTATTATTATTATTATTATCATCATCATCATGACCAGTAGTGTTGAAAGCTTTAACTTTTGTTATCAACTGTACATTCCCATGTTACTTCACCTGTCATAAATATATATTTACGGTTTGACATCCCACTTAGCATGGGGAGGGCACTGGAGCTGAGCTACCGTTGATTACTGCCAGTTTTCTCGTATACAACTACTGCTCATTAGCTTCGCTTTAAATAAGGAATAAAATACTTCCTTCTCGTGGTTTTAGAGATCAGAAGATACATAAAAAAATCTCATGTGTTATACTCACACGGCTTTCTCTACTCCTGTACAAACTATTTTTACAAACGCTTATTCTCCATATTCTTCATGTTAATCGAGATGTTAATCTGATTGCTAATTTTCTTGTAGATGCAAGGGGAATTGGTAGACTTTAAGCGATAGTCAAATATTTTCAGAGCTGGTTGCTATGTGGCGTACTCCATTCTCTTTGCATGTCCAGGACATAAAAAAAATGAATAACCAATTCCCATTTGAGAAAAAGTACAGGGAATAGCAAGCAATATCTCGAAAATGGTTCACTCAACAAAAAAAATGTATATGACATAAATTGTGTATTTTAACGCGATCTACACTTTTGTGTAGTAAACCTTTGTCTATCTCTTATGGTTTACCAGTTATGCAAAAATCGTTCACAACAAGAATACTTTTGGAGATATTCCCAGAAAATTCGAGATATACATTTCATTTGTCGGGAAAATATATTAAACATATGATATTTCAATCAAAATCTTTAGAGTAATTTTTGAGAAAATTAAAATTTTCGAAAGATGTTTCATGCAAAGGGTAATCTGGGATGGGGGATTTTCTTGAAAACCTTCTTGTGGCATCTCTGGAAGATACTGAACCTAAATACCAAGTTTGGTGTTTATCCGACTGTTCGTTTCTGAGTTATGCTGTTCACAGACACACGGACATGTTTCCAAAAATGTGCTTTTTGGATTCAGGGGGGTCTCAAAACACGTATTTCCGATGAAATCTCGGTATCGAATTTTTGGGTAGAATACAATACGGAAGTATACTACTACTATACATAGTAGAGAAAGTAAAAAAAGTCCAACAAATATGTAACAATCTACAAAGATAATAAAATTTGTGCTACATTCACAGGGCTTTCTCTCCCATTGTCAAAAGGGTATGCTTCAAGCCAATAGAGAGAAACATTTGTAGAAATGATTTTATTACATGTTTCCTTGTACGTGCAGTAGGAATATGAGAATACAACAGGTTTAAGCCATAGTCAAATCTTTTAAGGTTACCCACAGGTGCAGGTTAGTTAAAATTTCAGGAAAAAATATTGTCTATTACGTCCAAAAAATACTTACTTTTAGCCTCAATTAGCTCTCTGAAATTCAAGGCGTGACCATTCAAATGTTCAAGTGTTTTTACTTCCAATATCTCTTAATCGACTTTGATTTTTCTCGCACTTCTGCGCATTAACAATATTCCACGTGATGTAGTTTGTAATCAACCTTGTACTAATTTTCAGGAGAAACTCAGAGAGAAAGAAGTTGAAAAATATGTACTTTTAAGCACAATTTTTTTTCTGAGACAACCATAATGGTGAATAGAATTTATACATTCGCAATTATATAACGAGGTAGTGCTTTTATTTTTTCAAAATTGTAGTTTCTGCATCATGTTGAACTCCTGATTATTACCATAATTAAAGTAAAAACTTTTTTCTCAAAGAGATTAAAGTTATGTGCATGAAATTTATAATACACTTATAATTTAAGTGCAGCTGTATGAAACAAAATTTTAAAACATTTATATAAAAATTACAATATTTGGAAACTTCCCTTTGTGTACCCTTAAGATCTGGTTGCTATGTGATGACTTCGAAATTCCTTCCCTTTGCATGAATGGGAGAGAAAAGGGAGTAATTATTCCTTTTGAGAAACTAGAAATAAAAAATAATATCTCAGAAATGGTTAACTCCACAAAAAAATGTATTTAACAAATTGTGTGTTTTAACAAGATCTGCATTTTTTGTGTAGCACGACTTTGTGCAGCTCTTACAGTTTACCAGTTATACAAAAGTCATTCAGAATGAAGAGGACATCAGAGGCTATTCCCAGAAAATTCAAGATATACATTTAATTTGTCCTGAAGATATCTTAAACGTGTTGTATTTTCACCAAAGTTTTACAAGCATTTTTGAGTAAATCAAAATGTTCGTTAAGTTTTCTATGTAAAGGGTAGCTTGGGGTGGGGAGATTTTCTTTAAAATCTTCCTATCGTATTCAATTAAAATACTAACTTTGACATTTAACATACTTTTCGTGTTTGTGTTAATGCTGTTCACGGCACACATACACACACGGACACTTTATTCTAAAAATGCTCTTTTTCAGTTCAGGAGTGTAATGTAGTTATTTTTGCAAATGTTTATTCGGATTAAAGTGTAGTAGATAGAAAAATACTGTAAGATTTTTTCGACCTGACCCGACTCGAGGATAAGGTGGAGAGGGAAGCGGAGAAACGACCGCCGTATTCCCCTAGCGCGGTGCTACAGAAATGTCTAAGGCACGCGGCTCTTCTCCTACAATTAATCCAAAACCCCTCCCGGGAGATAATGGGCTCGTCCAACTACTGCGCATCCAGGAGGAAAAAATCATACTGTAAGCTTTATTAAGAGTAGCTTGTATACCCACTTATAAACGATAGAGGGTACAGAAAGTCATGTGAATGTAACAAAATTCTTTCATTTCGCTGTCGATATTAGTTCTACCTGGTATATTTAGATGGTTACTGAAATAAACCGCTGAAACTGCTTATAATTCTGAACACGTTTTGTTGATAGTATTTCGTTTATCAGTAACTCTGGTATTATGTGCCTAAAAGAGCATTTTTCTGTTTGATAGTACGGCTATGTCAATCGTCCCACAGTTGGCAACAGTTCTTAAGCTTGCTGTGTTGGTTTTGCTAAATTTACATTATACGTCCAATGGAACCCGCTTATCACGTTACATCCCTGACTTTCTGGCACATGTTGGGTGCACTTTGAACCTCTCGTGTTATGAACGTTGGCTTTTACACCACTGGGCCTTGCACCACTGGGTTTTTTTATCCATACCCAGAGGGATGAGTTACCGTGAAAAGGGACCATTGCGGAGGAGCTAAGAAATTACAAACATCCCCCGGCAGCACATATGTTAACAATTTATTTTAAATTGATATATTCGTTAACAATTCTTTGATAAGCTTGCTTTAACATTTTACAGAATAATATGCTCAAATTCAATGTGATATACTCTTTCACCTTTTTACATTTAAAGCTGCCATATCAGTTTAAAGATTTTATGGAAGAGCAACGAACACAATAAGGTTACATGAAATGCGAAGTTATAAATGCTTCTCCCGTAAAAGAATATAGAAAACACCAATAGTTAAAGGTTGAATTTCAAAGCTTACCAAACAAGTTTAAAGAAAATTTGGAAAGGCCGAAAGCATCACTCTTGGTGAATTATGCCGAAAATCTCGCTGTCACGATGTCTAGTTTTTAGCGGCTCGATCCCTGACCGAAAAGCGACTGCTCGTGCCTGCCTGCCCAGGAGTTGCTGGAGACGACCATGAACATGATGGCGCTGGCGTCAGTCGCGTGTAGCAAACCAGCCAATGATGACTGTACATGATACTTTACGTGTTCTTCGAAGCTGTAGATGTAACGTACTTTATGCTGGTTGCATAAGCCATGAGCATGGGAGAGGCGAAAACGGCACGATTTTAAACGTTGCAGCTTTAAAAAGAGATAGTTTAGTTATTGACGACGTTGGCATGAAATGTAAAGGATAGAAGGTTAATGAAACACGTGTGAAACGCTTTGAAGCTCCTGATAGTGTGAACGGGAAGCACTATAATGTGTGCAAACAGTTATATAGGCTATTTATAACACAATATGTTTGGAGGAATGGAAAGTCACATACGCACATTAGAAACGCATCTAACGTATTGCTGTTTGTTGTTACATTTGAAACTGTTTCATTCTCATGTGGCTGTTAAGTTATAATGTAATAAAATATACTGGGTGTTCATTCCCTCGATATCACAGCGAGTTGGCGAGCGTTGCTACATACATATAGATGGGAGGATAGTAGTCGAAATAGGATTTTATCTCGCGTGTATCATCCCTAATTATTGAGCGAGATGGTTCCGCGGTAACATGTGAGAATCGCATTGGGATGTCCCATGTTCGACCGCGCTCTCCTTAGGTTTTTCATGGTTTTTCCTTGTCGGTAACCGAATTCTGGGGTAGTTTCTTATCTATACGGTTTCCTTTCCATCATTTCCCTTTCATTCCGTTTCATTCTCACCTTTCAGGTGTGCTTCTATGTTTGGCGTATGACGGTGTTGGACGAATGGCGCGGATGTATGCTCAAAGGAAGGACTACTCTTCCTGGACGCCAGAGAGCTTCTTGGACTACGGGCCGTTCATCGCCCTCTCTAGACAATTCAGCAGTAGTACGGTTGTTCAAGTTAGGAACTGTTAGGGCCTTCCCCGCGTCTCTGTGGTGTGTCTGCCTCCTGTGGTTCCATCACTTCATCCTCTCCTCCTGGGTGGTGGTAGCTACAATAGATCTATGTAGGTCACAGTGTGCGAGGAGTCTCTTTCCGTTGTATAACCTATACCTATCATTCCCAGTTAGACGCTAGATGGGGAGAGAGAGAGAGAGCGCAAGAGTAAGAATTATGTCTGTACAATACACTTGGATATTGTGGTTTTGTCCAGTTTTCACTGTCACTTCTCTAATGTGCTTAAGTTCAAATTTTCACTGCCACTTTACCCTCATCGTAGTATAATAAAATACACACTACATAGCCTCTTCTTCTGGACGGCTCACTAGCTGAGCGAGTCTAATCTCTTGCAGTAGCAACACTCGCTGAACGTCACAGCAGTCGTCACAAACTCACTCGGAGAGTAGCACCAGAAACGCATTCGCTAACTGGTTCATTCGCGAGAACGCTCACTTAATTAGCCACTGAAATCTTCCGCAGAGCATTCTAGTGTTTTCTGCAGCGCAAGGAAAGGAAACTTCCAGAGAGTGTTTGTCGATAGCGCTTGCGGGTGTTAGCCCTAACGCGACTGTCTCTATCTGTCTGACTGCCCGGCGTCAATCTCCCGATAAGCTTGGGCCGTAGTTATATATCATACCGAGTTGGCGAGCATTTTTGGATAGGACATACGGACACGGATAGTCGAGGTCGTTAAGGCACGGACTCAACGAAGGTGTGCGGTTCAAATCCCGCTAGGACCGTCCTCTGTGACTGAGGTTTAATTTCCAGCTTTTCCTCAGTCCTTCCATACCGGTGAGGTACCCCAAACCTAGACCTACCTGTATCCCAAACTTCCTTTCACAAATATTATTTCATTGCTTATATTATCAGTGCCCTCCATCTGTGGTGTAGCACCTAGTAAAAGAGCGATAAATACTATTAAAATAATATTGAAAGCACACAGAGGACAAGAAAAGTCGAAGCAATTTCTCACCTCGCGCGTATCATCCTCCATTAGACACTAGATGGAGAGAGGGACGCAAAGTAGCTTTCTACAGATAATACCGTTTAACCTTGGTATTGGATGCGTCTTTCTGTTTATTTCAGCCATGCGCCAAAAGAACTATACGCTATTATTTTATACGCATGAAATTTGACAGAGATAGCATCTTCTTTTCAACGAAGCCTTCCTTCTATGAATTTTCTTAGTTAAGTACTCCTGATTGCTACCATAATAGATATAAGATACTTTCATAATAAAAGAACACCTGAACGAAGGATTGAGCTTCGAGCTCTCCCATTGCCAGGCGAAGCACCGCTAGGGTTGAGGTGACATCCAATTTGAACGCTTGCGAATGCGTTGGCTCATTCGAAAGTCCTGCATATATTTATAAATTTAGCGATGTTAACGCTGATAGTACCGCTGATTTAATATCAGTTACTATGAAATTCATTTTTACTTTCTCTACTACGTATATTGTCGTATACCTCAGATATTTAGTAATTATTTAACTTCAGAGGAGGGCGACTCGCTTATGAGAGGGATCGTTGAACAAACAAAGAACTTTAAACTCGAGGTATCGACAAGGGACGCAGCTAAAGTTAGATTCACAACATAATTACACTAACATAATTCCTGGCTGAAGGGAGAGGCAAGGATTCTATTCTACCATAATAAAAGTTGAGAGAAAGGATGACTAATAGATTTATTATAACAAATGCTTACCCCATGTGTCTGCCGGGCGAGGACGCCATGTCGCAGGCAGTTATCCGTCCAGCTCACGCAGACACTAGTCACAGAATGCCAAGAAAAACCCACGCTAAGCTTGGCGTCACTAACGCCATATCCCCCCAATGACACACTGCTTCCCCTGAATCGCTCCTACTCTCAGATAAACTGCCAACCTTCGACTCGGTAACCAGAGGGCGTATTACCATTAATATAATCTGTGCACATGCCACATCTTCCCCTGGCCACCAAAGTCGACGTCCTCGTCGACAGAAAGAAAATAAATACAATAAACATGAAAAAACAAAACAAAGACATACCAAAAATGACATATAAATGTGTGATGAAGTAAAATATAATAATAGACATGTGTGTGGTAAGCACCCAGCCGACGAAACAATGGTGCTGGGTGATGTGGAGAGGCGAGAGACGTAAGTGCTGTCGACTTAGTATTGTTAATGCACTTAGCTTTAGCATCCCGCACACGCACACACCACGCTGCCTTAGTTCACAGGCACACTACACTGCGCAAAATGGTGATGGTCTGCCGTAACTGTTTGTGGGTGGGTTTAGACAGTGCCCACAACGACGATTTGTCCTGGTGTAGAATTAGCACCACAGGTCTCTGGTGATGACAACAGGGTGGGCAGTCGCTGGCTTGGACTGCCCCCCGACATGGTGGCTCCTTATGCCACGGCAGTGTAGTGGCTGCCCGACAGCTTCCCTGTGGTGTTTCGTGACTTCTGGTGTGCCCTGGGGATGCTGATGCACTTTCTCGCTCTCTGCCACAGCGAAAGACTAAAACAAAACCACCACACAATAAACAGGCTGCTCCCACAAAGAATCACACATAGAAGAAGGGTATGTCATTTACAATTAAAGATTTTAAAGTATGAAAAGTGTACACTAAAAAAATTCTTATGACATGGGGCAAAGAAAGAGAAAAAAAAATAGTACAAATTGGCATAAGAAAGAAATTTTACAGAGTTGCCATCCAAAGTGTAACTTACAATGCTTCATAATCCAAATAACAGTAAAACAGACTCAAAATACATGAACATGACAGAAATGAAACATAACCTTATTTTGGGATCCCAATATTACATCTCAATAACCAGCTGGTATCAATAACAAAAGAAAGTAAGTGCACTTACAAGACAATCACACATGACGATGAAATGAACTCATTCACACTGACCATGGCCCAAATTACACACAACACTGACTTAACTATCTACTCAAACTAGTGTATGCATCACTACAAACTACATCCACAATACATTTCTAAACTACGCCACGTGACATGCTTTCAACTACTAGTGTCCTACTCTTGTCACCAATACAACTTCTCGTCCACATCACTATCTTTCTCATCGCAGTATTAGCATCAACTCAATCATAATCATCATCAACATCATCAGCAGTAATAGTGCAATCTCGATCATTACTTCAAGCATCATCATCTTTCAATTTTCTCTCCAAAACAAAACATCTGCACTTACGTGTCTCATTTAACATGCTGTAAATTCAAAACATCTGACATAGGCATAACCTTCAAGAAATCACATTAACAATTCAGGAATTACACAAATAACATGACACTATAATGTTGCATCTACATCCTCAAAATGAAAATTTAAGCTGGAAAACAGGTAGTATTAACATTTGCTATCTAAGATGGTATAAACTTGTTGCATAAACAGAGAAAAAATTATTTTCATTACATTCACTTCCATCTATATAATCTCTCGTGTGAATTCATCACACACGCTATACTGGGCATATTACAGCAACACCAGTAAGCAAAATCTCTGAAAACATACAACAACTGTCGGGGTTACACTGTGGCACTTCCACCGAAGCTGACATCATCTCGTCTCATCTCTCCTCATCTCACATCAACACCATCGGGGTTACTCTTTGGCACTCCCACCGAGGCAAATCTCACATATATCACATAACCTCAAATACACACATACATACAAACACTATTCATGCAACAATTTTCTGCAAATAAAGATCACAGCATCATTATGAAACCCAAAATCAAATCGAGTCAAGTCAAATCAAATCATATCAAATCAAATCGAATGCAACAAAACAACATCACATCATTACTCAAAACAATATTGTCACATAACATTCCTGAAAATGAAAGCTCAATTAAGCACATAGTACACCTAAAACACATTCCTGCAGCATAATACAAATGATTTGCAGTTACCAAAACATAATTCCAAAATTTAAGTTACACCCACAATAATAACACACTTTTAATTTAGCAGAGACATTCATATCACATTATTCC
This sequence comes from Deroplatys truncata, assembly GCA_030765065.1. Classification (NCBI taxonomy): domain Eukaryota; kingdom Metazoa; phylum Arthropoda; class Insecta; order Mantodea; family Mantidae; genus Deroplatys; species Deroplatys truncata. The sequence continues at coordinate 290,647,573 of CM060975.1, read as the reverse complement.
TGAAAAACAAAGCTTAATTAAGCATCAGTCAGTGAAACAATAAATTTAGCATACCTGTGTGAGTCGTAAAACTGTTTCATTCATCCAAACTTTAGCACTCACAATGATTACATACTTACAGGTGATTTTGTCTTTTCTCTTTTTACCACAAAATTCCCGTGCAATTTTCCAAAATCCGGTAACACACGTACAGCTGGTTCATCAACATCCACATCGTACTGGTCCATATTAGAAGCACATCAAACCTAATTAGGTGCAGATACTGGCAAGGTTGGTAGCTCCTGAAACTTTTACTTACATGAGTAACTGCGAAAGATTTTCCCCTAAAAGTATGCATTGCGGAATTAAATAAACCAAACTTGGCAACGATAAAGGAAAATTATCATCATTATGATTTTCTCAGATCGGCCATTAGCAGTAGTAGTGAACATTTCAAAATTCTAAAGTAACTCATACGCCGACAACTCGTTGGGATTCTTCACGTGAGAGGGGTCAATGACCGGGCGGCAGACAGCTGATTGCTTTGCAACAACAGGCGAACCAACACTGGACATAAATTCTACGTCACTGTGCTCGCTAACTGGAGCAATTACTATATCAGATTTCTGTGCAGTACGTCGCTTAGGCATGATTGCAGCACAAAAGATAACGCAACCAATAAACAAACAGTAGGACCAAGCAATACAGATTACACCAAACTAAACACTTATAACATCACATGAATGTAAGTAGCAAGATCAGAACATAACCAAATAAAACAGTTGCAGAAAGAACACAATTAAGCGCCCGCGGCGAAATATCAGAAAATTATACTAACGCACGTCTACACAAGCCACTTGGACACAATACCAAGATTTTTGAATCAGAATGAACACATGGAAGAAAACAAACTGATAGCTTCAGTGAGAAACCTCGAACTGGAAGTTAAAAAAGAACTACGTCACACTTACTGTGTGACCACCGCGAAGATTCTCAAAAGCAGCAGAATACAAACTTGTAATTTATACTAGCACACAAAACTTCTCTTTTTTTTTTCTTAAATCAAATGTATATAATCTGATATGCACACGCAAATAAACGCGCCAAAACACGTGCTGAGGAATACTGGTTTCACAAGCTAAAATTATTGCTGAAATGCACGACCACGCGGGAATTACACAACACACGTGCGTACATAAAAGTTACACGAAAAATGTCCCAGAAAAGTGCAGTAAATAGCTAGAAATCACAATCACTGGAATATAAAGTTATATATTTCCAAACCACTACTAATAAGCACAAAAAACAAGATTTGCAAACAGATAGGCAACACGTGACGAGCACATTTTGAAACTACAACTATCTCGCTCGTTTCACAACTCAAGTTTCACAAAAACATTTTTTTTTTAAAATAACCAGCACGAAGAACGGAACACAGTGATATAATTTAAAGCAAATGAAGCCAAAACAAGGGGAAAATGGAGTAGAAGTTTTAGCGTCACGCCGGCAGACAATGGAAAAAAATGCAAAAATGAACTCAAAATTGAAATTTCGACACCAGACTTTCAGAAATGATGGAAACAAAATTTAGAAGAAGAGAATCACAAATTAAAGTATAAAAATCCTTACCCTTTAGCCAGAAAGAACTTTACATTTTTCACGACCACGTGGAGCACAAACCGTTAAATTTGGAGGGAAAAAAATTTTGCACTTAAAATCTCAAAACAAATCAAACCAATTACTCGGCGCCTCACACTAATTACCCGCGACTCCACCAATTTGTCGTATACCTCAGATATTTAGTAATTATTTAACTTCAGAGGAGGGCGACTCGCTTATGAGAGGGATCGTTGAACAAACAAAGAACTTTAAACTCGAGGTATCGACAAGGGACGCAAGCTAAAGTTAGATTCACAACATAATTACACTAACATAATTCCTGGCTGAAGGGAGAGGCAAGGATTCTATTCTACCATAAAAGTTGAGAGAAAGGATGACTAATAGATTTATTATAACAAATGCTTACCCCATGTGTCTGCCGGGCGAGGACGCCATGTCGCAGGCAGTTATCCGTCCAGCTCACGCAGACACTAGTCACAGAATGCCAAGAAAAACCCACGCTAAGCTTGGCGTCACTAACGCCATATCCCCCCAATGACACACTGCTTCCCCTGAATCGCTCCTACTCTCAGATAAACTGCCAACCTTCGACTCGGTAACCAGAGGGCGTATTACCATTAATATAATCTGTGCACATGCCACAATATTAAGTAGGGGAAGTATTGTATTCCACCCAAAAATTGGATACCGAGATTTCACCGGAAATACATGTTTTGAGACGCCCTGAATCTAAAAAAAAGCACTTTTGGAAACATGTCCGTGTGTGTGTATTTGTGTGTCTGTCTGTCTATCTGTGGGTGTGTGTGTGTGTGTGGGTGTCTCTCTGTGAACAGCATAACTCAGAAACGAACAGTCGGATAAACACCAAACTTTTTATTTAGGTTCAGTATCTTCCAGAGATGCGATACGAAGGTTTTCAAGAAAATCCCCACACCCCAGATTACCCTTTACATGGAACATTTTTCGAAAACTTTCATTTTCTCAAAAATGGCTCCAACGATTTTGATTAAAATATCATATGTTTAAGATATTTTCATGACAAATAAAATGTATATCTTGAATTTTCTGGGAATGTCTCCAAAAGTATTCTTCATTGTGATCGACTTTTGCAGAACTGGTAAACCATAAGAGATAGACAAAATGTTACTACACAAACAATGTAGATCTCTTTAAAATACACAATTTATGTCATATACATTTTTTTTGTTGAGTGAACCATTTTCGAGATTTTGCTTGTTATTCCCTTAAGTTCTCCAATACTTATACTTTTTCGCAAATTCGTTATTCATTTTTTTTGGTCCTGGTAATACAAAGAGAATGGAATACTCCACATAGCAACCGGCTCATAAAATATTTGACTATCGCTTAAAGCCACCAATTCCCCTTGCATCTACAAGAGTATTAGCAATAAGATTAACATCTCGATTAACGTGAAGCATATTGAGAATAAGCGTTTGTAAAAATAGTTTGTACAAGAGTAGAGAAGGTCATGTGAGTGTAACACATCAGATTTTTTTTTATTCAGCACATTATTTTATTTCGAATCCTTGCTTGCAAATCAACACCTTTTATAATACAACGTGAAACTTACCAGGAAGACGCAACATGGGTAGCGTCAAATAAGGTATCTACATATGTTTTGTCGACTACACTGTGATACGCTGATTAATGTGACGTAAGTGAGCTGTTACGGCATGCATATTACTTCAGCGACTCTTACTCTGCGGCACGCGCAGCTCTCGTGATACCGTAGTTATTGACGAGAATAAATAAATACTTAAGTAAAAAATAATAGTAAGACAAAGAAATAAATTCAATAAATAGTTTTCTTATTTTAAATCCGGTATAATGTAATAAGTTTGAGTTGAACAGATTTGCCACTAGAAGAGGGTAATTAGGAGTCATCAATACATTATACAGTTACATAGGCAGAAATTCTGCAAAAGAGAAAGGCGTTTACATTCTGAGAATTTAGCCAGCCTCAATTAGTAAGAAAGTCGAGGCGCTAGAATTGAAGATTGGCTGTGTGTCAAGAATCATGTTGATGGCGGAATAATATGTAGGCGAAACTAAAATTAACAAATGTATCTAGCTCCGAGGGTCCCTCTCTTCTCTGGTACCACCAGCGGTACTTGCTCGTGTGATATTTTAAATACCCATTGACGGGCTTCTTTGAGTAGAGGATAGCGTGAGGCATCCTACCCGTTAAGATTTTGGGGACCCACTGCGAGTTACGCTTCTGGTTTCTTTTATTTCGGAAACAGTTATTTCTAACCGCAAAATTAATCCTGCAGAAGTTAGTTGGCATAATTATTCAATTGTTATAGTTTCGAGTGATACAATTCAGAATCAGTCTATTTCTTTATTTCAAACGATCGGCAACTCTCCTCAAGAATGCAATTATTAATTCAGAATAAATTTCGCAGCCAATTTAAACTAGTATCTCCTTCACAATATATCTACGCATACCCTGAAGGAAAATACTCATAGCTCTACGGAGTCAATAGCAGATATGGAGAAAACGGGAAAAGGTAGCTTCTATATTCCTGCATCAAAGCCATTCCCCAGATATACAATCAAATATGTGTAGTTAGAATAAAATAAATTCTGTTCATTGTAATTTTAACATTATAATAAATTGATTTGATTTCCTTTGCTTCAATGTGTGTTGCTTTCACGTTACCTACAAAAATCAATAAATACAGTGCTTCTCAACAGTGCTGCCATTTGTTACACTACTTACAAACACCCCAAACACTTGTCATCAGTGCTGCCATCCGGTCAGCATTTAATTTCACACAATTAGCAAAGCAAGATCTTTTAGTAAAAACTCAAACTAAACAGTCTACGCAGCTTGACTATTATGGTAAAACGCTCGTATGGAAATTAAAAAATCTGATGTGTTACACTCACATGACTTTCTCTACTCTTGTACAAACTATTTTTACAAACTCTTATGCTCCATCTATTTCATATTAATCGAGATAAACATTTGCAGAAATGATCTTTTGACAGGTAAAGAGAATTACATTTTACACATAGTGACCAGTTCTAAAAATATTTGACTATCGCTTAAGGCGTCTATGTTCCCCTTGTTTTGTATTTGGAAGGGCAATAATGAAATACAGTAGCCTTTAAGCTAGACATATATCTTAATAGCTGGTTGCTAGGTGCAGCACCATTCTCTTTGCCACAGCTTAGTACTCTTTGCATATCCAAGACAAAAAATGAATGACGAATTCCCATTTGAGAAAAAGTATAAGTATTGAAAATTTAAGAGACTAACAAGCAATATCATGAAAATGGTTCACTCAACAAAAAAACGCATATGACATAAATTGTGTATTTTAATGCGATCTACATTTTTTTGTGTAGTAAAATTTTCTCTCTCTTATGGTTTACCAGTTATGCAAAAATCGTTCACAATGAAGAATACTTTAGGAGACATTCCCAGAAAATTCAAGATATACATTTTATTTTACATTAAAATATCTTAAACATATGATATTTTAATCAAAATCGTTAGAACCATTTTTGAGAAAATTACAATTTTGAAAAATGTTCCATGTAAATGGTAATCTGGGGTGGGAGGATTTTCTTGAAAACCTCGGTGTCGCATCTCTGGAAGATACTAAACCTAAATACCAAGTTTGGTGTTTATCCGACTGTTCGTTTCAGGGTTATGCTGTTCATAGACACACACACAGACACACACACACACACACACACACAGACACACACACGGACATGTTTCCAAAAATGCTTTCTTTGGATTCAGGGAGTCTCACAACATATATTACCTGTGAAATCTCGGTAACGAATTTTTGGGTGGAATACAATTAAAGACGGCACTCGAAGAACATCCGATACAGTTTCGAGCAAAGATTTACCCGGAGCCATGGTCTCCTTCGTCGACCAAGGAAAATGAGAATCGGGCGGTTCTATCTCCGTTGATACTTTCATTAGGCCAATGTCTGATTTCTTAAAAAGCTTTCGCAGGGAGGCAAGTAGATATATCACTTAGACGACAACACCAAGATTAGACTAGATTAGATATTTGGTAGGGAGATGTAAGGAACAACATACCCCTACCAGCGCGCACTGTAACCTTAGGTTTATTGTACAGTTTTCTCCCTATTTTTCCAATCTTCATCTCCCTAAATTCTAATAAGACTCAGGAGTCCATTTATTAGATACTATCTCATTTGGATCAACAGTTCCAAATTCGCTTCCAGTGCTTCACACTGCAATATTAAGTGCTAGGCCATTTCTTCCTCCACGCCTCACACATCCTGCATCTTGAATCTTCTGAAAGCCTCATTCTCTGCAGGTGTTTTGTTAAAATTCACACGATCAGTCATCAAATCCACCATGAGCCTCATCTGCTTCCTATTTAATTTAAGGACTGCAGTATTCCTTCAAAAACATGGTTGTTACATCATTAACTTTCATTGTCTTTGTTCCTGGATATGTTCCCAGTATTCTAATTGCTGTCTTTGAATCCAGTCTAATATATTTGTCCTTACCATTAATTTGGTAATATAGAGACACGTTTCTCTTAGGCAGCGTTGCGATACGACTAAGAATATAGGCTTGCACAGATATTAAGTTTTAATTCACTCCTTTTTATTAATCCTTGACACAAATTAAATAGCATTTCACTGACATCGAGAGCTGAAAGATTCTTTTTTTTAATACTTGCATTTTTTAACTCGTATACTATTTTCGTCTCGCACGAATACGTATTAAATCTCTCAAGGAAGCACAAGCAACGCATCCAGTTATGAGCACACTCTGTAGGCAACTGAATAGATTTCAACCGTCTAAACTTGTAAATTTCTGTATTTCAAGTCTCTGATTGGCTAATCCTACTCCAATAGAATACCTTCATTTAACTAAAACCCCCTCCGGTTGTTGATTGGCTATTTTATAAACTGTCCTAAAATCACATTATTGCTTACAAGAATCACAAGTAACATTTAAACTCTCAAACTCATTATTGCCTCAAGGTTACCTCATTGTTAGCAACTTTTAAACCTATTTTTCTCACAGCTCCTACATTATTAAATTACATAATACATTCACATAACATTATTACACATGGATACAATAATATAACCATATGCAATGACTGTTACATACATTTTACAAATCATTACATACACATATTGCTTCAAGGCGGGCTGTTATTAAATTTACACATTATGTAATTTGACTGAAACCATTCGAGTGTTAAAATACTGCCTCAGGTATAACAACTTAGCAAAATCCCTCCGTCTAAGGACTATGCGAATATTCAGGAAGGATAAATCGCCCCCACTCTACTTGTCATTTGCCTTTAGCTGCTCAGTTATTCAATGACGTGTCTAAAAGAAGAAGGGACTGGTATGTGAGAAACAAGTGTTACATCACTGTAGTGAACACAACTATTTTATAATGTAGAAAAAATTAATAGGATCTTGTTTATATCGTGATAACTCGAAAAACTAAAATCCTTATTCCAGTTCTATAAGAGGTATGTTAAAGAGCCAAGTTTTGAGATGATGTGTGATTGGTCTCCCTGTGAAAAAATTGAACCCGCTAGTTTTCTTTGTAAAACATAATTTAAAATAATTTGTAATATGAAAATCTATCAGCGAGGAACTTTTTTTCCTTGAAGAGAGAGATGGGGAACTGAAGGCTATTAAATACACTGAAAAGTATGAATTAGCTTTTGGAAGATATCCCATGGTAATGCCACATGTAAGTGAAATGCTATCGCTAGTTATATGCAAACATTTGTTTTCACACCCGCTGCTCATTGCTCTTTTCGTGGTCTGTCACAGCAATCTACAAACACAGCATTTTTGTTGCAATGCTCTTGTGTCTTTAGTCCTACCTCTACAGTTGGAGAGTTACAACAGTGAAGTGATTAAGTGATAAGCGATTTTGTGAGAATACGATAAAACACGGGCTAAGCGAAATTATGGCGTGCATTGCTCAGAGGAATGCCCACCTAAGGCAATTGTGGAGGGGGGAATACATCACTAGGTGCGTTACCCCTCCCAAGTGTTTTTCCTAAGTTGAACTAGGGGAAACCAGCTCTCAGCTTTCCAAGTTGGTACTAGAGGCATTGAGGATCTCATAACCCCGCCCGAACATCGATGCCCAGTCGTACCCAATCTCCCACAAATATCGATTACCACTGCTTCCGCCGAGCTCAACCCAATCCGAAAAAAACCTCCTTCGATAGGGCTCAGATTTTCGGCCTGACGTATTTCTAGTAACGTCAGAAATACCACGATTGCTATGGGTATGCACCAGGTCAGTTGAAGGGATGGGGACCCCTCCCCTATAGCAGCACATCCAGTATAGTAACATTCTTGTCTATTACGTCAGTCAGAGGACAAAATACCTATGTTCTATAATGGATTGTTAATTAATGCGCGTTTTCTCATACCACACTGAAGTCAGAGAATATTCAATAAATTTTAATAATGTTTTCATTATCTAATGCAAACGAGACCACAAATAGAGGTGAAAATCTTTAATGACAACAGTACGAACACGAAATGAAATTGAATAGCTAATGAATATCTGAACAGTATGCATGACTGCATGCTTCTCGCAACCTCAATGAAGGAATCCCCTAATTAGAATTCTTACCATAACTACGTCCAGTATATTGGGAAACTGTCGGTATACAATGAAATCATACACTATTTATTGGCTTTTCAGCAAGCTGACATCGACTCAAATTCCTAGAGTTCCTTAATAAATATTTTAATTATCTACAGCATAGATTACCGTTTACAAATCCAGATAATTAAGCTTGCTTCTATAGGGGCAGCCTTTTAAACATGTGTATACAAAACTCAATCTTTTGTTTGAATTGAGTTGACATCCACAGTGTTGGACCCATACAGAGCATATTCTGCACAGAAAATCTTGACACAAAGTAGAAGGTGCTCTCTAACTTGGAATTTGATATTATACCCGCAACCTCCTCCATCTTCTTCTCCCCCCTCTCTTTCTCGCTATATATACAGGTTATGGAAAAATAATGTACAGAAAATTGCAAAGTATAAAGACGATACCAATATAAACATTTTGAGAGTAGGAACAAGGGGTCGCAGAGGTGTTTTTACTGCGCTATATGCGTCAACATTAAATCTGTCATTGTGAAACCTGTTTGTGGGTGTTGGATGTAAACAAAACACACTCTTGTACAGTACTAGTCACCGTTGCTAGGTGTATGATATGAAGCCTACTGGATAGTACGGTAGCTTGTCTCAATCTTAAAACACATTATAGAAGTAAATGGGTTATCTTTGTCTCTATCTAACGTATTCATATTGCCATTAGCTTAGTTCTTTTCCACTCTTGCATTTCGCCAAGTTGCTAATAAGTAATAACATGGTATAAATATTAATTTATTATAAATTTAGCTTTTAACACACTATTCCATGCAGAACATTTTTCTCTATCAGATTATACCATTTTTAGAGCCTTTATAGATTCTTGTGGGCACAAATTTCTAAAGAAAAGGAGTTCTTCATAAAAGTCCAATATTTGCCGTCTCTATACTTATAACGCAATAAATAATATACTAAACCGTATAATGCAACAATATATTTTCTTAGCTAGAGTAAAATGTTGTGCTGATACTTGCCCAGTTTGAATTTTCTACCAATAAAGGGATGAACGTTATAATTTTTTTAAGTGAAACATTTTCGAAAAATTCTATACCTATGCAGTAGAAAAGTCAGCTAGCGAGAAACGTTACAATGGGGATCAAGTGAGAGAAAATGTTAAGGAGGGTTGGAGACAGTTTTTAAAAGAAAGCGGAGTCCTGTAACTTCTTGCGTTTATTGTGTATGACAAAAAAAAATTCTATTCAGTTAACAAGCATCAGTTGTAAAGAAGTGTGTACATTTATAGCGAGTGGAACACTGAATTGTTACGTAAGTTATGTATTTAACTTTTCACGTAAATATTTTGGTTATGGAAGAAGAAGCTAGGAAGAGACGAAAGGTTGGTAACCATAAAGTAGTAACGCTAAAACGCCGATAGGTTTGAAATGGTCCGTACTGTACAGAGAGAGAGAGAGAGAGAGAGAGAGAGAGTGATACTGAGGAAAAGACAGGAAGAGGTAAATACGAGAGAGGTGGGAAAGAAAAGGAAGCGAATGACAGAGACAATAATAACTATTTATTGCAATAACGCGAGGATTGCTGTAGCTTGTGCTAGCCATAAATGAAGTTCAACTCTATATTTTTCAACTATTAAATATTAGTATAACGCAACATCCATGGAAGTTTGTATATCTCTGATGCCTGAAAGAAGCGTAAATATTAGATTTTATAACCAGCGTAAATATTAGATTTTAATAAATTCCAGGAAACCTTTTAAGCTTCCAATTTAATTACATGCAATCACGATTTGACATCTATTCACGTAGGTATCTGGAACTGTGTGATTGATACACGTGATTCCACGAAACATAATTTTAGAGACCAGGGATTGCGTAAAACCCTTTTGCCCTCTGATTGGATGCTGGGCGGAGGTGAATAGCTGAGAGCATAGTGACCTAACCTAAAAAATCTTATCTTTTACAATCTCATCACTTTCTATATTTAATACAAATTATTCCTACAAAAGATTTTTCTTCTATATATTACTATTTTGTATGGTTTACCCGTTTCAAAACTCCTCCCGAGTAAAGGTGGCTTCACAAGCTAATCAAGTTAATTCAAAATACACATTTTACTTGCCATGTAAATACCTTAAATATATGCTATTTCAATCAGTATAGAATTTCACCTAAAGGGTGGTTTAGGGTGCGGGGATTTTCTTGAAAATCCTTGTAAGATGCTGAGCTTAAATACCATGTTTGGTATTCATCTAATTTTTCTTAAGTTGTTCGCAAAAAACACAGACGTGTGTAGGTGTGAATATTTTTTTATGTCCAGCATGGCCACAAAACATATTTCTGGTGAAATCTCTGCCTAATATGTGCGGGTACAGAGAGTAATAAAAACGGTCAATTTAATCTCGTAACAGCACCCAAATATTTGATACCGAGATTTCACCGAAAATACTCGTTTTAGACTCCTTGAATAAATAAACAGCATGTTTAGAAAAAATCTGATGTAATACATTCACACGACTGTCTCTACCGTATCGTTTATAGCTGGGTATGTTCGAACAAGTTTTGATAAAGCTTATTATAAACCAAATAATCTTTTGCAGAAATAGCTATATTACATATTTTATTATAGATACAAATGAAACAGCGACAGTTAAATGTTTAGGAACTGGACGCTATATGCTGGCCTTAAAATTTCATACTGTTTCAGCGCAATCGCACTGAACAACTGAATGTTGACAAGACTAAGAGAATGACCAAGTAATGAACAATACCAACCGTTAATAACGGATATCTCAGAAATTGTTTAAGCCACAAAAAGTTTATTTGAAATAAATTGTGTGTTTTAAAGAGGTATACATTTTTTGTGTAGTACGTTTTCGTTTATATTTTATCGTTTACCAGTTATAAAAGATCATACAAAACTCGTTCCGAATGAAAAGGACTTAATAGGCTATTCCCAGAAACTTAAGAAACACATTTTATTTGTGATGTAAATATCTTTAATATATGAGCCATTTTTATAAAATAAAATTTTTCGAATAATTTTCAATGTAAAGTGTAGTTTGGTGTGTGGTATTTTCGTGAAAATAGTTGGAAGATACCGAACCTAAATACCAAGTTTGGTATTCATCCGACTTTCGTTTTTGATTTCTTTTTGTGTATAGGCACAGGCATATAAACACATGCACAGACCTTTTTCTAAAAAAATGTTTTTTTTGTGTTCAGGGGACCTCAAAACATAATTGTTGGTGGAGTACGATATCTCCCCTACTTAGTATACGTAGTAGAGAAAGTAATATACACCTGTGTGTCTGTCTGTCTGTGAACAGCATAACTCCAAAACGAAAGATTGGTTAAGTACCAAACTTGGTGTTTAACTTCTTGCTCCAAGGATGCAACACTAAAATTTTTAAGAAAATCCATCATTTCAAGCTACACTTTAAATGGAAAGATATTTCATTATTTTTATTTTCTCAAAAATTGCTGTGTAAGTATTTACATTGTAAGTAAAATTTTATTTCTTGAATTTCTGGGAATAGTCTCTGAAGTGTTCTTCATTTTGAATTAATTTTATGTATCTGGTTGAAGTAGGAGATGTATTATAGTTCTTATGATGTATTATAGTTCTTATGTTGGGGAGCCAAACTTGAAGTTGGTTGCAACCGCACGTATGGTACCCGCTTTCCGGTAGCCTTCACCCCAAAGTTGTTTAAAAAAGAATATTAACTTTGTAATTTTGAATGTTTCTTTAAATATTATATATTTATGTTTGCCTCGGCTGCGTCAGTATTTTTGTTAGAGACATGTTTCTCTTTGTACGGTTGTGGTGCGACTGAAGAATGTAGGCTTACACAGATTATAATTTTACTTCACTCCTTTATTAATGCTTGACACGATTTAAATAACACTTCACTGATATAGAGAGTTGTAGGATTGTTCTGTTAATTACTTGCACTTTTTAACACGTAAACCATTTTCGTCTCACACGAATACGTATTACATTTTTTGAGGACGTGTCTCGCGTCTGCCTACAACCAACGCGTCCAGTTATGAGCACTGTCTACAAGCAACTGACTTCCAGATTTATACATTTTGCTACATTTTAGTTTCTGGTTGGCTAAAACTAGTCCAATAGGTTACCTTCATTTAACTAATGCTTTTTCTGGTTGTTGATTGGTTATTTTTTTAAACTGTCACAAAAATTACATTATTGCTTCCAAGAATTACAAATAGTATTGTTAAACTTTCAAATTCATTATTGCCTCAAGGTTCCCTCATTGTTATCTCATTGTTAGCAACTTTTAACCTATTATTCTCACAGCTTCTACATTATTAAATTACGTAATACATTCACATAACATTATTACATATATACAATAATATAAACATATACAATGACTGTAATATGCACTTTTTATATATTGTTACATACACATATTGCTTTAAGGCGGGCTGTTATTGAATTTATATTATATATTTTGACTAAAATCATTTAAGTCTTAAAAATACTGCCTCGTGGTAAACCGTAAGAGATAGATAAAATATTTATACATAAAAATGTAAATCTGGTTGAAATGCACAATTTATATTAAATAAATCTTTTTGCAACGTTAACCATTTCTTTAACTACTATGGTCCTTAGCGTGCCATTCTATATTGGGTGTGAAAGACCGTAATTTTGCTAAGAGGCCTCTTTATCAGGCTTAAGGTTCTTTTACGTGCCGTAAATCCTCGACACGGGACCACGCTTTACTTCTCTTCCGAAGGGAGCCATGCTAAGAATTTTTAGCCCGAAAAAATCCATCGCCCTGCGCCGGATTTGAACCCGCAACCTCGGGAACTAGAGGCTATCATGGTGTCCCTAAACCACGGAGGACGACAACCATTTTCCGAGATATTCATTGTTATTTGTTCGAATTTACGTATACTTTTCTTAAATGGGATGTCGCTATTTATATTTTTTGTGGCTATATATAGTCAGAAATTAGCGACCCGCTTTTAAAAATCTGACTACTATCACTTTAGCCTACTGTGTCATAACTACAACGAAATGTGTAATGAAAGTTTATATCGAATAACAAGAATTAAAGAGAAGAGTAGGCTTTGGTAAGGTTAGTTTGTAGAAGAATGAGTAGAGAAAGTTATGTGAATACAACACATAATATTTTAAATATAATTTAGCTTATTTTCCTCTCGTTTGTTCTGAAGTTGTGGTTGTTGATATGAAGAGAAATCCTTTACTACTTCTCTATTTTATATTCTCGCCAGGCAATAAGTTGAGTGGCTGTGCTATTAATTTTCTGCAACAGATATGTTCGCTCCGCTGTTGGCTTTGCATCCGAGATATTTATTTGGGTTTGTGCTGACAAACGGACCCTTGTCACGTTATAGACTCGCTCACCCTAATCATCAATCATGCTAATAGATTAGACACACTGGGGATGTTTATCGGCCATGGGTGGGGTCTCGACCTCCAATAGGGTCACGCTACTCTGACCTCCAGGAACAAACAAATCCTCTGGTCACGAGTACGCGGTTCGCATCGCGGAAACAATGGCTCTGCATTCGCTGTGACGAGTTGTTCCAGGCGATGTGTCAACATCTAACCTCAATACTGGGGTTGCACGACTGTGTTCGTAAATTTACAGGAGTTTATTTGCTAGTAGATTCCTCGGCTCTGCTCTTTACCTCTCTTTTTGGCAATATCTAATTGCCTCTACCCTCTTCTTTTCTTTCCACTCTCCGTCTCATTTTCTCCCCTCCCCTCCCCTCCCCTCCCCTTGTCGGTCTGTGTGGCTCAGTTGATTAGGCGCTAGCCTTCTGATCGCAAGGTTCAAACCCGGCCCAGACCGATGGTTTTTAAGTGAATTTTCGTCTCCTGCAGGACGAAATTCCGGCACACCGACGGATTTGATATGATCCCGGCAATTGACAGCTTCGTTAAAAACAAAATATTTGTTTATTTCCCATTCCCTCGAATTCAATCTTCCTTTATACATTAAATGTTTAAACCAGGTTTAAATAGTAATAATAATAATAATAATAATAATAATAATAATAATAATAATAATAATAATAATTATTCCTTCCCACATGTAGTGTGTGTAGGCTAAAGATTGGAAACATAGAATTAGACTCAAACATTCAGTGTATGTGAAATGAGTTACCATGACAACATAAAGGTACATTTCCTAGTTTAGTCTGCACACGACGTATGTGAAGCAACATGAAGCCTGGTAAGTTTACTGACGATATTGCGGTATGTCGTCAACTCTACGCTCCTCATATATGATCTATGATCTTCGGGGTTGCGTCATTTCACCAAGCGATAACAACCCACTTCGGAGGTGTAGGCACCCAGCGGGCATTACCTCCGACATAGGGTGATGACGATAGTGGTGGAATGAGTGGACCTGCAGCTTTTAGCGTGGACCCCGACTGCGTTGGGCCTTTGTGTTACCTCACATGAATTATGGGGTATACTATCTCAAAATGAATTTGAGAACGCATTGTGTTTACCGGGAAAAATGTGATTTTGTTGTGGAATTTAATGTCGCACCGATATTTTGCATGGTAGCTCAATTCATTAGGCCAACAGCAGGGTAAGCCGAAGATCCTGCTCTGATATTCCAACTTTAGCCTACACACGGCATATTGTTATACAGCGGGTGAAGCCAAAAGGTTTGCAGCTAAAATATTAAATTTAGTTACCCCGGCATAAACATTGGGGGACGTAGCATCAGTGGAAAAGAGATACCAGGAACTTGCTGCACAAAGCTAAAGCGGACGTGGGATATTTATAAATAATACATATGAATTCACATGTAAGTCTGGTTTATTATAAAGTTACCTTGGTACTGCTACATGTTTCCCATAATGTTACAGACACGCACACACACGGCAACATGCACTCTTACACACAAACCACACACTGAAGATATACACTCGACTGACGCAAATCTTAGATCCACGCTATCAGACAAAGACGCTCTTCCCTCAACTTGCCTTCACCCGCCTTAACTAGGAATTGGAGGGAAGTATGCCGCGTCGGATAAGAATTCAAAGTTACAAACGAAATAGTTCAACAATATCATTATAAACAGCAATAATGTGTTCGACGCAACAATGCACGCACATATACGCTACAATATATGAAAGTATAATTAGTTATTGATCGCCCTAATAGTACTTAACTGTGGAGCCCGGGACTTAAAAGTACCTATAAGACTCTTAAGTCTCCTTTGTGATGTGTTATCTCAGAATGAATTTGAGAATACTTTGTGGTTTACCGGAAACAAAATCTGATGTGATACATTACGTAACTTAGGAGTATACAAACTATTCATACTAAGCTTAATTTATATCCACTACGTTTTAATACAAAGAGAACAGCGATAGTCAAACGTTTAAGGAATTTTAAGGCCAGCATACATCATCCAGTTCTTACTGTTTCCATGCAATCGCGAAGTACAACTGAATGTTGAAAGGTGTTAAAAGAATGATCGAGAAATGAACAATTGGCACCAGTAATAGCGGATATCTCGGAAACGGCTTACGCTACAAATAAGTTATTTGAAATACATTGTGTGGTACATTTTCGTCTGTCGCTTAACGTTGAAACAATTATACAAGATCATAGAAAATTCCTTCCCAATGAAGAGGACTTCTAAGGCTATTCCCAGAAAATTCAAGATATACATTTTATTTTTCTATGTATATGTATATATATATATATATAATACGTGGTATTTTAATCAAAATCGTTAGAGCCATATTTTATAGAATAAAAATTTTCGAAAAACGTTCAATGTAAAGGGTATTTGGTGTTGAGGGGATTTTCTTGAACATCTTTGTGCTGCATTCTCAGGCAGTATTCTTAACACTTAGATGATTTCAGTCAAATTATGTAAAATAAACTAACAACCCGCCTTAAAGCAATATGTGTATGTAACAATATATAAAAAGTGTATATTACAGTCATTATAAATGTTTATATTGTTGTATACATGTTTAATAATGTTATGTGAATGTATTACGTAATTTAATAATGTAGGAGCTGTGAGAATAATAGGTTAAAAGTTGCTAACAATGAGGTAACAATGAGGCAGCCTTGAGGCAATAATGAATTTGAAAGTTGAATGCTACTTGTGATTCTTGGAAGCAATAATGTAATTTTTGTGACAGTTTATAAAATAGCCAATCAACAACCAGAAAAAGCTTTAGTTAAATAAAAGTATTCTATTGGATTAGGAATAGCGAATCAGAGACTTGAAATACAGAAATTTACAAATTTAGGCGGTAGAAATCAAGTCATTTGCTTGTAGACAGCGATCATAACTGGACGCGTTGGTTGTTGACAGTGTTCCTAATCGGACGCGAGTTGCGTCCTCGAGAAATTTAATACGTATTCGTGTGTGAGGAAAAAAGTTTACGTGTTAAAAAGTGCAAGTAATTAACAAAAGAATCTCACAGCTCTCTATATCAGTGAAATGTTATTAAAATCGTGTCAAGAATTAATAAAAAGTAGTGAATTAAAAATTATAATATGTGTAAGTGTACATTCTTCAGCCGCATCACGCTGTTAAGAAACTCATGTCTCTAAAAAAAAATAATTCTGAAGCAGCCGAGGCAAACATAAATATATAATGTTTAAAGAAACAGTCAAAATTACAAAGCTAATATATTTAATTTTTTTGGGGGGGGGTGAAGGCTACCGAAAACATTTTACCATATGTGCGGTTACAACTACTTCAGGTTCGGCTCCCCAAAAGTTGAACTACAATACAATTCCTACTTCAAATTGGCTCCGAAAATTAGGGGCAAATAACAATACAACAAACTATCTACTTCAAATTGACGCCCAAAACGTGGGGCAAATAAAATAAAATACAACTTCAATTCTTACAATATGATGAACTCATATAGCAAGTTTGGTACCTATGAGACTTTTCGTTTTTTAAAAATCTACTTGGGGGATTTAGGGGCCTCAAAATATGTATTTCAGGTGAAATCTTGATATGGAATTTTTGTTTGGAATGCATTTTCTTCTCTTCCTAGTATGTACGTGGTATAGAAAGTAAAAATGTGATTTAGTTGGGTAATTTAATGTCGTACCTGCATGTGGTTACAGCAGAGGCACAGTAAGCCGAAGATTCATGGCTCAAATCCCTTCTATAGCACTGAATGTTTAGGTCTGATTCTATCTTTCTAATGACAATCATATTTATTCCGGCACACTATAAACATTAAGATATAATACTGATTAAATATGTATTTTAATGCTCTGGGATAGAGAGCATGAATATATCGCATCAGAAGGAATATGTAGGTTACCTTAACATGAATATTCTCTTCTAAGTAGGTCAGTGATGTTACCAGTAAGCTTCATACATGATTGCTCATTTGACTCCCAAACTAGAGGTTACTACTCTATCGAATGCTTTTCACTTTCTCTACTACGTATAGTAAGTAGTGGAAGTATTGTATTCCACCCAAAAATTCGATACCGAGATTTCACCGGAAATATATGTTTTGAGACCCCCTGAATCCAAAAACAGAATTTTTGGAAACATGTCCTTGTGTGTGTCTGTGAACAGCATAACTCAGAAACGAACAGTCGTATAAACACCAAACTTGGTATTTAGGGTCAGTATCTTCCAGAGATGCGACACGAAGGTTTTCAAGAAAATCCCCCACCCCAGATTACCCTTTACATGGAACATTTTTCGAAAATTTTTCCCATATGTTTAAGATATTTTCATCACAAAGTGTATATCTTGAATTTCCTAGGAATGTCTCCAAAAGTATTCATTGTGAACGACTTTTGCATAACTGCTAAACCATAAAACCTAGACAAAATTTTACTACACAAAAAATTAGATCGCGTTAAAATACACAATTTATGTCGCATACATTTTTTTTGTTGAGTGAACCATTTTCGAGATATTGCTTGTTATTCCCTTAAATCTTTCAATACTTATTTTCTCAAATGGGAATTCGTTATTCATTTTTTTGTCTTGGACATGCAAAGAGTATGGTGCTGCACATAGTAACCAGCTGTTAAGAGATATGTCTATGCTTAAAGGTTACTGTATTTCTATATTGTCCTTGGAAATACAAAACAAGGAAAACATAGTAGCGACAGTCAAATATTTTTAGAACTGGTCGCTATGTGTAAAATGTAATTCTCTTTGCATTTCAAAAGATCGTTTCTGCAAATGTTTATCTCTATTAATATGAAATAGATGGAGAATAAGACATTGTAAAAATAGTTTGTACAAAAGTAGAGAAAGTTATGTGAGTGTAACACATCAGATTTTTACTTTTTGGTTGGTAGAACAAGTGTTGGATTCCACCCAAAGAATCAGGTATCGAGACTTCATCGAATATTTTCCTTTGGAAGGGTCCCGAATCCATAAAGCGTTTTTATTAAATACTTCTGTGTATACCTGTGTGTGTGCGAGAGAGAGAGAGAGAGAGAGAGAGAGAGAGAGAGAGAGAGTAACCTAACCCAAAAGTGAAAGATCGGATTGATATAAACCTGATTTTTAAGTTGAGCATCTCAAGAATGAAAGAAGTTTTCCAAAATTTCATTGAACTCGAAAGATTTTTAATTGAGTAATGCTTCATTTTTTACTTTCTATAGTACGTATAGTAAGTAGGGGAGGTATTCCATTCCACCGAAAAATTCTATACCGATATGTCACTGTGTGTGTGTGCGTGTGTGTCTGTCTGTCTGTCTGTCTGTCTGTGAACAGCATAACTCAAAAAACGAGAAGTCCGATAAATACCAAACTTGGTATTTGAATTTAGTATCTTCCAACAATACGACACGAAGATTTTCAGGAAAATCTCCCCAACCCAACTATCCTTTACATGGAACATTTTTCGAACATTGTCGAAAATGGGTCTTAACAATTTTTATTAAAATGCCATATATGAAATACATTTACATGACAAATGTATAATATCTTGAATTTTCTGGGAATAGCTTGTGAAGTGCTCATCATTCGGAAGGAATGTTGTACAATCTTGTATAACTTGTAAACATTAAGCGATAGACGAACACGTAGTACACACAAAAAATGTAGATATCTTTAACACACACAATTTACTTAAAATATTTTTCTGGCATTAGCCGTTTCTGAGATGTCCGTTATTAAAGGTTCGAATTGTTCAATACTGGTCATTCTTTTGAAGTCCCATCGATTTTCAGTTGTTTCTCGCCATTGCATAGAAACAGTATGAAATTTTAAGGCCAGTATATAACGTCCAGTTCTTAAACATTTGACTATCACTGTTCCCTTTGTATCAGTAACAAACTATCTAATGTAACTATTTCTGCAAAAGTTTATTTGGATTAAATGTAGTACATGGAGAATATAAACTTTAAGAATACTATGTATACCCAGGGTAGAGAAAGTCATTTGAATGTATCACATCAGATTTTATATTTTCTCAAAAACCGTTCTAATCAGATGGTTTTAAATATCACATGTCTGAAACCTTGTCATAACCAGTGTATATTCATTCTTCTGTGAATACTTTGTGTTCTCTTCATTTATATTTATTTATAGGTATGTATGTATTTGAAGCAGAAGAGAAGCACAAAACACTTCTTCCAGGAAAAATGCAGAGCTCATTAAAATACACTACATGTGCTCAATAGTTTTTCTCATAGCTTTAGCCGTTTCTAGAGTTTTCTTTGTTGTTTGCTGTTTTCCCAAACATATCATTATTTCCTTCAAATGAAATGTTTCTATGACTTACGATATAAATGCTAGAATGCTCTCTCTGCATTTTCGTGCAATTAAGCTTCTTTTAAATTATTTGTGTGCCAATATTTTATCTTGAATATCGTAGTATAGTTAAAAGAACCACTTTTATATGAATTCTCTAATATATAAGGTTTAGCTGTGTGGAGTTACTTCTGTTGACTGTAGGGGTATGCTACTGGATCGAGGTTCGCTGCCTCTCTGCTTCTCGTCGTCTTGTTTTTGCTGCCCTACATTTCCTATATTTGCTAGCTATCCTTATCTCGACTTGGGTAATGGGAGTTAAATAAGGTCATGTTAGAGCCAGTCTGGATTTATTACAGTTCAATAAATAACAATAATGAAGCTCCTAGCCAATTATATATAATATACGGGGCATTCAAATGAAACCTGGTCAGTGCGTCTAACTTTGCATTACACGCAAGGTGGCACCACGTAACTGCGTGTGTGGTGGCACCATCTATTGGTAGAGCGACTACAGCGGGAGCAACGTTTCTCGTTGCATAGCGACAGTGTGGTTTCACGCCGAAGAGAAGGTGGTCACAAAAGTTATCGTCCACTACTGAACATGAAGGCAAGTAAGCAGGAACAACGAGGAGTGATTCGATTTTTCGCAGCGGAGGGAGTTGAATGCCGTGAAATGTATCGACGGATGATGGCTGTGTACGGTGAGTGCAGTCTGTGTCCTTCAAGTGTGGTGGAATGGCGCAAAAGATTCCTTGAGGAGCACGAGTTACTGGAAGACGATGCTCATCCTGGACAGGCTCATCGTGTCCCTGAAATGGTTGCGGAAGTGAATGCTTTAGTCTTGGGCAACCGCAGAATCACCGTGGACGAGATACATCGGTTACTGGGTATTAGCGTGGGCCTATTCACACCATAATGCATCTACACTTGAAATTTCGAAAAGTTTGTGCGAGGTGGGTTCCCCTCCAAGTGACTGCTGAACAGCGCAATACTCGAATGGCGCTGGCTTTGAGTCATCTGTAACGTTATCATGAGGAGGAATACGGCTTTCTGTCGCATATTGTCACTGGTGACGAAACATGGTGTCACCATTTTGAACCGGAAAGCAAGCGTCAGAGCAAGAAGTGGAAACATACGACTTCACCACCTCCAAAGAAATCAAAGGCCGTGCACACCAGTTCTGGTAAGGTCATGATGTCCTTTTTTGACCACAAGGGTCCGCTGCTCGTCGAGTTCCTGGAAAGGGAAACCACCATCAATGCCCAGCGTTATCAAGCCACTTTACGGAACCTTAGACGAGCCATCAAGTCAAAACGGCCAGGCATGTTGTCCAATGGCGTTATTCTTCTTCATGATAATGCCCGCCCACACACTGCCAATGCCGTGAAGACGACATTGCAGCAGTTTCGATGGGAAACGCTGGAACATCCACCGTACAGTCCAGACCTTTCGTCGTGTGACTTTCATGTTTATGGACCTCTAAAACAAGCTATTCACATTGATTCACAACGGACGACGAAGTGTGTGAATGGATCCAGGCCTGGATCCGACAGCAGCCTACTAGCTTCTTCAAAAATGGAATCGAACGCTAGTGTTCGCAATGGGATAAATGTGAGAACAGTTTTGGCGACTATTTTTGAGTTAATAAAATCGTTACCGTTACTTTACACAAGCGACCGGGTTTCATTTGAATGACCCTCATACTTATCCGGACCACTTTTCGGTTTCCCGAATGACTTATTATTTCCCGTTAACTCCCCACTACTTTTTAAGATCAATGTTGAATCTGTACCTGAGCTCACGGGTTTCCCTTGTGAAATGGAAACCAGAATTGGAAGAATGTTTCTCTGAATTGCCCACCTTTCATATTCTGCTAGACACACAAATTTTCCCTCTGTAATATATAACGCGTTTTCCCATTGGATACCGTAATTGACGTCTCGTGAAAATAAAACTATTCATGTATTTTTCTCTGGCAAAATTGACTACTTGGAAACTTTGTGTTATCTCTGCATATTACCTATCTTACTCGCTCCTGGTCATTATTTCTCCTAACTCCTGTACCCTTAGGTAGTTTAACTAATTTCTGTGTTTTTATGTTCTTTTTTTACTATCCTGTGTGGTCCAGTTGCTAATTACCTTTCTTTATTAGCCAGTTTTCTGTACAAATGTTACCCTTTACTATACTAGTTCTGCATGCATGCATAGTATTCTTATATCATATTAATTTAAATACTTAATTACCATTCCTACCTGTTCTTCATTCCCTACTCTTTCTTAATTAATTAATTCTATCACTACTTCATAGTTTGATATGTTTCTTCCTGTAGATTCTTCTTTCCCCTTAACTCTTTTTACTTTTTCTACCACATAGATAGTAGGTAGAGAAGGTGTTGCATTCCACCCAAAACTTCGATACCGAGGTTTCATCGGAAATACGTGTTTCGAGGTCCCCTGAATCAAAATATTGCATTTTTGGAAACATGTTCATGTGTGTGTCTGGTATCTATCTCTGTGTCTGTAAACAGCATAACTAAAAAAATAAAAGTCGAATAAGTACTAAACTTGGTATTTAAGTTCAGCAATCCCACCCCAACTACCCTTTACATGAAATATTTCTCGAAAATTTTGATTTTCTAAAAAATGACTAACGATTTTAATTAAACTACCATATTATATTAAAGATATTTACATGACCAGTGGCAAACGTGAAGTCATAGACGAAAACTTACTGAACAGAGAAAAGGAAATAAATAAATAATGTAGCTCTCTTTAAAACTCAGAATTTATTTCAAATGACTTTTTTGTGCACTAACCATTTCTGAGATATCCGTCATCATTGGTCGAACTGTTCATTTCTTGCTCATTCTTTAAAGTCCTGTCAACATTGAGCTGTTTCTCACAATTTCATGGAAACAGTATGGAATTTTAAGACTAGCATGTACCGACCAGTTCTTAAACATTAGACTATCGTTGTTCTCTTTGTATCTATAACGAAATTTGTTATGTAGCTATTTCTGCAAATGTATATTTGGATCAAAACGTTGTGGATACATATATTAGCTTTAGTAAGAATATTTTGTATATTCACTAATAAAGGTAGAGGGTAGAGAAGGTCACGTAAACCACAGATTTTTCTTTTATGTAATATTTATGTTCAACGTTAGGGTTAATCGTATAGTCGACGGAAGAGGACACCAGACACTGAAGCTTAGCACCATACTTAGGACACTAGTACGCCCTTTGTGTCTTAGGTAACCCCTGTGAAAAAGGGATGAAGGGGAGACCGAAAGGACGACCAGCTCATCGTACCTAACGATACCAGAGTAACATCAATCCTGACGCCGGCGATCCTGCCTGTGCCGTCATCAACCGGGAGCCCCGACCGACCACCACCCCAAGGAAGGTGTATCGGTCCGGCAGCCAAGAACCAGGGAGAAATTTTTACACAGTGCAAACTCCACCGCCATGCGCAAGGCACGAATCGCCGTCGCCTAGTCTTACAGCCCTAAAACACACGAAGAATGACGCAGAGGAAAGGATATGATGTACAGGAAATTCTGATAGAAGAGGAATCTACCCAGCATTCCCTAGAGACCTGAGGAAAAGAAAACAAACAAGGTCAGAGTACAAGCCCAATGGAAATTGAGCCCGGGCCTACTGAATGTGAACTTCACACGTTACTACGCAGCCATCTCGTTCGGTAAGAAAGCTGTTTGCTCTAAAAAGGGTTATATGCGAATTTAATTAGTTAAAGAACGCTTTTGAGTGTAGTACATATGTTTTGTTCGCATTTGCTGACTCTCAGTTAGCTGTAAACATAATAGTAGATTGTGATACAAGGGTTAAAAGTAGGGTTTTATTTTGCGAGCAGGAATGTTTGCCAAAGCCTTCGTTTCGCAATCCTACGAGGAATATAAAGCCACTTTTAGCACGTGTGTCATATACGTACTGTTTTTTAGATAGCGCCTGAATTTATAAAACATCAATGATGTAACATTGTATTTATATGCAAAACTAAGAGAAATCACATTTAGAACGAGTTCAACTCTCGTGTGCAGCAAAATGATTTAACGTTTTGTTGATTCCTAGCAGTCATTTTCAATGAAATTATTTTCAACATCTTTTGCTTTACACCAGGCAATGAAGTAAGTTTTGGATAAGTAGTTCTGGTGTAAAACTTTCTACTGTTTCTGTAATTTTACCTGATTCCTCCATTTCAGTTTCCTCTGAATGCATAATTGTCGCCATTTAATATTTATGTAGGTTATACTAAATAAAGGAATAACGTTTTAGATCAAAGAAAGCACAAGGCTGCCAATATAAGGTATGGGTTAACTCCACAACGAATTGCGATAAATTGAAGCATGAACAGATAACGCAACTGCCATTGAGAATTAATCATGTAAAAATTTGATGTGTTACACTCATGACTTTCTTTACTCTTGTACAAACTATTTTTACAAACGCTTATTCACCATATGCTTCATGTTAATCGAGATGTTAACCTTATTGCTAATTTTCTTGTAGATGCAAGGGGAATATGGTAGGTTTTAAGCGTTTAAGAGCAGGTTGCTATATGGAGTATTTGATTCTCTTTGCATTACCAGGACAAAAACAAAGAATAACGAATTCCCATTTGAGAAAATGTATAAGTATTGAAACATTTAAGGGAATAACAAGCAATATCTCCAAAAAAAGGTTCACTCAAAAAAATTGTATGAGATAAATTGTGTATTTTAACGCGATCTATATTTTTTGTGTAGTAAAATTTTGTCCATCTCTTATGGTTATGCAAAAGTCGTTCACAATTAAGAATACTTTTGGAGACATTCCCAGAAAACTCGAGATATACATTTTGTCATAAAAGTGTCATAAATATATGATATTTTAATCAAAATCGTTAGAGCCATTTTTGAGAAAATTAAAATTTTCGAAAAATGTTCCATGGGGTGGGGGATTTTCTTGAAAACCTTCGTGTCGCATCTCTGGAAGATACTGAACCTAAACATCAAGTTTGGTGTTTATACGACTGTTCGTTTCTGAGTTATGCTGTTCACAGACATACACAAAGACACACGCATGGACATGTTTCCAAAAGTACTTTTTACTTTCCCTACTACGTATAGTAGGTAAGTATGAGAAGTATTGTATACCACCCAAAAATTCAATACCCAGATTTCACCGGAAATATATGTTCTAAAACCCCCTGAATCCAAAAAAAGAATTTTTGGAGACATGTCGTGTGTGTGTGTGTGTGAACAGCATAACTCAAAAACGAACAGCCGGATAAACACCAAAGTTGGTATTTAGGTTCAGTATCTTCTAGAGATGCGACATGAAGGTTTTCAACAAAATAGCCCACCCCAGATTACCCTTTACATGGAACATTTTTCGAAAATTTTAATTTTCTCAAAAATGGCTCTAACCATTTTGATTAAAGTATCATAAAGTATCGCCGTGGCCGAGTGGTTAGACCGCTCGCCTCCCACCGAGGCGGCCCGGGTTCAATCCCAGGGACCTGCATGTGGGATTTGTGTTGGACGAAACGGCGTCTGGGCGGGTTTTCTCCGGGATCTCCGGTATCCCCCGCCATTCATTCCACCAACTGCTCCATCATCACTTTTCCTTTCATCCCTTTCACCAACATTTCGTTTCATCTACTTCCTTCATCCCATACCAGGCATCGGGCTGATCACCCATCCTGGCTGCTCTGTCTGATCCATGAGTGTCTGCTCCTCGACGGGCCTCTGACCCCAGGCACCCGCTTGTAAGTCCTAGGGGGTGTAAGTCCTACATAAGAGGAGGGTAAACAGATAATGAATGAATGAATGTTTAAGATATTATCATGACAAATAAAATGTATATCTTGAATTTTCTGGGAATATCTCCAAAAGTATTCTTCATTGTGAACGACTTTTGCATAACTGGTAAACCATGCAATGGACAAAATTTTACTACAAAAATGTAGATCGCCTTAAAATACACAATTTATGTCATATACATTTTTGTTGTTGAGTGAACCATTTTCAAGATATTGCTTGTTATTCCCTTAAATTTTTAATACTTATACTTTTTCTCAAATTTGTTATTCATTTTTTATGTCCTGGTAATGCAAAGAAAATGGAATACTCCACATAGCAACCAGCTCTTAAAATATTTCGCATCTTGCATCTACAAGAAAATTAGTATTAAGATTAACATCTCGATATCTCGATTAACATGAAGCATATGGGGAATGAGCGTTTGTAGAAATATTTTGTACAAGAGTAGAGAAATTCATGTGAGTGTGACACATCAGACTTTTTTGGATTCAGGAGGTCTCAAAACATGTATTTCCGGTGAAATCTCGGTATCGAATTTTTGGGTGGAATGCAATACTTCCCCTACTTACTATACGTAGTAGAGAAGGAAAAATACACAATGAAAAGTAAAACCTCATCAAACCAAGTCGAATTATTAAACACGTGCAAATATTAAGGGTAATTGCCATGCGATTGGACTTGAAAACAAAGTTTGTCACAATGGAGTGGTATAAGAATGTTATCGCACTAGTGATAAGGTCGTGTGCACTATGTTAAAAGTTCCACATTTAGGCTATGCTGTCTAAAAGATATATTATGATATGGAAAGTAGGTTCGGTTATGGAGTTACCGCTCCGCAAAATGCACAAGTTGGAGTGTCAAGTTTGATGCGGAGAACCGCCCATTGGACCGAGCGCCCTTATAAAATAGACTTAAAGTTTAACGATGATACAAGTTGTCTGCAACACGATTCAGCTTTTCCTGCAAGCTTTAGTAATAAACGAGATTTCTGACAAAACTCCGCCAAAATGAAGAGGAATTCGTCGACCACCGGAGTTTCCTTGTCCCTTTCAAGCTTATTTTACTTCTACAAACAAAGTTGGCTGGCGGGAAAAAGGACAAAAGGCAGTCAGTGGCGGATCGATCGAAAACGGCACATGTAGGTAATTAGGAAAAGGGCCAGTGTGTTCACCAATCTAAAGAAAGGAACTGATGCAAAGGTTTGAAAGGGAACTGAGCAGTGATTTTGATTAAATTTATTCTCGTTATATGCTGAGGCAGTATTTTTAATACTTGAATAATTTCAGTCTAATTATATAAATATCTAAATTCAATAACAGCCCGCCTTAAAACAATATGTGTATCTAACAATATCTAAAAAGTATATATTACAGTCATTGTATATGTTTATATTATTGTATCCATGTGTAATAATGTTATGTGAATATATTACGTAATTTATTAATGTAGGAGCTGTGAGAAATAGGTTTAAAGTTGCTAACAATGACGTAACAATGAGGTAACCTTGAGGCAATAATGAGTAAGAAAGTTTAAATCCTACTAGTCATTATTAGATCAGCCGTAATGTAAATTTTGAGAAAGTTTAAAAATAGCCAATCAACAACCAGAAAAAGCTTCTATTGGAGTAGGATTAGCCAATCAGAAACTGAAAAGGAGAAACTTTTACAAATTTAGAGTTCAGTTACCTGCAGACAGTGTTACTAACCAGACGCAAAATGTCTTCTCAAGAAATATAGTATGTATTCGTGTGAGACGAAAAGTAAGTTTAGGTGTTAAAAAGTGTAATTAATTAATAAAAAGAATCTCACAGCTCTCTATATCAGTGGAGTGTTATTTTAATCTTATCAAGTTTTAATATAAGCAGTGAAGTAAAAATTACAATCTTTGTAAGCCTACATTCTTGTCGCACCACGGCCCTGCCAAGACATCCATGTCAAACAATAATACTGACGCAGCCGAGGCAAACAAATTAAATATTTAAAGAAACAGTAAAAATACGTTTGAGGCAAAGGCTACCGGAAACTGTTTACTATACATGCAACTACTACAAATTCGGCTCCCCAACAGTTGAAGAATAATACATATTCTTCAAACTGGCTTTCAATACGTAGCAGCAACTACCTACTTCAAATTGTCGTCCATACGTGGATGATACTAACTACTTCAATACTCCGCGCAGGAATGCCTATAGGAGACAAGCCCAGATGTCATATCATAAATCAAAAGTACGTCAACTTATCGTTTATTGGCATTGTGTTGAATTTTTTTCGGCAATAGTGTTTTTGATCCATTTCCCGTTCATGCTGTCAGGGTGGAAAGTTGAATTTCCTGCATTCAGTACTGGTAACCTAACCTAGCTACTCCTTTTGTGTATCTTACTACACATATATAAGTGAACTGTATTAAATCCTCCAACTTAAAACACATTCATTACTGCGGACCTGATATATATCGTCATATTTAGAAAGGTAGAATCACACTGAAAAATGCAACGCCGTAGCCGAGATTTGAACCATGGATCCTCCGGTTTCCATCCGGTTGCTCTAACCAAGATCATGGCAGCATGCCGGCACTTCATAAAATTCCCCAATTGACTTGCATTTTGCCAGCAAACCACAAGAGCATCTCAAAGTGATTTTGAGATGACACACTCCAATGTCGACTTACAATGCTGCAAGTACTTTAATCTCGGGTTTCATAGTTTAGGATCTGTTAGGTGAGGCAGTACTTTTAACACTTAAATGATTTCAGTCGAATTATATAATATGTAAATTCAATAATAGCCCGCCTTGAAGAAATATGTGTATGTAATAATTTGTAAAATATATGTAACAGTCATTGCATATGCTTATATTATTGTATCCATGTGTAATAATCTTATGTGAATACATTACGTAATTTAATAATGTAGGAGCTGTGAGAATAAAGGTTAAAGGTTGCTAACAAAGAGGTAACAATGAGGTAACCTTGAATCAATAATGAGTAAGAAAACCTAACAATACTACTTGTGATTCTTGGAGTAACAATAACGTAATTTTAGTGTCAGTTTATAAAATAGCCAATCAACAACCAGAAAAAGCTTTAGTTAAATGAAGGTATTCTATTGGATTAGGATTAGCCAATCAGAGACTTGAAATACAGAAATTTACAAGTTTAGACGGTTGAAATCAATTAAGCTGCCCGCAGGGAGTGTTTGTGACCGGATGCAAGATGCATCCTCGAGAGATGTAATATGTATTCGTGTGAGACGTAAAATAGTTTTACGTGTTAAAAATTGCAATTAATTTAATAAAAACATCTCACAGCTCTCTCTATATCAGTGAAGTGTTATTTAAATCGTATCAAGCATTAATAAAAGGAGTGAAGTAAAATAATAGTCTGTGTAAACCCACATTCTTCTCGCATCACAACCCTGCTAAGAGAAACGTGTCTCTAACAATAATACTGACACAGCCGAAGCAAACATAAATATTTAATACTTAAAGGAACAGTCAAATAACAAAGTTAATGTTTTTAAACTTGGGGCAAAGGCTACCGGGTACCATACGTGCGGTTGCAACTACTACAAGTTCAGCTCCCCAAAAGTGGAAATACGATACAACTCCTTCTAAAACTAACCTTTCTCATAGGTCAATCAATGGTTATTGATTGCTCGTACACACACAGTGAGTCAGTTGGCGAATTCAGTATCGTGCCGACATGTTTCCATGGTATTTTAATTAAACCATTAGAGAGATTTGAGAACATAAAAATGAAGGAAACATTTTTCATGTAAAAGGTAGTTTGGGGTGGGGGAGTTTTCTTCGTATGTTCGGAGGAGAATCGGCACTGCTCCAATGAAAATATTGTATCTATGCCCCACAAGGGGGCGCCCCCACGAGGTGGCGGAAACGAGAGAAGATACTAGAGGCCGGAACCGGGAGTGACAGCAATGACAGAGTCCCCGCAATTTCCAGACTGAGACGCCCCGACTGTCAGACAGGCAGTCCGGGGTCCCCGCAACACTTGGAGAGACTACGGGTAACACCTGCCCCGAAGGTGCAGTGTATTTACCCCCGTCAATCACCTGAAAGCCGAGGACGGAGGAAGTTCCACAGGGTTTTTATTTACCACGCCGCACCGAAACACCATCACCGACTCTTCCAACCCTGAAGTAGACCTAACGGGGTTGAATGGAACGAAATTGAGGGACAGGAAATTCGGTGCTGGTAGAAACAACCCTAACATTCGCCTGACAACCCTGAAAAAACCCGTAGGTCGGAGTGGACGGTCGCCGGGAATGGAACCCGGGACCTCCCGAATGTGAGTCGCACCGTTACCACTTGTTTGGTGTGGGGGAGTTGTTTGAAAATCTTTGTGTTGTATTTTATAAGTTTGGTATTTATTCTACATTTAATTTTGATTTACGTTGTTCACACACAGACACACGCTTTTTGGGATTCAGTTGGGACTTAAAACTTATATTTCAGTGAAATCTCCGTACCGAATGTTTTGATTGAATGCAATACTGCCTTTTACCTAGTATAGTGAGGTGGCACGGAGAGTAAAAACCATTTTCAGCGCCTTCAAATGCAGCAATTTGGAACAATCCCTCAATTCATTTACTGTAAAATCTCTATCCTTGCAAACGACATTACAGTAACGTTACAAACGAAATACTGGATTGGAAAGCACCCCACCCCCTCCTCAGTCCGCTGTGTTCGTAACGCCACTGGTGTTTGCGCAGCAGTGTCAAGAGCCATGGAGTTGGGTGAATTCATTGCATCCGACAACAACCGGAAAGCTTCTATCTACGGCAGTAAACCCACAATCGATAAAAGCTGTTCTTTTTTTTTCGCCCACCCTGTCTCTTAGGCACTAATCCCTGTTTAAGCCCTAGCAACATCGACTTGTTTCACGGCGAATCGATTATTGGATTGGAGACTCTTCGATAGCGGGTGAATTAACGAGCAGGCGGTGTCTTTGGAACGGTAAGATAGTGCAAGAGATATAGTCTGCCTCTATCGGATAAGACGCGGGATAATGCCTACTGATTTCTTAAAAAATTAAGTTCATGCTTAAGCACATCCATTAAAAAAGTAAAGCGGGAACGGAGATGTAGAATATGGTAACTTTAAAACATCAGACGTCGTATTAAACGGAGGGACATGTGAAAAATTACAAAAATAATAAATAAAAATAAATCTTGATTTTCTACATCCGTAAATTTTACTGTTTATAAGAAATTGGTATACAGGGTGAACCAGACCACCTGTAGCTTATTTATTTAGAAAATACAAAATTAAACTTTGGAGAAGGTGTATCATTGTATTGTTAATTGCCACGTTTTGGGAGCCAACTAGAAGTAGTTAATTTTCTATACATTATTTTTGCACCACGCTTTGGGCGTCAATTTGAAGTAGGTTGTATTGAAGGAGTTGCATTATATTTCAACTGTTGGGAGCAGAACTTGAAGTTAGTTGCAACCGCACGTATAGTACCCGGCTTCCGGTAGCCTTCGCCCCAAGTTTAAAAATATTAACTTTGTAATTTGACTGTTTCTTTAAATATTATATATTTATGTTTGCCTCAGCTAGGTCAGTATTATTGTTAGAGACGTGTTTCTCTTTGCAGGGTTGTGGTGCGACTGAAGAATGTAGGCTTACACAGATTATAATTTTACTTCACTCCTTTTATTAATGCTGGACA
Organism: Deroplatys truncata; assembly: GCA_030765065.1. Classification (NCBI taxonomy): domain Eukaryota; kingdom Metazoa; phylum Arthropoda; class Insecta; order Mantodea; family Mantidae; genus Deroplatys; species Deroplatys truncata. Next base: position 290,616,089 of record CM060975.1, on the reverse strand, counting down.
CGAATTAAATAACACTTCACTGATATATATATAGAGAGAGTTGAGATATTTTTGTATTAATTACTTGCACTTTTTAACACGTAAACTATTTTTTTGTCTCGCACAAAATACCTATTATACTTCTCGAGGACGTGTCTCGCGTCCAGTTATGAGCACTGTCTACAAGCAACTGAACTCTAAATTTGTAAAATTTTGCTATATTTCAGTTTCTGATTGGCTATTCCTAATCCAGTAGAATACCTTCATTTAACTAAAGCTTTTTCTGGTTGTTGATTGTCTATTTTTATAAACTGTCACTAAAATTACATTATTGCTTCCAAGAATCACAAGTAGTATTGTTAAACTTTCAAATTCATTATTGCCTCAAGGTTACCTCATTGTTAGCAACTTTTAATCTATTATTCTCGCAGCTCCTACATTATTAAATTACGTAATGCATTTACATAATATTATTGAACATGTACATATAATATAAACATTTACGATGACTTTAATATACACTTTTATGTATTGTTACATACACATATTGCTTTAAGGCGGCTTGTTATTGAATTTACATATTATATAATTATTTAAGTGTTAAAAATACTGCCTGAACTTTTCAGACAAAAATATTTATAATTAAAGCACTTTAACTTTGTTCACAACCGGAAGTCGGGACAGTGGACTACTACTTTAAAATTTAAATGGGGGTAGGAATCAAATAAGGTACCATTAGATAGAGATCTTCAAACAAACAACTTTAGTTGGAAACGTTTGTTTTATTTTCTGTATTACGCATAGTAAATAGAGGAAGTATTGTGTTCCATCCAAAAATTCCAGATCAAGATTTTACAGAAAATGCATGTTTTGTGGCCCCCAGAATAAAAAGGCATTTTTAAAAGATTCACGTATGTGTGGGTTTGAACAGCATAACTCAAAAACGGAAATTGGTATTTAGGTTAAATACCAAGATGCGGCACCAAGATTTATGTTTGTATCTATAACGAAATGTGTAATGTAGCAATTTATGTAAAGGTTTATTTGGATTAGAACGTAGTAGGCAGAAAAATAAGCCTTAATAAGAATAGTTTGTATACTCACTAATAAGCGATAGGGTTAGGGAAAGTTATGTGAATGAAGACATGTTTTTAAGTGTAACGTCCTTTAACCTTGTAGTTTATATTGGACGATGAGTGAATGCAATAGTTAAAATGATGCTCAAATGGGCCCGGACCAATAGAGCTTAAAGTTACACAACATTCGTTCTCTCTAGATAAGGGAAAATCCCCCAAAGAAAACCTTATATGGATAACTCACCCTTACCGAGATTCGAACTCTTGGGCAGACGCGCTGATTCCACACCATAGAGTCGAGTTAGAATGTTTTTATTACTTCGTACTCTTTCAAGGAGAAAAACATATGAAAAGACAGCAGAAACCAATTCCAGATATGTAGATACTAGAGCTACTCAAAGGGAGGGGGAAACCTCACAAAAATATAATTAAAATTATTGTTGGCAAAGGAAGCTCAGATAGCCTTACAGAATACAGTGACAATTGAGCGTTTTGTTTTCTTTATTTTTGCGACTACTTAAATAAGTATAAACGTTAACAGTGATTACAAATACCCTACTTCTACTGCAAATAGCGATGGTTTTGATATGTTAATGGTATTAGGAGAATGTGGTATTTTATCTTATCTTCCGTTACGGAGGGGACTCGGCACATGTTGAGGCAGTATTTTTAACACTTAAATGATTTTAGTCAAATTATATAATATATAAATTCAATAACAGCCCGCCTTAAAGCAATATGTGTATGTAATAATTTGTAAAATGTATGTAACAGTCATTGCATTATACTATTGTGTAATAATGTTATGTGTATATATTACGTAATTTAATAATGTAGGAGCTGTGAGAATAATAAGTTAAAAGTTGCTAACAATGAGGTAACCTTGAGTCAATAATGAGTAAGAAAGTTTAACAGTACTACTTGTGATTCTTGGAGTAACAAATATGTAATATTAGTGATAGTTTATAAAAATAGCCAATCAACAACCTGAAAAAGCTTTAGTTAAATGAAGGTATTCTATTGGAGTAGGATTAGCCAATCAGAGACTTGAAATACAGAAATTTACAAGTTTAGACGGTTGAAATCTATTCAGTTGCCTGCAGAGTGTGCTCATAACTGGATGTGTTGCTTGTGCGTCCTCGAGAGATTTAATACGTATTCGTGTGAGACGAAAAATAAGTTTACGTGTTAAAAAGTGTAATTAGTTAATAAAAAGAATCTCACAGCTCTCTATATCAATTGAAGTGTTATTTAAATCGTCTCAAGTATTAATAAAAGGAGTGAAGTAAAATAATAGTATGTGTAAGCCTACATTCCTGTCGCATCACGCCCTGCCGAGACTTTCATGCCTCTAACAGTAATACTGACGCAGCCGAGGCAAACGTAAATATTAGATATTTAAAGAAACAGTTTAATTACAAAGTTAATATTTTTTTTAAACCTGGGGCAAAAGCCACCTGAAAGTACATTTGGGGTGAAGGCTACCGGAAACCGGGTACCATACGTGCGTTTGCAACTACTACAAATTTGGCTCCCCAACAGTTGAAATATAATACAACTCCTACTTCAAATCGGCTTTTCATACGTAGCAGCAAGCAACGTAAAGAACAACTCCTTGCAGATAATAATACAACAAAACACCTTTTACACAGTCCAGAGGGGATATTATACCTACGCCCCACAAGGGGAGGAAGGATAGGCCAAAGTAGATATCGGGCGGCCGGATCCAGGAACGACGGTACAGGAATGAAAGGGTCCCTAAGTATCCAGATGTAGATACCCCGTCAGACAAACAGACAGGGGTCTAACGCCCCTCAAGGAGGTTCATATACCTTGGCAGTCAGCCAAAAGTCGAGGGAAAGAGAGCACAGGGCATCCTTTTCCCCTGCTGCGCTGCACCGAAGCACCTCGCCGACCCTGAAAGAGACCAACGGGATGAAGGATAAGTGAAATGATAAAGGAACGAAATAGAGGGACAGGAAATTCGGAAGCTGAAACATACCACTCCTCCATTCGCCTGACGACCCGGGAAAATCCTGGAAAAAACCCCATGAGTCAGACTAAGCGATCGCCGGGGATCGAATGCGGATCATAAACGTTGCGGCCCGAGCCATTCCGCTCGGTTAATGTATAAATTTCCTGGCTGATTTAAACTAAAAGAGAAATAGATTTCAATAACCTTAAAAGAAGTACTTAAACAGATCCAAAATTGCACCCCCCATGCAAGAATTCACTTTTGGTTTCCGTATTAAGTAATGGAATGGTGTAAAAATAAAAGTAATCCTGTGTTATATTCACAAGACTTTCTCTACCCTCTATCGTTTATTAGTTGGTATACAAATTATTCTTACTAAAGCTTATTTTTCTATCTATTACATTTTAATCCAGATAAACATTTGCAAAAATAGGCACCTTAAATATTTCGTTAAAGTTACAAAGAGAACAGCGATAGTAAAATGTTTAAGAACTGGACGTTATATGCTGGCCTTAAAATTTCCATGCAATCGCGAGAAACAACTAAAATCGACTTTAAAAGAATGACGAGGTATTGAATTATTCGAACCACTAATAAGAATATCTAAGAAATGGCTTATGTTACAAAAATGACATTTGAAATAAATTCTCTGTTTTAAAGAGCTCTAATTTTTTTGGGTAGTACGTTTTGGTCTGCCGCTTAACACATATATGTTCTACAAGATTATACAAAATTCTTTCCGAATGAAGAGGACTTCACAGGCTATTCCCAACACCACTGAGCTATCATGGCAACATGCGGTACGATATTGAATTCCCCAACTCACCTAATAGTGGTTGAAACTATGAAAGTCTGGACTTTAAAGTACTTACAACATTGTAAGTCGCCATTGGTGTATGTCATCTCAATACAATTTGTGGCAGTAATTTGTATCACAACAATGTAAATGCCATAGTGATTGTAGTGTAAATAAGCATTATTGTATGACATTGATTTGAGATGTTTGTTAATTATAAGCATTGTTAGGAAATAAGTTTACACGGCCTCACTGAAACTGACAATAAGAGCGGGTAACAATGAGCGAGGGGGTGAGTTGTTTATCAATTATTAGAGACAAGCAAATGACGTCAGATTGGCGCGCTTTTCTTAGAAATGGCGGGAATTTCTTCCCTAGAGCATATGTTTTCGTAATTTTGATTGGATATAAAATAGATGCTAATGTTGGCGCGTTTTATTAACCAATAGCAACTCGGTTATACTCTTTAGGCATATCGGGTGAGGGAGTATAAATTCCGTGCCAGAGAGAGGTAACGCGTAGTTCATCAGAATCGTTCGCGGGTTACACGTCGCACAGTTCTACAAAATCTCTCGCGTCGTAAAGTCAGTTACAAAAAAGTTGAAGTACGCGAATTAATAATGTGCAGTAAATAAGTTATTATAGTAACAGAAAATATAACAGTTTCAGTCGGGCGTGTATCAAGAGTCAATATGTGAAATTAAAGAAGTGTGACGGCAATAAAGGTGTAAAAACAAATTCTTTTATCAGTGTTATCTTTGAGTAACAACTCCTTTCCGTTTACACACCCTGTTCAAGAGATGTGCTCGACCGAGAAACAATATCTAGCCGGAGGAAAATGAACCCAAATTTAAAAATAGTAATACAATAACAGGCGCCCAGCAATAGATAACACGAAGTGACCGCGACAAATTGGCTCCCATACGTGGGGTAGATAAACATGAATCATCTTCCAACTACTAACAAATATTCTACTTCAAATTTGAGATCTCCTTGTGGTTTAGCAGGAAAAATGCGAATCAGTTGGAAATTTAATGTCGTACATATCATTGTAGCTCAGTGGTTAGAGCAACCAGACGCAGACGGGAGATCCGTGGTTCAGATCCCGGCTGTAACACTGAAGTTTTCAGTCGTCTTATTCTGCCTTTCCAACCTTGCCCAACACACGGCTCGTGTGGAAGAGCAATTAATTCGAAAATGAAAAGTGTTTTTTACACTTCAGAGAAGCCTATTGTACAATTTTAATTCGGAAAACTGTAGGTTCCAGCGTTATTCCCCATATATATATATATGTGTGTGTGTGTGTGTGTGTGTGTGTGTGTGTGTGTGTAACCGTAATATTGATGAATAAAAGCATTTAGTGTAAAAATGTCCCTGGAATGTCATTAAAATGCAGTGCTCTACTGATGCATACGTCTTAAACAGATTTGAAATTCCTATGCTTAATAATCCTGTAATATGTGATATGACACGGGTTGGATTTTTAGCATTTTAAAACTAGAAGGCTACTGTTTTGATTTGTACTTGATCGTTTCGCAGCACTAATACTTTGCATTTTTGCATTTTATAGCACTTCAAGAAAAGCATATAAATTTAGTTAATTCTGATAAGCAGAATAATGTGTTTTGCAGTAACATTAGTGATAAATTAAAATCACATTTGTAAAGATAGAATAGTGAGGTAAAGCTACATAAAGCAGGTTCTGCATTTATTTTTAATATAGTTTAAAGCCACAGAGCAAAAAGAGCAATTTAATAAAGGCTAGACCATAACACAGGAAATAGAGAAGTTTATAGTGGCGAACGCTGTTGAATGGAATCATAAAATACACTTCGTTTTGTTGAGCTATGTAACTTAAAATTAAGTTGCGTTTTTAGAAATATTGTTCAGCATCTATGCTGATGATAGGACCCCAGTTTCGGCAAACTCTGGATAGCTGAAATTAACAGCTAACAGCGTTTGTAAAAAGTGTGCATCTTCATTTTTCTCTATAACTTGTACTAGTTATAAGCAAAAATATTGATATAAAACTAATGCATTTAGCAATCCGAAAAAAATGTGGATTTCCTTTACTTTCATTTAAATATAGTGACCGCGCGCCTTAAGTTAACTATGGACCGGAGGTGCGAGGCCTTCCGGCTCATCTACTTCGCCTTGGATGAGGCTAACGGCAGGTCTCCCTCCAGATCAATAGTCGTGTGGAACAATAGCCATGATGTGCCGCTTCCCCACTTCAGGGGATTTCTTTAGACCGTTTCGAGTAGGTTCCTCTTCTAGAAATTTCGCTTTGTATGTGGGGCCTATATAAGGGGCTGCTCTGCCCAGTGAGTTCAGTTGAGTCAGTTAAGATGTCACGAAGGAAAAATGAACAGTGAAAGTGGACAGTGTGTATCAGTGTGTTTGTGTTCAAAATAAGTGACAAAAGTGACAAAAGTGACAAAAGTGATTCAAGTGTAACGTTTGTGCTACGCGGAGTGCGTAAGTGATAAATAAATTGTGTTTATCAATAACTGGTGTTCTAATTTGCTACAATATTTAAAATCTTTTGACTATACTGCTGTTTCCCTGAAGTACACACTGCATAAACATGTTTACACTTTGCGTTTACGTTTTCATTTGAAAAAAAAAACATGAATTGCAATAAACTTCGCATTTATATCACACTTGTATAATTTTGAGTCAATTTCAAAGCACTTTTCTTGAAAAATTAAAATACAAAGGTTCAAGTTTTTGTGAGAATTTCGCACTATATCGTATTTGCAGTCACCATAACTAGATATAAATCATGATGATATATGTCCCCTATCATCATTATCTCATCATCGCTTTGGCACGTTCTAATGACGCAAATGGCATTATGGTATCTCTCGACCCCATCTTCAATAGCCAAATGGTGTCGACCCCGTTTACAAGTCTCACAAATCTTGATACAGTACCTTTAAAAACTGGTCCAACACGTAAAGGCGATCGAACAGTTGTTGAAAATCACTCAACCGTTGAAGCGTTTCGAGGACAAGGGCCGGGAGCGTTCTCGTGTAAGAATGTCCACAAGACCAGATAGGCTAATAAGGAAAGTAAACACCAGATGAGCCGTTACAGGCCATTACGCTTAATAATGCATTGATAAGAGAAGCTGCAGTTTGTTAAAACAACGCCTTAGCGGTAATAACGATCTGTTATTGCACCCCATTAAGCCAACTTCCAAGACACCACAACAAGCATATCTAAGTAGCTTAGCACGCACCCAAGTTATCTTCTTGTTGTTGCCGATTTTATAATTAGCTCGTGTTGTTACTAGGGATTAAATAACGTGGCCAAACTTACAAGACGACATTCACTGTGTCTGTAGCCTGGTGACTTCCAAATTCTAAAGTCCCGGGTTCGATACCCGACAGGGGGATTAGAGTTTCCCTTTAGCCTGAAGATGAATGTTTTGTTGCTGCTCGTATGGAAAGTCAGGTTGAAGATGATATATTATATTTCAACTGTTGGGGAGCCGAACTTGTAGTTGCAACCGCACGTATGGTACCCGGTTTCCGGTACCTTCGCTCCAAATGTATCTTTACTTTTTCTTTAAATATTAAATATTTTTGTTTGCCTCGGCTGCGTCAGTATTATTGTTTTACAGACACGTTTCTCTTAGCAGGGTTGTGATGCGACAAGAATGTAGGCTTATAATTTTACTTCAATCCTTTTATTAATACTTGATACGATTTAAATAACACTTCACTGATATAGAGAGCTGTGAGATTATTTTTATTAATTAATTACACTTTTTAACACGTAAACTTACTTTTCGTTTCACACGAATACATATTATATTTCTTGAGGACACTTTTTGCGTCTGGTTAGTAACTCTGTCGGCAGACAACTGACTTTTTTGTGTTTATTTCACAACATTCTATGTCGAAATGCATCACTTCATTGAAAACGCTTAAAAGTCAGATGTGTTATATTCACACGACATTTTCTACCTACTATCGTAGCTCTTGCAAACTATTTTGATTTATTTTGAATGCCTTTGACAGAGATGGAAGACTTATGTCGTACAGTAATCTCAGTATCTTTGCAGGAAGAAGGTAAATGACCAAAGCGAGAAGAGCACTAAAAACAAAGTCATAAAAGCAAGAGCTTTGCAAGCAAGATTCTTCAAAACTGAGCTATATAAATGAAATGATTCTTAAAAAAATTGATGTGATGCATTCACTTGACTTTCCTTACCCTCTATCTTTATTAGTGGATGTACAAACTATTCTTATTAAAGCTTACTTTTCTATCTATTTCATTTAATCCAATAATCCAAATAAAGCTTTGCAAAAATAACTACATTATACATTTCGTTATAAATACAAAGAGAACAAAGATAGTCAAATGTTTAAGATCTGGATGCTGTATGCCCTTCTTAAACCTTCATACCGTTTCCATGGAATCGGGATAAACAACTGAAAACCAATGGAACTTTAAAAGAATGACAAATATTGAACAGTTGGAACCTTAATAACGGATATCTCAGAAACGATTTGTTGCTAAAAAGACTTATTTTAAGTAAATTGTGTTTTAAAGACATCTACATTTTTTATATAGTGAAGTAGTATTGTTCTTGGACTTCATTTTTTTTTATTTAGCTCCACGTATGGACGTCAATTTGAAGTGGATTGTTTGTTATGTAATATTCTGCTACATATGTAAAGCCCATTTGAAGATTTATTGTTTGTTGTTATTACGCTCCAAGTTTAAAAAAAATCAAGTTTGTTATTACACTGCTTCTATAGATAGCATTTATGTTTGCCTCGGCTGCGTCAGTATTGTTTTAGAGACACGTTACTCTTAATCCGGGTGTGGTGCGACAAGAATGTAGGCTTACAAAGATTTTAAGTTTTAATTCACTTCTTTTTATTAATCCTTGACACAAATTAAATAGCACTACACTGATATTAAAAGCTGTGAGATTCTTTAATTTAATACTTGCACTTTGTTAACGCGCATACTTATTTTACGTCTCACACGAATACGTAATATTACTCTAGAGAACACATCTTCCATCCGGTTGCTACCAAGGTCTGCAGGCAACTGAACATATTTCATGCGTCCAAAACCCGTAAGCTTCTGTATTTCAAGTCTCTGATTGGCTAATCCTAGTCCAATAGAATACCTGCATTTTATTAAAGCTTTTTCTGGCTGTTGATTGGCTATTTTTAAATTGTTTCAAAATTTACATTATTGCTGCCCTAATCATGACTAGTAGTATTTAAACTCTCAAACTCATTATTGCCTCAAGGTTACCTCATTGTTAGCAACGTTAAACTTATTATTCTCACAGCTCTTACATTATTATATTACGTAATGCGTCCATATAACATTATTAAACATGTTTACAATAATATAAGCATATACAATGACTGTTAGATACATTTTTACAAATTATTACATACATGTTGCTTCAAGGCGGACTGTTATTGAGTTTACATATTATGTAATTTAATTGAAATTATTCAGGTCTTAAAAATACTGCCTCAATAGTACGTTTTTGTCTATCGCTTAACGTTTACATATTATACAACATTACTTCCGAATGAAGGTGACTTCTTAGGCTATTCCCAGAAAATTCTTTCATATACGAGTTTTAATCAAAAACGTTACAGCTATTTTTTTAGAAAATATAAATTTTCGAAAAATATTCCAAGTAAAATGCAGTTGTGATAGGAGATTTTGTTGAAAATCAACTTATCGCATCCTTGAAAGATATTAATCTCAGATACTAAGTTTGATATTTATTCGACTTTTCGTTTTTGAGTTATGCTGTTCACAGACAGGCACACACAGACATGTTTCCAAAATGCTTTATTTGGATTCAGGGTGCCTCAAAACCTGTATTTCCGGTGAAATCTCGGTATCAGATTTTTGGGTGGAAGGCAACACTTCCCCTACTTACTATACCTACTAGAGAAAGTGAAAAGAATGAGTAGATGGTGAAGCAATACGTTTTGAGTAACTAAATAAAATTATAATCATAGGGGAAATAAATATCAATAACATTAGGGATAGTATTAAATAAAACTGGAAAGGGCGTGTTACTGTAAATTTGTAGAAGGGTTGAGTTAGACAGTGCCATCAGCGGCCGGAAACGGGTGGTTTTTCCCTCTATTATTAAGTGTCTCTTTAGGTTTGCCGGAACGCAGATGTGTAGAAAAGCGTCAATGTTCGCCAAAACCCAGATAGCTTTAGGCATCCAATGAAAGAAGCTATAAATCAGGTGATGGTGGAATGGAGAGATAGAAAATTTGAAATAGAGAAACAGGAGAGTTTAGAAGATAAACTTGGTCGTGGTAGTTCCTTGGAGATGGTTCTTAGAAAATGTGTCGGCGGATAGGCGCGAGGATATGAAGCGTAGCAATGAGGATATGCGCGTGTGTGTCGAAGTAATAGCAGGAATCCAATTTTAAAACGATGACGGGAACTAAACGAGCAGGAAAGCAAAACAGTCGTATTCACCACTAACCCGATATCCAAGATCCATGCAAAATCCCTGAGCTAGTACCAAACCCGGGACCATTCCTACAAATCCTGTGCCGCCAAATAGCCAGTACCCCGCAAATAGGCGAAATATTACCGCAAACTGGCCGCCCAGCGTGGGTCTAGAATCAAACCGAAGGAAGTACCACCGCAATGCATAATAAGCTCATATGAGTGTAACACATCAGAGATTTCAGCAGTTATTAGCGTCCTGTATGCACCTGGATAACCATAACAAAATATGTACTGAATCCATTTCGGTTGACATTGTCACGATTAACAAGAAGTAGAATAACAAGGTTTTATAAGATTAATTTGCATAATAGACATGAAAGTAAGTAGTAAATATCGTGTGGTTGTAACACATCACATTTTTACCTTCTCTGCCACCCAGCAGAGGTATGAGAAAGCATTGTAAGTATTTCATCCAAAATTCGATGTCGAAACTTCGTGCTTTGAGGTCCCCTGAAAAATTCTGTCTGTGAATGGCCCCTTAGGTAACCCAAAAACGTAAGTCGATAAATCCAAACTTGGTCCTTGGTTCAATATCTTTCAAATATGCGACAACGAATATTTTCAAGAAAATCCTCCAACTCCAAACACCCTTTGCATGCAAGATGCTTATTTTCTCAAAAATGGCTATAACGACTTTCATTCAAGTACAGTCTATGTAAAGTTTTATATAATTTCTATCACCGGTTACTACAAGATATAAACAAAAACTTGAGACATAAAACATATAATCTCTTTAAAACACGCAATTTATTTTTATCAGTCTTTTCGGGACTATCCGTTGTCATTTTTACTTTATCTAGTACGTATAGTAAGTAGGGAAATATTTGCATTCCAACCAAAAATTCGATATCGAGAGTTTAACGAAAATATATGTTTTTAGTCTCCCTGAATCCCTCCTCCCAGGAAAAAATTTTTAGATAAACTTCCGCGCGCGTATGTGTGTGACTGTGAACAGCATAATTCAAAAACGAAAAGTCGGATAAGTACCAAACTTGGTATTTAGGTTCAGTATCTTCCAAGTATATTCAACAAATTCCCTCCACTCCGAATATTCTTTACGTGTAACATTTTTCTAACATTTTACTTTTCTAAAAATGGCTCTAACAACTTTGATTAAAATAGCTATATTAAAGATATTAACATGACAAAAAAATGTATATGTTAAATTTTCTGGGAATAGCCTATGAAGTCCATTTCATTCGAAAGGAATTTTTGTATAATCTTGTATAACTGGTAAACTTTAAGCGATAGAGGAAAACGTACTACGCAAAAAATGTAGATCTCTTTAAAGAACACAATTTATTTGAATTAAGTTTTTTTGTGGAATAAGCCACTCCTGAGATATCCGCTATTAATAGTTCGAATGGCTCATTTTTTAAAGTCCTCTCAACATTCAGTTGTTTCCCGCGATGTCATGGAAACAGTATGGAATTTTAAGACCAGTATGATGTGGCATATCAGTAAGTTCATTGCCATTATCAGACAACGTGATGCATTGTCGTTACTAGACATAGCATTATTGGGTTTCTTTGATTTTTAGGCTTAACGATTCCTCCTTTGTCGCGAAACCCGCCAAAGAAAGGGCTTTGTTTGATTTTCGTCTGGTATGACGCCAACCCTGGCTGGCGTGGCTAGACATGGTTGGAGGGGGATATAGATAGCGTCACTTGACTAAGAGCAGTGTTTGTAGCAAGACGTGGTGTGGTCAGTCCTCGGCTTCGAGGCATTCCCTCCATCCTCTTTCCTAGTTCATAATGTAGAGTCGTCAAGCGTTTGTTAATAAATTCCAGGTAATGTGCGTTATGTAATGTTTTTGTGTAATGTAAAACTCCACGCCTTCCTGTAACTTTTACGCACCAAGGTCCCGGTCTTCTTGCTGTAGCGAGTTGCGTTCCCCTGCATGTGCGTGCTGGTGAATTAAATTTATTCATTTTCTGGGAATCCTTTGGCCCTCACTTCAGCATGTAACGGTACAGTGTTCATTTCTTAAACATTTGACTATCACTATTCCCTTTGTATCTATAACAAAATGTGCAATGTAGCTATTTCTGCAAAGGTAGTAGTAGATAGAAAAATAAGCTTCCGTAAGAATGGTCTGTAAACTCAGTAATAAACGATAGGGGGTGTAGAAAGTCTTGTGAATATATCACACCCAATTTGTTTTTATTTTTGCAATACTTTTTGTCATTTTTGAAGTTCCGTCTCGTTCAGTTGTCTCTCGTAATATTATGGAAAGATATAGAATTTTAAAGCCAACACACAGGAACCGCTTTGAAATATTTGACATTCGTTTCATCCCCCTGTATGCAACTTATATAGTGTCCGGCATTTGGTTCTGATTAGTTCGTTAGAGCTGTAAAATGAAAGTACAGTAGCTATAATGAAAAGTTGTCAAGGCATCAGAACTTCCAAACATGCAGTTTTGTTTATCATAGATGCTTAGCCAGGTAGCGTACGCATATTAGTGGTATCAGATATATTGAAAGCAAGTCCGGTGTTGAAACACAATGTCTATTTCGCTGTGAACTTAATTTTCAGAGAATCGGTAGGACTCAACTCCTTCGAAGAACACAGTAAATTGGTTTAACATGTTTAAGATGTACTGATTTTATTGAGATTTTAATAGAAAATGACAAAAATTTCTATTTTGTAGTATATTTAATGAATATTCTATGGACACCTGTAAATGATTTTGCACAGACGTTTTCACGACCCGCCACTTTTAAAAGCCCAGCGACATGTGTAAATCACCCGTGTGCTACATTTTAACCTCACTGGATTGTTTGTGTTTTTTTCTTCACTTTTGCAGTTTTGCGCATGGAATGTATTCCTTACATTTCAGTTTTGATTTTATATGTATGCAAATATGCATACATAATTTAAAATGTACCATATAAAGATTTAAGTATTCATTTTATGATTGCTTCATTTATTGGCTTACAAAAAAATTAATTTATGTTGATAAACAAGGAATATTTCAACACGGACAACTTCAATAAAATTCTTACATCTATTTTCCCTGTAATAAATTATTAGAATATTTCACTATCATACTTCTTTGAAAAATTTGAATGCGCAAGGCTGTTTTAGAAAATCTGCATTTTTTATAATTAAAAATATGTAAGTTTAATATATGAAAAATTATTTGAGCAAAAGCTTTGAGATTTGTGTATAGTAATTTATTTATTTACTCATGTTAAGTGTACAAATTTTTAGTTGAATATCTTTAAAAATAAAAAAGCTAGAAAATTCAGTCCCAGTGCACCTTAATGCCACAGGCAGTTTAAAACCTTCATTCCATGCTAGTGGGCGTTATGTCCATACTGCAGAAAATATCCAAAGAATGGGATTGGCTATGCAACGAAGTCCGAGAAGATCTGCATCACGACATGCTGCGGCCTTGCGCATATCTGATAGGATATTTCGCCGTATTTTACACAGGTATCTAAAATTTTATCCCTACACGATTCAGGTTGCTCATAAGTTGTGTCGAGTATCCCTATCGCTGAGGCGCCGTGTTTGAAGATGTCCCTTTCCACTACTTTTGATGTCGTCTCAATATCTGCTGCCGGCTGCTACATTGGTGAGCTAGGAGATCTTTCTCTCAGGGTATGCTAGGGTTGATGTGAGGATAGACAATTCCAGTCAACTTTACTAATAGCTATATTTAATGTATGCTAGTACCTGAACTATTTGAAGCTACCGTCAGTTTGCTGATGAATAATTAAAGTGATTCTGAATCTTAGCACTAGAATCTAACTATTTAAATATTATATCTGAAGTATCAAATTTAAGATTTAAAATAAATGTTTACTTAATCAAAACTAGAAGCGTCATTTGTCGTAAATTAAATTTGGTTCTATTTGTGGACGCTCTTTAACTGCTGTGGTCCTTAGCGTCCCATTCTATATTTGGCATGAAAGACTGGAAATTTTGCTCAGAGGCCTCTTTATCAGGCTTGAATTTCTTTTACGTGCCGTAAATCTACTACACGGGACTACCGGCTTTACTTCCCTTCCGAAGGAAGCCATGCTAAGGATTCTTACGCCCGAAAAAATCCATCGCCCTCCGCGGGCTTTGAACCCACGACTTCGGGAGCAAGAGGCTTGCATGGTAACCATACCACGCAGGACGACGTAAGTTGTCATGAATCGCTAAAATGCTATCGGGATTCATCTTGCAGCTACCGCTAAGTATGTGATAACCTAACGCGGTCTTTAGGCGCCATAGACTGGCGATAATTGAATGGGAAGGTAAGGACCATAGTAGTTAAAGAGCGTCCATAAATAACATTCAATTTAATGATAAGGCGCAAGAGACAAGTTTATCCCAGTGCGAAGAAGGTTGGGCTTTCTATGTTCGGCGGTCTTGCGGTGTAGCTGAAGATCAGATTAAAGATTAAGAGAATGAGGATGGCATATACCTGGTAGCACGTGTCCAGCAGAGTGAGAGCCGTTAAGTTTAAATGCCCGAGCAGTATGCTGACTAGTGCTTTAGACAGCACTGATGCAAGCTGGTGTCAGCATGAGTTGCATAATCCGTCCATGTATCGAGCTTTTCATGAAGCAGAGGTGATCATTACCCTAAAACTCATACGGTACAACCCCTGCTTACATAAGCATCCGGAAAATTCGTTGTGACCTAAACTTCTTAGCCTTATAAAATTACATTTATCAGTCTTATCAAATAGAACTATAGTTATCTTAATATTTTATTTTTGCGCCAAAATTCGCTGAAGCATTGTCTTAAAGGTACTCAGCTAGTGACAACATTATAGTGTACACTTCAACAGTTTGGCCACATTTTGGGGCAGATAAGGTACCATCCCAGTCCAGTGGCTAGAATTATGCTCGAAATGGAGGGTGGTGCTAGATTTGTCAGTGCCAACTTAAACAGCTGCGTTCCATTATGGGCCACTTTCCATGACGTCAGTAAACACAAGAATACAAAGAATAAAGCTATTATTGTATTATACGCTGCTCTCATAATTATAAAATCGAATTTCTCTGCTTCCCTCTTCTATCGAGAGAAACTAGGCTTTACTGATCTCGGCTATATGAGAATATTGGAGGATCAATTTAGTCTATTAAAGCACACGGCAAGCTGCAAGTATACAAAATGGAAACTTTTCCTGTGTGTTTATTTTGTAAGCACGTGTGCTATTAATAACAAAGGCAAGTACACTACTGTTGTTCAGAATGTTTTAACAGGAAATTATGCGGCTAATGCAGTAAACAGGATCCCTGGTTGCTAAGGAAAGTGTTCGTACATTTTCAGTTTTACTCTCCTCAACAAGAACAAGTCATCGCATAAATACAGCTAACAATACAATCTTAGATTAAAAATTCTCATGTGTTACATTCACATGACTTCCTCTACCTCTCTGCTTATCAGTGGGTATACAAAATTCAAAATGATTCTCATGAAAGTTTATTTTCCTATCTACTTCATTTTATTCGAGATAAAACTTTCAGGAAACAACTGTATTACACATTTCGTTATAGATACAAAGGGAATAGCGATAGTCAATTTTTACTTTCTCTACTACGTATAGTAAGTAGGGGAAGTATTGCATTCCACCCAAAAATTCGATACCGGTATTTCACAGGAAATACATGTTTTGAGGTGCACTGAATGCATATAAAGCATTTCTGGAAACATGTCCGTGTGTGTGTGTGTGTGTGTGTGTGTGTGTGTGTGTGTGTGTGTGTGTGTGTGTGAACAGCATAACTCAGAAACGAACAGTTGGATAAACACCAAACTTGCTATTTAGGTTCAGTATCTTCCAGAGATGCGACACGAAGGTTTTCAAGAAAATCCTCCCACCCTAGATTACGTTTTACATGGAACTTTTTTCGAAAATTTTTATTTTCTCAAGAGAAGATTTTTAATAAAATACGGTAGGTTTAAGACATTTTTATGGTAAATGAATTGTATATCTCGAATTTTCTGGGAATGTATCCAAAAGTATTCTTTATTGTGAACTTTTGCATAACTGGTAAACCATAAGAGATAGACGAAATTGTACTACACAAAAAATGTAGATCGCGTTAAAATACACAATTTATGACATATACATTTTTGTTGTTGAGTGAACCATTTTCGAGATATTGCTTGTTATTCCCTTAAATTTTCCAATACTTATACTTTTTCTTAAATGGGAATTCGTTGTTCATTTTTTTGTCCTGGTAATGAAAAGAGAATAGGAACCAGCTCTTAAAATATTTAACTATCGCTTAAAGCCTATCAATTCCCCTTGCACCTACAAGAAAGTAAGCAATAAGATACTTTTCGCAAATGTTTATCTCGATTAACATGAAGCATATGGAGAATAAGCGTTAGTAAAAATAGTTTGTACAGGAGTGGAGAAAGTCATGTGAGTGTAACACATAATATTTTTTAGAACTGGACGCTAAACGTGACCTTAAAATTCTATAATCTTTCTATTTCATCGCAAAAAACAACTGAAAATCAGCAGAGCTGTAAAAGAATGGCTATACAGTTCGAAACATAATAACGGATATCTCCTAAATGGTTGATGTCACAAAAAAAGTTTTTTTGGAAAAAATTGTGTGTCTTAAAGAGATTTATATTTTTTGTGTAGCGTGTTTTCGTCTGTCGCTTAACGTTTACAATTTATACAAGATTATACAAAGTTCCTTCGAATAAAGAAGACTTCACAGACTATTCTCAGAAAATTCCAGATATGCATTTTATTTATATGTAAATATCTTTAACATATGGTATTTTATTCAAAATTGTTAAAGCCATGTTTTAGAAAATCAAGCATTTCGAAAAATGTTCCATTTAAAGGTATTTTGGGATGGGAGATTTTCTTGAAAGTCTTCGTGTCACATCATTGGAAGATGCTGAATTTAAATACCATGTTAGGTATTTAACCGACTTTTCATTTTTGAGTTATGCTGTTCATGGATACACACATTTGCAGAGACAGAATCTTATTCTAAGAATTTTTTGGGTTTGGGAGACCTCGATACAATATTTTCGGTGATCTTTCTGTATCGAATTTTTGAGAAAATTGAAAACAAAATCCAGCCTTACGTACTTTAAAGGGGGATTCTAATGGTCCTATTAGCAGCGTTGTACCAAAGCACACTTTTTTACTTTCTCTTTTGTTTACCTTTTGTAAGTAGGGGAATTGCTCATTGCATTACACCAAAAAGTTGATACCGAAATTTTACCAGTAATACACGTTTTGAGATTCCAAAAATATCAGTCTTAGAAAAAGCTTCCTGTGTATATGTGTGTGAAATGTATCAACAGCATAACTCAAAAATAAAAACTGGAAGAAAGTATACAAAACTTGATACTTCAGTTTAGGATATCCCAAAGACAGTGTTTAGACCGCACGCCTCCCACCAAGGCGGCCCGGGTTCGATCCCAGGGGCCTACATGTGGAGTTTTGATGGGGAAGCGGCGTTTGAGCGGGTTTCTTCGGTTTCCACCGCCATTCATTCTACCAATTGCTCCATCATCACCTTTCCTTTCACCCATTTCGCCTTCATTTCATATCATCTTTTCCTCACTCTTATACATGGCTATGGGCCGATCTCCCATTCCGGGTTCTCATTCTCTGATTCAATGTCCATCTTCAGGGGTTGTAAACCCTATATAAGAGGAGGGTAAGTGATTTAAGTAAGTAAGTAATATTCTAAAGATGCGACACGAAGATTTCAGGAAAATCTTTTCGAAATTGTTTACATCATAAAAATGGCTCTTAACGACTTTGATTTAAATGCCATATATTTTAGATAGTAACATGAAAAATAAAATGTATTACCTGGATTTTCTGGGAATAACCTGTGAAGTCCACTTTATTTTGAAGGAATTTTGTATAATTTTGTATAACTGATAAATTAAGAGATTAAACTCAAATGAACTTAAATCCAAGTTTGATATCTAAGCGACTTTATTTTATTTATGCTGTCCACAGACATGCACACATATTTAAAGGCATACACGGATCTGTTTCAAATCGGGCAGGGGATTTCCGGTAAGATATCGGTAATATGTTTATATGGAATGCAATACTTCCTCCACTTAACCATATGTAAGCGTAGAGAAAGTAAAAATATCGCGAGAAAATGTTTATTCTACACCATACTTTTTCATTTTGCATTTATATTTTATAATTTTTCCTCCCTAAGCTTTGTTTTAAGGTGAATGAAACTTGTTATTTTATCACATATTTTATTTATGTGCATTTCTACTTTTAACTTGCCAGCATTTCATAAAATTATTATGGCATAACTGTGCAGCAATTATTATTATTGTTATTGGTAAGGTATAAGTAATAACAGACTGCAAGAACGAATACAAATAATACACACTATTACATGTTCCGTAGAATTTGTACATCAAAGCACCTCAAACCGTAGCAATATTGCAGCTCTCAATGATTTGTAGGTCAAAATAACGTGTTTGCCTGCTACAGAACTTATGAAGTGATCCACCAGTGTGCGGGTCTGCTCTGTAAGGATAAGTAAACACGAAAATACAAGCTTGAGTTGATATGATGGTTTTTGTTCGATATAAGCGCGTGAAGATTCTACGGCCACTTGCAACACCTCGCACAACTGCAGAGATTTGCGTATAACGCACTTGATTAAGGCTGCACATTCAGTGTGTTGATTTACACGGAACATCCTGAATTATTAATACTGTGCTGACGTGGCAAGTTTCTGCTAGTCCACTGAACCTCGGCTGAGAGGCAGGTTTAAATTACCGCAGTTGACAACATGAAAAATGTACATTCTCCTCGTTTTTTCATCTTCTCTGCATCACTGTTGCTCCTTTTGTAGAATGCCTGTTTTCACGATAATTTAACCTATACGGCGTGTGTATATCTTTATTTTCCCTACTGCTTACGTATCTCAGCTTATAGAATGAAGTATTGAATGTCTACGTAGAAACATATGTAAACATATTAAAACAATGCGTGCATTTATGTCTACTTCTCTGTGAAGAATGCAGTTTAAAAAATTTGATGTGTTACACTCTCATGATTTTCTGTTTGTACAAACTACTTTTACAAACGCTTATTATCCTATGCTTCATGTTAATCGAGATAGACTTTAAGCGATAGTCAAATATTTTAACAGTTGGTTGCTATGTGGCGCATTCCATTCTCTTTGCATGTTCAGGTTAAAGCAAAAAAAGGAATTCCCACTTGAGAAAAAGTATAAGTATTGGAAAATTTCAATAAATAACAAGGAATATCTCGGAAATGGTTCACTCAACAAAAATAAAAAAAGAAAAAAATGTATATGACATTAACTGTGTGTTTTAACCAGAGCTACATTTTTTGCATAGAAAAATGTTGTCTATCTCTTACGCTTTACCAGTTATGGAAAAACCATTCAGAAAGAATGACCAATTAAGAAAACCCTGGTTCTCAATCTCGGATATAGGTGTTTTACTCGTCTTGGATTGTATTCTGAAATTTTTCTTGGTATTCTAGAGTATTCCATTCGTTGTAAATGTTCTTCCCATTGTTTGTATTTTCTACAATTTTTTCCATTAATCTAAAAATATTAAATGTTCTCTAATTTTTGTGCTTCTCTTTTAACCCATTGTACTACATCCGACAGCCCTTAGGAATCTAATTTCAGCTGTTTCCATCGCATATCCATGCCTTTTTGGGGAGGGGGTCATGCACAAACTTAGAAACCGTATAGAAAATTTGGTGTCGCCATCACTTTATACAGCTTCTTTTCCGTCTGCTTACCTTTTTACTTTCTCTACTACGTATAGTAAGTAGGGGAAGTATTGTATTCCACCCAAAAATTCGATACCGAGATTTCACCGGAAATACATGTTTTGAGATCCCCTGAATCCAAAAAAAGCATTTTTAGAAACATGTCCGTGTGTGTGTCTGTGTGTCTATCTGTGTGTCTGTCTGTCTGTGAACAGCATAACTCAGAAACGAACAGTCGGATAAACACCAAACTTGGTATTTAGGTTCAGTATCTTCCAAGGATGTGACACGAAGGTTTTCAAGAAAATGCCCCCACCCCAGATTACCCTTTACATGGAAGATTTTTCGAAAATTTTAATTTTCTCAAAAATGGCTATAACGATTTTGATTAAAATATCATATGTTTAAGATATTTTTATGACAAATAAAATGTATATCTTGAATTTTCTGGGAATGTCTCCAAAAGTATTCTTCATTGTGAATGACTTTTGCATAGCTGGTAAACCATAAGAGATAGACAAAATTGTACTACACAAAAGATGTAGATCGCGTTAAACTACACAATTTATGTCACATACATTTTTGTTGTTGAGTGAACCATTTTCGAGATATTGCTTGTTATTCCCTTTAATTTTTCAATCCTTATTTTCTCAATTGGGAATTCGTTATTCATTTTTTTGTCTTGGATATGCAAAGAGTATTAATCTGTGGCAAAGGGAATGTTGCTGCACCTAGCAACCAGCTATTAAGAGATATGTATGTGCTTAAAGGCTACTGTATTTCCAAATTGCCCTTGTAAATATATACTCCCCTTACGTCTACAAGAAAATTAGCAATAAGATAGACTCTGCAAATGTTTATCTCGATTAAAATGAAGTAGATGGAGGATAAGCGTTTGTATAAATAGTTTGTACAAGAATAGAGAAAGTCATGTGAGTGTAACACATCAGATTTTTATTTATGTTTCTTCTTATGGAAGAGCACATATGTTTATATATGTTTAATTTTATGTCTAAATCTGCGTTTCCTCTGTGTGTAATCTTATATTCTAAATAATTAAATGTATTTACTTGTTCGATCATTTTATTACTGCTTGCAATTTAAGATGTTATAAATTCATTGCCGGTGAACGGCATTATTTTAGTTTAATTCACACGTATGAACAAAACTAAACAAACTTAGTAATACATTCATCTGTTCGTTTGTAGGGATTTTATTTTCTACCACACATTTCACTTCTCACGCTTTGCTGTTTCTTTCCTTCGCTCAAACGTGCTGGACATTCCACCTCTCCCATCTTGTTTCTTCTTTTTATTGCCTCTTTGTTTTCTAACTTGTTTTATGATTCGGCCGTTATCATTAATTACTTTCTCGCTGAAGTCAGCTTTCTTCTCCTACTTTGTTTCCCTTCTAACCCTTTATCATCTTCCTTACGCTAACTTCTGATCGTTACCTTCATAAGAATCCCATATGTTTTTTTCTTTCTCTATAACTTACCTATAATAGCTAGTAGAAATATAACAGTCAAACCCATAATTTTGTTAACATCTTTCATTGCAAATATACGTTTTGAGGTTCACGGAACCATAACAGCATTCGTAGAAAAAAAAAGCTGATGTGTTACACTCAGATGCCTTTCTCTACTCTTGCACTAACTATTTTTACAAACGCTTATTCTCCATATGCTACATGTTAATCGAGATATCGAGATGTTAATCTTATTGCTAATTCTCTTGTAGATGCAAGGGGAATTGGTAGGCTTTAAGCGATAGTCAAATATTTTAAGAGCTGGTTGCTATGTGGAGTATTCCATTCTCTTTGCATTACCAGCAAAAAAAAGACGAATAGCGAATTCCCATTTGAGAAAAAGTATAAGTATTGGAAAATTTAAAGGAATAACCAGCAATATCTCGAAAATGGTTCACTCAACAACAAACATGTATATGACATAAATTGTGTATTTTACCGCAATACACATTTTTTGTATAGTAAAATTGTGTATATCTCTTATGGTTTACCAGTTATGGAAAAGTCGTTCACAATGAAGAATACTTTTGGAGGCATTCCCAGAAAATTCGAGATATACATTTCATTTGTCATGAAAGTATCTTCAATATATAATATTTTAATCGAAATCGTTAGAGCCATTTTTGAGAAAATTAAAATTTTCGAAAAATGCTTCATGTAAAGGGTAATCTTGAGTGGGGGATTTTCTTGAAAACCTTTGTGTAGCATCTCTGGAAAATACTGAACCTTGGTATTTATCCGACTGTTCGTTCCGAATTATGCTATTCACAGACACACACACACACACACACACACACACAGGCACACACACGGACTTGTTTACAAAATGTTTTTTTTGGATTCAGGGGGTCTCAGAACATGTATTTCCGGTGAAATCTCGGTATCGAATTTTTGGGTGGAATACAATACTTCCCCTACTTACTATACGTAGTAGAGAAATTGAAAATGGGGAAGCAGTAAAGGTACTCAAGTAACATGCAGCATTAACTGAGTTGTGAATAAAGCTGATTTAGCTGATGCACTAAATCACGTTTCTGCAATAGCCTGGTTTGGTGACTCACTCTCAGCCAATGTATTTACCTACTCGGGTGACACAAACCTGCGAATCTAGCAGAAACAAATCAGAACTTAATACGTGATATAATACAGCGTATGGAAATAGCTTCCATCTGTTAGTTTGTGTCTACTTAAGTCAAAACTTTGTATTAAACTGGTATATTTTAATGTATGAGTTTGAGTAGTGGAGGACTTAATCCACAAGCTTACTATTTTTCTGAGTGTTATATGACTAATTTCTTGTTACCGGAAGAAAAAATACATAACTATTTTATGTGGTAGTTGTGAATAGTAAAGAAGTTTTTATTCACGCCCCACGTTTGGAGCACCAATTTGAAGATTTGTTTGTATTGTAACTTGTTTGCAACACGCTTGGGGATTCAATTTGAAAACGGTTGTATTGAACGAGTTGTATTACATTTCAACTGTTGGAGAGCCGAACTTGTAGTAGTTGCAATCGTACGTATAGTACCCATGTTTCCGGCAGCCTTCGCCCCAGGTTTAAATATATTAGCTTTGTAATTTGACTGTTTCTTTAGATATTATATTTATGTTTGCCTCGGCTGCGTCAGTATTTATTTTAGAGACATGGATATCTTGGCAAGGTCGTGATGCGACTGAAGAATGTTGACGCAGTAATTTGTATCACAAATTATGTAAATGTCAGAGTGATTGTAGTGTGAATATGCATTGTTGTGTGACATTGATTTGAGATGTTTGTTGATTGTAATTATTGTCGAGAAGTAAGTATATACGGCCTTACTGAAACTGACAATAATAGCGTGCAATAATGTAGCGAGGGGGTGAGCTGTTTATCATTATTAGAGACGAACAAATTACGTAATATTGGCGCGTTTTTCTTAGAATTTGCTGGAACATTTTTTCCTAGAGCATATGTTTTCGTAATTTTCATTGGATATAAAAATAGACGCAAATGTTGGCGCGTTTTATTAACCAATAGCAGCTCGGTTATAATATTTAGGCATATCGGGGTGTAGGAGTATAAAAAGGGCTGTCAGAGTCAGATTCCTCCAGTCCATCGGAAACATTTGTACATTACACGTCGTCTCCAGTCCATCGGAAACATTTGTACATTACATGTCGTCTCCAGTCCATCGGAAACATTTGTGCATTACACGTCGCTGAGTTCAACAGAAACAGTCATGGTGAATACATAGCATAGTTTATCGATTTGCAGGTTACGCGTAGCAAAGTTATAAAAAAAATCTCTCTGTTGTGAGTTAATTACACAAAAAGTTTACGTACGCGAATTAATAATGGGCAGTAAAGAAGTTATTATAACAGTTTCAGTTTGGCGAGTGTCAAGATTAATATGTGAAAGTGAATAATGTGTTAAGACAATAAAAGTGTAAAACAAATTCTTTCATCAGTGTTATCTTTGGATAAAAACTCCTTTCCGTTTACACACCTGTATAAGATCAGTGCTCGATCGAGAAATCATAGCTAGCCGGAGGACAGTGAACCCAAAAATTAAACACAATAACAGGCGCTCAGTAAAAGATAACACGAAGTGACCGCGACAAATTGTCTTTCATACGTGCGGCAAATAAACAGTAGCATTCTTTCAAACAAACACTAATACCGCCACAATTGGCTACCACAACGTGGAACTTAACAAAGAAAACCATCGCAAATTGGCTCCCAAACGTGGGGCTAATAAACAAAACATGTAACCGTCGCAATGTTGGCTTACACAGATTTTAAGTTTTAATTCACTCCTTTTTATTAATCCTTGTCACAAATTAAATAGTACTTCACTGATACCGAGAGCTGTGAGGTTCTTTTATTTAATTACTTGTACTCTTTAACACGTAAACTTATTTTTCGTCTCACACGAATTCGTATTATATTTCTCTAGAGGATGCATCTTGCATCCAGTTACTATCACGGTCTGCAGGCAACTAACTTGATTTCAACCGTCTAAACTTGTAAATTTCTGTACTTCAAGTCTCTGATTGGCTAATCCTACTCCAATAGAATACTTGCATTTTACTAAAGCTTTTTCTGGCTGTTGATTGGCTATTTTTAAACTGTCTCAAAATTTACATTATTGCTGCTCTAATAATGACTAGTAGCATTTAAACTCTCAATCTCATTATTGCCTCAAAGTTACCTCATTGTTACCAACTTTTAACCTATTTCTCACAGCTCCTACATTATTAAATTACGTAATGCATTAACATAACATTATCGAACATGTTTACAATAATATAAGCATATGCAATGGCTGTTACATACATTTTAAAAATTATTACATACACATTGCTTCAAGGGCTGTTATTGAATTTACATATTATATAATTTGACTGAAACTATTCAAGTGTTAAAAATACTACTTCAATAGTGGTATAATGATGTAATACACACATTATTTTTAGTTGTTTGAGTTTCATGCAAAACTTACACTAACGGTTGTGAAATCGTAACAACGTTAAATAATGGTCCAAGTGAATACAAACCCAGCGGATGTGTAGAACAGTGTGGCAGCAATAAGTGATTAGGATTGCAGAGAGATGTGGTACACGCAGTTCCAGCAGGGCGCTGTCTTGTGTGTCCGACAAAGTCAGTGTTACGCAAGTGTAGTTGATGAAGAGTTGTCAAACAAGGTGGAAGCGTGAAATCAAGTAACAGTATGCCTCGTCAACGTCAAAGGTGCAATATCAGCATATAGGTGTGGTCAAACAAGGTGGAAGTGTGAAATCAAGTAACAGTATGCCTCGTCAACGTCAAAGGTGCAATATCAGCATATAGGTGTGGTCAAACAAGGTGGAAGCGTGAAATCAAGTAACAGTATGCCTCGTCAACGTCAAAGGTGCAATATCAGCATATAGGTGTGGTCGAACGGGGAGAATGGTTCGTCTCCGGGAAGCGGGTTTGTCATATCGAGATATTTTGGCTCGTACTGGGTATGCTGCTACGACAGTGATGTGTGTGTAGAAGCAGTGGATGGAAGCGCAGGTACTGGACCACAAATATGAGCGCAGTATGGGATGCCCGCCATCTTGTTCGCATGATCATAACGGACTGCACAGCTTCATCCACAGTGTTGGCTGAACATTGAAGCACTGTAAGGTGAGAACTTGTCTGCATCGATAGTTCGACACCGTCTGCTGCGGATTGGACTAGTTGCACACATGTCATTCCGTCGACTTCCATTGTCCAGAAACCATAATTGCAATGGCAGGTGAACACCATTACTGGTGTGCTGAGTTGCAAAATGTAGTGTTTCAGACAAGACCCGCTTCAACCTGTCATACAGTGATGGCCGCTTACGTATTCGACGGTAGCGTGATGAGCGCGACTTGGCTGCCTGCATTGTTGAGCAACATAGTGGACAAACACCAGATGTGATTCTAGGGGCGCCATTGGATAGAACGACCGATCTCGCCTCCTACGTATTGAGGGCAATCTAAACAGCAACCGACACATGAAGGAGGTTTTAGAGCTCGAGGTACTCCTCCTCCTTCAGGCAACTCCACATGCCACATTTCAACAGGACAGTTTCCGGCCACATATTGCAAAGGATGTGTAAGTCTTCTTCAAAAGGCAACAGCTACCATTGCTTCCCTGGTCTGCACGATCACCTGCCATGTAGTCCATCGAACATGTTTGGCATATGGTTGATCTGCACCTTGTTCGTCACGGTTCTCCAGTAACCAGTATCGAAGATTTGTGCACTCGTATACAAACTGCATGGAGTGAAATTCTCAAGGAACACATCCAGAACCTGTTTGATTCCATGTCATAGCGTTTAGCGACTCTGATTGCCGCGCGTAGTGGCTATACACAAATACTGAAAACTCAAGCTCAAAAGTCATGTGGAGATTTGTAAACTTAATCATTTGTGTATTATCGTTACCTAATCCGCGGTAAAAAGTTTTCAGTCCTGTGTTTCCTTTTTGGCATTGCAATTTTCGAATTACTTTATATTATCAGTATTGCAGAATAAAGAATTGCTAGTATTTGTTACTTCCTCTACTACGTATAGTAAGTAGGGGAAGTATTGTATTCCACCCAAAAATTCGATACCGAGATTTCAACAGAAATACATGTTTTGAGACCCCATGAATAAAAAAAACATTTTTGGAAACATGTCCGTGTGTGTGTGTGTTTGTCAACAGCATAACTCAGAAATGAGTCGGATAAACATTAAACTTGGTATTTAGATTGAGTATCTTCCAGAGATGCGACAGAGGTTTTCAAGAAAATTCCCCCACCCCAGATTACCCTTTACATGGAACATTTTTCGAACATTTTAATTTTCTCAAAAATGGCTCCAACGATTTTGATTAAAATATCATATGTTTACGATATTTTCTTGACACATGAAGTGTATATCATGAATTTTATGGGAATGTCTCCAAAAGTATTCTTCATTGTGAACGACTTTTGCATAACTGGTAAACCATACGAGATAGACAAAATTTGACTACACAAAAAATGTAGATCGCATTAAAATACACAATTTATGTCATATACATTTTTATTGAGTAAAATATTGCTTGTTATTCCCTTAAATTTTCCAATACTTATACGTTTTCTCAAATGGGAATTCGTTATTCTTTTTTATGTCCTGGACGTGCAAAAAGAATGGAATACACCACATAGCAACCACCTCTTAAAATATTTGACTATCGCTTAAAGCCTACCAATTCCCCTTGCATCTACAAGAAAATTAGCAATAAGATTAATATCTCGATATCTCGATTAACATGAAGCATATGGAGAATAAGCGTTTGTAAAAATAGTTTGTACAAGAGTAGAGAAAGTCATGTGAGTGTAACACATCAGATTTTTTCTATGGATACAAAACCCCTCAGAGTTTTCAGCACAAAATATAGTTGCATAACAAAGGTAGAAAGGAAATTACTAATATTTATTATTATTGTTATTATTACTGTTTTGCTTAATAGTAGGGAATATATAGCCTGTGGCATTATCAAGATATAAAAATTGTTGCCAATTAGAGAATTTCAAACACGAACAATTTGGAATTGGGATACAAAAAATATTGGTTAAATGTATTTATTAACAGAAAACTACTAATATGTAAGAACATAATTCAGAGAACCAGCTATCGACTTTACAGTTTTTTGTAAAATATCGGTGTTCAAAAAACAGTATCGATATCGATTATCGAGAAATAGTGGTATCGTTCCATCACTAATCAATAACCAAGAAGCTGTTAAACATAAAATTTCGTATTTGAATCAGAAGCTCTTTAAGCCTGCCAGGTGAAAATTCTAATGAGTAATATCACGCATGCTGGCATTTTTTTCGATAATTTAGTTGACTTTAACTCGCGCTTGCTACCATGATAATAACAACAAGCATGAATAAAATTGCCAATAACACAGAGAGAGAGATTTGCTAAGATAATTCAAGGAGTATAATCACTGAAGTTGTTACAATGTGGGAACAATCTCGTAATATATTTAGGCCCAATGCTCTGAAAATTTATTCCATACCACCTTCTTGTTCCTTATTGTATTATAGGGTGTCATATCTTCTACCCCTTCTTTTATATTTTGAATGCATAGATCAAATCTCGCCATTTTTACAATTTGTATCAACAGCTAACAGTGAACAGGAAAATGTATGATAATAAGCCCCACAGATCCCTAGTCGAATCGAAGCAGAGATTATAGGAATAAAAGATGTATGTAGGAAAAAGAAATAAATCTATCTGTTATTAATTTTTGAGCAGCATGCTTTAAAACTATGGATTATGTTCGATTCTGTTTGGCTGAAAGCCCCTACCCTGTAATTATTAATACTCGTAAAATACCCCATTCTAAAATACATTAATAAATTTGCATTACTACCTGAAAATAGACCGAAAGCTAGATAATGTGTTGCCACCAGACCTAAAATAGGTCCCAATATAGTACCTTGTTATGATGCTCCATAAGCATATCGAACACACACTAAATAACTAACCACCACACCCTACACCTTGTTTATGGCTACATGATTAAAAATCTTTTGTGTTACATTCAGACGACTTTCTCTCCCCTCTACAGCTTATTAGTGGGTATGCAAATTATTTTTACGAGAGTTTATTTTCCCATTTTACACACACACACCGACATTTTTCTAATAATGTTTCTTTTTTTTGTATTCAGGCAGCCATAAAAGTCGTATTTCTGGTGAAACCTCGAATTTTTGTGTGGAATGCCGTACTGGTCCTACTACAAAGTACAAAGGGTTGCTAACGCATTATTTCTGACTCCTAAATATTAAATTTGTAATAAATAATAAATAATTTGTAATTTGACTGTCTCTTTAAATATTATATATTTATGTTTGCCTCGGCTGCGTCAGTATTAATTTGCAGAGACACGAATAACTTAACAAGGCGTGGTGCGGCTGAAGAGTGTAGGCTTACACAGATTATAATTTTTACTTCACTACATTTATTAATCCTTGACACGATTTAAAGAACACTTCACTTAAATAGAGAGCTGTGAGATTATTTATTAATTACTTGCACTTTATAACTCGTAAACTATGTTTTGTCTAACACGATTACGTATTAAACTTCTCGAGGACGCGTCTCGCGTCCGGTTAGGAACACTGTTCACAAGAACTAACTTATGAATTTGTATAATTTGTCCTATTTTAGTTTATGATTGGCTATTCCTTCTCCAATAGTATACTTCTTTTTAACTTAAGCTTTTTTTCTGGTTGTTGATTGGATATTTTATAAACTGTCTCAAAATTTACATTATTGTTGCTCCAATAATTACAAGTATCATTATTAAGCTTTCTTACTCATTATTGCCTCAAGGTTACCTCATTGTTACCTCATTGTTAGCAGCTTTTAACCTATTATTCTCGCAGCTGCTACATTATTAAATTACGTAATACATTCACATAACATTATTAAAGATGTACATGATAATATAAACACTAATACAATGACTGTTACATACATTTTATATGTTATTTTATACACATATTGCTTTAAGGCGGGCTGTTATTATATTTTATATTATACAATTTGATTGAAATCATTTAAGTGTTAAAACTATTGCCTCAATTTGATAAGCAAAATGTGTATTGAATTTTATGGGAGTAGCTTGTGAAGGAAATTTATATAATCTTTCATAATGGTAAACGTTAAAAGATAGACGAAGCGTAGCATTTAAAAGTGTATAGCTGTTTAAAACACACAGTTTATTTCAAATAACCTTTTGCGGTATCAGCCATTTCCGAGGTATCCGTTATTAATGGTTCCAGTTTTTCGTTACTTGGTAATTATTTTAGTCCTGTCTATTTTCAGTTGTTTCTCTCGATGACATAGAAACGGTATGGAATCTTAAAGCAGCATATAGCGTCCAGTTCTTAAACATTTGACTATCGCTGTTCTCTTTGTATCCATAACGAACTATGTAATGTAGCTGTTTCCGGAAAGGTTTATCTCAATTAAAACGAAGTATACAGGAAAATAAACTTTTGTAAGAATAATTTGTATATCCACTAATAAGCGATAGAGGGTAGGGAAAGTCATGTGAATATAACACATAAGATTTTTAAAGAGCTTTTTTGGCTGCTTCTCGCGCTGTCCTCTAAAGAGTATGGGGTTTCAGGGCATTAATGATAGATACTACGGTCATATCTATTGTTTTGATAATAAAATCCAAGTTAACTTTCGTAATATTTTCAAAAACTTTGGAAATAACTGATACAAACTTTATATTTTTAGTATTCACGGAAAATTAAATCTCCTCTGCTTCTAATTTAGAAAACTCTTTTGACGATATGCATCGTTGGCTGGCCGATTTGTCATTATAAAACCTGAGGCCATTTGCAGGAAGTAACTTTAAGAAATGAAATGATTTCTAGCATTAATGTCATATATTTAATAATTTACATATATGAATATAATTAGTGCTTACTATATAATTTTTTTAAAAAAATCGTTTCATTGTATCGGTAACACATTCATTCAGTATTTCATGATAAAATGATAGTGATTTAGGATTAAATAGATCTATACCCACGATACCGAAAGAATGCTATGTAGTTCTAATTTTATTGTTTACGACCACAATCCCCATTACATAACATTATTATTACTAATGTTTATATTATTAATAATAATAAAATGTTTGTACCATAAGGATTCTGTGTAAAAGATTTTTCGGGATGAGTAGGAAACATTTGTAAAGAAACAATAGCAAGTCAACAAATTCGTGTGTTGTGAAGTTAATGACTCTATCATCGTAACATTTCGTTGCGTGTACGCCAAACCTCTTCAAAACGAAATCCAATACGTGTAATAGGTGAAAGGTTAACATCCTGCACCTCCCTATTTGACTGTTTACAAACTGCACGATTTCTAGGAATTCTATCAACTGATCTTCTTTTTTCGTAAGTCTTTCTGGTAACGAAGAGAGAATCTGAAGCCTGATACCTGGATCCAGAAACAGCTTAAGTGTAACGAAATCTCTATATTCAAGAAAAAATAGAAATCAGGCTTTTTAGTTACCGCCTTACTATAATTGTACTTGTTTCACAGCTATTCGAAGAAAAATAAGACTTTATTTAAAAATTAGAAATATGTTAATGGTTTACTCCTCTTGTGAAAGACCTATTTTAGTTTCATTTAGTGAAAAATCCACATTCTTCTCTTTGGTTTTAAATTTTATTTCACCGTGTATTATTTTACGTCGCTTTAAACTACATGGTTACATCGCGACAGATCTGTTAGAGATACCTTGTGGATCGGTGTTTGGCGGACAGTTAGCCTTCTCAGCTCTGTACCATAACACCTTACTTTGTCAATATCTACAGAGGCATGTGTACAGCAACTGTACCTCTGCTTCTACACCTGCCGAGCAAATGGCATTAGGGTGCCGTCCAGTTTACCCGCTTCCATTATCTGTAGATATATGGCAGGTATTCGTTTTACCATCTATTTGTAATGATTTACTGTTGTTATAGACTTAAGGTGGAATACCGAGTCGTAGTGTTATATATCCAATCCGGTATTTACCGTGCTGAGGGAAAGCACAAGAAAAAACCAGTCATATTGGACCGCCCACGGGATTTGAACCCACATCTCCCGAATGCGGGCCACAGGCAATACCGCCTGAGCCTTCCGTTCGGTAGTTTTAAATTGCCCTTTGGTTATTACAGATGATGTCTCATAAGTAATGTCGTTTTTAAGCTAAACTTTACTTGGAACGTTTTCTGACAAGCAATTGAGCTGCTCTTCAAAGTAGAGACCATCAAATTCTCTTGACTTTATCCATCTTTCCGCGAGGGTTATTATTAACCAGTCTCTGTTTTTTATGCGAAGAATTCGGTGGGAACCACTTTCACAGCTTCAACGTTTTCGAAAGTTCTTCCACGGAAGAAATGGATCGAAACAGATGGTAATCTGAAAGTGTAAGATAAGAACTGTATGCTGGGTGTGGTAGCAATTCAACTCCTTCCAATTCCCGGATTTTTGTCATGGTTGTTCGTGCAGTATGGGGTGTTGCATTGTCCTGCTGCAAGAGAACTCTATTTCGGTTAACTAATGATGGATATCTCCGTCTCAAAATTTCATGAGACCAGTTTTTGAGAATGACTGCACACCCTGCCCGTGGAATCACTACTAGAGAATCACTCCTTCAAAATTCCACCAGACAAGCAATATTACTCTGCGTCCGAACTGATTTTTTTTTAACGATGACTTTGGCAGATTGACGGGGACTGAGGCACAGTTTCGAGGCGTCAGGGTTGCGGTAATAGATTCATTTTTCGTCACATGTGACAATTCTCCTGATAAATCTATCATCCATGGGATTACCGACAGGCTGACGAGGTACAGATCTACAGCTCCAGTTTGATTTTCCAAGTTTCTTAATCTGGCGATGTATATTTTTATGGACCAAGTTCTTCTTACAGCCTACGAGTATTTGTTTGCGGATTTTCTTCCAAAACTCTGCGTGTATTGTCAGTATCCCATAATTTATGTCTTCCAGAACGTGTTAAACCTTTAGTGTCTTCTCCAGTGTTGAAATGTTGGCACCATGTTGTGCCACATGCTCACTAACGATACCTTCTCCTTCCACTTCACATATTTTTTGATGCGTGGCAGCAGCTTTATAATCTTGATTCCAGTAGTGCATTAGAAGGGACTTTAATCTCAAACTTTGCAACTTCCATTTTTTTATTGTGTATTAACAATTGACGACTAACACGTTCTTGCAATATACACAATACTAGCCATGGCATCTTGTAAATAGCATTGGCAAACCAAAGAAAACAAACTCTATCTTATAAAACACCAAACTTAAAAATTGACATTACTTATGTGCCAACTTAAGTGAAAAATTGCATAAATAATTTAAAGATATCACATTTAATGCCACATCAGGCCGCTATTTTAATGTACTCCAAGTTTATTAGAGTCTGCATAGGATGTAACGTTTTCACATTTTGCGCCACAAAATAATTCAAAACAAACCTACATGTTTGTTTTTACGCATTCACTTACTTCAAAAGCTTTTATTATGTGCTTTGATGGCACATGCCATTCAGAAAACTCAATTGAAAATATATCTCTTATTTGCTTGCATGGAATTTCCACCATATTAATCTTACAACAAACATTGCATTTTCTACCACACCGTAATAACTCATTTTGTGTTATAAATCAAAAACACTAAACCAGAAAAGATCACACACTCAGGTTTCCCATATCATGATTCTCATTTGTTGCAAAGTTTTGAGCCATGGCCCAGATAAGAAAAGTAATAATATAAGGAATTAATAACGGTTGCTTTTATTATTTCCTCTAAAAACAAATAACATATAAACTTATGCTTTTCACTTATATTATTTTTTAATGTTCCAAAAATATTGCTTTAAAATATATCTCGAAAATCAAAAGATTAAATTAAATTGAGTTTTATTTATGGACGCGTTTAACTGCTGTGATCTGCAGCGTCCCATTCTATACGCTAGGGAATATCTGAGAGAAACTGTTTTTCCGAATTAAATCTAGTGATTTGATTTCCACCGAATATGCTGTGACTCTGTCCAGTTTTTCAACTATCACCAAGTCCTCACTGTCACTGTTCCGTTTTTATGTAGTTCAACTTGACTGGGAGTTCACTTCACTAATGCCATTTCACTAAGGTGAGCATACACTGCCGTTTGTGAAAATTGCAACACCAAGAAAGAATTTCCCGAATAACTCCAAACTTATGCAAGTGTAGAAGAGTGCGCAAGCAATAATGATAGGGTTGCAGAGAGATGGGGTACACGTAGGCCGAGCAGAGCCCTCTCGTGTCGATCCGACAAGGTCAGTGTTGCGCCTAGTATAGTCAGTGCAGAACTGTCAAACAAGGTGGAAACAATAACGATAATGCCAGTATGCCTCCTCGAGCCATACGGCATGTGAGTGATTTCGAACGGAAAAGAATGATCGGTTTCCGGGAAGCGGGTTTGTCATACCGTGACATTTCGGCTCGTACAGGGCTTGTTGCTACAACGGTGATGCGTGTGTGGAAGCAGTGGATAGATGAAGGTCGTACGCAGCGAAGAGCGGGTACTGGACCACGGGACATGGGATGACCGTCATCTTGTCCGCATGGCCATAACAGACCGTACAGCTTCATCCAGTGTTGGCTCGACGCTGGAACAGGTGTGAACATGTTTGCATCAACGGGTCGTCGCCGTCTGCTGCAGGTTGGTTTGGTTGCATGCATACCATTACGTCGGCTTCCATTGTCCAGAAACCACAAGCTCCTACGACTGCAATGGGCACGTGAACACCGTCACTGGGGTGCTGAGTGACAAAATGTGGTCTTTTCGAGACTAGTACCGCTTCAACGTGTCCTATAGTGATGGCCGCATACGTGTCCAGCGGTACCGTGGTGAGCGCAACCTGGAGGGTGTGACATAGCAGGCATACATCAGGTGTGATGGTTTGGGACACCATTGGGTACAACAACAGATCTCGCCTCCTACGAATTGAGGGCACTTTGAACAGCAACCGGTACCTAACCTGGGTGAAGAGCCTTAGGTATTCCCCTGCTTCAGGCATCTCCACAGGCCACATTTCAACAGGACAATGCCCGGCCACATATTGCGAGGAATGTACAAACCTTCTTCGAAGAGCAACGGGTACCTTTGTTTCCCTGGCCTGCACATTCGCCTGACATGTCGCCCGTCGAACATGTCTGGGACATGGTTGGTCGGCACCTGGTACGTCACGGTCCTCCAATAACCAGTGTCACGGATTTGTAGGTTCGAATACAAACTTCGTGGAGGGAAATCCCTCTGGAACTTATTCAGGACCTTTTCGATTCAATGCCACAGCGTGTAGCAGCTCTAATTGCAGGGCATGGAGGCCACAGCAAATACTGAATATTAGGGCTCAAAGGTCATGTATAGATTTGAAACGTTTATCATTTATTACTTGTCATGTACCTAACCTGTGGTATTAAATTCATGCGTTTCCTTCTTGGTGTTGCAATTTTCACAAACAATAGTGTAGTTCAATTCTCCGTCACTTCATTTCCTTCGTGACGCAGCCTGATCACGTCGGACGGTTCGCTTCAGTTGGGAGTCGAACAAAAGACTTCCACAACGCGTAACTCCGCAGTAGCACTTGCTTCACGTTACAACAACCGTCACCAACCCTCTCGGAGAATTGTTCTTGATGTCGCACGGGAAACTCACCCGCCAAATCAACTGACTTTCCAACTCCTGCGAGAGCGCTCGCTAATATAATCTTTCCACAAATTTCTCAAATGTTCTAGAACTATTTCCACAGTTTCTGAAGGAGGGGGGAGAATAAGGTTTCAGAGGGTTCTAATTATCTCCCGATAGCACGCTCGGTGTTTACGCTGGAAAGCACCGTTATCGTGTTTACTCCGACCGCTCGGCGCCGGCGCTGTTATAACCTTGGGCCATGGCCGCTGAGTTAGAATATTTACGAGTATGAATTTGTTTAGTATACACGTTACTTAAACTTTTCTTGCGCGTAACGGTGTAGTGAAACGCACGAGAAGCAGCTTCTTCTTCCTTCCGTTTTACTCACTGGTTGTCGAACACCGGACTTCTCTCTGATCTATCCCAGAGCATTCACTACATCACAACTGTCGCCACAATCTCACTCGTTGAACACAATGAGTATCCAGCACTCTGTCGCATCAATAAGTACTCGCTAACCTTCGCGAGCACACTTGCAGATATATAGACGCAGTGGTTTCTAGAGAGTTCACTGGAGTTGGGGGAAAGAAGCTTTCAGAATTATCTGGTTGCGTCACAAGCTCCCTCCGGGAGAGTGCTACACTTTACGAACAATCCAAAGTGTAACTAACAATCATTGCCAGATTTCAGTTTTATATTAATCATTGGGCATACAGATCCTTTTAAAGTCATTATTACTTTCTCTACCACATACTTAGTTGATGCAGATGGTACTGTATTTCACCCAACATTTCACTATCGAGATTTCTCGGAAATACGTGGTTTAAGGCTCCCTGAATAACAATTTAAAATTTTCGCGTGTATGGGTGTGTCTGCGAACAACAGATCCTAAAACGAAAACTTAGATAAATACCAAACTCGGTACTTACATTCAGTATCTTCTAAAGATGCTACACGAAAATTTTCCAGAAAAAACCCCACCCTAAACTACCCTTTTTATGGCACATTTTTCAAAATATTTTATTTTTTTAACAGCACATCTTAACGATTTTGTACTATAAGTTATTTACATTATGTAATGTCTTATGTTGAATTCCTTTGGGAGAATACCCTTCAAACTCTACTTCTTTGGGATGAAATTTCGTATACATTTTTAAGCTGTGAACTTTAAGAGATAGACAAAAACTTACTTCACAAAACTGCAGAACTCTTTAAAAAAACACAGTTTGTTTCGAATAACTTTCCGAAATATACGTTGTTATTAGCTTGAATTATTCAATTCGTTGCAATTTTTACTTTCTGTACTACGTATAGTAAGTAGGGGAAGTTTTGTATTCCACTCAAAAATTCGATACCGAGACTTCACTGAAAATATATGTTTTGAGACCCCCTGAATCAAAAAGAAGCATTTTTGAAACATGCCCGCGCGCGCGTGTGTGTGTGTCTGTGAGCAGCATAACTCAGAAACGAACAGTCGGATAAACACCAAACTTGGTATTTAGTTTCAGTATCTTCCAGAGATGCGACACGAAGGTTTTCAAGAAAATCCCCCCACACCAGATTATCCTTTACATGGAACATTTTTGATAATTTTAATTTTCTCAAAAAAGTTAGGCAGTATTTTAATACTTGAATATTTTAAATTAAATTATATAATTTGTAAATTCAATAACAGCCCACATTGAAGCAATATGTATGTAATACTTTGTAAAAATGTGTGTAACAGTCATTGCATATGCTTATATTATTGTAAACATGTTCAATAATGTTATGTGAATGCATTATGTAATTTAATAATGTAAGAACTGTGAGAATAATAAGTTTAACGTTGCTAACAATGAGGTAACCTTGAGGCAATAATGAGTTTGAGAGTTTAAATGTTACTAGTCATGATTAGAGCAACGATAATATAAATTTTGTGACAAAATAGCCAATCAACATATAGAAAAAGTTTTAATTAAATGCAGGTATTCTATTGGACTATTAGCCAATCAGAGACTTGGAATACAAAAGTTTACGGTTTTGGACGGTTGAAATATGTTCAGTTGTCTGCAGGCTTTGGTAGTGACCTAATGGAAGATGTGTTTTCTGAAGAAATATTACGTATTCGTGTAAAACGAAAATTAAGTATACGCGTTAACAAAGTGCAAGTATTAAATTAAATAATATCACAGCTCTTAATATCAGTGTAGTGCTATTTAATTTGTATCAAGGATTGATAAAAAAATTGAATTTAAACTTAAAATCTGTGTAAGCCTACATTCTTGTCGCACCACGCCCTGATTAAGAGAAACGTGTCTCTAAAGTAAGACTGACGGAGCCAAAGCAAACATAAACATAAATACTATCTATAGAAGCAGTTTAATAACAAAGTTAATATTATTTTTTTTAAACTTGGAGCGTAACAACAAAAATAAATCTACAAATCAGCTTTACATACGTAGTAGTATATTACGTAACAAACAATCTTCTTCAAAATTGACGTCCATACGTGGAGCTATAACTACTTCAATTGCAATTTGTTAAAATCCTGTCGATATGCAGTTTTTCCCTAGGGATATCACGAAAAGAGTACGGAATTCAACGCTTGCATAAGCCCACTCGTTTTAAACATCTGACTACAACTCAGTTTCCTCTGTCTCCCTTTTACCTATAAAAAATGGATAATGAAACTAATTCTGAAAATGTTTTATCTCAGTTATCATGACACAGACAAAAACAAATATTCTGATGTGATACATTCACATAGCTTTCTCTATCGTTCAGGTATTACTGGGTACACAATAAATTCTTATTAAAGCTTATTTTTCTATCTACTTTATTTAAATCTAAATCAACCTTTGCAGAAATAGCTACATTACACACTTGTTATGGCTACAGAGGGAACAGCGACAGTCAAGTGTTTAAGAACTGGACGCCACATGCTGCCCTTAAAATTCATACTGTTTCCATGCAATCGCAAGAAACAACTGAATGTTGAAAGAACTTGGAGAATGACCAAAGAATGAGCAATCGAACATTTAATAACGGATGTCTCAGAAATGGCTTCTGTCACAAGAGAAACCTATTTGAAATAGTGTGTTTTAAGAAGATCTACGATTTTTTGTGTAGTACGTCTTCGTCTATCGCTTAAGTTTCGCAGTTATACAAGATTATACAAAATTTCTTCCAAATGAAGTGGACTCCACAGGCTATTCGTAGAAAATTTAAGATATATATTTTATTTGTAATGTAAATATCTTTAATCTATATCATTTTAATCAAAACCGTTAGCCATATTTTAGAAAATAAAAAATTTCTAAAATTATATCAGGTAAAGGGTAGTGTGGGGTATGGGGATTTTCTTGAAAGTCTTCGTGTCGCATCTTTGCAAGTTATTTTGGTATTTATCGAGTTTTTGTTTTTGAGTTATGCTGTTCACAAACACACACACACGCACGGGTCTGTTTTTTAAAACCCTTTTTTATGATAAGGGGGCCGCAAAACGTATTTTCGGTAAAACCTCGATATCGATTTTTTGTGTGGAATACAATACTTCCCCTATCTACTATACTGCATAGTATATACACTAGTAGAGAAAGTATTAAGATTTCGTAAGAATAGTTTGTAGGAGGTAGTTGAAAATAAAGGATAGTGGGTCAAGAAAGTTATATGAATATAACATGACTTTTATATCTCCAATCGCATTATAATTAAACCCTATGAATATAATTTACCTTTTGCTACATTCGTTCGTTTTTTATTTCATAGAATTAACCTTCTTTTCTTCAGTTTCTATGATCTTCCTTATTCCTCAAATCTGCTTTTGGAGGATGTTATGATGGTCAATTTAATTCTTTTAAATGGAAACCCACATTTTGTATGTTGTCTCAATAAAAAACGATTAATAAAACACTGTTTGATTTCTGATGATAATACGGAAACAAAATAAAAAAACAATGTTGGCTCCCAATTACGAAACGTAACTTCAGCCTCAAATCACCTCCAAGGATAGGCCAACCATTCATTGCGCTCTTCGTGCATAGACATTAGAATTTTCGTTGTTATTTACGTTGGTGTAAGAAAAATTGAAAAGTGCCTTATAAAAAGTTGTTCAGTTTTTTATGAGGAGTGAAAAAACAACATAAAAAGGGTAGGTTCCCATTTAAAAAAGTTAAATTGACCCTAAAATGACCATCCCAACATCCTTCAAACAAAACACGACTAATGGCATTCACTTTCCCCTATAATATCAAGCAACATTTACTAAAGACATTTCTTGCTATAACACTTATTTTGAGAGATATTGTACAGTCTCAACTTAAATGGTCCACTCTGTATAAAAGACTACCTTTGAATTAAAAAATAGTGTTTTGAAATTATTCTTTTTTTCTGCAAAAAATGACTAAATATATTACAATAAAAGATGTTAGACACTTAGAAAATACACTGCACGGCATATTAATTGCTTTCCACACACACACACACACACACACACACACACACACACACAAATCTGGTGTGATACACTCACATAACTTTCTCTACTTTTGTAAAACTATTTTTACAAACGCTTATTCTCCATCTACTTCATGTTAAGAGAGAGAAACATTTTCGTGTGGCTGTAAGGGGAATATGGTAGGCTTTAAGCGATAGTGAAATATTTTTAAAATTTTAATTTTGTATGACCAGGACATAAAAAACAAAAATTCAAATACCAAGGAATATTTGGGAAATGGTAAGGCCAAAAAAATGTATATGACATTATTGTGTTTTAACAAGATCTACATTTTTAGTGCAGAAAAAGTCTATCTCTCTCTTACAGTTTACCATTTATGCAAAAACCATTCAGAATTAAGAGGACTTTTGGAGACATTCCCAGAAAACCCAAGATATACATTTTATTTGTAATGAAAATATCTTAAATGTATATTTTAATCAAAATCGCTAGTCATTTTTGCGAAAATCTAAATTTTTGAAAAATGTTCCAAGCAGAGGGGTGAGGGATTTTCTTGAAAATCTTCATGTCGCATCTTTAAAAGATACTGAACCTATATACCAAGTTTGGTATTTATCCGACTTTTCGTTTTTGACTTATGCTGTTTACTGACACACACGGACCTTTTTCTAACAATGCTTTTTTTGGATTTAGGGGTCCTCAAAACACGTATTTTTGGTGAAATCTCGATATCGAATTTTTGGACGGATTGTAATACTTTCTCTACTACTTCCCCTACTTACTATACGTAGTAGAGAAAGTTATGAGTAATTTGTAATATTTCACTTATTATTCTGTTTTTAAAGTGACAACGAAAGGAATAACCATACTATTTCTAACAAGTTTTCTTAATTACAATAATTAATGAATGTTTAAGTAGTTACACTATTTTTCAATACCATTATTTAAGTGCACGTAAAACGGTATAGTTTACGAAGCCATTGCATGCATAAGGAAGACATTCAATTGTCCGTATATCCAAACAGTTTACTTACGTTATAACTTATATTAATACCCCAGAAAAACGTTTTATTGCCGGTTTTTACAACATAACAAACTATGTAAGTTACACATAAATAAGAGAGAGGGCATGAGGGCGATGGAAGGGAGAGATTCCAAAGGAGAGATAGAGGGGAAGAGAGAGCTAGAAATGGAAGTAAAGTCTGAAAGTCGAGGGGAACAGGGAGATAGAGAATGGTTCCATATTTAATATATAATAACACAAGCGAGCCGCCGGTCTACTACTTACTAAAATAAAGCATTAAAACGTTCGCTCTTTTGCTTTATATCAATAAAAATGTCACAGGTCTATTTCGTAATCACCTAATTTTCGACTAATGATTATTAAGTTTTTGGCCCTGAATTAGACGTTAGCTAATTTGAAAGTTTATAGATAAAATATGAGATAACATTAGAATGTGATCCTGTACTAAAACTTTTATTTACGACCACAAAAAATAGGAACATTTTAAAGGGCAAACGAGTGTAAAAATGCAAAATTTATGGAGCAACTGTTCATCAGTATTCAACCAGGATACCCTCAAGGTACCTATCGCGATCTGGTTACCAACGTTTGAAATGCCCGCGGGGTTCTAAGGCAAACGAGCGTGTCTGTTCGTCCTTAGCGATCTGGAGTGAAGGTACAGTCAGGTAAGAAATTATATACCCTAGCCGAGAGTTAGATATACCATTTTTAAAAAAAGAAAAAAACCGTGGAGAAGTTTAACAACAACTGTAAATTGAACAATAAGTAAATCAATAAAAATAAATGTGTGCAAATAAAGGCGAAACAATACTTGCAAGATAAATACATCATGTGATCCTGAATTCTGAGTACAATTCCGATTGAAGTATTGAAACAGAACTGCTCGGAGGATTAGACAAATATGGATCTCCTTTCCAATAAAATTAAAATTGATGCCTTTTCAAAACATTTTGGCTATTAAAGGCTTGCAAAGATGCGGCAAAAATCACTTTCAAGAAAATTATCCGACCCCAAACTACCTTTTGCATAGAAAATGTTTCGTTATTTGTTATTTCCACAAAACTAGCTCGATTTTTCTGTTTAAAATACCATTTGTTAAGATATTTACATATCAAAACATACGTATATCTTGAATTTTCTGCGAATTGCCTGTGAAGTTCATATCATTCTGAATGACTATTGTATAATTGATTAATCGTAAGAGATAGACAACAAATTTAAATCTCGTTAAAATGCACAATTTATATCAAATCAAAATATTTTATGTCGTTACAGTCTAGGAAGCATTGTTTGTTATTGGATTGAATTTTAAATTAATTATTCTGAGTGGTAAGCCATTATTCATTT
This sequence comes from Deroplatys truncata, assembly GCA_030765065.1. Lineage (NCBI taxonomy): Eukaryota > Metazoa > Arthropoda > Insecta > Mantodea > Mantidae > Deroplatys > Deroplatys truncata. Next base: position 290,573,947 of record CM060975.1, on the reverse strand, counting down.
TTTCTGATAGTTATTGAGGCAGGATTTTTAACGCTTAAATAATTTGAGTCCAATTATATAATATATATATATATAATTCAATAACAGCCTGCCTAAAAGCAGTATTTATATGTAACATTATATAAAAGTGTATATAACAACTATTGTATATGTTTATATTATGTACATGCTCAATAATGTTATGTGGATGTATTACGTAATTTAATAATGTAGGATCTGTGAGAATAATAGGTTAAAAGTTGCTAACAATGAGGTAACAATGAGGTATCCTTGAGGCAATAATAAATTTGAAAGTTTAACAATACTACTTATGACTCTTGGAAGCAATAATGTACTTTTGAGACAGTTTAAAAAATACCCAATCAACAACCAGAAAAAGCTTTAGTTAAATGAAGGTTTTCTATTGGACTAGGATTAGCCAATCAGAAACTTGAAATACAGAAATTTACAAATTTAAGCAGTAGAAATCAATTCAGTTGCTTGTAGACAGCGCTCATAACTGGACGCGTTGCTTGCAGACAGTCTTTGTAATCGGACGCGAGATGTGTCCTCGAGAAATTTAATACGTATACGAAAATAGTTTACGTGTTAAAAAGTTCAAGTAATTAACAAAAGAATCTCACAGCTCTCAATATCAGTGAAGTGTTATTAACATCGTGTCAAGAATTAATAAATGGAGTGAAGAAAAACTTAAAATCTGTGTAAGCCTACATTCTTCAGTCGCACCACAACCCTGCAAAGAGAAACACGTCTCTAACAATATTACTGACGCAGCCGAGACAAACATAAATATATAATACTTAAAGAAACAGTCAAATTACAAAGTTAATATTTTTAAATTTGGGGCGAAGGCTATAGGAAACTGTTTACTAGAGTGGGGTTGCAACTACTACAAGTTCGGCTCCCCAGCAGTTGAACTATAATACAACTCCTTCAATACAAACTACTTCAAATTGACGCTCAAAGCGTGTTGCAAATAATTTGAAAATAACAAAGCGAAGCAACTACCTTCTTCAAAAAATAAGTTGTAATGTGTTGCAGTCATATGACTTTCTTCAGTCGATCATTTACAAACTCTTCTTGCAAAAGCTTATTCTTCTATTTACTTTTGATAATCAAGATATACTTTTACTACACATTTACACATTTCGTTGTAGTTAATAGATTTTTAAAAAGTGGGAAGCTATGTGGTGACTTTGAAATTCCATACCCCTTATATGACACGAAGAAAAACGAATAGCGACTTACTATTGAAAGAAGTGTGTTTGAAAATTCAAGTGAATAACAAAGAAAATCTAGAAATGATTTGTGTTGACATAATTTGTGTGCTTTAACGAGATCTAAGTTTTTTTTTGCCTTATCTGTTACAGTTTAGCAATGTATACAAAGTGATTAGAATGAACAGAACTTCAAAGACTAATACCACAAAGTAGATTTTATTTTTCATGCAAATATGGGATTTTAAGCAAAATCATTTGGGCATTTTTTAGAAAATAAAAAGTAACGAAATTTTTTCCATGTAAAGGGTAGTTCTTTTCGAAAGTTTTCTTCTCTCATTCTTAGAAGGCGAACTTTTGACACATACACGGACCTTATTGTAAACCTCTGAACTGTTACAGTCACATGGCTTTCTCTACACACTGTCGCTTATTGGTGAGTGTAAAAATTATTCTTACAAAAGTTTCTTTCCGTATCTACTTCATCTAATCCAGAAAAACCTTTACAGAAATAGCTATATCAATATTTTGCAATACAAAGGAACAGCGATAGTCACATTTTTTTATAACTCAACGCTATGCCCTCGCCTTAAAATTTCATACTCTTCCCATTGCATCGAAAAAAGAATAAATAAATAAATAAATAAAATCTGAGTATTCAACCCCGGCATCTAGGTTACTATACTCGGGTATATACCCAAATTTCTATTTATTGAATCAAATTTTTCAGTTTTTCTACATATTCATTTTACAGATTAAAGTCTATAAGTATTACCTAACTACAAACAAAGAAAACAAAGTTGAAAATATAAGAAAGGAAAATGAGCAATAGATAGTAAAGGTATAAATAAATAATAATTACAAAATCTATAAATCTCTACTAATACTGGTAAGCAGCATAAAAGAAACTGGTATCCAGCTACTTAACTAACTAAACGTACTACAAAACTAAAAACTACTCCACTGGTATCCTGCGGTTACATGAGAAACAGCTGAAAATCGATAGGACTTGAAAAGAATGACTAAGTATTAATTGAACAATTCGAACTATTAATAACGGATATCTCGGACATTTTTGATGCCATAATTCTTTATTTGAAATAAATCATGTGTTTTAAAGAAATCTGTATTTCCTGTAGAGTACGTTTTCGTCTATCATTTATACATCATACAAAATTCCTTCCAAAAGAAGAGGTCTTTACCGGCTGTTTCCAGAAAATTCAAAATATAAATCTTATTCGTCATGTAAATATTTTAATGTGTGGTATTTTAATCAAAATCGTTAGTCATTTTTAGGAAATAAAAGATTTCGAAAAAATGTTCTATGTAAAAGATAGTTTAGAGTATCACAACATTCTACAAAATCTTCATGTAGCATCTTTGGAAGGTACTGGACGTAAATGCCAAGTTTGGCATCTAGCAGACTTTTCGTTTTTGAGTTATGCTATTCTTAGAAACACATGCGCGCGCACCTTTTTCTAAAAATGCTTATTTTGGAGATTCAGGAGGCTTCAAAACATGTATTTCCGGTGAAATCTCGGTGTCCAATGTTTGTGTGTAATGAAATACTGTCTCTACTTACTATGCATATGGTGGAGAAAGTAATTTGTTTATTCGGAGGAGCTCAAAACATGTATTTTGGGTGCATATGGTACTTTTAGGTGAAATAAATACTTTCTATACTTAGTAAGTAGTAGAGAAAGTATAAAGTTGGAAACAAGTTTAGGAGATGTGAAAGTAAAGAAAACAACGAGCCGGAAAAATATATAAAGAAGAATTCACTACTTTCTTACTAGGATTAAAGCAATAAGGAGAAATAACCACAGAAAGTTTCCTGTTTTCTTTTAATTGCTAGTAGGGATTAGTAGACGTGTTGAGCACACCAGCACAGGTAAACATTGCAACAGCGGTGCATGTCGGGTAACACAATTCTTTTTCTTGCCTGCCTCCCTCTCTGGCACCAAGATGGCGGTCTCATTAGAGAAAATCTAATTTGTTTGCAGGGGATGATGTTGTCCCAGGCAGCCAGCAATTTACGAGCTTGGAGCGGGTTAACGAGGCCTTAAAGAGATTGTAACCCGAGACGTAGGTACCTACACCAAACACCTGTTCTACAACATCTCCAAGGCTACAGGTAGGACCAATTCGCATGCAAGCAATACATTATTACCTTATATATCAGGTCTTTCGTAAATCTTGGTCAGATGAAAGTGTCCTTTCACCAATAGGAGAGAAGAATTCAAATGTGCCATTTAATGTGTGCCAAGATGCTACACCAGTGCCCTCACGTACTCATTTAGATCTATCACGAAAACCTCATCATAACTGGTGATCCTATATTTCACAATGTTTTCATGATAGTGGGAAAATTTTGTACTGAAAGTGCAGTCTAATCTGCAAGGGAGTTTTCATTCTTTTTTACTTTATCTACCAAGTAGAGAAGGTGTTGCATTCCACCCAAAAATATATTTTGAAGCTCTCTGAACACCCCTACCAAAAAAAAAAATTAGAAAAACTCCGTGTGGTCAATTAATAGCGTAACTCAAAGACGAATAGTCGATTAAATACAAACTTGGTTAAATATCAAACAGCTTAGGCTAACTCCCCGTTATTTGTTAGGTATGAGGACTGAGAAAAACCCGAAAAAATGGGCCTAACAGATTTGAACCGCAGACCTACCGTTACCGTATCCATACTTTATTGACTTTGGCTACCCGTGTCGGTCATTCTAGTGTTTCTCCTGATCTCAGACAAAGGAATTTAAAGCCAGCAAACAGCGATAAGATTTGGTCACTTCAGTCACCTGTAATCCCCTTTTAACCGCAACGAAATATGTGATAAAACCAGTTCTTCAAAGTTTAACGCGACAGGGATTGAAAACATAACTTTTGTAAGAATATTTTATAAAAGAGAAGCAACAGTGGTAGATAAATTCTTGTGAATATGACACATCAGATATTTCTGGGCGGCCTCATAGACTGATTACAGAAACATCATCATATAACTATATATCTGTCATGATAAGTTAGTCATGATCAATCAGTGCTCCAGAAGATTTCAGTCGTTTCCAGTAGCTTCCCCTTCTTGAACATTTCGCTTTGTATCCTGGGACTATATACGGGGGCTGCTCTTTCCGATAGTTAGTTAAGTTACGAACTTAATTGCAGTCAAGAGGTCGGAGAGTTTGGATAGTAGATATTAGACAGTGCCGAGCACAGTTCAGTTCAGAGTTGTGACTCCGCGGTTCAATTGTGATTCAATTCAACGGATCAGTTGTGTTCTGTTCTGAACGTGTGCCAAGTTAAGTTTGTGCTACACTGAGCACCTAAGTGTGTTTAGCAGCAACTGGTGTTGTCATTTGTTACAATACACACACAAACGCACTATGCCTTTTTCTGTAGAGGAGTGTCAGGGACATCAAAACGTGTATTTCTTCTGAAATATTGACTTTAAGGCGAAATAAAATACTTCCTCTTGAAAGCGAACCTCATATATTATAGCACTTGCATATTACACGCGACCACACCAGGAAGGAACTCTTGAAGGTCTGGATAGAGACGATCTAAGACATTCGTTTCGCGGTCCAGCAGTTCCACCAACCTCAAGGCGCCAAAACTGGATGTAGGCAGTCCTTTACGATCACCTAAAACAGAAGCAAAAAAACAATTGATATTCTCGACCTATAATCTTTGTATGAGAGTATAAGAATAATAAAGATTGATCCACGGGTCCTTGTACAAAACCTTCCAACCGTGATTGATGTCTTCGGGATGGACAGATCGCCAAGGTTGGAGGCACTCTAATTATACACTTCTTACAGTGTAATTATTCTAACAGGACGTAATTAAGGGTGATACAGTAAATTCTGTAACACGTCACTATAAATATGCCAAACGGACACATAAAGTCCGCACCCGGAATTAACAGCTTAATTCTCTAATAAACGATGTGCTTATTTCAAAATTTCAAAGGATTTATTACTACTTACAAGTTTTTATTGATGAAATATAATTATTTTTATATGCTTAAATCAAATTTAAATCTTAAGAAGAGCAACTTTATGTATGTCTCACGACTAAAGGTAAAATTTGCTTTTTCTTTTATTTCTTTCTTTCTTTCTTTCTTTCTTTTCTTTCTTTCTTTCTTTCTTTCTTCAAGTTATTATGCAATAGGACTACCATTGCTTAAACAAAGATGTATACTATAAAAAACTCCTTAAGAAACGTCTGAACTGAGACAGAAGATAATCTGTTATCACGAGATTTAATGATCATGTTAATGTCACATGGCTTTCCGAATAACTATTCTTAAAAAAGTTTATTTTTCTATTTTCTTCAGCTAGCTGGCTCCGTAGCTCAGTCAGCAGAGCAACTGCCTGCTGTGCGAGGGGTCGATTCCCGGCTAGGGGTGGGAATTTTTCTCTAACCAAGATTAATCCCCTATCCTCCCCAGAGTCTGGAAGTATGAATTAGAGTGTGAGTGTGTGTATGATCTAATGATAAAAAACCAAAAGTACAAGGAACCCAACGACAAGAGTTACACGAGTTAACACCATTGCCAATAGGCAATAAGTTTCAAAGGAAAGGCTACCGATGAGATCAATATAGTTAAAGACGGAGTATAAATAGTACTAAAAAAATGCTATACGCACAAGCAGGATAGAATCGATAGTTAAATGTTCAAAAGCGGACAGATATATGCTGGCTTTCTAATTCCATACTATTTATACGACATCTCGAGAAATAAGTGAATCGCAACCACACTTTAAACAAACTACAAAGTATTAAAAATTGGAACCAATATGAACGGATATCTCGGAAATGGTTAATACCCTCAAAAAGGTTATTTGAAATAAATTAGGCAGTTTAAACAGATCTACATTTTTGGTGTAGTAAGTTTTTGTCTACTCATTATGTTTATGTGTTATACAAAATTATACAACATTCCTTCCGAATATAAAGGACTTCACACACTATTTAAGAAATTCTGGATATACAATTTAAGAAATTAAAGTATCCATGAAAATATCTAAAATATATGTTATTTTAATCCAGATCGTTAGGAATTTTCTTGAAAATCATCGTAACATCTTGAGGCAGCATTTTTAACACTTAAATGATTTCAGTCAAATTATATAATATAAAATATAATATAATAATAGCCCGCCTTAAAGCAATATATGTGTGTAATATAACATATATAATGAATCTAACAGTCATTGTATTAATATTTATATTATTATGTACATGTTCAATAATGTTATGTGAATGTATTATGTAATTTAATAATGTAGGAGCTGTGAGAATAATAGGTTAAAAGTTGCTAACAATGAGGTAACCTTGAGACAATAAAGAGTAATGAGGCATTATCGGAGCAACAATAATATAATTTTTGAGACAGTTTATAAATAGCCAATCAACAACCAGAAAATAAAGCTTAAGTTACATAAAAGTATTCAATTGGAGTAGGATTAGCCAATCAGAAAATGAAATAGGGAAAATTGTACAAATTCAGAAGTCAGTTGCTGGTAGATAGCGTTACTAACCGGGCGCGAGACACATCCTCGAGAAGTTTATACATATCCACTGTGAGAAAAAAATAGTTTACGTATTAAAAAATGCTAGTAATTAATAAATAATCTTCACAGCTGTCTCTGTATATCAGTGAAGTGTTATTTTAATCGTTTAAAGAATTAATAAATGGAGTGAAGTACAAATTATAATCTGTGTAAGCCTACATTCTTAGCCGCACTACTCCCTGCAAAGAAATCCATGTCTCTAACAATAATACTGACGCAGCCGAGGCAAACATAAATATATAATACTTAAAGAAACAGTCAATTACAAACTTGGGGCGAAGGCTACTGGAAACTTTTTACCATACGTGCAGTTGCAAGTACTTCAAGTGTTCGGCTCCCCAACAGTCAAAATACAATACAACTCCTACTTCAAATTGACATTCCGTACGTGAAGCAACAACCTACTTCAATCTTTAGAGGATACTGAACATAAACACTGAGTTCGGACACTGTCTTCTTCTTTACTGGTTACCCTCCTCTTTTTAGGACTTACAAGCCGATGCCTTGGGTCAGTAGCCTGTCGAGGAGCAAACCAAACCCCGTAGCATATCCAGGATGAGTGATCACCCCAGTGCCTGGTATGACGGTAGGAAATGAAATGTAATATAATGATGAAAGACATGCTAGGAAAATTCGGGATCAAATTATCCTATCCAGCGTTCGACTAACGATCGAGAAAAACGCGAGAAAGCTTTCGGTCAGGTTGATCGTCCACAGGGGTTTGAATCTGGGACCTCCATAATGCTGGCAACAGAACTTACCGCCTGCATATTTATAGAAAGAGGAAGAGTGCACAAGGCATTTAACGCATATGTATTGCATATTACAAAGCTTTTCTTTTATACTGTGGCTCCGCACGGTTGCTCGCGCGTCGGTCTCCGTAGCTCGAGACTCCCGCTGAAACAGTTATAATATTCCCGTAACTGCCTAACGTTTTCTTAGCTTGTCGTCTTTTGTGGTCTGATGGTACCATACTAGCTTCTAGTTCCCTAAGTGGCGGGTTCAAACCCGGAGGAGCGCGATGGATTCTTTCGGGCGTAAAAATCTTTAGCATGGCTAAGTAATGTCAGCGTCCCGTGTTGTAGATTTACGGTACGTAAAAGAGCCTCAAACCTGATAAAGAGGCCTCTGAGCAAAATTACCGGTCCTTCATGCAAAATATAGAATGGGGCGCTAAGGACCACAGAGTTAAATGTATTTCTCATAGCTCAGTTACAATGATAATAAGCACATATCTTATCACTTTAACACTTAAATGATTTTAGTCTAATTGTATAATATAAAATATTAATAACAGCCCGCCTTAAAGCGATATGTGTATGTAACAATATATAAAAAGTGTATATTACAGTCATTGCATATGTTTATACTATTATATCCATGAGTAATAATGTTATGTGAATATATTACGTAATTTAATAATGTAGGAGCTGTGAGAATAATAGGTTAAAAGTTGCTAACAATGAGGTAACCTTGAGGCAATAATGAGTTTGATAGTTTAAATACTACTTGTGATTCTTGAAAGCAATAATATAGATTTTGAGACAGTTTAAAAATAACCAATCAATGACCAGAAAAAGCTTTATTAAATGAAGGTATATTATTGGAGTAGAATTAGCCAATCAGAAACTGAAAGGGAGAAAATTTTACAAATTTAGAGTTCAGTTGCCTGCAGACAGCGTTACTAACCAGACGCAAAAAGTGTCCTCAAGAGAAATATAATATGTATTCGTTGAGACGAAAATAGTTTTACGTGTTAGAAAGTGCAAGTAATTAATTAAAGAATCTCACAGCTCTCTATATCAGGGAAGTGTTTTTTAAATCGTATCAAGCATTAATAAAAGGAGTGAAGTAAAATTATAATCTGTGTAAGCCTACCTTCTTAGTCGCACCACAACCCTGCTAAGACATCCATGTTTCTAACAATAATACTGACACAGTCGAGACAAACATAAATATATAATATTTAAAGAAACAGTTAAATTACAATGTTAATATCTTTCTTTAAACTTGGGGTATAGGCCAACATAAAGTATATTTGGGGCAAAGGGTACAGGAAACTGTTTACTATACGTGCGGTTGCAAATACTACAAGTTCTGCTCCCCAACAGTTGAAATACGATATAACTCCTAATAAATATTTTAAATACTCATTTCTCATCATGTTGTCCTTCTATCCAGACATTTCTAGCATCTTCTCAGGAAATATTCATTTATACTCGAGAGTACAATATCCGAAATTGAATGAAGTTTTTGCCGGATGCCTTCTTTTAGTTCTTACAATGTATGGAGGTTTGTTACACACACTTATTGTTCGTGTGTTTATCAGAGTTGCGTAAATTTCTGTAATTTGATTTTGCGAAATTATACAGTAGTGAAATTGACCCACGCTTAATATTTCTTTGCACGCGAATAAAGAATGGCGCAAAAATTGGTGTGCAGTAGATGCATACACATAATGGGACCTATATTTTAACAAAGAAATACATACAGGCACAGGAATTACTTACTCAAGCCATTTTGAACAGCTGACCGACTTGAATGCCAGTCTGGATTTTTCCAATAAGACTTTTCTATCGCGCATACAGCCGAGTCATTAAATTTAATTCAGTAAAATTTGTAAGATAGTGTCATTAGTAAAGAATTGTGGCCCTCATGATCCCCCGATTTAACTGTTTGCAATTTTTATCAATGGGGAAACTTTAAAAACGATCTTGTGTGTTTGCACATAACATTTCCTTCTCTTATAAAAATTATTTTTCAAACGCTTATTCTCCATCTACTTCATATTAATCGAGATAAAATGGTAGACTTTAAGCGATAGTCAAATTTTTAAAGAGCTGGTTCTGATGTGTTACACTCACATGACTTTCTAAACTCTTGCACAATCTATTTTTAACGCGCTTATTCTCCATATGCTTCATGTTAATCGAGATATCGAGATGTTACTCTTATTCCTAATTTTCCTGTAGATGAAAGGGGAATTTGTAGGCTTTAAGCGATAGTCAAATATTCTAAGAGCAAGTTGCTATGTGGAGTATTCTATTCTCTTTGCATTACCAAGACAGAAAAAAATGAATAACGCATTCTCATTTGATAAAAAGTATAAGTATTGGAAAGTTTAAGGGAATAACAAGTTATCTCGAAAATATATATGACATAAATTGTGTATTTTAACGCGATCTACATTTTTGTAGTAAAATTTTGTCTTTCTCTTATGGTTTACCAGTTATGCAAATTCTTCATAATGACGAATACTTTCGGAGACATTCCCAGAAAATTCAAGATATACATTTTATTTGTCATAAAAGTATATTAAATATAAGATATTTTAATCAAAATCGTTAGAGCCATTTTTGAGAAAACTTAAATTTTCGAAAAATGTTCCATGTAAAGGGTAATATGGGGTGGGGAATTTTCTTGAAAACCTTCGCGTCGCATCTCTGGAAGATACTGAACCTAAATACCAAGTTTGGTGTTTATCCGACTGTTCGTTTCTGAGTTATGCTGTTCACAGATAGACACATACACACACATACACAGACACACACACGGACATGTTTCCAAAAATGCTTTATATGGATTCAGTGCACCTTAAAACATGTATTTCCTGTGAAATCTCAGTATCGAATTTTTGGGTGGAATGCAATGCTTCCCCTACTTACTATACGTAGTACAGAAAGTAAAAACGAATATCGAATACATATATGAGAAAAAGTATACGTATTTGAAAATTCAAACAAGTAACAAAATCGTTAGAGCCGTTTTTGAAAAAAATCAAAATTTTCGAAAAATGTTTCACGTATAGGGTAATGTGGGGTGGGGAGATTTTCTTGATAAGCTTACTGTCGCATCCTTGGAAGATACTATACTCAAATATCAAGTTAGATATTTATCCGACTTTTCGGTTTTGAGTCATGCTGTTTACAAGACACACACGCAAGGACATGTTTCCAAAAATGCTTTCAGGACAGCTCAAAACTCGTATTTCCGGGGAAATCTCGGTATTGAACTTATGGGTGGAATGCAATGTTTCCCCTACTTATACATAGTGGCGAAAGTAATAAGTGTGTTCAACTCACCTCATACTTGGAAGTACTAAATTCACTCACTTTGGGATATTGGAACTTCTGGTGTGAATGAAAATTTCATGAGAAGATACCAGAAATATGCAAATAGAGCCGGATATTTCCAACATGTCTTATGATAAGGTATGTGCTTATTATTATTATTATTACTATTATTATTATTACTATTGCAATAATAATAATAATAATAATAATAATAATAATAATAACTATGACAACATGCGGTTGCGGGGATATTATAATTGCTTCCGCGGGTGTCCGAGCCGCGGCAGCCGGCCTGCGAGCAGCGTGAGGTGGGCACAGTGTGAAAGAAAAGCATAGTATTTCTAGGGAATAGTGATTAATTTTATTTTCGCGTATTTCTATTATTCATGGTCACCTGTTTAAAAATAGTATCAAGGTCTACCGCGCTAGCTTCTGTACTGGTGATTGATTAGTCACGTCTGGTGGTGTTGACTAAGCTAGTCAACTGAAGGTGAGATGGGTGCTTGCACCGAAAGAGTTATATTTAAATGCTACATCAATTAAATCGTGTGTAAATGTTAACAAATAAATGGAAATGAATACGGTAAAATTTAAATGCTGAAGTTCAATACCAAATATGATTATGTCTGCAAAAATAATATAAATACTAGTTGTTGGAGGATTAAATCTACCTTATTAGCCTTTCTCTAAAAATGCAAAACACAGCAAGTGCGGGAAATTCTATTTTTCATGAGTTTTTCATAAGAGGGAATGCATATAAAAAAAATCTGTTGTGTTACACTCATATGACTTTCCCTACTCTTGTACAAAGTATTTTTTACAAACGCTTATTCTCCATCTACTTCATGTTAATCGAGATGTTAATCTTATTGCTAATTTTCTTGTAGGTGCAGGCGGAATATGGTAGCATTTAAGTGATAGTCAATTTTTTTAAGCGCTGGTTGCTATGTGGCGCATTCCATTCTCTTTGTATATCCAGGATATAAAAAAAATCTGATGTGTTACACTCACACGACTTTCTCTACTCTTGTACAATCTATTTTTACAAACGCTTATTCTCCATATGCTTTATGTTAATCGAGATATCGAGATGTCAATCTTATTGCTAATTTTCTTGTAGATGCAAGGGTAATATGGTAGCGTTTAAGCGATGGCCAAATATTTTAACGCTGGTTGCTATGCGGCGCATTCCATTCTCTTTGCAAGTCCAGGACATAAAAAAATGAATAACGAATTTGAGAAAAAGTATAAGTATTGGAAAATTTAAGGGAATAACAAGCAATATCTCGAAAACGGTTCACTCAACAAAAGAAATGTATATGACATAAGTTGTGTATTTTAACGCGATCTACATTTTGTGTGTAGTAAAATTTTGTCTATCTCTTATGGTTTACCAGTTATGCAAAAGTCGTTCACAATGAAGAATACTTTTGGAGACATTCCCAGAAAATTCGAGATATACATTTCATTTCTCATGACATTATCTTAAGCATATGATAATTTCATCAAAATCGTTAGAGCCATTTTTGAGAAAATTAAAATTTTCGAAAAATCTTCCATGTAAAGGGTAGTCTGGGGTGGGGGGATTTTCTTGAAAACCCTCGTGTCGCATCTATGGAAGATACTGAACCTAAATACCAAGTTTGGTGCTTATCCGACTGTTCGTTTTTGAGTTATGCTGTTCACAGACACACACACACACACAGACACACACACACAGACACACACACGGACATGTTTCCAAAAATGCTTTTTTTTGGATTCAGGAGGTCTCAAAACATGTATTTCCGGTGAAATCTCGGTATCGAATTTTTGGGTGGAATGCAATACTTCCCCTACTTACTATACGTAGTAGAGAAAGTAAAAATGAATAACGAATTCCCATTGGAGAAAAAATATTGTAAAATTTAAGGGAATAACACGCAATATCTCAAAAATGGTTCACTCTACAAAAAAAATGTATATGACATAGATTGTGTATTTTAACGTGTTCTACATTTAGTGTGTAATAAAATTTTGTCTATCTCTTATGGTTTACTTGTTATGCAAAAGTCGTTCACAATGAAGAGTACTTAGAGACATTCCCAGAAAATTCGAGATATACATTTCATTTGTCATGAAAATATCTTAAACATATGATGTTTTATTCAAAATCGTTAGAGCCATTTTTGAGAAAATTAAAATTTTCGAAAAATGTTCCATGTAAAGGGTTATTTGGGGTGAGGGGATTTTCTTGAAAACCTTCGAGTCCCATCTCTGGAAGATACTGAAGCTAAGTACCAAGTTTGGTGTTTATCCGACGTTTCGTTTCTGAGTTATGCTGTTCACAGACACACACACGGACATGTTTCCAAAAATGCTGTTTTTTTGGATTCAGGGGGTCTCAAAACATATATTTCCGGTGAAATCTCGGTATCGAATTTTTGTGTGGAATAAATACTTCCCCTACTTACTGTACGTAGTAGAGAAAGTAAAAAACCACTATGTCGATAAGGGTATACAAGTTACCCATGTTCAGAAAATGAACGGTTGCTTTCATTAAGGTTTATCTTGTTCCATTATCCCTTTCTTCACTCATGAGCGTGTTTCTTCGCTGTTTCCATTTGACATTCCATTCTAAAAGTAAGGTGAACTATATCCACCTGCCCAGTTCAGTGAACGGGTTATCCTCTTGTTCCATGCGTGATAAAATTCAATCAAGAATCAGTTTCACCAGCTAGAATAATGATTACATGCTAATTCCCGTCATGTTGACGAAAATCTCGTGAATTTCTAAAGGATGCTGAAAGGTGAAGTGGAGGAAGGGGGAGAATACCTTTCTCAGAAGAGGCCAGCTTTATAAAAACGCTTAGGGAGTAATTGCCTGCGGCAGAAAACACCAGATCCGCTCCGTAAATGAGGTTCCTTAACTCTGTAGGCTTTAACGTTGATTAAACTTCTCCGTTAACAGCTAAAATCTCTTGGCAAATAAATTAATTTTGCCAGGGTTGTGTATATCTTTTGTTTTTGCTTTTATATTCCATAATAGTGGAACATTTGCAATAAATTCCTCCTTTTATCCCACAAAATAGGAAATGTTATGTCACATTCACATAACCCATGCTTTTATTGTTATTTGGTTCCTTGTGGCAGTATTTTATATCACAACAATGTAAATGCCAGAGTGATTGTAGTGTAAATAAGCATTATTGTATGACATTGATTTGAGATGTTTGTTAATTATAAGCATTGTTAGGAAATAAGTTTACACGCCCTCACTGAAACTGACAATAAGAGCGGGTAACAATGAGCGAAGGGGTGAATTGTTTATCTATTATTAGAGATAAGCACATGACGTCAGAGTAGCGCGCGTTTCCTTAGAAATGGAGGGAATTTCTTCCCTAGAGCATATGTGTTCGTAATTTTGATTGGATATAAATATAGACGCTAATGTTGGCGCGTTTTATTAACCAATAGCAGCTCGGTTATAATCTTTAGGCATATCGGGTGCGGGAGTATAAATTCCGTGATAGAGACAGGTTTCGTTCAGTCCAACAGAAGGATTCACGGGTAATACGTCGCTCAGTCCAAATATCATACCACGGGTTACACGTCGCGTAGTTCAACGGAAGCATACATAAAGTACACGTTACGCAATTCTACAGTATCTCTCGCGTCGTAAAGTTAGTTATAAATGTGAAATACGCGAATTAATAATGTGTAGCAAATAAGTGATATTAGAAAATATAACAGTTTCAGTCTGGCGTGTATCAAGAGTCAATATGTGAAATTAAAGAAGTGTGACGGCAGTTAAGGTGTAAAAACAAATTATTTTATCAGTGTTATCTTTCAGTAACAAATCCTTTCCGTTTACACACCCTCTGCTCGACTGAGTAGTAATAATAGCTAACCGGAGTACAAAGAACCCAAAATTCAAAATAGTAAGACAATAACAGGCGCTAAGCAATAAGATAACAGGAAGTTACCGCGACAAATTGGCTCCCATACGTGGTGCAGATAAACATGAAGCATCTTCCAACTACCAACAAATATTCAATTTCATCCTGCAACTGATAGGTTTAGGTTATACAAAAGAGGGGGACACTAGATGTAGCAGCCCTCTAGTGTCCATGAGAGTACTCTTTCCCCTCAGCAAGTATCCGTGCCAACTACCCGGCACCGCCATATGCCACGAAACCTAGAAGCACACCTAAAGGATGAAAAAGAAACGGAATGAAAGACAAATGATGGAAAGGAGATCGTGGTAGATGAGAAACTCCTCTAGCATTCACTTTCTAGGAAAAACCACGAAAAACCCAAGGTCAAAGTGAGCGGTCGACGGGAATCGAACCCGGGACCTCCCGATTGCGAGCATCGTTACCGTGGAGGCATCTCGTTTGGTATAGACAACTGTAACTGTATATAGGATAGGATTCGACAGGACTAGGAGCAGAGGGGAACTTAGTACCTCGACCTACGCAGATCTTTTGTGCTGGGAGGCAGGCCTGAAGTAGAAGGAGACAGATGGCGGCCGGACCAGGAGGAATGACAGGCAGAGGGCAGGTTACCTACCGTTTACGGATTTAAACTCACCGGATGACAGCTTGTGCAGCCGGCTCCCCTCCCCCCTGTGAGTTTATACATCCCCTGGGGACCCGGAGACAGCCTCCATTCCGGGGGACGAAGGTTTACTCAAAGCATCCTTTTCCCTTGCCATGCACACACCGTGACCTCCCGCCGACACTTGCAACCTGAAAGAAGCCAAGCAGAAGAAGGTGAAGTGAAATGGGAATAGAAATGAAATGGAGGAACAGGAAATTCGGGAGGGATGTAATGATCCTTCCCAGCATTGCCTATCGACCTGGGGAAACCCCGAAAAACCCATGGGTCAGGAAGGCTGGGCGCGGGGATCGAACTCACGAGCTCCCGAATGCGGAAGACGCTAGCGCAGGAGCCATCCCGTACGTTTAACTCTATATGGTTTTAGGCGAGCGTTTTGCAACTGACACATTAGGTAGGTGTACCGGGTCTCCTGCAATAAACGTCTTACTGACTTGCACGACCGCTCCAGTCGGGCCGAATGTCTGCCATAACTATGGGCAATATAGATGAAAATGCTTAACTTTTCCACCTACCAGAGATAGTCATTTGCGATTTGTTTACCATTACCAGCATTGTATTTCTTTTCGTGAGGGTCGCAAACAATTCCTAATCGAGTATTGCTGCATAGGGAACAGTTGTTAATATAATGTGTGCTTCATTTTTACAGTGACTAGAACAAAACACCAAAACGCCTGGCAAACATAATAGTGAAAATAGAGAATAAAGGAGAAACATCTGCTCATTTTGTGCGAGAATCAAAACTCCTAAATATTCTGCTTAGTTTAACGGTAAACTCGATATATTGGGTGAATGTCCCAAATAAATAAATAAAACATTATTTCTGCATAAATCACACTGTACCATTTCGTTCAATGTGTCTTCAGCGAAATGTGCAATTGAACCATTTATACTAATAGAAAAATCTGATGTGTTACCCTCACATGATTTTCTCTACTCTTGTACAAATTATTTTTACAAACGCTTATTCTCCATCTACTTCATGTTAATCGAGATAAACATTTGCAGACTCTATCTTATTGCTAATTTTCTTGTAGATGTAAGGGGAATATATATTTACAAGGGCAATATAGAAATACAGTAGCCTTTAAGCTCATACATATCTCTTAATAGCTGGTTGCTAGGTGCAGCACCATTCCCTTTCCCACAGATTAATACTCTTTGCATATCCAAGACAAAAAAATGAATAACGAATTCCCATTTGAGAAAATAAGTATTGAAAAATTTAAGGGAATAACAAGCAATATCTCGAAAATGGTTCACTCAACAAAATAAAATGTATATGACATAAATTGTGTATTTTAACGCGATCTACATTTTTTTGTAGTAAAATTTTGTCTATCTCTTATGGTTTACCAGTTATGCAAAAGTCGTTCACAATAAAGAATACTTTTGGAGACATTCCCAGAAATTTCAATATATACATTTTATTTCTCATGAAAATATCTTAAACGTATGATATTTTAATCAAAATCGTTAGAGCACTCTTTGGGAAAATTAAAATTTTCGAAAAATCTTCCATGTAAAGAGTAATCTGGGTTGGGGGGATTTTCTTGAAAACCTTCGTGTCGCATCTCTGGAAGATACTGAACCTAAATACCAAGTTTGGTGTTTATCCGACTGTTCGTTTCTGAGTTATGCTGTTCACAGACAGACAGACACACACACAAACACACACAAACGGACATGTTTCCAAAAATGCTTTTTTTGGATTCAGGGGGTCTCAAAACATGTATTTTTGGTGAAATCTCGGTATCGAATTTTTGGGTGGAATACAATACTTCCCCTACTTACTACACGTAGTATAGAAAGTAAAAATTCGATAGGAAAATAAACTGTCGTAGGAATAATTTGTATACCCATTAATAAGAGATAGTGTGGAGAAAGTCATGTTAATGTAATGCATAAATTTTTTCTCTTTAAAAATTTAATGTATGTATAATCCAAATAACATTTGGGAACTGCCTTTAACAATTGGAGATTTATCTCCAAAGTAAATTAACGAACAACCTGCTTTTAAATATAGTAACATAAAATAGTGATATGAGCATGGGATTTTTGATCCCCAAGATATCTCCAAGTATCCGAAGTTGATGCTGGACACGAGCTGGGTTACTTCACCTGCGAAGTTGGCCCACCATGCTGCTAACATGCGGCATGAAAATGAAGTGTTTTGCTAACCAAAAATAGATGTTTTGATTGTCGTAACTTATTATTATTTTCTCATCTGCCTTTCTATTTCTCCATTTACGTAATCAGAATCGCAACACAGAACGCTGCTGTTAGGAAACAACTCAATTTACCTGCGTAGCATGCGTGCAGATGTAAGAATGCCTTTCGTGTGTCAAGAAATGCTCAAATCTTAGGCCATATGCTTTAAAATGCAACGCAGGAGTTTGGTTGTTCGCAACCAGCTTTTGATTGACGTCATTTCAAGGCATCTTATCACGTTTTCTATATTCAGGACTGTTGCTTTGGGCCAATAATGATTTACGAGAGAATTACTTTAGCCCAGTTTCGTTATCGTCCAATATTTCTCCATTAATGACTTTTAACAGGCCACTGGTTCTGAACTTTGCTGCCAGATATGAATAATAACGACGCTGTAACCAGGATGTTAGCAACATAAGCTAGGAGACCTGTCCTTCGTTAATTAAACTCGCGCGCGCACAACCATACGAGTTCTTTTTTGTCCTTAGAACCCCCTAAATTGCACCAGGCGCAATCTAATGAAATATAAACACTATAAAGCAGGGATAGTATTGTATTCCACCCAAAAATTCCATACCGAAATTTCACCGGAAATATGTTTTGAGGCCTCCTGAATCAAAAAAAAATCATTTTTGGAAACATGTCTGTGTGTGTGTCTATGAACAGCATAACTCAGAAACGAACAGTCGGATAAACGCCAAGCATGGTATTTAGGTTCAGTATCTTCCAGAGATCCGAAACGAAGGTTTACAAGAAAATTCCCCCACCACAGATTACTTTTTACATGGAATATTTTTCGAAAATTTTAATTTTCTAAAAAATGGCTCTAACGATTTTTATTAAAATATCATATGTTTAAGATATTTTCATGACAAATGAAATGTATATCTCGAATCCTCTGGGAATGTCTCCAAAAGTATTCTTCATTGTGAACGACTTTTGCATAAATGGTAAACTATAAGAGATAGACAAAATTTTACTACACAAAAATATAGATCGCGTTAAAATACACAATTTATGTCATATACATTTTTTTTAGTGAACCATTTTCGACATATTGCTTGTTATTCCCTTAACGTTTCCAATACTTATACTTTTTCTCAAATGGGAATTCGTTATTCATTTTTTTTATGTCCTGGACATGCAAAGAGAATGGAATGCGCTACAGAGCAACCAGCGTTAAAAGATTTGACTATCGCTTAAAACCTACCAATTCCCCTTGCACCCACAATAAAATTAGCAATAAGATTAACATCTCGATTAAAATGAAGCTTATGTAGAATAAGCGTTTGTAAAAATAGTCTGTACAAAAGTGGAGAAGGTCATGTGAGTGTAACACGGCCTAAAAGTATAACTTCTACATAGTGTACCCGCGCTAAAGACTTTATCGCATTAGTGCCAAACCAAAGCAATTTTGGTTTCAAGGCTAATCACGTGGCAATTACCCTTTATATTTGCACATGTTAAACAATTCGACTTGGTTTGGTAGGTTTTGCTTTTCATTATCGTCTTTTTACATGTATAATTTCTAATGGTGCCCGCATTATCTGTTCACAATACAAATCGACATACTTCACTTTATCGCAACTTGTTGTACAGATAACTTATACGTTATATTGGCAGTCTTCTGCTTAATTTGATATAAAACGTTATTCTTTTATCTAGTATAACCTACAGCAAGATTAAATGGTGGAAATGTGAATTCAGAAAAAAACTAGCATTGATGATCCAGGTGAAACTACAGAGGCAACAAAAGAATAATACTAAAACTACTTACCCCAAAAAATCCTAAATGCAATATGATACAAGAATTGGTCACTTCATTGGATGGTGTGAGGCAAAACATGTTGAAAATATATTCACTGAAAATGACTGCTAGCGAATCAATAAAACATCTGATATCTTGTTCTTTAACGTCATTTCTCTTGTTTCAAGAGCCGTGTTCTAAACTGATCCCTGTTAGTTTCAAGAATAAATATAATATTATTGATATTTTACAAATTCGATCACTGTCTAAAAAATAGTAAGTGGTTTTATTTTGCTGGTAGGATTGCGAAACTCTCAAAATAAACCGTGATTTTACCCCTTGTACCATAATCTACTGTTTACTTCTTCATATTTAATGCTGTTTTTTAATTTTTAATTTATATACCCCCCTTCTTTAACTTCTGCGGTCATATTGAGGGCTTTAAATTTAGAAATAAGTGGATGTGTTATACGCTGGACTGTAGGTTTTTCTTGACGTTATTTTTTCAGTACTTATATTTTATTATTAAATACACTCACATTCACTCTGAAGTAGCATACAGTAGTATCCACGGAAAAACTAATACAATAACTCATTAATCTAATAAGATATCTAATTCACAGCTCGCAACATCAACATATTCATTTCATTTCTTTAATATTTTGTTCCAGGTTTTATGTGTTATGTATATTCTTTGCTAATATTGTGCGTATAATAATTAAGAGGATGTTAAAAACATATATATTTATAATGTACACATGGCAGGGAACAAGTATATAACATTATACTAAGGGAAAGGCTATTTTTACCTATATAACCAGTAATATTAAATTACGAGAAATGCACTAGTATCTACGTAACCATGTAACGAACCTTGGATTCATAATTAAGACGATTGAAGTCTGTAAACGTATATTTGTAACATAAACTGTTATTAGATAGTAGCACCAATCAGGTACATTGATACATGTCTATAATTCAAATACGTACGTTAAGAAGAACGGTTGAAAGGAACGCTAACAGAAGCTTGTTCGAGCAGGAAGGCTGTGTATAAACTTGTCTAGACGCTAAAACTACGTATTTAAAGTCTACCAGTTATACACATTTTAACATAACAAATGTGATAGTGAATTGTGAATATTTATATGAGGTTTATCTAAAATACAAATAGTTAACAGAATACATGTGTGCAAAATATTTTAACATTCTCCATACCCAAACCTGGCAAGATACAAGCGCTCTCCGACACAAATACAGCAGCCGTGGCACAATTATAAAATAATAATTACAACATACTAACACACACAAGAATACAGATACACATCGTCAGATTCCAGTCTACGAGATACTTGACGAGAGTACGGGCATCAAGACGACCTACAGGTACGTAATACATCCATTATCATCATCAACGTAGTGGGGTCCCACCAGGGAGGAATCGCTACAATTCCCACATTCATACTTCCAGCCTCATTGGGAATAGGAAATTATCTGGTTAAAGAAAAATTCACCTCCCCAAACGGAAATCAAACACGGGAACTCTGGGTTAAGAAGCAGAACGTAGAGACAGTCGGTTAAGTTACTATTTCCTATACAGAAAACAGCTTACAGAAACGTTTTCTGTTAATGGAATACAATATGATATTTTGTAGGCAAGGAAACTGAAGCATTGAACATTGTGATACGAAATAATAAGTAGCCATGAAGTAAAACGAAACAGAACGATTTAATTGTTTGAATGGCACTAGGCACCAAGCGGGATGGTTCAGGTGGTAACGTCTCTGGCCCGCATTCGGAGGTCACAGATCAAACCAGGTGAATGATGAGTTGGGCAATTTCTTCCATGAACTTTGCTAACAACCCTTTCATAACTACGTTTCATTTCCTTCTGCACCGCGTACTAGGCTTTGGGCTGATCACTCATCCAAAGTTGCTTGCTCCTACAGGCTACTGACAAAAGACATTGACTTGTCCTGACAAGTCCTACAAAAAGGAAGAAAATCCATTAATGAAGAAAAATATGCCATAGGGTGTCAGTAAAATATAAGCTAAGAAATAGCTAAGAATATAAAAAGCAAAACATGATTATAGGATACACAATCAAGAATATTCCAGGAATGAACAGAAAGATATAAAATTAGAGCATAAAAACTGAAACATAAATAAAATAATGCAACACAATGTAGAAGACTCGTGTACTTAGAAGGAATTTGGAAAGGCTACCATAGAATTATAAACCAAAAGGAAAGAAAAGTATAGAAAGAAGTTACCTGCAGTACTGCGCAGTCTCTACTACACAATTATAAGCTGTAACGCTAAGTGAATAACTATTATTTGTTTTATCCCTTTGACAGCAAGGGCAAACACCGCCTCTAGTGCTAGGCAAGAGACAATTTAAATAACACTAACAATCAAGCAGTCGTTACCGGTCTCTTTTTTGTTGAAAATATTTTTACTTTCTTTACTACGTATAGTAAGTAGGGGAAGTATTGTATTCCATCCAAAAATTCGATACCGGGATTTCACCGGAAATATATGTTTTGAGACACCCTGAATCCATAAAAAGCATTTTTGGAAACATGTCCGTGTGTGTGTCTGTATGTGTGTGACTGTGAACAGCATAACTCAGAAACAAACAGTCGGATAAACACCAAACGTGGTATTTAGGTTCAGTATCTTTCAGAGATGCGACACGAAGGTTTTCAATAAAATCCCCCACCGCCGACTACCCTTTACATGGAAAATTTTTCGAAAATTTTAATTTTCTCAAAAATAGCTATAACGATTTCGATTAAAATATCATATGTTTAAGATATTTTCAGGTCAAATAAAATATATATCTCGAATTTTCTGCTTTTTCATTGTGAACGACTTTTGCATAACTGGTAAACCATAAGAGATAGACAAAATTTTACTACACACAAAATGTAGAATGCGTTAAAATACACAATTTATGTCGTATACATTTTTGTTGTTGAGTGAACCATTTTCGACATATTGCTTGTTATTCCCTTAAATTTTCCAATACTTATACTTTTTCTCAAATTCGTTATTCATTTTTTTTATGTCCTGGACATGCAAAGAGAATGGAATGCGCCACATAGCAACCAGCTCTTAAAAGATTTGACTATCGGTTAAAACCTACCATGTTCCCCTTGCATCTACAAAAATTAGCAATAAGATTGACATTTGCATATCTCGATTAACATGAAGCATATGGAGAATAAGCGTTTTGAGAAAGTCATGTGAGTGTAACACATCAGATTTTTTTCTACTACTGGTCTAAAGCAAGTCTATAAAATACTACATTCTAATATATAAATGCGATACCGAGATTTCAGCAGAAGTACACGTTTTGGGACTACCTAAATTCGGAGAAAGTATTTTCAGAAGTCCGCGTATGTGTATATGTGTTTGTGTGTATCAGTGGACGGCTTAATTTAAAAATTAAATGTTGGATGAACACTACACTTAGTATTTAAATTCAAAATCTTCCAAAGATGCAGCACAAGGATTTTCAAAAAATTCTCCTACCCCAGACTACATTTTACATGGAGGATTTTTTGAAATTTTTTATTTTTCCAAAAAATTACGCTACGATTTTTATTAAAATACCACATATTAAATATATTTACATGAAAAATAAAACATATATCTTGAATTTTCTGAGAATAGCTTGTGAAGTCCACTTCAGTTGGAAGAAATTTCGTATAATCTTGTATATAACTGGTAAACGTTAAGCGACAGAGAAAACGTACAACACAAAAAAATCAGATGTGTTACACTCACATGACTTTCTCTACTCGTGTACAAACTATTTTTACAAACGCTTAGTCTCCATCTACTTCATGTTAATCGAGATATCGAGATGTTAATCTTATTGCTAATTTTCTTGTAGGTCCAAGGGGAATATGTTTGGCTTTAAGCGATAGTCAAACATTTTAAGAGGTGGTTGCTATGTGGAGTATTCCATTCTCTTTGTATTACCAGGACAAAAAAAATTAATAACGAATTCCCACTATAGAAAAAGTGTAAGTATTGGAAAATTTAAGGGAATAACAAGCAATATCTCTAAAATGGTTCACTCAACAAAAAAAATGTATATGATATAAATTCTGTGTTTTAACGAGATCTATGTTTTTTGTGCAGAAAACTTTTGTCTATCTCTTACGGTTTACCAGTTGTGCAAAAGTCATTCAGAATAAAGAAGACTTTTGGGGACATTCCGAGAAAATTCAACATATGCATTTTATTTCCATAAAAATATCTTAAACATGTGATATTTTAAACAAAATCGTTAGAGCCATTTTTGAAAAAATCAAAATTTTCGAAAAATTTTCCACGTAAAGTGTAGTGTGGGGTGGGGGGATTTTCTTGAAAATCTTTGCGTCGCATCCTTGGAAGCTACTAAACTCAAATACCAAGTTTGATATTTATCCGACTTTTCGTTTTTTAATTATGCTGTTCACAGGACACACACACGCACGGACATGTTTCTAAAAATGCTTTCAGGGCAGCTCAAAACATGTATTTCCGGTGAAATCTCGGTATTGAACTTAAAGATGGAATGCAATGCTTCCCCTAATTACACATAGTGGCGAAAGTAATAAGTTTGTTCAACACACCTCACACTTGTAACTACTAAAATAAAACATCAGGGTAATCTGGGGTGCGGGGATTTTCTTGAAAATTGTCGTGTCGCATCTCTGGAAGATAGTGATCTAAATACCAAGTTTGGTGTTTATCCGACTGTTCGTTTGTGAGTTATGCTGTTCACAGACAGACACACACACACACACACACACACACACACACACACACACACACACACAGATAGAGAAATGTTTCCAAAAATGTTTTTTTGATTCAGGGGTCTCAAAAGATATATTTCCGGTGAAATCTCGTTATCGAATTTTTGGGTGGAATACAACACTTGCCCTACTTACTATACGTAGTAGAGAAAGTAAAAATGTAGATCTCTTTAAACACACAATTTACTTCAAATAAGTTTTTTTGGTGGCATAAGCCATTTCTACCATATTCGTTATTAAGATTCGAATTGCTCATTACCTTGTCATTCTTTAATGTCAATTCAGCATTCTGGCGTTTCTCACAAGATCATGGAAACAGTATGGAATTTGAATATATAAATATAGCGCCCTGTTCCTACACATTTGACTGTCCGTTTTCTTTGTATCTATAACGAAATGTGTAATGCAGCTTTGTCTGCAAAGGTTTATTTGGACATAAACGTAGTCGATAGAAAAATAGGTTTTATTAAGAATAGTTTGCATACCCATTAATAAAAATAGAGGGTAGAAAAAATCATGTGGATTATCATATCCGATTTTTAATATATGAAAACACAGCGTTTACAGAATTACTTTCAATATTTGAAGTCCCATACTATTTAACAATGCAACTACAAGGAGAAATGCTCAAGATGAAAGCCTACAAACAATTTTCATACTCGTGGCAAAGTTGTTTCCCGCTGAAGGGAAGGTTGAATCATAACTCGTAAAACTTTTTCATTTTTTTATACTTTCGCTGCCGAAAGGAAAAAGCAAAGACAGGAGAGAAAAAAAGAGGACTGTCGTGAGTGAAACTTTGTGGCACCGCTATATAGAAATACCAGCATCTCCCTCCCCCCAACTGCTGCTGGAAGATTAAAAGCTTCTCTGTTTTGAGCAGAGATATTACAAAGTTTCCTCATATCTGATGATATTACTATCGGTTATTGAGGGTCTTCTTTGTTGTTGTAGCTTTTGTCACAATAGCTCCACGCATGGCCAAAGAATCTCCCGCATATCAAAGTTTGTAAGATGAGGACCACGTTTAACAAATGTCCTC
This sequence comes from Deroplatys truncata, assembly GCA_030765065.1. Lineage (NCBI taxonomy): Eukaryota > Metazoa > Arthropoda > Insecta > Mantodea > Mantidae > Deroplatys > Deroplatys truncata. The sequence continues at coordinate 290,548,672 of CM060975.1, read as the reverse complement.
GTATGACGACGCTCGGCAGATCAACACAAGCCATTTATGTCTAGCCATTCAGTTTATGGAGCCTTTATATCATCTCTAAAGATGCATGTTTAGTCTACTTGTATTATCATAGCTCCAATCTGAAGCCTAGATTACATACCCTCGCAAACGCAAACGATTTTGCTTGCGTTGTTTATAGGTTATGAATAGAGACAGGCAAAATATGAGGAAAATTTCCCCAAATATATACAGGGTGAGATTTGAACCACGGATCTCCCGGTCTTCGTCCGGTTGCTCTAACCACTGAGCTACCATGGCAACATGCCGGCAGGCCATTAAAGTCTCCAGCTGACTCGTATTTTTCCCGGTAAACCACAAGGAGATCTCAAACTGTATTGAGATGTCATACCCCAATGGCGACTTACATTCTTTGTAAGTACTTAAGTCCCGGGCTTTTAGCATCAATCACTATTAGGTCAATTAATGGAATTAATTGTTCTTTCACACAAGCCGTATGTTGAGCATGGTTGGAAAGGTAGAATCAGATGATTGAAAAATTCAATGCCATAGCCGGGATTTGAACCACGGATCTCCCGGTCTCCGTCCGGTTGCTCTAACCTCTGAGCTACCATGGCAACATGCCGGCACGCCATAAAATTCTCCAGCTGACTCGCATTTTTCCCGGTAAGCCACAAGGAGATCTCAAACTCTATTGAGATGTCATACCCCAATGGCGACTTACATTCTTTGTAAGTGCTTAAGTCCCGGGCTTTTAGTATCAACCACTATTAGGTCAATTAATTAAATTAATTGTTAATGGCGTGCCGGCATGTTGCCATGGTAGCTCAGTGGTTAGAGCAACCGGACGGAGACCGGGAGATCCGTGGTTGAAATCCCGGCTATGGCATTGAATTTTTCAGTCATCTGATTCTACCTTTCCAACCATGCCCAACACACGGCTTGTGTGAAAGAACAATTAATTCCATATACAGGGAGAGTCCACCGACAAACTTAAGGTGGTGATAGAGTACGAAAGTTCATATCACCTTGTGTGCGGCAATGCACTCAAGAACGACATCAGACAGAGAGATCTGGCACACAGTATAGTCTGAATCCCATCCATGTCACAACAGATGTTCAAAGTGACCTCCATGAGATGCAATGCACGGTTTACGAGTCACATCTGGATTGTATCACTCGTTCGAATGTTCCGGGCTGTGTCCGAATATCGTCACAGGCAAGTGTCTTACATCAGGAACAGACCACCGTAACAGTGCTTTTCAGATGTCTAGAAGTAAAACTCCAGGGGTTTTAAATCCATGGTCGATTAGTTCATGCAACAAGGCCTCTACTTCCTATCCAACTTCTGAGGAAGATGTTTTTAAGGCATCGGCGAACATTAATGTGACTGCTGCATGTTGGGGCAATGGAGGTAGAATGTTTTGCAAAAATTCCAGATACATTTCTACGTTCAGGCGTTGTGGATGAAGAACTGGTCCAAGTAGGCGGTCGCAAATAATCCCTGCCCAAACATTGATGCTAAACCGTTGCTGATGAGTCTGAAAGGGGAACCATACATATAAAAATTGTACTGTAATAATTTAATTCACTAACATGTTAAAATATTCATCATCTAACATTTGTACAGAGCTGATTGTAAGACACGGGCAAGCTAGCAAGAATTCCAAGAAATCATAAAGACCGTACCTGGCACCAAACGGTACAACACTACCTGATGGTGCCCAAGCGCAAGGATCTGAACCCACACATTCTCATACATGTCAGGGTAACGCGGCCTGAGAGCCAATAGGAAACGTCGTTACATTTTAAAACGCAGAGGTGAGCGTCACTAGGCTCCCGGAAAAAGGGCAGACAAAGCCTCAGAGCCCGCTCTTATTCTAACTCATGCACAAGGGTGGGGTGCGTGTGAATATAGCTAGGCTCCTGGCTAACTTACAGTGGTGGGATTATTATACTAATGAGAAAAGCTAACCGCTCATGACTATTCAAAGTGTGAAATAAACTTCATTGATTAAGGGAAACTCGCGGTGTATTTTTAACTTGCCACACCCACTAGAACCTGAGCTTTAATAATTAGAGATAGTTAGGATGGAATACTCAACAACCGACGAGCTCCAATAGCCGAGGGAGAAGAACACTGTAACAGGCAACAATGACCCAAGGATCGTCTATTTCCCGCTACAAGTCACTTCAACCATTCCGTGAGAATTTTCTGTAACCCACAGATGACAATTATGCAGGTTAATGACGCCATCTCTATCAAAGGCCACTTCATGGCGAAGAGGACTGAATACAGAAGTTCCATAATGATGATGGACTTTTGCATAAACCAGCCGCAGAATCTTTCCCGTGGAGAAAATCCGCTGGTGATAATCCCTGCACACATAAGGATCATAGGGATAATAGCGGCTGTCATGTAAGATACACATAACCATCCTATCGCTTACACTATGTTGGCGGGCCCATTGCCTGGAGCTTGTGCCAGGGTTGTTCTCAATGTTGAGGCAGTATTTTTAACACTTGAATAATTTCAACTAAATTATATAATATGTAAATTCAATAACAGCCCGCCTTGAAGCAATATGTCTGTAATAATTTATAAAAAATGTATGTTACAGTCATTGCAAATGCTTATATTATTGTAAACATGTTTAATAATGTTATGTGAATGCAATAAGTAATTTAATAGTGTAAGAGCTGTGAGAATAATAAGTTTAAAGTTGCTAACAATGAGGTAACAATGAAGTAACCTTGAGCCAATAATGAGTTTGAGAGTTTACATGCTACTAGTCGTGATTAGAGCAACGATAATGTAAAGTTTGTGACAGTATAAAATTAGCCAATCAACACCCAAAAAAGCGTTAGTAAAATGCAGGTATTTTATTGGACTAGGATTAGCCAATCACAGACTTGAAATACAGAAGTTTACGGGTTTGGACGGTTGAAATATGTTCAGTTGTCTGCAGACCTTGGTAGTGACCTAATGGAAGATGTGTTTTCTAAAGAAATATTACGTATTCGTGTGAAACGAAAATTAAGTATACGCGTTAACAAAGTGCAGGTATTAAATTAAAGAATCTCACAGCTCTTAATATCAGTGTAGTGCTATTTAATTTGTGTCAAGGATAAATAAGACGAAGTGAATTTAAACTTAAAATCTGTGTAAGCCTACATTCTTGTCGCACCACGCTCTGATTAAGAGATACGTGACTCTAAAGTAATACTGACGTAGCCGAGGCAAACATAAACATAAATAATATCTATAGAAGCAGTTTAATTATTTTTAAATTTGGAGCGTAAGAACAAAAAAAAATACATCTTCAAATCGGCTTCTCATACGTAACAGTATATTATGTAATAAACAATCCACTTCAAATTGACGTTCATACATGGAGCTGAATAAATAAACTAATCTCCAAACACAATAACTTCTTCAAGATGGCTTCCCAAGCGTGTGTCTAACATCAAAACAATAAAAAGGTAAACAATTCAACTCAATAACTACTACTTCAACGTAAATAACTTCAAGTTGGTTCTCAAGCATGGAGCAGAAACATACTTCTTCAAGTTGGCTTCCCAAGCGTGAGGCTAATAACTTACGTAACAATAAATTACGAAAATAAAACATCAATAAACTCCTAAAGAAAAATAACTTCTTCAATGTTATAGAGCACTTGTTCCTCCACATCTGGTGTACGAACAGTTCGCGGCCGCCCTGAAACTTCCTCTTAAAAGTACCCATGCTCACACAAACGCCAAAAAATACCTCCAAACGTTGTGTGATGTGGGTGATGCTTTTTGTCAGGGTACGTGGCTCGGTGCATACATTCTGCCTCTCGACCGCTTCCACCTGCTTGGCCATACACGAATACCATCTCGGCTTGTTCTTGGAATAAATACCTTACTGTTATGGTTTTATTTTGCTTAACTCACAATATCTGCAACGCACACTGCAAGAGAATGCCATCAGAGTCACCTACCATGGAAACTATGTATTTCCAGAAACAAGGTGATGTAAACTTTAGTGCTCCATAAGGAATCACTCCCTAAAGTTTGTCTGTGGACTTAAAACTTACCCATATGTTTTAAAGCCAAAATATCTTATATTTTAATGGTTTGGATCAGGTTCCCTTCATTAGTTTAAAACATCCAATGTGTTTCATTTACAGGACCTTCCCTACTCTTTATTCTTTATTAGTATGTATACAAACTATTCTTACGAAAGCCTAATTTTCTCTCCACTTCATTTTAATCGAGATAAACCTTTGCAGAATTACATTGCACATTTTCTTATATAGGCTTATTCAAAAAGAAGGAACAGACTTTTAATATTTAGTTCTAATGAACAACAATGGATGGCGATACATCACTGAATACAGGAAAGTTCAAAATGTTATTTTATGTGTTTAGAATGAGCACCATTTGTTATGCGAGGACTGCCAGTGCTGTTCCGTTTGCATAGAATTGTAGGAATTCATTATATAAATTGTAATTTTTTTTGACGAGGCGGCTCTTTGTTAAACTTATTGACATAACATCAGTTGTCTGATTCTACCTTTCCAACCTTGTCCAACACACGGCTAGTGTAGAAGAACAATTAATTCCATTAATTGACCTAATAGTGGTTGAAACTATGAAGCTCGGGTAAGTTGCCATTGGGGTATGTTATCTCAATACAATTTGAGATCTCCTTGTGGTTTACCGGGAAAAATGCAAATCATTTGAGGAATTTAATGTCGTACCGGCATATTGCCATAGATGCTCAGTGGTTAGACCAACCGGACGGAGACCGGGAGATGCATTCTACCATTTGAGGCAGTATTTTTAACACTTAAATGATTTCAGTCTAATTATATAATATATAAATTCAATAACAGCCCGCCTTAAAGCAATATGTGTATGTAATAATTTGTAAAAATATATGTAACAGTCATTGTATATGTTTATATTAATATATACTGTTATATCCATGTGTAATAATGTTATGTGAATATATTACGTAATTTAATAATGTAGGAGCTGTTAGAATAATAAGTTAAAAGTTGCTAACAATGAGGTAACCTTGAGTCAATAATGAGTAAGAAAGTTTAGCAGTACTACTTGTGATTCTAGGAGTAACAATAACGTAAATTTTTGTGACAGTTTATAAAATACCCAATCAACAACTAGGAAAAGCTTTAGTTAAATGAACGTATTTTATTGGAGTAGGATTAGCCAATCATAAACTGAAATATTGCAAAATTTACAAATCTAGAAGTCAGTTGCCTGCAGATCACGTTATTAACAAGATGCAAAGAGTGTCCTCAAGAAATATAATATGTATTCGTGTGAGACGAAAAATAAGTGTTAAAAAGTGTAATTAATTAATAAAAAGAATCCCACAGCTCTCTATATCAGTGATGTGTTATTTAAATCGTATCAACTGTTAATAAACGGAGTGAAGTAAAATTATAATCTGTGTAAGCCTACATTCTTCAGTCGCACCACAACCCTACCAAGACAACATGTCTCTAACAATAATACTGACGCAGTCGAGGCAAACATAAATATATAATATTTAAAAGAAACAGTTTAGTTACAAAGTTAATATTTTTTTAAACTTGGGGCAAGGGCCACCTGAAAGTACATTTGGGGCGAAGGCTACCGTAAACTGTTAACTATACGTGTGGTTGCAACTACTACAAGTTCCGATCCCCAAAAGTTGAAATACAACTCCTATAACAAACTACTTCTTTGTTGATCTGATGTCCGCCAAAACAAGCAGCTTATTATATGTGTCCTTCAAGAACGTTCCTTACATATCCCCTAACGTTTTATCAAAGATCATATTCAGCTATACATTTTCTAAATTGACTGTCGGCGGAAATCTGTGACGAAGTTCTAAACAGCTTATGGAACGCTATGACAATTGGTCAAAAAGTATTAATATGTGGTAGAAATAAAGTGTAAGGTTTGATGAATTAGCTAAACATAAGGTATAGAAAAAATATTTACTAGTTCGTAATTTATTGCGAGCGGACCATCCTTTATAAATACTCCTTGTATGTGTGTGTTTTAAAAGAGGTCTACACTTTTTGTCTAGTACATTTTACTTTATCCACTACGTATAGTAAGTAGGGGAAGTATTGTATTCCACCCAAAAATTCAATACCGAGATTTCACCGGAAATATATGTTTTGAGACACCCTGAATTAAAAAAAGCGCATTTATGGAAACATGTCCGTATGTATGTGTGTGTGTGTGTGTCTGTGAACAGCATAACTCAGAAACTAACAGTCGGATAAACACCAAACTTGGTATTTAGGTTCAGTATCTTCCAGAGATGCGACACAAAGGTTTTCAAGAAAATCCCCCCCCCCAGATTACCCTTTACATGGAACATATTTCGAAAATTTAAGTTTTCTCAAAAATGGCTATAACGATTTTGATTAAAATATCATATGTTTAAGATATTTTCATGACAAATAAAATCTATATCTTGAATTTTCTGGAAATGTCTCCTAAAGTATTCTTCATTGTGAACGACTTTTGCATAACTGATAAACCATAAGAGATAGACGAAATTTTACAACACAAAAAATGCAGGTCACGTTAAAATACACAATTTATGTCATATACAGTTTTTTTGTTGAGCGAACCATTTTCGAGATATTGCTTGTTATTCCCTTAAACCTTCCAATGCTTATACTTTTTCTCAAATTCCTTATTAATTTTTTTTGTCTTGTTAATGCAAAGAGAATGGATTACTCCACATAGCAACCAGCTCTTAAAATATTTGACTATCGCTTAAAGCCTAGCAATTCCCCTTGCATGTACAAGAAAATTAGCAATAAGATTAACATCTGGATATCACGATTAACATGAAGCATATGGAGAATCAGCTTTTGTACAAAGAGTTTATACAAGAGTAGCAAAAGTCATGTGAGTGTAACACATCAGAGTTTTTGTTTATCTACAACTAAATGAGTAGCGAAACTAAATCTACAAACGTTTCATTCCATTAAGATGAAGCAGGTAAAAAAATAAACGTGTAAGCTGTATAAAATATACGATAGTGTATAGAGAAAACCATATGAATGCAACACATCAGACTTTTTCTGTAACTAATTGACCGACGTACTAATTGAAAGGAAAGCAAATATTTGGTTTATGATTCCTCGTTTATCCCTTGTTTCTATATTTTGTATACATATCGCAGTAATTGTTTCATTATGGGTACTGTTTTCACAGTATGTTGTTTTATTCATGAAAATTTTTGGAATAGTTCGTTTAGAAAGCAATTACGTTATTTCATTAAAAAGCAAGCTACTAAATTTGACGTCGTTAACAAACTGCATAAAGTAACTATTATTATTGTTGTTATTATTATTATTACTATTAACAATGTCCCATAGGACTGAAACTTCGGCAGAAGAATTAGGATAAGTACCATATACACATCACTGACATTCAAAGTCAGGTGAGCCCCTGTGGGTAAGCCATACTGAAATATGAAAAAATACTGACCTGTTTGTTGCATTCACATGATTTTCTCTGCTTCTCTACAAACTATTCACACAAAAGCTTAATATTGTGGTTACTAATTATTAAGATAAATTTTCATTGCATATTTATTCATTTCGTTGTAAGTATAAGATGAATACAATAGGTTAACCTGACAGGTTTTTAAAGAGCTTGTCGTCATGTGATGGCTTTGAAATTCTATGCTCTTTACATGATCACGAGATAAATATCTGATGTGATTCATTCACACGACTTTCTCTACCCTCTATCGTTTATAAGTGGGTATACAAATTATGGTAACAAAGCTTATTTTTTATCCAAATAAACATTTTCACACATCACACATCTCGTTATAGATACAAAGAGAACAGCGACAATCAAATGTTTAAGAACAGGTCGCTATATGCTGGCCTTAAAATTCCATACTGTTTCCATAAAATAACGAGAAGCAATTGAACGTTAAAAGAACTGATTTAAAAGGAACGAACAATTTGAACCTTTAATAACAGATATCTCAGAAACGGCTTATGTCACAAACACTTATTTGAAATAAATTCTGTGTTTTAAAGAGATCTATATTTTTTGTATGATTGAACGAGTTATATTGTTTTATAAGTTGTATTATATTTCAACTGTTGGGGAACCGAAATTGCAGTAGTTGCAACGGCACGTATAGTAAACAGTTTCCTGTAGCCTTCGCCCCCAAAAATGTATTTTGACTGTTTCTTTAAGTATTATATATTTATGTTTGCCGCGGCTGCGTCAGTATTATTGTTAGAGACATGGATGTCTTGGCAGGGTTGTGGTGCGACTAAGAATGTAGGCTTTTACAAATTATAATTTTACTTCACTATTTTTATTAATGCTTGAAACGATTTAAATAACACTTCACTGATAGAGAGCTGTGATATTCTTTTATGAATTACTTGCACTTTCTAACAGTAAACTATTTTTCGTCTCACACGAATACGTATTAAATCTCTCGAGGACGTGTCTCGCGTTCGGTTAGGAACACTGTTTGCAGGCAACTGACTGGATTTCAACTGCCTAAACTTGTAAATTTCTGAATTTAAATTCTCTGATTGGTTAATCATAATCCAATAGAATGCCTTCTTTTAACTAAAGCTTTTTGTGATTGTTGATTGGCTATTTTTATAATCTGTCACTACAATTACATTATTGCTTCCAAGAATCACAAGTAACATTTAAACTTTCTATTTCATTATTGTCTCAAGATTACCTCATTGGTACGTCATTGTTAGCAATTTTTTACCTATTTCTTACAGCTCCTACATTATTAAATTACGTAATACATTCAGATAAACTTACTGAACATGTATAAAATAATATAAGCATATGCAATGACTGTTACATACATTTTACAAATTATTACGCACGCACACGCATATTTCGCAAGGCGGGCTGTTATTGAATTTATGTATTATATAATTTGACTGAAATCATTTAAGTGTTAAAAACACTGCCTCGTGGTACGTTTTCGTCTATCGCTTAACGTTTACCAGTTATACAGGATTAAACAACATTCCTTCCGAATGAAGAGGTCTTCAAACTCCAATCCCCAAAAATTCAAGATATACATTTTATTTGGCATGTAAATATCTTAGATATATAGTATTTTAACCAAAATCTTTATAGCCATGTTTTAGAAACTCAAAGTTTTCCAAAAAAATTTCCACGTAAATAGTAGTTTTGGATGGGGGAATTTTGTTGACAATCTTTGTGTCGCATCTGTCCGCCGCTCCTACACAGAAAGGCGGACAGTTAGCCTTCTAGGTCTCATCCCCTTAACCACCTGCTTCGTGCCGTGCAAATGACATTAGGGTGCCGTCCAGTCTAACCGCCGCCCTCACACAGAAAGGCGGACAGTTAGCCTTCTAGGGCTCATCCCTGTAACCACCTGCTTCATGCCTTGCAGATGCATTAGGATGCCGTCCAGTCTAACCGCCGCCCTCACACAGAAAGGCGGACAGTTAGCCTTCTAGGTCTCATCCCTGGAAATGCCATCTTGCTTCGTCATATGCCCACAGAGACCCCCAGCGCATAGCCACCGGATCTTCTGCTTCGTGCCGTGCAGATGGCGTTAGGGTGCCGTTCAGTCTAAGTGCTTACATTGTCTGTAGATAGATGCATATCACTCGCTATTACCACTTATTTTTCATTTTACTATTGTTTTAGACTTAAGGTAGAACACGCTTTATTGTAGATATAAGCAGAATAGGACCAGTCTCGCTATTTGCTGGCTCTGATGTCCCCTTCTCTTTGCAACAACATGAACGCATTTGAGAAAAGTACTCAGTATTTGAAAATTGAAACCAACAACAAAGAATATCTCGGAAACTATTAACACCACAAACATTTTATGTGACACAAACTGTTTGATTTAACGATATCTACATTATTTGCTTTGTATATCTCTTTACGATTTACCAAACTGAGGCAATATTTTATATCATAACACTGTGAATGCCAGAGTGTTTGTAGTGTAAATTAATATTATTGTATGTACAGGATTTTAGATGTTAGTTAGCCATAAGTATTGTTAGGAAATAAGTTTACACGGCCTAACTGAAACTGGCAATAGAAGTAACAATAAACCGAGGGGATGAGTTGTTTATCACTAAAAAGAGATAAACAAATGACGTCAGGGTAGCGTGCCTTTTTTACAAATGGAGGGAATATCTTTCCCTAGAGCATACATGTTAGTAGTAATGATTGGCTGACCAAAACAGACGCTAAAGTGGGCGTGATTTGGTAACCAATAGCAGCTCTATTATAATGTTTAGGCAATTCGAGGTGAAGGAGTATATATTCTCGAGCCATAAGGAAGTGTCGCACAGTACAGAAGAATCTCTCGTGAGGTGCACGTCGCAGAGTTAGTTACAAAAATGTAAAGTACGCGAAATAATTGTTGCGCGGCAACTAAAACGAGTGTAGTTACATTCATAAATATCACAGTTTCAGTCAGTCGTGTATAAAGATTAAATATGTGAATTATTAATTAAGTTTGACGGCAATAAAAGTGTAGAAACAATTTTTTTATCAGTGTTATCTTTTAGCAACAACTCCTTTCCGCTTACACGTCCTGCTCAGAGATACTTGCTCGACTGAGTTTTAATAGCTAGCCGGAGCACAATGAAACCAAATTTAAAATAATAAAACAAGGGGCGCCCAGTAAATAAGATAACACGAGCCATGAGAACTGCGCTAAAGCCTTTCAGAATGAAGAGGTATTGGGCTTTTCAATAGTGAAAGAATTGTAAAAATTGGTTAAGTGGTTTTTGAAAAGATATGCGCACATGCATATACATTTTATCTCCTTATAATATATATTTTTACTTTTTTTTCCATCTACATAGTACGTACACAGGTATTGCATTTCACCCAAAACTTTGGTACCAAAACTTCACCGGAAAAAGAAGCACTTTAGAAAAAATGTTTGCGCGTGTGTGTGTCTGTGAGCACCATAACTCAAAAACAGGAAGTCGGGTAGATACCAAACCCAGTAGGTATTTAGATTTCAGTTTCTTCCAAAGACGCGACACTAAGATTTTCAATAAAATAACCCCACCCAAAACTACCCTTTAATTGGAACATTTTTTGAAATGTTATATTTTCTATTTCTATTTTCCTACGGTTTTGATGAAAATACCATATGTTAAGGATATTTACAGTATAAATAAACGGGGATCTTGAATTTTTGGGAACAGCCTCTAAAGTTCTCTTCATTTGGAGGGAACTTTGTTCGTATAATCTTATATAACTGATAAACGTGAAACGATACACGAAAGCGTCCTACACAAAAAAAAAAATGTAGTCTTTAAAACATCAAATTTATTTCAAATACGTTTTTGTGGCCCAAGTCATTTCCGAGATATCCGTTATTAATGGTTCGAATTGTTCAATGCGTTGTGTTTCCTTTTAAGTCCTGCCAAGTTTTGTTTTATTAGGGCCAACGTTGCTCGACTCCGATTACTATTATTTATTGATTATGGAGCCGGCGAATAACGAGTTTCGTGTCTTGTATGTCTTTGCGTCAAATGTTCTCTTCTTTGTTGCCGCTGTCGGCTGCTGTCGGTATTTGTTTACCTATCTACATGACTGGGTTTGGAGATCTCGGCAGGACATGGAATAAAAGAAAAAATATTGAAGATTGAGAAACATTGTTTGTTAGCCCCATGTATGGAAGCCAATTTGAGATAGGGGTATTAATACGTTATTTTTACCACGCTTTGGGCGTCAATTTGAAGTAGCTTGTATTGAAGGAGTTGTATAATATTTCAACTGTTGGGGAGCCGAACTTGTAGTAGTTGCAACCGCACGTATGGTAAACAGTTTCCGGTAGCCTTCGCCCCAAGTTTAAAAAAATATTATTACTGCTTCTTTAAATATTATATATTTATGTTTGCCTCGCCTGCGTCAGTATTTGTTAGAGACAGGTTTCTCTTAGCAGGGTTGTGGTGCGACTAAGAATGTAGGCTTACACAGATTATAATTTTTACTTCACTCCTTTTATTAATACTTGATACGATTTAAATAACACTTCACTGTTATAGAGAGCTGTGAAATTCTTTTTATTAATTAATTACACTTTTTAACACGTATACTATTTTCTTCTCACACGAATACGTATTAAATCTCTCGAGGACGCACAAGCAACGCATCCAGTTATGAGCACTGTCTGCAGGCAAATGCATTGATTTCAACCGTCTAAACTTGTAAATTTCTGTATTTCAAGTCTCTGATTGACTAATCCTACTCCAATAGAATACCTTGATTTAAGTAAAGCTTTTTCTGGTTGTTGATTGGCTATTTTTAAACTGTGTCAAAATTTACATTATTGCTGCTCTAATAATGACTAGCAGAATTTAAACTTTCTTACTCATTATTGTCTCAAGGTTACCTCATTGTTAGCAACTTTAAACCTATTTTTCTCACAGCTCCTACACTATTAAACTACGTAATGCATTCACATAACGTTATTGAATATGTTTACAATAATATAAGCATATGCAATGACTGTTACATACATTTTACAAATTATTACATACACATATTGCTTTTAAGGCGGGCTGTTATTGAATTGACACATTATATAATTAGACTGAAATCATTTAATTGTTAAAAATAGTGCCTCAAGATACTAAGTAAACATATATGAAGTATTTAATTATGAAGATATCAGGTGAAGAATAAATTTTAAGACACTGTACAACAATTGTGTTGGAGCCACAACCACCGGCTCCATTTCCACTTTGTGTTTCTATTTATCTCGGTGAATAGTTTACTACTGAATTTTATTTGGCAATGAGTTTACTTTTAGAACACTTTCATTCCGTTTCAAAAATTGAGTTTTATTTATGGATGCTGTTTAACTGTTGTGGTCCTTAGCGTCCCATTCTATATTGGGCATAAAAGACCGGTAATTTTGATCAGAGACCACCTTATCAGGCTTGAGGTTCTTTTACGTGCCGTAAGCCTACGACACGGGACCACCGTCTTTACTAAGGAAGCCATGCTGAGGATTTTTACGCCCGAAAAAATCCATCGCTCTCCGCCGGGTTTAAACTCGCGACCTCGGGAACTCCATTCGGTTTCGCGCACACGATTAGGTATAATATACTTCTTTGTTGATGCATTGTTCATTTTGCGCGGAACGTTACTGCAAAGTGACGCAGGTTTGTTATAAGACGGAATTCACTAGACGATTGACTTAAGCGTTCCTCAGTCAGCTTTTATACTTTGGGATCTGGTGGCTTGAATTTTGTTGTGAAATTCCTCATTGGTTGGTGAGAACTGCGAGTTACAAGTTTGACATAATTTGGAGGGCGATTAGGCTTTGCTGATTCGTTCTCTCGAAGTCACGTGGGAGAAAACAAGTTTAGAGGAATTGAGGAAGTTCTATGCGTCTTACGCATGAAGAAAGTATAACAAAATATTAAATTAAACACATACGGCTTGTTTACACAGTGACATACTTATGCATTCATATTTCACTAATCAAATCTAATATATACATGATTATAAATATGATGATAATACAGCAGTAAATACTATCTCGCAATTGTCAGTGTTTTCTCGCGTTTGCATGGAAAGAGTATGGAATTTTAAAGCCAGAGTACATCATATGTATCATTTTTAATTAGCAAAGGTGTAAAGAACAAGAAATAAAAAATAATAATGAAATAAAAGTCGATTAAGTGAATTGGAAGCAAATAAAATACAACCCATTAGGCCATCTATCCTTGGGCATTTAAAAGGTTACGTGTTGAAGGTCTAAAGTGCTCTGAGAGCAAACCATGGTATGTAGTTGAAGCTAAGGTTTCAAAGTATTTTTGGACATAAAAACAAATTAAATTTTCAAAAACAGCTATGTGTACCTTTAAGACCATCTTAGTATTGCGTCCAGTTCTTAAGCATATTGCTATCGCTGTTTCTTTTGTATCTACGAGTAAATCACCTAAGACTTGCACCACAAATATTTCGGAAATGGAAAGTGCTATTGATGTGAAGTTTTCGTAGCATTGATTGGTAGTCATGCGCTCATACATTCCGCCTATAAACATATTTTAATGACACTGAGAAAGTGTATTTTTTGAGCAAACATGCAATTTTTTAAATGGAACAATACCTAGTTACATCAACAGAATAAAGGTAGGGTAAATTATAAAGTCAATGCTCTTTGTTGCAAGATTCTAGTGCAAGTGGTTTACGAGAAATCGTGTTTTGAAAAGTTTCAACCCCGACAATTGTTTGTCCCTTCAACCTGCATAGTTGCTAGGTACGGTGTTGTTATGTTTGTTTGCATTGTGTTTTCTGTTCATTGCGACATTCTGGTCAGTTAGTTTGTGACAGTTCAATTAGTAAGTCGTGAGTGGAAGATGGGGTTTACTAATGCAGAAAAAGCCGACATGCTCATGGTGTATGGAGAGTGTAGGAAGAATGCAGTTCTTTCCTGTCCGGTGCATGCGGAAACGCATCCCAATGGACGTCAACCATCTCGGCAATTATTTATCACCTTCTTCAACCAATTACGTGAAAGTGCCACTGTAACACCTACAAAACGTAACAGAAACAAACAAGTAACTGGAGAAGAGGCATAAATTAATGTTTTGGCTGCCGTTGCAGTAGATCTGCAAATTAGTTCTCGTACAATCGCACGTGGAAATGGCATAAGTCAGGCAAGTGTACTACGCATTCTCCATCGACATAGGACCCATCCATATCACATCTCTCTCCATCAAGAGCTGCATGGAAACGATTTTGAGAATCATGTTAACCTTTGTACATGGGCATTAAGACATGATACTCCAGATTCATCACGTAGCTTGTTTAGTGATGAGGCAACATTTAGTAATCAATGCCAGGTAAACCGCAGAAACATGCACTACTGGTCTGTTGACAATCCCCGTTGGCTTCGTCAGGTGGAACGTCAGCGTCCATGGAGTTTAAACGTGTAGTGTGGGATAGTGAACCATCAACTCATGGGCCCTTTGTTCATAGAAGGAACAATGAACTCGCACAAGTATCGCAGCTTCCTGACAGACCATCTGCCACAGATGCTGGAAGACGTTCCTTTGCAGACTAGGAGGAACCTGTGGTACTAACATGATGGCTGTCCAGCCCATAGTGCACGAAGTACTACAGCTTGTCTTAACGGATTGTTTCCAAATTGTTGGATTGGACGAAGAGGATCTGTACCTTGGCCGGCCCGTTCATCGGATCTGATCCCTTTAGACTTTTTTACTGTGGGGAAGGCTGTCTACAAGGATGCACCAACTACACCAGACGATATGAAACGACGTATTACTGCTGCCTGCTCTGAAATTTCCGCTGAAATGCTAGAACGTGTGCAGCAGTCTTTCCATAGCAGACTGGAAGCCTGTATTGAAGCTGCCGGTGGTCATTTTGAACACAACCTTTGAAGGGCTTATGTTCTCTTTACTTGTAAGAATCCACAGAAATATTGTAATTCCCTTTTGTTTTTCTTTAGTTTGTGCTACCACAGGTTGTACAAGTATCGGTGCGTAAACGTTTTAAAATAAGATTTCTCGTAAACCACCTGCACTAGAATCTTACAACAAACGCCACTGACATTTTAATTTATCCTATCTTTATTCTGTTGATGTAACTAGGCATTGTTCCATTTAAAAATTTGTATGTTTGCTCAGAAAATACACATTCTACACATCAATAGCACTTTCCATTTCCGAAGTATTTGTGGTGCAAGTTTTTGGTGATTCATCCTGTATAATTAAATGTGTAATGCAGCTATTTCTGCAAATATATATTTCAATTAAAATAAAGGTCATAGAAAAATTCCCTCGAAAGAATATTATGTATGTATGAGAAGGTCATGCGAATATAACAGTCAGAATTTTGTAGCAATATTTCCTTTTCAAGATCAACGTTTGGATTCACTAGCTAGCTAACCAACCAACAAAAGCAACTTGTGTACTATTCAAAGCATAAATAGAAAGTTTCTAGAAGTAGAACACGTTTGAATTTCTCAAAGGAAAGTTTTGAGCGAGTTGGGAGTAAAAATCACATTTTCTTCTCCCTCCGCTCCCCTTGAAATGATTCCGGGATAATGAACAAGAGATGGGAAAGTATTGGTTTTCCTGAGGCAAGCACGAACAAAGATGCATGCAATATGAAGAACAGTTTTTCTGACGTTCATTCATATTGTGTATACCTACTATGCAGAGATAATAAGAAATGAGCACATGTTTAAGGAAGAGTGGATGACGTGGTATTGATTCCTCTGAGGGGAAACAAATTTAAATAATCTTACCTGATGGAAAATGTTGCTTGTTTCGTATACAGCGTTAGATACAAGATTTGTACGTGTGAATCAGTGGCGGTTCGCTCTAAAGGCACAAGGCCAGTGTGCTGACTTTAAGTTTGAGTCACAAATGTCTTCCAACAATTTCTGCAGAAGTTATCAAAACAAGATTATAGAGTTTTAGATCCAGACCCTGAATGTTTTAGCACATACATTGTAGTTGATACCGTAATTATTGACCAAAAGATATAAATAATTAAATGACGAAATGATAGTAAGATAGAGAAATAATTGAAATGGATAATTCCTGTATATTAAAAGCAATAAACTTCAGTTGAAAAGATTTGTCCCAAGAAAAGTTCATTAGCAAGTCATGATAAGCAAAGTCACTAGCAACAGCTGAAGTAGCGAACGCGTTAGCATAAATGTTCTTGGAATACTGTTAAGGGATGAATTCAGTACGTACCAATTTCAGTGAAAGAGAATGGTAATGAAATTCTGAGATTTGGGGAGGTACCGCATAGTAACAAAGTAAGAGATGCACACGTATAGGTTTTAAGAATTGGCCCAAGCAAGTAGTTCTAAAGTAGGCGGAGATTAAGTTGATAAATGTGCGTGCATTCTAAATCAGTGACGCATTTTTGCATACATTCGACACTCTGGATACACGTGATGACTCGTGTGTTATTTTAAGCGCTCGGTGTCATGATTTAGCTGTGATTGCGAGGGATTTTGCCCGTAACGTTTTAGCGACTCACGGCATAGTTTCTTTTATTGCGGAAACAGTTATTTCAAGCCGTAGAATTCATACTGAAGATGTTAGCAGGTATAATAAGTCAATTGTGTTGTCGTTCTATCGTGGTGTATTGGTTGCCATGCTAGCCTATAGCTCCCGAGATCACGGGTTCAAACCCGGCGGAGGGCGATGAATTTTTGCGGGCGTAAAAATCCTTAGCATGGTTTCCTTCGGAAGGGAAGTAAAGCCAGTGGTCCTATGTCGTAGATTTATGGCACGTAAAAGAACCTGAAGCCTGATAAAGAGGCCTCTCAGCAAAATTACCGGTCGTTCACGTCCAATATATAGGGACGCTAAGGTCCATAGCAGCTAAAGAGCGTCTATAAATAAAACTCAATTTAATCTAAGTTAAATGTCAGCTCTTCAAACGTTCGGCAACTCGCTTCAATAACTCAAATATTAGATTACATTAAATTTCTCAGTCAATTTAAACCGGTGTTATCCTCCTTCAAATTACACTTGCGAACACCCTGAAAATGTGCTCATAGCTATACCACTGGAGCAGCTGACGCACGAGACAACAGAATGAGCTACGAGATAACGGTAACTTGAGATAAAGTGTAATGCTTCAAAGTTGTCGCACCATCCAGCGGCTTTAAAAATTCAGATAACGTAGTACGATATCAAGGCATATAAAAATCTTATGTGTTACACTCACATGACTTTCTCTACTCTTGTACAAACTATTTTTACAAACGTTTATTCTCCATATGCTTCATGTTAAACGAGATATCGAGATATAAATCTTATTACTAATTTTCTTGTAGATGCTTTAAGCGATAGTCAAATATTTTAAGAGGTGGTTGCTATGTGGAGTATTCTATTCTCTTTGCATTACCAGGACAAAAATAATGAATAACGAATTTGAGAAAAAGTATAAGTATTGGAAAATGTAAGGGAGTAACAAGCAATATCTCGAAAATGGTTCACTCAACAAAACACATGTATATGACATAAATTGTGCATTTTAACGCGATCTACATTTTTGTGTAGTAAAATTTTGTCTATCTCTTATGGTTTACCAGGTATGCAAAAGTCGTTCAGAATAAAGAATACTTTTAGAGACATTCCCAGAAAATTTGAGATATACATATGATATTTTAATCAAAATCGTTAAGAGCCATTTTTGTGAAAATTAAAATTTTCGAAAAATGTTCCATGTAAAGTGTAATCTGGGGTGGGGGGATTTTCTTGAAAACCTTCGTGTCGCATCTCTGGAAGATACTGAACCTAAATACCAAGTTTGGTGTTTATCCGACTGTTCGTTTCTGAGTTATGCTGTTCACAGACACACACACATGGACATGTTTCCAAAAATGTTTTTTTTTTGGATTTGGAGGGTCTCAAAACATGTATTTCCGGAGAAATCACGGTATCGAATTTTTGGGTGGAATACAATATTTCCCCTATTTACTATACGTAGTATAGAAAGTAAATAGCGCGCTTCTTAAGCGAATGCAGACACTTGTTGTGTGTATGCTTAGGCAGTCGCCTCTACAGATTCGGTGTGGGTGATGATTGAACTTAATTTCCATCATACCTGTATTGAGATCCCCTGGAACTGGCTTTGTTTTCTGCTGCCGTCTTCTGTGGTTGATGATGCTTACCCTGGCTATATCTGCTCAGCGGAGAAAAAGAAGGTTCTTCCTATGTCTTTTACAAGACGATAAGATCTCAATTCTCGGTTCGATGAAAAAAAAATACTTCACAAAGTTTGGATGTTACTGGATTTATTATCCCAAAGGTAGACTGCACTAGCAAACGTTAACACTTTCTTACTATTCCAAAATATCGCGGCTTTACTACGTTCTGTTTCTGGCGAAGAACACGTTGCTGTAAAATTTCGACTAGTCGCGTTTCGAAGTATCAGTGTTCAATACTCGTACTCAATAGACATCTATGCGTTCGCGAATCGCTGCCGGGATTACACGTGGACATCTTCACTTTTATAGGCATCATCTCCGCGGAAGTAATCAAATTTATTGATACACTTTTTCCCGGCAATCTGCTAGGACGACAGACATAGTGATGGCTTCAAAAATAAATTAGAAGTGGCGTAATACCCCAGAACCACACGTTATTTATACAAAATCCCCTCCTGATTGCCACAAATTTACTTCGTGGTCGCTAAAAGTTCGCTGTCATCATAGCGTGTATGTGATGACAAATGTTTGCACAATTCCATAGGTTGCTTCTGGAATAACATGTACTTAATGTGCTTTAGGGTGAATCCCTTATTTACTTTTTGCTCCATCTACTACAGGTACGCCTAGTCGCTTGGGAAGGCGACATCAAAGAGAACTAACAATTTCCACTTTGAGGCAGTATTTTATATCATAACATGCTGTGAATGCCGGAGTGATTGTAGTGTAAATTAATATTATTGTATGTACAGGAGTTTAGATGTTTGTCAGCCATAAGTATTGTTAGGAAATAAGTTTACACGGCCTCACTGAAACTGACAATAGAGGTGGGTAACAATAAACTGAGGGGGTGAGTTGTTTATTACTAAGAAGAGACAAACAAATGACGTCAGGGTAGCGTGCCTTTCTTTATAAATGGAGGGAATATCTTCCCTAGAGTGTATATGTTAGTAATAGTGATTGGGTGACAAAACAGACGCTAATGTTGGCGCGATTTGGTAACCAATAGCAGCTCTATTTAATGTTTAGGCATTTCGGGGAGGAGTATATATTCTCGAGCTATAAGCATGTTTCACGCAGTTCTAAGGAATCTCTCGTAAGGTGCACGTCATACAGTTTGGAAGAATCTCTCACCAGGTACACGTCGTAAAGTTAGTTACAAAAATGTTAAGTACGCGGCAACTAATACGACAGTAATTACATTCGGAAATAGGTACTACAGTTTCAGTCAGGCGTGTATAAAGATTAAATATGTGAATTATTAATTATGTGTGACGGCAATAAAATATTGAAACAAATTATTTCATCAGTGTTATCTTTTAGCAACAACTCCTTTCCGTTTACATGCCTTGCTCAGAGATACTTGCTCGGCTGAGTAATAATAACTAGCCGGAGAACAAAGAAACCAAAATTTAAAATAATTTAACAATAACAGGCGCTCAGCAAATAAGATAACACGAGCCAGAGAACAGCGACACCTTCCGTCAAATACAATTGAACTCTCGCTCGGGCTTGAGTCATAAACCTGAATCCTTCGGACTATTTACAGCAGTTATATAATTAGCATTTAAAACAGACACACATCACAAGCTTCACAGTAATATTCTGCATAATTTAAAATTATTTCAGGCTATTTATTCTGATCGATGTATAAAGAGAACGGGCCAGGGCACTTTCTCCTTGTGTCCAGGCAGAATGCTTTTGTTTTAAAAGGGGTTATGATGGCGTAGCGGGAAACGGTTGTTGGGCGACATATATAGCTGGAAATCGTTGGTCAGTAGCATCTGGAAGGTTGATGCTATCTGCTGCAGTATTCTTGTCCTCAGCTATGGATGCTCGTCGGCTGCTGTGTTTTCCATTCCTAATCTATACCTATGTAGTTAATTCTTGGTTCTCATGGCTATAGTGGGTGAGCCAAATTAAAAATATACTGCATTTCCCTTAATAAATGTGGTTTTATTATCAATTTAAATATTTATGGGCGGCTAGCTTCTCCCATTATACCAATCCCACCATTTGAATAAGTCAGGAGCCTAAACTAACTGCACACGTCTTCCCACCCCTATGCACACACGTGCAATTGTCGTCAAGAGCATAGCACTTTGTGTCGACGAAATTCTAGAAGAGAGTGAAAATCTGGGATTGTGTTCGCCTTTATATACCTGAGCCTAGTGACGCTTACCTATATGCCTCAAAATGTAACGACGTTTCTAATTGGTCCTCAGACCGCGTTACCTTAACATGTATGAGAATATTCTACTCCAAAGTTTTACGCTTACGCGTCACCATGGGTGCAATATCTTCGTCTCTTTCTTTTCTCTATCTGTCTCTTTCTATTTCTCCTTACCGCTACCGGCCCCCTGTTCATTAGCTTGGTGAAAGGTGGGCTCTACCTAGAATTATCTTTTACCTGGAATTTTGCTAGTTCGCCCTTTTCTTACAATCTGCTTTGTACGATGCTTGGTTCTTGCATATATTAACATGTTCCTTGGTGAATTATATTATTACTATTTACAATTCTTATATGTGTATGGTATATCCCCTTTCATAGGGCAAGGGGACGGCAGATGTGTCGCAGGGGGACTTCACGATCACCATGCAGAATCTCTTGACTTTCCTGCGAAAGCGCACTGAGCCTGTCCTCCCTATCGGAGCACCTACTAGAGGAGCTTCCCTAAGCGATTTGTGTGAGGTGAACGTTATTACTTCCCATCAGCTGTTTTCTCTTTCGCGCCAATGGTTTAAAAGAAATCTATACTATAAGAAGCTCTTCCACTATAAAGCAACTCAAAACATTACGTTTTAAAAAGAGGCAGCATTGTCATCAGAGTGAACTTGAATGGTTCCTAAGAGGAGGATTGCAGAATGGACGTCATGTGTAAATGGAGAGCTTAATGTTTCTTGCCTTCTTTAGCGTTACATTTTGCTATTGCTTTTAATACATTTTATTTTTATTGCTGACATTAATCTTTGCATGTAATTTCTGCACAAAGTTCTGAAATATATGAGAAACTTAGTGAAGGTGAAATATTTATTTTAGTAAATATGTAGTGTGTTGTGAATTTGATACGCTAAATAAAAATTGAATATTCGCACATAATTACTCTTGATCATATCTTGGAGAAAAAATTGTCTTCCATTTTGGCTTGGCTTTTGCAGTGCAGTGTGATTAATTCTTGTTCGTGTGCTCTATGTACTATTATTACAAGATGTACCCCACTTACTAAAATGTGCACCACCCGCCACTGGGTTAGATAAATAGCATGTTATTCTGGATAGAACAAAAACACAAAGCTATTATGTTCCAGCGTCTAATTGGATGTCGTGCCTTACAGATTACTGACACACACACACACGCACACACACACACACACACACACACACACACTGAATATATCTTACAAACGTGCTAGAAAAGATTTGATAAGTAACATCTCTCTCTGCAAACAACACCGTTTCCACAACCATATCGATACAATAAAAATGAAACTGAAATCGAGGCGTGTTTTTAAAGTAAGTACTGTTTTGATATTTTGCCGCTGCAGCGTTGCAATAGCGATTTTGAGTATGCGTGATCAATTCCTCCATTCATTATGAAGGCAGACGCAGCTGTGAGTGATCGTCACTTTGTGTTTTTCTGTTGTTAGAACGTTTCGAAATGCACAAAGCAATCGAATGACCCGCCGACCTGAAGTCAGATAAGCGACTCCTTTTTTTAAAATACGAGCAATGTTATGCCAGGAAACATTCATCCTCAATTGTGTGAAGTTTATGGGGCACAATAATGAGTGACAATTGCCCGGTCACTCAGAGCCAAACAAACTCAAGATCTGATCGCATCATTTGGTTGAGAACAATTCGACTACTACAGTCCGGATTTGGCACCAATTTTTGGCACCTTGTTTTTTATATGAAGAAATTTCTTGTGAAAAGCATTTCAACGACGATGACGTTGTGGAACAAGAAATACAAACTTTTGATACCGTAATTATTGACGGGAAGATATAAGTAATTAAATAAGGAAATTATAAATTTCAATTAACAATTTCCGTATATTAAATCAATGTATAATGTAATAAGCCTGAGTTGAAAGATCTGTCCGGAAAGGAAATTAGCAAGTCATGTGTAGAAAGACATTAGTAACAACCCAGTATAGAACACGTTAGCTTAAAGATTCTTGGATGCAGTTAGTTTACTTCAGTACGTTTACAAAGTCACATAGGCAGCAATTCTGTAAACTAGAAAAGTGAAAGGCACGGCTTAACAGCAAGGTAGGAGACAAATATGTAGCATTTTAAGATTGGACCGTGTCAGAAGGAATGCTGGTAGGGTAGCAATAAGTAGTTGGAGCTTAAATTAAGAAAATTTCGTGCGTTGTAATCAAAGACGCATCCATTACATATTCGTGACACTTCTGATACTTGACTTTCGTGTGTAATTTCTAAGATGCTAGCGCACATGCACGCGCCAGCGTTAGAAAAATTTAGCGGCTACTGAGAGAGATGTTTCTGACTATAATTTCTGCGACTTACGGTAACTGACGCTGCGCTTAATTATTGTTATAGAAGTAATTAATTCGAAATCGGCGACTCCACTCAAACTGAAAATGTTATAGCCAACATTAAAATTTCTCAGCCAACTAAATTAGTGTTATCCTTTCACAATACACTTACGCATACCTTGACATAAAGCACTCATAGCTATACCACTAGAGAACCTGTGCGCGAGACAAAGCAGAGCGAGCTACGAGATCACATAACACTTGTCAACAGAGCAGGTGACATTAAATATCAAAATTTGAAGCAGGAAGCTGCATCGACCGGCTTCACTTGGCTTTCATCACGGGCGGCACCATTCTTTGACGAAGGTGTACAAAACTGGTTTCCCGTTACGACAAGTGCTTGAATAATGGCGGTGACTGTGAAGAAGTAGTGTAAGATAATGAATGATAATAAAGCACTTGGAAAATAATGTTCTGCTGTTTTTGTCTGTGGTTAAAAAGTAAAAATCAATTCTAGAAAAGATTTGATGAGTAACATTCGCATCTCTCTCTGCAAACATACACTGTTTCTTCAATTCTATAAATATAATTAAAGCGAAACCAAAATATTCAGTGTCTATAGCACTTAGTCATACAAAATAGAGGAAGTATTGCATTCCACTCAAATATTTATATCAAGATTTCAGCAGAAATCGATTTTTTCGAGAATAAAAGAAAAGGCGTGATTATCACTGCAACCTCCTGTATATCCCTTGCAACTACAAGCAAATGCATAATGACATTTCTACAAAAGTTTATCCAAAATTAATATGTGTTTAGAAGAATAAGGTTTTCAAAGAATGGGTAGCGAAAGTCGTTTATAAATGTTTCTCACTTCCCAAAACTACTCTGCTTTGTCCATTGATTGACCTCGTCTTAATCGCCCGCACTCCATCACTTCTATAATGCCCTTTTTCCATGTTGTCATTGATTTTCCTAGTTTTCTTCTCTTGGAATCCGCTCGTGTGCCAACATTGGGTAATTTTTCTTCAGTCATTCTCATCACATGTCCACACCATTTTGGTCGTCTTTTTTTATATACCTCCTACAATGTTATTGCTTTCTCTACCACATATCTATTAGGTGGAGAAGGTATTGCTTTCCACCAAAAAAAATTGAGGCAGTGTTTTTAACACTTAAATAATTACAGTCTAATTATAAAATATGTAAATACAATAACAGCCCGCCTTGAAGCAATATGTGTATATAATAATTTGTAAAATGTATGAAACAGTCATTGTATATGTTTGTATTATTGTATCCATGTGTAATAAACTTATGTGAATGTATTACGTAATTTAATAATGTAGGAGCTGTGAGAAATAGTTCAAAAGTTGATAACAATGAGGTAACAATGAGGTAATAATGAGTTTGAGAGTTTAAATGTTACTTGTGATTCTTGGAAATAAATAATGTAAATTTTGAGACAGTTTAAAAATAGCCAATATAGAAATTTACAAGTTTAGGCGGTTGAAATCAGTTCAGTTACCTGCAGACAGCATTACTAACCAGACGCAAAAAGTGTCCTCAGAAATATAATATGTATTCGTGTGAGACGAAAAATAACTTTACGTGTTAAAAAATGTAATTAATTAATAAAAAGAATCTCACAGATCTCAATATCAGTGAAGTGATATTTAAATTGTATCAAGTATTAATAAAAGGAGTGAAGTAAAATTATAATCTGTGTAAGCCTACATTCTTGTCGCATCACAACCCTGCCAAGAGATACGTGTCTCTAACAATAATACTGACGCAGCCGAGGCAAACATAAATATATAATATTTAAAGAAAGAGTCAAATTAAAAAGTTAATATTTCTTTAAACTTGGGGCGAAGGCTACCGGAAACTGTTTACCATACGTGCGGTTGCAAACAAACTTCAAATTCGGTTCCGCAGCAGTTGAAATACGATATATTCCTTTTAAAAATACTCCTTTCTCAAAATTGATACTGAGATTTCACCGGAAATGCAGGTTTTGTGGCTCCCTGAATACAAGAAAAGCAGTTTTTAGGTCTATAAGTGTCTGTGGATAGTATAACTCACAACCGAAAACTGACAAACACCAAACTTGGTCATTTAAGCTCAGTATCTTGCACAGATGCGACACGAAGCTTTACAAGAAATTCCCCATCTCAATTTATTCTTTTTATGGAAAATATAAAAAAAAATATATTTAGAATATTTACATGACAAATAAGATGTATAATACATTGCATTGTCTGAGAATAGTCTGAAAGTTCTCTTCATTCGTAAGGAATTTTGTACAATTGTGTATAACCGGTAAACATTAAGAGACAGAAAATATGTACTACTCAAGAAAATTTAGATATCCATAAAAGATACAATTTATTGCCAATAACTGTTTTGTAACATTAAACATTTACGATACATCCATTATTATTTGTTTTTGAATTTATCAGTTATTTGTCATTTTTTTAAAGTGATGTCGCTATTCTGTCGTACTCTAGATGTTGCTGAAACAGTATGGAATTTTAAGCCCAGTATATTCTGTCCCGCTTTTATTACACATTCTACTATCGATTCGGTTTCCGCCATCTCAGTTTTACTTAGAAGGAGATGTATTTCTCCAAACTTTTATTTCAAATAACGTGAAGTAGGTATAAAAAAATTCTTATGTGTTAAACTCACATGACTTTCTCTACTCTTGTAAAAACTATTTTTAAAAAGGCTTATTCCCCATATGCTTCATGTTAATCGAGATGTTAATCTTATTGCTAATTTTCTTGTAGATGCAAGGGGAATTGGTAGGTTTTAAGGGATAGTCAAATCTTTTAAGAGCTGGTTGCTATGTGGAGTATTCTATTCTCTTTGCAAGTCCAGGACATAAAATAAACGAATAACGAATTCCCATTTGAGAAAATGTATAAGTATTGGAAAATTTAAGAGAATAACAAGCAATATCTCTAAAATGGTTCACTCAACAAAAAAAAATGAATACTTTTGGAGACATTCCCAGAAAATTCAAGATATACGTTTCATTTGTGATTAAAATATCTTAAATATATATTTTAATCAAAAGCGTTAGAGTCATTTTTGAGTAAATTAAAATTTTCGAAAAATATGCCATGTAAAGGGTAATTTTGGGTGGGGGGATTTTCTTGAAAACCTTCGTGTCGCATCTCTGGAAGATACTGAACCTAAATACCAAGTTTGGTGTTTATCCGACTGTTCGTTTCTGAATTACACTGTTCACAGACACACACACACGGACATGTTTCCAAAAATGCTTTTTTTTTGGATTCAGGGGGTCTCAAAACATGTATTTCCGGTGAAATCTCGTTATCGAATTTTTGGGTGGAATACAATACTTCCCCTACTCACTATACGTAGTAGAGAAAGTAATAAACGACTGTGGTTAGAGAAAATCGCCTGAATGTAACACATCGAATTGTGTTTTACTTCCATTCCTCTTGTCTTTGCTTGCTCTATCTCGGTGCATGTATCGAATTTTGAGGCAAATCCGAGACGTTCTCTAACGGAGGTACAGTATCGGCTGCTGCATAAGAGTATAAGTGCATATGAATACACTAACTTTTGAGAATTTGAGGATTTGTGGTTAGTTTTCTCTTTGAATGCTATTAAACCTAACCGATACGTGGTAATTTAAAATATACAGCCCCTAAATCTACCGCCCTACTCCTCCAAATTCGTTTAAACATGTGGCAAAGGGTTCCTAGCACAAGCACAAAATTCCGTGCGGGAAGGTTTCCCGAACTTTTTTAAATACTTATTTTATGTCGCTTGAACTCACTGGTTATATCGAGACTCCATAAGGATACAAACCACCATATAATAAATTACATTGTAATTGTACAATAGTCAGACAACTTTATAATTTGGGGTATATCTTAGTTTGTTGAATATACTTAAGCATCATTTCTTTAAACATTGGATTGCCGATGGCGTCACACATGTTGTCCGGAACTTCATAATCTCATCTTGCACTTGTATGGTAATGACATCCAGAATCATAATGGGTACAGTAAGTAGACAATTACAGAAGCTACAAAGTGGAGGAAGATCATGAGATATAATGTAGGAGTGGGTGATGGCTGTATCATATGTGTAATATGAAGTAGGTGGTTGCTTCACGTATGGAATGCAAGTTTGAAGAAGGTGTATTATATTTCAACTGTTGGGAGCTGAACTTGAAGTAGTTGCAACCACACTTCGCCCCAAAAATGTACTTTCCGGTCGCCTTTGCCCTAATTTAAGAATATTAACTTCGTATATCTGACTGTTTCTTTAAATATTATATATTTATGTTTGCCTCGGCTGCGTCAGTATTATTGTTAGAGACATATTTCTCTTTGCAGGGCAGTGGTGCGACTGTAGAATGTAGGCTTACACAGATTATAAGTTTTCTTCACTCCTTTTATTAATGGTTGACACGATTTAAATAACACTTCACTGATATAGAGAGAGCTGTGAGACTTTTTTTTATTAATTACTTGTACATTTTAACACGTAAACTATTTTCGTCTCACACGAATACGTATTAAATTTCTCGAGGACGTATCTCGTGCCTGGTTAGGAATTCTGTCTACAAGCAACTGACTTGATTTCTACCGCCTAAATTTGTAAATTTCTGAATTTCAAGTCTGTGATTGGCTATTCCTAATCCAATAGAATACTTTTATTTTACTTAAGCTTTTTTCTGGGTGTTGATTGGCTATTTTATAAACTGTCACAAAACTTACACTATTGTTGCTCCAAGAATGACTAGTAGCATTGTTACACTTTCTTACTCATTATTGCCTCAAGGTTACCACATTGTAAGCAACTTTTAACCTATTATTCTCACAGCTCCTACATTATTAAATTACGTAATACATTCAGATTAAATTATCACATGTATACACTAATATAAACATATACAATGACCGTAATGTATACTTTTATATATTGTTACATACACATATTGCTGTTATTATACTTTTTATTATATAATTAGACTAAAATCATTTAAATGTTAAAAATACTGCCTCATATCGTGTGAGAGCAGCGAGGAAAAGAAATCATTGGGTAGTTCGGAGAGCGACGAGAATAGATGTCATGCAGTTTACTTGTAGACGAGCTGTTCCAATGCTGCATCCATATCTGAGTGATCTGTTGTGGATGCATCTGTGGAAGTCACAGTATGATATTCTACAGTTCTTTGGAGGATGCTTGATGGCCTGTTTAGCTGCAACTTCAGCTTCCTTGTTCCCTTGGATGCCGACGTGAGACGGAGTCCAGATTAGTTTCATATATTTACCCGATTGAGTTGCTGTGTTGTATAACATTATTAGTTCTGCAACCAGTGGGTGAAACGAAGATTTTTTTGACGTAATGCTAACAAAACTCTCATAGAGTTCGTGAATATGACAAAGGAGTCACGCTGTGTTGTATTGTCTAGGATGTATTCCAGAGCAAAGCGCATTGCATATAGCTAACACGTGTATACGCTGAGGTAATTAGGTGGATTGTGTAGCATTCTGTGATCAGGGAACCTGCTGCGCAACCGCAGTTGCCAAGTTTAGAGCCTTCAGTATAAATCGGAAATGAAGATGAATTTGATGTCGGGAGATTTTGAAACATGACACTCTTATTTTCCAATATCAATACAATTTTAAGTCGATGTCACTAGATGGTAGCACACTACGGCTTAAGTTAGTCACCGTAGTAGAAGTAGACGTGCACAAGAACGGAAACTTCTCCGGTTTCTTCATGCCATCTATAACCTGAACTGGAAATTAATTTACACAGTACTTCGTTACTGCCCTAAAACGGTGTACTTAATTATACACACAAGAACAAACATCCACAGAACAATCCATTCTTTTGTCAGACAATTTATGTATTATTATTATTATTATTATTATTATTATTATTATTATTATTACTATTATTAGTGGTGGTGGTGGTGAAGTTGTATACATTTGTTCATAATCATAACCATTATGCACCAGGTGCTATTTCACATTTCAGGGCTGTCTGACTAAAATATGGTGACACCCAAAATTTATAAAAACGAGCTTTATTCAGTAGAAAGTAAATGAATATTCCTTATGCAAAAGAAGGTCATAAAAATAATTTCCAACACACATAGCAGACATCGTGCAAATATATTTTTTTAGAAGATATTAACCCTACCTTACATGTATATATTCTCGATCTTAAATTTTTTTTGTATGCAATCGCAAACAAGGAAATACATGATTATAACTAATATGATTTTCCGGGCTGTTATGCCGTGGTCTGCTGAAGAAAGATTTCCCAGACGTTTCATCCACAACTGCGGTGGACATCTTCAGTGGCGCGGACGAAGTCTTCTCGGTGAAATTATCGCAGCGTCTGATGCGTTGGCTTTTTTTTTTTCGAGTGGAGGAGAAAATGATTTAATCACTTACCCCAGTCCTAATGGGAGTTAGGGCTGAGAGTGTGGGAATCTCCAATATAGCATACCCACTAAAAACTCCTCCACCGGTGTGGATTCAGGTATTGTGTAGCAGTACCGCTATTGCACCTGCGGATTCAAGGAGCGGGATGTTGGCCGGCCACTAGGGCCTAGACCAGGTGATGGTAAGGAGTCAGGACGTTACCATGGCCGAGACCCTGATAACGCCCTGGTGGATTGAGGGTGTTAATTTGGGACATTCTGGGAGCTTCTTTTCTTGACCACGCCTGGGCGCTGCGTCTTCAAGTCGTTTGTGGGTCGTGCGTTACAGGTGGCACCTGTACGCGAGTCGGGTCAGCTTGAGCCGGAGGCTGCGTCTCTGGAACAAACTAAACTAGACATGCATAACCTTAGAGATACATAGATATACATATAAGTTAAAAGTGTGTTTACTTTATACATAATGCAGTTTAATAAGAGTCGTAAAATATTTGATAGTGCTTCGTTTCAGCCTTGCGGCTTCGTCTTTGCAAGAAGTGATTTATTAATTTTAGGAATTTACGTGCTCCGCCGTATGGCGTCGTCTATTGTACATGATAATTTTCTTTGAATATAATGGAAATAAGTTAGCTAATCATTTATAATTTCCTGCCATCTTGGCATCGTTACTTTGTGTTTTCCAAATTGCGTGTCCTTTGATCAAGCCTGGTCACATAGAGTGCACACACAGCGGGCTGCCTGCCTACAGATGCAGGTGCGAGCCGGTGCCACTTGCGGGGGGGCCCTCGTCCCCCAGGGCCGCCTTGGCTCAGAGAGCAAGGACTTCGAGGGCTACAACTGGTCACGTTGTGTAGCCTAGTCATGGGTAGTTTTATGGTAGTATTACAAGGTTTTCTAGATATTCTTGTATGTCAATTTGTGGTTCCCCCAGGCCGAAGGTTCTGTCAAATAGTGACAGCGGTCTTTTGTGTTTGTTTTGGCTGGTTTTGTATGCACCTAAATCTTGTATTAGAAGGTTTTTGTTGTTTTCTTTGCGTTTGTATAGGTTGAAACTTTGGGTTTTTATGAATTCTTCAATTGTGTGGAGTCTTAACTCTGATTATGTGGTGAACAAGCTCTTCAAGATTTTTTGTTACATCTAAATAGCATCAATCAGCGTATACAGTTCACAATGGAACAAGAAAAGGATGGCCAACTAGCCTTTCTAGATGTACTCGTTAGCAGGAAGGCTGACGGCACGCTGGGTCATACTGTCTACCGCAAACCCACACACACAGACCGTTACCTTAACAAGAACTCCAACCACCATCCTAGACAAAAACGTGCTATGATTAAGACACTCGCAAACCGTGCTTCCCGTATTTGTGAACCACACTTACTTCCACAAGAAATCCGACACCTAGAAACAGCTCTACAATCAAATGGTTATTCAGTCCAAGAGGTGAGAAGAGCCTGCCGTCCGGCCAAGCCCCGACCGGCTACTCAGGACCAACCCAAAAGCAAGTCCATCGTCTTTCTGCCATATTTCAGAAATGTCACTGACCGTATTGAACATATACTTCAACGTCATAACGTCAAAACAGTATTCAAACCTACAAGACAATTAAACAGCCTACTGAGCTCTTCCAAAGACCCCCGAGACCCTCTGTCATCGGCCGGTGTTTACCGTATTCCTTGTTCGTGTGGTTCAGTGTACATTGGTACCACACAGCGGAGCGCTAACACCAGACTGAGCGAACACAAAAGAAACTGCCGCCTGGGCTATACAGAAAAATTGGCAGTCGCCGAACATGCCATTGAAGCCGAGGGCGAACACATTATTAGATTTCAGGACACCAACATTCTTTCCTCCATAAAGCATTACCATACCCGGCTACAACGCGAAGCAATAGAGATTTATAAACATCCCAATAATTTCAATAGGAAAGAAGAAGCATTGAAACTCAACAGTAACTGGCATCTAGTCATCAAAAACAAGAAAGGTCATACAAAACCGATAAACACTGCGAGCCAATCAGAAGAGAGCAACAACACAGCCGGCGCCAGCCCCCTCATACCAGCGGGCCAATCAGCAGAGAGCGCCCACACTATAAAGAGAGCGGCACTAACGGCCAACGCATCAGACGCTGCGATACTTTCACCGAGAAGACTTCGTCCGCGCCACTGAAGATGTCCACCGCAGTTGTGGACGAAACGTCTGGGAAATCTTTCTTCAGCAGACCACGGCATAACAGCCCGGAAAATCATATTAGTTATAATTGTGACACCGGCCGTGAAAACCTACGTTCTTACAAGGAAATACATGACATAAATACTAGACAAAGGGTAACATCCATCATCCCCTGCAAAACTTTCTTGCTTCCAGAAAGGTGTATATTGTGAAACCATAAAAATATTTAATGCTCTTCCTAATGATTTTAAGGGTAATGTTGACGACTTCAATGCTTTTAAAAGTGCTGTTAAAGAGCACCTTTGCTCAAAATTATATAATTTTGTTCAATATTATCTTAATGACAAATTATCCTGAAGATACACTTATGTAGCTCTGTAAGTACAGTGCTTTCGTTTTATGCCAAGGCCACAACCGTCTTGTATACGTATCGGCTGAGACGACAGTGACCTAACTATTATGCCACTGAGCAGACGCGGCGCGCTACGTGTCAAGGGTACGTTTATCAGCTGTGAGCTCTCTAAGTCGATGCTTTGTCTTCGTGTTAAGAAGTTTTTCGACAATATGTGTATGAATTTTATTCTCTTATTAGTCCACGAAAATTTCTGCCAACAAATTCACGCTTGAACATCGCATTTTTATGTACGATACGTACGTGAAAACTGAATCGTGTAGACTGGAGTGTAGACAATTTCAGCAATTTCCTGGTTATCGGGTTCCGGGTAGATACACAGAGAGATGTTTGGTCAATAAATTTAGAACAACGTAATCGCTAAATGCTAAAAATAAAGTTTATAGGAAAAATCCTCACGCCATAGACGAACTTAAGGACAATATAAAAACAGAACTTATTAACATTACGCATTAAGAACTTATGCGGTGAATGGTAATTTCATCCGGTGATGTCAAAAATGTCTTGGCACAGATTGCCACCACTTTCAACAACACTTATAACAAGGTTAGTGGTCATTGCATTAATGTTACTAACACTCGTGCGTAAGTAACACGGAACTGAAAACCCCGCAGAGTAGTAGACTGTGTGCGGAGCACACATTTGCGCGATCCGTGGTCTTGGCATAAATCGAAGGAAAGGTAATATTTAGCTGTTTTTAATGACAAATCATTGCCATTTATATTTTATGCCTGCTTTAGAATTAATAAAAGTTATTTAAATGTATGTATATTGAACTAACAATCGATGCTATGCAATATAAATCAAATATAACAAAATGGTGAGATGTACAGACTGTATAAGCCTAGTAAACGTTTTAAACAAAGCTCAAGTATTGGAATTTATATACAGGCATTGCTATTTGTATATACGTATTTTTTTAGTCTTATAATTGCAGAAAGTATTTGATTTTTTTCTGTTTATAAATACAAAATTATTCCTCCTTTATTTCATATTATATATAATATGTCTTATTACTTTCTCTACTGCGTGTGTTAAGTAGCGGAAATATTTTATTCCACCTAAAATTCGATACTGATATTTCAACGGAAATACATGCTTTGAGGCCCCCTGAATCCCGATAAAGCATTTTTGGAAACGTGGCCGTGTGTGTCTTTGGACAGCATAACTCCATAGCGAAAAGTGGGTTAAATACCAAACATGGCATTTGAGTTAAATTTCTTCCAAGGATACTACACAGAGATTTTCAAGAAAATTCTCTCACCGCAACTACCCTTTACATGGAACATTTTTCGAAAATTGTCATTTTCTAAAAAGAGGCTCTAACGACTTCCATTAAAATTACCACATGTTAAAGTTATTTAAATAGCAAATAGAATGTATATCTTGAATTTCCTGGGAACAACCTGTGAAGTCCATTTCATTCATAAGGAATGTTGTATAATCTTGTATAAACTGGTAAACGTTAAGCGATAGACGAAAACATACTACATAAGAAATGTTGACCTCTTTAAAACGCACTTGTTATTTTAAACAACTTTTTTTGTGGCATCGACCATTTCCGAGATATCCGTTATTAATGGTTCGAATTGTTCTATACTTAGCCATTCTTGTAAGGTCTTGTCAACATTCACTTGTTATGTATAGTGTCCAGTTTTTAAACATTTGATTTCGCTGTACCCGTTGTATCTGTAACGAAATGTGTAATGTAGCTATTCCTGCAGGAATTTATTTGAATTAAAATGTAGCAGTGAGAAAAATAAGCTTGAGTAACAAAGATAGAGGAAGAGAAAGTCACATAAGTGTATCACATCAGGTTTTTTTCCAAAACGTTCTGTATTCATATCTAATGTTTATGTATATATGCAACTAAAGTGTGCATTTCCTTGACATGTTCAATGTTCACAGACCTTTATGGCTAATAGTGAACTCACAGGATACAATCCAATCCAGTGGAGTCCTTACTGCTTAGGAACGTAAATGCTAGAAGAAAATAGTATCAGGCATAGAAACCAAATGTAGAGTTGACATCATTGCTGTTGAACAATGTTTTAAGCTTAAGGCTGTGGTTGTGACTTTAGGTATTAATGCCTCTTTCTTTGTAACAGCATTATAGATAACTAAAAGGTCGATAAATCTATTGTAAGCAATAGAATTTTCTGCCGAGTGTAGCAGCTATAAGAAACACAAAAAAAGTATATTTGTTTAGCAAACACTTTCAATAACTTCTGATGCAGGAACATGACTAGTATTGCTTATTCATAAAGCGTGTTTTCACCACCACGCAATCAGCATTTATTTCCAACAAAATTCCTCTTAGCAGTTTGTCAACGCTGTCAAACGGTTTTACCCAAGGTTTAGTAGTCATCTTCTGCAGTGGCCTTGAACTTCCGGGCAACAACACGAAAAGGTTAATGTATGCTGCGCCTCCAAGCGGCCTCCTCGACAACTACAGGTACTCTCTAATGAAGGTGTTTGGGACTCGGGTTCGTTTCCGCTTTCGTCTTGCTTTCTCTAAGTTAATATTTATGTGCTATGTAACGTGTTTTATGTCATGTAAAGTGGGTTGTTAATTACTATGTAATGAAAGTGTTCACTGAGTGATACGGGAAGCTTTTTCATGTCTGAAGTTGAGAAGGTTGCTTCCTGAGCTTTCATTGCTATCATTTTGCAATTGGATTGTGCATAATAGGTTGGAAGTTGTCCTCTTAAGGCGTTTGTCCATCTATCAGCGGTTGCTTCTAATTTCTCTCCACAATAGTGTCCGTCTTCTAAGCCAAATTCAGCCATTACTTTCCCTACAATGTACATAGTGGGTAGAGAATGTAAAAGTTCGATACCGAGATTTCATTTAAAATGCGTGTTTTGAGATCCCCGAATCCCAAAAAAGCATTTTTAGGAAAAGGTCCATGCGTGTATCTGTGTGTGTCACCAAATTTGGTATTTGGTTTCAATACCTTCTAAGGACGCGACACAAATATTGTCCAAAAAATACTCCGACCCCAGACTACCCTTTACATGGAAAATTTTTCGACGTTTTTTATTTTCTTTAAAATGGCTATAACGATTTTGATTAAAATACCACACATTAAAGATATTTATAAGACAAATAAAATGTATATCTTAGATTTTATGGGATTATCCTGTGAAGTCCTCTTCATTCGGAAATAATTTTGTATAATCTTAAATAACTGGTAAACGTTAAGCGATAGACGAAAACGTACTACACAAAAAATATAGGTCTATTTAATGCACACAATTTATTTCAAATAAGTTTTTTTATCACATAAGTCATTTTTGAGATATCCGTTATTAAATATTCGAATCGTTTAATTCTTAGTCATTCTATTGGTGCTATCAACATTCAGTTCTCTCCCCCGAATGCATGCGGACAGTATGAAATTTTAAGGCCAGCTGTTCCCTTTGTATATATAACGAAATGTGTAACGTAGCTATTTTTGCAAAGGTATATTTGGTTTAAAACGTAGTAGATATAAACATATGCTTTAGTAAGAATAGCTTATATACTCAGTAATAAACAATAGAGGGTAGAGAAATTCATATGAATGCATCACATCATTATTTCATATTGCTACACCAACTTAAACCAGTTCTTAGCTTGTCCTTCTTCCTGAAAGAGACCAAACAATTAATGTCCGTACTACAGCAATATCCGTTCTTCAATTCTGTTTACGTCGTATCTTCTGCTTCCATCTCTGTTCAAATAACATAATTTATTATGTGCTGTAGTCGAGATACTCTCATACGTCTATGTAACCCATTCATTTCTGTGCTTCCAAGTTTTTACTTTCTCTACAACTTAAACCTATAGTAAGTGGAGGAAGTATCGCATTCCAACTAAAAAAAATCTGATGTGTTACACTCACATGGCTTTCTCTACTCTTGTACAAACTATTTTTACAAACGCTTATTCTCCATATGCTTCATGTTAATCAAGATATCGAGATGTTAATCTTATTGCTAATTTTCTTGTAGATGCAAGGGGAATTGGTAGGCTTTAAGCTATAGTCAAATATTTTAAGGGTTGGTTGCTATGTGGAGTATTCCATTCTCTTTGCATTACCAGGACAAAAAAAATGAATAACGAATTCCCATTTGAGAAAAAAATATAAGTTTGCAAAATTTAAGGGAATAACAAGCAATATCTCGGAAATGGTTCACCCAAAAAAATGTATATGACATAAATGGTATATTATACATTTTTTGTGTAGTGAAGCTTTGTCTATCTCTTATGGTTTACCAGTTATGCAAAAGTCGTTCACGATGAAGAATACTTTTGGAGACATTCCCAGAAAATTCGAGATATACATTTCATTTGTCATGAACATATCTTAAACCTATATTTTAATCGAAATCGTTAGATCCATTTTCGAGAAAATTAAATTTTCGACAAATGTTCCATGTAAAGGGTAATCTGGGGTGGGGGATTTTCTTGAAAACCTTCGTGTCGCATCTCTGGAAGATACTGAACCTAAATACCAAGTTTGGTGTTTATTCGACTGTTCGTTTCTGAGTTATGCTATACACACACACGGACATGTTTCCAAAAATGCTTTTTTTTTTTTTGGATTCAGAGGGTCTCAAAACATATATTTCCGGTGAAATCTCGGTATCAAATTTTTGGATGGAATACAATACTTTCCATACTTACTAGACGTAGTAGAGAAAGTAATACTATACCAATATTCAGGATCTATGTATCCAGAAATAGAATTGTATAAAAAGGTCCATGTGTATGCTTCTGTGAACAAGTTAATTCAAAATGAAACGTCCGATAAATACCATACTTGGCATTTAAGTTTAGAATCTTCCAGGAATACAACCCGAAGACTTCCAAGAAAATCCACTTAGGCGTTTACATAAAAAAATTACGGAATCTTGTATTTTATCAAAACTGGTTGTCACGACTTTGATTGAAATACTTAAGATATTTACATGACAAATAAAATGTACTTGTAGGTATTTTTAACTCCTCTTCATTCGGAAGGATGTTTCTGTAACTTTGTGCAACTGGTAAACTATAACAAATAGACTAAAACAGACTTTAGAAAAAATGTAGCTCTCTTTAAGGTACATAATGTATTTCAAAGGCTTTTTTGTGGCATCAGCCACTTTCGAGATATCCGTTAAAACTGGTAGGAATTTTTCAACACTTTTCGTTTTTTATCAAACAGTTGTCATTATTCGGTTGTTTTTCCCCGATATCATGGAAAGAATATGGGATTTTAAGGCCAGCAAAAGCGTCCCGCATTTGAGCATCTGCCTATCGATTCGCTTTGTACCTACCAAAATGTGTAACTTAGCTACTTCTGCAAAGGTTTAACTGGATTAAAATGAAGTAGATGGGAAAATAAGTTTTCTTAAGAATGACTTGTAGAAGCTATACAAAAATAAACGATGTGCGATAGACAAAGCCTTGTGCATGTATCACATCAGGTTTATAATAATAATTGTTGATTTTGGAAGAATAATAGCGTGATTCAGTGTCGAAATCGCTGAAATAACATCGTGTAAAAATTAATTTTGCGATGGTGAATGTATATTGTTATGTACCGGGGCGAGGCCAAAAGTTTTCCAGCTAAAATATTAAATTTAGTTACCCCGGCATAAACATTGGGGGACGTATATTCAGTGGCACACGAGAGATACCAAGAACTTGCTGCACAAACTAAGCGGGCGTGGGATTTTTAGAACATTAAAATACATAAATTATATTTACCTCTGATGAATTATACTTAACAAAGTGCCCTATATTATACACAATGGGGTACAGAAGAACACTGGGGGAGAAAACCCCAAGCACACACACACCCATCACACACACGCAATCATTCCCTCTGAAGGCCTACATCAGACTCTGGCTTCAAGTGACGACAAGCCACCACACAAAGAGGCTCTTTCCTCGACCTCCTTCACCCCCCCAGCTAGGAAGATGGAATTGCCGCGCTGGACAGGGGCTTAATACACAAACACAACAATTAGGTCAACAATATTATACACAGCAGTAATGTGTCCGACACGACAATGTACGCACATACGCTACAATATATAATTAAAATAAACATATTTAAAATAGTAGCCTATCATGTTTCAGTTTCTCTTCAGCATAATCAGAAGGAGTATTTACATTGAAAAGAGAAGCGCACGTCTATTTATCTTGTGAGCAAAGTTTGAAAATACTGTAAGTCGCTCATCTGTTTTGTGCACCACTGTACATCAATTTCAAATTACCAAATCAGACGGAGATAGTTTCGATTCTCTTTGCTGTGAAGATTATCTGGATTATGGGATTAACAAGTCTGGTACACATGGCAAAGATCGTTTGTATGTCTGTGTTTGTGTGTATTACCATGATATCTTTATCCTCGATGGGTTCATGGTTATATATTTTGAACACAAGCCAGTATAATAACAGATTTTAGAACCACTACCGCCGGAGGTGCAGAAGGGCACTGCACCCTAACAGACGGTCACGAGGAGCAACATACTACCTCCGAATCAATCAATCCATACATTCAAAGGAGAAAAAGTCATCCTAGGTACGTATCCCGAAATAAAAACCCTGTGGTTAAACCCTATCGACGACGGTGGGCACGCAGCTGAAACGCTCAGGCTGAACCCAACCTGCTAGTAGCAAGTCGAGTCGAGGTTGGTTCTTGGAATTTTCTCTTAATTTCATTTCATTTCCATGAAACGCAAAACTATGAACTTCTAGCTGTGAACAGAACATAGCAACCTTTTTACCTAGATGAGGAGAGACTACCTTCCCATTCGACTCTTAAGTTTTATGATGCTAAACCAAATTAGTTTTGCTTCTATACACCGCCAGACTTTAACAAACACAGTTGTCAAATCTAGCAATTTTACAGCATTTTCTCACTTCTCAGTTCGTATTTGTATGCTCTTACGTGCGGATGTGCTGACAGAATTGAATATATATTTCGGCCTGGTTAAATACCAAATTTGGAACATTAAGGGATCCACCTGATATTAAGGAGGAGGTGGTTCCTTCACTTCATCCTGAAAAGGGATATACTACACATTTATATACATATTCACATAAACATATAAATCAATATTAAACCCGAATTGTACATAGTAATAATATAATTCACCAACAAATGTGTTAAAATATTTAACATCCAGAGATTGTACAAAAGCAGATTGTAACGTAGATAAGTAAGAGACGGGCGAGCTAGCAAATTCTAGGTAGAGCCCACCTTTCACCAAGCTAAAGAGCAGGGAATTGGAAGCAGTAAGGAGAAATACAAAGAGACAGATAGACAAATGAAAGAGACAGAGATATTGAATCCGTTTCCTTATGCGTCATGGGGACGCTTAGGCGCAAACCTTTGGAGCAGAA
This sequence comes from Deroplatys truncata, assembly GCA_030765065.1. Taxonomy (NCBI): domain Eukaryota; kingdom Metazoa; phylum Arthropoda; class Insecta; order Mantodea; family Mantidae; genus Deroplatys; species Deroplatys truncata. The sequence goes on along the minus strand of CM060975.1, from coordinate 290,509,018 downwards.
TATTGTCATACATTACAAGGTAACGCGGTCTTAGGACCAATTAGAAACGTCGTTACATTTTGAGGCGCGGGTGTGAGCGTCACTAGGCTTAGGTATAAAAGGGGGAAGAAATCCCAGATTTTCACTCTCTTTTTTAGAATATCATCGAGATAAAGTGCTGCTCTCTGGACGACAAATGCACGTGTGTGCATATGGGTGGGTTACTTTAGGCTCCTAATTTATTCTAATGGTGGGAATTGCTATAGTGGGAAAAGCTAGCCGCCCATAAATATCTGATTTGATAAAAAAACACTTTTACTAAGGGAAATGTATTTTAATTTGCCTCACCTGTGAAAACCCTGAGACCTGTGATATTAGCAAGATAGGTAATGATTAGCAATGGAGAATACAGCAACCGAAGAGCAGCCATAGCCGAGGACAAGAGCACTGCAACAGGAACGACGCTTTCCAGATATAACTGATCACTCTTGGGGCGTGTTAGCCACAATAGAACTGTGGGTCGCAGTGCCCGAAGTGTCCCCCTTCGTTGTATAACCTATATCTATACATATAAACCATCTATATCCTCTTTGGGAAAATAAATGAGATAAATATACTACTCTAACTGTGACACAGTCAATGTTGTATATTAAGGTTCATAGTAATCCCTTTCGGTATTCTTACGTGAAAGGATGCTGTTAATGATGATAATAATAAAACTTCAAACAAACAAAATTTTAGCTTAGATTATTTACACGTAATCCTAAATTTGGTGTTAATATATTATTATTATTATTATTTTATTATATAAATTATACTTTGAGAGTTTTAATGAAATACAAATACGCCAAAAACCCCAAGGTCAGATTGATCGGTTAAACGGAAATCGCACCTGGTATTTTCCAAGTGGGAGCCTCAGGCGGAACCGCCCGATAGCTAGAAACAATATTATGTCGTAGTATATCGATGTTTTCATTTCTGTGCAAGCTCTAAGAATTAAAGCGCCCCATTCCTGAGCTGCACAGAAAACAGTAAGTACACTGGCACTATACACTGGCTCTCACAAGTTAAGAGTATCCTTAAGACGTGGCTGTTTAGCTGATTGTTTTCACAGCAAGGAAATCTTTATTTAAGCCCTCGTATTTATGAATAGAATTCTAACCGTGATATAATGTGTTTCTAAGTACTAGGGATGGGGCCACGATATCGTCGATACCTCGATACTCTCGAATCTCGGTGGTATCGAAGTATGTCTATTGTTTGATATAACCATTCGATGCTTTGTCGAGACTTTTAAATTTGGGGAAGTATTGTATTCCACCCAAAAATTCGATACTAAGATTTCACCGGAAATACATGTTTTGAGACCCCCTGAATCCCAAAAAAGCATTTTTGGAAACATGTCCAGAAACTCAGAAACGAACAGTTGGTTAAACATCAAACTTGGTATTTAGATTCAGTATCTTCCGGAGATGCGACATTAAGGTTTTCAAGAAAATCCCCCCACCCAGAATGGAACATTTTTCGAAAATTTTAATTTTCTCAAAAATGACTAACGATTTTGATAAAAATATCATATGTTTAAGATATTTTCATGACAAATAAAATGTATATCTCGAATTTTCTGGGAATTTCTCCAAAAGTATTCTTATTGTGAACGACTTTATCATAACTGGTAAACCATAAGATATAGACAAAATTGTATTACACAAGAAATGTATATCGCGTTAAAATACACAATTTATGTCATATACATTTTTGTTGTTGGGTGAACCATTTTTGAGATATTGCTTGTTATTTCCTTAAATTTTCCAATAAGTTGCTTTTTCTCAAATACGTTCTTTACTTTTTTTTGTCCTGGTAATGCAAAGAGAATGGAATACTCCACATAGCAACCAGAATTTAAAATATTTGACTATCGCTTAAGGTCTACCAATTCCCCTTGCATCTACAAGAAAGTTAGCAATAAGATTTACATCTCGATATCTCGATTAACACGAACCACATGGAGAATAAGCGTTTGTAAAAATAGTTTGTACAAGAGCAGAGAAAGTCATGTGAGTGTAACACATCAGATTTTTAAGTTTTGCAGTATTGAAAATTGTTGCGTTTAACTCTATTCTAAATAAGGATTGAAAGGTGTCGAGACTTCAAGTTATTGCCTCGCACGTGTCCCCATTTCAAGTCTCTTGATAGACCTTGAGTGCGTTTCCTGTGTGGATGAATGTAACATCCCATAGACTCTTGAGTCTAAATGAAAACATGCAAAAACAATGGGAGAAGAAGTAGAAGTACTCATGTAACATGCAGCGTTAACTGAGTTGTGAATGAAGCTGATTTAGTTGAGGTACAAAATCACGTTTCTGCAATAGCCTGGCTTGGTGATTCACTTTCACCCATTGCATTTACCTACTCCTGTGACCAAAATCTATGAATCCAGCAGAAACAAGTCAGAATTAAGACGTGAAATAATACAACGCATAGAAAATATTTGTTATATTTAGTTGTTTACATTTAATGAAAAAAATATATATTAATTTATATTTTAAAGATTTCAGAGTAAAGAATTGCTAGTTTCTATGGGTAGAAAATCCTTCAAAAGGAAGTTTCCAACACAAAATATAATTAGATAAAAAGCAAAGCAAATAAATTATTATTATTATTATTATTATTATTATTATTATTATTATTATTATCAGCCTTGACTGAAATAGGGAGTATAACGTTAGAATTATCAAGATATAAAATTGATGCCAATTGTAGAATGTCAAAGAGGAACAGTTTCGAAATTAGCATACAATACAAAATTAGTTAAATGCGTTTATACTCAGAAAACTACTAGTAAGAACATAATTCAGTGAACAAGCTATCGCCTTTACAGACGATTTTTATAAATGAGCATGGAGTATCAACTATCTGGTATCTAGTATCGAGAAATAGCGGTATCGTTCCATCACTACTAAATACTTTATTGGTTGGGTAATTTCTAGTTCAAGACGCAGCATATACAGCGACTGAAAATATTCGTCTCCACTTTAAAAAAACGTGGTAGCATTCACAAGACTTTCTCTACACATTCTTCTACAAATTATTCTTGGAAAAGTTTGTTCTTTCATCTGCTTCGTTTTAATCCAAATAAGCTTTCGTCAAACATTTGGACTTTTGTAGGTGGATACAACAGGCGCTGCCTTAGAAATTCCGTCTTCTTTGCATGACCACGAGGAAAGGTCAATAATGTTTTGGCACTAGCAGAAAGTATAAGATTTGAAAATTCAAACTAATAACAATTGGAAATGGTTAATATCACAAATATATACACAGAATGTATATATATTAGAAATAAATCGTGTTCTTGAACGGGATCTACATCTTTTGGTGAAGTAGGACTTTGTGTATATCTTATGGTTTACCAATTATACAAACATTTTTGAGAATGAATTTTGGAGCTAAGGAATTTTCTTTTTTATTTTCAGGGAGCTTCAAAACGCGTTGAAATTTTTGGATGGAGTGAAATATTTCATCTACTCAGGTAAGTAGTAGAGAAAGTAAAAGTTCTAGCAGCCAAATTAAAGCAGCTAAAATTCTCATTTTAATATGAAGAAACTACAAACGGTATTTCAGTTCACGTGTTCTGGTATTTCCCGATTTTTCATTTTATTAATATTACACATTTTTTTAAAACTGTACATGTTTTTCAACATTATTGTGACTGGTGCTTGTAAAAGTAGATTATGATACAAGGCGTAAAGCTGGGGTCAGATGTTTTGTTGATTCGCTATCAGTCATTTTCAGTGCCTAACAGCAGCCAATGAAGCGATTAAATGCGATATCATATTGCTTTCTGGATTTCTTGGGCAAGTACTTCTACTGTTATTCTTTCTGCTGCTTTTTTAATTTCACTTCCATTTCAGCTTCTTCTGAATTTATAATTTCTCCATTTAATCTTTACGTAGGTTATGTACAAGAGTAACAGTCGGACTTAGCTGAAGATGGAAGAAACATAGCTCCCGAAAGCGCTCCTTAGTTAACATCTAGCGCCTATGCGATGGGAATTATCATATAACGACTCAAGTTTAAATTAACAGGAGTAACATTTTAGGTAAAAAAGAAAAAGCTGCCAATATAAGGTATAGGTTAACTGTACAATGAACTGAGATAAATTGAAGTACAATCGAGTAAGTTTTTAATTTGTCTACTATGTTTTTTCTTAAGATGAAACGAATACATTTGGAGTCACTAAATATAAGAATATTCCATATGTTTATATACCAGGTGGCCAACACAAGCCGTCTTTAGTTGAAGTTAGTTTATATCGGATAGCACGGATGCCAAAAGGTTTGCCTAAGCAGAACTGCAAAGGGGGCTCCATATCAACAGAGAAGGGACTGCAAAATGAAAGTCCAATACTTGAAAACGAACGCTTTAACTACCATTACTGGTCCCAGAGTTCATTCGGTAGAGAAACTGCCGGCTGTATGAGGTGTTCTGAGTTCAGTTCCTAGCTGGACTCCAGAAAGTTGTCTTTAAACAAAAAACATTTCACTTATGCCCAGAGTCTGGTGTTTGAATGTGAGAGTACCTATGTGTGTATGTGAGGGGTGTTATCGGCTATTTAAAAGCTATTCGTTCATTGACAAGAATTCAGGATTACTGCTTGCCGCAAATCTGACCACACGTGTTTTCATTTAGTTCCATCAATTGGTGCCGCAAAGTTAACAAGATACACAATTCGATTTATATTATATTTATGTACCCTTAAAGGTGCGTTAGAATTATTGATTTTCTATTAGTGCATTATTCATAATAAGCATGCGCAAAAAACCGCCTTAGTGCCCGAATTTATGTAGGGGCGTCTCAGGCTAACATTCTACCTGGAATGATCCACCTCAAGTGCATTTTGGTTCGTCTCCGTAACCATATCTGTGTGTTCGTTATTGGTGAACGTTACCTTTTTGTCTGAATAACGTGGTTCGAACTACAAGCAGGCGACCACGAGGCGCTTATCAGCACAAACTACCATGTAAACATCTGCAGGCAGCAGCACTACCTCAGTGATCTTTCGCTTTATACCTGCACTGCCCCTTTGAACAGCGGCAACTTCTGTTGCACCTATGTGAGCGTTAAAGATAAAACGGTGTGTTTGGGTGACCTGGTATGCCTACACTATTAAAGCAGCTTTTGGTACAACGTACTTAAAGCTACCTGCACAGGTGAGCATACGGCTTTATATCCATATATAGCAATTCCCATAATATTTGACATTATTTAAATAATTTAACCATAAAAGTTATTTGAAGATATGTAAAGTTCTCAAATATATGTTTATCAAGTGTTTTTATGGACGATCCTATAGGCATTAATCTTGGTGAGAGTCGGAATTGATATTCTATTACCTTCTCTAACCCTTCTTATGTGTAAGCAGAGGTATAGCATGAATTAAATGTCAACATTTCACATGTTTTGAGATTCTCCTGAATGAACAAAAAAAAAACATTATGAAAAATCCCTCTCCTCCCCTCCTCTGTGTGTGTGTGTGTTTTTTTTAAACAACCCTACTAAGAACAGAAAAGCTGGATAAAAATTAAATTTTATAGAAAATCCCTCCCAACCAAAACTTTACGTGTATAATTTTTGGGTGTGTTTGATTTTCTCAAACAAAGATAAAAATGGCTCGAAGAATTTGGATTAATATGCGGTACGTATAAGATATTTACATGCCTAATAAAGTGTATGTCTTGAAATTTCTGGGAATAGCCTGTAAAATCCCCTTTCTTGGGAATGCATTTTCTGCACTTTTGTATCTCTGGTGAATCCTAAGAGATAGACAAACACTACACCAAAGATGCAATTGTCTGTATAACATACAATTTCAAATAATATTCTTCTGAAGCAAACACCCATTTTAGGTATATTCGTTAGTAGTTTCAATTGTTTAAACACTTTGTATTTTGCAGTATTGTTACCGTTATGTTGTTATGATCTAGTGGAAAGAGTAGGGAATTCCAACACCAGCTAATAACGACCCGCTTTTTAAATTTGATTGTACACTTTATATCCCTTTTCTACCTACGTGTGAAATGAAACTTTTTCTGCAAACTTTTGTTTAAGTTGATATGAATTAGACTAAAAAATAAGCTTTGGCAGCTACGTATATAAAAAGAAATAATGGCTAGCAAAAGTTATGTGAATGTAATACATCAGATGTGTTTTTAGTATCACACATTTCTGCAACAAGCTGAGTGAAATATGGATTAAAAACAGAATAAACGCAATGCTATGATGATATAGGTAGTTATGTTGTAGAGAGGTATGTGTTGTAATTTCACACGTTTTCGTGCCTTACGTAGTATCACTTGCACTAAACAGGTTATGTAGGTCACTATTTAGTTTCACATGGAGGTCAAGGTCACTCAGTTTTAGTTTGTTCTGCAGCACTCGCACATATTTTCTGGAAATAACCAAACGTAACAATAGGCGTACCCGGTAGACGACAACGGCGGCGGCACCACCACCGAATTCCTCAAAGTGGTGACCTAGAGAGAAGGAGAGTGACGGTGGAGTGACCAAGTCGGCTGCGAGCGCTCAGTCTAGTGGTATCTCTCACTGAGTCTACATCATCTCGCGAAGGAGGAGGAGGAGCAACAACTTTCCCACTACCTTCTCTAGACCTAGGAGCAGGCCAAGTCGCAGCACGTAGGTTCCAAACCCCATTCACTTGCCACTCGCAGTCACCGCGTGACGGGAGTCTTCAATACTCGAGGAGAGTTCAACGCGTGTATAAGAAAGGTAAGTCATTTCCTCCTTTCTAGGGGCGGTAGGAAGGGATTTCTTTTTGTTAAAAATAAATAACAGAAGGGTGTGGATAGGTAAAGATGTTGTTCTAAAGGAATGTGGTGGCGAGATTTTTATTTTTATTTTGTACTTTATAACCCAACATGATTATTAATACCTTAATATTAATTCTGTTTGGTAAGTACTGTGTTGCATAAATATTCTTGTTTGACATTCAGGCTACAAAAATGGTGCAATGCCGTTATTTTATTGGGCACGTTGACATTATAAGTCGAGGATAGCCACTCACGTTGTGTCGCAACGTGAACATTTTATGCGTTTTAAGTGAGAATTTCCTAACAACCGTAACTAAAGCGTTTGCTTAAGAAATGACATTTTACGTCCTATTTCGAAAGTGGGTGCACGTTCAATTTGAAATGCTCATAAAGCTGGCATCTTTGTCACTGCGCATATCCACCAGTGCTTAGTGAAGCGTCACTTTTAAGCGAACAAAACAAGATGACAGCTAGAACCATTTAGGCACTCTTTATAAAGGGGGCCCAAAGGTTACAGAAAAAGTACAGTGCACTTGTAGCAACGACCAATCAGGATGCAGGAGAAGCTGATGTCACTATAGGGTTTGTCTAGTTTCCAACAAAAGATTTGCCTTTTCTTCCCCTCCCCACTCCTACTGGGGAAGGGATGGGGTCATAAGGGCGTACTTCCCATTACAAAAAGAGATTACTATAGCTCCCCTTCCTCTCGACGAGGTTACACCCCTTTTCAATGATGCTGAACCTTCTCAGAAATTTCACCTTTAGTTTCCTATTCACCTTCTTGCTGATTGTTATAGAAGCTCTATTGTTATACCACAGTGTCACTTGTGTTTGTTTATCATTCAGTGAGACTACAGCCTCTTCCTCTTAGGTTATATATTGCTGCCATTACTTATACCAGAATGACATCTGAAGAAGAAAGTGAAGGTGTGAACGAGGGTGAATGATCGATGCTAGAAAGTGCACACGTCTCTCTTTTTTATTTGGGATGTTTGAAATGCGCGGCGAGAACCCGTGATTGTGTGGACGAACTCGAGTGGTGCATAGCAAGTGGACTGTCCGACAGTTTCCGCGCACTAACCTCGGCGAATTCCTCTCCTGTTGTTGCCACACCTCCGAATCGCTGTGCTTCATCCAAAGTAGTAATTATTCGCCGCTCAAATGCCTCCGAAAACGAGAATTTTGAATTAATGCTACGTGGAAATAGGTGCCTACCCTTGTAGCATCCTATTTGACACTAGTGGCTTACCTGTGGTTTTTTAATCTTGGAATGACGATTTAAATAATTTTATTTGCCTCTCCCCATATTCTTTGTGTAAGTATTTTACAGTGAAACGCAATATATTTACCTTGAAACATTCCCATTATCCCTTATCATTGGGGTTCCGTAAATACCTTAATCAATCCCCTGATATTGAAAGAAATCGGTATCAAATATTGAGGAAATTTATATTCCAAATTTCTTTAAACTCTCCCGAGAAGTATTCAGAGTTCGATAAGTACATCTTGGCCGTGAAATGCTCGATTAATTCTTTAGGCAGTCGCAGACGATGACATTTTAAATCGTTATACGTTCTCCTAGTTCCCCTAGTTATATAATAACATAAAGACTACACAGTTTTTACGAAATACAAAAAATCCTAATATGTACGATAAAATAGGGACGAAGTGGTGAATATGAAGATGCTCCACTGTCAGGTAACCAATGGAAATGACACACAGTTTGCAGCCATCGAGTAAACTAATCGTCTATGTTGTTAATTATAAAATATCGGTTGAATAATTTCTGATGTCACGCTGGATAGGATTTTCTCTCTGTAATTATTTACCACACGCTGGTAATGAACTCGATAGGATATACAAATAAAATATAGAAAAAGTTCATACATAAGGATTAATAAGGGATTTTGACATAAATATCATACATATGTCGCACTGCTATAAGCAGTGGTCTTTTCTCAGTTACTAAATTTTGTTCTTTTAGGACTCAAACATTTTCGTGTCTTGTAGTCTATTGCTAATACGAATAACAGCGCGTTTCATGGGGGAAAACATAAAATCGCTTTAAAGGTTCCGAGATTACCTCCCCACGCACGTGCACACAAATTTTCTATCGGTAATAGTATTAGTATAAACCAGTTGGCTTAACCTGTATTTCAAGGATGTATTTTTCGATCTCAAATAAAACAATTACATTATTCACTGAGCAAGGTCATATAAACTCTTTCCACATCGTATTCTTTCAAAGAACCAAGTTATATTCGTAATGTTACTGTTTCCTCGGCATTTCAACTAAAAGATCAAGTCGCTTTGAATACGAAGTATATTTACAATCTCAGAATATTTCCTTACACAAAAGAATAGCTCGAATTCTATTAGCCTAGCGTGCAATGAATCTGTTCGAGCTAAGGGGAGACGTAGGCTCTCGAGTTTTTGATATAATTTTTCGAAAAAATATGTCCCATGTTTACTTGGCGCCAGTTTTAAATTAAGCTCAAATATTTAGCAACTATGCTGCTGAAAGGTTTTTCAAGACCCTGGAGACTGCAAGGTCTATCATATTAAACTCCTTAAGCGTGTACACGTGTGTGAAAAAAGACACATTACTAAGAAGTGAGACTTTGGGGTGATACCTCACTTCATATTTACTTAGGTCATATTTTAAGAATTCAAGATGAGACAACACGAAACGTAGTAAGTGAAAACGTTATTTTGACTTAAATGCAGCTTACTGTAGGAAACGTACATACATCGCTTTAAAATACACTATGTCTCGTTTTTTCGCATTTATATAAAACTCAGAGGTAATATGTAGTGAACTTAATATGTAGGTTTTGTCATGCCACTATCTGAAATCTCTTAGTGAAAATATTCGCCTTGAATCCCTAAAAGTTTGTGTCCATTTTGTTCCTGAATTACGCTGGCCACAGACAAATAGACGGGCAATATTTCCTCTGTCTTAGCAAGTACTTCTCCGTAGAGGAAGTCCCTGGTTTACTGTTGTTGTTATCTGCAAAATGAGCCCACGCTTTTTTGTTTTTGAGACCACACCTCAACGTAACACTGCATGGGCGAACCCTTCCGAAGATGTCGTTGCCAGTGTTGCATTGATACCTTCTGAGAGAAGTCCAATAAATTGACGTTATGGCTAGTATTTCGGTTAAAGCGTACGTTATTCGCAGATGATCCTTTTCCCAGAAGCCCCATAAATATTTAACAGTATATGTATCACAGTTGTTCATCTTTACTGCTTACCTACAGTAAGTAGAAGAAGTTTTGCAGTCCACTCAAAAATTCTACCTAGTATTCACCGGAAATACAGAATTGAGGCTTCCTGAATAAGAAAAAGAAATTAGAAAAATGTTCATGGGTATATAAAAGGCATAACCCAAAAACGAAAAGTCAAAAAAATACTAAATTTGGTATTAAGTCCAGTATCTTCTAAAAAATGCCGCACGAAGATTTTCGAGAAAATCTGCAATTCCAAGTTTTATTTATATTTTTGATCTTCTTAAAAATGGCTCTAACAATTTTAAATAAAATACCGTATATTTAAGATTTTTATACAACAAATAATTTTTTTTTAATTTTCTTGGGATCTGTAAGGCCCTCTTAATTCGAAAGGATTGTTTTATAATTTTATGTATCGCGTAAACCCTACGCAACAGACAAAAACTTACACCACAAGAGAATTATAGATCTCTTTAAAACACAACTTATTCCATACAACTTTTCTGTGGCATCAACCACTTCTGAGATATACATTATTATTGGTTTGAGTTTTCTATTACCTCATTCTTGCTTTTTTATGGACATTGTAGGCAGAGAAGGTATTGCATTTCACCCAAAAATTCGATACGGAGATTTCACCGGAAATACATTTTTTGAGGCTCCCTGAATTCAAACAAATAATTTTTATAAAAAGATCCGTATGTCTGTCTGTGTTCCTATGAATCGCATAACTCAAAAACAAAAGACTGATAAATACCACACTTGGTATTTAAGTTCAGTACCTTTCAAGGATGCGACACGAAGATTTTCAAGAAAAACTCCGCACCTCAAACTGCAATTTATTAATTTTTTTGATTTTCTAAACAACTGGCTATAATGATTTTTATTAAGATAACATATATTAAAGATTTTACATGGAAAATAAAATATATGTATCCAATTTTATGGGAAATTTAAGTTTAAGCCTTTAATGTTCTCTTCATTCGGTAGGGAGTTTGTTTAAACTGATAAACGTTAAGCGAGACACGAAAACGCAATACACAATAAATGCAGATCTCTTTAAACCACTCAATTTACTTCAAAGAAGTTTTTTGTGGCATAAACCATTTCCTATATATCCGTTATAATGGTTTGAAATTTTCAATACTTTTCATTCTTTTCAAGTACTATCCATTTTCAGCTCTCTCGCGATGCCATGGAAACAATATGAAATTTTAAGTCCAGCATATAGCGTCCAGTTCTTAAACATTTGAGTATCACTGTTCCCTTTGTATCTTAACGAAATGTGTAATGTAGGTATTTCTGCAAAGGTTTGTTTGGATTAAAATAAAGTAGATAGAAAAATAAGATTTACTAAGAATAGTTTGCATAGCCACTAATAAACGATAGAGGGTAGAGAAAGTCATGTGAACGTAACATATCAAGTTTGTTGTTTTCTGTGGACGTGGAAAAAGATTTTGGTTCATAATGTGCCTCATATAATGCATAACATAACTTATATAAGCATCCTATACGCAGGTTTTGAGAACGAGGTACGAATTACTACGATGAGGAAAAGGAAGTTGGAGTGGGCAGGAATTAAATCTGTGTATCTTGCTCACGTTCCTCATGTGATCTACAGAAAAAAAAAACTGTAACGTTTTGCGGTTAATAACTTTCACATAAATTGCTTACCTGAAAATATTTTCCCAGCATTTGCACCGCGTACGTTTTTAAAATGTGCTACAAAAACATTCAATTCTGTGTTTATTATGACGCAATCGTCATAAAAAAAGTTGTGCACGTTTTCGGAGAAGTAGGTAATATTACGCTATGGACCTCGGAACTGTAGTTTCTTTTTTTCTAAACTCAAAAGGACAGGAGAAGAAACCAAGTATGTCGCCTGAAAACAATGACTTTTTGTGTCGTGATTGACAGATCGTGAACCACAGTGGCAATGGAATTCGCGGTAAGAAAGCTTATGTCGGTTTTTAAGAGAAATCAGACATAATTCACAATTGCGAAACACGCACGTGCTTCTATCTTCCGTTATTTGTTAATTACGAGTAGAAAGGCAACAATGCCTGCTGGATTATTAATTATACTTTCACAGGGTTCCTGATGCGCATTATTGTACCATAATATGAAATCACATGTGCGGAAAATTCGCCCAACATTACTATAGAGCACCTATAACAAGTAAACAAGTAAATGGCTATTGCAATTTTATCGAAAATACATGTTTTGAGACCCCCTGAATAAAAAAAAACATTTTTAGAAAAAGGTTCGTGTGTGTGTGTGTGTGTGTATGAACAGTAAAACTCAAAATCAATAAGTGGGATAAATACTAAACTTGGCGATAACGATTTTGATTAAAATACCATAGATTAAAGATGTTTACATGACAAATAAAATGTATATCCTGAATTTTCTGTAAATAGCCTTTGAAGTCCTCTTCATTCGGAACGAATTTTGTATAATCTTGTTTAACTGGCCAACGTTATGGAGAGACGAAAACGTGTGCTACACAACAAATATAGATCTCTATAAAACACACAATTTAATTCAAATAACTTTTTGTAGCATCAGCCATTTCCGAGATATCCGTTATTAACAGTTCGAATTGTTCAATAACCAAAATCATTCTTTTAAGTCCCGTCGATTTTCAGTTGTTTCTCACGGATACCGAAAGATTATGGAATTAGTCCAGCATATACTCGTACGGGTAATGTCCACTTAAACATTTGACTATCGCTGTTCCCTTTGAATTTATAAAGAAATGTGTAATGTAGCTGTTTCTGCAAGGTTTTATCTCGATTAAAATTTATATTATATACATTTTTTGTTGGGTGAACCAATTTCGAGATATTGCTCGTTATTCCCTTAAATTTTCCAATACTTATACTTTTTCTCAAATTTGTTATTCATTTTTTTTTTGTCCTGGCAATGCAAAGAGAATGGAATACTCCACATAGCAACCAGCTCTTAAAATATTTGACTATCACTTAAGGCCTACCAATTCCCCTTGCATCTACAAGAAAATTAGTAATAAGATTAACATCTCAATGTCTCGATTAACATGAAGCATATGGAGAATAAGCGTTTGTAAAAATAGTTTGTACAAGAGTAGAGAAAGTCATGTGAGTGTAACACATCAGATGTTTTTTTTCTTTCTTTCTTACTGGAAATTTTACCTTGTTAGAAAAAGTTCCGTGCGACTCTGTGAACAGCATAATTAGAAAACAAAGTATCGCGTAAATATCCAATTTGGTATTTAAGTTCAGCATTTACCAAACATACGAAATGAAGATTTTCTAGAAAATCGCCCCACTGCAAACTACCCTTTACATGAAAACATTTTAGTGGTTGTTTTTTTTATTTTCTCAAGTATTGTTGTAAGGATTTTGATTAAAATATATATTTTAACATAGTTATTTGCATTACGAATATCATTTATATCGTGAACTTTCTGATAATAGTCTGTTAAGTCTCTTCATTGTGAATGATTTTTGTATAATTGGTAAACCGTAAGAGATCTAACTACACCAAAAATATGCATCTCTTTAAAGCACACAATTTATGTCAAAATGTTTTGTGGCGTTAACCGAGTCTTTGGTATAGTTTGAATTTTCAAGTGCTTAAATGTTTTTCAAATGGGAATGACTCTGGATTTATACGGCCTCAAAACAAGTATTTCTGATGAAATGTCGGTTTAGATTTTTGGGGTGGAATTGAATACATCCTCTACTTGCTTGTTACGTGGTAGAGCAAGTAAAAGCAATTTGGACTTAAAACGTATTCAACCAAGCTCGTGAAGAACAGTTGGTACATCTAGGCAGACGAAGGTTGTGACTACGAACGGCAATTGGTGGCTTTGTCTGGAAGCTCTGGGACGATTCAGTTGCACTCCTGGTGCAAAGAGTATTGAGCAATCGTGCGCGTTTTGAGATGGTGCTCATAAATGCATCCCTTTACACGAAGAATTGATCCGCGGACATGGATTATACTCGTGTTCGATGATCCATGACATGACACAGTACATTGCACCAAGGACTGAGAAGGGGGGTGTAGGACAGTGTATTACAGCTGATGTACTGTGTTGCTACAAACACGTTTCACACGGAAAGTGTAGGTATGTTGTTTGGGTGAAATACAACGATATAAATGTATCAGTGCTTCGAGATTAAGAAATTATACCTTCATACCTAGGGCTTTACAAAACGATAGCCCTACTAGTAAAGTGTCAAGTATAAGTGACTAAAATAAGTTGACATTTCTTTTACATATATAAAAAAATCCAGTGTGTTATGTTCACATGGCTTTCACTATCCACTATCATTTATTTTATATGCTTCTACAAACTAGTCTTATGGAAGCCTATTTTTACTTTCTCTACTACATATAGTAAGTAGGGGAAGTATTGCATTCCACCCAAAAATTCGATACCGAGATTTCACCGGAAATACATGTTTTGAGACCTCCTGAATCCAAAAAAAACATTTTTGGAAACATGTCCGTGTGTGTGTCTGTGTGTGTGTGTGTGTGTGTGTGTGTGTGTGTGTCTGTGTGTGTGTGTCTGTGAACAGCATAACTCAAAAACGAACAGTCGGATAAACACCAAACTTGGTATTTAGGTTCAGTATCTTCCAGAGATGCGACACGAAGGTTTTCAAGAAAATCCCCCCACCCCAGACTACCCTTTACATGGAAGATTGTTCGAAAATTTTAATTTTCTCAAAAATGGCTCTAACGATTTTGATGAAAATATCATATGTTTAAGATAATGTCATGAGAAATGAAATGTATATCTCGAATTTTCTGGGAATGTCTCCAAAAGTATTCTTCATTGTGAACGACTTTTGCATAACTGGTAAACCATAAGAGATAGACAAACTTTTACTACACAAAAAATGTAGATCGCGTTAAAATACACAACTTATGTCCTATACAATTTTTTTGTTGAGTGAACTGTTTTCGAGATATTGCTTGTTATTTCCTTAAATTTTCCAATACTTATACTTTTTCTCAAATGCGTTATTCATTTTTTTATGTCCTGGACATGCAAAGAGAATGGAATGCGTCACATAGCAACCAGCGTTAAAATATTTGACTATCGCTTAAAAGCTACCATATTTCCCTTGCATCTACAAGAAAATTACCAATAAGATTGACATCTCGATATCTCGATTAACATGAAGCATATGGAGAATAGGCGTTTGTAAAATTAGATTGTACAAGAGTAGAGAAAGTCATGTGAGTGTAACACATCAGATTTTTATATCTGGTTCATATTAATCGAGATAAAGCTATACTGAAATAGTTTGTCATATATTCATTGTAGATACAAGGGGGGATATAGAAAACAGAAGTGACAGTCACAACTGAATCACAGAGACAACTGAATAGCAACAGCAGTTTAAAAATATGACAAAGTTTTTAAGAATTCAAACCAATAATAACGGATATCTTGTAAATTGCTGATGATACAAAAAACTATTTAAAATAGATTCTGTTTTAAACAGATCTACAGTTTTGTTCAGTATGTCTTTGTCTATTTCTAATCGTTTATCAATTATATAAACTTATACAAAACTCAAAGGCTATTCAAGCTTAAACAGGAAAAGTACACGAATAGAACAGGCCCGATTTTTTTTTCTAAATCGTATATAGGCAGACTTTTGGTCGATAAACACACGATAAAACACATTCCGTGAGCTTTTCCACCTATAGCGTGGTATCGTGTTTCGAAACCTGTACTTATTGCAGTATTGTGCTAACACGTAAAGTGCATAGAATAGGCACAGGTCGTCTGATGTTCCAAACGGCACATTGCACTTTTTCGAATTTTGTAATGGACTGATTGATAGTGTCAAAGATGTTACACAACAAGAGAAATATTGTGGCGTATTAATAATTTGGGGTTTTTATTGCCATTACCACATATGTTGTTGTTTTCGTCTGGGATGACGTCACTCATGGCTGGGAGTTTTTGCTAGTCATGAGTGGTGGGGATCGGTGAACATCTCCCCTCACCTTTCATATTTAATAATGTAGGAACCCCAAACGTTTGGGAAATAAATCTAGGAATATGTAGGTAGATTTGTGTTATGGATTTTGTATAGTGAAAACCCACGCCTTCCTCTTAACCTCCACACCACTTTTCGGTCCTCCGTAGTCAAGTGAGTATACGTCCCCTCAATGTACGTGCTGGGTCATGAGAACTTTCAGGCCTCTACCAAGCATGTAACAATATGACTCGAAACAATCCTCCAAAAACAAATTTCTTGCAACCCCTAGACGTATATTTTTTAGACTGTATAAAACTATGATCTGAAGACTGGAAGACTGTTCAGAAATAAAGTGTTAGCTATGGAAGCAACGAAAATACTCCATCAAGGGGTTCTATACTGAAACTGCATTATTGGGTACCATCAACTCGGTTCACCATTCATGAAGGATATACTGATATAAATATGGCAAATGTACAGCTACAATACCGGAAAATGGAATTGGACTTTTCGAAACAATACTTCTTGAATTGTATGATTATTTACATTGAGACTATGATAGATGACTGAGGAATTTAAATTATGCATAAGTTATAGTATTAAATACTATTCTGAGGCAGTATTTTATATCACAACATTGTAAATGCCAGTGATTGTAGTGTAAATTAGCATTATTGTGTGACAATGATTTGAGATGTTTGTTAATTATAAGCATTGTTAGGGAATAAGTTTACACGGCCTCACTGAAACTGACAATAGCAGCGGGTAACAATGAGCGAGGGGGTGAGTTGTTTATTTTAATTAGAAGAGACACGCAAATGACGTCAGAGTAGCGTACCTTTCTTTAGAAATGGAGGGAATATCTTCCCTAGAGCATATGTGTTCGTAATTTTGATTGGATAAAAAAATAGACGCTAATGTTGGCGCGTTTTATTAACCAATAGCAGCTCGATTATAATCTTTAGGCATATCGGGGTGAGGGAGTATAAATTCTAAAGCCAGAGACAACAGAATCATCCACGGGTTACACGTCGCCAGTTCTACTGAATCTCTTGCGTCGTAAAGCTAGTTATAAAATGTGAAATACGCGAATTAATAATATGCGGCAAATAAGTGATTATAGTTACATTCGAAAATATAACAGTTTCAGTCGGGCATGTATCAAGAGTAAATATGTGAAATTAATGAAGTGTGACGGCAATAAAAGTGTAAAAACAAATTCTTTTATCAGTGTTATCTTTTAGTAACAACTCCTTTCCGTTTACACACCCTGTTCAAGAGATTTGCTCGACTGAGTAATAATAGCTAGCCGGAGGATAAAGAACCCAAAAATTCAAAAATAGTAAAACAATAACAGGCGCTCAGCAAATAAGATAACACGAACGATACCGCGACAATTCTAAGCCTCATTCATCCCTTGAAATAAGTTAATCTGGGGGGATGAATGATATTTAAGGCTATATTAACTTAACGTATAACGCTTTAATTTCTCTCCAGTTCAACTAAGGTAAGTAGAGGAAGTTCATTACAGCCAAAAATTGAACATAAAAATTTCACTGGAAACACATACAGGGTGATTCAAAAAGAAGGAACGGGCTTTACATATTTATTTCTAATGAACAACAGATGGTGACACATATATACATACATTCTTGACATGTTCTATTCACGTACATGACTGTTAACAAATAAAACTGATTTACTGATGGATTTAGAAAGATATCGGTGTGTCCAATAAATTCCCTTGTAAGTATTTTCTCCGCCTACACCGTAAATGAATTATTTCCAAGGATGTCTCACCAACACACGCCAAGTGTCCCCAGTGTTTCCTCAGGTTTCGTTTAAGAGTAACAATAGTATTCCCACAGAAGGCAAGGCATGTCAGAGAAAGTTGTGGACATCACGGAGAGTTTATATTTGCGCCAGGGCACCTGTTAGTGTTGCGACCGCGGACTTGGCACGCGGTGACAGATGGCGTAATGCTGGTGCATGACGAATGAATACATTTGATGGAAAGTGAATCTTGTGATCCAAGGACGGAGATGTGCAACAGTTGCGGTCTTCATTACTCAGAAATAGGGCTCAGACCTTCGGGCGGGGTATAATAGGAACACAGTGGGTAAAATAATGGAAGTTCACGTGAAGATACACACACTATTTCGGATAAAGCTTACCATTACTTATTCTGAGCACAAGGTTATCTAAAATGGAACAGAATGTTTCAAAAACGTCCCGCTTTAACTGTTATCACTACAAAGTAAAATGAAAAACACCAGTGTGAATGCAATTCAAAAGTCACCATTAAATGAAATGGTGACAAACGAGCCCGGGGTCCATAGAGCTTAAACTTACCCGACATTCGTTTTCTCAAGATGAGGGGAAACCTCGGGGAAAAAACCTTATCTAGGTAACTCGTCCTAACCAAGATTCGAACTCGGGACCTCTTGAATGTGAAGCACACAACTAACCCCACACCACAGAGGCGAGCTAACTGAATTTCATTTTGTCGTATTTCTCCATTATTTTTTTTCTCCACATTAAAGTAAAAATATATCATGTGCTATATTCACATTACTCTCTCTACCCACTATGACTTATTTTAATATCCATTTTATAAGTAATTATGAAAAAGCTTATTTTTCTATCTGCTTCTTGTTAAAAAACCTCATGTGTTACACTCACATGACTTTCCCTACTCTTGTACAAACTATTTTTACAAACTCTTATTCTCCATATGCTTCATGTTAATCGAGATAAGCATTTGCAGAAACGATCTTTTGACATGCAAAGAGAATTACATTTTGCACATGGCGACCAGTTCTAAAAATATTTGACTATCATTTAAGGCTTACTATGTTCCCCTTGTTTTGTATTTGTAAGGGCAATATAGAAATTCAGTAGCCTTTAAGCATAGACATATCTCTTAATAGCTGGTTGTACCATTCTCTTTGCCACAGATTAATACTCTTTGTGTATCCAAGACAAAAAAATGAATAACGAATTCCCATTTGAGAAAATATTTAAAAATTTATGGGAATAACAAGCAATATCTCGAAAATGGTTCACTCAACAAAAAAATATGTATATGACATAAATTGTGTATTTTAACGCGATCTACATTTTTCGTGTATTAAAATTTTGTCTATCTCTTATGGTTTACCAGTTATGCAAAAGTCGTTCACAATGAAGAATACTTTTGGAGACATTCCCAGAAAATTCGAGATATACATTTCATTTGTCATGAAAATGTCTTAAACATATGATATTTTAATCAAAATCGTTAGAGCCATTTTTGAGAAAATTAAAATTTTCGAAAAATGTTCCATGTAAAGGGTAGTCTGTGGTGGTGGGATTTTCTTGAAAACCTTCGTGTCGCATCTCTGGAAGATACTGAACCTAAATACCAAGTTTGGTGTTTATCCAACTGTTCTTTTCTGAGTTATGCTGTTCACACACAGACGCACACACGGACATGTTTCCAATTTTTGGATTCAGGGGGTCTCAAAACATATATTTCCGGTGAAATCTCGGTATCGAATTTTTGGGTGGAATACAATACTTCCCCTATTTACTATACGTAGTAGAGAAAGTAAAAGCAGATGAAAATTGAGAATAGTTACATTACGCATTTCGTTGTAGGTACAGCGTTTTAACACAAGTCCACAGTGACTTACCAAATTTTGAATTGCATCCACACTGATGTATGTTTTTCATTTTACTGTCTATTGATAACAGTTAAAGCGGGTCATTTCTGAAACGTGCTTAGAATAAGCAATTCGATAACTTTGTTCGAAATACTTCATTGTGGATGTAATTCAAAACCTGGTAAGTCACATCGGAGATGAATGAAACGATCCCTAGTAGAGAGAAACATCCCAGCATCCGCCTGCCAACCACTGGTAAACTACGAAAAATTCATGCGTCAAAGTGGATCGAGTCCGAGACCTCTCGAATGCGAGTCGCATACGTTACTTCGGCGCCACTTCGCTGGAATGAGCATTATCTTAGAAACTATTTAAGATATTAGACTGCAGTTTTTTTAGGATGTAGATTCTGATATACTGATCTAATTTTATCCAATAAGTTTGTTTATTAAGGAAGATAGGATTACTTTCGTAATTATTCTATATTTGGATTAAATTTAACGGCAATTAGTTTTTAAAAACCAATCAATCATGTTCTTAACTCCAAAGTAGATCTACAAAGCGACTTGGGGTGCTAGTTTATCAGTCTAAAATTTAATTTAGCTATCTTCAATAGTTTCTGAGAAAACGGGTCATTTGTACCAGAAAATGTCATTCACAGAAAAAAACTGTTCAAAGCAAAAATGAGGAAAACTAACACTAACATATTTGTAAAGAAAGAAACCACATGACTTTAGCAAAGAGAGGCTAATAGTAGTACCTATTTGTAGAACAAAACTTTCCCTAAAAATGGGCCAAAGATTACTTTTCCACTACAAAGTATTTACGAGATTCTGGCATCTGGCACGTGGCAATTCACACATTTCTGGCATCTCAGGAAAGTTTCAGTTACATTCGAGATTTCAATATCCGTAAATGAGTGAATTTCTCGTGATGTTTTCTTTTAGTTCTTCCAATACATGCGGTTTTTTGCATACAAAGAAGAGAAGATGCTAGAAATGTGTGGATAGAGCACATTTCCTACGTCTCTTTTGATAAGGTATGTGTCTATTATAATTATAATTGTAACTTTAAATATGAGAATGTAAGATGGTTGCGCGGATATTATAACTGTTTCGGCGAGAGTCCGAGCTGTATCAGCCGAGGTGCTAGCCGAAATATATTTTTGAGGCGCCCTGAATTCAAATAAAGCATTTTTGAAAACATGTCCGTGTGTGTGTGTGTGTGTGTGTGTGTGTGTGTCTGTGAACAGAATAACGCAAAAAGGAAAAATCGGATAAATACAAAACTTGGTATTTGAGTTTAGTATCTTCCAAGGATGCTATATGAAGATTTTCAAGAAAATCCCACCACCCCAACTACCCTTTACTTGGAACGTTTTTCGAAAATTTTTATTTTCTAAAAAATGGCTCTAACGATTTTGATTAAAATACCGCATATGAAAGATATTTACATGGCAAATAAAATGTATATCTTGAATTTTCTTTGAATAGCCTAGAAAGTCCTCTACATTCGCAAGGAATTTTCCATAATCTTGTATAACTTGTAAACGTTAAGCGATAGACGAAAACGTACCATACAAAAACCTAGGTCACCTTAAAAGACACAATTTACTTAAGATAAGTTTCGAATTGTTCAAAACTTGTCATTATTTTAAAGTCCCATCGAATTTTCAGTTATTTATCGCGTTTGCATGGAAACAGTATGGCATTTTAAGGCCATTTCATAAACATCTGACTATCGCTGTTCTCTTTGTTTTCGTAACGAAATGTGTAATGTATCTATTTTTGCAAAGATTATTGGGATTAAAAGTATTAGATAGAAAAATAAGCTTCAGTAAGAATAGTTTGTATACCCACTAATAAAGATAGAGGTTAGAGAAAGTCATATGAATGTATAGCAGCAGAATTTTTTAATTTTTGCCATTAGGTCTCTCCTTAAGTGGATGGGAAATCGTGGAAAAAGTACACAGGATGTTTTGTAGAGAAATGCTAGGTTTACCAAACGCAACAGTAAAGGAAGTTGCTCAAATTGAACCAGGAAGAGTGGGAAGTAGAAGTATGTTTATGGAGAGAGTCCATAAATACTGGTATAGAATACTAAATCTAGATGAAAGGAATTTTTTAGGGATTTCCAAGAAAATAATTTAAGAAATAGTGGATGGAGTTACAGTATAAAAACTATATTAGAGAAAAATGGGATAGGTGATATCTGGAGAATAAGATAAAATAATGTAAATGGGTTTTGGAAAGAAGTTAGGAGCAGATTCGAAGATACAGAAATACAAGTGTTGTTTAGGAATATAGATGATAAAATATCACTATAATCATATGTATAAATACAAAAAAAACATGGGAAAGAGGAGGATATGTGGACAAACTGAATTAAGAACAAAAAGAGAGAGTATTGCTTGGGTTCGATCGGGCGTCTGGAGGTTAAAAGCAATGAGAAAAGGTTTCCAACAGAACTTGTGTCCAATTTGTGGAGGAAGGAAGATCTGAAACATATAGTTTTTGAATGTAAAGGGGCAGAGCTTTGGAGGAAAGAGTGTTTAAGTGAGAAATTGTTTAAATTAGACAGAAAAGTAGCTTTAATTAAGATTTTTAGCAAAGACAGCAAGGAGACAGGTGAATATTTAACTAAAGTTAGGAAGAAATAGTTGTGGTCCTTAAGAAGAGAAAAAATGAGACTAAGATTGCGATCTGTGTGAAAATAAAAGTTTAGTAGAACTAATTCGACATTGCACACGTTTAAACCCTCATCATTATTCTTACTATTATTCATGAGCAATGTTACAAAAAGTGTTATATAAATAACACTAACACCATTGTATCATTGTTAATATTATTATCCTTGTAGTGGAGTAGTAGTTGTAGTACTAGATACAAGGATAATTGGATTCGGGGTACGGTTATGATAACAGTCTGGGCTGATGTTAGCCGTATTCTGTGTATGGTGGCTTAGTACAAACAAATACAAATACAAAAAAATCTGATGTGTTACACTCACATGACTTTCTTTACTCTTGTACAAACTATTTTTACAAACGCTTATTCTCCATATGCTTCATTTTAATCGAGATATCGAGATGTTAATCTTATTGCTAATTTTCTTGTAGATGCAAGGGGACTTGGTAGGCTTTAAGCGATAGTCAAATATTTTAAGAGCTGGTTGCTATGTGGAGTATTCCATTCTCTTTGCATTACCAGGACCAAAAAAAGGATGAATAATGAATTCCCATGTGAGAAAAAGTATAAGTCCTGCAAAATTTAAGGGAATAACAAGCAATATCTCGAAAATGGTTCACTCAACAAAAAAATGTATATGACATAAATTGTGTATTTTAACGCGATCTACATTTTTTGTGTAGTAAAATTTTGCCTATCTCTTATGGTTTACCAGCTATGCAAAAGTCGTTCACAATATAGAATACTTTTGGACATTCCCAGAAAATTCGAGATATACAATTCTTTTGCCACAAAAATGTTCTTAAACTTATGGTATTTTATTCAAAATCGTTAGAGCCATTTTTGAGAAAATTAAAATGTTCGAAAAATGTTTCATGTAAAGGGTAATCTGGGGTGGGGGGAATTTTCTTGAAAACCTTCGTGTTGCATCTCTGGAAGATACTGAACCTAAATACCAAGTTTGGGGTTTATCTGACTGTTCATTTCTGAGTTATGCTGTTCACAGACATACACAAACACGCACACGGACATGTTTCCAAAAATGCTTTATATGCATTCAGTGCACCTCAAAACATGTATTTCCTGTGAAATCTCGGTATCGAAATTTTTGGATGGAATGCAAAAAGTAGAGAAATAGGAGAACCGCCCCGATCATGACGTAGAACAAAAACTTACTGGAATCATTAAAATTACTGCTACTTAGTTTGTGTAAATTCCAATATTTCCTGCTGCTACAACACTAGTGAAAATGGTGTCTATTGATATTGCACAGTAGACTTTGTTTCAGCGTAGGGTTTTATCAGATTGTTGCAATGTAGGGCAGATACCTCTTTATCGCTGCCTCTGGGTTTGCTGCGTAGAGAGGAAGTGATAGCAGTATGGTACGGAAGACTGGCTTGCTATTCTTCACGCTCTGCGTAACTATGTGTACGGAAGCTTAAGCAAGATACTTTCTAAAACAGGAATCCATTATAAATTTTCCACCAGCTGTTAAATCATCACCAGCGGAGTAATTAACAGTTGGATGGTACTACCTGCCTGTCTCGTATATACCTACAGTTGTCTCATTGAAAGAATTGTCCTTAAAATATTTCGTCTTTCTTTAGTATTATACATATACAGTGCTCTTCGTTCACACTGTGACCACGCCTGGCGACTCGCACGCCAGCCGTCGCTACTCGGACTCCCGCCGAAACACTTATAAAATCCCCCACAACCGCCCCAAGTTCACAAATTTACAATTACAACGATAATAGACACATACCTTATCACAAGAGATGTTGGAAATATGCTTCTCTATCCGCTTATTTCTGGCATCTTTTCAGAAAAGGTTTACGCGCACAGGAGTTCAACATTTCGAAATTGAGTGAACTTTTTGCTTGATGGCTTTTTTAGTTTCTTTCAGTACTGGGGTTTGTTGCATACACCATATCTTTTCAAGTTCCCCGTCGATAAGCATCACATACAATTAAATCAAAGCATTATTAAGGGCATAATTCTTCACTAATTATCCTATCTTCAAACATTTCCTGAATTAAACTTATAGTCATGTCTTGTTGGAAATTCCAGACTGGTATTAAATAACTGGTATAAGGAAATTATGTACCTCTCTGCATTTATTGTTTCTCCAATAAAATGTTGTTCCTAATATTCTACATGTATTTAATATACACCAATTTTCGAGTGATGCAAACAAATCTCGTATGTAAAAGCTTCCTCATTTCGCAAAATTCAATTACAGAAATTTACCCGATTGTGATACTGATATAAAAAGATTCTGTGATACATTCACATGGCTTGTTTTTCCTTCTATTATACAAATAAACCTTTGCAGAAATAGCTACATTACACATTTCGTTATAGATACAAAGGGAACAGCGATAGTCAAATGTTTAACAACTGGACGCTATGTGTTGGCTTAAAATTCCATTCCATTTTCATGCAATCTCGAGACATAGCACCAGGGAGACTTTGCTCCCGTGGGACTCTGGAAGAAGGGCGTCATTCGAGTGACTCTTCCTCCCCCAAGAGTTTTTCGAGTAGGCCGTTACCTGAAAATTAAATCCCATTACAGGGTGGAACTAGTTAGGCCACTTACGCGCATCAACACCAAAAAAGGGGAAGACTACCGAGACCTCCGTGGGGACGACAGCAACCTAGCAGACTGTCTCTCCAGGGTGATACCGGAGGAGCTTGAGGCGTCTCAGAACCCCACCTGGAAGGAAAACCGCCCAGACGTCTCCAACCTCCCATGGGTATTGGGAACCACTGCCCGCCGAGTTCAACCCAGTACAAACGACACCCTAACGGGTGGGGCTCGGACGTTTGGCGCAGCTTACTTCTAGTAACGGCATAAGTGCTTATGGTCCGCAGCGCCCACACCGGCGCCGGAAATCCCCCCCCCCCTTATGGGAAAATCACAAGACAACTTATTGCTGACAGGACTTTAAAAGTATGTCCGTAATGAGCAATTCGAACCATTAATAAAGGATGTCTCAGAATTGGCTTATGCCAAAAAAAAGGGTTACTTAATAATTGCTAGTTTTAAAGAGCTCTACATCTTTTGTGTACTATTCCTTCGTTTACCAGTTGTGCAAGATAATACAAAATTCCTTCCAGTGTAAGATGACTTTATAGGCAATTCCCAGAAAATTCAAGATTTACATATTGCCATGTAAATATATTTAATGTGTGGTATTTTAATTAAAATTGTTAGAGCCATTTTTAGAAAATAAAAATGTTCGAAAAATTTTCCATGTAAAGGACAGTTCGGGGTGGTGGATTTTCTTGAGCATCTTCACGTTGTATCTTTGGAAGATACTGAACCTAAATACAAGCTTGGTATATATTCTACTTTTTGCTTTTGCGCTTTTGAGTTATGGACAGACACACACGCGGATATTTTTGTAAAAATGTTTGTTTTGAATTCAGGCACCTCAAAACATGTATTTACGGTGAAATATACACATCGAAATTTGGATGAATACAATACCTGTACCTACTAGGAACGTGGTTGAAAATGTAAAAATATGTATAAAACAAACTCTATACAGTGGAAGATCTAAAAGAAACATCAGGCGAACAATTCACCCAATTTGGGATATTAAAATCTCCAGCGTGAAGGAAAATTTTCTGAAAGATGCCAGAAATATGCGGATGGAGAAGGACAATAATTTCAAACTTCTGTTGTGTTAATATATATGCTTATCATCATTGTAATTCTAATTGTAACTATGAAAACAGCCCGCCTTAAAGCAATATGTGTGTATAACAAGGTATAAAAAGTGTATATTACAGTCATTGTATATGTTTATATTATTGTATACATATGTAATAATGTTATGTGAATGTATTACATAATTCAATAATGTAGGAGCTGTCAGAATAATAGGTTAAAAGTTGCTAACAATGAGGTTACCTTGAGGCAATAATGAATTTGAAAGTTTAACAATACTACTTATAATTCTTGGAGCAATAATAATGTAATTTTTGTGACAGTTTTATAAAATAACTAATCAACAACCAGAAAAGGCTTTAGTTAAATGAAGGTATTCTATTGGACTAGGATTAGCCAATCAGAGACTTGAAATACAGAAATTTACAAGTTTAGGCTGTAGAAATCAAGTCAGTTGCTTGTAGACAGCGCTCATAACTGGACGTGTAGGTTGTAGACAGTGTTCCTAACCGGACGCGAGATGCGTCCTCGAGAAATGTAATACGTATTCGTGTGGGACGAAAATAGTTTACGTGTTTGAAAGTGCGAGTAAATAATAAAAGAATCTCACAGCTCTCTATATCAGTGAAGTTTTATTTACATTGAGTCAAGGATTAATAAATGTAGTGAAGTAAAATTATAATCTGTGTAAGCTTCATTCTTAGCCGCACTACTCCTTGTTAAGAAATTCATATCTCTAAAAATAAATACTGACGCAGCCGAGGCAAACATAAATATATAGTATTTAAAGAAAACGGTCAAAATTACAAAGTTAATATTTTTTAAACACTTTTGGGGCAAAGATCACCGGAAAGTACATTTGGGGCGAAGGCTACCGGAAACTTTTTACCATACGTGCGGTTGCAACTACTTCAAGTTCGGCTCCCCAACAGTTGAACTACATACAACTCCTACTTCAAATTGGCTCCCAAATCATGGTGCAAAAATAACGTAATAATAATAATAATAATTCTACAAAATAACGTTCTTCAAATATTACAACTCTTTCGAAGGGAGTCCATGCACCGGTGGCCGGCACGTGAGCAGCCGTGCTGTGGCCACAGTGTGAAGGAAAAGCACTGTAGTTTTCTCAACTGGTTACTACTTAACATTTACTCCCATAGGCATACTTCCGGACTCTGTGGGGTATAGGGTATGATACTGTTTGAAAAAAGATTCCCCGTCTCAGCCGGGAAGCGCACCCAGGACTTCTGGGTAGTTGTCAGCTAGAGGACTGACCACTCAACGGCAGAGGTAGTGTAGCCTATTTTTACTCTTAATATTTTAACATGATTTCTTCTTCGGAATTGCTTTTGATGGTTATTGCTGAATGACTATAAATTAAAGGCATCAATCACAGATGATGACAAACATGATTACCTTGGTTACCTTCTACTACGCCACTAGGACTGATTTTTATCGCGTTCACGATTTTGCCGAAGCCTGATGTAGGCGGTAGTAGAAAATTTACGACTGACAGCTATTCATGGTCTTTTTATAGAAGAACGTTTTGAAAAATGTCCAGAATCGCGACATGAAGGCGATAACGATCACAAGAGGACATATTTTACTCCAGACGTAAGAATTGTCTCCTAAGAAGTAACAATGCCCACCGCGGGAATTTTAATTAGTGAACGTGATGGCAGAAGAAGTGTTAGGTTCGGAAGGAATGCTGTCTGTCGCGTGGACCATTGCTGCCGTGTCGCTAATGATGTGAAGTCACGCAGCAGCTGTGGTGACGAACGTATTTTTCGAGACTACCTTCTCCATTTCTTTTCATGTACAAGTCTTTCATTCTGAATCTTTCTGTGGTCCCTTAATTGCATGGTTTGCGTTTCTATAGATGCTTCCTTCCGAGAAAGAAAACCACGAAAATGTCCCTTTGTTGTAACTGTTGATGCTTAAAATTCTTCTCACAAAACCTTATACCCCACTGTTTATCTTAATTCTACTTCTGTCAGGCATTCTTGTGCTGGAGATTATGCTTGACTTTTCTAAATTGAGGCTGTCAACGGTTCAGAAGAAAAACCAATGTTTTGGGAAAAATAGAAATTAATGTATTTTCTATTATTATTATTATTATTATTATTATTATTATTATTATTATATCATTCAGATATAATAATATTGGTATATTCAAACATTAAAAGAAGAAGAAATATTCCTCTATTGTTTGTTAGTGTGTATACAAACTATTCTTACGAAAGTTTATTTTTCCATCTACTTCATTTTAATCGAGATAAACCTTCTGCATACATAGCTACATTTCATATTTCCTTACAGACATACAAAGGAATACCCATGGTCAAATGTTGAAGAACTGGACGCTATATACTGGCCTTAAAAATACATAGTGTTTCCATGCAATCGCCAGAAACAACTGAATATCGAAAGGACTTTGAAAGAATTACAGAGTGTTGAACAATTCGAATTATTATTGAGGATACCTCGGAAATGGCTTATTGACAAAATGTTATTTGGAATGAATTTTGTGTTTTAAAGATATTTTTTTTTTACTTTCTCTACTACGTATAGTAAGTAGGGGAAGTATTGCATTCCACCCAAAAATTCGATACCGAGATTTCACCGGAAATACATGTTTTGAGAATCACTGAATCCAAAAAAAGCATTTTTGGAAACATGTCCGTGTGTGTGTCTGTCTGTGTGTCTGTGTGTCTGTGTGTCTGTCTGTGTGTCTGTGTGTCTGTGTGTCTGTGTGTCTGTGAACAGCATAACTCAAAAACGAACAGTCGGATAAACACCAAACTTGGTATTTAGGTTCAGTATCTTCCAGAGATGCGACACGAAGGTTTTCAAGAAAATCCCCTCACCCCAGACTACCCTTTACATGGAACATTTTTCGAAAATTTTAATTTTCTCAAAAACGGCTCTAACGATTTTGATTAAAATATCATATGTTTAAGATATTGTCATGACAAATAAAATGTATATCTCGAATTTTCTGGGAATGTCTCCAAAAATATTCTTCATTGTGAACGACTTTTGCATAACTGGTAAACCATAAGAGATAGACAAAATTTTACTACACAAAAAATGTAGATCGCGTTAAAATACACAACTTATGTCATATACGTTTCTTTTGTTGAGTGAACCGTT
This sequence comes from Deroplatys truncata, assembly GCA_030765065.1. NCBI lineage: Eukaryota > Metazoa > Arthropoda > Insecta > Mantodea > Mantidae > Deroplatys > Deroplatys truncata. The sequence goes on along the minus strand of CM060975.1, from coordinate 290,479,831 downwards.
TTCGAGATATTGCTTGTTATTTCCTTAAATTTTCCAATACTTATACTTTTTCTCAAATTCGTTATTCATTTTTACTTTCTCTACTACGTATAGTAAGTAGGGGAAGTATTGCATTCCACCCAAAAATTCGATACCGAGATTTCACCGGAAATACATGTTTTGAGACCTCCTGAATCCAAAAAAAGCATTTTTGGAAACATGTCCGTGTGTGTGTCTGTGTGTCTGTGTGTGTGTGTGTGTGTCTGTGTGTGTGTCTGTGTGTGTGTCTGTGTGTGTGTGAACAGCATAACTCAAAAACGAACAGTCGGATAAACACCAAACTTGGTATTTAGGTTCAGTATCTTCCAGAGATGCGACACGAAGGTTTTCAAGAAAATCCCCTCACCCCAGACTACCCTTTACATGGAACATTTTTCGAAAATTTTAATTTTCTCAAAAACGGCTCTAACGATTTTGATTAAAATATCATATGTTTAAGATATTGTCATGACAAATAAAATGTATATCTCGAATTTTCTGGGAATGTCTCCAAAAATATTCTTCATTGTGAACGACTTTTGCATAACTGGTAAACCATAAGAGATAGACAAAATTTTACTACACAAAAAATGTAGATCGCGTTAAAATACACAACTTATGTCATATACGTTTCTTTTGTTGAGTGAATCGTTTTCGAGATATTGCTTGTTATTTCCTTAAATTTTCCAATACTTATACTTTTTCTCAAATTCGTTATTCATTTTTACTTTCTCTACTACGTATAGTAAGTAGGGGAAGTATTGCATTCCACCCAAAAATTCGATACCGAGATTTCACCGGAAATACATGTTTTGAGACCTCCTGAATCCAAAAAAAGCATTTTTGGAAACATGTCCGTGTGTGTGTCTGTGCGTCTGTGTGTGTGTGTGTGTCTGTGTGTGTGTCTGTGTGTGTGTCTGTGTGTGTGTGAACAGCATAACTCAAAAACGAACAGTCGGATAAACACCAAACTTGGTATTTAGGTTCAGTATCTTCCAGAGATGCGACACGAAGGTTTTCAAGAAAATCCCCCCACCCCAGACTACCCCTTACATGGAACATTTTTCGAAAATTTTAATTTTCTCAAAAATGGCTCTAACGATTTTGTTTAAAATATCATATGTTTAAGATAATGCCATGAGAAATGAAATGTATATCTCAAATTTTCTGGGAATGTCTCCAAAAGTATTCTTCATTGTGAACGACTTTTGCATAACTGGTAAACCATAAGAGATAGACAAAATTTTACTACACAAAAAATGTTGATCTCGTTAAAATACACAACTTATGTTATATACATTTCTTTTGTTGAGTGAACCGTTTTCGAGATATTGCTTGTTATTCCCTTAGATTTTCCAATACTTATACTTTTTCTCAAATTCGTTATTCATTTTTTTATGTCCTGGACTTGCAAAGAGAATGGAATTCGACACATAGCAACCAGCGTTAAAATATTTGACCATCGCTTAAAAGCTACCATATTCCCCTTGCATCTACAAGAAAATTAGCAATAAGATTGACATCTCGATATCTCGATTAACATGAAACATATGGAGAATAGGCGTTTGTAAAATTAGATTGTACAAGAGTAGAGAAAGTCATGTGAGTGTAACACATCAGATTTTTTTAGTATTTTTTCGTCCATCGCTTAACGTAAGCGGTTATACAGGATTACACAAAATTCCTTCTGAATGAAAATAATTTTATGAGTAATTCCTAGAAAATGAAAGATATGCACTGTATTTGTCATGCAAATATCCTCTTCTCCGTGGTTTAGGGGTACCATGCTAGCCTCTAGTTCCCAGGTCGCAAATTCAACCCGGCGGATGTCGATGAATTTTTTCGGGCGCAAAAATCCTTTGCATGATCTCCTTTGGAAGGGAAGTAAGGCGGTGGTCCCGTGTCACAGATTTAAGGCACGTATAAGAACCTCAAGCCTGACAAAGAGGCCTCTGAGAAACGTTTCCGGCCTTTCACGTCCAGTATAGAATGGAACGCTAAGAACCACAGCAGTTAAAGAGCGTCCATAAATAATGCTGTATTTAATTTAATTTCTGAGAGTTATCAGTAACACTATTTATAATTTAAATAATAAAATACTAAAAATTAAAAATAACTGTAAAGCAGACATTGAAATCCAAAATTTACAATATAGTAATATACGCATACAAACCACGGGAAGCATGACCCCGTCGTAAATGGTAACATCACCCCTGAGCCCAAACAGGCCATAGGGCCTACCTAAGAGAGATGATGATTAATTTAAATATATGAAATATATGGTACTTTATATATGGCAGTGTTTGAAAAAATCAAACGTTTAGAAAAATCTTTTACTTACGAGTAGTTTGGAATGGGAGAATTTTTCTGAAAATCTTCGAGTCACATTTTTGGAAGCTACTGAACTTAAATATCAAGTTCAATATTTAACCGACTTTTCGTTTTATAATTATGTTATTCATAGACCACTCTCCCACTCACAGACTTTTTTCTAAAAAATGTTTCCTTTTTTGGATTCAGGTAGTCACAAAACGTGTACTTCCGGTGAAATCTCGACATCGATTTTTTTTTGGGTCGAATGCAGTACTTTCTCTAGTTACTATAGGTAGGCATATACAGAAAGTAAAGAAGTTTATCCCGTTGTTATGGGCGCTTTTTAAGCAGAAATAATTTATACAACATCTTAAAGAATAGGGGAGCGGTAAATTAAGTTAATTAATGCGTCGAGTTCAGAAACCTACACGTGCAACCTCAGACAGCCAGTTAATCATCTGTAAATAAAAATTTTGATGTATTACACTCACATGGCTTTCTCCTCTCTTGTAGAAACTATTTTTATAAACGCTTATTCTCCATCTATTCTATGCTAATCGAGATAAACATTTGCTGAAAACTTATTGCTATTTTCTTGTAGATGCAAGGGGAATTGGTAGGCTTTAAGCGATATTCATATATTTCATATATTTTAAGAAAGAAGAAGAAGAAAAAAAAGAATAACGAATTCCCATTTGAGAAAAAGTATAAGCATTGGAAGGTTCAAACAAATAATAAGCAATACCTCGTAAATGATTTACTCCACAGAAACAATGTACATTACATAAATTGTGTGTTTTAACGAGATCTACATATTTTGTGTAGAAACATTTTGTCTATCTCTTACGGTTTACCAGTTATGCAAAAGCCATTCAGAATGAAGACGACTTTTTGGGACATTCCCAGAAAATTCAAGTTATGCATTTCATTTGTCATGAAAATATATTTTATATATATGATATTTTAATCATAATCGTTTGCTATTTTTGAGAGAATGAAAAGTTTGGAAAAATGATCCATGTAAAGGGTGGTCTGGGATAGGGGGATTTTCTTGAAAATCTTTGTAACGCGTTTTTTACTTTCTCTACTACGTATAGTAAGTAGGGGAAGTATTGCATTCCACCCAAAAATTCGATACCGAGATTTCACCGGAAATATATGTTTTGAGGCCCCCTGAATCCAAAAAAAGCATTTTTGGAAACATGTCCGTGTGTGTGTCTGTGTGTGTGTGTGTCTGTGTGTGTGTGTGTCTGTGTCTGTGTGTGTGTGTCTGTGAACAGCATAACTCAAAAACGAACAGTCGGATAAACACCAAGCTTAGTATTTAGGTTCAGTATCTTCCAGAGATGCGACACGAAGGTTTTCAAGAAAATCCCCCCACCCCAGACTACCCTTTACATGGAACATTTTTCGAAAATTTTAATTTTCTCAAAAATGGCTCTAACGATTTTGATTAAAATATCATATGTTTAAGATAATATCATGAGAAATGAAATGTATATCTCGAATTTTCTGGGAATGTCTCCAAAAGTATTCTTCATTGTGAACGACTTTTGCATAACTGGTAAACCATAAGAGATAGACAAAATTTTACTACACAAAAAATGTAGATCGCGTTAAAATACACAATTTATGTCATATACATTTCTTTTGTTGAGTGAACCGTTTTCGAGATATTGCTTGTTATTTCCTTAAATTTTCCAATACTTATACTTTTTCCCAAATTCGTTATTCATTTTTTTGTCCTGGACATGCAAAGAGAATGGAATGCGCCACATAGCAACCAGCGTTAGCAACATAGCGACTATCGCTTAAAAGCTACCATATTCCCCTTGCATCTACAAGAAAATTAGCAATAAGATTGACATCTCGATATCTCGATTAACATGAAGCATATGGAGAATAGGCGTTTGTAAAAATAGATTGTACAAGAGTAGAGAAAGTCATGTGAGTGTAACACATCAGATTTTTATAGATACTGAACGTAAGTACCAAGTTTGGTATTTATTGGACTTTTCGTTTTTAGTTATGCTGTTCACAGACAGGCAGAACCCCATCCACACAGACACACAGATCTTTTTCTAAAAATGCTTTTTTATCCAGGGGACCTCAAAACATGTATTTCTTGTGAAATCTCTGTATAGAATTTTTGGTGGAATTTTGGGGTGGAATGCAATACTTTCTCTACTTACTATACGTAATAGAGAAAGTAATTAAACAAGATATGAGCGCCATTTCATAGCACTAAGATATGTGCTGAAATGATCTAGAGTCATCAAAAGAATTTTAAATTTGCCAAAATGCAATATACGCTTCTAATGTTGCACAGGAACGTAATGCGGGTGTTGGGAGAGATGCTTGCAGCTGATCATTAAGTAAATCGGCCAGTGCACGGCTCCGAACTGATGTCCAGAGAGACAGACAGGATCTGCTGGTAGAGAAAGCAGCATGTGAGCGACGTTTCTCTCTCCAGCTCTCACACGTTGCCAAAAAAAGAGAGCCCGAGGGAGATTCGGACGCAGGGGGTCGACGTCGCTCTGACCTCAAACGTGACCTCTGACACCTTCTGTTATCAATCTTCCCATCTCATCGCATCCGCACGTACGCATGTGTCACTTCCTCATCCCCAAGTTGTTTCTCATTCCTCTGCGTAGTAACGTCATCATTAAAACGAGAATCGCGAGGTAAAAGTGAAGCTGGACGTGCAACACAGGGGTGTGCTTCAAAAGTTATGGTCTATAACTCAAACCTGAAAAGTAAGAGCTGGCAAGGAAACCATCGGCCTTAAGTAATATCCGCTGTGTAATTATATTCATTAGTGAAAATAAATAATTTTACTGACAGTGGAAGAAATTTATACCTTTACCTTATTCGTTAGTATTCATTATCCAATACTACACAAGCACACTCCTTTCCTTCTTCTCAATAGATTGAATTAAAACGAGGAGTCTTGGGAAAGGTAGAATCAGACTGAAAAATGCAATGCCATAGCCGGGATTTGAAATTTGGATCTTCCGATCTCCGGTTGCTCTATCCAACTGAGCTACCATAGCGACATGTTCGCACGACATTAAATTTCTCAACTGACTAACACTTTTTCCTGTAAACCACAAGGCACTCCCAATGGGGACTTACAATATAGTAAGTACTTTAAATTCCGGGTTTAATAATTAGGACAATCAATGTTAATCAGTCGTTCTTACGTATATTCGTTAGGCTTAAATTGGAAAGACAGGAACATACTGAGAAATTCAGTGCCATAGCCAGGATTTGAGTCACGTATCTTCGACTTAGCATGCTGCTGCTCTAAGCAACTTTCGCAACTGATTCAGTCCGTGATTCAAATCCCGGCTATGTCATTCAGTGCGTTAGTTTGTTTCTACCTTTCCAAACTTAACCACTGTATTTGTAGAAGAACGGTTAACGTTGAATTATTTTCAATATTCTGCCTAGAGATCCCGAATTCGTGTAAGAAATACCCGATGGAGCTACAACGCTTCTTCAGTTAATGCATTTCTCTGCATACTCTACCCCTGTGTAGAAATTAGTTGCAGTAAAGCTAGTAAACCTCCAGACCATTATCTGATTGTCAATCACGGTTTGAAGCACTTCCCCTAGAAGTTCTTTTGTCGTCCTCCGTGGTGTACCGTAGATTTACGGCACGTAAAAGAACCTCAAGCCTTATAAAGAGGCCTCTGAGCAAAATTACTGGTATTTCACGCCCAATATAGAATGGGACACTAAGGACCACAGCAGTTAAAGAGCGTCCATAATAAAATTCAATTTAGAATTTCTTGTGTTTTTTGGAAAAAATATATAACGGAAAGCTTCTTCTGGGCTATATTGCAAATATGTGGAAATAGGCATTTATTGTGATAATACACAACCTAAATAAACCATAATCAATCCTTACAGCTATAGACCAATCGACCTTTTCTCCTCTGTTTACAAACATTATTAACATCTACCTTACCCACATCTCCTGAAGCCAGCGAGTGTCATTACAGTTAACACCTAGTTTGGCTTCGATCAGCGTATACTTGTCTTCAATAACTTATTTGTTTCATAGATACAACTCCAGATACTTACGAAGAAAATCTGTTTGTCTTGGGCCATTTCTGGATAGCAATAAGGCATTCGATAAGGTCTGACACTTTGGACTGTCTGTAAAATAAAACCACTACTAAAAGAAACCTTGTTTAGAGTAGTGCAATCATCTCTATCCAACAGAACCTTTTCCGTTATTTACGAAAACATTCTCTCACCAATGCCATACAGGCTAGTGTTCCTCAAGGATGCATATGGTTGCCTAATATACATACATCCATGACCTTTCAAAAGATGACGACCTAACCATATCACATTTTGTAGACGACATCGCTTTTATAAGTAAAGGTATATGAAAATCATGTGCTGATAACCTCTTAAGTTCTCAAGTTTTCTTTAAAGACTAAGAAACAGGATTACTTTGGTACTTTGGAGGCGAACGAATTCCCACTGAACAATTCATCTTCTATCTCGAACTTACTGGATAGCAAACTCAACTGGAAAGGGCATATTAACAACTTAGTAAAAGAACTACGACACAACATTGTCCAGTTAAAATATCTGCTTCAAGGATAATCACAATTATACTTCATTTAAAAAGAGTAATCTAGTTCTGGCTGATAAGACCGACTGTGCAATATGAAGCCATGCTTCAGACTCACAACTGAAAACAATCCAGCCCATCCAGAGTCGGGTATTCCGCCTACAGTGAACGCACGTTGGTACATCCGCAACGAAGCTCTGTGTAGGAACCTGAGCACTTCAACCGTGGACTTCACTCTTTACTGCTGTTGTACTCGACTTCATCACTCCTTCCTACACCACTCCAATGAACTTCTGAGTAGCAACTTCCAACACCGCGACATTTTCGAAGACTGAAACGCAAACGACATTTGGATTAAAGAATTTCACACTTAATGAAGACAGCCACTGGGCTGCAGCCTCAGTACATGTGTCATGTATATATTATATGCTGTTGCACTGTTTCTGCAGAACTGTGTTACACTCAATGTATCTTTATAGTAAAATTTACTGAAATAAATAAAGTTTTAGTTTGAAAAAAAATCTAGTTTATCAAAGGCCAACAGCTTAATTGTGCTCCCGCTCGGCTGGTGATCCCAAAGAGTTGCACCATCTTTCAGCTAGCATTCTCCTCTTCATTATTACATGGTCTGATGATAGAATTTTCCTTACATATTCCCGTTGCGTGCAAAAGTTTCCCGAGAGTTCAATGGCCAGTCTGATTTGGGTTCTGCCAAGTATCGGAAGTTCTGTTATCTATAATGTGTATACCTGATGGTTTTGTGTAATTCTCTCACTACGGATCTCCCCATGGAGATTAAGTGAACTCTCAGAACTGGTTCAAGTCCAGTTGAGGTTTCCGCAGACCCTTTCTCTGCAGAGAAATCTGATTTATCATTATACTCTGTCCCTTATGCCTTGACACACATCGAATTGTAACATTGTTGTGTTTTGCCTATTTAATAACGTTTTGTAGGCATGTCCCAGGTCAATTCAGATTTGTTCTGATAGATTAAAAGCGTTTAATAGCCACTTACGTTCGATCCAAGCTGTTGTATGAAGGTATGTATGGTATTAAATTGCATTCATGTTCCAAAAGTGCTGTGTAGCTGTGGAAAACTCCTTCAAATAAAAGTTAGTTCTGTTCACTTGTATCCCCAAAAAGGCAATTCGGTTTTGAATCCAGTGATGCTTGGGAAGGTTTTTTTTCGGATACAGCGGTTTCCTCGCTATTCTCATCCCACAATCACCCCTATCCAGTGTAATATGGTCCGCCGAAGTAATATGTAAGAAATATACAATATCTGCCCGATACCTTTTTGGCATTAGACATCATCAGGATTGTCGATCACTAATTGTTTACTAAAATATTAATATTAAATAAGGGAGTAGTTTCGGTTTACTCCATATTCTCTTCCCCATTTTACTCCTATTTTCTTCTTTCTTGTCTCATCTCTGTTTTTCACTCCTTCACTTCTCTGTTCTCTTCTCCCCTTACTCCTTTTATTTTCTCTTTTCCATTCTCTTCAACTTCCTTTCCTGTTTTATTTTCCCCGCCTCTCTTTTCTTCTCTCTTCTCCTTCTATTTTGTATTTTCTCTTCTCTTTTGTTTTTTCTATTATCTCTTCTCCTGTTTATTGAAGTAAGGACTGAATCACCCTGTAGTGATTCCGGATGAAGGATAAGAGAAGGATGAGAGGGATGGAAGAAAGAGGAGTATAAATCTCATTTCGTATTTTGTTCATCCAGAGAGTCATCACTTCAGTTATACTTCTCGGAGAGGAATTTGGAATCTCGCCTCACTAAGTCTTCTCGTTTTCTTCTAAAGTTGCTCGGCGGACAAGACGCTATTACCTTCATTTCGGTTAATGGAAGAGATTTGCCACAGCTGCCAATTATACACCAGAGGATTGCTAGCAGCTAACGATGTTAGGTCTTCTCATTCATTCGACCCTTCCCTCTGGCCACCCTTAACGTCTTTCCTCTGCTGTAATCAACCCACCTGCCATTGCCCTGCAGATCAATCTACTCTCAAACAAAAAAGGAAGAAGCTGATGAGTAACGCTCGCATGGGTTTCTCTGGCATACCTTGTACACTCTAGTAATCATTAAAAAACCTAATGCTTTGCATTCACATGATTTCTCTACTCACTCTTCTACAAACCATTCTTATAAAACCTTATTCTTTATTTATTGTTTGTCAGTCGAGATAAATTTTCATTACACATTTGTTGTAAGGAGAAAGTATGCCAAAGCCATAGTCAGGTTTTAAAACCCGTGTGGCTATGCGATGGTCTTGAAATTCCATGTCACTTGCTTGGCCACGAGACAGAAAAAAAGAGAAGACATAGCGAAATTTAAAAAAAAATCCTATACATTGTATTCACATGACTTTCTCTACTCACTCGTCTACAAAATATTATTCCAAAAGCTTATTCTTCTAATTGCGACCCCTTTCAGCTTTCGTGATGCAGAACCTGCGTTCCCCCTAGAACAAAAGTACGCCGGACCGAACATTGAGCCCCTCCCAAAAGAGGACTGTTCGGATTGGGTTGGACTCGGCGGGCCGTAACTCCTAATACGCATGGATGATTGGGTACGTCTGGGCAAAGGATGGGATTTGAGACGCCTCAATGTCCTCCGGCACCAACCTAGGGAACTGGTAGACGGTGTGCTTGTCACTCACCCCCCATGTCTTCCCCTCTGGATTTGGAGCACGTAAATGGCGCATCTACTTCTGTTCCTGTGAAAGTATGGAGCGGTTTATAAAGCAGGTACCTTCCTAATGGAAAGTCCCACAGAGCTTCGTTTCCCTGGATTAGGGCGGAGCTGGGCCGACGGCTGTTGCTAATTGTATTTATCTAAGTACTTCATGTTAATCGAGATAAGCTTTTATTTCACATTGTTGAAAGTATAAGGAGGATACAGTAGGCTAAAGCGATAGTCAGATTTTTTTAAAGAGTGTCGCTAATGATGGCTTTAAAATTTTTGGGTTTTTTGCATGACCACGAGGAAAAAGCGAATAACGACTTTCCACTTGAGTCGAAGTATTTCAAAATTCAAAACAATTACAAAGAATATCTCGGTAATGGTTAACTCCACAAAACAATTTGATATAAGTTGTATGCCTTAACAAAATAAATACCCTTTTGTATAGTAAGATTTTATCCATCTCTTGCAGCCAGTTAGAATGAAGAGGACTTCAGAAGCTATTCCCATAAAATTCAAGTTATTATCATAAAAATATTTTTACTAATTTTTGAGAAAATAAAAAACGACGAAACATTTTCCATGTAAAGTTTAGTTTAGGGTTGCAGGTTTTTTTTTTTAAAAAAAAACATTGTATCGCATCCTCGGAAGACGCTGAACTTAAATACCAAGTTTGGCGTTTAGCCGACATTTCATGATTTATGCTGTGCACGTACAGACACAGACACAGACACACACACACACACACACACACACACAGACCTTTTCTTAATATGTAGTTCTTCCACCGCATAGGTAGAGAAGGATACACGTAGACGCGCGTCGAAGCTGCCATCTGTTACAGATGAGATACAGTTGCCTAGTACTAAGGTATCTGCAGACACGTTCTGAAGCTGTTATCTGACCGTCACAGAAGCAGAGGTGCAGTTGCCCAGCACTAAGGTCTCCGTGAACATGTTCGAAGCTATCACTTGCCCGTCACAGATGGAGAGGTACAGTTGCCTAGTACTAAGTTCTCTGTGGACACCTGCTGAAGCTGCCATCTGTCGTCACAGAAACAGAGATACAGTTGCCTGGCACTAAGGTCTCTGTGGACATTTGTCGAAGCTGCCATGTGTCCGACACAGAAGCAGAGATACAGTCGCCTAGCACTAAAGTTTCCGTGGACACTTTCGAAGATGTCACCTGCCCTTTAAAGTAAATTTCGAATACTAGCAACGATGTTCTCTGCGTAATCCGAACTATGTGGCGATTACATGTTTTTTAGCACCCTATGGTTGAATTGTCGGAAAGGTTAATGCTTCAGAAAGCCTGAAAAATGAGGAAGTTCGTTAGCTATAGAATAGAGCCGATGCAAATTCCTCTTCACCATTTTTTTCTAAAGCCTTCTCTTTATTTCATTTTAAAAGCGCGGCCAAATCTCGAGACTTAAATCTGCGCGGTTAAAAAATATCTTGAGCAATTCATTCAAGAGCTAAATCCACTTATCCTTAATGTGGTTATACAGATTAAATAATAAAATTCTGAAAGAACAGAAGAAAAGAAAGCAGAGAGGTTGATTTCTATAGAATTAAGTTTCACGAGCAGAAGGTTTATACATACGCCGATAAAATGCTTAAATTGGTCTAGCGAAAAAGAGAAAGGATGATATTTGAGTGAGGTAGGGGATATTCTCTCTCGGTCCTGCTAATGAGTTGGTCTGGTCAGTCGGGTTACTGCCCTCCTAACATCTCGGAGAGAAGACCCAAGGGGCCCTCTTTGAGAGAGGAAGCATTCAACTACAAGACACTGATGGTTCAGAACAAGCATACTGGTGTTGTTTTTCCCTCTGCATGAAAACTGGCGTGGTTTATGTTACGTCACCATGGAAGTTTACTACTGCTTTCTGAGCTTGATATGCAATGTGAGCTTTTCTGACTTTGAGTTTACTGACGTCGCAGGTTTTATCACAGGGATTTGGGATTTGTGCACAAGTAGGTAAATAAACTCTTTTCTTAGTTATAAATAATTAATTTGACATGCTTATGTTTCTTTCTCCACTAAGAAGTATTGCATTATAAACACGAGATGACGGGAAACACACGTTTTGAGGTTCCCTGAATTAAAAAAGTACCTTTAGAAAAATATGTGTGTGTGTGTTTCTACAGCATAACTTAAAATGGAAAAGTCGGTTAAATATATGGAAGGTTTCCAAGAAGATACTCCAACCCAAACTACTCTTTACATGAAAAAATGTTCCTTGTTTCTTATTTTCTCCAAAATGGTTGTAACTACTTTGGTACATATACCCTATTTGCATAATATGTAAAACGTACGTCTTAAATTTTCTGGAAATAGAATGTAAAGCACACTTCATCTGAATGACTTGTGTAGTTTGTAAATCGCAGGAGATAGACAGAATCTTATTTCACGAAAAATGTACATCTAAGCACATAATTTATGTCAATTTTTTGTGTGACGTTAAGTATTTCCGAGATATTCTTTGTGATTGGCTTTAATTGTCATATAAATCGGTACTGTTTTTCACGTGGTCATTTAAGGAACGTGGAATTATAAAGCCATAATATAGTCATCAGCTTTTTAGAAATCTGACTATAGCTTTACATTCCCTACAACGAATGCGTAAATGTACGAGGGCTGATCAGCATACGCAGACTAATTTTTTTCTGTAGCTTCCTTGATAGTTTCCTCTCTGTACCATGAACATTTGAAAATATCGGGTTTTATATATAATGTCCATAGGCGGCAGCACTCTCGCATCGGTAGGTTGGTAGCAATGCTCTGTTTGTAGACCCTGCTTGCATTTCGCATGCCACACTGACTATAATGGAGTTATTTACCAGCATGCAGTTTCCCCCCACACTACTGTTACAGTAGCATAGTACACGTCAGTATTTGCTAAACTGAGGAAGCATACTCCAAGGAAACGACTGGAACTTCATCGGACTGGGTGGTGAGTTCATCATAACACGCGGCATCGTCGCAAATAGTCTTGCAGTTTTTGGCTAAATGGAACATTACCTGTGTATCGCATCCGCCTTATAGCTCCGATCTTGCAACCTGTGATTCTTGTTTTTTATTTCCATCATTAAAGGCAAAGCACCGGGGCATTCGACTTGAGAATTCTGAAGCAGTGCTCAAGAAAAGTGAGGCGATTCTCAAGGATCTCACAAAAAATGGCCTGCACCATGTGTTTGAGGACTAGCAGAGACCCTATAAAGGGTCCATTGAAGTAGGAGAGAACTACTTTGAAGAAGATAATGTAAAGATTCAAAGATATGTTGTGTGCACATGGCAACAATTTTGAATTAATCTTATAAAATTGTGGATATTTAAGTCGTTCCAGTAGAACAGATCGTCGTAAGTTTTAAACATAACAATATATTACATGAAACGTAAAGAAGGCTGTAAATCAGAATAAATATGGAAGGCAAATTCAGTTATATTCTATTTCTATGAGTTTATTTAGACTATAATTCTCAGCTAGGAGTTTACATATATTGAGCAGAAACACTGTGTTTGCGAGACGTGTCCATTTTTTACTAGAAAGCGTTTAAAAAACGTAATATGCCACTCCATATTTCACAGAAACGTTCCCGTATATGACGTTTCTTGTTATATTTTGTACCACTCTATCAGTTTGAGTGTAACTCTGGACCCCAAGTTCCGGGAGAATGCGAACATAACTCACAAGGGGTAGATAGTGAAATGTACCGACCGTCGATAAAATGGTAACATGGCAGTTTCAGGTTGGTTACGTGCCAACAGACAGCGCTGCAGTAACTAAAACAAAATAAATGCTTAAGAGACGAAGGTCTTATCATAAAACTGCAGAGTATGCACACTTTTTCCTCCCTCATAGCACCGTACTTTTGAAAAGAATGTGGGTTTGCACAGCTGAAGATGTTGCAGCCTGCAGTTTATGCCCATATCGGTATGTTCAAAAGCTTATGGTTTATTTTCCTGGTTTTATGTCTTTGTCTATATCCTTTATATTATTAAGGGGTGACTAATTGGTAGACAGGCATTTTCAAGACCTGTGCACTCTTATAAATTGAAATTCTTTCTTTAATTTGATTTACAGTATAGACTATTTAAGCTGAGACTGTACAATATCTCCAAAACTAAGCGTTGTAGCAAGAAATGTCTTTAATAAAAGTTGCTTGACATTATGGGGGAAAGTAAATGCATTAGTCGTAGTTTATTTGGAAACCGTTATGATGTTTATTAAGGCCAATTTAAGTTTTTTAAATGAGAGCCTACCTTTTTAATTTTGTTTTCACACTCCTCATAAAAACTAAACAACATTTGTATAAAGCACTTTGTAATTGTTCTCACACCAATGTAAATAACAACGAAAATTCTAAATGGTTGTGTACGAAGAGCGCAGTGAATGGTTGGGTGATCATTTGAGGACCAAGTTATGTTTTGTAATTGGGAACTAACATTTTTCTATTTTGTTTTCTTATTCCTCATCACAAAATAAACAGCTTTTATAAACCATTTTATAGTGAGAAAACAACACACAAAATAGAGGTTTTAAAGAATTACAAAATTTAATAAAATTCAAACCAATAACAATGAATATCTCGTAAATGCCTGATACCACAAAAGAAATTATTTGAAATAAATTGTATATTTGAAGGAGTTATACAAACTTTCATCCGACTGAAGACGACTCCATAGGCTGTTCACAGAAAATTCAAGGTAGGTATGTTTTATTCATTATGTAAATATATTAAATATATGGTATTTAATCAAAATCGTTATATCAATTTTGGGAAAATAAAATATTTCGAGACATTGCTTTTATGGGTAGCGGAGTTTGCAGTGGGGGATTTTCTTGAAAATCTACGTCGCTTTGTTTGGAAGAAATGAACTTAAATGCTAAGTTTATGCTTTGACCTTTGTGCAAAATGCTTTCATTTTATTCAGGGGGCCTCAAAACGTGTATTTCCGGAGAAATATGGGTATCGAGTTTCTATGAAATACAGCGCAGAGAAAGCAGAAGTATACGTGTGTTCCAGTGAAGTCATATTTCAAATAATAGCAGCATCTACAAAATACAGAACAGTGAAGAAGAAACGAGAAATGAAAACATAAAACCTACATTTCCTTCTAACCACAAAGTGATGTTCCTCTTAAGAGAATTCTAGAAGCCATAAAAATTAGGTTGGTCACTTTCTAAATCGGAAGAAACAGCTACTTAAGTTTCCTTGGTTTTAAACTGTAATACCGTATGAAAACACTGCTTATGGGAAAGTCTAACCTGTTTATTCTGTTACATTCCAAATCGTGTCCACGTGTAGGTAAATAGTTTGACTTCAATGGTAGTTGGTGAACTAAAACGGCAATAGTAAGCAAAGCCCTTTCATGTGGCCATCTCCCCCGATTTGCGTAATGCTGTGGGTTCAACTACTTGTTAATCCCTTTGCAGCAAAAGCCATCGGTTCGGCGTGCAGGAATTGCATGCGGCCAGTGCTGTAATCCTCCCTGCTTTGTGTTGCTAAAAGGTTTTAATGAGAACTCCACGCCAAGAAAGTGAATCGTCTTAAACAAACACTTTAGCTGATTAAACCACGGAAGGAGTTAAATCAGTGAATACGATTTCGAAGTCCTGGAGGTGTACATAGAATACTCTCGAAATATTTTACGAGTTTTAGATATGTTTGTTAATCTTTGTGGATGCTCCGCTAACATTTTATAAAATCTTCAGAAACCTATCCATTTTTACTTTCTCTAACACATACCTAGTGACATAAAAGGTATTATATTACAACCAAAAATTCTATATAAAGATTTCAGTATAAATGCATGTTTTGAGGCACCCTGAATAAATGAAATTCATTTTTAGAGGCATGTCAGTATGTGCGTCTTTGTGTATGTGAACACCATAATTCAGAAACAAAATGGATGAATGCCAAACTTGATCTTCCAAAGATATGACATGAAAAAATTGTAAAATCCCAAACTACCCTTTACGTGGAACACTTTCAATTTCTTTTTTATTTATATTCTCATACATGGCCCTAACAACTTTAATTAAAATGTCATATATTTAAGATATTTACATTGCACATAAATGTATACATTAAATTTTTGGGTATATCCAGTGAAGTTATTTTCATTCAGAAGGAGGTTTGTATAATTTTGTTTATCAGGTAATAAACCTTAAGATATAGACATAAGCGCACTTTATCTTTAAAACATACAATTTATTTCGAATACCTTTTTTATGGCTTCGACCATTTCCAAGATACCCTTTGTTATTGGTTAGAATTTTTCAATACTTTCTTAATTTTCAAAGTGTTGTCGCTATTCTGTTGTTTCTCGCGATATCACGGAGAGTCTTTGGAATTTGTAGCCCAGCATATAACGACCCAGTTTTTAAACATTTGACTTTAGATCCCGTTTCCTATATCTCCCTTGTACCTTCAATGAAATATGTAATGCAGGTATTTCTGCAAAGGTTTATCTCGATTATAAATGTATGAATACCTCGTGCACGTTGTATCAGAATAAACGATAGTGATTTTTAAGTTTATTTTAGTTATATCAGGCTTTAACATTATTATAGTATTTATTCATTTTAGATAGTCTTTTTTGCTTAAGGCGAGATTGAAAGACCTATTGTGTCGGTGTTAAATCTGCTAAATTCGTGATCCATTATCTTAAAAACCATTTTGGATTTATGAAATTTTTACAGGGCCATCTAAGTTCACTCTTCTACTTTTATCCAATAAGTTGTTTTTTTAAGCATATAAGATTATTTTCTTAATTATACCATGTTTTGAATAAAATGTAACAGAAAGTATATTTTTAACACCAAATTAGGCACTCAGTAACAGTTAGGGGTTATTTTTATCACTCTAAAATTTAGTTTGCCTATCTTTTATAATATCAGAGAAAATGGGTAATTTGTATCACATAAAACGCCGTTCAAAGCAAAAATGCAGAGACATTACTCGCATATTCTTGCAAAAACAGAAATCATATCACTTGATCTCGCAATAGATGCCATACCTAATAGTAGTAGCAATTTATAGAGCAAAAGTTCCCAAAAAGATGACCTTTAGTTTACCTCAGTATTTCAGTGTGTTGAAGTTATGACCTTTTCTATTTCTGCTGCAAAATTTAGTGTAAAATGGTACGATTAGTACCGTTTTTAAAAACAGGTTTAAAATATAAGTATTATGTCTGCAATGATTTATATATATATTATCAAATTCAGGAGGAAATTTCAATTAATATAACCATGAAAAGCTAAATATGTCAGTTTTTTTAATTTTCTCTACCAGTAACTAGTAGATAGGGAAGGTATTACACTGGAGTTCATTGGAAATACATGTTTAGAGGCCCAGTGAATCCGAATGTGTCTATGTGTGTGCGACACGAAGAAACTCTCCCAACCCAAACTATGTTTACATAGAAATGTTTCGAAATATTTTATTTTCTCAAAAATGGCTCTAAAGATTTTGATTAAAATGCCATATATTTAAGATATTTATGTGAACAATTTTCTCGCAATAGCCTGTAAATTTCTCTTCATTCGGAAGAAATGTTGTATAATCTTGTATAACTTGTAAACCTTAAGCTATAGACGAAAATGTACTATACAAAAGATATAGATCCAACACACAATGTGTTTCAAATAAGTATTTCGTGGCATAACCATTTCTTAGTCACTCCCTTAAATTCCCGCCAACATTCAGTTGTTTCTCGCGATTTTAAGGTCAGCATATAGCGTCCAGTTCTTAAACATTTGACTATCGCTGTTCTCTATCTATAACGAAATATGTAATGTAGCTGTTTCTGTAAAGGCTTATATGGATTAATGTGTTGTATTTAGAAAAATAAGCCTTAGTAAAAACGATAGAGGGTAGAGAAAGTCATGTGAATGTATTACATCAGAATTGTTTTGGTAATTTTCACCAAATAGTTGTCTCCTCAAATCTGGAGGGTATTCTATTTCTGTTTTAACATTAGCTCACCTTCAAGATTGAGTTTTCCTTTCAGAGAAGGAATTTCTGTGTAGCGTCCAGAAGTTGTATTTGGCATCAAGTTTTGTGGTGAGACGCACACACAAGTATGTACAAGTTGGTGGTTCGCTACAGAAGCAACAGTTCCCGCGTGAATCAATATCAGTGGTCCATCAGGTTACCTAGACCTCGCATGAAATGTAGGTCACCAGCCCTTTCTCGACTTTAATAATCGATCAAGTCAGGCATGCGACTTGGTTCGCTCGTTACTTTCTTCCTGTGTGAAAATACAGCACGCTAATATGAGTCTAAGTGCATGCTCTCAGATGAGATTAGGAATTCAAGTGATTACTCCTAGATGAGTATTAGCCATGCAATGCAAACTTTCAGAACAAATTTTCGGTTACGTGTAAACGCAGATTTTGTGTTTGATATTAAAGCACTAAATATTTTTTAAAATGTTACCTTTTTCATCTCTTTATCACAAAATGCATTACCATAGTCTAACTAGGTATAGTATTGCACTCATGTAATAATTTATCAACCTAGAAATCAAAATACTTGAACCTGAACGAACCAATCACACCTGGTGTTCTGCCAGATTTATCCAGTTTATTTTATCATTTCCAAGTACAACTTTTTACATTCTCTACGACATACATAGTAGATATAGTAGATATCTTCACCCCAAAAATTGACGCCGACATTGCACTATAAATACATGTTTTAGGTTCCCTTAATCCCAAAAAGCATTTTTGAAAAAGGGTCCATCTTTGTATGCGTCAATGAACGGCATAACTCAGGAATGAAACGTGGGATGAATACCAAACTTGCCATTTAAGTTCAATACCTTTCAGAAGCTGTGATACAAGATTTTCAAGATAATCCCCGCACCCCAACATCCATTCACACGGACCACCTTTTGAAAATTATGATTTTATAAAAAATGGCTACAAACATTTTAATTAAAATACCATATATGAAATATGTTTACATGACAAAATGTATATCTTCTCTGGAAATAGCCTGTGAAGTTCCCTTCATTCGCAAGGAATTTTGTGTAATATTGTATAACTGGTAAACATTAAACAATAAAGGAAAACGTACTACACAAAAAAATGTTGATGTCTTTACAACACACAATTATTTGACATCAGCTATTTCCGAGATCCTTTATTCATATATATTTTATTATTGTTCAATATTCCCTTTAAGTCTTGAAGATTTTCAGTTGTTTCTCGTGATGCAATGAAAACAGTATGGAGTTAAGCGTATTTAATGTAATATTATTTGTTTTTGATTACCTTATTCTTGAAAAAGTCAAACTCCAGCTATACACATTTCTTCAAGACTATTCCATTCATAAGACGCGCATTCGATACTGATCAATATCCTTAAACAATGCCTTAATGTCGACCGAATTCAATCGTTTATCTTGCAGTATGCTTGTACATAGGTTAACACCAAAATATTGAGAATGGACCCAATAAAATATTACAAATTTAGATCTGATAATTGCATCTTCTCGAAATATTCTCCATTGCATTCTATACACTTTACTTATCCTTTCAAACCGTTTTTCAAATGCTGAACACCATGGGGAGAGTACAAATATATTCTTCGTAGGCAGCTACTGCGGCTTCAAGTGACTCAAATCGTTGACCTCGGATTTTTTCTTTCATTTTGGGGAATAGAAAAAAGTTGCATGAGTCCAGATCTGGACTAACGGGAGGATGGGACAAATATCTGACTTCTGCAGAAATTGGGTTGTTTCTTGTGCAGTGTGGGCAGAGCCATTGTCATGATGCAACAAAATTCCACGCAGACCAGTCTTAGGACGTTTTTTTCTCAGTTCATTCAACACTTGCAGCAGACATTTTGTGGTGTACCACCTGGCAGTAACAGTCTTTTGGTCCCGCAAGCGGAATCGTCACAACGTGGCCACTTGCTGAGAAGAAGGAACAGATCATCTTCTTGCCAACACTTCTCGCTCGCTTCACTTTTGTTGGGGGATCTTCTCCTAGGTAGACCCAGACCTAGGACTGTCGTTTAGTTTCTGGACCATACTGGTAAATCGGCTTTCGTCACCTGTTACAACGTTATTTTTTTGGGAGAGAGGGAAGTTCCTAATTTAATTTTTCAATCATTTCCTGGTACCACTGCACACGTGTTTGTTTTTGCTCATTTGTGAGGTGGTGGGAGATCCAGCGCCTGCAGAGCTTTCCTGACGTCAAGTTTTTCTTTCAGGATGGTTTTCACTGCTGCCGATCCAATATTTGGGGCTTCTTGAATCTGACCATATGTTTAACGATGATCTTCCTGTAATATGTGCTCTGCTTTCACATTCCTATATGCGCTCTGCTGTAGCCGGTCTCCTGCTCGATCTTCATTTTCGAGGGAATCCCTTCGTCTTCTTAATTTTGCATATCATCCATAAATGGTGGATTGCTTGGGTGGTTCGTTAGAAAAGAACCACCCCAGCATTCGCCTAATGACCTGAGGAAACCATAAAGAACACACAGGCGCCTGGAATCGATCCCGGTCTTCCCTAATGCGGACCACGACGTAACCGCCCCTCTACATTAGCTCGGTTTTGTATCATTATAAGGTTTAAAGCCACTTTTGAGAGACGTATTGTGTAGAACCGTTAAATATACGGAAGAAATGCTTTAAAATTATTATGCCTTACATTCACATGAGTTTCTCTACCCACTATCATTTATTTTGATATCATTTCTATGAACTATTCTTAAGGAAGCTTATTTTTCTGTCTACTTCATGTTAATCCAAACAAACATTCTTAAAAATAGTTGTATACGTTTCCTTATAGATAAAAAGGGACAGAGAAAACCGAAGGAATAGTCAGATGCTTAAAAGCGGCTCGCCTTGAAATTCCATACATTTTAGTGGTTTTAAACATGTATATGCCATTTAAAATTGTAATCAATTATAATGGATATCTCGGTAATGACTGATGCCACAAAAAAGTTATTTGAAATAATTTGTACATTTTTTGTGTAGTAACTTTTGTCTACCGTTATGCAAAAATATACAAAATGCCTTCAATATGAAGAGGACTACACGTGCTATTCCCATAAAATTCAAAATATACAGTTTGTCAAGCAAATATCCTATATTTTTATCAAAACAGACCAATTTTTGAGAAACTTAAAATATCGAAGAAACGTTTTTTGCATGTAAAGGGTAGTTTGGGGAAATTTTGTTGAAAATCTTCGAGTAGCGTGTTTAGAAGATACCTAATCTTAAATGTTTTTGAATTTTGCATAGTCAGAAACCTTTGATATAAATGCTTTTTCTGGGTTCAGAGAGCCTCAAAACATGCATTTACCTCCTCTACCAACTATGTGGTAGAGAAAGTAAAAATAGAATTATACTTGCTTACGAGACAGCAAGTGAACAACAGCTGCTCCGGTCGTAAACACAATAACAACGCTGAGGTTGGTAAGCCTGCGTTCAGTCTGCACATTATTCAGCTTTACAGATAGCAAGGAGTCTCGCGTCAATAAACAATGGCGTTAATGGCACAACATGGACATCTTCCGCTGCTGCAGGGAACGTCGTTTGAAGTTACGAAATCACTAAGCGGTGTGCGCTATGGTATTTGTCCACGTATCCCAGGGAAATTTCATATACAGCAACTCGGCTAGAAAATTAACTTAATGCGGCTGCTCCCTTTGGGTTTTATATACTGCTCCTTCACGGAGACAAGATTGTGGTAGCAGGCCGTGACGAAATAGAAGCCTCTCTCAGAAAAACACCGCTTTCCAAACGCATTCCCCAGACTTGAAATGAAGAATCTCCAAGTTTAAACCAGTTGTACCCGTTTCTGTTCCTTCTTACCGGAGTTCCAAAACAGTATTTAGTTCTAGAGTTTACTAAATCATTTTATATTTCAAAGTAGATGCACCCGTTTCTGTTTCTTCTTACCGGAATTTCAAAATTACGTTTAATTCCAGTGTAACTAAGTCATTTTATATTTGTGTTAAGTTCTACACATCTCTTCTCGTCCTTTTAATGGGGTACTAAATTGCGAAAATGTCAAAGGATCCCATTTTTACTTTCTCTACTACATATCGGGAGGTCCCGGTTTTGATTCCCTGCGACAGCCCACTCTAACGTTGAGGCAGTATTTTATATCACAACACTGTGAATGCCAGAGTGATTGTAGTGTAAATTAGCATTATTGTATGACAATGATTTGAGATGTTTGTTAATTATAAGCATTGTTAGGAAATAATTTACACGTCCTCACTGAAACTGACAATAGGAGCGGATAACAATGAAATGAGGGGGTGAGTTGTTTATCAATTAGAAGAGACAAACAAATGACGTCAGAGTAGCGTGCCTTTCTTTAGAAATGGAGCGAATATTTTCCCTAGAGCATATGTGTTCGTAATTTTGATTGGATATAAAAATAGACGCTAATGTTGGCGCGTTTTATTAACCATTAGCAGCTCTGTTATAATGTTTAGGCATATCGGGGTGAGGGAGTATAAATTATGAAGCCAAAGACAGGTAACGTTCAGTTCAACAGAATCATTCACGGGTTACACGTCGCGCAGTTTAACAGAATCATTCACGGGTTACACGTCGCCCAGTTCAACAGAATCATTCACGGGTTACACGTCGCGCAGTTCAACAGAATCATTCACGGGTTACAGGTCGCGCAGTTCTACAGAATCATTCACGAAGTACACGTTACGCAATTCTACAGAATCATTCACGAAGTACACGTTACACAGTTCTACAGAATCATTCACGAAGTACACGTTACGCAATTCTACAGAATCATTCACGAAGTACGCGTTACACAGTTCTACAGAATCTCTCGCGTCGTAAAGTTAGTTATAAAATGTGAAATACGCGAATTAGTAATGCGCGGCAAATAAGTGATTATAGTTACATTCGAAAATATAACGGTTTCAGTCGGGCGTGTATCAAGAGTAATTATGTGAAATTAATGAAGTGTGATGGCAATAAAAGTGTAAAAACAAATTCTTTTATCAGTGTTATCTTTTAGTAACAACTCCTTTCCGTTTACACACCCTGTTCAAGAGATTTGCTCGACTGAGTAATAATAGCTAGCCGGAGGACAAAGAACCCAAAATTCAAAAACAGAAACAATAACAGGCGCTCAGCGAATGGGATAACACGAACGATACCGCGACAACGTATAGGTTTTCCATGGTTACCCCGAGTCAGTAGGCGAATGCAGGGTGATTCATCTTCTCCTACCTTACCTGTAAACATCATCTTGTCAACTTGTCATCTGTTTCAGGGTTGTAGGTTCTCGGCGGGTTTCGGCTGAGTGTCGTCCTCCGTGGTGTAGTGATTACCATATTAGCTCTAGTTCCTGAGATCGCGAGTTCAAACCCGGCGGAGGGCGACGGATTTTTTCGAGCGTAAAAATCCTTAGCATGGCTTGCTTCGTAAGGGAAGTAAAGCTGGCGGTCCCGTGTCGTAGATTTACGGCACGAAAGTAACCTCAAGCCTGATAAACAGACCTCAGCAAAATTCCCGTCTTTCACGTCCATTATAGAATGGGACGCTAATAGCAATAGCAGTTAAGAGCGTCCGTAAATACAGCTGAATTTAAGTTTTGCGGCTGAGCGGTGTCGGATGCGTTTGATCTAGAGACGTTATGGATCCCGTCCATGCTTGCACCCGTAGTCATCCGGATCATGCACCCTTCAGGTCTCTCTCCTCTCCCCTTCCTCCTGTGTCACGGTAGAAACAAAAAGAATCACTGCGGCCTACCGGCGATGTTCTGCATTGGTTGGAGGCCCCTCCGTTCGTCCGCACTTTGCATAATCTACTACTTATCTATTGTAAATAGTGGAAGTATTGAGTTCCACCCAAAAAATCGATATCCAGAGTTCACCGGAAAGGTATATACGTTTTAGGTTCCCTTTATCCAAAAGCAGCATTTTTTGAAAACGTTCCGCGTGTTGTTTGTAAACAGCATAGCTCAAAGGCGAAAACTCGGTTAACTACCAAACTTGGCATTTAAGTAAGGTTTTCATTAAACACCAAACTACCCTTTACTTGCACAATTTTCGTTATTTTTATTTTCTCAAAATAAAACACCACATATTAAAATATTTGCATGACAGATAAACTGTATATCTTGAATTTACTACGATTAGCTTATCGGAAGAAATTTTTCATAATTTGGATAAAACTGATAAATCTTAAGATTCAGGAAAAAACACTACACAAAACCTGAAAAACAAGTGCTGTCTCTATCCAGTTGTTTCATGCGATGTCATGGAAAGCCTATAGAATTTCAAGGACAACATATAATGCCCGCTTTTTAAAAATCTGACCCTCGCTTTAGCCTAAACCGCAAGTATAGTTGAAATAGAAAATTGTATGAATCCAAAAGTATTCTTGTTCTGTAATCTATTAATTCGCAGAGAAATCTCACGTGTTAGTTTAAGTGAGTAGAGAAAGTCATATGAATCCAAAACATACTCTTTGTCTGTAATCTATTAATTCGCCAGAAAAATCTCACGTGTTAGTGGAAGCGAGTAGAGAGAGTCATATGAATCCAAAAGTACTCGTGTTCTGTAATCTATTAATTCGCCAGAGAAATCTCACGTGTTATTGGAAGTGAGTAGAGAAAGTCATATGAATCCAAAACATACTCTTGTTCTGTAATCTATTAATTCGCAGAGAAATCTCACGTGTTAGTGGAAGTGATTGGAGAAAGTCATATGAATCCAAAACATTCTCTTGTTCTGTAATCTATTAATTCGCCAGAGAAATCTCACGTGTTATTGGAAGTGAGTAGAGAAAGTCATATGAATCCAAAACATACTCTTGTTCTCTAATCTATTAATTCGCCAGAGAAATCTCACGTGTTATTGGAAGGAGTAGAGAAAGTCATATGAATCCAAAACATACTCTTGTTCTGTAATCTATTAATTCGCAGAGAGATCTCACGTGTTAGTGGAAGTGAGTAGGAAAAGTCATATGAATCCAAAACGTACTCTTTGTCTGTAATCTATTAATTCGCAGAGAAATCTCACGTGTTAGTGGAAGTGAGTAGAGAAAGTCATAAGAATCCAAAACATACTCTCTGTGTGTAATCTATTAATTCACAGAGAAATCTCACGTGTTAGTCTGAGTAGAGAAAGTCATATGAATCCAAAACATACTCTTGTTCTGTAATCTATTAATTCGCAGAGAAATCTCACGTGTTAGTGGAAGTGAGCAGAGAAAGTCATATGAATCCAAAACATACTCTTGTTCTGTAATCTAGTAATTCGCAGAGAGATCTCACGTGTTAGTCTGAGTAGAGAAAGTCATATGAATCCAAAACATACTCTTGTTCTGTAATCTATTAATTCGCAGAGAAATCTCACGTGTTAGTGGAAGTGAGCAGAGAAAGTCATATGAATCCAAAACATACTCTTGTTCTGTAATCTAGTAATTCGCAGAGAGATCTCACGTGTTAGTCTGAGTAGAGAAAGTCATATGAATCCAAAACATACTCTTGTTCTGTAATCTATTAATTCGCAGAGAAATCTCACGTGTTAGTGGAAGTGAGCAGAGAAAGTCATATGAATCCAAAACATACTCTTGTTCTGTAATCTAGTAATTCGCAGAGAGATCTCACGTGTTAGTCTGAGTAGAGAAAGTCATATGAATCCAAAACATACTCTTGTTCTGTAATCTATTAATTCGCAGAGAAATCTCACGTGTTAGTGGAAGTGAGCAGAGAAAGTCATATGAATCCAAAACATACTCTTGTTCTATAATCTATTAATGCGCCAGAGAAATCTCATGTGTTACGTTTAGGTGAACGTTTTATAAGGAGTAGCTTTATTTTCTGTTAAAGTTTTGTGCCATACACTCCCATTAACGGAAAAGCCGGGATGCAGCACCTGTTTTCCTGTTTAATTTTTGCACACTCGTCCACAATCACTGAGCCGCAAGTCTCCACTTCCCCCGGATATTTTGTGCTCCGTTATCACGATAATTGGCTGTGCGACAATATCCTGGTTTAAAATTGCCAAAGGAAATAACCAAAATTAGTTGCAGCGTATTTCGTATACAAGTCATTACGAACATTATTGCTGGGAAAGTCGTATATTCTTATACTCGCTTAACGTTTAGCTATGTTTATTTATGTACTGCATCGCCGATTTGGTTTTATATAGTTAAATTCTTCGTAGCATTAAGGGTATATCTAATCTTGCAGATTTTATCTACACGTCTTCAAATTTTTAAATGCTGTTTTCTTACCATGAATGTATGCGTTTTTTAATTTTAATACAGATATATTCAATGTTTTTTTTTAAAAAAAGACATTTATTTTATTTTTATTGTACTAATAATTCTAAGATTGCATGAGATACAGAACCCATCATTTTGAAAAAATAAAAACATTACCACATTATTTAAATACTAACAAAAAATTGACAGAATCTTTTTTTAACGTTTCCATTTGTTTCAGAAAAAAGAAGCTTTAAATTTATTTTTGTAATAATTTATCCTCAGTGGTAGAAATTTTATCAAAAACCATATGACAGTTAGTTCTCTTTCAATTGCTACTGATCACAAACTATATCGAATGGCAAAAGTATAAGAAAAATTAAATGAGTAAAAGGCATTGGGAGTAAATACAATTCATTAGGTTATGTTCTTCTGGGCGTTTAATGATCACGTGTTGAAGCTAAAACGGCTCTGGGAGCCATGGTATGTAACTGAAGCTAAGTATTCTAACTATTTTTTGGAAATAAAAGATAATTTTGGAATTTTGACTGTAGGTGCTCTTAACCCTTCTCAGCTCAATGCTCCCATATGGCATCATTATGTATGCCTATGTGGTGTTGGAAGTTGTGTAAAAAAGTTGACTTGCAATGGTTAACTTTGAATAATTTTCTACCATTATGATACACACTTTTTAAAATTTGACATTAGCATTTCCTGAAATACAAAACAACAAATAAGGAATTTCTTTCCCTTCTTTCCTTTTTAATATAAATTCAAAGCATGTGTTCAGCCACAGTGCTGACAACGGTCAATCACCGTGTATTTTACGTGGGTCCACCCCATCCTTTGCCACACACTTGTTATACCGAAGCAAGGATTCGAAACGCTGGCTAGTGATGTCCATTGCTGAGCTACAATCCCGTGATTAAGGCAAGCTCTAGAGCACAAGTATCCACCATATACCATTACGTCTCAACAGAAAATAACTCCATAGGTATATTGCTTAAACAAACTGACTGTGAGATAAATATATAAAGATTCTTAAAGTAAGAACTGCAATATAATTTAATATACCTCACTAATTGATTTATTTACTGCCTTCGGCCTGTGTCATTGCATGTGTGCTGAGCTTCTTCGGGGCTGTTGTATCGACATTCAGCCCTGAAGAGGCTTGCTACAGAATAAGCGAAACGTAGGCCCACAATTTGACCCGACCTTCTCCGGAAGTACTGAGCATATCCACTTCAGGAAACTTTGTTCATTGTTCATACCTGAAAAAGCTTACAAATTTCTTCCCGGTGGCTATAAGGGTTATACAGTTTTCATAATGGGAATATACAGCTGTTTTTAACATTACCAATTTCCCCCAAGTTAATTGAATAATGGCATGGTATTATCCCTTCTTATAAATATGCCAATGTTTTAGGATATTCAAGACTTAAAGATGATGAAAGGGCTTGCAACATTCAAAAACCCATTAATGATTAACTAGATAGGAACTCATCGGTTGATTTGAATTATTATGTTATTATTTAAAGGCCTATTCTCTACTACGTATCCAGTAGGTAAATTAGGCTCTGCATTCCAACGAATTATTGCATGTTGAGATTTCAATAAAAATGCATGTTTTAAGGCGCTCTGAACAAAAAATCTTATTTATAAAGAAAAACGTTCACAGTGGGTGTTTGTGAACAGGTTAGTTCTAAAACTAAATGTCGAACGAACGCCAGATTTGGTATTATATTTTGAAGAAAATAAAAAATGAAGAAACATTTTCATGCAAATGGTAGATTGGGTTGGGGGATTTTGCTAAAAATTCTGGGTTCGCATCCTTGGAAGAAGTTGAACTTAAATATCAAGTTTTGTGTTTATCCAAATCTGCCTTTTTCTTATTCTGTAGACAATGTTACCGACACAAACACACATACAATGTACACACTCTCTCCCGCCAGAACCGTCCTCCCTGCCTAACGCTTTTTTCAGGTTTTACGCAATCCTCATAACTGGCAAATGTGGAGATATCTTAAACTTTCCTTCCTAAATTTCCTTTTCCAATTACATCATGTGGTGTAACATTTAATGAACCTTTAGTGCCGTAAGTAAAGGCGGGCGTTAAACAGTCGCACACAGTTTTACTTGCTATATACGTATGTAATAGAGGAAGTGCGTGCGTGTGTGTGTGTGTAACTTAAAAACGAAAAGTCGGATAAATACCAAACTTGGCATTCAGGTTCACTACCTTCCAAAGATGCGACACGAAGATTTTCAAGATTATCTCCCCTCGACAAACTACCTTTACATAGAATATTCCTTGAAATTTTTGAAATTCTAAAAAATGTTTCAAAATATTTTGATTAAAATACCATATATTAAAGATATTTACGTGACAAATAAAATGTATATCTTGAATTTTCTCGGAATAGCCTGTGAATTCCTCTTCATTGGGAAGGAATTATATATAACCTTGTATAACTGGTAAACGTTAAGCGAGAGACGAAAACGTACTACACAAGAAATGTAGGTCTCTCTAAAACACACAATTTATTTCAAATAACTTTCTTTGTGGCATCAGCCATTTACGAGATATACATTATTAATAGTTCGAATTGTTCAATACTTATCATTCTGTAGATTTGCAGTGTTTCTCCCGAAGTTATGGAAACGTATGGAATTTTAAAACCAGCATATAGCGTCCAGTTCTAAGACATTTGACTATCTCTGTTCTCTTTGTAACCATAACGAAATTTGTAGTGCAGCTGCTTCCGGAAAGGTTTGTCTGTATTAAAATGAAGTAGGTAGATAGGAAAATAAAATTTCGTAAGAATAATTTTTATATTCACCAATATGTGATAGAGTGTAGAGAACGGTTTTGGTTCAAGGAACCTCAAAACACATTTTCGATGAAATATATTTTGGGTGAAATGCAATATTTTCTCTCCTAGGTAAGTGCTAGAGAACTGTTCTTAGTGGAGACTTTGCTATGAATATCATGATCTTCCTCGAATTTTTGTGAAATTTTGTGGCCTCTTATTACGAATATTATCCACATTTCCTTTCTTTTTTATGAAAGTTGAATTCTATTAGATTTGAAGGAGACAGCATCTGCAAAAGCGTTACCCACATCATTAAAGCTCTAAAGGGTCACTCCGGGTGAAACAGGATTAAACCCAAGACATGAATGTGTAGAAAAAGCTGCATGCTAAGAGCTTTGGGTGATATCGATGAGAGAGTAATCCTCCAAAACATTTTCTAAAGAAAGTTGCTTTGAAGGAGATTATAAGAAAAGCTATTACAGAAGTATTTATTCCTGTAGTATATTACCAGTCATCACAACTTCCTAGGACTTGTAGTTGGCCTTGACATGCTGACATGTGGCTTCAAAACGAAAAGAAGATGAGACCCCATCCACTGGAGTTTTATGTATCACACATACACTGCCTAAGCTCATTACGAGGTGCACTATTTATATTTTGAGCCTTGCCAAACCTGAATGTTGTAGGTGCCATCTGACGTTTCCAATGCAAAGTTTGATATCTTTTACCATAATCTACGTCAAACATTTGGTCAATATAGCGTCATTTGTTTTGTTTATACTAATATGAAAATTGTGTGTCAACAAAAACATGGAATTAACTCGTGAAAATGTTCGTGCAATGATTTATTACGACTTTCGACGTGGATTATCAAGACAAGAGTGGATCGATCAACTAACTTCAACATTTGGCGACGAAGCTCCATCCTTTGCCACTGTAAAACGCTAGTATAACGAATTTAATCGTGGCCGCCGTTCGCTCAATGATGAAGTTCGTGAAGGTCGTCCAAAATCAGTTGTGCCAGAAAACATTGATGCTGTGCAAAAACTAATAATGAAAGATCGTCATGCGACATATTGTGAGATTGAGGCAACCCTAGGCATTTGTTCCACTAGCATATATAAAATATTGCATGATTATTTAGCCGTGAAAAAAGTTTACTCTCGTTGGATCCCATATAATTTGACGCAATCTCAAAAAGATGCTCGCGTCGATTGGTGTACAAAAATGCTCAAGAAATACAATGGCGGTGCCTCAAAAGACGTATATAAGATTGTAACAGATAACGAATCATGGATCTATGCATATGAGCCGGAACGTAAACAGCAGTCGACTGTATGGGTGTTTCAAATGAAGCAAATCCAGCAAAAGTTGTTCGCACTCGAAGAACTTCGAAGCAAATGGTTGCCTGCTTTTTCAGCAAAACTGGCCATGTGGCAACAGTGCCTTTAGAGGAACGTAAAACAGTCAATGCCGAATGGTACACAACCATTTGTTTGCCGGAAGTCTTCGGTGAAGTAAGGAAAACCAACAAGAACCGTAGGATCGTCCTTCATCAAGACAATGTGAGCGCACACACATCTTCTCTAACAACAGGGTATTTGAAGGCTCAAAAATCGAATTGATGGGTCATCCGACGTACAGTCCTGATTTGGCACCCAATGACTTCTTTTTGTTCCCGAACATCAAGAATAAATACCGTGGTCAACGATTTTCGTTGTTAGAAGAAGCCATTGATGCCTTAAAAAACCATGTTTTGGAGTCATCTCAAGAAGACTGGAATAAATGCTTTAAGAAATGGTTCAAACTGATGCAAAAGTGTATTGATCATAAAGGAGAATATTTTGAAAAACAATAAAGCAGTTTACAATCAGAAATTACTTTGTTTTAATTATTAGGCTCAAAATATAAATAGTGCCCCTCGTATCTCGCAGCTTACAATCATGTCATTCGATTACTTCAAAAACATACCTATAGCAACGCTTTATAAAAATGTTGATTAATGTGTATATGTCATTAGTTCAGCAGCCCCTGTCTCAAGGTAGAGGAACTGAACTTCGGACAGTATACGCTTCCAACTTCGTAAACGGGTTAATATACTGCGGCGGTGCAGAACTGCTTTTCACTAGGACATTTTGTGCGTTCTATGCACGCGAGATGGAACGGCCACCAATCACAGAATTTTCATGTTGAGTGCTAAGCCGAGACACACTACGCTACAAACGCCGTCCAATTATTTGAGTTACTTATTACCATACATGCCGAATTTGCGAGTTCACCAGACGCAAGCGGAACTCGTTGCAAATGTAAACACTGGAAAGATACGATACAAGTTCCATTTCACTAAGGTGACCTCGAAACTGTTGACGTCCACATTTCCACTTATCTTGGCTAATCCTCTGCAAGAGTCACTGATATAAACTCGCTTCAAAGTATTGACGTGTATTGATAACCGATTGGTGGCAACGCCAAATAAATCTGGAGGCCACCTATAAGACAAATGGTTAACAATACCTGGAAACGAGAACAGGAATACATATTGCTGACCTTGTCGATAGCAAAGGGTAAATTCGTTTTCGTACGTTGGGATGTCATTTGTTTGTAACTGACAAATGCTATTTTTACCTTCTGTATTATGTACAGTAAGTAGGAGCAGAATTGCATTCCATCTAAAAGATCGATATCTAGATTTCGCCAGAAATACATGTTCTGAGACACCCTGAATCCAAAAAAAGAGCATTTTTAGAAAAAGGTCCGCGTGTGTGTGTCTATCTACCCCTGTGTGTGTGGTGTGTGTGAACAGCATAACTCAAAAACGAAAACTTGGTCCAATACCAAACTTAGCATTTAAGTTCAGTACCTTTCAAAGATGCGACACCAAGATTTTCAAGAAAATCCCCCACGACAACTACCCTTTACATGGAATATTTTCAAAAACTTTCATTTGCTAAAAAATGGCTCTTACGATTGTGATTAAAATACCATATTTTAAAACCTACTGCGCAAAAAATGTAGATCTCTTTAAAACACATGATTTATTTCAAATAAGTTTTTCTGTAGTACAAACCGTTTGCGAGATATACATTATTAAATTTGCGGCAGTATTTTTAACACTTAAATGATTTCAGTCTAATTATATAACATATAAATTCAATAACAGCCGCCTTAAAACAATGTGTGTACGTAACAATATACAAAAAGTGTATATTACAGTCATTGTATATGTTTATATTATTGTATACATGTGTAATAATGTCATGTTGATGTATTACGTAATTTAATAATATAGGAGCTGTGAGAATAATAGGTTAAAAGTTGCTAAAAATGAGGTAACAATAAGATAACATTGAGGCAATAATGAATTGAAAATTTAACAATACTACTTATAATTCTTGGAAGCAATACTGTAATTTTTGTGACAGTTTATAAAATAGCCAATAAACAACCAAAAAACGCTGTAGCTAAAAGAAGGTATTCTATTGGAGTAGGATTAGCCAATCAGAAACTGAAATACAGCAAAATTTACAAATTCAGAAGTCAGTTAGTTGTAGACAGTGTTCCTAACCGGACGCGAGATGCGTCCTCGAGAACTTTAATGCGTGTGAGGCGAAAATAGTTTACTTGCTAAAAAGTTCAAGTGATTAATAAAAAAATCTCACAGCTCTCTATATCAGTGAAGTGATGTTTAAATCGTGTCAAGCATTAATAAAAGGAGTGAAGTAAAATTATAATCTGTGTAAGCCTACATTCTTCAGTCGCACCACTCCCTGCTAAGACATTCATGTCTCTAAAAAAGTATAAATACTGACGCAGCCGAGGCAAACATAAATATATAATATTTAAAGAAACAGTAAAAATTACAAAGTGAATATTTTTTAAACATTTGTAGCAAAGGCCACCGGAAACTACATTTAGGGTGAAGGCTACCGGAAACTTTTTACCATACGTGCGGTTGCAACTACTTCAATATCGGCTCCCCAACATAAGAACTACAATACAACTCCTACTTCAAATCGGCTTTCCATACGTAGCAGCAACAAAACTTCTTCAAGGTTCGAATTGTTCAATACTTGTTATTCTTTTAAAGTTTCGCCGATTTGAAGTTTTTCTTGCGATGTCATGGAAACAGAATGAAGCCAGCATATAGCCTCTAGCTATTAAACATTTGACCATGTTTGTTCTTTTGTATGTATAACGAAGCTTGTAATGTAGTTTGCAATGCTTATTTGGATAAAATGTAGTAGATAGAAAAATAAGCTTTAGTAAGAATAGTTTGTGTACCCATTAATCAAGTGTGGCAGT
This sequence comes from Deroplatys truncata, assembly GCA_030765065.1. Taxonomy (NCBI): domain Eukaryota; kingdom Metazoa; phylum Arthropoda; class Insecta; order Mantodea; family Mantidae; genus Deroplatys; species Deroplatys truncata. The sequence goes on along the minus strand of CM060975.1, from coordinate 290,446,887 downwards.
AATTTGTATCACGACAATGTAAATGCAAGAGTGATTGTAGTGTAAATAAGCATTATTGTATGACAATGATTTGAGATGTTTGTTAATTATAAGCATTGTTAGGAAATAAGTTTACACGACCTCACTGAAACTGACAATAAGAGCGGGTAACAATGAGCGAGGGGGTGAGTTGTTTATCAATTATTAGAGACAAGCAAATGACGTCAGATTGGCGCGCTTTTCTGAGAAATGCAGGGAACATCTTCCCTAAAGCATATGTTTTCGTAATTTTGATTGGATATAAATATAGACGCTAATGTTGGCGCGTTTTATTAACCACTAGCAGCTCTGTTATAATGTTTAAGCATATTAGGGTGAGGGAGTATAAAAAGCTAAAGCCAAAGGCAAGTATTGCCCAGTTCAACAGAATCATCCACGCGTTATACGTCGCTGAGTCCAACAGAATCATTCAGAAGTTAAACGTCGCTCAGTTCATCAGAATCGTTCGCGGGTTACACGTCGCACAGTTCTACAAAATCTCTCGCGTCGTAAAGTTAGTTACAAAAAAGTTGAAGTACGCGAATTAATAATGTGCAGTAAATAAGTTATTATAGTAACAGATAATATAACAGTTTCAGTCGGGCGTGTATCAAGAGTCAATATGTGAAATTAAAGAAGTGTGACGGCAATACAAGTGTAAAATCAAATTCTTTTATCAGTGTTATCGTTCAGTAAAAACTCCTTTCCGTTTACACAGCTTGATCAAGAGATATGCTCGACTGAGAAATAATAGCTAGCCGGAGGACAAAGAACCCAACATTCAAACTATTAATACAATAACAGGCGACCAACAATAGATAACACGAAGTGACCGCAACAAATTGGCTCCCATACGTAGGGCATATAAACATGAAACATCTTCCAACTACCAACACAAATATACCACTTCAAAAGATAGAGGATAGAGGAACTCATGTGAATGTATTGCATCGGAGTTTTCAATCCATATTTTAGCTTCAGATCATACAATTCGCATCCAGGTATTAATGATCTTGCATGTGTTTTGGTTCTAACCCTTCATTAAAAGCTTTAAAAACACAGCAAACTCAGTTTGTGTTCAACTATCTTACATCGTTTACTGAACTTGAAGACTTGACTTTCGTGTTGCAGGAACATAAAATCTGCAATAAACGCCTCCAGCGCCGTTCACACTAGAGTAACCTTGCGCTAACGTATTGCATATTATTATTCATGAAGTAGTTTGTTGTTGCAGTGGTTATTTAAAACTGGTTGTATCACCCTTCTTGCTGGAAGACATCCAAAATGTATCGTGTTGCAGTGCCATGTAAAGATTCAAAAATGCGTTTTCCAAGGTGACCTCTAAGGTATTTTCTTTCTTTCCTAAAGATGGATCTAAAATGCCCAATTGATGAGCACATTAACCTTTCATTCATCTGAAACGTGTTAAGAATGGTAAACATACAAAATGGAATGTTTCGAAAAGGCCTGATGCCACGAATACAAATGAATTGCCTCGATTTGCGTGTTTTAATGAGTTCTGTGTTTCTCCTTATGTTGTGGTTTCTCTATTACAGAACATTATACAAAGTGCAGTAGTAATGAAGATGGCTTTAGAGACTGCATACAGAATACTCAAGCTAATATATCGTCCTCCGTGGTGTAGTGGTTGCCATGCCACGGTCGCGGTTTCAAACCCGGCATGGCTTCCTTTGGAAGGAAATTAAAGCCGGTGGTCTCGTGTTCGTAGATTTACGGCACGTAAAAGAACCTCAAGCCTGATAAAGAGGCATCTGAGCAAAATTCCCAGTCTTTCACGCCCAATATGGAATGGGACGCTAAGGACCACAGCAGTTAAAGAGTGTCCATAAATAAAACTCAATTCAATTTCAAGGTAATATATGAGAACCTTGTTTCTAAAGGTACCAAATCCCCTCCCCCAAATAATCTGATATGTTGTATTCGTATACCTTTTCCTACTTACTCACTTACAAAGTATGTTTACAAAAGTATCACTTTCTATCTTTTCTCGTTAATCCAGATACATTTTCATTCCATGTTCAATCATTTAGTTGTAGATATAAAAAGAATACAGTAGGTTAAAGCAATAGTCATATGTTTTAAAAGAGGTTCGATATTGAGTGCTTTGATATTCCATTTACTTTGCATGACCACGATTAAAAGAAACGAATAGCGCCCAATTGACAAAAGTGTAATTTAAAAGAATGACACGTTATATCTCGGGTATGGTTAATTCCACAAAAATTTACATACATTTTGTACTTTAAAGAAATCTACATTTTTTGTGCATTAAGATATTAGCTATCTCTTACGGTTTACAAATTATATAAAAGTCATTCAGAATGAAGATGCTTCACAACTATTCGCAAAATATTCAAGATGAACACGTTACTTATCATGCAAATATCTTAAATATATGGCACTTTAATCCAAATAATTACAACCGTTTAAACAAACATAACGAAAGATGTTCTGAGTAAATGGTAGTTTGAGGCAGGAGATTTTCTTGAAAATGTCGTGTCGCATTCCTTTGAAAACGTAGAACTTAAATACCAAGTTTGATGCTGAACCGACTTTTCGTTTGAGGTATACCGTTCACAGACAGACAGACAGAAAGACACACACACGCATACCTTTTTCTAAGGATAAAATACAATAAAAAAAGAACAGAAGATAAAGAAAAAATTCTGAATTAAGGTAAAAGCTTCGCTTAGATATTGCTATTTAAATACGTATGTGGCACCATTTTCTGATCAGAATAACTTAAGGTTGAGGCAGTATTTTTAACACTTATATGATTTCAGTCAAATTATATAATAAAAATATAATGACAGCCCACCTTAAACCAATATGTACATAATATAATATACAAAATGCATGTAAAACTCATAGTATTAATATTTATACTATTATGTACATGTTAAATAATGTTATGTGAATGTATTACGTAATTTAATAATGTAGGAGCTGTGAGAATAATAGGTTAAAAGTTGCTAAAAGTTGGTAACAATGAGGTATCCTTGAGGCAATAATGAATTAGAATGTTTAATAATGCTGCTGGTAATGCTTGGAGCAGCAATAATGTAATTTTTGAGACAGTTTATAAATAGCCAATCAACAACCTGAAAAAAATTAAGTTAAATGAAAGCATTCTATTGGACTAGGATTATCCAATCAGAAACTGAAATAGGGCAAATTGTACAAATTCAGAAGTCAGTTGATTGCAAACAGCGTTCCTAACCGGACACGAGATGCGTCCTCGAGAAACTTAATATGTATTTTGTGTGAGACAAAAAATAGTTTACGTGTTAAAAAGTACAAGTAATTAATAAAAGAATCTTACAGCTCTCTATATCAGTGAAGTGTTATTTAATTGTGTCAAGAATTAATAAATGCAGTGAAGTACAAATTATAATCTGTGTAAGTCTACATTCTTAGCCGCACTACTCCCTGCAAAGAAATCCATGTCTCTAAAAATAATACTGACGCAGCCGAGGCAAACATATATATATAATATTTAAAGAAACAGTCAAATTACAAAGTTAATATTTTTAAATTTTTGGGGGCGAAGGCTACCGGGTACCATACATGCGGTTGCAACTACTTCAAGTTCGGCTCCCCAAGTCGAAATAAATTACACCTCCTCCTAAAATAAGAACTACTTCAAATTGGCTTCCATTTGTGGGGCAGAAACTAACCTAATTCAAGGTACTTTTTAAGATAGCATGGCCTCAACGTAGAACTTCTAACACAGTGCACACGAGCTATACGCGATAATTTTCATTGTAACAAACTTTGGTTTCAAGTCCATTCACATGGCAATCATCCTTTATATTTGCACATGTTTAATAACTCGACTTGTTTTGATTAGGTTTTACTTTTCATTGCCTTTTTACATGAATAATTTCTCATGGCACTGGCGTTATCTGTTCACGATAGAAATCGTCATACTTCAATTTATCGCAATTTGTTGTAGAGTTAACCTATACGTTATTTTGGCACCTTTTGGTTTGTTTGATATTAAAACGTTATTACTTTATCTAAGATAACCTACATAAAGATTAAATGGCGGAAACTATGAATTCAAAAGAAACTGAAATTGAAGAGCCAGGTGAAATTAGAGAAACAGCAGAAATAACACTAGAAGTACTGGCCCATAAAATTCATAAAGGAATATGAGATAGCATTTAATATGTTGAAAATAATTTCACTGGAAATGACTGCTAGCGAATCAACAAAAGATCAAAACATTTTGTTTTAAGAACCACTAAATGTCATCTCTGTAGTCTCAGGACTCAATATAATATTATTAATATTTTACCAATTCGGGCGCTGTCTAAAAATAGTATATGCCACACGCGTTAAAAAATTGCTTATTTTACTAGTAGGGTTTCGAAATAAAACCCTACTTTTACCCCTTTTATCATAAGCTAATATTAGAGTTTGTGTTGTATAACAGAAAATGCTAATCGTGATTTTCATCCGTTTTGAACAGTATCGTTTTTCATTAAGCTGCATTAACAAATCCGAACATCCATATATTCTAACAAAATTAGCATTTGTTTTCATTCTTTTCGTATTATTAACGTTCTTTTGTTTCACATTACATTATGCTACGGGCAGATATAAGCATCACATTGGATACCCAGAGGCAAAAGCTACTTTTGTTGTAACTGACTTACATATTACAAAAAAATACATAAAACGAGAAAAGAAAATTAATAAAAAAGGCTTTCAACTCGCTAGCCATCAGCCCTGACTATTATGCACAAATTTAAAAAATGATTTTCCATTGAAATTCACAAACCAAATGGCTGCTGATGAAATACTACATTAAATCTGTGTTGTACGAACTTGAATACCATTCACGTACATGTGAAGCAATCATTGGATAAAAAAACATGCAATATAAGCTATTAGAAGGCCATTATGACTGTTTTCTTTATTTCTTGTTCTATAGCACAAGCTTTTCTCTCGTCGATTATATTAATGGCTGCAATGTTTTATACACAGTCATTGTGCCTGCAGCTTTTAAATTGAAAATCCGGAAAATGCTCTTTTGGGGCGCCAGCGGAAGAGAGATTAGCGTTTTTTTTATCGTTATTTTATTTTCTATGTAATCGCTGATCTATTGGGGGATTTAATTGTACTTGATGTGCTTCTACCATAGAGCAAGGATGGGTCAGAAATACGAGGTACTAGCATACAGTAATATTTAAAGACCAGTGCACATTGACGCAGCTTTTGATTACTTTTACACTATACATTATTTTGAAGTTTATATTGTTGTAGGAGTTGTTTGCAACATGCTTTGGGCGTCAATTTGAGAAGGATGTGTGTTCTATTGTAATTTCAACTGTTGGTGAGCCGAACTTGTAGTAGTTGCAACCGCGCGTAGTAAACAGTTTCCGGTAGCCTTCGCCCCAAATGTACTTTCAGGTGACCTTTGCCCCAACTTTAAAAAAAATCTTTGTAGTTTGACTCTTTCTTTAAATACTGCTGCGTCAGTATTTATTTTAGAGAAACGTTTCTCTTAAGCAGGGTTGTGATGTGACAAGAATGTAGGCTTACACAGATTATAATTTTACTTCACTTCTTTTATTAATACTTGATACGATTTAAATAACACTTCACTGATATAGAGAGCTGTGAGATTCTTTTCATTAATTAATTGCACTTTTTAACACGTAAACTTATTTTTAGTCTCACACGAGTACATATTATATTTCTTGAGGACAGTTTTTACGTCTGGTTAGTATCTCTGTCTGCAGCTGAACTGATTTCAAGCCCCTAAACTTTGTAAATTTTTGTATTTTAAGTCTCTGATTGGCTTATCCTACTCTAATAGAATACCTGCATTTAACTAAGGCTTTTTCTGGTTGTTGATTGGCTATTTTATAAACTGTCACTAAAATTACATTATTGTTACTCCAATAATCAGAAGTAGTATTATTAAACTCTCAAACTCATTATTACCTCAAGGTTACCTCATTGTTAGCAACTTTTAACTTATTATTCTCACAGCTACTACATTATTAAATTACGTAATACATTCATATAACATTATTGGACATGTATACAATAATATAAGCATATGTAATGACTGTTATGTACATTTTACAAATTATTACATACATATATTGCTTCAAGGCGGGTTGTTATTGAATTTATATGTCATATAATTAGACTGAAATCATTTAAGTGTTAAAAATACTGCCTCAATTTGCAGTTTCGTAAAAGAATTTCGTAGCTGTTTATTCTGGTGACAGTTATTGTAATTAAGAACATTAAGGGAACGATCCCATGCAATGCTGTGTCTCTCGTCGATTTGAAGGACCGGGTAGTACACCTGATGGTCTGTTTCAGTGCTGCAATCCATATCTATATTAATATCGTAAAGAAAGAAAATGTTTGTATATGGTGTGTATTGGGCAATGTCAAAAACAATTCAACCGGTATAAGACATCTAATTTCAACTCATAGATTGTTAAAATATAAAAAATTATTTATAAAACCTACGAGGGCTGTCCCAGAGATACCAGACCTAACAAAGAAAACGCAAACATTTTGGGAATAAGCATCTTTATTTCTCTACATTTCTCCTTTCGGTTCGATACACTTTTCCCAGCGATGTTCAATAGCTTGATACCCTGTTTACACTGAGAGCCATCGAGTTCTGCAAAATAGCCATTAACTGCAGACTCCAACTCTTCACTGTTGGTAAATCTTTACCACCAAGCCATTTCTTCAACTTTGGAAACAGAAAATAATCAGAGGGGACTAAGTCTAGAGAATAGGGTGCATTTGGAAGGAACTCGAACTTTAATTCATTGATTTTGGCCATGGCGATGATGTATGTGTGAACTGATGCATTGTCTTGATGAAACAAAAGCTTCTTTTTCACTAAATGCGGCCGTTTATAATCATTCAAATGCTGCAATAAGTCTGCATAGTACTTTCCATTGATTTCTTTTCATTTTTGAAGATAATCAATGAAAATTATTCCACACACATTCCAAAAAACTGACGCCAGGAACTTGCCTGCAAATGGAACTTTCTCACCTTATTTGGGGCCGTTTTTTTCCTTTCAGTCTACTGTTTTGACTGTTGCTTCGTCTCAGATGTGAAGTGATGGACCCATGTTTCATCCATGGTTATAAATCGACCCAAAAACTCGGCTTTATTATGTACAGAAAAACATCGCCACTCACTCGACTGAATCATCTTCACGAGGCTGCTTTTGTTCCATTGTGAGTAAACGCGGCATCCATCTTGTGCACAGCTTTCCCATGTCCATATTTTCAGTTAGTATGCAATATGCAGAACTTTTTGAAATGTCAACGATGTCTGCTAGCTAGCTCGCTCACTTACAGTCGACGGTCTTCCAATACTATTTCTGGATTTTCTTCACAATTTCTGGCGTGGTCACCTCATTTGGTTGACCACTGCGATGTTCGTCTTGGCAGCTTGTACGGCCTCGGTTAAACTCTGTCACCCAATATTTTACTGTTGTAAACGATGGAGCAGACTCCCCCAGAGTAGAATCTAGCTCAGCTTTAATATTAGTTGGACTAAGACCTTTCAAATGAAAGTATTGCATCACAAAACGATGACCAGTTTTATCCATGTTTACAAATTCGCTGAGAGCTCACTATTAATGGCTGCCAAGCAATTACTAAACAACGTAGCATCGTCAAACTTAAGCTTTATAAGGTTGGTACTTTCTGCCAGTCATTTGTTTGAAACAACCACTATCTATACATCAGGCCAGGTACTTCTGGAACTGCTCTCGTATGCACTAGAATGGCGGCGTCGTGGCCGAGTGGTTAGATCGCTCGTCTCTCAGGCAGGCAGCACGAGTTGAATCCCAGGGACCGCATGTGGGATTTGTGATGGATGAAGCCGTGTCTGGGCGGGTTTTCTCCGGTTTCTTACGCCAGATTTCATTCCACCGGTGCTCCATCACCACCTTGGCTATCACTCACCTCTCATCTGCATCTATCACCCACTTTTTCGCTCTCGTCCCAGGCGAGTGGCTGCATATCCATCCTGGTTCTCACTCTGTAATCCATACGCCCTCTGTCCCTTCTGGCTTCTGCCCCGGTTGTTGTCACACGTCCTGGGGCCTCGGTTCGGGTGGGCGTTAAAAGAAAAACATTTGAGATATAAAGGGACATACTTGCAAAGAAGTCCTTAATTTTAGGTTGAGATTGCCTTGGAGAAGAAAATACTATTGTTATTCCACAGTAAATATATGTAAAATAATACAAATGCTGCCGATATTACATTTCAAACGGTACACGATTTAGCAAGTAAGAAAAATGAAGACCCAGCAAAACAAAAGAAATCGAATCTGGTTATAACTCAACGATACGCATGCGACATTGCTATAATATTTTAATGAACCTCCTGTACTTATATTTTAATCAAGTTCCTTATCATAAATGAAATGCTACCTTCCCATAATAGACAGAATAGGAAATCCTGAGATGATTATTTGCTAACATGCTTTATTAGTAATGTTATTAAACAATAGTACTCATGTTGTGCAAATTCTTAAGTAAAAAATCTGTGTTGCATTCACATAGCTTTCTCTAACCTCTACTGCTTAGTAGTGGATATGCAAACTATTCTTACTGAAGCTTATCTATCTATTACATTTTAATCGAGATCAACTTTGCACAAATAGCTACTTTACACATCTCGTTATAGATACAAATGGAACAGCGATAATCAAATGTTTAAGAACTGGACGCTATATGCTGGCCTTAAAATTCCATACTATTTCCATGACATTGCGAGAAACATCTGAAAATCTACAGGACTTCAGAGTATTGACCAGTTGGAACCATTAATAACGGATGTTTAAAAAATTATGACACAAAAAAGTTATAAGAAATAATTTGTGTACTTTAAAGAGATCTACTTTTTTGTATAGTACCTTTTCATCTAACGCTTAACGTTTACCAGTTATAGACAATTATACAAAACTCCTTTCGAATGAAGAGGATTTCACAGCCTATTACCAGAAAATTCAAGATATACCTTTTATGTTATGTAAATGCCTTGAACATATTTTAATCAAAATCGTTAGGGCAATTTTTTAGAAGACAAATATTTTCGAAAAATGTTCCGTGTAAAGGATAGTTTAGCGGTGAGGGGATTTTTCTTGAAAATCTTAGTATTTATCCTACTTTTAGTTTTTGAGTAATGCTATCCATAGACCCCCACACGCGCGCGCGGACGTTTTTCCTAAAAATACCTTTTTGGGGGCTCAGGATCCTCAAAACATTTATATTTGGTGAAATATCGGCATAGAATTTTGGGTGGAATACAATAATTCTCCTAATTACTATATGTAGTAGAGAAAATAAATATTGTAGCCATATTTAACACTTTATTTTCTCAAAGTCTAATAAGATATTTAGATTCTTCAACGCAATAAATAAAGATGATATCTCAGGAACTAATCGAACAATTAATATTTGTGTACATATTGCACATTAATCCTTGTATTAAAATTTCAAATGAATCGAAGTGAAATTGTAGATTTTATAATTTAATGGGAACGAAATGGATTGCAGAAATCCAAACGTTGAATGGCAGTCGTAGAGTGGTGATTATGTATCCACGTTTGAGTAGTACTGCACTGTCATTTCAAGGCATTTTGTGAATATTTGTGGAATTAAAACCATAATTTCCGATAGTCCTGTTGGTTTCCCGAGGCTTGTAAAGCAACAGGCTAATAATTCTGATTTCGTAAAACAACTGAAATGATACTGTTGCCAGATTTCCAAATCGAGCTGCGCCGTGGTTGTGAAGAAAAGAAGGCCAAGAAACGAATTTACATGCGCGCTTGGCCAATTGGATGGTTAGTAATGCTAGCTTGGCTGGCGAGGGAGCCTGTAATTCCGCGATCAAACGAAACTGAACGGTGTGCAAATTAAAAGCACTGCAATTAAAAACAAAACCACGGCTCGCTGTTGAAAGGAAAATGAAAGTACTACGTTATTTTTTTCTTATTTTCGATATCAGTTTTAATTGATTGATTGTATTTATCTGTCAGTCAAAGCTTTGTGCTGTTGAACGTAAATTCATGTCCAATATTACGGCGAATAGCAGTCAAATCAAACAGAAATGTGTACCTTATGCTTCAGAAAACCTGTTCCTTTGATCTAGCAGTCATTTAATTTACGTAATTCCCTAGAATAAACAACATTATCAAAATAAACAGTTCATCAGACAGACTGCAGGTAAAGTTTCTGGTATTACGTGAACACCTCGGCTGCACTTTTTATTTATAGAACAATTAAAGCACTATAACAGTTTATTTAGGGGATTATGATCTCATGGTCCGAAATAAGGAAAGAGTGAATAGCAATAGCTGCAATGTGCAACATATTCGAATATAGCGCAAATCAAACTCTACCATCTTTTTATATTAGGGTATACCAGATGAATTCTGAGATATATCATCCTATAAGTAAAATATGAATAAATGCTTTGAAAATGTTTGTGAGTGCTTTTTCTTTTTTATGTAGATCTGAAGAAAAAATTCTTTAAAATGCATAGAAGTTTGGCAACAGAAAGCTTTACCTTGCCAGTGGGTGAGAAAATAGTACTTGATGGGTAAGGTCAAGACCACCGCAGAGTAAAATGCGCGCACGCTGTCCAAATATTTTACAACATTACGGGAACGGTGTTATTTTCGCGTTTAGTTTCGGTGTGACATTCATCATTCCTAAGGTTAACATTCCGGATCGTAGATTGGCTTGGATTGGCTACAGAGGGGACTCAGTGTACTTCTCCATATAGGGTATATTGTACAAAGAAAATCTCACTGCACCTCGCGTCTATGTCACATTATTTATCGCTGTACGTGCTCTTGAAAAGCCATGGCAATTTCATGGTTGTTTTAGGCCACGGTGTAAGGATGCGCCTCTCCTTCTGCTAAATAGTTTCACCAATAACCACAAGAAAGGTTACAAAATGGCGTAGAAACGAAATATACGTTTACGCTCTTGATCGTATTGGCTAACAGAAATAGAGGTAGAGTGAGTGCATTCACTTTGTCATACTGACCTCTTATCGTGATTGGTAGCCCTTAACTTATCGGCTGGTGCAGGACAGGCTTTTGAAAGGGTTAAAAGCTAAGGGAAAACTTGATGAGCGCCCAGGTTAGCGAAATGTAGAATGTGCAGTGTGAGAAGATTTTCAGGGGATGCAAATTAAAGCTTGAATGGCATTCATTAAATACATAGCAAAGCAGCTATTTATAGCAAAACATCTGATGTGTTACACTCACATGAGTTTCTCTACTCCTGTACAAACTATTTTTACAAACGCTTATTCTCCATATGCTTCAAGTTAATCGAGATATTAGTCTTATCGCTAATTTTCGTGTAGATGCAAGGGGGGTAGGCTTTAAGCGATAGTCAAATCTTTTAAGAGCTGGTTGCTATGTGACACATTCCATTCTCTTTGCATGTCCAGGACATAAAAAAAATAATAATGAATTCCCATTTGAGAAAAAGTATAAGTATTGGAAAGTTTAAGGGAATAACAAGCAATATCACGAAAATGGTTTACTCAACAAAAAAAAATGTATATAACATAAACTGTGTATTTTAACGCCATCTATATTTTTTGTGTGGTAAAATGTTGTCTATCTCTTATGGTTTACCAGTTATGCAAAAGTCGTTCACAATGAATACTTTTGGGGAGATTCCCAGAAAATTCGAGATATAGATTTTATTTGTCATGAAAGTATCTTAAATATGTGATATTTTAATCAAAATCGTTAGATCCATTTCTGAGAAAATCAAAAACTTAGAAAAGTTTTCCGCAAAGCGTAGTTTGGTGTTGGGGGATTTTTTTTGAAATCTTCGTGTCGTATCTTTTGAAGGTACTAAACCTAATTACCCCGTTTGGTATTTATCCAACTTTTCGTTTTTGAGTTATGCTGTCACAGATACACATAAAAATAGACAAGACACACACAGGGCTTGAGCCCTTTATAATTTTTTTTTTAATTCTGGGGCCTCAAAACATGTAATATTTGTTAAAATTTCGATATCGTATTTTTGACTGGAATGCAATACATTCTATGTCTAGTATTTATATGGCAGAGAAAGAAAAGTATGTCTATGTCTATTGGAAGTATAGCAAAGAGGATATACTTGCGAAAAAATGAGGTAGTAGAGTTAGTGGATAGCTTGAAAAAAGCGGCAGACGACTTGTTGTAAAGAAGTAAAAAAGAGAATAGAATTGGCTAAGAAGGCAACTTATTGCTATGTTAATCATATTGCTAACTTTCTTGTAGATGCAAGGGGAAGTGACTTTAAGCGTTTAAGAGCTGGTTACTATGTGGAGTACACCATTCTCTTTGCATTACCAGGACAAAAAATGAATAACGAATTTGAGAAAAAGTATAAGTACTGGAAAATTTAAGGGAATAACAAGCAATATCTCGAAAATGGTTCACTCAACAAAAAAATGTATACGACATAAATTGTGTATTTTAACGCGATCTACATTTTTTGTGTAGTAAAATTTTGTCTATCTTTTATGATTTACCAATTATGCAAAACTCTTTCACAATGAACAACGCTTTTGGAGGCATTTCCAGAAAATTCGAGATATACATTTTATTTGTTATGAAAATATCTTAAACGTATGATATTTTAATCAAAATCGTTAGAGCCGTTTTTGAGAAAATTAAAATTTTCGAAACATTTTCCATGTAAAGGGTAGTCTGGGGTGGGGGGATTTTCTTGAAAACCTTCGTGTCGCATCCCTGGAAGATACTGGAACCTAAATACCAAGTTTGGTGTTTATCCGACTGTTCGTTTCTGAGTTATGCTGTTCACAGACAGACACACAGACACACACACGGACATGTTTCCAAAAATGTTTTTTTTTTGGGATTCAGTGGTCTCAAAATATGTATTTCCGGTGAAATCTCGGTATCGAATTTTTGGGTGGAATACAGTACTTCCTCTACTTGCTATACGTAGTAGAGAAAGTAAAAAGTATTATCTTTTAACTCAAGGTGTGGCGTTGTATAAGCGAACAAATTGTTGCGACGAAGTGAGGAAAAATAATGAAACGGTAGGTGAAAAAGAATGATGTTGATACTAATCAGGGAGAGCGAAATAAACTGTATGACAATTGGAGAGAAGACTGTTAGCTAAAAGTAGAAGAAAATACTATAACAAGGTTAATGGTTTATTTGCGAAGACGAATAGGGAAATAGAAAAGCACGAGGAATAGGATAGGCTGGGTTTACATTGAAAAAACTTCCCATAGGCAGAGCAATGCTCAGCCGTCTTTCAATGTACTGGTGTAATCATCATAATCATCGTAGGGAAATCCTCAACGAGGTACATAGCTTGAGTCAACTAGGATTCGAACCCTGCTAATCGTGCACAGCAAGACTGTTGCTCCTACATCACCGCCTTTGCATCACTGATATCGAAGTTGTGCAAGATTAATCGAATCACGATATGACACGAAGTTTCTCATCTTTATGCAAAACTGTTCTCCAACTGACAATCAAATATCATGGCATTTTCGTAATTTGCATTTCGTGATCGTCCAGTTGCTATAAATTTCTTCCAGTTTATTTCTCCAGGTAATTTTGATCTCATTCTGCTTTTGCTTTTCTCCATCCATCTCCTAATTGGACCACAAAATCTGATTACACAGTTTTACCACTCATATATTGCCTAAATATCGAAGTTATATCACATATCTCAAGTATAAGGCTAAAGATTTTCAGAATTTTTTTACCGCAACCAATTTGGACAAAGTTCTGTAATTTTAAATTTTTTAAAAAAATTCTAACAATTTTTATCAAAATCTTGGACATTGGCAACATAAAATGTCTGGATCTTAATTTTTCTAAAAATGTTTTGAAATTGCCCTATTGATTTGGGTGTTTTAAACCATTTGGTAAATATTTACACATTTAAATTTTACGAGATTTATTTTGTATGGCGTCTATTATATATGCATGTGATCGCTTGTTTCATATACCTTTTAGGATAATCACGATATATTTATTTATCAGTTGTCATGTTATTCAACTCATTTTTACTTTCTCTAGTACGTAGTTACAGTAAGTGTAACTAACGGATACCCGCTTCTACATTGGGTTGATCTTGTAGTTCTCTGATGATCTGGTAATCTCGGATGCTGTAATTTTAATATTTAAATAATTTCAGTCTAATTATGTAATATAAAATTCAATAACATCCCGCCTTAAAGCAATATGTGTATGTAACAAGATATAAAAAGTGTATACAGTCATTGTATATGTTTATATTATTGTATACATTTCAATAATGTTATGTGAATGTATTATGTAATTTAATAATGTAGGAGCTGTGAGAATAATAGGTTACAAGTTGCTAACAATAAGGTAACGTTGAGGAAATAATTAGTAAGAAAGTGTAATAATGCTACTGGTAATTCTTGGAGCAACAATAATGTAATTTTTGTGACAGTTTATAAAATATCCAATCAACAACCATCTCTTAAAACATTTGACTATCGCTTAAAGCCTACCATATTCCCCTGACACCTACAAGAAAATTAGCAATAAGATTAACATATCGATTAACAGAAAGCATATGGAGAATAAGCTTTTGTAAAAGTAGTTTGTACAAGAGTAGAGAAAGTCATGTGAGTGTAACACATCAGACTTTTTTCCTACATAATATCAAGAATGACCTATAGTACATTTACAGAACGCAAACAATTAATTATCATAACAGATACTATACAACCAGCCTCTAGATAATTTACAATTAGCGTTCAAACATTTGCTGCCGCTTGTGTAAAGTCAGGTATTTAATTCTAGCTGGTTGAGTGCGCTCCAGCATCTCTGTGGTATTGGCAGAGCATAAAATCTCAGCTATCCGAGCTGGAATTCCATATAGCTTTTCTCATCAACTTCTGCCTTAATGAAATCTGTTCAATTGATCCTCAAAATACTCAGATTTCAATCAGTGGGCTTACTTTTGATATTGATATTACATACGTATTAAACTTCGTTCACAAAGGAACGAGGGTCACTTTTATTGCTCTTGTGTTTAACGTACTACAAAATCGTGGATATTGCTTGTTTCTACAGCATGCAAAGTAAACACTTGCAATGTTTTCAGCATTAATTTATAACCAACATAACTTCAACTCTTACTTTCCCTTACATTGGTATGGGAAGTATTTCGTTTCACCTAAA
Organism: Deroplatys truncata; assembly: GCA_030765065.1. Classification (NCBI taxonomy): domain Eukaryota; kingdom Metazoa; phylum Arthropoda; class Insecta; order Mantodea; family Mantidae; genus Deroplatys; species Deroplatys truncata. The sequence goes on along the minus strand of CM060975.1, from coordinate 290,431,625 downwards.
ACACACGATTTGAAGTCCGCTGAATCTCATAAAAGACGACTTAGAAAATTGTGTGTGTGTGTCTGTGAACAGCATAACTCAGAAACGAACAGTCGGATAAACACCAAACTTGGTATTTAGGTTCAGTATCTTCCAGAGATGAGACACGAAGGTTTTCAAGAAAATCCCCCCACTTCCGATTACCCTTTACATGGAGCATTTTTCGAAAGTTTTAATTTTCTCAAAAATGGCTCTAACGATTTTGATTAAAATATCATATTTTTAAGATATTTTCATGCCAAATGAAATGTATATCTAGAATTTTCTGGTAATGTCTCCAAAAGTGTTCTTCATTATGAACGACTTTTGCATAACTGGTAAACCATAAGAGATAAACAAAATTTTTCTACACAATAAAATTAGACCGCGTTAAAATACACAATTTATGTAATATACTTTTTTGTTGAGTGAACCATTTTCGAGATATTGCTTGTTATTCCCTTGCATTTTCCAATACTTTTTCTCAAATGGGAATTCGTTATTCATTTTTTTATGTCCTGGACGTGCAAAGAGAAAGCAATGCGCCACATAGCAACCAGCGTTAAAATATTTGACTATCGCTTAAAGCCTACCAATTCCCCTTCCATCTACAAGAAAATTAGCAATAAGATTAACATCTCGATTAACATGAAGCATATGGGGAATAAGCTTTTGTAAAAATAGTTTGTACAATAGTAGAGAAAGTCATGTGAGTGTAACACATCAGACTTTTTAATACCATATGATACTTTCATTACAAAATGTATATTTTAAACTTTATTGGATTAGCCCTGAAGTACTCTTCTTTCTGAATGACTTCTATATAACTGATAAGCCACAAGAAAAATGCAGATAACTACACAAAGTTATGTGAAATACATTTATATTTTGCTTAACTATATTTGTGATATTATTTTTCAAATACTTACGTTGTAATCGTGTTTTATTTGCGGTCATCAAAGTGGAGTTTCAAAGCCACTACATAGCAAGTAGTTTTTTTAAAAGTCTTATACCTAAACGAAATGTTTAAAGGCTTCTATGGTTTATGTAGAATTAGAAGAACAAGCTTCTATAAAATTAACTTATTATTGAAGGGCGAGTAGAGAAATTCATATGAATGCAGCACATCAGATTTTTAACTAAAAATACTCTTAAATTGTTGTTGCATACACTAAACGGGTAACAAAACGTAACTGTTTTCATATCTTACATTGGCGATTATTATCAATGAAGAGGCAAAGAATCCGGGACAACTTAAGAGTGAAGTCAACTTTACTGCGCATCGAGCAGGGTGGAGTGAGGTGGTGCATTGGTGTGGTGTTTACCTGTAAGGTCGTATACAATCCGCTTTGGTACTAGATATACAATACGTTTCTGTGTCTCATTCCGATGTACAGAGTGAGCCAAAAACTGCGAACCGGCTGTGCAGTGTTTTTCCTGTCCGCATCCTCGGCGCTCGTTGCCGTTTGCCGCTACTATAGAAAAGCGCCGATGAAACCATACAACATTTTTAAAACTACTTTTAAAGGCCTTACTTACCAACTTTGCGAAAGGAGATGCTGAAACTTGCCACCGTCGTTGTCCATACATTTTGGCACCTCTTTAGGAAACTGTCCATCATGGAATAGTTCGGAAATTCTGCCATTCTCTTCAGATTTATTTTTTACTAAAAATAAATCAATATATACTCAAAAGTCAATATGCATTTAACCATGCTCAACATGAGGAGGGAATCAACTTATAAAGCTGAGAATATACTAGATTTTATTCATATAAAATATGAGTATATACTCTTGTAAGATGGACGCCTGAGTATGTTCTTCTTTGCTTTCATTATTTATGTTTTCAAAATGAAGTGGATACTCGAAAGATTTTATTCTTAGCAAACAGAGTATTTACTTGTAAAGGTGAAGCATGTACTATATATGGTAGGACACGAAGATTTTCAAGAATTTCCCCGACCCCAGCTATCCTTTACATGTCAGGTTTTGGAAAATTTTGATTTTCTCAAAAATGGCTCTAACAATCTTGATTAAATTATCATATGTTTAAGATATTTCCATAGCAAATGAAATGTATATCTTGGATTTTCTGGGTATCTCCCCAAAAGGCCTCTTCATAACTGCTAAACCATAAGAGATAGACAAAATAAACTACGGAAAAAATGTAGATCTGGTTAAAACAAAAATTTATGTCATATACACTTTATTGACCAGTGAACAATTTCCGAGATATTCCTTCTTATTTGTTTGAATTTACCAATACTGACACGCTTTCTCAAAAGGGAATTCCTTATCGTTTTTTTATGCCCTAGACACGAAAAGAGAATGGAAGGTTCCACATAGCAACCAGCTCTTAAAAGATTTGACTATCGATTTAAGCCTACCAATTCCCTTTGCACCTACAAGAAAATTAGCAATAAGTTTCTGCAAATGTTTATTTGATTAACATGAAGTAGGTGGGGAAAAAGCGTCTGTAAAAATAATTTGTACAAAAGTTGAAAAAGTCATGTGAGTGCAACACAGCAGGTTTTTCATTATATAATCCATTAAAATGTATGTTTAATGTTTTTAAGTAACTCTATATTGTGCATTAATTTCTGTTGTGGTTTACCAGTTATACAAAATTGTGCCATCGTCCAGAGAAAATTTAAGGTATAGTCTTTGGTTGGTTATGCAATTGCCTTAAACATTTTTGAGAAGATAAAACATAACAAGATGTTCCAGGTGGTATTTGGGATGGATTTCCTAAAATCTTTAGTGCCGTTCCCTTTGTAGAGAATTTTTAAAAATACGTTACGTGCTTTCAGGACTTTGTTTGTATGTTATTGCTGCAGTTTAAACTATTTGGAAGATTCCGGGCAATTCAATCAACAGAAAAAGGATTTAGTTCCTAAGAATATTACTGTGAAGCAAAAAGTGCAGATATCTCATCTGTCATAAGGTGTAAACCACGGAGAGAAGCATGTATTACAGAATTAAATCGACAGATAGTTGCTTATTATGCGAGGTATGCCGTTAGCCCATTTACGGCATGGAAGCGTAGTTTCTGTGAAGAGACGGCGGTGCTGAAGTCAGGAAACGATAAAATCTGATGTTACCGGAGAAACACATTTCCTTGTGAAGCTTTGTGCTTTGTTACGGCTTAATGACTCACAGTGACGCAACGGCGCATATTCCAGCTTTCCTCTGAAAACGTATAAGGAAAACCTCAGCATGCCAATAACTTGCACAGTTTGCTCCAGAGTTTAATCATTAGGAGTAATTTGCTTTTCTACAAGTTACTGGCAATGGATTCATTAGTTGCCACGCTTTCAAAACATACTTTACCTCCACGGTTGAGAACTTTTTGATGTAACTCTCAGGAAAGGTGTTAAAACTAACGAGAAACTACAAGGCAGTTCAGTAATACATTCGGAATCCTGCTTAAAGAAACCTCATGTGCCACGTTCACATTACTATCTCTACTCAGTGTTCCCAAACTACTTTTGCAAAAGCTTATTCTTCTATCTGTATTTTACCGAGCTGGATGGGTCAGGCGGTAACGTCTGTGGCCCACATTCGGGAGGTCCCGTGGGTTGGGGGGGGATTCCTGGATAGTTAGGCGAATTTCTTGTCCCTCCATTTCGTTCCATTCATCTTCCACCCTATCGTCTCTGTTTTAGGATTGGAAGCGTCGGCGATGGTGTTTCGGTGCGGCATGGCAGTGAAAAAGGATGGAATTAATTGTTCTTGTTCTGCTGTGTGTTGGACAAGGTTGGAAAGGTAGAATCAGAGGACTGAAAAATTCAATGCCATAGCCGTGATTTGAACCACGGATCTCCCGGTCTCCGTCCAGTTGCTCTAACCACTAGGCTACCATGGCAACATGCCGGTACGACATTAAATTCCGAATGCGAAATCAGTTGGGGAATTTAATGTCGTGTCCACATGTTGCCATGGTAGCTCAGTGGTTAGAGCAACCCGACGGAGACCGGGAGATCCGTGGTTCAAATCCGGCTATGGCATTGGATTTTTCAGTCGTCTGGTTCTACCTTTCCAGGGGAAAAGCATGCTCTCTGTGTTACATTCTCCTTCCCTCGGCTTTCGACCTGGTTGCCGGGATAAACGGATCTTCCTTCGGATCGGGATATTGGACCCTCTGTCTGCCTGTCCGAATATCGGGGCGTCTCAATCCGGAAAATGTAGGGACTCCCTCATTGCTGTGCCGTCACTCTTGGTTCCGGCCACCCAGTGCCTCCTCTCACCTCCTTCTTCCTCCCGGGGTGCCCCTGGGGGCATCGGTACAGTATCCTCACTGGATCAATGTCGAGTCCTCTC